>OX336391.1:126974258-129474258 GCA_946902985.2 Meconema thalassinum | reverse complement strand
CCGAGGATCAAAGATGTTTTGAAAGGCTTCCGTGGGAAGAAGATATACTCAAGTGTTGATTTGACGAATAGTTTCCACCATCTTGAACTTGAAGAAAAATCCCAACTGTTGACGGGATTTTTATTCGATAATCAAAGTTATATCTGGTGTCGAATGCCCTTTGGCGTGAAAACTGCGGGATGTGCACTCATTAGAGCACTCGATAGAAATCTGACTGAGGAGGTCAAGAACTTCACCACGAGATATGTTGACGACATATTAATCGCTTCTGAGACAATGGAAGAACACTTGATAAATTTAAATAAACTGCTGGACAACCTGAGAACCATGAACTTCAAGATCAACTTAAAAAAGTCACATTTTTGCCAGAGCGAAATTTTATATTTGGGACATATAATTGATGTCGAGGGCGTGCGGCCTAATCCAGCCAAGATTGATGCTATTAAGAAATTTCCCACACCTACCAAAGTCAAACATGTTAGAGCATTTTTGGGAGTGACAGGTTTCTTCAAAGAAAATTGCCCTGGTTACACAGAAACAGTAGCGCCTATGCAGGAGATGTTGAAGAAAGCGAATCGATGGTCGTGGAACGAGGAGTGCGACAGGTCTTTTAAAGCAACGAAGGATTTATTGAAAAACTGTGTGAAACTTGGATATCCGGATTTTGAGAAACAATTTATCATTCAAGCAGATGCTTCGTTAATTGGGATTGGTGCTATGCTGTACCAAGAGGACGCTGAAGAACCCAAGAAGAAATCCTATTTGGCATTTACGAGTCGTAAATTACGGAAACATGAGAGAAACTACACAGTTACGGAACTTGAGCTACTAGCAATTCTATATTCTCTCCAACAGTGGCGCAAGATGATCTATGGTTATTCCATCATTGTTAGAACCGACCACCATGCACTGACCCTGTTATTTAAGACGACAATAGCAAGTGAGAGAGTTACGCGCTGGTCCATCTACATACAGCAGTTTGACATCACAATAGAGCATTGTCCTGGGAAATTGAACGTCATACCAGATGCCTTGAGTAGAAACCCTGAGGACGGAAACGAAGTAACAGCGGAAGTTCACAATATTACCTTGACACCTAAGGCTCGTGAGTTTTTGGCAAGATTGAAGGATATTCGGAAGGAGCAAGAAGCTGACCCATGGATGATGATGATGATAAAATTCTATAGGAAGGAGTTACAACCAAATTCACCGGAGTACCGGGAAGCCAGTGCTAAACAAGCGAGATTTCACTACTTGAATAACTTGTTACATAAGTACGTGGATGAGCATCATACTAAACTGCGGATCTTAGTTCCAGCATCACTACAGAGGGGATTAACTTGGCATGTTCACGAGAGCCTAGCACATATCGGCACGGATAAGACTGAAGCTACGATAGGGGAGACCTTTACTTGGCCCAAGATGAGATTCACCATTGTTGAAGTAATTAGAACGTGTGACGCGTGTCAGCGCACAAAGCCGAACAACTTTATTCTGAAACAACCTCCAAGACCACTATTACCGCAGAAACCATGCGAGATGCTCGCGATTGATTGCTTTGGTCCTTTAGTAAAAGGAAAGCGTGGATGCCGACACCTCCTGGTATGTGTCGACGTATTTTCGAAGATGGTCGTGCTATGTCCTATTCAGAAGACGACATCAAGACAAGTCCTTAGTCGAATTAAGAACAAAGTTATTCCGATGCTTGGGAAGCCGGAATCCATTCTATCAGATCACGGTACCTATTTCACAAGCAATGTTTTTAGGCAAGGTTTGGAGAGCCTAGGAATAAAACACGTATTTTCAAGTATTCGTCATCCTTGTGGAAATCCGAGCGAAAGAACAATTCGCTGTGTCGCTAAATACTACAGAGTAATGATTCCTAACGAACACAATAAATGGGTAGACAAAGTAGGGGAAATTGAGATGTGCATGAACACTACCAAGCACGAGTCGACGGGTCAAATCCCACTGATTTTACACCACAACAGATTGCCGGAAAGAACTTGGGACAAGATCATTCCTTGCCCAAGGGATCCATTATTAGCGCATGATTTGCGAATCCAGCGAACGAGAGAGCACATGAGGAACCAAGCGGACCGAAGGCTGAGACGGTACCGAGGAAAGAAGTTTCACCGAGAGTTACAAGAACAAGAATTAGTGCTGGTTCGTAGACCACCGATCTCCGACCCTAAGAACAAAGTCTTCGCCAAGTTCTGTCCAAAATTCATTGGCCCGTTCCGGGTAATTAAGAATCTGGGTAACAATGCCTACAGATTAGAAGAAGTGAGCACTGGTGCAAAATCTGTTTTTAATAGCGCCAATTTGAAACCGTACTACAGAAGGGAACCATTTGATGATTAGGAAAGATGATATGTGTAGAATCTGTATTGCAAAAATTTATTTTTGAGAGCCAACACTCAAATCTACGGGGAGCGCCTGAGTACGCACTTTGTTTGTAAACAACGAGCAGCTGAGACGACGGGAGTGGCAACTACTTGAGGAGAAGGGGGAGACCTAGTGAAAATATGAATGACATTCCAGCGAGAAGGGAGCACACTAATTGAGTCAGAGGGGCATACACTCGAGCAGCTGAATGAGATTTAAAGAGATGTGTTGTTACTACAGTGGATTTTGTTTTTGAAATCCAAACCAATAAATTGTTTCGAATTTCAAAACCTTGCTGAGGATAAATGAACCCTTATTGATCTTCGATAAATAAGTATTCATATTTATTATTATTATTACTACGGCCCAGGCAGCACATAAGGAAGTCGACTTGGATATTAGGAAGGCCAGCATTTCGTAATGATTGCAACAGAAGCTGAGCTGGTAGCTATTCCTGGGGGACGGCCAGAATTAGTCGAGTTCAAGGCCAAATTGTGCAACTACAGTACCAAAATTGGAGACATAAAGGAAGAATCACGAGGTCCTCTCAACGAACATACGATTGAATCAGCCAATCGCAAGAGACCAAGCCGTGACCACGAGGTGGACGGCGTCAGTAGTAAAAAGCCCGCGGAAGTGTGTATCTAAGGAACCGCCGAACGGATTAATCTCCGCTCGAGTAATTTGAGACGTTGGATTTATTTGGAGAAGAATGACACTAGCCCCATCTTTGTGAGACAAAAACTCTGGAAGTTTTTATCCGACTCCGCCCCACTCCACCGCCCTTGTCAGTTTCTCATAAATAGTTTGGCCTGACGCCACTCTAAGCCTTATTGTGTGGAGCCTTCAGAGGCATACTCCACGCCAGTTTGAATTGTGATTTTTTTTACGCTCGAATTTATCTAAGTCTTCATTTTGTGGAGCCTTCAGAGGCATACTCCACGCCAGTTTGAATTGTGATTTTTACGCTCTAAAATCAGTGAAGCTAATTTATTTTGTGAGCTCTGAGGAGCTAAAGTCGCAGCGATTGCGGTATCGAATTTGAAAGCTAGAATACATTTTGTTCTAAAAACAGCATTATTGTGTGAGCTAAATATTTCACGCCAGCGCGTGATAAACTGTAACATTCATTTAAAGACGACGAGTTCAGCTTTAAGGGGGAAGTATCGTATCACCCTAATTAGCGCTTACCAGAGCCGAAGTCCACAGTACAGGACGGAAATACCGGACGAGATAGCGACTGCTAGTGCAGCCAGGATTTTGAACTTGTTAACGAGCCAGTGGCGCGGACTCGAGATGTATATTTTATGTATAAATTGTGTGTATTTTATATGTGTTTTTTATAGTGCGTGTGTGCGATATAATTAGGGCCAGTCTTCGCTATTAATCGCATTAGGACAATTGTGGATGAACTGAGTAGCCTGCAAGCGATTATAGATAGGCAAATATTTAACATTGAACTTTTCTGCCAAGGAGTCGAGACCAAGATGATCAGCACGTGGTTTGAAGTTGGGATGAGCTTCAAGAAATCAACGCAGACGACTACTATGGAGTGCTAAATTGTCCATAGGGCAATGGGTTGAGGAGGATGTCCTTAGTTCTACAAGCAGAAGCGGTGATGTACTAAAATTGGATTATTTCAATTATGTAGTTAGATTTGGCCGGGGAACTTTGTAAATAGTCATGTTTTTCTTTCTTGTTGTTTTAGAGCTTTTCTTGCACCGACACTATATGTTTAAATGTCCGTTGGCGCGTGGCCAAAGTGTTTGTTGATATTTTTATTTTTTTTCTTGAGTCATGTGTAATGTACGCGGCGTGCGTGCGTGATTTTTATCCTCGCAATTGCGGAACCCGTTACATTCGATAAATGGTGCTTTATTAACGTTAATATTTGAAATAGGAATGGGAGGAAATTATTGTAATATTTTGCTGGACAGGTTATTATTCATATTAGGGTAGCCGAGTGCACCAACTTAAAAGTAATTGTAGAACACCTTCGTTCTAATTTTGATAGATTTTTCTTGAGTCCTTTTCAGGTGACTAGTCACGGCATAGAACGATGGCGCCAGCATGTGGATATTATTTGTGTCTTTTATTTCAGGGTCTGTCAAAACCCATACGTGTGATTCAGTGTGTGTTGATGTGTCTAGTGTGTGTTGATTCTACGTGAGGAGGGGGTAGTTGTCCTACCGCCCTTATATATTTTTTTTGCTGCTGTTGTATTTTAGATGGAAAGACAGAGTGCTCTTGGGAGACTGCTGATTCTTGTCCATATGTTTTTCTGACACACACGTATTATTGTGCTTTGGGGCACATTTCTTAGAGGTTCGACCCCATGTTCTGGGAGGTCGAGGTTATTGACACGTGGGTTGACAGACATGCAGAGTTCCACAAACCGCCCGTTTTGCCTGTGATTTATTTTGATAGGCAGTCCTATTTGTCCGACTGACCCCTGTAAGCTTTCATGTAGCAAACCTGTTCATTGTGATGGTTAATTTTTAAGCCATAATTAATTGGGGAGTTCGCCATGTGTGTAACGGATTGTTGTACCTTGTATGGGTAAAAATATTGTGATTAACGTAAATGTTGGCTGTTTGCCTATTGCTTTGTTGATGACTCGATTCATGTAATTTTGTTTGTCACACCCGTGTGGTGTAGTGGTAGAGTATTTGTAAATTTTGACAGCGGTCATTTGAGTATTTTTCTATTGGTCACGTGTTAACGTACTTGTGTTGATTTGTGTGAGAAGTCCTAAGTTTTTAGGCAGTAAATGTTGCTACGGCAATTTGAGTCCAATTTCACACGGAAATTTTGTGTTTGTTTATAGTAGATTTAGGAAGTGTCGGTTTAATTTAAGTATTGTAGTTGTGTTCCCTTGTGTCGGTCTAGCTCAAGAAATGTGGATTCGTTGTCTGAAGGGTCATTCTGGATGATAACGAATCACGCATTCAAAGTACATATCGTGATGCATGTAGAACGGCATACGCACTTATATGGTCACTTTTGTATCTTTTATTTAAGGACACTTGGTCCAGGTAATTAATCTCTCCAGAGATACCGCCTAGTTTTTGGCATTTTTATTAAGCGGGAGTCAGTTGGGAGTTTTTGTTGTTAATTGTTTATGTGTAAATATGGTGATTTGTTATTAAATTCAATTGTTTTTAACCCTGGCTTCACTCTTTCCTGCATGTTATTTTGTTATATGTTACCCTGCAAGTTAATGAAGCGCCCTGACAGCAACTTACGAATATGACCCGTTACACCCCGAATCTGAGTCTCATATGCTTCTTTGCAAGGGTTCAGTTGTTTGAGTAAAGTGTGTGGCAAACATAGCAAGAAAACTGTAATCTGTCTACAATGTAAATGTAAATAACACTGACACTGAGTAGAAAGGTGTTTGAGGCACTCTCAGCCTCGTGAGACAAAATTGAGAAGAAGTGGGTTCGATTCCCACCTCAGCCATTCAAATAGTGGCTTTCCGTGGTTTCCCTATTCTATTCCAAGCAAATTACGGGGTTTTACTGACCCCCGAAAACTGAACTACTTTGGACTTAAATTAGAATATTTTACGAGCCCATGATAAAATTTAACCAGCAAATATAAATCCTGGAACTGTGACACAATTGAGTCGTGTTACAAGCTCGGGGCAGAGGGAAAGTCCGATCACGTTATATCTTGCGCAATAGACGCTTATGGAACGTTGAAATTGACATAGCAACAGGGAAATTGCTAATGAATATTATAATTATTCTTATAATTTATGTCATTCGACATAAGCCAATGAGGAGAGCTCTTATGGATGACGGGAATAACTTCAACTAGATTATTTGGATAATTTACGCATTTAGGATTCAAGAAGGATATTTTTTCATTAATAATGAGAAGAAAATTAAAGGAAAATATTACAGAGACTTTAAAACGAGTTGAAAGGTCTAATTACGCAGTTATAAGCATTGTTAAACTGCGCGCTAACATTTCAGGAGGGAGTCAGAAATGGCCGCCAAAATCTCGATTTGGAGAGGGAGATCCAACCAAGCATCAAGGCTCTTATTCCGACAGACTTCGAAGTAGATAGTTGTGTTCACTGGGTTAACCGAGATCCCGAGGGTATACGAGTACGGTAGCGAGACCAGTCGTGGAGACAGCACGATCGCCGAGGCGAGATAGGAGATCTTCGCACTTCGGACTAGGCATAGTTTGCAAGTTTTTAATATTGCAATAACTCAGTCATAAGTGAGAATAGACTTAGGCTGTTGAATTATCCTACAGTACAAACTGTATTCTAGTATGTGTGCAGATTTAAGCATCACAAGTTATATAGTTTTGAAGTTTTAGACATTTTCAAAACTGACTTAGAAAAGTGCTGGAAATCGAAGGTGAAAAGCATTTTAGTTGATGCAAGGCAGCATTGAACATTAACCAAGTGAGTAATAGTGTCTTAAAATACATTTTGGAGCAGTGTATAAACATTTTCACTATGACTGCTAACATTCATCAGAACTTATTCTATATTTATCACGATGTTATGATGATGAGATAAGAACTTTATGAGCGTGGGACATATCTAATGCAGATATATAGGTACAACATGGAGCATCGTTAACCAGAATACTTCAGAATGTAGACGTTATGTACTCTTACACCTTGTGCATTCACGTCGTTATACGAACATTGTTTAACAACTACAAGCTCTAGAGATATTTCATACATTATCCATATGAATATTTCTACGATTCTACGCAATGATGGCACCGAAACATATCTATGACGGCGAAAGAAGATGCAACATAAGAAGATTTGTCGAGATGTCCAGGGTAATATCCCGGCAATAAATAAGAATTTGCCAGAAGGATGTCATTCGAGTCCAGACGGAGGTTGCTGATTATCGGAGGGAAACGTCTTTCCTTATTCGAGATTGCTGGTCCGGGGAATCGAACTTAGGTCCAACCCAGTATCTTGGATTGAGGAGCAACTAAGTATTTTCCCGAAATACTTACATTGAGCTTCTAGATGTCGTCTGATAACGTAGCTGTGTTCATTATTTGTTTATTGAGAGCTTTATAGTGACATTCTGAAGAAACGTTTTACTCCATATTTTATTTAATTCCATGTTTCGACATATTTTTAATCTTTATGTGTGTAACGACATTTTAGTCTGCAAGATCATTTGAGAAGATCGACTTTCATCAGTTTTCATTTTCTTCTACGGATCAGTTTCTGAACTGACTTATATTATTTGTTTAAGGAATCAGTATTCCTTATTTTAGACCAGTCATTTTAAATTCTACGATTTGAATTTTATCTCGAGTTATGGCTGTAGACATTTGTCAGAGATGCCAATTAAAATCATTTTTAAGTAATTTGATTTGGGCACCCGAATGTACAGAAGTCATCAAGATCAGAAGAAACCACGAATGATATTGTTACATCATTATAACTACTATGAACTTTATGTCGCATTGATCAGAATTATTTGATAGGATGTGATAGGAGTCATACTCATAGACATTCGTTGTATCAAATGGAGACTCATTGCGATAGTGACAATCCTTACATTATTTGTGAAATCCAACAGCTTTCTTCATTTAATTGTTTTAAGGAAACATAATTTCATAGAAGATAATTTTTATCTTACGACTGGGATTCGAAACTGGATTACCCTAGTCAAGATAGAATTCTAATGACCATGATAAATAACACATGTGGTTATTTATACACAATATGTGATGTCGTGTCATATTGTGGACTCGATATTACATAGACGTGCTAATTAAAGCTAGATCAGAGAGGAGGACGGAACAGTACTTTTATTAATTGTATATGTGATATATACTGTGGAGATTTAAGTAACTTTTATGAAGTAAACTTATGGAGGTCATATACGACTTGACTGAGGTCGTCATTTATTGGAAGGAAGTGTTTTTTATTAGAACTAAAGGAAGAGTTCAATATACCAGCAATTGTGGGTTATAATGCTAAAAATAATGCCAGTAATTAAATGAAGTTTCTGCAGAAGAGACTGTATTACGAATTGTTCGACATTGTAGATGAGTTTTTATTACCATATACAGTGGATATATGAGGTTTTTGGGAGATATGTGTACTCATGTTAAGGTGTTGCCACATTGGAGGGAATTACTGAAGTATTGTTCTTTTGATAAGATCAAGGCATTGTATAGAAGAGGAGTCAGTGTATTGAGAACTCCTATATGAATATAAATCTACGACTTTAGCAGTAATGACAAGAGTTTTAGTAAGCGGAAAAATAATTGGAGAAAGTAATTATCCACAGGTTATGGCTAATACATTTATTAATTTTTATTATCAAGGATTTGAGTAATTACGTGCATTTGAACTTAAATGATAGAAAGCATTGGACTGATTTTGTCTATAACACTAATAATGAACAAGTGTGTGCAGTATATAAACATTAGTAAATGTTTAAAGAAAGTATATATGAAGAACACGTTGCATATAGCAGGGAGAGAAGGAGTATTGTTTAAAGAGAGCTATGACTCTGTTTTAGAACGTTAAATATAACGATTCAACATTTGTAAATAATAGCATAATTATTTATTTAAGCAAATAATTTTGAAATAATTTTTCGGTCAATGATTTTTTGAAATATAGGGTATTGCTGACTGCATGTTATTGGAATGAATGATTTGTTTGTTGTTAAGAATAATTGAACACCGGCAGTCATGAATGCCGAGGGAGGATGCATGGATACTAACGTTAAAATCTGGGAGAGATTGTTTGAAAGGTGTGTAAAATATGAAGAGTTTTATAATTGGAGAATGTAAATTTCAATACGGCGAATGTCCGCTGGACAGATCGAGCACAGTAGTGTGGTGATGTGTATGCCTTCTGCTTCGCTCAAGGCCAGTCTGTTATGTTGGAGAACTCACAGCCCTCTGTTGTCAAATGACTTCGCGGCTGATTCAGAAGTGGGTCATTCATCCCGCATGGCCAGATGCATTACGAGTAAGCGTGCCAGCTTTTTATATTGCTATTCAAGAATGCATGGCGCACGTGGTAATTGTCTTAAAAGTTTTAAATAGTTACAGTCGGCTTAGGCCCTTCAAAATTTATGTATAATCAACTTACAGCATCATAAAGCTAATAGAGTACTGTATTTGTTTTAGTGGAGGAGTACGTATGAGAGTGTGTGTTATTTTTATTTAATTGTTGTTATTTAATGTTTAAATGTTAGAATTAGTTTACTATTGTTAAATAAATTTACCAGTTCGTTTTTCTATGTTGTCTATTAGAGATTTATTTTTATATAGTTAGAAACAGTGGTATTGCGGATTCATTTATACGTTGGAGCTAAGCCCCTGAGAGACCCCGAGAAAACTATAAGGTAGGTGCTTCTGAGCGAGTGTATTTATGTTGTGTAGCCACGATACCACTGATCGATACTGTGTAGATTCCCGAGAATCTTGTTGGAGCGATTTATGATGGATTTTGCCGGAGCTCATTCAGAAATTAAACCAATCCAGTTTTTGCTTTCGATGACCAACAGGCATCTTCCCGAATTTACGGGTACAGTACCAAACTTAACCCTACAAGGACTAAGGTTTGGATGTTACACCGAGGACCAAGAAGGGATGGGCTTCTGAGGCCATATCTAAAAAATATGGCATAATTGTGAATTGTTTTGAAATAAATTATGGAACACCATTTCATGAATAATGTTAAGGAAATCTTCAGTATTAATATTAAATTGAAATTACATTCACCCAAATATGTATTACAAACACAAATCAAACACAAACTGACAGCACTACATTATTCTTTTCATAGTCGGCAATAGAACTCGGAACTCATCGATGACCATCATGCACGGCCGAAACACACGATCTCCGTTTTTGTAGAACTTTAATGTATATTACTGTTTCAGCCATTTACAGGCTTCGAAACAATGAGCTGAAATTGGTTTACATTTACAAAGGCAAAATAAATTGAGTGCCATGCATAGTTTACCCTCTTCATTTGTAATAAATCATCTTAAACCAATGCTCAATTCCTCACCAATTATTTCATCAAATAATGCTGTCCAAATACGTATAGATATTAACATTTCTGTGAATCGCATGAGGTCTGACTGGTTAAATATTTATCCTCTGTGAAGTTGGGTGACAATATTTCTTCCGTGCTTTTGTTTTTGACCGAACTACGTGACACAAAACTTCCAATGAGAAGATAGTGGCAGTTATAACTGTTCCAAACAAACACATTAGTAGTAGAGGGCTGACATCCTCGAACATAACGACAGGTATTGGCGCGTTCTCCTTATGATCCGCCAGCTTTATCCATTTAAGGTAAATCATCCGCTGTATTCCAGTCCACTGCAGCTTGCGTATCATGTAATGGAAACAGATTTATTATTAATAATAATAATAATAATAATAAAGGGTCTATCCTTTGGGGCTAAATTCCGACACTTAGATACAGTTGTCAGACCCGAATGTCTGTACGCAACAGAAACACTAGACATGATTGGGAAGGGCGGCCTCAACGACATCCGGAGGAGAGAAAGGAAAATACTCCGAAAATTCTTAGGCCCAAATATCAAGGATGGAGAGAGGAGACTCAAACCTAACAAAGAACTATACCTGAAGACAGAAGGAGTCGTAGCCCTAATGAATAAAAAGGAGAATACAGTTTTATGGACACTTGGTGAGGATGAACAGTACCAGATTGTCGAAGAGGATTTTTGAATTCTCCATTAAGAGAACGACGGAGCCGAATTGGTTTCGGGAAGTGATATTGGACTTGAATCGGATGGGGGATAAAATAGAAGACATAATGGGCAGAGAGCAATTTAGACGACTAGTTAAGGAGTATACATGCTTCCAGGAGACAGGGGAGTTGTCAGTGAAGAACGGAAGACCTTACCTAACATGGAGGAACAGAGGAAGGGAGTGGGAGAGAGGATGAAGACATATTGGCAGAGACTGAAGACGAAACATAATGTAAAAACTTTCAAACGTGGTCCATAGTTGTCCGTAACGAATACATACATATATATTGAACCCTTATCATTGTGTCCAATAATAATGTTTCATATTAATAAAAACGATGGAAATACTAAATACATGATATGCTGGATATTTGAGTAATATTGATGTAGCAAGAAATCTGGACTTGGTAAGACATGCTACGTGCTGGCTGGAAATGACCAATAGTTTCACAACCAATGCTATTCTTGGATTTCTGAGAAAATCAGATATGACGCTGTGGCGTACGTGACCATATAAGGCCAAAATGCTGCGTACAAGGCAAGGAGTGAGAGAGAGGACAAGTGTCGTGACGTGAAAATAAGGGCGGGATTTGTAAGGTCAGAACTCCAACGCCAACTTATCTGACCAATAAGAAAACATGACGCCAGAACATAGCGTCAGTGTGTTTTGCGCGGCAATCGGATATAAAAAGATCTAGCGATCGGTTTGCATGTTCGACGGCAGATTCGCGACCTGTGAGAAAATACAAGATTTTTGAGAGGTCACAGATAATTATAGGCCCATTACTTAAAATATTGAGGAGCTGTTTTTCTCCCACCATTGAAACTTTAGGCTTTCTGTATATATACAGATGTCTGAGATAACTCGGGCACTCCTAATTATTCTTCGACAGTCATTTTAAGACGTCCTTAAGACGATATGGTTTTAAAATTATAGTTGTGTGTCGGCAACGAAGTTAGAAATTTTCATAAATTGTGAGATGGCAATTAGCCATAGAATAGGGAAAGTCGACGATTCTGCATAGGAAGATCTGAGGAAATAAAATACTTAGAACGCAGATAGAACAGTTTAAAAACTTTGATTTAATTGTGTTTTAACAGCAGCAAGATGTCGACCATGGAGAGAAGACAGCAAGCTTCATCCTCCATTACCATCAGTGTTATGGGCTAACGGCCTAATGATGGGAATTGACGAGGCGGGAGGCCTCTGGAAAGCAGTTTAAGTGATGAGTATTAAAAAATTGATTTATTGATTTTGGACGAGGGGAATCGCGAGAGATGTGTGGAACTTTGTATAGATTTTATTTGTGTGGTTTAATTTAAATTTCAGGGTTTGATTTCTTAACTGACATGCGTGTAGTAAATTTTGGCATTGCGTGACAATTATGTTGTACAGTAAATTTTGTAATTTAAATGTTTTCCTTATGTATACGTAATTCTTATAGCGAAACGGCCGCATCGATTAACGTATCTATAAAAAGTGTAGCCATGAATGAGAACCTAGGAACGACAATGATAAATGGACTGATTTAATGATATGTTAAACTAATTACTACGTGGGGGGAATATTTGCATTTTGTTGCTTTGATAACTCGGGCTAGGACTGATCCTGTTATATATTCTTTATTGTCATTTGGACATGTTGTGTGTCATTATCTGAGAGGTGTGCTGATTCATGCTACGACGAGATCTTCGAGAAATGTGCCACGTGTTTTTGGGTGTAAGTGTTGATGATGAGGAGAGGTAAAGCCTGTCCATGACTGCGATATCATTCCGGCAAACTAGTTATCCGTGGGGATAAGTTTGACCTGGAAATGTATTCTTAAAAATCCCTGAGAGGATGTTTTGAGATAATGTGTTATTTATTTGTACGCGTTTAACAGGTGGCGATTAGCAAAGGTGCTGTACGCTGGCTATGGGGCCAGAATCTATATTTAGCGTGGCACTAATTACTACTTGGGGGAAGAAATCAGCCACTCTCTCGGTGATGCGATAACAGGCCCGGTTGTCTCCAGCTCGTTATGACACGTTATCTTTGCTTTAAAGCCTAATGAGTTAAGGTTATTTCATTTGGTTTAATTTGGGAAGTTGCCATGTTGTCGATCCAAGTTTCTTTTA
The DNA here is from genome assembly GCA_946902985.2 of Meconema thalassinum. NCBI lineage: Eukaryota > Metazoa > Arthropoda > Insecta > Orthoptera > Tettigoniidae > Meconema > Meconema thalassinum. The sequence continues at coordinate 129,461,006 of OX336391.1, read as the reverse complement.
TCATTACTACGACTTATTTGTTCATTGTTTTAAAACGCCAAACTTTCTGGCGTGAAAATTAAAATTTGTATTTATTGTTGTTGGCTCTTATTTTCAAGGCCATTGTATTCATATAAATATAATTTGGCAACCGGCCAAACTTGTTCATGTCATGTTATGCCTTCCTAGTGTTTAAGGTATAAGTCGGTAATTCCGCAGCCCTTATTTTAAATAATACACACGTGTATTTGGTTGTGGTAATCTAAGGTTAGAGCATGTCAGTAGTGTATATAAATATGTAATTGTTGTTCCCACATTTCCGTAATTCGTCGTTCGCAGTACGGAGTCCGTTCCCGAACCAACTGTTTTGGTCGGAAACGAGCGCCCGTCAAAATGCTCATTACTTGAACTAGTCTTAAAACCCGTGTCGCTCATAAATATTAAATTTTTGTACTATTTTATTTGTTTGTTATATTTGGATCTTGTGATCCGTTTTCTTTTGTTACTCTGATTTAGGTGACATTGCAGTCACAATGCTTGTTGGCAGCTGTCATACCGTGTCGTCATGGTACGTCAGGCTGGTCAGTGTCAGATCTGTTCACGCGAGTGAACAATAAAAGGGTGGTTATAGTTTTCTTTTTTTATGTTTGATTCGGTTAATAAATTTCATTTGTTAGTAGATCCTGTTGTTTTTCTTGGCTTTATAATAATAATAAGTTAACCTTATGAACCCTGGAAGTTATGTTGATAGCAAAACCTCTAAATCACATTCACAAGAATCCATTACGACCCCGAAATTTTGAATCTTGTCTACATGCTATTTTCCAAAGGGTTTATAAGAGTTACTTTGGCTTCCGAACGTGTGGCATTTGTGTTTTAGAGTAAAAAAATAGATCACCGGCATGTGATAAGTTTATTAACGTAAGTTAGGCGAAGATAGTACCGCCAAATGTTTGAAAATATAAAGTCATGGAGTTTGCAATAAAGTAAATGTGGAACAAGTTAAGTGTTTGAACTTTGATTAAAATTAGAACAAACTGTTCCAGGCGCCCAATAAAATTAAATTAGCTTTGTGTAGAAAAGCCAAACTCAAAGAATTGTTTGACAGGAAGGTTAGACCTTAAAAACTAATTAATACTCTATTAATTGGTAAAAATTTGTAAGTAAAGTAAGGTCAGGAAGATTATAACTGAATCAAAGGGTTAAAATTAAATGGAATAATAAGTAAATTATACTCAGTGATGCTATAGTTTGTGGGAGTAATTTAAAGTAAATGAACTGAGTATGTAAAGGGTTAATGTGTATATATTTAATATGTGTGAGCGCGCGTATCTAGGGCTCCGCCCTTATGTCATTTCCCTATGTCTCAAATATATTATTGTTGTGAAGGCAACTCTGGGAGAAATTCGCGAAGTGATTGAACTAGCATCCGCTCGTACGCGAGAACAACTTAGTGAGATGAGAAAAGACATAACCAATGAAATACAGACACAGTTAGCGGCGAATAGTGAAGAAACGCAGACACAGTTAACGGCTATAAATAAACAATCGGCAGAAACGCAGACACAGTTGGCGGCAAATAATGTAGAAATGCAGAAACAGTTAGCGGCAAATAGTGTAGAAATACAGACACAGTTAAACACAAAACTATCTGAAGTTAACGAGAATATAAATCAGAAAATCGCTACACAAAACATTCTGGTTAGTGAACAATTACATAGGCAGTCTGAGAAAAACAATGAAATGTTAAACGCACAAGACGAAAGGAACACTCAAAATCTAGCTGCGCTAACGGTAGAAATCAAAGAGCACACAAAAGAACAGCTAATCCAATTAGCAAAGGACGTTAGCACTAACAATACCAAACAATTAGGAATAATAAAAGGTATCGAAGATTCGTTTAAAAAGGAAATAAAAGGAATGGATGAGACTGTTATGGCAAAACTAGCACAAATCGAGCAAGCGTGTTTGACCAGCTCATCTGAGATTAAAGAAGCACACACAAACTTAGAAAAAAGGTTTGAGAATATCGAACGAGGGACACAGGGTATGCAAGATCAGGTAATTACAGTAGATAACAATATCACGGGCTTAGTGACGGAACTCAACAAATTAGAAATACAATCAATTAAGAAATGGAAAAAGTTAGAAATTGACCAGGAAGAAATTAAACAAACATTAGAACAGAACAACATTTCTCTGGGAGAAAGGATAGATAAATTTGAAGATAATCAGGAGGCTAATCAACAGGAAGTCGAAAAACGCTTTGTTAAATTGAAGGATACTATTAGGAAAGATTGGACCAAGATGAGCGCTGATTCGAAAGATGAACGGCTCGCAGTAAGCAAGAAGCTAGGGGAAAATAACGCGAAAATACAGGCGTTAGAAGAAAATATGAAGTTAAGATTTCAAATTCAAGAGGACCGCATGATAAAATCGGAGTTGCAGTCACTTGGACATAATACGATGTTTGCGACACTAATGGAAAAGGGGAAAGGGGAGAATGCGGAAAGAGAGCACACAATAGACAGCCACGAGCTTGGGCAAAGTCCAAGAACGGTAGACACGCAAGCATTCCAGAATTATGAGGGTCGTAGCTCGACACCTCAAAACACACAACTTCCCACGCAAGTTATACAAGTCATCCGTGGAAACGAATTTAAACCGAATAAGTTTTTACCAGAGAGCGGAGGGACACCTAAAGCTTTCTTAAGGGAACTGACAGAATATTTTTCGGACCAAAATGTTAGCTCAACGCGACAATTAAGAATGGTTGAAATTTTTTTGGCGGGCTCAGCACTTACCTGGTATCTTGGATTTAAGAACACATTTAAATCAATGGAAGGTTTCCACAAGGCCTTCCTAAGCAAATACTGGAGTGGGTCGTATCAACAAAGCTTGCGAATGGACTTATACTCGCGCAAATACCATTCCACGCATCAGACGAAATATGCAGATTTTTTCGCCATGCAACTTGTCAAATTGCAAGATCTGGATAATCCCCCAAGCGAAATGGAGCTAATAACTACTATAGGAAAGCAGATGCCTATTAGCGTTCAGCAATTCTTGGTGGCGGCAAATATTACGACCGTGGTCCAGGCAGAAGAGGTATTAAGGAAGATAGATGAAACCACTAATTACATCAACCCGAGAGAGAAGAGACAGATAGAGTTAGTTAATGCAGTCGAAGTAGTCAAGACACCGAACAAAAACACGAGGTCGCAAGCTACAAACACTGGGGATAATCAAAGACGGCAGAGCACCGAAGAATATGAGCCGAGATCTCAACCGAGATACGAAAATAGGGACAGAAACCATAACAATCAGGAAGAAACTAACCGTTACCGGAACACAAACAATCAGCAGTGGCGAGATAATAGGAGATACCAAACGTCATACAATAGGAATAATAATAATAACGCACCTTATAATCAGGGATGGCGTGGAGGACACTATAATCAACAATATAGGCCCAGAGACAATAGGCGTTACAATCAACAATATAACGCACAAAATAACCAGCGGTTTAACGAGCAATCGGATCCAAGGGATGATCAGAGAAATTGGAACGAGAGACACGCTGAGTCACAACAGTACCTAGAAGAACTACATAACATACAGGGAAACAATAAGAATAAATGGGAACGAGCGATGGAACACAGAGCAAATCCGGACACCCACACTAACGGGGCGGAAGGTATGCTAATGCAGCAGGAAAGACAGGACGGGTGGCACCAAGACCAGGGCGAGGGTCAAGGCGCGAAAAAAAAAAGTTATTGTACGGGAATAGGAGAAGAAGAAGGGAGAAGGAAGAAGATGGCAACGCGTGGGAGAAGAAGGAGATGACATCACGGTAAAATGGAGAAAAGACAGGAGCGGCTTAAGGAAGTTCAACTAGGGGTTACGAACTTAGGTAACAACGCCTACAGAGTTCCGAGAGGTGAGCACAGGAAACATGGCAGTGTATAATATTTCACATTTAAAATTGTATCATCAGAGAGAGCCATACGAACCGAGAAATAATGTTACTGCAGCAAATTAAACATTCGCGTGATAACGTACAACAAAAGATACGGGGGTACTCTAGTGGTGAAAGCGCTCAAAAGACAGCTCTGACGTGTTTACAAGTTCAGGCGGAAGTCGTTAATGAATATGTTGATGTTTTGAAAGAGTGAGAGGGGAGACGAGTAGCAAGGAAAGAGGCCGGAGGGCATAAGTATACAGGAATTTCCTAATGAGTTTGGAACGAGACGGCTACTGAAACAGACAGAGGCGGACAGTCATTATATTTGAGGGTGACCAGCAACTTCAAATTTGAGCAAAAAAAGTAGGGGATGTGAAATTCGACTTCATTTGAGTTCGAATTTCATCAACTAGGGGTCAGATGAACCCTTATCATTGTGTCCAATAATAATGTTTCATATTAATAAAAACGATGGAAATACTAAATACATGATATGCTGGATATTTGAGTAATATTGATGTAGCAAGAAATCTGGACTTGGTAAGACATGCTACGTGCTGGCTGGAAATGACCAATAGTTTCACAACCAATGCTATTCTTGGATTTCTGAGAAAATCAGATATGACGCTGTGGCGTACGTGACCATATAAGGCCAAAATGCTGCGTACAAGGCAAGGAGTGAGAGAGAGGACAAGTGTCGTGACGTGAAAATAAGGGCGGGATTTGTAAGGTCAGAACTCCAACGCCAACTTATCTGACCAATAAGAAAACATGACGCCAGAACATAGCGTCAGTGTGTTTTGCGCGGCAATCGGATATAAAAAGATCTAGCGATCGGTTTGCATGTTCGACGGCAGATTCGCGACCTGTGAGAAAATACAAGATTTTTGAGAGGTCACAGATAATTATAGGCCCATTACTTAAAATATTCAGGAGCTGTTTTTCTCCCACCATTGAAACTTTAGGCTTTCTGTATATATACAGATGTCTGAGATAACTCGGGCACTCCTAATTATTCTTCGACAGCCATTTTAAGACGTCCTTAAGACGATATGGTTTTAAAATTATAATTGTGTGTCGGCAACGAAGTTAGAAATTTTCATAAATTGTGAGATGGCAATTAGCCATAGAATAGGGAAAGTCGACGATTCTGCATAGGACGATCTGAGGAAATAAAATACTTAGAACGCAGATAGAACAGTTTAAAAACTTTGATTTAATTGTGTTTTAACAGCAGCAAGATGTCGACCATGGAGAGAAGACAGCAAGCTTCATCCTCCATTACCATCAGTGTTATGGGCTAACGGCCTAATGATGGGAATTGACGAGGCGGGAGGCCTCTGGAAAGCAGTTTAAGTGATGAGTATTAAAAAATTGATTTATTGATTTTGGACGAGGGGAATCGCGAGAGATGTGTGGAACTTTGTATAGATTTTATTTGTGTGGTTTAATTTAAATTTCAGGGTTTGATTTCTTAACTGACATGCGTGTAGTAAATTTTGGCATTGCGTGACAATTATGTTGTACAGTAAATTTTGTAATTTAAATGTTTTCCTTATGTATACGTAATTCTTATAGCGAAACGGCCGCATCGATTAACGTATCTATAAAAAGTGTAGCCATGAATGAGAACCTAGGAACGACAATGATAAATGGACTGATTTAATGATATGTTAAACTAATTACTACGTGGGGGGAATATTTGCATTTTGTTGCTTTGATAACTCGGGCTAGGACTGATCCTGTTATATATTCTTTATTGTCATTTGGACATGTTGTGTGTCATTATCTGAGAGGTGTGCTGATTCATGCTACGACGAGATCTTCGAGAAATGTGCCACGTGTTTTTGGGTGTAAGTGTTGATGATGAGGAGAGGTAAAGCCTGTCCATGACTGCGATATCATTCCGGCAAACTAGTTATCCGTGGGGATAAGTTTGACCTGGAAATGTATTCTTAAAAATCCCTGAGAGGATGTTTTGCGATAATGTGGTATTTATTTGTACGCGTTTAACAGGTGGCGATTAGCAAAGGTGCTGTACGCTGGCTATGGGGCCAGAATCTATATTTAGCGTGGCACTAATTACTACTTGGGGGAAGAAATCAGCCACTCTCTCGGTGATGCGATAACAGGCCCGGTTGTCTCCAGCTCGTTATGACACGTTATCTTTGCTTTAAAGCCTAATGAGTTAAGGTTATTTCATTTGGTTTAATTTGGGAAGTTGCCATGTTGTCGATCCAAGTTTCTTTTATCATTACTACGACTTATTTGTTCATTGTTTTAAAACGCCAAACTTTCTGGCGTGAAAATTAAAATTTGTATTTTGTTGTTGTTGGCTCTTATTTTCAAGGCCATTGTATTCATATAAATATAATTTGGCAACCGGCCAAACTTGTTCATGTCATGTTATGCCTTCCTAGTGTTTAAGGTATAAGTCGGTAATTCCGCAGCCCTTATTTTAAATAATACACACGTGTATTTGGTTGTGGTAATCTAAGGTTAGAGCATGTCAGTAGTGTATATAAATATGTAATTGTTGTTCCCACATTTCCGTAATTCGTCGTTCGCAGTACGGAGTCCGTTCCCGAACCAACTGTTTTGGTCGGAAACGAGCGCCCGTCAAAATGCTCATTACTTGAACTAGTCTTAAAACCCGTGTCGCTCATAAATATTAAATTTTTGTACTATTTTATTTGTTTGTTATATTTGGATCTTGTGATCCGTTTTCTTTTGTTACTCTGATTTAGGTGACATTGCAGTCACAATGCTTGTTGGCAGCTGTCATACCGTGTCGTTATGGTACGTCAGGCTGGTCAGTGTCAGATCTGTTCACGCGAGTGAACAATAAAAGGGTGGTTATAGTTTTCTTTTTTTATGTTTGATTCGGTTAATAAATTTCATTTGTTAGTAGATCCTGTTGTTTTTCTTGGCTTTATAATAATAATAAGTTAACCTTATGAACCCTGGAAGTTATGTTGATAGCAAAACCTCTAAATCACATTCACAAGAATCCATTACGACCCCGAAATTTTGAATCTTGTCTACATGCTATTTTCCAAAGGGTTTAATATATTGCACGCTTCCGTAGGAATAATATATTGTCATACTTCGCCTAGCTCAATCAGATCGGGGATGGTACGTTCATTTCCCACGATATTACACATATATTTTGGGATCATGGGCGACACAGGTCAACACTCAAAATAAAAACCAAAATTTCATTAAACATATTTAATTTTACAATATGGCACAAGACAAACTTTAATAAAAAATTAAAATGACATTAATAAAAATCAAACTCTACAAATACATAAACATATTCCTGTATCCAAATAGGAATATCCACAACACACAAAGTGGTCTAGAACAATGTTAATACGGCATATATCATGTATGAATTCACTTGCATATGGCATGCAAACTAAACATGTTCTACTGAATCCTACTGATTCTACATAATATTATAAAAAGCCTTTAGGGTAATTCCCCAAACATTCCTTTGACTATCAACATCTTTCATCTACAGACGATTTAATTATCAACATTTTTAGCTTTAGGTTTCTCAAATTTGTTTTACCAATATTTCCTTTAAGTTCCACAATGTTTTGAACTCTGGTTTACACTTATCAAATGTTCTTTCTCTCTCACATACAATATAAGTACTATAACCGTGGTTAGTCGTGCATTCCTTCAATTCAAACATACTGAATAATTCAATGAGATCGCGTCTACCCGAAACGTCTATCTTTGTTTGATTAAAGGAGCTCTCTGCATTTTTATAATTACTCTTGGAATGTAATATTTGTAAAATAAATGACAGTTGAACGATATTTTTTAGCAGGAAATACTTGTTATATCATATGCTAATAGATTAAGATATCGCTAAGCCTTCATTGATATATCCAAACAATTATTAAAGCATCTGTGTTTTAATTACCAGTAAGCTCAAAAGAGGCATGAAAATCGGCGACCTTCCCAAGTGGCTCGGGCCAAACACATTTATAATTTACGACTTCAGTCCCGCTTTTACAAGCGTTAATTTATGGATATTCTTTCAAGGACCGTGACACCAGCTGGGCATCACGAGGCTACACACATAACAGATTTATTCGCTATGAAAGGTTTTAAAACATTTATCCCTAACTGTTATTAATTACTTCTTACTCATTAGCAAACATTCATCTCACACAGTTAAGTTGATCAATTCATGGCCCTCACCATTGTCCGGTAAATAGGCGGTCTTTAATTACGGGGGCCTCAACACCAAATATGCAACCAACGGCAACATACAACCCAAGGGTCCTATGACTTCGACTGGGATTTTCGAAGATACCACGGACGTGGGACACACCAGCAAACCCTCCTAGAGCGGAACATATCACAGTCCTCTTGGCGAAATACAATTTCGCCACCAGAACGGGTCATACACTAGTCCTCTGTGCAAATAACACCCTAAAACAATCAGCAAGGAGAATCCTGCGATCCTTCTGATACAACATACACATATGCTCCCCAGCGTCCTAAGACGTATGACGACTAGACCCGTCATATTATTGGCGCGACAACTACGTCAATGAATGATACTTCCAGATTTATTTCTTGCAAAAACACTTGATTCTACTTTAATCATCGCTCACCTGAGCGATATCAATCTATATTTCTCTTAAAAACCTTTCATGAGGAATTATATAAATCCTTCAGGCCGTCCTTCATATTCCACAAAACTGAATATTCCTACCCTTTCAACAATATATTGGGCTTCTTTCAATATAAACAATTATGAAATTCATATTCAATTTGTCCTGCCAAACCTCGATTCTAATCACCGTTTCTACACACAAACATATTACACATATTAATCTTTTTCCCGCATAATTGTGACATATGATTTATAAGAATGCACGACCCACACCAACGATCATAATATAAAATATTTAGTACTTACATATTTGGTGGTCTTCGCCAATCAGTATGGAACTTTTCATCCATCCTGGTGGTGCTTTTAACCTTTCATATTACATCCACAACAAATTTTCACACTATTCACAAACATTTTCACTTTTCTATTTTAACTTATAACACACATCTTCATTATTATTAACATCCCTTTCTTAGGGTATTCTTGCACAATATATTATAATTCACACTCAAATTTCAAGACTTTAACACATTACAAAATTATTTACATAACTGGAATCACTCGAGTATACAGCAATGCTTCTTTCCACTTTCATTTAATCCATTTGGTTTTACTGTCCTTTCTTTACACACGTATAGATTGCTAACGACGTCTACTCGTGAAATTCAGGTTTTTTATCCGTTATTCGTCTTCTTAACGTCCAAGTCTATGATTGGCAGTCTCTGCTTGCTGAATTAACAACTCCTCTTTGAATATTATCCCTCCTAACTGAGCTATTCAAATCTCACTGCTTTTTACTATTTATCTGCACGTAACTCTACTCGTCTTCGGCTGATATAATGTTCTCTGCTCTTTATGGTACTTTTCTCTCTTCCCAAAATATTCACGACGCTTACTTTCCTTCAATAACAGTAGTTATTGTGAAGACGTTAGTATCGTCTGACTTCCTTCTCATCGACCGTATTTCGATTTCATACAATCGCCTTCGCACCGTGATGTTGGCTCAATAGTTCTATATCGTGTTCCTACTATTTGTATCGGTGAATTCTAGCAGACCGAATCTCAGTTATTTCGAACTCGTGGTTAACCCTTCCATGGTTCCGGAATGTACCGTACTTTTCAGCACCGGGGTTTCGAACTCGTATATTTGTTTGACTACTTATGACGTGTCAGTACAAACCACACCGGATCTTGATCTAATTATTACTTGAACCTCTCGGAGTCCATAGCTTCGACTTGTAACGTGGCCTCTCGGGACCCACGGTAGACTGAATACTGTTGAAACGGTGAGACCCTCTCCTGGGGTTCACGATAAACTGAATACTGTTGAAACAGTGTGACCCTCTCCTGGGGTTCAGTAAGACTGAATACTTCTTCGTTGGCTCAAGGCCTATATATTGATCTGGCTAAAAATACAGTCCATTTCATCTTCCTGAAACTCAATTTCTGTTCTAATGCTCGTAACGCGTTGAAAAATTACTCCTGTGAACTACAAAGTCCTTAGGTTTCAAATATCCTTCTAAAATCCAAAATCGATCGCTAAGTTTTTCTTCAAAATTTTGTTAAGGTGTTACGTGTTCTATGTCGGCGGTCCTTCTTACCTATAAGTTGCGCAAATTCATACGCCAATGGTCTAAGACATAATGCGCAGTTATCACTTCTTGCATGTTCAAATATTACTGAGTTTCATCTTTTCTAAAATCCTCTTTCCAATTATTCACCACTGTGGTATATTCACATGTTAATAATTTTGTGTAAATCACAAAATCCTAGTAATTTCGTCACCTCTTACTGATATAACGAAAATATCGTAGGGTCTACTCTGATCGGTGAATCCCCTTCTTATATGCATGCTCTGCATCATACAAGTATTCCTAGGCTTATCGCATGGTGTGAATCACCAGTATGAACTCATCAGCCCACGTGCAGTATTTCACCACCTTTATGAATCACCTTGTTCATAAGCTCCTCTTGCATATTATTTCTTAATATATATGAATCTCATCTTGACATATGGTTGAAACCTCAAGAATACTGTTTCCATGTCGGCCCAATGACCTGACATTATTCATAAGACCACTGTATTCTTTTAAGACCTCGTATGTCGTCTTATTTTCCGCCTGACTTTTCTTTAATTCTGAGTTCTTTTAATCTTGCATTCACGGACGATATCCATGGTCCGTGGCTCGTACCCTTCCGAGCCTCCTTCGGATGGGTACAATATATAATAATAATAATAACAATAATATACCGATTAATTCTGGGATTTTGTAAAACCGAAGGCCATCAAGTGTAGATGTTTACTAGAATGCAAGATATATGCAACAGCGCCTCTCTACCTAAGTCTTGTAAATGTATCGCTGTTTCACTTTTCTTGCTTTAGATTACTTTGGTTAAAACAGCAACAGATTCACATCGATGGCTGACAAAGGGTGGCGATTTCCGGGCCGCGCCCTTCATCTTTTCTAAATTTAAATGCCTTTGTGAATTTCGCAAGGTCATTGGCGTTTTCACCATCGTCAATTAATTCTTAATTCATCATTAACTGTTATTTAGCTTTGCACGAGCATTTTATCAAACACAAACGCTCGTATACTTACCACTAACAAGCAATTACGTTAATTTTGTATCGTACAAATGGAGGGAAAAAATTGACCTTCACATCACGCATATTTCAATGGCAGAAAAATTGGTTTGTTTCAGAGTTTCACACGAACTTCCATTCATATGAATATGAAATTTGTTTATGTCAATGAAATTAGATTAGATCATACATCTTGATAACTCTAAGAAAGAAGAAGACAGAAATTTTAAAAAATCATACCCCAAGGGGGATTCGAACTCCTGCCATCTCTGCTTAATGAACTCCGAGGCTTCAAAGGCACCAATTACGCTATGAAATCAACGGAGAGAGCGTGTACTGTTTATCAAAGTAAGCAATGCATACACGCAACTGCCAATTCTCCTAAATTCATTGTACATATCATGTTTAGCTTTTTCCACGGATAAGGTCTTCTGTATTTCCCTTCCTTTATAATTATGTTTAAAAACATCTCAAGGAAACATCGCAAACATCAATCAGTGTTACTTCTGTCCGCCATGTTTCTCCAGGGTGAAATCGAGTCCGCGCATACGCGAGAGCCCTAAAGTGCATTTAAGTAATTAAGAACACAAATGGCCCCGTGAAATGTATCGACGGTAACCATGTATTAACTCTCGTATTTATTTTAAATAGGAATTAACTAACTATTTGATAGTAACGAATTTGTGAAAACGGTTCTTTAGGTAATTTTTATAAATAAACCCTTCCTGGCATCCTAAACGTTTAATTCTAAGGTTTATTTTAATTTATGTTTTACCAGGACCTAAAATATTAACTTTACATACAGTAAGAATTACGTAGAATAGAGTTACGTATTAGTTCTTGTAAGTTTCTTGAATGGGAGTAAATACACACACAATGTTTCCACTTACGTGTAGTTTATAAGGTTCCTGTAGGGGCTCTTCTTAGGGAAGGCCAAGGCCCAGTAGAATGTGTAAACGAAGCCAGGGAACATGGTCAATTCACAAGGTGTGTTTTCTAACTTCTTGTGTAGTATGTTCATCGCGTGAGCGTACTTCACTGTACAGGCCCGATCAACTCCTTCCGGATCGCTCTTTGGCAGCTGGCGTTCTTTTCCCAGAACCCTGCGGTCATAGACTGTCTTCATAATGCCTTTCCCCTTCTGGAAAAGAGAAACTAAATCAGATATTAAAGTAAATAAACAACACACTCAATATTATTCCATGCTCTATCCACAACCTGCTCTTATACGCAAAACACTGTACTTCTACGAATTTCTTTGTCGGTCATCCTCCCAGCTCAGTTTTACCCATGGACTTCGTCGCGATCTTGTGATGTTTAGGCAGACACAGTACCCACTGAGGAAGCTAAAGAAGTAAATTATTAATATGATAGTATCTGCGAGCTGAACCAACGCCACGCTGAACACACTTCGTCAGTAGATAGAACTAAGGAAGGTGAAAAACCAATCGCACTGGCGACTGATAACTTCTGACTTGGATCTAGGCATAGGGTCATCTTATACCAGACGTTTCCGCCAGATGTCATTATTGTTTTGTGAGACTCCAGTGATTTGCCTACCGTTGGCATTCCACACGCATCGAATTTGAAGAATGACAAGCCCATAATACGATGAAGTTTCATTCTGTAGCGCCTATTGTGTGTTACTTGCAAGCGTTATTTAACCAATGAACAAAATGATTCCACAAGTACCTGTGCGCTATATGTTGGTGATAGTTCAGGATATCCCTTAGTTACATGATCATTGACAAACATGTAGTTACTCACCCTGAATAGATCGAATGCGAATGTGTTCTGTGTCATCCCAAAGGCGTAAGAGCTGTCCAAGAGGCCTTGGAAGTCATGGAATGGCACCACCTTCTCTCTGACGGCGAGAAGAGAAGTGAAACGGGCCGTGTATGCTGTCATGGTAACGACCGCCACAAGGAATGTCACCCACACCACCAGACGGATGGACCACAGGCGTGACGTCAGACAGATTGCTAGAAACAAAAATGTGCAAACGAACATTTTCGTAGGATAATCGAGGAAACTATTGGTTGTTTGGTTATTAAGTTTAGGGGCTGCGACAACGCGGTCATGTAGCCCCGTGTACTTTGGGTGTGTGTAGAATCTGTCTGATAACCGGCGTTAATTGTGATGACTGTATTAGTGTGTGTTATCTGTTTTTTAATTTAAGTACTGCAACTTAGAATTTTTCAAATAGTTCCTACTTTTGCCGCCAAGCAACACCGTCAACGATTACTAGGCCAAGTTCAGAACTTACCTACTAGACACCACCGCAGTCGGCTCATGGCAACGAACATAGAAACCTAAGAGCGTTGTTTACATTCTTAACCTATCCAATTTAGCTTCACACTGGTGCAATTAGTGGAAGGTTCTTTAACATGTCATAAATCTATGACATGGGACCGCCGGCTTTACTTCGAGGAAACTATAATACTGGTAATTCGTTATACATACTATAATCTCATTTATAAAAGTGAAGATCTGTATGTGGGTATGTGGATTTGTGCTCTATACAAATCTACACCGCTCCAACAAACTCAACTAAATTTTGCATACATATAGTTTAGGACCCAGAAGAAGACGCAGGCTACATGCATTTCCGATAGTTTTCCTCATTCTTCTGATTTCGGCCTTTTGGCACTCGATCAAAGATTAATCAAGTCAGAAAATAAACTGATGAAAGAATGGCAAGACCGGTCATTTCCATGGCAACAGTAGCTCAAGACGAGACCACCAAATTTCCATCTATCTCTGTAAGATGCCATGCCACTCCATTTCCTCCACGGCATCAGTAGCTCAAGCTATGACCACCAGGTTTCCATCTATCTCTGTAAGAGGCCATGACACTCCATTTTCTATCCAAACCACGATAAGAACATTAGGGATCTGATCTCCATAAAAATCTCAATAAGTATTTTTTGTAAATGTTATTAACAAGGATCGTTGTAGAAGAATTAAAATTTAAAAATCAATACATTGGCTAACCCTGCATGTGGCGTAATGTTACAATAGCTGGATATATCATCACGAAACTTAGTAAGGTAAGATAAGAGGCCAAATTTTGGAAAAAAATATAAAAATTAAAAGATTCTTGATTATTTAATTACTAGCTGTCAAGCGCGGTGTTGCTCGGGATCAAGATTGGTTATTAGGAGATCCTACCTTTGCTCGAATGGTCGTCTTGTTTGCAACCCGGAGGAAGGTTGTTGTTATAATGAAAAGTATTATTGCCATTCTAAGTACTTGAGCATTGTTTTTATCTGATAAAAACTTGTGTTGAAGTTGTTAATTAGGTGGGACGATGGCTCTATACTTTTTATAGATTATAGATTAAGCCTGAAATGTCGCTATTACAGTATAACTGAATATTTAAGGAGTCTATTTTAATCTTAGTATTGAACCCGCTGAGCTAAGGTTCATGTGATATTTTTTATAACAGCACATTTATGATGGGATGTAGTACCTTTGAACACACCCAGAAAGCCACGTGGAGCTGAGAGCTCATGCTATACTCTTTGAAGTAGCGGAGAATCGCACTTTTGACTTTGGTGAAGTCTACTAATTATTTATCTGAGGTCTTATTAATCAATTTTATCTTTCCACAAGACTCAGAATATTCCATTTCGTCATTCAGCATTATTAAAACATTTTGGAGAATGTTATTATCGCTTAAGGTAAGGTAATACCCTTGCAGATACGCAAACAGGAATGTAAGTAGTCGCTCAACGACTTTGGTTTGACGACCTACTTCCTCGAGTAACCCTGTGCCTTGCACTACGTCTGGAGAATCCGCCCCGTGTAGGCGTGAAGTTACATCCGTCTTGTAAGACGTAGAAAATATCCGCTGTTTAGCGTGGAAATAATTATCTGTTGCCATCGAGCACGAATACGTTATAATACGAGTGATAAGTAAGAATTGTATAGTGAATTATTTGCACTACATCTGGGAAATCCGCCCTGTGTTGGCGTGAAGTTATAGCCGTCGTGTCAGACGTGGAAAAGTATCCGCTGTTTAGCGTGGAAGTTATCATCGGGTGCCATCGTGCACGAATATTCTACAAATCACTGTTTATTTATGCACAGTGAACAACAGGAATCATATTGTGATATAATTGGCAAGTATAGTGAATTTTATAACATTACCGTAACACCACATTTTTGTACCCACGTGCTTGTGGAGGGCCGAGAGCCTGGTGAAAAATATAGAGGTAAACGTGTTATAACTGCTATAAGTAATTGTGATTATGAATGTACAGTATATTTGAATTGCCACAGTGAATTTTTCAATTTCAAAACGACGCACATTTCACGGATGCTACGTGATGTAAAAGTGGCGTCAGCACACGTGAAGAACCATAGAACAGTGCTTGATCACGTATTATTCGATATCTGCGAAGTAAAGGCTGTGTTATCAATTGCAATTAAAGCCTGTAACATTTTCAACGAACATTGTGATTTTGAAGTGAAAGAATGAACTACTACACGATCTATTTCACCACCCACGTGATCAAATTATTTTACACCCTGTTTTAGACCGACATCATGGGCTAATACCGCTATGGTATGAGGGTGATGTATCTATTGGAACCAGCGTGATGGTGGAGCTTCCAGAACAGCGAACGAGGAGGAAGGAACCCAGGATGCCATTCCCAGGCAAGTCCAGTACATCCACGAAATTATCGACAGGGACAGATCGAACCCTGGCCTTTGGGAGAGTCCAGATGGGAGTCCTAATGAGGACAATACCGTTCCGGAGAGCCAGGGATGAATTTGTTCAACCCTTGTCGTTGAACAGAGGGCTGAGTGAGAGCTCCTCCATTTCGTGAGTTTTTGCACAACCTTTCTAGTTCTAGTTTCTGGTGGTATAGTAGGTTTAATGTAGTTTGTGAACCAACCGAACTTAGTGACAGCCATTTTTATAGGTAGGGAATGTAACTAGTCTAATTAGATGTAATTTATTTCAGTTAGAGTGAGTCACCCTTGGGTTAAACATTTTGGTCAACCCTGGTGCAGCTTGATGGACGTCGTAGAGTGTCAATGCCTATCTTTTGCTAAACGTGATCGTAGTCATTTGAGGCTACTTTGTTTAACCCTATCTGGAGTGATTATCAAGTCTTTGCTGACTTTAGTTATGGCAATCAGATGCCATGGTTATATTTTTTTAACTGCATTTTTTACAACCAGTCTTTGTTACACCCCTGATTCGTTAGAGCAGTCGTATCATTTAGGTAATCGACTGTAATTACCAGTTTTGTAACTGCATTATATTTCATTTGAGATGTTGCTCGGAAGCCATCAGGTCAAGTGTGGACCTTATAAGTAAAAGGGATGTTTCGTTGTCTAGCATCGAACCCAGTTCCCAACGTATCATTAAGCAGATCCAGTGTGTGGAATCTGCGTCACAATTATTATTTTGTTAGTGTCATGTGAAGACACGTATTTATTTGAAGTTATTATACAAGCAACTACTAAAGTATTATATCTTTGTGAGCAAAGAGCTCCAGAAATGTGACATTGCTACCATTTAGATGTCTTTGGTTTGGAAGACAGAATTATATTATTGTATTCAGATTTATAGTGTGTTTTTATACACGTATTCTTCGAGGTTTATAACCTATGGTAAAGTTTTTATGATGAGGCCAGTTGTACAGTTTTTATTTTGCTTAAATCGCCGGCCTTGATAGTTAGTGTGTTGTGTCAGACCGCGTAGGAATGTTGTAGCCTGCAGCGACACAAACTGGTTTGTGACCCAGTGCCCTTTAAAGCACCCTTGTATTATGAGACAGACATAGATTGAGAAAAGGACAGAATACTTGCTGTATTCGCTCTTCCTTTCATTGCTATTATAGCTCATGGAACCCAGTGTCCATTCTTGTATCTGATCAGATATTTTTATAGATGGTTTTTTGTTAGTTAAACGCACTTTTGCTTGTACCGTCGTTTGACGTGTACAGTTATGTCAGGTTTTCTATAGTACGTTGTAGGCCACCCTGTTATAGGAGGTATTCATTGTATGAAGGTATTTGTGTGTACCTTGTCCGGGATTGTTCCCGTTGACCAGATGTCATTGGAGGGTGACTGTTGCGTGCAGGCCCATCCCAGAGTTATTGAACGCGAGCTGTGCGCCGCTGGTAACTTGTGTTATTGTGTGTCCGAGTTGTTATTGCTCGTTGATTATATTCCGACTTTTGAGTCGAGGCTTTTGGTTGAGATTGATCTCAGTGGAGACACTCCGTGCCCAGGCTATTGTCAGTATTATTCGCCATAAACCAACGATAAACCTAAACCGACATCTTAATAATAAAACGCATAATTTTGGTAAAACAAAAGCTAACTAACGATTTCTTTCTATCTAACTTTGTTCTTTTGCATTTGGAACCTGCTGACATGGCCGTGCTAATGAAGGTATTTCCTTTTCAGGAAATGTCTAGGACAGCTGACACTCTTGTAGCGACCTGAAGCTTCCTCGAACCTTGAGTTCGTAGCTTGTGGAGCGCAGGCCATGCGATGTTAGACGTAGTCTTTACTACGCAGTCATCACCGTAACTACACACATTAGATGACTATGGCATACAAAGAGTAAACCAAGGTGCAGGCAGGCATTTTAATAAAACTGTTGTCCCTTATTAATTATTTATGATATACAAGTGTATGAATCCTACATGTTACCCTATTGTGTGCTGTTAGCACCTAGTTACTAAGAATAATAAATGTTTTTTTTTTACATGGCTGTTCACTTAGCTTTGAATGTAATTGTTTTCTGTTACGGACGTCATCGCCGTAAATTTTGTTATTAATTGATAGGGCTTAGCTAGATGAATTAACTTTAAATGTAAATGAATCGTTTATTTCAGAAAGGGGTCAAGTGACAAAATATGACGAAATGAGTTATTTGTAGGAACACGTTCGGCAGGGGTAGACGCATGTTTTAGTGCAGAAAAGAGTCAAGTTCCGCGCTGTTATTACAGTAAGACATGATGTTAAAAACTGCGTTTAGTGCAGAAAGGTGTCAAGGGACGCTGCTTGACTCGTTTCTGTTCTAAGCTGTTGGTAAATTTTGTGGCGCACCTAGGAGGTTGGCCCTGCTTCTTACAGAGCCATATGTATCACGTTCTTCTTCTTTTCAGCTGAGCTGTGCTGTGTTTTAAGTGTGTCAATAGCATTAATTTGAACAATGTCGGACAGCTCGGACGATGAGCCTGTTATAAAAGAAAACGGGGTGTGAGAAAGGAGGAAACATACAAACGAAATACTATTCGTGAAGCAAGAGTGAAAGGCGCAGGTTATGTTTCTTACTCTGGTGTTCAAGTATCCCCGAAGAAAAAGCCTGAGAACCTCTCATGTAAGTGTTCAGCCAAATGTTCTATAAATATTCATGAGAATGTAATAGATGATAATTGGAATTATTTTCACAATCTTGAGAACAAAAATTCACAAGATGCCTACATTCAAACATTGGTTGAGGTTAAGGAGGTTAAACGTAGAAAGAAAGTAGGCGTAGGCTTACATAACCCAAAGCATGAAAGTGATAACGATCAAACTTTTAAAAGTAACCACACTTATGTATATAATATAAAGATGAATGGTGTTCTACATAATGTTTGTAAGAATGTTTTTATGAAGATACTAGGCATTTCACATAAAAGGCTGGAAAGGATTTGCCGGTTATTACTTACAAATACAACTCCTGAAGACAAGAGAGGTCAGAACAGGAGTGGCAATGCAGTTCCTGGGAGTGTTAGTGTGCGAATTCATGATCAAATTTCAAAATACGAAGTTAAAGTGACCCACTATGGTGGTAAAGAAAAAAAGTATTTGGATGCTCGTCTTAGTAGTAGTGGTTTTGTACGGGTTCAGATACCACCTCCACCTCCCCACCTCACAAGATGGCGGCAGCCCGATATCTCTCGAACGCATGGTGGGATTTTGACAAATGAGGTGTCGTTGAACTCGGGCGAACACCCCCTTTCCAATGGACAACATATTTCAACCCCAAAAGTAATACCTACCCCTACTAGGGGGTGAAATTGTAATTTTTTAGAGAATCTCTCTTTCCAATTGCAACATGTGAGCGTTTTGAATGCCGATATGGATTTAAACGTTGTTCCACATAATGTGAATGTGTACGGTGGATAGCCACTATGAATTAACATGCTTGTTTTTTGTTTTTTACGCATGCCCACTCATGGCTTTTGTAAGAGGGTGGGGGAGTGGTTCCCTGTGGACGGGTTATTGTTGACAGGTCCTTGTTGACAAGTCATTGTTGATGGGTCCCTGTGGACTGGTCCTTGTTGACAGGTCCTTGTGGACGAGTCCTTGTCCCTTTGGACTGATCCCTTTGGACCGGTCCCTTTGACCTGGTCCCTATGGACTGGCTCATGAATTTATTTAAATTATGTCAAAGGGTCTAACTACATTTGTGTGTGTTGAACTGACGTTGTTCACCACTACTATAATGGGATAACGATATGAAAGGAAAGTGACGAAATACATGTGAACATACAAGGGATCTAACTTGGTGGATGGATGCGTTCTAACGAGTCATTTGTAGTTGAAAGAGAATAATACATGTTCTTAAAATGTTAAAACTGAGGAGATGGTACGTGCAGTAAGACGTCTTGTTACTTCCTGTGTCATATTACAGACATGACAGAGCGCGCGCAGATCTGTTGCTATGACTAACACTGCAGTAATTTGAAACCGCAAGTGTTCATTAAGACAATGGATGATGATCATGCAAAGTTAGCAGTTATTGGATATTACACAGGTGTTCCTTCCGGTGTCATGTTGCTGACATACCAGAGAGCGCACACTGCTGTTGCTATGACTGATGCTGCAGTAATTTGAAACCCCATATGTTGAATAAGACAATGGGTGATGATCATTTAAAGTCAGCAGTCATTGGATACCACACAGGTGTTCCTAGTGTACTTTGGACTGTCAACTGAATTGGGAAAGGAATTGCATTGATCTGCAAAAAACTGCTGACACGAGCGATGAGAGTTTATATAAGAGGGGTGTCATATATCTCCCTACTGTCAGTCTTTATTACTCGCTTTGAGTGAACAGTGCTCTATTACTGCTCAAGATTTGGTAGAAAATCATTAAATTATTTTGCAAGGTAAGTACTTATTATTAATGGATTGTAGTCTTTTATTACTAATTGATGTTGAAGTTATTGATTGGAATGTATTTATTGATTGATTAATTGATTGATTGATTTGTTTACAGATAATTGGGTACCTGTAGGATACCAGATTCCTACAATCTGTTCATTCAGTGACAGCAGTTGATCAATTATAAAAAGGTAAGTGCCCCCTCTAATAACTTTTAAACAGCTAGAGTATTATTTTCCAATGTTCACCACTACATGTCAGTGAAAATGGTATATTTAGCAGTAAAAAGTTGGAACTACTCGACCATGATGTGTAAAGCTAAATTTGTAGGTTAGATTTTGATTACCACTCTATTAAGTTCGAATGTTAATTGCTAGGTGTCGGTGACATAGGGAATATTTAAAGTCTTAACCTCAGTTCACTTAACTTTACCTAACTTAACCTTGTCATGTAACATGTTTTACAAGTTTAAACTTGTTTTAAGACTGACTATGACGTCACACTTAGGTCACTTAACTGGCGATCGCTGGTTTCCAATATATGACATGTTCTACAAGTTTAGACTTGTTTTAAGTCTGGCTATAACGTCACACTTAGCTCACTTAACTGGTGATCGCTGGTTTCTATCACGTGACATGTTCTACAAGTTTAGACTTGTTTTAAGATTGGTTATGACGTCACACTTACCTCACTTAACTGACGATCACTGGTTTCTATCACTCTATCATGTTCCAATGTTCACCGCTAGGTGTCAGTGACAGTGGTATATAGTAACCCCCAGTTAGAACTACATAAAGTTAGACTTGTTAGGAGTTCACAGATGATCGATTTAAATACCCTGCTATAACCATTGACTGGAATGTAATTAAACTATTTATATTGTACTTTTGTTTATCATTTATTAACATTTATAATTTCTTTCTTTTATAGGTAATTTCGAAAGGGATCATCATGTTCAAGTGTGGTGACTGTAAGAAACAGTTCTCAAGACCTGACAGCCTTCAACGACACGCAAATGTTAAACACGACATTAAAATGTTTGTGTGCAGTCATTGTGCTATCACATTTAACAGACAAGATAATCTTGCACGTCATGTAAATTTAATGCATGTTAGTTCAGCACCATTTTCATGTTCAGTTTGTGAACTTGGTTTTTCTGCTGTAAAGCGATATCAATCCCACATGGTTGAAGTGCATGGTGAACAACAAGAATTAAAAACTGTAAAACCAACATCTAGCATGGAACCTTTAAATGAATGTAATGCTCAAAAGCGTAAACGTTCTCAAGATTGTGAAAATAGTTGTGCATCAAAAAGAAAGAAGAATGGTGAACCTTCAATAACACATTGTGATGTATGTAATATTGATATACCTTCTTCAATCATTCATGGACATTTACGCAGTATTCAACATAAAAATAACACTTGCCATGAAAGAAATTCTGGAAATGTTCAACAAATTGGTAGTGCATTTAAAAGTCGAATTGCTAGTTATAGACTTCATAGTGAAGAAAAAAACCTCAAAGTATTGAATCATTTTTAAAAAATGTTCAACCTACTGTGTTTGGCTTGGTAGGTAATGTTTTATTAGAGCATAAAACATTTAAAATGAATTTTGAACTTTTTGGCCTCTATGTAAAAACTGGGAGCGAAGGTGAAATTACGGATATCAAATCTTTTAATACAAAAAACGTAATTGTTAGTGAATCAACTAATATTAGTGATATATATCAAAATATTTCAAGTGCTATCATCGTGAAGAGTGAAGAGTTCCAGGAAAGGGAGTCGGGCTGGGCATTGGTTGAAGTACTTTATTTAGAAACCAACATGAATAAATACAACCCCCTTCGAGCATCATCATACGTTGATTTGCCAGGATGGATCAAACGTAAGCATGCTTGTGTGAACGTTATGAATAATGATGACGCATGCTTTGCATGGGCTGTAACCTCAGCTCTCCATCCAGCAGTGAGGGCCACGATGAGAACATCATCATATCCTCACTATTCTTCAGTGTTAGATTTAGAAGAAATGGAATTTCCTGTGGCGATAAAAGACATTCAACGTTTTGAAGAGCTGAACAATGTAAGTATTAATGTTTATGGAATTGAAAATAAGAGTATAGTTGGTCCTCTATATTATACTCAGGAAAAAAAGGATTCTCATGTAAATTTACTTTACATAACCGAAGGTGAAAATGCTCACTATTGTTGGATAAAACATTTATGTAGACTTGTCGGTAGTCAGATATCAAAAGATAAATCTAAAAAGTGGTTGTGCGATGGTTGTTTGCTACATTTCCAGAAAGAGGACCAACTAACTCAACATCAAAAATGGGGGTGTAATCATGTGTGTACGGTATTACCGACTCCTAAAAATAACATTCTAAAATTTAAGGATTATGAGAAACAGCTTCGAGTACCATTTGTTATACATGCTGACTTCGAGGCTCTGCTAAAACCATTTAATATATGTTCATCAAATCCAGCCCAACCTTTCACCAACACTACTCACATTCAAGAACCTTTTAGCTTTGCATATTATATTAAATGTAGTTATGATGACCCTTTAAATAAGTTTGAGCTCTATAGAGGACCTGATGCACCTAAAGTTTTTATGGAAAGGCTTGAGAAAGATGCCGTCCGTATATCCTCTATTTTAAATACGATCATTCCAATGGAGCCACTAACTTCATTAGAGCAAATGAATTTTGAAACTGAAACTCATTGTTTTATATGTGGTGAATGTTTATATACAGACAGGGTTCGCTATCATGACCATTTAACAGGAAAATATCGTGGTGCGGCTCACCAAGAATGTAATTTAAATTATAGAGTAAGTAAATTCATTCCGGTCATTCTACACAACGGTAGCAAATACGATAACCACTTTATCGTTAAAGAATTTGGAGCTTCAGATGTGAAAATTGATGTTATTGCAAATAATAAGGAACAATACATATCGATCACAAAATACATCAAAACTAGCAATAAAAAAACCATTAAACTGCGATTTTTAGATTCATTCCGCTTTATGTCGAGTAGTCTTGATAAGCTGGCTAGTAATTTAAAATCAGATCAGTTTCATGAAATTCAACGTGTCTTTCCTAAAGAAGATGATTTCAATTTGATTCGTCAAAAGGGTATATTCCCTTATGAATATATTACTGTGTGGAACGTCTTGAGGAGTGTTCTTTACCACCGAAAAATGCATTCTACAGTTCCTTAAACACAAGTCATATCAGTGATCAGGAATATTTACACGCACAACGTGTATGGACACAGTTCGACATTCAAACTTTAGGAGAATTTTCAGACATATATTTGAAGACAGATGTGTTGTTATTAGCAGATGTTTTTGAAAATTTTCGGAATGTTTGAATGAAAACTTATGACCTTGATCCTTGTCAGTATTTCACAGCTCCTGGGTTAAGTTTCAGTTCAATGTTGAAAAAAACGAAAGTAAATTTAGAATTAATGACTGATATAGACATGATCAATTTTATAAAATCATCAATTCGAGGTGGATTAAGTCAATGTAGTGGACGGTACTCTAAAGCGAATAATAAATACATGCCTAGCTACAACCCTTGTGAAGAGTCAAAGTATATTGTCTACCTCGATGCAAATAACCAATATGGTTGGGCTATGAGTCAATATCTACCACTGAAAGATTTTCGCTGGCTGACACAACCTGAAATTGATGTCTTACATGTTGACACTCTTAATGATAACGATGATAAAGGATATATTTTAGAGGTAAATCTTGAGTACCCTAAAGAGTTACATGATGATCATAATGATTTACCATTTTGTCCTGAGAATATGAAATCTCCATACATCACATCACGAACAAAAATGTTAATTGCTAATGTAAATGATAAATGTAAATATGTAATACATTATCAAAACTTGAAACAGTGTCTACAGCATGGATTGAAATTAACTAAAATTCATCGCGTATTGCAATTTCATCAGTCAGCATGGCTCAAACCGTATATTGATCTAAACAATAATTTAAGAACGCAGTCAACAAACGCGTTTGAAAAAGATTTTTATAAACTCATGAATAATAGTGTTTTTGGAAAGACTATGGAGAATGTAGATAAACGAGTTGATGTAAAGCTGATAACGAAGTGGGAGAATGATGGTAAAAGGTATGGTGCGAGCAACTTAATAAGCAAGCCTAACTTTCATAGCTGTTCAATTATTCATGAGGATTTAGTTGTAATACAAATGAATCGTCTTAAAGTAACTTACAACAAACCCATATATGTGGGTTACACCATTCTAGAATTATCAAAAACACTTATGTATGAATTTCACTATGATTATGTAAAGAAAAACTATCTTGATAATGCTAAATTACTCTACACAGACACAGATTCTTTTATTTATGAGTTTAAAACTGATGATTTTTACGAGGATATCAAAACTGAGCTAAATAGGTTTGATACAAGTGACTACCCCAAGGATAATATTTACCATTTACATCTAGTAAACAAAAAGGTTCTTGGGAAATTTAAGGATGAATGTGCTGGTGTTATTACAGACACCTTTGTAGGCACAAAATCTAAATCATACAGCTATATGACAATTGATGATGTAGTAGTAAAAAAATTAAAAGGAGTGAAAAAGAATGTTGTTAGTAAAGAGTTAGATATAAGTGATTATAAAAACTGTATAGTTAGTAACCCACCTGTATTATATAAGAAAATGTGAGTATTTAGAAGTAAAAATCATCAGCTACATACCAATTTGTTGAACAAAGTTGCTTTAAGTAATGAAGACAACAAACGATTCATTATACCCAACACATTTAATACTCTTGCTTGGGGAAACAGTCGTATTGACGACTATTACTTTACTTAAGTCTAATGATCACTATATTGTAATATTTGTAGTGTGTTTTATATTGTAATATTTTTTGTAAAAACTGTGAGTAGAATGTATAATGTTAGGCTACAGTAGTTTAGTAAAAATAAGATGAGTAATACATTTTAGTGTAAAATGTTTGCTTTTGTATATTACGAAAAAGATTTTTAAAAATTTACTGAATGTGTGAACTAAACAAGGGGAATGTAAAAAATGTAAAGTGGAAATTGTAAATATTCATGTGTGTGAAAAAAAATGAAAATGAAGAAATGACTATCACCATTTTTAGAATTAAAAGACATTGTGATCTGGTAAACCTTGTTTTATTTCACAACAACAAAAATGTACAGAATGTTTAAACTAAACAAGGGGAATGTAAAAAAAAATGTAAAGTGGAAATTGTAAATATTCATGTGTGAAAAAAATGAAATGGCTATCACCATTTTTTTTAATAAAAGACATTGTGATCTTGTAAACCTTGTTTTTATTTTACAACAAATAGAGCTTTACAAAAATAGAATACAAAGAAATACCAATTCCTCAATCCTTTTCAATGTCCATGTCCACTCATTATTAACTTTCCTTTTATAACACTAATCACAATGACGACTGCCAACCTCTCTCCCACTGAGACATCACAGAATGTCAAAAGTTGTTTAGCTTTTCAACTATACTTTATCCGCTACACGTCTTAATGCAGGATGACTGCGGTGATAAAGGTGCATGCTCGATCTAAAGGATTAATATGTATATCACCACGCTGCAAAGGTTCTTCAAGATAAGTTCCAGGACCACACAAATAAAAAACCAGGTAGGTAGATTTCGAAAGTCAAGTATTTAATTACTTTGTTAATGACGCCATTGCCAGTAGAGGTCTGACATGTCCTTTTCCATCGATGGTAAAAAGGTTTGATCTTCCTCCTCCTCTGTGGATGATGTTTGTTGTTGCTGCTTTTTTTCTTCATTACACCCGTGGTATGAGGAAACAAAGTCTTTACACTGACTTTTATGACCATGATACAGTTTGACTAGCTGACAAGTAGCACACTGTCGTATAGAGGGTATTTTTGCCATAGCCACTTGCTTATGGTGATCATAATCCGTACATGGTTGCAATTCACTTAACACAGGGTCTTGAGTCCATGATTTTGGTACATGTTGCCAGATTTCTTTCACTGCATTTGCTGCGACATAATAAATGAATGATTTTGGAAGAGCCAATAATTCTTCTTTAGTAAAACTGTCTAGTTTCTTTTTACACACAAAGAACTTTCCAATCGCTTTATCGGTAGCATCCCCTTTCTCCATGGTATCACGTTGATGTTTACACGTCGCTTGTAGAAATCTCACTGGTGTCATTCACAGGTAAACCTTTAGTTTTAATTTTATTTAACAACTCCCAGCAGGCATTGGTGGATAGCCAATGAAACAATTGCCACACCTGTGCCAAGGCTTTATGGGTAATATTGTCACAGGGGCAGCGATCCATGAGTGTTTTCAGCGATGGACAGCCCATGTCCATTAAATCGATACATTGACAGTAAGACGCTAAAAATGGTTGTAGCCATTGACGTTTTTCACTACCTTTCACAAATATTACATGGGCAGAAGATAAGTGGGTTTTCATGACCATGTCCAAGTGCTTATATGAAATGGTTCCTTGCTTCCAGTCTAGTTGCATATGAGTTTCAATCCACTGGGTTTGTTTACCGTCTTTATCACACAACAAATCAAACGCATAAGGTGGTTTAAACACCAAATGAGTAGCTTGTGATATCCAAAAAGTGGAACAATCGATGATGGCCACTTCTTTAAATATAAATTTGTTATCTCCAATTTTAAACCCTTGACAGTCGACAATCAGTGTACGCAACATGTTCACTCTTGTCTGGATCAAGTCCAACTGACCACAGACTGACAATTGTTCAGTAAGGTGTACCCATGTCATTTACTTACATTCCATTCTAGTAAAAGAAAAGAAAAATATCGAGTAGTCACTATAGAGGTTAGGATATGACAGGAGGGGCATAAGTTATAATAATATAACAACAACAACCAATTTTTTTATTTCATTATTTTATTAGCATAACAAGTTTTACATTCTTTTTTCATTCTAGGATAGAGGCGGTACCATTTCATACGACAAAAAAGCCTTTTGTGTTTATAGTGTCCATAACACCGATGATATCCCAATGTCTCTAAACTGGATGTTTTTAACTGTGAGCTGCTCACTGAAGCACTGCCGGCACCATAAAGTCCACACGTATCATAACTTTTTTCATCACTCAGAAGCATGAGTGAGGGGTAACTTGAATGACAGGGTATATTACCCACCTCCATTCTGCACAGGTAGGGGCAGGCAGGTGACCAGCGCTGATGTTCCTGCATGGGTTCATCGCTCTCTTGCCATTGGTCTAAGATGATGGGGCAAAACACACATTTCACTTCATCTCTTGTTTTTAAATAGTAGAATCCAGCGGCCGCTAAGGCTTGAGGGTTTATAAAAGGCACCGGCCATGTGGCAAATGTCTTGAAACGTTGTTCCTCAGATTTTAAATTCATGGATGTAACTTCTCTCGAGGCTTGAAAGCAAGACATGACTGAGCGGTTTGATGTGTGTTGACCTGCTATTTATACACTTGTCACTTGGTTGGACAGTGGATAATAGTTGACTTGTTTGTGATGAATAATCAAACAGTAGGCTGTGGTATTGGCTGGAACATTGTCATGCGTTTCAAAATCTAGTCGAATGTCAATATTGGATGGTTTGACAGACTCTTCCAAGTAGGAACAGTCAAAGACAATCAGTGGTGCCCTTGTCTTAAAAGCTTGGGGTGACAACATTGGACAATTCTCTTTTAGATAATACGATCATCTAAATTTAGAAAACAAGTCGTACAGGGGGGCAAACTTATTTTTTGAAAAATCTAAATCCAGCCCTTCATAGGGAAACACAGCACCGTTGAGGAAAAGACGTGCATTTCTCAATTGCAGGTGATCAAATTGCGTGGCATCTTTGGTTTGTTGATACTTGCGATTTGTTTGAAAACCCACAATCATGTAGAGAGGTCTCTCTGTATAGCGGGCTGTTTTTATAGATCAACTATGTGTGTTGGTGGTAGGCAATAACGGGTACTCATGGAGTGCCCAGCTTCTAAATTCCATGGGCAGAGGTATATCTCTCTTTACCATTTTAAGTATGTCCAGTTTTTTGCTATCGTTAAGGGTCACATGGGGCACTTTCCATAGCAAGCGTTGTAGTTGAATTTTTGAATCAATGGGGGCATTGTCGACTCCCTTGAGTGCATTAATATCACTCCTGTCTCTCACCAGATAAAGCACTTGCCTTGCGTTGACCACAATGCGCTGGTGATCTTCAGCAAAGCCTAAAATCAGTTTAAGAGGTAAATATCCAGTAAAGGTGCCATCGGTGTGTACCATCCAGTCATTGGTCGAGTCAGGGCACCAACCCGCCATGCAAAGTGTTTTAGATTCTTCCTCACTATAAGAGGGATATAGTTTCATGACACTGGAAATACCCACATTTCGAGTGCTATCCACTACGATATCGTTAATCACATAACGCACTTCAGAAAACAGAAAGGCGAAAGCATGGTTGGCTAACTTGGATGTAGTGGGTGTAGAGCCATCGGCTTTGATGAGCCTACCTTCAATCTGAATAACACTTTCATGCGGTAGAGTGTAAATATCTTGGTTGTTGATAACAAATTGAATTTCATCATTGTTATTGAGTCCAGGTGTTTGAGCTTGATATGAATGCAGATCAATTCTTACCACTCCTGGTTGCTCCTCGATGTGGTTTGCTACCTCTAGGATAGAATTCATCGCGGGGGTTAATGTGGTAACCCAAATGCTGTAAAATCTGCTTGTTCTGAGATGTTAACGTGTATTCACGTGGTAAACAACTAACACCATTCCTAGACGGTGCTGTTGCTTTATATACAAACTTCATAGTGGTTTTAGCACCAACTTGTATGTCACTGGTGTGGTAGAATCTAGATCAATGAGTTGTTGCTCTCTATTGATCAGTCTTAATGTTATATTACTAATACCATCGACAGCCACAGAATGAAAAAGCACCACTGGAGGGTTTTCACGAATAATATAACCATTTGGCGATGTTACAATAAAGTCATAAAGCGAATGCGATGGTTCTTGATTGGTGTACACTTGACTAATAATATTACACGTCACCGACACATGATGGTCCTCAATGAATTTCACTTCATGGTCTGATTCATGTTTTTTGTTGGGCTCCAACACACGTGGTTTAAATCCTAGTAATGGACCAATGGAATCGGGGTGAGTTTTAAAGTCAATTTTGAATGTAGAAAAAATACTGCAGTGATGAGTGTTGGTATTTCCTACAAGTTCAAACTTGCGCGTTCCATCGAGAAATGACTTTAAACCATATTCATTGATCAACACCACATAAATGTGTTCATTAATGTCATCTATCGTGTATCCACCAGAGTTCAGGGTGAGCACAGAATCATCATAGTAAAACTTGTTGTTCACATTTTCACGTATGTTGTATATTCGATTGTATGTTTCAAGAGAAACAAGTCCTAAACCATAAGGTTTTTCACTCAATTCGATAGGTGGGTAAAAGTCTAGGCTCACTTCAGGTCCACGCCCTTTGCAGTGTAAACGTCTTACTTTCCACCGACATACTGTTGACGTTTTTGCTTATGTTGCGTTTTATATAAAAAAAATAAACATAAACGTCCACACTGTTGGCTGTTAAACGTTTGCTCACGTTTCACATTATAATATATCTTGATCCTGTTTCCAAAATAGGCCACTAGTTCCATGGGCGGGGGCAAATTCCCAAAACTGTCAAAGTACCATACAGTAGATCCCTCTTTGACATAAGCTACATAATGTGTTCCAGGTTCTCGGTGATCATCCAAAATGACAACAGCACATTCATGTTTCCAGGGTCGTGAGGGTAATTGGTTTCGCATAAACACACTTCGAAAATGAGAAAGCTTCAGTTGTTTAGCATAGCTTTCCACTTGCTGATGCGTCAGGGCATGTCTTGCTATGGCTGAGGTTAAAGATTTTTTTTATTTCGAAAAGGTGAAATTCCAAATCCTTGTTGATAAAAGGCTGGCTTCAAATTGACATTTCTAGCCCCCATAGCAATGGCCTCCATTGTTTCATTGTGTCGCTGACTTTCTTTGATTTGTTGCTTGCCCTGTTGCGCGGCTTTAATAGTTTTTGCCACTGCACTGGCACCGCCTAAAAGTGAACCCAGAGCAGCCAGACCAGCAAATAATGCAGGTAAAAATCCCGCTCGTTTAGGGACGGGAATCACTCGTCCTTGTTTTGAACCCTGTCGCTGACGTTTTGGAATAACATGTCTCTGTGCTACACGAAGAGCTTTCCTTATGGTCAACACATTATTTTTTCTTTTTTTCTTTCGCAAGGGCTTGTCCACGAATGTCATACGCCCAGGCTTTGCCCAGGACAGGCTCATATTTTTAGTCTTTCTCACCACATATCTTTGTTTCACCATGATGATGATGACCAACAACCTTACACAAGAAAGTTTAAGTCACAACTAACGTCAGATTGTTATTTCATGGCTGTATATTCCAATTCTACATAAAGTGGGAAATCGTTTATGGTTTTTCCAGCTTGCTTTTCATTCCATGTCAACATGAGATGAAAGGATAATTCGTCTCCCGCATTGACCATTTCATGGTTATGGACCAACATCCTATGACCATTTATCTATATTTGTAAATGGTTCTCATCAGGTATGGCATATTTGATGTGAATGGTTCCATTATAGTGTAGTCGATAGTGGCTTAAACCCGAAGCAAGCACATAGGTCAAGTGCTGGTCATGAACTAGCGGTATATGGTTTCTCTCATTCACAGGTTTTACATTTGTCAGATGCACTAAAAATACAGATGGGATAAATTTATGAAGCGTTTTCATTTCATAGGTCACGTATCGCTTGGTACAGACATCATTATCTTCTTGTGGGTCTTCCACGTGAATAATGCGGTGATGATTAGCGCTATAGCCATCCACCGTAAGCTGAGGCACTTTATCATAAAACTCATACACCTTGTTATCCACATACTTTTCTGTAGTAACGTCTGTAGACACTTGAGGATGTTTTACATGAGTTAACCGCTTTCCTTTAAAGTCATAATCTCCTTGTTTTGTGCGTGGCACTACTGACCTATCCACATAGTGTTTATTAGCAGGATCTGTTTCTTGTTTAGGATCATGTATGGGAACAGACCTAGCTTTGACCATCAACGCACGTCCAAAGACATCCATCGTCAACCTGTAGTACGAGTCTACTGTCTCTATGACAAGGCTCGGTGCGATGTATATAGACAGCCTGCTAATCTCTCTAAGCCTTAGTTGAAATGAAGCTAATTAAGCAGCAAGAGTCATTCCCCGTGAGGGACATGGTTTCCCATCTCTGCCCCACATCACGTGAACAACGCCATGGTTCACTGTTTCCATCTTCCATTCGCTGCATCATTGTGGGACCTTCCAGCTGTGGAAAGACCAATCTTTTGCTGACACTTATTACAGCGCCTAATGGTCTGTGTTTTCAAAATATTTATATTTTCGCAAAATCTCTCTACCAACCCCTCTACGTGTTTCTGGATCAAGTCATGTCTGGATTAAAAAATGAGAATATGGGGTATTTTACATTTTCCACGCAAGAAAATGTTATTTCACTGAATGAGGTAAAGCCTGATTCACTCATGATTTTCGATGATGTATCCACTGATCGACAAGGTATCATTCAAAGCTATTTCAGCATGGGTCGACACAAACATATCGATTGCTTCTATCTTGGACAAACATATTCTAAAATGTCCAAACAGTTGATTCGTGACAATGCCAATGTCATTGTTTTATTTCGCCAGGACGAGAGGAACAGTCGTTACATTTATAATGAACATGTGAATCCGGATATGACCTTTCAAATGTTTACAGAATTGTGTGGCAAGTGCTGGAACACACAACGTCATGCCTGTTTAGTGATTGATAAACAAAGTGAACTCAACCAAGGGCGGTATCGCTTAGGGTTTGATCATTTTATTGCTATTTAAGACACTGTATCATTCCCTCTCAAGTCATTTGTCACGACATCATGGCGTTAGCAGAGAGTCAATTAAAAAAGCATATTATTAGAGCAAAAAATACTATTCGCCAAAAGTTTCGTCAATTGAAACGATCGCGTGCGGATCATGCTTTGTTTATTCAACAACATTTAGCACCTCCGCTAAAAGCTATGTTGAAACCCTCTTTCAAGCCATCTGAAACGCTACCTACCGTTTCCCAAGCCACTCAGACGCACCACGAGGACCCTGAGGAAGAGGAAGAGGAACAGGAAGATTTAACTAGTGTTAGCGAAGTTGAGGATAATGAGGAACAAGTGTTTACGCCTCAAAAAAAGGCATCACCCCTTGCAGAGTTTTTAAGAAAAAGGAAATCCTTGGCCATGGTCGAAACCCCTTGCCCTTCCAAATCGTCTCCATTTTCACAACTCTTGGCCACCCCTCAACATAAATCTCAACTGAAAAACATTTTAATAAAATATTATGGATCAACACTGGAACCCTATTTCACCAATCTATTTGTTGGAAACACAGATACCACGTATGGTGTTCGCTATGAGGATGATAGTTTTAAAATTGGTGATTCATCGATTAAATTTAGTCGTACTAAAGCTGTCATTAAAAAGATCAACTATAAATTAACACCAGGACTGTTAAAGCTACTATTCTCTCGGACTCCCTCATCTCAAGATTATACGTCAGAGGACCTTAGTAAATATAAATCCATTTTATTGGACACCCATGCACACAAAAGACAGTATGATCCCACTCAACAAGTGAATGCCAATATATCTCAAAAATATA
Organism: Meconema thalassinum; assembly: GCA_946902985.2. Lineage (NCBI taxonomy): Eukaryota > Metazoa > Arthropoda > Insecta > Orthoptera > Tettigoniidae > Meconema > Meconema thalassinum. The sequence goes on along the minus strand of OX336391.1, from coordinate 129,427,917 downwards.
AAACCATCATTGCAAAAATGTTCCCCACTAGTCAAAGTGGTCGTCGTAAAGTGTCCGCTTCAGGAGTGACATTTAAACCATTAAAACCCCTTGTGGATATTACCTACTGGCACAATCCAAATAAACTCGTCCAGCGACTACAGCTGTTGCATGCTTCACGTCAAGCCGGTCATACTGGTCACGATTGGGAAATTCAAGAAATTGAGAAAGAACTTCGAAATGCCAAAATTATTGTTTAAGCCCTCACCCATTAAAATGGGTATTGCTCACGAGTTGCATCGTCCATCTAGACGTCACTATCAGCGACTCAAGGTGATTTCAAAGGGTGTGGATGAACTTTGGCAAGCAGACTTGGTTGAAATGATTCCCTATGCTAGCGTTAACGATGGTGTACGCTATATGTTGACGGTCATTGATGTTTATTCAAAAATGGCGATGTTGAACCTGTGCGTCGAAAGTCTAGTCCATTAGTTACCAAAGCCTTTCAACATATTATTCAACACTCCAAACGTCAACCTCAACTGCTACAAACCGACCAGGGAAAATAATTTTTCAACAAGGATTTCTCCAGTTTTCTGAAATCTAAAAATATTCACCATTACACCACGTACAGCAATCTCAAAGCCAGCGTGGTCGAGCGGTTCAACCGAACATTGAAAACCCATATGTGGAAAGCATTTACCGCTCAGGGCACTTATCGCTGGTTGGACTTGTTACCTGAGCTAGTGTCACGTTACAACGACACCAAACACAGAACCATTGGGACCAAGCCTCGACTTGTAACTAAAAATATTCCACAACTGGATAAACTGTTTAACCCCATAAAAACAGCAGACCCTAAACGTCATCGCCTTAACATTGGGGACCATGTTCTTGTGAGCAAATTCAAGTCCGTCTTCGACAAGGGCTACACACCAAATTGGGGGACTGAACTATTTCGAATTCGTCAAGTCAACCTGAACAGTCCAGTCACCTATTTACTCGAGGACCTCAACCATCAACCCATAAAAGGCAGGTTTTATCTTCAAGAACTTCAAAAGACAGCGTTTCCTTAACATTACCTTGTGGAAAAAGTGTTGAAACAAAAAGGAAATAAACTATATGTAAAATGGTTGGGATTTAGCTCAGCCTTTAATTCTTGGATTAATAAATTACATGTTGTGTGAACCTGTGTGTCTTGTATTTATTTATTTACTCATGTTGTACTTAACCTACAGTCCTATGTACGGTCCTCAGCTATACATGTATTATGAGCAATACATATTTCTTTCTCTCTTCACCTGTGTTCTCTCTTACACTAACCCCCCCCCCCTTTACCTCCCACCAATGTCAAAACAGGTTGTGACTTGTTAGCTCTTATCGTGCGCGTGTACGGGTGAACACCTGTGTGTTAGATCATATTACACACATGAACTCACATTTTCTCACGTATGAAGCAAAACAGGATGTGACTTGTTTCACAAGGAGGACGGTAATAAGGTCATTTCACACGTGTTCACATGTATTTCGTCACTTTCCTTTCATATCGTTATACCATTATAGTAGTGGTGAACAACGTCAGTTCAACACACACAAATGTAGTTAGACCCTTTGACATAATTTAAATAAATTCATGAGCCAGTCCATAGGGACCAGGTCAAAGGGACCGGTCCAAAGGGATCAGTCCAAAGGGACAAGGACTCGTCCACAAGGACCTGTCAACAAGGACCAGTCCACAGGGACCCGTCAACAATGACTTGTCAACAAGGACCTGTCAACAATAACCCGTCCACAGGGAACCACTCCCCCACCCTCTTACAAAAGCCATGAGTGGGCATGCGTAAAAAACAAAAAACAAGCATGTTAATTCATAGTGGCTATCCACCGTACACATGCACTTTATGTGGAACAACGTTTAAATCCATATCGGCATTCAAACGCTCACATGTTGCAATTGGAAAGAGAGATTCTCTAAAAAATTACAATTGCACCCCCTAGTAGGGGTAGGTATTACTTTTGGGGTTGAAATATGTTGTCCGTTGGAAAGGGGGTGTTAGCCCGAGTTCAACGACACCTCATTTGTCAAAATCCCACCATGCGTTCGAGAGATATCGGGCTGCCGCCATCTTGTGAGGTGGGGAGGTGGAGGTGGTATCTGAACCCGTACAAAACCACTACTCTTAGTATCACAAAAATGCATGAAATGTTCATCGATGAAAATCCTGACTTGAAAGATGTTGTTAAATACAATTTTTATTACAGATATTTCTTGGAAAACTTTGGTTACTCTTACGGTCGACCACAGATTGATGTATGCAGTATGTGCGAAAGTCTTAAAGCTAAACTTAGAGATCCTTGTTTAAATGACAATGCCAAGCGGGCTGCAGTAGCAGAACTTATGATACACAGAAGAAGGGCAAGCAAGTATTACAGTACTATGAAAGAAATGTCAAAAAATGTGGATGAAGATACTGCTGCTCTGTGCTTTGACTTCATGCAAAACTTGCCACTCCCGAATATTCCGGTCCAAGAAATATTTTACATGCGACAGCTGTGGGTAAACGTGTTTTGTATACACGATTTGAAAAGCAACAAGTCAAAACTGTATGTTTACCACGAGGGAGAGGGCAACAAATCTCTAGATGAAGTGTGTAGTTTCTTGTTGAACTATATAAATACCGAAGTGCCTAACACAGTTAAAAATCTCATCCTGTTTAGTGATGGACCATCAGGTCAAAACAAAAACCATACCGTTGTGAGGTTTTTGATGAACCTATGCGACAGAGGGAGATTTGACACCATTACCCACAACTTCCCAGTGCGAGGTCATTCATTCTCGCCTTGTGACAGAGACTTCGGAGCTATCAAGCGCATTGTCAAGAAAATTGATCGCATTTATATTCCGGAGGAGTATATTGAGATGATACTGAGAGCCAGTAAAAACAATCGTTTTACGGTTCACAAAGTCACCCCTAATGATATACTAAGTTTCAAAAAGTGGTGGCCACAATCATACAAAAAGGCCACGAACTCTGACGAAACCTCTGGCAGAGGTGTTCCCAAGAACCACAAAGAAATGTTTAAAATTTCTCAATACATGCAGTTCTGTTATAATAAAAATACTCGTGGAAAAGTGGTGGTTCTGCCATTCATTAACACTGCTATTCATTCAACATTCGCTCTGCTGAAAGTAGCTTCTCCCCCCAACTTGCCGACTGAGATGGCGTATCCCTCAGGGAAGGTAAGTGTGTTTACAACAATACAGGCCTTAAGAAAACCTAAAAACATAATACTTCAACCAGCAATCTTTTACCCTATCTCTAGTTTTGGCCTAGGACCTACAAAGAGCTTCTGTTTCAGGTTCCCATCAATGTGAAGAAGATAAAAGACCTCACTAACCTCAAACCTTATCTTGTTGGGTATGATGAGTTCTACGACGAAATATTGCAATGGCCTTCTACGGAAGCAGAATGTGCTGTGGAGATAGACGACGAATAAATCAGTGCACTACCAAACTGATAATGTATAGATTTGAACTTTGAGACTGATCAGGTTAAAAGAAAGTACCAGTTCCTTTTCAACAGGTTTTGTTTGTTACAATAATGGTTTTCTTGCATTAATAATGTTATCTAATACACATATGAATAAACTGTTTTGCATACAATTCGTTTTCATTACAAAATCGCAAAACATTTCTCAGTTGTGCTAAAAAAATATCCTTGTTCCACTTCTTTATTGCAGAAAGATGTCAAGTACAAAGTTTTTAAGTTCTGTTTTTACAAAATATAAAAAATATAAAAATATAATTTATGTTATTACGTTTAAAATACATGTACAAATTTGTGGTAAGTGTTTAAGATCCATGAAAAATTATTTGAATGAGATATGAAGTTTTCTTTGAGTTTCTCAAAATGGCATATTTGTCACTTGACCCCTTTCTGAAATAAACGATTCAAATGTGGAGATGGTATCATCCTAACTTAGATTTGTTTTGCTACCCTGTTAAATGTAAATTCAGAGATTAGCTTGATCTTGTAACTTGACCTAGGGATTTGCGTCGTACCATTTTCCTAGTGTTGCTGTTGTTGCTTTATTATTGTGAGATAGATCTTTCGCGAGGGTTTTCCGTAACTTCTCAGGTAGGGACCTGCTCTATATTTTTGATTGTTTATTAGCTTGCGGATTAGCCGATTGAATCCCTCCGAACTAGGCTAGGGGCTTGTGAATTTTAACAAAAAAAAATCACGTTGTTTTACATAAGTCTGGATGTTTATTTTCCCAGTCTAGTTTTTAAGGTGAACCTTTCCTTAGGCAGTCTATGACATTCGTCACCATGTACCACGATCCCTGTGGACTACAGATTCTCGTGCCGCTTTGGCCTATTAGGAAGTTCACCTGATCCTCACGGCAATTATGTCCGACGGATGAGATGTTAGGGAAGTCATTGCGGTTGTTGGCTATCCTGGCAGCTCCACCGACGGTCACATAAAACGGCGCCCAACGAGGGGCCAGTGTTCTTCCTGACAATATAATCGACGGATTTTTATTCTAGAGACTGATGCATCTGCGATTGGAATAGGAGCCATCCTACTGCAGGAGGATGATGATAAGAAACGTCATTACATCGCTTTCTTAAGTCGACGTTTGAGAGCACATGAATCTCATTACTTCACCACTGAGATTGAAGCACTTGCGATTGTTTACGCACTTGAGTAGTGGCAGAAACTTTTGTTAGGCCAGAGGATTATTGTGAGGACCGATCACCATGCGCTGACCTTCATATTACGAACATGACTGGCAAGCGACAGGATCACACGTTGGATGCTGTTTCTCCAACAGTTTGACTTGGAAATAGTTTATCGACCAGGCAGAGAGAATGTGTTGGCCGACATTCTCAGCCGGAATCCTGAAGCTACTGTGAATGCCATAGATATCCAGGGAGAATGCGAGGAACACCTCCGTCGACTTCTTCATCTACCTGAAGGACAACGACGTGAGGAGGAACTCAGGCATATTATCCGTTTCCTAGAACGAAGAATGGATCCACAGGATGCTCATTATGCGAGGATTGCTGCTGTTGCAGATGATTATTTGATTTATCATCGTGTCTTGTACAAGTTTGTGGACGAGGACCACACTCAACTGTATGCAGTTATTCCTAGGAGATACCAAGAATCTGTTATTCTTATGGTTCATCTATCCATTGGACATGGTGGAACAGACAAGACCATTGCAACCATCAATGAGTCTTTTACTTGGAAAGGGCTAGGAACCACCGTTAGACAGTGTTTACGTGCTTGCGACGCATGCCAGCGGAACAAGTACACGTCACACTTGTTGAAGGAACCACCTAGACCAATACTCCCAACTCAACGCAGAGAGTTATACGCACAGGACCTGTATGGCCCAATACCTAAGGCCCGTCGTGGGAATCGCTACATCGTTGTAACTATTGATGTGTTCACGAAATATACGATGCTTCATCCGATTCAGAAAGCCACCGCACACCAGATTATTCAGAGGATTAGACGACAAGTGATACCGGAAGCAGGAAAGCCACAATTCCTGTTGACTGACCACGGATCACAGTACACCTCCGCAGAATTTGCCAATGCTATGAACGAGCTGGAAATTGGTCATGTTTTATCATCTATTCGCCATCCATAGAGCAACCCAGCAGAATGCGTAATGTCTATTATCGCAAAATTCTCTCGATTATATTGTCAGGAAGAACACTGGCGATGGACTGAAGTCCTAGTTATTATGGCAAAATGTATTAATTCAACAGTCCATGAGAGCACTGGTCAAATACCCATGGTTTTGCATTTGAACCAGATGCCAATGAAAATATGGAATCGTGTGATTGTAAATCCACCTTGTTTACAACCATCACATGCCAGCAAACTTTTAGCTGCAAGGAATACTTTGGACAGACAAGCTGCCAAACTCTTGAGAAGAACTAGACGCCAGAGATTCAGAGAACCACTAGTCGAGGGAGACCTTATCCTTATAAGGAGACCCGGAATTTCAAGTCCTACAGACCGCATATATGGGAAATTTCTGTCTTTATATTATGGCCCTAGTCGTATCCGACAGCCTTTGAATAATGGAAGTTATGTGATAGAAGACATTAGGACAGGAGAGCGCATTGGAACCTTCAATGCAGCTAATCTAAAAAATATCACTTACTAGCAGGTACCCGCGGCTTCGCTCGCGATCAAGTCAATGGGGACGATGCAATTGTACACCTGCTGTTAAGTGTGTGCGATTGCGCTTTGTTAATAGAAATTGCGAATATTGTTTGAAGAGGGAACTGCACTCTTGCACACTGGAATGGCAAATCTATCGGAATATGGGGAATCAAAAGTATTTTTCCTTACCTATAGTAAAATATCTCGGACCTTGGCCGTATGTACAATATGCACTCTCTTCCAGTGTTACATCCCAGGGATTGAAATTCTCCAACAACCCTTTTGCCTTACATGCCTCTCTAAGTAATTAAAATTCCCAACTGTTGTTGTTTGAGTCTACAGTTTCTTGACTGGACTGATGCAGCTTTCCATGACCCCCTCTCCTGAGCTAATCGTTTCATCTCTATATCGCTACCACACCCTACATCCGAGGCAGTTTTACCCTGGTCTACCCTACAGTTCTTGTCCTTAACCCTCCCATCCATAACTAAGCTTGCTATTCCTGGGTGTCTTAATATGTGTCGTACCAACCTATTTCTTCTCTTCAATAGCAGTCGCCAGAAACATCTCTCCACTCCCACTCGTCTTAATAGCTCTTTATTTGTTACCCCATCTACCCATCTGATCATCATCATTCTCCTGTAACACCACATTTCAAACGCTTCAATTCTCCTCTTTTCTGCTGCACCATTAGTCCAAGTTTCACTTCCTTATAGTGTCACGCTCCAGACAAAAGCTTTCAAAAATTACTTCCTAATATCTAAATGTATATTCGATGTCAACAGATTCCTTTTCTGTAGAAATGATGTCCTTGCCTGAGCCAACCTCTTTGCTTCGTCCATCACTGGCTATTTTTCTTCCTAACTAACAGAAGTCTCCTACTTCCCGTAGCGTTTCACCTGCCAATTTGATGTGCATAGAGGTTTCTGATTTATTTTGGCTGCATTCCAATAATTTTGTTTTACATTTATTGATTTCCATCATGAATTATTTCCTCAAGACGGAGTCCATACCATTCAAAAACTCATTCAATTCCACTGGCGTATCGGTCAAGATGACGATGTCATCAGCAAATCTCAAAGATGAAATTATTTCTCCTTGAATCTTCGCTCCCACTTAAATTTTTTCTCCAACTTCCTGTTTATTGTGTTTTTAGAGATCTTTGAAATGCGTTGCCCTCGCACATGGTGTAGATGCATTGTCAAAAGAAAACATTCCATGTTACGAACTTGGGCCGCATAACCTGCACCGAAAGTCTATTCTGAACAGCAGTTCCTTGAACTCAGATTTGCCAACATATTATTGTATCTTTCCATGTGGTATATCTCTGTACCTCAACATACAGAAGAGTGCTTTAAAAATCATGTCTTGTGTAAATTTTGGAAAAGGTAGTGAGTGTGGTTTTTGCCGGAGTGGATACTCGCTCGTAGAAATTCTTTTCAGTAAAATAGACTGGTTCACAATTTTGTAAGTGCACATTGAGGTATGTGACGGCGGGATGCCTTAAGTGTTACGGAAACGGCAATAGCCACCACAGAGCTTCGTTGCTACTGAAATAACGACCAGACTGTTATTTTTACTTAACTATACGGGATTTGTGAGCCCAGTGTTTATGAAATTGAACGTAGGTATATCGCTACCTTTATTTAGTAGCTGCTACTGTAAAACTTTCTTCAGCTATTCCCAATTAATAGGGGTCGCCGTAGCCAGCCAGGCTCATTTTGGTTTTGGCCGGGGATTTAAGGCCGGATGCCCTTCCTGACGCCACGTGATTTTCCAGGTGAAAAGTCCACCCCGCTGTCACCGGGATTCGAACCCCGGCCGTCCTGGTGAAAGGCGAGAAGCTAAGCCACTGCTCCATCACACTCCCCTAGAAGCCGGTACTGTAGTGTTTACAAATTAAAGGTGGTATTAGAAGGCGCTTTCCCTATTTTTTTTACCCCTGGCACTACAGACCATGAAGGGCCTAGGCCTATCATGCGACCGCTTCCCAGCCATTTGGCCTGCAGATATTGTGGTGACGCGTGGTCAGTGTACCGTGTCCCCTCGGCCGTTCTTCGTGACCAGGGCGCTGCCTCGCTATCAGACAGCTACTCAATTGTCCTCACGAAGCTGAGTGCACTCCGTTGCAGCCCTCACGTCAGTGTCTAAAATCTCTGATGGAGCCAAGAATCGAACCCGGGGCCTCCAGATGAGAGGCAGGCGCACTACCCTGTTCTTATTGTGTTTATATATATCTTGAAAAAGATAATAAATGGATTTGCATTGCCTCCTACAGGGATATATAGAAAATCTTCGCTCCCGCTTTTAAATTTTAAACACTACATTAGCGGCTCCTAAATACAGGTAGCGATATAGCTACGTTCAATTTCATAAACACTGGGCTCACAAATCACAAATCCCGTATAGTTAATTACAAATATCAGTGTGGTCGTTATTTCAGTAGTAACGAAGCTCTGTGGCGGCTATTGCCGTTTACGTAACACTTAATGCATCCCACTGTCACATTCCTCAATGTGAACTTACAAAATTGTGAACCAATCTATTTTACTGAAAAGAATTTCTACTCCGTTGCAGCCCTCACGTCAGTGTCTAAAGTCTCTGATGGAGCCGGGAATCGAACCCGGGGCCTCCGGATGAAAGGCAGGTGCGCTACCCTGTTCTTATTGTGTTCATATATATCTTGAAAAAGATAACAAATTGATTGGCATTGCCTCCTACAGGGATATATATAAAATCCGATGTCTTACCGTGAGGTTCAGTTGCCATGGAAACGGACTTGCCATTATTTCATCAGTTTATCAGAGTAAAGATAGTTTTCTGCGAATATCTTTGAAACGGTTGGTTTTAGGGCCTTAAAATGTAGTTTTCGGTGTCCCGTAGGGACCTACCGAGTATTGTTCCTTGCATCGAGGGGCGTAAAATGAGCTTTGTCCGGTCTTTTTGCGACAATTTCGATATTTTGTCCCGGTTGAGTATTTTTGGTGACTTTTCAGTTATGTTGCCTGTTCCACGGGAACAATAATTTATTTCCGGATGAAAGGATGCCTATATGTTATCCCAGGGTATAAGCTGTCTCCATTTCAAATTTCATCCAAATCCGTCCAGCCCTTTTAGTGTCAAGAGGTAACAAACTAACACACGGACACACAGATTTTCACAATTATAATATATATAGGGATATAGGGATATAGGGATAGGGATGAATGAACTTTAAGTCAAATAAAAATGTCGTCCCAACATTTTATTTGAAACGACGGAGAAGCAGATGAACCCGCTGAGCTAAAGTTCATGTGATATTTTTTATAACAGCACATTTATGTTGGGATGTAGTACCTTTGAACACACCCAGAAAGCCACGTGAAGCTGAGAGCTCATGCTATACTCTTTGAAGTAGCGGAGAATCGCACTTTTGACTTTGGTGAAGTCTACTAATTATTTATCTGAGGTCTTATTAATCAATTTTATCTTTCCACAAGACTCAGAATATTCCATTTCGTCATTCAGCATTATTAAAACATTTTGGAGAATGTTATTATCGCTTAAGGTAAGGTAATACCCTTGCAGATACGCAAACAGGAATGTAAGTAGTCGCTCAACGACTTTGGTTTGACGACCTACTTCCTCGAGTAACCCTGTGCCTTGCACTACGTCTGGAGAATCCGCCCCGTGTAGGCGTGAAGTTACATCCGTCTTGTAAGACGTAGAAAATATCCGCTGTTTAGCGTGGAAATAATTATCTGTTGCCATCGAGCACGAATACGTTATAATACGAGTGATAAGTAAGAATTGTGTAGTGAATTATTTGCACTACATCTTGGAAATCCGCCCTGTGTTGGCGTGAAGTTATAGCCGTCGTGTCAGACGTGGAAAAGTATCCGCTGTTTAGCGTGGAAGTTATCATCGGGTGCCATCGTGCACGAATATTCTACAAATCACTGTTTATTTATGCACAGTGAACAACAGGAATCATATTGTGATATAATTGGCAAGTATAGTGAATTTTATAACATTACCGTAACACCACATTTTTGTACCCACGTGCTTGTGGAGGGCCGAGAGCCTGGTGAAAAATATAGAGTTAAACGTGTTATAACTGCTTTAAGTAATTGTGATTATGAATGTACAGTATATTTGAATTGCCACAGTGAATTTTTCAATTACAAAACGACGCACATTTCACGGATGCTACGTGATGTAAAAGTGGCGTCAGCACACGTGAAGAACCATAGAACAGTGCTTGATCACGTATTATTCGATATCTGCGAAGTAAAGGCTGTGTTATCAATTGCAATTAAAGCCTGTAACATTTTCAACGAACATTGTGATTTTGAAGTGAAAGAATGAACTACTACACGATTTATTTCACCACCCACGTGATCAAATTATTTTACACCCTGTTTGAGACCGACATCATGGGCTAATACCGCTATGGTATGAGGGTGATATATCTATTGGAACCAGCGTGATGGTGGAGCTTCCAGAACAGCGAACGAGTAGGAAGGAACCCAGGATGCCATTCCCAGGCAAGTCCAGTACATCCACGAAGTTATCGACAGGGACAGATCGAACCCTGGCCTTTGGGAGAGTCCAGATGGGAGTCCTGATGAGGACAATACCGTTCCGGAGAGCCAGGGATGAATTTGTTCAACCCTTGTCGTTGAACAGAGGGCTGAGTGAGAGCTCCTCCATTTCGTGAGTTTTTGTACACCCTTTCTAGTTCTAGTTTCTGGTGGTATAGTAGGTTTAATGTAGTTTGTGAACCAACCGAACTTAGTGACAGCCATTTTTATAGGTAGGGAATGTAACTAGTCTAATTAGATGTCATTTATTTCAGTTAGAGTGAGTCACCCTTGGGTCAAACATTTTGGTCAACCCTGGTGCAGCTTGATGGACGTCGTAGAGTGTCAATGCCTATCTTTTGCTAAACGTGATCGTAGTCATTTGAGGCTACTTTGTTTAACCCTATCTGGGGTGATTATCAAGTCTTTGCTGACTTTAGTTATGGCAATCAGATGCCATGGTTATATTTTTTAACTGCATTTTTTGCAACCAGTCTTTGTTACACCCCTGATTCGTTAGAGCAGTCGTATCATTTAGGTAATCGACTGTAATTACCAGTTTTGTAACTGCATTATATTTCATTTGAGATGTTGCTCGGAAGCCATCAGGTCAAGTGTGGACATTATAAGTAAAAGGGATGTTTCGTTGTCTAGCATCGAACCCAGTTCCCAACGTATCATTAAGCAGATCCAGTGTGTGGAATCTGCGTCACAATTATTATTTTGTTAGTGTCATGTGAAGACACGTATTTATTTGAAGTTATTATACAAGCAACTACTAAAGTATTATATCTTTGTGAGCAAAGAGCTCCAGAAATGTGACATTGCTACCATTTAGATGTCTTTGGTTTGGAAGACAGAATTATATTATTGTATTCAGATTTATAGCGTGTTTTTATACACGTATTCTTCGAGGTTTATAACCTATAGTAAAGTTTTTATGATGAGGCCAGTTGTACAGTTTTTATTTTGCTTAAATCACCGGCCTTGATAGTTAGTGTGTTGTGTCAGACCGCGTAGGAATGTTGTAGCCTGCAGCGACACAAACTGGTTTGTGACCCAGTGCCCTTGAGAGCACCCTTGTATTATGAGACAGACATAGATTGAGAAAAGGACAGAATACTTGCTGTATTCGCTCTTCCTTTCATTGCTATTATAGCTCATGGAACCCAGTGTCCATTCTTGTATCTGATCAGATATTTTTATAGATTGTTTTTTGTTAGTTAAACGCACTTTTGCGTGTACCGTCGTTTGACGTGTACAGTTATGTCAGGTTTTCTATAGTACGTTGTAGGCCACCCTGTTATAGGAGGTACTCATTGTATGAAGGTATTTGTGTGTACCTTGTCCGGGATTGTTCCCGTTGACCAGATGTCATTGGAGGGTGACTGTTGTGTGCAGGTCCATCCCAGAGTTATTGAACGCGAGCTGTGCACCGCTGGTAACTTGTGTTATTGTGTGTCCGAGTTGTTATTGCTCGTTGATTATATTCCGACTTTTGAGTCGAGGCTTTTGGTGGAGATTGATCTCAGTGGAGACACTCCGTGCCCAGGCTATTGTCAGTATTATTCGCCATAAACCAACGATAAACCTAAACCGACATCTTAATAATAAAACGCATAATTTTGGTAAAACAAAAGCTAACTAACGATTTCATTCTATCTAACTTTGTTCTTTTGCATTTGGAACCTGCTGACATTGCCGTGCTAATGAAGGTATTTCCTTTTCAGGAAATGTCTAGGACAGCTGACACTCTTGTCGCGACCTGAAGCTTGCTCGAACCTTGAGTTTGTAGCTTGTGGAGCGCAGGCCATGCGATGTTAGACGTAGTCTTTACTACGCAGTCATCACCGTAACTACACACATTAGATGACTATGGCTTACAAAGAGTAAACCAAGGTGCAGGCAGGCATTTTAATAAAACTGTTGTCCCTTATTAATTATTTATGATATACAAGTGTATGAATCCTACATGTTACCCTATTGTGTGCTGTTAGCACCTAGTTACTAAGAATAATAAATGTTTTTATTTTACATGGCTGTTCACTTAGCTTTGAATGTAATTGTTTTCTGTTACGGACGTCATCGCCGTAAATTTTGCTATTAATTGATAGGGCTTAGCTAGATGAATTAACGTTAAATATAAATGTGGAGATGGTATCATCCTAACTAAGATTTTTTTGCTAGCCTGTTAAATGTAAATTCAGATATTAGCTTGATCTTGTAACTTGACGTAGGGATTTGCGTCGTACCATTTTCCTAGTGTTGCAGTTGTTGCTTTATTATTGTGAGATAGATCTTTCGCGAGGGTTTTCCGTAACTTCTCAGGTAGGGACCTGCTCTTTATTTTTGATTGTTTATTAGCTTGCGGATTAGCCGATTTAAACCCTCCGAACTAGGCTAGGGGTTGGGAATTTTAACAATAAATTTTCACGGTGTTTTACATAAGTCTGGATGTTTATTTTCTCAGTCTAGTTATTAAGGTGAACCTTTCCTTAGGCAGTCTATGACCTTCGTCACCATGTACCACGATTCCTGTGGACTACAGATTCTCATGCCGCTTTGGCCTATTAGGAAGTTCACCTGATCCTCACGGCAATTATGTCCGACGGATGAGATGTTAGGGAAGTCATTGCGGTTGTTGGCTATCCTGGCAGCTCCACCGACGGTCACAGTATGCATTATTAAACTTTTTAGGACCAATGAATTTCTCTTTCTTCATTGTATTAGCCTAGCGTATTTTTTCGAACAGCAAAATTTCAAGAGGATATTGGTAGTCCGCACATAAGCGCTCAGAAACGCCGCTTACAAATAATATTATGCATTTGATTAGGGACATAACAAATACAAAAAAGCATAATAAATATCATCTAAGAATCTATATGCCCACCTACACTAAAATAAGAACAACTCATACGAGTGCAGAGACACCTTATGACCGCGAGACAAACTAACCCTATTCAGAATACCATATCACCCATATGATCACTCCTGTCTCTCACTAGATGAATCACTTGCCTTGCGTTGACCACAATGCGCTGGTGATCTTCGACAAAGCATTAAATATGTTTAAGAGACAAATATCCAGTAAAGTTGCCATCGGTGTGTACCATACAGTCATTGGTCGAGTCAGGGCACCAACCCGCCATGCAAAGCGTTTTAGCTTCTTCATCACTATAAGAGGGATATAGTTTCATGACACTGGAAATACCCACATTTCGAGTGCTATCCACTACGATATCGTTAATGACATACCGCATCTCAGAAAACAAAAAGGCAAAAGAATGGTTGGCCAACTTGGATGTGGTGGGTTTAGAGCCATCGGCTTTGGTGAGCCGACCTTCAATCTGAATGACACTTTCATGCGGTAGGGTGTAAATATCTTGGTTGTTGATAACAACATTGAATTTCATCATTGTTATTGAGTCCAGGAGTTTGAGCTTGATAGGAATGGAGATCAATTCTTACCACCCCTGGTTGCTCCTCGATGCGGTTCGCTACCTCTAGGATAGAATTCATCATGGGGGTTGACGTGGTAACACAAATGCTGTAAAATCTGCATGTCTTGAGATGTTAACGTGTATTCACTTGACAAACAACTAACACCATTCCTAGACGGTGTTGTTGCTTTATACACAAACTTCATAGTGGTTTTAGCACCAACTTGTAAGTCACTAGTGTGGTAGAATCTAGATCAATGAGTTGTTGCTCTCTATTGATCAGTCTTAATGTTATATTACTAATACTATCGACAGCCACAGAATGAAAAAGCACCACTGGAGGGTTTTCACGAATAATATACCCATTGGGCGATGTCACAATAAAGTCATAAAGCGAATTCGATGGTTCTTGATTGGTGTACACTTGGCTAATGATATTACACGTCACCGACACATGATGGTCCTCAATGAATTTCACTTCATGGTCCGAATCATGTTTTTTGTTGGTCTCCAACACACATGGTTTAAATCCTAGTAATGGACCAATGGAATCGGGGTGAGTTTTAAAGTCGATGTTGAATGTGGAGAAAATACTGCAGCGATGAGTGTTGGCATTGCCTACAAGTTCAAACTTGCGCGTTCCACCGAGAAATGACTTTAAACCTTATTCATTGATCAACACCACATAAATATGTTCATAAATATCATCGATCGTGTATCCACCAGAGTTCAGGGTGAGCACAGAATCATCATAGTAAAACTTGTTGTTCACATTTTCACGTATGTTGTATATTCGATTGTATGTTTCAAGAGAAACAAGTCCTAAACCATAGGATTTTTCACTCAATTCGATATGCGGGTAAAAGTCTGGGCTGACTTCAGGTCCACGTCCATGCAGTGTATATAGGTCCTAGAGTTATGTACAGTTACATGAAGATTATTGTGTACGTGTAGCATTCAAATTTCAATCGCATGATTAGGTCACAAGAAGTAACAAGGAGATTTAAAAATTTCGCAGAAGGTGCCATCTTGTGGTTATGGAAACAATTGAAATAAATTAGATGCCAGTGGATTAACTTTCGTATAAGGATGTGCTTTACCAAGTTCGACTGCAATAGGATGGTTAAATTGCGAGAAACGTCCATGTGAATATTTATAATTCGCGTCGCCGCCATGTTGGATTTGTGATCACCAGGTTATTTAAAGTCCTATAGGTGAAGTTATGTTCATAGCCCCTATGAACATGCAGAAATTCAGTTTGATTGCTATAATAGATTCGTAGATATTCAGAGGCGTCTAATTATTTCAGATTGTCAACATGTAGGATTGTTAAATAGGCTATATAGGCCATAGAGACATGAACCATTAAAGGAAAATTATTGCGTAGGTTCATTATGCAAACTTTCACTTCAATCGCATGATTACGACACAAGAAATAAGAACTTAATTTTAAAATCGCACAGCCGCCATTTTGAGGTTATGTAAACAATTGAACTAAATTGGATACCAGTGCATTACAATGTGTATAAAAGTTTCCTTTACAATATTTCATTGCGTTTGGAACATTAAATCGCGAGTAAGGTCTATTAAAGTTTTTAATTCGCTTGGCCACCATGTTCGTTTTGTAGTTAACCTGTTTTTGAAAGTCTTATAGATGAACATCCAGTAGTGCCCTTTATCTCCGTACAAAATTTTAGGGTGACACCGCTAATAGTTTCAGAGGTATAGAATGCCGGTGAAATATTTCGCACATCCGCCATCTTGTGGTTATGTAATACAATTGAACGAAGTTTGATTTCGGTGCAGTACAATGTGTATAAACATATACTGTACCAAGTTTTATTGCGTTTGGTTGGTTAAATCGCGAGAAACGTCTATTTAAAAGTCGCAAATTCGCATGGTCGCCAAGTTGGTTTTGTAGTTACCAGTTTTGCAATAGTCACATAGGTGAACTTCTAGTAGTTCCCTTTATCCCCGTAAAAAATCCAGGGTGATATCGGGAATAGTTTCGGAGATATTGAATGCTGGTGAAATAATTCACACAGCCGCCATGTTGGATTGGTGAGACGTAACAAAATTTGAAGGGCACGGTCGGGGTCGCTCGGAGTAGTGCTATGAACTTACCGAGTTTCATTGAAATCGCTCCAGCGGTATAGAAGTTATTAGGGGACACACACACACATCACACACACACACACACACACGCTCACACAGACATACGGACAAAAGGTGATCTCATAATCCTATTTTTTCAAAATTGAAAATAGGCTAAAAATTTAACACAAACGTCCACACTGTTGGCGGTTAAACGTTTGCTCACGTTTCACATTATAATATATCTTGATCCTGTTTCCAAAATAGGTCACTAGTTCCATAGGCTGGGGCAAATTCCCAAAACTGTCAAAGTGCCATACGGTGGATCCCTCTTTGACAAAAGCAACATAATGCGTTCCTGGTCCTCGGTGATCATCCAAATTAACAAGAGCACATTCCTGTTTCCAGGGTCGTGGGGGTAATTGGTTTCCCATAAACACACCTCGAAAATGAGAAAGCTGTAGTTGTTTAGCATAGCTTTCCACTTGTTGATGCGTCAGGGCATGTCTTGCTATGGCTGAGGTTATTTTTTTTATTTTATTTTTACATTTTGAAATGGTGAAATCCCAAATCCTTGCTGATAAAAGGCTGGCTTCAAAATGGCATTTCTAGCCCCCATAGCAATGGCTTCCATCGTTTCATTATGTCGCCGTCTTTATTTTAGTTGTTGCATGCCCTGCTGTGTGGCTTTGATGGTTTTCACCACCGCACTGGCACCACCCAAAAGTGAACCCAGAACAGCGAAACCGGCAAATAATGCAGGTAAGTATCCAGCTCGTTTGGGGTCGGGAATCACTCGCCTATGTTTTAAACCCTGTCACCGACGTTTTGGTATAACATGTCTCGGTGCTGCTCGAAGGGCTTTTCTTATGTTCAATACATTATTTTTTCTTTTTTTCTTTCGCAAGGGCTTGTCCACGAATGTCTTAAGCCCATGCTTTGCCAAGGACAGGGTATTATTTTTAGTCTTTTTCACCACATACCTTTGTTTTAACATGATGATGTTGACCAACAACCTTTCACAAGAAAGTTTAAGTCACAACTAACGTCGGGTTGTTTTTTCATGGCTGTATATACCAATTCCACGTAAAGTGGGATATCGTTTATGGTTCTTCCTGCTTGCTTTTCATCCCATATGAACATGAGATGAAAAGATAATTCGTCACCTGCATTTTCCATTTCATGGTTATGGACCAACATCCTATGACCATTTATCTGTCACCCTTTCCACCTTTCCCTCTGACGTCACATACTAACCCGCAATACATTCAGGGGCAAAGCTGATATCTCGCGACCCCATGGTTAAACATGCTGCATATCATGCTGACGCCCTCTTTTCAATGGATCACTCGTTATAAATTTGAAATATTTTGTTTTTGAAAATAGGCAATAGTTTTAAAACCAAACATGCTAGAAAGTTTTGCCGTGCTTGAAACGAATAGTCGTTGTGACCTTTAAATTTTATTATAAAACTTTTCTATTTTTGATGTTTTTTTGAACAGTCCAATTTTGAAATTCCTATATTTTGGAAACTGGGAATTTTACAAATAAGTTTGTTTGACATAAATGAGAGGTCCCTACCCCCTCTACCCCCAAAATAAATTTCAAGTCTCTAGGGTAAAAATGCAAAAAGAGTAGTAGTGTGTTACGGGGGGTTCTGCTCTTCCCCCTACTTTCATATAAACTTTACCGATGTCTCCCGAACCCATGGTCGGATTTTAACGAACGAGGTGTTGTTGGCGTTGGGATGACGTCCTTTTGGCTGAAAATGTGTGCTGTTTTTTTTTTTTAATATTTGTTTTTTGGATTGGCGCTATTTTGGAAACGATGAATTTTGGAAAAACGTTTGTTTGACGTTAATGAAAGGTGGGAATGCCCTCTAGGCGGGCAGCAAGTTTCAAGGGTGTAGGATGAAAAAAATTATAGCCTACTTTCTCGCGAACATTGGTGATAATTGGCGAACGAATGGTCGGATTCTAACAAATGAGGTGTCTTTGGACTCGAGCTAACGTCCTCTTTCCTATAGACGACCCGTTATATTTAGAAAATTTTTTAGAAAATTTTTGTTTCCGAAAGTAGGCGATAGTTGGAAAATCAAACATGATAGAACGTTGTGCCATATTTGAAACGAATCGTCTCTATGACCCTTATTTTTATTATAAAACTTTTTATTTTTTGAAATTTTTTGAAAACACTGAAATTTTGAATTTTTTACTATTTTGGAAACTAACACGTTTACAAATAAGTTTGTTTGACATAAATGAAAGATCCCTATCCCCTCTACGATGAAAATAAATGTCAAGTCTCTTGGACAAGTACTATGCATTTTATTTATTTATTTATTTATTTAAAATACAAGAGTGATTGTAGACAGAGAGCCGATAGCGCTGGGCGTGAGTTCCAACGAGGCTATGACTGGCCATGGTGAATACAGGAAATGGCTATTTCGAGGGGGCGATGTATGGCAAAACGAGGGGTCGCTTTCCGATATTTTCCTATGACAAACGAATGTAGGTGAATATTTTCGAAAATCCTTCATGGTGATCTTTAAACATGTTAGTAAACACTTAACCAGTAACCAGATAAAATTCATAATGCTATGAGACGAATAAAAATAGTCGACAACAACCGAACTTGCTTTGTGTATGTATGTCTGACTGGCAGCCAGAATGGGAAAACAGAATATCTGCTCGAGAGACCTGCTTGAAGCGTGGCTAGCTGGGTGTCAGGATGTGACATGTTATCGCGATTCATGAATGTGAGCGAACGGGACAACAGGCCAATGGAAAATTACAGTGACGTAGAGGTGAGTTGAAGGTCGAACAATATCGCAACGACGTCAGAGAAATAATGCAGTAAGTGAATATAACTCCTCCCCCTACCATTGCCATAGCCAATAGCAAGGCAAGAGTGATGTTACAGCTGAGATTGGAGGGACACAGGGCGAGGGGCTGGGCGAGGAGAGAAGGGCAGGGGGTATTAGAGTGTTGATCATGATATGACACACAGTCAGTCATTACTGTATTAAGCTTTTCAAGGTAAACATAGGCTGTGTCGTATGTGTATAAAAGTGATTGTAATCGTGTGCTCAACCCCAGTTGGTTACTATATTGGATCTGAGGTAAGTGTTGGAATAACACTGTTTAGTTTATTTTAATGCTAATCAATGTTTAAATGATCCTTGATTTACCATCTCATTGATGAATTGTTTATATTTTGTTTGTTTTAGATAATTGTCATACCTGTTGTGGGAGACAGAAACCCCATTCCACTTGAACCAACAAAAAGCCAAACGCAGGGCTTTTTACAAAGCAAGGTAAGATTTTTTGTTATATATAAGAAACCTGTTTTTTATATTATTCATTTATTTTTTGTTTATGAAAGGTGCTATTTGAAATAGATATACTCATGGTGATTTTTTTAGTGTGTGTTGGAAAAGGCTTGTCCACTACAGCCACTGCTGAAAACCCGCAACGTGTGTGTTTGGGCCTATTGCTTACCAGGCAGTCTACGGCTGAAAACTCTGGTGAGATTGTTCTTTTTATAAAAATCGTGTCTTTTTCCACTGCTACTGATACATTCACTTGGGAGCCTGTCGAGTCCTGTTTCAAGTCACGTGTGTGCTCTGGCCGCTTAGTGAATGTTAGAGAGACTTTGATCCTAAAAGACTCTATGGAATCATGTTTTGAAATTTTTAAAAATGAAATTTGTATAGTGCAAGGGTTGCATACAGCTTTAAAGGTGAATACAGAACTAGTGTGCGATTTCACTTATAAAAAGAAGGACGTTGAGCATAAAGAGACATTTTATATTTGCAGTAAAATGCAAGAGCTTTTGATAGCTGATAATTTGAAACAGTGGTATGATTCCAATGTGATCAATGCCTTGCTTGCTAAATTTGATAAACTGCAAAAAGGACCCAGTGGTTTAGCATTAAACAAAATCCACTACTTGCAAATCAACATTTGTCATTTCAACCCGTTAAATGCTGGGTCTAGCTATATTAAAACACCACCAGCGATTGCCAGCCTGAAAACTTCGACGACGATTGCTTTCTGTGGTGCGTGGCTGGATATTTGCAGCCAGTGCAACGTCATGTTGAGAGACCTGGAATATACAGGGCCAAGTCTGATGAATTAAAACAAACATTAAATTTAACTAGAGAATCGTTCCCTATGGACTTAACGGAAATCCATAGGTTTGAACAAGACAACCAGGACTTTTCGTTCATGGTGTATGGCTTTGATGGTAATGAGATTGTGGGTCCTCTTTATGCCTCAAAAGAACCGAAGCGATAGCACATTCATCTTTTATATCTGTCTTACGGAGAAGTGAATCACTATTGCCTAATTAAAAGCCCGAGTAAATTGCTAAGCAGTCAAGCGTCCAAGGATCAACATAAGAAACATATTTGTGAGCGTTGCCTGCAATATTTTGAAACCCCTACGCTTTTGGAACGCCATAGGGTAGATTGCATTTCTCAGGAAGTGCTGAGACTGATATTGTCACGAGGGGACAAGGCTGTGTTAATGTTTAAGAACATTCATAAGCGTGACACTGTTCCCTATGTGGTGTGTGCAGATTTCGAAGCTCTCACCACACCCATGGCGGGATGTGAACCAGATCCCACCTTCAGCTCAACCAAACCCATTCAAAAATATGAACCCTTTGCCGTAGGATTTAATGTGGCGTGTGCCTATGACCCCTCGCAATCCGTTTATAAATACCGTGAGGGGCCAGATTGTGCCAGATGGTTTTTGGATGAACTTGTAAAGTTGGCCGACCATGTACAGGGATTACTGGACCACCCAGTACCCATGAGGCTTTCTCTAGAACAGCAGCAGCAGTGTGAGCATGCCACGACATGCCATATTTGTGAAAAGCCTATTTTAGGCGGAGAGAAAAAGTCAGAGACCACTCGCACTATACGGGAGAGTTTCGAGGAGCTGCACACAGTAAATGCAATTTAAACTTTCCAGCTCCTCGTTTTATCAGTGTCTTTTTCCACAATATGGCGAATTATGACATTCAGTTTTTGATTCGTGAATTGGGTCATGTCAACAAGGGCTCGTTTACCATTATTCCCCAAAACCATGAGCGTTTTACAGCCCTGACATGGCGGTTGAGCAACTTTAGCATTCGATTTTTGGATTCCTTTAAGTTTATGGCATCCTCGCTAGACAGCGTTGTGAACGGCTTGAATGAGGAGGAATTAAAAAATACTAGAATGCATTTTAATGATCCTGAGCAATTTCAATTGTGCATTCGGAAAGGTATATTTCCCTACGATTTCTGCAACAGCTGGGACGTGTTAAAGCAAAGAAAACTCCCACCACAAGAGAAAATTTACTCGAAACTAACACGCAGTACCGTTTCCAATGAAGACTATGCACATGCATGTCAAGTTTGGCGAGTGTTTGACATTGAGACGCTAAGAAAATATGCTATGCATTACCTAAAACTGGATTATTTGCTGCTCACTGATGTCTTTGAAACATTCCTTGAGTTATGTCAGCACATTTAAGGTCTTGACCCGGCTTACTATTATACGGGTCCTGGGCTCTCATTTGATGCCGCTTTAAAATACACTCAAGTGGAATTGGATTTACTCACTGATGTAGACATGGTTCTATTCTTTGAAAAGGGCATTCGCGGTGGCTTTGTGTCGCTTAACCAGCGCCATGCCGAAGCGAACAATGTCTACATACCTGATTATTCACCAGACAAACCAGAATCGTACTTAATGTACTATGACGAGAATAATTTGTATGGTTACGCCATGAGTCAGCCTTTGCCCTATGGGAAGTTTGCTCGGCTGACAGAGAAACAAGTGTCAGAATTTGATGTGATCAAGGTTAGCCAAGAAACAGGCCGTGGATATGTCTTAGAAGTGGATATTGAATATTCCTGATTCTTGTATGATGAACATGCCGATTTCCCATTCTGCCTTGAGCAAATGGTTCCCCCTGACATTGAAGTGGAAATTTAAAAACTCATGGGCACACTTTACAACAAAAATCGGTATGTGCCACATATCCAAATGTTGGTGCAATGCCTCGCCCAAGGCTTAGTGTTGAAGAAAATACACGGGGGTATTTCTTTTGCTCAAAAACCATGGCTCAAGCCATACATGCAACTCAACACAGAGCACCGACAAATGGCAACACAGCAGTTTGATTTTTTTTAAATTAATGAACAACTGCATCTATGGCAAGTCCATGGAGAATTTCCGCAAATACCGTGACATTAAATTAGTGAATGTCTGGGCGGGGTGGTGGGGTGCCCGGCGGTACATTGCCAAGCCAAATTTCAAATCGATCAACATTATCGATGAGGATTTGGCCACTATTGAATTGAGTAAGACAAGCGTGACCATGGATAAGCCCGTTTACTTGGGCCAAGTCATTTTAGATTTTTCTAAATATGTCATGTATCGATTCCACTATGAGTTTGCCAAACGCCATTTTAAGGACGTATCCCTTTTGTATATGGATATGGACTCATTCATTTACCACATTCGCCACTGCAACCCCTATGGCGTCATGAGGCAGCATAGTGACTGGTTCGACACCTCTTCGTATAGTGCTGACAACATGTTTCAGCTGCCCATAAAAACAAGAAGGAAATGAGTGTTTTAAAAGATGAATGTGGTGATTCTATTATTACGGAATTCGTAGGATTGGCTTCGAAACTGTATGCTTATCGCACACTTGACTGTAAGGAAGCCAAAAGAGCAAAAGGTGTAGGTAGGGCAGTGGTAAAATCGCTACGTGTAGACGATTACTTAGCAGTTTTACGCACTGGCAAAGCTATGTCCCATACACAGTGCAAGATACAATCCAGCAAACATAATTTGTATCTTGTAGGACAGAGAAAACGCACACTCGCCTCCATGGATAACAAACGTGTGTGGGCTGATGACTTGCTCACGAACCTGCCCTGGGGTTATGACCGCAAGGAGGAGGAGATGTGATTTTTCTGTTTGTTCATTTAGGGACATGGCTTTTTGTAACTCGTTGATTTATTATTTTGTTTTTTGTAAATATTGGTTTTTGTCATTGTAAATAGTAGATTTTGAAAATAGTGGTAATCCACTTGGACCGTTTGCTCTTAAAAAAAGTTCTATGCAACCTTATTTTTATTTTAATTTAAAATTTTACAGAGTTGGGAATTGGAAAATGGTATATAGTTTAATTCTTTTAAAGCTGTACAAAGTTGTAGTTTTTATGTAAATATCAAATGAGTAATAGTATGTTTTTAGTAACTTATTTTGTAATCTTAATCGTAAATGGTAAACTAAAAATGTTATTTTGGGATGAGTGTGCATGTCGAGAATGTGCTTTTGGGAATAAATAAAGTGTTTGTGTTTGTTCCCAAAGACAGGTGTGAATGTATGAGTAGAGAGAAAGCTGATGTGTATGTATGATCAGAGCAAACACGGTGAGGTAGGGTGAGTGGGGAGGGGGTAATTTCCACTTATATAGTCATTTTGTTTTGTCAATAGTTGTGTTTTTTCTTTAAAATGTAGCGGTCAATAGACGTTATTTTTGTAAAACAGTCTTACCTGCACTAGTCGTAGACCTCGACGTTTCTCCAAACACACATAAACTCACTGCATTATCATCATGGTCAAGCACTCGCATCAACATCATTGACAAATCTCAAATTTCGACATACATCAAATGGAAAATGTGAAAACAGCAAAATGGAAAATCCATGTTTCGATAACACCAAAATTCAAAAAACGTAAAACAGTCATTTAAAAAACTGGAAATGGCCATGTGTGAAATATAAAAATTCAAGAACATAAAACGGACATTTTTAAAAAGTGTCATCAACAAAATGGAAAATCCATATCATCAGAAACATAAAACTTGAAACAGACATTTTTTAAAACTGTAAATTGCAAATTGGCAAATGTCATGTGTGAAAATGTGAAAATGAAAACTCAGCCCATCAACATCATGATTTTTTTAAATTAAAAAGAATCATCGTGTTCAGGTAAACCTTTGTTTTTATTTCATAACCATAGGGATTGACAAAAGAAGAAATAGAATACAAACACATCCCAATTCCTCACTCCAAAATTTCTTAATGTTCATGTCCATGCATCATCAACTTTCCTTTCATAGCACTCATCACAATCACGGCTGCCATCCTCTCTCCCACTGAGGCATCACAGGATGTGCAACGTTGTTTAGCTTTTTTCAATAACAATTTATCTGCCACATGGCTTAAACCAGGATGACTATGGCGATAAGATAGGTCATGTTCTTTGCATGCTTGATCCAAAAGATTAATGGGTACATCACCACGCTGCAGACGTTTTTCAAGATGAGTTCCAAGGCCACAAAAACGATAACCTGGACGATGGATTTCGAAAGGTAAGTATTGAATCACTTTGTCAATGACGCCATTGCCAGTACAGGTCTGGCATATCCTTTTCCATCGATGGTGAAAAGGTTTGGTCTTCCTCTTCCTCTGCGGACGATGTTTGTGTTTGTTGTTGTTGTTGTTGCTTTTTCTCGCCATGACACCCGTGGAATGATTCAACAAAGTCTTTACACGGACTTTTTTGACCGTGATACAGTTTCACTAGCTGACAAGTCGCGCACTGACGCATTGACGGTATTTTTCCATGGCCACTTGCTTATGGTGATCGTAATCCATACAGGGTTGCAATTCACTCAACACAGGGTCTTGAGTCCATGATTTTGGTACAAGTTGCCAGATTTCCTTCACCGCGTTGGCGGCCACATGACTTGGGCAGCGCCAAGAATTCCTCTTTGGTAAAACTGTCTAGTTTCTTTTTGCACACAAAGAACTTGCCGATGGCTTTGTCGGTAGCATTGCCTTTCTCCATGGTATCACGTTCTGTAGATGTTTACACGTTGCTTGTAGAAAACTCACTGGCGTCATTCACAGGTAAATCTTGAGTTTTAATTTTGTTCAACAACTCCCATCAGGCATGAGTGGTTAACCAATGAAAGAGATGCCACGCATGCGCTAGGGCTGTATGGGAAATGTTGCCACAAGAACAAGTATCCATCAGCTTTTGCAGGGATGGGCAGCCCAACTCCATGAGGTCGATACATTGACAGTAAGACGCCAAAAATGGTTGCAACCATTCACATTTTTCATTACCTTTCACAAATTCCACATTGGCCGAGGACAAGTGTGCTTTCATGACCACGTCCAAATATTTATAGGAAATGGTTCCTTGATTCCAGTCTAGTTGCCTATGATTTTCAATCCACTGGGTTTGTTTACGATCTTTTTCACACAACAAATCAAAAGCATGGGGCGGTTTAAATAGCAAATTCGTAGCTTGTGATATCCAAAACGTGGTACAATCGATAATGGTCACTTGTTTAAATATAAATTTGTTGTCACCAATTTTAATCCCTTGGCAATCCACAATGAGTTTGCGCAACATGTTGCCGCTTGACTGGACCAAGTTCAACTGACGACTGACTGACAATCAATGACTAAGGTGTGTTCATAACATGGACTTACCTGCCTTGCAAGTTTGAAAAAAAACTGGGTTCATCGCTCTCTTGCCTTTGGCCTATGATGATGGGACAAAAGTCACATTTCACTTCACCTCTTGTTTTTAAATAATAAAAGCCAGCGCGTCGCCAAGGCTTGAGGGTTTATGAAAGGCACCGGCCACGTTGCAAAAGTCTTGAAACGTTGTTTCTCAGAGTTTAAATTCATGGATGTGACTTCTCTTGATGCTTTAAAGCAAGACATGACTGAGCGGCTTGAGGTGGGTTGACCTGTTATTTATACACTCGTCACTTGGTTGGACAGTGGATAATAGTTGACTTGTTTGTGATGAATAATCAAACAGTACGCCGTTGTATTGGCTGGTACATTGTCATGCGTTTCAAAATCTAGTCGAATGTCAATATTGGATGGCTTGACAGACTCTTCCAGGTAAGAACGGTCAAAGACAATCAGTGGTGCTCTTGCCTTAAACGCTTGAGGTAGTAGCATGGGGCCATTCTCTTTTTGATAATACGAACAAACTTATTTTTTGAAAAATACAAATCCAGTCCTTCATAGGGAAACACAGCTACGTTGAGGAAAAAAACTTGTATTTCTCAATTGCAGGTATCAAATTGCGAGGCATCTTTGGTTTGTTGATACTAGCGATTTGTTTGAAACCCCACGATCATGTAGAGAGGTCTCTCTGTATAGTGAGCTGTTTTTACAGACCAACTGTGTGTGTTGGTAGTGGGCAATAGCGGGTACTCATGGAGTGCCCAGATTCTAAATTCCATGGGTAGAGGCATATATCTCTTCACCATCTTGAGTATGTACAGTTTTTTGCTATCGTCAAGGGTCACATGGGGCACTTTCCATAGCAAGCGTTGTAGTTGAATTTTTGAATCTATGGGGGCATTGTCAGCTCCCTTGAGTGCATTATTATCACTCCTGTCTCTCACCAGATAAATCACTTGCCTTGCGTTGACCACAATGCGCTGGTGGTCTTCGGCAAAGCCTAAAATCAGTTTAAGAGGTAAATATCCAGTAAAGGTCCCATCGGTGTGTACCATCCAGTCATTGGTCGAGTCAGGGCACCAACCTGCCATGCAAAGTGTATTACCTTCTTCCTCACTATAAGAGGGATCCCACATTTCTAGTGCTATCCACCACGATATCGTTAATGACATACCGCACCTCAGAAAAGAGAAAGGCCAAACCATGGATGGCCACCTTGGATGTGGTGGGTGTAGAGCCATCGGCTTTGGTGAGCCGATCTTCAATCTGAATGACACTTTGATGCGGTAGGGTGTAAATATCTTGTTTGTTGATAACAAATTGAATATCATCATTGTTATTAAGTCCAGGTGTATGAGCTTGAATGGAGATCAATTCTTACCACCCCTGGTTGCTCATCGATGTGGTTCGCTATCTCTAGAATAGAATTCATCATGAGTGTTGACGTGGTAACCCGAATGCTGTAAAATCTGCTTGTCCTTAGATGTTAACGTGTATTCACGTGGCAAGCAACTAACACCATTCCTAGACGGTGTTGTTGCTTTATACAGAAACTTCATAGTGGATTTAGCACCAACTTGTAAGACACTGGTGTGGTAGAATCTAGATCTATGAGTTGTTGATCTCTATTGTTCAGACTTAATGTTACATTACTTATATCATTGACAGCCACAGAATGATAAAGCACCACAAGAGAGTTTTCACGAATAATATAGCCATTGGTCTATGTCACAATAAAGTCATAAAGCGAATGCGATGGTTCTTGATTGGTGTACACTTGGCTAATAATGATACCCGTCACCAACACATGATGGTCCTGAATGAATTTCACTTCATGGTCTCATTCATGTTTTTTTTGGGGGCTCTAACACAAGCGGTTTGAATCCTTCAGGTCCACGTCCATGCAGTGTAAACGTTTTACTTTCTGCCGACATACTGTTGACGTTTTCTGCTTATGCTGCGCCTTATATAAAAAAATTAAACACAAACGTCCACACTGTTGGCTGTTAAACGTTTGCTCACGTTTCACATTATAATAAATCTTGATCCTGTTTCCAAAATAGGTCACTAGTTCCATGGGCGGGGGCAAATTCCCAAAACTGTCAAAGTACCATACGGTGGATCCCTCTTTGACATAAGCTACATAATGCGTTCCTGGTCCTTGGTGATCATCCAAATTGACAACAGCACATTCCTGTTTCCAGGGTCATGGGGGTAATTGGTTTCGCATAAACACACCTCGAAAATGAGAAAGATTTAGTTGTTTAGCATAGCTTTTCACTTGTTGATGCGTCAGGGCATGTCTTGTTATGGCTGAGGTTATTTTTTTTTTAATATTTCGAAGTGGTGAAATCCCAAATCCATGTTGATAAAAAGCTGGTTTTAAATTGGCATTTCTAGAACCCATAGCAATGGCTTCCATCGTTTCATTATGTCGCTGACTTTCTTTTAGTTGTTGCTTGCCCTGCTGTGCGGCATTAATGGTTTTTGCCACTGCACTGGCATGCCCCAAAAGTGAACCCAGAGCAGCCAGACCGGCAAATAAAGCAGGTAAAAATCCCGCTCGTTTGGGGATGGGAACCACTCGCCCTTGTTTTGTACCCTGTAGCCGACGTTTTGGAACAACATGTCTCTGTGCTGCTCGTAGGGCTTTCCTTATGGTCAATACATATTTTTTCTTTTTTTTTCTTTCGCAAGGGCTTGTCCACGAATGTCGTAAGCCAAGGCTTTGCCAAGGACAGGGTCTTATTTTTAGTCGTTTTTGTCTTTCTCACCACATACCTTTGTTTCACCTTCTTGATAATGACCGGCAACCTTTCACAAGAAAGTTTAAATCACAACTAACGTCAGATTGTTATTTCATGGCTGTATATTCCAATTCCACATAAAGTGGGAAATCATTTATGGTTTTTTCTCGCTTGCTTTTCATCCCATGTCAACATGAGATGAAAGGATAATTCGTCACCTGAATTATCCATTTCATGGTTATGGAGCAACATCCAATGACCATTTATCTTTATTTGTAAATGGTTCTCATCAGGTATGGCATATTTGATGTGAATGGATCCATCATAGTGTAATGTATAGTGGCTTAAACCCGAAGCAAGCACTAAGGTCAAGTGCTGGTCATGGACTAGCGGTAAACGGTTTCTGTCATTCACAGGTTTTTCATTTGTCAGATACACTAAAAATACAGATGGGATAAATGTATAAAGCTTTTTCATTTCATTGGTCACGTAACGCTTGGTACAGACATTGTCTTCGTCTTGCGGGTCTTCCACGTGAATAATCCGATGGTGATTAACGCTATAGCCATTCACTGTAAGCTGAGGCACTTTGCTATAAAACTCATACACTTTGTTATCCACATACTTTTTCGTAGTAATGTCAGTAGACACTTGAGGATGTTTTACATGGGTTAACCGCTTTCCCATAAAGTCATAATCTCCCTGTTTTTTGCGCGGCACTACAGACCTATCCACATAGTGTTTAATAGCAGGATCTGTTTCTTGTTTAGGATCATGTAAGGGGACAGACCTAGCTTTGGCCTCAACGCACGTCCAAAGACATCCATCGTCAACCTGTAGTACGAGTCTACTGTTTCTATGACAAGGATCGGTGTCCTGTATATAGACAGCCTGCTAGCCTGTCTAAGCCTTAGTTGATATGAAGATTATTAAGCAGCAAGAGTCATTCCCCGAAGGGGACATGGTTTCCCAACTCTGACCCACATCACGTGAACAACGCTATGGTTCACTCTTTCCATCTTCCATTCGCTGCATCATTGTGGGCTGTGGAAAAACCAATCTTTTGCTAACACTCATCACAGCGCCCAATGGTCTGCGTTTTCAAAATATTTATATTTTTGCAAAATATCTCTACCAAACCCTCTACGTGTTTCTGGATCAAGTCATGTCTGGATTACAAAAAGAGAATATGGGTTGTATCACATTTTCCACGCAAGAAAATGTTATTTCACCGGATGAGATAAAGCCTGATTCACTCATGATTTTCGATGATGTATCCACTGAACGTCAAGGCATTATTCAAAGCTATTTCAGCATGGGTCGACACAAACATATTGATTGCTTTTATCTTGGACAAACGTATTCTAAAATGTCCAAACAGTTGATTCGTGACAATGCCAATGTCATTGTTTTATTTCACCAGGACGAGAGGAACAGTCGTCCCATTTATAATGAACATGTGAATCCGGATATGACCTTTCAAATGTTTACAGAATTGTGTGGCAAGTGCTGGAACACTCAACGTCGTGCCTGTTTAGTGATTGACAAACGAAGTGAACTCAACCAAGGGCGATATCGCTTAGAGTTTGATTATTTTATTTTAAGGCCCTGCCTCATTCCCTTTCAAGTCATTTGTCAAGACACCATGGCGTTAGCAGAGAGTCAATTGAAAAAGCACATTATTAGAGCAAAAAATACTATTCGCCAGAAGTTTCGTCAATTGAAACGATCACGTGTTGATCATGCTTTGTTTATTCAACAACATTTAGCACCTCCGCTAAAATCCATGTTGAAACCCTCATTCAAGCCATCTGAAACGCTACCCACCGTTTCACAAGCCACTCAGACGCTGCACCAGGACCCTGAGGAAGAGGAAGAGGAACAGGAAGATTTGACTAGTATTAGCGAACTTGAGGATGACGAGGAACAAGTGTTTACGCCTCAAAGGAAAGACCGCTCCTCTTGCAGAGTTTTTGAGCAAAAAGAAATCCTTGGCCATGGCCGAAACTCCTCGCCCTTCCAAATTGTCTTTATTTTCACAAGTCTTGGCCACCCCTCAACATAAAGCTAAACTGAAAAACATTTTAATAAAATATTATGGATCAACACTAGAACCCTATCTCATTGATCTATCTATTGGAAACACAGATACGACGTATGGTGTTCGCTATGAGGATGATAGTTTTAAAATTGGGAATTCATCCATTAAATTTGCTCGTACTAAAGCAGTCATTAAGAACATCAACTATAATTTGACGCCAGGACTATCAAAGCTGCTCTTTTCTCGAACACCCTCATTCCATGATTATATATCAGAGGACCTTGGCAAATATAAATCCATTTTATTGGATACCCATGCCCACAAAATACAGTATGATCCAGCTCAACAAGTGAATGCCAATACATCTCAAAAGTATAAAACCATCATTGCAAAAATATTTCTCACCAGTCAAGGTACTCGTTGTAAAGTGTCCGCTTCGGTAGTGACACTTAAACCATTAAAACCCCTTGTGGATGTTACCTACTGGCACAATCCCAATAAGCTGGTCCAGCAGCTACAGTTGTTGCCTGCTTCACGTCAAGCCGGCCATACCGGTCACGATTGGGAAATTCAAGAAATTGAACAAGAACTTCGAAATGCTAAAATTATTGTTTAAGCCCTCACCCATTAAAATGGGTATTTCTCACGAGTTGCATTGCCCAGCTAGACGTCACTATACGCGACTCCAGGTGATTTCACGAGGTGTGGATGAACTTTGGCAGGCTGACTTGGTTGAAATGTTACCCTATGCTGGCGTTAACGACGGTGTACGCTATATGTTGACCGCCATTGATGTGTATTCCTAAATGGCCTTTGATGAACCTGTGCGTCGCAAGTCTGGTCCACTAGTTAACAAGGTCTTTCAACATATTATTCAACAGTCCATACATCAACCTCAGTTGCTACAAACCGACCAGGGGAAAGAATTTTTCAACAAGGATTTCTCCAGTTTTCTCAAATCTAAAGATACTCCCCATTACACCACGTACAGCAATCTCAAATCCAGCGTGGTCGAACGGTTTAACCGAACATTGAAAACCCATATGTGGAAAGCTTTTAACGCTCAGCGCAGTTATCGCTCCTTGGACATGTTACCTGAGCTAGTGTCACGTTACAATGACACCAAACTTAGAACCATTGGGACCACCCCACATCTCGTAACCAAAAATATTCAGCGACTGGACAAACTGTTTAACCCCATAAAAACAGGAGATCCTTAACGTCACCGACTGAAAATTGGGGATTTTGTTCGTGTCAGGAAATTTAAGTCTACCTTCAATAAGGGCTACACGCCTCAGTGGAAGGGGGGGGGCTGAACTATTTCGATTCCGTCAAGTCAACTTGGACAGTCCAGTCACCTATTTACACCAAGACCTCAACTATCAACCCATAAAAGGTAGATTTTATCTCCATGAACTTCATAAAACAGCATTTCCTAAACATTATCTTGTGGAAAAAATGTTGAAACAAAACGGAAATAAACTATATGTCAAATGGTTAGGATTTAACTCAACGCTTAATTCTTGGATCAGTAAATTACACGTTGTATGAATCTGTGCACTTTTTACATATTTATTTTATTGAATCGTGTTGAACGAGAGCTCCGTGTACGGCGCTCCACGCTTCATGCTTGTCCATTCATGTTTCTCCTTCTCTCTCCACACCCGCGTCCCACACTTCTACTCCATGATGACATACAACTCGTTCAGCTAATGATTGTCATGAGTTCTCCCACTCCTCCCCTCACCTCCGCTCCGGCTCTCTGGCCCCGCCCCCTCACTACTCTGCAGTGGTCACGTGATTTCCTATTGTGTAGAGGTTCCTTTCCCCTCACCCACCCTGCGGGGCCCTGCCCACCACTGTCTGCTAGCCTGGCTGGCCATTATCACTTTTTACAGAGTTTTCAAGATGGTTGCAAACTTTTATCACCTTACAGCAATGATGTCAGCACTCAGCCACATTCCATTCTCTTAGCTGGCTAGCCAGGCAACAAGCAGGTCTCTCGAGGGATTTTCGAAAATATTCGCCTTCATTCGTTCGTCATGTAGGAAAATATCGAAAAGCGACCCCTCGTTTTGCCATACATCGCCCCCTCGAAATAGCCATTTCCTGTATTCACCATGGCCAGTCATAGCCTCGTTGGATCACAAGCCCAGCGCTACCGGCTCTCTGTCTACAAACACTCTTTTATTTAAAACTAGCTGAAGTACCCGTGCTTCGCTACGCGTCATAAATAAATTAAAATGTGAAGGTGACAGTTAAAACAGGGGATAGGCGAGGTGCTGCGCAGAGGGAGATTAAGGATGGAACATTTTGTCCAACTACACCGCTCGGCGTTGACCGTGTTTTATAGCACAAATTTAGGTTTTACTCGCTATCAGTTGCAGATACCTTTCGGATAGAAAATGTAGTTTTAAACCTCGCATATGCCATCAAAAGTTTGCTATTTCTTAGCGTTCTCTTTTTATTTGAAATGGAAATATGAAAGTTTGAAACCAAAGGGTGTAGTGACGTCACTAAAATGGTCACCATTTTAAATAGTGCAAAGTATTGAAATCAAAAGTAACCTATATGTTAACCAGGTAAATCAGCTACTTCCATGTAAAATTCACGTAAATCGGACCAGTGGTACTTGCGAGATTGAGTAATACACAGACACACACCATCTCAATTTTAGCCTCGCTTCGCTCGCGTCATAGTCGTATCATATTGTTTTTCAATGAAATGCAGGTTTAACCCCGTTAACAACCATTTAGAACCTGAATACCCAAAAATCCCTCCTTAGTAGACGTTTTCGACACACAACAAACATATCCCCAAAATATCATTCTTCTAACTTTAATAGTTTTGGTTGGTCGATGAGAGCAAACATCCAAAATTCCTTCCTTAGTGGACGTTTGTCTTCCAGAAGTTCACCCCTCCCCATATGCCCCTTAAATTGCATTTATGAAAACACGGTCGAACACCTATTTATTTTATTTATTTATTCATTTATTTATTTATTTATTTGTTTTAAAGTTGATAGATTTCCTCCGAGTTTCAGACTCCTCCCTATGTCGTTTAAGAGATACACGCTCAGTTAGGAATCTTTCAACCCCCACTTTTCATCCCTTTCACCTCATAATATACACTACATCGCAAAACCATTAGACATGTGTCAGCTCATTTGTAATGATTAGTATATGTGCCAAGTATCACATCCCCAAATGAAACCACTCGTGAGATATTGTTATAGAATGGAAAGCACGTTTACCCCCTTAACACATCTTTAGAACCTGAATATCCAAAACTCTTTCCTTAGTGGACGTTTTCGATATACAACGAACATATCCCCAAAATTTCATGTTTCTAACTTCAATAATTTTGGCTGGGCGATGATGAGTGAGTGAGTCAGTCAGGACATATTCTTTCATTTATTTTTGATAATTTCACCCGTCCCCATGAACCCCTTAAATTGGATTTATGAAACAAACGGTCAAACACCTATTTACTTATTTAAAGCTGTTTTCCCCCTGAGTTTGATGAGTGAGTAAGTGAGTCAATCAGTTAGGACACTTTCATTCCTGTTTTTTTCCCCCAGAATTTCACCCCTCTCCAAGGGCCCCTTAAATTGGATTTATGAAAAAACTTTCGAACACCTATTTACTTGTATTTTAAGCTGTTTTTCCCACCGAATTTCAAACTTCACGCCTATGTCGTTTCAGAGATACACGCTCCGTCAAGAATCCCTCAACCCCCAATTTTCACCCCTTTCACCTCATAATATACACCACATCGATAAACCCTTAGACATATGTCTGATTATTTTTAATGATAAGTGTATATGCCGTGTATCACATCCCCCAATGAAACCAATCGGGGGATATTGTTATTCAATGAAATGCAGGTTTAACCCACTTATGACCCCTTTAGAACCTGAATATCCGAAAATCCTCCCTTAGTAGACGGTTTTGACATACAATGAACATATCCCCAAACTGTCATGTTTCTAACTTCAATAATTTTGGCTAGGCGATGATGAGTGAGTGAGTAAGTGAGTGAGTCTGGACACTTTATTTCAATTTTCTTTTTTCAGAATTTCACCCCTCCCCATGAACCCCTTAAATTTGATTTATGAAAAAAAAAACTGTCGAACAGCTATTTACTTACTTTAAAGCAGTTTTTTTCCCCTGAGTTTGATGAGTGAGCCAGTCAGTCAATCAGTTAGGACACTTTCTTTCCTGTCCCCCCCCCCAGAATTTCATCTCTCCCCGTGGGCCCCTTAAATTGGATTTATGAAAAAACTGTCAAACACATATTTACTTCTTTTTTATGTTGATTTTTTTTCGCTGTGTTTCATCTCCTCGCCTATGTCGTTTAAAAGACACACGCTCCGTTAAGAATCTTTTAATCCCCACTTTTCACCCCTTTCACCTCATAATATACACCACATCGAAAAACCCTCAGACACATGTCTTCTTATTTTTAATTATGAGTTTATATGCCGAGTATCACATCCCCCCATGAAACCAATCGGGAGATATTGCTATTCAATTAAATGCAGGTCTACCCCCTTAACACCCCTTTAGAACCTGAATAGCCAAAATTTCTCTC
This sequence comes from Meconema thalassinum, assembly GCA_946902985.2. Classification (NCBI taxonomy): domain Eukaryota; kingdom Metazoa; phylum Arthropoda; class Insecta; order Orthoptera; family Tettigoniidae; genus Meconema; species Meconema thalassinum. The sequence continues at coordinate 129,392,763 of OX336391.1, read as the reverse complement.
TTAGTGGGCATTTGCGGCCCTTGAGGAAGCTGCATACAGATTTCATTCCAATCCGTTCGGTGGTTTCTGAGATTTCGTGATGAATAAATGAATGAGTGAGTGAGTGAGTGAGCGGTATTTGACAAATATATAGTAGAAAGAAGATAGTGTCAAGTCTTTGTTATGCTAAACTCGGTTGACAGTGCTGTGTGAGCAGTTGAGTAACTAACGGGATTTCAAGTAAAGATCCTCATTTTCTATACCGGTAGTGCTGAGCGCAATTGGCATCAAGTCGGCCGTGTCTCGACTTGAGCTATGTTGCCATGGAAACTATCTGCCTTGCCATTCCTTCATGAGTATATTTTATGATTTGATTAGCCTGTTTTTGAGTGAAAAAGGGCCGAAATCAGAAGAATGAGAAAGACTATCGAAAATTCATGTAGCCAGCGGTTCCTTCTGGGTCCTAAACTATGTGTATGCAAAATATGGTTGAGATTGGTGGAACGGTGTAGATTTGTATACGGAACCAACATATATACATACATACAGACTTTCACTTTTATATATTAGATAAATAAATAAATAACTAAAATGCATAGTTCTTGTCCTAGAGACTTGACATTTATTTTCATGGTAGAGATAGGGATCTTTCATTTATGTCAATCAAACTTATTTGTTAACGTGTTTGTTTCCAAAATAGTAAAATATTCAAAATTTCAGTGTTTAAAAAAAATCAAAAAATAAGAAGTTTTATTATAAAAATAAAGGTCATAGAGACCATTCGCTTCAACTATGGCACAACGTTCTATCATGTTTGATTTTCAAACTATCGCCTACTTTCGAAAAATATAATTCTAAAACAATTAAAAAATATAACGAGTCGTCTATAGAAAAGAGGACGTCAGCTCGAGTCCAACGACACCTCATTTGTTAAAATCCGACCATTCGTTTGCCAATTATCACCAATGTTCGCGAGAAAGTAGGCTATCATTTTTTTCCATCCTAAACCCTTGAAAATTGCTGCCCGCCTAGAGGGCATAACCACTTTTCATTAACGTCAAACAAACGTTTCTCCTAATTCATCGTTTCCAAAAGAGCGCCAATCCAACAAACAAACATTTTCAAAAAAAAATACCAGCACACATTCTCATCCAAGAAGACGTCATACCAACGCTAACAACACCTCGTTCGTTAAAATCCGACCATGCGTTCTGGAGATATCGGCAAAGTTTATATGAAAGTAGGGGGAAGAACAGAGACTTGAAATTTATTTTGGAGGTAGAGGGGCTATGGACCTTTCATTTATGTCAAACAAATTTATTTGTAAAATTCCCAGTTTCCAAAATATAGGAATTTCAAAATTGGACTGTTTTCAAAAAAAAAATCAAAAAAAGTTCTAATATAAAATATAAAGGACGTAAAGACCATTCGTTTCAATCACGGCACATACTATTGCCTATTATCAAAAACAAAATTTTTCAAATTTTTTTTGAAAAATATATAACGAGTGATCCATTGAAAAGAGTGCGTCAGCCCGAGTCCTACGATATGTAGCATGTCAAAATCGGACCATGGGGTCGCGAGATATCAGCTTTGCCCTGAATGTATTGCGGGTTAGTATGTGACGTCAGAAGGGGGTGGGTTTAAACCGGCCTTACCCCCCCTACTATCGCGTATTTTATGTGAATGGTTCCATCATAGTGTAATCGATAGTTGCTTAAACCCGAAGCAAGCACATAGGTCAAGTGCTGGTCATGGACTAGCGGTAAATGGTTTCTGTCATTCACAGGTTTTTCATTTGTCAGATACACTAAAAATACAGATGGGATAAATTCATAAAGCCTTTTCATTTCATAGGTCACGTAACGTTTGGTACAGACATCGTCTTCGTATTGTGGGTCTTCCACGTGAATTTTGCAGTGATGATTAGCGCTATCGCCATTCACCGTAAGCTGGGGCACTTGGTCATAAAAATCATACACCTTGTTATCCGCATACTTTTTTTGTAGTAACGTATGTTGACACTTAAGGATTTTCCTCATTGGTTAACCGATTTCCCTTGAAGTCATAATCTCCCTGTTTTGTGCGTGGCACAACAGACCTATCCCCATAGTGTTTATTAGCAGGATCTGTTTCTTGTTTAGGATCATGTATGGCAACAGACCTAGCTTTGGCCTTCAACGCTCGTCCAAAGATATCCATCGTCAACCTGTAGTACGAGTCTACTGTTTCTATGACAGGGCTCGTTGCCATGTATATAGACAGCCTGCTAGCCTGGCTAAGCCTTAGTTGATATGAAGATTAATAAGCAGCAAGAGTCATTCCCCGTGGGGGACATGGATTCCCATCTCTGTCCCACATCAAGTGAACAACGCCATGGTTCGCTCTTTCCATCTTCCATATGCTGCATTATTGTGGGACCTTCCGGTTGTGGAAAGACCATTCTTTTGCTAACACTCATCACAGCGCCCAAAGGTCAGCGTTTTCAAAATATTTATATTTTTGCAAAATCTCTCTACCAACCCCTCTACGTGTTTCTGAATCATGTCATGTTTGGATTACAAAAAGAGAGTATGGGTTATTTCACATTTTCCAGGCAAGAAAATGTTATTTCACAGGATGAGGTAAAGCCTGACTCACTCATGAATTTCGATGATGTATCCACTGAACTTCAAGGCTTCATTCAAAGCTATTTCAGCATGGGTCGACACAAGCATATCGATTGCTTCTATCTTGGACAAACGTATTCTAAAATGTCCAAACAGTTGATTCGTGACAATGCCAATGTCATTGTTTTATTTCGCCAGGACGAGAGGAACAGTAATCACATTTATAATGAACATGTGAATCCGGATATGACCTTTCAAATGTTTAGTGAAATGTGTGGCAAGTGCTGGAATATTCAACGTCATGCTTGTTTAGTAATTGACAAACAAAGTGAACTCAACCATGGACGGTATCGCTTAGGGTTTCATCAATTTATTGCTATTTAAGGCACTGTCTCATTCCCTCTCAAGCCATTTGTCAAGACACCATGGCGTTAGCAGAGAGTCAATTGAAAAAGCATATTATAAGAGCAAAAAATACTATTCGCCAAAAGTTTCGTCAATTGAAACGATCACGTGCGGATCATGCTTTGTTTTTTCAACAACATTTTGCACCTCCGCTAAAAGCCATGTTGAAACCCTCTTTCAAGCCATCTGAAACGCTACCCACCGTTTCACAAGCCACTCAGATGCTGCATGAGGAACCTGAGGAAGAGGAACAGGAACAGGAAGATTTGACTAGTGTTAGCGAAGTTGAGGATGAAGAGGAATAAGTGTTTACGCCTAAAAAAAAAAGGCCTCACCCCTTGCAGAGTTTTTAAGAAAAAATAAATCCTTGGTTATGGTCGAAACACCTTGCCCTTCCAAATCGTCTCCGTTTTCACAACTCTTGGCCACCCCTCAACATAAAGCTCATTTGAAAAACATTTTAATACAATATTATGTATCAACACTAGAACCCTATTTCACCGATCTATTTATTGGAAACACAGATACCACGTATGGCGTTCGCTATGAGGATGATAGTTTTAAAATTGGGGATTCATCCATTAAATTTGCTCGTACTAAAGCTGTCATTAAGAACATCAACTATAAATTAACGCCAGGACTGTTAAAGCTGTTAAAGCCCTGGGAAGCAACCTAGGGGGGTCTGGAAGACCGTCAGACCTGGACATAAGGGAGTGTGATGCGAAGATGCAGTCCAACAGCATCAAGAATACAAGGATTCATCAGAAGAGAATCCTCATAGCCTCTCCACTCCAACTCCAAACACTGACCTGCCCGTGGTGTCCCCTGCTAAGCCGAGCAACCCAGTGGAAGGTTGGGTAACCAACCCCAGCGGGAAACTGGGTCGGTGAACAGACTAGTGTTCGGGGGACTGAGGGTGTCTCTCTCAGTTATTTATGTTTCCCAGACAAGTTATGGGTTGGCGCCAGGAAGGGCATCCGGCCGTAAAACTTTGTCCAAATCAAAATATGGCAAGTTCTTTAAGTTTGGCCTCGGAGACAGCTAGGACGTTCCCCACGGGCGACGCGCAAGGAGATCGCCTGCCCCTTGTGAAAAGAGTGCGAAGGCTACCGAGTCATGGGCGGACTAGGTTAAGGAAGATAGCTCACCTTGGAGTAGGTACACTTCATGTTGGATCAATGACTGGACGAGGACGGGAAATTGCTGATTTGATGAGAAGAAGGAATATCGAAATTCTATGTGTACAAGAAACTAGGTGGAAGGGAAATAAAGCAAAAGAGCTTGGTGATGGCTACAAATTACTGTACAGTGGAACGAACAATCTGGGAAGAAATGGGGTTGGCATCATTCTCTCGAAAGATATGAAGGCTTGCCTGACGAAAGTCCACAGGAGAAATGACCGGATAATGAGTATCAAACTGTGCCTCGAGGGTATATTTAACATAATTTGTGCTTATGCCCCTCAAGTTGGTTGTGATGAGGACGAAAAGGATACATTCTGGAATGACCTGGATGAGGAAATCAGTCGCTTACCAGCCGAAGAAAGAGTTATTTTAGGTCGTGACTTGAATGGGCATGTGGGCACTACAGTAGGAGGAGAACTAGCAAGGAGAGTACATGGAGGCTGGGGATTAGGAGACCGTAATGCGGAGGGTGAGAGAGTGATAAATTTTGCAATGGGAGCAGACTTAGCTATATGTAACACCTTCTTTAAGAAATGTGGACAGCAGCTGGTAACTTATAAAAGTGGAGGGAATGAAAGTCAAATCGATTACCTCATGTGTAGAAGACCACATCTGAAGGAAGTGCAGAACTGTAAAGCCATAGCAGGTGAACACGTAGCTCCGCAACACAGAGTATTAGTTGCCGATTATCAGTATATCTGCCTCAAGCCATATGTGGAGAAGAAAACGGTGTCGAAAACCAAATGGTGGCGGCTAGATGACCCTATTCTGTGTAGTGAGTTCAAAACTGAAGTTTTACTGCAATATCAACACATAGAAGGAGTTGATAATTGGTGGAAAGTGAACAGTGAAATAATACGCCGAGCAGGAGAAGCCATTCTTGGTAAAACCTCCGGTAAAGTTGCTCATAGGGACAAAGAAACTTGGTGGTGGAATACTGCAGTAAAAGAAGCAATAAAGGCCAAGAGGTTTGCCAAAAAGCCTGGGATCAATCTGTGACAGATGAAGACAGAGAACTGTACAGACAGGCAAATAAAGATGCTAAGCGAATGGTAGGGCAGGCAAGGGCAGATGCTTGGGATGATGTATATGAGGACTTGGAGAATACCAGTGGAGTAAAGAAGCTTTTCAGGATAGCGAGGGCTAGAGATAAGGCATCGAAAGATTTTACTCATATTAAGCAGATGAAGAGTGGTTAGGGAGTAGTTCTTCATGATGAAAACAAAATCAAGAAAAGGTGGGAGGAATATTTAAATCAGTTACTAAATGAGGAAAATGATAGGCTGTCTTCTGGTGATGGTGTGCCCTACCAGACTTTAACCACTGGAATTAGTAGAGAAGAAGTGATGATTGCTGTCAAGAAAATGAAAAAAGGAAAAGCCACTGGTCCTGATGAAATTCCAGTGGAAGTATGGCAGTGTCTTGGGCAGACAGGAATAGATATGTTGTGGAATCTCATGCAGCAAATTTATTCGGAAGAGGTTATGCCCATGGAGTGGAGGGAGACAACACTGGTCCCTATATATAAGGAAAAGGACGACATCCAGGACTGTTCTAACTACAAAGGATAAAGCTGATGTCCCATACCATGAAAATCTGGGAGAAAATTATCGAGAAAAGGCTTCGAGAGGACACAGCGATTGGAGAACAACCGTTTGGGTTCATGCCAGGTAGGAGTACAATTGATGCCATTTTTGCACTCCGGCAACTCATCGAAAGGCATAGAGAGAAGAATAAGGAGCTACATATGGTCTTTATAGACTTAGAGAAAGCCTATGACAGAGTTCCACGCCAGGAAGTCTGGAGATGTCTGAGGACCAAAGCAGTCCCGGAAAAATATGTGCGGCTTATCCAGGACATGTACGAGGAGGCTAAAACAAGAGTCCGGAGTAGCGTCGGGTTGACTAACTGGTTTCCTGTTCAAGTTGGGTTGCATCAGCGGTCAGCCCTGAGTCCATACATATTCAATATTGTCATGGATGTACTATCTGATGGCTTACGTAGTGCAGCACCATGGTGCATGATGTTTGCCGATGACATTGTTTTGTGCGACATCAGTAGGAGAGAACTGGAAAGGCGACTGGAGAGCTGGCGAGAAGCCTTGGAGACCAGAGGCATGAACATCAGTCGAAAGAAAACAGAGTATTTGTGCCTTGGTGGTGAGGGCAATGAATTAGTGCAGATGGATGGAGTAAGCTTAAGGCCAGTCAGTAGCTTCAAGTATCTTGGGTCAACCATGTCTGAAGATGGCAACATAAATACTGAGATTAACCACAGGGTTCAGTCAGCCCGGATGAACTGGAAAAGGTTTTCTGGCATTCTGTGTGACAAGAGGCTCAGTATAAGGGTAAAAGTAAAGGCCTACACGACAGCTGTGAGGCCAGCCATGATGTATGGTGCGGAGACATGGGCAATAACTAAGTCACAATGTCATAAGCTGGATGTGACTGAGATGAAGATGCTGCGCTGGATGAGTGGCATCACTAGGATTGATCACATCGCAAATGAGAAAATCAGGGGCACAGTAAAAGTAACAGAAGTCTCCAAGAAGATCCAAGAGAGAAGACTGCTGTGGTATGGGCATGTTATGCGTCGAGATAACAACCATGTAGGAAGGAGAGCGATGTCTCTGGTTGTGGATGGCACGAGGAATAGAGGCAGACCTCGAAGAAGATGGACGGACAATATCCATGAAGACCTAATGGATAAGAAGTTAAGGGACGGCGATGTGTGGGACAGAATAAAATGGAAAAGACTTGCCAGAAACATCGACCCCACTTGAAGTGGGATAAGATGATGAAGAAGACTGTTAAAGCTGCTCTTTTCTCGAACACCCTCTTTTCATGATTATACGTCAGAGGACCTTGGCAAATATAAATCCATTTTATTGGACACCCATGCTCAACTGAAAAACATTTTAATACAATATTATGGATCAACACTGGAACCCTATTTCACCGATCTATTTATTGGATACACAAATACCACGTATGGTGTTCGCTATGAGGATGATAGTTTTAAAATTGGGGATTCATCCATTAAATTTGCTCGTACTAAAGCTGTCATTAAGAGCATCAACTATAAATTAACGCCAGGACTGTTAAAGCTGCTCTTTTCTCGAACACCCTCTTTTCATGATTAAACGTCAGAGGACCTTGGCAAATATAAATCCATTTTATTCGACACCCATGCTCACAAAAGACAGAAAGATCCAGCTCAACAAGTGAATGCCAAAATATCTCAAAAATATAAAACCATCATTGCAAAAATGTTTCCCACCAGTCAAAGTACTCGTCGTAAAGCGTCCGCTTCGGGAGTGACATTTAAACCATTAAAACCCCTTGTGGATTTTACCTACTGGCACAATCCCAATAAGCTCGTCCAGCGACTACAGCTGTTGCATGCTTCACGTCAAGCTGGCCATACCGGTCATAATTGGAAAATTCAAGAAATTGAACAAGAACTTCGAAATGCCAAAATTATTGTTTAAGCCCTCACCCCCTCACGAGTTGCATCGCCCAGCTAGGCGTCACTATCCACGACTCAAGGTGATTTCACGAGGTGTGGATGAACTTTGGCAGGCCGACTTGGTTGAAATGATATCCTATGCTAGCATGAACATCGATGTACGCTATATATTGACTGTCATTGATGTGTATTCCAAAATGGCTTTTGTTGAACCTGTGCATCGCAAGTCTGGTCCACTGGTCACCAAGGCCTTTCAACATATTATTCAACAATCCAAACGCCAACCTCAGTTGCTACAAACTGATCAGGGAAAGGAATTTTTCAACAAGGATTTCTCCAGTTTTCTCAAATCTAAGGATATTCACCATTACACCAGGTACAGCAATCTCAAAGCCAGCGCGGTTGAGTGGTTTAACCGAACATTGAAAACCCATATGTGAAAAGCGTTTACCGCTCAGGGTACTTATCGCTGGTTGGACATGTTACCAGAGCTAGTGTCACGTTACAATGACACCAAACATAGAATGATTGGGACCAAGCCACGGTTCGTGACCAAAAATATTCAGCGACTGGATAAACTGTTTTATCTCATAAAAACAGCAGACCCTAAACGTCACCGACTGTAAATTGGGGATTTTGTTTGTGTCAGCTAATTTAAGTCTGCCTTCAATAAGGGCTACATTCCTCAGTGGGGGACTGAACTATTTCGAATTCGTCAAGTCAACCTGGACAGCCCAGTCACCTATTTACTCGAGGACCTCAACCATCAACCTATAAAAGGTAGATTTTATCTCCATCAACTTCAGAAAACAGCGTTTGCTAAATATTATCTTGTAGAAAATGTATTGAAACACAAAGAAAATAAACTATATGTCAAATGGTTAGGATTTAACTCTACCTTTTATTCTTGGATCAATAAATTACATGTTGTGTAATGCTGTGCACTATTTTAAATTCAATCATGCTGTACGAGTGCCTTGGGCACGGCGCTCCACGCTTCGTGCATGTCCATACATGTTTCTCTTTCTCTCTCAACACTGCGTCTCACTCCTTTACTCCATGTTGACATACAACTCTTTCAGCGATTGGCTGTCATGGGTTTTCCACTCCTCCCCTTACCTCTCCCCGCACCTCTGGCCCCGCCCCCTCGTCCCTCTACGCTCTTTGCAGGCTCTGCAGTGGTCAGGTGATTTCCTGTTGCATGTTTCGGTTTTCCCTCTATCCGTTCCTCTGCTGCTCGGCTTGCCTGGCTAGCCGTTAACACCTTTTTACAGAGTTGCCAGATTGTTGCAACCTGTTATCACCTGACACCAATGTTGTCAGCTCTCACCCACATTCCATTCTCTTAGACGGCTAGCCAGGCTCCAAGCAAGCCTCTCAAGCAGATATTCTATTTTTCCGTTCTGGCTGCCAGTCAGACATACAAAAACAATGTCTGTTGTTAACAACTATAAAAGCCTTGCTTTTATTCGTCGCATACCATTATGAATTTGTCGGGTTACAGATCAACAATTACTAACATGTTTAAAGATCACCATAAGGAGATTTTCGAAATATTGGTTTTTGTCCATACGTCTTAGAAAATATCGAAAAACGATCCCTCGCCCTGCTGCCCCTCGAAATAGCCATTCCCTGTATTCACCATGGCCGGTGATATCCTCTTTGTAACACACGCCTAAGTGGTACCGTCTCTCCGCCTACAAACACCCTTTATTTTTTTTTAATAAATGAAAACAGGTAAAAAAAGTTTCAAAATGCACGCTTTTTGTCCAAGAGACTTGAAATCTATTTTCATGGTAGAAGGGGTAGGGACCTTTCATTTATGCCAAACAAACTCTTTTGTGAAATTCCTAGTTTCCAAAATATAAAAAATTCAATATTTCAGTGTTTTCAGAATTCTCAAAAAATAAAAAGTTTTATTATAAAAAAGGTCATAGAGATCATTCGTTTCAACTATGACACAATGTTCTATCAGGTTTGGTTTTCAAACTATCGCCTACTTTCAAAAACAAAATTTTTGAAACATTTTTGAAAAATATAATACTTGGTGCACAGCAGAGCGCCCGTCAGCTCGAATCCAACGACATCTCATTTGTCAAAATCCGACCATCCGTTCGCCAATTATCGCCAATGTTCGCGAGAAAGTAGGCTATCATTTTTTTGTCCCACACAATTGAGACTTGCTTTCTAACTAGGGGGCATAGCTACCTTTCATTTATGTCAAACAAACGTTTACCCAAAATTCACCGTTTCCAAAATAGCGCCAATAAATAAAAAACTTTTTTTAAATACCAACACACACATTCTTAGCAAAGAGGACGTCATCCCAACGCCAACAACACCTCATTCGTTAAAATCCGACCATGCGTTCGGGAGATATCGCCAAAGTTTATATAAAAGTAGGGGGAGTCACAGCTTTCCCCTCATCCCACTACTACCACTTTTTGCATTTTTATTCTAGAGACTTGACATTTATTTGGGGGGTAGAGGAGGTAGGGACCTTTCATTTATGTCAAACAAAATTATTAGTAAAAGTCCTAGTTTCCAACATATAGGAATTTCTAACTTGGACTGTTTTCAAAAAAACATAAAAAATAAAAAAATTGTTGTTGTTTGAGTCTTCAGTCCTTTGACTGGTTTGATGCAGCTGTCCATGCCTCCCTGTCCTGAGCTAATAGTTTCATCTCTACATAGCTCCGACACCCTACATCCGAAGCAATCTGTTTAACATATTCTAACCTTGGTCTACCCCTACAGTTTTTGTCCTCGACCCTTCCTTCCATAACTAAGCTTGCTATTCCTGGGTGTCTTAGTATGTGTCTTACCAACCTATCTCTTCTCTTCATTAGCAGTCGCCAGAAACATCTCTCCTCTCCCACTCGTCTTAATACCACTTTATTTGTAACCATATCTACCCATCTGATCTTCATCATTCTCCTATAACACCACATTTCAAATGCTTCAATTCTCCTCTTTTCTGCTGCACCAATAGTCCAAGTTTCACTTCCATAGAGCGCCACGCTCCAGACAAAGGCTTTCAAAAATGACTTCCTAATACCTAAATCTATATTCGATGTCAGCAGATTCCTTTTTTGTAGAAATGCTTTCTTTGCCTGAGCCAACCTACTTTTAATATCCTCTTTGCTTCGTCCATCACTGGTTATTCTGCTTCCTAAGTAACAGAAGTCTCCTACTTCCTTCAGCTTTTCACCTGCCAATTTGATCTCCATAGAGGTTTCTGATTTATTTCTGCTGCATTCCAGTATTTTTGTTTTACATTTATTAATTTTCATCATGAATTCTTTCCATAAGACGGAGTCCATACCATTCAAAAACTCATTCAAATCCTCAGGCTTGTCGGTCAAGATGACGATGTCATCAGCAAATCTCAGAGTTGAAATGATTTCTCCTTGAATCTTCACTCCCACTTTAAATGTTTCTCTAATTTCCTTCATTGCTTGTTCAATGTAAAGATTGAAAAGTATGGGTGATAAGTTGCAGCCTTGCCTTACACCTTTCTGAATACCAGCTTCTCTCTCATGTCTTTCAACTCGAATGACTGCTGTCTGGTTTCTGTACAGATTGTATATCACACTCTTATCCCTGTACTTTATTGCAATCGATTTCAAACTGTCAAACAATTTAGTCCAATCAACATTATCAAAAGCCTTTTCTAAGTCTACGAAAGCCTTGAACGTTCTCTTATCTTTCCTTATTCTACCTTCCAAAATCAGCTTAAGACTTAGTACAGCTTCCCTTGTTCCTACATTTCTCCTGAAACCAAACTGGTCTTCACCCAACTCCGTTTCTATCTGGCTTTCAATCCTCTTGTAAATTATTCTAGACAGGATATTTGAAGCATGAATAATCAAGCTGATTTTACGGTAATCTTCACATCTGTCAGCTCCCACTTTCTTTGGTATAGGGATGATAACATCCTTCTTGAAATCAGGGGTTACCTCACCTGTCTCATAAATCCTACACACCAAGTGAAATAACCTGATCAGACCTTCATCTCCTATGCAGCGTAGCAACTCAATTGGTTTATCATCTATGCCTGGTGCTTTGTTCCTGCTTAAGTCTTCCAAAGCTCTATCAAATTCTGATCTCAATATTAAATCTCCTTTCGCATCCTCATCAATTTCCTCCTCCCTTTCCATTACATGATTCTCAATCTCCTTTCCCTTATACAAACTCTCGATGTAATCTTTCCAACTCTCAACCTTTTCTTCCCTATCTGTTAGAGGCTTTCCATTTGTGTCCTTAATATTAAAGTTTTATTGTAAAAAATAAAGGACATAAACGCCATTCGTTTCAACCATGGCACAACGTTCTATCATGTTTGGTTTTCATATTATCGCCTACTTTCAAAAACAAAATTTTTCATTTTTTTTTTAATATAACGAATGGTCCATAGCAAAGGGGGCGTCAGCTCCAGTCCAACGACACCTCTTTTGTCAACATCCGATCATGGGTTCGCCAACTATCGCAAATATTACATGGCTGAGGCTTAGTAGTGCGGCAAGGAGGGTTCTAGAGTGCGTTAGAACTCCTATTACCCCCCTACTAACCACATATCGGCGGTACACAGTCGTACGTCAAAGATTCTGGCCATTTCATTGAAAAATTGAAAACTATTCAACTAGAAGCTGGTGACATACTAGTTAGTTTTGACGTGGTCTCTCTTTTCAACAAAGTACCATTAAATGCAGCCCTGGAGTATATCGCACGGATTTTTCCTGATGATATCACCGCCTTATTCCGCCACCGCCTCACCACGAGATACTTTCTGTGGAAGGGTGATTTCTAGGACAAATTGATAGTCACCATGGGCAGTCCCCTGAGTCCAGTGATCACGAATCTCTTCATGGAAAAATTTTAACAAATAACACTCGAGAGCGCACCTTTGAAACCTAAGATGTGGCTACGATACGTCGACGATACTTTTGTAATACGGAGCCATGGTAAAGATCAATTAAATCTGTTTTTACAACATCTTAACAGCCTGAACTCTATCATTTAGTTTACCATGGAGTTAGAAAATGAACAGAAAATCGTTTTTCTAGACGTTATGGTAACGAAGACCGATGATATAACCTTGGGACATACAGTTTACCGTAAGCCTACCCATACCAACCGATATTTACATAAAGCGTCCAACCACCACCCACGACAGATATACGTAGTGATAAAAACACTGACTGACCACGTGAAAAGAATTTGTGAAAATCAGTGCCTAAAACTTGAAATTGAACACCTCAACGAGGCCTTAAGCGCCAATGGGTACAGCCAGATATCCAGCGAGCATTCCATCCGAGACGTCCAACTACAAGAGTAATTGGAGACAAGCAGCCCCTGGCTAGAGCTTTCCTTCCATAAGCCTATATAGAAAAGGTCACGGACAGAATAGGGAGGCTACTCGAGTCCCATGATATAAAGACCATATATAGGCCTACGCGAAAAATTAAGGACATGTTTAGGTCCGCTAAAGATAAGCGACATCCTCATACCGCAGCAGGGGTTTATAAAATCCCGTGTGATTGTGGTCAAGTATATATTGGAACAACGAAAAGAAGTATTGGCACTCGCCTCAAGGAGCACGAACGACACAGCCGGCTGGGACAAACAGATAAATCCACTGTTGCAGCACACTCGCCACTCGCAGGTCGCGACATAAGATATGGAGACACCGAAGTTCTGTCCACCATGATGTCTAATCATGCCAGGCTACAAAGGGAGGTCATTGAAATCCTGAAGCATACTAACAGCTTCAATCTTAAGGAGGAAGCAGAACGTGCGAACAGAGCTTGGCTTCCAGTCAAGCCTGCCCTCATTGACCGTGGTAGACGAGAAGTTGCAACAGAAGAGCAGCCATGTCCTTGATCCATATCTTTTATGTGGTACGCCGTTGCTATGGTAGCCTTTATGTGTGTGTTGTTGACTGTTTATATATCTTCTGTTTACTTGTTTTACCTCGCTTAATGTAACCTGGGAACATGCAGAACCTAGTCTTCAGCGAAACGTCAGGACGACAAAATGTCCTTAGAACACGGCCTATAAGCCCGCGAAACAGAGATTCCTATTTCAACGCCGGTCGCGAAAGTCTGAATTTTTAATTAATTCGCCTCTACGCCTCACACTTAGTTCGTCGCTTTGAGAGGTTAAGGAAGAAAAAGTCGCAACTTCTTTCAGCACTCAAGTTTCTTCTTCGATGCCGAGACACAGGTATGATTCCCAAGTTTAATACAACGAAGAGACCACTAACTTCAGCTCGAGCTCATAGTATATATGATCGAACTGAACGTTCTCTATTTTGAACGCATAAGCTTCGCACGTAAGGGGCCCGCTACTACAGTTCAGGCACTTTTACAGCTGCACTATCGCATCAGAACCACACTCTCATATCAGGACTGGGAAAATGCAGATCGTATCACCTTCTACTCTATGCGAACAACATTTGAACAGCCTTATATACGGCAAAATAAAAAGTTTGACCGGTTACAGAGAGACCAACCCGCGCCGGTACCTTGGCCTACGCAGGACGGACAATTGTTAACCTGGCCAATCGCCACCTGTCAGAGGGGGAAATCTCTATACTAGCGAAAGGAGGATATTACGCAGTGACCCCTCCTTCGATTCCCGTGGAAGACATTGTCGACAATATTGAAGCGGCAATCCGTGAGCTACCATCTGAACAAGGAGATGAAATTCGTCATGAAGCCTCACGTATAATTAAGAAGGCACCAGCACCGCAGAGTAACCTCACACCTCAGGAGGGGAAGGCTATAAAGACTCTCAATATGGACGAGAGCATAATCATTCTTCCTGCAGACAAAGGGAACGCAACGGTTATCTTGGACATGGACGACTACACTGCCAAGGTTTTGGAACTTTTAGACCCGGGTACCTACCCCAAACTACTGAGAGATCCTACCAACCGGATTCTTCGTCAAACGGACGGCCTGATCAAGGTTTTTCGCTACCTGAAAACGTAATGAAGGGTATCACCCGAAGTGAAGCTTTACCTCCCAGACTATATGGCTTACCTAAGACACACAAAAAATAATGTTCCTCTTCGTCCTATCGCGAGTGCTATTGGATCACCAATTCTAACATTGCCAAATATCTCGCTACCTTACTTCAACCACATATCGGCGGTACAGAGTCATACGTCAAAGATTCTGGCCATTTCATTGAAAAATTGAAAACTATTCAACTAGAAGCTGGTGACTTACTAGTTAGTTTTGACGTGGTCTCTCATTTCACGAAAGTGCCTGTAAAGGAAGCCCTGGAGTACATCGCACGGATTTTTAGCCTACTTTTCACATTTTGCAAAAATGAGGAAAAAGTAGACTTATGAGATCGATCCGGGAAAATGTGTGTCTGTCTGTCTGTATGTCTGTCCTTCTGTCTGTCTGTGTCTGTGCCCCCTCCCCCGCCCTATCAACTCCTAAGCGGCTGCAGCAATCGAAACCAAATTTAGTATGAGTAAAGATGTATACCGCAATATCTCACGTCCATTTTTGAAAATAATGTCAGTGCTACCAACTGCTGAAAAAATTCACTAGAAATTTGAGCTCCATGTTGGATATCATGGAAGGTATACATGGGAGCCATTCCAAAATTAGCACACATGTAGATAATACTATTTCAGTTTAATTTCCAGGAGGCCATACATGACAGCGTTCCCTAAATAATTTTAAGCCTTCTGATAAGTCCAATTTTAAATGCATATAACTTCTACACTATCAATTGGATTTCAACCAAATTTTGTATGTAATATGTGTACACAAACAGATATGACTGAGCGTATTCTTAAGAGCCACCAGGGCTACCAACTGGTAATAATTGCTCTCTCCATTTTTTTAAATCCAAATACCAATATATCAGAAAGTATGCAAGCCAACAGCTTTAAACTATGCCCAAGTATTGTACCTGACATTTTAGATTAATTTGGAGTAACTTATATACATCAGTTCTACCAACATGATTATAAGACTGCTGATAGTACCAATTTTTAAATACATGTAACTTCTATACTATCAGTTGGATCTCAACCAAATTTCGTATGTGCTATGTGTAACGTATCAGATATGTCTATAAGTATTCTTAAGAGCAATCAGGGCTGCTAACAGTTAATAAATTCTGTCTATATTTTTTAACCCTAATATCAACATATCAGAAAATATGCAATTCAACAACTCTATATTTTGCACACGTTTAGCACCAGATACTCTAGATTAATTTGGAGTAATTAATATAAGTCAGTGCTGCCAACATGATTCTATGCTTGCTGATAGGTCCAATTTTAAAATACATGTAACTTCTATACTAACAAATGGATTTCATCCAAAATTGGCACAACAAGATATCATAATATTTCCGATTATTTCTAACCGGCACACTCATGGCATTGTTGCCAACATGCTGCTTTTACGCGTTTAACTGCATTTAACGTCCTTTGGACTTCAACCAAATTTTGTATTCTGTACCTTAAGAGATGGAACTAAGAATATATTCAGTCACCAGGGCTGCCAACTGTAGTGCTCTATTAGGCTACATTAAACCAGGAATATTTTCTAATAATTAGACATTTCGATATTACCAACTTAATTTCGTCATTATTCTAGATAGGTTCATATACTCTAGAATAATCAATGGCATGAAAAGTAGGCTCTTTAGTTCGTCACGGAACTTCTTGATTCTGATGATATCACCGCATTATTCCGCCACTGCCTCACCACTAGCTACTTTCTGTGGAAGGGTGATTTCTATGAACAAATTGGTGGGGTCGCCATAGGCAGTCCCCTGAGTCCAGTGATCGCCAATTTCTTCATGGAAAATTTGAACAAATAGCACTCGAGACCGCACCTTTGAAATCCAAGGTGCGGCAACGATACGTGGACGATATTTTGTAATATGGAGCCATGGTAAAGCTCAATTAAATCTGTTTTTAAAACATCTTAATAGCTTGAACTCTAACATTCAGTTTACCATGGAGTGAGAAGAAGAACAGAAAATCGATTTTCTCGACGTTATGGTAACGAAGACCGATGATATAACCTTGGGACATACAGTTTACCGTAAGCCGAACCATACTGACCGATATTTACATAAGACGTCCAACCACCACCCACGACAGAAATACGGAGTGATAAAAACACTGGCTGACCGCGCGAAAGGAATTTGGGAAGAACAGTGCCTAATACAGGAAATTAAACAACTCAACGAGTCCCTACGCGCCCATGGGTACAGCCAGAAAGATATCCAGCGTGCGTTCCATCCGAGACGTCCAACTACAAGAGTAATTGGAGACAAGCAGCCCCTGGCTAGAGCTTTCCTTCCATAGGCCTATATAGAAAAGGTCACGGACAGAATAGGGAGGCTACTCGAGTCCCATGATATAAAGACCATATATAGGCCTACGCGAAAAATTAAGGACATGTTTAGGTCCGCTAAAGATAAGCGACATCCTCATACCGCAGCAGGGGTTTATAAAATCCCGTGTGATTGTGGCCAAGTATACATTGGAACAACGAAGAGAAGTATTGCCACTCGCCTCAAGGAGCACGAACAACACAGCCGGCTGGGACAAACAGCAGCACAACGCCACTCGCAGTCGCGACAAAAGATATGGAGACACCGAAGTTCTGCCCACCATGATGTCTAATCATGCCAGGCTACAAAGGGAAGTCATTGAAATCCTGAAGCATACTAATAGCTTCAATCTTAAGGAGGAAGCAGAACGTGCGAACAGAGCTTGGCTTCCAGTCAAGCCTGCCCACATTGACCGTGGTAGACGAGAAGTTGGAACAGAAGAGCAGCCCTTTCCTTGATGCATTACTTTTATTTGGTACGCCGTTGCTATGGTAGCCTCTCTGTGTGTGTTGTTGACTGTTTATATATCTTCTGTTTATTAGTTTTACCTCGCTTAATGTAACCTGTTAACATGCTGAACGTAGTCTTCAGCGAAACGTCAGGACGACAAAATGTCCTTAGAACACGGCCTATAAGCCCGCGAAACAGAGATTCCTATTTCAACGCCGGTCGTGAAAGTCTAATTTTTTACTATTTTTAGGTAGATTTCATTAGAAAGCTAACTATTGCAATGGGTCCGATGTTTCGACTTTCGGAAAATTTCGACATATCTTCGCGTTTCACATCCCCCAGACCCCAAAACCACCGTCAGTTCAAAAGTTTATATATAATTTATGTATGTATATATGTATATATATATATGTATATCAGTTTCTTGAGGACACGATAACTGCCGTAATTTTGCACCAATCACTTTTAATTTTTTACCGAATATGTATACCTATAAAATCTCGGTCGAGTTCGTTACCGGGCTAAATCGGTCGAAGGGGGTGAAAATGGGGGGCTTTTTTCGAAAAAGTGAAATATTGCTATAACTCTCTTAATATGTGAAATATCGAATCCGTTCAACGTTCATACTATGTATCGGATAAAGCCCAAAAATGTATGTTTGAAGAGTTTTTTTATAGCACCAACCATTGACCAAAGGGGTGGGAAAAAGTGGGTTTTTCGGGAAACATTAATCATATCTCTCTTAATATGCACAATATCAAAACCGTACAAAATGGACAATATTCCCCTAATAATTACCTAAAACTTTTGTCTGAAAGAATTTTTGATATGACCCAACATTACGCCAAGGGACGAGAAAAATTATTTCGGAATTCTAAGAAAATGCCAAGAGCTATCAGTGGTTGCCATGGAAACACTACTAAATTGATGAGGCATGAGCCATCAGACGTTGCCATGACAACGCACTTGCACGAGATCAGATTCAGTATTTACATCTGACTAAGTGGTTGGTTGGTTCTTAAGTTTAGGGGCTGTGACAACGCGGTCATGTAGCCCCGTGTGCTTTGGGTGTGTGTAGAATCTGTCTGATAACCGGTGTTAATTGTGATGACTGTATTAGTGTGTGTTATCTGTTTGTTAATTTAGGTACTGCAACTAACAATTTTTCAGATAGTTCCTACTTTTGCCGCCAAGCACCACTGTCAACGACTACGAGGCCAAGTTCAGAACTGAGCTACTAGACGCCGCCGCAGTCGGCTCTTGGCAACGAACATAGAAACCTAAGAGCGTTGTATACGTTCTTAACCTATCCAATTTAGCTTCACACAGGTGCAATTAGTGGAAGGATCTTTAACATGCCATAAATCTATGACATGGGACCGCCGGCTTTACTTCCCCTCCGAAGGAAGGCATACTGAGGGATTTTTAACGCTCTTAAAAAATCCGACTGCTTCGGCTGGGTTTGAACCCGTTATCTTGGGCATAGAAGCTCAGCATGCTACCGACTACTCCACCGAAGCCGCCTGACAAAGTGGGAAGCGGATTCGGTGACGTAACTGGTAGTATGCTGAACTTCTATGCCCAATGTCGCGGTTTCAAAGCCGGCCGAAGTCGTCGGATTTTCTAAGAGCGCTAGAATCCCTCAGTATGCTTTCCTCTGGAGGGGAAGTTCCAACGTTCCTTGCGAGTTGCTGGTTGGGGTGGCATCTAGTAGCCAAGTTCACTGCTAGGTGTCGTTGATGGTAGTACCTGGTAGCAACATTAGGAACTACTGCTTGTGATTGACCGTCTGCAGTCCTTACCTGATTTAAGACTAATACAGCCATTACAATTCACACCGTGTATCAGACAGATTCTACACTCACCCAAAGTACACGGGGTTAGATGTCCACGTTGTCGCAGCCCCTAAACTGAGGAACCAACCAGAGGTAGATTTCATTAGAAAGCTAACTATTGCAATGGGTACCATGTTTCGACTTCCGGAAATTTTCGACATATCTTCGTGTTTCACATCCCCCAGACCCCAAAACCACCGTCAGTTTTATATATAATTTATGTATGTATATGTATATATATACAGGCTGTAAAAAAAAGTCCTGCACCAAACTTAAACTCCGCATG
The DNA here is from genome assembly GCA_946902985.2 of Meconema thalassinum. NCBI lineage: Eukaryota > Metazoa > Arthropoda > Insecta > Orthoptera > Tettigoniidae > Meconema > Meconema thalassinum. The sequence goes on along the minus strand of OX336391.1, from coordinate 129,373,169 downwards.
GGGAAGGGGGCAGGGAGTAATTTGGGATAGGGAACCCATGTCCGCAACGCAACCGTAACGCCCCTATGAGCGATTTTAATTATGAGTACATCTGGCAACGTCGCGTGCTATCCACGGCAGAGGACCGATTATCGCTCACAAGTCTACCTAGCTCCTTTCCCACTTCGTGGCTCAGTAGTAAAGCGCTCGACCCTCTGGTTCAGGTGACTCCACGCTGGGGGGTTCGAATCCTTCTTCCAACCCAACTTGATTTTTTTTCCCTCCGAGTAATTTGATGATGGATCAACTTAATTACCGTAAGCATGATGTTTTCAGGTAGATGTTTCAAGAACGTTTTAAGAATCTTAATTAAATGTCCTCAGTTCCGACGATCGCTGAACCTTTCACTGTACCTTTTTTAAACTCGCAATCTTTTGCTTGTAAAGTAACCGCCTATGGCCTTTACCTCAAATTGCGATCTTAAATATATCATTGCGAAACAATCACACAGCAATTACGACAAAAACAAAGAGATCATTTGTGTCCAAATAAAATCCTACCGCGAAGATATAAATCGGCAACGAACAGAACCAATTTGTTTTTCTTTTAAAACGCAAAATTGCGGCGTATAATGTAGCTCCTTTTAAAACGAAATTATAAACAAAAAGGATCTAACCTAGCCCTATGTAGTAATTAATTGATGCAAATACAAACGACTCGAAGAAAAAATCTGCATTGTCGGAAGGGGGATTCGAACCCGGTCACCTCAGCGTGAGATTCTAAAGGCTTGGTACTGAACCACGAGGTGGGCCAATAGCTAGATTGACTTGTGAGCGGTAATCGGTCCTCTGCCGTGGGTAGCACGCGACGTTGCCAAATGTACTCATAATTAAAATTCCTCATAGGGGCGTAACGGTTGAGTTCCGCACATGGCTTCCCTATCTCAAATTACTCCCTGTCCCCACCCGCATGCGGGATTTAAGTTTGGTGCAGGACTTTTTTTACAGCCTGTATATATATGTATATCAGTTTATTGTGGACACGATAACTGCCGTAATTTTGCACCAATCACTTTGATTTTTTTTACCGAATATGTATACCTATAAAATCTCGGTCTAGTTCGTTACTGGGCTAAATCGGTCGAAGGGGGTGAAAATGGGGGGCTTTTTACGAAAAAGTGAAATATTGCTATAACTCTCTTAATATGTGAAATATCGAATCCGTTCAACGTTCATACTATGTGTCGGATAAAGCCCAAAAATTTATGTTTGAAGAGTTTTTTATAGCAAAAACCATTGACCAAAGGGGTGGGAAAAAGTGGGTTTTTCGGGAAACATTAATCATATCTCTCTTAATAGGCACAATATCAAAACCGTACAAAATGGACAATATTCCCCTAATAATTACCTAAAACTTTTGTCTGAAAGAATTTTTGATATGACCCACCATTATGCCAAGGGATGAGAAAAATGATTTCGGAATTATAAGAAAATGCCAAGAGCTATCAGTGGTTGCCATGGCAACACTACTAAATTGATGAGGGATGAGCCATCAGAAGTTGCCAAGAAAACGCACTTGCACGAGATCAGATTCAGATTTCCATCTGACTAAGTGTGAAGCGGCTTCGGTGACGTAAGTGGTAGCATGCTGAATGTCTATGCCCAAGGTCGCGAGTTCAAAGCCGGCCAAAGTCGTCGGATTTTCTAAGAGCGCTAAAAATCCCTCAGTATGCTTTCCTTTGGAGGGGAAGTTCCAACGTTCGTTGCGAGTTGCTGGTTGCGGTGGCATCTAGTAGCCAAGTTCACAGCTAGGTGTCGTTGACGGTAGTACCTGGTAGCAACATTAGGAACTACTGCTTGAAATTGACCGTCTGCAGTCCTTACCTGAATTACAGACTAATACAGCCATCCCAAAGTACACGGGGTTACATGACCGCGTTGTCGCAGCCCCTAAACTGAGGAACCAACCAAAATCTCTGCGGGAGATATAATTTTGCGTGAAGAAGTAACAGACCGTTACATAGTTACACATCAGTGTCGAAATCTTGCATAAGAATAGTGTGACCACAAGTATAAAAATGGACCCCAAATGACAAGAAGGTTACCGTTCCCATAAGACAATAAAATGTTTAAAATAAGCATAAAATGACGAAAAACAAAGTTAATTAAGCTCCAATTATAAAATACCTTCTCGCAATAAATGAGGTCTGATCCTTCTACGAAAATCTGCATATTCTGCCTATTTTCGCCTATCCCAAAGTTTGTCCGGTGAAATCTACCTCCGCCTTCCGGCGTGCCGAGAGGACTTTTTTTTTGAGTTGTTGTGTACACTCCTGTGAAGGACTCTGACTTAGTAAATCCATTTTTCAATAGATAGCTCAAGAGTAGATTCAACAAATGCGTCACAGCGCTCGATTCGTTTCAACAAAGACCCGTATGCATTTATATAGCATTTTTTCGATTGAAATGAAATTTTGCTGAGCTGTTCTGTACACTTCTGCAAAGGTTTTTGAATTATTGAATCCATTTTTCAATAGGTAGCGCACAGGTAGATTCAACAAATGAGTGACAGCGTGCAATTCGTTTCAACTATCTCACGTATGTGTTTATATACCATTCAACCGATTACGATGAAACTTTGGTGAGTTGTGGTTTACACTCCTGCAAAGATTTCTGACGTAGTAAATCCACTTTACAGAAAGTAGCACACGAGTAGATTCAACAAATGGGCGATGGCGCACGAATCGTTTAAACAAAGACCCGTATGCATTCATATAACTTACCATTTATCCGATTGCGATGAAACTATGGTGAACTGTTGAGCACACTCCCACGAATGTTTTTGAGATTTTAAATCCATTTTACAATAGTTGAGAGGCAGTTCACGGAAAAATAAAGAGCACTTCAACACAGTTACAACGCCAAAACATTCTTTGATTGGCATCACAATGCATGCCGGGTACAGCTAGTAATATATAATTGTGCTAATGTGTGACCTGGTAAATAGGTCTAGGATTGGGAAGGGTACAATAAAGTCCATGAGCTTGGTGGCGTTCTGATACTCGCCAGATCGGGGATGGCTGTGGGTGAAGTCGATTAACATAGCTTGCAGAACAAGCAACTCAATCCGTAAACACCTACAGTACACAAAAGCAACTTAACTAAGAAAAAACCGCACTCAAAATCAGGCATATATCAGTTCACATCCCAAGATGGCGGATATAATGTTAATTATGTCGGGAAAAGTGGAAGAAAAATCGTATCACGTCATAAAGAACATAAAACTGCTATTGAACACGACAAACATTTCGCCATATGCGAACACGAATACAACAACGATCATCCTTTCACTAATATAGAAACAGACTTGAAAATTCTACACTACGAAACAAAAGGGGAAAGCTTTCGACATTTAAGAATCCATAGACATATAACTAGCGAAGAAAGATAATCCAGCGAATCTAAATGAACACCTAGCCTATTTTTAGAGAGGTCACCACTTTTCACGCTGCTAAATAAAATACATCCTCACTAGTAAAAATGAGGCAAGGAATGCATACGGGAAGGGATAATTGGCAAATATGTTATAGGGTGAGAATGCTCCATCTGTCTATTTTCAACAATCCAGGATCTGTATCTAGATAGTTTCGTAGGGTACTATACCGTCTAATGGACCGGGTGGCAACCCAATGTCCGGATGTCTACGTTGTGGCAGATACTTTAAATGGCCTACGATAGTAATGGAAACAGTCAAAAAGTCCATAACATACATCTTTCGTAAGTCATTCCAACCTCAGTCAGTTTGGTTCAGGTACAAAGATAATTCATGCCAACCTCAATTACAACTTCCGATAACAAATATCGTGCTTGACGTCATGAAAACTAAGCTAGGTCCACAGTGGCCGTGAGCCGGGAGACTAGTTAACACTGCTCTGAGGAGTACTTAACCAAGAGAATTCAACATTAAAATTAGAGTTTTCTAATACATGATAAATTTGTTAACTTATTATTATTGCAGTGTGTTATTCTTTATTGTCTACACGGGCATATACACCTTCACTTACGTAATTCACAAAACCTTTAAGACAAAACAAACCTAATGTATGACGAGATTCAAATTGCGAATCGCATAATAATCACCTAAGACAAGCTAATGTACAATAGGTGTACATTTACAATAGTGAAACTCTAAACTTCAACAAAGTGACCAGGATCTGATGATGGCCACTTGCGGATCAAAACGCGTAATCCTAAATTACCCCATTTACGGTGATAATTAACTAATATATGCCACTTTTTCCTGGAGTGTATTTACATATTTATACTTTGTATCCCACCCGTTTATTGGGCGAATTCGTGTTGACCGACTCAAGAGATACAAATGACAGTCGATAATCTAACCCTCGACCCAAATCGTGTCTCTGGATCACGATGGTGCTGCAATCTTCTTGCTACAAAATTAAACATATTTTTTTATAAACAGCTATTTTCACTTGAAATTATTTAGTTTAAGTTATTAGAGACACAGTAAAATATACTCGCAGGAACCATACTTATTCTATCTTCCTTGCACAGTAACTTCCTATCATATTTCACACTGTAAATCATGCATTTTATTTAACATATTCCGTACTAGGCTACCAGAGTTCACGGTGGTTTATTTGTGTTCGTAGGGACATCGTTAGGTCCTTAAAATGCCCTGATATGGAACATGACTTTTTATGTGTAGAAATCTTGGATGAAGAAAAGAGAAACTGTATTCAGGTGATAGGGGCGCATCGAGCACCGAAGGAACTTCTCGCTGCTGGATACTCTTTATCACATTACCTGTAGGAGTAAAGCTATGGAAAAGAAAGTTATAATTGCCGAGGATTTAAATCTTCCAAGCGTGAATTGGTCCGGTGATTCAACTGGCGGTTGCCAGACTCAACTTACAGCAAACATGTACTGGGTGAGCTGTGAGCTGTCCTAACCACCTGACTGCCGAGACTTGCCCTGTGGGAGTGGCTTTCTATAATAGCTATTCTCTGTTTGGCTCCTCCGTTTGGGGGCTGCGACAACGCTATCATGTAGCCCCGTATACTTTGGGTGTGTGTCTAATCTGTCTGATAACCGGTGTTAGTTGTTATGGCTGTGTTAGTGAATGTTATCTGTAATTCAAGTAAGGACTGATGCCAAATACTACAGTCGTCACCTTGCTGTGAAATTGGCTACTAAATGCCACCGCAACCAGCACCCGGCGGTGAACATTTGAACTAAAAGAAAGTTAATGAAATCTAACCTACAAATTTAGCTTCACACAATTGTAGTTAGAGGAAGTTTATTTTACGTGCCATAAATCTATTGCATGGGCCGTCCAACTTTACTTCCCCTCCGAAGGAAGACAAGCTGAGAGATTTTTAACGCTGTTAATAATCCGACGACTTCGGCCAGGTTTGAACCAGCAATCTTGGGCATAGAAGCTCAGCATGCTACCAACTATGCCATCAAACCAGCTTAACTCGTCTGTCCTCCTCAGAAAACTGTTTCTATCTCTCTCGCACTCGGCAGTAAGACCGCATACTCACAGCTCAGAATAGGTATGAGAACATCTCTCTGATCGACCCTCCATTCGTGCATCTACAACTTTAGTTCTAGTTAGAATCATTCCTTTATTGTTAATGAGCCCAATTATATTTGGCGGTTAAAATGTTATATTTCGACAACGATTCTAAAGACGAATCTAAAATGACGTCTAAGCTTTTTAAAAATATTCGTAAAATATTCCCTTAGAATTTTACGGATTGCCGTATTCAATTTATGTGGAGATTGGTGTCTTGCATGTGTCAGCTTTCAACGTTTTACCTTGAGCGCAGAAGATTCCCCACACTCGGAAGAAGATCTCGGAGATAACTGGGCAATCCTCGAAATATGGCAGCACTTCGATTACTTTGGAAGAACAGGTGATGAGGAGGATACATCCAGCGAGGCAGTACCACAGCTTGGCGGTGAAAGGAGACAGGTATATTCTCCAATTGTGGCCGTTATCGTATGACGTCTGGAAGAATATGCTGAACCTACAGGAAGAAGTCGGTTTCATCATTTAAACTTGGATGTCTAATCGCTACTCGCTGGATCGTTAGAACACTACAAAACAGTCTTTACAGAGAGAGAGAGAGACCCTTTTATTTTTATTTTCTACGTCTAGGATATATGTACCAATTCTAATGAGAGATGACAGATACAATGTTTATGTTTTATTTGAAAGGTGGAACATTAGCCAGTCTTTTGTCGTGTTTGTTGCACAGTTTCACACAGGTTCACCAACTGAGGCTATATATATTTAGTTACGAAATGTTTCTCTTATCACTCAATGCCAAGGAAATATTCTTGTGCAGGATACTATAAGCTAAAGTGATTTTTGTAATACTGTACCAATAATTTCGCATAGGGATTACCTTAGCTTTTCTGTATAGACAAGGAGACGTGTGCCATTAGGGGGATGGGGCTGTAATTCACTGTGTTTATAATTTCAGAATGGTTCGACGGATGTTTTTGAAATTAAATACTGTCAAGTGTTTCTCTCGTAGCACCGTTGTGACTGCCAAATGTAATGTTATTATCCCACTTGGGCGACCAATGTTTTAGAGAAGTGAGACCCACGTTGTGCTTCCAAATGTAATATTTGTAATAAGTAATGTCGGGTGCCATTGGTTCCAACATAATGTTGAAGACCAAAACAAATTAATATACCCCTTGTAGTGTATACAACGTAGACATTCCTTCTCAGCCGGTGGTGAAACTGTGTCTCTAACCAGGATAATATTCGTTTCAGGAAATAAGATCGACTAATAGCTATTTCTAACTACCAATAGGGAAACATCGTGAATGAATTACAAGATGAATGAAAATCCACAGCCTGCTTCCAGTCTCCGACCGGGTCAGGAATGGAATGAATGAAGCCCTCATCTAGCGGCGAGGATATGAACTGTGCCGGCTGCCGAGGCCTGACGCACTCCTCTGGGGCAATGATTAATTGAATGACAGATGAAATGATAGTGGAGAGTGTTGCTGGAATGAAATGTTGACAGGGAAAACCGGAGTACCCGGAGAAAAACCTGTCTGCCTCCGTTTTGTCCAGCACAGATCTCACATGGGGTGACCGGGATTTGAACCACGGGCCCAGCGGTGAGAGGCCGGCGTGCTGCCGTCTAAGCCACGGAGGCTTCTGAATGAATTACAAGATAAGAGATTTAATAAAGAATAAGAACAAAATCTTATAATAATAATAATAATAACAATAATAATAACAATAAGAATACACGGAAGATACTTTAACGAGTTGGTCTACGAAAAATGTTGAGATTAAATTCTTATGTTACGTTATTACCAAAGCTATAATTGTACGTTAGTTCCCCAAAAGAAAGATACTTTGTGGAAACTGGTCAGTTATCATCGGAATAAATAAAATGTATGGCTACAATATTGCCCAAAATTACACAACTGATTTTTATAGTAATAACTCCGCCGGCTTAAAACATAGTTACCAGGGCGTCATTTAGAAAATATTACATAACGCCCTAGAATATCACACTATTTTACATAGCAAAGTAATGGTGATTTTCTACCGCCACGTAATGAATATAAATACCACACAAAATATTCACGTAGAAAACAACATACAACATTTTTAAATACTCTCCTGTATACACTGTTTGTTAAGATCTTCGACATAACTGTGTCATTGTTCATTTTGTGATATGCACCATTTGTGCGTCAGAATGTTTTTGATATTGCGGAGTTGCCACTTGTTACATTACTTATACACTGAATATAAGAACATATATTACCTGTATATACACACGCTAAACTTTCTTCTCGTGACACCATTATGGTCACTTCGCTTATTCAATTCATACTCAATGTATGCAATAATTTTAAATTTCGAGGGTGAATTTCTGGAGTGGAATACCTGGAGAAACGACCATATTTAACAGTTAAATTGTTATAGATTCTCTTGGTATCTCAGTTACCGTAGTAAGACATCTCACACACACACACGCTTGGGAATGAAGTAAAACTTCATATTAAATCACACGTTAAGCTTTAACCTTACCGACTTAATGAAACAAAAATCTCTAAAAGAGATTGACATAGAGCCGCTGTTGAAAAGAAGAACAAAACGTAGAAATCACTATAATTCGTTATTATTTCCGTGCTTGGATCAACCCCTTTAAAACCCAGACACACAGCGAGCGCTTAGCCAGCTGCTCTTATCTTCTCCGAGAGATCAACTTTGCACCATACCTTACTAATTGCCGTTACTACTTACTCATAGTGCAGATCAAAAACCTACCCTGATACATTGACCTACTTCTATAGTTATGACCAAGTATGTGAGATTCCTCACCGGTTCCAGGCCTAATACCTGCTGTTACCTTACAGCTCACGTAACATATTTACGTCGCGAGAGAATGGATGTCGTAACTACCTTACTCACGTACATTCTTATCTTCTTCGTACTCACAAGTCACTTACCTGTTTCAATCTGTTGACGGGTTTCCATGTATAACATTACATAGCTGGCAATGATCTAAGATGTGTGTATCTCATCATTTAGGTTTTTTTTTAGCGTATGGCTTTTAGTGCCGGGAATGTCCGAGGACATGTTCGGCTCGCCAGTTTTGTAGCTGCTTCGAGACGGACACCCAATGGGTGAGCTACAAGTGCCGTTGGGGAGGAAAGTTGGAAGGGAGGGTCGAGGAGTTGGAAGGTAGCGGCTGTGGCCTATAGTTAGGGACCAACCCCGGCATTTGCCTGGAAGGAAGATGGGAAACCACAGAAGACCATCTTCAAGGTTGCCGGCGGGGGGATTCGAACCTCCTCGCCTCCCGGATGTGAGCGACTGCCAACAGTCATGCCGAAACGACCTCGGCTAACTCACCCGGTATCATGTAGGATAAGTGTTAAGAACAGACCTGGTTTCATCCCCACCATGCATGAGCTAAACAGCCTTTTAAGCGCCACCTGGTTTTGAGGATGCCCTGGCACCTTCAAATCTACAAGGCCTAGGTTTATTAAGACTTAGGCACATAGTGCATTCCTCTCGCATACCATGTTTCGGTGTGACCCACAATCTTATTCACTGCCTGCCTATCCTCACGAAACATATTTCCTTAAGCTTTGAATACTATACCTTCCGTAAAGTTGCACCCCTTGCTCATTCTTCAACACAGGTCCCTCCTTACTTAAAGACACATCACGTAATAACATGTTATCTTTACCTCAACTTCAGAAACTGTGAGAACACGGACACCTTTAACTCACCTCATACATAACAAACGCTGTGATAACCCTACAGAAGACAAGGACTTCAACTGGTCGAACTGATATGCGCATTAAGCATGCGTGCATCTAAACAAAGTCTGACCATTACGCACAGTAAAGAGTGAATTCGGATATTGACTGTTGGAATGTTCAATTATACTATCGGCTAGCATTTGGTCTATCTGATCTTGGACTGTTTTCCGATAACGAAAAGGCACAGGATATCTGTGCCCGACAAAACAGAATAATTATCAACGTTTAACGAAAGGTTGTAACAGTTAGCTACATCAATCCTCTCCTCAAAAGCTCTCTTAACTTTTAATAACACCTCATAGAGCTGATCACCTTGATATTCCTCTATATTACCCTGAAACGCAGCTTGCCGTAAAGCGTCCTATAGACTACCATACGTCTGTACACTGCCCACAAAACATAACGGCACAGGCTCTTCTACACTAGATACTTGCCCAACCTCCTCACCGTCTCTTGCCAGTAAAGCCTCACTCAAAATACATACTCCCTAAGAAACATCACACCTCATATCTGGATCGTTAAACGTTATAATTACCTCCTCAACGTTCAATTTTAATTTAGCACATGCTCATCATAGCATGATTTCACCGAAAATCTAGTCAACCAATCCGTCCAAGGATCAAGTCATAAACTAGATTTGGAATGACCAAACACGCTTGCCTCTCTATATGATTATTACATTCTATTTCGATCAGCACCTGTTTTGGAATTACATGGGATTTCTTAACTACAGCTGTATTTAGGTAAGTGGATTTAATTGGTAACTCGTCGAATTTCACACCAGTGTCCTTCATCCTCTCATAATATGCAGAACTAATACATGAACGAGCACAACGTGAATCAAATAACGCAAACACAGGCGCCGTCGACACGTATAATTTGTCTACCTGGTGCAAATGTATGGACTTAGATAACCTAGGCTCCTCTATTAACTCACGTTGCAAATCACTTTTGACATCCGGGTCATAAGTATCAGATATTAACGTACTGATTGGAATAACAACACACAGTACAGCTGACCCAACATAAATGATATAGCCTACTTTGGATTATTACGTCTTTTCACTCCCTTCTTTATTTGTTTCCTTCTTTCTTTCTTTCTTCCTTCCTTAATCGTCACTCTCTCTTCTTTCCTTATAATAATGGTCTCACCCTCCTCTGTACTACGCTTTTCAATAGTGACACTACACTTCTCCTCCTGTTGTGTCACCTAACGTAGCTACTACTTCATTCCACTTCATCTTATATTCTTCCTATCTTTCTTTCCACCTTGCTTCCATATCTTCTAACGAATTAATGTTCTTCTCCTTTGTCTTTCTGCTCATAAGATTCCTATATTCCTGCCTCTCCTCCACTTCTACGCTACTATAACTTAACTTCCCCTTATCTGCTGTCTATTGCTCCTGCTCTTACCTACCTCCGTCCTCCTCTCAACTTCTACACTACCTCCCTCCACCATCTCTTCTAACATCCTGCTCTGCTTCTGATTTGTTATCATATTCTTTGGATTCCTAATCTCTGTCTTCAGCTTTTCCTGTTCATTAAATTTGTTTCTACGACTGTGACCTAACACCCGCTTTTCTGTCTCTGCTAATTTCATATTAACTTCCTTTATACATGCTCTGAATTCGTCCCTAATCTGCCTATTCTCTTCATCTATGATTTTCTGCACTTTTATATCCTGAGTGCTTAGTACTTTCTTAATTTTACATACTTCCACTCCTATATTTTCCTTAATCTTCTTCTCCTCTTTCTCACTACGTTCCATGATCTCTACCTTCACTTTCTTCACTCTTTCCATTACCTGTTGACTACTCTCGTCTACTTGATTGTCTATGATTTCAAGTTTCTTCTCAACTTCTGTCCTAATTACAGCTACGGTTTTCTCTAACTGACCTTTCATATCTTACCTTATCATCTCTTTGAAACCCCACATACTCTCTTTAATCCTCTCATATTCCCTACCCAACTCCTCGCTACTTACCACTACACCCTCTACCTTCTTATTTAATTCTTCAATTTTATTATTAGTTTCACAGATATTCTGATCTAATTTTCTGTTTATTTCCTTATTATCAAGTTAAATTTTATTATTACTGGCTTGTACTTTGTTACTGATATCCCTAGTACTACTTTCTAATTTGGTATTAGTGGCTTCTAGTATATTTTTAATATCCTGACGGTTCTGATCTAATTCCTGACTGTTCTCTTTCATCTGTTGCGGAAATTCCTCAGGACGTCTCTTCACACCACTAATCCTGCTACTGGAATCGGGATGTACCTCCACTCTCGCTTCTACCAGCGTCTCACCCTCTTCTTCCTACCAACTATCATCATCATTCACACTATTCTCTGCCATCTCACCGCTCAATTGGTGACCACTCCAAAGCTTCATCTCTTTTTCACTAGCCAAACTGACACACCCACTCTAAATTATCTCCCCCCCCCAAAAAAAAAACACCAACACAGAAATGATACCGTTCTCCCTCCACGAATATTATCTGGTTTTCGGCTCGACGTTGTGTTGCCAAATGTATTGTGTTTCTATTGTAGCACCGTTGAGGCTGCCAAATGTAATGTTATTATCCCACTTGGCGAACAAATGTAATGTTTTAGATAAGTGAGACCCACGTTGTGTTTCCAAATGAAATATTTTTAATAAGTAATGTCGGGTGCCATTGGTTCCAACAGAAAGCTGAAGACTAAAATAAAACAAATTAATATACACCATGTAATGTATACAACGAGGACTCTCCTTTTCAGCTCGTGGTGAAACTGTGTTTCTAACCAGGATAATATTCGTTTCAGGGAATAGGATCGGCTAATAGCTATTTCTAATTACCAAGATGCAAACACCGTGTTTGAATATCAATATAATATCTTTAATAAAGAAAAAGGACAAAATCTGATAATAATAATAATAATAATAATAATAATAATAATAATAAAAATAGTAATAATAATAATAATAATAATAATAATAATAATAATAATAATAATAAGGATATAAGGAAGTTACTTTAACAAGTTGGCCTTAGAAAAATGTGGAGGTAAAATTTTAATGTTACGTTGTTATCAAAGCTATGATTTTACGTTAGTTGCCCAAAAACAGGTTTAACATAAAGAGAGACTTCGTGGAATCTGGTCAGTTACCTTACCGGGGATGGGGTTTTTCAGGTTCATTTTACTCGTGGATGAGTAATCTCGATTGGGAGCATCTTACCACTTGAAGTCTTGATGTCCAGTTGATGTCGTTAATTAAATGTGATAGCAAGGGCAAGAAGCTAGTCCTAAACTATGTTCGAGCGAGATGAAGTCCTAACTTCATGATTCACATTAATGACTGTGGTCTGGTTCACGACCATAGTCATTGGTATGGATAGACAGAATATGTCCAACGTACGCTCAGTGCACCGTTGATGAAGTCGCTGAGATATGCCGGGCTGTCCTTTTTATAACTTTTGAAAATCCCTCTAATCGGTCCACCTTTTCATAGGCTTCTCTTCTTGATCATCCAATCGTATCACTTGTTGCCATGGCAACCCCTTTTACCTTCAAATTGACAGACTCCCGGTTCGCCGAATCGTTCCGACTTCCACGTGACTTTTTCTTCCAGGATTACTGCCTGCGAGTTCTGATTTATTTTAAACACACTGCGCAAGGCTACACTATTCTATTGTCCCAGCATAGCTGAACGTTCGTGACCTTAGTTCCTGGAAATGCTTGCGTATAGTGTCCCTTCTTGGTTCATCTTCTTGGAAATCTCCCACTGTGCTTCTGACCAGAAACACTTTAGTGTCGCCAATAGTTACGAAACCTGTCTGACTTGGAATCGAATTCATCTTCACAGTTTTCAAATCCCCAAGTTAATGAAATGAAATATACGTATTTGCTTTTATAAGATACAAAATATTTAAGATTGAAATCGATCTTTCCATTGTACCCATGTGAATAATTTCCATGGAAAACATGTTTCTGCCTCCAGCTAGCATCAGTCCTCAGGTGTGTACAGTTCACCCACTGAGCAGTTGCATATTTTTGATCTGAGACTAAAAGGTATCAACTCTACAATAATAAATTCCTCTCGGCACGCCGGAAGGCGGAGGTAGATTTCACCGGGCAAACTAGGGGATAGGCTATAATAGGCAAAATATGCAGGTTTTCGTAGGAGGATCAGACCTCATTTATTGCGAGAAAGTATTTTACAATTGGAGGTTAGTTAACATTTTTTCGTCTTTCTCTGCATACTTTTAACATTTTACTGTCTTATGGGGATGGTAACCTTCTTGTCATTTGGGGTTAATTTTTATACTTGTGATCACACTCTCCTTATGCAAGGTTTGGAACTAATGTGTAACTATCTAACAGTCTGTTACTTCTTCACGCAAAATTTTATCTCCCGCAGAGATGTTGGTTGGTTCCTCAGTTTAGGGGCTGCGACAAGGTGGTCATGTAACCCCGTGTACATTGGGTGTGTGTAGAATCTGTCTGATAAACGGTGTTATTTGTGATGACTGTATTAGTCTGTAATTCAGGTAAGGTCTGCAGACGGTCAATTTTAAGTAGTAGTACCTAATTTTGTACCAAATACTAACGTCAACGACACCTAGCTGTGAAATTGGCTGCTAGATGCCACCGCAACCAGTGACTTGCAACGAATGTTGTAACTTCCCCTCCGAAGGAAAGCATGCTGACGGATTTTTAGCGCTCTTAGAAAATCCGGCGACTTTGGCCGGCTTTGAACCAGCACCTTGGGCATAGAAGTTCAGCATGCTACCAGTTAGCCGCTTCCCTCATAGTCAGATGGAACAAGAAGTTCCGTGACGAACTAAAGAGCCTACTTTTCTTAAAATTAAGATTCATGCCATAGATTAATCTACAGTATATGAACCTATCTAGAATAATGACGAAATTAAGTGGGTAATATCGAAATGTCTTAATTAGTTCGAAATAAGGTATACTAGGCATAATGTAGCCTAATAGAGCAATACAGTTGGCAGCTCTGGTGACTGAATATATTCTTACTTCCATCTCCTAAGGTACAGAATACAAAATGTGGTTGAAGTCCAAAGGACGTTACATGGATTTAGACATTGGATCTATTAGTACACGTAAAAGCATGTTGGCAACAATGTCATGCGAGTGCTGGCCAGAAATAATTTGAAATATTATATATTTTTGTGCCAATTTTGGATGAAATCCATTTGTTGGTATAGAAGTTACATGTATTTGAAAATTGGTCCTATCAGCAGGCTTAGAATCATGTTGGTAGAACTGACGTATATCAGTTACAACAAATTAATGTAAAATGTCGGGTAATTTACGTGTGCATAGTTTAAAGCTGTCGGCTTGCATACTTTCGGATATATTTGGATACAAAATAGAGAGCAATTATTAACAGTTGACAGCCCTGGTGGCTCTTGAGAATACACTCTATCATATATGTTTATGTACACATATTACATACAAAATTTGGTTGAAATCCAATTGATAGTGTAGAAGTTATATGCATTTAAAAATTGGACTTATCAGAAGGCTTAAAATTATTTTGGCAACGCTCTCATTTATGGCCACCTGGAAATTAAACTGAAATAGTATTATCTACATGTGTGCCAATTTTAGAATAGCTCCCATGTATACCTTCCAAGATATCCAACATGGAGCTCAAATTTCTAGTGCGTTTTTTTAGCAGTTGGTAGCACTGGCATCTTTTTCAAATATGGGCCTGAGATATTCCGGTATACATCTTTACTCATACTAAATTTGGTTTCGATTGCTGCAGCCGTTTAGGAGTTGATAGGGGGGGAGACACACACACACAGCCAGACAGACAGAAGGACAGATAGACAGACAGAAGGACAGACACATTTTCCCGGATACATCTTATAAGTCTACTTTTTCCTCATTTTTGAAAAGTGTGAAAAGTAGGCTAAAAATGAATGTGATCTCGTCAATGGCTTTGTCTTGGCAACCTCTGATAGATCATCCCTTAGCAATTTAAAAGCGTTGTTATGGTAACCTCTGATGGCACTTGGCATTTTTTAAAATTCCGAAATCATTTTTCTCATCCCTTGGCGTAATGGTGGGTCATATCAAAAATACTTTCAGACAAAAGTTTTAGGTAATTATAAGGGGAATATTTTCCATTTTGTACGGTTTTGATATTGTGCCTATTAAGAGAGATATGATTAATGTTTCCCGAATAACCCACTTTTTTCCACCCCTTTGGTCAATGGTTGGTGCTATCAAAAAACTTATTCGACAAAAATTTTTGGCACTTATCCGACACATATTATGAACTTTGAATGGATTCGATATTTCACGTATTAAGAGAGTTATAGCGAAATTTCACTTTTTCGAAAAAAGCCCGCCATTTTCACCCCCTTCAACCGATTTTGCCCATTAACGAACTCGACCGAGATTTTATAGGGATACATATTATGTAAAAAATTCAAAGTGATTGGTGCAAAATTACGGCAGTTATCGTGTCCACAAGAAAATGATATATATATATATATATAGATAGATACATATATACATAAATTATATATAAACATTTGAACTGACGGTGGTTTTGGGGTCTGGGGGATGTGAAACGCGAAGATATGTCGAAATTTTCCGGAAGTCGAAACATAGGACCCATTGCAATAGTTAGCACAACTCTATTCGAAAGACTTTAATTGAGCTCTAAATCATGGCTTTACACAAACAAAAACACAATCCCAACAATATAACACAAAACAATGCAAAACGTATTCCTTCAATCCACTATTATTCGCATTTTATTCTCGCAAATCCAAATGATTATTTATTCATTTACCATGAGATTAACATAAAATTCATTCTCAAGTGCGCTGATGCACTGGTAAAATACACATACAACTTACGTAATTATGTTCTGTATTTCTCTTCCCACCAAAATGCTCTACCATGCATTAACCAATTTATGAGTTGCACATCAGATTTACTTGCAACTTCATTGTTACTTGTAATTCTACCCCTTTATGCAGTTCCACTGTATGCCGTCATGAGTTCAATTTCAATGATTCCGTTACCGCTGTGTCGGGTGGGATTTTATGCTACCCTTGCGTGGGCATAGCATATGGCATCTGGTGTCCACCTTCGTAAATCGGTGACAATGTCAGTATAAAAATGCAACTTTCAACAACTCATAAGTTTGCCAAGTATTAAGTTATCAGAATGATCCTCAATTATCAATGTGTTTCAAACCACACAAATTCATTATACAATACAACAATGATTCTTTTATTACAAACAGGGTTTCATAGTCTTTCCACTCTAAACGTCACCCTCCAAGGGTAGTTTAAACGCTCTTCCCCATGGCCCTTCCTGTATACAATGAGTCTGCGCCGGGCTGTAACAAACACATGCTACCTCCCTCGCTCTGTCCCTTTTCTTTTATTTCCAAGCAGTAGCACGTGGCTTCAAATACAATAGTGCCGTCTCTCTGACCTGCAAAACACAGATGATCTAACTGAAATGTGTGCAAGACGGGATATGGAATTGTTTAAGCATTTATTCCTATCCTTAGGATAATAATAGCTGGCCTCAACAGGTCCATTTACATTCATATGAAGGAACGAGATTCATCAAACACATGTCGAATTGGGATAACCGGCATCTTTTTGTAAAAGAACACGGTCAGGTACATTTCCTGCCGTCTACATTCACTCCCAGGAGCTGAATTTATTCAATAGCTAGTTCTCGGTCGATATCAGGTGTCATGCTGAGGTGTCCATTGTTATCCTCCCATGCACCACTGGATTCGAACCCGGAACATTTCATAGCAATACTCAGAGCTAGGGTTTCCTTCACTAAATGCGCTCTGGCAAATAATAATACCTCTGTATGCCCTTGGCTATACGATATTTCACACGTCGATTAGATTACATGGCTCCCATGACCATTGTGATATGATCCCGTCTTTGATTAATAAGATAATCTCTATCAATTACTCTTATAAGCTTATTCATCAAGCTGCGATTAATTCACTATTAAACCCTTCCAGTTCCTATATTCTTGGATATTTATTTCCATTATCATATTATACTTTGATATTAAATTCCTTTGCTTAGCCCATCACGTATAATACTACTGCTTGGATACACAAGTATTCCAATTAGCATATATAATTTGCTTACGAACATTCTCCCTGATGTGTATTCATTTATTCTCATTATTATTATTAATACTCACAGAAATTTTTCCCTATACCGAAACAACGTAACCGTATTTATATAATCAATAACCGAACATCCGTGTTCGTTACGTTAACTTTCTATTTAACTCAATTGCCATTTTTACATTAGTGGTAACGATTTATCCACTCAATGATGTACAAAGACATCTCAACTTGACTAAAATCAACACAACATTAATATCTCGAGGTTCTACCTCCCAAAATTGACTCTTATTGGCATATTCTATAAATTTTGAAATCACTCAACATACAGTGGACTACATTCACTACAAAATCATGGTTTTGGGTACTCACATTGGTTAATCTGGTGGCTCCGACCAAACATTTTCTCCAGTAACGCCCGCCATCATTTGCAAATTAGCAAAGCATTATCACACTTTTCACACACATTTTACATAATTTTTGCATTACAAAACACACTGCACATTGCTTCTCCATGTCGAAGCTGTCGCTTCCTTTTTCAAAAAACACGTTATATGAATTATTACACTGTTAATTTTACATATATTTAAATGACCATCACTAAAATCACACGATCACTATGTACATTTCTTAATGGTTGACCCTTCCTTGCAGAATTTCAGAAATGCAGGCGTTGAAGATCTATTCTTCACGACTATCCCGCATCTCATTCGAAAGTCTCGATTCTCTTAATGGATGACCCTTCCTTGCAGAATTTCAGAAATGCAGGCGTTGAAGAACTATCCTTCACGACTAACCCGCATCTCGTTCGAAAGTCTCGATTCTCTGCCTAATGATTCCTAGCGGTCCCCAATCTGTCTATCAATTTCTATCCTTTGATAAATTTCCCGAAATCGCATAAATATGCTTCCACAATGTCCTGAGCAATAATTACAGTGGTATCCTTGCGAAATGTCATCACTCGCATAACAAAGTTTTTACCTGCGCCGTTCGACATCCTATTATACGTCTAACCAATAGCTTATATATTATGCTCGTCCATTGTACATTGTACTTGTACAATTACCACTTTCAATTGTCCTTCGGCTGAACTTACAGTCCCCCTGAATGATCTGCTTATAACAAAACATTGGACAGTTCCACGTACATTATTATGATACCACATAATATCTCCTCGTCATGAGGTACGATTTCCTAATATGACATTGTCTTAACTTGTACACCACACGGTACATTTTCTGCGTACTCAATAGTAATCACTTGTACTGCCGACTATAAAAGTATGACACGACTGTCCTTATTAATTGTTCTTAATTAGTGCCTTACTGCATGGTCAATACGTTAATGCACTTAAACTAAAGTCCGCGCGCCCCTCTCTGGATTCAGGCTGCGTGCGCTCTGCACTAGACTATGGTTCAACTGACTATATTAATCGTTCTTAATTAGTGCCTTACTGCATGGTTACTATGTTGATGAGCACTCAACATACTAAAGTCCGCGCGTCCCCTCCTGGCTTCAGGCGGCGTGCGCTCTGCACTAGTCTACGGTTCAACTGACCCCGACTGTTCGCTCCACTGACCTTATATCTATTTGGAGACAAGAAGTAGGTCTAAAATTTCCTTGGAACTTCATCTCCTCTCTTCGTACATTTCTGGTCTTGAAATAACGTTTTCCCGGTCTATTTTTCCTCCCTGATCACATATCCGTCTGTGTGCTCGAGGATCGATCGGCCAATTAATTATTATTAATTGCCTTTGCCAGCGCGTCCCCACGCCGTGTCACTGGTTTTTCCCCGAAGACATGGTCAGATTCTGGCGCTGTCCTCATTTCTACGGTGTCAATGCGCGTTACATAAAATCTGCCTCGATTTCAATGTTTGACAGCTTGATGATTAGCCTCCCGGCCATTCATTCACATAGGTGCAATCCTCATGTCTCTGAGTTACTCCATTCCCGAGTAATCATTAAATTATTCTGGCATCCTCTCACCCCCCTGGACCTTTCCTTATGTTCGGGGAATCACTTGCCCATATATTGCCGTCCTGCCTTGTCTCAGACAGAATAAATAGGTCATAGTGACTGGCATGGCTCCACGAAACCACGCCTCTATTCCAGGTCCATTTACAATCTGTCAAGAGTTCTAACTCTCTGCATTAAGTCCAGAATTGTATGCATCTTACAGCCCAATACTGCCGTATTCTGCTAATATTTTCTACATTATATTAACAAATAATGTCAGAATTTGTTCATACCACAACAGTGATTTAATGTGTACTTTTTCTAGGGGATTGTATAGCTTAAACTCCCTCAAAAGATCTCGTGTTCGTTTCTTGCTGGTATCTATAGTCTGTACTCATTTACCACAGAGATCCAGGTTCGACACCAGTCAGCCTAACCCCGTTGGGTTCATATTCCCCTTGCAAATCTTATAGAAGTCATTAGCAATTGACCTTCTGTAAGTCAGTGGCTGACTGTGTCCCCACCGCTTCCGTGTTTACAATAAGCGGCCATTCAACTCGTCTGCCTGCGAGTGGGTCTGTCTTCTCCCCCTTCTACTCTTAGCTTGGCTCTCAGACGTGCATTGTCTTCACGGAGGGATTCATTCATGGCTTCAACCTCCCCGGCAAAATCGACCATTTCTTTGTATAAGCAGTCGTAGACACTTGCACTCCGTCTGTCTTCTTCCTTCCCTGGGCGAGCTGCTTGGGTTTCTTTCCGTCTCGCTGCGCGAGCCTTCAAACTCTTCTGCTTGCCTGACTTTGCTGTCCACATACACTTGGGTGTACGCTGCTACAGCTTCCTCTTGTTCGTCGAATTCTTTTGGTGAATGATAAATTTTGAGGTTGGCAGCATTCATAACGACCTCGTTTCCCGTTTGTAAATGCCTTTTTCTATATGCATTATTCTGTAGGTCTCTTATAATTTCGTACGGGCCCTGATATCCAAAATTGAATTTCTTATATTTCCATGCCTCTGGATCTGAACTGGCTGGTCTCCTAACTAAAACTTTCTCCCCAATGAGAAGCGGTCTGTGATATCGCTTCGCACGGTTTCTTCTCTGGCGTCTATCAGCCTGTGCATGGAGATATTGGAAGGTTCGCTGGATCCTCAATTCTTGTCCTGGCTGCGCGTCTACAGGTAGTGGAATAACACCAGTCCATGGCCTCTCCGGTCTCTGATCCAAATGTAGAGTCACGGGCACTTGACCTGTCACTTCGTAAACAGTATTATTGATGCAGTACTCTATTATATCCAAGACGTCGATCCATCTCCAATTCTCTTCTGAACAGTAGATTTTCATGTATTTTTGGATCTCTCTCATAACACGTTCAACGGGGCTAGCCTCAGGATGGTGAATGGTAGATAGAATCTGCCTAATTCCTAAATTTGCCAATTCCCGACGAAATTCTGCGCTAGTAAAGCAGCTCCCGTGATCTGAGAGTAAGTTATCCGGTTTCCCAAGTATCGGAATAACTTTCTCTTTCAATCTCTTTAACACCTGCTTCGAGCTGGTCTTCTGTATGGGGCATAATACCACCATTTTTGAAAATACATCCATGGCTACAAAAATATGTCTATTGCCTCTACGTGCCCTAGGCAGTGTTCCAAAGTTGTCTACACTCATTAGCTGCCTTGGCTTCTCTGGTAACAACGGAATGGGTAGTTGTCTCATTAAAAAGGGATTTGGCTTTACCCTTTGGCACAAATCGCATGTCCTAAGAGCATTTCTTACAGTTTCTCTTAACTTCGGCCAAATGAATGCTTCTTTCAGTAGAGCAGTTACCTTATCCATACCAGGGTGTCCAATCGCTCTGTGTGCCAGCCACACCAATCTCCTCTGTAGAGATGCAGGAATAACAATTCTTTGGCGGGTATGCTCTACATCACCCCACTTGTGTAGCATCTGATTGTACCACAAGTAGTCTGTTGATAACGCCTCTGCCTCTCTGTATATTGCAGTTCCCCTTGCTAAGCGTCCCTCGAAGTAATCAATCATCATTTTCAACCACGGATCTTCGCGTTGTAGGGTGGTAAGATTCTTCAAGTCGTCTAAGGTCTTCTGATCTCGATTTTCTATCTGGACAGCTAGAGTTTCCTCTTCTCTCGGATATCGGCTTAGCATGTCCGGTATTACGTTCTCTTTCCCTGGAGAGTATTCTATTTCCACATTGAACTGTTGAATATAAAGGGACCATCTTGTCAACCTCTGGCTGGACAAATCCGTCTTTAACAAAAATGTTAAAGCTTTATGGTCTGTTCTGAGGACGATTTGAAAGCCATACACGAGTTTGCGCCAGTACTGTAACGCGTACAGAATTGCGAGCAACTCTAGCTCTGTAATCGTGTAATTTTTCTCATGGGCCTACAATCTCCTACTTATAAAGACAATAAAAACTTTCTCCTCAGGCTTATCAACATTTTCTTGGAACAGCATCGCCCCTATTCCAACATGTGATGCATCCGTCTGTATTATGAACTTCTGGGTATAGTGAGGATATCCCAGCTTCACGTATTCCAAAAGCATTTGTTTCGACCTCATGAATGCTTCTTGACACTGCTCCGTCCAATTCCACCTGCCGCCTTTCTTCAATAGATCTTGCAGGGGTGCCACAGTTGTAGTATAGTTTGGGCAGTGGTTAGCAAAGAATCCAATTACTCCCAAATACTGTCGGACGTGCTTAATTTTCGTGGGTCGAGGAAAATTTCAAATTACCTCTAATATCTCTAGGTTTGGCTTTACTCCATTTTCATCGATAACGTGCCCTAGGAATTTAACTTCCCTCTGACAGAAGTGCGATTTCTTGATATTAACCTTAAAATTAGCTTCTCGAAGGTTATCCAGCAACTTCTTCAGGTCTCTCATGTGCTCCTCCAGAGATTGCGGTGTGAGTAGAATGTCATCTACGTACCTGATGGTACTCTCTTTAACTTCTTCCGATAGATTGCGATCTAACGCTCTTATTAAAGCTGAACCAGCTGTTTTCAAACCAAAGGGTAGTCTTAAAAATGAGTATGTATGTTGATCAAACATAAACCCTGTCAATAGACTAGTTTTCCTTTCCAATTCAATATGGTGAAAGCTCGACGTGATATCTAAATTTGTAAATATGGTTTTCCCTTTAATCTCTCTGAGGATTTCCTTAATAGGCGGCACTTGGTCAAACTCCGGCATCACCCTCATATTTAAATGTCTCAAATCCAGGCACACTCTGACAGTCCCGTCTGTCTTGGGTACAATCACCAATGGGCTTACGTAAGGCGTAGGTGTCTTCTCAATAACACCGGCCGCCAACATCTCTTGAATTGCTTCTTTGACCTTAGCATAGTGCTTTTCGGCTATTGGGTAGGGTTTCTGCCTAGATGGTGTCCAGTCGTTAACTTGGAATGCGTAAGTGAAGTTCTTTATATGACCCGGTCTCGAGTCAAAGACTTCCTTCTGTTCCAATAACAATTTCTTTAAATTTTCTTTATCTCTTGGACCAATTTTCGCTTCTTCTAGTTTTTCCAAAATACATTCTTCCAGTTCGGGTTCCAGATCTTTCTCCATGACTGCGGCTAGTGTTTTCAGTTCGTCTTCTAAATGCTCGATAGCTAACACTTCCTCCTCACTCATGTCTTTGTGTGTGTGCCGTACTTGTTCATCTGTTCCTGGTTCATTCTGTTTGAGTGAGACCTCTAAGCCTTCGGCTTTCTCGTTCACACGGAACATAACTCTGTCCTGTGATAGATCTATTACCACTCTGTATTCCCGTATAAACTCTGCCCCAATAATTAGATTAAAAGGCAATTTGCTTACTAGTAGAAAACTCTGTGAAAAGATAGAGCCTCCTATCTGTAAGTCTAGGAATACCTGATATTTGCATATCATCGTCTTGTCAGGATTGACACCCTTTATTTTGACACTTGAGATAGGTATTTTCAAAACGTTTTCTCTTTGCGCTATCTCATTATACAAAGCTTGTGTCATGAGACACACCGTTGAACCAGTGTCCAAAAGACTTCTTATATTCAACCCTGCCACTCTTACTATAATAATGGGCAATTCTCTTTTGATCATGACCTGTGATCCTCCTGTATCCTCGATTAATTCTTCCGGTTTAGCTATCCAATTAATGATGTTGACTGCATTCCATCCATCATTCTCAAATTCTTCTAATTTTGGTGTTTTTTTCTCTACAGCGCCAGTCCCGTTAGAGTTTCTTCTCTCCTGTTCACTGCGCTGTAACTCCAAACGTTTGGCCCCGTCTCCATATCTGTCTGGTGACGTCCTATTTTGAATAGCTTCTTGCCAGCGGACTTGCTGCTTCTGGGGTTCTTATCCCCTTTCATCGAGGTATTGCAATGAAGCGTGATAACGTTCCTCTACCTCGTCATCAAAGTTACACCTTCTTTCCTGGGGTCTCCAATTTCGATAGTTGCCTTCTTGGTCATTGTTACCTCCATTATTTTGGTACGGTCTACCCCTGGTATTCTGTTGATTCCAAGAATTTTGGCCTCCTCTTCCTCTACCAGCGTTTCCTTTATATTTCGGTTGCCATCTTCTGGGTTAATGTTCCAATTGACGTCCGTTGGAATGTAACGTTTCGGTGCTAGTAGCTTTGCTATATTTCGGAGATTTGTACTGGTCAGTCTGCGCGTTGGTCACGTGTACCTATTCCGCGGTTCGATTCTGACGCATAGTATTGGATGTTGTGAGGTCCAGTTGCCTAAGAACTGCCTCCATTTCCATTGCGGTTTTTGCATTTGCCGAAATCAGCAGCCTTTGGATTTCATAAGGAAGTTGATTGGCAATAGCAATGCATAGCTCTAGCTCGCTAGGTGCTTGGTCTAGTTCTTTAAATTTACTCACCTGAGATACGAAAAATTCAGCGTATTTCGTTGGATTGTAGGTGCTGTATCTTTTCGAGTACAAATCCAGTCGTAAATTCTGCTGGGTACTCGGGTCCCAGTATCGCTTCAGAAAAGATTCGCGGAACTCCTCGACATTATCGAAGGTATAACGGAAACTACGAAACCATAACGCACATTCTCCCTCCGTTAATTTCTCTATGGTTCGTAGCCTGCGCTCTTGTGGTATCCGCGCATCATTCAGATATTCGAACACCTCTTTCAACCAATACTTCGGTGTCATGTTACATTTTCTACCTGAAAATTTTCTTGGTTTCTCCTCGCTTGTTCTAATTACAGTTATAACTTGGTTTTGAATAGCATTTTCATGCGGCGTAGAAGCTGCAATCGGTGCACCTGGCGTCATATATGCACTTTCGTCTGGCCCTGTAGCATTCCTCATTATAGGTTGGGTTTCTAATTCTACCCACTTGGTTTTCCTCATATCTTCCACGCTGCCTTAACTTGACTTAGGATCTTTCAGTAAGGTTTCCTCCTGTGCTATTATCCTAGTCTCCATTTGATTGTGGCGCATCTCTGCTCTTTCCAATCGAGCGAGTACTTCTTTTTCTATTCTGCTTAGCCTATCCCTGTTTTCTTCTGCGACTTGAAATATTTTCTTCTTATCTTCCTTCAGGCTTTGCTTGATATGGGAGATTTCATCTTCTACGTCTTCCTTTATTTGAGCAAGGGTCTTGTCACTTGCCTCTGTCTTTTGGCCTTCTCTCACTTCGAGTTCTTCTCTAAGTCCTTTAATTTCCTCTTGGATATGTCCATTGACCTTTGATATTTCACTTCTGACCTTGGAGATTTCCCCTCTGTTTTCCTCTTGTCTTTTGTTAACTATAACAATGTCGCTTAGAATTTGGTCCAGTTCTTGATGAACTTTGCTCACCTGACCTTTTATGTTGCCTACCAGCTCTATATTTTCGTTAGCGATAGCCTTAATTTCTCCTATTTCCTGACATTGGTCTAATATATTCTGATCCTGCTTCTTTAGATCACCGTTAATCGCTCTAGCATAACTTTTCAACTTTTCATCCCATTTACTGTCATTCTCTTCTAATCTCTGATCTACGTTCTAGTAAATTCGGAAAACTGTTTGGCTTGGCGTTCGAGATTCGCCTCATTTTGGATTTGAATATCCTTAATGTCATTGGACAGCACATCTAACCTGCTGTTCGTTTCATCCTGCGCGTACTTACATGCCTGCAAATTACTTTCGAGTTTCGCTTCTATCGACTCAAAACGCTTTTCGGTCTTAACCTGCATTTCTGATATAATGATTACAACGCTTTCAGTTACCTCGGTCTTAATTGTTTCTTGCATTTGACCTAACTTAGCATTTATTTCTGCCTTATTTGCATCCAATCGGTTGTTTATTTCAACCTGATTTGCATTAATTGCCACCTGATTGGCATCTAAACGATTACTTAATTCAACCTGATTATTGTTCATTGCAACCTGATTTGCATTATTTGCCACCTGATTGGCATCTAAATGGTTATTTATTTCATCCTGGAAAGCCTTGGCTTCCAGCTTATTCCGTTCATTGACAGCGTCAAAATGCTGTCTTAGCTCTGCAATACCTTGCAAAATTCCCTCCGTGCCAGCCATTCGTACTACAATTCACTTTGAGATATAGGCAGGCTTCATGGGTACATGTATGGATTCGTTTTGAAGAGAAATTCAAGACGCTGTACACATATTGTAAGATTGTACTTAAAATTTGGATTTTGGATAAATTGTGAATTGGGTGTGTAGCGCTCGTACCCTTGGGCACTTCTCTTCTCAATAGAGAGAGACTGCGTTACTTCAAAAGCCTACTGAACTCAAAAATCACTTCAAACACATTTTGAGGCAAAAAAATAATTATTATGGTTTTCCCCATGAAATACCATATAAAATCTATGGGGTTTCCCTACATCCCATAAGCTCCACAAACTTGGGCACCATGATAAATAGATGAGAGGTCAGCCAACGCAAGACATCGCAGCAACCATCCAAGGATTCGGTTTTACTGTCGAATGCCCCACCTAGGGCCTCGCCATGATAAATAGATGAAGATATTATCGTAGGTCAGGCTGTGTAATGCCAAGATATACATATTGCACTAATCAGGCGATTCCACGATAGAATAATACCACCCCATGTTACCTGGACCATGATAAATAGAAGAAGGATCTGCCATGCGCCTATGGTAACCTGTATTTACAACTGGATCCACATACCGGCGACGTGATAAATATATGGAGATCCCATGATAAGTATATGGTGTTTATCAAAATTTATTTTGTTTGTATCGGAGCTTAGCTAAGATTAGGTGCGGTCGTTCCCCTAGTTCGTTTTATTCGTTATGTTAATAGAGTTGTTTACATCAGATCTTGACCGACTTAAGTTGTACCTTTTGCTCAAATCACTGTACAGGGCACCAAATCCCATGTACCAATGTGAATAATTTCCATGGAAAACATGCTTCTGCCTCCAGCTAGCATCAGTCTTCAGGCGTGTACCGTTCACCCACAGAACAGATGCATATTTTTGATCTGAGACTAAAAGGTATCAACTCTACAATAATAAGGCACAACTCTATTCTAAAGACTTAAATTGAGCTCTAAATCATGGCTTCACACAAACAAAAACACTATCCCAACAATATAACAAAAAAAACAATGCAAAACTTATCCCTTCAATCCACTATTATTCGCATTTGATCCTCGCAAATCCAAATGATTATTTATTCATTTACCATGAGATTAACATAAAATTCATTCTCAAGTGCGCTGATGCACTGGTAAAATACACATACAACTGTACTTACAATCTTACGTCACCTACTGTGACCACTTTAATTTCACAATCTAGTTGTTTATTCTCAACACATCCTACTTTACATTACACGTACAATTATGTTCTGTATTTCTCTTCCCACCAAAATGCTCTACCATGCATTAACCAATTTATGAGTTGCACATCAGATTTACTTGCAACTCCATTGTTACTTGTAATTCTACCCCTTTATGCAGTTCCACTGTATGCCATCATGAGTTCAATTTCAATGATTCCGTTACCGCTGTGTCGGGTGGGTTTTTATGCTACCCTAGCGTGGGCATAGCATATAGCATCTGGTGTCCACCTTCGGAAATCGGTGACAATGTCAGTATAAAAATGCAACTTTCAACAACTCATAAGTTTGCCAAGTATTAAATTATCAGAATGATCCTTAATTATCAATGTGTTTCAAACCACACAAATTCATTTTACAATACAACAATGATTCTTTTATTACAAACAGGGTTTCAGAGTCTTTCCACTCTAAACGTCACCCTCCAAGGGTAGTTTAAACTCTCTTCCCCCTGGCCCTTCCTGTATACAATGGGTCTGCGCCGGGCTGTAACAAAACACTTAATACCTCCTTCGCTCTGTCCCTTTTCTTTTATTTTCAAGCAGTAGCACGTGGCTTCAAATACAATAGTGCCGTCTCGCTGACCTGCACAACACAGATGATCTAACTGAACTGTATGCAAGACGGGATATGGAATTGTTTAAGCATTTATTCCTATCCTTAGGATATTAATAGCTGGCCTCAACAGGTCCATTTACATTCATATGAAGGAACGAGATTCATCAAACACATGTCGAATTGAGATAACCGGCATCTTTTTGTTAAAGAACACGGTCAGGTACACTTCCTGCCGTCTACATTCACTCCCAGGAGCTGAATTTATTCAATAGCTAGTTCTCGGTCGATATCAGGTGTCATGCTGAGGTGTCCATTGTTATCCTCCCATGCACCACTTGATTCGAACCCGGAACATTTCATAGCAATACTCAGAGCTAGGGTTTCCTTCACTAAATACGCCCTGGCAAATAATAATGTCTCTGTTTGCCCTTGGCTATACGAGATTTCACACGTCGATTAGATTACCTGGCTCCCATGACCATTGTGATATGATCCCGTCCTTTAATTAATAAGATAATCTCTATCAATTACTCTTATAAGCTTATTCATCAAGCTGATCAATTCAATATTAAACCCTTCCAGTAGCTATATTCTTGCATATTTATTTCCATTATCATAATACACACTGATATTAAATTCCTTGGCTTAGCCCATCACGTATAATACTACTGCTTGGATACACATGTATTCCAATTAGCATATATAATTTGCTTACGAACATTCTCCCGGATGTGTATTCATTTATTAGCATTATTATTATTACTCACAGAAATGTTTCCCTATACCGACACAACGTAACCGTATTTATATAATCAACTAGCAGAAGTACCCGTTCTTCGAACGGTGTTATATATTAACACCAGACATTATCAATTGAGCTACTGTTGCAATGGTTAGCGGTTTGTCATTCCTTTATAAGTTTATCAGAACGAAGGCGACAAAAATCACGACACTCATGTCACACGTTGTTGGCATGTTAAAGAACCCATTTGAATTCAATAGGCCGTGTTCAATGGCAAAATTAATCTCGGGATTTTCCGCCAACACAAAGTTCCTCCATTCTCTACTTGAAAGCGCTGTAGTGTCAAGGAGTTTAGATATCTAACCTCCTTGACTTTCATAGCGTTCAAAGGAACGACGAAATTCGACATGCAAGCTACACTCTGGGTGTCAATTAACAAAGCTTGCACCAGGCACCCGAGGCCATACGATATTATTATTATTATTATTATTATTATTATTATTATCAGAACGAAGTTAGTTTTCTGGGAATATCACACACATTGATAATGTAAAGGCCTTAAAATGTGGTTTTCGGAGACCCCTTATAGACTTGCGAATTTTGTGTCTCACAATGAGAAGCAACATAAGCTTTGATCGTCCTTCTAGGATAATTTTTATATTTCGCCTATTTTAGCATGTATTTTGAGAATTTCCTCTATCCACCCTTTTACTGCATGAAAAGTACGGTGAGGAGTTTTATAAAAGATTGGTGTATTGACTCATGTTTACCATACCTAATTTTACGATGCACCAAGCATCCGAAGACGATTTATAGGCGTACATAAAGATACACAGAAAGACAGACAGACAATTCTATTGTCTACAACATATCACCCAGATATCCAAATATGGGTATATCTACCATACGTATCAAACAAAATCAGCCTTACGATTAACCCGTATGTCGACAAAAAAAAAAAGACTAGTTAAAATGTGCTCTCAAACTAAATTCACCTAACGTGTACTTCCTGACGTGAAATAGATTTGAAAGCCTTGTAGACGAAACGCAATACACCTCACTGAAAAAATTACCCCCTACGTTGTGTTAGGTCCCCATACACATGAAGAACTCTTTCATAAATTATAAAGGCTTGTGGGGCAAGAAAATTCAGTTTCTTTAGCCTCAAATGGCCCAAATTCCTAAAAGCCGCAAAAAATGCTGATTCAATTCAGGAATTTTTGAAAATAATGTTTCTGTTTGTAGATATAATAGACTTTCTGTACTATATGTCGCACGTGAAATTGCATGAAAAAATTCTAGGTTACCCCTTGACCCCCTTAATTACATTGACGAATTATACAGTCTACATTGGCTCCGTGATAACCTTATAGCCATTTGCAAACTTTCACAGAAATGTAATAAATGGAGTAGCCTAATAATAATATCGTATGGCCTCGGATGCCGGGTGCAAGCTTCGTAATTTGACACCCAGAGGGTAGCTTGCATGTCGAAATTTCGTTGTTCCTTGAATCACTATGAAAGTCAGGAGGGTAGATATCTAAGCTCCTTGAACACTACAGCGCTTTCTAGTAGAGAAATGAGGAACTTTGTGTTGGCGGAAACTCCTGAGGTTAATTTTGCCATTATGAACACGGCCTACTGAATTCAAATGGGTTCTTTGACATGCCAACATCGTATGACATGCGAGTCATATTTTTGCCGCCTTTCAAAAATCACGTACAGGCCGGACGTTTGTTCTAGACCATTGCCCTTGAACTTTAAGCCTGAGGGTGAGCCTGTACACAGTCACTCTCTCACCCTATCACTTCACATTTGTCACCACGGATCTGATGTAATGGAATTCCAGACTTGAGCAGACAGTACAGTCCACGTCGAATTATTGTGTGACACGGAAGTACACCTTACGTAGTTACGAACAGAACGTCATTATATTTGCCAGTGACTATACTTCAGCAATAGTGTGAAACAGCTTTATCAATCATCGGAACGCTTGGGGCAGCTGATAACAACACAGGTACTGTTGTAACTCGCCTCCAGGCTTCCATTAAGATTTTTCACTCGTCTAAAACAAACGTCAGGCCTGTACCACGGCCACGAGTGAACCTGCAATCCTGGGGTTAGTAGACCGACACGCTATCCACTCACCCACCGTGGCAAGGTATAAATGGAGTGATATTGCTTCTTACAGAAATAGATGGAAAGTTGGATGCCACCACTTGAGATAATGTTGTCATGGTTACCGATTTCCATTCCTTCATTAGTTTGTTATATTAAATTAAATTAGTTTTCTGGGAATATTTCAGATACTGTTGGTTTTAGAGCCTTATAATGTAGTTTTCGAGGCCCCCAAGTTTTGTTTCTGGCACCGAGGGGCTTTGTCTCCTCGTTGTACGCCATAATATAATACTAATAATAATAATAATAATATAATATAGGGATAGGAATATAATAGACCTGCCGTACCACACCAGCAGGTGTAAATCGCGTGAAAAAATTCTAGTGTACCCCTTGACCCCCTTAAGCGCATTATACGTATTGATGAATTTTACAGCTCAATTTGGTTCCGTGATAACCTTCTAGCCGTTTGCAAACTTTCACACCAATGTAATTAATGGAATTGCATTGCGTTTTACAGCAATAGATGGACCTCTGAGAATCTGTTGCCATGGTTACCGGCTTGTATTCGTTCATAAGTTTATTAAATGAAATTAGTTTTCTGGGAATATCTAAAAAATGGTTGGTTTTAGGGCCTTAAAATGTGGATTTCAGGGACCCTTTGGGGCCCCCGGGTTTTGCCTCTCACATTGAGGGGCTGAAAATGATCTTTGTCTCGTCCTTCTCCTATTTCAGCATGTATTTTAAGGGGGTAGGCCCTCTTTTATGAGAGGTACGGAGAAGGATTAAATCAATGATTAGTGTCGTGCCTCGGACGGATATCTGTGCCAAAGTTTACGTTGATACACCCAGTCGTTCTCGAGTTATAAGGGAACAAAGTTGTCCACAGACAAACAAACAAACCTACAGACAGACCAAAAAATTATTTTCGCGCGCATCCATAATAAAACAGTCTGAAACGAATAAATAACTCAAATTTCCGTAGAAATTGCGAAAAAAATACATACAAACTTTACTTTTTATGTACGTAGAGATATACTCCACCGCTCGGTGTTGACCGTGTTTTATTGCACAAATTTAGGTTTTATTCGCTAACCGTTGGAGATACACGAGAAGTGATAAGGACCTTTTGGATAGAAAATTAAATGATAAATCTCATGTATGCATCAAAAGTTTGCTATTTCTTATCGTTCTCTTTTATTTGAAATGGAACTATGAAATTTTGAAACCAAAGGGTGTAGTGACGTCACATATGTGCGTTTTACTCGCTTACCGTTGGAGATACACGAAAATTGAGAAGGACCCTTCGGATAGGAAAGTAAATTTATGAGCTCGTATGTGCCATCAAAAATTTCTATTTCTTAGCGTTCTCTTTTTATTTGATATGGAATTATGAAATTTTGAAACCAAAGGGTGTAGTGACGTCACTAAAATGATCGCCATATTTTAATAGTGGAAGATATCGAAATTAAAAGTATCCTATATGTAAACATGGTATTTCAGCTACATCTATGCAAAATTTCATTTAAATCGGACCAGTGGTTCTTGAGTTATTGAATAACAGACAGACAGAAAGACAGACACACACCATCTCATATTTAGCCTATTTTCAATTTTGAAAAAATAGGCTTATGAGATCACCTTTTGTCCGTGTGTGTGTGCGTGTGTGTGTGATTCGTGTGTGTGTCCCCCCCTAATAAAATCGAAACGGCTGGAGCGATTTCAATGAAACTCGGGAAGTTCATAGCACTATTCCCGGCGACCTCGACCGTGCCCTTTAAATTTAGTTACGTCTCTCCAATCCAACATGGCGGCTGTGCGAAATATTTCACTAGCATTCAATATCTCCAAAACTATTACCGATATCGTCCTGAAATTGTGTACGGTGATAAACGGCACTACTAGAAGTTCACCTATGAGACTTTCAAAAACCTGGTGACTACAAAACCAACATGGCGGCCAAGCGAAGTTGAGATATTTAAATAGACTTTTCTCGCGATTTAAATATCTAAATGTAATGAAACTTGGTACAGCAAATGTTTATACACATTGTAATGCACTGGAGTCTAATTTAGGTCAATTGTTTACATAACCTCAAAATGGCGGCTGTGCGAAATATTTCACTGACATTCTATATCTCCGAAACGATTACAGATATCACCCTGCAATTTTGTACGGTGATAAACGGTACTGATACAGGTATACCTATGTATATTTCATAAACCTGTAAAGTACGAAACGAACATGGCGAACAAGCGAATTTAAAATATTTTAATAGACTTTTCTCGTGATTTAACTCTCTGAGCGCAGTGAAATGTGGTACAGTAATTTATTTTGAAGATTGTAATGCACTGCCATCTAATTTAATTCAACTGTTTACATAACCTCAAGATGGCGGCTGTGCGAAATTTTAAAATTAAGTTTTAATTTCTTGTGTCGTAATCATGCGATCGAAGTGAAAGTTTGAATAATGAAGCTAGGCAATAATTGTCCTTGAATGGTACATAACTCTATGGCCTATACACGTAACACTCCTAAATGGTGAGCTCCCGAAATATTTAGACGGTTCTCAATATCTATGAATCTTTTACAGCAACCAAACTGAATTTTTTAATGTTCATAGAGACTATGAACATATGTTCACCTATAGAACTTTCAGGAACCTGGTGAGCACAAATCCAACATGGCGGCGACGCGAAGTATAAATATTTAAATGGACGTTTCTCGCGAATTAACTATCCGAGTGCCGTGAAACGTTGCACGTTAAATCCTTATACAAATGTTGATCCACTGGCATCTAATTTATTTCAATGGTTTGCATTATCTCAAGATGGCTGCTGTGCGTAATTTTAAATTCTCGTTTTTACTTCTTGTTGTCTAATCATGCGATTGAAGTTTGAATACCTCACGTACACAATAATATTAATAAAATATTACAAAAATAAAAATCCAACCTGGCGACCATCTGAAATATTTAGATGGTTCTCAATATCTACGAATCTGTTACAGCAATTAAACTGAAATTTTGTATGTTGATTGTGGCAGTTAACATAAGTAGGATATATGAAAATAGGCTGTATAGTTCTTCACGGAACTACTTGTTATAAATTAGTATGATGATAACCGAACATCAGTGTTCGTTACGTTAACTTTCTATTTAACTCAATTGCCATTTTTACATTAGTGGTAACGATTTATCCACTCAATGATGTACAAAGACATCTCAACTTGACTAAAATCAACACAACATTAATATCTCGAGGTTCAACCTCCCAAAATTGACTCTTATTGGTATATTCTATAAATTTTGAAATCACTCAACATACAGTGGACTACATTCACTTCAAAATCATGGTTTTGGGTACTCACATTGGTTAATCTAGTGGCTCCAACCAAACTTTTTCTCCAGTAACGCCCGCCATCATTTGCAAATTAGCAAAGCATTATCACACTTTTCACACACATTTTACATAATTTTTGCATTACAAAACACACTGCACGTTGCTTCTCCATGTCGAAGCTGTCGCTTCCTTTTTCACAAAACACGTTATATCAATTATTACACTGTTAATTTTACATATATTTAAATGACCATCACTAAAATCACACGATCACTATGTACATTTCTTAATGGTTGACCCTTCCTTGCAGAATTTCAGAAATGCAGGCGTTGAAGATCTATCCTTCACGACTATCCCGCATCTCGTTCGAAAGTCTCGATTCTCTGCCTAATGATTCCTAGCGGTCCCCAATCTGTCTATCAATTTCTATCCTTTGATACATTTCCCGATATCGCATAAATATGCTTCCACATCGTCCTGAGCATTAATTACAGTGGCATCCCTGCGAAATGTCATCACTCGCATAACAAAGTTTTTACCTGCGCCGTTCGACATCCTATTATACGTCTAACCAATAGCTTATATATTATGCTCGTCCATTGTACATTGTACTTGTACAATTACCACTTTCAATTGTCCTTCGGCCGAACTTAGAGTCCCCCTGAATGATCTGCTTATAACAAAACATTGGACAGTTCCACGTACATTATTATGATACCACATAATATCTCCTCGTCATGAGGTACGATTTCCTCATATGATATTTATTGTCTTTACTTGTACACCACACGGTACATTTTCTGCGTACTCAATAGTAATCACTTGTACTGCCGACTATAAAAGTATGGCACGACTGTCCTTATTAATTGTTCTTACTGCATGGTCAATGCGTTGATGCACTTAACTCAAGTCCGCGCGCCCCTCTCTGGATTCAGGCTGCGTGCGCTCTGCACTAGACTATGGTTCAACTGTCTATATTAATCGTTCTTAATTAGTGCCTTACTGCATGGTTACTATGTTGATGAGCACTCAACATACTAAAGTCCGCGCGTCCCCTCCTGGCTTCAGGCGGCGTGCGCTCTGCACTAGGCTATGGTTCAACTGACCCCGACTGTTCGCTCCACTGACCTTATATCTATTTGGAGACAAGAAGTAGGTCGAAAATTTCCTTGGAACTTCATCTCCTCTCTTCGTACATTTCTGGTCTTGAAATAACGTTTTCCCGGTCTATTTTTCCTCGCTGATCACATATCCGTCAGTGTGCTCGAGGATCGGCCAATTAATTAATATTAATTGCCTTTGCCAGCGCGTCCCCACGCCGTGTCACTGGTTTTCCCCCAAAGACATGGTCAGATTCTGGCGCTGGCCTCATTTCTACGGTGTCAATGCGCGTTACATTGAATCTGCCTCGATTTCAATGTTTGACGACTTGATAATTACCCTCCCGGCCATTCATTCACATAGGTGCAATCCTCATGTATCTGAGTTACTCCATTCCCGAGTAATCATTAAATTATTCTGGCATCCTCTCACCCCCCTGTACCTTTCCTTATGTTCGGGGAATCACTTGCCCATATATTACTGTCCTGCCTTGTCTCAGACAGCATAAATAGGTCAGAGTGATTGGCATGGCTCCACGAAACCACGCCTCAATTCCAGGCCTATTTATAATCTGTCAAGAGTTCTAACTCTCTGCATTAAGTCCAGAATTGTATGCATCGTACAGCCCAATACTGCCGTATTCTGCTAATATTTTCTACATTATATTAACAAATAATGTTAGAATTTGTTCATATCACAACAGTGATTTAATGTGTACTTTTTCTAGGGGTTTTATAGCTTAAACTTCCTCAAAAGATCTTGTGTTCTTTTCTTGCTGGTATCTATAGTCTGTACTCATTTACCACAGAGATCCAGGTTCGACACCAGTCAGCCTAACCCCGTTGGGCTCACCATTGCTCGTACATCCTTACGACGTAATTAGTAGTAATAATAATAATCATCATCTGAATGAATAAAATGTATGGCTACAATAGTGCCCAAAATTACACAACTGTTAATAATAATAATAATAATAATAACTCCTCCGATTTATTACATAGTTATCAAGCCGTCATTTTGAATATATTACAATTCCATTATGAAATATTACCATCATGTTGTTATCAACGTTTCAAACGTTTAAAATACTATAAGGGACATGCTGCTATTAACTTATTTTTTTCCTGCTTTTAATTTCATAATCTATTATCTTCTGTTCTTTTCATTTTCTAAATATTTTTTTACGTTTATTACTGTGTGCTGATCAAAGGCCACGCTATGATACCTGCGTGAAGATCAATTCAAAATTGAGAAGTGGGAGGTTATAAGTCTATTATTCCGAGATGGGAGAACAATGAATAAATTGTATGTGAAAATCATTGAAGGTTTAAAAATTAAGCTCAATCGTTTAGAAGAAATAGGAACGAATCTTTCTCAGCATTGTAACCATTCATCTACACTTCTTTCAATAAAATAAACTCTCCAAAATGAGAATTTATGACTTTGCAAGTAGCACAAATTGGTTTTTAATATTTGACCTAATATTAGATTTTGATTAATTCTTATACCTATTACCTATATATTCATAACTGATCAGTAGGAAAAAAAAATAAAAAAATACCATTTCGAATTCATGCAAGAAAAGTATGGATACCATCTGCAGAACAGGTAGCAAATCTTGAAACACTGGCCATATTGAATTGGTGACACTTACGGAAATGCTGAAGGCAGGGTAGGGGTTGGACGGGGTAATAGTCAGTCTTTATCAAGTTTCATTGAAATAGCAAGAGGTTCATGGTACTGCAGACGTGTGGTTTCACAAGCAACCAGCACCCTCCTTTGCGGAGGGCACAGACATTCTTGTTGAGCGTTGGTACAGCGGGAGAATATCTCTGAAAACTGTCATGGGATTGCTGTTGTTGTGGTATCATGTATATTGTGTTAGTTTCTACATACCGGTCTGAGATTCACTTCCACAACCCTTGTGTAGAGCGTTGGTATTGACTCATCCTGTATATTATTACCGTATTACTTTCCTTGTGGAAAACGTATGTCACGTTAATTATCTAAGCCATCAGAATGGAGCCGCGTTGTATGTCAGGAAATAATCACTGACATGCCATACAGCTCCATTCTGAAATCCTAGACAAACTAGGCATCGGCCGTGAAACCTACGGTATGAAAATTGTATGAAGTTATATCTTTTAACGGATAATATTACCATTGTGAAATGAAATGGTAGCAAAATAGAGAAGTTATTAAACAATAACCTAAATATAGTAATACAAGATAAGCAGAGAATACACGATTGGTGAAACACAAAGCTCGTAATACTCTACAGTAGATAATAGCGGTATTTACTAGCAACATATCAGTTCACACTTTTGTTAATTAAGTTTATATAAAGAGACACCTGTTAATTCTGTCTTCTTCTTCATATTCTCCTTCGTCTTTTCCCGCTCATGCGCGGTCGACGTTTTTGAAAAGCCTTTTCCATTTCCCTCGGTCCCAAATGGTGTTAACTGCTTCCCTGGGAAGTCCTCTCGCATGAAATCTATCCATCTTCTTCTAGATCTGCCTCCCTCCCTCCTGCAACTCTAGGTCGAGCACTCTTCTTCCTACTGAACCCATGTGCCATAGGCTCAAAAGGGGTCGAATCCATATATTTCGAGAAAGGAATGAAAGAAACATACAGTTTCTAATGTAACATAGAGAAATTTCAAGCCAGGATTCTAGCATAATATTGCGCAAGCCGCTGGACCAGGTGTTCAGAAGATGAGATCATGCCTCTTGACATTGAGAAGGAGCCAGTCATGGATATTAATAGAACGAGTGGAAAGTTTTTACTGTAAGACAGAGAAGCGTGACTCGGAAATCCAGCTTAGCTTGCTTTAAAATGGCAACAGCGCCGCTGTGCCAGTAGAAGAATAATTAAATTTAACCCATTTGCAGGAATAAAAATAAGTCAATAAATACTGTACTGTGAATTATTTCGGATTAGAGATTTTTGTGTAAAGAAATAGCTTGTAATAATTGCACAGGAAAGAACTGCAAATGCAGCATACGCCATTGGGGATTCACTGAGACCAAAGGAGTGGGGATTTTAAAAATGAACAGCAACACCCACGCAGCTGAAGACTACAAATTAATAAATATCTCAGAATTGCACGATCAATTCTTATGCGCAGTGAGATCATTTGACGTTTGGAAGACGAGCTTTCTGGAGATATAACTTTTATAATTGTACGACAATTGGTTCAAAAGTTGGTCACGAAAAGGACTAGGATTTTATCTTTTTGTGACTAAAGAGTATAAAACTCTTGGTCTCACCAAGCCAATCATGCAGTTTCCGATAGCCCAGGGGGGCGTCACTACGCATGATGCAGTCATTTCGACAGTCCGAATGGGGGCGTCACGCTGTATCAGTACATGCAGTATTCCGACAGTCCGTGAGGGGGCGTCACGCTGTAACACATCGAAGGCAGTTTACCAGTACTCCTTGAGGGGAGATGTTACATCCGATAGTCCAGGGGACGTGAAGCTACATCGCACCGAAGACAATATACAAGCTTTCCTTGAGGGGAAAAACGCTGTATCACATCGCATAGATAATATCCGACAGCCACGGGCGTCGCGGTATCAATAACTTACGTGATCCGTAAGGAGTTGCAAAGAGGTAATATTACAGTATCGCCGTGTTGAAAATTAGGAAAATCCTAGTTACAGGATTTAGGTCCGACAGTATAAAATTTACAGTGAATAGTTCATAAAATACAGTCAAAGCAGGCTGCGAACTTTGGACTCAGGGCGATAGGTCTTTTAGTAAACGACCAAAATTATCATAACGTACGGAAGTACCGGAACAGCCAGATAAACATTTATATCAAATTTAAAGAACCCGAGCAGGGAAAGACAGACAGAATAAGGTTCGCCAAATATTCTAGAAGATTAGAAGTTCGAGAACCGAATAAGCGAAGAGAAGGAAACGATAGACATTGTTTCAAGAAAGCAGATGAACTATTTCAAAAGCACTAAGACTCGAGAAGTATTGGTTGCTATAAAATCCATAGGTCACCGATAGATTATCGAGGGGACCGTGAACGAAACAGACTTTCGCTAAGATCAATAAATAGGATCTAAAAGGGGAGCCGTTTTAGTCAGAGAAATAGCAGATCGTCAGGAAAGAGATTCGAAGAAGTGCTATTGCAGGGAAGAAGTAGATGATTCGAGACTTTCATATTCGGAGAGGATAGGAAGCCGACATTACTAAATTTCACCCTTGGAGACGGGAGGTCAAGAGGTCACGTGTGATAGGCTTCAATAGCGGCCGAGTGATCAAAATTTGTGAAGTGTAAATATATCAAGATTTTGTGTTAAAAGTAATATATTTTCAGTGTCTTTATTGTGTGTTCTAAATGGATACACCAGTGTATTTAAAATGTTATCAGTGTTAAATGTATACGTGTTAAATATGTGTCAAGATATGTCTGTACATGCAATGAATTTGTACAAGATGGAGTAATTTTAAAAGGTGGGCAAAAATGAAGCATCGCACGAGAAGGAAGGTCAGGAAACGACCTAAAGCATGTGAGTAAAGATTTTCATTATGTTTTGGTGTCGGGGAAATGATTGTGTACAAATCCAGCGGAGTTTTTGAGTAAAAGGGATGTTTCTAAATAACTAATTACAAAATAAGAACGCGGTCTGAACAAAAACAAAATTTTGAGAAATTATAAATAATTATGTGAAAGAATAAATCCTGTAGAGGAAATGTATGAACAAAATGTCAGTGTATTTGACGAATGTTATAAAAGCAAGCGTATTAATAATAATAATAATAATAATAATAATAAAGGAAATATAAATAAAGATTAAATTGAATAATATGAAAATAAGAGCATTGGAGCCTTAATAAAAGTATAAGACATGAGGTTAATGCATGTTCTTAAAAATAGAGCGATTATAGTCAAAGGAAAAGATTAATGTAAAATTGAGATATGTATCAATTGTTAATATGGAATTTATCAGTTCTTTGGAAGACGCTAGGCCTTAAAATAATATATAGCGCAATGGAGCGTAATTTAAATAAAATGTCACGCTAGGAACGCGTAGAATTTAAATGTACTTGGTAAATTACTTATGAAGGGTAGTTGATTACGGGGAATTGAGATATGTTGTAAGTCCTCCAATAGTGACATAGATCACGAGGCCATGTGTGTGTTATTATGTAAAAGGGAGCAAATGTATGGTATTATTGAGCGTAGGTCATGTAGGCCACGGCTGACCCTAAATCGCATTTTGTATAAGTCCTCCAATGTGGAAATGGTTCCCGAGGCATGTTAAGAGTTTTGAACCTAGAATCTTCTTGTTATTGAAGCCCCTAATTATTCGTCGTAGAATGTGTATTACTCTTCCCAATCAATGAGGACCTTTCATAATTAATAAATGCCAAGGTTACGAAAGTGGTTTATGAGCCCAATAATATTGTTGAAAGTAAAAGGAGAAGTAAATGCCAGGTCTCTCCATAGAACTGAAAAAGAAAGGAAGATTTGTTTTAAAAGCATTGAGGAGAGCTCCAACCGCAGACTAGACGGGAAGTCACCCTAACAGTCATAAATCTCGTTCAAGTATACGGTCGGACCCTAATAGCAGGAGGGTTGGTGAAGGCCGTCTGTAAGAAGAAATAATACACCGTGAGTGTTTAAAAGTTGTTAATGACCCGGGCGTTGAACCGAGGTCCTTGTAGATTGATATTATCGCTTGCCAGTTCAGATCGTAGTTTTCTTATGTGATAATGGTCTTATAAGATAAATAAAATAAATAACAATCCCTATCGTAATGTTGTATGGAAGTAGGATTCCACGAGTTAAATGAAGATAACTAGGTTCCGGGAGTAATCATAGTTTTTGACTGTGTCAAGTAATCTTTATAACTCTGGAGTACAGAAGTATTTTCCCGATCACTATGGTGAATTTGTAAAACTTGAGAGAGGTGGTAAATGCTGAGAAAATGTGAAGTGCCCAAATATTTAAGTAGAGAATTAACATGTACTTTAAATGTAATTAGATATTTGTTTTGATGATAAGAAAATATAAAAATAGTTATTGAGGTGTACAAAAGAATGACACCATTATTAATAGAAAGCATCGAGCCAAAGGAGCTCGTAGTTATATGGAACTTTAAGATAGATACTTTATGGAAGTAAAAATAATTATGAATTGTTGGTTTTAAATGAAACCATGTGTTTTAATACAATATTTGTTTAATTCTTATATTATTCCTTGTTCACTTTGAACAAGTAGAAGGATTTTGGTCAGTAGTTTATTTGTTTTATTGTTTGTAGCGCCATAATTTTGATTAATTAAATGTTTTGAAATAGGAGTTGATTTTGTTGTTATTTTGTAAGTGTATCCTCTATTTAATCCAAAATGTGTAAGTCACAGAGTGGGAGAACATACTACAACCCCGAAAATCCCGAATTGAGCAATGCTGGCATACTGTGATTTGCATATTTCTTGCTAAAAGGGCACACTACATTGATTTCATCTCGGCGCTTAACATGATCATACCAGAGCAATCCCTTTCTTGGACTTTCATGAATACTTGAGTCACTTTAACGCTGCTCCGGATGAAGGAGTTCTTAATGTGGTCTTTCCTCGTAACACAACACATCCATCTCAGCATTTTCATTTTGGCTACATCCAGTCGCTTATTTTGTGATTGTACCGTTGGCCAAGTTTCTGCTCCATATAGCATGGCAAGCCTCACCGCACATTTATAGGCTTTTCCCGTTACTTGGACGTTTAGTCTCCTGTCACAGAGAACACTAGACAACCTCTTCCACCTGTTAGTACAGTAACATGGTAATAACAGATGTCTCTTCAATACTTAATTAATACATATGCCAATACGTCCATTAAACACATTTTTCGTCATGGTTAAAGCTTTCGCTTCATATAATACTTTCGATAACATTGATTGGGCAAATTGTTTGACATTTTGAAAACGACTGGAATTAAGTTCAGGGATAGGAGGTGATCCACAATCTATACAGAAAACAGACAGCAGTTATTCAAGCCGAAGGACTTGAGAGAGAAGCTGCTATTCAGAAAGGTGTAAGGCAACGCTGCAAGTAATCACCCATACTTTTCAATTCTTACACTGAAGAAGCAGTGAAGTATAATGGAGAATTATTTAAAGTGGGAGTGAAGATTCAAGGAAAAATAATTTCAACAGTGAGATTTGATGGCGTCATCGTTATCTTGGCTGACTCGCCAGAGGATTTGAATGAGTTTTTGAATGGTATGGATTCCGTCCTGAGGTAAGAATTCCTGATGAAAATTAATAAATGTAAAACAAATAGCCTATATTGAAATGCAGCCGAAATATATCAGAAACCTCTATGGACATCAGATTGGCAGGTGAATAGTTAAAAGAAGTAGGAGACTTATGTTACTTAGGAAGCAAAATAACCAGTGATGGACGAACCAAAGAAGATATAAGAAGTAGGTTGGCTCAGGCAAGGAAAGCATTTCTACTGAAAATGGGTCAGTTGACATCGAAAATATACTTAGGTAATAGGAAGTCATTTTTTAAAGCCTTTGTCTGGAGCGTGGCGCTCTATGAAAATAAAACTTGGACTGTTGGTGCAGCAGAAAAGACGAGAATTTAAGCGTTTGAAATGTGGTGTTGCAGGAGAATGATGAAGATAAGATAGGTAGATAGGGTTACAAACAAAGAGGTATTAAGACGAGTGGGAGAGGAGAGTTGTTTCTGGCGACTGCTAATGAAGAGAAGAGATAGGTGGTAGGACTCAAACTAAGACACCCAGAAATTGCAAGCTTAGTTATGGAAGGAAGGGTCGATGACAAGAACTGTAGGGGTAGACCAAGGTTAGAATATGTTAAACAGATTGCCTCGGATGTAGGATGTGGTAGCTATGTAGAGACGAAACGATTAGCTTGAGACAGGAAGGCATGGACGGCTGCATCAAACTAATCAAACGACTGAAGGCTCAAACAAAAACAATACTTTCGTTGAAAGATCCGATCGTATGTTGCATTGCTTTGCACAGTTAGGAGGGGGACCTCCTATATTCCCTGCCTCTAGTGAGAAGGTGTTACCAGGTTTTGATGATCGGATAGGAGAAGTCGATGACTGCAGCTCGTGCTGGAGTCATGGAGAAAATGCAGACCGACATGTGAGCTCTTCCCTGCATGAGCATTTCTACCATTCCATTCCAGGACCCGTTCGCAATCTGGATCCCGTAAGCATTGTCTGGTGCTGGATGAATTACCAAACTGGAACAGAACGCTATTGCTTTAGGGTGACCATTATCATACATGATGATTTACCAACGTCACCTAACTTTGCGTTGGAGA
Source organism: Meconema thalassinum (assembly GCA_946902985.2). Classification (NCBI taxonomy): domain Eukaryota; kingdom Metazoa; phylum Arthropoda; class Insecta; order Orthoptera; family Tettigoniidae; genus Meconema; species Meconema thalassinum. Next base: position 129,329,736 of record OX336391.1, on the reverse strand, counting down.
TTTAAGGTAGGTTAATATATTGTTTGAAACGTGCTATTCAAATGTCTACCCCTTATTAATCCCGTTTCGAACGGTGTCGGTGAGTGCTATTCAAATGTATTACTCACATAATAATATTCATAACTAGCAGGTACCCGCGGCTTCGCTCGCGTCATAGTCGTGTCACATTGTTCTTCAATGAAATGCAGGTTTAATCCCGTTCACACCCCTTTAGAACTTGAATATCCAAAAATCCCTCCTTAGTAGACGTTTTCGACGCACAACAAACATAATCCCAAAATATCATTTTTCTAACTTAAATAGTTTTGGTTGGTCGATGAGAGTGAATATCCAAAATTCCTTAGTTAGTGGACGTTTTTCTTCCAGAATTTCATCCCTCCCCATGAGCCCCTTAAATTAGTTTTATAAAAAAACCGGTCGAACACCTATTTATTTAATTATTTATTTATTATTAAGCTGATTGTTTTCCTCTGAGTTTCAAACTCCTCGCCTATGGCGTTTAATAGAAGCACGCTCCGTTAGGAATCCGTCAACCCCCACTTTTCACCCCTTTCACTCATAATATACACTACATCGAAAAACCATTAGACATGTGTCAGCTTATTTTAAATGATTGGTTTATATGCCAAGTATAACATCCCCAAATCAAACCACTCGTGAGATATTGTTATTCGATGAAATGCAGGTTTACCCCCTTAACACCCCTTTTGAACCTGAATATCCAAAAATCTTTCCTTAGTGGACGTTTTCGACATACAATGAACATATCCCCAAAATTTCATGTTTCTAACTTCAATAATTTTGGCTGGGCGATGATGAGTGGGTGTGTCAGTCAGGACATTTTCTTTCATTTATTTTTGAGAATTTCACCCCTCTACATGAACCCCTTGAATGGGATTTATGAAAAAAATGGTCGAACACCTATTTACTTATTTTTAAGCTGATTTTTTTCCGCTGAATTTCAAACTACTTGCTAATGTCGTTCAATAGATACACGCTCCGTTAAGAATCCTTCAACCCCCAATTTTCACCCCTTTCACCTCATAATATACACCATATCGATAAACCCTTAGACATATGTCTGCTTATTTTATTGATTAATTTATATGCCGAATATCACATCCCCAAATGATACAACTCGTGATATATCGTTAATCAATGAAATGCAAGTTTGACCCCCGTAACACCCCTTCAGAACATGAATATCAAAAAATCCATCCTTGATGGACGTTTTCGACATACAGCGAATATTTCCCCAACATTTCATGTTTCTAACTTCAATAATTTTGGCTGGGCGATGATGAGTGAGTGAGTAAGTCAGGACATTTTCTTTAATTTATTTTTCAGAATTTCACCCCTCTCATGAACCCCGTAATTGGATTTATGAAAAAAAAAACGATCTAACACCTATTTACTTATTTTTAAGCTGTTCTTCCCCCGAGTTTGATGAGTGAGTGAGTTAATCAGTTAGAATACTTTCTTTCCTGTTTTTCCCCAGATTTAACTCCTCTCCAAGGGCCCCAAAAATTGCATTAATGAAAAAACGGTCGAACACCTATTTACTCATAATTTAAGCTGTTTTTTTCATTGAATTTCAAACTTCTCGCTTATGTCATTTAAGAGATACACGCTCCGTTAAGAATCCTTCAACCCGCAATTTTCACCCCTTTCACCTCATAATATACACCACATCGATAAACCCTTAGACATATGTCTGCTTATTTTTAATGATTAGTTGATATGTAGAATATCACATCCCCAAAGAAAACACTCATGAGATATCGTTAATCAATTAAATGCACGTTTATCCCCTTAAAACCTCTTCAGAACCCGAATAAACAAAAATCCTTCCTTAGTTGACGTTTTCGACATACAGCGAACATATTCCCAAAATGTAATGTTTCCAACTTCAATAGTTTTCGCTGGGCGATGATGAGTGAGTGAGTCAGTCAGGTCATTTTCAGTCAATTATTTTTACCAGAATTTTACCCCTCCACATGGACCCCTTAAATTAGATTTATGAAGAAACGCTCGAACACCTATTAACTTATTTTTAAGCTGTATTTTTCCCCTGAGTTTGATGAGTGAGTGAGTTAGTCAGTCAGTTAGGACACTTTCTCTCCTTTCATTTTCCAGAATTTCAACCCACCCCATTAAATTGAATTTATGAAAAAACGGTCGAACACCGATTTACTAATTTTTAAGCCATTTTTTTTCCGCTGAGTTTCAAACTTGTCGCCTATGTCGTTTAAGAGATACAAGCTCCGTTAGGAATCCTTCAACCCTCACTTTTCTCCCCTTTCACCTTATAATATACACCACATCGAAAAACCCTTAGCCATATGTCTGCTTATTTTTTATGATTAGTTTATATGCCGAGTATCACATCCACAAATGAAACTACTCGTGAGATATTGTTATTCAATAAAATGCAGGTTTAACCCCCTTAAGACCTCTTTAGAACCTGAATATCCGAAAATCCTCCCTTAGTGTACGGTTTTGACAAACAACGAACATTCCCCAAAATGTCATGTTTCTAACTTCAATATTTTTGGCTGGGCGATGATGAGTGTGTTAGTGAGTGAGTCAGGACATTTTCTTCCATTTTTTTTCAGAATTCCACCCCTGCCCATGAACCCCTTAAATTTGATTTATGAATAAAGAACTGTCGAACACTTATTTACTTATTTTTAAGCAGTTTTCTCTCCCTGAGTTTGACGAGTGAGTGAGTCAGTCAGTCAGTTAGGACACTTCCTTTCTTGTTTTTGCCCCCCAGAATTTCACCCCTCCCCATGGGCCTCTTAAATTGGATTTATGAAAAATAACGGTTGAACACCTATTTACCTATCTTTTAAGCTGATTTTTTCCCGCTGAATTTCAAACTCCTCGCCTATGTCGTTTGAGAGATACACGCTTCTTCACCCCCCAATTTTCACCCCTTTCACCTCATAATATACACCACATCGAAAAACCCTCAGACAAGGGTCTTCGTAATTTTAATGATGAGTTTATATGCCGAGTATCACATCCCCCAATGAAACCAATCGGGAGTTATTGTTATTCAATGAAATGCAGGTTTAACCCCCCTAACTCCCCTTTAGAACCTGAATATCCAAAAATCCTTCCTTAGTGGGCGTTTTCGACTTACGGCGAACCTATCCTTAAAATTTCGTGTTTCTAACTTTAATAGTTTTGGCTGGGCAATGATGATTCTGTGAGTCAGTGAATCAGTCAGTCAGTCAGGACACTTGGTTTTATTTAAGAGAAGATAATAATAACACTCAAAGGAGAATACATATACACACTTGGTGGTGATGAACAGTACCAGATGGATGAAGAGGATTTTTGAATATTTCAGGAAGAGGGGGAGAGAGCCGAAATGTTTTTGGGAAGTGAGATTGGACTTGGATCGGATGGGGTTGAAGGAAGACGACATTATGGACAGAGAAGACTAGTTAAGGAGTTTACAAGTTTCTGGGGTACAAGGGAGTTGTTAGTGAGGAAAGACAGATCTTACACGGAGGAACAGATCAAGGAAGAGGTATTGGCAAAGAGTGAAAACAAAAATAATGTAAAAACTGTCAAACGTAAGCCGTAACCAATGAATAGAACAATAACCGTAACAATGCATACCTAAAATTGAGAGTTTCTGCCACTTCACGAACAATGTCTGCGAACACTCCATGGGCTTCTGGATGGCCCTCCAAGTTCTTGGTGACGTAGTGTAAGGGCGGGGACTGAAGGCAAAAAGAGGAGAATTAACTGGTGGCACCCTTAATAATTCTATTGGCGAATTTAGCTACATGCATAATAGACTAAATCCAAGAAGGAATGGTCCCCTTTTGTTAAACCTATCGTCTCAAACTAATTGACGGTGACACGTAGGCCAATACGAAAACAGAATGCAGTATGTAATAATCCCTCAACACAGCTCACTTGTTTCTATAGACGTTTGTTTCAAGCTGTTATCATGGTAAGTGAAGTTAAGGTATATGCGTACGTTTCGAACCTCGTAGTTATTCAGTTGGTACTGCCCCCGTAATTGAATTATATAGAGACCACGGTGGCTATATTGAAATTTATAAGGAAAGTTATGGCTGTCATAGTTATGTCGTGGGTAGTCATGACGTAAGCACGGATGACGTAAATGTTATGCCAGCAGGCTACTTGAGCTGAGATTCTCAGTGACGTCAGCATTTAGTCGAGAATGTTCCAAGATTTACGACGCAGTCGCAGGAAACGAGGAATTCTGCTGAGGAAGAAACTAGGCTATTGGAGGAGAGGCTTGAACCAATGAACGATAGTTTCAAGGAAGACGGAGATTGCTGAAACTATGGTATTTTTATTACTTTTGGAATGCAGAATTGTGGAAATCCATTTGCAGTAAATTGGAATTTTGGTGAAATTTATTTTCAGTTTTTGAATTTTGAAAATCCGTCATGTATTAACGAAGTTGGAACTTTTAGCGATGACGCAGTATCACGCTTTGGAAGGGATGGAAACGCCCCTCGTGAAGTTAATAAAAGGGCTTGCGCAGAAGAGAGGAGTCTCTTTCATTCTCCGATCATTCTCAGATCTCATTCTCAGATCATCGAAGTATAATTGTGAAAGTTCTGTTCTTATACAGTCATTATAGTGAGACGTCGAAGTGAACAGTAGTGAAAAGAGTCGTCTTTATAACGCGTGGCGAAGCCACTATATTAACGAGATCCATGTCAAACTAGGTGAAGTTAAAACGGACCTTAGAACGCTTCTACAAGTTTAGTTTTGAACAGTTAGCGGTCGCCGATAAGCTAATTGTATTGTGCAGTGCTATATAAAGTAATAGAGAAAAGCAGAACAATTTCGACCGATTAGTGTGAAAGATATTAGCAGTTTTATACGACTGACAAAAGTGATTATCTCGCCACAAGAGAAGCACTATTGTATATCCAGAATCAACGCCACGGCTTACGCTGTTAGTGGAATAGAAAGACTTCAGATTGCTTTGTTACACAACGCTACAGTATAATGGAGCAATTTAATACGGCAGTTTGTTCTTCTATGACTACAACCGAAGAGCAGATGGAAGGCTAAAGGACTTAATGCAATTGGGACATATTTCAACGGAGTAAGATAGCAACATGGAACTTCGCTAATTGCTATTCCACACAAGCGAACATGTGGTGAATACCATCTATACCCATGTTTCGTGATTAAAGGCTGAATACCATCGAACAGCCATGGAAACAATTTCATACTCTTTCAATATGAATAATTTCTTCGGAAATTTCTACAAAAAAAAACTTCACGGCGATTGTCAACTGGAACTTCAGGGAATTTTTCAAGAGAGGTCAGGGATATCCCGACTCACAAAGAAGATTATTGCCGGAAGGATGTCTATTCGTCTTCGAGGAGCAGAGCGATTCACGGAGAAGGAAGCAGTTCGATTCTCCGAGGGTGCTATTTCCTATTTCGAGGATGGAGCTCAGCTTTAACTTGGTGAAATGGATCCATCAGCAGTCTTCTTTGGGGAATTTTCCTCTGGAACGTCAATCGGCAGATAAGGTAGTTGTGAACGTTTATTGTATTTGAGTTTCTTAATAATGTTTGAGCAACCATTTTTCCCATATTTTTATCCTCATGTTTTTGCCCTATTTTCTTGTTGAGATTCCTATTCTCAGTACACCTTGTTGAGTTATCCCTTTTTCGACGATTTATTAAGACATTGTTATGTCATGGGCATAGTTAATGATTTTGAATCAGTTGAGACTGATATTTAGATTTTTCAGTAATTAATATTTTTATAAGTCACGATTTGACTGTAAGTTAATGATTTTTATGGCAGATTTAAATTCAGACAGCGTGTCATTTTATTAAAGTAATTCTACCCCAGTTTAATTACTTTGACCAATTTTCTGTCATCATCAAGAAGGAAGAACATTTAAATGATTTTAGAGCGTTAAAATCTCTTACGTTGTCGACGATCTTGGAAATACTAGTCGTTATTTGAATTGATTGCAACACAGACATTTATCGTCAGTTATGAATGAACATTGCATCATAGACACTTTTGTGAAAGATTAACGTTAATAATGAATTATTGAATGCATTAAAGTCAAGAACTTTTGTTAGGAGTTTTTCTCAATTAGAGATATATATAACGATATTTGCATTCCCTAGTCTAATTGGATTCTATTCGACTACTTTGCATTTTAGTCGCACTTTATTTGATGATAGTATTTTTATACTACAATTTCTTTTAAGATGTTAATCTTAAAGTTTGATAGACCAGACAGGCGTATATAAGCGTATTCACTATTAAGTTTGTTTGTGATTGGCAAGTTTTGACTTCATTTCGGTTCATGAATGAAATCCACGAAGGTTAAATAAAAACAGTTTTGAAACAATTAATGATTATAAAAATTTTTAAGTGGAACTATAAATGTATAATCGCTAGTGCAGCGCGTGTTGAAAGTCGCTGATGTATAATGCCCTTGAATATGAAGGAAGTTCCCACAGGAATTAATGTTAAAGAATTATTTGTGGAAGTTTTTGTAAGTTATGTGGAAGTTTTTAATGCCATATAGATTAATATATGATGATTTTGGGCCTAATTATAATGCAGTTTGTGCATTATTGTGTTAACGAAGGATTTTCCGCTGGAATAAGATTGTCATAGTTCGTTGAAAATTAATCAAGTGAATTAACTGTTATAATTAACACGAGTTTTGAAAGAATTTGAGATAAGATTTTGAATGAAGATTACCGTCACAAATAATTATTAAAACCTTTATTAAAACCAGATTGTGACATTAACATGTATAACTAACCTTCATTGGTCGATTATATTAATCACGATTATGAAAATTACCAACCGGATGAACATGTGGTTAATGTATTTCTTAAATTAATAATTGAAACGATTTAAATGTTAATATTGTAAATACTTGCTGTAAATATTTTTGAAAATAATGTGGAACGAGAGTGATGTTAAAGGCGTGCTTATAATATTTTTATTGTCTTTGACAAATATTATGAACAATTTCTAATTGTTATAAATAATTTATGTGATTTTGTTATAAACATTTAAGAGCTAATTAAACATTTGGATTGAACTTAACAAGTTTAAGGAATTAACATAATGATCCAATAGGATGTGAGCAAAGTACTTGAAAGATTTGCGTAAATAAATGTGAGTTGTCTTGTAGACATTTATAAGCTTGAGAGAGCAAGCTGTATTCTTACATAACGTAGCACGTGAGAAGGGAGTCTATTTGACCAGTATGCAACAGGTTGGAGGGTAGCTCACAGCTGTGCCAACATCTGGTTATCAGCGGGCTAGATCGTCCACACTCTGGCCTTGCGACTATAAATACCATTCTCATGTTTATTAAAAGGAAACCGAGTGCTCTATATATGTCACACCCTGACGTCCTTTTCCAATCCAATTATGTTATGAATATTACGTTATTTGGAGCTCGTGGGAGCTAGTGTGTTCTATATCATGTTGTATGATAATTTTGCAAGTCCTACAGGAGGACGTAGTCAGATTGACTTGGGCTACTGATAGCCACGTTTATTTTGTTATTAAAATCTTACCCTTTATTTGAAATAAAGCTTTTGTACAGTTCAAAGTTCTCGTCTTCGTTCTGGTTCATTTTTAAATGTCATGGTGGAGGTTATTGTGTGAACAGACTTTTAGTGATCCTGTTGTCAACTCAATCCCCGAGATAATTAAGAGGTAAGTAACAGTAAGTATGAACTCCCGTCTATTTTGGTGTGTTCCACAATGATTTCCTGTGAACTTCTGTGCTCTTATCTCGATAGTATCTGTCAGTGCCATTTTCATTGATGTAGCTGAGCCGGTGCGATTGATTGTTGGCAATCCGATTGAGGGGGCGGATATCTGACAGCCTACTATCCGGGTAAACGGGGACAGAAAGTGAAGGTGTTAAAACTAAAGCAATATTGCATATATTGTGCGGATAGGTTTGTAATAATACACTAGACCAGTAAACTGGAAATATTCACTGTATGGATTCGGGTCATTGCCATTATAGTCCAGATTTATACCCATTTGCTTGTATCATACGTGAAACATATTCCGAAGAACATGCGTGGTGGGAAATGAACCTTTCAGTGACAAAGAAGCACACAACTTGCTGTGAAAGTCTCATGAAGAAGGATTGAAATAACTAACCAGTGTGAAGGGAAGAAAAGGATACACAATGGGGAGATTATGTAGAAAATGTTTTACTTTTGTTAAGACGTGCATTTATCCTAACCTAAGAAGGTAGTGTTTGAAGCCAATTTTTCAGTGTTGCCTTAGTGAAGGATATAAATATGATCTTCAGTCGGTCAACACGTTTGTACCCAAATTACCATGATTGTTGTTCTCCAAATCTGAAATAAATCACATGAGATTAATAATCCATAATAAGTAATTAATACTGTAATTGTGTTGCCCAAATCCTTCTAAGTGCCTAAACGTTGTATGGGAGATATAGTGCAAAAACATATCGGAGGAGCTATCATGTTACATTTTACTATTTAATATAGTGTGCACTAAATTGGACAATTATTGTAACTAGATTGTTATGTTCAATTAATGATATTGCATGTCACATAAGTACTATCACATTGTAAAGTCAGAAATACTAAACATAGATAAGTGCCTATACTCATTTACATAAAAATTAGTTAAGTGCCAAGGTAGTATTAACACTTACTCGATACTCCATCTTAGAATTGGGTGGCCTGGCTCATCACCACAATCCGCCACAAGAGTTGGGTACAACTTCGAAATAAGAAAATCTTGAACGTTTAAACTAAATTCGGTTTCAACAAAGAGTAAATAAATGATCTGGGAGTACGAGATCTAAGTAATTCAAGGACGTGAAATGGGATTGGGTTCATAGGTTCACTAAGCCGAAGTTAATTTAATAATTGTCCAAGTGTCGATATGAAAATGTATCAAGATTGAACAAGTAAAATAAAACATTCTGCATTTATTTTCGATGCACAGATTTCACAGAATAAAAGTATATGAGTCTCCTATCCATACACATAGAGAACATCGAAATTAAATCTTGCAGTGCAATATAAATCAAATAATTAAGTCTCAAAAACAATTTTAAATCGGGCAAATTCTCCCTTTGGAGATAACCAAACATACGGAAAGCCATTCGTTCCCTACACTTTAATTTAAGTTAAATCACATTTTCATTCCACTCATCTCTTATTATAGAGTCCGTAGATGAGATGATTTCAATTAAATCAAATAAAGAAAACATCGTCTGTACTGGATCTCCTTCTAACTAATCACTTTTGTTAGAATTATGGATGTGCACTCTTATCATAAAAATTCGTATTCACACGTCGCTCATGCTTGCTTTGACTGTTATAATTAATCTACAATAAATCCTCTGCTCTTCCATTTTCAAACACTTTTGGTTTCAATATTTGATCAAGTTATTTAAGTTTAAATTTCGTTATATCTTTGGTTCATTTTTACAATATTCTTCACACTCTTCGATGTAACACTCCACACTAACATTTCCATTTCAATCAGATGTTGTAACTAAAATTGGATTTTGCAACACTCAAATTCTAGTAACCATTAACATATGACAGCATTCTGACTGATGTCTCATTAGACTGTTAATTTCTAAAATAGAAGCCATCAGTTTCCATAATTAATTTTAGTACAAATTTATTTCTTACAACTCTTAGTTTTACGGGGATTTATCAGCTTTTATTTCAACCATCATTTACCATTTACTCCAATATCCCAATTTTACTTTAAGTGGTAACATCATTTTATCATTTGTAAGATCACGTAGATCGAACGTTCGATATACATTATCATAATTCACTTTTACTTCATCATTATTTCATTATTATTATTATTATTATTATTATTATTATTATTATTATTACTTCACAAATTATATCAATTACTTATAATCCGCATTTAACTTTAATTACATTGTACTTGATCTCATTCACAGTTGTTAATTTTTTCTAGAAAATACCAGTCTAATATAAAACTCAGCAATTCTTCTAGGTTTGTGCCGTGTCTTGTGTGGGGTTTCGCCCAGGACACCAAGCTAGGCTCATCGGCGGGCTCTTGGTGTCCCCGCCCGGACCCCCACAGGAGTGACGAACTGCGCGCCACCTCCCTTTATATAAGGTGCAACTGCACCACTTGACTTCGAGAACTAAAAGCTCAAGCAGCCTTAACCTCCCTATGAAGGCTTCCAAAAAGATGGTATATTGGTTTTCACGGCCGGTGAATTAAAACTCAGCAATTCTTCTAGGTTTGTGCCGTGTCTTGTGTGGGGTTTCGCCCAGGACACCAAGCTAGGCTCATCGGCGGGCTCTTGGAGTCCCCGCCCGGACCCCCACAGGAGTGACGAACTGCGCGCCACCTCCCTTTATATAAGGTGCAACTGCACCACTTGACTACGAGAACTAAAAGCTCAAGCAGCCTTAACCTCCCTATGAAGGCTTCCAAAAAGATGGTATATTGGCTTTCACGGCCGGTGAATTAAAACTCAGCAATTCTTCTAGGTTTGTGCCGTGTCTTGTGTGGGGTTTCGCCCAGGACACCAAGCTAGGCTCATCGGCGGGCTCTTGGTGTCCCCGCCCGGACCCCCACAGGAGTGACGAACTGCGCGCCACCTCCCTTTATATAAGGTGCAACTGCACCACTTGACTACGAGAACTAAAAGCTCAAGCAGCCTTAACCCCCCTATGAAGGCTTCCAAAAAGATGGTATATTGGCTTTCACGGCCGGTGAATTAAAACTCAGCAATTCTTCTAGGTTTGTGCCGTGTCTTGTGTGGGGTTTCGCCCAGGACACCAAGCTAGGCTCATCGGCGGGCTCTTGGTGTCCCCGCCCGGACCCCCACAGGAGTGACGAACTGCGCGCCACCTCCCTTTATATAAGGTGCAACTGCACCACTTGACTACGAGAACTAAAAGCTCAAGCAGCCTTAACCTCCCTATGAAGGCTTCCAAAAAGATGGTATATTGGCTTACACGGCCGGTGAATTAAAACTCAGCAATTCTTCTAGGTTTGTGCCGTGTCTTGTGTGGGGTTTCGCCCAGGACACCAAGCTAGGCTCATCGGCGGGCTCTTGGTGTCCCCGCCCGGACCCCCACAGGAGTGACGAACTGCGCGCCACCTCCCTTTATATAAGGTGCAACTGCACCACTTGACTACGAGAACTAAAAGCTCAAGCAGCCTTAACCTCCCTATGAAGGCTTCCAAAATGATGGTATATTGGCTTTCACGGCCGGTGAATTAAAACTCAGCAATTCTTCTAGGTTTGTGCCGTGTCTTGTGTGGGGTTTCGCCCAGGACACCAAGCTAGGCTGATCGGCGGGCTCTTGGTGTCCCCGCCCGGACCCCCACAGGAGTGACGAACTGCGCGCCGCCTCCCTTTATACAAGGTGCAACTGCACCACTTGACTACGAGAACTAAAAGCTCAAGCAGCCTTAACCTCCCTATGAAGGCTTCCTAAAAGATGGTATATTGGCTTTCACGGCCGGTGAATTAAAACTCAGCAATTCTGCTAGGTTTGTGCCGTGTCTTGTGTGGGGTTTCGCCCAGGACACCAAGCTAGGCTCATCGGCGGGCTCTTGGTGTCCCCGCCCGGACCCCCACAGGAGTGACGAACTGCGCGCCACCTCCCTTTATATAAGGTGCAACTGCACCACTTGACTACGAGAACTAAAAGCTCAAGCAGCCTTAACTTCCCTATGAAGGCTTCCAAAAAGATGGTATATTGGCTTTCACGGCCGGTGAATTAAAACTCAGCAATTCTTCTAGGTTTGTGCCGTGTCTTGTGTGGGGTTTCGCCCAGGACACCAAGCTAGGCTCATCGGCGGGCTCTTGGTGTCCCCGCCCGGACCCCCACAGGAGTGACGAACTGCGCGCCACCTCCCTTTATATAAGGTGCAACTGCACCACTTGACTACGAGAACTAAAAGCTCAAGCAGCCTTAACCTCCCTATGAAGGCTTCCAAAAAGATGGTATATTGGCTTTCACGGCCGGTGAATTAAAACTCAGCAATTCTTCTAGGTTTGTGCCGTGTCTTGTGTGGGGTTTCGCCCAGGACACCAAGCTAGGCTCATCGGCGAGCTCTTGGTGTCCCCGCCCGGACCCCCACAGGAGTGACGAACTGCGCGCCACCTCCCTTTATATAAGGTGCAACTGCACCACTTGACTACGAGAACTAAAAGCTCAAGCAGCCTTAACCTCCCTATGAAGGCTTCCAAAAAGATGGTATATTGGCTTTCACGGCCGGTGAATTAAAACTCAGCAATTCTTCTAGGTTTGCGCCGTGTCTTGTGTGGGGTTTCGCCCAGGACACCAAGCTAGGCTCATCGGCGGGCTCTTGGTGTCCCCGCCCGGACCCCCACAGGAGTGACGAACTGCGCGCCACCTCCCTTTATGTAAGGTGCAACTGCACCACTTGACTACGAGAACTAAAAGCTCAAGCAGCCTTAACCTCCCTATGAAGGCTTCCAAAAAGATGGTATATTGGCTTTCCCGGCCGGTGAATTAAAACTCAGCAATTCTTCTAGGTTTGTGCCGTGTCTTGTGTGGGGTTTCGCCCAGGACACTAAGCTAGGCTCATCGGCGGGCTCTTGGTGTCCCCGCCCGGACCCCCACAGGAATGACGAACTGCGCGCCACCTCCCTTTATATAAGGCACAACTGCACCACTTGACTACGAGAACTAAAAGCTCAAGCAGCCTTAACCTCCCTATGAAGGCTTCCAAAAAGATGGTATATTGGCTTTCACGGCCGGTGAATTAAAACACAGCAATTCTTCTAGGTTTGTGCCGTGTCTTGTGTGGGGTTTCGCCCAGGACACCAAGCTAGGCTCATCGGCGGGCTCTTGGTGTCCCCGCCCGGACCCCCACAGGAGTGACGAACTGCGTGCCACCTCCCTTTATATAAGGTGCAACTGCACCACTTGACTACGAGAACTAAAAGCTCAAGCTGCCTTAAACTCCCTATGAAGGCTTCCAAAAAGATGGTATATTGGCTTTCACGGCCGATGAATTAAAACTCAGCAATTCTTCTAGGTTTGTGCCGTGTCTTGTGAGGGGTTTCGCCCAGGACACCAAGCTAGGCTCATCGGCGGGCTCTTGGTGTCCCCGCCCGGACCCCCACAGGAGTGACGAACTGCGCGCCACCTCCCTTTATATAAGGTGCAACTGCACCACTTGACTACGAGAACTAAAAGCTCAAGCAGCCTTAACCTCCCTATGAAGGCTTCCAAAAAGATGGTATATTGGCTTTCACGGCCGGTGAATTAAAACTCAGCAATTCTTCTAGGTTTGTGCCGTGTCTTGTGTGGGGTTTCGCCCAGGACACCAAGCTAGGCTCATCGGCGGGCTCTTGGTGTCCCCGTCCGGACCACCACAGGAGTGACGAACTGCGCGCCACCTCCCTTTATATAAGGTGCAACTGCACCACTTGACTACGAGAACTAAAAGCTCAAGCAGCCTTAACCTCCCTATGAAGGCTTCCAAAAAGATGGTATATTGGCTTTCACGGCCGGTGAATTAAAACTCAGCAATTCTTCTAGGTTTGTGCCGTGTCTTGTGTGGGGTTTCGCCCAGGACACCAATATACCATCTTTTTGGAAGCCTTCATAGAGAGGTTAAGGCTGCTTGAGCTTTTAGTTCTCGTAGTCAAGTGGTGCAGTTGCACCTTATATAAAGGGAGGTGGCGCGCAGTTCGTCACTCGTGTGGGGGTCCGGGCGGGGACACCAAGAGCCCGGCGATGAGCCTAGCTTGGTGTCCTGGGCGAAACCCCACACAAGGCACGGCACAAACCTAGAAGAATTGCTGAGTTTTAATTCACCGGCCGTGAAAGCCAATATACCATCTTTTTGGAAGCCTTCATAGGGAGGTTAAGGCTGCTTGAGCTTTTAGTTCTCGTAGTCAAGTGGTGCAGTTGCACCTTATATAAAGGGAGGTGGCGCGCAGTTCGTCACTCCTGTGGGGGTCCGGGCGGGGACACCAAGAGCCCGCCGATGGGCCTAGCTTGGTGTCCTGGGCGAAACCCCACACAAGACACGGCACAAACTTAGAAGAATTGCTGAGTTTTAATTCACCGGCCGTGAAAGCCAATATACCATCTTTTTGGAAGCCTTCGTAGGGAGGTTAATGCTGCTTGAGCTTTTAGTTCTTGTAGTCAAGTGGTGCAGTTGCACCTTATATAAAGGGAGGTGGCGCGCACTTCGTCACTCCTGTGGGGGTCCGGGCGGGGACACCAAGAGCCCGCCGATCAGCCTAGCTTGGTGTCCTGGGCGAAACCCCACACAAGACACGGCACAAACCTAGAAGAATTGCTGAGTTTTAATTCACCGGCCGTGAAAGCCAATATACCATCTTTTTGGAAGCCTTCATAGGGAGGTTAAGGCTGCTTGAGCTTTTAGTTCTCGTAGTCAAGTGGTGCAGTTGCACCTTATATAAAGGGAGGTGGGGCGCAGTTCGTCACTCCTGTGGGGGTCCGGGCGGGGACACCAAGAGCCCGCCGATGAGCCTAGCTTGGTGTCCAGGGCGAAACCCCACACAAGACACGGCACAAACCTAGAAGAATTGCTGAGTTTTAATTCACCGGCCGTGAAAGCCAATATACCATCTTTTTGGAAGCCTTCATAGGGAGGTTAAGGCTGCTTGAGCTTTAAGTTCTCGTAGTCAAGTGGTGCAGTTGCACCTTATATAAAGGGAGGTGGCGCGCAGTTCGTCACTCCTGTGGGGGTTCGGGCGGGGACACCAAGAGCCCGCCGATGAGCCTAGCTTGGTGTCCTGGGCGAAACCCCACACAAGACACGGCACAAACCTAGAAGAATTGCTGAGTTTTAATTCACCGGCCGTGAAAGCCAATATACCATTTTTTGGAAGCCTTCATAGGGAGGTTAAGGCTGCTTGAGCTTTTAGTTCTCGTAGTCAAGTGGTGCAGTTGCACCTTATATAAAGGGAGGTGGCGCGCAGTTCGTCACTCCTGTGGGGGTCCGGGCGGGGACACCAAGAGCCCGCCGATCAGCCTAGCTTGGTGTCCTGGGCGAAACCCCACACAAGACACGGCACAAACCTAGAAGAATTGCTGAGTTTTAATTCACCGGCCGTGAAAGCCAATATACCATCTTTTTGGAAGCCTTCATAGGGAGGTTAAGGCTGCTTGAGCTTTTAGTTCTCGTAGTCAAGTGGTGCAGTTGCACCTTCTATCAAGGGAGGTGGCGCGCAGTTCGTCACTCCTGTGGGGGTCCGGGCGGGATCACCAAGAGCCGGCCGATGAGCCTAGCTTGGTGTCCTGGGCGAAACCCCACACAAGACACGGCACAAACCTAGAAGAATTGCTGAGTTTTAATTCACCGGCCGTGAAAGCCAATATACCATCTTTTTGGAAGCCTTCATAGGGAGGTTAAGGCTGCTTGAGCTTTTAGTTCTCGTAGTCAAGTGGTGCAGTTGCACCTTATATAAAGGGAGGTGGCGCGCAGTTCGTCACTCCTGTGGGGGTCCGGGCGGGGACACCAAGAGCCCGCCGATGAGCCTAGCTTGGTGTCCTGGGCGAAACCCCACACAAGACACGGCACAAACCTAGAAGAATTGCTGAGTTTTAATTCACCGGCCGTGAAAGCCAATATACCATCATTTTGGAAGCCTTCATAGGGAGGTTAAGGCTGCTTGAGCATTTAGTTCTCGTAGTCAAGTGGTGCAGTTGCACCTTATATAAATTGAGGTGGCGCGCAGTTCGTCACTCCTGTGGGGGTCCGGGCGGGGACACCAAGAGCCCGCCGATGAGCCTAGCTTGTTGTCCTGGGCGAAACCCCACACAAGACACGGCACAAACCTAGAAGAATTGCTGAGTTTTAATTCACCGGCCGTGAAAGCCAATATACCATCTTTTTGGAAGCCTTCATAGGGAGGTTAAGGCTGCTTGAGCATTTAGTTCTCGTAGTCAAGTGGTGCAGTTGCACCTTATATAAAGGGAGGTGATGCGCAGTTCGTCACTCCTGTGGGGGTCTGGGCGGGGACACCAAGAGCCCGCCGATGAGCCTAGCTTGGTGTCCTGGGCGAAACCCCACACAAGACACGGCACAAACCTAGAAGAATTGCTGAGTTTTAATTCACCGGCCGTGAAAGCCAATATACCATCTTTTTGTAAGCCTTCATAGGGAGGTTAAGGCTGCTTGAGCTTTTAGTTCTCGTAGTCAAGTGGTGCAGTTGCACCTTATATAAAGGGAGGTGGCGCGCAGTTCGTCACTCCTGTGGGGGTCCGGGCGGGGTCACCAAGAGCCCGCCGATGAGCCTAGCTTGGTGTCCTGGGTGAAACCCCACACAAGACACGGCACAAACCTAGAAGAATTGCTGAGTTTTAATTCACCGGCCGTGAAAGCCAATATACCATCTTTTTGGAAGCCTTCATAGGGAGGTTAAGGCTGCTTGAGCTTTTAGTTCTCGTAGTCAAGTGGTGCAGTTGCACCTTATATAAAGGGAGTCGGCGCGCAGTTCATCACTCCTGTGGGGGTCCGGGCGGGGACACCAAGAGCCCGCCGATGAGCCTAGCTTGGTGTCCTGGGCGAAACCCCACACAAGACACGGCACAAACCTAGAAGAATTGCTGAGTTTTAATTCACCGGCCGTGAAAGCCAATATACCATCTTTTTGGAAGCCTTCATAGGGAGGTTAATGCTGCTTGAGCTTTTAGTTCTCGTAGTCAAGTGGTGCAGTTGCACCTTATATAAAGGGAGGTGGCGCGCAGTTCGTCACTCCTGTGGGGGTCCGGGCGGGGACACCAAGAGCCCGCCGATGAGCCTAGCTTGGTGTCCTGGGCGAAACCCCACACAAGACACGGCACAAACCTAGAAGAATTGCTGAGTTTTAATTCACCGGCCGTGAAAGCCAATATACCATCTTTTTGGAAGCCTTCATAGGGAGGTTAAGGCTGCTTGAGCTTTTAGTTCTCGTAGTCAAGTGGTGCAGTTGCACCTTATATAAAGGGAGGTGGCGCGCAGTTCGTCACTCCTGTGGGGGTCTGGGCGGGGACACCAAGAGCCCGCCGATGAGCCTAGCTTGGTGTCCTGGGAGAAACCCCACACAAGACACGGTACAAACCTAGAAGAATTGCTGAGTTTTAATTCACCGGCCGTGAAAGCCAATATACCATCTTTTTGGAAGCCTTCATAGGGAGGTTAAGGCTGCTTGAGCTTTTAGTTCTCGTAGTCAAGTGGTGCAGTTGCACCTTATATAAAGGGAGGTGGCGCGCAGTTCGTCACTCCTGTGGGGGTCCGGGCGGGGACACCAAGAGCCCGCCGATGAGCCTAGCTTGGTGTCCTGGGCGAAACCCCACACAAGACACGGCACAAACCTAGAAGAATTGCTGAGTTTTAATTCACCGGCCGTGAAAGCCATATACCATCTTTTTGGAAGCCTTCATAGGGAGGTTAAGGCTGCTTCAGCTTTTAGTTCTCGTAGTCAAGTGGTGCAGTTGCACCTTATATAAAGGGAAGTGGCGCGCAGTTCGTCACTCCTGTGGGGGTCCGGGCGGGGACACCAAGAGCACGCCGATGAGCCTAGCTTGGTGTCCTGGGCGAAACCCCACACAAGACACAGCACAGACCTAGAAGAATTGCTGAGTTTTAATTCACCGGCCGTGAAAGCCAATTTACCATCTTTTTGGAAGCCTTCATAGGGAGGTTAAGGCTGCTTGAGCTTTTAGTTCTCGTAGTCAAGTGGTGTAGTTGCACCTTATATAAAGGGAGGTGGCGCGCAGTTCGTCACTCCTGTGGGGGTCCGGGCGGGGACACCAAGAGCCCGCCGATGAGCCTAGCTTGGTGTCCTGGGCGAAACCCCACACAAGACACGGCACAAACCTAGAAGAATTGCTGAGTTTTAATTCACCAGCCGTGAAAGCCAATATACCATCTTTTTGGAAGCCTTCATAGGGAGGTTAAGGCTGCTTGAGCTTTTAGTTCTCGTAGTCAAGTGGTGCAGTTGCACCTTATATAAAGGGTGGTGGCGCGCAGTTCGTCACTCCTGTGGGGGTCCGGGCGGGGACACCAAGCGCCCGCCGATGAGCCTAGCTTGGTGTCCCGGGCGAAACCCCACACAAGACACGGCAAAACCTAGAAGAATTGCTGAGTTTTAATTCACCGGCCGTGAAAGCCAATATACCATCTATTTGGAAGCCTTCATAGGGAGGTTAAGGCTGCTTGAGCTTTTAGTTCTCGTAGTCAAGTGGTGCAGTTGCACCTTATATAAAGGGAGGTGGCGCGCAGTTCGTCACTTCTGTGGGGGTCCGGGCGGGGACACCAAGAGCCCGCCGATGAGCCTAGCTTGGTGTCCTGGGCGAAACCCCACACAAGACACGGCACAAACCTAGAAGAATTGCTGAGTTTTAATTCACCGGCCGTGAAAGCCAATATACCAGTCTAATATGTTGGTTTATCATGTTCTGTGTAGTCTACCCCTTATTAAATTTCTATGTTAATGTGTCCGAACGTTATATTAACATCACGCAAGTTTTTTTTTTTTTAAGTTTTGGCACCTTAGTTATAACTGGATTAATAACTAACTTAGATGGTTCCTAGTTTCACAGGCCCTCAATGTAGTCCCCACCGTTGCGTACATCGTGTTCCCAGCGATGCGGAAGTCGTTGGATCCCGTTGGCACTGCCCAATCTATTGATGGTACGAAGAGAGCGCTCGGCAGCCTGCTTAACGTCTTCAGTGGTACGGAAGCGCTCCCCGCGCATTGGCATCTTCATCTCCGGGATGAGATCATAGTCGCAGGGACTGATGTCGGGAGAATATGGGGATTGATCTAGGACCTCCCAGCCACAGTGATCCAGCAATGCCGATACAACGCCTGCTGTGAGTGCCCTAGCATTGTCATGCAGAACGATGGGCGGTGTAACTATGTGGTGGCGCCGTTTCCTTCTCAGAGCTCCTCGGAGATGGTCTTGCAGAAACGAACAATAGTACGCCGCATTAACGGTTTGCCCTTGGGGAACTGTATGGTGAATGATCACACCATCCCAATCATAGGCAAGAATCAACATTACCTTCACATTGGTGGGGGTTGGTCGAACTGTTTGTTTCCGTGGTGATCCGTGGTGCCGCCACTCGTTCGATTGGCGTTTTAACTGTGGCTCATACGATCTGGCCCACGTCTCGTCATTGATTATGATACGTCGTAAGAAGGCCTCCCCTTCCCGGTCAATGCATGTGAGATTTTCGATGTGAAATGCCATGTCCTGTGGTTCGGATTCCACGTAAAAAGGAGGTCCCGTGGCTCATAATCACAAGATTCACGGTCACGTAAAACTACAATCTTCCTTTTCCTTCGCGCTCATAACGCTGCAAGTGCATACGACAAGCGTCATATCGTAGCCATTTATGCATGTCGGTTAAGTCATGCGGAACCCATTTGGACGCAATCTTCCTCATTTTCAGTAAGTCCTTCAGGATGTGGAGGACAGTTGAATGCGCCAGTCCGGTATCTTGCTTTAATTGACGAATCGTTACGTTCCGATCCACCTCTACTAACGCGGACACCATCTGTACATTGTCATCACTTACTGGTGGGTGACCAGATCGAGGCATGTGCTCCACACGTTCGCACCCATCTCGAAACAACCCATCTTGCTACCGTTCTGAACGGTAACGCAGCTGCACCGCACGCTTTCTGCAATCCTCGGTGACACTGTTTAGCACTGCGACCCCTAGCACACTGAATTTTTATCCACGTTATCTGCTCCTGCTTGGAAAGCATTGCGTCTGTCCTTCGCGAGCGCTGGTCTCACACTACTCATCTAACAGGCGCGACTGCGCTCGAGTGGTGGTGAGGACAGGCGAGGTCATGCGCTCTGAGGAAGGGGATGCAGGGCAGCAACCGTCGGTAAAAGTGTCAGCGCCCAACATTGTTGCAACTTGGTACTGACGCATTGGTGCCAAAACTAATAAAACAACCCATGTATTTTCATTGAATTTGTAACTTCTGCCTTGAATTAGCTATCAAATGTAAGATTATAAAATGCCTATCTCAAATACTAACATCCATAATTACTATTATTAATTAATCGTGCTAAACTTTACTCCTAAATTCAACGTTGTTGCGATAAATTTTGATATATTTCCAACTGCTAAATTTACTCTAGTGATAAAACACCAAGCTCCACATTAGGTGAGTTTGTCTGTACCTTCATTCTCACAGCCAATGTACCTGCGATGTCTTCCTCCCGGTGTTGGTTCCTCCATCTCCCTGGATCCCCGGGTTTGGTTCATCTCACGGTCCCGTGGTCGTCGAACATGTCCATTCGGTCCTCTTCCGTCGTTATCTTCCAGACACCCCCCCCCCCCCACATGTTCTTCGTTTAGCTCTTCATAGCGTACTCGAACGAATTTATAGTATACTGTCCGTACTGCGTGTTGCTGATAGCAGTGATAACGATTTCCATCATTATTTTATTATTGCACATACTGAAAGTTCCTTGTGCAGACAGATCATTCACGTTGTCCGTTTCTCAAAATAACAACTGGCACGCCTATAATGCCAGTTTTACGTAACAAAATTTTACGTAAATTCACTCGTAGTAGCTTGCACTCCTGTCCATATGTTATCTGTTATCCTTGCTCTGAGTCCACGCACCGCCTTCGCCTTCACTTGTTATGCTTGAAACAAAAGCGAAAACAAACGACTGTCGCTTTTCATGCGCTTGGCCTTGACTAGACTCGGTACGACATTCGTAATATTCTGAGCCACGCTGAGTTATTTCGCTTGGGATTTACCGCTGTATTTAATATTTGCGTAACCCTTTTCAGTTCGTACACCGCAATTACGTTGCTATGAATGTCCTGCCCACATTATTTTGTGTGGCTTTAATTTAAATCCTAGCCTACTAACGCACTATAGTTGTGGCACAATACTTTCGTATCTTAATTTTGCCAGGTACGTATTCCCGTGTCGAAGAATGTCCGTACGCTTCGCACTGAACTCCGAACCGTATCTTATCGCTCCGCACTGTGTTATAAGAAGACAAGTTAACTGCTCCAACTGTGGACAAAAAGTGACCTTCTCCTGGCTAACAACTTTTCCTCCAAACCTCAGATTCATACATCCTGGTGTATTCTTTGGAATACACGGTAAGATAGAGTAATCTTTTGCTTCTCTTTGCTTTAGTTCATCCCTTCCTTTCCTCAAACACCAACAGTGATCTCCTGATTTCTCTTTGTTGGTATATGTCTCTCATATTACCTGTAAGTCTGTTCTAGATATATATCTTCCATGACCCACCTAGCGTCATCTAGCAGCGAATCTCTGAAGTTCCTCAATTCTTCCCTGTACAAGAGGACTTTCTTATCAATCTAGCCACCAGATCTCGTCGCCATCGCCAGCTATCATCTCCGTGATCAAGAGAACTTCGTCTACTTTTTCACCCTCCAGGCTGCGCTAGTGATTCCTACCATCAACTCTTTGAAGACCATTTTATCAAAAAGATTTTTTTAACTGTTAAGTTGGATATTCTTATATGTATTCCTTTTGTCCCCTACCCCCACTCCTTTCCCCTTCCCTGGTCCCTCCGCGCTCCATTTAGCGTGTCTCACTTGTACGTCGGAAGTCGACCCAGTCAGTTAGAGCTCCACTAAAGCTCGCCTCCTCAACTCTAGAGGCAAACTTTTAAATTTCGACGCCATGTTCGAATTTTAGTATCAACCGTCAACAGGAACATCGCCTTCTTCATGAAGCAATGATAAGTACCGACTTCAGGTTTTAACCTCATTCTCATCGCTTTTTAAAGGCTCAATGCTTTTATTTGTATTTTATAGACAGTGAAGGTTGCTATGTGAAAATAACTGCTTTCTAGAGATCTTCTTGATCAAACTTAAACTATCAAGTCTAACTTTCAGTATGAAAGATTTTCTGAGATGCTATCTCACATCGAGGGATATTTCTAAAATACACACTGTCTATATAATCTAGCTTTCCGACGAGGGATTCTCTACCCAATTTAAACAAGTCATCATTGCTCTGGAACCTTCCAGAACTTGCACTCTAACTACCAGTTATACTGTCTTGTACTTTCCACTCACATATGGGAATACTTTTTCAACCTAAGGAATCTTCCTTATGAACTGCTAATCAATATCTAATTTTTCTTCCTCCGTTGGGATTTTTCTGGTGCATTCAACTATAACCTACAAGTTTCTCAAGCATTAGACTCTCGCTAATCTAGTGTAACTAGTTATTTTCCACTATTGCAATAACTTTCCTTGCTATGAACGTTTTGTGCTACTACAGTGAACTTTTCAACTATATCAACTGACTATAGTGAAAACAGTGTCTGTTCAACCTTTCATCCGCGTCGCGCTCGTCCGAGTACAATAAATACGGCCATGAACACTTTTCCTCAATCCCATTTGATCTTTCCCAAACCCTTTACTAAAAAACCAAAATAAAAAAATTGTTACTTTACGTCTTTTTTCAATGAGGTGTCACTCTCAATAAGTGCCCCCCTTACTTGTTCCACGTACAACGAATTAATGTCTGTAAAACTTCGTGTCTTGTACACGCCTTAAATTGTATTGTTTCTCCCTTATAATTAGGGAATACAATTCTTTCAACTCAAAAGTGAGTTATCTCTAGGTTTCACGAAAGGGAAACTTGCTCCATTTTTCTCTTGATCCCTACTTAAACATAGGAGTTCTAGAAACTTCCTTTCAATTGTTCTCTTCAGGTTTCACAATAAGTGACCTGCCCTATTTGTATAATCTAACCAAGTATTTCTGTATCAAAACAAGAAGTTACAGAAGCTTCTATTTTTTTCTTCCTGTTCTTTGTTGTTGTTACTTTCGAAGTTGTTATTCTTTCTAAGATACTTATCTAGAAATCATTAAAGTACACACCTTGTACTTGATTTATTGTTTAACTTTAATTACGTCAGTTATCTTTAAATTTTTCGTTTATTTATCTTCGTCATTTCAAAATCTTACGAAGATTTTAAAGCATATAAAAGGTTTAAAACCAAAAGAGTTATCAATTGCCTGGCGCAAGCTTTAGTTGTTTTCGGAGGTCAGCGACCCCAATTGTTTATAAAAAATTCAAAATTATATATTTGTTACAAAAACGTCTTCCTTTTGCATTGTTAAATAAATTAAATACTTGTTTTTCGCTTTATCATTTCTCTAACATAACGGTTAGGCAAGATCCTGTCTTCCTTGATTCTTCCTATTTAATAAAAATAAATCTATTGATAGGGTTTTCACCACTTGTTGCATTTGAGCAAGAACTCTTAGTCATTAACATAGTAAAGTCTCTCTTAGCTTTTATAGCTAATTCTAACTGGCCAGTAAGGCAAGCATAGCTCGCTACGCCAGCTTCCTGCTTGTGGAGATTCTCTCTAACACTTATGGTTGGTTTTTCAAAATTTAAGTGTTTCTCATTGTCTAAACTTTTAGTCGGCGCCTCGATGGGTAAAAGCTTAGTCATTCCTAAATGTAACTATTGGTACACTTACCAAAATTATTCCCAAGGGTATAATTGCTTTATCCCTATCCTTCGTGGAAGCTTTCGGTCGCTCTTTAGAAATTCTACAATTTCAAAAACTAAAATATCAAATCTGATTCAAATTTTTCGCACTCTTCAAATTACTTGTTTAGAAACAAACTCCTTTGAACAGATACACAATAAGTCTGTTACTCTTTGTCTTGCCAGACCACCACCCTTCCCCATAGTAGGCATATGTATGCTTGAGAGGGAATACACTACAGCAGCATTCTCAAGAACAGCCCAAGTTCCAGCTGCGTTTCCCGTTAACTTTGCCCAGGTCCCTACCCACTTTAGGTATCGGAGAGCGGATTTGCAGTGGCAGCTGCCTTTGAGTATACTTAAAGTTAAAATTATAACTTCTGTTGGACTCTCGTCCTATTTCTCCATCCTTTTTCTCCGGTCCGAAACCCACTTCTTTTTCTTTATCATCTTCCCTTGGGGGTTAGGTTATTCCCAAGCTAATAATCTACCCAAAATTTGGTGCCGAAACCCGGGAGGGACCATTTATGACATTTTTTATTTGTCAAGGCTTATTTGACAATATTTTGCAAATCATTAATATCTTCTTTGAATTTTTAAGCTATAACTACACCGTGCAAAGCCTGTGATGTGGAAAGAGGCCGCTCCTGTCTCTTTTGGTGTGTCCCTTTCTTTCAACTTATTTGCTGCTGCCAGCATATATACATTTACACTACTGCTCCAGCATGAGTTACGTCGAGAAAAGGCTGGAAATATATCCTGCAAGGATAACTCAGAAAACACCACGCACAATCCCTCGTGCAAGTCATGGAATACCGAATACAGGATAAAGTTACGCCCAATTTGGGTGCAGCGCTTGGCTTCACTCAAACGATCTCAGGGCAACTCCTCTTATTCTTTCCTCCATGAAGCGAACCACAGCATGGAAATTATACAATTGAAACTATGGACGTTATAAAACTCGCTTCACTTGCTCTATAAATATACGAGTGTCTTAATTATCATTATAGGCGAGTTGCATACGACTGTGTATGTTCGACGATAATTATTACTTTACTTAATAATAAAATATGATGATGATAATTGTTGTTTTAATGGACCTACATTTAGTTTACCGCCCTTTCTTTATTTTATGTTCGACCTTAAATATTCATAAATATTTGTCAAGATTCCACCAGTTGCATTTACTGAGCAGAGCTCATACGACGCACAGGATACCTTGTATTCGACCAAGGTCTCCCCGAATGACCCACTATGACACTAGCCACGCAGTGACATTTAAAATAGGAGGCCGTGGAAGTCAGTGCAGGTGCGCTGATATCCTTACCTAATTGGTCACACAGCTATATTTTAATGAAAATCTTGACCTCTGATTGGTGGAGAACCAGTGTCATAATGAAACTTGAATTATAATGAGCCTCAATAAGATGCAGTTTTCTGGCATATAATATTTATATTTCGGCATGGTCGTACATAAACAAATAAAATACATGTGGTACAACTCTGTGGTGCACTCGGGGTAACGCTAAATAAACTAGGATGCACTTGAGATATTAGTTTATCGAGAATGTCTGGAAGAGTCAGCCTTGACCTCAGTAAACAAATGGACTTGTATGTAAGTGCAACTTTGTGAATGAAAGATAAATGTAGTTACATGAACAGTGGTTCCTATGAGCTCCATCCCTTGCAGGTCGTTTCTTCGGTGCTCCAGACTTAGGGTTGGAGACACTAGCCCGTCCTGAAGACTCCAGCTACCCCTCGATGACGTCACCAAGGGAAACTGGCTGTTGACACGGTAAACCTCAGTCAGCTGTTGGCCCTCTGCTACCAGGAACTCGCAGTCGAAAGGGATATACACTTCCCCCAAGATGTCCTCAATTCTCGGACTGGCGGGCTCCTTGAAGAGCAGCCAACGAGAATCTGATGGTTGCAGCTGGGAGAACAGCTGAGACAGATATAAACAGCAGTGGCTTCATCCAAGCAAGCATCTCATCATTCCTTAAATGTTGGAGATAGACAGAAAGAGATGTATTGTTCAAAACACATTGTGTATTAAATTTGGTTATAACTTACACAATTTTATTTAAAAGATATGCAAGAAAGGCAATACAAAACGTATTGCATACGATTTTAGTCTCAGCCTTTGCTTTAATAATAGTCATGGATGGTTGGTTTCTCAGTTTAGGGGCTGCGAGAACACAGTCATGTAGCCCCGTGTACTTTGGGTGTGTGTAGAATCTGTCTGATATCCGATGTTAATTGTGATGGCTGTATTCGTGTATGTTATCTATAATTCAGGTGAGGACAGCAGACATTCAATTTTCAATTAGTTCCTACTTTTGCTACCAAATGCTACCGTCAGCGACAACTAGTTGTGAACTTGGTTACTAGATGCCACTACAGTCGGCTCCTGGTGACGAACGTTAGAACTTCAGAGCGTAAGCCAAAACTTACCTATAATTTAGCTTCTCACAAGTGTAATTAGTGGAAGGTTCGTTTACATGCCATAAATCTATGACATGGGCCCGCCGGATTTACTCCTCCCTCCGAAGGAAGGCATACTGAGGATTTCTAACGCTCTTAAAAATCCCAAGACTTTGGCCGGGTTTCAACGCGCAACCTTGGGCATAGAAGCTCAGCATGCTAGCAACTACGCCATCTTAATAATAAAAAAAATAATAAGATAAATGAAGACACCAGAAGTGTATTCAGAGATTCAGAGATCTGCTTGGTCGTTGAACAAAAATCTGCCCTGCACACACTAGTAACTCATAGTTACATTTCAAAGTTTGAATATTCTCGACTAATCGTGAATCGAATATACAGTACAAGAAATATTGAGCCTATAACACTGTAGTCTGTTCTCGTTTGCAAACTAAACCCACTGCCTCGTTTGCTAGCCTCACCTCTTGCAGTATAATGGTCTCTGTGTTTCATTGAACCGTAGACAAAATGGTGGACTAATGCTGCAAACTGTTTTACTAGTAGCCTAGGCAACACGTTCCAATTTATAGAATACAACACATTTGCCATTGAAAAACCAAATGTTTAAAAATCCGTAATAGTAGAATTAAATGTTTAAAATTATACGCCAAATCAATACTCAACACTTATATATTATTTATATATAGGGAATGTTTCGACCTTCAATGAGGTCATCTTCAGCTAAAAAATGAAAACCAATTAAGAATTAAACCAAAATAGAATATAAACTATGTACTTAAATCTAAATAAGAAATGAAATGTTAATGATAAAATTGTAATAAAATGAAATTAAATACTAACAAGTAGTTCCGTGAAGAACTATATAGCCTATATTCATATAACCTACTTATGTTAATTGCCACTATCAACATATAAAATTTCAGTTTGATTGCTGTAATAGTTTCTTAGATATTGTGAACCGACTAAATATTTAGAATGGTCACCATGCTGGATTTTTATATAGTTGGTCCTAGAGTTATGTACTGTTACATGAAGATTATTGTGTACGTGTAATTTTCAAACTTCAATCGCATGATTAGGACACAAGAAGTGAAAACGAGATTTTAAAATTTCGCGCAGCTGCCATCTTGTGGTTATGGAAAATATTGAAATAAATATGATGCCAGTGGATGAAAATTTGTATAATGTTTCACTGCACTCGGATGGTTAAATTACGAAAAACGTCCGTGTGAATATTTATACATCGCGTCGCAGCCATGTTGGATTTGTGATCACCAGGTTATTGAAAGTCCTATAGGTGAACTTATGTGCATAGACCCTATGAACATAAAAAATTCAGTTTGATTGCTATAAGAGATTCGTTGATATTCAGAGCCGTCTAAATATTTCGAATGGTCGGCATGTTGGATTGTTAAATGTATAGGCCATAGAGTCATGTACCATTAAAGGAAAATTATTACGTAGGTTCATTATTAAAACTTTCACTCCGATCGCATGATTAAGGCACGAGAAATAAAAACTTAATTTTAAAATTCGCATAGCCGCCATCATGACGGTATGTAAACAATGGAACTAAATTAGATACCAGTGCATTACAATGTGCGTATACATTTTCTGTACCAAGTTTCATTGCGTTTGGGTCATTAAATCGCGAGAAAAATCTATTTAAAATTTTCCAATTTGCTTGGCCGCCATGTTCGTTTTGTAGTTAACCGGTTTTTGAAAGTCTTATATATGAGCTTCCAGTAGTGTACTATATCTCCGTAAAAAATTTCGGGGTGATAACGCTAATAGTTTCAGAGATATAGAATGTTGGTGAAATACTTCGCACAGCCGCCATCTTGTGGTTATGTAAACAATTGAACGAAGTTAGATGTCGGTCCATTACAATGTTTATAAACATATACTGTACCAAGTTGTATTGCATTTGGTTGGTTAAATCGCGAGAAACGTCTATTTAAAAGTCACAATTTCGCTTGGCCGCCATGTTGGTTTTATAGTTACCAGGTTTTCGAATATCACATTGATGACCTTCTAGTAGTTTCCTTTATCACCGTGATAGATTCCAGGGTGATATCGGTAATAGTTTCGGATATACTGAATGCTGGTGAAATATTTCGCACAGCCGCCATGTTGGATTGGTGAGACCTAACAAAATTTTAAGGGCACGGTCGGGGTATTCCGGAATAGTGCTATGAACTTACCGTTTTTCATTGAAATCACTCTAGTCCTTTAGAAGTTATTAGGGGGTACACACACCATCACACACGCACACACAGACAGACACACGGACAAAAGGTGATCTCATAAGCCAATTTTTATTTTTAAATGAAAAGAGGCTAAAAATGGATATCATTACAATTCAGAATTAAATAAAATAATAGTACATTATGCAACGAGCCTATAATGGCTATAATTAAGACACGAGTATGTTTATAAAACGAGCTTTAGCGAGTTTTATAATTTCCATACGAGTGTCTTAATTACCATTATAGGCGAGTTGCATGCGACTGTTTATATTCGACGATAATTATAACTTTATTACATGTTTTAACATAAATATTCATAAATATCTGTTCAGTAACTAGAATTTTGTGATCGGGTGGTGCGCTAGGTAGCATATCTCCATGTTCCAAGCTCTCTGGCCGACCGACGCATGCGCTCTGTGTGCTTGCAATGCCA
This sequence comes from Meconema thalassinum, assembly GCA_946902985.2. Taxonomy (NCBI): domain Eukaryota; kingdom Metazoa; phylum Arthropoda; class Insecta; order Orthoptera; family Tettigoniidae; genus Meconema; species Meconema thalassinum. Next base: position 129,301,069 of record OX336391.1, on the reverse strand, counting down.
TATGCAGGCCATATGTTTAAATCTGCCACCCCTCAGTAATATTGTCACCGGAGTCGTTTCAAGAAAAATGCGCTGTGTAGAAATTAGGGTTGGTGATTCTAAGGTAGGCCTACAGTGCTATTTCTTGTCTCATATTCGCCAGTGTATTTACGCGAACATATGGACGGTGCGTATTCCATGTCGGTAATTTATTATAGTTCGATGTTGTGTTTATGTCCGACATGTTGGATTTTGAGCTCATGCGCGAAGGTATCGTTACCTAATTGGTCAATGAACGAGCACTGATTGGCTGGAGAAACTGTATCATAATGGAAAACAGTGTTATAATGACCATCATTATGATACAGTTTTCTGACACATAATAGTGAGGGTCGAACATAAAATTTAATACTGGTCCTTTCACAATAATTTTCGTAATGTAGTTAAGCAGCGACAAATATTACCGGTGATTGTAAATAAATGTTAAGCTATATAATCAAAATTTTATCATGATAATATACGTAAAATAATTTAGAAAATAAAGTTCTAAAATCAATAATTGATTAGTTCAGTGCTTGAATGAATAAGGTAAATCTCTCTTCAATACGGAGTTTCGAAATTTTGAATAGGTGCCAACCAGTTAATATGTCGACATGAAAATAACCTGCTTGAAGTAGGCCTATAGGATGGAGAATTCGGCGTGATTTGTATAAGAGAAATGCCTGATGTGGAATAGGAATCAATTCTAATATTTATCCAAACGTTATGAATACAATGAAAACAAGACTCTTGCAGTTGAATAACAGCATTAATATCTTCTATTTTATGACTTCATTGATCTAAACGCAAAAAACATATTATAGGTTATACATTTGCATTTGCTATATATGGCGTTTACATTCACGAAGATATATATAAAAACATACACCATTTGACCAGTGAAGAGAAGATATTAATGCCGTTATTCAACTACAAGAGTCATGTTTTCATTGTATTCATAACTGCTACCCCTTTTACAGCATTGGACGGCACTGGCCAGCAGCACGTCGGTTTCTCGATAACCAACGCTTTGCTTACCAGAACGGGACGAGTACGGAGAGCGTGGATGGGCCAACTTACCTGTATTCAGGGGTCCGGGTCACTTCCGCAGCAAAATCACCTCCAGATGACATGTCCAAACAGAAGAGCTCCAAAGGAGAGGAAGGAAAATGGAGAAGGGGACAACACACACAGGCTATCGTACAAACACACCCCAAAAACCAACGGAACTGCCGTCGGTGAAATAATGCCACAACCAAAGATTTAAAAAAAGATAAAAAAAAGGTTTAATATTAAAAATTTAAAGGAGAATCATCACCAGAAAAAGAACATGCATCCACCACCAATATTTTACAAGAAGGCCAGATAGCGCCTAACATGCTTGCTTGCAAAGCCAAGAAGACGAAAGACTTAATTTAAAATAAAATAACATTTAACAGCCCAAAGGTTAAAATAAATATTACATGCATAACATACTGAGAACGGGCTTGATGAATGGTAAGGTAATGCAATCACGATCCGACATGCAGATGTTGAGGCCACGCCAAAAAAATAAGGATTGAAATTAAATTAAACTTAAAAAAAAATTAAATGGGATAGAACATAAAAAAAAAATGATATGCACGCCGGCGAAAAACACAAGGACAATTACCCGAAATCACAAAATTAACATCAACAAGATTACAATTAAAAAAAATAATTAATGAGCTAACAGAAAACACGTATGCTTTTGAGACCCGCGCCAATGGACTGACCAAGAGACCACAATGCATCTCTTCACAACATGGCCACCAAAACGCATGCCAGATCGTAATTACGGCAAACAATTAATAAGATTAAATTTAAACATTAGCGTAAAGAAAATGACGGCGGAAAATAATTAGGTCTAAATGCTATTATAATCGAGAAATGCACCGGATCATGAATAAATTACAATGTCAATCCCAAGATTGACAAAGGAATATAAATAATAATTTAAACGTAAAATAAATTAGAAATGTGTCTCCCCAAGGTACTGTCCCCGTTTACCTGGATAGTAGGTGGTCAGATATCCGCCCCCTCAATCGGATTGCCAATTATCAATCGCACCGGCACAGTTACATCAATGAAAATGGCACTGACAGATACTATCGAGATAAGAGCACAGAAGTTCAAAGGAAATCATTGTGGAACACACCAAAATAGACGGGGGTTTCATACTTACCGTTACTTACCTCTTAATTATCTCGGGGTTTGAGTTGACAACAGGATCACTAAAGTCTGTTCACACAATAACCTCCACCATGACATTTAAAAATGAACCAGAAACGAAGACGAGAACTTTGAACTGTACAAAAGCTTTATTTCTAATAAAGGATCTGATTTTACTAACACAACAAAATCAACGTGACTATCAGTAGCCCAAGTCAATCTGACTACGTCCTCCAGTAGGACTTGCAAAATTATTATACAACATGATATAAAACATTTTAGCTCCCAAGAGCTCCAAATAACGTAATATTCATAACACTATTGGATTGGAAAAGGACGTCAGGGTGTGACATATATAGAGCATTTGGTTTCCTTTTAATAAATAAGAGAATGGTATTTATAGTCGCAAGGCCAGAGTGTGTACGACCTCACTCTCTGAGAACCATATGTTGGCACAGCTGCGGGCTACCTTCCAGCCTGTTGCATACTGGTTAAATGCACTCCCTTCTCACACGCTATGTTACGTAAGAATACAGCCTGCACTCTCAAGCTTTTAAATGTCTACAAGACAACTCACATTATTTTTACGCAAATCTTTCAAGTACTTTGCTCACATCCTATTGGATCATTATATTAATTCCTTAAACTTGTTAACTTCAATCCAAATGTTTAATTAGCTCTTAAATGTTTATAACAAAATCACATAAATTATTTATAACAATAAGAAATTGTTAATAATATTTGTCAAAGACAATAAAAATATTATAAGCACGCCTTTAACATCACTCTCGTTCCATATTATTTTCAAAAATATTTACAGCAATTATTTACAATATTAACATTTAAATTGTTTAAATTATTAATTTAATAAATACATTAGCCACATGTTCATTCGGTTGGTAATTTTATAATCCTGTTTAATATAATCGACCAATGAAGGTTAGTTATACATGTTAATGTCACAATCTAGTTTAATAAAGTTTTTAATAATGATTTGTGACGGCAACCTTCATTCAAAATCTTATCTCAAATTCTTTCAAAACTCGTGTTAATTATAACAGTAATTCACTTGATTAATTTTCAACGAACTATGACAATCTTACTCCAGCGGAAAATCCTTCGCTAACAAGTTAATGCACAATCTGCATTAAAAATATGCCCAAAATCATCATATATTAATCTATATGGCATTTAAAAACTTCCACATAACTTACAAAACTTCCACAAATAATTCTTTAACATTTATTCCTGTGGGAACTTCCTTCATATTCAAGGGCATTATACCTCAGCGACTTTCAACACGCGCTGCACTAGCGATTATACATTCATAGTTCCACTTAAAATTTTTTATAATCATTAATTGTTTCAAAACTGTCTTTCTTTAACCTTCGTGGATTTCATTCATGAACCGAAATGAAGTCAAAATTTGCCAATCACAAACAAATTTAATAGTGAATACGCTTATATACGCCTGTCTGGTCTATCAAAATTTAAGATTAACATCTTAAAAGAAATTTGTAGTATAAAAATACTATCTTCAAATAAAGTGCGACTAAAATGCAAAGTAGTCGAATAGAATCCAATTAGACTGGGGAATGCAAACATCGTTATATAATTCTCTAATTGAGAAAAACTCCTAACAAAAGTACTTGACTTTAATGCATTCAATAATTCATTATTAACATTACTCTTTCACAAAAGTGTCTATAATGCAATGTTCATTCATAACTGACGATAAATGTCTGTGTTGCAATCAATTCAAATAACGACTAGTATTTCCAAGATCGTCGACAACGTAAGAGATTTTAACGCTCTAAAATCATTTAAATGTTCTTCCTTCTTCATGATGACAGAAAATTGTTCAAAGTAATTAAACTGGGGTAGAATTACTTTAATAAAGTGACACGCTGTCTGAATTTAAATCTGCCATTAAAAATCATTAACTTACAGTCAAATCGTGACTACAAAAATATTAATTACTGAAAAATCCAAATATCAGTCTCAACTGATTCAAAATCGTTAACTATGCCCAGGACATAACAATGTCTTAATAAATCGTCGAAAAATGCAAAACTCATCAAGGTGTACTGAGAATAAGAATCTCAACAAGAAAATAGGGCAAAATACATGAGGATAAAAATATGGGAAAAATGGTTGCTCAAACATTATTAGTAAACTCAAATACAATAAACGTTCACGACTACCTTATCTGCCGATTGACGTTCCAGAGGAAAATTCCCCAAAGAAGACTGCTGATGGATCCATTTCACCACGTTAAAGTTGAGCTCCATCCTCGAAATAGGAAATAGCACCCTCGGAGAATCGAACTGCTTCCTTCTCCGTGAATCGCTCTGCTCCTCGAAGACGAATAGACATCCTTCCGGCAATAATCTTCTTTGTGAGTCGGGATATCCCTGACCTCTCTTGAAAAATTCCCTGAAGTTCCAGTAGACAATCGTCATGAAGTTTTGTAGAAATTTCCGAAGAAATTATTCATATTCAGAGTATGAAATTGTTTCTATGGCTGTTCGATGGTATTCAGCCTTTAATTACGAAACATGGGTGTAGATGGTATACACCGCATGTTCGCTTGTGTGGAATAGCAATTAGCGAAGTTCCATGTCGCTATCTTACTCCATTGAAGTATGTCCCAATTGCAATAAGCCCTTTTAGCCTTCCATTTGCTCTTCGGTTGTAGTGTCAGAAGAACAAACCGCCGTATTCAATTGCTCCATTATACAGGTATCGTTGTGTAACCAAGCAATCTGAAGTCTTTCTACTCCACTCGCAGCGTCAGCCTTGCGTTGATTCTGGCTAAACAAAAGTGCTTCTCTAGTGGCGAGATAATCACTTTTGTCAGACGTATAAAACTGCTAATATCTTTTAAACTAATCGGTCGAAATTGTTCAGCTTTTCTCTATAACTGCATGTAGCACTGCACAATACAATTAGCTTATCTGAGACCGCTAACTGTTCGAAGCTAAACTTGTAGAAGCTTTCTAAGGTCCGTTTCAACTTCACCTAGTTTGACATGGATCTCGTTAATATAGTGGCCTCGTCACGCGTTATAAAAACGATTCTTTTCACTGCTGATCACTTCGACGTCTCACTTTAATGAATGTATAAGAAAAGAACTTTCACAAATATACTTCGATGATCTGACAATGAGATCTCAGAATGACCAGAGAACGAAAGAGGCTCCTCTCTTCTGCGCAAGCCCTTTTATTAACTTCTCGAGGGGCGTTTCCATCCCTTCCAAAGCGTGATACTGCGTCATCGCTAAAAGTTCCAACTTCGTTAATACATGACGGATTTTCAAAATTCAAAAACTGAAAATAAATTTCACCAAAATTCCAAATCAATGCTTTTACTGCAAATGGATTTCCACAATTCTGCATTCCAAAAGTAATAAAAATACCATAGTTTCAGCAATCTCCGTCTTCCTTGAAACTATCGTTCATTGGTTCAAGCCTCTCCTCCAATAGCATAGTTTCTTCCTCATCAGAATTCCTCGTTTCCTGCGACTGCGTCGTACATCTTGGAACATTCTGGACTAAAAGCTGACGTCACTGAGAATCTCAGCTCAAGTAGCCTGCTGGTATAACATTTACGTCATCCGTGCTTACGTCATGACTACCCACGTCATAACTATGACAGCCATAACTCTCATTATAATTTCAAATATAGCCACCGTGGTCTCTACATAATTCAATTACGGGGGCAGTACGAAGAAAAGAGAACAGAATAAAAATAAACCAGGAAACGTAATTAAAACAACAATAAAATTAGACCTATAAAACAAAAGAGGAACAGAATTAAAATATTACTATAAGATGATATCGGAGCTCCATAACAATAATATAAAAGAAAATTTAACTGAAAACATACCTTATTTCCTTCCTAAGTGGAGACACAAAGAACAAAAAAACTAACACCTTTTAAATGATTTAAAATACATGAACTGCCTCAAAATGGCCACGAGAGCACACGCGCCGTTTTCGATCACCCATGAAGTTTCTCTTCTTGTAGCCTGTCAAAATAAATATACCACAGTTCATCTTCACGGCGAAAAGACGAAACTAAATCCTTAGGAGCACAGGCGTTTCCTTTTCTTAAATATATTCATATTTGGTAGAGGATGGGGGAGGCAACCGCCCCCCCCCCCCCATCAGCGGTGACACCTTTTACGACCAAGTCCTTCTTGATCCTCTTCGGGACAGCTAATGGACTCCACAAAAATGGCGGAGAATCGCTCGTCATTTATCGAACTGTCTTCATGTAAATCATATTGTCCAATCAGAGAAAGACACATCAAACAACAATGTCATAAATAAGTCCATAATTTGGCGGTATCATGACTACACCGGCTTTTGTTTTACGACGAAGAATATGATTGTCTTTCAATTAAGTCATGCGTATAACGAGTTAAATAAGGCGAAGCCCGCACCACCTATTGGGGAGAAACAGGAACTATTTGTATCTTTCCAAAGTCCGACTGCAGCTACCATCTTGTGGTGAGAGACGGTACTGAGCGACCAAGCGGACGTTTCAAAACTTCAAGAACAGCGTCCCTGATTAAATACATGTTTGAAATGGTAGAGACGTGCCCTTGCACGTATCAGTCTCCCTCCCTTAAGCGTGAACACCGTTCACGAATATGCCTAGGCATAGACAGTACTCCTTAACTTGTCGATTCACCAGAGATGTTTCTCGAAGATAATGTTCACCTGTTAACTCCAATTGATGGATGAAACCGCATCGATTTGGTTAGGAAGAATGCAGGGTCAGATTATCAGTGATGGTATAATTGATCACCTCGCAAACCACTTAGTCAACAGCATCACTGTGTCCAAAAATCTTCAGAAACGCAGTACACCAGCACCAGCAGTGTTTTCAGAGTCCGAGACACGTTAGATACATTTTCAACAAGTCCAATGTAGGTCGTTTTAGACGATGTAGGTGGAAGCAATGTGCCAGATATGATTCGACGCGTGGGCAGCCATTTACAAAAATAGAAGTTAATCTAATTTCAAAAAAAGTTTACAGAATTTACAATTTCTTACTACATTTTACAAAGATAAACAAGGTTGAATTTAAATGAAGACAATTTTTGACCATGCCCTAGATCCGTGCTTACAAAATTTCATTAACAAGTTTACCTTTTTACAGATTCGAAGTACATTACAAGATTACATGAGTTAGACGACTATACATTTCGAAGGGACTACGGTAGAGGAATGACCACTACAATTCCCAAAGGGAACAGGAATACAAGGTTACCATGAGTTAGGTCTCCCACCGAGCCCAAGTTACATGTTAGCATCTCCTATGAAACATCAAAATTAGGTACACTTTTACAATTTACCATTACAATGGGAACTCCCCAACATTTACATTTTGTATCCCACCAGAGTTTTCAAATCCAATTAAATTCAAAATTCCACAAGGAACAGAGGCTTGAAGGCTTCAATGAAGGTTAGGGATACTCTACATTATACAAAATCTGTTTTACAAAATTCACGGTAGCATTTCCTCATTAGAAACGTCTCCACCTCGTTTAATGTGTGATAGATGCACTCTAGAAATTTTGTTGGCCTTAGGGTTTCGAACAAGAAGAGTAACAGGAGTCAAGAATGCCTCTACATAGCATGGGCCTTTAAAACGCGGGGTTAACTTGCTTGAAACTAGATTACTGACGCCCTTGGGCTCGAAATTGCGGACGTACACAACATCACCAATTTCCAAATCAGCTGGCTTGCGACAGGCATTGTGTCGCCTGGCAAGTTGGTCATGGGATACCTTAATATTCTCTCTAGCCTTGTCGAATTTCGCCCTCATATCCTCGGGCGTGAAACTGTCAGGAAGGAGATCGTGCAGGTTCCACAGATTAGACAACGGAGAATTAGCCGTAAAGGAAAACATTAGCGAAAAAGGGGTAGCTTGCGTGCTCTCATGCACGGCGGTGTTGAAAGCAAAATTGAGCCAATGCAAATTAGAATCCCACTTGGAATGGTCGTCGTGGTGGAAAGCAATCAGAGCAGAACGGAGATTACGATTGACTCGCTCAGCAAGAGACGGGTTAGGAAAATAGGGAGTGGTGGTTACATGCGAAATAGCATAATCAAACAAGAATTGACGGAACTGATGAGATACAAAGCACTTGGCATTATCTGACACCAGATACTGACACGGCCCAAAAGACGAGAAGATGGAATTAAGACACTTTATGACGGAACTGGTCGTAGCCTGTCTGGTGGGGAAAATCCAACTAAACCGGGAGAAACCGTCAGTGCAAACAAGCGCAAATTGGTTTCCCCGACCAGAGCGAGGGAACGGTCCAACATGGTCGATAAAAAGCCTCTCCATGGGTCTAGATGCTGGTTCAGATGACAACAGGCCAACCTTAGTAGAAACCGGAGGTTTGCTAATACTGCATGCAGCACAATTCCTAATGAGCCTCCTAATGTCGCCATCCATACCTTGCCAAATGAAAAACTGTCTGATTTTAGCTCGGGTCTTGAATACTCCTAGGTGGCCACCAATAGGAGATTCATGATAGTAACGAAAGATTTCGGGAATGAGGATTGCCGGGAGCACAATTTTAGGTAGGCGGTCATGACGAGACGAACAACACAACACACCGTCCTTCAGAGAGTAGGGCTTGATCACTTCACCAGAATTGATACGGTTAATAAGGCTAGATAAGGAGGGGTCTTCCTTCTGGAATCGTCTCACATCCTCAAACAGCACAGGGGAATTGCTAAGACCGGCATTGACACAATTTACAGCAGATACAAGGTCTACGGGTTCACATTCCTGAACATCCTCTTCAGCTGTTTCCTCGTACATACGGCTTAAAGAATCAGCTACCGCATTTTCGGACCCACGAATATGTTGGACAGTGAACTGGAACGACAGAATCCTAGTTGCCCACCTAGCAATTCTACCAGTTTTGCGGGGTTTCCCTAAGACCCAGCTCAAGGCTTGGTTATCGGTCTCAAGGAGAAACTTAGTGTGCTCAAGATACATACGGAATTTTTCTAGAGCGAACAACACAGCTAAACCCTCAAGTTCGTGAATAGAATACTTCCTCTCTGCGTCCGTTAAGGTACGTGAAGCGTATGCAATAGGTTGCCGACCCAGATCAGATTCCTGCAGAAGGACACAACCAACACCACGACCAGACGCATCAGTCTGCACAATGAACTGCTTCCCAAAATCCGGAATGGCTAACACAGGGGCGTTAGAGAGCGCAAGCTTAAGATCTTCGAAGGCTGCTTGCTGAGAGGGACCCCACTCGAACTTCACAGCCTTTTTGCGTAATTGATTTAGAGGAGCAGCACGGTCGGCAAAGTTACTGATAAACTTACGGAAGAAGTTGACCATTCCAATGTAACGAGCAACACCCTTGGCGTTCTTGGGTGGTTTAAAATCTCTGATGGCCTGCGTGCGAGACTGGTCCACTGAGATACCAGATTCAGAAACAATATGACCCAAGAAGGAAATTTTGGGCTTGGAAAAGGAAACCTTGGACAATTTGACGGTAAGTCCAGCGTCACGCAACCGATCAAGTACAATTTTCAGATGATCAACGTGTTCCTCGAAGGACTCGGAATAGATCACCACATTGTCAAGGTAGTGGTACACAAACTTGAATTTAATTTCTGAAAATACCTTGTCCAGAAGTCTGCTCAACACAGCGGCTCCGGTGGATAGGCCAAACGGGACACGGGCATACTCAAACAGGTTCCAGTCAGTGGAAAAAGCAGTAACATGCCTGGATTCAGGAGAGAGGGGAATTTGGAAGTAGAAGAATTTAAATCGAGGATCGTGAACACCTTCGCGTTGCGAAACCAACTAAAACATGTGTGAAGGTCCGGCAAAGGAATGGACTGCAAAACAACTTTTTGATTAAGAGCCCTATAGTCGACCACCGGCCGAAAACCACCGTTAGGTTTTGGCACAAGAAATACAGGGGATGAGTAGGCAGAGATAGAGGGTTGGATTACACCTTCTTCTAACATCTTATCGATAATCTTACGAAGTTCAGCCATCTTGGGCGGGGCAAGGCGATACGGGCTGGAACGCACCGGCACAGAATCGGTTAGCTTAATCTTGTACTCCATCAAATGGGTTACACCCAGCTTGTCAGTAAATACATCGCCATACTCCTGACATAACCTCCTAATGGCATCCTTTTGAAGACTCGTTAAATTTTCCAGATCGAGATCCTCAATAGTCATAGGTTCACTAACAGAATTGACAGCAGGAGAAGATAAAAGTGGGTTAAATGATAATTTACTCTGTGGATTAAACGTAAACCATAAGTTGCGAGCACCAAAATCAAGAAGCATACCAACGTGTGACATGAAATTAGCTCCAATGACCACAGCACAAGAAAGATTTCTGGCAACCAAAAATTTAAATTTCCAAGAAAAATTTAGAATATGAATTTTGACTGTCATACTACCCAAAATATTTAAGTTTGAACAATTTGCCGAAATAAAAGATTCATTGTTAGGGTCTAACTCAGGAAATTTGCAAACACTCTTCATAGATAAAAACCAGTCCTCGCTTATAAAGGATGCGACACTACCAGAATCAAGCAATGCAGAAACGGGCTCGTCATTAACACAAATTTCAATAAACGGGGATATTCCTTTAGCCACAGGAGAAATTCCAAAATCATTACTCACTTTAACACGATTACAAGTAGGTGACGAGGACACCCGCACCACAGGTTTCACACAACGTTTAGAATTAGGCTGACTTGCCACGCCATTGCTCACCGACAGGTTAGGTAGGCCAGCGACATAAGCAGAATTAGCACATGATGAATTAGCTTTCATAGAGTTATCAAGACTATCATTGGTAGGGCGACCAGAAACTTCAAAGGGTTTTCCCAAATTCTTACGCACAGAAATATCCTTGGAAGTAACACCCGAATTGGTCTCCTCAACGTTCCGTCATTGGCGATACACAGCCTGGTTACTCGGACACACCTTCTTGACATGTCCCACTCCACCGCACGAGTGGCACTTAATATTAGGTCGAGGATGAAACATAACCTTAGGTGGGGGACGAGACATCAAGGAAGGAGGGGGACAAGCCATCAAGGAAGGAGGAGGAACATTAGCTACACGAAGGGAATCTGCATGCTTCACAGCCATAGCCTCTATAACGACCTGTTTCAGCTCGACGAATGATGAAGGCCTGGTACACATAGTCATGTATGACCTATATTGAGGCGAAAACCCATTCACAATTGATGACACCAACTGTCGCTCGGTTAAAGAGGATGCAAAAACCTGGGCATACACCTTAATGTCACTGACATAGTCGCTAAGGGACTCGTCCAGCCTTTGGACACGATAAAGGAACTTATGCTCGAGAGCACTTAGGGCGCTCGCAGGGACAAAAACCCACAACACTTCCCTAATAAACATGGCTAAGGACATGCGGAGGTGGATAGCTTCAACAAGCTTATCGCGCAGCATACCGGATGCAACTGGATACAAAAGTTGGAAAATCTGAACTTCCGACATCCCAAAAATCGAGGCATGGTTGCCCAACTCGACCACTTGTTTTAAAAATTGTACCACTTGGGTAACGTCATCAAGGTTGAAATGCTTTAATTTAGTTAAGAAACCAGAAATAGGATGAGGAATCGACCCATAATTAACGGTAGGTGAGAACGTAGCATTAGGAATAGAGACATTGTTACCAGGGTAGCCCGCTCGCACACCCTCTACAGGCGACAAAACATTAATATTACTAGAGAAAGAACTGGGATGCAATGGCTCGGCAGGGCCCAGGAAATCACTACGTGACCTAACAAGAGAAGAATGACCGTATGCAGGATTAAGTGGGATGGACGAGCCAGCGCCAGGCAACAGAGGGGCAGGCAAACTACTACTGGTAATCGATCCCAAAACCTCAGACCTAGTAAACAGAGGTGATTCACGTTCAACCCCAGAAGAACTCTCCAAATTCACAAGGTTATCGCTTAAGTCAATTAAATTGAAAACACTATTGTTGTCGGCCATTTTGGAAAACACAGAATGCAGACAACCAATATAGAAAGAAACAAATTTCAGGAATTACAAGGACAGTTTACACTTTCACAACAGTACCATAACCAGCAATTACCATCACCAAAGATTAGGCTGACACTCAAACACAGCCACCCTACTACACCAAATCATGCACCATGCTGTCCAGAACTGCACACGTCACCACCTGCTTGGCTCGAGAACAGGGAGCTAAATCACAAAAATAGGCACAAAACATCAGGCTACCAGCTTCCGACGGGGCTCCAGGATGCCTTCACACGCAGCATATAGGCTATCAGAACATTAAGAAATCCCATTTCCCATGCCAAGAACACATGTCAGTCACTCACCGAGCTGCATCTTCATTGGGGATGTTGCACACCAACAGGGTAAAATACAGGAGTAAACGCCTCGTTCAAAAACAGGACACCTTACATCCAGCATACCACATGGATATCCAGAGGCAAACATAAAACACAACAAACGATAAGGATTAGCATTACACAACATTAAGTGCACTTTCCTGACAAAATCCCACCAACAACTGACCCATCGGTATTAGAGGGGTCCATAAAACAAGCTGTGGGTACTGGGGAGGGGATAGTTACGGAAGTGAACATGAGCAGGATCTGCTACCAAAATGCTACCCCTTTTACAGCATTGGACGGCACTGGCCAGCAGCACGTCGGTTTCTCGATAACCAACGCTTTGCTTACCAGAACGGGACGAGTACGGAGAGCGTGGATGGGCCAACTTACCTGTATACACTTCCGCAGCAAAATCACCTCCAGATGACATGTCCCAACAGAAGAGCTCCAAAGGAGAGGAAGGAAAATGGAGAAGGGGACAACACACACAGGCTATCGTACAAACACCCCCCCAAAACCAACGGAACTGCCGTCGGTGAAATAATGCCACAACCAAAGATTTAAAAAAGATAAAAAAAGGTTTAATATTAAAAATTTAAAGGAGAATCATCACCAGAAAAAGAACATGCATCTACCACCAATATTTTACAAGAAGGCCAGATAGCGCCTAACATGCTTGCTTGCAAAGCCAAGAAGACGAAAGACTTAATTTAAAATAAAATAACATTTAACAGCCCAAAGGTTAAAATAAATATTACATGCATAACATACTGAGAACGGGCTTGATGAATGGTAAGGTAATGCAATCACGATCCGACATGCAGATGTTGAGGCCACGCCAAAAAAATAAGGATTGAAATTAAATTAAACTTAAAAAGAAATTAAATGGGATAGAACATAAAAAAAAATGATATGCACGCCGGCGAAAAACACAAGGACAATTACCCGAAATCACAAAATTAACATCAACAAGATTACAATTTAAAAAAAAATTAATGAGCTAACAGAAAACACGTATGCTTTTGAGACCCGCGCCAATGGACTGACCAAGAGACCACAATGCATCTCTTCACAACATGGCCACCAAAACGCATGCCAGATCGTAATTACGGCAAACAATTAATAAGATTAAATTTAAACATTAGCGTAAAGAAAATGACGGCGGAAAATAATTAGGTCTAAATGCTATTATAATCGAGAAATGCACCGGATCATGAATAAATTACAATGTCAATCCCAAGATTGACAAAGGAATATAAATAATAATTTAAACGTAAAATAAATTAGAAATGTGTCTCCCCAAGGTACGAAGAAAAGAGAACAGAATAAAAATTAACCAGGAAACGTAATTAAAACAACAATAAAATTAGACCTATAAAACAAAAGAGGAACAGAATTAAAATATTACTATAAGATGATATCGGAGCTCCATAACAATAATATAAAAGAAAATTTAACTGAAAACGTACCTTATTTCCTTCCTAAGTGGAGACACAAAGAACAAAAAAACTAACACCTTTTAAATGATTTAAAATACATGAACTGCCTCAAAATGGCCACGAGAGCACACGCGCCGTTTTCGATCACCCATGAAGTTTCTCTTCTTGTAGCCAGTCAAAATAAATATACCACAGTTCATCTTCACGGCGAAAAGACGAAACTAAATCCTTAGGAGCACAGGCGATTCCTTTTCTTAAATATATTCATATTTGGTAGAGGATGGGGGAGGCAACCGCCCCCCCCCCCCCCATCAGCGGTGACACCTTTTACGACCAAGTCCTTCTTGATTCTCTTCGGGACAGCTAATGGACTCCACAAAAATGGCGGAGAATCGCTCGTCATTTATCGAACTGTCTTCATGTAAATCATATTGTCCAATCAGAGAAAGACACATCAAACAACAATGTCATAAATAAGTCCATAATTTGGCGGTATCATGACTACACCGGCTTTTGTTTTACGACGAAGAATATGATTGTCTTTCAATTAAGTCATGCGTATAACGAGTTAAATAAGGCGAAGCCCGCACCACCTATTGGGGAGAAACAGGAACTATTTGTATCTTTCCAAAGTCCGACTGCAGCTACCATCTTGTGGTGAGAGACGGTACTGAGCGACCAAGCGGACGTTTCAAAACTTCAAGAACAGCGTCCCTGATTAAATACATGTTTGAAATGGTAGAGACGTGCCCTTGCACGTATCAATAACGTTTGGATAAATATTAGAATTGATTCCTATTCCACATCAGGCATTTCTCTTATACAAATCAGACCGAATTCTCCATCCTATACAACGAGCAGGTTATTTTCATGTCGACATTTTAACTGGTTGGCACCTATTCAATTTTTTTAAAACTCCGTATTGAAGAAAGATTTAGCTTATTCATTCAAGCACTGAGCTAATTAATTATTGATTTTCGAACTTAATTTTCTAAATTATTTTATCTGTTTTATTTTGATAAAATTTTGATTATATAGCTTAACATTTATTTAAAATCACCCGTAATATTTCTCGCTTTTTAACTAAATTTTGAAAATTATTGTGAAAGGACCAGTATTACATTTTATTTTATTTTATTTTATTCTGAATTGTAAGGATATCCATTTTTAGTATTTTATTTCATTTTATTACAATTTTATCATTAACATTTCATTTCTTATATAGATTTAAGTACATATGTACTGTTTTGGTTTAATTCTTAATTGATTTTAATTTTTTTTAGCTGAAGATGACCTCATTGATAGTCGAAACATTTCCTATATGTAAATAATGTATATGTGTTGAGTATTGATTGGCTTATAATTTTAAGCATTTAATACGTTCCAATTTCCCATTATTTTGTTTCCTAATTCTTAGGGGCTGAAGATTAATAATAATACGGAAACTACGCACAAATGTGCATTACATACTGGAGTAATCCAACAAGGAAAGTGTTCTCTTAGAGCATTCACAAAAATGGTGTCGAACACACAGTTAAGCACATAATAAGCACTCACACTGCACAGAAGGTTCATGAAACCCACGTTCCACGAACAACTTATGAAGGAAGCCGTGTAGAGGAAGTCTATTCAGAGCACACATCATTTCATTGTTAGGTTCAGTCCAATTTTTATTAGACATGGCATCATTCCCATAGAATTCCAGGTCGATTTCCGCTCGCTTTCTTTGTCTAATCCTTAGGAATTCCTGTTCTTGTCTTTTAGAAGACAATTGTAATCTAATTCTTAAATCTTCAATAAAAAAGTTTCTCCAGCAAGTTCATATGTTAGCCTGGAGCGTGACATTTGTTACATTCCCAAAGTTCTTTTTAAGAATCTCGGCTTGACATTTTCTACAACGCATAGTTCAGATAGTGTTAGGTGATCCCATAATAGTTCCAACCCATAAGATAGGACTGGACAAACCTTTGCATACAATAGCGTCATTGCTGTTCTTAGAGAAAATTTAGTGGGATCAGTGACATCGTATATGTTTCTGTTAGCTGCCAAGTAGCTGAAGATTAAGTGATCTCAAGTCCTGATAACAAATGAACAATCTGACTCTTGGAATGTGTAGTAGTTGCAACAATTACGAGAATATACTATTGCCAATTGTCCCGATACTAGACGATATATTGTGCCCGTTAGACAAGAGTTTTGGGGAGCCATCGGTCTTAAGCAGCCCTTCCGAGACTCTCCTCCAACCAACACACAAATGCGGGGGGAGAAGAAATGCACTCTTGGACTGGCTATGCATGGCAAACTGCACTCGGGGGTGTCGGGAATAGGAGAGGTCTATCTTCAACAAGCCCAGAGGAACGCAAACACACAAAAAAAACAACATGAAAGAAAGAGGCCAGGTTTACGTTATGATCACATTGAATTTATTCATAAAAGTGGCAGATCCCTAGCCTACTTCAGAGAGGTGAAAATCGGCTATTCCGATGTAAACTGCCCTGTAAAAGAATTCAATGATCTCCTATCTAAAATCTAACTTCAGCTTCTCGAAGTCCTATTACAAAGAATAGAAAATACAAGTGCTATGAAAGTGACACCCAACATTTCCCTACTAAATAGCATCGGAGATTCGACAAATAATAGTAATAACATACATGAATCTCCGGCAAGGAAAATTATTTACTTGTTTACAATGCAATGTTGTCACTACGTTAGTCGTTGGCACAATATTAATACCTAAGCTGAAGTTAAATTTAAATAATAAACGCGACGCGTTTATTCAAAAATGAAGAAAAAAACTAATCTTTGTACATTCTTTCCCTAACTCATATAAGAAAAATACTAACTAACTGTACAACACAAATGAATGACAATAAGGAACACCCTCGTAAGGTTGCGCAATAGGTGCGTCTACCTGCATACATTTCTCGCGGTTTGCGGTAAATGGTCATGAGTGTAGGGTGGAAAATATTTGGTTGGTAACTGCTATGACGGAACGTGACGACTCACATTGCGTCGTCAAATTAACGACCGCGTTTTCCAATTATCACGTCGTTAAATGACCGTCGTCTCAAATTAAGGAAAAGTCAATAATGTGTATCCAAAGGAGTCGAAGGTTGCAAGTTCTAAATATTAGTCAAGAGAAGGAATTTAAGTTTAGCATTTGTTTAATGATCATCATGATAATTTAATTAATTGATATTTGTATTCGAAAAATCCTGTCAAATTATTATTATGCTTTCCATATTAATCTAATTTTATTCACATGTGATTATCTGTAATTATAGTTACCAGTAAGCGCGTCTAAAGTAGGTATTAGTGTGGAAAAAGATCATCTAATAACATCATCAATACCTTGTGAAACGTCGTTCTTCTTATTATTAATCTTCTGCTTCTCCTTCCATGTGCCCTGCCCAGTCTCCCGGACGTTGGCGATCAATGTGGATAGTGTTTGTCTATCTTTAGCAGAGCGGTAGAGCTGTTCAATAGATCTTGTTCCAGTCCAATCTTGAAGGTTCTGAATACAAGACGTCCTTCTCCTTCCCGCTCTTCGTTGCCCATCAATTTTGCCTTTTAATATGAGATGTAATATTGTATATGTTTCACCACGTAACACAAGACCCAGGTAGGCAATTTTCCTGCATTTGATGGTGGTCAGTAGCTCTCGTTGAGAATTTGCCCTCTGCAGTACCTGGTCATTAGAGACATGATCTATCCAAGAGACTTTCAGCATCCCTCTATTAAACCACATTTCCAGAGCTTCGAGACTCTTAATGATGGACGATTTCATAGTCCAGGATTACACTCCATAAACCTCGTTCACTAAACCCATATACTCCCTTAAGTGTACCACAATAGCACTGGCACGTCAGCCTGAACCCCCAATCGACAAGACAAAAGCGTTCAGTGTCGCTGGTAAAAGCAACAAAACAGCTCAAAAACACGAGCAATAAAGTCAACCCTTTTAGTTTCCGTGCTAGACAATATAATAACATGCTCGGCGTAATTATACAGACGTCCCGATCGTGGATTCAAAATCATAATGGCTGTAGATCTGCTGTTCTCTCGCAACATGAATTCATATACGATTATACCTAGGCAAATGCTTTCATAAATTATGTAGTGTCTAATACACCATGCGAATGGTTTACTTTTGTCACAGGCGATAACAAGCTTTCATTCAAGACCTTTCTCGAACCCGCGATACATCGCTAACTTCCACATTCCTTTAGGTTATATCTTCGTTAGTTGTCTGCGAAGTCAACAAAAAAAAGCGAAATAAAGAACCTTAAACTCATACAGCAGCTGTGTTTATAAGTGAATTCTCGGCTGGATAGATCCAACCCATCATCAACCACTGGCTCCCAAATTGTTTACGAATAACTGCTAAATAGCAAACAGAGCAGCGAACAAAAAAAAACACAGTTATTTCAACTGGCCTTGGCAAGCATGTGCCGATCAATAATTCCATTCATATGATATCTCAGCTTTCTGAATATTTTATTATACTGCGTTACTCGGCCAGACTCTTGGCTCACAGTGAGATTGATACAAAATTATTTACATGAATAATAAGGCTTTTCTCCAAGCTTGTGTGTAATGATACAATGAAATGATTCGCTTATACTACAGTGTAATAATAATAAACAAAGGTGCCTGCCTACAAAAATGTGCTAGTAAGACCATCTAATCTACTCTACACGGGCGTCCAACACTCACAGCAACGATTATGTAAACACGTTGCCTCGCTTACATGCTTTCATACTGAGTCCACATTCGAGCCTCACCTGGGGTTAATGTGGTGAGCTATGTCATTCTTCCAAGCCACCTCTATAAGGATTGCAGACATCTATTATCGTCCGCACTCCCACATTATGGAAGATTGCTCCATTGTAGCTTCAGCCCCCAGGTGCTCACATCTTGTGGGACGTGGGTTGGCGACCACGGGACACCAGCTGAGTCCGGCATTGCTTCCACTTACTTGTGCCGGGCTCCTCTCTGTCTTCTTTCCTGTCAACCTCACTTGGTCAACTCTTGTTCTCTTCCGACCTCGACGGTATTACGGTATCCGAGGCCTAGGGAGTCCCTTCATTTCCTGCCTTAATTGGCCCTTGTCTCATCTTTTCTGATTCCCTCCTTCTGCGAGGTGTCAGCCTTCTTTTTCTTTTCCTGTTATCTCCTGCCTTGTGCTCAAGGCCCTCAAGGTGGCAGGGTGTATGTAGCCCCACCACTTTTGGTGCACCCTAGATAATGCTACACCCTCAGGGGCTCACGGCTGGTGAGTTCGGGAATTGGCGACCCCGAGGGATTCCTGAGCTGGCTCCGGTTTCCCCCTTTTGTTCCTTACCTGTGGGGCGGACCCTCTCCTCTTTCACTTTCCTATCTGCCTTTCATGGCTCTCCTTCCTTCCAAGTCCCTCAATCCGCATTCTTAGAGGGTTGAGGGCATTTCTTTTCCTCCTGTCCTTTATTTGCCTTATTCTCCTTTAGTATTCCATTTCTTCTTCTAGTATGTAGGCTAGTAGTTAATTTTAGTTTTTAAGTTTGCATTTCATTTTCATCTTCACGATCACCCAAACCATCAGGGGCCGATAACCTAGATGTTCGGCCCACAAAACAACAATTATCATCATCATCATCATTCTAGCTTCCTGGGAAAATTGATTGCATAGAACCAGTTGGACTAGCGTTCGATTAGGCAAAGTCGTCATCTTTTAGAAGTGACGTGTCTCAGAGTTTACTTGATTTTGCGAAGATAATACATTTCAGCAAACACTGGCTCTACATAGGTGCGGTTATACTTCAAGAATGGCCATTAACACCGCCACGGAATTTAAGAATATCACTGAGTGATATTACCACACTAAACACTGCAGTCGACGATCCACGTGATCTATCACCATTACAACCATCAGTACTCCGAATGTAAGTGGATGCGAATTTTCCCAGTTCCAGTTCACTAATCCAAAATATCAGATAATAATCAATATTAACCCATAGATGTTTGTTCACTTTACCAATTACCAATGTTCACGTGCGCCCATGTGGTCGCAAAATGTTCTGATTTATGCCACGATGTGTGACACGATAAATCTTACAAATAATGCGATACAGAACGTTTAATGACGAGAAAAAATCATTCCCGGTAGTACATGTGACAGGAATGAACACATTTAATAAAAATACTGTTTAAATACAGCTATAATTTCCTCAACCACGTTTACGATAGTAGTGGTTTTAGGACAGTTCTGTGACCACCGCCACCGCTCCATCGCTGGAATTTAAAGATGGCGATATCTTTCGAGCGAATTATTGGAGGAAGTCATGTTAGGTGTCAAATTACTCGAGGTGAAGCCCCCTGGTCAACCCATTATTTATTTTTATTAAATTTTGACAAAGGACTTAACTACACATTTTGAAAATGGTGTCATGGATGGCGCGCTTTTCAAATAAAGATGGTGAGCATAGCTTAACCTAGCCTATCCTAATCAAGCTATTCTAGTCTAGTATACGAAATCAAACCTAATTGAGGACATGCCAAGGGCCTAAGTGCAAAACTTGGTAAATGGATGCTCTAGAGCACTGAGGCTAATGCACACACCAAAGTACATGAGGCACATGCAACTATCCCATACTGTTCTTATAGAGGGTAAGGTAAGTCTGTCATGTGTGATTTTAAAACATACCAACTCTCGCAGTGTATGTCGTCACGAGAAGCAGGTGTTACAACCGGATGCAAGGTCACCGTTAGGTTAAGAAAGTGTGTGAAACATAATTCTTGCTGACGTAGAATGTCAGCGAAAAAAGAACTCGCCACCGGATGCAAGGTTTAGTGTTACAAAATAGCAAGTTTGCGAAACATGAGTCTGATTCCCTTTCCTGGAACTCTTCACTCTTTACAATGATAGCACTTGCAATATCTTGGTACATATCACTGATATTAGTTGATTCACTAACAAATAGGTTTTTTGTATTAAAGGATTTGATATTCATAATTTCACCTTCACTCCCAGTTTTTACATACTGCCCAAAGAGTTCGAAATTCATTTTAAATGTTTTATGCTCTCCTAAAACACTATCTACCAAGCCAAACACACTAGGTTGAACAGTCTTTAAAAATGTTTCAATACTTTGAGCTTTTTCTTCACTGTGAAGTCTGTAACTAGCAATTCGACTTTTAAACGCACTACCAATTTGTTGAATATTCGCAGAATTTCTTTCATGGCAAGCGTTATTTTTATGATTAATACTGCGTAAATGTCCATGAAGAATTGAAAAAGGTATATCAATATTACATACATCACAATGCGATATCGAAGCTTCACCATTCTTTATTCTTTTGTTGTACAACTATTTTCACAATCTTGAGAACGTTTACGCTTTTGAGCATCACATTTGTTTAAAGGTTCTGTGTTAGTTGACGGTTTTTCAGTTCTTAATTCCTGTTGTTCTCCATGCACTTCAACCATGTGGGATTGATATCGCTTTACAGTAGAAAAACCAAGTTCACAAACTGAACACGAGAAAGGTGCTGCACTGACATGCTTTAAATTTACATGTCGCGTAAGACTATACTGTCTGTTAAATGTAATAGCACAATGACTGCACACAAATATTTTAAGATTATGCTTAGTACTTGCATGGCGCTGAAGGCTGTCAGGTCTTGAAAACTGTTTTTTACATTCACCACACTTGAACATGATGATTATCAATCACTTTCCAAAATCTATATATATAAAAATCAATCTTACGTGATAGTTTGTCTGTGGGTGTGTATGTCTCCTATGCATTCATATACCACTCAACCGATTGCGATGAAACTTGGGTGAGATGTTGAGTACACTCCAAGGATGGTTTCTGACTTAGGAAATCCATTTTACAATAGGTAGCGCACGCGAAGATTCAACAAATGAGCGACGATGCGCGAAGCATTTCAACAAAGTCCCGTATGTGTTCATATACCATTCGTCCGATAGCGATGAAACTTGGGTGAGATGTTGAGTACACTCCAAGGATGGTTTCTGACTTAGTAAATCCATTTTACAATAGGTAGCGCACGCGTAGATTCAACAAATGAGCGACGATGCGCGAAGCATTTCAACAAAGTCCCGTATGTGTTCATATACCATTCGTCCGATTGCGATGAAACTTGGGTGAGATGTTGAGTACACTCCAAGGATGGTTTCTGACTTAGTAAATCCATTTTACAATAGGTAGCGCACGCGTACATTCAACAAATGAGCGACGATGCGCGAAGCATTTCAACAAAGTCCCGTATGTGTTCATATACCATTCGTCCGATAGCGATGAAACTTGGGTGAGATGTTGAGTACACTCCAAGGAAGGTTTCTGACTTAGTAAATCCATTTTACAATAGGTAGCGCACGCGTATATTCAACAAATGAGCGACGATGCGCGAAGCATTTCAACAAAGTCCCGTATGTGTTCATATACCATTCGTCCGATTGCGATGAAACTTGGGTGAGATGTTGAGTACACTCCAAGGAAGGTTTCTGACTTAGTAAATCCATTTTACAATAGGTAGCGCACGCGTAGATTCAACAAATGAGCGACGATGCGCGAAGCATTTCAACAAAGTCCCGTATGTGTTCATATACCATTCGTCCGATTGCGATGAAACTTGGGTGAGATGTTGAGTACACTCCAAGGATGGTTTCTGACTTAGTAAATCCATTTTACAATAGGTATCGCACGCATAGATTCAACAAATGAGCGACGATGCGCGAAGCATTTCAACAAAGTCCCGTATGTGTTCATATACCATTCGTCCGATAGCGATGAAACTTGGGTGAGATGTTGAGTACACTCCAAGGAAGGTTTCTGACTTAGTAAATCCATTTTACAATAGGTAGCGCACGCGTAGATTCAACAAATGAGCGACGATGCGCGAAGCATTTCAACAAAGTCCCGTATGCATTCATATACCATTCGTCCGATAGCGATGAAACTTGGGTGAGATGTTCAGTACACTCCAAAGAAGGTTTCTGACTTAGTAAATCCATTTTACAATAGGTAGCGCACGCGTAGATTCAACAAATGAGCGACGATGCGCGAAGCATGTCAACAAAGTCCCGAATGCATTCATATACCATTCGTCCGATAGCTATGAAACTTGCGTAAAATGTTGTGTACACTGCAGGGAAATTTGCTGGCTTAGTACATCCACTTTACAATAGGCAGCGCACGATTAGATTCAACAAATGAGCTACGACGCGCGAACCATTTCAACAAAGTCACGTTTGCGTTCATATACCATTCGTTCGATAGCGATGAAACTGGGCTGAGATTTTGTGTGCACTCCAGGGAAGGTTTCTAGCTTAGTAAATCCCTTTAAAAATAGGTAGAGCACGAGTAGAATCAACAAATGAGCAACGGCGCGCGAAGCGTTTCAACAAAGTCCCATTTAATTTCATATACCATTCATCCGATAGCGATGAAACTTGGGTGAGATGCTGTGTACCCTCCAGGGAAGGTTTCTGGCTTAGTACATACATTTTACAATAGGTAGCGCACCAGTAGATTCAACAAATGAGCGATGACACGCGAAGCGTTTCAACAAAGTCCCGTATAAAGTCATATACCATTCGTCTGATAGTGATAAATGTTTGGTGAATTGTTGTGTACACTCCAGGAAAGGTTTCTGGCTAAGTAAATCCATTTTACAATACGAAGCGCACGTTTATGTTCAACAAATGAGTGACTACGCGCGAAGCGTTTCGACAACGTCCCGTATACGTTCACATACCATTCATCCGATTGCGATGAAACTTGGGTGAGATGTTGTGTACACTCCAGGGAAGGTTTCTGGCTGAGTACATCCATTTTACAATATGTAGCGCAAGAGTAGAATGAACAAATGAGCGACGACACGCGAAGCGTTTCAACCAAGTCCCGTATGCATACATGTACCATTCGTCCGTACCTATGAAACTTGGGTGAGATGTTGTGTACACGTCATGGAAAATTTCTGGCTTAGTAAATCCCCTATACATTATGCAGCGCACAAGTTGATTCAACAAATGAGGGACGACGCGCGAAGCGTTTCAACAAAGTCCCGTATAAGGTCATATACCATTCTGCCGTTAGCGGTGAAACTTGGGTGAAATATGGTTGACACTCCAAGGAAGGTTTCTGGCTTAGTAAATACATTTCACAGTAGGTAGCACACGAGTAGATTCGACAAATGAACGACGATAGCGATGAAACTTGGGTGAGATGTTGTGGACACTTACGTGACGGTTTCTAACTTAGTAAATACATTTTACAGTAGGTAGCGCACGAGTAGATTCAACAAATGAGTGACGGAGTGCGAATCGTTTAAACAAAATCAGGTATGCGTTCATATACTATTCATCCGATTGCGATGAAACATTGATCAGTTATTTTGTACCCGCCAGGGAAGGGGACTTAGTAAATCCATTTCACAATAAGTAGCGCAAGAGTAGATGCAACAAATGGGTGACGACGCGCGAAGCGTTTCAACAAAATTCCCTATTGCGTTCATATAACATTCTTCGATTGCGATGAAACCTTGATGAGTTATTGTGTACACGCCAGGGAAGGGTTTCGACTTAGTAATACATTTCTCAATAGGTAGCACACGAGTAGATACAACAAATGAGTGACAGCGCACGAATCGTTTAAACAAAAACCCCTATACGTGCATATACCATTCATCCGATTGCGATGAATCATTGATGAGTCATTGTGTACACGCCAGGGAAGGGTTTCGACTTAGTAAATCCATTTCACAATAGGTAGCGTACGATTAGATTCAACAAATGAGTGACAGCGATGAAACTTTTTGAAAGTTGTTGTGCACGTTCCCACGAATGGTTCTAAATTAGAAAATCCATTTTATGATAGCTTAGAGGCAGTTAACATGTTGTGTATCCAAAAGCAATTCAAGAAACAGAATTTCAACGCCAACACTTTCTTTGATTGGCATTGCAACGCATGCCGGGTACAGCTTGTTACCTATAAAAAAGAAATCATCAATGTTAATAAAAAATAAAACAAAGTAAAATATAAATATTTAAATTAAATTACAGCCAATGGCCATAGTAGGGTATTTGAATTGAATATCTGTGGACTCTAAGAAAGTCTAAATTCAAGTAGTTCTAACTGGGGTTACTATATACCACCGACACTGACACCTAGCGGTGAACATTGGAACTTGATAGAGTGTTAATCCAATCTAACGTACAAATTTAGCTTCACACGATTGTCAAGTAGTTCCAACTTTGGTATAAGTATGGCACTGTCACTGACACCTAGCGGTGAACATCGGAACTTGATAGAGTGTTAATCAAATCCAACCTACAGATTTAGCTTCACACGATTGTTGAGTAGTTCCAACTTCGGTTACCAAATACCCTTGTCACTGACACATAGTGGTGAACATTGGAACATGATGGAGTGCTTATAACAACTAAATATATATTTCTTAAAGAAAACATACTTACCAGAATAGTAATGTATTTTCTAGTCCTCTTACACCACACAGGTAAGCTGTAGAGATAACACGTTGTCAACTGTCGTTCACGAGATTCAAGTACAAAGTGAGAAAGGCCTTCCCCCTCCCTAGCCTTTTATACCACAAACACACCTGTGTCATGTATGCACCTGTGTCGTCTCAAATATCTGTCAATGTAACTGTTCTCATGGCCGATAATAAACACCTGCGTCACGTGATATCATACGTCTGCAAGATTCATGCTTCACACACCTGCATCCTGTAACACAGCACCTTGCTT
Source organism: Meconema thalassinum (assembly GCA_946902985.2). Lineage (NCBI taxonomy): Eukaryota > Metazoa > Arthropoda > Insecta > Orthoptera > Tettigoniidae > Meconema > Meconema thalassinum. Next base: position 129,275,229 of record OX336391.1, on the reverse strand, counting down.
ACTGTGTCAAGATCACGTTATACTAACATCCTACGTCTGCAAAAACTCATGTTTCGCAAACTTGCTATTTTGTAACACTAAACCTTGCATCCGGTGGCGAGTTCTTTTTTCGCTGACATTCTACGTCAGCAAGAATTATGTTTCACACACTTTCTTAACCTAACGCTGACCTTGCATCCGGTTGTAACACCTGCTTCACGTGACGACATACACTGCGAGAGTTGGCATGTTTTAAAATCACACATGACAGACTTACCTTACCCTCTATAAGAACAGTATGGGATAGTTGCATGTGCCTCATGTACTTTGGTGTGTGCATTAGCCCCCGGCACTAGCTTTCCCCCACCCTTCTGAAAAACAGCAAGAAATCGTTCGTGTGCCCCGTGTACTTGGGTGTATGCATTAGCCTCAGCGCTATAGATCATCCATTTACCAAGTTTTGCACTTAGGCCCTTGGCATGTTCTCAATTATGTTTGATTACGTATACTAGACTAGAATAGCTTGACTAAGATAGGCCAGGTTAAGCTTTGCTCACCATCTTTATTTGAAAAGCGCGCCATCTATGACACCATTTTCATAATGTGTAGTTAGGCACTTTTTTCAAAATTTAATAAAAATAAATAATGGGTTGAAAAGGGGGCTTCACCCCGAGTAATTTGACACCTAACACGACTTCCTCCAATAATTCGCTCGAAAGATATCGCCATCTTTAAATTCCAGCGGTGGAGCGGTGGCGGTGGTCACAGAACTGTCCAAAAACCACTACTTACGTTGTCGCACTATAGAGAATTTACATCTGCTCACCACGAGACTTGACAAAGGTGTGTCTGTGTAGACGGCGGAAGTTCTAGTCATCACGACTTAAGTCAGGTGCGATTAATTATCCTCTTCGCATATCTGCGAGGTTATATCTTAAGTTTTAAACATGGAACACTCAAAATATGCATAAGAATAATGCCACATAATTCCAAATGTCTTCTAAAATGGCCCAGATTTTAAAATCCATAAAAGTAAATTGCCAACCAAATCAAATCAAAGTACTCCATGAGGTAACATAACTTCCATATGAGCTCGGCACTGTCCCGGCGCCGTCCACCATCGATCGATCACAATGAGCCATCGATTTACATATCGAAAATGCGCGATCGGGCGCAATGCCTATACATTGATATAATGAGCACAGAAGCAGAAAATAACAGCCCAAAACAATATTCGAGGCTAAGCGAAATAACATGTACCTGGTGGCACTTTTTCCTCGTACTTTCTATGCATAGGCTATGTGACCCGCATGCGCTATTGATGAACGTGTTATACCAGTAGGGTATGCCAACCCCACCCCCTATTATTCACACCCCATACAAATACATCCCAATACATGACTTCAAACCAACTTTTAGGATCTATGACTACATCTATAAATCATACTACTTCAATAAACTCAGGTGGCCTCACGCCTGAACTCAAACGACCCCGGTAGGGCTTCGACACAAAAAATGAGCAATTCTGCACCCACTGCACGCCGAATCCATAAAAGCCTCGGAGAGTTCATGTCTCGGGGTCATTCTCAAACAGACCTTGTGTTGTAGTGCCGTACAGCTGAAGGGCGCCATCACGACTGCTGCCACCTTGGTAAGTGTATAGCGAGTAACTTTACACACACACACCTACACTTTCATCTCCTATTATTTGTACTGGAATTGTATTAGCACTCTAACTGTTCTGCAAACTTTAGAAGTAAACCCATTAAAACTAGACATCTTTAGATAACTGGTCCTTTCATGTACTTTATTAGCTAGTAAGTTCCTACCCTCTAGATTCCCTCCAGGTAGGATCCCATAGCATTATTGTTTAATTGCTTCGTGGCGTCAGCGGACAGCCACTTGCTACTCCGTCACAGTATTTGTGTCAGCGGATTCGCTCTAAGCCTTCGCTAGCCAGCTTACGCTAGCATTAAGCCGAGTAGCGGCAGCACCGTTTAAATCCTTATTTGCTAAATCTCCCCCAGCACCGCTTTCACACCCCCGAGCTCTCCCGGCAAACTGAACAATCGGGAAGCTCGTCCACAGAGCTACGTCTTTGCCCCTAGACAGCTCAATCACACTACCCGCTCCACTAGCATCTTAATTTCCTCCAAAAACACCCCATTGCAGGGCACCCCCACAAGGAAACCCTACAAACGGGAGATCTAATAAATGATTTCCTGTGGGGTATCGAGCAGGTTACGTCAGAATGCCAAGCGATAAACAGACGGCTGCTCGATTCTTGTTCCTTTGCGCTACCCGTCTAATGCTCCCCATTGCGTTACGAAGCCTTGCATAACGATAATTTGGTACTTGATACAGCAGCACTACAATTGCTCTAAACATATCGCCTGCGGTTTCCAAGAATACACACACATAATATTAATCTATGGCGTTACTTTACGATTTACAGTTATATTAGTGAGATATTCCGCACTTACTCTCTTTAAATACTGCGAAGTGTTTTGCTTGCTGTGGAAGAGTACTCGGAGATCTCTGTTACTCCCGTATTTAACGGATTGACTTGAATCCTCCATATTTACACAAGTTGACAGGATAAACTCTCCAGAGAGGAATTTCTGAAGTCCTACGAGATTATACATCCATGAGAGATCTAAGGAGTAAGCAAACATATTAAAATCAACAAAACGCAATCCACAGAGTTTATAACAGTTTTTAAATATACAGTATGTGTTTTATTTGTAACTAAAATATTGCAGCCTCTTCAGTTCGATAGCCGTAGACTCACCCTGATGATGACGATGATAATTGTTGTTTTAAGGGGCCTACCATCTAGGTTATCGACCCCCATGTTTGGGTGATAGTACAAAATGTGAATGTAATGACAACTATACCAATACATACTAGAAGAACAAATGGTAAAGAAATAATGAATAAAGTGAATAAAGGACAGGAGGAAAAGAAATACCCTCAACCCTCGAACAAACTTTTACTTGTGCATCGTATGTTTATAGTCATCAGAGCTCCGGTAAGTGTTTTCCTTTATTCTTAATTCCTTTTCTCATCATTCGCCACATAATTTTATTATGATGTTAGTGTATAGTCTTAAAATCATAACAATTCATAGAAAAACGTTGCGAGTTTTACAGTCGCATATGGTGTGTAACATCTGACATAGAAGAAACCTCACGTGAAATTGTTGATACACCGGTATTTTATAATATTACTAGCTGAAGTAACCGTGCTTCGCAACGCGTCATAATTAAATTAAAATGTGAATGTGACAGTGTTAAAACAGGGTATAGGCGAGGTGCTGCGCAGAGGGAGATTAAGGATGGAACATTTTGTCCAACTACACCGCTCGAGGTTGACCGTGTTTTATAGCACAAATTTAGGTTTTACTCGTTAACCGTTGGAGATACCTTTCGGGTAGAAAATGTAATTTTAAACCTCGTATATCCAATCAAAAGTTTGCTATTTCTTAACGTTCTCTTTTTATTTGAAATGGAAATATGAAAGTTTTAAACCAAAGGGTGTAGAGACGTCACTAAAATGGTCACCATCTTTAAATAGGGCAAAGTATTGAAATCAAAAGAAACCTATATGTTAACCAGCTAAATCAGCTACTTCCATGTAAAAATTCATGTAAATCGGACCAGTGGTACTTGCGTGATTGAGTAATACACAGACACACACCATCTCATTTCTTGCCTCGCTTCGCTCGCGTCATAGTCTTGTCATATTGTTATTCAATGAAATGCAGGTTTAACCCCGTTACCACCACTTTAGAACCTGAATATATAAAAATCCCTCCTTAGTAGACTTTTTCGACACACAACAAACATATCCCCTAAATATCATTCTTCTAACTTTAATAGTTTGGGTTAGTCGATGAGAGTGAACATCCAAAAATTCTTCCTTAGTGGACGTTTTTCTTCCTGAATTTCACCCCTCCCCACAGGCCCCTTAAATTGTATTTATGAAAAAACAGTCGAACACCTATTTATTTTATTTACTTATTTATTTATTTATTTATTTTTAATCTGATTATTTTCCTCCGAGTTTCAAACTCCTCGCCTATGTCGTTTAAGAGATACACGCTCCGTTAAGAATCTTTCAACCCCCCACTTTTCATCCCTTTCACCTCATAATATACACTACATCGAAAAACTATTAGACATGTGTCAGCTTATTTTTAATGATTAGTATATATGCCAAGTATCACATCCCCAAATGAAACCACTCGTGAGATATTGTTATTCAATGAAATGCACGTTTAACCCCTTAACACCTATTTAGAACCTGAATATTCAAAACTCTTTCCTTAGTGGACGTTTTCGACATACAACGCACATAACCCCAAAATTTCATGTTTCTAACATCAATAAGTTTGGCTGGGCGAAGATGAGTGAGTCAGTCAGGACATTTTCTTTCATTTATTTTTGATAATTTCACCCCTCCCCATGAACCCCTTAAATTGGATTTATGAAACAAACGTTCGAACATCTACTTACTTATTTAAAACTGTTTTCCCCCTGAGTTTGATGAGTGAGTAAGTGAGTTAATCTGTTAGGACACTTTCTTTCCTGTTTTTTCCCCAGAATTTCACCCCTCTCCAAGGGCCCCTTAAATTGGATTTATGAAAAAACGGTCGAACACCTATTTACTTGTATTTTAAGCTGCTTTACCCGCCGAATTTCAAACTTCTCGCCCATGTCGTTTAAGAGATACACCCTCAGTTAAGAATCCCTCAACCCCCAATTTTCACCCCTTTCACCTCATAATATACACCACTTCGATAAACCCTTAGACATACGTCTGATTATTTTTAATGATTAGTTTATATACCGAATATTACATCCCCAAAGAAACAAATCATGAGATATCGTTATTCAATGAAATGCACGTTTACCCCCTTAACATCTCTTTAAAACCCGAAAAAAACAAAAATCATTCCTTAGTTGACGTTTTCGACATACAGCGAACATATTCCCAAAATTTCATGTTTCCAACTTTAATAGTTTTCGCTGGGCGTGATGAGTGAGTGAGTCAGACAGGACATTTTCTTTCAATTATTTTTACCACAATTTCACCCCTCCCCATGGGCCCCTTAAATTGGATTGATGATAAAACGCTTGAACACCTATTAACTTATTTTTTAAGCTGTCTTTTTCTCGTGAGTTTGAAGAGTGAGTGAGTTAGTCAGTCAGTTAGGACATTTTCACTCCTTTCTTCCCCCAGAATTTCACCCCATCCCATGGGCCCCTTAAATTAATTTATGAAAAACGGGTCGAACACCGATTTACTTATCTTTTTAGCTGATTTTTTCCCGCTGAGTTTTTAATTTCTCGCCTATGTCGTTTAATAGATAGGCCAACACGCTCCGTTAAGGAATCCTTCAACCCCCACTTTTAACCCCTTTCACCTCATAATAATACACCACATCGAAAAACCCTTAGACACATGTCTGCTTATTTTTAATGATTAGTTTATATGCCGAGTATCACATCCACAAATGAAATCACTCGTGAAATATTGTTATTCAATGAAATGCAGGTATAACCCCCTTAAGACCCCTTTAGAAACTGAATATCCAAAAATCCAACCTTAGTGTACGGTTTTGACATACAACGAACAAATCCCCAAAATGCCATGTTTCCTACTTCATTTATTTTGGCTGGGCGATGATGAGTGAGTGAATGAGTCTGGACATTTTCCTTCATTTTTTTTCTTCAGAATTTCACCCCTCCCGATGAACCCCTTCAATTTGATAGATCAAAAAAACCTGTCGAACAGCTATTTACTTACTTTAAAGCATTTTTTCCCCTGAGTTTGATGAGTGAGTCAGTCAGTCAATCAGTTAGGACATTTTCTTTCCTAATTCCCCCCAGAAATTCACCCCTCCCCATGGGCCCCTTAAATTGGATTTATGAAGAAACGGTCAAACACATATTTACTTCTTCTTTATGTTGATTTTTTTTTCGCTGAGTTTCAAACTCCTCGTCTATGTCGTTTAAGAGATACACGCTCCGTTAGGAATCTTTCAATCCCCACTCTTCACCCCTTTCACCTCATAATATACACCACTTCGAAAAACCCTCAGACCCGTGTCTTCTTCTCTTTAATGGTGAGTTTATATGCCGAGTATCACATCTCCCAATGAAACCAATCGGGAGATATTGCTATTCAATGAAATGCAGGTCTACCCCCTTAACACCCCTTTAGAACCTGAATATGCAAAAATCCTCTCCTAATGGGCATTTGCGTCCCTTGAGGAAGCTGAATACCAAATTTCATTCCAATCCGTTTGGTGGTTTCTGAGATTTCGTGATGAATGAATGAGTGAGTGGTATTTGACAAATATATAGTAGAAGATGGTGTCAAGTCTTTGTTATGCTAAACTCGGTTGACAGTGCTGTGTGAGTAGTTGAGTAACTAACGGGATTTCAAGTAAAGATCCTCATTTTCTATACCGGTAGTGCAGAGCGCAAATGGCATCCAGTCGGCCGTGTCTCAACTTGAGCTATGTTGCCATGGAAACTTTCTGCCTTGCCATTCCTTCATGAGTATATTTTATGATTTGATTAGCCTGTGCTTGAATGCAAAAGGGCCGAAATCAGAAGAATGAGAAAGACTATCGAAAATTCATGTAGCCAGCGGTTCCTTCTGGGTCCTAAACTATGTGTATGCAAAATTTGGTTGAGATTGGTGGAACGGTGTAGATTTGCATACGGAACAGATCCACATACATACATACAGACTTTCACTTTAATATATAAGACTAGCTGAAGTACCCGTGCTTCGCTACGCGTCATAAATAAATTAAAATGTGAAGGTGACAGTTAAGACAGGGGATAGGCGAGATGCTGCGCAGAGGGATATTAAGGATGGAACATTTTGTCCAACTACACCGCTCGGCGTTGACCGTGTTTTATAGCACAAATTTAGGTTTTTCTCGCTAACCGTTGGAGATACCTTTCGGATAGAAAATGTAATTTTAAACCTCATATATGCCATCAAAAGTTTGCTATTTCTTAGCGTTCTCTTTTTATTTGAAATGGAAATATGAAAGTTTGAAACCAAAGGGTGTAGTGACGTCACTAAAATGGTCGCCATCTTTAAATAGTGCAAATTATTGAAATCAAAAATGACCTATATGTTAACCAGGTAAATCAGCTACTTCCATGTAAAATTCATGTAAATCGGACCAGTGGTACTTGCGTGATTGAGTAATACACACACACCATCTCATTTTTAGCCTCGCTTCGCTCGCGTCATAGTCGTGTCATATTGTTATTGAATGAAATGCAGGTTTAACCCCGTTAACACCCCTTTAGAACCTGAATATCAAAAAATCCCTCCTTAGTAGACATTTTTTGACACACAACAAACATATCCCCAAAATATCATTCTTCTAACTTTAATAGTTGTGGTTGGTCGATGAGAGCGAACATCCAAAAATCCTTCCTTAGTGGACGTTTTTCTTCCAGAATTTCACCCCTCTCCATAGGCCCCTTAAATTGTATTTATGAAAAAACGGTCGAACACCTATTTATTTTATATATTTAAATATTTATTTATTTATTTATTTATTTATTTATTTATTTATTTATTTATTTATTTTTAAGCTGATTGATTTCCTCCGAGTTTCAAACACCTCGCTTATGTCGTTTAAGAGATACACGCTCCGTTAGGAATCTTTCAAACCCCACTTTTCATCCCTTTCACCTTATAATATACACTACATCGAAAAACCATTAGACATGTGTCAGCTTATTTTAATGATTAGAATATATGCCAAGTATCACATCCCCAAATGAAACCACTCGTGAGATATTGTTATTCAATGAAATGCACATTTACCCCTTAACACCTCTTTAGAACCTGAATATCCAAAACTCTTTTCTTAGTGGACGTTTTCGACATACAACGAACATATCCCCAAAATTTCATGTTTCTAACATCAATAATTTTGGCTGGGCGATGATGAGTGAGTCAGTCAGGACATTTTCTTTCAATTATTTTTGATAATTTCACCCCTCCCCATGAACCCCTTAAATTGGATTTATGAAACAAACGGTCGAACACCTATTTACTTATTTAAAGCTGTTTTCCCCCTGGGTTTGATGAGTGAGTAAGTGAGTCAATCAGTTAGGACACTTTCTTTCCTGTTTTTTTTCCCCAGAATTTCACCCCTCTCCAAGGGCCCCTTAAATTGGATTTATGACAAAACGGTCGAACACCTCTTTACCTGTATTTAAAGCTGTTTTTCCCGTCGATTTCAAACTTCTCGCCTATGTCGTTTCAGAAATACACGCTCCCTTAAGAATCCTTCAACACCCAATTTTCACCCCTTTCACCTCATAATATACACCACATCGATAAAACCTTAGACATATGTCTGATTATTTTTAATGATTAGTTTATATACCGAATAACACATCCCCAAAGAAACAACTCATGAAATATCGTTATTCAATGAAATGCACGTTTATCCCCTTAACACCTCTTTAAAACACGAATAATAAAATGTATTCCTTAGTTGACGTTTTCGACATACAGCGAACATATTCCCAAAATTTCATGTATCCAACTTGAATAGTTTTCGTTGGGCGTGATGAGTGAGTGAGTCAGACAGGACATTTTCTTTCAATTATTTTTACCAGAATTTCACCCCTCCCCACGGGCCTCTTAAATTGGATTGATGAAAAAACGCTTGAACACCTATTAACTTGTTTTTTAAGCTGTCTTTTTTCCCTGAGTTTGATGAGTGAGTGAGTTAGTCAGTCAGTTAGGACGCTTTCTCTCCTTTTTCCCCCCAGGATTTCACACCACCCCCATTGGCCCCTTAAATTAATTTATGAAAAAACGGTCGAACACCGATTTACTTACTTTTTAAGCTGATTTTTTCGCTGAGTTTCAAATTTCTCGCCTATGCCGTTTAAGAGATAGGCCTACACGCTCCTTTAGGAATCCTTCAACCCCCACTTTTCACCCCTTTCACCTCATAATAATACACCACATCGAAAAACCCTTAGACACATGTCTGCTTATTTTTAATGATTAGTTTATATGCCGAGTATCACATCCACAAATGAAACCACTCGTGAGATATTGTTATTCAATGAAATGCAGGCTTAACCCCCTTAAGACCCCTTTAGAACCTGAATATCCAAAAATACTCCCTTAGTGTACGGTTTTGACATACAACGAACATATCCCCAAACTGCCATGTTTCTAACTTCAATATTTTTGGCTGGGCGATGATGAGTGAGAGAAAGAGTCAGGACATTTTCTTTAATTTTTAGCCTACTTTCGATTTTTGCAAAAAATGAAAGTAGACTTATGAGATCACTACAGGGCGAAAAAAGTGTCTGTCTGTTTGTGTGTGTGTGAGTCTCTGTGTGTGTGTGTGTGTGTGTGTGTGAGTGTGTGGTACTCTGAATGTCTGTCCCCCCCTATCAATTCGAACACGGTGAAACCGAATGGAATGAAATTTGGTACAAAGGTAGCACTAGCAAAGGACACCTCAGTGTCATGTTTTATATCGCCGCCATCTTGACGGAAACGTAATGGCGGCCACACAAATATTCAAAGCTTAAATCAAATTACGACTAACCTAATCATCCGATCACTACCAAATTTTGCAACAACATACCTATATGGGGGAAGCATGCTTTGACCAAACTAATAGGTCATCAGCTTAATAGTTTGCGGATGGCGGCCATCTTTGTGTGAAAATCGATTGCCCCTATTAATTCGAACACGGTGAAACCGAATGGAACGAAATTTGGTACAGAGGTAGTACAAGCAAAGGGCACCCCAGTGTCATGTTTTATATCGCCGCCATCTTGACGGAAACGTAATGGTGGCCACACAAATGTTCAAAGCTTAAATCAAATTACGACTAACCTAATCATCCGATCCCTACCAAATTTTGCAACAACATACCTTTATGGAGGGAGCATCCTTTGACAAATCTAATAGGTCATTAGCCTAATAGTTTGCGGATGGCGGCCATCTTTGTGTCAAAATCGATTACCCCTATTAATTCGAACACGGTGAAACCGAATGGAACGAAATTTGGTACAGAGGTAGCACTAGAAAAGGCCACCTCAGTGTCTTGTTTTATATCGCCGCCATCTTGACGAAAACGGAATGACGGCCACCCAAGCTTAAATCAAATTTCGACCATCCTAATAATTTGATCTCTGCCGGATTTTGCAACAACATGCCTTTTTGTGGAAAGCATCTTATGACTGACTACAAGGTCATCAGCCCAATAGTTTGCAAATAGTGACCATGTATGTGTGCAAATCCATTCCCCAGATCAATTCAATCACGGTGAAACCGAATTGAATGAATTTTTTTACAGAGGTAGCACTAGCAAAAGGCACCTCATATTCATGATTAATATCCCTATAGCACGTTGTATTTCAACAAGCTACTACAACCAACATTCAATTATACTCCTTTAAAAGGACCAAGAGTTATAACAATACCATGCATTTAGGAGAAAGTAGGCTATATGTTCTTTACTGAACATCTTGTTTTATCTTCAGAATTTCACCCCTCCCGATGAACATCTTATATTTGATTGTTCAAAAAACTGTCGAAAAGCTATTTACTTACTTTAAAGCAGTTTTTCCCCCCTAAGTTTGATGAGTGAGTCAGTCAGTCAATCAGTTAGGACACATTCTTTTCTGCCCCCCCCCCCTCCCAGAATTTCACCCCTCCCCATGGGACCCTTAAATTGGATTTATGAAAAAACTGTCAAACACATATTTACTTATTTTTATCCTGATTTTTTTCCGCTGAGTTTCAAACTCCTCACCTATGTCGTTTAAGAGATACACGCTCCGTTAGGAATCTTTTAATCCCCACTTTTCACCCTTTTCACCACATAATATACACCACATCGAAAAACCCTCAGACACATGTATTCTTATTTTTAATGATTAGTTTATATGCCGAGTATCATATCCCCCAATGAAACCAATCGGGAGATATTGCTATTCAATGAAATGCAGGTCTACCCCCTTAACACCCCTTTAGAACCTGAATATGCAAAAATCCTCTCCTAATGGGCATTTGCGTCCCTTGAGGAAGCTGAATACCAAATTTCATTCCAATCCGTTCGGTGGTTTCTGAGATTTCGTGATGAATGAATGAGTGAGTGGTATTTGACAAATATATAGTAGAAGATGGTGTCAAGTCTTTGTTATGCTAAACTCGGTTGACAGTGCTGTGTGAGTAGTTGAGTAACTAACGGGATTTCAAGTAAAGATCCTCATTTTCTATACCGGTAGTGCAGAGCGCAAATGGCATCCAGTCGGCCGTGTCTCGACTTGAGCTATGTTGCCATGGAAACTATCTGCCTTGCCATTCCTTTATGAGTAAATTTTATGATTTGATTTGCCTGTGCTTGAGTGCAAAAGGGCCGAAATCAGAAGAATGAGAAAGACTATCGAAAATTCATGTAGCCAGCGGTTCGTTCTGGGTCCTAAACTATGTGTATGCAAAATTTGGTTGAGATTGGTGGAACGGTGTAGATTTGTATACGGAACAGACCCACCCACATACCCACATACATACATACAGACTTTCACTTTTATATATAAGATTGACACAAATATTAATCTATTGTAAAAGGGAGTGTTTTACAGATATTGTCGTTTATAATACGGAACTTTTTTATTAGGTTATGTGTAGCTTCCACCAGCACTAGCCTAAATAAAGAATACGATATGGATCAACTAGACTAATAGACGCGACACCGCTCATAACTTTAAATTCCTTATAAATAGGCGAACTTGCGAGTAAATGCAATGTGCACAGCAGTAGATCATGAAAGGCTTGCCCAGTTCCCGGACCTCTTGATTCACAGACCAACACTCACTTTAAGATAAAATGAGACATACTGATATGATAAATATCGTTTAAAACTTTAATCTGGTAGCAAAATTATCTACCCCGTCCGGGATTCGAACCAAAGATCTCTAGATTCACAGTCAAAGACGCTAACACCACGGCTCTTTCGACCACAAAAATATTGAGCACAAGATGGTGACTTATTTTCACGTACCAATAATACTGCATTACGGAATTAATTTTTTTTTTTGCTTGTTTCGATAATGTTCCTGCGTGAAATTGAGTTTAAAATGCCTTATGGATAGGCCCTTTTGTGCGTAAAGAGAATGTGTTCAGCAATAGTTCATGAATTCTTGCCTAGTTCCGGTATAAACACAACGATATATATTATATTGATGACTGCATTACCATTATGTGGGTTAATATTTGAATAGCCATTGTGCAGAAATATAATACTGGCCAGCATTGCCTACTACTTACAATGTTTCATAGTAAAGCATATCATCATTTAAATACTGATACGAAGACTTCGACCATGTGCCATATGCTTTGTTTCAATCAGTTGACACCTGAGTTCGCATGAGCGTTTACCGTCAAAATGGCAGTGCTGAGCAAAGTTACTCGGCGAGTGGATGCCGATCACTTTTATCCAGAGATTGAAAAACAGACTCTTAATAAATCATAATTGTTTTCAGCAAATATGATATAATTAATATTTTTGCACCAAAGAACGACAACGTGAAGATGATTTATTGTAGGAATATTTGTAATGGCGCCTCCAAACCTTGAAGTAATCCGTATGAGATATACATTCCACAGCAGCCAGGAAGGATACGATCCAGCTGGCAGTGCGTCTTACACACTTCCATCCGATCCACTACCGTCCGATACACTTCTGTCCGTTTTTTCCAAATCACTCCCACAGAAATATCCAGCAACCGAGTGGAAAGATGTTACACATCAAAAATTACATGCGGATTACTAGAGCCTTTTTAATACTGCATATAAGAACAAAGACCTTGGTTTAGGATAAATTGAACTAAAAATTACATTGGGTTCAAGTAACCCATATTTTTGCAAGCCATCTACACAGTGTGTGAGAATGGTTTCCCATGTGTTACCGATCTCAATTTTTTTTAAAGGTAAAGCTACTGATCAGAAGAAAAATCTAACACTGGGAAAATAAGATGTTCTAGACCCCCAAAGCCAGTGACAAAAAAAACAGAAGAGAATTCCCCATGATTCAACTTCAGAAGATGAGGACGCATTCAGTTTGTGGTCTGGATGAGATAGTGATATCAGCATTTATAACAGTGATGAAGAATTTGTAGGACACTTACCGTGTACGAGTTTTGGAGAAAAGCTTTCAATCCACCACTCAAAGAATCCCATGAAAGAATTGCCTAAACGTAATATACAAACACAGACCTCTGCTATCAAAGAAACGCTGGAAATAGGAATTTCATCCTTGTTAAGTGAAATGGTAGGGAATATCCGGGTGTAATTCAGGACATAAAGGAAGATAGTGCATTTGTAGAATGCATGGAACGTATACAAAAGGCGCAAATGTGGCCTAAGAAGAAAGACTTCCTGTTTTATAAAAGGGAGGATATTGTTCAAACGATTGGTCCATCTAAAATGCTTAAGAGAGGCTTGTTTTCATTATCTAAATTGTAGGTTCCTCCATTGTTGACCGTTGAACACATTGAGTCTTGTTTGTAAAATAAAATATGTATTATTGAAGAACCCACAAGTCCTACTTGATCCCATTTCATTTAAGCATGGAAATGAGATAGGAGGAAAACTTTGGGCTCAAGTAACCCAACATGAGGGTAACATGAGCCCAATATTATATATTTTTTAATTATAGCAAATATTCAAAATCCTAAATTTGTTGGCTCTATCAAACAAAAACATTCTAAAGTATAAGACCGAAAACATTCCATTTCAAAAATAATTCTTTTGAAAGCACTTTCGGAAGAAAAATGAAATAAAGAAGTTATCCGGGCTCAAGTAACCCTTGTTTACGGCTGTCCCGGTATTTACCTGGAGAGAGTGTGGAAAAAAATTACAGTCAGTCTGAAAGACTAGACGTTATATCATTTCAAATGACTCTTGCTACAAATGCTACACATGTTAGGCTCAGGAGGGCTCTTTCAACAGGCTCCATTACCCATTAACTTAGGCTTCCCGCGCGAGCACCTCTTTAAGGGTCACCCTGTATTAGAGTCTGTCATCTTTTACAACTCTTTAAGAGTCACCCATTATTTGAATCTGATATCTCGCAAACCACTTTAAGGGTCACCCTGCATTTGAATTGAATCTAACATACTGTACACCTCGTTAAGTGTCACCCTATAATTTGCTCTGACATCCTGCACACCTCTTTAGGAGGCACCCTGAATTCTTATCTGGCATCTTGTATATCTCTTTAGAAGTCACCCTGTATTCTTGTGTGACATCTTGTACACCTCTTTAGGAGTCACTCTGTATTCTTGTCTGACATCTTGTGCACCTCTTTAGGAGTCACCCTGTATTCTTCTCTGCCATCTTGTACACCACTTTAAGAGTAACCTTGTATTCGTATCTGGCATCTTGTATATCTCTTTAGGAGTCACCCTGTATTCTTGTGTGACATCTTGTACACCTCTTTTGGAGTCACCCTGTAATCTTGTCTGGCATCTTGTGCACCCATTTAGGGGTCACCCTGTATTCTTCTCTGCCATCTTGTACACCTCTTTAAGAGTCACTTTGTATTCTTATCTGGCATTTTGTATATCTCTTTATGAGTCACCCTGTATTCTTATCTGGCATCTTGTACTGTATTTTGCTCTGACATCCTGCACACCTCTTTAGGAGGCACCCTGTATTCTTGTCTGACATCTTGTGCACCTCTTTAGGAGTCACCCTGTATTCTTCTCTGCCATTTTGTTCACCTCTTTAAGAGTCACCTTGAATTCTTATCTGTCATCTTGTATATCTCTTTAGGAGTCACCCTGTATTGTTATCTGGCATCTTGTACTGTATTTTGCTCTGACATCCTGCACACCTCTTTAGGAGGCACCCTGTATTCTTATATGGCATCTTGTATATCTCTTTAGAAGTCACCCTGTATTTTTGTGTTCGCTTTGCTCAAAGCCCCAGGTCACTCTACGCCCCAGGACTCTTTCAACAGACTCCAATAACCATTAGCTTCTGCTTCCCGCGCGGCTGCATGACGTCAGTCCCGTCTCCATCTCCGTAACGCATAACGTTGGACCCAAGCATAACGACGAAGTCGACAACATCATTTGCAATGATAAAACACTGGGGAAAATCACACTCAAGATAGCCGCTGTCAGTGCCGGGATTCAAACCTGTGACCCCCGGACTTGCTGCAACTGCCTTCACAGCCACGGTGCATGATTTAACGAGCATGGCTACGCTGTGGGGTGTTGACATTAAGAATAGGACTCATTCTGCGGAACATAACATTCTCTGCTACACTAGTAGTGAGTCTATTGACCATGACTCTTGCTGCGAGTACGAGGAGGAATGATCATGATAGTGTTGTTGTGTCTACAACACGGGAGCAGACGATGCAGTATCACACTGCGTGTATGAAGTTTGTGGGCGCCTGCTGTGAACTTGTATAGGCTACACATTCATCAGTAGTGTATCAATGTGAAACATACCATGCCTGTTGTCTTCAAGATGACACTGGAACACAACAGCTCTCGAGGAGTAATGGGTACTTAGTGCAGATATCAACGCAGAACCGCTTAGCTCTTGCATTTGTTGAGTGACTGGTGGTAGGAGGACGAAGACAAGTAGGAGTGTCCTGCAAGGTAAATGGTACATCTGTTAACATGACAAAATAATCCTTCTCTCAGCGAGGTGATGGTGGTAAAACATCGAGGTAATCTCACCCTTGTGATAAGGATGATAAGGAATGTGATCACTTCGGATTACTGCCAACTTAAAAATAACATGCTCTAAAAGTAGAATTTGTTATCAATCACAAAGTAGTAGTAGTAGTAGTTGTTGTTGTTGTTTAATTTTGGGGTAGAATACAGCCACGGCGTTAAGTTAGGCACAATCCCGAAAATTTCCTAACGGAGAAACGGGAAAGCACTTCTAGGATGGCTCAGTTTCCCCTCAAGATGCTAAGTGATCACCGTTCCAATTCTCAGAGTCGGGTATCGAACCCAGACTTCAGAGATGGCAGGCTGGTAATGCTAGTCACTGTACTGCGAGGGATCCAGAAAGAAAAAAGGTGTATGAGTTCGTCGCTCTCAAGCATGGTGTAGGGACGGGGTTGCTGTGAAGGTGGGGGGAAGACTAATAGTGTATGTTGGGTGTCAGGTCGCAACTTGCATTTGTGAACCAAATTTATAAAGATACTTATTAATCCAGAGAACACTCTTTCCCTGGTCGTGGCATAACTTGGCCACCAACCAGGTAGCAATTGATATTGGAGAAAGGGATGCCTTACACGTATATCTAACTACTGGTAATACAATTGTTAACATAAAGCAAAGTGAAATTAAATATACTCAAAAGACAAACAAAAAAAATGAATTACGATAAACGATGAATTTACTGAAGTTGCGATTAAGCCACAATGCTTGCCTAATGATGTTCCCCGAGTGGTAACTGGCGATGGAATGACAATAACGACAAATTTGACAACAATGAATGGACTCTCTCCGTATTGGTTTCTGTTGACGTAACTGTGCAAGTCACGCTTTTTCTCAGCAACAAATAGTAGTAGATCCTGTAACATGACAACTTGGGGGCAAGGGGAAGCCTAGTAGCTCGCATATTTTCCGGGGCTTCAGTTGAGCTTGTCGCGCTATAGTCCGTTAAATCATTTGGAGAAAATAATTCAACGTAGGCCTAACTTAATGTTTCTTGCTGTATGTTCCTTAGTTTAGTTTCTTCAATTACTTTTCAAACAAATATCTTATTTACACTTATTTTCAGAACAGAGCATGTATGATACACAATGATATGGCTTCTCGGTACAACACTGGGTGGTAGATTTATTTGTTCTACATTATACCAATCTACATATTATCTACTCGTTGAAATGGATCCCTCAATATACGCCTCGCCTGTAGGCCACTTCTCATAGAGAAGTGCACAGGGAGCGGTCTAGCATGGAGCAGAGGTGCTGCATCATTGTAGCGGTGACATTCGAAGAGAACTAGAGGACCTTTGCGAGATATCTCGCGTGTGTTAAATTACTCACCCGGCTTTACATTTATGCGGACTCCACGCGACAGAGTTCTGGCAGGGGCTATCGTCTTGTTTATTTGTTTAAACGCACTTTAGCTACAAATACATATATTTCCGTTAACTTTTACAAAAATGCAAGATTGTTTCTGCACTATAGGGACGATTTGGAAGAGTTTTGGTACAAATCGCATCTTCCAACGTCCTCTGGTTTAAAAGCTAAGTTTTGCGAAACATACACCTTAACGTGTTGTATAATACTAGCAGAAGTACCGTTCTTCGAACGGTCTTCGGTAGTAATAGCCAGACGTTAGCGATTGAGCTACTGTTGCAATCATTCCTTCAGAGAATTTAGTTTTCTGGGAATATCACAGGCACTGTTCAATTTACGACCTTAAAATTAGTAACAAATCCAATCTGACGCTATATTTACGGAAGATCTCCTCCTTCAGATAAAATTAATATTCACACACTCGTACACGAAAAGCAACACACCTAGTATAAGAAACGATCTAAAACAAAAAAATTAAAACGAATAGAGTGTGGATAAAGGCAAGACAAATACCATTTCTTCAGCTCATACTGTAATAGTATGATGCCTTGCCGATGCTGCAAGGCACCATCCCCGTGATGACGCCATTAAATAAAATCAAACCAATGCTGTCTCGGTCGTCCTGTTGGTCTCTTCCCACCTATCCGCAATGCCATTCCAGTGTGGGCAACTGTTGTTTCAGCAGCTGAAAATTCTAGGCTACCCCTTGAACCCCTTAGCGCATTATACGTATTGATGAAATGCACGTCCTAATTTGGATCCGTAATAACCTTATAGCCAAATGCAAACTTGAACAGAAATGT
This sequence comes from Meconema thalassinum, assembly GCA_946902985.2. Taxonomy (NCBI): domain Eukaryota; kingdom Metazoa; phylum Arthropoda; class Insecta; order Orthoptera; family Tettigoniidae; genus Meconema; species Meconema thalassinum. The sequence goes on along the minus strand of OX336391.1, from coordinate 129,257,304 downwards.
AACAAGTAGTTCCGTGAAGAACTCATCATCATCTTCTTTGCATTTTCATATTTATATGGGGTCTGCCTTCCTGCAATATTTCCTCCACTTCAATCGATGCATAGCGTCCCGGGGGCGGAGTTTAGCGAGCCGCATGTCATCTCTCACCCTATCCAACCAGCGTGTTTGAGGTCACCCTCGAGGTCGACGACCCTCCGCATTTAGTTGAAGGACAGTCTTAGCAACTGAGGTTTCACTGCTACGGAGCACATGTCCATACCACCGCAGTCGTGATTCACGCATTTTCTCTGTGATTGGGGCAACCTTGAAATTCTTCCGCACGGCATCATTCCTAATATGGTCCAGTCGATTCAAACCATTGGACCACCGCAACATCTTCATTTCCATTACATGAAGCGCCTGTTCGTGCTTCGATGTTAATCCAACATTCAGATCCATAAAGGGCCACCGGTGTAATCACTGTGCGATATACTTCAAATTTTAAATGCAATGGAATTTTCTTATCGCATAGGACTCCAGTAACTTGGCGCCATTTCATCCATGCGGCAGTGACTCTTGTTTTGACATCAGGAATCGTGCTGCAGTCTGAGGTGATGCATGACCCAAGGTATTTAAATTGGGTCATTTTATTAAGTTGAACCTCACCAACAGTGAAGAACTATACAGCCTATTTTCATATATCCTACACATGTTAATTGCCGCTATCAACATACACAATTTCAGTTTGATTGTTGTGATAGGTTCGTAGATATTGAGAACCTTCTAAATATTTCAGATGGTCACCAGGTTGGAATATTAGCCTACTTTTCACATTTTGCCAAAATTAGGAAAAAGTAGACTTATGAGATAGATCCGGGCAAATGTTTGTTTGTCTGTCCGTCTGTCTGTCTGTCCTTCTGTCTGTCTGGCTGAGTGGTGTTCCCCCCTATCAACTCCTAAAAGGCTGCAGTAATCGAAACAAAATTTGGTAGGAGTAAAGATCTATACCTGAATATCTCAATGCCGTATTTTGAAATAATGGCAGTGCTCTTAACTGCTGAAAAACTGCAATTGAAATTTGAGCTCCATGTTGGATATCTTAGAAAGTATGAATGGGAGCTATTTCAAATTTGGCACACTTACAGATAATAATATTTCAGTTTAATTTCCAGGAGACCATACATGGCAGTGTTGCCAAAATGATTATAAGCATGCTGATAAGTCCAATATTTAACTGCTTATAACGTCTACACTATCAATTGTAATTCAACCAGATTTCGTATGTGTTATGTGTACATAAACAGATATGACTGAGCGTATTCTTAAGAGCCACCAGGGTTGCCAACTGTTAATAAATGCTCTCAACTTGTTTTATCCAAATACCAATATATCAGAAAGTATGCAAGCCGACTGATTTTAACTATGCACACGTATAGTACTTGACATTCTATAATAATTTGGAGTAACTTATATACGTCAGTGCTACCAACATGATTCCTAGCCTGCTGAGAGGTACAAATTTAAATACATGTAACTTTGATACTATCATTTGGATCTCAACCAAAATTTCGTATGTGCTATGTGTACATTAACAGATATTGACTATGCGTTTTCTTAAGAGCGACCAGGGCTGCCAACTGTTAATAAATGCTATCTCTATTTTTGTTACCCTAATATCAATATATCCTAAAGTATGCAATAGCTATAAACTTTGCACACGTATAATACCTGGCATTCTAGATTAATTTGGAGTAACTAATATATGTCAGTGCTGCCAACATTCCTGCCGATAGGTCCAATTTTAAAAAGCATGTAACTTCTATACTAACTAATGATTTCATTCAAAATTGGCACCACAACAATAGATCATATTATTTCAGATTATTTCTGACCAATGCTTGGATGACATTGTTGCCAATATGATTTTACGTGCACTGTTAGATCCAATGTTTAACTGCATGTAACGTCCATGCTATCCATTGGACTTCAACCAAATTTTGTATTCTGTACCTTAAGAGTTGGAACGAAGAATATATACAGTCACCAGGGTTGCCACCTGTAGTGCTCTATTAGGCTACATTATGCCGGGTACACAGTATTACGAACTAATTAGAAATTTTGATATTACCAACTTAATTTCGACATTAATTTAGATAGATCCATATAGATTAATCGTTGGCATGAATCTTAAATTTTAAGAAATGTAGGCTCTTTAGTTCGTCACGGAACTTCTTGTTATTTATGTACTATTACATGAAGATTATTGTGTACGTGTGGTATTCAAACTTCAATCGCATGATTAGGACATAAGAAGTAAAAACGAGATTTTATAATTTCGCACAGCTGCCATCTTGTGGTTATGAAAACAATTGTATAAATTAGATGCCAGTGGATTAACATTTCTATAAGCATTTAACGTACAAAGTTTCACTGCAGTCGGATGGTTAATTCGCGAGAGACGTCCATTTAAATATTTATAATTCGTGTCGCCGCCATGTTGCATTTGTGCTCACCAGGTTACTGAAAGTCCTAGAGGTGAACTTATGTTCATAGCCTCTATGAACATTAAAAAATTCAGTTTGATTGCTGTAAAAGATTCGTAGATATTGAGAACCGTCAAAATATTTCGGATGCTCGTCATTTTGGATTGTTATATGTATAGGCCATAGAGTTATGTACCATTTAAGGAAAATTATTGCATAGCTTCATTATTCAAACTTTCATTTCGATCGAATGATTGCGACACAAAAAAAATCGCACATCCGCCATCTTGAGGTTATGTAAACAATTGAACTAAATTAGATGTCAGTGCATTACAATATGTATGATCATTTACTGTACCACATTTCACTGCGCTCAGATGGTTAAATCACGAGAAAAGTTTTTTTAAAATGGTTCGTCTATGCTTGGCCGCCATGTTCGTTTTGTACTTTACAGGTGTTTCAAAGTTACATATATATACGTGCAACAGTGCTCTTTATCACCGTGAAAAATTTCAGGGTGATATCTGAAATCGTTTCGGAGATATTGAATGTCAGTGAAATATTTCGCACAGCCGCCGTTTTGAGGTTATGTAAACAATTGAACTAAATTAGATGCCACTGCCTGAAAATGTATATAAACATTTGCTGTACCAAGTTTCATTACTTTGTGATGGTTAAATCGCGAGAAAAGTGTATTTAAATGTCTGAAATTCGCTTGGCCGCCATGTTGGTTTTGTAGTTACCAGGTTTTTGAAAGTCTCACAGGTGAACATCTAGTAGTGCCCTTCATCACCGTACAAAATTTCAGGGTGATATCGGTAATAGTTTCGGAGATACTGAATGCTGGTGAAATATTTTGCACAGCCGCCATGTTGGATTGGTGAGACATAATAAAATTTGAAGGGCACAGTCGAGATTGGCCAGAATGGTGCTATGATCTTACCGAGTTTCATTGAAATCGCTCCAGACGTTTAGAAGTTAATAGGGGGGACTCTGCCCGCTGGCCGAAGGTTTCGGGGAGCCACCGGTTTCAAATGACCCTTCCGAGACCCTCTTCCAGTTAACACACAAGTATGGGGACGATACATTGATAGGCTGGTGTAGCACAAAGTCTGCACTCGGGGGTGTCGGGAATTAGTGAGGTTCGATCTTTAACCACCTCAGAGGAATGCATCGATAACAAAACTAAACAAGAAAATTGTGGTGTTTGAAGCCATATTTTCAGTGTTGCCTTAGTAAACAAGAGTTTAGTGCTTTTCAGTCGGTCAACACGAATGTACCCAAAAGAGATGGGTTATGCCCTAATCCTGAAATAAATTACATGAGATTAATAAAACACTAGGATGACCAGTTTCGATCGTCAAGCGATCATCATCAGATCCAATACACTTAGGCTATAAAATCTATGTTTTAAATACAGGTGAAAATATTTACAATATGTACAATTATTTAGTTGCAGTATTGGTACTGCAACTGTCAGTGTATGCTAAATGCAGTATATATGTTAGGTGAAATGCTAAATGGTGATGGCTATCCGGAGATTGTACTTTAGAGAGATTATATGGTTGTAAACTATGGTTAAACTATAAAATTTTAGGCTAACTACTTATCTGATTGTCTTCCGTACTACAGCTATTCGCAGTTTCCGTGTTCACTTGAACTCGCTGTGCGGTCGACTGCGGTGGTTATCTTAACGACTGGTTTTTCCCTGCCTTCCCCCCCTGTCCCTACGTGCTGTGGGGAGTGATCGCGATGTGTTTATGTGAGGTGTTGCCAACCTAGATAAGATGTATGTTATTGAATGAGGTGGATCTACAACTATTAAAGACCGTGGATTAGTCCTCGCCACGCGTGGAGCATAACCCATTCGAACTAAGCGTTGACGGTCTTATGAGGACGTCCCGGCACCTTTAATACTGCCTCTAATATGGGCCTTGGTTTATTGCAGAAGAAAAGTACATCGTACACCTGATCCAGATAACATTTACCTATTAAAAACCCCCTAATTTCCCCCCCTTTTTTATCTAGCTTGGCTGTGTCGCTAAATTGTGTTTTGTTTCCGACAGGGTGTGTTTTTTAGTAGCGTGAAGAGGGGTGAGCTCTCCATGAACGTGTGTTCATTTAGATTGTTGGGATTGTTTCGTTTGGCTAGGTGTATCTCGATTGCTTCCTTTATGTCAAGAGCTCTGCCTTTCGATTCGTGATGGATTATTTTAAGGTCCGACTCTATGTTGGTAAAGCTATGCCCTGCGTCACACATATGTTCGCACACGGCTGAATGTGTTCCGTATCTTATCGCATTCCTATGTTCATTATAACGTGTGTCTACTCGCCTTCCACTCTGCCCGATGTAATTAGCTTGACAATCGGTGTCTTGGCACGTTATAGAATATACCCCTGACCTTGAATACGGGTCACGTTTATTTAGATTACTATTTAGGAGGTGCCTAGCGGTTGTGTTTTTCGTCGTGAAAGCTATCTTTATGCCTTGCTTTTTGAATAGGTTAGTGATTTTATATGTATTCGCATTCACATAGTTGAAACGCGCAAATTTTTTCTCATTACTGTCCGGTTTGGGAATCGTTTTATCTTTATTTTTATGTTTGGCTATAATTTGATTTATTTTGCTTGGCGAGAAGTTGTTTTCCTTTGCTATTTGCATAATAGTTCTTATTTCCTTATTATAGTTGTCTTTTGACATGGGTATGTTTAAAGCCCTGTGCACCATTGAATTGAAACCCGCTAGTTTGTGCGTACTGGGGTGATTAGACTGATTGTCGATTGCATGCGAGGTTTGTGTTGCTTTCCGGAATATGGAATATGAAAGGTCGTTGTCTTTACGTTCAATAGTTATATCGAGATAATTTATTTTCCGGTCTATTTCGGATTCCTTAGTGAATTTGATAGAATGGTGAAGGCTATTAATGGATTGGAGAATTGTTTCTTCGCTTGTTAGTTCAGTATCGTAGATGCAAATTACATCATCTACGTATCTTTTCCATATTACTATTCCCTTTGTTGAAGTCTTTTCTAAGAACGCATTTTCTAGTGCATTGATGAAGATGTCAGCGATTAACCCACTTAGTGGCGATCCCATTGCTAGGCCTTCTCTCTGTGTGTATATTTTATTGTCGAATTGAAACACGTTTTGGGTGAGAACGACCCTCAGTAATCTCACAATCTCTTCAATTTCTTTTACCGAATTGTTGGATTTTAAGTTGTTTTCGATAGTGTTGATTGCTTCAATAATCGGAATATTGGTGTACATGTTAGTTACGTCGAAGGATACTAGCCTGAAGCTAGGTTTCATTTGTAGGGTGTTCAATGCTGTTACTAGTTCTGTTGTGTTCTTTACCGAGTTGTTTTTGTCGTTGGAAAGACGGCTTTTTAAGATTTTTAGTAACTCTTTGCTGATTTTGTAATTAGGGGCATTCCTACAATTGACTATTGGTCTCATTGGGCATTCCTTTTTGTGTATTTTTGGTTGTCCCCTCAATGACGGTATTTTCGGGTTCATGTTTATTAGTTTTGATTTTTCAGCTTTGGTCAGTATGTATTCTGTTTCTTTTAGCGCACTTTTTATTTGTTTTTGGAATTTGTTGGTGGGGTCTTTTGTTAATTCCTTGATTTCGTTGTTGTTTAGGAATTCGACTGTTTTTTCAATGTATTCTGTTTTGTTCAAAATTACTGTAGTGTTTCCCTTATCTGCTTTTGTGATGATTAAGTCATGTTCTTTTATTTTTTGTTTCAACGACTTTATTTCTTTGATTTGTTTGTTGTTTTGAATGTTATTGCTATCGCCCTCTCGTTTGAGGATTTTTTTGGCTTCGTTGGTGGCGAGATTTTTGGTTAATTCCCTGTCTTCTGCTGGGAGCTTGTGACTGGCTATCTCAATATCTGTGATTAACTGTTTTATATTGTGGTTCGTGTGTGCGTCTGTGCAGTTGTATTTCAAACCTTTGTCTAACATATTCATTTCACCTTGAGAAAAGGTTACGTTCGTTCTGTTGTTTACTCTGCTGTGGAAATTGAATTCATTGTTATTCGTGTGTTGTTCGTTAGATTGATGGTTCTGTGTTTCTCCTAGTTTTCTTAATTTATTTTCTAGCGTTTCATGCTTCCTCGTTGCTCTGATTTTGATGGTGTCATGTAGGTGTTCGGTGAAGCTGTCCCATTGGGCTGCGTGCCAGAAATTACTTAGTTGCAATTGAATGTCGTATAATTGTTGGTTAATTTTTTGCTTTCTTATGTATGCAAATCTTAATTCGTTTTTTATCCAAAGCGCTTTGGCTTGTTTAGTTGAAATGATCGAGGCTGGTGTGTTCGGTACGGTTTTAATTGGTACGTATTTAGGGGTGAGGTTTAGTTCTATACATTTTTTGTTGAACCAAATTGACTTGTCTAAATTCATGAGTTTAAGCCTGAGTGATTTGAATTTCTTGGCTTCACGATTTGCCTGACTAGCCGTGAACATTGTGGTGTTTGAAGCCATATTTTCAGTGTTGCCTTAGTAAACAAGAGTTTAGTGCTTTTCAGTCGGTCAACACGAATGTACCCAAAAGAGATGGGTTATGCCCTAATCCTGAAATAAATTACATGAGATTAATAAAACACTAGGATGACCAGTTTCGATCGTCAAGCGATCATCATCAGATCCAATACACTTAGGCTATAAAATCTATGTTTTAAATACAGGTGAAAATATTTACAATATGTACAATTATTTAGTTGCAGTATTGGTACTGCAACTGTCAGTGTATGCTAAATGCAGTATATATGTTAGGTGAAATGCTAAATGGTGATGGCTATCCGGAGATTGTACTTTAGAGAGATTATATGGTTGTAAACTATGGTTAAACTATAAAATTTTAGGCTAACTACTTATCTGATTGTCTTCCGTACTACAGCTATTCGCAGTTTCCGTGTTCACTTGAACTCGCTGTGCGGTCGACTGCGGTGGTTATCTTAACGACTGGTTTTTCCCTGCCTTCCCCCCCTGTCCCTACGTGCTGTGGGGAGTGATCGCGATGTGTTTATGTGAGGTGTTGCCAACCTAGATAAGATGTATGTTATTGAATGAGGTGGATCTACAACTATTAAAGACCGTGGATTAGTCCTCGCCACGCGTGGAGCATAACCCATTCGAACTAAGCGTTGACGGTCTTATGAGGACGTCCCGGCACCTTTAATACTGCCTCTAATATGGGCCTTGGTTTATTGCAGAAGAAAAGTACATCGTACACCTGATCCAGATAACATTTACCTATTAAAAACCCCCTAATTTCCCCCCCTTTTTTTATCTAGCTTGGCTGTGTCGCTAAATTGTGTTTTGTTTCCGACAGGGTGTGTTTTTTAGTAGCGTGAAGAGGGGTGAGCTCTCCATGAACGTGTGTTCATTTAGATTGTTGGGATTGTTTCGTTTGGCTAGGTGTATCTCGATTGCTTCCTTTATGTCAAGAGCTCTGCCTTTCGATTCGTGATGGATTATTTTAAGGTCCGACTCTATGTTGGTAAAGCTATGCCCTGCGTCACACATATGTTCGCACACGGCTGAATGTGTTCCGTATCTTATCGCATTCCTATGTTCATTATAACGTGTGTCTACTCGCCTTCCACTCTGCCCGATGTAATTAGCTTGACAATCGGTGTCTTGGCACGTTATAGAATATACCCCTGACCTTGAATACGGGTCACGTTTATTTAGATTACTATTTAGGAGGTGCCTAGCGGTTGTGTTTTTCGTCGTGAAAGCTATCTTTATGCCTTGCTTTTTGAATAGGTTAGTGATTTTATATGTATTCGCATTCACATAGTTGAAACGCGCAAATTTTTTCTCATTACTGTCCGGTTTGGGAATCGTTTTATCTTTATTTTTATGTTTGGCTATAATTTGATTTATTTTGCTTGGCGAGAAGTTGTTTTCCTTTGCTATTTGCATAATAGTTCTTATTTCCTTATTATAGTTGTCTTTTGACATGGGTATGTTTAAAGCCCTGTGCACCATTGAATTGAAACCCGCTAGTTTGTGCGTACTGGGGTGATTAGACTGATTGTCGATTGCATGCGAGGTTTGTGTTGCTTTCCGGAATATGGAATATGAAAGGTCGTTGTCTTTACGTTCAATAGTTATATCGAGATAATTTATTTTCCGGTCTATTTCGGATTCCTTAGTGAATTTGATAGAATGGTGAAGGCTATTAATGGATTGGAGAATTGTTTCTTCGCTTGTTAGTTCAGTATCGTAGATGCAAATTACATCATCTACGTATCTTTTCCATATTACTATTCCCTTTGTTGAAGTCTTTTCTAAGAACGCATTTTCTAGTGCATTGATGAAGATGTCAGCGATTAACCCACTTAGTGGCGATCCCATTGCTAGGCCTTCTCTCTGTGTGTATATTTTATTGTCGAATTGAAACACGTTTTGGGTGAGAACGACCCTCAGTAATCTCACAATCTCTTCAATTTCTTTTACCGAATTGTTGGATTTTAAGTTGTTTTCGATAGTGTTGATTGCTTCAATAATCGGAATATTGGTGTACATGTTAGTTACGTCGAAGGATACTAGCCTGAAGCTAGGTTTCATTTGTAGGGTGTTCAATGCTGTTACTAGTTCTGTTGTGTTCTTTACCGAGTTGTTTTTGTCGTTGGAAAGACGGCTTTTTAAGATTTTTAGTAACTCTTTGCTGATTTTGTAATTAGGGGCATTCCTACAATTGACTATTGGTCTCATTGGGCATTCCTTTTTGTGTATTTTTGGTTGTCCCCTCAATGACGGTATTTTCGGGTTCATGTTTATTAGTTTTGATTTTTCAGCTTTGGTCAGTATGTATTCTGTTTCTTTTAGCGCACTTTTTATTTGTTTTTGGAATTTGTTGGTGGGGTCTTTTGTTAATTCCTTGATTTCGTTGTTGTTTAGGAATTCGACTGTTTTTTCAATGTATTCTGTTTTGTTCAAAATTACTGTAGTGTTTCCCTTATCTGCTTTTGTGATGATTAAGTCATGTTCTTTTATTTTTTGTTTCAACGACTTTATTTCTTTGATTTGTTTGTTGTTTTGAATGTTATTGCTATCGCCCTCTCGTTTGAGGATTTTTTTGGCTTCGTTGGTGGCGAGATTTTTGGTTAATTCCCTGTCTTCTGCTGGGAGCTTGTGACTGGCTATCTCAATATCTGTGATTAACTGTTTTATATTGTGGTTCGTGTGTGCGTCTGTGCAGTTGTATTTCAAACCTTTGTCTAACATATTCATTTCACCTTGAGAAAAGGTTACGTTCGTTCTGTTGTTTACTCTGCTGTGGAAATTGAATTCATTGTTATTCGTGTGTTGTTCGTTAGATTGATGGTTCTGTGTTTCTCCTAGTTTTCTTAATTTATTTTCTAGCGTTTCATGCTTCCTCGTTGCTCTGATTTTGATGGTGTCATGTAGGTGTTCGGTGAAGCTGTCCCATTGGGCTGCGTGCCAGAAATTACTTAGTTGCAATTGAATGTCGTATAATTGTTGGTTAATTTTTTGCTTTCTTATGTATGCAAATCTTAATTCGTTTTTTATCCAAAGCGCTTTGGCTTGTTTAGTTGAAATGATCGAGGCTGGTGTGTTCGGTACGGTTTTAATTGGTACGTATTTAGGGGTGAGGTTTAGTTCTATACATTTTTTGTTGAACCAAATTGACTTGTCTAAATTCATGAGTTTAAGCCTGAGTGATTTGAATTTCTTGGCTTCACGATTTGCCTGACTAGCCGTGAACATTGTGGTGTTTGAAGCCATATTTTCAGTGTTGCCTTAGTAAACAAGAGTTTAGTGCTTTTCAGTCGGTCAACACGAATGTACCCAAAAGAGATGGGTTATGCCCTAATCCTGAAATAAATTACATGAGATTAATAAAACACTAGGATGACCAGTTTCGATCGTCAAGCGATCATCATCAGATCCAATACACTTAGGCTATAAAATCTATGTTTTAAATACAGGTGAAAATATTTACAATATGTACAATTATTTAGTTGCAGTATTGGTACTGCAACTGTCAGTGTATGCTAAATGCAGTATATATGTTAGGTGAAATGCTAAATGGTGATGGCTATCCGGAGATTGTACTTTAGAGAGATTATATGGTTGTAAACTATGGTTAAACTATAAAATTTTAGGCTAACTACTTATCTGATTGTCTTCCGTACTACAGCTATTCGCAGTTTCCGTGTTCACTTGAACTCGCTGTGCGGTCGACTGCGGTGGTTATCTTAACGACTGGTTTTTCCCTGCCTTCCCCCCCTGTCCCTACGTGCTGTGGGGAGTGATCGCGATGTGTTTATGTGAGGTGTTGCCAACCTAGATAAGATGTATGTTATTGAATGAGGTGGATCTACAACTATTAAAGACCGTGGATTAGTCCTCGCCACGCGTGGAGCATAACCCATTCGAACTAAGCGTTGACGGTCTTATGAGGACGTCCCGGCACCTTTAATACTGCCTCTAATATGGGCCTTGGTTTATTGCAGAAGAAAAGTACATCGTACACCTGATCCAGATAACATTTACCTATTAAAAACCCCCTAATTTCCCCCCCTTTTTTTATCTAGCTTGGCTGTGTCGCTAAATTGTGTTTTGTTTCCGACAGGGTGTGTTTTTTAGTAGCGTGAAGAGGGGTGAGCTCTCCATGAACGTGTGTTCATTTAGATTGTTGGGATTGTTTCGTTTGGCTAGGTGTATCTCGATTGCTTCCTTTATGTCAAGAGCTCTGCCTTTCGATTCGTGATGGATTATTTTAAGGTCCGACTCTATGTTGGTAAAGCTATGCCCTGCGTCACACATATGTTCGCACACGGCTGAATGTGTTCCGTATCTTATCGCATTCCTATGTTCATTATAACGTGTGTCTACTCGCCTTCCACTCTGCCCGATGTAATTAGCTTGACAATCGGTGTCTTGGCACGTTATAGAATATACCCCTGACCTTGAATACGGGTCACGTTTATTTAGATTACTATTTAGGAGGTGCCTAGCGGTTGTGTTTTTCGTCGTGAAAGCTATCTTTATGCCTTGCTTTTTGAATAGGTTAGTGATTTTATATGTATTCGCATTCACATAGTTGAAACGCGCAAATTTTTTCTCATTACTGTCCGGTTTGGGAATCGTTTTATCTTTATTTTTATGTTTGGCTATAATTTGATTTATTTTGCTTGGCGAGAAGTTGTTTTCCTTTGCTATTTGCATAATAGTTCTTATTTCCTTATTATAGTTGTCTTTTGACATGGGTATGTTTAAAGCCCTGTGCACCATTGAATTGAAACCCGCTAGTTTGTGCGTACTGGGGTGATTAGACTGATTGTCGATTGCATGCGAGGTTTGTGTTGCTTTCCGGAATATGGAATATGAAAGGTCGTTGTCTTTACGTTCAATAGTTATATCGAGATAATTTATTTTCCGGTCTATTTCGGATTCCTTAGTGAATTTGATAGAATGGTGAAGGCTATTAATGGATTGGAGAATTGTTTCTTCGCTTGTTAGTTCAGTATCGTAGATGCAAATTACATCATCTACGTATCTTTTCCATATTACTATTCCCTTTGTTGAAGTCTTTTCTAAGAACGCATTTTCTAGTGCATTGATGAAGATGTCAGCGATTAACCCACTTAGTGGCGATCCCATTGCTAGGCCTTCTCTCTGTGTGTATATTTTATTGTCGAATTGAAACACGTTTTGGGTGAGAACGACCCTCAGTAATCTCACAATCTCTTCAATTTCTTTTACCGAATTGTTGGATTTTAAGTTGTTTTCGATAGTGTTGATTGCTTCAATAATCGGAATATTGGTGTACATGTTAGTTACGTCGAAGGATACTAGCCTGAAGCTAGGTTTCATTTGTAGGGTGTTCAATGCTGTTACTAGTTCTGTTGTGTTCTTTACCGAGTTGTTTTTGTCGTTGGAAAGACGGCTTTTTAAGATTTTTAGTAACTCTTTGCTGATTTTGTAATTAGGGGCATTCCTACAATTGACTATTGGTCTCATTGGGCATTCCTTTTTGTGTATTTTTGGTTGTCCCCTCAATGACGGTATTTTCGGGTTCATGTTTATTAGTTTTGATTTTTCAGCTTTGGTCAGTATGTATTCTGTTTCTTTTAGCGCACTTTTTATTTGTTTTTGGAATTTGTTGGTGGGGTCTTTTGTTAATTCCTTGATTTCGTTGTTGTTTAGGAATTCGACTGTTTTTTCAATGTATTCTGTTTTGTTCAAAATTACTGTAGTGTTTCCCTTATCTGCTTTTGTGATGATTAAGTCATGTTCTTTTATTTTTTGTTTCAACGACTTTATTTCTTTGATTTGTTTGTTGTTTTGAATGTTATTGCTATCGCCCTCTCGTTTGAGGATTTTTTTGGCTTCGTTGGTGGCGAGATTTTTGGTTAATTCCCTGTCTTCTGCTGGGAGCTTGTGACTGGCTATCTCAATATCTGTGATTAACTGTTTTATATTGTGGTTCGTGTGTGCGTCTGTGCAGTTGTATTTCAAACCTTTGTCTAACATATTCATTTCACCTTGAGAAAAGGTTACGTTCGTTCTGTTGTTTACTCTGCTGTGGAAATTGAATTCATTGTTATTCGTGTGTTGTTCGTTAGATTGATGGTTCTGTGTTTCTCCTAGTTTTCTTAATTTATTTTCTAGCGTTTCATGCTTCCTCGTTGCTCTGATTTTGATGGTGTCATGTAGGTGTTCGGTGAAGCTGTCCCATTGGGCTGCGTGCCAGAAATTACTTAGTTGCAATTGAATGTCGTATAATTGTTGGTTAATTTTTTGCTTTCTTATGTATGCAAATCTTAATTCGTTTTTTATCCAAAGCGCTTTGGCTTGTTTAGTTGAAATGATCGAGGCTGGTGTGTTCGGTACGGTTTTAATTGGTACGTATTTAGGGGTGAGGTTTAGTTCTATACATTTTTTGTTGAACCAAATTGACTTGTCTAAATTCATGAGTTTAAGCCTGAGTGATTTGAATTTCTTGGCTTCACGATTTGCCTGACTAGCCGTGAACATTGTGGTGTTTGAAGCCATATTTTCAGTGTTGCCTTAGTAAACAAGAGTTTAGTGCTTTTCAGTCGGTCAACACGAATGTACCCAAAAGAGATGGGTTATGCCCTAATCCTGAAATAAATTACATGAGATTAATAAAACACTAGGATGACCAGTTTCGATCGTCAAGCGATCATCATCAGATCCAATACACTTAGGCTATAAAATCTATGTTTTAAATACAGGTGAAAATATTTACAATATGTACAATTATTTAGTTGCAGTATTGGTACTGCAACTGTCAGTGTATGCTAAATGCAGTATATATGTTAGGTGAAATGCTAAATGGTGATGGCTATCCGGAGATTGTACTTTAGAGAGATTATATGGTTGTAAACTATGGTTAAACTATAAAATTTTAGGCTAACTACTTATCTGATTGTCTTCCGTACTACAGCTATTCGCAGTTTCCGTGTTCACTTGAACTCGCTGTGCGGTCGACTGCGGTGGTTATCTTAACGACTGGTTTTTCCCTGCCTTCCCCCCCTGTCCCTACGTGCTGTGGGGAGTGATCGCGATGTGTTTATGTGAGGTGTTGCCAACCTAGATAAGATGTATGTTATTGAATGAGGTGGATCTACAACTATTAAAGACCGTGGATTAGTCCTCGCCACGCGTGGAGCATAACCCATTCGAACTAAGCGTTGACGGTCTTATGAGGACGTCCCGGCACCTTTAATACTGCCTCTAATATGGGCCTTGGTTTATTGCAGAAGAAAAGTACATCGTACACCTGATCCAGATAACATTTACCTATTAAAAACCCCCTAATTTCCCCCCCTTTTTTTATCTAGCTTGGCTGTGTCGCTAAATTGTGTTTTGTTTCCGACAGGGTGTGTTTTTTAGTAGCGTGAAGAGGGGTGAGCTCTCCATGAACGTGTGTTCATTTAGATTGTTGGGATTGTTTCGTTTGGCTAGGTGTATCTCGATTGCTTCCTTTATGTCAAGAGCTCTGCCTTTCGATTCGTGATGGATTATTTTAAGGTCCGACTCTATGTTGGTAAAGCTATGCCCTGCGTCACACATATGTTCGCACACGGCTGAATGTGTTCCGTATCTTATCGCATTCCTATGTTCATTATAACGTGTGTCTACTCGCCTTCCACTCTGCCCGATGTAATTAGCTTGACAATCGGTGTCTTGGCACGTTATAGAATATACCCCTGACCTTGAATACGGGTCACGTTTATTTAGATTACTATTTAGGAGGTGCCTAGCGGTTGTGTTTTTCGTCGTGAAAGCTATCTTTATGCCTTGCTTTTTGAATAGGTTAGTGATTTTATATGTATTCGCATTCACATAGTTGAAACGCGCAAATTTTTTCTCATTACTGTCCGGTTTGGGAATCGTTTTATCTTTATTTTTATGTTTGGCTATAATTTGATTTATTATTTGATTTATTTGAAATACAACTGCACAGACGCACACACGAACCACAATATAAAACAGTTAATCACAGATATTGAGATAGCCAGTCACAAGCTCCCAGCAGAAGACAGGGAATTAACCAAAAATCTCGCCACCAACGAAGCCAAAAAAATCCTCAAACGAGAGGGCGATAGCAATAACATTCAAAACAACAAACAAATCAAAGAAATAAAGTCGTTGAAACAAAAAATAAAAGAACATGACTTAATCATCACAAAAGCAGATAAGGGAAACACTACAGTAATTTTGAACAAAACAGAATACATTGAAAAAACAGTCGAATTCCTAAACAACAACGAAATCAAGGAATTAACAAAAGACCCCACCAACAAATTCCAAAAACAAATAAAAAGTGCGCTAAAAGAAACAGAATACATACTGACCAAAGCTGAAAAATCAAAACTAATAAACATGAACCCGAAAATACCGTCATTGAGGGGACAACCAAAAATACACAAAAAGGAATGCCCAATGAGACCAATAGTCAATTGTAGGAATGCCCCTAATTACAAAATCAGCAAAGAGTTACTAAAAATCTTAAAAAGCCGTCTTTCCAACGACAAAAACAACTCGGTAAAGAACACAACAGAACTAGTAACAGCATTGAACACCCTACAAATGAAACCTAGCTTCAGGCTAGTATCCTTCGACGTAACTAACATGTACACCAATATTCCGATTATTGAAGCAATCAACACTATCGAAAACAACTTAAAATCCAACAATTCGGTAAAAGAAATTGAAGAGATTGTGAGATTACTGAGGGTCGTTCTCACCCAAAACGTGTTTCAATTCGACAATAAAATATACACACAGAGAGAAGGCCTAGCAATGGGATCGCCACTAAGTGGGTTAATCGCTGACATCTTCATCAATGCACTAGAAAATGCGTTCTTAGAAAAGACTTCAACAAAGGGAATAGTAATATGGAAAAGATACGTAGATGATGTAATTTGCATCTACGATACTGAACTAACAAGCGAAGAAACAATTCTCCAATCCATTAATAGCCTTCACCATTCTATCAAATTCACTAAGGAATCCGAAATAGACCGGAAAATAAATTATCTCGATATAACTATTGAACGTAAAGACAACGACCTTTCATATTCCATATTCCGGAAAGCAACACAAACCTCGCATGCAATCGACAATCAGTCTAATCACCCCAGTACGCACAAACTAGCGGGTTTCAATTCAATGGTGCACAGGGCTTTAAACATACCCATGTCAAAAGACAACTATAATAAGGAAATAAGAACTATTATGCAAATAGCAAAGGAAAACAACTTCTCGCCAAGCAAAATAAATCAAATTATAGCCAAACATAAAAATAAAGATAAAACGATTCCCAAACCGGACAGTAATGAGAAAAAATTTGCGCGTTTCAACTATGTGAATGCGAATACATATAAAATCACTAACCTATTCAAAAAGCAAGGCATAAAGATAGCTTTCACGACGAAAAACACAACCGCTAGGCACCTCCTAAATAGTAATCTAAATAAACGTGACCCGTATTCAAGGTCAGGGGTATATTCTATAACGTGCCAAGACACCGATTGTCAAGCTAATTACATCGGGCAGAGTGGAAGGCGAGTAGACACACGTTATAATGAACATAGGAATGCGATAAGATACGGAACACATTCAGCCGTGTGCGAACATATGTGTGACGCAGGGCATAGCTTTACCAACATAGAGTCGGACCTTAAAATAATCCATCACGAATCGAAAGGCAGAGCTCTTGACATAAAGGAAGCAATCGAGATACACCTAGCCAAACGAAACAATCCCAACAATCTAAATGAACACACGTTCATGGAGAGCTCACCCCTCTTCACGCTACTAAAAAACACACCCTGTCGGAAACAAAACACAATTTAGCGACACAGCCAAGCTAGATAAAAAAAGGGGGGGAAATTAGGGGGTTTTTAATAGGTAAATGTTATCTGGATCAGGTGTACGATGTACTTTTCTTCTGCAATAAACCAAGGCCCATATTAGAGGCAGTATTAAAGGTGCCGGGACGTCCTCATAAGACCGTCAACGCTTAGTTCGAATGGGTTATGCTCCACGCGTGGCGAGGACTAATCCACGGTCTTTAATAGTTGTAGATCCACCTCATTCAATAACATACATCTTATCTAGGTTGGCAACACCTCACATAAACACATCGCGATCACTCCCCACAGCACGTAGGGACAGGGGGGGAAGGCAGGGAAAAACCAGTCGTTAAGATAACCACCGCAGTCGACCGCACAGCGAGTTCAAGTGAACACGGAAACTGCGAATAGCTGTAGTACGGAAGACAATCAGATAAGTAGTTAGCCTAAAATTTTATAGTTTAACCATAGTTTACAACCATATAATCTCTCTAAAGTACAATCTCCGGATAGCCATCACCATTTAGCATTTCACCTAACATATATACTGCATTTAGCATACACTGACAGTTGCAGTACCAATACTGCAACTAAATAATTGTACATATTGTAAATATTTTCACCTGTATTTAAAACATAGATTTTATAGCCTAAGTGTATTGGATCTGATGATGATCGCTTGACGATCGAAACTGGTCATCCTAGTGTTTTATTAATCTCATGTAATTTATTTCAGGATTAGGGCATAACCCATCTCTTTTGGGTACATTCGTGTTGACCGACTGAAAAGCACTAAACTCTTGTTTACTAAGGCAACACTGAAAATATGGCTTCAAACACCACAATGTTCACGGCTAGTCAGGCAAATCGTGAAGCCAAGAAATTCAAATCACTCAGGCTTAAACTCATGAATTTAGACAAGTCAATTTGGTTCAACAAAAAATGTATAGAACTAAACCTCACCCCTAAATACGTACCAATTAAAACCGTACCGAACACACCAGCCTCGATCATTTCAACTAAACAAGCCAAAGCGCTTTGGATAAAAAACGAATTAAGATTTGCATACATAAGAAAGCAAAAAATTAACCAACAATTATACGACATTCAATTGCAACTAAGTAATTTCTGGCACGCAGCCCAATGGGACAGCTTCACCGAACACCTACATGACACCATCAAAATCAGAGCAACGAGGAAGCATGAAACGCTAGAAAATAAATTAAGAAAACTAGGAGAAACACAGAACCATCAATCTAACGAACAACACACGAATAACAATGAATTCAATTTCCACAGCAGAGTAAACAACAGAACGAACGTAACCTTTTCTCAAGGTGAAATGAATATGTTAGACAAAGGTTTGAAATACAACTGCACAGACGCACACACGAACCACAATATAAAACAGTTAATCACAGATATTGAGATAGCCAGTCACAAGCTCCCAGCAGAAGACAGGGAATTAACCAAAAATCTCGCCACCAACGAAGCCAAAAAAATCCTCAAACGAGAGGGCGATAGCAATAACATTCAAAACAACAAACAAATCAAAGAAATAAAGTCGTTGAAACAAAAAATAAAAGAACATGACTTAATCATCACAAAAGCAGATAAGGGAAACACTACAGTAATTTTGAACAAAACAGAATACATTGAAAAAACAGTCGAATTCCTAAACAACAACGAAATCAAGGAATTAACAAAAGACCCCACCAACAAATTCCAAAAACAAATAAAAAGTGCGCTAAAAGAAACAGAATACATACTGACCAAAGCTGAAAAATCAAAACTAATAAACATGAACCCGAAAATACCGTCATTGAGGGGACAACCAAAAATACACAAAAAGGAATGCCCAATGAGACCAATAGTCAATTGTAGGAATGCCCCTAATTACAAAATCAGCAAAGAGTTACTAAAAATCTTAAAAAGCCGTCTTTCCAACGACAAAAACAACTCGGTAAAGAACACAACAGAACTAGTAACAGCATTGAACACCCTACAAATGAAACCTAGCTTCAGGCTAGTATCCTTCGACGTAACTAACATGTACACCAATATTCCGATTATTGAAGCAATCAACACTATCGAAAACAACTTAAAATCCAACAATTCGGTAAAAGAAATTGAAGAGATTGTGAGATTACTGAGGGTCGTTCTCACCCAAAACGTGTTTCAATTCGACAATAAAATATACACACAGAGAGAAGGCCTAGCAATGGGATCGCCACTAAGTGGGTTAATCGCTGACATCTTCATCAATGCACTAGAAAATGCGTTCTTAGAAAAGACTTCAACAAAGGGAATAGTAATATGGAAAAGATACGTAGATGATGTAATTTGCATCTACGATACTGAACTAACAAGCGAAGAAACAATTCTCCAATCCATTAATAGCCTTCACCATTCTATCAAATTCACTAAGGAATCCGAAATAGACCGGAAAATAAATTATCTCGATATAACTATTGAACGTAAAGACAACGACCTTTCATATTCCATATTCCGGAAAGCAACACAAACCTCGCATGCAATCGACAATCAGTCTAATCACCCCAGTACGCACAAACTAGCGGGTTTCAATTCAATGGTGCACAGGGCTTTAAACATACCCATGTCAAAAGACAACTATAATAAGGAAATAAGAACTATTATGCAAATAGCAAAGGAAAACAACTTCTCGCCAAGCAAAATAAATCAAATTATAGCCAAACATAAAAATAAAGATAAAACGATTCCCAAACCGGACAGTAATGAGAAAAAATTTGCGCGTTTCAACTATGTGAATGCGAATACATATAAAATCACTAACCTATTCAAAAAGCAAGGCATAAAGATAGCTTTCACGACGAAAAACACAACCGCTAGGCACCTCCTAAATAGTAATCTAAATAAACGTGACCCGTATTCAAGGTCAGGGGTATATTCTATAACGTGCCAAGACACCGATTGTCAAGCTAATTACATCGGGCAGAGTGGAAGGCGAGTAGACACACGTTATAATGAACATAGGAATGCGATAAGATACGGAACACATTCAGCCGTGTGCGAACATATGTGTGACGCAGGGCATAGCTTTACCAACATAGAGTCGGACCTTAAAATAATCCATCACGAATCGAAAGGCAGAGCTCTTGACATAAAGGAAGCAATCGAGATACACCTAGCCAAACGAAACAATCCCAACAATCTAAATGAACACACGTTCATGGAGAGCTCACCCCTCTTCACGCTACTAAAAAACACACCCTGTCGGAAACAAAACACAATTTAGCGACACAGCCAAGCTAGATAAAAAAAGGGGGGGAAATTAGGGGGTTTTTAATAGGTAAATGTTATCTGGATCAGGTGTACGATGTACTTTTCTTCTGCAATAAACCAAGGCCCATATTAGAGGCAGTATTAAAGGTGCCGGGACGTCCTCATAAGACCGTCAACGCTTAGTTCGAATGGGTTATGCTCCACGCGTGGCGAGGACTAATCCACGGTCTTTAATAGTTGTAGATCCACCTCATTCAATAACATACATCTTATCTAGGTTGGCAACACCTCACATAAACACATCGCGATCACTCCCCACAGCACGTAGGGACAGGGGGGGAAGGCAGGGAAAAACCAGTCGTTAAGATAACCACCGCAGTCGACCGCACAGCGAGTTCAAGTGAACACGGAAACTGCGAATAGCTGTAGTACGGAAGACAATCAGATAAGTAGTTAGCCTAAAATTTTATAGTTTAACCATAGTTTACAACCATATAATCTCTCTAAAGTACAATCTCCGGATAGCCATCACCATTTAGCATTTCACCTAACATATATACTGCATTTAGCATACACTGACAGTTGCAGTACCAATACTGCAACTAAATAATTGTACATATTGTAAATATTTTCACCTGTATTTAAAACATAGATTTTATAGCCTAAGTGTATTGGATCTGATGATGATCGCTTGACGATCGAAACTGGTCATCCTAGTGTTTTATTAATCTCATGTAATTTATTTCAGGATTAGGGCATAACCCATCTCTTTTGGGTACATTCGTGTTGACCGACTGAAAAGCACTAAACTCTTGTTTACTAAGGCAACACTGAAAATATGGCTTCAAACACCACAATGTTCACGGCTAGTCAGGCAAATCGTGAAGCCAAGAAATTCAAATCACTCAGGCTTAAACTCATGAATTTAGACAAGTCAATTTGGTTCAACAAAAAATGTATAGAACTAAACCTCACCCCTAAATACGTACCAATTAAAACCGTACCGAACACACCAGCCTCGATCATTTCAACTAAACAAGCCAAAGCGCTTTGGATAAAAAACGAATTAAGATTTGCATACATAAGAAAGCAAAAAATTAACCAACAATTATACGACATTCAATTGCAACTAAGTAATTTCTGGCACGCAGCCCAATGGGACAGCTTCACCGAACACCTACATGACACCATCAAAATCAGAGCAACGAGGAAGCATGAAACGCTAGAAAATAAATTAAGAAAACTAGGAGAAACACAGAACCATCAATCTAACGAACAACACACGAATAACAATGAATTCAATTTCCACAGCAGAGTAAACAACAGAACGAACGTAACCTTTTCTCAAGGTGAAATGAATATGTTAGACAAAGGTTTGAAATACAACTGCACAGACGCACACACGAACCACAATATAAAACAGTTAATCACAGATATTGAGATAGCCAGTCACAAGCTCCCAGCAGAAGACAGGGAATTAACCAAAAATCTCGCCACCAACGAAGCCAAAAAAATCCTCAAACGAGAGGGCGATAGCAATAACATTCAAAACAACAAACAAATCAAAGAAATAAAGTCGTTGAAACAAAAAATAAAAGAACATGACTTAATCATCACAAAAGCAGATAAGGGAAACACTACAGTAATTTTGAACAAAACAGAATACATTGAAAAAACAGTCGAATTCCTAAACAACAACGAAATCAAGGAATTAACAAAAGACCCCACCAACAAATTCCAAAAACAAATAAAAAGTGCGCTAAAAGAAACAGAATACATACTGACCAAAGCTGAAAAATCAAAACTAATAAACATGAACCCGAAAATACCGTCATTGAGGGGACAACCAAAAATACACAAAAAGGAATGCCCAATGAGACCAATAGTCAATTGTAGGAATGCCCCTAATTACAAAATCAGCAAAGAGTTACTAAAAATCTTAAAAAGCCGTCTTTCCAACGACAAAAACAACTCGGTAAAGAACACAACAGAACTAGTAACAGCATTGAACACCCTACAAATGAAACCTAGCTTCAGGCTAGTATCCTTCGACGTAACTAACATGTACACCAATATTCCGATTATTGAAGCAATCAACACTATCGAAAACAACTTAAAATCCAACAATTCGGTAAAAGAAATTGAAGAGATTGTGAGATTACTGAGGGTCGTTCTCACCCAAAACGTGTTTCAATTCGACAATAAAATATACACACAGAGAGAAGGCCTAGCAATGGGATCGCCACTAAGTGGGTTAATCGCTGACATCTTCATCAATGCACTAGAAAATGCGTTCTTAGAAAAGACTTCAACAAAGGGAATAGTAATATGGAAAAGATACGTAGATGATGTAATTTGCATCTACGATACTGAACTAACAAGCGAAGAAACAATTCTCCAATCCATTAATAGCCTTCACCATTCTATCAAATTCACTAAGGAATCCGAAATAGACCGGAAAATAAATTATCTCGATATAACTATTGAACGTAAAGACAACGACCTTTCATATTCCATATTCCGGAAAGCAACACAAACCTCGCATGCAATCGACAATCAGTCTAATCACCCCAGTACGCACAAACTAGCGGGTTTCAATTCAATGGTGCACAGGGCTTTAAACATACCCATGTCAAAAGACAACTATAATAAGGAAATAAGAACTATTATGCAAATAGCAAAGGAAAACAACTTCTCGCCAAGCAAAATAAATCAAATTATAGCCAAACATAAAAATAAAGATAAAACGATTCCCAAACCGGACAGTAATGAGAAAAAATTTGCGCGTTTCAACTATGTGAATGCGAATACATATAAAATCACTAACCTATTCAAAAAGCAAGGCATAAAGATAGCTTTCACGACGAAAAACACAACCGCTAGGCACCTCCTAAATAGTAATCTAAATAAACGTGACCCGTATTCAAGGTCAGGGGTATATTCTATAACGTGCCAAGACACCGATTGTCAAGCTAATTACATCGGGCAGAGTGGAAGGCGAGTAGACACACGTTATAATGAACATAGGAATGCGATAAGATACGGAACACATTCAGCCGTGTGCGAACATATGTGTGACGCAGGGCATAGCTTTACCAACATAGAGTCGGACCTTAAAATAATCCATCACGAATCGAAAGGCAGAGCTCTTGACATAAAGGAAGCAATCGAGATACACCTAGCCAAACGAAACAATCCCAACAATCTAAATGAACACACGTTCATGGAGAGCTCACCCCTCTTCACGCTACTAAAAAACACACCCTGTCGGAAACAAAACACAATTTAGCGACACAGCCAAGCTAGATAAAAAAAGGGGGGGAAATTAGGGGGTTTTTAATAGGTAAATGTTATCTGGATCAGGTGTACGATGTACTTTTCTTCTGCAATAAACCAAGGCCCATATTAGAGGCAGTATTAAAGGTGCCGGGACGTCCTCATAAGACCGTCAACGCTTAGTTCGAATGGGTTATGCTCCACGCGTGGCGAGGACTAATCCACGGTCTTTAATAGTTGTAGATCCACCTCATTCAATAACATACATCTTATCTAGGTTGGCAACACCTCACATAAACACATCGCGATCACTCCCCACAGCACGTAGGGACAGGGGGGGAAGGCAGGGAAAACCAGTCGTTAAGATAACCACCGCAGTCGACCGCACAGCGAGTTCAAGTGAACACGGAAACTGCGAATAGCTGTAGTACGGAAGACAATCAGATAAGTAGTTAGCCTAAAATTTTATAGTTTAACCATAGTTTACAACCATATAATCTCTCTAAAGTACAATCTCCGGATAGCCATCACCATTTAGCATTTCACCTAACATATATACTGCATTTAGCATACACTGACAGTTGCAGTACCAATACTGCAACTAAATAATTGTACATATTGTAAATATTTTCACCTGTATTTAAAACATAGATTTTATAGCCTAAGTGTATTGGATCTGATGATGATCGCTTGACGATCGAAACTGGTCATCCTAGTGTTTTATTAATCTCATGTAATTTATTTCAGGATTAGGGCATAACCCATCTCTTTTGGGTACATTCGTGTTGACCGACTGAAAAGCACTAAACTCTTGTAAACAAGAAAAGAGAGGTCAGTCTTACTGTCGACCAAAGTATTATGTGCACTCGAGTTTGAAGGTTGTTTGTGAAGTAACCAAAAGACCTACATAAAATCAAATAACATCATCATTTTCATCGTTCTATTTTACGTTATTTCATGTGGTTTGGAATTTTTAGTTTATATTTTAATATTTTTAATGCACTTGGAACACAAAATGTGCCCGTTTTTAAGCGTGTTTCAACCATGCGTCACATTTAAGAATTATTATCTCAACACTCCTTGATCAGATCGAATGCAAATTTTAACACAATATGCATTGGAATGTTGTATAACTGGTTCATTAATTTCAAAAGTTTGTGTTTCCAAGAAACAACGTTGTTATCATTTTTGTAAGGTAACTTTTTCTCAGCTCGGGGTGGTTGGAAAATATAGCTCTTGGTCGCATTGTAATCCTTATGCATCAAGAAGTTATGCTGTATGACTGTGAAATACGTAAATTAATTCACTTATTTTATATCGGTTTGTATTTGTTCGTGGAAATAAGGCATGATTCAGCAGCCAGCCGTTCCGGGGTAAGCTGTACAGCGTTGCTGAGATGGAGCCCATAACTGCCGAGCGAGGCGAGGTCTTTTTTCCCCGTTCAAATATAAACCAATATAAAATAAGTGAATTAATTTCCGTATTTTAAAGTCATACAGCATAACTTTTCGATGTATAAGGTTTACAACGCGACCAAGAAATACATATTCCAACCACCCCAAGCCGAGAAAACATTACCTTACACAAATGATAACAACCTTGTTTCTTGGACACGCACAATTTTGAAATTAATAAACCAGTTATACAACATTCCAATGTATATTGTATTAAAATTTGGATTCGATCTAATGACGGGTTTGTGAGATAATAATTCTTAAATGTGACGCATGGTTTAAACACGCTTAAAAACGGACACTTTTTGTGTTCCAACTGCGATAAAAAATATTAAAATATAAACTAAAAATTCCAGACCTAAATGAACTCACGTAAAATAGAACGACGAAAATGATGATGTTATTGGATTTTATGTATGTTTATTGGTTACGACACAAACAACCTACAAACTCGAGTACACATAATACTTTGGTCGACAGTAGGTTAAAATCACAAATAAATTTTATTCAGAATAGATCCCTAGCCTAGCATGAGAGTTGCAAACGGCTAGTCCGATACTATTCTGCCCTGAAAGAAATAAAAAATCCTAAACAAGATCTAAATTGCTCTCATGGTCCTAATACAAAATTCGACATAATGAACAAGCTAAGAGAAAGGCACGTAAGATCGGCCCTAAGCAATTACATCGAAATAACTTACGGGTGGATCAAACATCAAAAGAATATACAGCAAAGCAAGACATTTACTTGTTTACAAATACTAGAACATTTACATTTAGTAGCAAGGGTAAAATTTGTCCTATGCTGTGATGGTGCCATCTCTAACATTTATCTTTAGAGTTAAGTGTTAGCTAGTCCTAAATATCATTAATTAATAAAGGAGATGCGTTTATTACTAAGAAAATCAAGCTATGTGCACAATGTTGCTGATTAAAATGAATTATCCTAATACAACACAAATGCATACAATAATTCAGCACTCCTATGGTTGTGCAATTGGCACTGCCTACGTACTCGATTTGTTACTGTTTGTAACAAACGGTCATAGTGTCAAACTGTTAAGAAAATAGAAAGGATAGGAAAGCCTGCAAATGCGATAGTAATTAAACAATTACATCGACTCTTATTGCTACTAATCTGATGTGTGTGCTTCTGTTATCACATCACCAATTAGTTGTCGACTATTCATGTGAAAATGTATCAAAATGTATCTAAAATAGCTTAACATTATCTAAGTGTTAACATTTGGTCCAGAAAATTGTTTATTTTTAATGTATATAAATTTTATGTAGGTTCAGGGGGAATTTATAAGATTTGTTAGTTTTCAAAACCCTATTTTTGATTATTATTAGAGTTTCACAAAATTATTTATTCCTGCCAGTATTGTTGTTCAGTTTATGGACCTTTAAAAGCGTTCAGTGTATTCAGGTAACGTTTGTATCCAACTTAAGCAAATAACTCAATAGTTCAATAGTTTACGAGACACCTTGTGTCTTCACCAATATTTCATCACACTTATTAGACATCCTATGTCTTCACCCATTACTTTACTCTTATTTCGGATCCATTGATCCAGGCGCCTTCGGTTTTGGTACGACTTTAGTCAGTTCATTACCACCGATATAATCACAATAACAATGTCGGAGGTATTCATCCACCGTCACGACTCATATAATATTCCTAGTTTACAAAAGTGGGGAATCCTAATTGATACACGTTTGAATTGCTGGTAATAAAGTGTATGTGTACAAAACACATCCTGTCAACGCTTTAAATAAACATAAAGGTTTCTGATACAAGCTAACTGTGTGTGAGCGTTTATAAAATTGCCTCTTCCCTAAATAAATCGAACCTGCGTTCATTTGGTTACAAAATACAATTTCATTCCTTGCCTTTGTGGCTTCTTTTATGGAAATAAGCCTATTTTCAAGTATTGTTCTGGCAAATAAATGTGAGTAACGGAACTCTGCATTCCACTTGTAATAATGTCAAGAATCTCACAGCCTTCTAAAACAAAATATTAATCCACAGCCTAGAATCGAGTGTGCTGTGTAGTGAACTTGGCTCGTAACCTTGGCCTTGATTTAACATTGTCAAACCAGTTTATTTGTCATCAGCCTGACAAAATAAAAGTTGATAATACTTTTTTTAAATGATACAAATGAGCATTGAAAATCCAGCCTTCCTGGCTTCTATAAATGTTTAATAAACTATTAATTTCCACACGCGTCTTATAATTAGCTACCTGCATTGTGCACTAAATAAATGAAACCAAATTAAACTAAGTCAACTGTTTTCCAATTCTTACAATACGCTATAAATATTGATCTGACTTACAGATTCAGCGTCACTTGGTTCGAGTCCCGCCATGAGATGTCGTATGCGGTCTCGTGTATGGCTTTAGGTTACCATTTCATTGTGTCTGGACATCCTCCGTCGCCAATTCCCCACGCATGATTTAGCAATCACATGCCATCGCGCGGTTGGAGTTGTATCTAAAGATCTGCTGGTTTATCATTATAGCGATGTTAACGTTGGTAAAAAAATGTAGCACATAATTAAATAAAACTGTCGCGCACTGCAGCTAATATGCGGTAAAAAAAAATTGCCCATTTCACTCCGCCACTGGCTCTAGTTTCTGTCGCTTGTGCGACACTCACTCGTGACTTGCACTGATATTTACACAAGAATATTTTAACAAAATATAATTCAAAATCACTCCCCATCCGGCAAATAAAATTTTATTTGTAGATATTGTACAGTTACAAAGTTAGTTAAATCCACAGTTTATAGAACACTGAAACATGTGTGTGTGTGCGTGAGAATGAGACCATGTGGTCGCAATGTTTTCTTCGCACAAGTCCTTCATTTCACCTCGGATAATAATAAAAATATTTTACAGTTCTCGTAGTGGTGAATGTCTTCAATCGTTCAATTATTACACAATTCCATGATGGCTATCCGTAAGAAAGTTATTCGCAGATTTTTCCTGCCACACGGTTTCCTTTCACTTGTGCTCCATCAAGCACATGTTATCTCTTCCACAGACGAATAGGAACTGGTGTTACCAAATATGACGTGCTCTCAGTACATGAGCTGGCCGCGTAAATTGTTAGTTTCTTCGATTTACGAAGTATGCTGTACTTCAAATATGCAGAATTACTTGGTTATAGTTATAGTTGATTTTTGGAATGTGAAAAATAAGTAAAAATATAATCATAAGCGATATTGCTTCAGCTTCTTCCCGCCGCTCGCAGGGTATGTTCAGTTACATTTCAGCATAAGTTTTAGTCTCTGTTGCCTGAGCAAACATGCGTCAACGGGCGCAGGACATACACACGAATCACACACACACGCACACACAGACACAGAGACAAAAGGTGATCTCATAAGCCTACTTTTTTTCATAAAATGAAAAGAGGCTAATAAATGGAGTGGCTTTGCCTTTTACAGAAATAGGTACTTGAGATACTGTTGCCATGGTAACGGGCTTGCATTCCTTCGTTCGTTTATTATAATACATCAAATAAGTTTTCTGGGAATATCATAGAAACTATTGGTTTTAGGACCTTAATATATGGTTTCTGGGGTCCCTTTAGGGGCCCAAACTTTTGTTTCTGACATTGAGGGGCTGAAAATAGGCTTTGTCTCGTCCTCCTACGCCTATTTCAACTTGTATTTTAAGGGATAGGCCCCCTTTTATGAGTGAAACGGGAATCAGTTACATCAATGATTTGTGTCGTTCCTCTAATGGATATCTGTACAAAATTATACGTTGATCCTCCCAGCCGTTCAAGAGTTATAAGGACACAAAATTGTCCACGGACAGACAGACAAACAGGCAGCCAAAAAAAAAGTTTCGCGCGCATCAGTTATAAAACAGTCTGAAACGCGTTAATAACGCAAATTTCCGGAGAAATACTGAAAAACAGACACACTTTCATTTGTATATATAATATAATATAATATAATATAATATAATATAATATAATATAATATAATATAATATAATATAATATAATATAATATAATATAATATAATATAATATAATATAATATAATATAATATAATATAATATAATATAATAATTATAATTGATTTAATTTGTATAATGTTAACTCGGCCTGTAGTAACTACTGGGTGGCTTGAGTAGCTCATTAGTTTCTGTTGCCGGTCCCAAGTCCGAAGAATGGAGGAGGGTTGGCTCAAAACCGTAAAATAGCAAACCCACTGGCGTTTGTTCGGCATCCGACGGCCAGTGGTCAGTGTCTGTTCCTTTAGTTGTGGCGGCGGTACTTAAATCTTCTAGAACTCAAAAATCGAGTCGTACAATTGTGGTCTCAATTGAGACCACCACAAACACTCAAAACTCAACTTGAGCGCATGATGGAAGAGACGATCATAGAGTCATTTCCCCAGACACCAGTCGATGGACTGAAACTTTCTGATCATCGGATTCTCGGAGATCGGGGACACAATGCGGAGAAGAATCGGAGATTCTCAAGAACTCTCCATACTCTCAAGACCAGACGTAAACATTTTGTTCGCACGCTTAACGTGAAAACCCTCACTAGGACAGGTAATCTAAAGCAACTTCTTAACACCTTGGAAAAATTGAATTAAAAATCACTGCGCTTCAGGAGACACGTTTCACGGACGAAGAACACTTCAACACAGAGAATTTACGAATCTACAAGGGAAAACCTGTCATCAAAATTAATGACATCTTACCTTTCCTCGGAACAGGATTCGCCGTACACAATTCTGTACTCGAATCGATCATCGACTTCACTTCTCCAAACAAAAGAGTCTCTTTACTATCAGTAAAATCAGCTAATAAAGCTTACACGCTATTCAATGTGCACGGCCCCCACAAATCAACACAATAAATTCGACCCAGAAACCGTGGACAATTTCTGGTAAACTTTGGAAGAAACAACCAATAATATACCAAGACACAATGTGAAAAATTTAATTGATGATTTTAACGCACAGTTAGGGAAAGAAAGGAAATTCAACGATGCCACAGAACCTCATAATAAACACAAACGCACCAACAACAAGAAGTTCCGTGACGAACTAAAGAGCCTACTTTTCTTAAAATGTAAGATTCATGCCAATGATTAATCTATATTGAACCCTTTCAAAGAAGCATATGAGACTCAGTTTCGGGGGGTGTAACAGTCCATTTCGTTAAGTTGTTGTTAAGCGCTTCTTATATCATGCAGGGTAACATATAACAAAATAACATGCAGGAAAAAGTGAATACCAGGGTTAAAACAAATGAATTTAATAACAGATCAACTATTTACAATAAAAACAAAACAAACAAGGTGCACCCAAATGACTCCCACTTGAATTAATAAACTGCCAAACTTAGGCCTAATCTCAGGAGAGATTGTAAACAGCTGGACCAAATGTCCCAAATTACTGCAATGACAATGTGTGCGTGCGGCTGTTCTACATGCGTTACGATGTGTTCAAATTAATGCGAGATTCGTTACCATCCAGTAAACCTTCCGGGGATGAATTTGCATTGTCTAGAGCTAGACCGACGCGGGGAACCAACTAAACACTACTTAAATTACTCCGACACTTCGTACACTAAATAAAACAACAATAATTTCCGCATGAAATTGGAATCAAAGAACTGCCGAAGCAAACAACATTAACGCCTAAAACTAGGACTTTTCAAAAATCAACACAAGTAAATTAACACGTGACCAAACAAGAAAAACACATATGGCCGCTTGCCATTTTTACGGAAAATACTAAAATACACCCAATGGTGTCACAACAGACAAATCTAACATGAAATTAGTCAAAGAAATCACTAGGCTCAAAGCCAACAATTACATCAAAACAATATTTCATCTCATACGATATGCGGTAATTCGTAACGGACATGGCGAACTCCCAATTAATTATGGTCCAATGACCATCAAAATAACAGGTTTGCTACAGATAGCTTATAGGGGTCAGTCGGTCAGCTGGAATGCCTAAAACGATGAATCACCAGACATAGACGGGCGCTAAGTGGAATCTGCACATCTGTCAACCCACGTGTCAATAATCTCGACCTGCCATGGCACTGGTTCGAGTCTCGAAGAAGTATGCTCCCAAAAGCACATAATATACGTGTGTGTGTCAGAATAAAAATATCTCAGAATTTCCAAAGGAAATCCAAGAATCAGCACTGGACAATGTACAGTAGCCTCTGAGAGTGCCCTGCCTTTCCAAAAAAATACAACAACAAAATTTGAGGGCAGTAGCACATTCTACCCCTCATCACGAAGAATCAATACACACACCTGACACAAAACACACACCAGAATCACACGTATGGGTTTGACAGAAACCTGAAATAAATGACATAGAATATTTTCCACCAACTTGCGCTCCCAATCTAGTCCGTGACTAAAGAACCTGAAAAGGACTCAAAAAAAACTCAAAAAAAATAGAACTAAGGTGTTCTACAGTGACATCTTAATTTGTTGCGCTCGGCAACCCTAGTATGAATAAAGACCTGTTCGCAAAACATCTTACGTCCCCTTTTCTACAAAAAAAAATGAACTTGAATAAAGCACCACTTATCGACCGTGACGATTTTCGCATTCGCATGGATAAAATCAAATACACACGCCGTGTATAATAAATATGACTCATAAGACAAAATATAATCAAACAACACTTTGGCCACATGCCAACGTACATTTAAATATAATAGAGTCGGCACACAAAAAAAAAATCTAAATACAAGAAAAACAAACAATCAATAAAATATTTACAACGTTCCCGCGTCTAATCTAACTACATATTGAGTAAATCAATGGTTTGTACATCACCGTTGCAGCTTGTAGAACTTAACCTCCATCCCAAAGCATTTCCCTACGGGAAATCTACTCGTCCATCGTCGACGTATTGGTATAGGCGATGCACTTCATTCCATCACACGACCTTTCAGCAGACATCTTGGCGTAGCTTCTTGGACAGAAATGTTCAAAGTTATTAGTTTGCCTAGCTAGAATCGCTATGAGCTACTGACTTTCACACACAATAATGTCCTAGGCGATTACTTAACGTAGAACTGGCCCTATCTCAGCATTTGCTTAACACACGCACAATATATCACTCAAAAATAATACAAAAATTTACATAAATTACACTCTTCAATCACCACGCAACTGGCTTCTAACAAGTCTCAAATATGTCTATCACGTAGCACTTATCTCGACTAGAGATCTCTGCTGAACTCTGCTCCCTTGAGCACAAGATTAAATATTTGTCAAACAGACGTGAAGTACGCTCACTAGAGCCTGATAAATCATGACGCAAACTGGCGTGAACGTTGCTCACCAGAGCTCAATAAAGTTGTGTCTCAAACAGCTCATCACCGATCAATTTATTAGAAACTGAGAGAATGGGGTAAGGTGGGGGGGCAATTTGTGAAAATAATCTGTAGTCTTCACCTCACAGATTTGGGACTAGTATCAATCTTCTTCTTTTCATCCAAGCGTCTCAATGGACTTATGCGGAATTATATCGTATCGGCGGTTCTTTAGATTCGCGTTTTCGCGCCTTTTTCTAAGGTACGGGATCAACCGCGTGGCTTTGGCGTTCTCTCTCCAGATTTGCTGATTCAATCGTGGATCGGTTGGAACTTCACTTCTGGCACACCCATAATGACGCCGATTGAGGTGCGCGTTCGTACAGAATTTGTCCTTGAACTCGGCTTAACCGGTCATCTTCAGGAATAACTACCAAGCTGCTTCTGCTGTAATCGTTACGACACACTGCCTGACTCCCCTTTGTCAATTTGAACATGTACTGCCTGGGCACCAGTAATAATAATAATAAAAATCATGATGACTTATTGATCGGCAAATTAATAAGGGTTCAATATGGATCTATCTAGAATAATGACGAAATTAAGTTGTAATATCGAAATTTCTTATTAGTTCGAAATACTGTGTACCTGGCATAATGGAGTGTAATAGAGAACTATAGTTGGCAGCCCTGGTGACTGAATATATTCTTAGTTCCATCTCTTAAGGTACAGAATACAAAATTTGGTTCAAGTCTAATGGATAGAATGGACGTTACATGCATTTAAACATTGCATCTAACAGCGCGCGTAAAATCATGTTGGCAACAATGACATACACGTATTGGTCAGAAATAATCTGAAATAATATGATCTATTGTTGTGTCAATTTTGAATTAAATCCATTAGTTAGTATAGAAGTTACATGCATTTTAAAATTGGACCTATCAGCAGGCTTAGAATCATATTGGCAGCACTGACGTTGGCCTATATTAGTTACTCCAAATTAATATAGAATGTCAGGTACTATACGTGTGCATAATTTAAAGCTGTCGGCCTGCATACTTTTTGATATATGGGTATTTGGATTTTAAAAAAATTAGCATTTATTAACAGTTGGCAGCCCGGGTGGCTCTTAAGAATAGGCTCAGCCATATCTGTTTATGTACACATAGCACATACGAAATTTGATTGAAATCCAAACGATAGTGTAGAAGTTATATGCATTTAAAATTTGGACTTATCATTTTGGCAACACTGCCATGTATGGCCTCCTGGAAATTAAACTGCAATATTATTGTTTATACGTGTGCCAATTTCGAAATAGCTCCCATTCATACCTTCCAAGATATCCAACATGGAGCTCAAATTTCAATTGTGATTTTTCAGCAGTTGGTAGCACTGATATCATTTTCAAGCATGGCCGTGAGATATTCAGGTATAGATCTTTACTCCTACCAAATTTTGTTTCGATTGCTGCAGCCGTTTAGGAGTTGATAGGGGGGGGGGTGCACACACACAGCCAGACAGACAGAAGGACAGACAGACATTTGCCCGATCTCATAAGTCTACTTTTTCCTCATTTTTGCAAAATGTGAAAAGTAGGCTAAAAATGGGGAAAGATTAATTGACTTCTGTAGAACATTTGGACTTAAAATCATGAGCACCCAATTTCAAAAACCTGCACATAATGTGACCACATAGAGATCACCCAGTCTTAAACAGGGTGAGTACCAAATTGATCATGTAGCAATCAGCAAGAAAAATATAAAAGACATTTTGAACGTCAGGGCTCGTAAAGGCGTCTTTGAATTATATCATTATCTTCTCCAAATAAAGACAAAATTCCAACCAAATAGAAGACTAAAATGTCCACCCAAATATTTCAGACCAGATCCGGAATACCTGAAACTTTGCAAGGAAGAAATCATTTTGCAAATCAGTGACGAGGAATCAACAGAATGGAGGATACTAACTTCAAATAATCCACCTTCTCCAATGTAATACCTCCTAAATGAGATTATTTTTACAGAGGTTCTTCCCGACAGAAATCACCTTGGTTTACGAGTATGAAATGCTGATCTCCATGCCATATTCACTATATTTCTGTTCAATTTCTAACATGTTGAGTTGTTGTTGTTTTAATTGAGTGGGTTGTAGATCGTGTTTATTTAGCTTCCCCGTGTACTTGGGTGTATCTAGAATTTGTCTAATAACCTGTGCAATTGTAGTGTCCCTATTAGTGTGGGTAATGGGGGATGGGGGGATGGAATCTGCTGTGTCTTTAAGTTAGGAACCATCCTGGCATTTGCCCGGAGTAGAAATTGGAAACCTCAGAACACCATTTCCTGGATAGGTGAGGTGCGAATCGAACCAGGAACTTCTCAGTCTTGTCTCAGACTCAGATCAAGATAAAATCCGTGACAGAACGGGGAATCGACCCGGGCCTCCAAGAGTTCCAGCCACTATATCACGAGGTGGTTGGCTTGTCCCATCATTACAACCAGGTCATCAGCATAAAGAGGACTTACCTGTTTTCCCCCTAATTGAATCCTACCAGCCAGTTTATACCCTTCAGTAAATGGTCCGTATATAATACAGTATAAACAGTAGCGGTGAAAGATTACAGCCTTGCCTGACTCCTAAAACAACGTTCAAACAAAAACTCATCCTACCATTAACTCTTACTACAACTTGATTATCGACATAAATGCTTTCGATTACCTGCAGCAGCCATCCCTCTATACCATAATCCTGCAGGATGATCAGCTACTTTTCTGTTGATACTCTCTCATACGCATTCTCTATCTCTACAAACCACAAACATAACTGTCTATTCCTCTCGTAGTGTGTCTCAATAACTTGGCTATAGTAAAAATACTGATCCTGACATCCTCGTTATTATCTAAAGCCTCACCGGTTTTCATTCATCTTATCTCGGTCAATGATCGAACTTTCCTTTCTAAAATGTCTGAGTACACTTTTCTCTGAAAACATGTAAAAATTATGTCCCTGTAAGTGTTGCAATCATTCCTATTTACATCTTATATACAAAAGTGAAAGTCTGTATGTATGTATGTGGGTGGGTGGGTTTGTTCCGTATACAAATCCACACCGTTCCACCAATCGCAACCAAATTTTGCATACACATAGTTTAGGACACAGAAGGATTGGCTGCCTACATGAATTTTCGATAGTCTTTCTCATTCTTCTGATTTCGGCCCTTTTACACTCGAGCAAAGGCTAATAAAGTCATAAAATTACTCATGAAGGAATGGCAAGGCAGGACGTTTCCATGCCAATAGTAGCTCAAGGCGAGACATGGCCTACTAGATGCGAGTTGCACTCTCCTCTATCGGTATAGCAAATGAGGCTCTTTACATGAAATC
The DNA here is from genome assembly GCA_946902985.2 of Meconema thalassinum. Classification (NCBI taxonomy): domain Eukaryota; kingdom Metazoa; phylum Arthropoda; class Insecta; order Orthoptera; family Tettigoniidae; genus Meconema; species Meconema thalassinum. The sequence continues at coordinate 129,221,758 of OX336391.1, read as the reverse complement.
CCGTTAGTTACTCAACTGCTCACACAGCACTGTCCAACTAGTGTAGTATAACAAAGACTTGACACTAATTGTCAATATAATTTCCGCAAAATCAAAATGCAAACTCTATCACAAAATGCAATAGCGTGATATTAAATGACAGAAACTAAACATACCTTTGCACCTTATTAAAATAGAATTCCATTAGGGTCATTCGATTTTTATAAAACTTCATGAACTTTCCTGCTGAGTGGTTAGTACAGATGTTATTTGGAAGCAACCGGTATTTTGGCTTCCGAAAAATATTCTTAATCGGTGATATCAATTTCTCTGCAATGATGCTGGCAAGACCACTGTTGCGGCCAGGTTAATGAGTAGAGAGGATTACAGATCTGAGAAATGCAATCCAAACATCTCATACAAGAAATTATTTCCACTGTGAATACAACTTAAAGCAGACTTTCAGTTTTCATTGTCGGAAAAGATATTGCTGAAATTGTAATTTGATGTTAAAGTGCCTAACATGGAGGTTATAGGCCTCTAATTCTTTGGGGTGAAAATGAAAAATGATGATAAAATGAACACTAGAGCTAAAAATAACTACAACTTACAACCAAATTACGGATTAGGAGAACAAAAGGACAAAAGGAAGGAATAAGGGAAATACAATGCAGGTAAACGAAATGCTCTCAACCCTCAATAAATGAGAGTTGACGGAATTGGAAAGGTGTGCCATGAAAGGTAGATAAAAAGAGAAATAGGAGAGAGTCTGCCCCAGAATCACTGGAAAAGGGAAAAAACATATCCAGTTCAGGTAGCATCCCAAACTCAACAGCCGTGAGCCCTTGAGGGTGTAGCACCTCCAGTGGTGGGGCTACACACACCCTGCCTCCTTTGTGCGGGAGTTTGAATGACTCCTTAGACCTCGGATATCCTAATACTGTCAGGGTAGGAAGAGAACAAGAGTTGATCAAGGGAGACCGACAGTCAATATGCCATAGAGGACTCAGGCACAATTAAGTGGAAGTAATCGCGAACTCAGCTGGGGCCCCCTGATCGCTTACCAGCGTCGCACATGTTGTAAGCCCCTGAAGGAGGGGGAGTGTCGTAATGTCGTAAGTGAACGAGAGGTGACCAAGGGTGGTCGACAAGAAAGACGACAGAAGGGAGCCTGGCACAAGTAAGTGGAAGCAATACCGCACTCAGTTGGGGTCCCGTGGTCACCAAACCCATATCCCATTAGTCGTGAGCTCCTGGGGGATGTACTGAAGAATAATTCAACAGAATCGCAAGAAAATATTATGATACCCATTTTTCAGAAGATAATTTATGGGTATGCACTGGACAGTTGATTTCGTAGTTAATTGGATATCATCGTATGCCTCAGAGACTAAGAAGTCCCTATCATAATATTCTCCATGGCAACAGTAGGTCAAGACATTAACACCAGGTTTCTATATACATGTATCTCGGTAAGAGGTTATGGCAATCCATTTTCTATCCAAACCACGATAAGAACATTAGGAATCTGAACGCCATAATAATCTGAATACGTATTTTTAAATGTGATTAACAGGTGTCGTTGTAGGGAGTTAAAATTAAAAAAGAAATACATTGGATAACCCTGCATGTGGCGTAACGTTACTACAGCTGGAAATTTCATCACGAAACTTAGTGTTAAGATTAAATGAGCGTAAATGATTCTGTTGTTGTTGGTTAATTGAGAGGCTTTGTGACATCAGTCATATAGCCCAATGAGCTTCAGTGAGTATGGAATATTTCTGTTAAAATATGTTACTGTGATGGCTGTAGAGGTGTGTGTATTTGTAATTCAAGTGAGGATTGGAAAGGAGGTTGCTGTGGCCTTCAGTAAGGAACTATCCCGGTATTTGCTTCGAGTAGAAGTGGGAAACCACGGAAAACATTTACCGATTCTGTTGTTGTTCATTAATGTAGAGGCTTTGTGACGACATGGTCATACAGCCCCATGAACTTGAGTGTGTATGGAATTTTTCTGCTAACGTGTGATACTGTGATGGCCGTACTTGTGTGTATTTGTAATTCAAATGAGGATTGGAAAGGAAGTTACTGTGGCCATCAGTTAGGAACTATCCCGTTATGTGCTTCGAGTAGAAGGGGGAAACCACAGAAAACAAATACCAAGTTTTGCCTCGGGAGGCACAGACCAGACCACAATTAAAATTTCTTGACATAGCCGGGATTCAAACTCGGACCTCCAAGGCGAAAGCCGAGAATGTTAGCCGCTAATACACGAGGTCGTCTGAATAATTTTTGCATTTTGTGTATAATTTTATTTAATTTTTAGTCTTTAGGGCACCGAAACCTATGTAATATTTTGAGTCTAATTTTACACTCTTGATACCGCTACTGTTACGGAAGATTTTGAATCTTTACCTTATGACGAAGCCGGCCCCATGGTGTTGGGGTAGCGTGCCTGCCTCTCACCCGGAGGCCCCGGGTTCGATCCCCGGCTCCGTCAGGGATTTTAAAACTGACGTGGAGGTTGGAACGGGGTGCACTCAGCCTCGTGAGGACAATTGAGTAACTGTCTGACAGTGAGACAGTGCCCCGATCACGAATACCAAGATTAACGGCCGAGGGGACCCGACGCGCTGATCACGCGTCACCTCAATATCTCTAGGCGAACTGGCTGGGCAGCGGTCGCTTGGTCGGCCTTAGCCCGTCATGGCCTGTATAGTGCCAGGGGTTGTTGACCTTATGAGGAAAGGTATCACGCGCAATATATTGTATCCTATATCTACAAGAAATGAAGTGTTATACACACCGTTAAGGTGTGTTCTACAACTGATAAGTCGACGTTTATGTTTTATTAATCATAATGTCTTTATTTTATTCTTGACAGTGTTCACCTCTACAAGCTGTCTTTTGTATTACAAATCAGAAATACAGTAACTTTTGCGTGAAATTGCAGATTGTTCTATGAATAGTATTTCCCTTTCTTATTCGGGTTATATTGTAATTGGTAATTACCCCGCTCTATGACTATGCCAATTTGTAATGGCACCGGATGTTAAATTATTAATTATTGTTGACAACATATCAATAACATAATTAAAGTACTAACCGTTTACAATGTTTTTCCTATGTTCATTTCTCTATATAAAATGAAAATAAAAGTTTGTCTGTTCTTTCGGAATTTCTACTGAAATTTGCGTTATTTGCGCATTTCAGACTGTTTTATGACGGATGCGCACGAAAATTAAATGTTTGTCTGTCTGTATGTCTGTTTGTTTGTCTGTCTATCTGTGGACAATTTTTTTCCCTTATAACTCGAGAACGGCTGGGTGGATCAACGTAAAATTTGGTACAGATATCCTTCATAGGCATGGCACTAATCATTGATGTAAATCTTCTCTGTACCTCTCATAAAATGGGGCCTACTCCCTTAAAATACCTGCTGAAATAGGCATAGAAGGGCGAGACAAAGCTTATTTTCAGCCCCTCGATGTGAGAAACCAAACTCGGCGGGCAAGGGCTCTCGAAAACCACATTTTAAGGCCCTAAAACCAACGGTTTTTGAGATAATCCCAGAAAATTAATTTCATTTAATGCAATAATGAAAGAAAGCAAGCCGGTAACCATGGCAACAGAAACTCGCAGGTCCATCTATTGCTGTAAGAAGCAATACAATTCCATTTATTACATTACTGAGATAGTTTGCAAACGGCTATAAGGTTATAACAGAACTAAATTAAGCTGTAAAATTCATCAATACATATAATGCGCTTAAGGGGGTCAAGGGGGTACTTAAGAATTTTTCCCCGTGATTTACACGTGCTGGTGTGGTACGGAAGGTCTATTATATCCCTATCCCTATATTGTTAAATTATTATTATATTTATTGTTATTATACTACGGCCTACAACGACGAGACAAAGCTTTATTCAGCCCCCTGGTGTCAGAAACAACACTCTGGGCCCCTTATCAGCCGTAAAGGGTCCCTGAAAACTACATTTTAAGGCTCTAAAACCAAGAGTTTCTGAGATATTCCCATAAAACTAATTTCATTTAATAAACTGATGTAGGAATGCAAGCCAGTAACCATGACAACAGCGTCTCAAAAAGTTAATCCAACTTTCCATCTATTTCTGCAAGAAGTAATGCCACTCCATTTATTAAATTTCTGTGAAAGTTTGCAAATGGCTATAAGGTTATCACGGAACCAAAAAATTCATCAATGCGCTTAAGGGGGTCAAAGGGTACCCTAGATTTTTTGACAAGACTTAAATGTGCGATATGTCGTACAGAAGGTCTATTATATCTTCAAACAGCAACATTATTTTCAAAAATTCCTGAATTGAAATAGTTTATTTTTTACTTTTTGTTTTTGTTTTTAGGAATTTGGGCCATTGGAGGCTAAACAACCTGAATTTTCATGTACCACAAGCCTTTATAATTTATTAAAGGGGTGTTCCTATGGATGCGGACTTGACACAACAGTAAGGGTCAGTTTTTATGTGACGTGTATTGCGTTTCGTCTACGAGGCTTTCAATTTTATTTTTACGTCAGGAAGTACACGTTAGGTAAATTTAGTTTCAGAGCATATTTCAACGAATATTTTTTCTTTGTCGACAAACAGGTTCCAAGCCCCTAACCATTGCAACAGTAGCTCAATTGATTACGTCTGGTTATTAATACCGAAGACCGTTCGAAGAATGGGTACTTCCGCTTTACTTACTTAATTCCTGCCGCTCCTTCCGGAGCATAGGGCCTTGGCGAAATTTCTCCACGCAGTACGGTTCCTGGCCATTCTCTTCACTTGACTCCAGTTCTTGTCCACCTCTGCAATTTCATTTTCGATCGTCCTCTTCCAGGTCTTCTTAGGTCGACCTCGCTTCCTGGCGCCTTGAGGATTCCAGTCTAGCGCCGCCCTCTCAATAGCTCCGTCCGGCTTCCTTAGTGTGTGGCCAATCCAGCGCCATTTCCTCTCCTTGATCTGGATGCTAATCGGTTGTTGATTGGTGATGGTCCAAAGATCTTCATTTGAGATTATGTCCGGCCACCTCACATTCATGATGCGACGCAGACATCTGTTAATGAACACCTGTAGCTGGTTGTTGATCGGTTTTGTGACTTTCCATGTTTCACAGCCGTAGAGAAGAATCGACTTTACGTTGCTATTGAAAAGGCGGAGCTTGGTCTTCCTGGAAATGTTTCTATTTCTCCAGATGGGGTAGAGCTGGACAAAGGCACCATTTGCCTTCCTGATACGGCTTCGAACATCTTCCTCAGCTCCCCCATCATTTGTGACTATACTTCCAAGGTAGAGGAAGGACTCAACTCGCTCAATGTCCTTTCCGTTGACTGTCAAACTAGTCGTGATGTCAGAATTTATCCCCATCTCTTTGGTCTTATTGGTGTTGATCATCAGTCCTGCACGTTCTGCTTCTCTTTGCAACCTCCCCAGCTTATCTTCTATGTCTCGGTACCGTTGTGCCATAAGACAAATGTCGTCAGCGAAATCCAGATCTTCAAGCCTGTCATTTATACCCCATTGAATACCCATCTTCCGTCCTCCCATTACCTTCTTCATCACACTATCCAGGACCAACAGGAACAGAGTGGGGGAAAGGACACACCCCTGTCTCACTCCGGAACAGACCTTTATCTTTTCTGTTAATTTGCCTTCGTGAAGAACCTGGCACTCATACCCTTCGTACATCTCTTCCATGATTCTGATGATCTTTGTTGGAATTTTATATTCCTCGAGGGTCTTCCACATGATTCTTTGATTTACGGAGTCGAAGGCTTTCTCGAAGTCAACAAATGTGAGGTAAAGGGTATTCCGCCACTCCACACTCTGCTCCAGGATGATTCGGAGGGCGTTGATGAGATCCACACAGCTGCGATGTTGTCGAAATCTAGCCTGTTCCTTCCGAAGCCTTTTTTCTACGCAGTCTTTTATACGATTCAGGATGACTCTCGCCAGCACTTTGCTTGGAATGGACAGCAAGGTGATACCCCTCCAGCTGTTACAGTTTGTGGTGTCCCCTTTCTTCGGCAACTTGACTATCAACCCCTTCTTCCAGTCGGTTGGTATTTTCTCCTCCTTCCAGATCTTCTGCAACAGCGGGTGCAGCAGATCGATCGTAATATCCAGGTCTGCTTTCAGTACTTCTGCTGGAATATTATCCAGACCTGGTGCCTTCCCGCATTTCATCTGCTTCAACGCTGTCCGTATTTCGCCCCGAGTTGGGGAGTCGAGGCTGATGCTTGGGTCACTTTCTGCTTCCTCTTCATCTTCTCCTCGCTGCTTACTTTCTGGTCCTCTATCTCTATTAAGAACCTCCGCAAAGTGTTCTCTCCATCTTGTCAGCTGCTGTTCACACGTCGTGAGGATTTCGCCCGTCTTGCTCTTCACAGGCCTAGTTTTATTAAAACCTTTCCTCGAAAGCATCTTTGTGATGCCATAGAGTTCCTTAACGTCCCCCCTTCTTGCCGCTTCTTCTGCTTTCTCCGCCTGCTCATCTATCCACCTCCTATGATCCTTCCGTACACTCCTCTTTACCTCCCTGTTTGCTGTTGAATACTTTGCTTGTGTGAGAGCCTTCTGCTGCCTAGTCTTGCAGGTGTTGAGCTTGGCCTTAATCTCCTTCCTATAATTTATCTTGTCCCAGGTCTGATCGGATATCCATTCTTTCCGCAGGTAGTTCTTTTACCCGAGCTGAATCTCACTGGTTTCCACGAAGATATTCTTTACCTCGCTCCACACAGTCTCCACGTCCTTCTCTGTCTCGGAGTCCAACTCCTGGAATTTATTTCTGAGCTCCAGTTTAAATTTGTCCAATCTCTGCTGGTTCTTAAGCTTGCCCACATCAAACTTGTTGTGCCGAGTGTTAAACTTTCGGCGGACTGCGACGATCTTCATGCGGAAGTTGGCAACCACAAGATGATGGTCACTACCAAAGTCCGCTCCTCTCTTGTTCCTAACATCTTCCAAGCTTCTTCTGAACCTCCTGCTCACCGCGATGTGATCAATTTGATTTTCTGTGACTTGATCAGGAGACATCCAGGTGACCTTGTGGCACCGCCTATGAGGAAATACCGTGCCACCCATCACCAAATCCTGACTGGCGCAATATTCCGTAAATTTCTCCCCATTGTCATTCATCTCACCAAGGCCATGTTTACCCATGATCTGCTCCAACCCCTCATTGTTTGAGGCCCCCTTCGCGTTGAAGTCTCCCATAACAATGAGAATGTCCTTCTTACTTGTTTGTCTTGTGATATTTCGCAGCATTTGGTAGAATTCTTCCTTCTTCTCTGGCTCCGACTGTTCTGTAGGCGCATAGCATTGGATGATGATCACATTCCTGATCTTTGTCTTGAACCTAGCAAACATGAGCCTACTAGAAATTGGCTTCCACTCCATAAGGCTTCTCTTTGCATTTCTGTTGAGCAGCAACCCCACTCCATCCCTGTGTTCTTCATCATCGCCCCCAGAATAGAGAAATGTAATTCCATCTGTTGTCTGTATTTCACCAAATCCTGGCCACCTCACTTCACTCAATCCTAGGATATCCAGCCCATAGTTCTTCATCTCCCGTGTCACTTGTTTCAGTCTGGTTTTCTCCACCAAGGTCCTCACATTCCAGAAACCGATTTTCGTAGTCCTCTTCATGCCAAAAGTCGTCATCAGGTTATCCGTCCGGTTTTGTAATTTCGCTTCAGTTTCCGTAATCAGTTTATTTAAGAGGAGCGAGTGATTAACCCACTGCCTCCGAGTGCCTTGGAGGGGCTGCCACCTTAAGCCTGAGGCACCAGGCTGATTTTCTGTCAGGGTTTCTTCCCTTAGCCTTTGAAGAACCAACTCCAAACTACAAGGCAGCAGTTGTTTCACCAGAGCCCCGTTAGCCGTCATTTCTTCAGGGTTCCTGTAGGGCCTTCACAGCTACCGTAGCGGTCTTGAGGCACACAATGTCCCCACTGTACTTCACCCCTACAGGCAATCCCCTACTTAATTACGTTGCCCATCTCCCACGACGAGGACGAGAGGTTGGATGTGTGGGAGACGCTTACTGACAAAAGCTATTGAATAGACTAATGTTATAACTGTCATGAGTTCTAATCACACTGGGTCCCACTATAGCATTTTAGAGATTATTAAGGATTGAGTTTAGAGAATGTATTTCTTATCTTTCGAAATAATTTAGAGGCTAAGGAAGTACAATGTGTGCAGAATCTAAGCATCATTTTTGACAATATACTGGGATTATACTTTGCTTAATTTACTTTAACTTGATGTGGATGAGATCATATGCATATAAATTATTCTTACAGCAATAATGTTCCTTAATATGCTGTTAGGAGTACAGTACACACTGACCTACGTACAGGAATAAGTCATTTACCATTATTCACGTAATTTGTGTGCGGTTAATTGAATCCACAATCATGACTTTATCTTCCAATCATTGAATAATAATTTAAATATTATTTCGTAACAAGAAGGTAATTGCAACATTTGAAAATAATATAGATAACTATATGAACACTGCAATAAGACGTCTTACTATCCCCATTAAATCAAAAATAAACACTATCCGGAAAGTAACTGTGAGACTGAGTTCTCGAGGAATTGCGTATATACAACCCCTTTTACTATTGTTGCATGCTCTGCTACGTTATTGTATTCCACTGTACTTTTCGACTAGGTTTACAGTGAGTTAAAATTGCACTTAAATAACATGAGAGTCGAGGAGAACTATGTTCTAAACTCATTTAGGGGCAGAAGGAATATACTCTGCGAAATATATTGCCATGTATCTTTCTACAACATATAAAGTCACCTCCCGGGCAACGCCGGGCACAATAGCTAGTTGCTTATAAATCTTCAAGTCGAGTTTCAGGGTTGTGTTTCAATTTTAAGTTAATTAATTGGCAGTCTTACTTAACTTCCTTTATCTTTGAGATCCTGACACTTACCTTAGCAGTTCAATTCCTGACACTTGCATTCCGGTCAGGTTCACTTATGTCCGTATGCCATAGCCTACTTGATCAATATAAAGAAGCCGTGAACTGGTGACACTTCCTCAGCAAAGTGTTTGTGTTGTCGAGTGTATGGATTGCGCCTATATGTCGTTGTTTGCATTTGTTACAAATAGAGAAATTGTACTCTACACACTACCGTGATACTTCACATTCATTTCTCATGCTATCGCCTCGTTAAATGGATTCGATCCCATAAAGCACGCAATAAATTCATAGATACCCTACATAATCGTATACAGGTGTCTGGGAAACAGGTTCCAATATTTTCAGAAGCCTTTAGTATGCAACAAAATAATTAAGAGATTCTATATAATAACTATGTATATAAAGTAGATAAAGCCTCCATGGCTCAGGCGACAGCACGCTGGCCTCTCACCGCTGGGCCCGTGGTTCAAATCCCAGTCACTCCATGTGAGATCTGTGCTGTACAAAACGGAGGCAGACAGGTTTTTCTCCGGGTACTCTGGTTTTCCCTGTCAAAATTTCATTCCAGCAACACTCTGCACTATCATTTCATTTCATCTGTCATTCATTTAATCATTGTCCCAGAGGAGTGCGTCAGGCCTCGGCAGCCGGCACAGTTCATATCCTCGCCGCTAGATGGGGGCTTCATTCATTCCATTCCTGACCCGGTCTCGGAGACTGGAAGCAGGCTGTGGATTTTCATTTTCATAAAGAAGATATTATTTTAATAATAACAATAATAATAATATGGGCCTCACTAATAAATAAATAAATCAATCAAGTAACTAATTATTTAATATAATAAAAATTAAAACATTAATATAAAGAATAAACTATAACCAAAGATATAAATAAACAAAAGAATTAAACAAACGAGTAAAATAATTAAATAAATAAAGTAATTAATTAATCATACTAATATATAAAAATGAGATGGTGTGTGTCTGTCTGTCTGTCTGTTACTCAATAACTCAAGAACCACTGGCCCGATTTAAATGAAATTTTGCATGGATGTAGCTGATTTACCAGGTTTACATATAGGATACATTTGATTTCGAAATTTTACACTATTAAAAAATGGCGGCAATTTTAGTGACGTCATTAGACCATTTGGTTTCAAAATTTCATATTTCCATATCAAATAAAAAGAGAACGGTAGGAAATAGCAAACTTTTGATGGTACGTACGAGCTTTGAAATTTAATTTTCTATCCGAAAGGTTCGTATCACTTTTCGTGTATCTCCAACAGTTAGCGAGTAAAACCGACATTTGTGACGTCACTACACCCTTTGGTTTCAAAATTTCATATTTCCTTTTCAAATAAAAATAGAACGCTAAGAAATAGCAAACTTTTGATGGCATAAATGATCTTTAAAATTTACTTTTCTATCCGAAAGGTCCTTATCACTTTTCGTATATCTCCAACGGTTAGCGAGTAAAACCAGAATCTGTGCAATAAAACACGGTCAACACCGAGCGGTGCAGTATATATCTCTATATATAACAAGTAGTTCCGTAAAGAACTATACAGCCTATTTTCATATATCCTGCTCATGTTAATTTCTTCTAACAACATACAAAATTTCAGTTTAATTGCTGTAACAGATTCGTAGATATTGAGAACCTTCTAAATATTTCAGATTGTCGCCAGGTTGGATTTTTATTTTTGTACTATTACATTAAGATTATTGTGTACGTGTGGTATTCAAACTTCAATCGCATGATTAGAACACAAGAAGTAAAAACGAGATTTTAAAATTACGCACAGCAGCCTTCTTGTGATTATGCAAACAATTGAAATAAATTAGGTGCCAGTGGATCAACATTTGTATAAGCATTTAACGTGCAACATTTCACAGCACTCGGATAGTTAATTCGCGAGAATCGTCCATTTAAATATTTATACTTCGCGTCGCCGCCATGTTGGATTTGTGCTCACCAGGTTAATGAAAGTCCTATAGGTGAACATATGTTCATAGTCTCTATGAACATAAAAAAAATCAGTTTGGTTGCTGTAAAAGATTCATAGATATTGAGAACCGTCTAAATATTTCGGAAGCTCGCCATTTAGGATTGTTATATGTATAGGCCATAGAATTATGTACCATTCAAGGACAATTATTGCCTAGGTTCATTATTCAAACTTTCACTTCGATCGCATGATTACGACACAAGAAATAAAAACTTAATTTAAAAATTTCGCACAGCCGCCATATTGAGGTTATGTAAACAATTGATTTAAATTAGACGGCAGTGCATTACAATCTGCAAAATCATTTACTGTACCACATTTCACTGCGCTCAGAGAGTTATATCACGAGAAAAGTCTATTAAAATATTTCAAATTCGCTTGGTCGCCATGTTCGTTTTTTACTTTACAAGTTTATGAAGTTTACATAGATAAACTTGTACCAGTACCCTTTATCACCGTACAAAATTGCAGGGTAATATCTGTAATAGTTTCGGAGATATAGAATGTCAGTGAAATATTTCGCACAGCCGCCATATTGAGGTTATGTAAACAATTGAACTAAATTAGACTCCAGTGCATTACTATGTGTATAAACACTTACTGTACCTAGTTTCATTACGTTTGGATAGTTAAATCGTGAGAAAAGTCTATTTAAAAGTCTCAACTTCGCTTGGTCGCCATGTTCGTTTTCTACTTTACAAGTTTATGAAATATACATAGGTAAACTTGTATCAGTACCCTTTATCACCGTACTAAATTGCAGGGTGATATCTGTAATAGTTTCGGAGATATAGAATGTCAGTGAAATATATCGCACAGCCGCCATTTTGAAGTTATGTAAACAATTGAACTAAATTAGACTCCAGTGCATTACAATGTGTATAAACATTTGCTGTACCAAGTTTCATTACGTGTGGATAGTTAAATCGCGAGAAAAGTCTATTTAAAAGTCTCAACTTCGCTTGACCGCCATGTTGGTTTTGTAGTCACCAGGTTTTTGAAAGTCTCATAGGTGAACTTCTAGTAGTACCCTTTATCACCGTACACTATTTCAGGGCGATATCGGTAATAGTTTCGGAGATATTGAAAGCTAGTGAAATATTTCGCACAGCCGCCATTTTGCATTGGTGAGACGTAACAAAATTTGAAGGGTACGGTCGAGGTCGCCGGGATTAGTGCTATGAACATACCGAGTTTCATTGAAATCGCTCCAGCCGTTTAGATTTTATTAGGGGGGGACACACACACGAATCACACACACACACACACGCACACACACACGGACAAAAGGTGATCTCATAAGCCTATTTTTAGCCTACTTTCGATTTTTGCAAAAAATGAAAGTAGACTTATGAGATCAACACAGGGCGAAAAAAGTGTGTCTGTCTGTGTGTGTGTATGTGTGTGTGTGTGTCTGTGTGTGTGTCTGTGTGTGTGTGTGTCTGTGTGTGTGTGAGTGTGTGTACTCTGAATGTCTGTCCCCCCCTATCAATTCGAACACGGTGAATGCGAATTGAACGAAATTTGGTACAAAGGTAGCACTAGCAAAGGACACCTCAGTGTCATGTTTTATATCGCCGCCATCTTGACGGAAACGTAATGGCGGCCACACAAATGTTCAAAGCTTAAATCAAATTACGACTAACCTAATCATCCGATCTCTACCAAATTTTGCAACAACATACCTTTATGGGGGGAGCATCCTTTAACCAAACTAATAAGTCATCAGCGTAATAGTTTGCGGATGGCGGCCATCTTTGTGTGAAAATCGATTCCCCCTATTAATTCGAACACGGTGCAACCGAATGGTACGAAATTTGGTACAGAGGTAGTACTAACAAAAGGCACCTCAGTGTCATGTTTTATATCGCCGCTATCTTGATGGAAACGTAATGGCGGCCACACAAATGTTCAAAGCTTAAATCAAATTACGATTAACCTAATCATCCGATCTCTACCAAATTTTGCAACAACATACCTTTATAGAGGAAGCATCCTTTGACCAAATAACTAGGTCATTAACCTAATAGTTTGCGGATGGCGGCCATCTTTGTGTGAAAATCGATTCCCCCTATTAATTCAAACACGGTGAAACCAAATGGAACGAAATTTGGTACAGAGGTAGCACTAGCAAAGGGCACCTCAGTGTCATGTTTTATATCGCCGCCATCTTGACAGAAACGTAATGGCGGCCACACGAATGTTCAAAGCTTAAATCAAATTACGATTAACCTAATCATCCGATCTCTACCAAATTTTGCAACTACATACCTTTATGGAGGGAGCATCCTTTGCCCAATCTAATAGGTTATTAGCCTAATAGTTTGCGGGTGACGGCCATCTTTATGTCAAAATTGATTCCCCCTATTAATTCGAACACGGTGGAACCGAATGGAACGAAATTTGGTACAGAGGTAGCACTAGCAAAGGGCACCTCAGTGTCATGTTTTATATCGCCACCATCTTGACTGAAACGTAATGGCGGCCACACGAATGTTCAAAGCTTAAATCAAATTTCGATTAACCTAATCATCCGATCTCTACCAAATTTTGCAACTACATACCTTTATGGAGGGAGCATCCTTTGACCAATCTAATAGGTCATTCGCCTAATAGTTTGCGGATGGCGGCCATCTTTGTGTCAAAATCAATTCTCCCTATTAATTCAAACACGGTGAAACCGAATGGAACGAAATTTGGTACAGAGATAGCACTAGCAAAGGGCATCTCAGTGTCATGATTTATATCACCGCCATATTGACAGAAACGTAATGGAGGCCACACAAATGTTCAAAGCTTAAATCAAATTACGATTAGCCTAATCATCCGATCTCTAGCAAATTTAGCAACAACATACCTTTATGGAGGGAGCATCCTTTGACCAAACTAATAGGTCATCAGCCTAATATTTTGCGGATGGCGGCCATCTTTGTGTGAAAAACGATTCCCCTTATCAATTCGAACACGGTGAAACCGAATGGAACGAAATTTGGTACAGAGGTAGCACTAGCAAAGGGCACCTCAGTGTCATGTTTTATATCACCGCTATCTTGACGAAAACGTAATCGCGGCCACCCAAATGTTAAAAGCTAAAATGTAATTACGACCAACCTAATAATCTAGTCTCTACCAAATTTTGCAACACAATATCTTTATGTGGGAAACATATTCAGACCAAACTGCAAGAACATCAGCCCAATAGTTTGCAGGTGGTGGCCAAGTATGTGTGCAAATCGATTCCCCCTATCAATTCAAACACGGTGAAACCGAAATGAACGAAATTTGGTACAGAGGTAGCACTAGCAAAGGGCACCTCATATTCATGTTAAATATCCCTATAGCACGTTGTATTTCAACAAGCTACTACAACCAACATACAATCATACTCCTTGAAAAGGACAAAGAGTTAAAACAATACCCATGCATTTAGGAGAAAGTAGGCTATATGTTCTTTACTGAACATCTTGTTTCAAAATTGAAAATAGGCTAAAAATGAAAATTTGTGTGTTTTTCTCTGAATTTCTACGGAAATTTGAGTTGTTTACACGTTTCAGACTGTTTTATGATGGATGCGCGCGAAAATAACTTTTTATCTGTCTGTCTGTCTGTTTGTTTGTCTGTTTGTTTGTTTGTCTGTGGACAAATTTGTTCCCTTATAACTCGAGAACGGCTGGGTGTATCAACGTAAAATTTGGTACAGGTATCCATCAGAGGCACGACACTAATCATTGATGTAACTCTTCTCCGTACCTCTCATAAAAGGGGGCCTACCACCTTAAAATACATGCTGAAATAGGCGTAGAAGGACGAGACAAATCTCATCTTCAGCCCCTCAATGTGAGAGACAAAACTCGGGTCCCCGAAAACCGCATTTCAAGGACCGATGACCAACCGTTTTTGAGATATTCCCAGAAAACTAATTTAATTTCATAAACTAATGAACGAATGCAAGCCAGTAACCATGCCAACGGATTCACAGAGGTCCATCTATTGCTGTAAGATGCAATGCAATTCCATTAATTACATTAGTGTGAAAGTTTGCAAACGGCTAGAAGGTTATCACGGAACCAAATTAAGCCGTAAAATTCATCAATACGTATAATGCGCTTAAGGGGATCAAGGAGTACTCTAGAATTTTTTCACGCGATTTACACCTGCGGGTGTGGTACGGCAGGTCTATTATATTCCTATACCCATATTATTCATTCATTCATTTCGTATAGGCCATCTATGGACCGCGTCATTCCAACCGTCTCCTACTGGCTTTGATGTTTGCCCTGTACGCCCGCATTCGTTCTCGGTGGACTTCCTTCCGTTCCTGGGTCCAAATCTTTCCCGTTTTCAGCTTCGGTTTTTCTTGGAAACCTTTACAAGCTTGAAGTTTCCCTTTGAGTGTGGCGCGCTCCTGAATGTCTGTTGGTGTAATCCCCACTTCTTTCAGATCTTTATCCAGTTCAATGCACCAGGCCCATTTTGCTTTCCTCTCCTGAAAGGAAGTTATGTTGCGGTTGGTCAGTCTCGCTGGGCTCATTCGTTTCACATGCCCAAAAAATGGTAACCTTCTCTTCCGGATGACGTTGCTTATCTTCTCCACATGAGTATATAGGTCATGGTTATGCCGTCTTCTGTATTCCCCATTGTCTTTGATGGAAACCAATATCTTTCTAAAAATTTTCCTTTCTTTGGCCTCCAGTTTCTCGACCAAGCCTTTTTTGTTCATCGTGAGGCATTCAGAAGCATGCAAGACCTCCGGACGGATGACACTGCAGTAATGTTTTAGTTTTGCGTTGAAGGATATTGACCTTTTCTTATAGATGCCCTTAGTTAAATGGTAGGCCATTTCCATTTTGCTCATGCGTGATGTGAATGCTTCTTTCTCTGATAATATCCCTTCCCTGACCCTTCCTGAAAAGAAAAGTACATGGCCACTGGCTGAATTAAAAATAAAATAAAAATAGGTGTTATAATTTCTCCCTATATTATATTATTATTAGTATTATATTATGGCGTACAACGACGAGACAAATCCCCTCGGTGCCAGCAACAAAACTCGGGGGCCCTAAAGGATCCTAGAAAACTACATTATAAGGCTCTAAATCCAACAGTTTCTAAAATATTCCCAGAAAACTAATTTAATTTAATTTAACAAACTAATGAAGGAATGCAAATCGGTAACCATGAGAACATTATCTCAAGGGGTGGCATGCAAATTTCCATCTATTTCTGTAAGAAGCAATGTCACTCCATTTATTACATTTCTGTGAAAGTTTGCAAATGGCTATAAGGTTATCACGGAACTAACGTAGACCGTATAATTCATCAATGCAATTAAGGGGGTGAAGGGGTAACCTAGAAATTTTTCATGCAATTTTCACGTTCGACATATAGTACAGAAGGTACTATCTCCAAACAGCAACATTATTTTCAAAAATTCCTGAATTGAACCAGTTTTTTGCGGCTTTTAGGAATTTGGGCAATTTGAGGCTAAAGAACCTGCATTTTCATGCACCACAAGCCTTTATAATTTATGAAAGGGGTCTTCCTGTGTATGGGCAACTAGCACAACGTAGAGGGTCAGTTTTTATGTGACGTGTATTGCGTTTCGTCTACAAGGCTTTCAATTGTATTTCACGTCAGGAAGTACACGTTAGGTGAATTTAGTCTGAGAGCACATTTTAACATTTTTTTTTGTCGACATACGGGTTCATCATAAGGTTGATTTTATTTGATACTGTGTGGTAGATATACCCATGTTTGGATATCTGGGTAATATGTTGTAGACAATATAATTGTCTGTCTATCTTTCTGTGTATCTTTATGTAAGCCTATACCTCGTGTTCGGATGCTTGGTGCATCGTAAAATTAGGTATGGTAACCATGAGAGTCAATACAACAATAATTTTTAAAACTCTTCACCGTACTTTTCATACAGTAGAAGGGTGGATATAGAGAAAAACTTCTCAATATATGCTAAAATAGGCGAAATATAAAAATTATCCTAGAAGGACGACTAAAGCATATGTTGCACTTCTCAATGTGAGACACAAAATTCGAGAATCTATAAAGGGTCTCCGAAAACTACATTTTAAGGGCCTTAAATTAACAGTGTGTATGATATTCCCAGTAAACTAACTTCGTTCTGATAAACTTGAAGGAATGACCAACCGCTAACCATTGCAACAGTAGCTCAATTGATAATGTCTGGTGTTAACAACGAACACCGTTCGAAGAACGGGTACTTCTGCTAGTTGTTTAATACAAATAAGTAAAACCTGAATAAATAAAAAATGAAAGCATACTGAAATAAAAACAATATCATTAAACTTAACAGGTAAACAAACGAGCAAACAAAACAAACAAAAAACAAACAATAAATAAAAACTCAGAAAAATTTTCTAGGTTTGTGTCGTGTCTTGTGTGGTGTTTCACCTCGGACACCAAGAGCCCCTGATGAGCCAGCTTGGTGTCCTAGGCGAAACCCCACACAAGACACGACACAAACCTAGAAAAATTGCTGAGTTTTAATTCACTGGCCGTGAAAGACAATACATCAAAAATTATATCAATAAAATAAAAAGAAATTAATTAATTAATAAGTATGCAAAGCAACAAAATATAGCAACACCATCAGCAATCATAATACTGGAATATCATGGCATATTCACATATTCTCGTACGAAACCAAGACTACTTCAAATGGATATCACCACTAAACCCATGGCCGGTTTGACCACCAGCTAGCTTCTCATGAAATATGTAAACAGGGTGAGTTCCCCAGTTCAGTGCAGGCAGCGAGAGGCGGCAGATCCATGGAAACGAACCACACATCCCTCTAACAGCTAAGTACACAATCTACAATAACCTGCCCATTTAATAACAGTCACATGATCACACTAAGCAAACAAGCTTGAAGGTTAATCACCGTCATCAGTATCTCAACCAACAATCTACAATAACCTGCCCATTTAATAACAGGAACATGATCACACTAAGCAAACAAGCTTGAAGGTTAATCACCGTCATCAATATCTCAACCAACAATCCATAATAACCTGCCCATTTAACAACAGTCACATGATCACACTAAGTAGACAAGCTTGAAGGTTAATCACCGTCATCAGCATCTCAACCAACAATCCACAATAACCTTCCCATTTAATAACAGTCGCATGATCACACTAAGCAAACAAGCTTGAAGGTTAATCACCGCCATCAGTATCTCAACCAACAATCCACAATAACCTGCCCATTTAATAACAGTCACATGATCACACTAAGCAAACAAGCTTGAAGGTTAATCACCATCTTTAGTATCTCAACAACAAAATCACATATCTTGACTATTTGTGCTAGACTAATCACTAATTCAACTACATAAGTATATTATATTGTAAATATCATAACCCATACTTGTAGACATACATTGCATAGCCTAAGTGTAAAGGATCTGATGATGACCACTTGACGATCGAAACTGTTCATCCAAGTGTAGTTTTTAATCTCTTGAGTATTCTTTCTGGATTAGGGAACCACCCATTTCAATTGATTACAATCGTGTTGGCCGACTGAAAATCAATAAAATTTGACACAAAAATACATAAAACATCTAAATGCTCAATGGAGTAAATTACTATGTTTAGATTCTATAGGTGACCTTGCGATATCATCTAACATCACCTCTTCTCATCACATCAAGCCCTGACGTCATCGTCGGTTTTTTAATTGACATAATTGGAAGCGTCATAAACTCAACTAAGGTCGCTAATGTTTTCTGGCACTCTTCAAATGTCTGAAATATTCCAATTATAATAACAATATCTCCTCTGTTCATAATTGAGTTCGGCTGCACCTCAAGGAACATCAACATTAAGGATTTCACTAGAACTTAAATCCAAATATTACTTTACATCTCTGTTAGCTTGTTGGTTACCATTCGATGCGATTGCCACACACATGTTCTATATATCAACCAACACATAGATTCTATACAACGTTAACAACGCAGATTATTCATAGCATAATATATCATCATCGCAAATCCTTTAACGTCTTCATAACTTTCTTGCAACTCTACATGATCCGCTTTGACATCTAAAACACCTAAAAATGCCATAATATTCGAGCACAGTGACATAACTTGCTCTCTCATGTCAACAATACCAAAATCTGTTATAGCTAACTTTTCATAATCCAATCTTATATGGATAGACGGACTGAACAATCCTTCTTACAAGTGACAATATGCATGATCCATCTCTAATAATTATCATAGTGACGATCCCTAGTCAAACACGTCTGCCTCTTCTCATTTTTTTTTCTTTACGAGGGAAGTGGAATATCTTGCATAAGACACTTGAGGAAGGTCCGCACTCCTCAAGCGAGTAGAGTTTTTACCCACTAAAAGCCACACCCTATCCTCTTGACAAAATCCATCCCGGGACCACTTACGTATTACTTCAGGATGTATCTGCCTCTCCTCAATAATAATGAAAATAACTCACATACATTTCCTTCTCGGCTCCAATAACCTTCATAACTTTGTCAGACTCTCACCAAGTTAACTGACTTCTATTAAAATAACATTATTTAATAGCTGACTTCTTTCAAACATAATTACAATTTATTACAGCAGCTGGTTTCGAACCATAACTTTCCATAATTTGTATAATGCAAATAAAACTTCAAAGTTCCTCGTGTTTGTTTAGATCATCTTGATCAATCATAAGAATACTCCATAAGCTTCCAGCCCACATTAATATAACAATGCCACATCACCTGAGTTCAGATCGTAAAATCTGATAATTTCACTTAATGGGACTACAACAGCACACTTGACATAACCATTGCCTTTCGCTCATCAATATCGGCTTCAAAATTAAATCTGAGAACTGTGCCTGTCTTATTTAACGTGACAATGAACTGTCGAAACTGACACGCAAAGTATCGTGCATAAAATACTATTACTAGAAATATTTATAAATATATAAGCTACTAAAGTAGCAGAAATATTTTAAATAAATTCCCATTAGTTTCTAATAAATAAGTTCGTAAATAAGATAGGCAACCTCATAAGTAAATTCATAAGAGTGAGTTCATAATAAGTTCATGCTGGGCGATCAATAAGCTAACAATAAACGTCGAATGTAAAAGCAAGTCACAATAAGACAAATTCCAACAATTATATGGCCAATGATTTACTAAATCTAACTACAACAAATAATGAATTTTGGGTCTTGAAACTCCCTTGAGTGACGGTCTGGGATGTTTACCTCGCTGTCCTGTTGCCTGTTGTGCAATTTCCTATTCCAAGTCTCCATTCTAATGTCCTCCTTTCAACTCGACATCTCCCTGGGTGAGGATTGAACTCCTGGCTCGAGCTCACGTGATCCTCTTTCAGCGAGTATCCCTGCACTGCTACGGGTGAGTCCCCTATCACTTGCGTTATACTAACTTTGCAGCACTCGTTTAATTTTTTTATAACTTTCAATGCTCGTAAAATCGTAGCTTTCAAACTCCTCCTTTAACGCTGAATACGTCCGAATTACAGCGAGAGTTGTACTCCACTCTAATATACAGATATTGTTTGAAATTATACATGGCAAATGTTATAAGCTACTGTATTTGGAGCGAACCAACGCATGTCTTGCCTCAACTGACCCAAGAGTGCTTGTGTTTTCTCTCTTCGCTCTTCAGGTCAATTTCCCGCCTAATCCTTACTTTTTCCGCTCTTATTTTGTGTGGATTCTATTATTCATTATCTTGATGCATATTCATCTCATAAGATTCCAAACGTACTCATTCTCTACAGAAAAACGTGAGGTATTTCCCATAGTGCTAATTATTGTTATTAATTACAGTCATTACGCCACACATTGCTAATTTCGCTCATCTGCCATTTGCTAAGCTTATCACCTGACTCGTTACTCCACGCCACACCACCTATTCTTCCCGTACAAAAAAAAATGCAGTGATTTCTTTGACTTTTCTGGATATTTCTTTGCTGGCTGGACAATACGCGCGTCGAGCAACTCCTTACAGTTATTTTTACGTTTCGTTTTCTTCTTCTTCTTCTTCTTCTTCTTCTTCTTCTTCGACGATAGTGTTTTGTTTTACCCATATTTTCTAATGTTTCACGCAGGGTTTATGCTTTACTCATGAAAATTCCACAATTTTAAACAATTTTTATCTCCGATTCTACCATAGATAAACTACGGAAACTCTTTACATGTAAACTACCACATGTGTAGAGTGCATGGTGCAAACTTATAAACCATCTTCTGCACAGTTCAACATACAAATAAAAACACACACCGTTGTTGGTTTTCAGCGTTTCCCTGATAATTAGCGGCTTCGGTGGCGTAGTTGGTAGCACGCTGAGCTTCTATGTATAAGGTCACGGGTTCAAACCCGGCTGAAATCGTAGGATATTTTAAAAGCGTTAAAAATCCCTCGGTATGCCTTCCTTCGGAAGTGAAGTCCCATGTCATTGATTTATGGCATGATAAAGAAGCTTCCAGTAATTACACTTGTGTGAAGCTAAATTATAGGTTAGATTTGACTAACGGTCTTAGGTTCGAACATTCGTGGCCAGGAGCCGACTGTGGTGGCATCTGGTAACCTAGTTCAGAAATAGTTGGTCGTTGACGGTGGCGTTTGGTAGCAAAAGTCGGAACTACTTGAATTAAAAACAGATAACACACACTAATACAGCCATCACAATTACCGCTGGTTTTCAGACAGATTGTACACAGACACAAAGTACACGGGCCTACATGACCGTGTTGTCGCAGCCCCTAAACTGAGGAACCAACCAACCAATCACTGATAATTCAAACATTTATTAAGAAATTTTTGCTCCATTTATTGGAGGTTGCTATTTTAGGTAATAGCTATAAAACTGACCTCCATCAGGTCTCGGTGCATATTTTTTTTCGTGGAAATACTTTTCTACAACCAACTATCCAATCACGGGTGACGATTTTGGTCATTTTTGTATACCCTATTACTTATACTCTAGGAGTCGCTAGGGAAACGGCTTTGAAAAATACAGTTTGAGAAAAAGAACGACAAAATTACCTGGCTCCTTAAATAGTCTGTGCATACTTAGTCTAAAAATATCATAACTCCTAAACTAATGTAGATATTTGTAGGATTCCTTCTCCAAAATCAACAAGAAGAGCAGGGTTATACGTTCGAAAAATAATTTGAAGAACATAATTTTTCAAGGCGTGGTGCTATACCGATCCCCTTAATTCTTCGTGGCGCGTGTCTGGTTTCCCGCAAGCTTAATGAAATACTGTCGGCTCACGCTCTCATTTCCTAATGGATCGCTAGTTCAATTCCGGCTCAATACTGTGCCCGTCAGAGGAGTATGCCGGGATTACCAACAACCGAAATGGTAGTCGGGACAGCCCCATATATCAAACACACAACTTGAGAGGATCTGATGCACTCCTTTAAGGCTAGCGTAGCACGAGTACTATGGTCCCTGGGTATCAGGTCCATTCATGGAGGAAATGTCATAGACAGCAAAAGAAGTACTCCCTCTCACACAAAGCTAAAGAAATGATAACAACAGGCTTATGTAAAATTTTAATTAACATGGTTATTCGATTAAACAAACCCCTATCCTACTTCGGAGGGTTTGTTTCGGCTAATCCGCAAAGCTAATAAACAAAATAAATACATTGAGCAGGGCCCTAACTGAAGCTAGGTTAAAACCCTCTCGAAAGACCTTTGATACAAAAGTCTAAGCAACAGCAACAAAGGTAATCCATAATCAATTATAAATAAGTGACTAAGATCGGAATTTACATTTAATATGGTAGGAAAACAAGGCCTAAAATATGATGGTACCACTCCCGTATTTACATTTAAATTACGTTAATTTAGCTAAGTCCTGTCATGAATAAAATTACGGCGATAGGCGTCCGTAAACAAAGAATTACTGCAATAGCTAATATGACAACCAATGTCTATCAATAAAAAAATGTCTAATAACAACAAGTATTCAACAATAATACGGGTTCAATGGGAATAAATACATAAACAAGGCACTAGACACGTATCTTATCTGATTATATAGCATTCCTGCACAAATTGAAATGCTGTTTGCAATCAATTGTCATCTGAGTGTGTGTGAATTACGTTGGCAACTGCGTAGTAAAGACTACGTCTTACGCTACATGGGTATCGCGCCCCACCAATTACGAACATTTGGTCCGGTCGCTACACCGTCGTCCAATAAGTGTCAGCTAGACTAATTGTCACTTCCTCTGGGAAATGATTCAACTCATGGCATCAGTAAGCGAGAAAAATGTAGGTTCAAGCTTAGATTAATTCAACAATCATTAATTAGGTTAATCATTTTAGAGAAGTGTGGTTTCATGATTTACATTCGTGGATTTAGGTTTCCTAGTTGGTTTATGACGAATACTGATGATCCATGACACGCAGGCTAAATACAGTGAGTCTCCTCTGAGATCATCACAACAACATTGACTTCCAGTCATCAGATAAAACATTCAAAACAGCTGCTGGCCTACATATAAGCTGCTAACCTTGACAGTCTGAATATACGCAGTACGGTGATATAAGTTGATGACACAGTAAACACAATAAACTGAAATATATAATACACTCTCCTAACTGCTTTGGCTTAACAGATATGTCACTCTGTCTTATTTACAAATTCTGCTCTTAACAAATGTTTACGTGTCAACTGCCTGGACACAAATTATAACAAAATGCTCAACCTCTTCCAACAATGGGTTGTTTTAAACTGATTCGTATAATACAGGGTTCAATGCTAATCTGGTAACATTACTATAACTCTACATTAGTTCTAACTCAGAACTTTGAGGCATCAGAGATCCACAATGCCTAAATAAATCCATTAATGTAAGAGGTAGTAACTGTCGACTAAACCAAGTGATGCGAGGCTCAAAAACACTGGCGTAATAAATAAAATAAGAGAACAGGGTGTCTCAAGAATAGCACACGGATGACTGACATCCAATTAGTCCTACACTCAGTCTAAGCTGATAGAAAAAAAATAGCTCAACAGCTATGTCAAGATTAATGAGCTATCGGAATTGACGTTGTAACACGTCCATAAGAAATGTACCAAGGGAATAAATCCAAATACACGGTGTCTCACAAGTCTAAGAAAAGATCTGGAACTAAAGACACATGATAAAACAAAACAACAAATCCTTCCTAATCGGTTGTCAAAGAGTTCGTTTGATTACTTCGCTACATCTCCCAAATAAAGATCTCGCACAAGAGAAAGAAATACCGAACTCACAGGACCAGTAAATCACCTCATTCTGGCAAGAATTGGGGGGTATTCAACTTCGGGATAACAGGAGGGATAAATTCATCCTAGACCATCCATCCTGGTCTTATCCTCTTCCTGACCATTTCCTGCATCCTGGTGGTCTCCTATTGAGTCGTATTCTCCTCATGGTGGCGGTTCTTCTCACGGATTCCAGGTGGTCTCCATGTTCCTCATGGTTTGCGGGCTCCAAATCATGATGCAGCGTTACCCCAGGACATCTCTCTAAACATGGTTGGATTACGCCATGTCAAACATCATCGACAAAGGTAATTAGATATTAAACACGTGGTCGTTGCAGTTACTCCTGTCTCGTTGATTAATCACTCGTGTTTCACAGATTCTATTGAAAATAATGGCAGTAGAATTTTATATTGCTCACTGATTTTACACAGTTGCAGACAATAAGCGAAAATGGCATTCACTGGTCTGCTCATAGGCTCTACGATACGCATTTGGAATCAGCACACTGATTTTATAACTTTTAGTAAAATCTTCGAATATCAAAGCGATCGAAAATGTCATAAATCTGGCACTACTTGCGGCGTTACTCTGCTTTACAATAGCGTGGTTTCCAATGGTACAGTTTAACATTCGCTGGTTACTTACGATTATTTCTACACCTCGTAATTTCAGCCTCAAGGTCGAAATGTGGTGTTCCACGTGCTGGCACAAAAATGTTGGAAATTGATATTTCACAAAATAATTCACTGTAGAATATAATTCACACGCAACTTAGGCGTTTCTTTGACAGTCAGCACACACAAAGTGCTTGTTCAAATACGATGCTTCACGATGCAATTGCTCTCACTCAAAGATTGGACTTTCACTACGGGTACTACAGACCCTAACTGTACTGCGTCCTACTTGGAAGATCTCCAAACGTGGTGTGTTGAACGCCGGATCAGCACTCCGGGTTCAAGGAAGTACTCTAGTCGTTGAGCGACTAATTATGTCCAGTTCGCATATCTGCGATGGAAATACCTTTACCGAAAAGATTAAAATAAACATCAATGTGTTAAATTCATACAGAATTACGAAGTTTTAAATCCTGAGTCTTGTAGAATCAAAATATGCAATAAAATAAGCTCAGGAAAAATATTTGGAGAAATACACTACTATTTTCCAAAGTCAAGAGGATATTTAATATCATGACAAAGCTCATGCTGGCTTCTGGGTGCGTTCTATGCAGTGACAAAGCACTCGCACATTCTCTCTCAGAAAAAATCACCGGGAGATGAGCTCACACTGGCTCAATACTGAGGGAGAAAATTTTGAATAGCGATTACTCAAAGGTGAACCAGCCCCTTACACCTGACTGAAAGCCCAGCCAACTCAATGACATTTCAACCGTCGACCAATTCTAATTATATGGCCCAAATTTCTCTGAAACCATCTGTAAACCACCTCGTGGGGTAGTAGCTATCATTCTTGGTTGTCGCCCTGAAGGTCCGGGTTCGATCCCCCGGCTCTGCCAAGAAATGTACGGTAATTCTAGTCTGAGGGTTGGAGCAAGGTACACTCAACCTCGTGAGATAGAACTCAGGAGAGCTGAGTTAGATTCCCATATCGGCCATCCTGAAAGTGGTTTTCCGTGATTTACCACTTCTACTCCAGGCAAATGCTGGGTTGGTCCTTAACTTAAGGCTTCGGCCGCCTACTTCCCAATCCTCTCCTGAATTACAAATACACACACTAATTCAGCCACCACAATAACACATGTTCGTTCCTTTGAGTCTTCAGTCTTTTGACTGGTTTGATGCAGCCCTCCATGCCTCCTTGTCCTGAGCTAAACGTTTCATCTACCAGCCTACATCCTACACCCTACATCCGAGGCAATCTGTTTAACATATTCTAAACTTGGTCTACCCCTAAAGTTCTTGTCTTCGACCCTACCTTCCATAACGAAGCTTGCTATTCCTTGCTACCTCTTCTCTTCACTAGCAGTCGCCAGAAACAAATCCCCCCCACTCGTCTTAATACCTCTTCATTTGTAACCCTATCTACCCATCTAATCTTCAACATTCTCCGGTTTCACCAAATCTCAAACGCTTCAATTCTGCTGCTCCAACAGTTCAATTTTCACTTCCATAGAGCACCACGCTACAGACAAGGGCTTCCAAAATTTACTTCCCAATGCCTACATCTATATTGATGTCAATAGATTCCTTTTCAGTAGAAATGCTTTCCTTGCCCGAGCCATATATACTCTTTGCTTCGTCCATCACTAGCTATTTTGCTTCCTATTTAACAGAAGTCTCCTACTTCCTTTAGCTTTTCACCTCCCAATTTGGCGTCCATAGGGATTTCTGATTTATTTAGACTGAATTCCAATATTTTGTTTTATATTTATTAATTTTCATCAAGAGTTATTTCCGCAAGACAGAGTCCATACCATTCATAATCTCATTCTAATCCTCTGTCGTCCCTGCCAAGATGACAATGTCATCAGCAAATCTCAGAGTGGAAACTATTTCTCCTTAAATCTTCACTCCAACTGTCATTTTTTCTCCAATGTCCTTCATTGGTCGTTCAATGTAATGACTGAAAAGTATGGGTGATAAGTTGCAGCCTTGCCTTACACCTTTCTGAATATCAGCCTATCTCTCACGTACTTCAGCTTGAAGGGCTACTGCATGGTTTCTGTATAAACTGTAGATCACCCTCCTATCTCTGTACATAATTCCAATAGTTTTCAAAATGCCAAACAACTTACTCTAATCAACGTTATCAAAAGCCTTTTCTAACTTAAGTCTCTAAATGCCATGAACGTTCTCTTATCTTTCCTTATCCTGCCTAAATCATCCTAAGATTTAGTACAGCTTCCCTTTTTTCTACATTTCTCCTGAAACCTAACTGATCTTCACCCAACTCCGTTTCTATCTGTGTTTCCATCCTGTTGTAAATTACTCTAGACAGGATCTTTGAAGCATGAGTAATCTAGCTGATTATATGGTAATTTTCACATCTTTCAGCTTCCACTTTCTTCGGTAGAGGGATGATAACATTCTTCTTGATATCACAGGGTACCTCGCCCGTCTCATAATTCTTACACACTCCAAGTGAAATAACCTGATCAGACCATCATCACCTATGCAGCGTAGCAACTCAATCGGTATATCATCTATGCCCGGTGCTTTGTTCCTGATTAAGTCTTCCAATGCTCTGTCATATTCTGATCTTAACATTAAATCTCCTTTCGAATCCTCATCAATTTTCTCTTCCTTTTCCATTACATGATTCTCATTTACATTACATGACACGAAAATTCCACACTTGCAGCGAAGTACTCTGGGATAAACGACCACGCTGTCCTAACCCCTCAATTGGTGGGGCCCAAGTAATTGTTCTGTGGTGGAATGAAATAAATGTATATTTGAATGAAGGAAATATTTTTCCTTCTGCCACGACCGTGGTGCGTCTTTAGGGATGATTTATACAATAAGAGAGACACGGCGAAGTGATTTAGATGGAGAAAAGGAGAAGATATATATAGAAAGGATATTCTTCTGTCTTCCTGCATGCGCGAATGATTCTATATATAATGAAGACGTCTTCCTGAATGCAATGTCTGAATAAGACGAGTTTCCTCCGTACTTTACTATTTAACTTCACCGACTCCACTCACATCGCCCGCTTCGCACTACCTCATTAGTTGCTACAAACCAGTTTCCAATTACATCAACAAAGCAATTTCAGAACTATTCTGGGATGGTCGACGTGAATACTGATAAACTTTTCTACAAACTTCTGCCAATTCAAAGTCAATTTATATGCGTTTGTGGTTCTATTACTGTGTGTTAGGTAACTCCCTGCAAAGCAAGGATGGCCAAAGCAGAGACCAATAGAACTGGAAAGCTCGTGTTTGTTAGTTTCTTTTAATCGCTCATGCTTCCAGTTCGGGTTCACCCTCGCACTTTACGAGGGATCATTCCTCTACCGTCGCAAGAACGGTGTCTGGGAGTTGAACACACTTTGTCAGTAAGCGGCGTCGGTGGCGTAGTTGGTAGCATGCTGAGTTTCTATGCCCACGATCGCGGGTTCAAACCCGGCTGAAGTCGTCGGATTTTTTAAGAATTCCTCAGTAGTCCTTCGTTTGAAGGGGAAGTAAATCCGGGGCTCCCATGTCATAGATTTATAGCATTAAAAGAACCTTCCACTAACTGCACTTGTGGAAGCTAATATTTGTGGGTTAGTTTCATAACGCTATATTAGTTCCAACATCCGCCGCCAGGTGCTGACTGCGATGGCATTTAGTAGCCACGTCTGCAGCTAGGTATCGTGTACGGTAGCATTTGTTAGCAAAAGTAGGAACTACTTGAAAAATTAATCGTCTGTGGTCTTTCTACCTGAATTACAGATAGGCCTAACACACACTAATACAACCATCACAAATAACACCGGTTTTCAGACAAATTCTACACACACCCAAAGTACACGGGGTCGCAGCCTCTAAACTAAGGAACCAACCAACGCTGTCAGCAGATACAACTGGGGATGGTGACCGATAACTTGGGTCCAATTAAGGAAGGGTCAGGGAAGGGTTTTTGGAATGAAGTCGGCCGTGGATCTGTTGAAAGGAACCATCTCGGTATTGTGCAGATTCTCGGGCTACATTTCAAGTTAAAGACAAGTATAGTTTAAGTGAATAACTTACTAGCTTACTCTTAAACACTGGTTAAGGGCAAAAGATACAGGTCAAGGTATTAGTATGAAAGCTTTTGGATATTTTTAGCCTATTTTCATTTTATGAAAAAAATTAGGCTTATGAGATCACGTAGACTTTCACGACCGGCGTTGAAATAGGAATCTCTGTTTTTCGGGCTTATAGGTCGTGTTCCAAGGACATTTTGTCGTCCTGACGTTTCGCTGAATACTGCGTTCTGCATGTTCACAGGTTACATAAAGCGAGGTAAAACAAGTAAACAGAAGATATATAAATAGTCAACAACCCACACATCGAGGCTACCATAGCAACGGCGTACCACATAAAAGTAATGCATCAAGGACAGGGCTGCTCGTCTGTTGCATCTTCTCGTCTACGACGGTCAATAAGAGCAGGCTTGAGGGGATTAAGGACTGGAAGCCAAGCTCTGTTCACACGTTCTGCTTCCTCCTTAAAATTGAAGCTGTTAGTATGCTTCAGGATTTCAATGGCCTCCCTTTGTAGCCTGGCATGATAAGACACCGTGGTGGACAGAACTTCGGTGTCTCCATATCTTATATCGTGACCTGCAAGTAGCGAGTGTGCTGCTACAGTGGATTTATCTGTTTGTCCCAGCCGGCTGTGTCGTTCGTGCTCCTTGAGGCGAGTGGCAATACTTCTTTTCGTTGTTCCAATATATACTTGGCCACAATCACACGGGATTTTATAAACCCCTGCCGCGGTATGAGGATGTCGCTTATCTTTAGCGGACCTAAACATGTCCTTAATTTTTCGTGTAGGCCTGTATATGGTCCTTATATCATGGGACTCGAGTAGCCTCCCTATTCTGTCCGTGACCTTTTTTATATATGGAAGAAAAGCTCTAGCCAGAGGCTGCTTGTCTCCAATTACCCTTGTAGTTGGACGTCTCGGATGGAGTGCTCGCTGGATATCTTTCTGGCTGTACCCATTCGCGCGTAAGGCCTCGTTGAGGTGTTCAATTTCTTGTTTTAGGCACTGCTTTTCACAAATTCTTTTAGCGCGGTCAGCCAGTGTTTTGTTAACTCCGTATTTCTGTCGTGGGTGGTGGTTGGACGTCTTATGTAGATATCGGTCAGTATGGGTCGGCTTACGGTAAACTGTATGTCCCAAAGTTAGATCAGCGGTCTTCGTTACCATAACGTCGAGAAACGCGATTTTCAGTTCATTTTCTAACTCCATGGTAAACTGAACGTTCGAGTTCTGGCTGTTAAGATGTTGTAAAAACAGATTTAATTGATCTTTACCATGGCCCCATATTACAAAGGTATCGTCCACGTATCGTAGCCACACTTTAGGTTTCAAAGGTGCGGTCTCTAGTGCTATTTGTTCAAATTGTTCCATGAAGAAATTAGCGATCACCGGACTAAGGGGACTGCCCATGGCGACCCCGTCAATTTGTTCATAGAAATCACCCTTCCACAGGAAATAGCTAGCGGTGAGGCAGTGGCGGAATAAGGCGGTGATATCATCAGGAAAAATCCGTGCGATGTACTCCAGGGCTACCTTTATAGGTACTTTCGTGAAAAGAGAGACCACGTCAAAACTTACTAGTAAGTCACCAGCTTCTAGTTGAATAGTTTTCAATTTTTCAATGAAATGGCCGGAATCTTTGACGAACGACTGTGTACCGCCGATATGTGGTTGAAGTAAGGTAGCTAAATGTTTGGCAATGCTACCTTACTTCAACCACATATCGGCGGTACACAGTCGTTCGTCAAAGATTCCGGCCATTTCATTGAAAAATTGAAAACTATTCAACTAGAAGCTGGTGACTTACTAGTAAGTTTTGACGTGGTCTCTCTTTTCACGAAAGTACCTATAAAGGTAGCCCTGGAGTACATCGCACGGATTTTTCCTGATGATATCACCGCCTTATTCCGCCACTGCCTCACCGCTAGCTATTTCCTGTGGAAGGGTGATTTCTATGAACAAATTGATGGGGTCGCCATGGGCAGTCCCCTTAGTCCGGTGATCGCTAATTTCTTCATGGAACAATTTGAACAAATAGCACTAGAGACCGCACCTTTGAAACCTAAAGTGTGGTTACGATACGTGGACGATACCTTTGTAATATGGGGCCATGGTAAAGATCAATTAAATCTGTTTTTACAACATCTTAACAGCCAGAACTCGAACGTTCAGTTTACCATGGAGTTAGAAAATGAACTGAAAATCGCGTTTCTCGACGTTATGGTAACGAAGACCGCTGATCTAACTTTGGGACATACAGTTTACCGTAAGCCGACCCATACTGACCGATATCTACATAAGACGTCCAACCACCACCCACGACAGAAATACGGAGTTATAAAAACACTGGCTGACCGCGCTAAAAGAATTTGTGAAAAGCAGTGCCTAAAACAAGAAATTGAACACCTCAACGAGGCCTTACGCGCGAATGGGTACAGCCAGAAAGATATCCAGCGAGCACTCCATCCGAGACGTCCAACTACAAGGGTAATTGGAGACAAGCAGCCTCTGGCTAGAGCTTTTCTTCCATATATAAAAAAGGTCACGGACAGAATAGGGAGGCTACTCGAGTCCCATGATATAAGGACCATATACAGGCCTACACGAAAAATTAAGGACATGTTTAGGTCCGCTAAAGATAAGCGACATCCTCATACCGCGGCAGGGGTTTATAAAATCCCGTGTGATTGTGGCCAAGTATATATTGGAACAACGAAAAGGAGTATTGCCACTCGCCTCAAGGAGCACGAACGACACAGCCGGCTGGGACAAACAGATAAATCCACTGTAGCAGCACACTCGCTACTTGCAGGTCACGATATAAGATATGGAGACACCGAAGTTCTGTCCACCACGGTGTCTTATCATGCCAGGCTACAAAGGGAGGCCATTGAAATCCTGAAGCATACTAACAGCTTCAATTTTAAGGAGGAAGCAGAACGTGTGAACAGAGCTTGGCTTCCAGTCCTTAATCCCCTCAAGCCTGCTCTTATTGACCGTCGTAGACGAGAAGATGCAACAGACGAGCAGCCCTGTCCTTGATGCATTACTTTTATGTGGTACGCCGTTGCTATGGTAGCCTCGATGTGTGGGTTGTTGACTATTTATATATCTTCTGTTTACTTGTTTTACCTCGCTTTATGTAACCTGTGAACATGCAGAACGCAGTATTCAGCGAAACGTCAGGACGACAAAATGTCCTTGGAACACGACCTATAAGCCCGAAAAACAGAGATTCCTATTTATGAGATCACCTTTTGCCCGTGTGTCTGTGTGTGTGTGTGATGATGTGTGTGTGCCCTCCAATTAAATTCTTAACGGCTGGAGCGATTTCAATGTAACTCGGCAACGTCTTAGCAGCATTCTGGCCGACCCCGACTGTGCCCTTAAAATTTTATTGTCTCTCACCGATCCAACATGGCGGCAGTGCGAAATATTTCACCAGAATTCAGTATCTCCGAAACAATTACTGATATCACCCTGAAATTGTGTACGGTGATAAAGAGCACTACTAGAAGTTCACCTATGAGACTTTCAAAATCCTGGTAACTACAAAACCAACATGGCAGCCAAGCGAATTTGAGACATTTAAATAGACTTTTCTCGCGATTTAACCATCCAAACGTAATGAAACTTGGTACGGCAAATGTTTATACACATTGTAATGCACTGGCAAATAATTTAGTTCAATTGTTTACAACATGTCGGCTGTGCGAAATATTTAACCGGCATTCTATATCTCCGAAACTATTACAGATATCACCCTGAAATTTTGTACGGTGATAAAGGGCACTGGTACAAGTTTATCTGTGTAGTTTTCATAAACCTCTAAAGTACAAAACGAACATGGCGGCCAAGCGAATTTGAAACATTTTAATAGACTTTTCTCGTGATTTAACTCTCTGAACGCAGTGAAATGTGGCACAGTAAATGATTATACCGTACATATTGTAATGCACTGGCATCTAATTTAGTTCAATTGTTTACATAACCTCAAGATGGCGACTGTGAAAAATATTAAAATTAAGTTTTTATTTCTTGTGTAGTAATCATGTGATCGAAGTGAAAGTTTGAATAATGAACCAACGCAATAATTTTCCTTTAATGGACCTTAACTCTATGGCCTATACTTATAACAATCCAAAATGGCGAGCATCCGAAATATTTAGACGGTTCTCAATATCTACGAATCTTTTAGAGCAATTAAACTGAATTTTTTATGTTCATAGAGGCTATGAACATAAGTTCACCTATAGGACTTTTAGTAACCTGGTGAGCACAAATCCAACAAGGCGGCGACGTGAAGTATACATATTTAAATGGACGTTTCTCGCGATTTAACCATCCGAGTGCAGTGAAACTTTGCACGTTAGATGCTTATACAAATATTAATCCACTGGCATCTAATTTATTTCAATTGTTTTCATACCCACGAGATGGCAGTTGTGCGAAATTTTAAATTCTTCTTTTTACTTCTTGTGTTCTAATCATGAGATTGAAGTTTGAATATCACACATTCACAATAATCTTCATGTAATAGTACATAAATAAAAATCCAACCTACGAACCATCTGAAATATTTACACGGTTCTCAATATCTACGAATCCATCACAACCTTCAAACTGAAATTTTGTATGTGGATAGAGGCAATTAACATGTGTAGGATATATTAAAATCGGCTGTATAGTTCTTCACGGAACTACTTGTTTTATAAGAGTGTTAGAAAGCCAATACACATTTGTACTTTTGGAATAAGACATATTTGAAACAGGTTTAATCATCTCATCTGTAACGAAATTTGGACCTTGAGACTCAGGTTTTGAAGTAGAAATTGTGGATTAGAAATAACGTTGTGGTTCTCAAAAGGCTACTCAAAAACTACTATTGCTATTTTTTTAAAGTTTACGATGGGGACCCCTGAGCCAACCATTACCCTGGGGAATACTCGAAACCTCCAGGTAATCCCTTATATGCATCAAAATAAAAGTTGTAAGAAATGGCTGTCAAAAAATATCTGCAAATAGATTAATAAAGAAATGGTAGATGTTAGCCCAAGTTGACAATCTTCATTAACCCTTATCTCGGAAATACAACCTGTGACAATACAGTTCGGTGAATAGTCCTGTACTGTCAACGTAGATGAACAATCCACGACAGTGACCCTATTGTCCTTCGAAATAGTCCCCTCCCGTAACTATGCAATGCTGAGATCGGCGATACTTGTCCTGGAAACTTTGCAAGAAAGCGTCCTTTGGGAGGTGTTCAAAAGGCTCGTCACGTGACCGAAAAGTTCGGTGAATGGGTCTATATTACGAACGGATTGTTGGCTTACCTGGAATAGTAGTTACTGTCTTTCGAAATAATCCCCGTTGATGGTTATGCACTTCTCAGAATTTCTGTACAAGTCCTGAAAACTCTTTAGGGATAGCCTTCTCCTCACATTACTTTGGACGTCAGAAATGTTCGAAAACCTCTGACCCTTCAGGGCTTTTCGGTGACCCTGGACCTGGACCCCGCCACTCCATTCTTTGACTCTTGACTTCGGAGTCGTACCTCAGACACCAGGTCTTGTCGCCCGTGACGATGGTTTTCAGATAAGCCATTCCATTCCACAGAACATTCAACCTTCGCACTGCCACCCGCCAAACAGATGTGCATAGTAGGTTGCATAAATTCATCCTTCTCACTGCAACTCGCCGAACAGGTGTGCATGGTAGGTTGCATAAATTTATCCTTCTAAACACGCACTGTGTCAAACAGGTCTTACACGTTGCGTTGTGTGTCGCCAATGTTGCCATTCGACCGTTCTGACTTCATTCACCGAACACAACGTGACTAGCCTTTTGAACACCAACCCAAAAGACGCCTTCTTGCAAAGTTTCCAGGACATGTATCGCTGATCTCAGCATTGCATAGTTACGGGATGGGACTATTCGAAGGACAATAGGGTCACTGTCGTGCATTGTTCATCTATGTTGAGAGTATAGAACTATTCACCAAACATCATTGTCACAGGTTGTAGATTAACAATTTTGCTCCAAACAAACTTCCTATTTCAATATACTAACAACCCAAAACACACAAAAAAAGAGGAAATAGATTTTTTCCATCAAAACCTAAGTTTGCGCCACCTTTAGTTTCATTGTTCATCCACAACACTGGACCAAACGAAAATGAATGTATGATGGTAAATCAATAGAATATACAGTGGAGACCTCACACCGGCAGTAACTTCAAAACAATGGCATCCATAATACGCCTAAACTCCAAATGAACGAATGAAACCGATCAAATATTAAACATTAATCTCTGAGGGAAGTTATTGCCATTGTATAGATTAGTCCCAAACTTCCTTCCCAGCACGATCCGTATATTTAAAAGTCTTCTAAAGTGTCTTCTACATTTTTCTCAGAATTACTTGACTCCGCAATTCTATTTTCCACCTAACTCTTTGGTGTCTCCCCCATCAATTCTTCTTCCATTCCACAAAATGGGGAAGAGAGCAGTAAGAATAAGTGAATGTGGGAAAGGAAATAGCAGGCCATTTGTGCCATCTGCTTGTGACAGCTGAATGGAGAAAAAACCACCATAGATGGGACCTAATATGATGTGAGTTAAGAGGCTGTTCCATCCAGTACCACACAGTGTTACACAAGTCCCTTTCCCTGTCAGCGCACCTAGTGGATGGTATTTCACAACGCGATGTTCCACAAGCCCCATTGTAGGACATAAAAGTTTCAATAACTTCCAAACCTGAGCTAATCTAGATTTTAACTGTCATTTTCAACTTCAGCACACTCAAATCCATATAAATCAACTGTTTTTGCCTTTGTAAAAACAAACAGTTAAAGTTTGTTGTCTAGTGTATAAGTTCTCTGGTTTCTCCGTTTCCCTGAGAAGAGAAATATTTATTAACCTACAAGCAGTACCCGGCATGCGTTGCAATGCCAATCAAAGAAAGTGTTGGCGTTGAAATTCTGTTTCTTGAAGTGCTTTTGGATACACAACATGGTTTTCAATTTCCGTTAACTGCCTCTAAGCTATCGTAAAATGGATTTTCTAATTTAGAATCATTCGTGGGAGCGTGCACAACAACTTTCAAAAGTTTCATCGCAATCGCATGAATGGCATATGAACGTATACGGGATTTTGTTTGAACGATTCGTGCGCTGTCACACATTTGTTGATTCTACTCGTACGCTACCTATTGAGAAATGGATTTACTAAGTCGAAACCCTACCCTGGCGTGTACTCAATAACTCATCAAGGTTTCATCACAATCGAAGAAGGTTATATGAACGCAGAGGGGATTTTGTTGAAACGCTTCGTGCGTCGTCACCCATTTGTTGCATATACTCGTGCGCTACCAATTGTGAAATGGATTTACTAAGTCGAAACCCTTCCCTGGCGTGTACACAATAACTCATTAATGTTTCATCGCAATCGGATGAATGGTATATGCACGTATACGGGGTTTTGTTTAAACGATTCGTGCGCTGTCACTCATTTGTTGAATCTACTCGTGCGCTACCTATTGTGAAATGTATTACTACTTCGAAGCCCTTCCCTGGCGTGTACACAATAACTCATCAAGGTTTCATCGCAATCGAAGAAGGTTATATGAACGCAATAGGGGATTTTGTTGAAACGCTTCGCGCGTCGTCTCCCATTTGTTGCCTCTACTCTTGCGCTACTTATTGTGAAATGGATTTACTAAGTCGAAACCCTTCCCTGGCGTGTACACAATAATGAATAGTATATGAACGCACACCGGATTTTGTTTAAACGATTCGCGCCTCGTCACTCATTTGTTGAATCTACTCGTGCGCTACCTACTGTAAAATGTATTTACTAAGTTAAAACCGTTACGTAAGTGTCCACCATCTCACCCAAGTTTCATCGCTATCGGACTAATGGGATATGAAGACATAGGGGACTATTGAAACGCTCCTCGTGTCTTCGTTCATTTGTCGAATCTACTCCTGTGCTACCTACTGTGAAATGTATTTACTAAGCCAGAAACCTCCCTTGAAGTGTCCGCCATATTTCACCCAAGTTTCGCCGCTAACGGCAGAATGGTATATGACCGTATACGGGACTTTGTTGAAACGCTAATGGGATATGAAGACATAGGGGACTGTATTGAAACGGGCCGATAACCTAGATGTTAGGCCCCTTAAAACAACAATTATCATCATCATGTATTGAAACGCTCCGCGTGTCGTCGTTCAATTGTCGAATCTACTCGTGTGCTACCTACTGTAAAATGTATTTACTAAGCCAGAAACCTTCCCTGGGGTGTCCACCATATTTCACCCAAATTTCACCGCTAACGGCAGAATGGTATATGACCTTATATGGGACTTTGTTGATACGCTTCGCGCGTCGTCCCTCATTTGTTGAATCTACTTGTGCGCTGCCAATTGTATAGTGGATTTCTTAAGCCAGAAACCTTCCCTGAAGTGTACACAACATCTCACCCAAGTTTCATAGCTATCGGACGAATGGTATATGAATGCATATGGGACTTGGTTGAAACGCTTCGCGTGTCGTCGCTCATTTGTTGATTCTACTCTTGCGCTACGTATTGTAATATGGATGTACTCAGCCAGAAACCTTCCCTGGAGTGTACACAACATCTCGCCCAAGTTTCACCGCTATCGGATGAATGGTATATGACTTTATATGGGACTTTGTTGAAACGCTTCGCGCGTCGTCGCTCATTTGTTGATTCTACTCGAGCACTACCTACTTTTTAAAGGGATTTACTAAGCCAGAAACCTTCCCTGGAGTGCACACAACATCTCAGCTTAGTTTCATCGCTATCGGACGAATGATATATGAACGCATACGTGACTTTGTTGAATTGCTTCGCGCGTCGTAAATCATTTGTTGAATCTACTCGTGCGCTGCCTATTGTAAAGTGGATGTACTAAGCCAGAAATTTTCCCTGCAGTGTACACAACATTTTACGCAAGTTTCATAGCTATCGGACGAATGGTTTATGAATGCATACGGGACTTTGTTGAAACGCTTTGCGTGTCGTCGCTCATTTGTTGAATCTACTCGTGCTCTATCTACTGTGAAATGTATTCACTAATTTTGAAACCTTCACGTAAGTGTACACAACATCTCAGCCAAGTTTCATCGCTATCGGACGAATGGTATACGAACACATATGGGACTTTGTTGAAATGCTTCGCGCATCGTCGCTCATTTGTTGAATCTACGCGTGCGCTACCTATTGTAAAATGGATTTACTAAGTCAGAAACCTTCCTAGGAGTGTACTCAACATCTCACCCAAGTTTCATCGCAATCGGACGAATGGTAACGCATAGGAGACATACCCACAGACAAACTATCACGTTACATTGATTTATATATATATATATAGATTGTGGCTAACCGCTACAATACTCCCGTCTTTCAGTATATAGTATTTTTAATCATTTGATAAATTAATATAACATGAATTTCCATATCGTTTCGTGGAAATATTATTTTTACAAAGAACCCCCTACTAAAGCTCACGAGTTTGGTCAGTTTTGTAGACCGTAACACTAAGAACACGCAAGAAAAGAAATGCATTGAAGTACATTTGATAGGCTACTTCAGGAGTTACAAGGGAAACAGTTTCCGAAAATACAGTTTTTAGAAAAAGATGGTTGGTTCCTCAGTTTAGGGGCTGCGACAACACGGTCATGTAGCCCCGTGTACTTTGGGTGTGTGTAGAATCTGTCTGATAACCGGTGTTAATTGTGATTTTAGAAAAAACAACCAATTTGCCTGACTCCTTTAATAGCCTTTGCAATGCCTAGCTTTTAAAATCATAACTCCCAAACTAATTAATTTGTTTATAAAATTCTAGTGTAATTACTAAAAATAATTCGAAAACTGAATTTTTGCTGTACTGACCCCGTATGTGCACGGGATTGTAGGTACCCCTCCATCAATTATTTATAAATGGGGTTCAGGCGTTTAGGACTTGGTGGTCAGGGACGGGTGAGAGGTATGCAGACATCGGACTCAATATAATATTTAAAGAAATCATACGTCGCCATATTCAAATTAATTAGTCAAAAATTGTATCTTTACTCCTCTTACAGGTTAGTACGTGTATTCGTAATGTAGTAAGGATACGAGGATTGGTTAAATAGTCGAATTAGACTATGAAAATTTCAAACCCGGCCGAAGTAATCAGATTTTTTTAAGAGCGTTCAAAATCCCTCAGTATACCTTCCTTCGGAGGGGAAATAAAGTTGGCTGGCTCATGTTATAGATTTATGGCATGTAAAAATCCTTCCACTGACTACAATTGTGTGAAGCTAAATTTGTAGGTTAGATTTGATTAACGCTCTATTAAGTTGCAACGTTCACCGCCGGGTGCCGTATGTGGAGGCATCTTGTAGCCTAGTTCCCAGCTAGGTGTCGTTGATGGTAGCATTTGGCAGCAAAAGTAGGTACTACTTGAAATTGATCATCTGCAGTCCTTACCTGTGTTACAGATAAAACACAATAATACAGCCATCACAATTATCACCAGATATCAGACAAATTCTACACACACACAAAGTACACGGGACTACATGACCGCGTTGTCGCAGCCCTTAACCTGAAGAACCAACCAAAAATAAGGTGAAAAACTGAACTTTTGCAAGGTGTTAAGGTGTACTGACCCCATATGTACTCGGGATTGTACGTAACCCTGCATCAATTGTTTATAAATTGGGTTCAGGCGTTTAGGACTCGACGGTCGGGGAGGGGTGACAGTTAGGCACACATCGAACTCAGTATAATATTTGAAAATGTCATATGTCGCCATATTCAAATTAATTAGCTGCAAATATTAGCTTTACTCCTGTTATATGTTAGTACGTACATTCTTAATGTACTAGTAAGATTACGAGGATTGGTTTAACAGTCGAATCAATCTATGAAAGTTCAGTAGCAATCATTTTGTTTTCGCCAAGTTGGCTACAGGATAAAATATGCGGTTAAGGTACAAACTAGGCTAGCTATTTCTCAGACAATTTTGTTCCATTTGATTCAGGCGTTTAGAAATTGATGCGTACGTGACAAAATCACAAACTGGCATAAACACACTGACCTCCGAGTGCTGTCATTAGCCCATTTCATTTTTATGAAAGAGGGTATAAATTCGAACATGCTAATTCTTATATATCTTTAAAGCACAGAAAATCTTGCTAGATTGTAATTTTAATAGGGGAATTATAAGACATACATGTACTGTTGTGTGAGGTGAAGTTTGAAGCTTCCAAGTCTTGATTATGCAGCATGTGTTGCAAACATTGCCTCTAAATATTCAATCTTGGGTGCTTCAAAATTTGGAAATGCTGAATCGATGTGTAGGCCTACTCTTAGTTTTCCTCCAAAGCTGTAATTTTGACATGAAAGTGGCTTATTTTGAAGCAATCAACAACGTAGACTCTTTCATCACTTGAGAATAGAGAAGATTCCAAATCCGAGAGGTCCCTGATATTTACATGTAAACTGGTAGTAATTCTGAAGTGGGCTCCTGAATTCCAGGCGGTTTGTGAACACATACGTCAATTACAAGTTCAAATCATACCCCACCTTGCTTCTGCTTAGTCACAGACATTCTAGTGTCTTTGAGTGTTCCCTTGTTGAACTACAAATACCGTACTTGTAAAAGCAGCTAAGTAATTAAGTTCATTCTGCTGTCTCTAATTAACCCAATCATCCTCTCTTCATTACTAAGTAATTAGTTGAATATGACTATGGTATTTTCAATTTAATACAGCAGTTATTTTTAGCACAGAATTCCTTCGCCAACATTGCAAGCGTCTTCATTAGAGATAATGACGATACGAGAAACAATTACTTCACTTATGTATACTCCCAGTCTAAACTTTTAATTATTATTACGTAACTCAATTTGCTCCACGTTAATTAGTTCTATAGTATAAGTGAATTGAGTGATAATAAATCTACAGTAATATTACAATGGAGGAAATTTTTCTACGAGGGGAGGAAATATGGTGGTAGCTTCCGTGGCGTAGTTGGTAGCATGCTGAGCTGCTACGCCCTAGATCGTGGGTTCCAACCCGGGTGAAGTCGTCGGATTTCTTCAGAGCGGAAACATCCCTCAGTATGCCTTCCTTCGGAGGGGAATTTAGCCGGAGAATTTCTGGCGTGTAAAAGAACCTTCCACTTACTACAATTGTGTGAAGCTAAAAATGTGTAGTTTAGATTTGATTAACGCTCTTAAAGTTTCAACGTTGGTTGGTTCTTAAGTTTAGGGGCTGCGACAACGCGGTCATGTAGCCCCGTGTTCTTTGGGTGTGTGTAGAATCTGTCTGATAACCGGTGTTAATTGTGATGACTGTATTAGTGTGTGTTATCTGTTTTTAATTTAAGTACTGCAACTTAGAATTTTTCAAATAGTTCCTACTGTTGCCGCCAAGCGCCACCGTCAACGACTACTAGGCCAAGTTCAGAACTTACCTACTAGACGCCACCGCAGTCGGCTCTTGGCAACGAACGTAGGAACCTAAGTAGTGGTTTTGTAAGGGATCTACAGCCTCCGCCTCCACATTCCTCCACACAAGATGACGGCGGTGCGATATCTCTCGAACCCATGGTCGGATTTTGACCAATAAGGTGTCATTGAACTAGGGCTGACACCCCCTTTCCAATGGATAACATATTTCCACCTCAGAAATAAAACCTACCCCTAATAGGGGGTGAAATGGTAATTTTTTAGAAAATCTCGCTTTTCAAGTGCAACATGTGAGAGTTTGAATGCCAATATGGAATTAAACGTTGTTCCACACAGGAGACATGTGTACGGTGGATAGCCACTATGATTTAACATGCTTGTTTTTGTTTTTACGCATGCCCACTCATAGTTTTTGTAAGAGGGCGAGCTTTTTAAAGATGGCGGCTGTAGTGTAACCTAACCTTACCCAACCCACGAGGGGTGATCAAAAAGTATTCCAAGCGGCGCTTGTCGATAGGCAAACCAATAATCAATGAGAACATGTAAGCCTTGAGGCGATAACCCCTTTTGATTGATTTATGTTGATTTGTTTCGTTAGACTGATCCCTGTTGACTAGCCCCTTTGGACGGGTCCTTTTTGAAGGGAATCATTTTTGACAGGTCCCTGTTGACAGGTCCTCTTTGACGGGTCCTTGTGGACAGGTCATTTTTGACAGGTCATTGTTGACGGGTCATGGTTGACGGGTCTTTGTTGACAAGCCCTGTTGATGGGTCCCTGTTGACAGGCCCTTTTTGACTAATCCCTTTAGACCGGTCCCTTTGGACTGGTCCCTATAGACTGGCCCATGAATTTATCCAAATTGTGCCAAAGGGCTTAACTAATTTTGTTGTTGTTGTTAATATCTCACGGACCAATAAGGCTAGGAACTTGTATGAGGTATTATAGGACTTGGGATGAAGCCCCCTTTTAGATGGTATTTTTGAAATTTTGACAAAGGGCCTATCTACACATTTGTTAATATCTCGCGAACCAATCATGCTAGTGACTGTATGAGAGGTCCTAGCAATTGGGGCGATGACCCCCTTTGGGGGGGGGGGGGAGAGACTATCCCCCACCCAATTGAAAAATCGATATCTTGGAAACTAAGAACCCTAATATAATGTGTGATAGCTTTAAAAATAGGTCATAAGATATGTTTTTACCACGATAGGTCATTTCACCCCTAAAACAGTGAATGGTGATTTACAGGGGAAAAGGTGTTAAACACCTAAAAATGATAATTGAACCTATGATCTTTTGTTTTTTATGAAAAAGAGTAGGGGGGTGAAAACTACCCCAAAATTGAAAAATCGATATCTTCGAAACTAAGAACCCTAAAATTAGGTGTGATAACTAAAAAAATGGCTATTAAATATTCTTTTACTACGATCGGTTATTATACCCCTAAAACATTGAACGTAGATTTTACAGGGAATAAGGGGAAACCAATAATCAGATTTGGACACATGAGGTGTTATAAGACTCAGGGTGACAATCCCTTCTTGAATGTATTATTTACTTTTTGAAATTTTGACAAAGGGCCTAACCACACATTTTGAAAATTTAGATTTTTAACTTTTGAATTTTTTTTATATTTTTTTAGTAGAGAGAGACAGTACCGGTTGTGTTTAAACGAGCATGTCGCCGACCACGGTGGCCATGTCCAATGGATGAATCGATATTTTGTGAAGCATTGATTGAAGAGGGTCATGCAACGACTTGTTTTAAGAATATTTTTTATGATTTTTCCTATGATGCATGCATTTTTTTAAATATTCCAAAACGGCAAAGTTACTGATTTGAAATTTTATAAACTAATAATGGGATTTGGACACATAAAGTGTCCTAGAACTTGACATGACGCTTTCATTTTATGGCTTATGAATTTTCCCAAAAAGATTGAAAACAACAAGGTCATGGACTTTTGTTTCTCTTAATATATTGCAAACCCATAATGTTAGATGTTTATGGTGAGTGATGAAACATATCTAGGTAGAGAAAGAATTATTGTAGGCTACACGTATGGTGACTGACAAGTCTTCAAACATTGAAACTTGTTTTTAAACCTGACCGCAGTACATAGGGAGTACAGGTTTCAGGCATGACATGACAAACGGTGTGTACAAAATCAAATTTATTGATTCAAGAATTAAGAGTAGACTATCTTTAATTGATAGCTTAAAGAGGTTAGCTAAGAAAACCAGATGGTGACTACACTGAACCAAACCGAAACAATACAATCCTTTCTGGATGTCTAATGTTACTTGCTAACCATTTTGTGCTGCAGTGGCAAGCACTTTAGGCTCTTGCACTAGAGGTCTTAACTCGATTTTTAGCTTTAAGGCTTAGACCGAACCAAACTAAGAAAGACGGTTATGGTGGTGCAGTGGTTAAGCTGGTT
The DNA here is from genome assembly GCA_946902985.2 of Meconema thalassinum. Taxonomy (NCBI): domain Eukaryota; kingdom Metazoa; phylum Arthropoda; class Insecta; order Orthoptera; family Tettigoniidae; genus Meconema; species Meconema thalassinum. The sequence goes on along the minus strand of OX336391.1, from coordinate 129,177,892 downwards.
AGCCCTTGACTAAGGTAGACCAGGGTTTGATTTTAGGTTAATACGCATGTCAAAAACATATAAAAAGCAGGGATAATGTTTTAAGACTGATTACACTTGTATTTTTTTCAAATTATTACTTGGATTACAAATACAAAGGTGGACTGTGTTCAATATACAGTTAATGCAAGTAAGATTTTTGATTTGTTTTTGATTTTAGAATTAAGTTTTAGAATTTACATTTTAGATTTTAGAATTTACAAAAAGACCAAACCATAATGTCATGACTTTAAATTTTCGGTAACTAATTATTAAAGAAAAAAATATAATGATTTGTATTACTTGGAATTATGTTTTCTATACTATAATTTTTTTGGTTTTAGATTTTAGATATTTGATATTGGATTTTAGATTTTAGGTAAAGACCAAACTAATATTGACTATTCATTAGACACTGGTATGTAAATAGAAAGATAATTAGACAATATGTTAAGATGAATTTTTAGGTGTTGACTGTCCTTGCAATAAGAATTGACTAACCAGCATGAGTTAACTACATACCGACGAAACACTTTGGCGACGATGCTTGTTATTGACCAGTGAGTAGGGTTTTAGAAAAATTGTTTGCTATTTTGGGTTATATACAACAAATGCATAGACCTACTGAGCAACTATGTTTGCAAAGCAAGACATTATACCAGAGACGATTAGGACTCTTATGTAGCTCAGGCAAGGAAAGCATTTCTACAGAATTTGTTGATATTGAATATAGATTTAGGTATTAGGAAGTCATTTTTGAAGACCTTTGTCTGGAGCGTGACACTCTATGAAAGTGAAACTTGGACTATTGGTGTAGCAGAAAAGTGGAAATTGAAGTGTTTGAAATGTGGTGTTACAGGAGAATGATGAAGATTAAATGGGTAAATAAGGTTACAAACAAAGAGGTATTAAGACAAGTGCGAGAGGAGAGATGTTTCTGGCAACTGCTAATGAAGTAAAGCGATAGGGTGGTAGGACACATACTAAGACACCCAGGAATAGCAAGCTTAGTTATGGAAGAAAGGGTTGAGGACAAGAACTGTAGGGGTAGGCCAAGGTTATAATATGTAAAACAGATAGCCTTGGATGTAGAGCGTGGTAGCTATATAGAGATGAAACGATCAACTCAGGACAGGGAGTCTTGGAGAGCTGTATTAAACCAGTCAAAAAAGCTGAATACTCAAACAACATGTAGAGCTTACCAAAATAACGTTGTGTAATGGTAAATGCTAGTCAACAAACAGTAATGCATTACTAAAACCCATGACACGATAACTGAGAGCTTTTCTAAAATTATTTTAAGATGTCTTTAACCCTATATTAAACACCCAGTTCTCAAGACTCATAATTACAATGTTATAGAAAAAAAATTGTACATTTAAAAACGAGCAAGTAGTTGAGTCAATGTACACTGGAAAATTTTGTAAACACTCAAGTCTACAAAACAAATTACATTATTAACTGTAGGTTGGCTGAGTGGTTAAGGCGTTTGACTTATGTTCACATTATCAATACAAGAAAGCAAGGATGTGAACCCCTCACCTGACATAACTATTGCTTTAACATAGCTTAGCGATACTGTATTATTATGATACTCGATACACAAACCATAGATAGAGTGTATTGTTTAAGTCCACTCTCTCTTTCTAAACATAGCTAGAGACTGCCGATGGTTAACAATTGCATAGTGGGAGGATGTAGTGATAGCAATTAAGAAAAAGCAGACAATGACCATAAAATATTTTTATTCAAATCATTTTATAATAGATACACACTGAATACAACTCTCTCTTTTTACCATTGTTTAACATAGATTTTTTTAACACAACGCTTGTTGTAGATCCTTTTATAACTTTCTCCAGGTAATCTTGTTCTTAAAAACTGGGGAAGTCGCAATGGTATTATAGACTTAAAACCCTCATCCTTTTCTTTTTCATCATTCTCATCATCATCACTATGAATATTATCATCAAAATTATGATAGTAATTGTCACCATCATTATCATCATCATCATCATCCTCAACATTACTAGAACTGTCCAATTCCTCTTGTTCCTTTTCCACAGAGACCTCTTGTAAAGTCTGCGTTGCTTTTGATAGTGTTAAGGGTTTCTTAGACGTTGACAACTGTCCTAACATGACTTTCTGAGGACATGATAAGTGATTTTGAACAAACACTGCACTATCTTGTCTGCAATATTTTTTCTTGGACTTGCTTTTTTTAACCTTGGTTAGAGTATTTTGTCAATTTAAATGTGTATTAATTTGAGATTCACAATGATGCTCGTTTGATGTAAGTATGTTGGAGTCTTTTGTTTTAATCATTCCTCGACACATTTTAGATCGTTGTTTTGAACATCGCCAAATAACAGTTCCTTCTTTATTGGTTGTTTTTACAATATATGTATATCCTTAATAGTAAACACATGGCTTACCATAGCTGGTTGTTGAGACTTCCATATTTACTAATACACATGCATTAAATTTTAGTAAAGTCACTTTAGTAATAATAATAACAGTAAAATAAATGAAGTGGATTGATATTTTTTAAAGGAGGAATTTTCATTATACTGTCAGGAATAATAATTTCATGAACAATGTTTAGACTACAAGTGATTTACACACACATTGGTCAATGTCAATATTTATACTGAACTCAATTTATAGTGATTATGATTTTTATTGACTGTAATTGTTAGTAGCCATGGTTAGTAGGAGCAATGCATACTGGGTGCGTTTTATAGCACGCTCTATTTTAGTAGGTACGATTAGTAGACGCGTATCATACTGGGAGCGTTTTATACTGATTATGATTTATACTGAGCGCGATTTTTACTAGAAGCAATTTTTACCAGGTGTAATTGATAGCAGGTGCTATTCATACGCAACGCAATTGATAGTAGGCGTAATTGATAGTAGGCGCAATTAATAGTAGGCACAATTAATAGTAAGCGCAATTGACAGTAGGCGCATTAATAGTGGATGTAATTGATAGTAGACGCAATTGACAGTAGGCGTGATTGATAGTAGGCGCGATTTGTAGTAGAAGGCGCGATTAGTCATAGGCGTGATTGGTAGGACCCGCAATTGGTAGTAGGCAGAATTAACAGAAGGAGCGATTGGTAGTAGGCGTAATTGATAGTAGGCGCAATTAGTAGTTTGTGTAATTGTTAGTAGGCACGATTGTTAGTAGGCGCGATTGGTAGTCAGCGCAATTGACAGTAAGCGCGATTGGTAGTGGAAGTAATTGATAGTAGGTGCTATTGATTGTAGACGTAATTGACAGTAGCCGCGATTAGTAGTAGGCGCAATTGGTAGTAGACGCGATTGGTATTAAGCGCAATTGATAGTAGGCGCAATTGACAGTATGCGCGATTGGTAGTGGGCGTAATTGATAGTAGGCACTATTGATAGTAGGTGCAATTGACAGTTGGAGCAATTGGTAGTAGGCGTGATTGGTAGAAGACGCGATTGGCAGTAGGCGCAATTGATAGTAGGCGCAATTGATAGTAGGCGCAATTGATAGTTGGCGCAATTGGTACTAGGCTCTACTCTTATGAGATGCAATTGATAGTAGGCACAATTAATAGTAGGCGCGATTGGTAGTAGGCGCAAATGACAGTAGGCTCGATTGGTAGTAGGCGCGATTAATAGTAGGCGCGATTGGTAGTAGGCGCAATTGGTAGTAGGTGCGATAGGTAGTAGGCGCGATTATTAGTATGCGCAATTGATTATAGGCGCAATTGACAGAAGGCGCGAATGGTAGTGGGCGTAATTGACAGTAGGCGCTATTGATAGTAGGTGCAACTGACAGTAGGTGCAATTGGTAGTAGGTGTGAATGGTAGTAGGTGCAATTGATTGTAGGCGCAATTGACAGAAGTGCTATTCGTAGTAGGCGCTATTCTTAGTAGGTGAAATTGGTAGTAGGCGCAATTGATAGTAGGCACAATTGATAGTAGGCTCGATTGGTAGTTGGCGCGATTGGTAGAATGTGCAATTAATAGTAGGCGCAATTGATAGGCGCGATTGGCAGTAGGCGTTATTAAGAGTAGGCTCAATTGACAGTAGACGCAATTGGTAGTAGGCGCAATTGATAGTAGGCGCGATTGGTAGTAGGCGTAATTGATAGTAGGCGCTATTTATAGTAGGCGCAATTGGCAGTATGCGTGATTTGCAGCTGGTGCAATTGATAGTAGGCGCAATTGTTAGTAGGCCCTATTGACAGTAGGCGCAATTGGTAGTAGGCACAATCCTTAATTTGAAACTCTAGATGAGATGTTTTGCTGACGAAATCGTATGTTCCCCGCACGCACACGCCAGCTATGGCGGCCATGTGTCCCTGAGGACGGGCCCTTGTTGACGGGACCCTGTGGACGGGTCCCTTTGACATACTTTGGATAAATGCATGGGGCAGTCCATAGGGACCAGTCCAAAGAACCCGTCCACAGGGACCCGTCAACAAGGACCCGATTTTTCAATTGGGTGGGGGATAGTTTCACCCCCCAAAGGGAGTCATCGCCCCAATTGCTAGGACCTCTCATACAGTCACTAGCATGATTGGTTCGCGAGATATTAACAAATGTGTAGATAGGCCCTTTGTCAAAATTTCAAAAATACCATCTAAAAGGGGGCTTTATCCCAAGTCCTACAATACCTCATACAAGTTCCTAAGTAGGTTAGTAGGAGGGGTTCTGCCCCACTTGACGTGGCTGTGCCCAACATGGCCGCCGCGCGAAGTTGAAACATTTAAATAGACTTTCCTCTCGTACCCATGGACGGAGTGTCACGAATGAGGTGTCGTTGGACTCGAGCTGATGGGGGATTTTCTATGGACCACGTATTATATTTATCAAAAATATTTTGAATTTTTTTCTTCTCGAAAATAGGTGATAGTTTAAAAACCAAACATAGTAGTACGTTGTGCCTTAGTTCAAACGAAACGTCTCTATATCCTTTATTTTCTGTAATAAAACTTTTTATTTTTTATGTTTTTTTGAAAACAGTCCAATTTTGAAATTCCTCTATTTTGGAAACTGGAAATTTTACGAAAAAGTTTATTTGACGTAAATCAATGGTCCCTACCCCCTCTACGCCCAAAATAAATTTCAAGTCTCTAAGATAAAACCCTTACGTAGTAGTGTGGTAAAAGTGGTTCTGCTTCCAAAAGCAAGTTGTGCGCCCCTGCAACCTTGGAATGGAAGGAGTCATGCTAGGAGGGCGTGCTTGGATTCGTTTTTTCGTCTCGTTGCGCTCTTTACGGGAATGTAGGTGTCGAAAAGATGAAATGCTGGGAACACGGTTTTTTGGTGGAAAAACCGTGATTTTAGACTTTTTGCTATATCTCGGGAAACAATGATGCCAGAGGCGTGTACGAGGGGTCCAAGGACTCGCAGTGACGTCCTCTTTGCTATGGACCACTCGTTATATTTTTTTAAAACAATTTGGAAACTCGATTTGGGGTATACATGTGTTTTTTGTGATTTTTGATGATATCTCACGAACCAATAAGCCTACAGACTTGTACGAGGTGTCATTCTTTTCGTCGCGTTGTCCTCTTGCCGAAGATGTTCGTGTTGAGCGGGAATGAAAAACCATGTTGAGGTAAAACCGTGATTTTAGACTTGTTGCTCTATTTCGCAAACCAATAACGCTAGAGACGTGTACGCCGTGTCCTAGGACTCGGGTTAACGCCCCTTTCGAATGTGGTAGATATGTTTTGAAAAAAATAATTCACAAAGGGCCTAACGCCATACATGTTGAAAGAACTTTTTTTTCTTTACCGGTACTTGTTAATAATGTTCATGAAGCGTGGTGGTTGAAAGAGACGATACTGCTGGGTGTGTGTTTCAACGAACCTGTCGCTAACCACAATGACCATGCTTAATAGAAAAATCGCTATTTCGACGGGTCGGTTTATGACAGAGCGTGGGTTCGTTTTTCTGATATTTTACCCCCGAATAGAGCCCTTAACGTTTAAACAGTAATGAGAATTTGGTTCTATGTTGGTTCAAGCGAGTAGAGAGGGGACAGACTAGCAGCAGGTGAATGTCATATGAGCTTATTGGAATGCGCTGATCTGACTTGACAACAGGTGCAATGGAAAATGACAAAGACGCAGAGGACATTTGAAGGTGAAATAATCTGACAACCGTGGTGGCAGGGGAGTGCGAAATGCATGCATACACGTGTGGGATGACATGTACGCTAAACAAGTGACATCCTGTTTTGCTTCGTACGTGACAAAATGCAAGTTCATGTGAAATTTGACCTGGCACAGGTGTTCACCTTGGGCGTTAGCTGTCCACGTGCGCGATAACAGACTGTTCAAAGCCTGGGAAAAAGTTATTATACATGCAACGTAACATACACAAAGACATGTGGTTATCATTTGCACTCTCACTTAGGTGACTACCTTTGAACACACTGCGTTGCGTGAAACACATGGTCTTGTTTAACAGTTTTGGTGTTGGTGGAAAATACTTAACCTTGTTGTGAGGTAGGTATTTATTTATATATATTTATTCATTTATATATTTATTGATTTATATATATTTACAAGCAATTATTTATTGATTGTTGAAGTTATAAATAAATGTTTAATTATTTGTTTGCAGATAACGTGTATAGCCTACCTTCTGTGTGTCTGTGGGAAAGAGATTAAACAAAGAGAAAGACGGACAGCTAGAGACGGAAACCATTACCAGACTAGTCCACCAGACGGGAATAAAGCAAAGCATTACACGCCAAGTTGAGAATTGTTTTTTATATAACCTGTTTGATTTTGTTTTTTTAATGAAATGCATAAACTATATGGAATTGGTATACTTATGGTGGTTAATTTTATTTATTTTTAGATATTTGGAGAAAAAACTCTACTGCTTTAGCCACAACAGCTGAAAACCAAGAGGCTTTAGAGTGGAACCATTGTCAAACAGCCTACATCTGAAAACTCAGGTGAGAGTGTTCTTTCAAAATAATGTCTTTTCCTGCTGCGGATATGTTAACTTGGGAACCCCTAAACAGTTGTTTCAAATCACGTGTGTGCTCTGGCCGCATAGTGAATTTTATGGAAAGTTTGATTCCCAAAGAATTTTTAGAGTCTTGTTTTGAAATTTTTAAAATTGAAATTTGTACAGCGCAAAAGTTGCATACGGTTTTAAAGGTGAATACAGAACTGGTGTGCGAATTCATATATAAAAAGAAGGACGTAGAGCATAAAGAGATATTTTATATTTGAAATAAAATGCAAGAGCTTTTGATAGCCGATAATCTGCTATCAAAATTTGATAAACTGCAACAAGGACCGAGTGGTCTAGCGTTAGTCAAAATTCATCATCTACAAATCAACATTTGTCATTTCTATCCGTTGAATGATGGGTCTAGCTATATTAAAACACCACCAGCAATAGCTTTGAAAAAGGCTGTGGTCAATATTGAGAATCATGACAATGATTGCTTCCTGTGGGCTGTGGCTGCGTATTTGCAGCCAGGTCAAGACCGTCAAGTTAACAGACCAGCGAAGTACAAGGCCTAGTTTGCTGAATTAAAACAAACTTTAAATTTAACTCGAGTGTCGTTCCCTATGGACTTAACCGAGATCCAGAGGTTTGATCATGACAACCAGGACTTTTCGTTCATGGTGTATGGCCTTGATGGTGATGAGATTGTGGGTCCTCTGTATGCTAGAAAAGAACCGAAATAACATCACATTCATCTTTTATATCTGTCTGAGGGAGAGGTGAATCACTATTGCCTGATTAAAAGCCTGAGTAGATTGCTAAGTAGTCAAATGTCTAAGAGAAAGTGTGCAAAATATATTTGTGACCGTGGCTTGCAATATTTTACATCCCCTACGCTTTTGGAACGTCATAGGGTAGATTGCGTTTCTCAGGAAGCGGTGAGATCGATATTGCCACAAGGGGACAAGGCTGTGTTAAAGTTTAAGGGCATTCACAAGCGTCACACTGTTCCCTATGTGGTATATGCAGATTTCGAAGCACTCACCACACCCATGGCGGGCTGTGAACCAGATCCCACCATCAGCTCAACCACACCCATTCAAAAACATGAACTCTTTGCCATAGGATTTAATGTGGTGTGTGCCTGTGACCACACACAATCCGTTAACAAATACCGTGAGGGGCCAGGTTGTGCCAAATGGTTCTTGGATGAACTTGTCAAGTTGGCTCATGATGTACAGAAATTACTGGACCCCCCAGTACCCATGAGCCTATTTCCAGAACAGCAGCAGCAAATTGAGCATGCCACGACATGCCATATTTGCGAAAAACCTATTTCAAGTGGAGAGGAAAAAGTCAGAGACCACTCGCGCTTTACAGGGGAGTTTTGTGGAGCTGCGCACAGCAAATGCAATTTGAACTTTTCAGCTCCTCGTTTCATCAGTGTCTTTTTCCACAATCTGGCGAATTATGACATTCAGTTTTTGATTCGTGAATAGGGTCATGTCAACAAGGGCTCGTTTACCATTATTCCCCAAAACCATGAGCGTTTTACGGCCCTGACATGGTGGTTGGGTGACTTTAGCATTCGATTTTTGGATTCCTTTAAGTTTATGGCAACCTCGCTAGAAAGCCTTGTATATGGCTTGAATGAGGAGGAATTAAAAAATACTAGAATGCATTTTAATGATCCTAAACAATTTCAATTGTGCATTCGGAAAGGTATATTCCCGTATGATTTCTGCAACAGCTGGGATGTGTTAAAGCAAAGAAAACTCCCACCACAAGAGAAATTTTACTCGAAACTAACACGCAGTACCGTTTCCGATGAAGACTATACACATGAATGTCAAGTTTGTCGAGTGTTTGGCATGAATACGCTAAGTGAATATGCTTTGAATTACCTAAAACTGGATGTATTGCTGCTCACTGATGTGTTTGAAAAATTCCGTGAGTTGTTTCAATACATTTACGTTCTTCACCCGGCTCACTATTATACTAGTCCTGGGCTCTCGTTTGAAGCAGCTTTAAAATACACTCAAGTGGAATTGGATTTACTCACTGACGTAGACATGGTTCTATTCTTTGAAAAGGGCATTCGTGGCGGCTTTGTGTCACTTATCCAGCGCCATGCCGAAGCGAACAATGTCTACATGCCTGATTATTCACCAGGCAAACCAGAATCGTACTTAATGTACTATGAAGTGAATAATTTGTATGGTGACGTCATGAGTCAGCCTTTGCCCTATGGGAAGGTTGCTTGGCTGACAGACAAACAAGCGTCAGAATTTGATGTGAACATGGCTAGCCAAGAAACAGGCCGTGGATATGTGCTAGAAGTGGATATTGAATATCCCTCATCCTTGCATGATGAACATGCCGATTTCCCATTCTGCCTTGAGCAAATGGTTCCCCCTGACAGTAATGTGAAAATTGTAAAACTCATGGGCACACTTTACAACAAAAATCGGTATGTGCTACATATCCAAATGTTGGTGCAATGCCTTGCCCAAGGCTTGGTGTTGAAGAAAATCCATAGGGGTATTTCTTTTGCCCAAAAACCATGGCTCAAGCAATACATGCAACTCAACACAGAGCACCGACAAATGGCAACACAGCAGTTTGAAATTACTTTTTTTAAATTAATGAACAACTGCATCTAAGGCAAGTCCATGGAGAATGTCCGCAAAAACCGTGACATTAAATTGGTCAATGGCTGGGAGGGGCGGTGGGGTGCCCGGCGGTACATTGCCAAGCCAAATTTTAAATCGATCAACATTATCGATGAGGATATGACTACTATTGAATTGAGTAAGACAAGCGTGACCATGGATAATCCCATTTACTTGGGCCAAGTCATTTTAGACTTTTCCAAATCGGTCATATATCGATTCCACTATGAGATTGCCAAACGCCATTTTGAGGACGTCTCTCTTTTGTATATGGATGCGGACTCATTCATTTACCACATTCGCCACAGCAACCCCTATGACGTCATGAGTCAGCATAGTGACTGGTTCGACACCTCTTGCTATAGCGCTGACAACGTGTTTCAGCTGCCCATAAAAAACAAGAAGGTAATGGGCGTTTTAAAAGATGAATGCGGTGATTCCATTATGACGGAATTCGTAGGTTTGGCCTCAAAAATGTATGCTTACCGCACACTCGACTGTAAGGAAGCCAAAAGAGCAAAAGGTGCAGGTAGGGAAGTGGTAAAATCGCTACGTGTTGATGACTATCTAGCGGTTTTACGCACTGGCAAAGCTATATCTCATACACAGTGCAGGATACAATCCAGCAACCATCATTTGTATCTTGTGGAACAGAGAAAACGCACCCTCGCCTCCATGGATAACAAACGTGTGTGGGCTAATGACCTGCTCACCAGCCTGCCCTGGGGTTATGATCGCAAGGAGGAGGAGGTGTGATTTCACTGTTTAATCGTTTAGGGACATGGCTTTTTGTACTCGTAGATTTAGTATTTTGTAAATATTGTTGTTTTTTTGACATTGTAAATAGCAGATTTTGTAAATAGTGGCAACCCACTTGGACCTTTTGCTCTTTAAATAGTTCTATGTAACCTTTTATTTTTATTTTTGATGGTAAATAGTTTGATTTTTTTAATTGTATAAAAGTGTTATTTTTTGTAAATATTTAATGAGTAATAGTAATTTTAGTAACTTTAATGACTAGTATTTAATTATTATTTTAATATAAATTATAAATGGTAAACTAAAAAGTTCTTTTGGGATGAGTGTGCACGTCGAGAATCGGCTTTTGGGAATAAATAAAGTGGTTGTGTTTGTTCCCGAAGACAGGTTTGAATGTATGAGTGGAGAGAGAAAGCTGGTGTGTATGTATGACCAGAGCAAACACGGTGAGGTAGGGTGGGAGGGGAGGGGGGAAATTTTCACTTATATACTCATTTTGTTTTCAATAGTTTTGTTTTCTTTGAAATGTGGCAGACAACAAACATTATTTTTGTAAAAACAGTCTAACCTGCAGTAGTCGTAGAGCTCGACGTTTCCACAGTCCCATAAACTCACTGCAGCATCGCCATGGTCAAGCACTTGCATCACCATCATTGTCAAATCTCAACTTTCAACATACACCAAATGGAAAAATGTCAAAACAGCAAAATGGAAAAATCTATGTTTCCATATCACCAAAAACAGCAAAACATAAAACGGACATTTTAAAAAACTGGAAATGGCCATGTGTGAAATATGAAAATTCAAAAACTTCAAACGGACATTGTTTAAAAATGTGTCATCAGCAAAATGGAAAAATCCATATCATCAAAAACGTAAAACTTGAAACGAACATTTTTTAAAACTGTAAATTGCAAAATGACAAATGGCAGTGTGCGAATTCACCACATGTGAAATGTGAAAATGAAAAATCAGCCATCAACATCATGATTTCAAAAAAATATAAAAAAACATCGTGCTCTGGTAAACCTTTGTTTTTATTTCATAGTCATAGTGAATTGACAAAAGAAATATAGAATACAAACAAATCCAAATTCCTCACTCCTCCATTCCTCAATGTTTATGTCCATGCATCATCAACTTTCCTTTCATAGCACTCATGACAATCAGGGCTGCCATCCTTTCACCCACTGAAGCATCACAGGATGTGAAATATTGTTTAGCTTTTTTCAATAACAATTTATCTGCCACATGTCTTAAACGAGGATGACTATGGCGATAAGAAAGGTCATGTTCTTGGCATGCTTGATCCAAAAGATTAATGGGTACATCACCACGCTGCAAACGTTTTTCGAAATGAGTTCCAGGGCCACAAAAACGATAACCTGGAAGATGGATTTCGAAAGGTAAGTATTGAATCACTTTGTCAATCACACCATTGCCAGTACAGGTCTGGCATATCCTTTTCCATTGATGGTAAAAAGGTTTAGTCTTCCTCCTCTTCTGTGGACGATGTTTCCGTGGCTTAGGCTGCAGCATGCCGGCCTCTCACCGCTGGGTCCGTGGTTCAAATCCCGGTCACTCCATGTGAGATCTGTGCTGGACAGAACGGAGGCAGACAGGTTTTTCTCCGGGTACTCCGGTTTTCCCTGTCAACCTTTCATTCCAGCAACACTCTCCACTATCATTTCATTTCATCTGTCATTCATTTAATCATTGCCCCAGAGGAGTGCGTCAGGCCTCGGCTGCCGGCACAGTCCATATCCTCGCCGCTAGATGGGGGCTTCATTCATTCCATTCCTGACCCGGTCGGAGACTGGAAGCAGGCTGTGGATTTTCATTTTCATTTCATTTCAAGTAATGAATCACTTTGTCAGTCACACCATTGCCAGTACAGGTCTGGCATATCCTTTTCCATCGATGGTAAAAAGGTTTGGTCTTCCTCCTCTTCTGTTGACGATGTTTGTGTTTGTTGTTGTTGTTGCTCTTTCTCGCCATGACACCCGTGGAATGATTCAACAAAGTCTTTACACGGACTTTTATGACCGTGATACAGTTTCACTAGCTGGCAAATCGCACGCTGACGCATAGACGGTATTTTTGCCATGGCCACTTGCTTATGGTCGTCGTAATCTGTACAGGGTTGCAATTCACTCAACACAGGTTCTTGAGTCCATGATTTTGGTACATGTTGCCAGATTACTTTGACCGCGTTGGCGGCCACATAATAAATGAACGACTTGGGGAGCGCCAAGAGTTCATCTTTTGGTAAAACTGTCTAGTTTCTTTTTGCACACAATGAACTTGCCGATGGCTTTGTCCGTAGCATTGCCTTTCTCCATGGTATCACGTGCTGTAGATGTTTACACGTCGCTTGTAGAAATCTCACTGGCGTCATTCACAAGTAAATCTTGAGTTATAATTTTGTTCAACAACTCCCAGCAGGCATGGGCGGTTAACCTATGAAAGAGATGCCACGCATGCGATAGGGCTGTATGGGTAATGTTGCCACAGGAACAAGTATCCATGAGCGTTTGCAGGGAGGGGTAGCCCAACTCCATGAGGTCGATACATTGACAGTAAGACGCCAAAAATGGTTGCAACCATTGACGTTTTTCATTACCTTTCACAAATACCACATTGGCCGAGGACAAGTGTGCTTTCATGACCACGTCCAAATATTTATAGGAAATGGTTCCCTGATTCCTGTCTAGTTGCCTATGATTTTCAATCCACTGGGCTTGTTTACGGTCTTTTTCACACAACAAATCAAAAGCTTGGGGTGGTTTAAATAGCAAATGCGTAGCTTGCGATATCCAAAACGTGGTACAATCGATAATGGCCACATGTTTAAATATAAATTTGTTGTCACCAATTTTAAACCCTTGGCAATCCACATGAGTGTGCGCAAAATGTTGCCACTTGCCTGGACCAAGTTCAACTAACGACTGACTGACGATCAATGACTAAGATGTGATCATGACATGGACTTACCTACCATGCTAGTTTGAAAATAAATTGAGTTTAGGGTGGGACAGAGGGACATGAAAGAAAATAAGAATTTAAGAATTACATAATTTTATTATCATAACAAGTCTTACAGGCCTTTGTCACCTTGGTATAAGGACGATACCAACTGATACAACAATATAGTCTCGTGTGTTTGTAACGTCCATAACACCGATGATGTCCCAATGTCTCTAAACTAGGCGTTTTTGATGGTGAGCTGCTCACCGAAGCACCATGGAAGCCATATGGTCCACATGTATCGTAACGTGTTTTTTTATTACCCAGGGACACAAGTGAGGGATAGCTTGAATGACAGGGTATATTTCCCACATCCATTCTGCACAGGTAGGGGCAGGCGGGTGACCAGCGTTGATGTTTCTGCATGGGTTCATCGCCCTCTTGCCATTGGTCTATGATGATGGGACAAATGGCACATTATCTTCATCTCTTGTTTTTAAATAGTAGAATCCAGCGGCCGCCAAGTCTTTAGGGTTTATGAAAGGCACTGGCCATGTGGCAAAAGTCTTGAAACGTTGTTCCTCAGAGTTTAAATTCATGGATGTGACGTCTTTTGAGGCTTTAAAGCAAGACATGACTGAGCGGCTTGACGTGGGTTGACCTGTTATTTATACATTCGTCACTTGGTTGGACAGTGGATAATAGTTGACTTGTTTGTGATGAATAATCAAACAGTAGGCCGCGGTATTGGCTGGTACATTGTCATGAGTTTCAAAATCTAGTCGAATGTCGATATTGGATGGCTTGACAGACTCTTCCAGGTAAGAACAGTCAATGCCAATCAGTGGTGCTCTTGCCTTAAACGCTTGGGGTAGTAGCATGGGACCAACTGTGTGTGTTGGTAGTGGGCAATAGCGGGTACTCATGGAGTGCCCAGCTTCTAAATTCCATGGGTAGAGGCATATCTCTTTTTACCATCTTGAGTATGTCCAGTTTTTTGCTATCGTCAAGGGTTACATGAGGCACTTTCCATAGCAAGCGTTGTAGTTGAATTTTTGAATCAATGGGGGCATTGTCGGCTCCCTTGAGTGCATTATGATCACTCCTGTCTCTCAACAGATAAAGCACGCGCCTTGTGTTGACCACAATGCGCTGGTGGTCTTCGGCCAAGCCTAAAATCAGTTTAAGAGGTAAATATCCAGTAAAGGTCCCATCGGTGTGTACCATCCAGTCATTGGTCGAGTCGGGGCACCAACCTGCCATGCAAAGTGTTTTACCTTCTTCCTCACTATAAGAGGGATATAGTTTCATGACACTGGAAATGCCCACATTTCGAGTGTTATCCACCACGATATCGTTAATCACGTAACGTACTTCAGAAAACAGAAAGGCCAAACCATGGTTGGCCAACTTGGATGTGGTGGGTGTAGAGCCATCGGCTTTGGTGAGCCTACCTTCAATCTGAATGACACTTTCATGCGGTAGGGTGTAAATATCTTGGTTGTTGATAACAAATTGAATTCTATCATTGTTATTGAGTCCAGGTGTTTGAGCTTGATAGGAATGGAGATCAATTCTTACCACTCCTGGTTGCTCCTCGATGCAGTTCGCTACCTCTAGGATAGAATTCATCATGGGGGTTGACGTGGTAACCCAAATGCTGTAAAATCTGCTTGTCTTGAGATGTATTCACGTGGCAAACAACTAACACAATTCCTAGACGGTGTTGTTGCTTTATACACAAATTTCATAGTGGCTTTAGCACCAACTTGTAAGTAACTGTTGTGGTAGAATCTAGATCAATGAGTTGTTGATCTCTATTGATCAGTCTTAATGTTATATTACTAATACTATCGACAGCCAAAGAATGAAAAAGCACCAATGGAGGGTTTTCGTGAATAATATACCCATTGGGCGATGTCACAATAAAGTCATAAAGCGAATGCGATGGTTCTTGATTGGTGTACATTTGGCTAATAATATTACACGTCACGGCACATGATGGTCCTCAATGAATTTCACATCATGGTCTGATTCATGATTTTTGTTGGGCTCCAACACGAGTGGTGTAAATCCTATTAATGGACCAATGGAATCGGGGTGTGTTTTAAAGTCAATGTTGAATGTAGAGAAAATACTACAGCGATGTGTGGTGGTATTTCCCACAAGTTCAAATTTGCGCGTTCCATCGAGAAATGACTTTAAACCATATTCATTGATCAACACCACATAAATGTGTTCATAAATGTCATCGATCGAGTATCCACCAGAGTTCAGGGTGAGCACAGAATCATCATAGTAAAACTTGTTGTTCGCATTTTCACGTATGTTGTATATTCGATTGTACGTTTCAAGAGAAACAAGTCCTAAACCATAGGGTTTTTCACTCAATTCGATAGGCGGGTAAAAGTCTAAGCTGACTTCGGGTCCATGTCTATGCAGTGTAAAGGTTTTACTTTCTGCCGACATACTGGTGGCGTTTTAGCTTATGCTGCGTCTTATATAAAAAAATTAAACACAAACGTCCACACTGTTGGCTGTTAAACGTTTGCTCACGTTTCACATTATAATATATCTTGATCCTGTTTCCAAAATAGGTCAGTAGTTCCATGGGTGAGGGCAAATTCCCAAAACTGTCAAAGTACCATACAATGGATCCCTCTTTGACATAAGCTACATAATGTGTTTCTGGTCCTCGGTGATCATCCAAATTGACAACAGCGCATTCCTGTTTCCAGGGACGTAGAGGTAATTGGTTTCGCATAAACACTCCTCGAAAATGAGAAAGCTTTAGTTGTTTAGCATAGCTTTCCTCTTGTTGATGCGTCAGGGCATGTCTCGCTATGGTTGAGGTTTTTTTATATTTCGAAATGGTGAAATCCCAAATCCTTATTGATAAAAGGCTGGCTTTAAATTGGCATTTCCAGCCCCCATAACAATGGCTTCCATCGTTTCATTGTGTCGCTGACTTTCATTGAGTTGTTGCTTGCCCTGCTGCGCGGCTTTAATGGTTTCGTCACTGCACTGCCACCGCCCAAAAGTGAACCTAGAGCAGCCATACCAGCAAATAATGCAGGTAAAAATACGGCTCGTTTGGGGACGGGAATCACTCGCCCTTGGTTTGAATCCTGTCGTCGACGTTTTGGAATAACATGTCTCTGTGCTGCCCGAAGGCTTTCCTTATGGTCAATACATTATTTTTTCTATTTTTCTTTCGCAAGGGCTTGTCCACGAATGTCTTAAGCCCAAGCATTGCCAAGGACTTTGTCCTTTTTTTAGTCTTTCTCACCACATACCTTTGTTTCACCATGATGATAATGACCAACAACCTTTCACAAGAAAGTTTAAATCACAACTAACGTCAGATTGTTATTTCATGGCTGTATATTCCAATTCCACATAAAGTGGGAAATCGTTTATGGTTTTTCCCGCTCACTTTGGTTGGTTGGTTCCTTAGTTTAGGGGCTGCGACAACGCGGTCATGTAGCCCCGTGTACTTTGGGTGTGTGTAGGATCTGTCTGATAACCGGTGTTAATTGTGATGACTGTATTAGTGTGTGTATCTGTTTTTTTAAATTCAAGTAGGGACTGCGACTTTGAATTTTCAAATAGTTCCTACTTTTGCCGCCAAGCGCCACCGTCAACGACTACTAGGCCTAGTTCAGAACTAGCTACTAGACGCCACCGCAGTCGGCTCTTGGCAACGAACGTAGCAACCTAAGAGCGTTGTTTACATTCTTAACCTATCCAATTTAGTTTCACACAGGTGTAATTAGTGGAAAGATCTTTAACATGCCATAAATCTATGACATGGGACCGCCGGCTTTACTTCCCCTCCGAAGGAAGGCATACTGAGGGATTTTTAACGCTCTTAAAAATCCGACGGCTTCGGCCGGGTTTGAACCCGCTATCTTGGGCATAGAAGCTCAGCATGCTACCAACTACGCCACCGAAGCCGCCCGCTCACTTTTCATCCCATGTCAACATGAGATGAAAGGATAATTCGTCACCTGCATTGACCATTTCATGGTTATGGACCAACGTCCTATGACCATTTATCTTTATTTGTAAATGGTTCTCATCAGGTACGGCATATTTAATGTGAATGGTTCCATCATAGTGTAATCGATAGTGGCTTAATCCTGAAGCAAGCACATAGGTCAAGTGCTGATCATGAACTAGCGGTAAATGGTTTGTGTCATTCACAGGTTTTTCATTTGTTAGATACACTAAAAATACAGATGGGATAAATTTATAAAGCCTTTTCATTTCATAGGTCACGTAACGCTTGGTACAGACATCGTCTTCGTCTTGCGGGTCTTCCACGTGAATAATCCGATGGTGATTAGTGCTATAGCCATTCACCGTAAGCTGGGGCACGTTGTCATAAAACTCATACACTTTGTTATCCACATACATTTTCGTAGTAACGTCTGTATACACTTGAGGATATTTACATGGCTTAACCGCTTTCCCTTAAAGTCATAATCTCCCTGTTTCGTGCGTGGCACTACTGACCTATCCACATAGTGTTTATTAGCAGGATCTGTTTCTTGTTTAGGATCATGTATGGGGACAGACCTAGCTTTGGCCATCAACGCACGTGCAAAGACATCCATCGCCAACCGGTAGTACTAGTCTACTGTTTCTATGACAAGGCTCGGTGTCCTGTATATAGACAGCCTGCTAGTCTGGCTAAGCCTTAGTTGAAATGAAGATTATTAAGCAGCAAGGGTCATTCCCCGAGGGGTACATGGTTTCCCATCTCTGTCCGACATCACGTGAACAACGCCATGGTTCACTGTTTCCATCTTTCATACGCTGCATCATTGTGGGGCCTTCCGTCTGTGGAAAGACTAATCTTTTGCTAACGCTCATCACAGCGCCCAATGGTCTGCGTTTTCAAAATATTTATATTTATGCAAAATCTCTCTACCAACCCCTCTACGTGTTTCTGGATCAAGTCATGTCTGGATAACAAAAAGAGAGTATGGGTTATTTTACATTTTCCATGTAAGAAAATGTGATTTCAATGGATGAGGTAAAGCCTGATTCACTCATGATTTTTGATGATGTATCCACTGAACGTCAAGGCATCATTCAAAGTTATTTCAGCATGGGTCGTCACAAACATATCGATTGCTTCTATCTTGGACAAACGTATTCAAAAATGTCCAAACAGTTGATTCGTGACAATGCCAATGACATTGTTTTATTTCGCCAGGACGAGAGGAAAAGTCGTCACATTTATAATGAACATGTGAATCCGGATATGACCTTTCAAATATTTATAGAATTGTGTGCCAAGTGCTGGAACACTCATCGTCATGCCTGTTTAGTGATTGACAAACAAAGTGAACTCAACCAAGGACGGTATCACTTAGGGTTTGATCATTTTATTGCTATTTATGACCCTGTCTCATTCCCTGTCAAGTCATTTGTCAAGACACCATGGCGTTAGCAGAGTCAATAGAAAAAGCATATTATTAGAGCAAAAAATACTATTCGCCAAAAGTTTCGTCAATTGAAACAATCACGTGCAAATCATGCTTTATTTAATCAACAACATTTAGCACCTCCACTAAAGCCATGTTTAAACCCTCTTTCAACCCATCTGAAACGATACCCTCCGTTTCACAAGCCACTCAGACGCTGCACGAGGACCCTGAGGAAGAGGAAGAGGAAAAGGAACAGGAAGATCAGACTAGTGTTAGCGAGGTTGAGGTTGAGGAGGAACAAGTGTTTACGCCTCAAAAAAAAGGCCGCACCCCTTGCAGAGTTTTTGAGAAAAAAGAAATCCTTGGCCATGGTCGAAACACCTTGCCCTTCCAGAGCGTCTCCGTTTTCACAACTCTTGGCCACCTCTCAACATAAAGCTCAACTGAAAACCATTTTAATGAAATATTATGGATCATCATTGGAACCCTATTTTACCGATCTATTTTTTGGAAACTCATATACCACGTATGGTGTTCGCTACGAGAATGATAGTTTTAAAATTGGGGATTCATCCATTAAATTTTCTCGTACTAAAGCAGACATTAAGAACATCAACTATAAATTTACCCCAGGACTGTTAAAGCTGCTCTTCTCTCGGACCCCCTCTTCCCATGATTATACGTCAGAGAATCTTGGCAAATATAAATCCATTTTTTTGGATACTCATGCCCCCAAAAGACAGTATGATCCCACTCAACAAGTGAATGCCAATATATCTCAAAAATATAAAACCATCATTGCAAAAATGTTTCCCGCCAGTCAATGTGGTCGTCGTAAAGCGTCCGCTTCGGGAGTGACATTTAAATCATTAAAACCCCTTGCGGATATTATCTACTGGCACAATCCCAATAAGCTCGTCCAGCGGCTACAGTTGTTGCATGCCTCACGTCAAGCTGGCCATACCGGTCACGATTGGTAAATTCACGAAATTGAACAAGAACTTCGAATTGCCAAATTTATTGTTAAGCCCTCACCCAAAAAAAATGGTATTGCTCACGAGTTGCATCGCCCAGCTAGGCGTCAATATCCACGGCTCAAGGTGAATTCACGAGGTGTGGATGAAATTTGGCAGGCTGACTTGGTTGAAATGATACCCTATGCTAGCGTTAACGACGGTGTACGCTATATGTTGACCGTCATTGATGTCTATTCCAAAATGGCCTTTGTTGAACCTGTGCGTCACAAGTCTGGTCCACTAGTTACCAAGGCCTTCCAACATATGATTCAACACTCCAAGCGTCAACCTCAGTTATTACAAACTGACCAGGGGAAAGAATTTTTCAACAAGGATTTCTCCAGTTTTCTCAAATCTAAGGATATTCACCATTACACCACGTACAGCAATCTCAAAGCAGGTCGAGCGGTTTAACCGAACATTGAAAACCCATATGTGGAAAGCGTTTACCGCTCAGGGCACGTATCGCTGGTTGATCATGTTACCAGAGCTAGTGTCACGTTACAATGACACCAAGCATAGAACGATTGGGACCAAGCCACGCCTCGTGACCAAAAATATTCAGCGATTGGATAAACTGTTTAACCCCATAAAAACAGCAGATCCTAAACGTCACCGACTGAAAATTGGGGATTTTGTTCGTGTGAGCAAATTTAAGTCTGCCTTCAATAAGGGCTACACGCCTCAGTGGGGGACTAAACTATTTCGAATTCGTCGAGTCAACTTGGACAGTCCAGTCACCTATTTACTCGAGGACCTCAACCATCAACCCATAAAAGGTAGATTTTAACTCCACGAACTTCAGAAAACAGCATTTCCTAAACATTATATTGTGGAGAAAGTGTTGAAACAAAAAGGAAATAAACTATATGTCAAATGGTTAGGATTTAACTCTACGTTTAATTCTTGGATCAATAAATTACATGTTGTGTAGACCTGTGCACTTTTGATTTATTCACACATGTTGTACACTACCTATAGCTCTGTGTGTACAGTCCTCAGCTCCACATATTAGGTAGATTTCATTAGAAAACTAACTATTGCAATGGGTCCCATGTTTCGACTTCCGGAAAATTTCGACATATCTTCGCGTTTCACATCCCCCAGACCCCAAAACCACCATCAGTTCAAAAGTTTATATATAATTTATGTATGTATATATATATATGTATATATTATTATTATTTCCGATTATTCCCCTTCAGGAGAGCGTGAGAACTTGAGCCAATCACAGCTTCACTTCCTTTTCCTCTCTTCTTTTCTTCCCAAAACCTCTTCATTAGTTCACTGTGCTTTTTCTTCCTTTCCTCTGTCCATTTTTTCCCTGATGTATCTTTCCTTGAAACTTGTACAATTTTCGTGTTTCTGATTTTATTTCTAAATTGTTCTCTGTTCTTAATGTCGTCTTCAGAGATTTTAAGTAATTCCATGTCTTCATGTACTTCTTTAATCCAACTGGTCTTTAATTTACTTGCATTCACGATATTGAAAATCTTCTTAGTGAGTCTGTTCTCATCCATCCTATATATGTGTCCATAGAACTGCAGACGTCTCTTCCTAAATTTATCTACAATGGTGTCTGTATTTTCATAAAGTTCCTTTGTTGGTCTCCTGACCCAAATTCCATTACGGAAAACAGCGCCATGGATTTTCCTAAGAATTTTTCGTTCCTGTTTCTCAATATCATGAATTCTTGTCATTCCTCTAATGACGATTGTTTCTGCCGCGTACAAGGCTTCAGGCAAGACAACTGTGTTATAATGGCGCAATTTTGCATTGCGAGATACTGCTCTTTTGTTATAATGATTCCATGTCAGCTTGTACGCCTTCTGCAATTTTACTATTCTATCTGCATTAGAAATTGTGTTCAATCCTGTGGGTTGGATGGCTTCTCCTAAATATTTGAAGTGAGTGACCTGCGAGATTTTTCCATATTGCGTTCGCAAGGTGATGTTTCCTGTTGATTTGGTATCCATATACTGTGTTTTTTCATAGGAAATATCATATATATATATATATATGTATATCAGTTTCTTGTGGACACAATATCTGCCGTAATTTTGTACCAATCACTTTCAATTTTTTACCGAATATGTATACCTATAAAATCTCGGTCGAGTTCGTTACTGGGCTAAATCGGTCGAAGGGGGTGAAAATGGGGGGGGGGGGCTTTTATCGAAAAAATGAAATATTGCTATAACTCTCTTAATATGTGAAATATCGAATCCGTTCAACGTTCATATTATGTGTGGGATAAAGCCCAAAAATTTATGTTTGAAGAGGTTTTTTATAGCACCAACCATTGACCAAAGGGGTGGGAAAAAGTGGGTTTTTCGGGAAACATTAATCATATCTCTCTTAATAGGCACAATATCAAAACCGTACAAAATGGACAATATTCCCCTAATAATTAGGAACTACTGCTTGAAATTGACCGTCTGCAGTCCTTACCTGAATCACTTTTGTCTGAAAGAATTTTTGATATGACCCACCATTACGCCAAGGGAGGAGAAAAAATGATTTCGGAATTATAAGAAAATGCCAAGAGCTATCAGAGGTTGCCATGGCAACACTAATAAATTGATGGGGGATGAGCCATCAGACGTTGCCATGACAACGCACTTGCACGAGATCAGATTCAGTATTTCCATCTGACTAAGCCGGCCCCGTGGTGTTGGGGTAGCGCACCTGCCTCTCACCCGGAGGCCCCGGGTTCGATCCCCGGCTCCGTCAGGGATTTTAAAACTGACGTGAGGGTTGGAACGGGGTGCACTCAGCCTCGTGAGGACAATTGAGGAGCTGTCTGACAACGAGACAGCACCCCGATCACGAATACCAAGATTAACGGCCGAGGGGACCCGACGCGCTGATCACGCGTCACCCCAATATCTGCAGGCCAAATGGCTGGGCAGCGGTCGCTTGGTCGGCCTTAGCCCGTCATGGGCTGGATGGAGCCAGGGGTTGACTTTGACATCTGACTAAGTGGGAAGTGGCTTCAGTGACGTAACTGGTAGCATGCAGAATGTCTATGCCCAAGGTCGCGGTTTCAAAGCCGGCCGAAGTCGACGGATTTTCTAAGAGCGCTAAAATCCCTCAGTATGCTTTCCTTTGGAGGGGAAGTTCCAACGTTCGTTACGAGTTGCTGGTTGAGGTGGCATCTAGTACCCAAGTTCACAGCTAGGTGTCATTGACGGTAGTACCTGGTAGCAATATTAGGAACTACTGCTTGAAATTGACCGTCTGCAGTCCTTACCTGAATTTCAGACTAATACAGCCATTACAATTCACGCCGTTTATCAGACAGATTCTACACTCACCCAAAGTACACGTGGTTAGATGACCGCCTTGTCTCAGCCCCTAAACTGAGGAATCAACCAGAGGTAGATTTCATTAGAAACCTAACTATTGCAATGGGTACCATGTTTCGACTTCCGGAAAATTTCGACATATCTTCGCGTTTCACATACCCCAGACCCCAAAACCACCGTCAGTTCAAAAGTCTATACATAATTTATGTATATATATATCAGTTTCTTGTGGACACGATAACTGCAGTAATTTTGCACCAATCACTTTTTACTGAATATGTATACCTATAAAATCTCGGTCGAGTTCGTTACTGGGCTAAATCGGTAGAAGGGGGAAAAATGGGGGGCTTTTTTCGAAAAAGTAAAATATTGCTATAACTCTCTTAATATGTGAAATATCGAATCCGTTCAACGTTCATACTATGTGTCGGATAAAGCCCAAAAATTTATGTTTGAAGAGTTTTTTTTATAGCACCAACCATTGACCAAAGGGGTGGGAAAAAATGGGTTTTGCGGGAAACATTAATCATATCTCTCTTAATAGGCACAATATCAAAACCGTACGAAATGGACAATATTCCCCTAATAATTACCTAAAACTTTTGTCTGAAAGAATTTTTGATATGACCCACCATTATGCCAAGGGATGAGAAAAATGATTGCGGAATTATAAGAAAATGCCAAGAGCTATCAGTGGTTGCCATGGCAACACTACTAAATTGATGAGGGATGAGCCATCAGAAGTTGCCAAGATAACGCACTTGCACGAGATGAGATTCAGAATTCCATCTGACTAAGTGTGAAGCGGCTTCGGTGACGTAACTGGTAGCACGCATGCTGAAAGTCTATGCCCAAGGTCGCGAGTTCAAAGCCGGCCGAAGTCGTCGGATTTTCTAAGAGCGCTAAAAATCCCGCAATATGCTTTCCTATGGAGGGGAAGTTCCAACGTTCGTTGCGAGTTGCTGGTTGCGGTGGCATCTAGTAGCCAAGTTCACAGGTAGGTGTCGTTGACGGTAGTACCTGGTAGCAACATTAGGAACTACTGCTCGAAATTGACCGTCTGCAGTCCTTACCTGAATTACAGACTAATACAGCCATCCCTAAGTACACGGGGTTACATGACCGCGTTGTCTTAGCCCCTAAACTGAGGAACCAACCAAAATCTCTGCGGGAGATATAATTTTGCGTGAAGAAGTAACAGACCGTTACATAGTTACACATCAGTGTCGAAACCTTGCATAAGGACAGTGTGACCACAAGTATAAAAATGGACCCCAAATGACAAGAAGGTTACCGTTCCCATAAGACAATAAAATGTTTAAAATAAACATAAAATGACGAAAAACAAAGTTAATTAAGCTCCAATTATAAAATACCTTCTCGCAATAAATGAGGTCTGATCCTTCTACAAAAACCTGCATATTCTGCCTATTTTCGCCTATCCACAAGTTTGTCCGGTGAAATCTACCTCCGCCTTCCGGCATGCCGAGAGGACTTTTTTCTTTCTCTTTCCACCTGTGTTCTCTCATACATCGCCCTTCCCCATCTCCCCCCTTCACCTTCCACCAATGCTGTTCGCAGCTCTTGCCTATCTATTGGTTATGACACCATTCCCACAAGTTGCATTATACTTTTTACTGATTCAGCGATTTCCACACTTTGAACATTCTGTTATCATGCACATGTACAGCTAACGTCCAAGGTGAAAACGTGTGTCGGATCATATTACACGTCAAATTAAAATTTGTCACGTACAAATCAAAACAGGATGCGACTTGTTAACAGTTATCGTGCACATGGAGAGATAACGTCCAAGGTGAACACCTGTGTCAGGTAAAATTTCACATGAAGTTGCATTTTGTCTCGTACGAAGCAAACAGGATTTAACTTGTTTAGCGTACATGTCATCTCACACGTGTTCATATGCATTTCGCTCTTTCCTGCCTCCACGGTTGTAAGATTATTTCACCTTCAAGCGTCTTTGTCATTTCCCATTGCACCTGTTGTCAAGTCTGATCAGCGCATTCCAATAAGCTCAAATGATATTCGCCTCCTGCTCGTCTGCTCCTCTGCAAGTTTGTTTCCTGTACTCGCTTTGACCAACATAGAACCAAGTTCTCCTCACCGTTTACACGTTAAAGATACCCTTCTGGGTAAAAAATCTTAGCATGCTTCACACAGTTTCAAATATTAGCCTCCACATCTGCCATAGGAAAGATCAGAAAAACGCACCCTCGCTCTGTCATAATCCGACCCGCCGAAATAGCGATTGTTCTAGTAAGCATGGTCATTGTGGTTAGCGGCAGGTTCGTTGAAACACACATCCAGCAGTATCGTCCCTTTCAACCAGCACGCTTCATGAACATTATTAACAGGTACCGGTAAAGAAAAAAAGTTTTTTCCTCATTTATGGCGTTAGGCCCTTTGTGAAATTTTTTGGAAAAAATATCTACCACATTCGAAAGGGGCGTTAGCCCGAGTCCTAGGACACCGCGTACACGTCTCTAGCATTATTGGTTTGCGAAATATAGCAAAAAGTCTAAAATCACGGTTTTACCTCCACATAGTTTTTCATTCCCGCTCAACACGAACATCCTCGGCAAGAGAACAACGCGACGAAAAAAATGATACCTCGTACAAGTCTGTAGGCTTATTGGTTCGT
The DNA here is from genome assembly GCA_946902985.2 of Meconema thalassinum. Classification (NCBI taxonomy): domain Eukaryota; kingdom Metazoa; phylum Arthropoda; class Insecta; order Orthoptera; family Tettigoniidae; genus Meconema; species Meconema thalassinum. The sequence goes on along the minus strand of OX336391.1, from coordinate 129,152,092 downwards.
GAGATATCAGCAAAAAATCACGAAGACCACTTGTTTACCCCAAAATCGAGTTTCCAAATTGTTTTAAACAAGAAGTTCCGTGACGAACTAAAGAGCCTATTTTTTTTCTTAAAATTTATGATTCATGCCAATGATTGATCTATATGGATCTATCTAGAATAATGACGATATTAAGTTGGTAATAATAGAGAACTACAGGTGGCAGCCCTGGTGACTGAATATATACTTAACTCCATCTCTTATGGTACAGAGTACAAAATTTAGTTGAAGTCCAATGGATAGCATGGACGTTACATGCAGTTAAACACTGGATCTACAGCACGCGTAAAATCATTTTGGCAACAATGACATACATGTATTGATCAGAAATAATCTGAAATAATCTGATATATTGTTGTGTCAATTTTGAATGAAATCCATTATTTAGTATAGAAGTTACATGCATTTTAAAATTGGACCTATCAGCAGGCTTAGAATCATGTTGGCAGCACTGACAAATATCAGTTACACCAAATTAATCTAGAATGCCAGGTACTATACGTGTGCAAAGTTTAGAGCTATTGTCTTGCATACATTCTGATATATTGATATTAGGATAACAAAAATAGAGACAGTATTAATTAACAGTTGGCAGCCATGGTTACTCTTAAGAATCGGCATGGTCACATCTGTTATGGTACACATAGCACACACAAAATTTGGTTGAAATCCAAATGATAGTATAGAAGTTACATGTATTTAAAGTTGGACCTCTCAGCTGGCTTAGAATCATGTTGGCAGCACTGACGTATATAAGTTACTCCAAATTAATATTGAATGTCAGGTACTATACGTGTGCATAGTTTAAAGCTGTCGGCTTGCATACTTTCTGATATATGGGTATTTGGATTAAAAAATGAGAGCATTTATTAACAGTTGGCAGCCCTGGTGGCTCTTAAGAATACGCTCAGTCATATCCACTTATGAACACATAGCACATACGAAATTTTGTTGAAATCCAATTGATAGTGTAGAAGTTATATGCATTTAAATTTTGGACTTATCAGTAGGCTTATAATCATTTTGGCAACACTGCCATGTATGGCCTCCGTGAAATTAAACTGCAATATTACTATCTAATCGTGTGCCAATTTTTAAATAGCTCCCATTCATACCTTCCAAGATATCCAACATTGAGCTCAAATTTCAATTGCGATTTTTCAGCAGTTGGTAGCACTGACATCATTTTCAATGATGGCCGTGAGATAATCAGGTATAGATCTTTACTCCTACCAAATTTGTTTCGATTGCTGAAGCCGTTTAGAGTTGATAGGGGGGGGGGACACACACAGCCAGACAGACAGACAGAAGGACAGACAGACAGACACACATATGCCCGATCTCATAAGTCTACTCTTTCCTTATTTTTGCAAAATGTGAAAAGTAGGCTAAAAATATAACGAGTGGTCCATAGCAAAGAAAACGTCACTGCGAGTCCTTGGACCCCTCGTACACGCCTCTGGCATCATTGGTTCGCGAGATATAGTAATAAGTCTAAAATCACGGGTTTTCCCAAAAAAAAAACGTGTATCCAGAATTTCACCTTTTCGACACCTACATTCCCGTAAAGAGCGCAACGAGACGAAAAAAACGAATCCAAGCACGCCCTCCTAGCATGCCTCCTTCCATTCCAAGGTCGCAGGGGCTCACAACTTGCTTTTGGAAGCAGAACCCCTGTTACCACACTACTACATCAGATTGATATCCTAGAGACTTGAAATTTATTTTTGGGGTAGAGTGGTAAGGACCATTGATTTACGTCAAATAAACTTTTACGTAAAATTTCCAGATTCCAAAATATAGGAATTTCAAAATTGGACTGTTTTCAAAAAACATAAAAAATAAAAAGTTTTATTACAGAAAATAAAAGACATAGAGACCTTTCGTTTGAACCGTGGCACAACGTACTACCACGTTTGGTTTACAAACTATCACCTATTTTCGAAAATTAAAAAATTCAAAAAAATGAAAAATATAATTCCTGGTCCATAGCAAAGCCCCCATCAGCTCGAGTCCAACGACACCTCATTCGTGACACTCCGACCATGGGTTCGACAGAAAAGTCTATTTAAATGTTTCAACTTCGCGCGGCGGCCATGTTGGTTTGTTGGGCACAGCCACGTCAAGTGGGGCAGAACCCCTCCTACTAACCTACTTTCCTAGCCTTATTGGTCCTTGAGATATTAACAACAACAACAAAAATTAGTTAAGCCCTTTGGCTCAATTTGGATAAATTCATGGGCCAGTCCATAGGGACCAGTCCAAAAGGACCGGTCTAAAGGGATTAGTCAAAAAGGGCTTGTCAACAGGGACCCATCAACAGGGACTTGTCAACAAAGACCCGTCAACCATGACCCGTCAACAATGACCTGTCAAAAATGACCTGTCAACAAGGACCCGTCAAAAAGGACCTGTCAACAGGGACGTGTCAAAAATGATGCCCTTCAAAAAGGACCCATCCAAAGGGGCTAGTCAACAGGTATCAGTCTAAAGAAACAAATCAACATGGATCAATCAAACGGGGTTATCGCCACAAGGCTTACATGTACTCATTGATTATTTATTGGTTTGCCTATCGACAAGCGCCGCTTGGAATACTTTTTGATCACCCCTCGTGGGTTGGGTTAGGTTAGGTTACACTACAGCCGCCATCTTTAACAAGCTCGCCCTCTTACAAAAACTATGAGTGGGCATGCGTAAAAACAAAAAACAAGCATGTTAAATCATAGTGGCTTTCCACCGTGCACATGTCTCTTGTGTGGAACAACGTTTAATTCCATATTGGCACTCAAACTCTCACATGTTGCACTTGAAAAGTGAGATTTTCTAAAAAATTAAAATTTTACCCCCTATTAGGGGTAGGTTTTATTTCTGAGGTGGAAATGTGTTATCCATTGGAAAGGGGGTGTCAGCCCTAGTTCAATGACACCTTATTGGTCAAAATCCGACCATGGGTTCGAGAGATATCGCACCACCGACATCTTGTGTGGAGTAATGTGGAGGTGGATGCTGTAGAACCCCTACAAAACCACTACTAACCTAAGAGCGTTATATACATTCTTAATCTATCCAATTTAGCTTCACACAGGTGCAATTAGTGGAAGGTTCTTTAACATACCATAAATCTATGACATGGGACCGCTGGCTTTACTTCCCTTCCGAAGGAAGACATACTGAGGGATTTTAACGCTCTTAAAAAGTGACGGCTTCGGCCGGGTTTCAACCCGCGATCTTGGGCATAGAAGCTCAGCATGCTAGCGACTATGCCACCGAAGACGCCAGTTTCAACGTTCAACGCCAGTTGCTGGATGCGGTGGTATCTAGTAGCCAAGTTCAGAGCTAGGTGTCATTGACGGTAGCATTTGGTAACAAAGGTAGGAACTACTTGAAATTGATCGTCTGCAGTCCTTACCTGAATTACAGATAACACAATCTAATACAGCCATCAAAATTAACACCGGTTATCAGACATATTCCACTCATACCCAAAATACACGGGGCTACATGACCCAGTTATCGCAGCCCCTAAACTGAGGAACCAACCAATGGAATGATTGTGGCGTTGTTTTCTAAGGAAGGAATGAAGTTTGCAGTTATTGTGATACTTAAACTCTCTTTATCAAAGTCACTGGATTCTCCTTTTACAGTACACGGAGTAGCAGCCATTGGGCGTGGCTTTTCATTTTAAGAAATCGACAAGAATAGGTTGGAATTTGAATTCGGGGCTACTTGGTAAAAAGTGAGTAGCTCAACCACTCAACTAGCAAGCCTCAATGGAGGTTCAGATATGGTTTGAATGGACCTCTTTGAGACAGTAGGTACAAATCTGATAAATCTCTTTTTAGGAATAGATATTCACTAGCGTAAAATGTGCTGCTAGGAAGGAATGGAAGTTACAGAAGTAAATTACGACATTTCAACAATTCACGATGGTAACCGTTTCTTACATGCTTCTTTTACAAACCTGTAACTATTGTGAATAACCATGTTGTTGTTAATTCATTTTAGGAGTTTAGGACAATTTGATAATCAGCTCTATGTACTTAAGTGAGTGTTGGGTATATGTGATAACTTGTGCTTATCTTGTAATTGTATGCGTAACTGTAATAATTACCAGCCTGTTTCTCATGTCTATTAACTACCGGTTTGTTTCTGTGAAGATTTTAGATCACCCTCCTATACTGTACTTTATTCCAATACTTTTCAAAATGAAAAATATTTCCTTCCAATTAACATATTTTCTCTGCCTGCAGATGCCATTAACGTTCTTATTCTTCCTTATTCTACAATCCATGACCAGCCTGAGACTTAGTGCAGCGTCTCTTGTTCCTGCGTTTCTCCTAAGACCAAACCTACTTTCTAACAATTTTATATAGCCTACTTGGGCATTTCTCTTTCAACAATTCTTTCTCTTCCTTACACCTGTTGTTACCTTATTTTTCAGACGTCAGTATTCCAGTTTTCCCCTTTCATCTCTTGCACTCTTGTTCTTCCCCCTTTCATCCATTGATTCTCCTATATGGTGAGTGTTCCGGGATATTGTTACCTATTCTTTCTTTTCTACCAATGATTTCCTCTACATATGTTGACACTTGAATCTTCAAAAGTGCCCATTCCTCTGGATTGGAAGTCCGTTCAAAGGTGTTCATTCGTCCTTGCTTTATATTCCTATTGAAACTTTTGTTCACGTTCTTTTCTTGCAACTTGTCATTAGCTCACGTTTTTGTCTTCTGTGTTTTCTTCAGTTTCTTCAGTTTTAACTTGCATTTGATAGTAACCATGTTGCGGTGAGAGATTATGTTGTTCCAGGGAAATGTTCCAGGAATTCAAAATCTCCTGGACTCATTCATGTATATATCCTTATATTGTAGTTGTTGAATAATGTGTTAGCATTGACTAACTTGTGTTTGGTTCAGAGTTCTTTCAGGCTGCTTCCTCGACCGTTCCTTTAAGCCAGTAAAAATAGCCCTGCTACCGTCCCTTCCTACGCTTTTACCCCGTGGATTATCCGTGTTTGTTTGATCGTGTACCATGGCCGCGAGGGCAGTTTTAGCAAGTCTGGAAATCGCAGGTTCAAATCCCGGCACTGACAGCCGGTATTCTGACTGTTATTTTTCCACGGGGCTGTTGCGTATTCTCTCCAGACGAATGCCAGAATAGTACCTTACTTCAAGTCACCCTTGACATAATGGAATATTTAGTATTTCCAGCCGTTCTCTAATCTGCATTGATACAATAATGATATATGGGTGGTCGCCAGTCTACTAGCTGATGATTAGTTAGTTAGTTATTGTTGTTTTAAGGGGCGGAACTACGAGGTCATCTACCCCTCTTAACACAGATTAAACTAGGCCTATATAAATTTGGAATGTTATTTAAAATTTAGAGATGGACACCTAAATTTGAAAAGACCGAAAAGTAATAAAACAAAAAGAACAACTAATAATTAGGCTATAATATAAACAAAAATTATGGAAAAACAAAAATTATTTAATGTACACTGGAAAATTTAGATCGCTGGCCCTAACTCACTCACACTTATGAAGCGGATGACGAGATCAGCAGCCACCACGTCATCGGCTAATATAAGTTTGTGTGTCATCTGCAAACCAAGGTTTCTTCGTAACTAGTTGATGGCTTGTAAACAATAAACATTTATGCATATGGTAGAGCACAGAAGACTACTTTCTCTCGAGACGTTGGGTGATACTATCATCAACCAGAATGCATTAGTTAAGATAGCAAGATCATAAATATACTTTACTATAATGTGTTAAAAAACTTACACATGTGGTGGTAGAGGGATCCGTAACAAAAGAGCTGACTGTGACTCTGACAAAATAAGAAAACATTTTCACTCTTTCCCTGATCTCGAAATGCTTCCAGAGGTGAGCACATGAATCCATTCTACATCAATGATGTGAATATCACGTACCACTTCTAAAGACAATTGTGTTTTCAGTAGATTTTTTTTACATACATTCAATCTCGTTTTACTTCTATCGTCATGAAATATGATATAGGAACACAAAACCAATGCGACGTAGTAAGGACATCTCCCTTTTCTTCTTACATCTTAGTTTTTTTACATACATTCAATCTCGTTTTACTTCTATCGTCATGAAATATGATATAGGAACACAAAACCAATGCGACGTAGTAAGGACATCTCCCTTTTCTTCTTACATCTTAGTTTTTTTACATACATTCAATCTCGTTTTACTTCTATCGTCATGAAATATGATATAGGAACACAAAACCAATGCGACGTAGTAAGGACATCTCCCTTTTCTTCTTACATCTTAGTTTTTTTACATACATTCAATCTCGTTTTACTTCTATCGTCATGAAATATGATATAGGAACACAAAACCAATGCGACGTAGTAAGGACATCTCCCTTTTCTTCTTACATCTTAGTTTTTTTACATACATTCAATCTCGTTTTACTTCTATCGTCATGAAATATGATATAGGAACACAAAACCAATGCGACGTAGTAAGGACAACAGCAATCTCAAATCTCGCTTTTCTTCTTACATCTTAGTTTTTCTCCGACTGTCGCAACAGTCCCCATATCTGAATTCCATCACGGATAACCTTCATTTATTATTTCATTGAATTGTCATTACTACCCTCAGAAATAAAACAGTCAAGCAGGCTCTTCTTTTCGTGACCAACTACTTCCTTTAGTTCACCAAATCACCTCTACAATAATTCCAAAACCGCAGCAGCCATCTTGCACGTCTTAGTAACGCTTCTTTAGTTCTGCGTTTTACCACAATAACAGCTTCTGCCGCCATCTTGCACGTTACCTATATAAAGTCTGTTGCACATCCATTTTGATATCTTCTCTATAGTGTCTTTACTCTATGATAGTAAATCCTGGTGCAGATTAAAAGACAACAATACAAGTACATCTTGAATTTTCTCATGAAAGCTACAATTATTCCTCCTTCCAACAGCCCATCGCAATTGCACCAGTTCACATATAAACGATCCCTATCACGATTTCTGGACTCGTTACAATAACTTACCTCAGAATGATTAGTGTTTCCTCATAGTCCTATTTAAATTCTTCATGATATTCTTTACTGATAGGCATATAGAATTTTACCACAGTGATGCACACTTAGGTTTGGAATGGATTTTATCTACAATAATCCTTTCACCATATTGCCCTTGATGCTCTAGTTTCAGAATTAATGAGACCTAGATCCACGCATAACCGTTGTTTGATTTAGTGCTAATGTTCCTGATGAATTCAAGACCAAGTATGTTGTGATGGAAAGAGAAAGATTAACTCCTGGGAACATAATAGTGGAAGGGAAGAAAATTGAGCGTACGTGTAGTTTTAAAAATCTTGGTTCCCTTACAACCGATGAAAACAGTAACTTTGAAGAAATTAAAGAGAGGATTAATGCCGGTAATAGATGTTATTTTCCAACTACCTTTCTGTTGAAATCCAGAATATTATCACGTAGATGTAAAAAACCATTTATAAAGTGATCATACGACCGGTAGTAACCTATGGGTGTGAGACATGGGTGATGACACGGCGAAGTGAAGGTCTACTCAACAGATGGGAAAGGAAGATATTGAGGAAAATCTATGGACCTATCCAAGTGAATGGGGAATGGCAAGTGCGCACAAATAAAGACATTTATAAGCTGTTTAATGAACCTCCTATCACTACAGAAAATAAAAGAGCAAGTATCCGTTGGCTTCGTCAAATGCAGCATATGCCGGAAAGTCGGCCCACGCGTGAGGTCTTCCAATGTAGGTCAAAATGAAGAAGGTTAGTTGGACACCCAAGGAAACGCTGGTTGGATGACGTGGAGGAAGACCCCCGCGCCGTTGGAGTTAGAAACTGGAGGAAACGAACGGAGGATCGGGATGGTTGGAGACTTGTGGTGGGGCAGGCCAAGGTCCTTCGTGAGCTGTAGTGCCTCCGGGAAAGGTAAGGTATCCTCTTCTTCTTGCCAGCGTTCTTCACCAACCCCAACCAAATCAAACTTCAACTGATCCATTTTCAAGTTCTCTAATTTACAACTACCGGTACCTATAAGACTTCTACAGAGGTGTGCGAATTATTAGACTCAACGCCAATTATCCAAAAGTACATTTATATTTTTCATGATTTAATGTTTACAAGGTGCTTCAATTGTTTCAAATACAGTATTTATCCAACAGTTTTAATTACATTTTGTTTTAAGGAAATAATAGTGAAATGATTTTATAGAATTTCCACCAAATGGGGAGCCTTGTTAACTTATTCTACGTTTCGTATGAATTTAAATCAGAGGTACTCAACGTCTTTTTACTCTTCAACTATTCAAAGATTCGTGGACCATGGTTTAAAATCACCTGATTTAGTGGGTACATTCCAATGTCAAAGAGAAAACGGACCCAGATCAGGTATCCCTAGGAATACCCAGCCTTGGGAACAGCAAGAGAGAACGTTACCGCTGAGCCACGCAGCTAGCTGGAGTAAGGTATTATACCGGCATTTGTTTAGAGGGAGTGTGGGTAAACCCCTGGGGAAACCAACACTCAAGATAGCCGTCGTCACTGCCGTGATTCGATCCTGCAACCTCGGGAACAGCAAGCGAGAATGTTACCACTGAGCCACGCAGCCAGGCGGAGTAAGGTATTATACCGGCATTTGTTTAGAGGGAGTGTGGGTAAAACCCTGGGAAAACCCACACTCAAGGTAGCCTTTGTCAGTGCTGGGATTCGAACCTGCAATCTCCATAGTTTCTGCAGGTGCCCGCGTGGACGTGGTGCACGATAAAACGAGTATGTCTACGCCGCGGGATGCAAAGTTCTTAAGCAATTGAAATAAAGTTCGGTCCTGCTCAGCGGAACCCGATGGTGCTACTGTTGTTGTGGGTGTTTTCCAAAAGCAATTCCTAATGAGAATAGTTATACGTCTACAGGGGAGAGAACAATACTAACCAGCGTCCTAAAACATGACAACAGGAGTTGTCAATAACATTATTGTGACTGAATTACATTCTTTATTTGATTCTAATAAATTACACACTTCTGTACTTCTCGTAACGTTCCACGCTCCGACCCGCTTAGACTACCTTAATAGATATCTAATATGTCACCTTTGAGATGATAGCCTCCTCTCGGGTAGTCCCCACCCGGAGATACAAACGGGGGACTGGTTAAACTACATATAGGAAATTAACTGAGGAGGGAGGAGGAAATTAGTAATTGTAATTTTGTTTAATTATGCTCAGAGAGGTGCTTATCCTAAGAAACAACATAATGGCTGTAGTTTCCCGTTGCTTTCAACCGTGCGATAGTGAAAAACTCAACCATTAATTAGCTGATGTTAAGCATGTCTTTACTGTGTATAGGACAAGTAAAGCATTGACAAATTCTGAAAGGTTGCTACTCCCCTTAACGAAAATCCAATTAAAAACTATTTATCTCTTTGTATGAATTTTCTGTTTGTCTGCTTATTACGGATCTTAATGACATTTCGAGCGAAGACTTCTCAATAATAGATAATCAATAATAAGCAATAACTAATTGGTAAGGAAACGTAAGCATTACTCGTATTCACTATAATAGGATATATTCAAATCTCCCTGAATTATTTAGATGAGTGTGTTGTTAATATAGAATGCATTCAATTAATACTACATTTTTTAAATTCGTTTCCGATTAATATAATTATGTTTTGCTACATAACATACTAGTATTTAAGAATAAATGTCTTACACGGGGAGGGGGCGGGGGAAACTAAATTGGGTATAAATAGGCTACGTTTTATGTTTTTCTAAGGGAAGTTGACAACGTATCCGAAAAACATAGTACTGTATAGTTTACGGCATCGTTACTCACGAGATATCGTAGAAAACAGGTGCACTAGAACTTAGTATTTATTTATTTATCGTATGGCTTTCAGTGCCGGGAGTGTCCGAGGACATGTTCGGCTCGCCTGAGTCTGTAGCTGCTTCCAGTGGACACCATAAAGGGTGAGCTACAAGTTCCGTTCAATTTCACGTAGTTCCAACTTTCGCCACCAGATATCAATGATACCTAGCGGTGAACGTTGGAACTCTCATAGAGCGTTCTGACGAAATCTAACCTAACAAATTTTGCTTTACACAAGTTTAGTATGTGAAAGGATCTTCTACGTGCCATAAATCTATGACATGGGACCGCCGGCTTTACTTCCCCTCCGAAGGAAGCCATACTGAAGGATTTTTAACGCTCTTAAAAATCCGACGACTTCGGCCGGGTTTGAACCCGCTATCTTGGACATAGCAGTTCAGCATGCTACCGACTACGCCACCGAAGCCGCAGACTTAGTAAAGACATCAAGACAACTTTAATTGTAGTGCGCATACGCATTGCTTTGTTGTTAATTCTTGTAAGGAGTTAGGGACATTTGGACATCAGCTCTGAGCATGCTAAATTTGTCTGATAACCTGCATTGCTGTGATGACTGTAGTAGTGTGTGTTACCATCAGCATTGAGGCTATGGTCATGAAACATCGACTTCGTTGGACAGGTCATGTCGTTCGTATGCCTGATTTTCGCCTTCCAAAGCAAATTATGTACGCTCAACTGAAGGATGGCCGTCGGCACCAGGGTGGACTACAAAAAAGGTTCAGAGACGTCTTAAGTCAGACGTGAAGAATTGCCACATCAGCACCACTAACTGGGAAACAAAAGCAGCTAACCGCCTGGTATGGCGTCGTCTTACCCACGAAGGTCCTAGGAACTTTGAACAAGAACGACGGAGATTTGAAACTAAGAAGCGGATTGCTCGGAAAGAGCGGGCGTTCCTCAGGATGAATAACCCACAACAACGGGATTTCAACGCTGGCAATGTTTGTCAGCACTGAGGAAGAATTTGTGGCTCGAGGGTTGGCCTGCATAGTCATAAAGGACGCTTAGACTCACAAATAACATCTGAGGAAGACAATCATACTCGTCAGCGAGTGATAGCCTATCATCATCACTGTATTAGGGACAGGGATGGGAAAGACGCCCCGGGATTTGAAGTAAGGTATTATTAATAATAATGGTTTTTTACGTCCCTTTTAACATTTCTGGCCTTTAGAGACGCCGGGGAGCCGGGATTTTGCCCCGAAGAGGATCTTTAACGTGCCAGTAAATCTATTGACACGGCTCACTCACATTTACGCACCCTCAAATGCCAGCTAACTACGCCAGGATTCGATCCTGCAATCTTAAGGTTAGCAAGCGAGAACGTTACTGCTGAACCACGCTACCAGCCGAAGTAAGGTATTATATCGGAATTTGTTTAGAGGGAGTGTGGGTAAACCCCTGGGAAAACACACACCCAAGATAGCCATTGTCCGAGCCGGGATTGGAACTGCAATCTCCGGACTTTCTGTAGGTGCCTGCGTGGGCATGATGCACGATATAACGAGCTTGGCTACGCCGCAGGGTGCAAAGTTCTTTAGCAATTGAAGTAAAGTTCGGTATGATGCATGGGTCACCGATTCGAACCATCTCTAGTACACGTGTAGGGTATGACCAGGAGTATACCAGGTGCAAGTAGTAACGTGCGCTTCTTAGCCGATTCCGAGAAATTAATTATACATTATTCGTATTTGCTGTATTGCGTTCATGTGCGCTGTACGTTGACATGAAGCCATGGAGCGCGTGGTGCAGCGGTGAGAGTCCTGTTTCGTAAGCTTGGGATCACTGGATCGAATACCACTGGTGATCGTTTTTTTACATAGGCAATTCGTACAACTGTAGGAATCGTGAATAATGTTCATTTTGCAGTCAATTGTAATAACGTGTTTTGTGAGCGGGAAAAGGGATTCTGAAATCATCGTATGGGGGTGAACGTTTGTGACATTACATAATGTACAGTCGGGGCATTGCAAATACATTGGTATTATACATGGTCAAGTGTATTCTATTATATGTATACGTTTATGCACTGAAGGCCCAGTCTGTTCCGTTAATTGCACGTCAGTGAACCATAAGACCACCCCGTACCCCGCAAGTAGTGTCTCATGCTATGGGTATTGGTTGGAAAGTGTTCGGACCTGGCGAGGTCACCTGCACACAAACTAACGATAACGGTGGGCAGTTGTACTAACAGCAAATACTGTGAATAAAGGTATTCATTCATCAATCTCCTGTATGATTTATTCCGACTCCCTTTTCCCGCTCACATAACACGTTATTACAATTGATTGCAAAATGAACATTATTCACGACTCCTACAGTTCTACGAATTGCCAATCTTTACAAAATAAAAGAATGGTCACCGGTGAGATTCGATCCAGTGATCCCGCGCTTACGAAGCAGGGCTCTTACCGCTGAACCTCACGCTCCTTGGCTTCATGTTAACGTACAGCGCACATGAACGCCGTACACCAATTACGAATAATTAATAATTAATTTCTCGGAATCGGCTGAGAAGCGCACCTTATTACTTGTACCTGGTATACGCCTGGTGTTGCCCTACACGTGTAACAACGATGGTTCGAATCGGTGACCCATGCATCGTATCATCCCCTTCAGCGGAACCTGATGGTGCTACTGTGTTGTTGTGGTTGTTGATTGGTTTAGGGGTTTTGCGACATCGTGGTGATGTAGCTGCTTGTACTTAGGTATGTGTAGAATTTTTCTGGCCTGATATCCTGTGTTATTGTGTTAAATATATTAGTGTGTGTATTTGTTAATCAGATAAGGATTGAAATGGAGGTGGCCATGGCCACAAGCTAGGAACTATCCCAGCATTTGCGTATAGTAGAAGTGGGGAAACCACTTCCAAGGTGGCTCAGATGAGATTTGAACCCTCCTCTTCTCATTGAACAAGCAATGAAGGAAATTGTAGAAAAAGTTAAAGTGGGAGCATAGCGTATAGAAAGGTGAGAGTGAAGATTCAAGGAGAAATAATTTCAACTCTGAGATTTGCCGACATCGTAATCTTGGCCGACACGCCTGAGGATTTGAATGAGTTTTTGAATGGTATGGACTCCGTCTTGAGGAAAGAATTCATGATGAAAATTAATAAATGTAAAACAAAAATATGGAAATTCAGCCTGAAAACAGAAACCTCTATGGACATCAAATTGGCAGGTGAAAAGCTGAAGGAAGTACGAGGCATCTTTTACTTAGGAAGAAAAATAACCAGTGATGGACGAAACAAAGAAGATATAAAAAGTAGGATAGCTCAGGCAAGGAAAGCATTTCTACAAAAGAGGAATCTGTTAATATGAAATATAGATTTAGTTATTAGGAAGTCATTTTTGAAAGCCTTTGCCTGGAGCGTGGCACTCTATGGAAGTGAAACTTGGACTATTGGTGCAGAAGAAAAGAGGAGAATTGAAGCATTTGAAATGTGGTGTTATAGGAGAATGATGATGATCAGACGGGTAGATAGAATTACAAACGAAGAGGTATTAAGACAAGTGGGAGAGGAGAGATGTTTCTGGCGACTGCTAATGAAGAGAAGAGATAGGTTGGTAGGACACATACTAACACACCCAGGAATAGCAATCTTAGTAATGGATGGAAGGGTCTAGGACAAGAACTGTACGGGTAGACCAAGGTTAACAGATTGCCTCGGATGTAGGGTGTGGTAGCTATGTAGATATGAAACGATTACCTCAGGACAGGGAGGCATAGATAGCTACATCAAACGAGTCAAAAGACTGAAGACTCAAACAACAACAACAACAACAAAAATTAATCCTCATCACTTTTCATTTTTTCATCAGAGTATAACAATACAGTACATTTCAAATCCTGAATGAGCGGTAGGACATTAATAGACATCATTTTCAACTTCCGTTATTTATTATTTAATTCTAGGTAATCGCTGTGTTTTATGGTGTATTTGGTCATCCATTATTCGCCGTCCATGGACAAATGCCAAAGGGGGAAGTGATAATCCTTCTTTGTTACGAGCGACAGACAGACTGCGCTGGAGAAGTCCCCTGAATAATTTGAAGGGCTTCACAGGTGACAACTGCGAGTTTCGAACATTTACTGTCGTAAATATTGAGTTCTTCAAGGGCAGTTGACAGCGTACAATCCCGGCTATTCTCCATCACTCACGCAGAGCCCAATTTATAAAACGGATAGGATGGTGCATCCAGGAAACACTCTGGACTCTCTCTCTATAACACAACATTCAAGTGCGGGAAATACAAAATAAAAATCCTCCTCTCAGTTTGTTTTGAAGTTAACATAGTACAGTGAGTCCGGGAATGTTCTCCGCAGCGCCTACATGCGTCTGCGAGAGCTAGCTACAGAAGTTACTTTGGCAGCACGGCTGCCGCTTGCATGATATTAGCCTTTCACGAAATGATTGCCGGCGGTCGAGATGGGAACTATTCTTTGTTTACTTGTGTCACACGTCAGTTTGCTTCGTTGACAGGTACAGTTGCGCGAGTAGGATATGACTCAGCTCAAGTAGCCTCTGTCATCGTTTGACTGTCCGTGGTGACATGAGCTCCTATGACGCGCAATGCTGCTTGACTTATGTGTAGAATGCATTCTGTCATCGCTGTGTTCCCTAATAACAAGCAAACAGTATACTTTGTACTCACCACAGCCATTCATAACAGATGCTGGAAGTGCTGACAACACATACGCTCGCTAATTGCAATAAACATTGACGATTTCGACAGGCTACAGCTCACACATGTGGGATTCACCCTGTCAAAGACACCGTGCTACCAACTAGACCGATGAGGGAACCACTCACAGATGCACGTAACCAGGGCGGAGAACATTCTCGGGCGCCCTGTAGTTATAAAAGTAGCCTTTATAGAGTACACATTGTTTACCTCGGTTAGGTGTAGTAAGTTCCATAGTAGCAACTAACCTGCTAGTATGATTTTCACACTACAAAGGTTATAAATGTTCTGGTAAGGGAATATTTATATTTAATATGTATAGTTTGAAGTGAAAGCAAAGTGGTAGAAAAGACACCGTGCTACCAACTAGACCGATGAGGGAACCACTCACAGATGCACGTAACCACTGCGGAGAACATTCCTGTATTATCGTGTCAGTACGTAGACCACTCTGATATAACCGTCATCAGCACATAGATACTGCAACTAAGGCAACCTATGCAACTTCCCCTACCGTTCTTGACCCCCACCCCCACCCCACCCCCACCCCCACCCCACCCCCACCCCACCCCCAATATTTCAGTATTTTAATTCTATTCTTCTTTTTTCTTTAGGCCCTATACTGTATGGCCGGCCCCGTGATGTTGTGGTAGCGCTCACACTCTGAGGCCCAGGGATTGGTTCTCGGCTCCGTCAGGGATTTTAGAAGCTGACGTGAGGGATGGAGCAGGGTGCACTGAGCCTCGTGTGGACAATTGAGTAGCTGCCTGACAGAGAGTTAGCGCTCCGATCACGGAGACCAAGATTAACGACCGAGGGGACGTTCGGACGACGCGTTACCCAATGATCTGCAGACCAAATGGCTTGGTAGCGGTCGCTTTGTAGTCCAAGGCTGCAGTGTTTGGTTTGGTTTGGATTGATCCTGTATAGCCATGCAGCAAGATCCAATCAGAATATTTAAAGCTATATTTTTATCCTACTTACGATTTTTGCAAAAAGTGAAATTAGACTTATGAGATCTACACAGGGCCACACAGGGCCAAAGATTGTGTGCCTGTGTGTGTGTGTGTGTGTGTGTGTGTGTGTGTGAGGAGTCTCTGTGTGTGTGAGTGTGTGTACTCTGAATGTCGCCCCCCCATCAATTCAAACACGGTGAACCGAATTGAACGCAATTAGGTACAGAGGTAGAACTGGCAAAGGGCACCTCAGTGTCAAGTTTTATATCGCCGCCATCTTTACCAAAAATGAATGGCGGCCACTCAAACGTTCAAAACGTAAAATTAAATAACTACTAACCAAATCATCCAATCTCTACCAAATTTGGTAACAACATACCTTCATAAAGGACGCGTCTTGTGATCAAACTACAAGGTCATCCATAATAATCCACCGTACTATTTCAGGATGGCGGCCATGCGAATTATGCAAACTTTATAATCCATATCATGGGATTCACCAGTTCCGATTATTGGTTTAACGGTTCTAAAGGAAGAGGCATGTACGAAATTAAAAGGTTATTTTGTAATCCCATAGTGCTGAAGTGATTTTAAAAAGCTGAGTCGTCTCAGTTACAAGGCAAGATGGTAGCGGATATCCTGTGCCTGACTTATATTTCACTAATTTGAGTATTGCATGCAATATAGCGTACTGATACAAAATAAATGAACTTTGTATGAAATGCTTTATATATAAATAACCAACTCCACTGATGAAATCGTTTAGTCTAAATCATCATTTGCTAGCCCGGTCTATGTAACTCGTTTCATATCGGACAATGTTCGTTGGCACGTTTGGCTCCGTGGTAAAGTGTTGGCCTATTACTCATATGGCTATGGTTCAAACCCCATCAGAGTTAGGTTTTTTGGCTTGAATTTTTTTATATTTATTGTGTTGTAATGACTCAGACGTTTTAAAATTAAGCATTATATTGTGCATAGTACCCTGGAAAATATTTTTTATTTTTTATTTACTCAATTTACCCTCGAGGTTGGTGGTTCCCACGGACTCAGAGGGGGAACTCACCACTACCGCATCTAGGGCAGTGTCCTGGAGCTTGGAACATCTGGTTGGGATGGATACAACTGGGGAGGTGTGATCAGCACTTCGCCCAGGCGGCCTCACCTGCAAAGCGAGCAGGGGCCACATGAGGGATGGGAAGGGATGGAAGATTGGGATGGATAGGCCAGGAAGAGGTAAGGAAGCGGCCGTGGCCTGACTGTAGGTACTGTCCCCGATAATCCGGATAGTAGGCTGTCAGATATCCGCCCCCTCAATCGGATTGCCAATAATCAATCGCACCGGCACAGCTACATCAATGAAAATGGCACTGACAGATACTATCGAGATTAGAGCACAGTAGTTAACAAGAAATTATTGTGGAACACACCAAAATATACGGGGGTTCATACTTACCTTTACTTACCTATTCAAATTAATCTCGGGTTTGGGTTGTCAACTGGATCACTTAAAGTATGCCCTCACAATAACCTCCACCACGATATTTAAAATGAACCAAGACGACAACAAGAAACTTTAAACTGTACAATAATTTATTTCACATAAAGGAATAATATGACAAAATAGAACAACAAAATATACGTGGCGATCATAAGCCATTGTCAATGTAATCATGTCCTCCTATAGGACTTGTAGACTTTGCATACAAAATTTCAGCTTTCTAGCTCAAAAGAACGTGATAATAATAATACACATGGAATGAATAAGGGAGTTGGGACGAGACATATAGCAATTGTTTTCCTTTTAATAAACATCACACTTTATTTATAACTGCTAGGCTGCTATGCAGGTGACCTTGGCCTCTAACATACAGTTGTCTGGCCAGCTGCGATCCACCGTGCATCATGTCGCATGCTCGCATCGTCAAATGGACTCACCTGTCCAGCCAACGTTAGCATATGCTAGTTACCTCAGAGCCTAGCTCCTTCTCAAAACACTTTAAATATTCACGTCTCAGCTCAAATATTATCACGCAAATCTTTTAAATGCTCCATCCAAATATCACTGGATTACTCTAAGAATCCCAAAACTTGTTTAATTATAAATTCCAATGTATAATTAGCGTTGTTTAGAGTATATTAACCAAACGTTTAAATGTTTATAACAAATACTCATTAATTATTTATAACAATTTAAATTGTTTATAATATTGTCTAACGACAATTGAAAAATTTATACACTCCTCTCTAAATTCCTTTCATTTAAAATTATTATTAAAGATATTTACATAATTATTTACAATATTAATATTATTTGTTTTAGAAACACATTAAACCACATGTTTATCCGGTTGATAATTATTCAAATCGTGGTGATATAATCGACCAATGAAGGTTAGTTATATTTAAATTTTAGATTCAGGTTTAATAAGCTTTAATAATTAGTATTATTATTATTATTTGTGACGGTAACCTCCATTCAAAATCGTTATCTCAAATTATTTAAACACTCTTGTTAATTTTAACAGTAACTTCACATGATTAATTTTCAAAGGACCTGGACAATACACTCAGCGGAAAAATACCTCGCTCAAACGCACAAAATTGCACAAAATAGGCCCAGAATTCATCATATATCTCAATATATATGGCATCAAAATCTTCCACATACAAAAAACCTCCACTTATAAATTCATTAACTTCATTAATTACTGTGGGAATCTCCTTCACTTATTACAGGGCATTATTCATCAGCGACTTTTACACGTCCACTGAACTAACGATTATACATCCATAGATCCACTTTAAAAATTCTTATATTCATAAATTGTATCAAAACTGTTATTATCTTTAACCTTCGTGGGTTTCATTCATGAATCGATATGAAGTCAAAATTTGCCAATCACAAATATATTTAATAGCAAATACGATTAGACACGCCTCCCTGGTCTATCAAAATTGAGATTAATATCTTCAAAGTATCGCAGTATAAAAATACTATCTTCAATCAAAGTTCATCTAAACTGCATAATAGTCGAATAGAATCCAATTAGACTGTGGAATGCAAACATTATTGTTCCAATCTAGAATTGAGAAAAACTCCTATCAAATGTTCATTACTATAGTGTATTCAATAAATCGTAATCAAAGTTCATATTTCATAAAATTGTCTATAATGCAATGGTATTTCAGAACTGACGATAAATGTCTATCTTGCAATCATGTTCATAAAACGACTAGTATTTCCAAGATCGTCGACAATAATAGATTTTAACGCTCTAAAATCTTTTAATTATTCTTCTTTCTTGAGGATGACAGAAAATTGGTCAAAGTAATTTACTGAAAAGAATTACTTTAATAAAATGACACGCTGTCTGAATTCAAATATGCCATAGAAAATCGTTAACTTTACAGTCAAATCGTGACTACAACAATATGCAAATTACTGAAAGAATATAAATTATCAGTCTCAACTGATCCAAAATTATTTAAATATGACAATGACATAATAATGTCTCAATATATCGTAGAAAAAGGCATAACTCATCAAAGTGTACTGAGTACAGAAATATCAAGCAAGAAAATGGGGCAAAATATATGGGACAGAAAATATGGGAAAAATGGTTGCTCAGATATCGCTAAATGACTCAAATAAAACAAGAAACGTTCACGACTACCTTATCTGTTGATTGAAGTTCTAGAGGAAAATTTCCAAAGAAGTCTGCTGATAGTTCCATTTCACCAACGTAAAGATGTGCTCTGACCTCGAAACTGGAACCAGCGCCCTCGGAGAATAGAACTGCTTCCTCCTCCGGAAATTGCACTGCTCTGTGTATACGATAGACATCCTTCTGGCAAAACTCTTCTTTGTGAGCCGGGTCCACCCTGGCCTCTCTTGAAAGTTCCCTGAAGTTCTGGCAAACTCTTCTTTGTGAGCTGGGTCCACCCTGGCCTCTCTTGATAGTTCCCTGAAGTTCTGGTAGAAATTCGCCATGAAGTTTATTGCAATCATTTTCCGCAGAAATGTTCATAGTTGTAGAGTATGAAAATCTTTCCACTGCCATTTGATAGAAATCAGCGTCGGACCACGATGCATGAGTGTAGTTGGATGTTCACTACATGCTCGCTTTTGTAGAAAGACGATTAGCGAAGTTCCATGCTCCTATTTCACTCCATTGATATATGTCCCAATTGCATTAAAGCCTTAGCCTTCCATCTCAACTTCCGTTATGATAATAGTTGAAAGAACTGCCAGATTATAATGTTCCATAGTAGAATGTAGCGTTGTATCACCAAATGCAATATGTAGTATCACGGTTACAATACATGTGTCAGCCGTAGCGTAGAATATGATATTATAAAAGTGCTCCTCAGGTGGCGAGAAAATCACTTTTGTCTGCAGTCTTATTATGCCAATATCTTCCAAATTATATTCGTGAAAATGTTCAACTTTCCTACACACTTCAATACTGTTATGCACAATAGAATTAGCATACAGGCATTAGCTAACTCCAGATAGATTATCTTGTAGACTCGTTTATGCGTGCGTTTCAACTTCGCCTAGTTTCAAAAACCGTAAAATGGAACTGCTGCACGCTCCGTGCTCGTTCGATGCGGTTGGCTCTACCACACGCGCTAAAGACGACTTGCTTCACAGAATCACTCGAATTCTGACAATGTGATAATCAGCAAAACCACTATATGACACGAGAAAATGTGATATGAGAGCTTCTCTCTGCTGTGCAAGACCTTTTATCAACTTCTTAAGGGGCGTATCCATCCCTTCCATAGCTTGTTCCTCCGTCATGGCTAGAAGTTCTAACTTTGGCTATACTTGACGGATTTTCAAATTTCAAAAACTCAAAATTAATTTCTTCAAAATTCCAAATCAATGCCATAACTGAAAATGGATTTCCACAATTCTGCATTCCAAAAGTAATTAAATATGGTAGTTTCAGTAATCTCCGTCTCCCTCCAAACTATCATTCATTGGTTCGAGCCTTTCCTCCAATCGCGTAACTTCTTCCTTAGCACAATTCTTTGTTTCCCTGCGACTGCGTCGTAAATCTCAGATCTTTCTCGAACAAAATCATGACGTCACCAAGAATCTCAGCTCAATCAGCCTACTTGCATAAAGTCTGCGTCATCCGTGCCTACGTCATGAATATCCACGTCACAACTATGACAGCCATAACTTTATTCATATTTGCCAATACAGCCACCGTGGTCTCAGTATAATTCAATTTACGGGGGCATTCTCCCTTCACCACGTTTTAAAAACAGTTGCAAATAGTTTTTAAACTCTGTGTTATAAATATCTGAATTCACTTGAACACGAAATTGAATTATTGGCTTACTCTTGGATAATATTTCTTCAAGTTTCCAGCATTGAACTTGCCATTTACGACATTATTCTCATCATCGTAGTGTTCATAACAGTTGTTTCCATAAGCATTCGTAATTCTGAACGGACCCATGAACACTATTCCAAACTTGGGATATATTTTCTTACTCACATCAGCCTTGACAGGTCTGCGTAGTAATACCAGATTTCCAATTTCTAAGGGAGCACCAAAACGTTTTGCAGCTACTCTTTTCAATCGTTTTTGTGCTGCTTTCTGGAGTTGTTCTTTCGCTCTGTCAATTCTCTGCTGCCTTCCTAGGTCGGGATCTCTAGGAACGTGGTTGAAAAGATTGTCCCACGGCCTTTCTGGGTTTCTTCCTAGATGAAGTCTCATTGGCACTTCTCCTGTGCTCTCCTGCACTGTAGAATTTAGACACTCCTCAATAAGGGGTACAAATCTCACCCAACCAGAATGATCATTCGGACAGAAAATTCGACAAAATTTCGAAAATTCAGCCATATATCTTTCTGAAGAATTCGATTCTGGATAACGCACGCTTGAAAATATGTGCTTAATACCAAGCCTTTCCATATCTGCAGTAAATTCTAAGGATGTAAACTGAGCTCCATGATCCGATAGTAGATATTCTGGTTTACCAGCTTTTGGAAATACAGCATGTTCCAGTCTGCTTACAACGTTCCTCGTGTTAGCTTTTTGCATGGGACTCATTGTTACAAATTTCGAGAAGACATCAAGGGTAACCAACAGGAACTGATTACCCTGGTATCCCTTCGGACAGGGCCCAAATATGTCCGTCGCCATGAGTTCATTTGGTTTAGAAGGAATCATAGCCTTAGGTTTTCCTTTTAATAGAGCGGAAGCATACTTTGCTCTTTGACATTTATCACATGAACGAATGACATTAGCAATGCTGGAACGCATGTTAGTCCAAATAAACCTCTCTTTAAGAGTATCAAGAGTTTTATCCAGACCGGCATGTCCAGTTGCGTGATGAGCTACCCACACTAAATTGACAACAAGTTTAGGTGGCACGACTATTCGGAGCTTTGTATGCGCAGAGTCAGCATACTTACATACGATGTCTCCACTCAAGACAAAGTGTCGTGAATCTCTCTGAGTAGCTGCATAGTCAACATCAGTATTGTCCTTGTAACCCTTAAGGAACCTGTACATTTTCCTGATTGGAGCGTGTCTCTTCTGTGACACACCGATTCGGGCTAACCTCCTAACGGTCTCTTGATCTTGGTGCTCCAATTGTACATGGTGTATCTGCACATTTTTGATAGGGTTACGTGATAAAGCATCAGCCAGTAAGTTGTCTTTCCCAGGCTGATGGACGATAGTGGCGTTAAACTGTTGGGTGAACAAAGCCCAACGTGTCAATCTATCACTAGACATGTCAGTTTGCAGCATAAACTGAAGTGCTTTGTGATCTGTAATAATGATAACCTTGTGTCCCAGCAACATTTTTTTCCACGCTTGCAAAGCTGTTACAAAAGCTAACGCTTCTAGTTCTGTCGTAAAGTAGTTTTCCTCGTGTTTCTTTAACTTCCGACTAGTGAACGCAATGTAGTGCTTGTTGCCTGCCTCGTCTTTTTGGTATAAGACTGCACTAATGCCTATTCTTGATGCATCAGACTCAATATAGAACACCTTCTCAAAGTCTGGGTACTCCAGTTTAACGTTGTTTCTGAGCATCTCCTGTGCTTTCTCAAAAGCCTCGTCTGCTGCGGTACTCCATTTCCGTCTATTATTCTTCTTGAGTAAGTCATACAGAGGAGCCATAATTTCAGAGTATCTCGGACAGTGGCTGCTGATGAATTGGCATGCGCCTACAAATTCCCTGACTTGTTTCACCTTAGTTGGCTTTGAGAACCTTGTGATCGCATCTACTTTCTGCATGTTTGGATGATATCCATCCTTATCAATAGTATGCCCCAAGTAGTTGATCTCCTTCTTCAAGAATTGACATTTTCCAAAATTGACCTTGATATTGGCCTCCCTTAAATTTTCAAACAACTTTATCAAATGCACTAAATGTTCTGCGGCGTTGGGTGAAGATACAATTAAATCGTCAATGTAGCAGATTACATTTTCCTTTACTTCTTCAGTGAGCTTGCTATCAAGTGCTCGAATAAGTGCTGGTCCACTGTTGACCATTCCAAAAGGCATTCTCACAAAGACCCACGACGTCTGGTCAAATAAGAATCCAGTGTACTGCATACTTTCTTCTTCCAGTTGAACTTGGTAAAACGAAGATGTCAAGTCAAGAACACTGAAACGTGCTCTCCCTTTGAACTTTCTAAGCAGATCTCTAATCTTAGGTGGTCGGTCATTTTCTGGAAGAATCTTCAAGTTGATGGTCCGAGCATCGAGACAAAGACGTATCTGACCATTACTTTTCTTTACTACAGTGATGGGGTTTATGTAAGACGACGCCTGTTTTTTTTATAACCCCGTCTACCTCCATTTTTCTGATCAACCCTCGTACTTCTTGGTAGTATTTCTCAGGTATGGGGTATATTCTCTTTTGGTAAGGGGTTTCATCGGTCAGCCTTATCTTGTACTTATAGTCTTTAATCAATCCAGGCTTTTCATCAAAAATATCTTGGAATTCCTTTATCAAATCCTCAAATTCCCCCTGAATTTCTTCAAATCCTTCAGTTTTTCTACTGGGTATTTATGTTAGATTCTCCACTTCATTGATAATAGTATTTAAAATTTCTTCCCTAAGGTCTATCTCCAGACTGTTTTTCACGTCCTGTTCTTCGATCTCTTCTGTGATCATGTACCCATCATTAAAGCTAATACTCCTATTCTTCATGTCAGTAATGGCTCCAACTTTCGATATAAAATCGATTCCTAGCACAATATCGAAATGGATCTTGTTCACCACAATAAAGTTCTGTTCATAATTCCTTCCATTAATTTCAAAGTTCAACAACACTTGGATCTTGCATTTCACTGCCTTGTCTTGGAAGATTCCTCTCACTTTGACGGTAGAAACAGGTAGAACTGTCATGTTTTCTCCTTTTAACAGACTTTGATAGCATTCATCAGATATGATAGAAATAATTGCGCCGGTATCCATAAGAGCTTTGTACTGTTGGTCATCTATCAGTACAGAAATAATAGGTAAGGCACATGGTTTTTCCTCTTTGACGATTCCCCTCTCTTCTAATAAATCCTCATCAGTTACTTCATAAATTTCATTAATGGTGATTAGGTGTGGTGTGGCTAATGCATTCTCTCCTCTCTACTTTCTCTTCTGTCCTGTATTCCTGTTTTCCAAATTCTGCTGACTTGTAGAAGGACCAGGATCGATCACTACATCCTGTCTTTTCTTTTGGTTTTCAGCTTCCTTCTCTCGTAATTCCTTCAAATACTGCTGACTTTCTTTCTCTCTCTCTCTTGATACTTGTCGGGTGTCATAACCTGACCTTGAGAATTCTGATTCCGATTTTGGTAATTTCTATTGTAGCCCTGGTTATTGTAGTATCTACCTCTTCCGTTATTATAATTCCCTCTATTATTGTTCCAGCCTCTTCTTTGCTGATATGGACGGTAACCTTGTGATCTGTTGCGAAAATAATTATTCCTATGAGGACCTACATTTTCAGTTTTTTCTTCGGTGGGCTTATCAGTTTGCTGGACTTGATCCATGTAGACTGTATTAATGTCTTTGAATTCGTGCCTCTGACCTTTCTGTACCACATTTGGCATTGGACTCGTGTAGTCAAGCCTTCTCAATAGCTCGTCCATACTGGTCAAATCCCTGATATTTGACGATATGATGAGTCTTCTTACTTCCACAGGCAGCATACGAGAAATCGCATCTATCAACTGCTCTGTCGACAATGGGGGTTGCAAAAATCTCAAGCGCGATAACTGGCTCGTGAAGAAATCAGCGTACCGGGTTGGAAGAGTACCTGAATACTTCTTTGAGTATACCTCAGCTCTTAATGAATTCTGTGCTTCTATTGACCAGAATCGTTTTATCAGTGCCTCTGCAAATTCGTCAAAATTACTGAAAGTGTACCGAAATGCTCTGAACCATTCAAGGGGTCCTCCAGCTAGAAATCTTTCTACTATTCTCATCTCTCTTTCTCTGGGAATGTGAGCTTCAATGAAATAGTCTTTCAGGTTCCTGATATATTCTATCGGTGTTAGACTATCAGTATTACTGAATTTTTGAGGTTTGTCCTCGAAGTTTCGGATGACTGTCACATTTCTCGGATATGAATCCATGTAATTCTTCCCACTATCTCGATATTTCCATTCAGGTTCAATATTCCTATCCTCTTCTTCTTCGCGAAATCTGAATATACGTTCCTCAGGACTAATATCTCTCTCTTCTGTAGCGAGGTTACATCTTCTGACGTAATTCCTATCGTCTTCACAAGTCAATCCTTCTGGATCCTTATCTGTGATTTCCGTGATGACTTTCCTAATCAACTCTTCTTTATAGGTTTCCATCATGCTAGCTTCTCCTAGTTTCAAATTCTGAAGTTTGCTCGTAGTTTCATTAACATCAGAGACAACCTTATGAATTTGTTCCTTTAATGTTTGCACGTCCTGACCTATTTCAGTTCTATCCTCTACCTGCTTTTCGGATAGCGAATCCATCCTTATACTCAAATCCTTTCTAATTTGAACTACTTCATTATTGATATCTACTTGTGTACTGGCAAGTTTTCGTTCAATTCGTTCCTGAATCTGAGTGACATGTTCCCCACTTGACCTGTTCCATTCATCTTTCCAAACCGTTACATTTGCAGTTAACATTTCCGCAATATCTACTTCAATGTCTTCCTTAAGTAAACGATTATGATCTAATACTTGGGTTCTCATGACCTCTACATCATATTTCAATCCAGCTAAAGAAGCTGTTGTCCTAACAGACTCGTCAACCAACCTAGTTGTTAAAGCACTAATGTTAGGAGTACAAA
Source organism: Meconema thalassinum (assembly GCA_946902985.2). Taxonomy (NCBI): domain Eukaryota; kingdom Metazoa; phylum Arthropoda; class Insecta; order Orthoptera; family Tettigoniidae; genus Meconema; species Meconema thalassinum. Next base: position 129,126,183 of record OX336391.1, on the reverse strand, counting down.
GCGTTTTTGAAGTTTCAATTTCTTCTCTGACTTTATTAACATCAGTTTGAACTTTAGCAATGTCTACAAAAACTGTATTTACTTCTACTTGTATCTTATTAATGTCGCTTAGCATCTCATTAACGTCAGAATGAATATTATTTATGTCTACTTGAACGTTTGACACATCGGTTCGAACATTTTTAATCTCTCTTTGAACCTCTTCTACTTTATCTTGTACAGTAGCAACATCATTCCTAACAACAATTACTTCTGCTCTAGCACATGAAATATCACCCCGGACATTAGCAACATCAAGATTCAACATAGTAAGGTCTTTCTGTACCATAGAAACATCAGTCTTAACATCTGAAACATCTTTATGCACATTGGACAAATCTACTTTAACCTCTGAAACATCTTTATGCACATTGGACACGTCTGTGCGCATGTCAGTTACAGCATTCTCAATTCCCTGGGTATTGATCTGTAAACGCGACATATTATTTTCTAAGTTTGCAGAACTGGTTTGAATAACTTTCAAACTTTCATCCAGCATCTGCTTCGTTCGACTAGCATTCCTAGCTTCCATCTCCTTTACACTTTCATCCAGCCTAATAGACATATTACTAGAATTCTCCTCCATCATCTGCTTCATACTGTTATTCATGCTAGCTTTCAAATTAGCAGACATATTACTAGATTTCTCCTCCATTCGACTAGTATTCCTAGCTTCCATCTCCTTCATGCTTTCATTCAGCCTAATAGACAAACTGTTGGACATCTCCTCCAACATTTTTCTCATACTTTCATCTGCCATCTCAATAATATTTCAATAATAGACTGCTTTAGGGACATACATCAAACAGAGCAAAATAACAACATCTGACCAACATCTTTCACCATATATAAATTTGAGCAATTTTCTGTCTTAAATCTAACTTATAATTACCTTATAATTAACCTTCGTAGACACTTCATGTTGAAATAAACTCAAGCACATGTTCAAGTTTCCCTGGTTCATTTTAAAATATCCTAACACAAATAATTTACATTTACAATCCAAATAGTTTAATTTTATCTTTAATATGACTAAAAATGTCATAAGCCGGTCAAATAAAATAAGACTTCAGATTATAGGCGATTTTTCTAAGTTTCCAGCCTATTTAACCTCTCTCAAGTTGTATAAGATCTGATCTTTTATGAGTGTAATTTTCCTAATACAACACAACATTTAATCCCTATATAATCACACTCTCAAATTCTACAAATGGCCAAGACATCTAACAAAGAATCAACCTCTTTATTTGAGTCTTCACAATCCCATTGACATCGATAACTTGGTAATCCAATGTTATTCAAGCACTCCACAAAATTGCGGTGCTAATTCTACTCCAATAACTTGGTAATCCAATGTTATTCAAGCACTCCGAACTTCGATTGTGCCAATTCTACTGGCGTTCAACCTGGTAATCCAGTTTTGTTGATCGAGCCCCACCGAATTGCGGCGCCAATCCTACTGTCCCCGATAATCCGGATAGTAGGCTGTCAGATATCCGCCCCCTCAATCGGATTGCCAATAATCAATCGCACCGGCACAGCTACATCAATGAAAATGGCACTGACAGATACTATCGAGATTAGAGCACAGTAGTTAACAAGAAATTATTGTGGAACACACCAAAATATACGGGGGTTCATACTTACCTTTACTTACCTATACAAATTAATCTCGGGTTTGGGTTGCCAACTGGATCACTTAAAGTATGCCCTCACAATAACCTCCACCACGATATTTAAAATGAACCAAGACGACAACAAGAAACTTTAAACTGTACAATAATTTATTTCACATAAAGGAATAATATGACAAAATAGAACAACAAAATAAACGTGGCGATCATAAGCCATTGTCAATGTAATCATGTCCTCCTATAGGACTTGTAGACTTTGCATACAAAATTTCAGCTTTCTAGCTCAAAAGAACGTGATAATAATAATACACATGGAATGAATAAGGGAGTTGGGACGAGACATATAGCAATTGTTTTCCTTTTAATAAACATCACACTTTATTTATAACTGCTAGGCTGCTATGCAGGTGACCTTGGCCTCTAACATACAGTTGTCTGGCCAGCTGCGATCCACCCTGCATCATGTCGCATGCTCGCATCGTCAAATGGACTCACCCCTCCAGCCAACGTTAGCATATGCTAGTTACCTCAGAGCCTAGCTCCTTTTCAAAACACTTTAAATTTTCACGTCTCAGCTCAAATATTATCACGCAAATCTTTTAAATGCTCCATCCAAATATCACTGGATTACTCTAAGAATCCCAAAACTTGTTTAATTATAAATTCCAATGTATAATTAGCGTTGTTTAGAGTATATTAACCAAACGTTTGAATGTTTATAACAAATACTCATTAATTATTTATAACAATTTAAATTGTTTATAATATTGTCTAACGACAATTGAAAAATTTATACACTCCTCTCTAAATTCCTTTCATTTAAAATTATTATTAAAGATATTTACATAATTATTTACAATATTAATATTATTTGTTTTAGAAATACATTAAACCACATGTTTATCCGGTTGATAATTATTCAAATCGTGGTGATATAATCGACCAATGAAGGTTAGTTATATTTAAATTTTAGATTCAGGTTTAATAAGCTTTAATAATTAGTATTATTATTATTATTTGTGACGGTAACCTCCATTCAAAATCGTTATCTCAAATTATTTAAACACTCTTGTTAATTTTAACAGTAACTTCACATGATTAATTTTCAAAGGACCAGGACAATACACTCAGCGGAAAAATACCTCGCTCAAACGCACAAAATTGCACAAAATAGGCCCAGAATTCATCATATATCTCAATATATATGGCATCAAAATCTTCCACATACAAAAAACCTCCACTTATAAATTCATTAACTTCATTAATTACTGTGGGAATCTCCTTCACTTATTACAGGGCATTATTCATCAGCGACTTTTACACGTCCACTGAACTAACGATTATACATCCATAGATCCACTTTAAAAATTCTTATATTCATAAATTGTATCAAAACTGTTATTATTTTTAACCTTCGTGGGTTTCATTCATGAATCGATATGAAGTCAAAATTTGCCAATCACAAATAAATTTAATAGCAAATACGATTAGACACGCCTCCCTGGTCTATCAAAATTGAGATTAATATCTTCAAAGTATCGCAGTATAAAAATACTATCTTCAATCAAAGTTCGTCTAAACTGCATAATAGTCGAATAGAATCCAATTAGACTGTGGAATGCAAACATTATTGTTCCAATCTAGAATTGAGAAAAACTCCTATCAAATGTTCATTACTATAGTGTATTCAATAAATCGTAATCAAAGTTCATATTTCATAAAATTGTCTATAATGCAATGGTATTTCAGAACTGACGATAAATGTCTATCTTGCAATCATGTTCATAAAACGACTAGTATTTCCAAGATCGTCGACAATAATAGATTTTAACGCTCTAAAATCTTTTAATTATTCTTCTTTCTTGAGGATGACAGAAAATTGGTCAAAGTAATTTACTGAAAAGAATTACTTTAATAAAATGACACGCTGTCTGAATTCAAATATGCCATAGAAAATCGTTAACTTTACAGTCAAATCGTGACTACAACAATATGCAAATTACTGAAAGAATATAAATTATCAGTCTCAACTGATCCAAAATTATTTAAATATGACAATGACATAATAATGTCTCAATATATCGTAGAAAAAGGCATAACTCATCAAAGTGTACTGAGTACAGAAATATCAAGCAAGAAAATGGGGCAAAATATATGGGACAGAAAATATGGGAAAAATGGTTGCTCAGATATCGCTAAATGACTCAAATAAAACAAGAAACGTTCACGACTACCTTATCTGTTGATTGAAGTTCTAGAGGAAAATTTCCAAAGAAGTCTGCTGATAGTTCCATTTCACCAACGTAAAGATGTGCTCCGACCTCGAACCTGGAACCAGCGCCCTCGGAGAATAGAACTGCTTCCTCCTCCAGAAATTGCACTGCTCCGTGTATACGATAGACATCCTTCTGGCAAAACTCTTCTTTGTGAGCCGGGTCCACCCTGGCCTCTCTTGAAAGTTCCCTGAAGTTCTGGCAAACTCTTCTTTGTGAGCCGGGTCCACCCTGGCCTCTCTTGATAGTTCCCTGAAGTTCTGGTAGAAATTCGCCATGAAGTTTATTGCAATCATTTTCCGCAGAAATGTTCATAGTTGTAGAGTATGAAAATCTTTCCACTGCCATTTGATAGAAATCAGCGTTGGACCACGATGCATGAGTGTAGTTGGATGTTCACTACATGCTCGCTTTTGTAGAAAGACGATTAGCGAAGTTCCATGCTGCTATTTCACTCCATTGATATATGTCCCAATTGCATTAAGGTTTTAGCCTTCCATCTCCGCTTCTGTTATGATAATAGTTGAAAGAACTGCCAGATTATAATGTTCCATAGCAAATGCAATATGTAGTATCACGGTTGCAATACATGTGTCAGCCGTAGCGTAGAATATGATATTATAAAAGTGCTTCTCAGGTGGCGAGAAAATCACTTTTGTCTGCAGTCTTATTATGCCAATATCTTCCAAATTATATTCGTGAAAATGTTCAACTTTCCTACACACTTCAATACTGTTATGCACAATAGAATTAGCATACAGGCATTAGCTAACTCCAGATAGATTATCTTGTAGACTCGTTTATGCGTGCGTTTCAACTTCGCCTAGTTTCAAAAACCGTAAAATGGAACTGCTGCACGCTCCGTGCTCGTTCGATGCGGTGGGCTGTACCACACGCGCTAAGGACGACTTGCTTCACAGAATCACTCGAATTCTGACAATGTGATAATCAGCAAAACCACTATATGACACGAGAAAATGAGATATGAGAGCTTCTCTCTGCTGTGCAAGACCTTTTATCAACTTCTTAAGGGGCGTATCCATCCCTTCCATAGCTTGTTCCTCCGTCATGGCTAGAAGTTCTAACTTTGGCTATATTTGACGGATTTTCAAATTTCAAAAACTCAAAATTAATTTCTTCAAAATTCCAAATCAATGCCATAACTGAAAATGGATTTCCACAATTCTGCATTCCAAAAGTAATTAAATATGGTAGTTTCAGTAATCTCCGTCTCCCTCCAAACTATCATTCATTGGTTCGAGCCTTTCCTCCAATCGCGTAACTTCTTCCTTAGCACAATTCTTTGTTTCCCTGCGACTGCGTCGTAAATCTCAGATCTTTCTCGAACAAAATCATGACGTCACCAAGAATCTCAGCTCAATCAGCCTACTTGCATAAAGTCTGCGTCATCCGTGCCTACGTCATGAATATCCACGTCACAACTATGACAGCCATAACTTTATTCATATTTGCCAATACAGCCACCGTGGTCTCAGTATAATTCAACTTACGGGGGCATTACCATCCCGGCATTTGCCCGAAGACGAAGTGGGAAACCACGGAAAACCACTTCGAGGATGGCTGAGGTGGGAATCGAAACCCCGCTACTCATTTTGACCACCCGTTCTGAGTAGACCCCGTTCCAGTCCTCATACCACTTTTCAAATTTCGTGGCAGAGCCGGGAATCGAACCCAGGACCTCCGGGGCGGCAGTTAACCATGCTGACCGCTACGCTACGGAGGCGACGAAAATATATGATTAATTAAAACAACATTCGCCAGCAGATTTTCTCGAGACACCTAGCAGCCAAAAAGGTAATTATCATGTCCAACTGGCGGCGAACTGCTCGCCGGCCTACTGATTAACTCACAGATTTTATTGAAAAGTTTATTTTTATGGCCGCTAGAATGCACTCGCCCTGTTAGGATTATCTTGTTCGATTCTTCTCCATTATATGTTAAGACTGGTCTACGTGGGACTCCATTGATTAGTATACCATTGGCATTCTATGCGCATCGAATTTGAAGAATGACAAGATGATACTACTATACATTTTTACTTTTTATTTTAAAGGGTTCGTAACAGCCCATTGTGTGTTGTTTGAAAATGTTATTTGAAGTAAAGAGCAAAACGATTTCACATAGTACCTGAATTCTAGCCGTTGGTGCTAGTTCAGGATATTAATTAATACTTTTATTGCAGGCAAATAGCAATCGAAAATATCCACATAGTTTGTATACACACGTCTCTGTAGGGTCATGGAAAGATTTGTTAATTCAATTAGGGTTGTGAAAGCCATGCACAACCAGACGTGTAAAGACATGCCTCAACTCAAAGTTGGATGTTGCCCACGTCAGGTCGATTATGTAATAATAATAATAATAATAATAATAATAATAATAATAATAATAATAATAATAATAATAATAATAATAATAATAATGTTATTGATTTTAAGTCCCTTTTAACTACTGTTGCTTTTAGAGACGCCGGGGTGCCGGAATTTTGCCCCGAAGGGGGTCTTTAACGTGCCAGTAAATCTACTGGCACGGCTCCCTCGCATTTGTGCACCCTCAAATGCCAGCTGACTGCGCCAGGATACGAACCTGCAACCTAGGGCCCAGCAAGCAAGAACGTTACCGCTGAGCCACGCAGCCAGTCCGATCGATTATGTCTCCAGATCCATAACATTCTTGAGATACTTCTTATCTTTCTTTCTTCAATGATGGTAGCAGTTTTCTTCGAGGTTGTGGTGTTTGGTAGAGGTAAATAGTTTCTAAGGTCTTCAACCAAGAAATGATTCTATTATACTCTTTGATAAAACAACGAGTTATAACTGCGACGCCTGGAATGGGGCCCTACTTACCTTTTCTTGAGAGGTCCGCGTCGTTTTCTGCAAAATCACCGCCAGATGACATGTCCCAACAGAAGAACACCTATAGAAGGAGGAAAGTGGAGAAGAGGGAAACGCACAGGCTCGTCAACAGACACAGTCCGATAACTAACAGGACTGTCACCGACGAAATGATGCCACAACAGTTGCTTAATATTTAAAAGAATATTTACTCAGTAAACAAAGGGGCAAGAAAAATATAATTTAACAAAATTATTAAAAGAAAACTCTATTGCCACAACAACCTCTCTCTGGTGATGCACATGGCTTAAGGCCAACAAAATTAAATTACATAAGTAGGCAAGAGACGGCTTAACATGCTTGCTTGCAAAGCAAAAAAAAAGAAAAGAATTAAATTAAAATTAAAATGTTAAAGCCCAAAAGAAAGAAAATCAAAATACAGGTATTACCAAATGAGAAAGGGCTTGATAATTTACTAAGGTACGCAATACCGACCCGACATGCAGACAGCAAGGACACGATGAAACGAAAAATTTCTAATTAAATTAATAAAATAAAATAGGATCAATTAACAAATCCACAATTTTCATGACGGAGAAAAACTCGGGAACACTCACAAAAACACAAAGTTAAACCAACAAGATTAACAAAAAACATACTAAGCTACCACCACAACACGTTGGAGTCTCCAGCTCGACGCCTAGACAATGCACTCTCAAGACCAGAATGCACTCGGGCAAAACAAACAAAACTAACATGGCCACCAAAAGGATGCTTACATGTTCAGTCGAATCACGGCAAACAATTAGCTTAAAATTAAATTTAAAGTCACCAGAGAGAACAGAACGGGAGGAAAGAATTACGCCTTAACACTATTGACACGAGGCAATTTAGGCTGCAACGGATCGTAAATCAAATTAATAATAGGGCAATCCCAAAGACTACCAAAAACTAAATAAATAATAATTTATACGTAAGATAAACTAGAAACGTGTCTCCAGAAGATACGACGGATAACGACAAAATTTACATATCTGATAACATTAGTAAAACAGAAAATTTAGGCTTACCAGGCGAAACAAAATACAGTATTAAAACATTAATATAAGGCCAATATCGGAGCTCCCATAACAATATATATATATATTAAATAATAACGTACCTTAAAAACTTCTCTGTGGAGACACAATAAAAATAAAATAATTAACACACAAATTAAATAATATTATAAGGCACTAGATTGCCTCAAAATGGCTAACCCGCACATGCGCTGTTTTGGTAACAAGCACACCTGTTTGCATCTAGTTACGATTATTATTTCATACTTCTTCTTCACGGCGAAATGGCGAAAATACCGCCTTAAGAGCACAGACATTTCCTTTTTAGCATATATCCATATTTCGTAGAGGCTAGGGGCCAAAGCCCCCAGCACACGGAGAGACACTCTTTCACCAGTAGCCGGCTTGTCGCTTTCTTGACGACAGACTATCAAGATGCCAAGATGGCGTAGAATCCAAAGTCAAAGGCCGCCCTGCATTGATGTTAATTGTAATTGTCCAATCACAGATTGACACATCAAGTAACAATGTGCATATTGTATAAGTATTTTGTCGGCATGATGTATATATAGTCTTTCGTTCAATGACGTAGAATACAATATCCTTCAAATATGTCTCGATTAGGATGAGATCAGAAGACACCACAAACACACTCTAGCGGTTGAAGATACAACTCGGCTAGAGGCTACAACTCCGGCAAGAGGAGTCGATAGATGCTGCCACCTCGAGTTCATAAGCCCAACCAAGCCATCAGGCGGGCGCTTAAAAGGTCGGGATACATATATATAGGGGTGATGCATTTTAAAAAACGTTGGGACGGACTTTTGCCCGTAACAGTCTCCCTCCCTTAAGTGTGAACACAGTTCACGAATATGCCTAGACATAGGCAGTACTCCTTAACTAGTCGATTCACCAAGCATGTTTCCAGAAGATAATGTTCACCAGTTAACTCCAATTGATGGATTAAAACCGCATCGTTTTGGTTAGCAAGAGTGCAGGGTCAGATTATCAGTGATGGGATAATTGATCACCTCGCAAACCACTTAGTCAACAGCATCACTGTGTCCATAAGTCTTCAGAAACGCAGTACACCAGCACCTGCAGTGCTTTCAGAGTCCGAGACGCGTTAGGAAAATTTTCACTAAGTCCAATGTCGTTAGCTTTAGACGAAGTAGGTGGAAGCAATGTGCAAGATATCATGCGACGAGTGGGCAGCAAAACAGAATTTAATATAATTTCAAAAAAAAACGTTTACAGAAATTACTAATTCTTACTGCCTTTTACAAATGAGAAACAAGGTTTAATTTATATGAAGAAAATCCTGACCATGACCTAGATCCGTGCTTAGAATATTTCATTAACAAGGTTACCTTTTTACAGACTAGAAGTACATTTCTAGAATTCACGCGTTGAACGATCATTCCTTTAGAAGGAACTACGGTAGAGGAATGACCATTCAAATTCTCAAGGAAACAGGTATATAATATCACCATGAGTTAGGTCTCCCACCGAGTCCCACTTACATGCTAGCATCTTCTACGAGAACATCAAAATTAATTACTACTTTACAAAGGTAGGCTATTACCCAATGTTAACATTTTACCATTAAATGGGAATTACCCAATAGTTACAAGGTGTATCCTAGTAGAGTTTGCAAACCCAATTCAAAATTCCAGAAGGAACAGATGCCTGAAGGCTTCAATGAAGGTTAGGGATTCTCTTACATAATACAAATATCAGTTTACAAAATTTATGGTAGCATTACCTTATTACAAACCTCTCCACCTCGTTTTATGTGCGACAGATGCACTCTGGAAATTTTGTTGGCCTTAGGGTTTCAAATAAGAAGAGTAATGGGAGTCAAGAATGCCTCTACATAACAGGGGCCTTTGAAACGAGGGGTCAACTTGCTAGAAACTAGATTACTGACGCCCTTGGGCTTGAAATTGCGGACGTACACAGCATCCCCAATTTCCAAATCAGTTGGCTTGCGACAGGCATTGTGTCGCCTTGCAAGTTGGTCATGTGATACCTTAATACTCTCTCTAGCCTTGTCGAATTTCGCCCTCATATCCTCGGGCGTGACTCTGCCTGGAAGGAGATGGTGCAGGTTCCACAGATTAGACAACGGAGAATTAGCCATAAACGAAAACATTAACGAAAAAGGAGTGGATTGCGTGCTCTCATGCACGACGGTGTTAAAAGCAAAATTGTGCCAATGCAAATTACAATCCCACTTGGAATGGTCGTCGTGGTGTAAAACATTCAGAGCAGAACGGAGATTACGATTGACTCGCTCAGCAAGAGACGGGTTAGGAAAATAGGGAGTGGTGGTTACATGCGAAATAGCATAATCAAATAAGAATTGACGGAACTGATGTGAAACAAAGCACATGGCATTATCTGACACCAGGAACTAACATGGCCCAAAAGATGAAAAGATGGAATTAAGATACTTTATGACGGAACTGGTCGTAGCGTGTCTGGTGGGGAATATCCAACTAAACCGGGTGAAACCGTCAGTACAAACAAGCGCAAATTGGTTTCCCCGACCAAATCGAGGGAACGGGCCAACATGGTCGATAAAAAGCCTCTCCATGGTTCTAGATGCCGGTTCAGATGACAACAGGCCAACCTTAGTAGAAACCGGAGGTTTGCTAATACTACATGAAGCACAATTTCTAATGAGCCTCCTGATGTCGCCATCCATACTTTGCCAAATGAAGAACTGTCTGATCTTAGCTCGGGTTTTGAATTCTCCTAGGTGGCCACCAATAGGAGATTCGTGATAGTAACGAAAGATTTCCGGAATGAGGACCGACGGTAGCACAATTTTAGGTAGACTGTCATGACGAGACGAACAGCACAATACACCATCTTTTAGAGTGTAGGGCTTGATCACTTCCCCAGAATTGATTCGGTAAATTAGGCAAGATAAGTAGGGATCTTCTTTCTGGAATCTCCTCACATCTTCAAAAAGCACAGGGGAATTGCTGAGAACGACATTGACATAATTTACAGGTGATACAAAGTGTACGGTTTCACATTCTTAAATTTCCTCTTCGGCAATTTCCTCATACATGCGGCTTAATGACTCAGCTACCGCATTTTCGGACCCACGAATATGGTGGACGGTGAACTGGATGACAGAATCCTAGTTGCCCATCTGGCAATCCTACCAGTTTTACGGGGTTTCCCTAACACCCAGCTCAAGGCCTGGTTATCAGTCTCGAGGAGAAACTTAGTGTGCTCAAGATACATACGGAATTTTTCCAGGGCGAACAACACAGCTAAACCCTCAAGTTCGTATATGGAATACTTCCTCTCTGCGTCCGTTAAGGTATGAGAACCGTAGGCAATGGGTTGTCTACCCAGATCAGACTCTTGCAGTAGGACACAACCAACACCACGACCAGACGCATCTGTCTGCACAATGAACTGCTCCCCAAAATCCGGAATGGCTAACACAGGGGCGTTAGAGAGCGCAAGCTTAAGATCTTCGAAGGCTGCATGCTGAGAGGGACCCCACTCAAACTTCACAGCCTTTTTGCGTAATTGATTTAGAGGAGCAGCACGGTCGGCAAAGTTACTGATGAACTTACGAAAGAAGTTCACCATACCAATATAACAAGCAACACCCTTGGCGTTCTTGGGCGGTTTAAAATCTCTGATGGCCTGAGTACGAGACTGGTCCACGGAGATACCAGATTCGGATACAATATGACCCAAGAAGGAAATTTTGGGCTTGGCAAAGGAAACCTTGGACAATTTGACGGTAAGGCCAGCGTCACGCAACCGATCAAGTACAAATTTCAGATGATCAACGTGATCCTCGAAGGACTCAGAATAGATCACCACATCATCAAGATAGTGGTACACAAATTTGAATTTAATTTCTGAAAACACCTTGTCGAGAAGTCTGCTCAACACAGCGGCCCCGGTGGATAGGCCAAACGGGACACGGGCATACTCAAACAGGTTCCAGTCAGTGGAAAAAGCAGTAACATGCCTGGATTCCGGAGAGAGGGGAATTTGGAAGTAATAAGAATTTAAATCGAGGATCGTGAACACCTTCGCGTTGCGAAACCAACTAAAGCATGTATGAAGGTCCGGCAAAGGGATGGATTGTAAAACAACTTTTTGATTAAGAGCCCTATAGTCGACCACCGGCCGAAAACCACCGTTAGGTTTTGGCACAAGGAATACAGGGGACGAGTAGGCAGAGATAGAAGGTTGGATTACACCTTCTTCCAACATCTTGTCGATAATCTTCCGAAGTTCAGCCATCTTGGGTGGTGCAAGGCGATACGGGCTGGAACGCACCGGCACAGAATCGGTTAGCTCAATCTTGTATTCCATCAAATGGGTTACACCCGACTTGTCAGTAAATACATCACTATACTCCTGACATAACCTCTTAATGGCATCCTTTTGAGGACTCGTTAAATTTTCCAGATCGAGATCCTCAATAGTCACAGGTTCACTAACTGAATTGACAGCAGGAGAAGATAAAAACGGGTTAAACGATAATTTAATTTGCGGGTTGAACTTAAACCATAAATTGCGAGCACCAAAATCAAGAAGCATGCCAATGTGGGACATGAAATTAGCTCCAATGACCACAGAACAAGAAAATTCCTGGCAACAAAAAATTTAAACTTCCAAGAAAAATTTAGAATATGGATTTTGACTGGCATACTACCCAAAATATTTAAGTTTGAACAATTTGCCGAAATAAAAGATTCATTGTTTGGCTCTAACTCTGGTAGATTGCAAACACTCTTCATAGATAAAAACCAGACCTCGCTTATAAAGGATGCGACACTACCAGAATCAAGCAATGCAGAAACGGGCTCGTCATTAACACAAATTTCAAAAAACGGGGATATTCCCTTAGCCACAGGAAAAATTCCAAAATCATAATTCACTCTAAAACGATAACAATTAGATGACGAGGTCACCCGCACCACAGGTTTCACATTATGTTTAGAATTAGGCTGACTTGCCACGACATTGCTCACCGACAGGTTAGGTAGGTCAGAGACATAAGCAGAATTAGCACGTGATGAATTAGTTTTCAAAGAATTATCAAGATTTTCATTAGTAGGGCGACCAGAAACTTCACACGGTTTTCACAAATTCTCGTGCACAGAAATATCCTTAGAAGTAACATCCGAATTGGTCTCCAAAATATCCCGTCATTGGCGATACACTACTTGGTTATTCGGACACACCTTCTTAACATGTCCCACGCCACCGCACGTGTGGCACTTAACATTGGGTCTAGGATGAAACATAACCTTAGGAGGGGGACGAGACATCAAGGAAGGAGGGGGACGAGCCATTAGGAAGGAGGAGGAACATTAGCTACACGAAGGGAATCTGCATGTTTCAGAGCCATAGCCTCTCGACAAATGACGAAGGCCTGGTACACATAGTCATGTATGACCTATATTGAGGCGAAAACCCATTTACAATAGATGACACCAATTGTCGTTCAGTTAAAGGGGATGCAAATACCTGGGCATATACCTTAATGTCACTGACATAGTCGCTAAGTGACTCGTCCAACCTTTGGACACGATATAAGAACTTTTGCTCGAGAGTACTAAGGACACTCGCAGGGACAAAAAAACCACAACACTTCCCTAATGAACATGGTTAAGGACATGCGGAGGTGGATAGCTTCAATCAGCTTTTCGCGCAGCATACTGAATGCAACAGGATACAACAGTTGGAAAACCTGATTTTCCGACATTCCAAAAATCGAGGCATGGTTACCCAATTCGACCACTTGCTTTAAAAATAGGACCACCTGGGTAACGTCATCTAGGTTGAAATTCTTCAACTTAGTTAAGAAACTAGAAATAGGGTGAGGAATCGACCCATAATTAACGGTAGGCGAGTACGTAGCATTTGGAAAAGAGACATTATTACCAGGGCAGCTCGCTCGCACACCCTCTACAGGAGACAAAACATTTACATTGCCAGAGAAAAAACTGGGATGCAATGGGTCAGCTGGACCCAGGAAATCATTAGGTGACCTAACATAAGAAGAATGACCGTATCCAGGGTTAAGTTGTCTGGACGAGCCAGAACCAGGCAATAGAGGGGCAGGCAAACCACTACTAGTAATCGATCCCAAAACCTCAGACCTAGTAAACAGAGGTGATTCACGTTCAACCCCAGAAGAACTCTCCAAATTCACAAGGTTATCTCTTAAGTCAATTAAATCAAAAGCACTATTATTGTCAGCCATTTTGAAAAACACAGAATGCAGGCAGGCAATACAGAAAGAAACAAATTTTAGGAATTACGAGGACAGTTTACAATTTCTCAACAATACCATAACTACCAATTACCAACACCATAGATTAGGTTGACACTCGAACACAGCCACAATACTATACAAAATCATGCACAATGCTGCCCAGAACTGCAGACGTCATCGATTGCTTGGCTCGAGAACAGGAAACTAAATCACAAAAATTGCCACAAACCACATGGCGAACAGCTTCAGACAGGGCTCCACGACGCGTTCACTCGCAGCATGTAGGCTATCAGAAAATCAAGAAACCCACATCTCCCATGCCAAGAACACATGCCAGTCACTTACCAAGCTTCTTCTTTCACCGGGAATGTTGCATCACAAACAGGATAAAATTCAGCTCACAAACCTAGCTTGGAACAGGACACTTACATATCGCCACACGGATATTCAGAGGCAAACATGAAACCGAACAAATGACAAGGATTAGCATTAAATAACATAAAGTGCACTGACATGACACATCCCATCAGCAACCGCTCCATCAGCATCAGAAGGGTCCATAAAACGAGCCTGCGGGTATGGTGGAGGGGATGGCTGCAAAAGCGCTACACGAGCTCGGTCTGCTACCACTGCGACGCCTGGAATGGGGCCCTACTTACCTTTTCTTGAAAGGTCCGCGTCGCTTTCTGCAAAATCACCGCCAGATGACATGTCCCAACAGAAGAACACCTATAGAAGGAAGAAGGTGGAGAAGAGGGAAACGCTCAGGCTCGTCTACAGACACAGTCCGATAACTAAGAGGACTGTCACCGACGAAATGATGCCACAACAGTTGCTTAATATTTAAAAGAATATTTACTCAGCAAACAAAGGGACAAGAAAAATATAATTTAACAAAATTATTAAAAGGAAACTCTATTGCCACAACAACCTCTCTCTGGTGATGCACATGGCTTAAGGCCAACATAATTAAATTACATAAGTAGGCAAGAGACTGCTTAACATGCTTGCTTGCAAAGCAAAAAAGAAAAGAATTAAATTAAAATTAAAAAGTTAAAGCCCAAAAGAAAGAAAATCAAAATACAGTTATTACCAAATGAGAAAGGGCTTGATAATTTACCAAGGTACGCAATACCGACCCGACATGCAGACATCAAGGCCACGATGAAACGAAAAATTTATAATTAAATTAATAAAATAAAATAGGACCAATTAACAAATCCACAATTTTCATGACGGAGAAAAACTCGGGAACACTCACAAAAACACAAAGTTAAACCGACAAGATTAACAAAAAACTTACTAAGCTACCACCACAACACGTTTGAGTCTCCCGCTCGACGCCTAGACAATGCACTCTCAAGACCAGAATGCACTCGGGCAAAACAACAAAAAACAAACATGGCCACCAAAAGGATGCTTACATGTTCAGTCGAATCACGGCAAACAATTAGCTTAAAATTAAATTTAAAGTCACCAGAGAGAACAGAACGGGAGGAAAGAATTACGCCTTAACACTATTGACACGAGGCAATTTAGGCTGCAACGGATCGTAAATCAAATTAATAATAGGGCAATCCCAAAGACTACCAAAAACTAAATAAATAATAATTTACAACGTAAGATAAACTAGAAACGTGTCTCCAGAAGGTACGAAGGAAAACAACAAAATTTACATATCTGGTAACTTTAGCAAAACAGAAAATTTAGGCCTACCAGGCGAAACAAAATACAGTATTAAAACATTAATATAAGGCTAATATCGGAGCTCACATAACAATATATATATATTAAATAATAACGTACCTTAAAAACTTCTCTGTGGAGACACAATAAAAATAAAATAATGAACACACAAATTAAATAATATTATAAGGCACTAGATTGCCTCAAAATGGCTAACCCGCACATGCGCTGTTTTGGTAACAAGCACTCCTGTTTGCATCTAGTTGCGATTATTATTTCGTACTTCTTCTTCACGGCGAAATGGCGAAAATACAGCCTTAAGAGCACAGACATTTCCTTTTTTAGCATATATCCATATTTCGTAGAGGCTAGGGGCCAAAACCCCCAGCACACGGAGAGACACTCTTTCACCAGCAGCCGGCTTGTTGCTTTCTTGACGACAGACTATCAAGATGCCAAGATGGCGTAGAATCCAAAGTCAAAGGCCGCCCTGCATTGATGTTAATTGTAATTTTCCAATCACAGATTGACACATCAAGTAACAATGTGCATATTGTATAATTATTTTGGCGGCATGATGTATATATAGTCTTTTGTTCAATGACGTAGAATACAATATCCTTCAAATATGTCTCAATTAGGATGAGATCAGAAGACACCACAAACACACTCTAGCGGTCGAAGATACAACTCGGCTAGAGGCTACAACTTCGGCAAGAGGAGTCGATAGATGCTGCCACCTTGAGTTCATAATCCCAACCAAGCCATCAGGCGGGCGCTTAAAAGGTCGGGATACATATATATATAGGGGAGATGCATTTTAAAAAACGTTGGGACGGGCTTTTGCACGTAACAATAACTATACTCATACATTTAGGAGAAAGTAGGCTATATGTTCTTTACTGAACATCTTGTTTCTTTTCCTAATCGCTTATTCCCCCTGCTCAGCTTCATCCCCAGACTGTGGGAGGGATCATTCCTCTTCCGTCGCATGGACGTGGCGTCTGGGATTTGAATACAGCAAGTACAACTGGAGATGATAACAGGTTAATCGCCCGGGCGACCGCTAACTTCTGTATTATTCAGGAAGGGACTGGGAAGAGATTTTGGAAAGATGTCGGCTGTGGACCTGTTGAAAAGATCCGTCCCGGGATTTGCCTGGCGGTGAAAGTGGGAAACTACAAAACTAATTTAAAAAAGCCAAAGTGGGACTTGATCCCAAGCTCTCCCGATGCCACCGAGGCATGAGCTAGCGCATTAGCGCTATCGACCACCGTGGCTGGCATTTGAATTTATTCCAAGGAAGACCAATCAGGGGTCATTATATGATGTAATAATTTTATCAAATTTCGTGTCCTATTAACTGAAAATATAGTAAAAGTAATGTGCGTATTTTCCTTCGAACAAAGACATAAGTTCTGTAGTTCTGAATCTGTCCGATGTGTCGTCGATTTTTCAATTTGATGACCTGAATAAAAAATGTTTTATATGATCCTCATTTTCCCCCTGTACCCTTCAATTAAAAACATTTCAAGTATACTCCCTAGTTTTTGTCGCGAGCTTCGAGACCATAGACTATGTTGTTCCAGACATTTTCTTTGCTTAGAAACCTTTACTCATGGAGGTTCTCATATCGTATGTTAGTTCTATTACTGTAATCTATATTTTAGTGTTCCTCCCATGTTAGATTAGGCTATTGATATCGTGTTCTACTTTTTTAATTTCACTTATTTATTTAGGGTATGGCACATTAAAACTTTAAATTACCAGATACATGAAACATGGTATAAATTTCAGCCATTAAAGAACAACTATCTGCATAAACCTACGTACAAATATTCAAGTACTTTATGTAGCATACAGCGTCCGTTGTTGCTTCTAAAAAGTCCTTGAAGTCTCCACAAAGGGCATGGTTTGGGCACTGGATCATTAAATTATTAACTGTCTGTCTGTCACATTTAGGGGACGAGACTTTTCCCCACTTATGACGCTCATCTGCAAATCTTCCATGGCCAGTGCGGATACGATTGAGGGCTGTCCACACAGTACGAGGTTGATCAAATCCTGGTGGTTTTTGCAGGATACAGGGCATGTTGTGACATCTATCAGGGCAATGTTGTTGCCAATTTCGGCTCCAGGAGAGGCGAAAGTCGAACTTCTCTTCTGACAGAATTCTGGCTGTGGAAATAGCAGGGTGTCTTGATCTGAGCCGTTTTTGCTCCACATAGGCTCCACCGTTCAACGCAGGCAGCTGGGGATTATCCATTATCTTCCGATATTCTCGATCGAGAGAACTCTTCCTTCTAGCATCAGGCGGTGGTATAAGACTCAGAATCGGCCTTTTTTAAATGTGTTTGTATCTTATTGTTTTGGTCGTGGGTCTAATTGTTTAGCCCGTCGTTCGTAGATTAAATGTGAATATTTATTAAAGGAAATGCGCATAAACCTGCATAGTTGTTCATACATAATGTGTATAGAAGTGTCAACTTGAATGACTGTATTCCTTTAAGGATTTCAGTCGCTTATGGCATGAAAGTATATGCTACCTGTCACAAAACGCATCACATAGTGTGCAAACACAGTCATCATCAGGGGTGTGATATTTTGTCTTCCTGAAAACTTGTGATAGTAGCCATGGACAGCTAAGCTTGTTAGCAGGTGTCTTAGTTCTTGATTCGGTTTAGTGCATCCTCTGTCGATCATTGTTTCCGTGCTATAGAACTCAGGCCATATATCTTTTTGTGTTTCTTTCCTCTCTGCCATAACGTGGACCCATTGTGGAGCCGATGGAAGGACCATTTTTAATCTTAGGTCTTCAGGAAATAAATATTCTCTGGCTAGAGCATATGCAAGTCGGGAGGGTGCGTATTTTGAGATTCCGAGGGTTTCCTTCAGAAATCTCGCTTTTATATACATATATACACCGCGGACAGGCCAACAAGGACCACGCAAATATCACTTCTGTATAGGTCTAGTTTCCTTCTTTCTCTTCCAGAAGTCTTTCATCATGGTCGACTGTGCAGCTCTTCTTTCAGCAGTCCATTCTCCTCTGTTGAGATTTTTCTTCTCCCCGACAAGAATTTTGAGACCAAATTTTTTTGTTCTGTACTCGATTCGATTTAGACAATCTTCTTCAGTAATTTTGAATTTTTGAAGTTCTTCTTTCATTTGTTTTACATAGCCTCCTTGTCCTTTATAGTTCCAGATTTTATCAAAAATTTGTTTGTTTAACCTTGAGCGATCCATGCGGACCATATGCCCGCTTTTATTTTCTCTATTGATCTTAATTCTTTAAGACTTAGCTTATCCCATATTACCTCCAGTCCATAGGTGAGTATTGGGGTTATTGGGTTATTATTATTATTGTTCTCAATCTGTAATGCCTAGTGGCGGTGTGCATGTGGTGGCATGGTACTAGAAGAATGGCCGCTCTGTGCGAGGTTGAGACATTACCATCTAGTGGCAGCAATAGTCATTCATAGCCTCCTTGAGAATGAAGTTCTATGAAAAAAAAAACGACAACTATATGGACGTGAATAGAAACAAGATTCGAGCTGCTAAGCATTAATCCGGTAGAATTGTTTGGCAAAACTTTGGAGCTCAAGAAGGGAGTCGCCAGTAAGGCCTCTAAGGGGGATTGCTAAATGCAAGGGTGTTCTTGAGGAAATGAAGCCCGAGCTCATCCAGCCTATTTCGAGAAGGGATCTTGAGGAAGCTATCGGTGCTCTGATATACAAGCCGTATGCCTACTATATTAGTGATTACAGAAATCTTCCACGACCAAGAAATTGGCAGCATTGTCCATACATCATGTTCCCAACAATCCAACGCATTTAAGCTATTTATTATTAAATTAGTCAGTATTTGATCATTTATTCTTAAATTTATGTTGCGTAGTTTTGGGCATAAGGCGAGTGTAACACCCTGCAAACTAACACGAAAGATTATCGGCTCTATAGAAATATATTGGCTGGGCGTAATCAAATTCTTTGAGATTTTAAATGTTACTTCACCGTACGTCATCGCATTTTCGACACCAAATTAAAATTTCCAATGTTCAGCCAAACCAGGATCGTAATCGGTAGAATGTTCTTCTTGATGTAATTCAATTTGACCTCAACAATCAT
This sequence comes from Meconema thalassinum, assembly GCA_946902985.2. Lineage (NCBI taxonomy): Eukaryota > Metazoa > Arthropoda > Insecta > Orthoptera > Tettigoniidae > Meconema > Meconema thalassinum. Next base: position 129,106,240 of record OX336391.1, on the reverse strand, counting down.
AACCACAAAATATACTGCAATCAGATGTAATATTGGCTTTCACGGTCCGCGAATTAAAACTCAGCAATTTTTCTATGCTTATGCCGTGTTTGTGTGGGGTTTCACCTAGGAACACCAAGCTGGCTCATCAGCGGGCTCTCGGTGTCCGCGGCCGAACCCCCACAGGAGTAGCGAACTGTGCACTACCTCCCTTCTTATGAAGCATACGTGCGTCTCTTAACTGCCAGAGCTAAAACTCAAGTATCTAGCTATAAAGGCTTCCAAAATGATGGTGTATTGGCTTTGACGGGCGTGGACACCAGGAGCCAGCTGATGAGCCAGCTTTGTGTTAAACCCCACACAAGACACGGCATAAACGTAGGAATATTACTGAGTTTGAATACTGCAATCAGTTTACTGCATTTCAAATAAATTATGCAATGGTTAAAAATGGGAATCAAATACTCACGGACGAGAACAATATGGGCCTGAGACACAGGAGACTGCACTATGCCTGTCATAGACGCTACCGTAAATGTTGTAGGCTCGCTGCTGAAATAAAACCAAAAATTGATTTATTGTTCAGCTGGGAAGTAATTGTCAACATGGCCGTCCTCAACGATTTTATATTTTTTTGAAAACTGGAGTGACTTGATCGCGATTGTACTAATCGAGCAATGCACACACTTAGATATAAAAATGCAGTTAACTTACCCCTAATATCACATCACATTATTGGAGCTGAACACGAACTGTAGTGATAGGCTGATAGTAGCTGGCATGGAAAACAAAATTATTACTGTAAATTATAATACATAGAAAACAAACAACGAATATAAACAATACTTTGTAGATAGAACAATATTGTTGACAGGAATAAAAGTAGTTATAGATTCATTCCTGATAAATACACAGCTAATTAATTAAGGTGAATCAGCTGTCCCCAATAATATTGTTTGGTGGCGTAGTCGGTAGCATGCTGAACTCTTATGACCACGATGGTGGGTTCAAACCCGGCCCAGCTCATCAGATTTTAAGAGCATTAACATTCTTCAGTATGCCTTCCATCGGAGGGGAAATAAAGCTGGCGGGCACATGTCATAAATTTATGGCACGTAAAAGAACCTACCACTGCAATTGGTAGTGTGTATCAAAATCTTTAGGTTATATTTGGCTAGTACACAACGCTCCATCAAGTTCCAAAGTTCCCCACTAGTGCTAGTCTCAGTGGCATCTGCTAGCTAAAGTTGGAACTACTTGGAATTGAACTTGTTGGGAGTCCTCGGGCGTTCAATCAGAAATACCCTGCTATGCCCATTGACTGCAATTCATATATCATCATTTATTTATTTATTTAGCCATCACATCATGGAATAATAAACAAGTATAACAAAATTACAATATTTACAATACACTATAAAGAAATAGGTCATAATGAAACTTTCAATGTCCGTAGATAGTCAACAACTTGATCAGTCGCCAACAGGAATCTGAAGGGTCTCCGGGGAAGGCTGACTTTGGACAAGATTGGATGATATGTTGAACTGTTTGCCTTTCTGCACCCCAATCACATTTTGGAGATTGAACTTTGTCCCATTTATGCATCAAATCTGCACATCTTTCAGAGTTAGTCCTTACTCTGTTTAAGGAAGACCAAATTTTCCGATTGAGTTCAAATCCTGGTGGTTTGGTCGTAATACATAGCATGCTAAGCTTCTCTGAGGGAGCAGATGGATTCCACATTTCTTTCCAACGATCAGGGGCGTGGTGGCTCAGCAGTTGGTCACTAGTCGTGGCCGAGTGAGGTACGTGTGTGCGCGCTGTGTGACCGCATTTGGAAGAGTGTACGGTTTCCTAATACCGGTGCTTCCTTAGTTCCACGTGTGTACTGACCTTCCGTGTGTCATTCGGACAATACTTTTTCAAGTAGTGTTCCAGATAAGACAACAAAACCAGAAACCCAGAAAACCCCGCTGAAAAACATGTCCGGATACCAGAGGAAGAACACCGTACGCTGCCAATGGGACAGGCAGAGTTCTCGCCCCTCACCAGGAGAATTTCACCGCTGGATTGGCGACACCCTCCGGCTGACTGTCGACCAAGTAGAAGCCATCCAGTTAAATGCGCACGAGAAAACCATGTACATCAAGGTAATCAGCATATCTACTTATCAGAAATTGTTAAATACTTTTGCAGATCCTATTAAATTTCAGTATGACTCAGGCGAAATGACAAATGTTAAGCTCTCCACAGCGGATTCCAATTTTACCACAGTGCGTATATTTAATGTCCCACTCGAAGTTCCTCCTGAAATTTTCAAATCCGTCCTGTCGAAATATGGCACTGTGAGTGACGTCAGGAAAGAACAATGGTCTTCTGCTTATCAGTTCCCGGTGTATAATGGAATACGTGCCGTCAATATGGAAATCAAACAAGATATCCCCTCCACTGAGACTTTTGGTGGCCATTCTGGCTATATAACGTATAATGGACAGAAACAGACCTGTTTAATTTGCAATGCTACCACCCATCTACGTATCAACTGCCCAAAGAAAATGATTCCCCTCGGTATAACTCCTACACAACAACGACGTGCCCAATACTCGGAAGTTGTGACGCAGCAAACGTCATATGAAAACATGCTTATTGATCAGTCAGCTGGGACAACACCAGAAGTGACCTCGGTTACATATGACGCAGAACTGGTACCTTGCCCTGACCAGAGCAGTGAGCCACAGAGTGCCCCTGTGATATCGGCAACCTGTATCGCAGCCTTAGAACGGACTATGCCGTCACTACAGGCTGCCACAGAAATTTTGTCTTCACTGCCACCTCCTTCTCTGGTATCTACCGACTCACCTAAGCAGGTTGATCGGGGAACCGAGAATGTATCTAAGAAGATTAAAACAAATGCCTCGATTGCCGTACCAGCCCCGAAGAATCAAACTGGCTCCACAAACGTTTCCACAGCTGTGAAAAAGAAACAAAATCTTCATTCTACGTCATCTAGGGACCCACGAACGCTCTCAAACGCTGACAGCCGGCCTATGAATGGCAGTCATAAGGAACTATCTCAACCTAATTTGACATAGTGCACCAGTATATTTCTCACCTGTGTCTTTTTTTTCTTTTTTCTCGAGTCCACCTTCCAGTATGTCTAGCACAGCTTTTATACTTTTCTTAATGGCGCAATTTCTCACTGTGGCCACTGTGAATATCAATGTAATAGAATGCCCTCTGAAATTTCAACTGTTGGAGAGATTCCTTCGAGATGCAGACATTGACATTGCCTTCATTCAAGAAGTTGCTATACCCTGTTTGCCAATATCTTCCTTCTACAAACAATACATCAATACCGGTAATACGAATAGAGGGACTGGATTCCTCATACGACATGATATCCCACTCGAAGGTGTGCTATGCCATCCATCAGGACGCATAATATCTGGACACATAAACAATACCACCCTGATAAATGTATATGCCCCATCCGGGTCAAATAAGCGTGTGGAACGGAAAATGTTCTTTCAACAGAGTATACTGCCTCATCTGCACGACGTTAAGGAAAAACTTATTCTTGCAGGGGATTTCAATTGTATTCAACGCCCAGAGGATTCCACTAGTTCATACCAAGGTATCAACCCGGCTCTCAGGACCCTTCTTAACTCCCTACACCTCATTGATGCTGTGGATAGTTTAAGGGTGCCCCTGCCCCATTACACCTGTATAAGTCACAACTCCTCATCACGAATTGACCGCATATACTTTTCACAGGAACTTATCCAGCCTAGACGATATGAAGTGATACCTGCCAGTTTCACTAACCATCATGCTGTCGTATGTACAATCTCTTACCCCCATCCCATATTTCACATAGGAAGAGGTTATTGGAAGCTGAATTGCTCGCTGTTACTGGAGGAGGAATGCCAAGATATTTTCAGACAACACTGGACTCGATGGGTCCAACAAAAATGCAAATTTCGCGACTGCGCAGACTGGTGGGATATTTTAGTTAAACCAGGGATCCGCCGCGTCTTTAAGAACACATCCTACCAACGAGGTCGGGAAAGACGGGATACAGTTGAATTTTACTATCGAGTTCTTCGCCAGCTCCAGCAAAGATCTGATGCTGGGGAGCGTATATATGACCAGATTCGGGAAGTTAAAACCAAGCTCCTGTCCCTACAGCAACGAACGCTCGCTCATATAAACGTGGCTTTAAAAGATCGTACAGTGCTCCCGGACGAAAGTGCAAGTGTATACCATATCGCCAATGGACAACGGGAGCGGCAACGTAAATATATCCACCGCCTCCGCACCAGTACTGGAAGTGTCGTCACCTCCCCTGACGCTATACGTAGTGAAATATCATTATTTTATCAACGGTTCTACGCTAAGGCTGAAATTGATCCACAGCAGGTGACCCTATTGCTTTCATCTTGCAGTACCCAACTATCTCCGGACAACAAAACTCTGCTCAGCGCGGATATTTCGGATGAAGAGATTCACTCTGTGGTTAAGCAACTCCCAAACAACCGCTCACATGGCATTGATGGACTGCCATATGAAATGTATAAACACTTCTGGCCTCTCATTGGCAAAGAATTTTGTCATGTCCTGCGTACCATTCTCCAACGTCGTGCTCTTTGTCAGTCACATCACGAAGGTACCATAGTCCTCATACCAAAAACATCCTCTCCCATGGCAGTTGGTGACTTCCGACCAGTTACTCTGCTCTGCAGTGATTATAAAGTCCTTACCAAAGTACTTGCATGCCGATTGAAGACTGTTCTACTTGATATCCTTGGTATTGAACAATGTTGCAGTATTCCTGGAAGAACTCTGTTAACAAACTTAGCGATACTACGGGACCTACACCTAAAAGCCGAAATGCTCCCCTCTGAGCCAATGAGTTTTCTCACCTTAGATCTTGATAAAGCTTTCGACCGCATCAGTCATGAATACTTGTACATGGTCTTGCAACACTTTGAATTTCCTGATATCCTTATTGACTACATTCGTATGATAAATTGTAATGCTACGTCTCGAGTGCTCGTCAACGGTTTTCTTTCCCCTCTGATTCCAATACAACGATCAGTTAGGCAAGGATGTCCCCTTTCCATGCTACTTTTTGTCATTGGCCTTGAACCGTTCATTCGGACTACCCAGGTGAAGCTACAGGGTTACAAACTGTCCACACATGTTTTTGGAATGTGCGCCTATGCTGATGACGTATCAATATTGATCCGCAATAATGAAGATATCTCCCACATCGATAGCGCCCTTCAGCTCTACCATATCGCCTCTGGAGCACAATCGAACCCCCAGAAAACTGCTTTGCTTCCGCTCAATACTAACTCAGTGATTACCCAACAGCCCTGGTTCCGGATAGTAAATGAGGTGAAAATTCTTGGCATTACCTGGAAGCAATCGCTTCTGGACACAATGCAAGCAAACTGGACTAAGGTCATTGCCAAAGTTAGGGGAGTGCTGATCCATTTTGGTCAAAGAAACCTCAATATAGTGCAACGGGTCATGATCCTCAACGTGTTTGCGCTCTCTAAAATATGGTATGTTGCACAACTTTTCCCACTTCCCAAAATGTTTGAGAGCCAATTGGAAAAATATACAGGTTGGTTTATATGGCAAGGATTTTTGTTCCGAGTACAACGGGAACAGTTGTATCTCCCATCCCGGCAAGGCGGGCTAGGGCTAACAGCTCATGGCATGAAATGCCGTGCACTCCTCTGCAAGAATGATATCACCATTCTTTCCCAACATGACACTTTTACGAAAGCGCTATACAAAGATATTCGAAACACAGCCCGTGGTTGTGATAGAGCTTTGCCGAAGATATTTAGGGACCATCAACAGCACCTTCTGGAAACTGTTCGCCAAATGCCTTCAGGGACTGTTCCAACGACGAAAAGTATTTATAACATGTTGCGGCAAGTGGTACACTCCAAACCACGAATCGAGGCCACCACCCTCTACGTCCATTGGCCCACTGTTTGGAAAAATTTTGGGGCTATGACCATTTCTTCTGCTGTACACTCCCAGGTTTTTATCTTCCTCAACGATCTCATCCCAACCGCTCTACGGCGATATACCATCCGTCTTGAAGCTTACCCATGGTGTACTATATGTGGTCAAACTGATACGGCGATACACCGCTTCACATCATGCACGCGAGTTGCCTCCACGTGGCTGTGGCGTAAGGGAAAAGTATGTCAACTATTAAATGTGCCCACGGATGACCTTGATGACAGGAAGTTGGTTCGTTTGTCGATGACCGCCTTCCCCCAAATTAAACAGACTGCCATTGTGTGGATAATGGGCCAATATGTACACTTCGTGATGGACAATGATCAACATTTCTCGTTCCAGGATCTCAGGTACCACCTGCAAAAAGAGCGTTGGAAGTTTAGTGAAAGTGGACAATTGTACGATAAATATGGACACTATCTGGATTTCTTGTGATGTATTAGTATGGTATTTATCATATCTGAAAATTCTGTAATTCTGTAAAGAGCTAAAAAAAAAAAAAAACGGTCTAGCTGTATGCCTCTCACCAAGGCGGTCGGGGTTCAATTCCCGGTCAATGCATGTGAGATTTTCGAAGTGAAATGCCATGTCCTGTGGTTCGGATTCCACGTAAAAAGGAGGTCCCGTGGCTCATGATCTCAAGATTAACGGTCACGTTAAACTACAAGCTTCCTTTTCTCCTTTCCAACGATCAAGCAAGTTAAAGTGTTCGAGCAGTCTTCAACGGTGGATGACGAGAGCGAAGTCTGTTTCTGTGATTGGCAGGAAAGTCAGCATGCACAGGAAGATGAGGGTTTATTGCAAACACTTTTATATTCATATATCATAATAATATCGTTTTATGCTGCCCAAATAGCGTTGTTATAAAGTAAGTCGATATTTCTCTCACGATTATATTTTCCTCGAAGTGACTACAGACTAATACGAGAGAAAACAATAGTGTTCAATTTCGTTTACGGGATATGCTTGCAGTGCATTAGTACCATACGGCATGCAAGCAACGTAATTTCGACCTACCTGACAACACGCTTTAGTTGGGCTGCATAAAACAATATTATTAGGGGCAGCTGAATCACCCCGTATATAATATAACATACACACGTATAATATATGTAGCCTAAGGACTTGGAAGAGGCACTAAATCGCATGAATAAATCACCAAATGTGAGGTGTGGTATAATAAGAAGACGAAGGTAATGTCATGCACTAGAGATGGTGACCAAGTTGCTAATGTGTAAATGGAGAACACTTAGTCCAAGTACTGGAATTCAATTTTCTGGTCAGTCTGATCACAACTGATGGTAAATGTACAAGAAATAAAATACTTGAATTGCATAGGCGAAAGAAGTATTTTCAACAAAGACCATCAACTTGGAGGTATGAAAACACTTTGTGAATAATTTATATGGGGTACTGTAAGCTACGGCTCTGAAACTTGGACCCTATAAAAAGCAGATTTGCCGAAACTCAGTGCATTTGATATGTGGTGCTGGAGAAGACTCATAAAGATACCGTGGGCTGGCAAAGTCACTAACTAAAATGTTCTCAGAAGCCACGCAACTTGATTGAATCCTTAAATAGAAGAACAAACAGGTTCGTTAACCACTTGGTTCTACATTCTGACTCGTCCACCACCCTATTCGGAAGAAAATTGGAAGAAAGAAAGATCAGAGGAAGACCAAGAGCACAATTTATCATCAGTATTAGAGACAAACACATCTATTGCCACTTGAAGCTATTGGCCAAAGGGCGGAGATCATTGGACGTTATGCATTTTACCCACTGACCTATCAGTTAACCCCTTCACTTTTCAAGGTCTCAGCTGATGGATGTGTGAACACTGTCAGCCGTACTCACCAAGCTGTGCACACACTTCTTTAACAAGTAGTTCCGTGAAGAACTATACAGCCTATTTTCATATATCCTGCTTATGTTAATTGCCACTATCAACATACACAATTTCAGTATGATTGCTGTAATAGATTCGTAGATATTGAGAACCGACTAAATATTTCGGATGGTCGCCATGTTGGATTTTATATATGTAGGTCCTAGAGTTATGTACTGTTTCATGCAGATTATTGTGAACGTGTAGTATTCAAACTTCAATCGCATAATTAGGACACTAGAAGTAACAAGGAGATTTTAAAATTTTTCACAGCTGCCATCTTGAGGTTATGGAAACAATTGAAATAAATTAGATGCCAGTGGATTAACATTCGTATAAGGATTTACTGTACCAAGTTTTACTGCACGCGGATGGTTAAATTGCGAGAAACGTCCAAGTGAATATTTATAATTCGCGTCGCCGCCATGTTGGATTTGTGATCACCAGGTTATTTAAAGTCCTATAGGTGAACTTAATTTCATAGCCCCTATGAACATTAAAGAATGCAGTTTGATTGCTAAAATAGATTCGTAGATATTCAGTATCGTCTAAATATTTCGGATGGTCGCCATGTTGGATTGTTAAATGTATAGGCCATAGAGTCATGTACCAATAAAGGAAAATTATTGCGTAGGTTCATTATTCAAACTTTCACTTCGATCGCATGACTACATCACAAGAAATAGAAACATAATTTTAAAAATTCGCACTGCCGCCATCTTGAAGTTATGCAAATAATTGAACTAAATTAGATGCCAGTGGATTACAATGTGTAAAAATATTTTCTGTACCAGGTTTCAGTGCGCTTGGAACATTAAATCGCGAGAAAGGTCTATTTAATATTTTTAAAATCGCTTGGCCGCCATGTTCGTTTTGTAGTTAACCGGTTTTTGAAAGTCTTATAGATGGACTTCCAGTAGTGCCCTTTATCTCCGTACAAAATGTTAGGGAGATACCGCTAATAGTTTCAGAGATATAGAATGCCGGTGAAATATTTCGCACATTCGCCATCTTGTGATTTTGTAAACAATTGAACGAAGTTAGATGTCGGTGCATTACAATGTGTATAAACATTTATTGTACCAAGTTTCATTGCGTTTGGTTGGTCAATTCGCGAGAAACGTCTATTTAAAAGTCGCAAATTCGCTTGGCCGCCATGTTGGTTTCGTAGTTACCAGGTTTTCAAAAGTCACATAAGTGAACTTATAATAATTCCCTCTATCACCATAGAAAATGTCTGGGTAATATCGGTAATAGTTTCGGAGATATTGAATGCTGGGGAAATATTTCACACAGCCGCCATGTTGGATTGGTGAGTAGTAAATAAATTTGAAGGTAACGGTCGAGGTCGCCCGGAATTGTGCTATGAATTTTCCGAGTTTCATTGAAATCGCTCCTGCCGTTTAGATTTTATTAGGGGGACACACACACACGAATCACACACACGCACACACACACGGACAAAAGGTGATCTCATAAGCCTATTTTTTCAAAATTGAAAATAGGCTAAAAATGAGATGGAAGGGAGACCAATAAAGATATTAAAATAAAATTTTAAAATCATAGATTGTATAAATCACTTGTTAATACTGAAAATCAGTGTTGTCTCTGAGCCAATTGATTTGAATGTTAAAAAATGACAAGGTAAAGAAATTTACAAATTTCAGAATTGTTATTTTCGATGTAATTTTGGGAAATGGAATTCACTTGTCAAATCTACTATTCGTGCTAAAAGAAACTCAATATTATTTGATAACTTGGTAAATTAATGTCAAGATTCCAAAGTTACCAATGAAAACTGAGAAAAATACACGCAAAATTGCCACCAACCACGGCGTAAACAAGACACAAAACATGTCTCAGACTCTAAGAATTGATATGAATACAGATTGTCAGAGGTTCTCGTGGAATATAAAAGTGAGTTAAAAAGTAAAAATAACGAAATAATCAATAACTAAGGCCAGTAACGATGGATCGTTACCCTGACAGTTTTGGCACGATGCTCTTAACGACAGATCGTTACCTTGAAAGTCAAAGGGTTAATAATAATAAGAAGAAGAAGAAGAAGGAGAGGATGAAGTAGAAGAATTAGTAGGTGGCTAAGTGAACAGCGTTATTTAATTTGAATTTTACTTTAATTATAGGATTACGAAGTTATTACTATACCGGGGCTCAGTGCTCTATTGCAATGTACTCAGGAACAATAATGTGAGCCTATAATCATTGTTGATAACCCCAAAGAAGAGTCAAGTGATGTTTAAATTATATTAACAATAAGTGTAATAAGACCACACAGATAATATTTGTACATAAATGTCAACCTCAATCCCCGTGATCAGGGTCCGATGATGACCGCTTGACGGTCAAAACGCGAAATCCTAAATGGCCCCATTATTATTGTTTATTATTTACTTAGCTTATGGCTTTTAGTGCCGGGAGTGTGCGAGGACATGTTCAGCTCACCGGAGTCTGTAGCTGCTTCAATGTAGACACACATGCCGTGAGCTACAAGTTCCATTCAATTTCAAATAGTTCCAACTTTCCCCACCAAATTTCACTGACACCTGGTGGTGAACGTTGGAACTTTGATAGAGCGATTCAACGAAATCTAACCTGCAAATTTAGCTTCACAAAAGGGTAATTAGCGGAAGGTTCTCTTTCATGCATCCACATTAACCATTAAATAGTATCTGTGTTGACTGATATTAATTTCAAATTATAAAAGCCGCCTTGTAAGACACTAGAAAGTAGTTTAATAATTAAATTAACACGTACATGTTTCGTTATATTTAATAATATTTATAACCTTCTTCATAATGGTTAATGTCGATGCATTTTATGAAGCAGCTGGCCAACCTTTCGTACTTTTAAACAAATTTAGTATTTTAAGAGTTAACGCTGACGAAGTTATCCTTACTAATATAATAAAGCTAAAGAGTTTGTGTGTTTGAGTCTTTAAACGCGCTAATCTCTGGAACACTAAGCCCCATTCGAAAAATGCTTTTTATGTGATAGCCAGATTCAAGAAGAGTAGTTTAGGCTATGTAGCGATAGGCTACGCCTCTCAGGTAACCTTAAAGATTGATTCTTGTTCAGTAAGTCGGTAGAGGAAGCGCTCACGAACAGCTCTATCCACATGCGCTGGCGTTATGGTTAGTGATACGTACACCGTTTCACCGATCTGAACGAAACTTTGTATACTTACCCTTTGGAACCCTGCAAGTAACACTGTCTACGTGAAATTTATGAGAGACCAGTCTATTCCCTGCATTTAGGCCCTTTGGCACAAATCTACACCTTTTCACCGATCTGAACCAAAATTTGCATACATACCCATTGGAAACCTTCTGGCTTCCCATTGTGTGTACGTGAACCTCATCCCAGACACCACTGTGTTAATTAATTCCATAACAAGGTGTTCTGTGGCACCTAAATCACCACCCTCTTCAGATGTAATTGAATCACACACAGCCTTGAGAGAGTTCTCTATAGTAATTAGTACGTCACATTTACCGGATACCCAGACTATAGAGCATCCAGCGTTTAGAAAAGACTGTGGGACTTACGGGCTTTTACTTTTAACGGAAACTCCCCTACACTGGTTTTGTTACCTCACCTTTTATCATGAAGGAACTCTGAATATATATATTTTTCGTCATAATAGCTTCCTTCAATTATCTGCCAATATATTACCGTTGTTATTGCATACAAGTATCGTTTATATTACGTCTTAGTAATTTAAAAATATTCGAGGTTAGCACGCTGGAAAGAAGAGCCTCGTCCTGTGCTGCATGCTCCTCCGGAGTGGAGCAAGTGCTCAGTTCCTCCGGCAACATAAGTACTGAAGCACTATCCGTCATTGGTGTTATTGTTGTGTGTCTGTGTTATTTTCTGTTCGATAGAATCAGGGCTGCCAACAGTTGGGTTCGAACCCACTAACTCCCGAATGCAAGTCTCACTGCTGCGCGCCCCTAACCGCACGGCTAACTCACTACAATATTACAAATATTAATCGAAACAAAACAACAAGAATAATAATGAAAGAAAATAAATTATAGCCTAACTAACAACAAGAAAGGTGATGATCAACAATATTGCTGACGTAAAAATTGTTAACAATCCCAGCATACAGTATATCCGAGAAGGAAGGAAGGGTTGTACTCTCGACATCTGTCAATCAGTAATGCGTCATATCACAAGGAAATGAATGTCGTTATTGGTTCTCTTCGCGTACGGTATCCTTAATACTGGTCCAATCCGTTAACACCTGCAAAACTGCTCCTTCCTGTGCGTGTTCTACTTCAGGTAGCTGCTGGGGTTGTGTTGTCTCGCTAACTTATGAAAGGGTAGTACTCGAAGCGGGTCAGCATAACGTATGACGTCAGCGCTACCTCTGCGTAGAGTTAGCAACACTGTCGCCATAAGGCTCCACAGTCTTTTCTAAACGCTGGATGCTCTATAGTACTTCACTAATACAGTACTGTTATTGCAGTCAAATAGCCATAAAACGAGAGTTAGTTAGTTGATTATTGTTGTTTTAAGGGGCGGAACTACGAGGTCATCTGCCCTCCCCCCTCCTCCCCCATATATATACAGTGTGGTCCACCAGCCCCTTATTTTTTTTGGAGGAAGGCAACCCAACTAACGCGTATATCATAGTCGTCCTAAAAACATTAGTACTTGGCCTAGTACAGCTTTACGGTTGAGTTCAAGCTCGCGTATAAAGTAGAAATTATTGGCAGCAGTGTTATTTCAATGCCATCAACTATAACGAATGTGTAAATCGACACATCCAAACAACACTGCCTTACGAAAGACATGAAGTGTCTATGAGGACTACAAATAGACTCAATACGTGACTGCATTCCACCACGGCTCACGGTAGCTAAGATGGTTAAATCGTGCTTCTCTGCCGTAACGTCAGTCATGCTGCAATGTAGCAGGTTCGATCCCAAGGCAAATAAGTTCTTTTTTTTTTTTTTTTTTTGCTTAATGCCGTTTACAGTAGCTGCACTACGGACACATATCTACCTGTTCCAATGAATTAATTTTTATTTGGTCCTGAAAAGGACCGTTTTTATTCGATGCTACGTAGGCAGGTTAGACGATGACATAATGGTATGTAGGAAGAAAGCTTGTAGTTTAGCGTGACCGTTAATCTCGCGATCATAAGCCACGGGATCTCCATTTTACGTGAATTCGAACCACAGGACATGGCGTTGGTGAGAGGCGAAGAGCTTGACCGCTGCGCCACCACACCCTCCTGTAGGAATAAGGCAAGGTACTCTCCATATTCAGTGTAGCAAGTGTTCGAAATGTTGACCACCTTGGTTGATGCAGATTTCAGCACGACGTATTACAGACAGTCTTGCACGCTGTAACATCTGAGGTGTAACAGCTTGGCATGCCTCGGTGATTAGTTGCCGAAGGTGGTCAGGATCTTCAGGCTCATGTGCATATACTACCTGCTTTAAGTGACCCCACAGGAAGAAGTCAAGTGGCGTAAGATCGGGTGATCTGGCAGGCCAGTGAAAGGGTCCTCCTCTTCCTATCCATTTATTTGGATATGTATCATGAAGATGGTTCCTGACGACTAATGATCCGTGAGGTGGGGCCCCATCCTGTTGCCACCACATTCGCAATCGCCCGCGCAGTGGCACAGTACATAAAACTTGCGAAATCTCGACAGATATGTATGAATATTTATGTTCGAACATATTTTATTTTTCTAGTCGTTTACCCTCCAGGTTGGTGGAACCCATGGACTCAGCGAGGGAACTCACCACTACCGCCTCTACGGGCAGTGTCCTAGAGCTGGGAACATCGAATCGGAAGGGATACAACTGGTGAGGTGGGATTGGCACCTCGCCCAGGCGGCCTCACCTACAAAGCGAACAGGGGCCTCATGAGGGAAGGTAAGGGATGGTGAGGATGGATAGGCAAGGAAGCGGCCGTGGCCTTGAAGAAGGTACCATCCCGGCATTTGCCCGAAGACGAAGTGGGAAACCACGGAAAACCACTTCGAGGATGGCTGAGGGGGAATCGAACCCCCTCTACTCATTAGTGCCACCCGAGGCTGAGTAGACCTCGTTCCAGTCCTCGTACCACTTTTTCAAATTTCGTGGCAGAGCCGGGAATCGAACCCAGGACCTCCGAGGCGGTAGCTAACCGTGCTGACCGCTACGCTACGGAGGCGACTGACAGTTATTTATGAATATTTAATTTCCTGCTGAATTAACTCTCGGGTAGGATTATTTTTGTGCAAACAAAATAACGTGTGTTGGCATGCTTGTGGAATTGATTATAAAATCTTTATCATCTATTCGAGGCCAACCTAAATCATCTAGGAAGTGGTTTCCCGTGGCATCCCACTTCTCACTTTCTATCCTTCTGGTGTATTCTGCTCCACATGTAGTGTAAGCAACCGTGGCTGAAAGGGTAATGCGTTGGACTGTGGATTGAAGGATTCGGGGTTCGATACTTAGTAGAGGGGGAAGATTTATAATTTGTTTTCGGTACGTTTTATCTTCTGTGCCGACAACTTTACCAATGTCTTACGACAGAAATGATACAAGAGGTCACAGCTAATTATTGAAGATGGGGCACTAGTAATATAGCGAGCTGATGCATTTTCAGGTTGGATTCCATGAACGGTACGTGTTTTCCGAATTCGGTATTACACGAAACATCTTAATATATACACGTCAAATAGAGTTTTCTTCTTCTTGCTAGAATTTAATGACAAAATATATTTTTTAGTCGGTTTACCCTCCAGGGTTAGCTTTTCCCTCGGACTCACTGAGGGATCGCACCTTTACCGCCTCCAGGGCAGAGTCCTGGAGCTTGAAACATAGGACGGGAATACTACTGGGGAGGTAGGACGAACGCCTAAACCAGGCCGCCTCACCTGCAAAGCGAACAGGGGCCTTACGAGGGATGGGGAGATTGGGAGGGATAGACAAGGAGGAGGGAAGGAGGCGGCAGTGGCCTTGCGTTAGGTAGCATCCCGGCATTTGCCTGGAGACGAAGTGGGAAACCACGGAAAACCACTTTGAGGATGACTGAAGGGGAAATCGAACCCTCTATGCTCAATTGGATCACCCGTGGCTGAGTAGACCCCGAACAAAATAGTTTTGTTTTCTTTTCTTTTTAGTCGTTTACTCTCCAGGTTGGTGCAACCCACGGACTCAGCGAGGGAACTCACCACTACCGCCTCTACGGGAAGTGTCCTAGAGCTGGGAACATTGAATCGGAAGGGATACAACTGGTGAGGTGGGATTGGCACCTCGCCCAGGCGGCCTCACCTGCAAAGCGAACAGGGGCCTCATGAGGGAAGGTGAGGGATGGTGAGGATGGATAGGCAAGGAAGAGGGAAGGAGGCGGCCGTGGCCTTTAAGAAGGTACCATCCCGGCATTTGCCCGAAGACGAAGTGGGAAACCACGGAAAACCACTTCGAGGATGGCTGAGGGGGAATCGAACCCCCTCTACTCATTTGGACCACCCGAGGCTGAGTAGACCCCGTTTCAGTCCTCATACCACTTTTTCAAATTTCGTGGCGGAGCCGGGAATCGAACCCAGGACCTTTGGGGCGGCAGCTAACCATGCTGACCGCTACGCTACGGAGGCGACGAACAAAATAATACCACGGAAAATTTTAAAGAATACGTGTACCGGCGATCAGAATCTTGTTTCATTAGAAGGGCTAGAACATCGCGGTCATTTAGCCCCGTGTACTTGTGTGTGTGTGTAGAATTCCTCTGATAACCTGTCTATAGCGGTGTCTGTATAATGTATGTATTAGCAATTAAGGTGAGGATGGGGAAGGAGGCGGCTGGGGCCTTAAGTTAGAAACCGTCCCGGCAATAGCCTGGAGCAGAAGTGGGAAACCACAGAGAACCACTTCCAGGGTTCTGAGGTGGGAATCGAACCCACCTCTTCTCAGATTTGCTTCACGAAGCTGAGTGTATCCAATTTCAGCCCTCAGACCAGTATTGGATTTCTTGGCAGACCTGGGAATCGAACCTGGACCTCCAGAGCGACACGTCGATATGTTATGTTAATATCCATGACAGTTTTTTTTTAATTTTCTGCCATTACAGGTCACGTGGCAAAAGCTAGCAATTCGGTCGTATTCTCTTTATAAATCAGGAAAATTCTACCCACTCTTCACAAAAATACATGTAAGGGAATGAATGTGGCAATGTAGTTACATCCCAACTAAAATGGAGCGTGGGCTTTCATTAAGAAAAGTACGCCTACGACTGGATTCGATGCACTATTCTACCCATTTTCGCCCGCCGTCTACGGCCGAGCTTTAACCGCATCGGCCACCAGTGCATGGTACAAAGCGCGCGCTGCACTTGCAGTTGTTACTGTAGCCGCACACCTCAAACGTTTAAATCCATCTCAAAGTCTTCAATCACGGTTTATGGTGTTGATTTAACTTTCTACTATTACAGATCTCGTGGCGTAAGCTATTAATTCGATCGTATTACGTGTATGTGTGTTATTTCAAGGAGCAATAAGTCATATGTTAGTAGAATGGGCCATACTATCTTTGCTAGACCCATGACCCAATTACATTGCTGTCACACAGTCAGAGGGCAGAGCAATATCGACCATCGGGGGAAATGCAGTGTTAGTTGGGTTTCATAAAACTAAATAATAAAGGGCGGGTGGACCACACTGTATATATATATATATATATATATACAAGCTGACCCGGCAGACGTTGTCCTGCCAATCAAAGAAAGTGTTATAACGTTGTTTCTTGAAGTGCTTTTGGATACACAATATTTTTTTCAATTTCTGTTAACGGCCTCTAAACTATCGTGAATTGAATTAACTAATTTAGAAACATTCGTTGGAGCATGCACAACAACTCTCCAAAGTTTCATCGCAAACGGATAATTGGCATTTAACGCATACGGGATTTGGTTTAAATGATTCGTGGGCTGTCACTCATTTGTTGAATCTACTCGTGCTCTACCAACTGTGAAATGGATTTACTAAGTTAGAAAGCTTCACGTAAGTGTACACAACAACTCATCCAAGTTTCATCGCAATGGATGAATATATATATATATGAATGCATACAGGATTTTGTTGGAACGCTTCGCGCGTCGTCACTCATTTGTTACAACTACTCGTGCGCTACCAATATTGTAAAATGGATTTACCAAGTTGAACACCTTCCCTGGCGTGTACACAACAACTCATCAAAGTTTCATCGGAATCGGATGAATGACATATGAACGCATAAGTGATTTTCTTTAAACAATTCCCGTGCCGTCACTCATTTGTTGAATCTACTCATGCGCTACCTATTGTAAAATAGATTAACTAAGCCTGAAGCCTTCTCTGGCGTGAACTCAATGATTCACCAAGGTTTGATCGCAATCGGATGAATGATATATGACCGCATACGGGACATTGTGGAAACGATTCGCGTGCCGTCGCTCATTTGTTGAATCTACTCAGGCGCTACTTATTAAAAACTGGATTTACTAAGACAGAAACATTTACTGGAGTGTACACAACAATTCACCAAAGTTTCATCGCAATCGGATAAATGGTATATGGACGCATACGGTACTTTGATGAAATGATTCGCGTGCCGTCACACATTTGTTGAATCTACTCCCGCGCTACCTATTGTAAAATGGATTTGTTAAGCCAGAAACCTTCCGTAGGGTGTACACAACATATCACCCAAGTTTCATCGCAATCGGATGAATGGTATATGAACGCATACGGGACTTTGTCTCCGCACGTCAGAGCGTTTCAAACAGTAGAATTCGACATCACTGCCACCTTTGGTATGACACACAACTTTTTGCCACGGGCGGAGTGTATGTAATGGCGGTAGTTGCACAGGTTGCGACCAGGTGGCTCTAACGTGCAGAGACAAACCGTCAAAAGGCATCAGCTTTCACGAAAGCCAAGGCTAGTGGTTTCCATGACGACTGTTTTTGACTGTATATTGTGGTTCTAAAATTGTGTGTAAATTGTGGTTCTAAAATTGTGTTCATTCCACCTACCGGGTCAGATTGTGAATCTAAACCATACATGGACCCACCCTAATATACATACCAAATTCCATCAAAATCGGTTCAGTCGTTTAGGAGGAGTTCAGTCACATACACACGTGTCGAAGAATTATATATATAAACATATATATATTCTTTTGTATGTATGTCTACCCCTTATTATTCCCGTTTTCCAACGGGGTCGGGGATGAGATGCGATGGAAGTCTTTGTGGCGATGGTTTTTACGGCCGTATGCCCTTCCTGACGCCAACCTCATGAGAGGAGTTAATGAGAGATAAAATGAATGATGGTGAATGAAACTGGGCAAGGATATGGAAGGAAGCGGCCGTGGCCTGTCAGAAGGTACTGTCCCAGCATTTGCCTGGTGTTGAAAATGGGAAACCACGGAAAATCATTTCAAGGACGGCCGACGGTGGGGCTCGAACCCACGCGTCTACCGAGTCAGCAGAGAGCTTGGCCCCATGACCTAATGCTGCGCGTTAGCCAGCGTAGCCACTACTGTCGGTATATATATATATTCTTTTTAAGGGAGGTAAATACACTAAAACTGTGTATCTGCGCCTTGTTTTTCATAGCCTTCAATTGATTTTGTTCGCTTGCTAAATGGTAGCGGTTCACAACTACTGTATGTCCACATAGTTTACATTCACACATCTCTGTTGGTTGCAGGTGAGATGTGGTTGGTTCCTCAGTTTAGGAGCTGCGATAACGCCCCGTGTACTTGAGATGTATGTAGAATCTGTCTGATTACCAGTGTTGATTGTGATGGCTGTATTAGTGTGTGTTATCTGTAGTTCAGGTAAGGAGTGCAGACGATCAATTTCAAGTAGTTCCTACTTTTTCTAACAAATGCCACCGCCAACGACACCTAGCTGTGAACTTGGCTACTAGAAGCCCCCGCAACCTACACCTTCTGGCGAACGTTGGAACTTAATAGAGAGTTAATTAAATCTAACCTACAAATTTAGCTTCACACATTGTAGTTAGTGGAAGGTTCTTTTGCATTCCATTTAACTATTATGCTTTACTTCCCCTCCGCTCTTACAAAATCCGACGACTTCGGCCAGGTTTGAACACGCGATCTTGGACATAGAAGCTCAGCATGCTACCAACTACGCCACCGAAGGCGCCAGGTGAGATGCGTTGGTACTAATAACATTATGAACACCATGTACTGCCAGTCTTGTAAACACGTGCCTCATCTCGAAGTTGGATTTTGCCAACGTCTGATCTATCTAGGCTCCAGTTCTATACAATTCTAGAGGTATATCTTCTCTCCTTTCTTTGAATGATGTTATTAGTTGTTCCGACGCTCCGGGCAAACGTCTTCAGTAAGGAATGATTATCGTGCGAAATGGTAGACGAGTCGTGATCATGTAGGCTTTAACACTTTGAGTGCTCTTATGATTTCAAAAGAACCTTGTTTATCCGTCCCTCGTTAATCCGGATCTCCTCTTTAACCGGATCAAACATTTATTTTTACTGTACAGTATTTCTTCTTGAATGTCTTTTCCGCCAAGGTTAGTTAAGGACAGAAATTGGAAGTAATTCGTTCACGGTCTATGAAAGGTACTGTCCCCGAATCCGGATTCTGAGCAATCCCAGATCGGATTATAATTTTTAACCAAGAAGTTTTGCAATATTTGAGAGCTGGAAAGGGGTCAATAAACCAGTTTAGACGGTGAAAGTCGCAGAGGAAAGGTGTTGCCCAATGAAAACTCAAGTTTGTAGCTGAGGGGAAATATTAAGAAAGATGAGATATGATTGGATGTCCAGAGAGGTATACCACATTTCCAATGGATTTATTAATACTAGGGTGATCGCCTGTTGCTAGGGGCTTGGCGAGGACCAATGAGAACATTCGAGAAATATTAGCCGCCGAAGTATTTATGCTGGTTTGAAGACTTTTAATGCATTTATGGACTGGATAAATTCAGGAGAATTATTTAAGGATTTGCCATGAAGAGATTTCCACGGATATTTGGTTCAGAACGGCAGAATTAATAATTAAGATCAAGATTACCCAATTTACGCGCTATTATTCGGAGGATCTGGAGGGAGAAAAGGAAGATGCCGAGTCAGCCATTTGGGGCAGTTAGTTCGCTTGGAGATTGTTGAGGAGGTTGGACGCGTGAACCGAGTGCTCCCAGAAACGACCGAAAGTGTTGCACAATTGTTGAAATTGGCACAAAATGGAACGAGAACGGAAGCAGGTAATGTCAGAACAATGTGTGAGTATAGTGTGAGAATCGCGAGTGAGTTGAGTGAAGTAGAAAACTGTGAATTATATCTCTAAAGAAAGCGGATGCCATCGCGAACAAAGAGCAGGCAGAGTATCACGTCGCGTCTAGAATGAGCATTAGATTGAACGAAGAACAGTAAGAGATTTATTGTGGAAATTATTGAGACTGTGAAACTAAGAATAGCGTTTCTGTTAAAATTCCAAGCGAACGTGAACGATTTTTAAGACCAGTGTTTTTCAGTGTCAATATGGAAAGTCACGCAGAACTGCAATATGAAAAGACATGTGATTTACTAGTGAAGAGGATGGGGTCGTACTAAATATGAATAGAGAAATGTAGCCTAATACCATGGCTGTAAGAATGCTTACACGTGACGACGGATAGACGGAAGTCGAACCGGAGACGCGATGATCACTGTAATACAAGGAAGAAATAAGATCTACAGTAACCGAATTGATCTATTGAATAATTAATAAGCATGAACGAGCGACGCCAAGATCTTCCAGTGCTCGAGAAGAAGAACAAGAAAGAAGGGAGAAGCCTGGGTTCGAGTGAGTGTCCAGTGATGTCGAGACGGGAAACCCAGCGTGCAGACCGGCGGAGTCGGGTGAAGCAGCGAACGCGGGGAAGTACATCAGACCAGCGGAATCGTGCCAGCGCAGCGAGCCGCGAGCTGGGGCCCACAGCAAGGCGAGACGGACAGATCCTCAAGGCAAGCTTTCTGGAACGTAGTGTTGTGCGATCCAATTCATAGTTTGTCAACTTCAAGTCTGCAAGAAGTAAGGGAAGCTATTCCTTATGTAGTTCAATTCGTAGAATGTTATATTAGAAGCATGCCTATTAGCCTGTGACCTATTTTGAATTGTTAGTAGATATTTTGTAGCATGATTTGGAACTGTGTTTGATAAATTCACTACGTCATCGTAGATAGTTGTTTCACGCGCAGCCAGCGCAGTTTACATTAAAAGTTAGATTGGTTTGGCTGGTTGAAAGTATGATTAAATTTTATTAGAGGACTATGCGAGTTCTGCGTTCGACGCTTCTGCACTTTGATTTTGGATTTTCAGATTTTCATTTAGGATTTTCACTGTCATAGGGTTTTCACGACTTAAGGATATTTTCACTTATAATGGAAGATTTTCACGGATTTTCATTGATAGACTTTCCCAAATTTAAATTTAGGTTTCCATAAATTCATTTTAGATTTTTACGAAGTTATTTTGGATTTTCACAAAACTGATTTATGATTTTTACAATTTCCATTTTTGGATTTTCACGATTTTCATTTTGAGAATTTTTACTTGGGATTTCATTGCATTCATTTAGGATTGCTACTTCGTAGGATTGGATGGACAGGATTGATGGATCCTGATTTAGGATTTTGATTTAGGATTTTCACGATTTTCTCCTGTTTTTGCATTCTGGTAATTTTGAAATGGAAATCGGAATTATTTTCTATTTGAGTTAAATTCATTTTAGAATTTCGAATTTAAATTTTGACTTCAGGATTTTTAGAATTTTAGGATCAGGATTTTCAGAATTTTTGGATTTTGGATTTTCAGATTTTGGAATTTCATTTTGAATTTCCTTATTTTAAGGATGCTTTGGACATCCGTTTATTCATTTCTATTCTGGATTAAGATTATAGTTGGTATTTGATCCGACTTTTGATAAATTTGGAATTTATTTGGAGGAGTTTGATATTTCAGTGGATGTGTTTTCAATGCTTTATTTGCTATTAATCTAATTGGTATTGAGGATCCTGATATTTAAATTCGAGATATTTGGTTTTGTGAGATGGTTAGGCTGTGGTTGTGAACAGCTGATTTTGTTATTTAGGAATTCCATTCAGGAATTATTTTCTTGTGGAGCTATGATTCTAGAGTTGACACAGTCGTTGTGATTGATATGAAGCTTATTGCATTAGGATTGCTATTGCAATACCTTATTATTATTATTATTATTTATTTAGTCTACCAAAGGACATTGACACTACGACGGTCCCAAGTAGTAACATTGTTACTCACTTTTTTAGGGTTTTGAGTTAAGTTAACCAATGAACTAACATTGAAATTATCTATCATTTAAGCCATAGAAAATTGTATGTTTGCAATTGAAAAAAAAAAGTTATTTCCAAAAATATTAATATTGTAACAGTAACCAGATCCTATGTTACAGGTATTAACATTGTATCTTGAGTTACAATTATACTACTCGAAGCTTTTCATTGTTGTGTAACATTGTTGAATTTTAAATTATATTGTTAGTTTTGTTTTATCGTGTTTCCTACACTGCTACAACATACGAATAGCGCTTCTATTGTTTTGCCGCCAATTCACAGCTGATGGTCTGCAAATGGATGCTAAAGAAGCTTGCATTGCATCCTCTTTGTCATTATTTCTAAGTGTTCTTTAAGTGAAACCATGAGTGATTTTAGTTCCCGCACAAGAAAAATGGTGCAAATGGCACTGAATATCGTCGAAAATAAGGAAATAATTAGTTTAGGTAAGTGTTTTTGGTATTATAATAATAACAACAACCACAATTACTGTTGTTGTTATTAACAGCTTCATTCTTTAAATTTTAATCAGAGGAAATAATATTTGACTGAATTGCCTACAGAGTCATTGCTTGTGTAAGCTTTATCTGCAGTCGTTACTCTATGTTATTAATAATCCTTTTTTTATTTTAACATCTCAATCACTGTATCATCGGACTTTCTCAATGAGGATACTACAGTGGGAAGTTCTGTCCCTTCTACAAGCAATAATGATGCCCCCATGACATATAATGAAGGTGTGTTGATTACTTCTATGCTGTAAAATGGACTTTAGTGAAGTAGGAAAAATGATTTGAATTTAATATACCGAATGTATATTTATGAAGTCCTTATCTATTTTTCTTTACAGGTCAATACCACGTAATTTCCAACGTAAACCCGTTATCAGATATTTACAGTGAGGACCGGACTATAGTCTCCTTCCCTCCTACAGTTAATGTTGTATCGAGAAAGCCATCTGAAGGTAAATTTCATTGTACATATTCACTAATTAGAGCGTTAAGCTATGAAGTGAATGTTATTTCTTACTATGAGGCACTGAGATCACTAGAAATTTATTTCAGCGAATTTTATTATTCACAGACGCAGGAGAAAGCCCCAACCCATTACCAGATACCTTGAAGAACACTTCCATACAAGACATTGAGCCGAGTGACCAGAGTACATCTTTAGATGTAAGTACGTCTTCGAATACAACCTTTGATAACAATGAAAATAAAATAAGAAAGAGTAGAAAAGTTCCAAAGAAAGACACCCCAGGAAGGAAACGTCCAAGGAATGTGAATAATTGGAAGGTAGAACAATGCAAAAAATCTAGAGGTATGGGACAGTCATATGTAAGTCGCAATACTGGTAAAACTGTACCAGCCAGAGAACTAGGACCAGGTTGTGGTGTGACATGTCGTTACAGCTGTAAAGTTAGGATTAATAATGAAGAAAGATTGCAATTATTCGGTAAATTCTGGAGTATTGAAAGTCATACACGTAAATGGGATTTCATTGCTCGATGTGTTACAAAACTAGACAAAAAGCAACAAACCGTGAAAGGGAATTCTAGAAGAAAATGTAGCTTACTATACTCATTTGAAGTCAACGGAAAATTTGTGAAAGTATGCAAAACAATGTTTCTTCATACTTTAGGCATAAACGATATGTGGGTCATGTCCGCTCTAAATAAGGTCGATAGTTCTGGATCTGGTGCTATTTCCCCAGACAAAAGAGAAAAACATGTCAATAGAGGTAGGCAAATTATAAAACATTCTATAAAAGAAAGTGTAAGAGCCCACGTTGCTTCCATTCCTGTTGTTCAATCCCACTATTTGAGGAAAGAAAATAATCGTAAATATTTTGAAGAAGGGCTGTCTATAGGGAAACTCTTTAAGTAGTATGAAGAATGGGCAAAGAAAATGGGATACCAGGAACTTGCAACTGCCCGCCAATATAAAGACATATTAGTATCAGAATTCAATATAGGTTTTTTTATACCTAAGAAGGATCAATGTGAGTTATGCAACCTTTACAGAAATTCAGATCAAGAACAGAAGAACGACCTACAAACAGCATATGAAACTCACCGTACAGTCACAGAATTTCTCAGGGAAGTTAAGGAAAAAGAGAAAATGAGAGCGATTGATGATCCTACTGTATGTGTAGCTTGTTTTGATTTACAAAAAGTTCTAGTAACACCACAAAGTGAAGTAAGTTTGTTTTATTACAAACGAAAATATTCGACTTACAACTTCACTGTATATGACTTGTCTAAGCATGAAGGTTACTGTTACGTTTGGCATGAATCGATAGGGCAAAAGGGAAGCAATGAAATTGGAAGTTTTTAATGAGTTTTATGGAAACTAAAATTGAAAAAGGTGTTAAGGAATTCGTATTATTTTCAGATAACTGCAGCGGTCAAAACCGTAACCGAAATGTGTATGCTATGTTTTCGTTGATTGCTGATAAATATAAAGTAAACATCACCCAGAGGTTCCTTCAGAAAGGACACACGCAAAATGAAGGCGATTCTATGCATGCCCGAATTGAAAGGGCAAAGAAGGGCATCACTGTCTACACTCCCAATCAATGGATTATGCTAATTAAAACTGCAAAACTTAACGGTAAGGCATATATAGTAAAAGAAATAACTCAAGACGATATTTTTGATCTGAAGGCACTTTTAAAATTAGATAATAGGAACTGGTCGCATTATGCAGATGGTGAACAAGTTCATTGGAATAAGGTCAAAGAAGTTCAGATAAATGCAGAAAATCCTACATTACTCCGCGTAAAAACTGACCACCTAAGTCCAGAAGTAAAAACAATGGATTTGTATAGTAAACATCGTGGTAGAAGAACAACATGCTATAATCTAAAATGTGCATTTTCAAATCATTGCCCATTACAAAAGATAAGTACCGTGACTTAATGTCACTTTGTACTTCTGGACATATCCCAGCATGCTACAGACCCTTCTATGAAACCCTAAGCTACAAATAGAATAGAAAGAGAAAATGAATATTTTGTTAGGTTTAATCACTATTAAATGATTAATTGTTGCAATTATCTTTTATCATTGTTTGTTTTATTTCAGGTCAACATTTTTATCTTTCTTACTGTGTACAGTAGTTCTGTATCTTAAAAATTCCATGATCATCTGCTATTTCATGTGTTTGTTGAAATTGTACCAGTCAGTTTTTATTCAATTGTAGTTATCATTATTTGTAATTTGTAATTTCATTTCATTTTTATTTAAATCCATTTATTACCTTTGTATTATGCTTAAAATAATAGAATGTCAAATAATTAAGTATTGAATATTCAATAATTTTAAACGTATGTTAGAGATGAATAATTAAATAATGATACCTATGTTGAAACAGAATGTACAATGAAACATATTTAAATAATTTTTATACATTTTACTAGTATTATCATTGTAACTCAACATACAATGTTCATATTTTGAATCATTTAGGATCTGATTATTGTATCTCATGTAATTCTGTAATAAACAATTAAAATATATCAAAAATTGTATATATTGTTGTCCTTCTGTCCAACATCAACAATAAATTGTAAAATCAACAATAAGTAGTTTCCCTGATTTGCAAGGAACGTGCAAATATTTAAAGTGCCATATCTCAAAACATTGAGTTTTGAGATACAATGTTACTACTTGGGACCGTCGACTAGTTAACAACGAGCCGTCGTAGAATTCAGCTGGGATTAAGTTTGTTTGGCAACGCTGTTATTGTATTTATAATGGGCCGTCCGATGGTCGCAATATTTACGTTGAGACATCGAAGGAAGATCTAGACTGGTGGGCTAGAATCTCCTTGCTCCAAGTAATGTTTTGAAGTGAGTTTGTTTGGATATGAAGAGCGCCTGTAGGATATTGGTGGTGCGTAATATGATGAGATGTTGCAACGTGGCTTGTGCTGACTGGGTCTCGCTCGGAAGCAATGAATGGAAAGGTCGTATTTTTGTAACGGAGTGATGTGCACTCTGGGAAGAAGCTTGCGGAGGTCAAGCAGATAGTGTTGTAGTTCGATGCTTAGAGGAGATGCTCGAGCCTTTAGTTGGAAAGGGGAGGTAGTCAGCTGTGCAGTGCTGTAGTACAGGCTGTTTTGCTAGTAGTGTCATTGGTGTGATTTATAAACAACTTATTGTATTGTTATTAGTATTATTTTATTAAGGCTAGAAACCAGTGGAAGTTACATAAACAGTAGTCTTATCTTTGTTGATTGAACTACGATGTCCTATTAAGTGATGATACCAGAAATTGACAGTATTGTTAGCGGAAGTCTCATGAAGTCTCATGAAGTCTCTTAAGTTGTAAATATTTGTTTTATGATAAACTATTGGTATTGTAATAAATGCCATGTAGCAATGCAGAAATCGTCTGCAAATGAGGGTTATGTACAGCGTTCAGCTGATTTTTGTGTATATTGATGAAATTTAAATTAGTATAGTTTGTTTGTGAGTTTATTCAGTTATTCATTTTGAGGTGTAATATGTTTTGAGTAGGGGTTTCAGGGTCGCGATGTATAGAGTTATAATTTGGTTTAGTAATAGCGAGAACGCCTTCGCTAGTAATTTATTTTGGTCATGATATGCGTGAAGTAAACGACCGTTGTTCGATCCTGAAATCTAGGGCGAATCAGGATGTGTTGATGTTTATTTAGAATAAATGCGTATTTTATTATTTTTGGGAGATCTAACGATCGATGAACCTAAAGATCAGGTTATTGCTATTTTTATTTATATTAAGTAGATTTAATTGTAGTCAGTTTTTATAAATAAATAATTTTTATTCGTCGTTGCTTTACAGAATTCGTTGTTCTGATTAGGAGGGAAGTGGTGACAAGCAAATGCTATGGTCGTTCACCTGTATCTCGAGTCCAATTACCCACTTTATAGTTTCTATATCGCCCCGAGATTGACGAATTTGTCGTGTTATTGTGATTTAGTGAGTTTGGTCAGGTGGTGACGGACCATAGCGTTTATTTATTGTAGATTAGATCCTTATATGGCCCTTATTTCCAGTGAATGGTATGCCAGCGGCGACAGGTAGGTATTTCAGCCTGGTACTACTAATTACTGCAATCCAATCAAGATCCTGGGATTTTGGCTGTTATTCCACTGTGAAATGTTCGGGCACAGTACCGCCCAGTAATTCGCCTGGAGTGAGAACTCATGTTAGTAGAACGTCTTCGTGATCATGCTGCGTGCAAACACTATACAAATGTGAAACAGAAAAAACTCACACATTATTTTAGTGCATAAAACAGAATCGTATATGTAAGAAAAGTGTTCTTATATGTTTTATACAATAAAAAAAAGGTATTACAATTTATGTTAATAGATTATATAACATGTAATTGATTTAAATTTCTTTGGATTATCCGGATTTTCGGTAGTGTGGATCAGTTCCGATCACACTTAATCCGGATAAACGAGGTTCTTGTGATAGTGCTTTTACTCTTCCTGGTGCGATTATGTTTCTTCCGTGAGGTAGAACCATATCATTCTATTCCCATACGTTAGTTTGGGAATGATTCATTTTGCACTTGTTTTCAGAGTGATGCCGAGATATTTCAAATCTTTTACAATGGTTGTTTTCTTCTAGATGAAGCTGTCTGTCGCTATGGAGTCTTTTCTCCTTGTCAAAACACTATCATTTCGCTCTTGGATAAATTCTACTAATAGCCTATAAAACCTGGGTATTGTGTCTACCCCTTATTAACGCCGTTTCAAACGGGGTTGGGAAAGAGATGCGATGAAATTCTATGTGGTGGACGGATTTTACGACCGGATGCCCTTCCTGACGCCAACCTCATGAGAGGAATTTATGATATGGGATGAATGAAACTGGGCAAGGATGTGGAAGGAAGCGGCCGTGGCCTGTCAGAAGGTACCGTCCCAGCATTTGCCTGGTATAGAAAATGGGAAACCACGGAAAACCTTTCAAGGACGGCTGACGATGGGACTTGAACCCACGCTTGGTCCCATGGCCTAACGCAGCACTTTAGCACACGTAGCCACAGCTTTCGGTTAACATAAAACTTGAGTATTATATTAGTGTACTTATTCGTCGTTCAATGTTCGATACCAATTGACGCATGATAAAATGATGTCACGCCCAGTAACCAAATCTGCAGCATTAGTGCTAAAACAAGAGGATTGGTGTAGGTTTATTGAGTTGAACCGTGTGGGCGACCTGCGCCTATGATGACATTATTGAATGATGACAAAACTACGAGTTATCAAGCTAGGAGAAATACCCTTACAGACACAAATCCCACAACTCAGCCAGGAATCAAACTTTCAAAGAGAAATTAAATGTCCCAACCACGTATCTAGAATACTCACCATTGTAGGAATTAAATTACTCTCTTAGTTCCTGAGCCGCAACTCATTGATGCAGCTCCATTCCTCAACCTTTATGATCACTCCCCTTTATAGTCACGAAGTGTGGTATCAAGTTCGTACGCTGATGGCTGAGTACTGAAGTGTCCAGCCACACATTGCTCCCATGTGGCCCCACCACTAATTGGCTTAGACTCCACGAAACGAGTTTTCTGTAATCGCCACGTGTCTGGATTATGGCGCGCTGCGGACAGACCATGTCCGCTAACAGCAGTCTCCTCTTAATAACTGTTGCTAACTAAATTCTGCTCCCGGCGTAACAAAGTGACTTACTTGTTGTTTGCTTATCTTTAATGATTATTTTGACAAGAGATTAATTTAGGCCAAAACGAGCTTATGAATTAAGGCAGGAAGAGTTGAGATTCTCCAGTTGAAGGACGCAGAGTTTAGTTATTTTATCCATACTCATACTCTCTATTAACGTACTCAGTAAAGTGATATTCGCAGTTCAGCGGTGATGCTTCCAGTATGACGCAGGGCTTTATCTTACTAAAGATCTGACCAGCTATAGTTTCCGTCTCCTTTTCCATCCTTACCAGGCAACTTGCACGGCACACAAGATCTGCGGGTGGCCATCAAACAGGCTGTCAGGAGCCTGAACTTATACACTGGGTTTGCTTTGCTCATTGGATGGGCTTATAGTTATTAAGTAACGATTAATTTGTTTTCTAATTCCATAATAAACACTTACTGTGATATAATTTATTTATTTTTTAATTATTTAATAAGGTATTTATTAATTTATTCAATCATCAATTCATTGATCACCTAATTTATTCATTTTTAGCCTATTTTCAATTTTGAAAAAATAGGCTTATAAGATCACCTTTTGTCCGTGTGTGTGTGTGTGTGTGTGTGTGTGTGAGGAGTGTGTGTGTATGTCCCTAATAACTTTTAAACGGCTGGAGCGATTTCAATGAAACTCGGTAAGTTCATAGCACTATTCCGGCGACCCCGACAATGCCCTCCAAATTTTGTTACGCCTCACCAATCCAACATGGCGGCTGTGCGAAATATTTAACCAGCATTCAATATCTCCTAAACTATTCCCGATATCACCCTGTGATTGATTATAATGATAAAGGAAACTACTAGAAGTTCACCTATGTGACTTTTGAAAAACTGGTAACTACAAAACAAACATGGCGGACAAGCGAATTTGCGACTTTTAAATAGATGTTTCTCGCTATTTAACCAAACAAAATCAATAAAACTAGGTACAGTATATGTTTATACACATTGTAATGCACCGAAATCTAACTTCGTTCAATAGTTTACATAACCACAAGATGGCGGATGTGCGAAATATTTCACCGGCTTTCTATATCTCTGAAATTATTAGGGGTATCATCCTGACATTTTGTACGGAGATGAAGGGCACTACTGGAAGTTCATCTATAAGACTTTCAAAAACCGGTTAGCTACAAAACGAACATGGCGGCCAAGCGAATTTGAATATTTTAAATGGACCTTTCTCGCGATTTAATGTTCCAAACGCAATGAAATCTGGTACAGGAAATGTTTATACACATTGTAATGCACTGGTATCTAATTTTGTTCAATTGTTTACATAACCTCAAGATGGCGGCTGTGGGAATTTTAAAATTAAGTTTTTATTTCTTGTGTCGTACAATACAATACAATATGATCTACAAGCATTAAAGGAAACTCCTCAAACTTGTCAGTACCAAGTGGAAGTGAGCAACAGGTTTGGCGTACTTGATGAAGTAGGAGAAGAAGTGGATGAAATTGGAACTACAGATATTAATAGATTGTGGAAGGATATCAAGAAGGTGATTCAAGAATCAGCTAAATACGCATTACCAAAAGTGGAACGAAAGAAGAAATGGTTTAATGGTACATGCAAAACAGCAGTAGCAGCTAGCATCTCAGCAAGGAAAGCATGGCTACAGGACAGGAGAAATGAAGAATTGGAACAGCCCTACAGGGAAACACGAAGAGAAACAAGCATAACCTTACGAAAAGAAAAGAAGCTTTACCTTAAACATATGTTAGAGAGTATTGAGAATGACCAGAAGGAGAACAACATCCGTAAAGTATATGGGACGGTGAATAACATTAAGAAAGGTTACCAACCGCGATCAGCAGTTCTCCACGACAACAATGGTAACATCATTGCAGGAACAACCCACATATTACAGGCTTGGAAAGAGTACTTTGACCACTTACTGAACTGCCCTGAACCAGACAACAAATTGGAGAGAACCACTCTTTCAACGGTAGAACCTTTAATAAATGATCCTTCATATGAAGAGGTAACCAGCAGTCTGAAGAAACTGAAAAACCACAAAGCTGCTGGATCTGACGGTATACCAGTTGAATTGCTGAAATATGGGGGTGAGAAGCTTCATGAAAAACTGCATAAACTTATCCTGAAAGTATGGCGCGAGGAACAAATACCGGATGAATGGAAGGAAGCAATTATTGTTCCAATACATAAGAAAGGAGATAAACATAACTGCGGAAATTACAGAGGAATATCCCTACTTGTCACAGCTTACAAATTACTGTCGCACATAATATTACAACGTCTAATTCCATACACCGAAGATATAATAGGAGACTATCAGAATGGTTTCCGTAAAAACAGATCAACAACAGACAATATATTTTGTATTAAGACAATCAATGAAAAAGTTTGGGAATATAACAAAAACGTCCATTACCTATTTATTGACTTCCAAAAGGCCTATGACTCAGTCCACAGAGAAACGGTGTGGGAAATTATGGCAGAATACGGAATCCCACAGAAACTTATCTGCCTGGTCAAAATGTGTATGGAGGAGACAGTGAGCAAAGTGACACACTGTGGATCCGTATCAGACGGTTTTGAAAACAGAACAGGACTAAAACAAGGTGATGCGCTCTCCCCACTTCTCTTCAACATCGTTCTGGAAATCGTAATTCGGAAAACCAAAGAAGCTGCAACTGGAGACCTAGCAGATAACAAACACAACATCCTGGGATATGCAGATGACATTGTATTAATAGGAAATAATGGAGGAGAAATTGAAGCTTTATTCAGGAAATTAAATGAAACTGCTGCAAAAATAGGTCTAAAGATAAATTAAGAGAAAACAGAATACATGATCATACAGAGAGAAAACATGACTACAGACCAACGCAACAACCTTCATATAGGCAATTTTACATTTAAGAACACGCCAAACTTCAAATACCTTGGGGTAAATATAAATGACTGCAATAGAAGACAAGTTGAACACCAAATTAGATTACGGAATGCAAACAAAGTTTACTTTTCCCTGCATAAATTACTTTCCTCCAAACTTTTGACCAGGAAAACAAAACTAAAACTATACAACACGATCATCAGGCCGGTACTGCTATACGGAGCCGAAACATGGAGTGTGACCAAAAGGGAGGAACGCCAACTTACAGTTTTCGAAAACAAGATATATAGAAAAATTTTCGGCCCCATCTTTGACCAGGAAACACAAATATGGGTTCTCAGATCAAATCATGAGCTGTACAAGTTGGCCAATCAACCCAGAGTAGTGGACGTCATGAAAGCGAAACGGCTGCAATGGGCAGGGCATGTTATCAGAATGAACGCTGCCAGAATAGTTGGCCAGGTGTATGAGAAGAAGATCGAAGGCTCGAGACCCCCTGAAAGACCTAGGAGTAGATGGTAAGATGAGGTGACCTCTGACTGCAGACAAATGGGTATTACTGTATGGGAGAATACTGCGCTGGATAGGAGGAAATGGAGGCAGATAGTGAGAGCGGCACGGGATCGCCACGTCCCAGAAAAGCCAACGGAGTGAGTGAGAGTGTGTCGTAATCATGCGCTCGAAGTGAAAGTTTGAATAATGAACCTACGCAAAAATTTTCCTTTAATGGTACTGTACCCATTTCACAATGGAGAATGCTTCATCACGACCTGGCTAAGTACTTCGGCCCGGGGCGTTTAACGTCAACCCCCACCGTGATTCCACATTCGATATGATCGCACTTTCTAGGATCTACAAGACTAAATTGAAAAAAACAGACATGTTACAAATGACATGAGTTTATTGCAGAAAAACTCCAAGGAACAATACAAATTGTCATACATAAACATTTTGGAAAATCCAAAATCCACAAAAATATCAAAAATTCACATAAATCGCTATCATTATCTTATCCTGATCATTATCTTGCTTAGATCATATTTTATATATTAGCATTTCTCTATATTTTTGTTTACAACACATTATCTGTTTAGGCACAAAGTTTGCCTATTATTTCATATCATTTTTCTCTAAGGCTTTACGGATATTTAACCGTCTAATTAACATCCCTTCTGGGTTTTATTTTACCCTCAGTTTACTTTAAATTCCTTCATTATCATTTTATTTTGATTATATTACCTCTACCGGTAAGCCGTAACTTATCACAACAAATCAATACTTTAAAACAATTAACCATGCCATGTTCTCGTATTCATGTCCCTCCAAAATTTCTTCCATGCAATAGGGTGGTTTATAAATGAAGTATCATATGCCATCACTATACAGTTATTTAATTACTTGCAAACTCCATTATGAGTTAACCGGTTTTCCTTTCATATCTCTCTTTTAGGTAGGAATCGGATATTCAGTGTTCAACTTATACTTTGACTACTATGGTCGAATATTATCAGATTTCAACAAATTTAATGTGGGGATGATTTTCAAGAACCCACCAATTCAATTATTTCATTAACAATTTTATAGCACCGTTAATTAACAAATTTGCATATTTTACTATAACGCACTTCATATTTATTCAGCAACCGCAACCTTTTTAAACAAAAGTCCATTGTACTTTCCTTCCGTGTCTAGGGTCAGTCGGCCGGGTGGCAGAACCTCCCTTACATCCTCGTTTAACGATAATTTACGACCTTGCGCTCACACCATTCACTTCCCTTTAAAAGAACTTTCAACTGTTTATTTCTACAACATAAGATGCGTGAAAATCCAAGTGCGACATTATTTCATTCAACTCTATCCCTCATTAACTTGTATTCATTTCATTGTCCTTGTAACCAGTGCTGTAATTGGAGATCACGACGCATTTATTTATTTATTTATTTATTGGGAGGAGACAAGAGGTCTTGACCTTTCCTTGCTTCGAATCCCGTTCATTCCTTTTACACATTTCACTTGGTCATAACATTTCCATGCTGGCAAAGTAAGGCTATATGATTTTAGGCTCAGAACACACTGTTTCCCCACTTATAACCATATCTCGTAGAAGCACTGATACTTTCCAGATTAAAAAACACATTTAGCAATTGCCCAGCGGGACTTAGATTGCAACAACTATAATGCCTCTGGTTCGAATCCCTGTTCGTCCAGACGGGTCAAACCCTCGTAATACAACAATATCGACGCCTTCCTGACCATTATTACTTTTAGATCTCTCAGCTTAAGCACGTTACAAGACATATTTATTCCACTAGCTAGCCTATTTGACTCACTTCAACATTTTACGGGCCTATTCCGGCTCCATAACTTTTATAAGACTTGGATTTTCATTACAACAACTTTGCTCGTGTTTAAAATTTTATTTCGACATGGCCTATAGCCTAAGTAGTGTGTTTTGGACAGTTCTACACCCACCGCCACCGCTCCACCGCTGGAATACTAAAATGGCAATATCTCGCGAACCAATCAGGCTAGAGACTTGTACGAGGTGTCATTGAACTCGGGCTAACACCCCCTTTCCATTGGATAACATATTTCCACCACAAAATAAAACCTACCCCTACTAGGGGGTAAAATTTTAATTCTTTAGAGAATCTCTCTTTCCAAATGCAACATGTGAGAGTTTGAATGTCACTATGGAATTAAACGTTGTTCTACATAAAGTGCATGTGTTCGGTGGAAAGCCACTATGAATTAACATGCTTGTTTTTGTTTTTTACTCATGTCCACTCATGGCTTTTGAAGAGGGTGGGCTTTTTGAAGATGGTGGCTGTAGTGTAACCTAACCTAACCCAACCCTCGAGGGGTGATCAAAACGTTTTCCAAATGGTGCTTGTCGATAGGCAAACTGATAAACAAAGAGGGGCATGTTAGGCCTTGAGGCGAGAGCACCTGTTATTGTTGATGAGCCCCTGTGGTCGGGCCCCTGTTGATGGGTTATTGTTGACAGGTCATT
Organism: Meconema thalassinum; assembly: GCA_946902985.2. Lineage (NCBI taxonomy): Eukaryota > Metazoa > Arthropoda > Insecta > Orthoptera > Tettigoniidae > Meconema > Meconema thalassinum. The sequence goes on along the minus strand of OX336391.1, from coordinate 129,071,387 downwards.
GTAGACGGGTCATTGTTGACAGGTCCTTGTGGACAAGTCCTTGTGGACGAGTCCTTGTGGACAGGTCCTTGTGGACGAGTCCTTGTTGACAGGTTATTGATGACAGGTCCTTGTGGACGAGTCGTTGTGGACGAGTCCTTGTGGATGAGTCCCTTTGGACTGATCCTTTTGGACGGGTCCCTTTGGACGGGTCCCTTTGGCCTGGTTCCCACGGACTAGCCCATGCATTTATCCAAATTATGTCAAAGGGCTTAACTAACGGACTAATAAGGCTAGGAACTTGCATGAGGTATTGTAGGACTTGGGATGAAGCCCCCTTTTAGAATGTAATTTTGACATTTTGGCAAAGGGCCTAACCACACTTTTGTTAATATCTCGCGAACCTATCATGCTAGTGACTTGTATGAGGGGTCCTAGCAATTGGGGGCGATGTTCCTCTTTGGGGGTGAAACTATCCCCCACTCCCAAATTTAAAAATCGTTATCTTGGAAATTAAGAGCCTTAAAATTAAGTGTGATAGCTTTAAAAATAGGTCATGACATACGCTTATACCACGATAGGTCATTTCACCCCTAAAATAGTAAATAGTAATGTTACAGGGAAAAAAGCGGTTAAACACTTAAAAATGATAAATGAACCTAAGATCATTTGTTTTTGATGAAAAAACAAGATGTTCAGTAAAGAACATATAGCCTACTGTCTCCTAAATGTATGAGTATAGTTATAACTCGTTGTTATTATCAAAGAGTATAATAGAACTATTCTTTGTTGAAGGCCATAGAAACGATTTTCCTCTACCAAACGCCACAATCTAGATAAAAACTGCTACCATCATTGAAGAAAGAAAGATAAGAAGTATCTCAAGAATGTTATGGATCTGGAGACATAATCGACCGGACTGGCTGCGTGGCTCGGCGGTAACGTTCTCGCTTGCTGGGCCCTAGGTTGCAGGTTCGTATCCTGGCGCAGTCAGCTGGCATTTGAGGGTGCACAAATGCGAGGGAGCCGTGTCAGTACATTTACTGGCACGTTAAAGATCCCCTTCGGGCCAAAATTCCGGCACTCCGGTGTCTCTAAAATCAGCAGTAGTTAAAAGGGATGTAAAACCAATAACATTATTATTATTATTATTATTACGACCTGCCGTGGGCAACATCCAACTTTGAGTTGAGGCATGTCTTTACACGTCTGGTTGTGCATGGCTTTCACAACCCTAATTGAATTAACAAATCTTTCCATGACCCTACAGAGACGTGTGTATACAAACTATGTGGATATTTTCGATAATATAATCCTAACAGAGCGAGTGCATTCTAGCGGCCAGAAGAAGAAACTTTTCAATAAAATCTGGAAGTTACCTTTTTGGCAGCTAGATGTCTCGAGTAAATCTGCTGGCGAATTATGTTTTAATTAAATATATATTTTACACCATAATGTGCACAATATAACGCTTAATAACATTTTCAAGTAACGCAAAATAGGCTGTTACAAACCCTTTAAAATAAAAAGTTAAAATGTATCGTAGTATCATCTTGTCATTCTTCGAATTCGATGCGCATAGAATGATAATGGTATAGTAATCAATGGATCCCCACGTAGACTAGTCGTGACATCTATTGGTGAAATATCGAACAATATAATCCTAACAGAGCGAGTGCATTCTAGCGGCCAGAAGAAGAAACTTTTCAATAAAATCTGGAAGTTACCTTTTTGGCAGCTAGATGTCCCGAGTAAATCTGCTGGCGAATTATAATTTAATTAAATATATATTTTACACCATAATGTGCACAATATAACGCTTAATTTTAAAACATCTGAGTCATTACAAAACAATAAACATATAACATTTCAAGCAAAAAACCTAGCTCTGATCGGGTTTGAACCATCGGCATTTGAGCGATAGTCTAACGCTCTACCACTGAGCTAATTGTGTCAACGAATATCGTTCTATTTAAAATGACTTACATAGAACTTGTTAGCAAATAATGATTTATACTAAACGATTACATCACTGGAGTATATTATTTATATATAAAGCATTTCATACAAAGTTTATTTATTTTTTATCAGTACGCTATATTGCATGCAATACTCAAATTAGTGAAATAAAAGTCCGGCACAAGATATCCGCTGCCATCTTGTCTTATTACTGAATCAGTTCAGCTTTTTAAAATCACGTCTGCACTATAGTATTACAAAATAAACTTTTAATTTCGAACGTGCCTCTTCCTTTAGAACAGTTGAAACGATTCTCGGCTCGATAATCGGAACTGGTGGGTCCCATGATATGGGTTATAAAGTTTGCATAATTCGCACGGCCGCCATCCTGAAATGGTATGGCGGACGACCTTGTAATTTGGTCACAAGACGCATCCTATACGAAGGTATGTTGTTACCAAATTTGGTAGTGATCGGATGATTTGGTTAGTCGTTATTTGATTTTACGTTTTGAACGTTTGAGTGGCCGCCATTCAGTTTTAGTAAAGATGGCGGCGATATAAAACATGACACTGAGGTGTCCTTTGCTAGTGCTACCTTTGTACCAAATTTCGTTCAATTTGCATTCACCGTGTTCGATTTGATAGGGGGGGACAGACATTCAGAGTACACACACTCACACACACACAGACACACACACACACACACAGACTCACACACACACACAGACTCACACACACACATACACACACACAGACAGACACACTTTTTTCGCCCTGTGTTGATCTCATAAGTCTACTTTCATTTTTTGCAAAAATCGAAAGTAGGCTAATAGTAACAGAGTTAAAACTACCCCCAAAATAAAAAATCGTTATCTTGGAAATTAAGAGCCTTAAAATTAAGTGTGATAGCTTTAAAAGTAGGTCATGACATACGCTTATACTACGATAGGTCATATCACCCCTTAAACAGTGAATAGTGATTTTACATGGAAAAAGGTGTTAAACGCCTAAAAATGATAAATGAACCTAAGATCTTTTGTTTTTGATGAAAAATAGTAAGGGGGTGAAAAACTACCCCAAAATTGAAAAATCGATATCTTGGAAACTACGAAACCTGAAATTAGGTGTGATAGCTCAAAAAATTGGTCATTTAATACTCTTTTACCACGATTGGTCAGTTTACCCCTAAAACAATGCATGTAGATTTTACAGGAAAAAAAGCGGAACCAATAGTCAGATTTGGACACATGAGGTGTTATAAGACTCAGGGCGACAATCTCTTCTTGAATTTATTATTTATTTTTTGAAATTTTGACAAAGGGCCTAACCACACATTTTGAAAATTTAGATTTTAAAAATTTTTGAATTAATTTTAATTTTTTTATTTTTTTAAGTGGAGAGAGACAGTACCGGTTGAGTTTAACGAGCATGTCGCCGATCACTGTGGCCATGTTCAATGGATGAATCGATATTTTGTGAAGCATTGATTGAAGAGGGTCATGCGACGACTTGTTTTAAGAATATTTTTATGATTTTTCCTATGATGCATGCATTTATTTAAATATCCCAAAACGGCAAGGTTACTGATTTGAGTTTTATAAACTAATAATGGGATTTGGACTCATAAGGTGTCCTATAACTTGACATGACGCTTTCTTTATATGGCTTATGAATTTTCCCAAAAAGATTGAAAACAACAGGGTCATGGACTTTTGTTTCTCTTAATATATTGCAAACCCATAATGTTAGATGTTTATGGTGAGTGATGAAACATAGCTATGTAGAGAAAGAATTATTGTAGGCTTTACGTATGGTGACTGACAAGTCTTTGACCATTGAAACTTGTTTTTAAACCTGACCGCAGTACATAGGGAGTATAGGTTTCAGGCATGACATGACAAACGGTGTGTACAAAATCCAATTTATCGATTCAAGAATTAAGAGTAGACTATCTTTAATTGATTAGTTAAAGAGGGTAGCTAAGAAAACAAGATGGTGATTACACTGAACGAAACCGAAACAATACAATACTTTTTGAATGTATAATGTTACTTGCTAACCATTTTGTGCTGCAGTGGCAAGCACTTTTGGCTCTTGCACTAGAGGCCTTAACTCGATTTAACTTTAAGGCTTAGAACGAACCAAACTAAGAAATATGGTTATAGTGGTGCAGTGGTTAAGCTGTTATCCTTTGATTAAGGTAGACCAGGGTTTGATTTTAGATTAATACGCATGTCAAAAACATATAAAAAGTAGGGATAATGTTTTAAGAATGATTACACTTGTATATTTTTTCAAATTATTACTTGGATTACAAATACAAAGGAGGACTGGGTTCAATGTACAGTTATTGCAAGTAAGATTTTGTATTTGTTTTTTATTTTAGACTTAAGATTTTAGAATTTACATTTTACATTTTAGATTGTACGAAAATATCAAATCATAATGTCATGAATTTAAATTTTCGGTAACTAATTATTAAAGAAAAACATATAAGGATTTGTATTACTTGGAATTATGTTTTCTATACTATATTTTATTTCGGTTGTAGATTTTAGAAATTTGATATTGGATTTTAGATTTTAGGTAAAGACCAAACTAATATTGACTATTCATTAGACACTGGTATGTAGATAGAAAGATAATAATGTTATTGGTTTTACGTCCCTTTTAACTACACTGGCTTTTAGAGACGCCGGAGTGCCGGAATTTTGCCCCTAAGGGGATCTTTAACGTGCCAGTAAATGTACTGACACGGCTCCCTCGCATTTGCGCACCCTCAAATGCCAGCTGACTGCGCCAGGTTTTGAACCTGCAACCTTGAGCTCAGCAAGCGAGTACGTTACCCCTGAGCCACGCAGCCAGACAGATGGAAAGATGATTAGACTATATGTTAAGATGAATTTTTAGGTGTTGACTTGCCTTGCAATAAGAATTGAATAACCAGACATGAGTTAACTACCAACGAAACACTTTGGCGACTATGCTTGTTATTGACCAGTGAGTAGGGTTTTAGAAAAACTGTTTGCTATTTTGGGTTATATAAAACAAATGCATAGACCTACTGAGCGACTATGTTTGCTAAACAAGACATTATACCAGAGATGATTAGGATTCTTATGTAGCTCAGGCAAGGAAAGCATTTCTACAGAATTTGTTGACATTGAATATAGATTTAGGTATTAGGATGTCATTTTTGAAGACCTTTGTCTGGAGTGTGACGCTCTATGAAAGGGAAATTTGGACTATTGGTGTAGGAGAAAAGTGAAGAGTTGAAGTGTTTGAAATGTGACGTTACAGGAGAACGATGAAGATTAGATGGGTAAATAGGGTTACAAACAAAGAGGTATTAAGACAAGTGGGAGAGGAGAGATCTTTTTGGCGACAGCTAATGAAGTAAATCGATAGGTTGGTAAGACACATACACCCAGGAAATAGCAAGCTTAGTTATGGAAGAACGGGTTGAGGACAAGAACTGTAGGGGTAGACCAAGGATAGAATAACTGATAGCCTTGGATGTAGAGTGTGGTAGCTATATAGATATGAAACGATCAGCTCAGGACAGGGAGTCATGGAGAGCTGTATTAAACCAGTCAAAAGGCTGAAGACTCAAACAACATGTAGAGCTTACCAAAATAATGTTGTGTAATGGTAAATACCAGTCAACAAACAGTAATGCATTACTAAAACCCATGACACAATACCTGAGAGCTTTTCTAAAATTATTTTAAGATGCATTTATCCCTATATTAAACACCTAGTTCTCTAGACTCATAACTACAATGTAATGAAAAAACAACAACAACAAAAAACATTTCAAAACGAGCAAGTGGTTGAGTAAATGTACACTGGAAAATTTTGTAAACACTCAAGTGCACAAAACAAATTACATTATTAACTTTCAGGTTGATCGAGTGGTTAAGGCGTTTGACTTACGTTCACATTTTCAATACAAGAAAGCAAGGATTTGAACCCCTTACCTGACATAACTATTTGCTTTAACATAGCTTAGCGATACTGTATTATTATGATACTCGATACACAAACCATAGATACAGTGTATTGTTTAAGTCCACTCTCTCATTCTAAACATAGCTAGAGACTGTCAATGGTTAACAATTGCATTAATAGTGGGAGGATGTAGTGATAGTAATTAAGAAAAAGCAGACAATAACCATAAAATATTTTATTAAATTCATTTTATAATAGATACACACTGAATACAATTCTCTCTATTTACCATTGTTTGATATAGATTTTTCAAACACAACGCTTGTTGTAGATCCTTTTATAACTTTCTCCAGGTACTCTTGTTCTTAAAAACTGGGGAAGTCGCAGTGGTTTTATAGACATAAAACCCTCATCCTTTTCTTTTTCATCATCATCATCATCATCATCATCATCATCATCATCGTCATTATGAATATTATCATCAAAATTATGATAGTCATTGTCACCATCATTATCATCATCATCAACATCACTAGAACAATCCAATTCCTCTTGTTCCTTTTCCACAGGGACCTCTTTTAAAGTCTGCGTTGCTTTTGATAGTGTTAAGGGTTTCTTACACGTTGACAATTGTCGTAACATGACTTTTTGAGGACATGATAAGTGATTTTGAACAAACACTGCACGACCTTGAGCAGCAATATTTTTTTCTTGGACTTGCCCTTTTTTAATCTAGATTAGAGTATTTTGTCCATTTAAATGTGTATTAATTTGAGATTCACAATGATGCTCGTTTGAAGTAAGTACGTTGGAGTCTTTTGTTTTAATCATTCCTCGACACTTTTTAGATCGTTGTTTTGAACATCGCCAAATAACAGTTCCATTTTTATTGGTTGTTTTTACAATATATGTATATCCTTTATAGTAGGCACATGGCTTACCATGGCTGGTTGTTGAGACTTCCATATTAACTAATACACATTAATTTAATTTTAGTAAAGTCACTTTAGTAATAATAACAGTAAAATAAATGACGTGGATTGATATTTTTTAAAAGTGGAATTTTCAAAGTACTGTCAAGAATAATAATCACATGAACAAATTTTAGACTACAAGTGATTTACACACATATTTCTCAATGTCAAGATTTATACTGAACACAATTTATAGTGATTATGATTTTTATTGACTGTAATTGATAGTAGCCATGGTTAGTAGAGGCAATGTATACTGGGTGCGTTTTATAGCACGCTCAATTTATAGTAGGTACGATTAGTAGACGCGTTTGATACTGGGCGCGTTTTATATTGATTATGATTTATACTGAGCGCGATTTTTACTAGAAGCGATTTTTACCAGCTGTAATTGATAGCAGTTCATACTCAACGCAATTGAATGTAGGCGTAATTGATAGTAGGCGCGATTGGTAGTAGGCGCAATTGGTAGTAGACGCAATTATTAGTAGGCGCGATTGGTAGTAGGCGCAATTGATAGTAGGCGCAATTCACAGTAGGCGGGATTGGTAGTGGGAGTAATTGCTATTAGGCGCTATTGATAGTAGGTGCAATTGACAGTAGGCGCAATTACTAGTAGACGTGATTGGTAGTAGGCGTAATTGATAGTAGGTGCAATTAATAGGCGCAATTGATAGTAGGCGCGATTGATAGTAAGCGCAATTGATAGGAGACGCTATTGCAGACGTGATTGACAGTAGGCGCGATTGGTAGTGGACGTAATTGATAGTAGGCGCTATTGATAGTAGGCGCGATTGATAGTAGGCGCGATTGGTAGCAGGCTCTATTAGTAGACGCGATTGATAGTAGGCGCGATTGGTAGTGTATGTAATTGATAGTAGGCGCTATTGATAGTAGGTGCGATTGATAGTAAGCGCAATTGATAGCAGGCGCTATGAGTAGACGCGAATGACAGTAGGCGCGATTGGTAGTGGACGTAATTGATAGTAGGCGCTATTGATAGTAGGCGCGATTGATAGTAGGCGTGATTGGTAGTAGGCGCGATTGGTAGTAGACGCAATTACTAGTAGACGCGATTGGTAGTAGGCGCAATTGATAGTAGGCGAAATTCACAGTAGGCGCGATTGGTAGTAGGCGTAATTGCTAGTAGGCGCTATTGATGGTAGGTGCAATTGACAGTAGGCGCAATTAGTAGTAGGCGTGTTTGGTAGTAGGTGCAATTGATAGTAGATGCAATTAATAGTCGCAATTGATAGTAGGCGCTATTGATAGTAGGCGCAATTGATAGCAGGCGCTATTAGTAGACGCGATTGCTAGTAGGCGCGAATGGTATTGGACGTAATTGACAGCAGGCGCGATTGATAGTAGGCGATATTAGTAGACGCGATTGATAGTAGGCGCGATTGGTAGTAGGCGCGATTGATAATAGGCGCGATTGGTAGTAGGCGCGATTGATAGTAGGCGCTATTAGTAGACGCGATTGATAGTAGTCGCGATTGGTAGTGGACGTAATTGATAGTAGGCGCTATTGATAGTAGGTGCGATTGATAGTAGGCGCGATTGATAGTATGCGCGACTGGTAGCAGGCGCTATTGTATACGCGATTGATAGTAGGCGCGATTGGTAGTAGGCGCGATTGATAGTAGGCACTATTGATAGCAGGCGCTATTAGTAGACGCGATTGATGGTAGGCGCGATTGATAGTAGCCACGATTGGTAGTAGGCGCGATTGATAGTAGGCGCTATTAGTAGACGCGATTGATAGTAGGCGCGATTGGTAGTGGACGTAATTGATAGTAGGCGCTATTGATAGTAGGTGCGATTGATAGAAGGTGCGATTGATAGTAGGCGCTATTGATAGTAGGTGCGATTGATAGTAGGTGCGATTGATAGTAGGCGCAATTGTTAGTAGGCGCGATTGATATTAGGCGCAATAAATAGTAGGCGCGATTAGTAAGCGCGATTGATAGTAGGCGTAATTGATAGTAGACGCGATTGATAGTAGGCGTGATTGGTAGACCTTGAGGTGATATCCCCTTTTGATTGATCCCTGTTGATTTGTCCCTTTAGACTGGTCCCTGTTGACCAGCCCCTTTGGACTGATCCCTATGGGTTGGCCATGCATTTATCCAAATTATGTTAAAGGGATCGGTCCAAAGGGATTAGTCAAAAGGACCTGTCAACAGGGACCCGTCCACTGGGATCCGTCCACAGTGACCCGTCAGCAGGGGCCCGTCCAAATAGACTCCCTTCAAAAAGGACCCGTCCAAAGGGGCTAGTCAACAGGGACCAGTCCCAAGTGGCAAATGAACAGGTATCAATCAAAAGGGGTTATCGCCTCAAGGTCTGTCATACCCCTCTTTGATTATTGGTTTGCCTATTTACACCCATTCTTGCATCCACTCTTGCACCCACTTTTGCACCCACTTTTCCTCTCACTTTAAGGAGAATGTTTTTGTGTAATAAAAAGGAATGTCCAGCCTCCCACCGCCATTCATCTGTGACGTCATAGCCAGTCTCAAAGCAAGTCTAAACTTGTAGAATAGGTCATGTGACAAGGCTAGGTTAAGTGACTTTGACATAATTTGGATAAATGCATGGGCCCGTCCACAGCGACCTGTCAAAAATGACTCCCTTAATAAAGGACCCGTCCAAAGGGGCTAGTCAACAGGGGCTAGTCAACAGGGACCAGTCTAAAGGGACAAATCAACAGGGATCAATCAAAAGTGGTTATCACCTCAAGGTCTACCAATTACGCCTACTATCAATCGCGTCATCTTCAATTACGTCTACTATCAATCGCGCTTACTAATCGCGCCTACTACTTATTGCGCCTAATATCAATCGCGCCTACTACCAATCGCGCCTACCATCAATCTCGCCTACTGTCAATCGCACCTACTATCAATAGCGCCTACTATCAATTACGTCCAATACCAATCGCGCTTACTATCAATCGCGTCTACTAATAGCGCCTACTATCAATCGCGCCTACTATCAATCGCGCCTACTATCAATCGCATCTACTAATAGCGCCTGCTATCAATAGCGCCTACTATCAATCGCGCCTACTATCAATCGCGCCTACTAATAGCGTCTGCTACCAATCGCGCATACTATCAATCGCGCCTACTATCAATCGCACCTACTATCAATAGCGCCTACTATCAATTACTTCCTCTACCAATCGCGCCTACTATCAATCGCGTCTACTAATAGCGCCTACTATCAATCGCGCCTACTATCAATCGCGTCTACTATCAATCGCACCTACTACCAATCGCGCCTATTATCAATCGCGCCTACTACCAATCGCGCCTACTATCAATCGCGTCTACTAATAGCGCCTACTATCAATTGCGTCTACTAATAGCGCCTACTATCAATCGCGCCTACTGTCAATTACGTCCACTACCAATCGCACCTACTATCAATCGCGTCTACTAATAGCGCCTGCTATCAATGCGCCTACCATCAATCGCGCCAACTATCAATTGCGACTATTAATTGCACCTACTATCAATTGCACCTACTACCAATCACGCCTACTACTAATTGCGCCTACTGTCAATTGCACCTACTATCAATAGCGCCTAATAGCAATTACGCCCACTACCAATCGCGCCTACTGTGAATTTCGCCTACTATCAATTGCGCCTACTACCAATCGCGTCTACTAGTAATTGCGTCTACTACCAATCGCGCCTACTATCAATCGCGCCTACTATCAATAGCGCCTACTTTCAATTACGCCTACTACCAATCGCGCCTACTATCAATCGCGTCTACTAATAGCGCCTGCTATCAATTGCGCTTTCTATCAATCGCACCTACTATCAATAGCGCCTACTATCAATTACATCCACTACCAATCGCGCCTACTATCAATCGCGTCTACTAATAGCGCCTGCTACCAATCGCGCCTACTATCAATCGCGCCTACTATCAATAGCGCCTACTATCAATTACGTCCACTACCAATCGCGCCTAATATCAATCACGTCTACTAATAGCGCCTGCTATCAATTGCGCTTACTATCAATCGCGCCTACTATCAATTGCACCTACTACCAATCACGCCTACTACTAATTGCGCCTACTGTCAATTGCACCTACTATCAATAGCGCCTAATAGCAATTACTCCCACTACCAATCCCGCCTACTGTGAATTTCGCCTACTATCAATTGCGCCTACTACCAATCGCGCCTACTAGTAATTGCGTCTACTACCAATTGCGTCTACTACCAATCGCGCCTACTATCAATTACGCCTACTATCAATTGCGTTGAGTATGAACTGCTATCAATTACAGCTGGTAAAAATCGCTTCTAGTAAAAATCGAGCTCAGTATAAATCATAATCAGTATAAAACGCGCCCAGTATCGAACGCGTCTACTAATCGTACCTACTATAAATTGAGCGTGCTATAAAACGCACCCAGTATACATTGCCTCTACTAACCATGGCTACTATCAATTACAGTCAATAAAAATCATAATCACTATAAATTGTGTTCAGTATAAATCTTGACATTGAGCAATGTGTGTGTAAATCACTTGTAGTCTAAAATTTGTTCATGTGATTATTATTCTTGACAGTACTTTGAAAATTCCACTTTAAAAAAATATCAATCCACTTCATTTATTTTACTGTTATTATTACTAAAGTGACTTTACTAAAATTAAATTAATGTGTATTAGTTAATATGGAAGTCTCAACAACCAGCCATGGTAAGCCATGTGCCTACTATAAAGGATATACATATATTGTAAAAACAACCAATAAAAATGGAACTGTTATTTGGCGATGTTCAAAACAACGATCTAAAAAGTGTCGAGGAATGATTTAAACAAAAGACTCCAACGTACTTACTTCAAACGAGCATCATTGTGAATCTCAAATTAATACACATTTAAATAGACAAAATACTCTAATCAAGGTAAAAAAAAGCAAGTCCAAGAAAAAATATTGCTGCTCATGTTCGTGCAGGGTTTGTTCAAAATCACTTATCATGTCCTCAAAAAGTCATGTTAGGACAGTTGTCAATGTCTAAGAAACCCTTAACACTATCAAAAGCAACGCAGACTTTAAAAGAGGTCCCTGTGGAAAAGGAACAAGAGGAATTGGATTGTTCTAGTGATGTTGATGATGATGATAATGATGGTGACAATGACTATCATAATTTTGATGATAATATTCATAATGACGATGATGATGATGATGATGATGAAAAAGAAAAGGATGAGGGTTTTATGTCTATAAAACCACTGCGACTTCCCCAGTTTTTAAGAACAAGAATACCTGGAGAAAGTTATAAAAGGATCTACAACAAGCGTTGTGTTTGAAAAATCTATATCAAACAATGGTAAATAGAGAGAGTTGTATTCAGTGTGTATCTATTATAAAATGAATTTAATAAAAATATTTTATGGTTATTGTCTGCTTTTTCTTAATTACTATCACTACATCCTCCCACTATTAATGCAATTGTTAACCATTGACAGTCTCTAGCTATGTTTAGAAAGAGGGAGTGGACTTAAACAACACACTGTATCGATGGTTTGTGTATCGAGTATCATAATAATACAGTATCGCCAAGCTATGTTAAAGCAAATAGTTATGTCAGGTAAGGGGTTCAAATCCTTGCTTTCTTGTATTGAAAATGTGAACATAAGTCAAACGCCTTAACCACTCGATCAACATGACAGTCAATAATGTAATTTGTTTTGTGCAATTGAGTGTTTACAAAATTTTCCAGTGTACATTTACTCAACCACTTGCTCGTTTTTAAATGTTTTTTGTTGTTGTTGTTGTTGTTTTTTCATAACATTGTAGTTATGAGTCTAGAGAACTAGGTGATTAATATAGGGTTAAAGGCTTCTTAAAATAATTTTAGAAAATCCCTCAGGTATCGTGTCATGGGTTTTAGTAATGCATTAATGTTTGTTGACGAGTATTTACCATTACACAACATTATTTTGGTAAGCTCTACATGTTGTTTGAGTCTTCAGCCTTTTGACTGGTTTAATACAGCTCTCCATGACTCCCTGTCCTGAGCTGATCGTTTCATGTCTATATAGCTACCACACTCTACATCCAAGGCTATCTGTTTAACATATTCTATCCTTGGTCTACCCCTACAGTTCTTGTCCTCAACCCGTTCTTCCATAACTAAGCTTGCTATTCCAGGGTGTATGTGTCCTACCAACCTATCGATTTACTTCATTAGCTGTCGCTAAAACATCTCTCCTCTCCCACTTGTCTTAATACCCCTTTGTTTGTAACCCTATGTACCCATCTAATCTTCATCATTCTCCTGTAACATCACATTTCAAACACTTCAACTCTCCACTTTTCTGCTACACCAATAGTCCAAGTTTCCCTTTCATAGAGCGTCACACTCCAGACAAAGGTCTTCAAAAATGACATCCTAATACCTAAATCTATACTCAATGTCAACAAATTCTGTAGAAATGCTTTCCTTGCCTGAGCTACATAAGAATCCTAATCATCTCTGGTATAATGTCTTGTTTAGCAAACATAGTCGCTCAGTAGGTCTATGCATTTGTTTTATATAACCCAAAATAGCAAACAGTTTTTCTAAAACCCTACTCACTGGTCAATAACAAGCATAGTCGCCAAAGTGTTTCGTTGGTAGTTAACTCATGTCTGGTTAGTCAATTCTTATTGCAAGGCCAGTCAACACCTAAAAATTCATCTTAACATATAGTCTAATCATCTTTCTATCTACATACCAGTGTCTAATGAATAGTCAATATTAGTTAGGTCTTTACCTAAAATCTAAAATCCAATATCAAATTTCTAAAATTTAAAACCAAAATAAAATATAGTATAGAAAACATAATTCCAAGTAATACAAATCCTTATATGTTTTTCTTTAATAATTAGTTACCGAAAATTTAAAGTCATGACATTATGGTTTGATATTTTCGTACAATCTAAAATGTAAAATGTAAATTCTGAAATCTAAAGTCTAAAATAAAAAACAAATACAAAATCTTACTTGCATTAACTGTATATTGAACCCAGTCCTCCTTTGTATTTGTAATCCAAGAAATAATTTGAAAAAATATACAAGTGTAATCAGTCTTAAAACATTATCCCTACTTTTTTATATGTTTTTGACACGCGTATTAATCTAAAATTAAACCCTGGTCTACCTTAGTCAAAGGATAACAGCTTAACCACTGCACCACTTTAATCATCTTTCTTAGTTTGGTTCGTTCTAAGCCTTAAAGTTAAATCGAGTTAAGGCCTCTAGTGCAAGAGCCAAAAGTGCTTGCCACTGCAGCACAAAATGGTTAGCAAGTAACATTATACATTCAAAAAGTATTGTATTGTTTCGGTTTCGTTCAGTGTAATCACCATCTTGTTTTCTTAGCTACCCTCTTTAACTAATCAATTAAAGATAGTCTACTCTTAATTCATGAATCGATAAATTGGATTTTGTACACACCGTTTGTCATGTCATGCCTGAAACCTATACTCCCTATGTACTGCGGTCAGGTTTAAAAACAAGTTTCAATGGTCAAAGACTTGTCAGTCACCATACGTAAAGCCTACAATAATTCTTTCTCTACATAGCTATGTTTCATCACTCACCATAAACATCTAACATTATGGGTTTGCAATATATTAAGAGAAACAAAAGTCCATGACCTTGTTGTTTTCAATCTTTTTGGGAAAATTCATAAGCCATATAAAGAAAGCGTCATGTCAAGTTATAGGACACCTTATGAGTCCAAATCCCATTATTAGTTTACAAAACTCAGATCAGTAACCTTGCCGTTTTGGGATATTTAAATAAATGCATGCATCATAGGAAAAAACATAAAAATATTCTTAAAACAAGTCGTCGCATGACCCTCTTCAATCAATGCTTCACAAAATATCGATTCATCCATTGAACATGGCCACAGTGATCGGCGACATGCTCGTTTAAACTCAACCGGTACTGTCTCTCTCTACTTAAAAAAATAAAAAATTAAAATTAATTCAAAAATTTTTAAAATCTAAATTTTCAAAATGTGTGGTTAGGCCCTTTGTCAAAATTTCAAAAAATAAATAATAAATTCAAGAAGAGATTGTCGCCCTGAGTCTTATAACACCTCATGTGTCCAAATCTGATTATTGGTTCCGCTTTTTTTCCTGTAAAATCTACATGCATTGTTTTAGGGGTAAACTGACCAATCGTGGTAAAAGAGTATTAAATGACCAATTTTTTGAGCTATCACACCTAATTTTAGGTTTCTTAGTTTCCAAGATATCGATTTTTCAATTTTGGGGTAGTTTTTCCCCCACTTACTATTTTTCATCAAAAACAAAAGATCTTAGGTTCATTTATCATTTTTAGGCGTTTAATACCTTTTTCCCTGTAAAATTACTATTCACTGTTTTAGGGGTAAAATGACCTATCGTGGTATAAGCGTATGTCATGACCTATTTTTAAAGCTATCACACTGAATTTTAAAGCTCTTAATTTCCAAGATAACGATTTTTAAATTTTGGGGGTAGTTTTAACTCTCTTACTATTTTTTCATCAAAAACAAATGATCTTAGTTTCATTTATCATTTTTAAGTGTTTAACCGCTTTTTTTTTCCTGTAACATTACTATTTACTATTTTATGGGTGAAATGACCTAACGTGGTATAAGCGTATGTCATGACCTATTTTTAAAGCTATCACACTTAATTTTAAGGCTCTTAATTTCCAAGATAACGATTTTTAAATTTGGGAGTGGGGGATAGTTTCACCCCCAAAGGGGAACATCGCCCCCAATTGCTAGGACCCCTCATACAAGTCACTAGCATGATAGGTTCGCGAGATATTAACAAAAGTGTGGTTAGGCCCTTTGCCAAAATGTCAAAATTACATTCTAAAAGGGGGCTTCATCCCAAGTCCTACAATACCTCATACAAGTTCCTAGCCTTATTAGTCGGTTAGTTAAGCCCTTTGACATAATTTGGATAAATGCATGGGCTAGTCCGTGGGAACCAGGCCAAAGGGACCCGTGGTGCATTCTTGGAATACACGGTACCTGAGATTATAATTTTGAATGCTTTTGCACGTTCTTTCCTTCCTTTTTGTCAAACACCAACAGTGATCATTTGTTTTCTCCTTTATGTGCAAATCTCTTATATTTTGTATGAGTCTGTTCCAGATATATATTCTGTGACCCACCTAGCGTCATATAACAACGAATCTCTGAAGCTCTTCAACTCTTCCTCGCGCAAGAGGAATTCCATATCCATTTGGCTACCAGATACTGTTGTCAACTCTTTGAAGACCAGCTCAGCAAAAGAAGATTATTTTTTTCTTTAAAGTTGGCAATGTTTATATGTTCTCCTTTTGTCTCCTACCCCCCACTCTTTTCCCCTTCCCTGGACCTTCCGTGCTCCGTTGAGCTGCTCTCACTTCTCCGTCTGCAGTTGACTCGTTCAGTCAAAGCTCCGCTCGAGCTTGCCTCCTCAATCCAAGAGGCTCACCCTCTTTTACGCCATGTTGGCTAAGTAATCATCAACGGAAACTTCGACTTCAACATGAAATCAAGATAAGTACCATTTTTAAAAAGTTTTAACCTCATCTTCATGGTTTTAACTTCCAAGTGCTTTTAATTATAATTTATAGGCAGTGTGAAATTATTTACTTTGGGGCAATAATCATTCTTCGTGGGATTTGCCATGTTGAGCTTTTGCTTGTATAAGCCAACCTTACTAAAAAAGAGCTTTTCTTAAGCTATTCAAACGAGAAATCCTCTCGCTACGTGGGATATTATCTAATACCCGCTGTCTATAATTATAAAGCTATTTCCTCCGTTGGATTTTCTCAACCCCATTTTCTGCTAAGGTCGTTCTGGAACCTTAGAGATCTTGTTCTCTATCTGCGAGTCTTGCCGTCAAGTATTGTTCACGCACTTGTGAAAATGCTAGTTAAAATGAGGAATCTTCCTTATAAATTTTTACAATAGCTAACTCTCCTCCACCGCTGGAACCTCTAGAACATTCTATGGCGCATTTAATTGTAAATCACAACTTTTTCAAGAAATAGACTCTCACCTATATAGTGCAATCAGTTCTTCCCATAATTGCAATAACTTTCTTTTTTATGAACTTTAGTGTTTCTATAGTGAACTTTGCATCAATCTTTACAGACTATAGTGATAATCAGTGCTTGCTCCACGTTTCTACCGCGTCGCGATCGTCCGGTTATATTAAATACGGCCATGAACATTGATCCTATATCCCAATGATCTTTCCTTAACCTTCTACTAACAACCATTGTTTATAGAATTGTGACTTTCTATAAGGTGTTACTCACGAAGTGCCCTTCCAACTTTGCTAGTTTAACATTAATTAAATTCTGCATAATTGCTTGTGTGATACAAGTTTTAAATCACATTGTTCCTTTCCTATAATCAGGGAAAACATTTCTTTAAACTCTTGAGCGAGTCATGTTCAGGTTTCACGAAATGGAAACTGTCCCATTTGGCGAGTGATTCCTGCTCAAACTCGGGAAGTCTAGAATTTTCCTTTTCACTTTCTTCAGGTTTCACAGTAAGTGACCTGCCCTCTTTTGTATAATTCTCATATATTAATTCTGTATAAATATGAGAAGTTGTAGGAACTTCTATCTTATTTTTCATGTTGTTATTATTGTTATTTTCAAAGTTGTCACTTTCTCTAGAACATTCTCTCCTGAATTTCTTAAGGTGCACTTTTTGTACTGCAATTCACGTTCAAGCTTTAATTATTTCATTGCTCATTTGTTTAAATCTTATAAAGATTTTAGAAACATGTAAGGTTTGAAACCTTGTAAATTGTCAATTGCCTGGAGCAACTGTTTACTGTTGGGAGGTCTGCGACCCCAAATTGTTAACTACGTAGAACATATTTATTTGTTAAAGTTACGCTTCTTTGAATTGTTAAATAAATTAAATATTTGTTTTTGGATTCATCATTTCTCTGATACTACAGTTAGGCAGGATCCTGGCTTTCCTAGCCCTTCCTAGGTTTATGCCCTCGTTCATGCTTAATAAAGCTTTTACTATCTGTCTGGCCAGACCATCACCCTTCCCTATAGTACTTTTATTCGTGCTTGGAAGGAAACACACTAAAGCCTCTCTCTGGCAAACTGCCCAAGCCTTAGCTGCGGTTCCCGTTAGCCTCGACCAAGCTCGTACCTACTTTAGGTATCAAGGTGTTAATTTTCAGTGGCAACTGCCTCTAAAGGTATTTAAAGTTGAACTCATTAATTTTGTGGGACTCTCCTCCTATTTTTCTATCCTTCTTTTTCAATCCCAAATCTACTTCCTTCTCTCAATCATCTTCCCTTGGTGGGTGGGTTATTCCCTAGCCTATAATCTACCCAACCCGTCCAAAGGGATCAGTCCAAAGGGACTCATCCACAAGGACTCGTCCACAAGGACTCGTCCACAAGGACTCGTCCACAAGGACCTGCCATCAATAACCTGTCAACAAGGACTCGTCCACAAAGACCTGTCCACAAAGACTCGTCCATAAGGACTTGCCCACAAGGACTTGTCCACAAGGACCTGTCAACAATGACCCGTCAACAATGACCTGTCAACAATAACCCATCAACAAGGGCCCGACCACAGGGACTCATCAACAATAACAGGGGCTCTCGCCTCAAGGCCTAACATGTCCCTCTTTGTTTATCAGTTTGCCTATCGACAAGCACCACTAGGAAAACGTTTTGATCACCCCTCGTGGGTTGGGTTAGGTTAGGTTACACAACAGCCACCATCTTTAAAAAGACCACCCTCTTCAAAAGCCATGAGTGGACATGAGTAAAAAACAAAAACAAGCATGTTAATTCATAGTGGCTTTCCACCGAACACATGCACTTTATGTAGAACAACGTTTAATTCCATATTGACATTCAAACTCTCACATGTTGCACTTGGAAAGAGAGATTCTCTAAAAAAATAAAATTCACCCTCTAGTAGGGGTAGGTTTTATTTTGGGGTGGAAATATGTTATCCCATGGAAAGGGGGTGTTAGCCCGAGTTCAATGACACCTCGTACAAGTCTCTAGCCTGATTGGTTCGCGAGATATTGCCATTTTAGTATTCCAGCGGTGGAGCGGTGGCGGTGGGTGTAGAACTGTCCAAAACACACTACTAGCCTATAACATTCGACTTTATTTTACGGCGTTCAATTTTCACCTATTACTTTTAGCAGATTACATTTTATCATTTGCTGAATAACGTTTATTATATAATTTCTTAAGGTATCCCCAACGATCCTTCAATTACGTTAATTATTCCACGCGCTTCAATTATTTCAATTATTTTAACATTTCAACTCGAGTTTATTATTATGATTTGATTAACATTCACTATTTCATTATTAACTTGCAAAAATGCCATTGTTTACTTTAACATTATTATTCGGAGTATAAAAACTCGATACTACTTATCGGAGTATAAATCTCAATATTAATTATTCAGAGTATAAAACTCCACATTAATTCTTATTATCATGATTAAGCCTCAGTGGCTTAGGCGGCAGCACGCCGGCCTCTCACCGCTGGGTCCGTGGTTCAAATCCCGGTCACTCCATGTGAGATCTGTGCTGGACGAAACGGAGGCAGACAGGTTTTTCTCCGGTTTTCCCTGTCAAAATTTCATTCCAGCAACACTCTCCACTATCATTTCATTTCACCTGTCATCCATTTATTCATTGCCCCAGAGGAGTGCGTCAGGCCTCGGCAGCCGGCACAGTCCATATCCTCGCCGCTAGATGGGGGCTTCATTCATTCCATTCCTGACCCGGTCGGAGACTGGAAGCAGGCTGTGGATATTCATTTTCATTATCATGATTCTAATGGTGCTTATTACATTTACGTTAATTGATTTGGCATACATTGTACTTGCCATTTTTCATTTATTATATTCGATTCCTCCTCTGAGATTTCACTTTATTTTCATTTAACCATTTTTTTCGGGTTTTCATTATTATTATTATTATTATCATTATTATTATTACTTTGCACTTTTCATAATTATTATTCACATTTTTGCAAACCGTCTGAGCAGTTGCCTTTTGACATCTTAACACTTTTTGACTATCCATCGTGCACATATTAATACATAAATTCACTGATTTGCATATGATACCCTCATTTTAGGTAGATTTCATTAGAAAGCTAACTATTGCAATGGGTCCCATGTTTCGACTTCCGGAAAATTTCGACATATCTTCGCGTTTCACATCCCCCAGACCCCAAAACCACCGCCAGTTCAAAAGTTTATATATAATTTATGTATGTATATATGTATATCAGTTTCTTGTGGACACGATAACTGCCGTAATTTTGCACCAATCACTTTGAATTTTTTATCGAATATGTATACCTATAAAATCTCGGTCGAGTTCGTTACTGGGCTAAATCGGTAGAAGGGGGTGAAAATGGTTTTTTTTTTCTTCGAAAAAGTGAAATATTGCTATAACTCTCTTAATATGTGAAATATCGAATCCGTTCAACGTTCATACCATGTGTCGGATAAAGCCCAAAAATGTACGTTTGAAGAGTTTTTATAGCACCAACCATTGACCAAAGGGGTGGGAAAAAGTTGTTTTTTCGGGAAACATTAATCATACCTCTCTTAATAGGCAGAATATCAAAACCGTACAAAATGGACAATATTCCCCTAATAATTATCTAAAACTTTTGTCTGAAAGAATTTTTGATATGGCCCACCATTACGCCAAGGGATGAGAAAAATTATTTCGGAATTATAAGAAAATGTCAAGAGCTATCAGAGGTTGCCATGGCAACACTACTAAATTGATGAGGGATGAGCCATCAGACGTTGCCATGACAACGCACTTGCACGAGATCAGATTCAGTATTTCCATCTGACTAAGTGGCAAGCGGCTTCGGTGACGTAACTGGTAGCATGCTGAATGTCTATGCCCAAGGTCGCGGTTTCAAAGCCGGCCGAAGTCGTCGGATTTTCTAAGAACGCTAAAATCCCTCAGTAGGCTTCCTTAGGAGGGGAAGTTCCAACGTTCGTTGCGAGTTGCTGGTTGCGGTGGCATCTAGTAGCCAAGATCACAGCTAGTAGTCGTTGACGGTAGTACCTGGTAGCAACATTAGGAACTACTGCTTGAAATTGACCGTCTGCAGTCCTTACCTGAATTAAGACTAATACAGCCATTACAATTCACACCGTTTATCAGACAGATTCTACACTCACCCAAAGTACACGGGGTTAGATGACCGCGTTGTCGCAGCCCCTAAACTGAGGAACCAACCAGAGGTAGATTTCATTAGAAAGCTAACTATTGCAATGGGTACCATGTTTCGACTTCAGGAAAATTTCGACATATCTTCGCGTTTCACATGCCCCAGACCCCAAAACCACCGTCAGTTCAAAAGTTTATATATAATTTATGTATGTATATATATATATATGGCCTATATATATATATATATACTAGCAGAAGTACCCATTCGTCGAACGGTGTTCGTTGTTAACACCAGACATTATCAATTGAGCTACTGTTGCAATGGTTAGCGGTTTGACATTCCTTCAAGTTTATCAGAACGAAGTTAGTTTACTGGGAATATCACACACACTTAATTTAAGGCCCTTAAAATGTAGTTTTCGGAGACCCTTTATAGATTCCCGAATTTTGTGTCTCACATTGAGAAGCGCAACATATGCTTTGGTCGTCCTTCTAGGATAATTTTTATATTTCGCCTATTTTAGCATATATTGAGAAGATTTTGTCTATATCCACCCTTCTACTGTATGAAAAGTACGGTGAAGAGTTTTATAAATGACTAGCAGAAGTACCCGTTCTTCGAACGATGTTCGTTGTTAACACCAGACATTATCAATTGAGCTACTGTTGCAATGGATAGCAGTTTGTCATTCCTTCAAGTTTATCAGAACGAAGTTAGTTTACAGGGAATATCACACACACACTGTTTATTTAAGACCCTTAAAAAGTAGTTTTCGGATACCCTTCATAGATTCCCGAATTTTGGGTCTCACATTGAGAAGCGCAACATATGCTTTGGTCGTCCATCTAGGATAATTTTTATATTTCGCCTATTTTAGCATATATTGAGAAGTTTTTCTCTATATACACCCTTCTAATGTATGAAAAGTACGGTGAAGAGTTTTATAAATGATTGGTGTATTGACTCGGATACCTAATTTTGCGATGCACCAAGCATCCGAACACGAGGTATAGGCGTACATAAAGAAACACAGAAAGACAGACAGACAATTCTATTGTCTACAACATATTACCCAGATATCCAAATATGGGTATGTCTACCACACAGTATCAAATAAAATCATCCTTACGATGAACGCGTATGTCGGCAAAAAAAAGAGTTAAAATGTGCTCAAAGACTAAATTCACCTAACGTGTACTTCCTGACGTGAAATACATTTGAAAGCCTTGTAGACGAAACGCAATACACGTCACATAAAAACTGACCCTCTACGTTGTGCTAGGTGCCCATACACAGGAAGACCCCTTTCATAAATTATAAAGGCTGAAGGTGCATGAAAATTCAGGTTATTTAGCCTCAAATTGCCCAAATTCCTTAAAGCCGCAAAAAATGCTGGTTCAATTCACGAATTTTTGAAAATAATGTTGCTGTTAGGAGATATAATAGACCTTCTGTACTATATGTCGAACGTGAAAATTGCATGAAAAAATTCTAGGTTACCCCTTCACACCCTTAATTGGATTGATACGGTCTACGTTAGTTCCGTGATAACCTTATATCCATTTGCAAACTTTCACAGAAATGTAATAAATGGAGTGACATTGCTTCTTACAGAAATAGAAGGAAAGTTGTATGCCACCCCTTGAGATAATGTTCTCATGGTTACCGATTTGCATTCCTTCATTAGTTTGTTAAATTAAATTAAATTAATTTTCTGGGAATATTTCAGAAACTGTTGGATTTAGAGCCTTATAATGTAGTTTTCGAGGACCCTTTAGGGCCCCAGAGTTTTGTTGCTGGCACCGAGGGGATTTATCTCGTCGTTGTACGCCATAATATAATACCAATAATAATATAATATAGGGAGAAATTATAACACCTATTTTTTATATTTTTAATTCAGCCAATGGCCATGTACTTTTCTTTTCAGGACGGGTCAGGGAAGGGATATTATCAGAGAAAGAAGCATTCACATCACGCATGAGCAAAATGGAAATGGTCTACCATTTAACTAAGGACATCTATAAGAAAAGGTCAATATCCTTCAACGCAAAACTATAACATTACTGCAGTGTCATCCGTCCGGAAGTCTTGCATGCTTCTGAATGCCTCACGATGAACAAAAAAGGCTTGGTCGAGAAACTGGAGGCCAAAGAAAGGAAAATTATGAGAAAGATATTGGTTTCCATCAAAGACAATGGGGAATACAGAAGACGGCTTAACCATGACTTATATATACTCATGTGGAGAAGATAAGCAACGTCATCCGGAAAAGAAGGTTACCATTTTTTGGGCATGTGAAACGAATGAGCCCAGCGAGACTGACCAACCGCAACATAACTTACTTTCAGGAGAGGAAAACAAAATGGACCTGGTTCATTGAACTGGATCAAGATCTGAAAGAAGTGGGGATTACACCAACAGACATTCAGGAGCGCTCCCCACTCAATAGGAAACTTCAAGCTTGTCAAGGTTTACAAGAAAAACCGAAGCTGAAAACGGGAATGATTTTGACACTGGAACGGAAGGAAATCCACCGAGAACGAATGCGGGCGTACAGGGCAAATATCAAAGCCAGTAGGAGACGGTTGGAATGACGCGGTCCATAGATGGCCTATACGAAATGAATGAATGAATGAATGAATGAATGAATAATATGGGGATAGGAATACAATAGACCTGCCGTACCACACCCGCAGGTGTAAATCGCGTGAAAAAATTATAGAGTACTCCTTGATCCCCTTAAGCGCATTATACGTATTGATGAATTTTACGGCTTAATTTGTTTCCGTGATAACATTCTAGCCGTTTGCAAACTTTCACACTAATGTAATTAATGGAATTGCATTGCGTCTTACAGCAATGAGAATCCGTTGGCATGGTTACAGACAAACAAACAGACAGACAGCCAAAAATTTTATATTCGCGTGCATCTATCATAAAACAGTCTGAAACGCGTAAACAACTCAAATTTCCGTAGGAATTCAGAGAAAAACACACACATTTTCATTTTTCTATATAGAGAGATCTACTGCACCGCTCGGTGTTGACCGTGTTTTATTGCACAGATTTTGGTTTTACTCGCTAACCGTTGGAGATATACGAAAAGTGATAAGGACCTTTCGGATAGAAAATTAAATGATAAAGCTCATGTATACCATTAAAAGTTTGCTATTTCTTAGCGTTCTCTTTTTATTTGAAAAGGAAATATGAAATTTTGAAACCAAAGGGTGTAGTGACGTCACAAATGTCGGTTTTATTCGCTAACTGTTGGAGATACACGAAACGTGGTAAGGACCTTTCGGATAGGAAATTAAATTTTAAAGCTCGTATGTGCCATCAAAAGTTTGCTATTTCCTACCGTTCTCTTTTTATTTGATATGGAAATATGAAATTTTGAAACCAAAGGGTCTAGTGACGTCACTAAAATGGTCGCCATTTTTTAACAGTGCAAAATTTCGAAATCAAAAGTATCCTATATGTAAACCTGGTAAATCAGCTACATCCATGCAAAATTTCATTTAAATCGGACCAGTGGTTCTTGCGTTATTGAGTAACAGACAGACAGACACACACCATGTCATTTTTATATATTAGTATGATTGGTGTATTGACTCTCATGGTTACCATACCTAATTTTACGATACACCAAGCATCCGAACACGAGTTATAGGCGTACATAAAGATACACAGAAAGACAGACAATTCTATTGTCTACAACATATTACCCAGATATCCAAAATATGGGTATATCTACCACAAAGTATCAAATGAAATCATCCTTACGATGAACCCGTATGTCGACAAAAAAAAAGTAGTTAAAATGTGCTCTCAGACTAAATTCACCTAACGTGTACTTCCTGACGTAAAATACAATTGAAAGCCTTGTAGACGAAACGCAATACACCTCACATAAAAACTGACCCTCTACGTTGTGTTAGGTGCCCATACACAGGAAGACCCCTTTCATAAATTATAAAGCCTTGTGGTGCATGAAAATTCAGGTTCTTTAGCCTCAAATTGCCCAAAATCCTAAAAGCCGCAAAAAATGCTGGATTAATTCAGGAAATTTTGAAACTAATGTTGGTGTTTGGAGATATAATAGACCTTCTGTACTATATGTCGAACGTGAAAATTGCATGAAAAAATTCTAGGTTACCCCTTCACCCCCTTAATTGCATTAATGAATTATACGGTCTACGTTAGTTCCGTGATAACATTATAGCCATTTGCAAACTTTCACAGAAATGTAATAAATGGAGTGACATTGCTTCTTACAGAAATAGATGGAAAGTTGTATGCCACCCCTTGAGATAATGTTCTCATGGTTACCGACTTGCATTCCTTCATTAGTATGTTAAATTAAATTAGTTTTCTGGGAATATTTCAGAAACTGTTGGATTTAGAGCCTTAAAATGTAGTTTTCGGTGACCCTTTAGGGCCCCCGAGTTTTGTTGCTGGCACCGAGAGGATTTGTCTCGTCGTTGTACGCCATAATATAATACTAATAATAATAATATAATATAGGGAGAAATTATAACACCTATTTTTATTTTATTTTTAATTCAGCCAATGGCCATGTACTTTTCTTTTCAGGACGGGTCAGGAAAGGGATATTATAAGAGAAAGAAGCATTCACATCACGCATGAGCAAAATGGAAATGGCCTACCATTTAACTAAGGACATCTATAAGAAAATGCCGATATCCTTCAACGCAAAACTAAACATTACTGCAGTGTCATCCGTCCGGAGGTCTTGCATGCTTCTGAATGCCTCACGATGAACAAAAAAGGCTTGGTCGAGAAACTGGAGGCCAAGGACAGGAAAATGTTGAGAAAGATATTGGGTTCCATCAAAGACAATGGGGAATACAGAAGACGACATAACCATGACCTATAAACTCATGTGGAGAAGATAAGCAACGTCATCCGGAAGAGAAGGTTACCATTTTTGGGCATGTGAAACGAATGAGCCCAGCGAGACTGACCAACCGCAACATAAATTACTTTCAGGAGAGGAAAACAAAATGGGCCTGGTTCATTGAACTGTTGAACTGGATAAAGATCTGAAAGAATTGGGGATTACACCAACAGACATTCAGGAGCGCGTCCCACTCAAAGGGAAACTTCAAGCTTGTAAAGGTTTCCAAGAAAAAACCGAAGCTGAAAACGGGAAAGATATGGACCCAGGAACGGAAGGAAGTCCACCGAGAACGAATGCGGGCGTACAGGGCAAACATCAAAGCCAGTAGGAGACGGTTGGAATGACGCGGTCCATAGATGGCCTATACGAAATGAATGAATGAATGATATGGGGATAGGAATATAATAGACCTGCCGTACCACACCCGCAGGTGTAAATCGCGTGAAAATTTCTAGAGTACCCCTTGATCCCCTTAAGCGCATTATACTTATTGATGAATTTTACGGCTTAATTTGGTTCCGTGATAACCTTCTAGCCGTTTGCAAACTTTCACACTAATGTAATTAATGGAATTGCATTGCGTCTTACAGCAATATATGGACCTCTGGGAATCCGTTGGCATGGTTACTGGCTTGCATTCGTTCATTAGTTTATTAAATTACATTAGCTTTCTGGGAATATCTCAAAAACGGTTCGTCTTCGGTCCTTAAAATGTGGTTTTCGGGGACCCGAGTTTTGTCTCTCACATTGAGGGGCTGAAAATTAGTTTTGTCTTGTCCTTCTACGCCTATTTCAGCATGTATTTTAAGAGGGTAGGCCCCCTTTTATGAGAGGTACGGAGAAGAGTTACATAAATGATTAGTGTCGTCCCTTTGGTGGATATCTGTACCAAATTTTACGTTGATACACCCAGCCGTTCACGAGTTATAAGGGAACAAATTTGTCCACAGACAAACAAACAAACAAACAGACAGAAAGACAGACAAAAACATTATTTTCGTGCGCATCCATCATAAAACAGTCTGAAACGTGTAAACAACTCAAATTTCCGTAGAAATTCAGAGAAAAACACACAAATTTTCATTTTTATATAATAGAGATATACTGCACCTCTCGGTGTTGACCGTGTTTTATTGCACAGATTTTGGTTTTACTCGCTAACCGTTGGAGATATACGAAAAGTGATAAGGACCTTTCGGATAGAAAATTAAATGATAAAGCTGATGTATACCATCAAAAGTTTGCTATTTATTAGCGTTCTCTTTTTATTTGAAAAGGAAATATGAAATTTTGAATCCAAAGGGTGTAGTGACGTCACAAATGTCGGTTTTACTCGCTAACTATTGGAGATACACGAAAAGTGATAAGAACCTTTCGGATAGGAAATTAAATTTTAAAGCTCACATGTACCTTCAAAAGTTTTCTATTTCCTATCGTTCTCTTTTTATTTGATACGGAAATATGAAATTTTGAAACCAAACGGTCTAATGACTTCACTAAAATGGTCGCCATTTTTTAATAGTGCAAAATTTCGAAATCAAAGGTATCCTATATGTACACCTGCTAAATCAGCTACATCCATGCCAAATTTCATTTACATCGGACCAGTGGTTCTTGAGTTATTGAGTAACAGACAAGACAGACACACACCATCTCATTTTTATATATTAGTATGATATATATATATACTAGCAGAAGTACCCGTTCTTCGAACGGTGTTCGGTGTTAACACCAGACATTATAATAATAATAATAATAATAATAATAATAATAATAATAATAATAATAATAATAATAATAATAATAATAATAATAATGTTATTGGTGTTATGTCCCTTTTAAGTACTGTTGCTTTTAGAGACGCACCAGACATTATCAATTGAGCTACTGTTGCAATGGTTAGCGGCTTGTCATTCCTTCATAAGTTTATCAAAACGAAGTTAGTTTTCTGGGAATATCACACACACTGTTAATTTAAAGGCCTTATAATGTGGTTTTCGGAGACCTTTTATAGACTCGCGAATTTTGTGTCTCACATTGAGAAGTGCAACATATGCTTTGGTCGTCCTTCTAGGATAATTTTTATATTTCGCCTATTTTAGCATGTATCTTGAGAAGATTTTCCCTATATCCACCCTTCTACTGTATGAAATGAACGGTGAAGAGTTTTATAAATGATTGGTGTATTGACTCATGTTTACCATACCTAATTTTACGATGCACCAAGCATCCGAACATGAGTTATAGGCGTACATAAGGATACACAGAAAGACAGACAGACAGACAATACTATTGTATACAACATATCACACAGATATCCAAATATGGGTATATCTACCACACAGTATCAAAGAAAATCATCCTTACGATGAACTCGTATGTCGACAAAAAAAAAGATTAGTTTAAATGTGCTCGCAAACTAAATTCACCTGACGTGTACTTCCTGACATGAAATAGAATTGAAAGCCTTGTAGATGAAACGCAATACACGTCACATAAAAACTGACCCTCTACGTTGTGTTGGGTCCCCATATACAGGAAGACCTCTTTCATAAATTATAAAAGCTTGTGGTGCATGAAAATTCAGGTGCTTTAGTCTCAAATGGCCCAAATTCCTAAAAGCCGCAAAAAATGCTGATTCAATTCAGGAATTTTGAAAATAATGTTGTTGTTTGGAGATATAATAGACCTACTGCACTATATGTTGCACGTGAAAATTGCATGAAAAAATCCTAGGTTACCCCTTGACCCCCTTAATTGCATTGATGAATTATACAGTCTACGTTGGTTCCGTGATAACCTTATATCTGCAAACTTTCACAGAAATGTAATAAATGTAATAAAATGCTTCTTACTGAAATAGATGGAAAGATGGATGCCACCCCTTGAGATAATGTTGTCATGGTTACCGATTTGCATTCCTTCATTAGTTTGTTAAATTAAACTTAACTAGTTGAAACCCGTCAAAAATGACGGTCAATAGAAAAATATTTACTGAAGAATTTTCTTATGTAGGCCTACTGTATATTCTTTGTACGATGATTTTTTGGCTCTATTGAAACTATAAGGGCGTCAAAAGATTGCGCTCTCAACATTGCAAAATACTGCTGGCCATGACTGAAAAATTGATGAGGCAAATTGAGACCTATACGTTCCAGAGTTTTCCCTTGAGCTTCATTGATTGTGACAGAGTATGCCAAATAAATTGGAAAATATTGCCTCTTAAAACAAAATGATAGTGTTTTATCGGATGCTGTTAAATCAAGTAGAAGGATTAGACCTCTCTGCCTAATTTTAACTGCACTTATTATTTCCAAATCCAAGCAATATGGTTGCATTTAGGAGCCCTTGGGAAACGTTCAGATTTCTAAGCAGCATAACGGTTCAAGCGTTTGGAATATGTGGAGGCAAGTCATTTATTTCCAAGGAATTCAAGAACTCTGAGGAGTCTAATAAAACTGGCCGCAAACCGTCACATATAATTTTGGAATATAACGAAGAAATGCGATGATGTGCACCTCCATACATCTTAGAACAATGTGGACCGTATGGGTGTGGCACAGTAACATTGGCACCAAATGAAACGAAGGACATAGCATTGTACTGCCGATTAGTCTCTCTGAAATTCCTTGAGATATCATCTCCAGTGAAAAATAATTGTTGCAGCATGTCAAATGTTTTATATTTAGTCAGATTAATTTTACATTACAACAGCAAAGGTCAAAGTAACCAAGTGAAGATTTCTCTCAAGAGAAATACAGTGCAGAACAATGTTTAAATTTGTTCGTCAAGGACCCTACAGTGTAACGGTATAGTATCTGGAATTGTACCTGAAATGCCGTATTCATATTGGAGTTTAAAAGTGGCTTCGTATTTTTCTCCGATTTCCCACTTGTTTGCGGCTAATGTTCTATTTCGTAAAATGGGTTTATTTATAGCAGCATTTCTCCCCAAATTAACGTCATAGCTTATTAAATAACACTATAGTGGCCTGCATCAACGCAGCTGCCAAATATTAAATAGCAAATAATAACTTACTTCCATTGCCAAAATCAACTGCGTGGTTAGACTCATTGTTATGTACTCTAAAAAAATAATCAATAAACAACAATATTCACTTATACAACTAAGTTCAGAGACTTCCATTCTCAAGTTGGTTGCTGATGAGAATGCGATGAGACTGATCGCCAATAATAAAATCCTTGCAATTTTTGCAATTTGCTTGCAAACGCAACTCAGGATGACGAACTTCATTTTGAAATAAACAGAATGAAACTGCTCTAAATAATCAATTTCCATCACCTGTTGAAGGTACAATACTTTGCATTTCCATGACAGTAAATTATGCAAGGGAGCATAGAATCACTTCGCCACTACTGAATGAGCATGGACTCACTTCGCCAGCCACCGTAATGGAGGGAGTTTTAGAATTATATGTTCAGTGTTTTTCAAAGATCGTATTAACACAGGGAAGCCCAGTCTTAAGGCTACATTCTGAGCTATCGCCCCAGATTCCAGGTTCGATCCCTGCTCTGCCAAGAAATTTAATTCTGGTCTGAGGGCTGGAACGGGGCGCACTCTTGAGGCAAACCTAAGAAGAGCAAAATTTTATTCCCATCTCAACAACCTTGGATGTGGTTTTCCGTGGTTTCCCACTTCCACTCCAGGCAAATACCGGGATAGTTCCTAACTTAAAGCCTCAGTCGTCAACTCTCCATTCCCCATACTAATTACAAATGCACACATCAATACAGCCATCACATTAACACAGGTTATCAGAGAAAGGTTTACACTCACACACCAAAGTAGACGGGGCTGAGTGACCACGATGTCTGAGTCCATCAAATGAATTATGTTCGACAATTTTCTCTCAAGGCGAAGCGATTGTGCCGATATTTATATAATAATTTAAAAGTATCTGGGAACGTAAATCATGGAGAATTCCTTACCTTACGGGAATAATAAACGTAGCCTAACATATGTTTAGACAATGTAATACCAATTGCAAGATAGAATAATTGGGAAATAGAATTACATGTCTGAGGTGGGAATCAAACTCCTTCGACGATGCATAATCAATTTCGTTGTCCACAATGTTAGCCGCTGAGCCACCCAGACAACGAAATTAGAGTGCAATATTAAGAGACGTAAACAACAAACGCACTTAACTGCCAGTTACAGTTCATCAATATTTCCCTTATTTCATGATTCTCAACTCCCTATTCCCCTTACTAATTACAAATGCACACATCAATACAGCCATCACATTAACACAGGTTATCAGAGAAAGGTTTACACTCACACACCAAAGTAGACAGGGCTGAGTGACCACGATGTCTGAGTCCATCAAATGAATTATGTTCGACAATTTTCTCTCAAGGCTAAGCGATTGTGCCGATTTTCATTTTCAATTTAAAAGTATCTGGCAACGTAAATCATGGAGAATTTCTTACCTTACGGGAATAATAAACGTAACATATGTTTAGACAATGTAATACCAATTGCAAGATAGAATAATTGGGAAATAAAATTACATGTCTGAGGTGGGAATCAAACTCCTTCGACGATGCATAATCAATTTCGTTGTCCACAATGTTAGCCGCTGAGCCACCCAGACAACGAAATTAGAGTGCAATATTAAGTGACGTAAACAACAAACGCACTCAACTGCCAGTTACAGTTCATCAATATTTCCCTTATTTCATGATTCTATTCCAGTATATATCGGGATACAACATAAGCGATATTTCCCTTTTCAATTCTCATAAACAAAGATCACACTACGATACGGAGGATCTTTTATCCGCCATTTCTCTCATGAAGAAACGCAATTGTGGCAACGCGCAATTGCCACATATATTACCTTTTTCTTTAAACATATAAAAATATACCGTAACATATATTTTCCTTTTAAAGACACACTGCAAATCTGCATGCCAAGAGCTTTCGTTAGAATGCCATACGAAGCCAATCGGTTAAGTCGTTTTCAAAATCTCGTGTGTACAAAAAATACCTTAGTGTTTTAAATATATACTAGTTGAAACCCGTCAATACATGACGGTCAATAAGAAAATATTTACTGAAGAATTTTCTTATATACACTGAAGAAAATGGAAATTGCAACACCATGAAGGCATTGGTCGTTTGTGTTGATTTTCAAGATATGGAACGATGCCTTGTAGGTATGTAAAC
The DNA here is from genome assembly GCA_946902985.2 of Meconema thalassinum. NCBI lineage: Eukaryota > Metazoa > Arthropoda > Insecta > Orthoptera > Tettigoniidae > Meconema > Meconema thalassinum. The sequence continues at coordinate 129,039,165 of OX336391.1, read as the reverse complement.
GATCAAAGTTTCAGACCCATTGGATTGTTGCTACAGGTCTCCCCACGTGATTGGTCGCGGAGGATTCAACTCCAGTATACGGACACCGGTGTAGCGTAGTTGACTTGCAGTCTGTGCAGTGAAGTGTTCCCCGTCAAACATGCCTCGACGACAGAGAAGAGCACGCTATCAACAACTGTCGCCGTTTGAGAAGGGTCGGATAATTGGGCTGTGTGAGGCTGGATTATCGCTAAGCACTGGCGCTGCACGTGTTGGCCGACAGGCATCTACGGTACAACGTGTATGGCAGCAGTGGTCAAATAAAGGTACCCACACTCGTAGACCTGGCACAGGCCCACAGCGACAGACAACTGTGAGAGAGGATCGTCGCATCATTCGGATGGCCCGGATGGAACCCCATGCAACAACAGCGCAAATTCGAGCAGCTGTGGCACCCCACGTTACACAACTAACAGTTGGTAATCGCCTGCGTGCAGCTGGTTTACGATCCCGTGTCCCTGCAGAAGGTGTTCCATTGACCCCACAACAGCGACGTGTAAGGCTGGCCTGGTGTCGAGAACGATCGACGTGGGTCGACGAATGGCATAGGGTCGTCTTTAGTGATGAATCGCGCTTCTGTCTTGCCCGCAGTGATCGCCAGAATCGTGTGCACCGACATACCGGGAAGAGGAGCCGCCCAGACCTTATTGTCGAGAGGCACGCGGGGCCAACACCAAGCATTATGGTCTGGGGAGCTCTTGGCGTTAATGTGAAATCACAATTAGTGCCTGTTGAGGGCACTATGACTGCTCGACAGTATGTTGATAGGGTACTCAATCCAGTGGTTGTCCCTATGATGGCGAACATTGGTAATGGGATGTTTCAGCAGGACAATGCCCGGGTTCACACTGCACGCATCTCCAGACATCACAACCTTAGAATGGCCCTCCAGATCCCCGGACCTCAGCCCTATTGAGCATGTGTGGGACATGATGGGTCGACAACTGGCCAACCGTCCTCAGCCACCCATAACTCTGGAAAAACTGACCCGTGCAGTGCAGCAAGCATGGGCCACAATTCCTCAGGAAGCGATCCAGGGCCTTATTGACTCCATGCCTCGCCGAATTCATCAATGTATTGCAGCTCGTGGTGGGCACATCCAGTATTGATTGTTGTCTAAACTTGCGGTCAGATTGCCCTGAAAGTGTAATCATGGAATCACAACCGAACACTCGTCCTGTATGTTCAATTGCAGCAATGTAGCACCACTCCTTCTGGATGTTGCAATTTCCATTTTCTTCATTGTACGTTCTTTGTACAATTATTTTTTGGCGCTATTGATACTTTAAGAGCGTCAAAAGATTCCAGAGTTCCCCATTGAGCTTTATTGATTGTGATAAAGTATGCCAAGCGAATCGGAAAATGTTGCCTCTTAAAAGAAATTGATTGGTTTATCCTATGGTGTTAAATCTAGTCGAAGGATTAGACCTCTCTGCCTAATTTTAACTGCACTTATTTCCAAATCCAAGCATTTTCATGCTTATTTCTTATAATTAATATGGAATCAAATCGAAGGGTTAGATCATCCGCCTGATTTTAACTGCACTTATTATTTCCAAATTCAAGCAATTTTCGTACACATTTCTTATAATTAATATGGTAGTATTTATGAGCCCTTAGGAAACTTCAGTTTTCTAAGGAGCATAACTATGGGTCAATCGTTTGGAGTATGTGGAAGCAAATCACTTAATTCCAAGGAATTCAAGAATTCTGAGGAGTCTAATATATACAACTGGCCGCAAGAACCGTCGCTTATAATTTTGGAATATACATTAACGAAGAAATGCGATGATGTGCAATTCCATACATTTTAAAACAATATGGACCGTATGCATGTGGCACAGTGACATTGGCACCAAATGAAACCAAGGACATAGCATTTGTTGTACTGCCGATTATTCTCTCCTAAATTCCTTGAGGTATCATTTCCAGTGAAAAATTGTTGCAGTCTGTCAAATATTTTAAATTTAGTAAGATCAATTTTGCCATTACAACACCAAAGGTCAAAGTAACCAAGCGTAGATTTCTCGCTACAGAAATACAGTGCAGAACAATGTTTACATTTGTTCGTCAAGGATCCTACACTGTACGGCATAATATCTGGAATTGTTTCTGAAATGGCATTTTTATATTAGATTTTAAAAGTGGCTTCGTATTTTTCTTCGATTTCCCACTTTTTTGTGGCTAATGTTCTTTTTCGTCAAATGGATATATTTATTGTAGCATTTTTCTCCAAATTAGCGTCATATTCAATAACACTATAGTGGCCTGCATCAACGCAGCCGCCAAATATTAAATGGCACATAATACTTCCATTGCCAAAATCAACAGCGTGGTTAGAGTCATTGTTATGTACTCTAAACAAATAATCATTAAACAATAATATTCATTTATACAGTGAAGTTCAGATACTTTCATTCTCAAGTTTGTTGCTGATGAGAATGCGATGATACTGATCGCCAATAATAAAATCCTTATAATTATTCATGCCAACACCAATTTTTGCAATTTGCTTGCAGACGCAGCTCAGGATGACGTTCTGCATTTTGGAATAAACAGTACGAAACTGCTTTAAATAAGCAATTTCCATCACCTGTTGTAGGTACAATCCTTTGCATTTCCATGACAGTAAATTAAGCAAGGGAGCATACTTCGCCAACTACTGGAATGAGCATAGACTCACTTCGACAGCCACCGTAATGGAGAGTTTAAGGGTTAGACTATATGTTCAGTGCTTGTCAAAAATCGTATAAACACAGGGAAGCCAAATCTTAAGGCTAAATTCTGAGCTATCGCCCCGGATTCCGGGTTCGAACCCTGGTTTGCCAAGAAATTTAATTCTGGTCTGAGGACTGGTACGGGGTGCACTCTTGAGGCAAAACTAAGGAGAGCAAGGTTAGATTCCTATTTCAACAATCTGGCATGTGGTTTTCCGTGGTTTGCCACGTCCACTGAAGGTAAATACCGGGATAGTTCCTAACTTAAAGCCTCGGTCGTCAATTCTCCATTCCCCACATGAATTACAAATGCACACATCAGTAAAGGCATCACAATAACACAGGTTATCATAGAAAAATTTACACACACACACCAAAGTAGACGGGCCTGAGTGACCACGATGTCTGAGTCCATCAAATGAATTATATTCGTCAATTGTGTCTCATGGCGAAAGCGATTGTGGCCATCTTTTATTTAATAATTTAAAAGTATATGGCAATGCAAATCGAGGATAATTCCTTACTGTACGGGAATAATAAAAGTAAAATATGTTAAGACAATGAATTACCAATAGCCAGAAAGAATAATTAGGAAATAGAATTACATGTCTGAGGTGAGATGTGAACTCCTTCGACTATGCTAAATTCATTCCTGGGTCCGCAATGTTACCCCTGAGCCACCCAGTCAACAGACTTCGAAAGCAATATTAAGTTACTTAAACAACAAACGAACTCAAACGCCTGTTGAAGTTCTTCAATCCCCTCTTTTTAATTCTAAAAAACAAAGATCACACTACGATACGGAGGATCCTTTATCCGCCATTTCTCTAGAAATGTAATTCTGGTCTGAGGGCTGGAACGGGGAGCACTCTTGAGGCAAAACTAAGAAGGGCAAGGTTCGATTCCCATCTCAACAATCTAGGATGTGCTTTTCCGTGGTTTGCCTCTTCCACTGCAGGTAAATACCGGGATAGTTCCTAACTTAAAGCCTCGGTCGTCAATTTCCCATTCCCCACTTTAATTACAAATGCACACATCAGTACAGCCATCACAATAACACAGGTTATCAGAGAAAATTTGAGACACACACACACACACACACACACTGAAGTAGACGGGGATGAGTGACCACGATGTCTGAGTCCATCAAATGAATTATGTTCGTCAATTGTCTCTCATGGCGAAAGCGATTATGGCCATATTTTATTTAATCATTTAAAAGTGTATGGGAACGTAAATCGTGGAGAATTCCTTACTTTACGGGAATAATAAAAGTAAAATATGTTAAGACAATGTATTACCAATAGCCAGAAAGAATAATTGGGAAATAAAAATATGTGGCGGAGGTGGGATTCGAACTGCTCCCATTGTGCGATGCACAAACTAAGACTTCAGCGCTACCATCTGAGCTACCGAATCAATGGAATTTTAGCGCAATATTAAGGTACTTAAGCAACATTCACACTCAACAGTCAGTATAAGTTCTTCTACATTTCCCGTTCTTTATAATATTCTAACTTATTCCTGTTTATATCGTGGAAACTTCATATTCGATATTCCCCTCCTTTATTATAATTCTTATAAATAACTATTACATTAAAACGCGGTGGACATCCGCCATGTCTGTCATTAACCATGGTGATTCTGCGCATGCGCTTGAGCCAATAATTTTGCAGTTTTGTTTATAAATTTAAAAATATATGATAACATATTTGTTTATTTTAAAGACACCCTGCAAATCTGCATGCCAAGAGCTTTCGTTAGAATGATTTACGAAGCCAATCGGTTAAGTCGTTTTCACAATCTCGTGTGTACAAAAAACAGCTTAGTGTTTTAAATATATAGATATGGCAACAGAGAATTCGTTACTTTACAGGAATGATAAAAGTGAAATATGTTTCTACACTGTAATACCAATCGTAGGAAGGAAGAAAACAAAAAAAAAAACATATCCGAGGTGGGAATCGAACCCTCTCGACCATGCAAAGGATGGCAACAGAGAATTCGTTACTTTACGGGAATGAAAAAGTGAAATATATCTCTACAATGTAATACCAATCGTAGGAAGGAAGAAAATGAAAATTAAAAAAACGTATCCGAGGTGGGAATCGAACCCTCTCGACCATGCAAAGGATGGCAACAGAGAATTCGTTACTTTACGGGAATGATAAAAGTGAAATATGTTTCTACAATGTAATACCAATCGTAGGAAGTAAGAAAACGAAAATAAAAAAAAACATAACCGAGGTGGGAATCGAACCCTCTCGATGGGAACAGAGAATTCGTTACTTGACGGGAATGATAAAAGTGAAATATGTTTCTACAATGCAATACCAATCGTAGGAAGGAAGAAAACGAAAATAAAAAAACATATCCGAAGGGGGATCGAACCCTCTCGATCATGCATAATACAAATTTCTGGCCAGTAACCTTATCCCCTTGGCCAACCAGACTACTATGTGACAGTGCAGTATTAAGCTATCTAACCAGTATACACACTCAACCTGCACTTTATGTCCTTCAATTCGTGGTTTATTTAATATAATTCTATTTCAATGCATATTGTAAAAACATAACTAACATTATTGCAGACCCTTTTTGATTCTCATAAACAAAGATCTCAGTTAGACGCGACCGGAATCGCCATTTTCCTTGTTGAGAAAGGCCATTGTGCGCATGCGCGAGAGTGTCAAATATTACATATTTCTTTAATCATTTAAAAATATACCGTAACATATATTTTTCTTTTAAAGAAACTCTGCAAATCTGCATGCCAAGAGCTTTCTACAATGCAATACCAATCGTAGGAAGGAAGAAAATGAAAATAAAAAAACATATCCGAGGTGGGAATCGAACCCTCTCGATCATGCATAATACAAATTTCAGGCCAGTAACCTTATCCCCTTGGCCAACCAGACAACTATGTGACACTGCAGTATTAAGCTATCTAACCAGTATACACACTCAACCTGCAGTTTATGTCTTTCAATTCGTGGTTTATTTAATATAATTCTATTTCAATGCACATTGTAAAAACATAACTAACATTATTGGAGATCCTTTTTAATTCTCATGAACAAAGATCTCAGTTAGACGCGACCGGAATCGCCATTTTCCTTGTTGAGAAAGGCCATTGTGCGCATGCGCGGGAGTGACAAATATTACATATTTCTTTAATCATTTAAAAATATACTGTAACATATATTTTCCTTTTAAAGAAACTCTGCAAATCTGCATGCCAAGAGCTTTCGTTAGAATGTCTTACGAAGCCAATCGGTTAAGTGGTTTTCACAATCTCGTGTGTACAAAAAACAGCTTAGTGTTTTAAATATATAGATTAGTTTTCTGGGAATGTTTCAGAAACTGTTGGTTTTAGAGCCTTATAATGTAGTTTTCGAGGACCCTGGAGTTTTAGATAGATAGATAGATAGATTTTTATTAATTCCATTTGATCAAATACATGCATTCAATACATTTTTGATATAGGACACGTCAGAATGTACATGCATAAAATAAAAGAACTAACAGGTATATATTACTAAGATTATAACTATTTATAACTTATTATAATAGCAAATCTTAATAGATACAATCTTATTGCACAACTATTTACACCTCACTCTATTATCATAATATGAAAACTTAATTCTATAAATACAACAACATACAGCTAGGTATTAAATTTAAATTAAAAAAGTAAAATATAGTTATAGATTCCATCACTCCTATACGCTAAAATATTCAACTACTGAGTAAAAACAATGGCACTGCAGATAAGCTTTCAACATTCTATCAAAGGTTTTTATTTTTGGGGCCAGTTTTATATACTGGGGTAGTTTATTGTATAATTTAACTCCAGTGTGAAAAGTTCCTTTTTGATATATGCTTGTGTGTGTGTGTGAAATATGAATGTTTTGATTTTGTCTTGTGTTATGCCTATGAACATCATTGTTTGTTTTAAGAAAAACATCTTTATTCATTAAATTATTTTTAAAAAACATAATACTTTCAAAGATATATATGCAGGGCAGTGGGAGAATGTTTAAATCTTTAAACAGAGGTCTACATGATTCTCTAGAGTTTACATTTGCCATAATTCTAATCGCTCTCTTTTGTATCCGAAACGTGCTTAGTACATCTGGCGACATACCCCAAAATATGATCCCATATCTTAAGTATGAATGGAAATAAGCAAAATAAGTATTTCTTAATGTGTGCATGCTAGTGCAGGTTTTCAAAATACGTAACGCAAAGCACATCGAGTTCAGTTTAGTATTCAGATATTGTATATGTTTATTCCATTTCAAGTCTTGTTGTATCCATAGTCCTAAAAACTTTATTTCTGATTTATTTTCTATTTGATGACCATTTAATGTTATATTGGGCATCGCAGGATTCCTATTCTGTATAGTGTGGAAATTTAGACATACTGTCTTTTTATAGTTTATTATGAGGCGATTATCTTGTGACCATTTGGTTAACTCTCCTGTAACGGAGTCAGCAGACTGCTGTATGACCTGTTTAGTTTCACCTTTTATTACGAGTGTTGTATCGTCCGCAAACAAAATTTCCTTATGTGAATGAACGTTCTGTGTTATATCATTTATATATAGAAGAAAGAGTAGTGGGCCCAAAACCGATCCCTGGGGTACTCCAAATTCAATAATTCCCTCATTGGACAATGTTTCATTAAGTAATTTGGTTCCATCATCCTTGTGTCTCAAGCTTACTATTTGTTTACGCCTTGTTAAGTAAGACTCTATCCATTTATTAGCTAGACCTCTAACACCGTATTGATTTAGTTTGGTAAGGAGGATTTTATGGTCAACTACATCAAATGCTTTCGATAAATCCAAGAATAGGCCAGTTACATGTTCCTTATTGTCAATTAATTTCAGTATACTATTACTACATTCGTAAATTGCTGTCTGTGTAGATTTTTCCGTTCTAAATCCATGTTGTGAGTTTGATAATATTTTATTTTTTTCTATGAAACTTATCAGTCTCTTATACATAATTTTTTCCACAATTTTTGCAATACCAGTTGGTAAGGTAATAGGACGATAGTTATCTAATTCATCTTTTGAACCGTTTTTGTGCACTGGAATTACTTTTGATAACTTCAAAATATCCGGGTAAGTTCCTGAGAGAATTGAACTGTTTATTAAGTGCGTAAGTGGATTTATTATATTTTCTGCACATTTCTTTAAAATTGCATCAGGGATTCCATCAATGCCAGCACAGAATTTATTTTTTAGCTCTTTTATAACTATTCTTACCTCTTCACTTGTGACATGATTTATAAATAAAGAATCACTGCATATATTTATTTTATTATTAGAATTTAGTGTATTTACCTGTGATTTATTTAATAATTTTTGCGGAATTTCCAGAAAATAGTCATTAAAAGTGTTTGCTATTTCCTCTGGATTATTAATCACTTTATTATTTCTGGTCAGTGTAATGTTCCTTTGTATTTTAGCAGATTTTCCAGTCTCTTTCTTTATTACGGACCACATCGCCCTGTTTTTATTAGATGATTGGGAAATAAAATTATCATTATGCATTTTCTTTGCTAGTCTTATTACCTTATTTAATATGCTAGTGTATTTTTTGTAGTATAAATTGAATTCAGGTGTTGTGTGGTATTGTTTATATAATTTGTGCAGAAATTTCTTTCTTTGACATGAATTTATAATCCCTGTTGTTATCCAATTGCTAGTTTTGTTATTTTGAACAGTTCTTCGTTTAAAGGGGAATGCTATTTCAAAATAGTGTTTTAGGGTACTGTTAAATGCATTAAATTTATCATTTACATTTTCTAGTTCATAAATTTCTGACCATGTTTCCTTATTTAATAAGTCATTGAAATATGTAACATTTGATTCAGTGAATGACCTGCACTTTGATTTTACTCCATTATCATTATTATTGATTACTTCGGATACTTCAAAACTCAGTATTTGTCCATGGTGGTCACTAAAACCCGGACAATAGACTTCTTTTGAATGGTGATATTTATCTGTATTTATAAAAATTTGATCAGGAGTGGTTTTACTAAATTTTGTTATTCTTGTTGGTGTATTTACTGTAGGTTTCAGTCCATAGGAAATTAGTAACTGGTTTAATAATTCACAATTTCTATCAAGTTTTAAGAAATCCACATTTACATCCCCACAAATTATTATATCGAAATTTACTTTGCTCATGTTATTGAGTAACAATTCTAGTTTATCTATAAATAGAGGAAACTTTCCTGACGGAGAACGGTATACGCATACAATTATTAACTTAAACTGCTGAATTTTTACGGCAGAGAATTCAAAATCCTGTTCCATAATTAGATAATCATAAGCTGTTATCTGTTCATGATCTAAATTATTTCTTAAGAAGATGCAAGTACCACCATGGCTAATATTAGATCTAGAGTATTTACTAGCTTGTATAAACCCTGGGAATTGAATTAATTCGAGTTGTTCCTCTTTCAGCCAATGTTCTGAAATATATAGTGCTGAGATGTCTTTAAGTTCATTTTTAAGCATTAGATTTATGTAATCAATTTTATTATAAAGAGACTGGACATTCTGGTGGTAAATTTTAAATTTGTTACTTTTGCAAGCTTGTGTTGGTGATTTATTTACATTATTATTATCATAATTGTTATTATTATTGTTGCTAGACAAATCCGAAATACCATTGTTGCACTCCGTTAAATTTGACTTTAAAAGATGTGAATGCCAAACCTCACGTTTGGCTTCTTCTACCAGTTTCCCTGCTTCCACTCTAATGATATTACTGTTGAATTATTCTTACCATTTGAATTTACAATTTTGCAGATTTCATCACTAAGATACTCTTTTCCTAATCTATTTAAGTGTAGGCCATGCCGAGTGTGGAACTTCCTGTCTAATTTACTTACATCTACAATTTGGACATTTGGAAAACTCTTACAAATTTTATGAATTTTTCCATTTGTAGCCTCTATTTCTACATTTACACATGACTTGGGAATTAAATCGTGTCTCTGCGGAATGTTTACAATAATGACATTTGTTTTTTGCATGGATGGCAATGTACCCTTTAAATCTTTGATTACCTTTTTACTCTCATTTCTATAGATGTCGTTTGCTCCAGCGATGATCACTGCGTAGTCCTTTGCAGTAAGGGACGCACACTCTCCTATCATCCCGTTCGTGACTTCTGCAATCTGAGCTCCCGGCTTCACTGTCGAAGTGACCTCCATTTCTCGGTTTCTCTCCAAAACGCTTGCTGCTACATCTCGCCCGTGGCTATCCGCAAATATCCGCATCTTCCTGGATTTTCTCTTTATCACTCTCTTCTTTTCTTCTTGAGGAAAGTCATCATTTTCTTCGACAAGCACTCCAAATGAATTTGAGACGGGAATTTCAGTTACATGTACTCCATTTATAGGCCTAGGCTTATTCAATCTTACCTTACCAGCAATCACTGTCGACCAAGTTTCCTTGCTTTCCTCTCTGTTTCCTTTTAATGTATTCAACTCTTCCATTAACTTAGCAATATCTTCCTTTAGCAGCTTTATAATTTCGTCTTTTGAGGACAGTTCGTTTCTCAGGTTATGACATTCGCATGACGGTAGCGGTAGGCCTACATTACGACAATCGGTTTCACTTTTCTCCTCATTCAATTTTACCTGAGATCTTGTGATGATTTTATTTGCATTTTTTACTTTTATTTTGCACGACGAGCATAAATCCGTTACTGTTACACAACCTGACGAGATACTAACACTGTTTACTGTCGTCATACTAGAGATCTAAGTGAGCCTAGATGTTTACACCAAATTACACTAAATTTAATTTAATTATTACTACCTAATAGAATTAATCTAATAACCTACCAATAAAGAAGAATGTGAAATACGTATATCTTCCAATCGGGTGAAGTCTCGTAAAAGCACCACTGCTCTACTTGGTTCAAACAGTGATTGAAGAAGTCACCGAATCTTTGGATACACGTTCCCACAACTTAGTTTAAGTTTATTAAATTATCAACAAGAATTTCTAAATACTATCAATATTCCGTATTACACTTGATCTAAGGAAAGTAACTTTATAGATTTTAAGCCTCTGTTATAATATTTTACCACTTTTATCAAATATTTACACTAGCTGCTATTTCACTACACTTTCACTGTGACGCCATCTTGCCGCAGGCCACCGAGGGGCTTTGTCTCGTCGTTGTACGCCATAATATAATACTAATAATAATAATATAACATAGGGATAGGAATATAATAGACCTGCCATACCACACCCGCAGATGTAAATCGCGTGAAAAAAATCTAGACTACCCCTTGACCCCCTTAAGCGCATTTTACGTATTGATGAAATTTACAGCTTAATTTGGTTCCATAATAACCATCTAACCGTTTGCAAACTTTCACACTAATGTAATTAATGGAATTGCATTGCGTCTTACAGCAATAGATGGACCTCTGAGAATCTGTTGCCGTGGTTATCGGCTTGCATTCGTTCAGTAGTTTATTAAATTAAATTAGTTTTCTGGGAATATCTCAAAAACGGTTGGACGTAGGACCTTAAAATGGGCTTTTAGGGCCCCCGAGTTTTGTCTCTCACATTGAGGGGCTGAAAATGAGCTTTGTCTCGTCCTTCTACTCCTATTTCAGCATGTATTTTAAGGGGGTATGCCCCCTTTTAGGAGAGGTATAGAGAAGAGTTACATCAATGATTAGTGTCGTGCCTCTGATGGATATCTGTACCAAATTTTACGTTGATACACCCAGCCGTTCTCGAGTTATAAGGGAACAAATTTGTCCACAGACAATCAAGCAAACAGACAGACAGACCAAAACATTATTTTCGCGCGCATCTATCATAAAACAGTCTGAAACGTGTAAATAACTCAAATTTACGTAGAAATTCAGAAAAAAAAACAGACAAACTTTCTATTTATATATATAGAGATATACTGCACCGCTCGGTGTTGACCGTGATTTATTGCACAAATTTAGGTTATACTCGCTAACCATCGGAGATACACGAAAAGTGATAAGAACCTTTTGGATAGAAAATTAAATGCTTAAGCTCGTGTATACCATCAAAAGTTTGCTATTTCTTAGCGTTCTCTTTTTATTTGAAATGGAAATATGAAATTTTTAAACCAAAGGGTGTAGTGACGTCAAAAATGTAGGTTTTACTCGCTAACCGTTGGAGATACACGAAAAGTGATAAGGACCTTTCGGATAGGAAATTAAATTTCAAAGCTCGTGTGTGCCATCAAAAGTTTGCTATTTCCTACCGTTCTCTTTTTATTTGATATGGAAATATGAAATTTTGAAACCAAAGGGTGTAGTGACGTCACTAAAATGGTCGCCATTTCTTAATAGTGCAAAATATCGAAATTAAAAGTATCCTATATGTAAACGTGGTATTTCAGCTACATCCATGCAAAATTTCATTTAAATCGGACCAGTGGTTCTTGCGTTATTAGGTAACAGACAGACAGACAGACAGACAGAAAGACAGACACACACCATCTCATTTTTATATATTAGTATGATATATATACTAGCAGAAGTACCCGTTCTTCGAACGGTGTTATATATTAACACCAGACATTATCAATTGAGCTACTGTTGCAATGGTTAGCGGCTTGTCATTCCTTCATAAGTTTATCAGAACGAAGTTAGTTTTCTGGGAATATCACACACACTGTTAATTTAAGGGCCTTAAAATGTGGTTACTCGCGAATTTTGTGTCTCACAATGAGAAGCGCAACATATGCTTTAATCGTCCTTCTAGGATAATTTTTATATTTCGCCTATTTTAGCATGTATTTTGAGAAGTTTTTCCCTATATCCACCCTTCAACTGTATGAAAAGTACGGTGAGGAGTTTTATAAATGGTTGGTGTATTGACTCATGTTTACACCAAGCATCCGAACACGATTTATAGGCGTACATAAAGATACACAGAAAGACGGACAGACAATTCTATTGTCTACAACATATCACCCAGATATCCAAATATGGGTATATCTACCATACGTATCAAACAAAATCATCTTTACGATGAACCCGTATGTCGACAAAAAAAAAAGATTAGTTAAAATCTGCTCTCAAACTAAATTCACCTAACGTGTACTTCATGACGTGAAATAGAATTGAAAGCCTTGTAGACGAAACGCAATACACCTCACATAAAAAATGTCCCTCTACGTTGTGTTAGGTCCCCATACACAGGAAGACCTCTTTCATAAATTATAAAGGCTTGTGGTGCATGAAAATTCAGATTCTTTTGCCTCAAATGGCCCAAATTCCTAAAAGCCGCAAAAAATGCTGATTCAATTCAGGAATTTTTGAAAATAATGTTTCTGTTTGTAGATATAATAGACTTTCTGTACTATATGTCGCACGTGAAATTGCATGAAAAAATTCTAGGTTTCCCCTTGACCCCCGTAATTGCATTGACGAATTATACAATCTACATTGGTTCCGTGATAAATTTATAGCCATTTGCAAACTTTCACAGAAATGTAATAAATGGAGTAACCTAATAATAATGATATCGTATGGCCTCGGGTGCCGGGTGCAAGCTTCGTAATTTGACACCCAGAGGGTAGCATGCATGTCTAAATTTCGTTGTTCCTTGAATCACTATGAAATTCAAGGAGGGTAGATATCTAAGCTCCTTGAACACTATAGCGCTTTCTAGTAAATAAATGAGGAATTTTGTGTTGGCGGAAACCCCTGAGGTTAATTTTGCCATTAGGAACACGGCCTACTGAATTCAAATGGGTTCTTTGACATGCCAACATCGTATGGCATGCGAGTCGAATTTTTGCCGCCTTTCAAAAATCACGTACAAGCCGGACGTTTGTTCTAGGCGATTGCCCTTGACCTTCAAGCCTGCGGGTTAGCCTGTACACAGTCACTCTCTCACCCTATCACTTCACATTCGTCACCACCGATCTGATGTAATGGAATTCCAGACTTGAGCAGATAGTACAGTCCACGTCGAAGTATTGTGTGACACGGAAGTACACGTTACGTAGTTACGAACAGAACGTCATTATATTTGCCAGTGACTATACTTCAGCAATAGTGTGAAGCAGCTTTATCAATCATCGGAGCGCTTGGGGCAGCTGATAACAACACAGGTACTGTAGTAACTCGCCTCCAGGCTTCCGATATAATTTTTCACTCGTCTAAAACAAACGTCCGGCCTGTACCACGGCCAGGAGTGAACCTGCAATCTTGGGGTTAGTAGACCGACACGCTATCCACTCACCCTCCGTGGCAAGGTATAAATGGAGTGATATTGCTTCTTACAGAAATAGATGGAAAGTTGGATGCCACCCCTTGAGATAATGTTGTCGTGGTTACCGATTTCAATTCCTTCATTAGTTTGTTAAATTAAACTAGGGAGCCCGTACTGCTCCGCAGCATAATTTTTCAGTATTGGATTTAAAAAATTGCGACATTAAGTAATAGTTTATAACCTTTATTTTACAAAACTTCCTTCACGACAATTTTCGCTGTGCGTCGACTCTTAGTTTGAAATGATTTTCCTCGGGATAAGGCAACATAGTACATTCCATGGCCTAAAACAGGATCAGGCAAGTAGATTCCAACTCGATGAAGCGTTTGACCTTGCACTTTGTTGATTGTAATACAAAACGCTAGTGTAATATGAAATTTCCGTCATTAGAACCAAAGATATGATTGCTACAATGAGAAAAAAATATTGAAAAAATGAGATATAATATCGAATGTTCACTCGTAACATTCCGAAAAAAAAGCCGATTTGAATAGTTAACAGCTGAATTGAAAGGGCTTCAGTTACTGTGTGTTCTTAGACTAAAACGACTTGAGTACCTCAATCAGAACCAAACATATGATTGCTTCAAAGTTGGAAAAAGATGTAAAACGTTGAAAATATCAAATAATTTGACGAAGGCGCAAGTGAAGTGATTTATAATAATTGATAACAAATCTTTGCATGAATACCTTTCAATTGATAGTGGTATGAAGGAAATCGACCGGATAGAATGGCCGGAAACACTCGGTTAAGTTTTCATAATTATTTCTAATATTCGCTTCGGCACTCATAACAATCCTCAGAATCAACAAATGTAAATATTTGATACATCAAAAGATAGAACTTGATCCACTGAGTGCTCTTAGACCAAAACGAACAGTGTAACTCAATTAGAACCAAAGATATGAATGCTACTATGAGAAAAACTGTTGAAAAAATGAGATGTAATATCGTATGTCTACTCATAACTTTCCTCAGAATCAGCCAATTTGAATGTTTAAGAGCTCAAATGATAGCGCTTGATTCACTAAGTGTTCTTAGACTAAAACGACCTTCGTAACTCAATTAGAACCGAAGATATGATTACTTCAAAGTTGGAAAAAGTTGGAAAAAGTTGAAAAAATCAAATAATTTGAGAAAGGCGTAATTTAAGTGATTTGTAATACTTGATGACAAATCTGTGCATGAATACCTTTCATTTAAAAAAAGGATGAAGAAAATCGTCCGGATAGTATGGCCGGACGGACTCGGATAAATTTTCATCAATATTTTTAATAATATAGACAGCTTCAATGTAAAAAAAAGTAAAAAAAGTGCAAGAAATCAAATAATTTGAGGAAGGCAGAAGTTAAGTGATTTGTAATACTTGATATTAAATCCGTACATGAATAACTTTCATTTAATAGTGGTATGAAGGAAATCGACTGGATAGAATGGCCGGAAACACTCGGTTAAGTTTTCATAATTATTTCTAATATTCGCTTCGGCACTCATAACATTCGTCAGAATCAACCAATGTAAATAATTAATACATCAAATGATAGAGCTTGATCCACTGAGTGCTCTTAGACCAAAACGAACAGTGTAACTCAATTAGAACCAAAGATATGAATGCTACTATGAGAAAAACTGTTGAAAAATGAGACGTAATATCGTATGTCCACACATAACTTTCCTCAGAATGAACCAATTTGAATGTTTAAAGCCTCAAATGATAGCGCTTGATTCACTGAGTGTTCTTAGACTAAAACGACCTTCGTAACTCAATTATAACCGAAGATATGATTACTTCAAAGTTGGAAAAAGTTGGAAAAAGTTGAAAAAATCAACTAATTTGAGAAAGGCGTAATTTAAGTGATTTGTAATACTTGATGACAAATCTGTGCATGAATACTGTACCAATTTTGCAAATCGGTACATGTTCATCTTATCTTCGAGACGCAGCAGAAGCTCCAGGTCTGGGCTGACTATCTTGAGAGCATACACCAGGGCCCTTCTGAGAATTGCTTTCGCCAGCCTGACGCCTGACTACTGGTGAAATTGGATCACCAAGCCTTCTGCCAGGATTTCTGCCCTTCGTGCGAACTGTCACTTAAAGTATTATCCCTGATAGACACTTGTAGAGAGGGATAAATCGAGCTTTGTGTGTGCAAACATTGGAAAAGCAACATTTCTTGTCGGCTACATTCGCCAAGCCCTTATTCTAAGAACACCCTTGCAAGAACATGGTGTAACGTCTCAGCTCCTGGAAGGTTTCTAGTCTGTGTGGGGAGATATTCTATAGTACCCACTCAAGACCTTGAACTCTGGCTTTGTTTGGGCCGGTTGTGCTGCTGGTCGCAGTTGGTACTACTGGAGGGATGTGGTGGGGGATACGCTGATATACAAGGGTGGAATCTGTGACAAGGGGGAACAGTACGAGAGGAAGGTTGGTGACGAAAGGACTTAAAAGCGATCTCCTCCGGGGGAACTGAGGCCAGTTTCTCCGGAGGGCCGAAGACGGCAGGTGGTACTATCATGATTTAATTACTAAGGGGCATAACCAAGGACAATCAATACAAACTTTGACTGCTAAATTTTGTAACGTCATTTTAAGGCCGCGTGTCGGCGGACCGTAAGATTAACTTGATAAAGTCTACTTTAACTCTTTAGTATGTAATCTTTGGGAGGGTCTAGTAATATTTTGGTGGTACCTTTATATGTAATTACTGCAGGGTGTATTATTATTGCCCTATTTCCCGTTAGCCGGATGGGAACCTCGTGGGTTTTGATTCTTGGTCAGACAGCCTTGACGGGACGGTCAATGCTGGACTGTGGAGGTTGTCAGACCTTTCCGTTCCACTAAGGGGCGTTTCGGTTGTTTGATGCAGCATTGTTTTTTGAGAAGGCATTGCCTTTCTCATGTTGTTTTTCTTTTCTTCTTCTTCCGGATCCATTTTGAAATTCATGTTTTAACATCAAATGTAACTGCGTAAATTGCCATGCGGGAAAAATGACAATTATTTAGTCCTTGTTGGGCATTAATTTCTGGGAATCATTCTAGATAAATTCATCTCTATCGCAAATGTAAATGTGTGAAACCTTGTCAAGCGGGCAAGTGTCTGGTTTGTTTAAACTAAGTCATTCATTTGTGTTTAATTAGATCATATTTGTCAATCAGTTAATTAAGTGGTGGAAGGCTGTCTCTTGTAATTGTTTTATTTTACTGCTCAATACATGTTAGCTTATTTCGATTTGTCATATTATTTATTGCATGAAGTCACTAGGAAGATTATTCCCTTTTCATTCTTCATCTTTGGCAGGGTCAACTTAATACCGGCTGCTGAGGTACGCATCCAGTTTCCACTCAACAAGCTGGTCTTGACATTGGTTTCGTCCCGCCTGTTCTCTTTTCCTAAATCTAATGAGGGTGTTTTGAAAACCAAGCAAATCGGAACATTCGCTCCTAGGTTTTTTTGCTGTGAACTCAGCTAACCTAGCGAGTAATTAAATTAGGCCTTTCCTGTGTTTTTTCATTATTAATTTTGGGTGTGGTAATGTCATGTGATTATTTTTCTCGATACGCTGATATTATTATTACCACACCTTGGGTAATCAAAGGGGAAAGGGGGGGGGGACGAGCTACTGTTACAATGGTAGCAGAGCATGGTTTCGATCCACGGACCTCTGGGTTATGGGCCCAGCACGCTTCCACATACAAGCGTTCCATGGGCCTAGACGCAGATTCGGAAGCTAACTTACCAACCTTACCACTGACGGTAGGCTTACTTACTTTACAATCATGACACCCCAGCACAAACTTTCTCACATCCTTATCGAGACCCTTCCAAACAAAAGACTGCCTTATTTTCTGTCGAGTTTTGAAAATTCCTAGGTGGCCTCCCGCGGGTGACTCGTGAAAATACATTAGCATGCCATTTATCAGCTGAGTAGGCAAAACAACCTTAGGCTTTCTATCACGCCTAGTTACACAACATAATACAACAGACTTTAAAATATAAGGCTTTATCTCTTCTCCAGAAACTAATCGAGCAATTAAATCACACAAGACGGGATCTTCCTTCTGATGGTTAGCAATGTCTCCAAACAATAACGGTGAATTTACTAACATATGTTGAGCTGAATTAGCCCCAACAACAACAGGTTCCTCCAAAGAGGGAGTTTCACACTTGTCAGGAATTTCTCCATAGAGACGCTTAAGTGACACAGCACAAATATTTTCATGATTTTCCTCGGGAACGAGATTCTTACATTTATTAGGAACTTCTTCATACATGCGACTAAGGGAGTCGGCTATGACATTTTCACAACCCTTTATATGACGAACGGTGAACTGAAATGATGAAATACGGGTTGCCCACCTGGCGATTCGCCCAGTGGTTCGAGGTCTAGCCAGGACCCAGCTCAGGGCCTGGTTATCGGTTTCAAGTTCGAAAGGAACATGTTCGACATACATTCGGAATTTCTCCAGTCCAAACATCACTGCGAGCCCCTCAAGCTCATACACTGAATAATTTACTTCAGCAGGGGACAGAGTTCGAGAAGCAAAACCAATAGGTCGTCTACCTAACTCACCTTCTTGTAACAACACAGCAGCTACAGCACCGAGCGACGCATCAGTCTGGATTATAAACTTCTTACTGAAATCAGGGACAGCGAGGACAGGAGCGCTACACAGTGCCTCCTTCAAATCGTCAAAAGCTGCTTGCTGCGACGGACCCCACTCAAATTTCACGTCAGACCTTCGCAGATGATTAAGTGGCAACGCCCGCTGTGCAAAATTGGGTATAAATTTCCGCAGAAAACCAACCATTCCCACGAATCGGGCTACTCCTTTCACATTTTTAGGGGGTGCAAAATCTCTAATTCCTTGGGTTCGGGAGTCATCGACCGAAACACCTTCAGCAGAAACAACATGTCCAAGAAAGGCAATTTTTGGTTTAGCAAGGGACACCTTAGACAACTTTACGGTTAGACCAGCAGATTTTAACCTCTCAAATACTTCACGAAGATGGCGCACGTGGTCTTCGAACGTCTCGCTATAAACAACAACATCGTCCAGGTAGTGATACAAATAATCAAATTTGATGCCAGAAAACACGTGATCAAGAAGCCTACTAAGCACAGCGCCCCCTGTAGAGATGCCAAAAGGTAATCTGCAATACTCATAGAGATTCCAATCGGTGGCGAATGCAGTCAGATGCTTAGATTCTTCAGCTAACGGAATTTGAAAATATGCCTGCGTCAGGTCAATGAGGCTATAATAGGAGGCGTTTTTGAACCAGGAAAAACAGCTATGTAAATCAGGAAGAGGGATGGATTCTAAAACAATCTTTTTGTTTAACCTACGATAATCTACGACCGGCCGAAAACCACCATTTGGCTTAGGTACTAAGAACACAGGTGAGGAATATGCTGATGTGGAGGGTCGAATCACTCCATCTAGTAACATCTGATCGATTAATTTCTTTAATTCCAACATTTTGGGTGGACTCAAACGGTAGGGAGGATGTCTGACGGGTATAGTATCCGTTACTTCAATTTTATACTCCAGGATCTTAGTCATTCCTAATTCGTCAGTGAACACCTCGGGAAAATACCCACACAAATCTCGAATCTCTTTAGCTTGAGCGTCAGATAAATTACTTAAATCCAAGGATTCAACCCCGGTGGACAAGACGGGTTCAGCATCACGGTTGGCAACATGAGCACTCGCGCTAGGGACAGCAGTAGAAAAGAATTTAAATTTTACCTCTGAACAAAACCTGAACCAGAATGATTCGTGTTGCATATCTAGCAGTAAGCCAGTATGAGCAAAAAAATTAGCGCCCAGAATAATAGGACATGACAAATTCTTAATGACCCAAAAGGAAAATTTCCAACAAAATTTATGAATCCGAACCTTAAATTTCACAGAACCAAGAACGTTCAATTGAGCACCGTTGGCAGAAACCAACTTAACATCTACATTCGACAGGTTACTGAATTTACAAATGAGTTTCATAGACAAATACCAATTTTCGCTAACCAATGAAGCAGCGCTTCCCGAGTCTAACAAAGCTATTACACAAGCGTCATTAATTGCAATTTCAACCATAGGAGAGGGTAGAACTAGATCAGAAACTTTAGAACAGACACCATTTGCTCCGATAACTTTGGCATCATCCCTCGTCACCTTATTTCCCAATGCACATCGCTGATCCTTGGCAAGGAGGATTTCAGGATGCTTGTCTCGGAATAGTCAATTTCTTTTTACCGGACAGTTCCATGCTATGTGGCCCTGCTGCCCACAGTTGAAGCACGTCACAGGACGATTACTATTATTCCTAGGCGAATTATGGGAAGGACGACCGGCCCCAGGTGGTGGTCGAACCGAGGGAGGTCGAACAAACGGAACAGGGTTAATGAAAGGAGGGGGCATGCTAGTTGCATACCTTATGATATCAACCGAACGCACGGATTCGGCCTGAATAGCGGCTTCACGAAGTTCCCTAATCGTACTCGGATTAGTTCCAACACATAGGCAATTCCGAAATTCCGGCGTAGCACCGGCCAAAATAAGCCTTACCACTTCTGCCTCTGGCATATCTACTCTAAAGACTTTTACAAACCTGGATATGTCCACAATGTATGAATTTAACGGCTCGTTAATACCCTGTGCTCGGTACAGGTAACGTCCCTTCACAGTATCGAGCGACCTGATGGGCACAAATACTCGCAACACTTCGGACATAAAATTCTCCACACTCCAACCTTCACACATGGCACTAGTCACATAGGCCCCCAACGTATCGGACACATGGGAGGATATTAATTGAAATACCACTTGGTCGCTGACACCGAATTGGATAGCACACTCATGAATATCGACCAATATTCTCAAAAAATCAACAACGCCTTCAACCGTGTCCATACTTTTACCCGATAACTTTGAAACAAAACCCAAAATGGGATGACTGACAGAACCAAAGCTGGCCTTAGAAAAAACAGAATAATTAGAATGCTCGACATTGGACACGTCACGCCCCGGCATTTCGGCACAGGGATTTCCTTGCACATAATTTTGGTTTCCGGAACAAGATAAAGAAACGAGGTTACGCCCTGAATTTGAAACACTCCCCTGAGAGTCTCGATAAACAGAATTTAAATCCCTAACCGGTTCGGAAGGAGAATTTTGTGTCACTGTAGGCCCCTGATGACCTGAGTTACCCGGCACTTTAAATGATGAAACAGACCCGGAATTATCTCTAGAATTTATTTCTCGAGCACCGACACTAACAGGATTACAACTAGATGAGGGGATATTTAAGACAGACTGGGGTTCGATTACCGACCTCCTTACACGAGGCGAGCCGACAACAGCAGAGAAGGAGTTACAAGTTACACAGTTACAACTACAAGTACAATTTTCGCGTCCGGGGAGGCTGAAGGTTACGTTGCTGGTATTATTTGGCACAGAACTCATCACAGCATTAGGGTTAATGGTATTCGAAACTGGTATCACCGTATCAGGACCTAACGGTGCCCGGCCGAACCCAGAATTTATTGTCACAGTTTCATGATTAGAAATACGGTTACCCACAATAGGAAAAATCTCTCGACTCTCACAGCTGTCGGGCAGGCGAGCTATTCCATTGCCACGGGGCGCGGCAGGTTCAGTGACAGGATTACCAACTTGGCCAGTGGCATTTTCAGCCAGACTGGCGCCTAGATTTGTCGAGACATTACGGCTACATGCAGGAGTCGAATTCAATAAATCCCCACCTCCACTAACACGATTAACAGTGTCCAAAGTCTGAGCACATTCCACTAAATTAACTTCGGCCTCTAATAGACCTTTCAAATCGGCGATGGGACGTTCTTCATCAGATTGTAACAAATCCCCACATCGGAGATATAGGTAATCAATTCTAGCTTTCAACTTGGTGAGATCAACAGGGCTACATTCTACTTCACTGAAACAATACTTAATTACATTACAAATTTCCCTAATTGCATCACATAACCTTGACTCACCGAGTTTGAATTCAGCAGTTGACAGCTTTGGAAGGGTTGCTGCAAAATTCACGGCATACTCTAGACTCTGGCGCGCTTGTTCTGCGTCCCTGGGCACTTCAAGGTTACGTAACAGCAATTCGTAGGTTATCTCTTCATCCGATAAGTATTTCACGATGATTTTGCGGGAAGCCATCGTACATAAATTTCATGTAACAGAACACAAATTAATCATTACACAGAGTTTAAATCAATCCTACCTATGTGGAGAAAAGATTAATAAGGAGGGCCCAATCTACATTAATTAAGTTACTGAATTTAATTTTAATAATTAAGTTACTGAATTTAATTTTTAATTAATTACTGCAATCAGTCAGCAGGAAAGATTATATGCTAATGGCAAGATCACAGAGCAAAACCATGCTCATTGCTACCATTGTAACAGTAGCTCGTCCCCCCCCCTTTCCCCTTTGATTACACAAGGTGTGATAATAATAATAATATCAGCGTATCGAGAAAAATAATCACATGACATTACCACATCCAAAATTAATAAATGATAACACACAGGAAAGGCCTAATTTAATTACTCGCTAGGCCAGCTGAGTTCACAGCAAAAAAAACCTAGGAGCGAATGTTCCGATTTGCTTGGTTTTCAAGAACACCCTCATTCGATTTAGGAAAAGAGAACAGGCGGGACGAAACCAATGTCAAGACCAGCTTGTTGAGTGGAACGCTGGATGCGTACCTCAGCAGGCCGTATTAAATTGACCCTGCCAAAGATGAAGAATGAAAAGGGGAATAATCTTCCTAGTGACTTCATGCAATAAATAATATGACAAATCAAATAAGCTAACATGTATTGAGCAGTAAAATAAAACAATTACAAGAGACAGCCTTCCACCACTTAATTAACTAACTGACAAATATGATCTAATTAAACACAAATGAAAGACTTAGTTTAAACAAACCAGACACTTACCCGCTTGGCAAGATTACACACATCTACATTTGTGATAGAAATGAATTTATCTAGAATGATTCCCAGAAATTAATGCCCAACAAGGACTAAATAATTGTCATTTTTCCCGCATGGCAATTTACGCAGTTACATTTGAGGTTAAAACATGAATTTCAAAATGCATCCGGAAGAAGAAGAAAAAAAAAAGGAAAACAACATGAGAAAGGCAATGCCTTCTCAAAAAACAATGCTGCATCAAACAACCGAAACGCCCCTTAGTGGAACGGAAAGGTCTGACAACCTCCACAGTCCAGCATTGACCGTCCCGTCAAGGCTGTCTGACCAAGAATTAAAACCCACGAGGTTCCCATCCAGCTAACGGGAAATAGGGCAATAATAATCCACTCTGCAGTAATTACATATAAAGGTACCACCCAAATTGTACAAACCCTTCCAAAATATTACATACTAAAAATAATAATGTCAGTCCGCTCAAAATACGGTCCATCGTCACATGGCCTTAACGACATAGCAAAATGACACAGTTTAGTGTTCCACCGAAAGGTTGCCCCTTCTAACCAAAACTTCATACCACCTGGTTTATTTCAGCCCTCCGGAGGAGCTGCCTTTAGTTCCCCCGGAGGCGATCGCTTTTTAAGTCCTTCCGTCACCAAGCTTCCTCTCGTACTGTTCTCCCTTGTCACAGATTCCACCCTTGTATATCAGCGTATCCCCCACCACATCCCTCCAGTAGTACCAACTGCGACCAGCAGCACAACCGGCCCAAACAAAGCCAGAGTTCAAGGTCTTGAGTGGGTACTATAGAATATCTCCCCACACAGACTAGAAACCTTCCAGGAGCTGAGACGTTACACCATGTTCTTGCAAGGGTGTTCTTAGAATAAGGGCTTGGCGAATGTATCCGACAAGAAATGTTCGCTTTTCCAAAGTTTGCAGACACAAAGCTCGATTTTCTCTCTTGACAAGTGTCTATCACGATAAGCCTATAAGTGACAGGACACACAAAGGCACAAATCCTGGCAGGAAGGGCTAGGCGATCCCATTTCAGCAGTAGCCAGGTGCCAACTTGGTGAATGGAATTCTCAGAAGAGCCCTGGTGTATGCTCTCACGATAATCCGGCCAGGCCGGGACCTCCTACTGCGTCTCGAAGATAAGATGAACATGTACCGATTTGCAAAATTGGTACAAATACCTTTCATTTAAAAAAAGGATGAAGAAAATCGGCCGGATAGTATGGCCGGACGGACTCGGATAAATTTTCATCAATATTTTTAATAATATAGATAGCTTCAATGTGAAAAAAAAGTAAAAAAAGGTGCAAGAAATCAAATAATTTGAGGAAGGCAGAAGTTAAGTGATTTGTAATACTTGATATTAAATCCGTACATGAATAACTTTCATTTAATAGTGGTATGAAGGAACTCGACTGGATAGAATGGCCGGAAACACTCGGTTAAGTTTTCATAATTATTTCTAATATTCGCTTCGGCACTCATAACATTCCTCAGAATCAACCAATGTAAATAACTAATACATCAAAAGATAGAGCTTGATCCACTGACTGCTCTTAGACCAAAACGAACAGTGTAACTCAATTAGAACCAAAGATATGATTGCCACAATGAGAAAAACTGTTGAAAAAATGAGAAGTAATATCGTATGTCCACACATAACTTTCCTCAGAATCAACCAATTTGAATGTTTAAGAGCTCAAATGATAGCGCTTGATTCACTGAGTGTTCTTAGACTAAAACGACCTTCGTAACTCAATTAGAACCGAAGATATGATTACTTCAAAGTTGGAAAAATTTGGAAAAAGTTGAAAAAATCAAATAATTTGAGAAAGGCGTAATTTAAGTGATTTGTAATACTTGATGACAAATCTGTGCATGAATACATTTCATTTAAAAAAAGGATGAAGAAAATCGGCCGGATAGTATGGCCGGACGGACTCGGATAAATTTTCATCAATATTTTTAATAATATAGATAGCTTCAATGTGAAAAAAAGTAAAAAAAGTGCAAGAAATCAAATAATTTGAGGAAGGCAGAAGTTAAGTGATTTGTAATACTTGATATTAAATCCGTACATGAATAACTTTCATTTAATAGTGGTATGAAGGAAATCGACTGGATAGAATGGCCGGAAACACTCGGTTAAGTTTTCATAATTATTTCAAATATTCGCTTCGGCACTCATAACATTCGTCAGAATCAACCAATGTAAATAATTAATACATCAAATGATAGAGCATGATTCACTGAGTGCTCTTAGACCAAAACGAACAGTGTAACTCAATTAGAACCAAAGATATGAATGCTACTATGAGAAAAACTGTTGAAAAATGAGACGTAATATCGTATGTCCACACATAACATTCCTCAGAATCAACCAATTTGAATGTTTAAGTGCTCAAATGATAGCGCTTGATTCACTGAGTGTTCTTAGACTAAAACGACCTTCGTAACTCAATTAGAACCGAAGGTATGATTACTTCAAAGTTGGAAAAAGTTGGAAAAAGTTGAAAAAATCAAATAATTTGAGAAAGGCGTAATTTAAGTGATTTGTAATACTTGATGACAAATCTGTGCATGAATACCTTTCATTTAAAAAAAGGATGAAGAAAATTGGCCGGATAGTATGGCCGGACGGACTCGGATAAGTTTTCATCAATATTTTTAATAATATAGATAGCTTCAATGTGAAAAAAAAGTAAAAAAAGTGCAAGAAATCAAATAATTTGAGGAAGGCAGAAGTTAAGTGATTTGTAATACTTGATATTAAATCCGTACATGAATAACTTTAATTTAATAGTGGTATGAAGGAAATCGACTGGATAGAATGCCGGAAACACTCGGTTAAGTTTTCATAATTATTTCTAATATTCGCTTCGGCACTCATAACATTCCTCATAATCAACCAATGTAAATAATTAATACATCAACAGATAGAGCTTGATCCTCTGAGTGCTCTTAGACCAAAACGAACAGTGTAACTCAATTAGAACCAAAGATATGAATGCTACTATGAGAAAAACTGTTGAAAAATGAGACGTAATATCGTATGTCCACTCATAACTTTCCTCAGAATCAGCCAATTTGAATGTTTAAGTGCTCAAATGATAGCGCTTGATTCACTGAGTGTTCTTAGACTAAAACGACCTTCGTAACTCAATTAGAACCGAAGATATGATTACTTCAAAGTTGGAAAAAGTTGGAAAAAGTTGAAAAAATCTAATAATTTGAGAAAGGCGTAATTTAAGTGATTTGTAATACTTGATGACAAATCTGTGCATGAATACCTTTCATTTAAAAAAAGGATGAAGAAAATCGGCCGGATAGTATGGCCGGACGGACTCGGATAAATTTTCATCAATATTTTTAATAATATAGATAGCTTCAATGTGGAAAAAAAAAGTAAAAAAAGGTGCAAGAAATCAAATAATTTGAGGAAGGCAGAAGTTAAGTGATTTGTAATACTTGATATTAAATCCGTACATGAATAACTTTCTTTTAATAGTGGTATGAAGGAAATCGACTGGGTAGAATGGCCGGAAACACTCGGTTAAGTTTTCATAATTATTTCTAATATTCGCTTCGGCACTCATAACATTCGTCAGAATC
The DNA here is from genome assembly GCA_946902985.2 of Meconema thalassinum. Lineage (NCBI taxonomy): Eukaryota > Metazoa > Arthropoda > Insecta > Orthoptera > Tettigoniidae > Meconema > Meconema thalassinum. The sequence continues at coordinate 129,012,487 of OX336391.1, read as the reverse complement.
AACCAATGTAAATAATTAATACATCAAATGATATAGCTTGATCCACTGAGGGCTCTTAGACCAAAACGAACAGTGTAACTCAATTAGAACCAAAGATATGAATGCTACTATGAAAAAACCTGTTGAAAAATGAGATGTAATATCGTATGTCCACTCATAACTTTCCTCAGAATCAGCCAATTTGAATGTTTAAGTGCTCAAATGATAGCGCTTGATTCACTGAGTGTTCTTAGACTAAAACGACCTTCGTAACTCAATTAGAACCGAAGATATGATTACTTCAAAGTTGGAAAAAGTTGGAAAAATTTGAAAAAATCAAATAATTTGAGAAAGGCGTAATATAAGTGATTTGTAATACTTGATGACAAATCTGTGCATGAATACCTTTCGTTTAAAAAAAGGATGAAGAAAATCGGGCGGATAGTATGGCCGGACGGACTCGGATAAGTTTTCATCAATATTTTTAATAATATACACACATCAAAAAAAGTTTTGCATCACCTCGGTTCCCAGATCTCCGGCATATAGACGTTGACTGTGTATATTGTATCCAAGATACAGTCCCTTGGACTGTTCATAGATGTCACTAAAACTGCTCAAAGATGTAAACAACCATGCATGAGCAGGGCCTATTAGACGGAGGGGGTACGACAGCCGATCAGTTCCAGTCATTCCACCAGGACGAAGGTACGCTGCTCATGTTGTCTGTAGTTCTACCATGCCTAGAAGGTCAATACCGCAGTTCGATCGCGTCCGCATTGTTACTTTGTGTCAAGAAGGGCTCTCAACAAGGGAAGTTTCCAGGCGTCTCAGAGTGAACCAAAGCGATGTTGTTCGGACATGGAGGAGGTACAGAGATACAGGAACTGTCGATGACAGGCCTCGCTCAGGCCGCCCAAGGGCTACTACTGTAGTGGATGACCGCTACTTACGGATTGCCGCTCGGAGGAACCCTGACAGCAATGCCACCATGTTGAATAATGCGTTTCGTTCAGCCACAGGACGTCGTGTTTCAACTCAAACTGTGCGCAATAGGCTGCATGATGCGCAACTTCACTCCCGACGTCCATGGCGAGGTCCAGCTTTGCAACCCCGACACCATGCAGCGCGGTACAGATGGGCCCAACAACATGCTGAATGGACCCCACGGAATTGGCATCACGTTCTCTTCACCGATGAGTGTCGCATATGCCTTCAACCAGACAATCGTCGGAGACGTGTTTGGAGGCACCCTGGTCAGGCTGAACGTCTTAGACACACTGTCCAGCGAGTGCAGCAAGGTGGTGGTTCCCTGATGTTTTGGGGTGGCATTATGTGGGGCCGACGTACGCCACTGGTGGTCATGGAAGGCTCCGAAACGGCTTTACGATACCTGAATGACATCCTCCGACCCATAGTGCAACCATATCGGCAGAATATTGGAGAGGCATTTGTCTTCATGGACGACAATTCTCGACCTCATCGTGCACATCTTGTGAATGCGTTCCTTCAAGATAACGACATCGCTCGACTACAGTGGCCAGCATGTTCGCCAGACATGAACCCTATCGAACATGCCTGGGATATGTTGAAAAGGGCTGTTTATGGACGTCTTGACCCACCAACCACTCTGAGAGATTTACGCCGAATTGTCGTTGAGGAGTGGGACAATTTGGACCAACAGTGTCTTGATGAACTTGTGGATAGTATGCCACGACGAATACAGGCATGCATCAATGCAAGAGGACGTGCTACTGGGTATTAGAGGTAGTGGTGTGTACTGCAATCTGGACCACAAATGCTGAAAGTCTAGCTGTATGATGGTACAACATGCAATGTGTGGGTCTCATGAGCAATAAAACGAGCTGAAATGTTGTTTGTGTTGATCTCTATTCCCTTTGTATTTAAAGGTTCCGGAACTCTTGGAACCGAGGTGATGCAAAACTTTTTTTGATGTGTGTAGATAGCTTCAATGTGAAAAAAAAGTAAAAAAGGTGCAAGAAATCAAATAATTTGAGGAAGGCAGAAGTTAAGTGATTTGTAATACTTGATATTAAATCCGTACATGAATAACTTTCATTTAATAGTGGTATGAAGGAACTCGACCGGATAGAATGGCCGGAAACACTCGGTTAAGTTTTCATAATTATTTCTAATATTCGCTTCGGCACTCATAACATTCGTCAGAATCAACCAATGTAAATAATGAATACATCAAAAGATAGAGCTTGATCCTCTGAGTGCTCTTAGACCAAAACGAACAGTGTAACTCAATTAGAACCAAAGATATGATTGCCACAATGAGAAAAACTGTTGAAAAAATGAGAATTAATATCGTATGTCCACACATAACTTTCCTCAGAATCAACCAATTTGAATGTTTAAGAGCTCCAATGATAGCGCTTGATTCACTGAGTGTTCTTAGACTAAAACGACCTTCGTAACTCAATTAGAACCGAAGATATGATTACTTCAAAGTTGGAAAAAGTTGGAAAAAGTTGAAAAAATCAACTAATTTGAGAAAGGCGTAATTTAAGTGATTTGTAATACTTGATGACAAATCTGTGCATGAATACCTTTCATTTAAAAAAAGGATGAAGAAAATCGGCTGGATAGTATGGCCGGACGGACTCGGATAAATTTTCATCAATATTTTTAATAATATAGATTAGTTTTCTGGGAATATTTCAGATACTGTTGGTTTTAGAGCCTTATAATGTAGTTTTCGAGGCCCCCAAGTTTTGTTTCTGGCACCGAGGGGCTTTGTATCGTCGTTGTACGCCATAATATAATACTAATAATAATAATATAATATAGGGATAGGAATATAATAGACCTGGCGTACCACACCCACAGGTGTAAATCGCGTGAAAAAATTCTAGTGTACCCCTTGACCCCCTTAAGCGCATTATACGTATTGATGAATTTTACGGCTTAATTTGGTTCCGTGATAACCTTCTAGCCGTTTGCAAACGTTCACACTAATGTAATTAATGGAATTGCATTGCGTCTTACAGCAATATATGGACTTCTGGGTATCCGTTGGCATGGTTACTGGCTTGCATTCGTTCATTAGTCGTTGTACGCCATAATATAATACGAATAATAATAATATCATATAGGGAGAAATTATAACACCTATTTTTATTTTATTTTTAATTCAGCCAATGGCCATGTACTTTTCTTTTCAGGACGGGTCAGGAAAGGGAATTGGCCTACCATTTAACTAAGGACATCTATAAGAAATTGTCAATATCCTTCAACGCAAAACTAAACATTACTGCAGTGTCATCCGTCCGGACGTCTTGCATGCTTCTGAATGCCTCACGATGAACAAAAAAGGCTTGGTCGAGAAACTGGAGGCCAAGGACAGGAAAATGTTGAGAAAGATATTGGGTTCCATCAAAGACAATGGGGAATACAGAAGACGACATAACCATGACCTATAAACTCATGTGGAGAAGATAAGCAACGGCATCCGGAAGAGAAGGTTACCATTTTTGGGCATGTGAAACGAATGAGCCCAGCGAGACTGACCAACCACAACATAAATTACTTTCAGGAGAGGAAAACAAAATGGGCCTGGTTCATTGAACTGTTGAACTGGATAAAGATCTGAAAGAAGTGGGGATTACTCCAGCAGACATTCAGGAGCGCGTCCCACTCAAAGTGAAACTTCAAGCTTGTAAAGGTATCCAAGGAAAACCGAAGCTGAAAACGGGAAAGATTTTGACCCAGGAACGGAAGGAAGTCCATCGAGAACGAATGCGGGCGTACAGGGCAAACATCAAAGCCAGTAGGAGACGGTTGGAATGACGCGGTCCATAGATGGCCTATACGAAATGAATGAATGAATGTATAATATGGGGATAGGAATATAATAGACCTGCCGTACCACACCCGCAGGTGTAAATCGCGTGAAAAAATTCTAGAGTACCCGTTGATCCCCTTAAGCGCATTATACGTATTGATGAATTTTAAAGCTTAATTTGGTTCCGTGATAACCTTCTAGCCGTTTGCAAACTTTCACATTAATGTAATTAATGGAATTACATTGCGTCTTACTGCAATATATGGACCTCTGGGAATCCGTTGGCATGGTTACTGGCTTGCGTTCGTTCATTAGTTTATTAAATTAAATTAGTTTTCTGCGAATATCTCAAAAACGGTTGGTCTTCGGTCCTTAAAATGTGGTTTTCGGGGACCCAAGTTTTGTCTCTCACATTGAGGGGCTGAAAATTAGTTTTGTCTCGTCTTTCTACGATTATTTCAGCATGTATTTTAAGGGGATAGGCCCCCTTTTATTAGAGGTACGGAGAAGAGATACATCAATGATTAGTGTCGTGCCTCTATTGGTTATCTGTACCAAATTTTACGATGATACACCCAGCCGTTCTCGAGGGATAAGGGAACAAATTTGTCCACAGACAAACAAACAAACAGACAGAAAGACGGACAAAAAAATTATTTTCGCGCGCAACCATCATAAAACAATCTGAAACGTGTAAACAACTCATATTTCCTTAGAAATTCAAATAAAAACACACAAATTTTCATTTTTATATAATAGAGATATACTGCACCTCTCGGTGTTGACCGTGTTTTATTGCACAGATTTTGGTTTTACTCGCTAACCGTTGGAGATATACGAAAAGTGATAAGGACCTTTCGGATAGAAAATTAAATGATAAAGCTGATGTATACCATCAAAAGTTTGCTATTTATTAGCGTTCTCTTTTTATTTGAAAAGGAAATATGAAATGTCGGTTTTACTCGCTAACTGTTGGAGATACACGAAAAGTGATAAGGAACTTTCGGATAGGAAATTTAATTTCAAAGCTCGCATGTACCTTCAAAAGTTTGCTATTTCCTACCGTTCTCTTTTTATTTGATATGGAAATATGAAATTTTGAAACCAAACGGTCTAATGGCGTCACTAAAATGGTTGCCATTTTTAATAGTGCAAAATTTCGACTGGTAAATCAGCTACATCCATGCAAAATTTCATTTACATCGGACCAGTGGTTCTTGAGTTATTGAGTAACAGACAGACAGACACACACCATCTCATTTTTATATATTAGTATGATATATTGTACCCATGTGAGTAATCTCGTTGGAAAATATACTTTCGCCACCAGCTAGCGTCAGGTCTCAGGCGTGTACCGTTCCCCCATTGAGCAGTTGCATATTTTGGATTTGAGACTAAAAGGTATCAACTCTACAATGATAAGGCACAACTCTATTCTAAGATTTTAATTCAGTACTAAAATCATGGCTTCGATCATATCTAAACAATCCCAACAAACATAAAACAAAATCAAACAAAATTACTTCCACAATCCACTAATATTAACATAATATCATCACAATAAACTCATATCATAACTCAAACCTTTACCCTTATATTGACTTCACACTTCACTCTAGTGCGCTGATGCACAAACAACTTTCATAAACAAAACTGTACTTTTACTCTTCTGTCATCTAATGTGACTTCTTTAATTTCACAAAATTACTTGTTTCTTAAACCTTGTCTTACTTTGACAATTATGTGTACCGTGTGTGTTTGGTCTCTCTCTTCCCACCAAATGCTTATCATGCATTAGCCTATTCAGGTGTTGCACATCAAATCTACGTGCAACTCCATAATTATGTAAAGCTACCCCTACACTTCTCTCTATTTATATAGTTCCACTGCATGCCGTTGTGATTTCATCTTCAAAACTTTCGTTATCGCTGTGTCGGATGGTATTATTAAGCGTCAAGTGCCCAACTTCTGAAATACGAGTCAGTGACAGTAAAAATGCAACTTCCAACCATTCGTTAGGTTGCTAAAATCTTAAACCATCAGGGTGATCTATAATTACCAATGTGTTCTTAAACCACATGACTTCATTACTCGATATAACAATGTTTCCTTTCATGTTACTAACAGGGTCTTAAATCTGCCCTTTTCTTAAACCTTAACTCTCACGGTTCGCTTGACAGCTCAGCCTCCTTCCGAGCGGCTTGTATACAATGGAGTGGAGTGAGGTTACCGCAGTAAACCGTCCCCCGCCTTTCTGCCTCATGGCTTATATCTCCCCAAGCAGTATTAAGGTTCTAAAGACAAATACTGTGGTCACAATGACGCACATATCCCAATGGATTTAAACTGAATGGTATGCAAATAGGTACTGGACGAGCTTAAATATTTATTCCTAACCTTAGGATATTAATAACGGCCTCAATAGGTCCATTTCAACATTAAGGCACGAGATTCATAAAAGCATTGGTCAATCTGGATAACCGGTATCTTAATAAATGCTGCGGTCAGTCATGCTGCCGTCCATAAGATTCGCTTCACAAGAGCCGAATCACTCAATAATAAGTTCTCGGGCGATCAGATATGGTGGTGTCCATTGTTCTCCTCTCACCTATCACAGGATTTGAACCCGGACCATTCCATATCCATCATCAGAGTTAGGGTCCAATCACTAAATACACTCTGGCACAAAGTACATGTCTCAGTACGCCCAAGGCTATACCAGATTTCATACGTCGAATAGATTACCTGGCTCCCTGACCTGATATTATGATCTCGTCCTTTGATTATTAAGAGAAATCTATCAATTACTCTATAAGCTTTTACACAAGCTGCAAATTCAATTCACTCGAAAGCTCTTCCATTTCCTTGCATAATTATATTCCCATTAACACAATATATTCTGATATTAAACTCTTTTCTCATCCCTTAATGTAATCTTACTGCTTAGATCGATAAGTCTTCCAATTAGCGTAAATATTTCTTGCTTACAACATTTTACCTGATGTATTCATTCATACCTTTTATTATTTATTATTATTATTATTATTCTTACTGACATAAATTACCATAATCCGACACAACATAACCATCTTAAAATTCGAACATCCGTGTTCGTTACGTTAAGTTTACATAACTGATTTGCCATTTTATTAATAGTGGTAACGATTAATCCACTCACTGATGTATAACAACATCTCAACTCTACTAAAATCAACACAACAACAATTAAACCTGGAGGGTCTATCTCCTACTACTGATTCTTACTGTCATATTTATAATTCTGAAATCACATTACATGCAGTGGTCTATACTTCTATATAATCATAATTTGTGGTACTCACATTTCGGCTTATCCTGGTGGCTCCAACCACTCATATACTCCAATGTCGCCTGCAATTTGCAGAGTTAGCGCGACATTGGCATACTGAATATACACTTTTGTTTATATTACGTTTCCTTCACCAAGCACACGGCACTTTCCATTTCTATGATGAAGCTATTGCTTCCAAAACACATGACACTTTATAACACTTATTATACCATTAATTTAAAAGATATTTCACATATGATTTCTACATAACACACGTCACTTTTTACACTTTTCATTGGTTGAAATTCCCTGGCAATATATCAGAATTACAGGTATTGACGGCATCCTCCATGCTCCTACCAACTCTTGATTGAAAGTCTGGATCATCTGCCTACGGATTCACCAACAGTCTATCAATTATCCTACGATAAACTTCCTGCTTTGCATAAAGATGCTTACTTTTGTCCTGAGCATTACTAATTGGTATTCTTAAGACATTTCACCAAATGCCTCATATAGTTTCTCCCAGCGCAGTCCGGCGTAATAAGACATGTATAACCATTCAATAAAGTACACACTGCGCTTGACATTGTACATAGTATTTACACAGATTATTACTTTCAATGTTCTGCAAGTTATATCACACGGTACTTCCTATGTGAACACAAACCATTGCTCGTATTGCCGACTATACACATGCAGCACGACTGTCCTTAATAAAAGCCTTCTAAAAGTTTTACTGCACGGCTTCCCAAGTTGAAGTCCGGGCCTCCTTCCTTGACTTCGGTAATACGCATTTCACACAATAAAGTTCCTTTATTACCGTACTTATTATTACTTCATGACCATGCATGATTATATTATCACTTGGTGCATTACACTTCACGGCGAATATAATGATTAACACTAAAGTGTTCAAGTCTTTGTGTGAGCGTCCTTCCCTGAGCCAGAGCGACATACGTTCCGCGCTCGAGTGTGTTCAAAACTGACCTCCTGACTGGGTCCACACCCTTATATCCGTTTCACACGAAAAAGTAGACCTAGAATTCCCGCGCTTTATCAACTCCTCTCCCAGGATGATTCTGGTCTCGAAACAATGCTCATCGGGTTCCTTTTTCTTCACTGATCCCAGAACTATCTGCGTGCTGAAGGATCGATCGGCCAATTAATTAATATTAATTGCCTTTGCCATAGCGTGGGGACGTGGTTTCCAGTGGAAATCCCCGGTGACATAGTGAAACCCTGCCGCGAACACCCCTAGTCCTGTGTTCTTACGCACTCCATTAAATATGCCTTGATTTCGCAGCTTAATGGCTCTAAAATTAGCCTCCTGGGTAAAGATTCACCTGTGTTCAACTCTCATGTCATTGCGTTGCTCCAATCACGGGTAATCAATGATTTTCCTTGGGATCTCTCCCCTCCCTTCTTGGTTTTATTCTCAAACGGGGAAGAACTGGGTCATTATTCAACCCCCCGACCTCTTGCAGACGACTTAAGTAGGTCAACGAGATTGACAGGGCTCCATGGGTCTCCACCCACAATTCTGGGGCTATTAGTAAACTGTCAAACTCTGCACTTCTGTGTTCCAAGTTCAGCATAGCCTACTCCATGTAGTCCACTAATGCTGTATTCCACTCATTTTCCCTGCATTATTTCACTAAATAATGCCAGTATCAACTGATATCACACCAGTGATTACATATGTACTTTCCTCTAGGGGTTTTTACCACTAAAGCTCCCTCAACAGATCTCGGGTTCGTTCCCTGGTGGAACCTTCATTCTGAGATCACAGTCTCCAAGATCCTACGTTCGACTCCAGTCAGCATGACCCCCTCGGGTTCATATTCCCCTTGCAAAACTTATAGAAGTCAATTGCAAGTGACTTTTTTTAAGTAACCAGCTGATTGTCAATAACTGTCTGTGTTTACAATAGGGGTCCTTCACCTCGTCTGGCTGCGAGTAGGTTAGTCTGGCTCCCCCTTCCACACTGCGCTCAGCTCTAAGCTGTGCATTCTCTTGACGGAGGGTTTCATTTATTGCTTCGACCTCCCTGGCCGCTTCGACCATTTCTTTGTAAAGTTCTTGCAGGCACTGGCATCCTGTCCGTCCGTTCCTTTCACTGGGCAAGCTGCTTGTTTCCCGTTCCGTCTCGCTACGCGAACTTTCAGGTCTGACTGCCTGGCTGACTTTGCCATCCACGTTCAGTTGGGTGTGCGCTGCTAATACTTCTTCTTGTTCATCAAATTCTTCTGGCGAATAATAAATTTTTAAATTGGCTGCATTCATAACGACCTCGTTTCCTGTTTCTAAATGCCTTATTCTGTATGCATTGTTCTGTAGGTCTCTGATCACCTCGAAGGGGCCGTGATAACCGAAATTGAACTTTTTATACTTCCGTGCTTCTGGATCTGAACTGGCGGGCTTCCGCACCAACACTTTTTCTCCGACGAGAAGCGGTCTGTGATATCGCTTCGCACGACTTCTTCTCTGGCGTCTCTCCGCCTGTGCTTGGAGATATTCGAAGGTTCGTCGGATCCTCAATTCTCGTCCTGGCTGTGCGTCTACTGGTAATGGAATGACACCAGTCCACGGTCTCTCCGGTCTCTGCTCCAAATGTAGAGTCACGGGCACCTGACCTGTCGCCTCATGCACAGTATTATTTATGCAGTATTCTATTACTTCCAGGAACTCAATCCATCTCCAATTCTCTTCAGAGCAGTAGATCTTCATGTACTTCTGGATCTCTCTCTCATTACTCTTTCAAATGGACTTGCCTCAGAATGGCAAATGGTATATAAAATCTGCCTAATTCCTAGATTTTCCAGTTCCCGACGAAATTCTGCGCTTGTGAAGCAGCTTCCATGGTCTGAGAGTGGATTATCCGGTTTCCCAAGAATCGGAATAACTCTCTCTTTCAAGCGTTTCAATACCTGCTTTGAGCTGGTTTTCTGTATGGGGCATAATACTACCATTTTTGAGAATACATCCATGGCTACAAAAATGTGTCTATTGCCTCTACGTGCTCTAGGCAGTGGTCAAAAATTGTCTACGCTCATTAGCTGCCTTGGCTTCTCTGGTAACAACGGAATAGGTCGTTGCCTCATTAAAAAGGGATTTGGCTTTATCCTTTGGCACAAATCGCACGTTCTAATAGCATTTCTCACCGTTTCTCTCAACTTTGGCCAAGTGAATGCTTCTTTCAATAGAGCAGTGATCTTGTCTATCCCGGGATGTCCAAACGCTCTGTGTGCTAGCCACACCAATCTCCTCTGCAAAGATGCAGGAACAACAATCCTTTGACGTGTATGATCTACATCATCCCACTTGTGTAGCATCTGATTGTACCATACATAATCTGTTGCCAATGCCTCTGCCTCTCCGTATATTGCAGTTCCCCTTGCTAAGCGTCCCTCGAAGTAATCGATCATCATCTTCAACCACGGGTCTTCGCGTTGTAGGTTGGTAAGATTCCTCAAGTCATCCAAGGTCTTCTGATCTCGATTCTCAATCTGGACAGCTAGCGCTTCCTCTTCTCTTGGGTAACGGCTTAATATGTCCGGTATTACAATCCCTTTCCCTGGACAGTATTCTATTTCCACATTGAATTGCTGAATATACAGGGACCATCTTGTCAACCTCTGGCTAGACAAGTCCGTCTTTAACAGAAATGTTAAAGCTTTATGGTCTGTTCTGAGGACTATTTGAAAGCCATACACGAGTTTACGCCAGTATTGCAACGCGTACAAAATTGCAAGTAACTCTATCTCTGTAATCGTGTAATTTTTCTCATGGGCTTTCAACCTCCTACTTATAAAGGCAATAAAAACTTTCTTTTCGGGCTGGTCAACATTTTCTTGGAACAGCATCGCTCCTATCCCAACAAGTGATGCATCCGTCTGTATGATGAACTTCTGGGTATAATCAGGGTATCCCAGTTTCACGTATTCCAAAAGCATTTGTTTGACCTCACGAATGCTTCCTGACATTGCTCCGTCCAATTCCATCTGCCGCCTTTCTTCAATAGGTCCTGCAGGGGTGCTACAGTCGTAGTATAATTTGGGCAGTGGTTCGAAAAGAATCCAAATACTCCCAAATACTGTCGGACGTGCTTAACTTTCGTGGGTCGAGGGAAATTTCGAATTACCTCTAATTTCTCTGGATTTGGCTTAACTCCATTTGCATCAATAGCATGCCCTAAGAATTTAACTTCTCTCTGACAGAAGTGCGATTTCCTGATATTAACTTTGAAATTAGCTTCTCGAAGGTCATCTAGCAACTTCTTCAGGTCTCTCATATGCTCCTCCAGAGATTCTGATGTGAGTAGAGTGTCGTCTATGTATCTGATGGTACTCTCTTTAACATCATCTGATAGATTGCGATCTAACGCTCTTATCAGGGCTGAACTAGCTGTTTTCAAACCAAAAGGTAGCCTTAAAAACGTGTATGTGTGTTGATCAAACATGAATCCTGTCAACAGACTAGTTTTCTTCTCTAATTCAAGATGGTGGAAACTTAAAGTGATATCTAAATTTGTGAATATGGTCTTCCCTTTGAACTTCCTGAGGATTTCTTTAATAGATGGCACTTGGTCGAACTCCGGAATAACCTTCAAATTTAAGTGTCTCAGGTCCATGCATACTCTGACAGTCCCGTCTGTCTTAGGTACAATTACCAATGGACTTACATACGGTGTAGGTGTTTTCTCAATAACACCGGCCTCCAACATCTCCTGAATTGCCTCTTTCACCTTAGCATAATGCTTTTCGGCTATAGGGTAGGGTTTCTGCCTAAATGGTGTCCAATCACTGACTTAAAAAGCATAAGTGAAGTTCTTTATACGACCAGGTCTCGAATCAAAGACTTCCTTCTGTTCCAGTAATAATTTCTTTAAATTTTCTTTCTCTTTTGGCCCAATTTTTGCTTCTTCTAATTTTTCCGAAATAAGTTCTTCCAGTTCGGGTTCCAGGTCTTTCTCCATGTCTGTGGCTAGTGTTTTCAGTTCTTCTTCTAACTGCTCAATAGCTAACACTTCTTCCTCCGCCACGTCTCTGTATGTATGCCATACTTGCTCATCTGACCCTGGTTCATTCTGATTGAGTGAGACCTCTAAGCCTTCGGCTTCCTCATTCACACGGAACATAACTCTGTCCTGTGATAGGTCTATTATCACTCTGTATTCCCTTATAAATTCTGCCCCAATAAGTAGGTTAAAAGGCAATTTGTTTACTAATAGAAAACTCTGTGAGAAAATAGAGCCTCCTATCTGTAAATCTAGGAATACCTGATATTTACATATTATCGTTCTGTCTGGAATTACGCCTTTTATCTTGACACTAGAGATCGGTATTTTCAAAACATTCTCTCTCTGGGCTATTTCATTATATAAAGCTTGTGTGTGCTTTTCAGTCGGTCAACACGAATGTACCCAAAAGAGATGGGTTATTCCCTAATCCTGAAATAAATTACATGAGATTAATAAAACAAGATCTCATGTATTGTTATTAATTGTTATTAATTATTGTTATTAATCTCATGTAATTTATTTCAGGATTAGGGCATAATCCATCTCTTTTGGGTACATTCGTGTTGACCGACTGAAAAGCACTAAACTCTTGTTTACTAAGGCAACACTGAAAATATGGCTTCAAACACCACAATAAAGCTTGTGTCATAAGGCACACTGTAGAACCCGTGTCTAACAGACTTCTTATTTTCACTCTTACTATTATAATAGGCAATTCTCTCTTGACCATGACCTGTGATCCTCCTGTATCCTCGATTAGCTCATCTGGTTTGGCTATCCAATTGATGATGTTAACTGACTTCCATCCATCATTTTCGAACTCTTCTAATTTTGGAGTTTTTTTCTATAGCACCAGTCCCCTTAGAATTTCTTCTCTCTTGTTCGCTGCGCTGTAACTCCAAACTCTTAGCTCCATCCCCATATCTGTCTGGCGACGTCCTGTTCTGCATAACTTCTTGCCAGCGGACTTGTTGCTTCTGGGGCTCATCTCCCCTTTCCTCGAGGTATCGCAATGAAGCGTGATATCGTTCCTCTACCTTGTCATCGAAGTTACTTCTTCTTTCCTGGGGTCTCCAATTCTTATTGTTGCCTTCTTGGCCATTGTTACCTCCATTGGTTTGGTACGGTCTACCCCTGGTATTCTGCTTATTCCACGAATTTCGGCCTCTTCCTCCTCTACCAGCATTCCCTTTGTACTTCGGCTGCCATCTTCTGGGTTCCTGTTCCCATTGACGTCCGTTGGAATCTAGCGTTTCAGTGCTAGTAGCTTTGTTGTTCTTTGGAGCTTTGTACTGGTCAGTCTGCGTGTTGGTCACGTGTACCTGTTCCACGGTTCGATTCTGACGCATAGTATTGGCTGTTGTGAGGTCCAGTTGTCTAAGAACTGTCTCCATTTCCATAGCAGTTTTTGCATTTGCCGAGATTAGCAGTCTTTGGATCTCGTATGGAAGCTGCTTGGCGATAGCAATACATAGCTCCAGCTCGCTAGGTTTTTGGTCCAGCTCTTTGAACCGACACATTTGGGAGATGAAGAATTCTGCGTACTTCGTTGGATTGTTGTCGCTGTATCTTTGTGAATACAAATCCAATCGTAAATTCTGTTGGGTTGCTGGATCCCAGTACCGTTTCAAAAATGCCTCCCGAAACTCCTCAACAGTATCGAAAATATCGGAAACTGCGAAACCATAACGCACATTCTCCCTCTGTTTGTTTCTCTATGGCTCGTAGCCTGCGCTCTTGTGGTATCCACGCATCATTCAAATATTCAGAAACTTCCTTCAACCAATATTTTGGTGTCATATTACAGTGGCTGCCTGAGAATTTCCTTGGTTTCTCTTCGCTTGCCCTGATTACGTTTATCACCTGGGTGTGCATAGCATTTTCATGTGGCGTAGAGGCTGCAACTGGTGCACCTGGCGTCATATAAGTACTTTCGCCTGAGCCTGTAGCATTTCTTATTATAGGTTGGGTTTCTAAGTCTGCCCACCTTGTTTTCCTCATATCTTCCATGCTGCCTTCACTTGACTTAGGATCTTTCATAAGGGTTTCCTCCTGTGCGATTATCCTAGTCTCCATTCAATTGTGGCGCATCTCTGCTCTTTCCAGTCGAGTAATCACCTCCTTCTCGATTCAGGTAAGCCTATCTCTATTTTCCTCGGCCACTTGAAATATTTTCTTCTTGTCTTCTTTCAGGCTTTGTTTGATATGGGAGATTTCATCCTCTACATCTTCCTTAATTTGAGCAAGGGTCTTTTCGCTTGCCTCTGTCTTCTGGCCTTCTCTTACTTCGAGTTCTTCTCTCAGCCCTTTAATTTCCTCTTGAATGTGTCCATTGACTTTTGACATTTCATTCCGGAACTTAACAATTTCTCCTCTGTTCTCCTCTTGCCTTTTATTAACGATAATAATGTCACTGTGAATTTGGTCCAATTCTTGATGAACTTTGCTCATCTGATCTTTCATGTTGCCTACCAGCTCTTTACTTTCATTAGCGATAGCCTTAATCTCGCCTATTTCCTGACATTGATCTAATATGTTCTGATCCTGTTTCTTTAGATCACCGTTAATTGCTCTAGCATAGCTTTTCACTTTCTCGTCCCAATTATTGTCGTTCTCTTCTAACCTCTGATCTACCGTTCTCGTAAATTCTGAAAACTGTTTCGCTTGGCGTTCGAGATTCGCCTCATTTTGGATTTGAATATCCTTAATGTCATTAGACAGCGCATCTAACCTAGTGTTGGTTTCATCCTGCGCATGCTTACACGCCTGTAAATTACTTTCAAGCTTGGCTTCTATAGCCTCGAAACGTTTATCTGTCTTAAACTGCATTTCTGATATAATGCTTACAACAGTTTCTATTACTTCGGTCTTAATCGTTTCCTGCATTTGACCTAACTTATCATTTAATTCAACCTTATTTGCATCCAATCGGTTGTTTATTTCAACCTGATTAGCATTCATTGCAACCTGATTTGCATTAATTGCCTCCTGATTGGCATCTAACCGATTACTCAATTCAACCCGATTTGCATTAATTGGCTCCTGATTGGCATCTAACCGAGTGTTTATTCCATCCTGGAAAGCCTTGGCTTCCAGCTTATTCAGTTCATTCACAGCATCAAAATGCAGTCTTAACCCTGCAATCACCTGCAAAATCTCCTCTGTTCCAGCCATTCTCACAATAATACACTTTGAGATGCAGGCAGGCTTCTTGGAAACATGTGTGGATACGTTTTGAAGAGAGACACAAAACACTGCACACATATTGTAAGATTGTACTAAACCTGTGAATTTTATGATAAATTGTGGATTGGGTATGTAGCGCTCGTACCCTTGGGTAATTCTCTTCTCAATAGAGAGATTCTGCGTTACATCAATAGCCTACTGAACTCAAAAAACACTCAAACACAGTTTGAGGCAAAAAAATAATTACTATGGTTTTCCCCATGAAATACCATAAAAAATCTATGGGGTTTCCCTAAATCCCATAAGCTCCACAAACTTGGGCGCCATGATAATAAAATGAGAGGTTGATGGGACATAAAATGAAGGTCAGGTCTTGCAATGCCAAGATACACATATTGCTTTAATGAGGCGATTCCATGATAGAATAATACCGCCCCATGTTACCGGGATCATGGTAATTAAGGTGTTTATCAAAATTTATATTGTTTGTATCGGAGCTTAACTAGGGTTAGGCGCGGTCATCCCCTAATTCATGTTAACTGTTACTTTAATAGAGTTGTGTGCACTAAATCTAGACCGACTTTAGTTGTACCTATAGCTCAAATCACTGTACAGGAAATCAATTTCCATGTACCCATGTGAGTAATCTCGATGGAAAATATACTTCCGCCTCCAGCTAGCGTCAGGTCTCAGGCGTGTACCGTTCCCCCATTGAGAAGTTGCATATTTTGGATTTGAGACTAAAAGGTATCAACTCTACAATGATAAGGCACAACTCTATTCTAAGATTTTAATTCAGTACTAAAATCATGGCTTCGATCATATATAAACAATCCCAACAAACATAAAACAAAATCAAACAAAATTACTTCCACAATCCACTAATATTAACATAATATCATCATAATAAACTCATATCATAACTCAAACCTTTACCCTTATGTTGGCTTCACACTTCACTCTAGTGCGCTGATGCACATACAACTTTCATAAACAAAACTGTACTTTTACTCTTCTGGCATCTAATGTGACTTCTTTAATTTCACAAAATTACTTGTTTCTTAAACCTTGTCTTACTTTGAGAATTATGTGTACCGTGTGTGTTTGGTCTCTCTCTTCCCACCAAATGCTATCATGCATTAGCCTATTCAGGTGTTGCACATCAAATCTACGTGCAACTCCATAATTATGTAAAGCTACCCCTACACTTCTCTCTATTTATATAGTTCCACTGCATGCCGTTGTGATTTCATCTTCAAAACTTTCGTTATCGCTGTGTCGGATGGTATTATTAAGCTACCCTTGCGAGCGTAGCCTCTGGCGTCAAGTACCCAACTTCCGAAATACGTGTCAGTGACAGTAAAAATGCAACTTCCAACCATTCGTTAGATTGCTAAAATCTTAAACCATCAGGGTGATCTATAATTACCAATGTGTTCTTAAACCACATGACTTTATTACTCGACATAACAATGTTTCCTTTCATGTTACTAACAGGGTCTTAAATCTGCCCTTTTCTTAAACCTTAACTCTCACGGTTCGCTTGACAGCTCAGCCCCCTTCCGAGCGGCTTGTATACAATGGAGTGGAGTGAGGTTACCGCAGTAAACCGTCCCCCGCCTTTCTGCCTCATGGCTTATATCTCCCCAAGCAGTATTAAGGTTCTAAAGACAAATACTGTGGTCCCAATGACGGACATATCCCAATGGATTTAAACTGAATGGTATGCAAATAGGTACTGGACGAGCTTAAATATTTATTCCTAACCTTAGGATATTAATAACGGCCTCAATAGGTCCATTTCAACATGAAGGCACGAGATTCATAAAAGCATTGGTCAATCTGGATAACCGGTATCTTAATAAATGCTGCGGTCAGTCATACTGCCGTCCATAAGATTCGCTTAACAAGAGCCGAATCACTCAATAATAAGTTCTCGGGCGATCAGATATGGTGAAGAGGTGTCCATTGTTCTCCTCTCACCTATCACAGGATTCGAACCCGGACCATTCCATATCCATCATCAGAGTTAGGGTCCAATCACTAAATACACTCTGGCACAAAGTACATATCTCAGTACGCCCACGGCTATACGAGATTTCATACGTCGAATAGATTACCTGGCTCCCTGACCTGATATTATGATCTCGTCCTTTGATTATTAAGAGAAATCTATCAATTACTCTATAAGCTTTTACACAAGCTGCAAATTCAATTCACTCGAAAGCTCTTCCATTTCCTTGCATAATTATATTCCCATTAACACAATATATTCTGATATTAAACTCTTTTCTCATCCCTTAATGTAATCTTACTGCTTAGATCGATAAGTCTTCCAATTAGCGTAAATATTTCTTGCTTACAACATTTTACCTGATGTATTCATTCATACCTTTTATTATTTATTATTATTATTATTCTTACTGACATAAATTACCATAATCCGACACAACATAACCATCTTAAAATTCGAACATCCGTGTTCGTTACGTTAAGTTTACATAACTGATTTGCCATTTTATTAATAGTGGTAACGATTAATCCACTCACTGATGTATAACAACATCTCAACTCTACTAAAATCAACACAACAACAATTAAACCTGGAGGGTCTATCTCCTACTACTGATTCTTACTGTCATATTTATAATTCTGAAATCACATTACATGCAGTGGTCTATACTTCTATATAATCATAATTTGTGGTACTCACATTTCGGCTTATCCTGGTGGCTCCAACCACTCATATACTCCAATGTCGCCTGCAATTTGCAGAGTTAGCGCGACATTGGCATACTGAATATACACTTTTGTTTATAATACGTTTCCTTCACCAAGCACACGGCACTTTCCATTTCTATGATGAAGCTATTGCTTCCAAAACACATGACACTTTATAACACTTATTATACCATTAATTTAAAAGATATTTCACATATGATTTCTACATAACACACGTCACTTTTTACACTTTTCATTGGTTGAAATTCCCTGGCAATATATCAGAATTACAGGTATTGACGGCATCCTCCATGCTCCTACCAACTCCTGATTTAAAGTCTGGATCATCTGCCAACGGATTCACCAACAGTCTATCAATTATCCTACGATAAATTTCCTGCTTTGCATAAAGATGCTTACTTTTGTCCTGAGCATTACTATTTGGTATTCATAAGACATTTCACCAAATGCCTCATATAGTTTCTCCCTGCGCAGTCCGGCGTAATAAGTCATTTATAAACAATCAATAAATTACACACCGCGCTTAACATTGTACATAGTATTTACACAGATTATTACTTTCAATGTTCTGCAAGTTATATCACACGGTACTTCCTATGTGAACACAAACCATTGCTCGTATTGCCGACTATACACATGCAGCACGACTGTCCTTAATAAAAGCCTTCTAAAAGTTTTACTGCACGGCTTCCCAAGTTGAAGTCCGGGCCTCCTTCCTTGACTTCGGTAATACGCATTTCACACAATAAAGTTCGTTGATTACCGTACTTATTATTACTTCATGACCATGCATGATTATATTATCACTTGGTGCATTACACTTCACGGCGAATATAATGATTACCACTAAAGTGTTCAAATCTTTGTGTGAGCGTCCTTCCCTGAGCCAGAGCGACATACGTTCCGCGCACGAGTCTGTTCAAAAACTGACCTCCTGACTGGGTCCACACCCTTATATCCGTTTCACACGAAAAAGTAGACCTAGAATTCCCGCGCTTTATCAACTCCTCTCCCAGGATGATTCTGGTCTCGAAACAATGCTCATCGGGTTCCTTTTTCTTCACTGATCCCTGAACTATCTGCGTGATGAAGGATCGATCGGCCAATTAATTAATATTAATTGCATTTGCCATAGCGTGGGGACGCGGTTTCCAGTGAAATCCCCGGTGACATAGTCGAACCCTGCCACGAACACCCCTAGTCCTGTGTTCTTACGCACTCCATTAAATATGCCTTGATTTCGCAGTTTAATGGCTCTAAAATTAGCCTCCTGGCTAAAGATTCACCTGTGTGCAACTCTCATGTCATTGCGTTGCTCCAATCACGAGTAATGAATGATTTTCCTTGGGATATCTCCCCTCCCTTCTTGGTTTTATTCTCAAACGGGGAAGAACTGGGTCATTATTCAACCCCCCGACCTCTTGCAGACGACTTAAATAGGTCAACGTGGTTGACAGGGCTCCATGGGTCTCCTCCCACAATTCTGGGGCTATTAGTAAACTGTCAAACTCTGCACTTCTGTGTTCCAAGTCCAGCATAGCCTACTCCATGTAGTCCACTAATGCTGTATTCCACTCATTTTCCCTGCATTATTTCACTAAATAATGCCAGTATCAACTGATATCACACCAGTGATTACATATGTACTTTCCTCTAGGGGTTTTTACCACTAAAGCTCCCTCAACAGATCTCGGGTTCGTTCCCTGGTGGAACCTTCATTCTGAGATCACAGTCCTCGAGATCCTACTTTCGATACCAGTCAGCATGACCCCCTCGGGTTCAATATATATTAATATATATACTAGCAGAAGTACCCGTTCTTCGAACGTTGTTATATATTAACACCAGACATTATCAATTGAGCTAATGTTGCAATGGTTAGCGGCTTGTCATTCCTTCATAAGTTTATAAGAACGAAGTTAGTTTTCTGGGAATATCACACATACTGTTAATTTAAGGGCCTTAAAATGTGGTTTTCGGAGACCCCTTATAGACTCGCGAATTTTGTGTCTCACAATGAGAAGCGCAACATATGCTTTGATCGTCCTTCTAGGATAATTTTTATATTTCGCCTATTTTAGCATGTAATTTGAGAAGTTTTTCCCTATATCCACCCTTCTACTGTATGAAAATTACGGTGAGGAGTTTTATAAATCATTGGTGTATTGACTCATGTTTACCATACCTAATTTTACGATGCACCAATCATCCGAACACGATTTATAGGCGTACATAAAGATACACAGAAAGACAGACAGACAATTCTATTGTCTACAACATATCACGCAGATGTCCAAATATGGGTATATCTACCATACGTATCA
This sequence comes from Meconema thalassinum, assembly GCA_946902985.2. NCBI lineage: Eukaryota > Metazoa > Arthropoda > Insecta > Orthoptera > Tettigoniidae > Meconema > Meconema thalassinum. The sequence goes on along the minus strand of OX336391.1, from coordinate 128,992,112 downwards.
AACAAAATCATCTTTACGATGAACCCGTATGTCGACAAAAAAAAGGTTAGTTAAAATCTGCTCTCAAACTAAATTCACCTAACGTGTACTTCATGACGTGAAATAGATTTGTGTTTTAGATCCCTTAGTTGGGGGGGTTGTTTAGAGATCTAAATATTAGTGTTATTGTACTAATTTGGAAGGTGATTTCTAAATGATGGCAGCTTCCCGTAGCTGGGAGAACTTACCAGTGTAGCGTGTTGTTTGACGTTCCAAGGCTAGGGGGTGTTCCTGCTAAGATGCGAGAACCTGCTTGGGGATGAACCTCTGAGTGCAGGCTAATGTGCCAGCCTGCCAGCTGGACAGAGTGAATGATATAACAAACGTGCTTATGTCAGCGGCTCGCTGCTATGCAGTCGAGTCGCCTGTGGGAGCACAATGAAACCTGAATAAGCAATAACTTGGCTACTATTGTCACGGTCAATCGTGACGAGAGTCAGGAAGGGCGTGAGGATGTGAAGAGGCGTGTAATTATGAATGCAATGTGTAGTTTACTGACCAAGTGTTTTATTGGCCAGTGAGTATGAAATTGTAAGTCCCTTTTAGGGAAATCTAAATAATGGTACAAGTTAAGTGTACAAGTTTGTGGATGGGTGTTACAAAGTAAAGGATATCTGAACACTTGCTGATGCTCTCCTAATGATAGTAGCTGGAGCAGGGCCTTCGGCAGCACACACTGTATAACAGATAATGCTCCCAAAGGGCCTCTCTTCTTATAGGTCTTGCCGTTGCTCAGTCAGCATTCCACTGACGTAGCTGTCCCAGTTAGTTATGGTGTTAATGTTTATGAATGTGTTGCAAGTGGTTGGCTAACCTCCCGAGTTGGGTGGCCGCCTGTTGCCGTGTAAAAGTGATGTTCTGGTCTTATGATGTTTGCCTGTTGGGGTGAGTTTTAGTAGAAGATGGGGGGTGGCTCTCGGGGGTACAGCCCCCTGAGCCTGTACAATTGAAAGCCTTGTAGACGAAACGCAATACACCTCACATAAAAAATGTCCCTCTACGTCGTGTTAGGTCCCCATACACAGGAAGACCTCTTTCATGAATTATAAAGACTTGTGGTGCATGAAAATTCAGATTCCTTAGCCTAAAATGGCCCAAATTCCTATAAGCCGCAAAAAATGCTGATTCAATTCAAGAATTTTGGAAAATAATGTTTCTGTTTGTAGATATAATAGACTTTCTGTACTATATGTCGCAGGTGAAATTGCATGAAAAAATTCTAGGTTTCCCCTCGACCCCCTTAATTGCATTGACGAATTATACAATCTACATTGGTTCCGTGATAACCTTATATCCATTTGCAAACTTTCACAGAAATGTAATAAATGGAGTAACCTAATAATAATGATATCGTATGTCCTCGGTGGCCGGGTGCAAGCTTCGTAATTTGACACCCAGAGGGTAGCTTGCATGTCTAAATTTCGTTGTTCCTTGAATCACTATGAAAGTCAAGGAGGGTAGATATCTAAGCTCCTTGAACACTATAGCGCTTTCTAGTAAATAAATGAGGAACTTTGTGTTGGCGGAAACCCCTGAGGTTAATTTTGCCATTATGAACACGGCCTACTGAATTCAAATGGGTTCTTTGACATGCCAACATCGTATGGCAAGCGAGTCTTATTTTTGCCGCCTTTCAAAAATCACGTACAGGCCGGACGTTTGTTCTAGGCGATTGCCCTTGACCTTCAAGCCTGCCGGTGAGCTTGTACACAGTCACTCTCTCACCCTATCACATCACATTTGTCACCACCGATCTGAGGTAATGGAATTCCAGACTTGAGCAGACAGTACAGTCCACGTCGAAGTATTGTGTGACACGGAAGTACACGTTACGTAGTTACGAACAGAACGTCATTATATTTGCCAGTGACTATACTTCAGCAATAGTGTGAAACAGCTTTATCAATCATCGGAGCGCTTGGGGCAGCGGATAACAACACAGGTACTGTAGTAACTCGCCTCCAGGCTTCCATTATAATTTTTCACTCGTCTAAAACAAACGTCCGGCCTGTACCACGGCCAGGAGTGAACCTGCAATCTTGGGGTTAGTAGACCGACACGCTATCCACTCACCCACCGTGGCAAGGTATAAATGGAGTGATATTGCTTCTTACAGAAATAGATGGAAAGTTGGATGCCACCCCTTGAGATAATGTTGTCGTGGTTACCGATTTCCATTCCTTCATTAGTTTGTTAAATTAAATTAGTTTTCTGGGAATATTTCAGATACTGTTGGTTTTAGAGCCTCATAATGTAGTTTTCGAGGCCCCCAAGATTTGTTTCTGGCACCGAGGGGCTTTGTATCGTCGTTGTACGCCAAAATATAATACTAATAATAATAATATAATATAGCGATAGGAATATAATAGACCTGCCGTACCACACCCGCAGGTGTAAATCGCGTGAAAAAATTCTAGTGTACCCCTTGACCCCCTTAAGCGCATTATACGTATTGAAGAATTTTACAGCTTAATTTAGTTCCGTGATAACATTCTAGCCGTTTGCAAACTTTCACACCAATGTAATTAATGGAATTGCATTGCATCTTACAGCAATAGATGGACCTCTGAGAATCTGTTGCCATGGTTACCGGCTTGTATTCGTTCCTTAGTTTATTAAATGAAATTAGTTTTCTGGGAATATCTCAAAAATGGTTGGTTTAGGGCTTTAAAATGTGGATTTCGGGGACCCTTTATGGCCCCCGAGTTTTGTCTCTCACATTGAGGGGCTGAAAATGATCTTTGTCTCGTCCTTCTACTCCTATTTCAGTATGAATTTTAAGGGGGTAGGCCCTCTTTTATGAGAGGTACGGAGAAGGGTTCCATCAATGATTAGTGTCGTGCCTCTGATGGATATCTGTACCAAACTTTACGTTGATACACCCAGCCGTTCTCGAGTTATAAGGGAACAAAGTTGTCCACAGACAAACAAACAGACAGACAGACAGACAGACCAAAAAATTATTTTCGCACTCATCCATAATAAAACAGTCTGAAACGCGTAAATAACTCAAATTTCCGTAGAAATTCAGAAAAAAACATACAAACTGTAATTTTTTATGTACGTAGAGGTGTACTGCACAGCTCGGTGTTGACCGTGTTTTATTACATAAATTTAGGTTTTACTCGCTAACCGTTTGAGATACACGAAATGTTATTAGGAACTTTTGGATAGAAAATTAAATGTTAAATCTCGTGTATGCATCAAACGTTTGCTATTTCTTAGCGTTCTCTTTTTATTTGAAATGGAAATATGAAATTTTGAAACCAATGGGTGTAGTGACGTCACATATGTGGATTTTACTCGCTAACCGTTAGAGATACACAAAAAGTGATGAGGACCCTTCGGATAGGAAATTAAATTTTGAAGCTCATACATGCCATCAAAAGTTTCCTATTTCTTAGCGTTCTCTTTTTATTTGATATTGAAATATGAAATTTTGAAACCAAAGGGTGTAGTGACGTCACTAAAATGGTTGCCATTTTTTAATAGTGAATAATATCGAAATTAAAAGTATCCTATATGTAAACATGGTAAATCAGCTACATTCATGCAAGAATTCATTTAAATCGGACCAGTGGTTCTTGCGTTATTGAGTAACAGACAGACAGACAGACACACACCATCTCATTTTTATATATTAGTATGATATATATCAGTTTCTTGTGGACACGATAACTGCCGTAATTTTTCACCAATCACTTTGAATTTTTTTACCGAATATGTATACCTTTAAAATCTCGGTTGAGTTCGTTACTGGGCTAAATCGGTCCAAGGGGGTGAAAATGTTTTTTTTTCTTTTTCGAAAAAGTGATATATTGCTATAACTCTCTTAATATGTAAAATATCGAATCCGTTCAACGTTCATACTATGTGTCGGATAAAGCTCAAGAGTTTTTTATAGCACCAACCATTGAACAAAGGGTTGGGAAAAAGTGGGTTTTTCGGGAAACATTAATCATATCTCTCTTAATGGGCACAATATCAAAACCGTACAAAATGGACAATATTTCCCTAATAATTACTTAAAACTTCTGTCTGAAAGAATTTTTGATATGACCCACCATTATGCCAAGGGATGAGAAAAATTATTTCGGAATTATAAGAAAATGGCAAGAGCTATCAGTGGTTGCCATGGCAACCCTACTAAATAGATTAGGGATGAGGCATTAGACGTTGCCAAGACAACGCACTTGCACGAGATCAGATTCAGATTCCCATCTGACTAAGTGTGAAGCGGCTTCGGTGACGTAACTGGTAGCATGCTGAATGTCTATGCCCAAGGTCGCGAGTTCAAAGCCGGCCGAAGTCGTCGGATTTTCTAAGAGCGCTAAAAATCCCTCAGTATGCTTTCCTTTGGAGGGGAAGTTCCAACGTTCGTTGCCAGTTGCTGGTTGCGGTGGCATCTAGTAGCCAAGTTCACAGCTAGGTGTCGTTGACGGTAGTACCTGGTAACAACATTTGGAACTACTGCTTGAAATTGACCGTCTGCAGTCCTTACCTGAATTACAGACTAATACAGCCATCCCAAAGTACACGGGGTTACATGACCGCGTTGTCGCAGCCCCTAAACTGAGGAACCAACCAAAACCTCTGCGGGAGATATAATTTTGCGTGAAGAAGTAACAGACCGTTACATAGTTACACATCAGTGTCGAAACCTTGCATAAGGACAGTGTGACCACAAATATAAAAATGGACCCCAAATGACAAGAAGGTTACCGTTCCCATAAGACAATAAAATGTTTAAAATAAGCATAAAATGACGAAAAACAAAGTTAATTAAGCTCCAATTATAAAATACCTTCTCGCAATAAATGAGGTCTGATCCTTCTACGAAAACCTGCATATTCTGCCTATTTTCGCCTATCCCCAAGTTTGTCCGGTGAAATCTACCTCCGCCTTCCGGCGTGCCGAGAGAACTTTTTTATATTATGAACATTTTCTACTCACCCGTTTTCCATCTTGCGACATGATTTTTGGATGGCTTTCACCCTCACATGGTTCTAACACCACATAACTTCACACAAATAGACCTCCTTCATTTTCTGGCCTTTTATTTTACACACGGACATATTTTTATACATTTTACTCTTCACAGAAAGCACTTATTTCACTAAAAGGAAAATCGCTTAATTATTATTTACACTTTCCTTCACACGGACCAAATCTCAGCGGACGATGAAGATATCCTCACGTGGCTGATGATCCTAGCAAGTCCCTTTTTCTGTACTGGTTTGGACGTGTGATTACTGTTATCCCCTCTACGTTTAGGTAAGTCTCTTTCCTACGACCTTTATTCATGTAACGGCTCCCACTCTTCTCCTGGTAAGTCTCTTTCCTTCCCAATTGTATTAGTATTTAGCCTATTTTCCGCTCGAATAATGTTCATTAAATTCTTCCATTTATTAGTTTATTGTTATAATTCTAACTTTTACTTCTGTTTGGCTCTTGACGCAATATTACTTTTGGTTTCCCTTCGACTTGTCTTCCGTGAAGACCATTTACTATACCGTAGGATTATTCGTTTCTAGCCTATTTTTCGAAAATACGATAAGTTCGCTGCGTCTCGCTTGTTAGCTTATTAATTTGCCTAGCGCATTCGTTCTGTACTTTTTGTCCCTTTCGGAGACTCGAATTCTACTCTCTGTTACTTTGGTTTTGTTCTTGACGGTTTTTACTTGTCGCTAATTCGCGTATCCTATCACCGAGGCTCTGTTTACTTTTGATCGTACTTGGTACACTTTCCCTATAAGCCTATATTAAAGCTTTGCCTACTGACGGACTTTAACTTATAACTTGTCTCTGCTGATTGTCTGGCAGACTGATGACGCTTCGTATGACGTGCCTCTCACCAAGGCCTGTCATTGACTGACGAACTTCGTATGACGTGCCTCTAGCAAGGCCCTCGTTCAACTGACGGACTTCGTACTTTTGCTCGGGCCTTAGGCCTATTTATTCATTTCGGCTGAGAACTAGTTCCTTACGAGCTTCGGAAGTTCAAATCCTGAATCCTAGCTTCGATCTTGTTTAAATTTTAATCCCAAGTATGATTGGTAATAATATTACAATTTCTGGCAGGCGGAATGAAATTGTTTCGCTGGGTTATCTGTAATTAATTAAAATAGTTGATATGCTCTTGGCGGGGCCTATCTTTCACTTACTGCCCTCCGCTAGTATCCTGTCGCTCAAGTGTTTATGGCCTTTTTCCCTTACCTTGCATTCTTCTTAAGTGTCTTTCAGGATTGCCAACTTCTTGAATTTTTGGGTCACTAGATTTTTTTCGACTTCGTATCTAATAGCTTTGGTGAGTTTATTTCGTGAGGTTTAACGAGGTAACCCCCCCTTTTATCTATTTAAGAAAAACTGCTGATTTCACGGATTCCTGGTTTAAGTTTCGAGTGTCTATTAAGAAATAGTTCCGACCCTTAGTGTCCACTTGAAATGCAATATTTTCCTGGAGTTGCTGTCTCCCTGGAATCTCAAGTGTTACTTATTGCCTCTTGGGTCTAACTTTCTGGTGCTTGCTAATCGTTATTTTAATGGCGATTTGCTTTTAAAATGCCAACTAAAATGGGAATATATGTATTTCCACTTAACCATCTCCCCTTCAGGAATGCCTCGTTTTCCCGTGAGTTTCTCCCTGAGACGTCTGGTGCATCTTTAAGATTTTATAATATTTTATTAGACTTTAAAATATTCTCTGTAAATGGTCAGGGGTTCAAATCTTGTGCCGATCCTAAATGGGCACAGTACATGACTCTATGGCCTATACATTTAACAATCCAACATGGTGACCATCCGAAATATTTAGACGGCTCTGAATATCTACGAATATATTATAGCAATCAAACTGAATTTTTTTATGTTCATAGGGGCTATGAACTGAAGTTCACTTATAGGACCTAAAATAACCTGGTGATCACAAATCCAACATGGCGGCGACGCAAATTATACATATTCACATGGACGTTTCTCGCAATTTAACCATCCAAGTGCAGTGAAACTTGGTACAGTAAATCCTTATACGAATGTTAATCCACTGGCATCTGATTTTTTCGATTGTTTCCATAACCACAAGATGGCTGCTGTGCGAATTTCTAAAATCCCCTTGTTACTTCTTGTGTCCTAATCATGCGATTGAATTTTGAATGCTACACGTACACAATAATCTTCATCCAACAGTACATAACTCTAGAACCTACATATATAAAATCCAACATGGCGACCATCCGAAATATTTAGTCGATTCTCAATATCTACGAATCTATTACAGCAATCAAACTGAAATTTTGTATGTTGATAGTGGCAATTAACATAAGTAGGATATATGAAAATAGGCTGTATAGTTCTTCAGCGAACTGCTTGTTATCAACTAGTTATTTTCCGTAATGTATTTATTTGTAACTTAATTATCATTCAAGCTGTTATTTATTTAATGTATTTTTTAATTATATTTATTTTTGTATTTTATTTATTTACTAGCTGAAGTACCCGTGCTTCGCTACGCGTCATAAATAAATTAAAATGTGAAGGTGACAGTTAAAACAGGGGATAGGCGAGGTGCTGCGCAGAGGGAGATTAAGGATGGAACAATTTGTCCAACTACACCGCTCGGCGTTGACCGTGTTTTATAGCACAAATTTAGGTTTTACTCGCTATCAGTTGCAGATACCTTTCGGATAGAAAATGTAGTTTTAAACCTCGCATATGCCATCAAAAGTTTGCTATTTCTTAGCGTTCTCTACACCAAAGGGTGTAGTGACGTCACTAAAATGGTCGCCATTTTAAATAGTGCAAAGTATTGAAATCAAAAGTAACCTATATGTTAACCAGGTAAATCAGCTACTTCCATGTAAAATTCACGTAAATCGGACCAGTGGTACTTGCGAGATTGTGTAATACACAGACACACACCATCTCAATTTTAGCCTCGCTTCGCTCGCGTCATAGTCGTATCATTGTTTTTCAATGAAATGCAGGTTTAACCCCGTTAACACCCCTTTAGAACCTGAATACCCAAAAATCCGTCCTTAGTAGACGTTTTCGACACACAACAAACATATCCCCAAAATATCATTCTTCTAACTTTAATAGTTTTGGTTGGTCGATGAGAGCAAACATCATAAAATCCTTCCTTAGTGGACGTTTGTCTTCCAGAAGTTCACCCCTCCCCATATGCCCCTTAAATTGCATTTATGAAAACACGGTCGAACACCTATTTATTTTATTTATTTATTCATTTATTTATTTATTTTTAAGCTGATAGATTTCCTCCGAGTTTCAGACTCCTCCCTATGTCGTTTAAGAGATACACGCTCAGGAATCTTTCAACCCCCACTTTTCATCCCTTTCACCTCATAATATACACTACATCGAAAAACCATTAGACATGTGTCAGCTTATTTTTAATGATTAGTATATGTGCCAAGTATCACATCCCCAAATGAAACCACTCGTGAGATATTTTTATTCAATGGAAAGCACGTTTACCCCCTTAACACCTCTTTAGAACCTGAATATCCAAAACTCTTTCCTTAGTGGACGTTTTCGACATACAACGAACATATCCCCAAAATTTCATGTTTCTAACTTCAATAATTTTGGCTGGGCGATGATGAGTGAGTGAGTCAGTCAGAACATATTCTTTCATTTATTTTTGATAATTTCACCCGTCCCCATGAACTCCTTAAATTGGATTTATGAAACAAACGGTCAAACACCTATTTACTTATTTAAAGCTGTTTTCCCCCTGAGTTTGATGAGTGAGTAAGTGAGTCAATCAGTTAGGACACTTTCTTTCCGGTTTTTTCCCCCAGAATTTCACCCCTCTCCAAGGGCCCCTGAAATTGGATTTATGAAAAAACGTTCGAACACCTATTTACTTGTATTTTAAGCTGTTTTTTTCCACCGAATTTCAAACTTCACGCCTATGTTGTTTCAGAGATACACGCTCCGTCAAGAATCCCTCAACCCCCAATTTTCACCCCTTTCACCTCATAATATACACCACATCGATAAACCCTTCGACATATGTCTGATTATTTTTAATGATTAGTTTATATACCGAATATCACATCCCCAAACAAACAACTCATGAGATATCGTTATTCAATGAAATGCACGTTTACCCCCTTGACACGTCTATAAAACCCGAATAAACAAAAATCATTCCTTAGTTAACGTTTTCGACATACAGCGAACATATTCCCAAAATTTCATGTTTCCAACTTTAATAGTTTTCGCTGGGCGTGATGAGTGAGTGAGTAAGACAGGACATTTTCTTTCATTTATTTTACCAGAATTTCACCCCTCCCCATGGGCCCCTTAAATTGGATTGATTAAAAACCGCTTGAACACCTATTAACTTATTTCTTAAGCTGTCTTTTTTCCCCTGAGTCAGTCGGTTAGGACACTTTCTCTACTTTTCCCCCCAGAATTTCACCCCACCCCATTGGCCCCTTAAATTAATTTATGAAAAAACAGTCGAAAACCGATTTACTTACTTTTTAAGCTGATTTTTTTTCGCTGAGTTTCAAATTTTTCGCCCATGTCGTTTAAGAGATAGGCCTACACGCTCCATTAGGAATCCTTCAACCCCCAATTTTCAGCCCTTTCACCTCATAATAATACACCACATCGAAAAACGCTTAGACACATGTCTGCGTATTTTTAATGATTAGTTTATATGCCGAGTATCACATCCACAAATGAAACCACTCCTGAGATATTGATAGTCAATGAAATGCAGGTTTAACCCCCTTAAGACCCCTTTAGAACCCGAATATCCAAAAAACCTCCCTTAGTGTACGGTTTTGACATACAACGAACATATCCCCGAAATGTCATGTTTCCAACTTCAATATTTTTGGCTGGGCGATGATGAGTGAGTGAATGAGTCAGGACATTTCCTTTCAATTTTTTTTTTCTTCAGAATTTCACCCCTCCCGATGAACCCCTTCAATTTGATTGAAAAACAAACTGTCGAAAAGCTATTCACTTACTTTAAAGCAGTTTTTCCCCCTGAGTTTGATGAGTGAGTGAGTCAGTCAATCAGTTAGGACACTTGCTTTCCTGTCCCCCCCCCCCCCGAATTTCACCCCTCCCCATGGGCCCCTTAAATTGGATTTATGGAAAAGCGGTCAAACACATATTTACTTATTTTTATGCTGATTTTTTTTCCGCTGAGTTTCAAACTTCTCGCCTATGTCGTTTAAGAGATACACGCTCCATTAGGAATCTTTCAATTCCCACTTTTCACCCCTTTAACCTCATAAACACATCGAAAAACCCTCAGACACGTGTCTTGTTACTTTTTAATGATAAGTTTATATGCCGTGTATCACATCCCCCAATGAAACCAATCGGGAGATATTGTTATTCAATGAAATGCAGGTTTAACCCACTTAAGACCCCTTTAGAACCTGAATATCCGAAAATCCTCCCTTAGTAGACGGTTTTGACATACAATGAACATATCCCCAAACTATCATGTTTCTAACTTCAATAATTTTGGCTAGGCGATGATGAGTGAGTGAGTAAGTGAGTGAGTCTGGACATTTTCTTTCAATTTTCTTTTTTCAGAATTTCCCCCCTCCCCATGAACCCCTTAAATATGATTTATGAATAAAAAACTGTCGAACAGCTATTTACTTACTTTAAAGCAGTTTTTTCCCCCTGAGTTTGATGAGTGAGCCAGTCAGTCAATCAGTTAGGACACTTTCTTTCCTGTCCCCCCCCCCCCCCCAGAATTTCATCTCTCCCCATGGGCCCCTTAAATTGGATTTATGAAAAAACTGTCAAACACATATTTACTTCTTTTTTATGTTGATTTTTTTTCGCTGTGTTTCAAACTCCTCGCCTATGTCGTTTAAGAGACACACGCTCCGTTAAGAATCTTTTAATCCCCACTTTTCACCCCTTTCACCTCATAATATACACCACATCGAAAAACCCTCAGACTCATGTCTTCTTATTTTTAATGATGAGTTTATATGCCGAGTATCACATCCCCCCATGAAACCAATCGGGAGATATTGCTATTCAATTAAATGCAGGTCTACCCACTTAACACCCCTTTAGAACCTGAATAGCCAAAATTTCTCTCTTAGTGGGCATTTGCGGCCCTTGAGGAAGCTGCATACAGATTTCATTTCAATCCGTTCGGTGGTTTCTGAGATTTCGTGATGAATAAATGAATGAGTGAGTGAGTGAGTGAGTGAGTGAGTGGTATTTGACAAATATATAGTAGAAAGAAGATAGTGTCAAGTCTTTGTTATGCTAAACTCGGTTGACAGTGCTGTGTGAGCAGTTGAGTAACTAACGGGATTTCAAGTAAAGATCCTCATTTTCTGTACCGGTAGTGCTGAGCGCTATTGGCATCAAGTCGGCCGTGTCTCGACTTGAGCTATGTTGCCATGGAAACTATCTGCCTTGCCATTCCTTCATGAGTATATTTTATGATTTAATTAGCCTGTTTTTGAGTGAAAAAGGGCCGAAATCAGAAGAATGAGAAAGGCTATCGAAAATTCATGTAGCCAGCGGTTCCTTCTGGGTCCTAAACTATGTGTATGCAAAATATGGTTGAGATTGGTGGAACGGTGTAGATTTGTATACGGAACCAACATATATACATACATACATACATACATACATACATACATACATACAGACTTTCACTTTTATATATTAGATGTACTTATTTATTTTATTTATTTGATTTAATTATTTATTTACTACACTTAAAATTTAATTATCTGGCCGTGAAAGCCAATATACCATCCTTAAGCTCTCGCAGTAAAGAAGCGTATGTGCGATTCACAATAAGGCAGGTAGGGCGCAGTTCGATACTCGTTTGGGAGTCTGGGCACGGACACCTAGATCCCGCTGATGAGCCAGATTGGTGTTCCTAGGTGAAACCACACACAATGCACGGCATAAAACTAGAAAAACAATTGAATTTTAATTCACTGGCCGTGAAAGCCAATATACCAAGTATAACATTCCATATAATTCCACCCACAGTGATGAGAAAATTCCATACTGAGTTTATAGAATAACTCTGAGGGGTATCTTATTATACCGCTCCGTGTCCTTTAAATCTACTCTCTACTCCTTGGTGTGACGTAGTCAGATATGACAAGAGTTTCACACTGAGTGCAGTCTCTGGACATGGTTTCTAGCATGGCTGTACTAATTAAATTAACTAAACGAACTCTGCAAACAACACTATTAAACAGAACCAGTTAATCCACTACCCCATGATATTTTTGACATGCATGTATGTCTACCCCTTACTATTTCGGGGATGAGATGCGATGAACTTCAATGTGATGGCTGGATTTCACGGCCGATGCCATTTCTGACGCCAACCTAATGAAAGGGGTTAATGAGAGACGAAATGAATGAAGAAGAACGAAATTAGGCAAGGATGTGGAAGGACGCGGCCCTGGCCTGTCAGAAGGTACCGTCCTAGCATTTGTCTAGAGTTGAGAATGGGAAACCACGGTAATCCATTTCAAGGAAGCCGACGATGGGGTCGAACCTGCCGTCTACAAAGTCCGCAGATAGCTTGGTCCCATGGCCCAGTGCTGCGCGTTAGCGAGCGTAGCTACCGCTGTAACTCAATCAGTTAAAATGTATTTGCAGTTGAAACACACAATACTTAATATTCGTAATATTCGTAGAGCTTGGAAACCATTTGTGAAACACAAGAGACAGCATTGTGCTCAATAGTTGACGAGGAATAGATTGCAATGCTGATGAATAGTTCACACATTTTGTGCTCATTTCAGCTTTGAGAAAGAATTATTGCTTTAACACTTTTGTTACGCCGAGCAATGAATGGGTATGTTGAACGCGTGATATCTAGCCTCTGCAGAGACTAACACAATACAGCCGTGAGTCAAGCGAAAACGCCAGTATGAAAGGTTGCGTACCTATAAGAGATATACTTGCACAAAACTAGCCTACAGCTGCAGAATTGCGGCTTCGGTGTCGTAGTTGGCAGGATGCTCACCTTCTATGCCCGAGATCGTGGGTTAAAGCCCGGCCGAAGTCGTTGGTTTTTTAAGAGCGTTAAAATACCTCAGTAGGCCTATGCCTCCCTTCGGGGGCATGTAACAGAACCATCCACTAACTGCAATTATTGTGTGAAGATAAATTTGAAGGTTATATTTGATTAATGCTCTATTAAGTTCCATTGTTCGCAACCAAGTGACGGTTGTGGTGGGATATAGTGGCCAAGTTCGAGGCTAGGTGTCGTTGACGGTAGCATTTGATAGGGGCTGCGACAGCGTGATTATGTAGCCCCGTGTACGTTGGGTACGTACAGAATCTTTCTGATAACCAGTGTTAATTTTGATGAATGTATTCGTGTGTGTTACCTGAAATTCAGATAAGGGTTGCAGACGATCAATTTCAAGTAGTTCCTACTTTTGCCACCAAATGCTACCGTCAACGACATCTAGCCGTGAACTTGGCTGCTAGATGCCACCGCAACCGGCACCTGGCGACGAACGTTGGAACTTAATAGAGCGTATACAAATCTAACCTACAAATTTAGCTTCACTCAATTGTAGTTAGTGGAAGATTCATTTACATGCCATAAATCTATGACATTGGTTCGCTAGCTTTACTTTCTCTCTGAAGGAAGGCCTACCGAGTGATTTTTAACGCTATTATAAAATCCGACGACTTCGGCTGGGTTTGAACCCGCGTACCTGGGCATAGAAACTCAGCATGCTACCAACTACGCCACCAAAGCCACAAAAATGCTGGGATGGTATATAGCTTAAGACCACGGCAGCAATTCCTAGGTGGCTTAGTATGTGCCTTGCCAAATTATCTCTTCTCTTCAGTATTACTCACCAATAACATCTCTCCTCACTTGTCTTAATGAGTATCTCAACACTCCAACGCTGATCCCATGGGAAGCTTCTCCTCCTTCTGCCTTATCCGATACGGACGTTGGCTAACACCTTCCTATCCTGTGTAATCCTGAAGAGTTCCGTGGAAGACAACCCAAACCACGTTCTTAAATTATTCATCCAAGTTGTGCGTCTCCTTCCTGGTCCACGCTGACCTTCAATTTTACCCTGAAGTTAAACTTGGAGCAGACGGTATTTTGGATTCCTCATCATGTGTCCCAAGTAGTCTAATTTCCTCTTCTTAATTGTGTTTTACAGCTCAGGTTGACTGCTCAGATGCTGAAAAACCTCGGCATTACTCACATGTTCTGTCCACGAGATTTTAAGAATCCGCCTGTATATCCACATTTCAAAAGCTCGAATCTTCTTTTCTGTTCAAGGTCCAAGCTTCAACACCATAGAGAAGGAACAATGGGAATACGAGGACTAAATGGTTCTTCGAATTAAAAATGGGAATTCGTTGAATTCTGTAACACTTCAGTTTTGATTTCCGTTCCTAGTCTTCAGTTCCCCTATGTTACTGTTTTAATTCCCAACTTCCTCTTTAGTGTCACTTGTGATGGGGCTTACTTACTCTTACTGGTGCTGCACACCACGTCGTAGCGGACCTGATGCAATTATCTGTTAATTTCACTCGACCGGCAGAATTAACCTAATTACAGAACACTATCTTCCCTCCGTTCAAAGTGAATTAGCGACCAAGGAAAATAGAACAGGCCCTCAGCTGGACGACAGGAACTCTTTCCTTCAGCCTCCTAGTGTTGTTGGATAATGTTCATCATTGCTATAATTATTATTATTGTTATTATTATTATTATTATTATTATTATTATTATTATTATTATTATTATTATTTATTCAATTCACCATTACAAACATGGGTTACTCTAAAGCACGGGTTAAAGCAAGTGCTTTACAACAATACATAAAAACTATATTACAAACTATAATACATATCATGTATATACAAAATATAGGAGTTCATTATCACTCATTCATTAGCAAGGAAGGATCGCACAATATTGCATGTGGACAATAGGACCGAATGATGCATACTCTTGTAGATGGTCGGCGGAAGATACAATTCCTTCAGACTCTTGTGGAGTGTGTGAGGTATGAGGCCGTTGACTGACAAGATTACAGGCACTATCCGGACGCAGTTCTTCTTCCATATCCTCTTGATTTCCTCTGCAAGCTGTCTATACTTGGAGATTTTTTCATTGTGTTTACGTTCGATGTTGGTGTCGTTGGGGACTGCTATGTCTATTATAAATGTAGTGCCATCAGCCTTATTTACTACTATGATGTCTGGTCGATTGTGATCTATTGTTTTATCTCTCACAATACCAGTGTCCCAGTATATTTTACACAGTTCATTTTCGAGGAGGGATGGTGGATGGTACTTGTAGTAAGGGATATACTCCTCAGTTAATTTATATTTCTGTGCGAGTGCTTGATGAATGATGCCTGCAACCTGATTGTGTCGCTTTGTATATTCAACTGATGCTAGTATTGGGCAACCTGCAGTGACATGGTCAATGGTCTCGAGATGAATGGCGCATCGCCTGCATTTGTCTGAAATTACACTGGTATCTTTGATGATGTATTTCTTGTAATTTTTTGTAGCAATGACTTGATCTTGGATAGCAATTGTGAATCCCTCTGTTTCTCCAAACAGTCGACCACTTTGTAACCACATACACGATGCGTTTTTATCAATACTCTGTTGGGATAGGTTGCTGTAGTATTTTCCATGGAGGGTCTTTTCTCCCCATGCCTTTTCTTTTTCATGTAAGTGTAGCGGCTGGCTGATATGATTATCAGAGGATGTACGAAGGTTCAATACAGTGTGTTTATCAGCAAGTACAATGGCTTTATGGAGAATGCTGTTTTCCTTTCTTTGATAGAAATATCTTCCAAGGGTTTTAATTTGGTTCTGGAGTAAAATTTGTAAATCCAGTACTCCTCGACCTCCCATCTTTCGTGGAAGAGTGACCCTTTCTTTACAGGCGTTTGGATGATGTAAACGGTAAGTAGTGAGAAGGGTCCTTGTTTTTCTCTGCAGGCTTTCCATTTCTGTTGCTGACCATTTCAGAATCCCAAATGAATATACTAGGGTTGGTATAGCGTATGTGTTGATAGCTTTAATTTTGTTCTTTGCACATAGATTGGTTCGCAGCACTTGATGTAGTCTTGTGGTATATTTTCCAATGAGTTCATCTTTGATACTTTTATGACCCAAAGTTGTATTTTGAGCAAATCCCAGATATTTGTAGGTTTCTATTTCAGTCATTCCTTCAATTAGAGATCCTTTGCGTAGCTCATGTGGTTCAGAAGTTGCATATTCACCTCTTTCAATTGTCAGACGCTTGCATGTCTTCACACCCAACGTCATTCGGACATCGGATGAATATGAATCTATTATATTTAGCATGGCATTCATTTGAGTCTCACTGTGTGCATATACTTTGAGGTCATCCATATAAAGGAGATGGGATATTCTGTATTTCCAATTGTAGTATTTGATGTCAAATCCGAAACCGGTGGATTTTAGAATTTTAGAGAGAGGATTAATGGCTAAGCAAAACCATAATGGGCTTAGCGAGTCTCCTTGATAGATACCACGCTCAATTTTTATTGTGTCAGATGTGACACATTCATTGTCTGTCTTAGTATACAGTACTGTTTTCCAATTATCCATCGTGACCTCCAGGAAGTGAATTACAGCAGGGTTAATCTTATACATATGGAGGATTTCTTTCAGCCATGAATGCGGGACTGAATCAAATGCTTTCTGGTAATCTATGTATGCCGTATATAGATTCCTTTGATTATGTATCGCCTGTTGTGTTATCACAGAATCAATAACTATCTGTTCTTTGCATCCTTGCGACAGCTTCTTGCATCCCTTCTGTTCCTCATCCAAAATGTTATGTTTGTCGAGAAACTTGTATATTTCGTCCGCAATTATGGACGTAAATAGTTTGTAAAGTGTTTGGAGACAGGTGATAGGTCTGTAGCTTGATGGGTCTTTAGTATTTCCACTTTCTTTTGAGATTAGATATGTATTTCCAGCAGTAAGGAAATCAGGACATTCCTCAGGATGATGGATGAGGTAAGTAAATTGCTGGGCTATCTTCTGGTGCACGCACGTGAAATGTTTGTACCAATAATTGTGAATTTTATCTGTGCCCGGCGCTTTCCAATTCTGAGTTCTCCTTATAGCATCATACACATGCCGTTCTTCAATGGTATCAAAATCCATTTCTTCATATACATTATTGCTATTTCGTTCTTCGTTGATCCAATTTGCATTTTCATTGTGCGGTGACTTTGCAGCCCATACACTTCTTCAAAATTCTTCCGTTTCTTGCGTGCTAGGAGGTTCTGCTTTTATCATGGATTGTTTGTTTCGTTTGATCACTCTGTAGAACTGACCTTCATTGTTGGAGAAAAGTTTGTTTTGTGTTTTCCTCGCTCGTGATCCCTTGTACCTCCTGAGTCTCGCTGCTTTTGCGCATAATTTTAGCTTTTGGTTGTCAATGTATTCCTTGATTTTTTCTGTGTGATCATATTCCTTTATATGGCTGTTAATTTTTCTGAATATATTTCTCAGCTTTCGATTGGTTTTTGGTTTAGTTTTATTGTTTAAATATGCTGTTAGTTGGCCTATGGTTTTCCTCAGTTCTTTGATGTCATTTTCTAATCGACGCTGCCAGGGTGGAATGTATTCTGCATCTGCACCTTTTCCACGAGAGCTTCCAGACAAAGGTATTAGTTTCTGGTTGTTTAGCCTTATCACTGTTACTGCTGCGCAATATACAAGAGAGTTTCTTTCTTCTAGGTTATCGGATGTTTCCACATACTGTTTTAGGATGTTATTTGTCATACTGACAAGAGATTTACTCTTTGCTGTTTCTAGGAGTTTGGGCAGCTTTGGTCGATAGTCTACTTTAAGGCCCATAAATTCTGTCATTGCCTCTTTAAACACATGTTCAATAGAACTTGTTTCATCAGAACTCGAGATATTAGTAGGGATAGTCGGTTCAATAATTCCCTCTTCCCCTGTGTCATTTCTGCAGGTTACTTCCTGAAGAGCTTGAATCAATAATGTGGATCTGCTTTCATTGTTGGATTCTGAAGCTAGAATTTTTGCTGCTTCCTCTTTAAGACTTTGAATCATTATTGCAGGAAGTCTATTGTTCCTCACTATTACACGTCTTTGGTCTGCAATTCTTTGTTCTGTAACGAAAGAGTAGTCAGGAACATTCTCCACAAACAACTTGTGCAAATCTTTCCTATATGTCGTGAGGTCTCTCTCTAAGTTTGTAACAATAAGGTAGGAGCGCATTATGAATTTGTTCATCTCATCAGACCATTTTAAGCGCTGCCTCAGTTTGCCTGCCTTAGTGGTCAGTTGAATGTTTGAAACACTTTCGACAGGGGGAGATGACGGCTGTTGGGTTCTCCTATCTGCGTTGTCGGCTGTAGAATTTTCGGGTGACCCGACATGTGCCCGCCTGTTCAGCATCGTGTCACTGGTGGTTCGCCTGCTGTCACGTTCAGCACCAGCTCCAAACGTGCCCCGACGCCCCTCGGGTAGCGTCCTTTTCCGAGGCTCATTATTCTTTGACATTTTCTTCATTATCAATGGGTTGCGTTTTATACCTACTGCCAGGATTTCATTTAGGCCGCCCCTAACATGGGGTACAGACGCCTTTCACAGCCGTCCCTAACATGGAGTACAGACGCTGTTGGCTAGTGCTTATGGCGGCACTGACTCGCCTTGTCACATTGCTGTCTTTGGATATATGTGGCATTTTATAGAGACTGTGGTGCCATCCACAGACCCACCACATCCTGTTAGCAATGCCGCTGTTGGTCCGGGACTGCTTATTCGTCAGGTTGCCCTGCTTATGTCGCAGCTACCCTCCATTTCTAGAGGGCGATCCACTATCCGCCACCTGTGGACCCGTCCGGCCGTAGTCAGCTCTACGTCCTCCTCGAGGCGGATTATTATTATTATTATTATTATTATTATTATTATTATTGCGAAGGATACCAGGGTTCGCTCACTAAATAAAAGCACAACTGAAGCCATCCGTTGCTAATCACTAAGTTTTATAATCTATCAATTTATGCTTTCAGTCCGCCATCACGCTGTACGCCCAATATGTTTGGGTGGGGGTAAATATATACGAGTCCAGAAAAAAATACATACATTTCTTATTATTCACATAGATAAGGGGTAATTTAGGAATACGGGTTTTGACCGTCAGGTGGTCATCATCAGATACTGATCACTAGGGTTGAAGATTAGATTAGATTAGATGTTTATTTATCCATTTTATCAATTACATGTATACAGTACAATTTTGATATATGACTCGTCAGAAATTACATATATAAAATAAAAGAACTTACAGGTATATATTACTAATGTAATAACTATTTATAACTTATTATAAGAACAGATCTTAAGAGATACAATCTTATTGGACAACTATTTACACCTTACTCTATTATCACAATATTAAAACTTAATTCTATAAATACAACAACTTACAGCTAGGTATTACAATTAAAATAGAAAAGTATAGATTTCATCGCTCCTATGCGCTAAGATATTCAACTACAGAGTAAAATCAATGCCACTGCAGATAAACTTTAAACATTCTTTAAAAGTTTTTTATTTTTGGGGCAAATTTTATATACTGGGGTAGTTTATTGTATAATTTAACTCCTGTGTGGAAAGTTCCTTTTTGATATAATTATGGTTGTGTGTGTGAAATATGAATGTTTTGATTTTGTCTTGTGTTATACCTATGAACATCATTGTTTGTTTAAAGAAGAACGTCTTTATTCATTAGATTCTTTTTAATAAACATAATACTTTCAAAGATATGAATGCAGGGCAGTGGGAGAATGTTTAAATCTTTAAACAGAGGTCTACATGATTCTCTAGTGTCTAAGTTTAGATCTATATAAAAGAATAGAATTTTAGTTTTGTTATAGGCTACCTTCCATAGCTTGTCTTGTTATTGTTAGCAATTATGATTCACTGTGAATCTCGTTGTTGAAAAGAGTTATCCTTTTCTATAATGATTTATTACAGGTTTGCGTCTATGTATGAATCTTATGCACTTGTAAATAGGTAAGCGACACAATGTGGTAAATTTGATCATACACAATGATTTCTACCAGGGTTAGGATTACTTATCCATTTGAATAGTCCTGTTCACAGCAATGTCGTTGTATCGGAGTTCAATCGTAGCTAGTCTCCACCCGTCTCACTTAACTTAAGTAACAAAGGTTTGGATAGGCTTCTATTGCCATCTCGTTACAACTAGATAAGGTCTAGTCGAGGCCGAAAGGCCTGGAATACTCCCGAGTGTTCGTTCATTGGCTCTTGGTGGACACCATCTCTGTCCGACGCAAGTCTGTGGTGTGAGGCTATCTATAGACTCGGTAAATAAGAGACTTCAAACCCTACCATTGCCCATCTTTCGTAATTTTCCAATTTTAATTGGAGTCAAATTCCTGGACCTTACAATCCAATAAACGACAGCTGCTTTCTTACAACTCCTTTCTTACCAAAACGTTAAAAACGTTTTTCAAAGCAATTAACGACGCCAACCTCATAAGAGGAGTCAGTGAGAAATGAAATGAATGAAGGATGTCAACTGGTACCGTCCCAGCATTTGCCTGGAGTTGAATTGTGAAACCAGGGAAAACCATTTCAAGGACGGTTGACAGTGGGTTTCGAACCCACGTCTACAAAGTCCACAGATAGCTTGGCCTCATGACCATAGCCAGCGTACTGTAGCTACCGCTGTCGATAAGCTAACATAACAAATATCTATTTTTCTTTAAATGAATACTAGAAATTGGAAAAATGGTTAACAAAAGCTAGTAAGGTTTTGTAAACAACCAAAAAAATGCCATTGTGGGGAAATATCTCGGTTCGCAAAATAAATAACGAGAAATAACCATTTAATCAAAATTTGTGAAAAAAAAGAAGTTCAGTGTAGAATTAATTAGTCTATTTTCATATAACCTACTTATGTTAATTGCCTCTATCAACATACAAAGTTTCAGTTTGATTGCTGTAATATATTCGTAGATATTGAGAAACTTCAAAATATTTCGGATGGTCGCCATGTTGGATTGTTATATATGTAGGCCATAGAGTTATTTTTCAAACTTCAATAGCATGATTAGGACAGAAGAAATAAAAACGTAATTTCAAAATTTCCACAGCCGCCATTTTGAGGATAAGTGAACAATTGAACTAAACTAGATGACAGTGGTTTACAATGTGTATAAACATTTGCTGTACCAAGTTTCACTGCGTTCGAATGGTTAAATCGCGAGAATTGTCTATTTAAATGTTTCAACTTTGCTTAGCATGTTCGTTTTGTAATTAACAGGTTTTGATCACCGTACATACTTTCAAAATGCGATCGTAGTAAACGTATGAATAATGACCCTACACAATAATTGGGTCTAATAATACATAATTCTATGGCCTACGTATTATACAGGGTGTATTTGATATGATGGAAGTCCGTTACACTGGTGATAGAAGAGACTATTCTAAGCTTCCTAGGTAAAAAAATTGTCACCTATCTTGAAATTGATAATTAATCATTAAAAAGTCAATGTTTTTAGTTATTTCAGAAACTAATCAGGCAGAAAGTGGTGCGGCAGGCTGGGGTAAACGAGGCGGAGCCAGGAGAGACGACGCGCGAAGGGGAAGTTGTTACGTAATCGGAGCATTGACCTTACCGGTTGACTTGAGGGGTGGTAGGCTATCAGCTGTTATGAGGATGAGCTCTACCGTCTCGTATGAAAATGTGCATTGCCGTTGTTCTTGTTGTTGTTGTTGACAACGCACGCAATGACTTGGGACGTTAGGACCGGTAGTATTGTGTAGCCTACTTTGTAAGTGTGGAGTTCATTGATTGATGTTCATGTGTAAAATAATTTCGATACTCAGCCCTGATGTATCATTGGCGTCCGTGTCGGACCTTCTGTTGACTAGTTTCTGAAAATACGAAAAACATTCACTTAATGAAATGCAGTGTGACAAAATTCCGACATCCCGTAGTCTGTTCAGAACTAGGCATTTAGGACGGAAGTAAAATACTTGATGTTTTGTTTGAGAGGCTTGGCGATTTTGGTCATTTAGCCCCATGTAGCTGGGTGTGGGTAGAATTTGTGTGATAACCTGTGTTTGGTGGTTTCTGTAGTAATGTGGGTATTTGTAATTCAGGTGAGGATTCGCAAGAAGGCGCCGGCCCTGTGGTGTTGGGGCAGTGCAACTACCTCTCACCTGGAGGCCCTGGGTTCGATTTCTGGCTCCATCAGGGATATTAGAAACTGACGTGAGGACTGGAACGCAGTGCACTAAGCCTCGTGAGGGCAATTGAGTAGCTGTCTGACAGTGAGGCAGTGCCCGAGTCAGGAAAATCAAGATTAATGGCCGAGGGGACCCGATGCACTGACCACGCGTCACCCTAATATCTGCAGGCCAAATGGCTGGACAGCGGTCACTTGGTAGGCCTAGGCCCTCCATGGGCTGCACTGCCAGCGGTTATGATTATTGAGAAGAAGGCGGCCGTGGCCATAAGTTAGGAACAATCCCGACATTTGCCTGGGGTAGAAGTGGGAACCCATGGAAAACTACTTCCAAGATTTAATACTAGTAAGGTACCACATGCTCATATTGTGAATTGTCCAATCCCATCTCCAGCCCTCGGGTGGCCATAAACTGGAGACGGGGGGGTGTTGATTTATTGGTCAATCAACAATGTACATACATATGAAAATACACGAAAATGAAAATAAAATACAAATACATTGTTATAATACAGTGTTATAATAATAATAATAATAATAATAATAATAATAGTCTAATAATAATAATAATAATAATAAGAGTCAGCATGTGTAGTTCTGGTGGAACAGTGCTAACCTTCCCGAGGGTGCGATCTACGTTCAGTCATATAGTAAATGAATGGGATCTAATACGATCATCTCCATGGATTTCATGGCACATACAAGAAATCCTTCGTACATTAAAGTCTGGAAACTCGACATACCAAAAAGAAACATAAAAGAAGTTAGTGTGTCTAAATGCCTATTATTACTATTATTAGTATTATTAATATGTTTATTACAGTTGTTGCACTATCTTCACACAAAGATAGACCAACCGTTCCTTAAATTAATTTACCAAATCTTTAGGATTTCTATTTTCTATGCATAGTCCATGAAGCTGGCAAAATCCTAGACAGATCCACCATCACTAGTCATGTAGCCACTCCCCATGAAGGTGTGAATCAGCTGTTCAAAGGCTCGGTTTGTGTATTTCAATGTCATTGGCAGACAAGGCGAGGAGGTCACTCAACTGCAGACTCTAGTCAACATTCCTCAGCGTAGGAGGGGAGGGCGACGGGGAGAAGTCAGCTCTGCTGCTGAGGGGAACGAAGTGAAAGCCCGTTTCCAAGACATTGACCGACAATTTTTGTGATTTAATTCCACCTACACTAATTAATATCCGACTTAATTTCATGAAGATATTTGCTTAGAATACCATCTTCTATCACCAGTGTAAAGGACTTCCATCATATCAAATACACCCTGTATAAGAACCCAACATGGCGACCATCCGAAATATTTAGACGGTTCTCAATATCTACTAATATATTACGACAATAAAATTGAAATTTTATGTGTTAACAAAGGCTATTAACATATGTTCACCTATTGGACTTTCAGTAACCCAGTGGGCACAAATTCAACATGGCGGCGTGCGAAATTTAAATATTTTAAAGGACGATTCTCGCGATTTAACCATCTGAGCGCAGTGAAACTTGGTACGGTAAATGCTTATACACATTTTAATCTACGGACATCTAAATTATTTCAATTGTTTTCATAACCACAAGATGGTGTCTGTGCGAAATTTTAAAATCCCATTTTTATTTCTTGTGTCCAAATCATGCGATTGAAGTTTGAATAATAAACCTACGCAATAATTTTCATCCAATAGTAAATAACTCCATGGCCTGCATAATTACATAACAATCCAACATGGCGACTATCCGAAATATTTAGACGGTTCTCAATACCTACGAATATATAACAGCAATCGAACATGTTGTTAGAGGCAATTAACATAAGTGGGAGATATGAAATTAGTCTATTTAGCTCTTCACGGAACTACTAGTTTGGATTTGGATTTTCTCCTCAACCTTGATTCATTACCAATCAAGTGTCAACCATAGCTCAACCAAAAGTAGTACATCATTTTGGTATTATATTTTATGTATTCGTATTCTCGTGAAAATACACTCAACGCTCGAAAAATGATCATTAAAATGCAGGTAGAAGAGGGAAACAGGAAAATGTGCGCCTATAAGTCAAGCAGGACCTGAGATATGTTGGTTACTACCATTTGCTATCTAAGTAAAAGGGCCTTACTGGCCGCTTTCTGGCCTGTTGACCAATTGGGGCTGACTAGGGCGCTGCCGCACGCCTTTTTCACCAGCCAGCATAAATGGGCCCTGACCAGCTGCTTATATGATGGAAATCCCTCTGGCACTACCTTGAATGGTGGAGATCTGATCACAGATACTAGTTCGTGATGCGATGGTAACATTCTCCACGATCACTCTTGAATTCAAAACTCAGCCAATAAATTATTTTTTTGTCTAAACATGATAGTGTTTGCAGCCATTTTTCAGTGTTGCCTTAGTAAACAAATGTTTGGTGCTTTTCAGTCGGTGAACATGATTTACCCATATGAGATGGATTATTCCCTAATCCTGAAAAAAAATGTCACGAGATTAATAAATACACTTGAATGACCAGTTTCGATCGTCAAGCGATCATCATCAGATCCATTACACTTAGGCTATAAAATCTATGTCTGAAAGTATGGGTGAAAATATTTACAATATATACAATTATTTAGTTGCAGTATTATCGAGATAATGCAACTCGTCAATATTTGTTAGTTGTGGTCTATGTGATGTTTTGTTAAAATACTGGAAGTGGTGATTGACCTCCAGAATTTGCTTGTTTGGAGTGAATATGTGGTTGTTGTGAATGGTCAATTCTGATTGTACTGTATTGTACAGGCTACTTATCTGATTAGCTTCTTGCGCGGTCCTGTTGAGAGCAGTTCACTTGGACACTTATTGCACTCGACTGACTGGAAATTCCTGTGTGTGAGGGTCTATTATCTCGCTGTGCTGTTCCCCCTCACCGCATTCCTAAGTGCAGTGTGCACCTGGTGCAAGTGTGCCTGTAGTTATTAATCTCATGTAATTTGTTTCGGGATTAGTGAATAACCCATTACATTTGGGTACAATCGTGTTGACCGACTGAAAAGCACCAAACTTTTGTTTTCATCTAAAGTTGGAACGGGATACATTCAACCTCGCGAGGAAGAACTGAGAAGAGTTATGTTTGATTCCCACCTCAGTCGTTCTAGAATCGTCTTCACCAGTTAAATCTGATATGGTCACTAACCTAAAGCTAAGGTCGCTCAACCTCAATCCTTCCTTCAATATGAAATGCATACACTGCTACTGACGCCACAGTAACAAAGGTTATCATACAAATTCTACTCACTTCCAAACAAACGGGACTGTTGGTCATCATGGACATGCCTCTGAATGAAACATCAACAACTGTTCAAACATCGAACTTCGATCCTTCCAATCCGGAAGCTGGTGTTTTATCCACTCCATCACACTCATGGTCGCTATTCTGGTTGGATGGTAGGTTCTTAAGTTTAGGGGCTGCGACAACGCGGTCATGTTGCCCCGTGCACTTTGGGTGTGTGTAGAATCTGTCTGATAACCGGTGTTAATTGTGATGACTGTATTAGTGTGTGTATCTGTTTTAATTCAAGTAAGGACTGCAGACGATCAATTTTCAAGTAGTTCCTACTTTTGCCGCCAAACGCCACCGTCAACGACTACTAGTTCAGAAATTAGCTACCAGACGTCACCGCAGTCGGCTCTTGGCAACGAACGTAGGGACCTAAGAGCGTTGTTTACATTCTTAGACCTATATAATTTATCTTCACACAGGTGTAATTAGTGGAAGGTTCTTTAGCATGCCATAAATCTATGACATGGGACCACCGGCTTTACTTCCCTTCCGAAGGAAGGCATACTGAGGGATTTTTAACGCTCTTAAAAAATCCGACGACTTCGGCCGGGTTTGAACCCGCAATCCTGGGCATAGAAACTCAGCATGCTACTGTACCAACTACGCCACTGAAGCAGCCGGTCGCTGTTCTATTATAATGAATGTAGCCCTACAACTGTACATTGGTCAACGACGTCAGTATTCCTGCCTCAGTGTTTCAGCAGATGTTAGCCATCAAACTCGAGTTTGTCGCAGAAACTTTTTGTTCTATCTTACAACACTGATCTGTTTACAATCAGCGACACACTGTAAGCTGTCCGCCTCGTTGCGTAGTGGCTAGCACTCGGGGCAGTCATCCGAAGCCTGGGTTTGATTCCCGGCTCTGCTAAGAAATTAAATCTGGTCTGAGGACTCAGCCTCGTGAGGCAAAAGTGAGAAGAGGCGGGTTCGATTTCCACCTGTGCCATCCTGGAAGTGGATTGTCGTGGTTTCCCACTTCTACTCCAGCAAAAGCATAGATGGTTCCGAACTTAAGACCACGGATGCCTCCTTCCAATACTCATCTGAATTTCAAATACACATAGACAGCCAACACAGTAACACAGGTTTTCAGACAAATTCAGCATACACACAAGTACACGGGTCTACATGAACAGATAGTTGCAAGGCCTCTAAATGAATCAACAGCAACACTGTAAGCAAGGACTTTTACGCAATAGGTACAGCACCAGGCGTGTTCGTGTTTTAATGGGATGACGAGAAGTGGCTAGTGCGTTACTTATCGTTGTTCCAGGTTTCAAGCTGCTAGGTCATCTGCCCTTCTTAACACATATACAATTATGCAAATTTAGAATTTTTAGCCTATTTTCAATTTTGAAAAAAAAAAAAGGCTTATGAAATCACCTTTTGTCCGTGTGTCTGTGTGTGCTGGAGCGATTTCAATGAAACTCGGTAGGTTCATAACACTATTCCGGGCAACCCCGACCGTGACCTTCTAATTGTGTTACGTCTCACCAATCCAACATGGCGGCTATGCGAATTATTTCACCAGCATTCAATATCTCCGAACCTATTCCCGATATCACCCTGTGATTGATTATAATGATAAAGGAAACTACTAGAAGTTCACCAATGTGACTTTTGAAAAACTGGTAACTACAAAACCAACATGGCGAACAAGCGAATTTGCGACTTTTAAATAGATGTTTCTCGCGATTTAACCAAACAAAATCAATAAAACTAGGTACAGTATATGTTTATACACATTGTAATGCACCGAAATCTAACTTCGTTCAATTGTTTACATAACCACAAGATGGCGGCTGTGCGAAATATTTCACCGGCATTCTATATCTCTGAAACTATTAGCGGTAACACCCTGAAATTTTGTACGGAGATAAAGGGCACTACTGGAAGTTCATCTATAAGATTTTCAAAAACAGGATAACTACAAAACAAACTTGGCGGCCAAGCGAATTCAAAAATTTTAAATAGACCATTCTCGCGATTTAATTTTTTAAACGCAATGAAATCTGGTACAGAATTTTTTTATACACATTGTAATGCACTTGTATCTAATTTAGTTCAATTGTTTACATAACCTCAAGATGGCGGCTGTGCGAATTTTAAAATTAAGTTTTTAATTCTTGTGTCGTAATCATGCGATCGAAGTGAAAGTTTGAATAATGAACCTACGCAATAATTTTCCGTTAATGGTACTGTACATGACTCTATGGTCTATACATTTAACAATCCAACATGGCGACCATCCGAAATATTTAGACGGCTCTGAATATCTAGGAATCTGTTATAGCAATCAAACTGAATTTTTTACGTTCATAGGGGCTATGAACTTAAGTTCACCTATTGTACCCATTCGTCATCATATTGAACATGTGTTCGTATCCCAGCTAACTCACGGTCTTTCGAGGCATGGGGCGTTCAACCCACTATACGACCACATATTCAGGATTTGAGTCTATCAGGTGACTACTCTACTTGAAAGAAACAACATATTCCTAAGTATAACATTTAATGGTACTAATTCATGGCAAAACAAAACATAAAACACAAAAAAACTATTTTACACTTATTTCCCACAACAAAAATCAAAACTATCTGTGAGTCTCTTGTCATCAAGATTGGTGCTCCACCGCACTCATATCTAACCTATACATCCTATTGTTGATACTCTTTGACATTTCCGAGTGTCCATATTGTTCTTCACGTGGCACAATTCAACACAAATTGGAATATCACAACACAACAAACACAAATTACATTTAAATGACATTAAATATGCAATTATTAAACATTTATCTGTTTTACACGGAACATTTACTTTAAATAACATTGATTCATTAGCTAGTGCCTTGTTTAATAAGTGTTGTCTTTCCGCGCGTACCATATTCTTTTCCCATAAGTTTCAAACGCTGAAGTGGTACACTTTCCCATCCAAAATACACATAGTTATAGATATTTTATAGCTTCACCATACAACGATTTTCTGGGTCTGATCAAAACATTATCGTTACAAACGAGTCATATCATTCAAATTATGCGACCCGTATGAATAACTTAGCATGACCTGGGTAAATACTCTTTACAAAAATGCTTCTATTTATTTGGTGCAGTTAGTTTCTCCTCGGAGAATAACTTGGCCAAATGTTATCCGATTACTTCATTCCAACATTACATATGTATGGAAACAGTGCATCTAATTCAATTGATACCATCATATCAAGCACATCTTAATTACTTTTCGAAATATCGAGATTATTCAGTGTCCCACTATAATTTTAAATTAAAGGATCTGGTTTATTGTCCTCCTTTAGCGTGAACAATGGATTTGTCACGGGCCGTCCTATGCAAGATGGCTGCCGGGTTAGGGGATTATACCTGCTACCCCGCCCGACTTCCCACACGGCCATGTGTTCACTCAATGGTTCAGTTGTGCTAGAGGTAGCCTGAATGGATCGTGTCATTACGAATTGAGTCAATCTAATTATTTAATACCTACACTTAGAGTATTTAATGGGCTAATATCGGCTCCTAATTACTATTCAAGGCAAGGGATAAATCACAAAATAGCTTCGCCGTTCTATGGTCGTAATCAGTGGCATTGGGTGCGTCTCAGCTGAGTTTCAAATTGTTATCTCACTGGACGGGCATGCATATAACTAGAGGAAATCCACGTTTCATTCACGAGGAACCATTTGTCTTACCTCTCAGGGCAGATCAATTAATATATCGGCCTACCTAGGGTGCCTAGCAGTTATCCCTGGTGGCGAAAACTCTGCTAACAGTGGATACAGACAGACTATGTCCCAACTCTGTTGCGAATACACATGTATGCTCTAAGGCAATACTATATCGTAGCTTCGAAGATTAGCCGACTAGATTCGACAACGCGCGAACTATTTTCGGATGATCCCCGCAACTTATTGACGTAAATCTCTTGATTCTACGTTACATGCTCGCTGATCGCGGCTCAAACAATATTTCTTACAGATGACTCAATTCCTAAAGCACTCACGTCCTCTATACATTTACTCATAAGCCAAAGTTCTACGTAGCTCCAAAACAAGTATAAATTTACTGGTATACATTGACTACCTTAATGGCTCTCAAATACAACCCTGTAGAATATATCATAATAAAACATATATTTAACATTTCAATGCCACTGAAAAACGCTCTTTATCTCGATATTTATCTTTCTTTCTTACTTTTCACAATAACACAACATTCTTACACTAGATATGACACATTTTGCCCGTACTATAGGCCTGACATGCCGATTTATATATTTATTATTGTTACCGACCCCAGATTATTATTATTATTATTATTTAACGTTACCGTTACTTTCATCAATGTCTTACGCCTGAATGGTCCTAAGCTTGTCTTACTCAAAGCCATATTTTTACCAAAATACGAGGGATGTGATCTCGTACACAAATGACTGTTAATTCTTAATCGTCGAGGAAATGATTCGTTGTATGGTGAGCTATTAAATGATATCAACATATTAGATCTGTACTCACTTTTATTCTCGCTGGATTAGTCCAGCATGACAGCCATTCGCCCGCCATAATGCTTGCTTTAAGCCATCATGATATTTTTCACACGACACATTGCATAGAATTTACACAAGATAATTATATATTTCACTACTGGCATTTTAACTTTAACACAATACACATTCTATTACCATATAAACATATACACTTTTAAAGATCACTGTAACATAACATTATACACAATTTTCACACACGGAACATTGATCGCATTCCCACTATTGCCTGACCTCAGAGATGCGATGCAGCTAAATCTTCACCACCGCTGGTCTCTTTGAAAGTCTATCTTGCGTGTGTGTGTTCGTCTCCCGTCACCTACAGTTTATGTCTCCTCTACTGCAAAGTTGTTCAATCCTAGATCACAACTACTTGTGATGCCTTCCAGGTTCCCGTAACTGTAGTGTTCATTACAATAGTATGTGTTATTTTACCTATGATAACACTTCCTGTGGTAATGTTCTTTGTCTGTAAACATCATCCTAAAATATCTCTACGCTGTACTGATTCTATACTCGGGTATACTGTTGCTTATACGTCTGCTGTAGACTAATTATCATATAATACAGAATTACTGTTATTAAGCTGCATGGTGCGCCTTTCATTGTTCATTGCTAATACACTTGAGCGTCAATACTTTATAAATTCCGCGCACTTTCTTGCGTGATCCGACATCGTGTCACCCCACGAGTTGAGTCAAGAAGAACTGACTCTCTGCTTCAGCTTCCCCCATATAAAGCTTCCTGATGAAAAGTAGTTCACTGGATTTCTAGGAGCGACTGTCTTCTTAAAATAATACGTTTTCAGACAAAGTGAAGTGTGATCCTGATTCGTCTATTCATGGAGGTTCCAAATCCACTCGCGTGCAGGCAATTGCTTCGGCCAATTAATTATGATTAATTGCTTTCTTCCATGGCGTCATAATGCTACTCCGGTTCTTCCCCTACTGCTACATTACAAATCCTGACTCTGCCGCGGATTAGGTCTGTGCATAAGCTCCTTTATAGATGCAGGCTTTAATTTAGGCGTGTAGACACTCCTAAATTATCTTTCCTAGAATACATGCATCTGGGTGTAAGTTTCATCTCAATTCATTGCTCCATTTGGCCGTAATTAATTAATTTCTGTGGGCGACCACCCCCACTCCGCTTCTCTGCCTTGTAAGACTGTGGTTCCCAAAGCCATTAATCTTTGGTTGCTCCCCCAGTGCAGACGAAAAATAGTTCCTTGGCGTCACCTAGTAACGCCCCCTCGCTAACCACGATTTGTCAACTGTCAAGTTGGCCGGATTTCTTGAGCTCTTATCATCTTAAACGTACATGGGCTTGTATTTTCTGCAATAATCCACCTTTAATGCTATAATATTCCCGATCTGGCCGTGAAATCATGCTGTTATAATTATATACAGTTATAACTCATTGTTTCTCGGGTTCCCTGTGGCTGTTCCCCCTCAGAGATCAATGGTTCGATTCTTCGCAGAATCATGGGCCTGGTCTTCCTTGTGATAAAGACCCCGGTTCGATGCTAGTCAGCCGTGTCCCATTGGGCACAACTTTCCCCTGCTAAGTTCGAAAAATTCATTTTACAAGTGAATTCTTTCGAGCCTCCTGACTGCATCGACTTTGCAGACAGTGTTTACGTTAGGCAGTCAATGCTCCCGGGCAGTGGGTCGTCTCGTTCCCCCACTCCTCTATGTCTGCCGTCTCGTATTTCGTTGTTTTCTTTCCTTAGCACTTCATTCATCGCTTGGAGCTCTCTTGCTGCTTCCCGTAACTGGTCATAAAGCTCTTCCTACTGACAGCTGCATTCTTTCGTCGTTCCCCCTGGGTCTACGAGCTGGCTGTCTTGTTTCCTTTCAATCTGATGTAGGCTTTTCTGAGGACTCTCCGCGTGCATATATAATGACTCCCCGTACATTTGGGTAAGCATGGCTTGCTCTCCTTTGATTTCATACTCCTCCGGTGGACTATACAATTTGAGCTTGGCAGCGTTTACCATTACTGCTTTGCCTGTTTCTTCATCTTTAATTCTGTAGGCATTATTTTGCAAATCCCTTATATTTAGATAGAGCCCGTGGTAGTTATGTTGAAACTTTTTGTATTTGGCAAATATCGCATGTCCTGATTGTATTTCTGACTGTATCTCTCAGTTTTGGCCAAATAAATGCTTCTTTCAGCAGGGCAACAGACCTGTCTACGCCAGGGTGGCCAAAACCTCTGTGTGCCAACCATACTAATCTTCTCTGCAATGCTGGCGGAATAACAATCCTGGGTCGAGTGTGATCTGCACCGCTCCATTTGGGTAGCATCTGGTTAAACCATAGATATTCCGTTGATAGTGCCTCGGCTTCTACATACATCGGGGTTCCTCTGACAAACTTTCCCTCGAAGTAATTAATCATCAACCGTATCCAGGGATCTTCACGTTGAAAAAACGGTGATGTTCCTTAGATCATCTAATGTCTTCTGGTCTCTATCTTCTATGTCGATAGCTAGAGCTTCCACTTCATCAGCTGTCGGGTATCTGCTTAGCAAGTCAGGTATAATGCTGTCCTTCCCCGGGCAATACTCGATTTCCACTTGAAATTGCTGTATATACAATGACCACCTCATCAATCTTTGACTTGACAAGTCAGTTTTCAACAGGAATGTTAGGGCTTTATGGTCCGTTCTCAACACAATTCTGAACCCATAAATGACCTTTCGCCAATACTTTAAAGCATATAGTATTGCGAGTAATTCAATCTCCGTGACCGTATAATTCTTTTCATTAGATTTCAATCTTCTGCTTATGAATGCGATATAAGTTTTCTCTTCTGGCCTGTCCACATTTTCCTGGTAGAGCATCGCCCCAATGCCTATAAGTGATGCGTCAGTCTGAATAATAAATTTCTGGGTGTAGTCTGGATATCCCAACTTAACATAATCTAAAAGCATCTGTTTAGATTTCACGAAGGCTTCCTCGCATTTTCCAGTCCATCGCCACCTTCCCCCTTCCTTCAATAAATCTTGGAGTGGTGCCACGGTCTCGTGTATTTCGGGCAATGGCTCGAAAAGAATCCAATAACGCCTAGGTATTGCTTGACGTTACTCACCTTCGTTGGTCTCGGGAAATGTTTAATGAGCTCCAATTTCCCCAGATTTGGCCTAACTCCTTGCGCATCTATTACATGGCCTAGGAATTTAACTTCTTTCTGACCATAGTTAGATTTCTTCAGATTGACCTTAAAGTTAGCCTGACTTAGGTCATCCAATAACTTGCGTAGATCTCTGATATGTTCTTCCACTGTTTCTGATGTTAGCAGGATATCATCTACATAGCTTATGGTTGTTGCTTTTACTTCTTCAGACAGGTTTCTATCAAGCGCTCGTATCAACGCTGAACCTGCTGTTTTCAAACCAAATGGGAGACGCAAAAACGAGTATGTATGCTGATCGAATAAGAAACCGGTTAATAAGCTTATTTTCTCCTCCAGTGCAAGATGGTGAAAGCTTGCAGTGATGTCAAGATTTGTGAATACAGTCTTTCCTTTGAATCTTCTGAGGATCTCCATTACGGGTGGCACTTGGTCAAATTCCGGTATAACCTTGGAATGCAAATTTCGCAAGTCCAGGCATATCCTTACACTTCCGTCCTGTTTAGGTACAACTACCAGTGGTCTGACATAAGGTGTGGCCGTCTTTACAATGACGCCTGCCTCCAGCATCTCCCGTATTGCTTCCTTGACCTTTAAATAGTGCTTCTCGGCTACTGGGTAAGGCTTTTGTCTGAATGGCGTCCAGTCACTAACTTGGAACGCATATTGGAAATTCTTGATTCGGCCAGGTCTCGAATCGAAGACTCCTTTATATTCAAATAACAGTTCCCTTAACATCTGCTTGTGCTCTGGACCAATTTTAGCTTCCTCTAGCTTTTCTTCAAGGCATTCTCCGAATTTTGGTTCGAGGTCCTTTTCAATGTCTGCGGCCAGTGTTGCCAACTCTCCCTCGATGTCTTCTGTTGTCAATACTGCATCCCCTGTCATATCTCCGTATGTATGCCATACGTACTCTTCTGGTCTCGTTTCACTATGTTTTAATGAGATCTCTAAATTCTCATTTTCCTCACTCACGCGAAACATAACAATGTCTTGTGAGGGATCTATTATGACCTTATATTCTCTTATGAAATCCGCGCCAACAATAATGTTAAAAGGCAGCTTATTCACAAGTAGGAAGCTCAGTGAAAATATAGAGTTCTCTATCTGCAAATCTAAAAATACTTGGTATTTGCATATCATTACTTTATCTGGTATCACGCCTTTTATCTTCACGCTTGAAATTGGTATTTTCAATACGTGGATTTTACTTTGGATTTCATTATACAGCGCCTGGGTAATTAAACATACAGTCGAGCCAGTGTCTAGAAGACTCCTTATCTTCATGCCTGCGATGTTCCCTTCTTACAGTGATCGGCCCTTCCTCTCGGTCTTCAATGAGTTCCTCAAGTTTAGCATTCCAGTTAACCACATTCACTGTATTCCACCCTGCATTTATCTCTCCTTTTTGGTCATTTAATTTTGGTGTTTTTTTCTATTGCTCCATTTCTTGTGGAGTTCTTCTGTCTGTCTTCGTGCTGTTGAAGTTCCAGACTCTTTGCTCCGTCTTCATTCATATAGATGTCGGGTGACCTTGCATTTTTAATTGCTTCATCCCAATGCACTTGCGATTTTCTGTTATCATCTCCACGCTCCTCCATATACCTTAATGATGCGTGATAACGTTCTTCTGCTTCATCGTCGAAACCGCGACTCTTTTCTTGGGATCTCCAGTCTCAATTATTCCCATCTCGGCCGTAATTTCTCCTGTTATCAGGCTGTTGATTTCTTGTATCGCGCTGATCCCAGGTTTTTCTTCCTCGGTGTCTGCGGTTCGATCTTCCTCTGTACGCTGGCCTCCAATTCTGGTTTTCCCTTTCTTCTCGTTGCCAGTCTGACTTCTCAGTTTCTGTGCTAGTAGATTTACTTTTGGTCTGCGCCCTAGTCGGTTCGGTTGGTGCAATAGTCATGTGGAATTGTTCCATGTTCCGACTCTGCCTCATATGCTGCGTTGTGGTGAGATCGAGCTGTCTGAGTACCTCCTCCATCTCAATCGCTGTCTTGGCGTTTGCCGAGATTAATAGTCCTTGCACTTCATATGGTAATTGCTTAACTACCGCTAGACAAAAGTCTAGTTCTCGAGGCGTTCCGTCAAGCTCTCTGAAACGGCATAATTGTGCTATAAAAATTCAGCATATTTCGTTGGATTATTTGTACTATAGCGTGTGGAGTACAAGTCCAATCTTAGATTCTGCTGGATGTTTGCATCCCAGTAACCTTCTTAAAAATTCCTGGCGGAATTCTTCTACTGTGTCAAACGTGTAACGAAAACTTCTGAACCATCAGGCATATTCACCTTCAGTCAGTTTTTCGATAGCTCTTAATCTTCGCTCTGGCGGTACCTTTGTGTCATTTAAGTTTTCGGAAACCTCTTTGAGCCAGTATTTGGGTGTCATATTTGAGTTACTCCCAGAATACTTTCTCGGTTTCTCGTCATTAGCCCTTACAACAGTGACTATCTGATTTTGTACTGCATTTTCATGCGGTGTGGACATAGCAATAGGTATACCAGGTGTGGTATACGGGCTGTCACTTGGCATGGCTGTATTTCTCGGAGTGGGCTATACCTCTATATCTGCACATCTATTTCTCATATTTTCGTCTATGATTCCTTCATTAGATCTAGGATTTCGCAATATGGACTCCTCGTATGCGATCATTCTGGTTTCCATTTGGCTGTGCCTGTTTTCCGCTCTTTCTAAACGAGCTAATACTTCTCGTTCTATTTTCTTCAGGCGATCACGATTTTCTTCTGCCATAGAAAAGATCTTCTCCTTGTCAACTTTAAGGCTTTCTTTTATATGAGAAATTTCCCCCGCTAAACCTTGTCTTACTTCGGCAAGCGTTTTATCACTGGCTTCATTTTTCAAACCCTCTCGAAGTTCCAACTCTTCTCGTAAACCTGTAACCTATTTCTGGATGTGACAGTGCATATTGGAGATTTCGGTCCTTATTTTGGTAATTTCTCCCTGGTCCTCATCTTGCCTTTTATGAATGACTGCTAGATCGTTTTGAGTTTGTTCTAACTCTTTTTGGACTTTTCCAACCTGCGTCTTCATATTCATGGTTATTCACTTATTCTCTTTAGCAGAAGTTTTTATTTCACTGATCTCAAGGATATTCTGATCCTGCTTCCTTAATGCTTCATCTACAGCTTTTGCGTAGCCTGCCATACATTTACTCCATTTTTCGTCGCTATCTTCAAGCCTTTGATCAACGGTCTGAGTGAACGTAATAAACTGCTCTTCCTGCCGCTTAGTGTTCGCTTAGTTCTGATTCTGAATATCTTTAAGCTCTACGGACATATCGTTTAATCTATCATTGACCTCATGTTGCTATTCTCTGCACACTTGCAGATTATGCTCGAGCTTTACCTCTATTGACTCAAAGCGTTTGTCGTTATTTGCTTGCATCTCTGAAATCACACTAACAATCTTTTCAGTTACCTATTGTTTAATAGATTCTTTAACATCATCAATTTTTTTATTGACCTCTAATAAATTTTAATCTAACTGAGTGTTTACCGTAGCTAACATCTGGCTCACCTCGGTTTGATTAGTCTCTAACTGAGTATTTACCGTAGCCAACATCTGGCTCATTTCATTCTGATTAGCATCTAGCTGGTTGTTTACTGTATCCAATCTACCCGTTATTTCATCTTGAAATGCCTTAGTATCTTCCCTACTCTTGGCATGAGTAGTATCAAAATGTTCCTTCAACTCTGCGATACATTTTAGTACCCCTTCAGTACCAGCCATCCTGTCTTTCTTATCTTTGAGATATAGGCGGTCCATTGCTGTGCATGCTGGTGCGTTATATTGGGAAAAGAATTCCGATGTCGCGTAAACAACAACATTCATTTTAGCACAGTGCTGTGACCACCTAAGGAATGGGTTTAGATCCTCGTATCCGTCTGTACATTAACTCGTCTGACAAATCCTGAATAATAATGTCTAATGTCTGAGTATCACCTAAACAGACTAAATATACTATAATTGTTTTCCCCCATGGAAACCATACTATTATTATGGGGTTTTCAGAATCCCATAAGCCTTCAGGTTCTCTGGGCGCCATGATAAATAAGGTAGATGGCTGCCCCATTGCAAGACATCAGCCAAGTTCTGACTTATTAGTAAAACCGTCCAGGGAGTGGTTTTATTGCTGAATGCCCCACGCTGGGCCAAGCCATGATAAATAATGTAGAGGATCATGCTTACCATGTTTTGCCCCACTCACGGGCGACATGATAAATAATGTTGATCATTGCATTTACATTTACATTTAAGCATGCCTCATGGAGGATTATCAACATTTATTTCGAACGTGAAAACTTATTAACTATGGGACGCGGCCTTTTTCTAATATACCCTAGCTTTGCTGCTATACTTGCCTCTACCATTTAATACCTTGGCCGACTCTTATTAGTACCTGTGACTCAATCCTAGTACATTAACATGTCCTCCATGTACCCATTCGTCATCATATGGAACATGTGTTCGTATCCCAGCTAACTCACGGTCTTTCGAGGCATGGGGCGATCAACCCACTATACGACCACATATTCAGGATTTGAGTCTGTCAGGTGAATACTCTACTTGAAAGAAACAACATATTCCTAAGTATAACATTTAATGGTACTAATTCATGGCAAAACAAAACATAAAACACAAAAAAAACTATTTTACACTTATTTCCCACAACAAAAATCAAAATTATCTGTGAGTCTCTTGTCATCAAGATTGGTGCTCCACCGCACTCATATCTATCCTATACATCCTATTGTTGATACTCTTTGACATTTGCGAGTGTCCATATTGTTCTTCACGTGGCACAATTCAACACAAATTGGAATATCACAACACAACAAACACAAATTACATTTAAATGACATTAAATATGCAATTATTAAACATTTATCTGTTTTACACGGAACATTTACTTTAAATAACATTGATTCATTAGCTAGTGCCTTGTTTAATAAGTGTTGTCTTTCCGCGCGTACCATATTCTTTTCCCATAAGTTTCAAACGCTGAAGTGGTACACTTTCCCATCCAAAATACACATAGTTATAGATATTTTATAGCTTCACCATACAACGATATTCTGGGTCTGGTCAAAACATTATCGTTACAAACGAGTCATATCATTCAAATTACGCGACCCGTATGAATAACTTAGCATGACCTGGCTAAATACTCTTTACAAAAATGCTTCTATTTATTTGGTGCAGTTAGTTCCTCCTCGGAGAATAACTTGGCCAAATGTTATCCGATTACTTCATTCCAACATTACATATGTATGGAAACAGTGCATCTAATTCAATTGATACCATCATATCAAGCACATCTTAATTACTTTTCGAAATATCGAGATTATTCAGTGTCCCACTATAATCTTAAAATAAAAGGATCTGGTCTATTGACTTCCTTTAGCGTGAACAATGGATTTGTCACGGGCCGTCCTATGCAATATGGCTGCCGGGTTAGTGGATCTTACCTGCTACCCCGCCCGACTTCCCGCACGGCCATATGTTCACTCAATGGTTCAGTTGTGCTAGAGGTATCCTGAATGGATAATGTCATTACGAATTGAGTAAATCTAATTATTTAATACCTACACTTAGAGTATTTAATGGGCTCATATCGGCTCCTAATTACTATTCAAGGCAAGGGATGAATCACAAAATAGCTTCGCCGTTCTATGGTCGTAATCAGTGGCTTTGCGTGCGTCTCAGCTGAGTTTCAAATTGTTACAGACAGGCTCTGTCCCAACTCAGTTGCGAATACACATGTATGCTCTAAGGCAATACTATATCGTAGCTTCGAAGATTAGCCGACTAGATTCGACAACGCGCGAACTATTTTCGGATGATCCCCGCAACTTATTGACGTAAATCTCTTGATTATACGTTACATGCTCGCTGATCGCGGCTCAAACAATATTTCTTACAGATGACTCAATTCCTAAAGCACTTACGTCCTCTATACATTTACTCATAAGCCAAAGTTCTACGTAGCTCCAAAACAATTATAAATTTACTGGCATACATTGACTATCTTAATGGCTCTCAAATACAACCCTG
Source organism: Meconema thalassinum (assembly GCA_946902985.2). Lineage (NCBI taxonomy): Eukaryota > Metazoa > Arthropoda > Insecta > Orthoptera > Tettigoniidae > Meconema > Meconema thalassinum. The sequence goes on along the minus strand of OX336391.1, from coordinate 128,952,682 downwards.
TAGAATATATCATAATAAAACATGTATTTAACATTTCAATGCCACTGAAAAACTCTCTTTATCTCGATATTTATCTTTCTTTCTTACTTTTCACAATAACACAGCATTCTTACACTAGATATGACACACTTTGCCCGTACTATAGGCCTGACATGCCGATTTATATATTTATTATTGTTACCGACCCCAGATTATTATTATTATTATTATTTAACGTTACCGTTACTTTCATCAATGTCTTACGCCTGAATGGTCCTAAGCTTGTCTTACTCAAAGCCATATTTTTGCAAAAATACGAGGGATGTGATCTCGTACACAAATGACTGTTAATTCTTAATCGTTGAGGGAATGATTCGTTGTATGGTGAGCTATTAAATGATATCAACATATTAGATTTGTACTCTCTTTCATTCTCGCTGGATTAGTCCAGCATGACAGCCATTCGCCCGCCATAATGCTTGCTTTAAGCCATCATGATATTTTTCACACGACACATTGCATAGAATTTACACAAGGTAATTATATCTTTCACTACTGGCATTCTCACTTTAACACAATACACATTATATTACCATATAAACATAAATATTTTTTAAGATCACTGTAACATAACTTTATACACTATTTTCACACACGGATCCTTGATCGGATTCCCACTATCGCCTGACCTCAGAGATGCGATGCAGCTAAATCCTCACCACCGCTGTTCTCCTTGAAAGTCTACCTTGCGTGTGTGTGTTCGTCTCCCGTCAGCTACAGTTTATGTCTCCTCTACTGCAAAGTTGTTCAATCCTAGATCACAACTACTTGTGATGCCTTCCAGGTTCCCGTAACTGTAGTGTTCATTACAATAGTATGTGTTATTTTTCACATGATAACACTTCCTTTGGTTATGTTCATTGTCTGTAAACATCATCCTAAAATATCTCTACGCTGTACTGATTCTATACTCGGGTATACTGTTGCTTATACGTCTGCTGTAGACTAATTATCATATAATACAGAATTACTGTTATTAAGCTGCATGGTGCGCCTTTCATTGTTCATTGCTAATACACTTGAGCGTCAATACTTTATAAATTCCGCGCACTTTCTTGCGTGATCCGACATCGTGTCACCCCACGAGTTGAGTCAAGAAGAACTGATTCTCTGCTTCAGCTTCCCCCATATAAAGCTTCCTGATGAAAAGTAGTTCACTGGATTTCCAGGAGCGACTCTCCTCTTGAAATAATACGTTTTCAGACAAAGTGAAGTATGATCCTTATTCGTCTATTCAAGGAGGTTCCAATTTCACTCGCGTGCAGGCAATTGCTTCGGCCAATTAATTATGATTAATTGTTTTCTTCCATGGCGTCATGATGCTACTCCGGTTCTTCCCCTACTGCTACATTACAAATCCTGACTCTGCCGCGGATTAGGTCTGTGCATAAGCTCCTTTATAGATGCAGGCTTTAATTTAGGCGTGTAAACACTCCTAAATTATCTTTCCTAGAATACATGCATCTGGGTGTGTTTCATCTCAATTCATTGCTCCATGCCCCAGTGCAGACAAAAATAGTTCCTGAGCCTCACCTAGTAACGCCCCCCGCTAACCACGATTTGTTAACTGTCAAGTTGGCCCGATTTCTTGAGCTCTTAGCATCTTAAACGTACATAGGCTTGTCTTTTCTGCAATAATCCACCTTTAATGCTATAATATTCCCAATCTGGTCGTGAAATCATGCTGTTATAATTATATACAGTTATAACTCATTGTTCCTCGGCTTCCCTGTGGCTGTTTTCCCTCAGAGATCAATGGTTCGATTCTTCGCAGAATCATGGGTCTGGTCATTTCGTGATAAAGACCCCGGTTCGATGCTAGTCAGCCGTGCCCCATTGGGCACACTATAGGACTTTAAAAAACCTGGTGATCACAAATCCAACATGGCGGCGACGCGAAGTATAAATATTCACATGGACGTTTCTCAAAATTTAACCATCCGATGCAGTGAAATTTAGTACAGTAAATCCTTATACGAATGTTAAACCACTGGCATCTAATTTATTTCAATTGTTTCCATAACCACAAGATGGCAGCTGTGCGACATTTTAAAATCTCCTTGCTACATTTTGCGACCTAATCTTGCGATTAAAGTTTGAACACTACACTTAAACAATAATCTCCTTGTAACAGTATATAACTCTAGGACATAAATATTTAAAACCCAACATGGCGACTTGTAGGTTTTGGCTAAGGAAAAACCTCCCTAAGGGAAGATGACGAAAAAAAAGGGAAAGGGAATAAATGGAGAAAAAGTAAGGATAGTGCACCTTCAATAAAGCAGTGTTTTATCAAGATTCTTTCTACGGGGTCGTGCTCAGATCTGAATGCTTTTCAAAGCATAGTTCGCAAAAACCACATGCTCTAATGAATAGAAATGTCCATAACAGAGGCTATAATAGGAATAAAATGAATAACAAGTAGAATAAAATGCATTTAATGACTGAAAATTATGTGCATAATAATAATAAGAATAATAATAAAAAGAAGTCCTCCCTGGCTTTCACACTCCCATATGAAATAAGGATAATACTGAGCGGTCAGAACTCGCTCCACCCAACAAGCAATGTGAATACTGCTTCACTCAAATGATTAATCAAAACATAAAATTGAGCGGTGAGAACTCGCTTCTCACATTTATATGGATACTAGCTGAAGTACCCGTGCTTCGCTACGCGTCATAAATAAATTAAAATGTGAAGGTGACAGTTAAAACAGGGGATAGGCGAGGTGCTGCGCAGAGGGAGATTAAGGATGGAACATTTTGTCCAACTACACCGCTCGGCGTTGACCGTGTTTGATAGCACAAATTTAGGTTTTACTCGCTAACAGTTGCAGATACCTTTCGGATAGGAAATGTAGTTTTAAACCTCGCATATGCCATCAAAAGTTTGCTATTTCTTAGCGTTCTCTTTTTATTTGAAATGGAAATATGAAAGTTTAAACCAAAGGGTGTAGTGACGTCACTAAAATGGTCGCCATTTTAAATAGTGCAAAGTATTGAAGTCAAAAGTAACCTATATGTTAACCAGGAAAATCAGCTACTTCCATGTAAAATTCACGTAAATCGGACCAGTGGTACTTGCGAGACTGAGTAATACACAAACACACACCATCTCAATTTTAGCCTCGCTTCGCTCACGTCATAGTCGTATCATATTGTTTATCAATGAAATGCAGGTTTAACCCCGTTAACACCCCTTTAGAACCTGAATACCCAAAAATCCCTCCTTAGTAGACGTTTTCGACACACGACAAATATATCCCCAAAATATCATTCTTCTAACTTTAATAGTTTTGGTTGGTCGATGAGAGCAAACATCCAAAAATCCTTCCTTAGTGGACGTTTGTCTTCCAGAAGTTCACCCCTCCCCATATGCCCCTTAAATTGCATTTATGAAAACACGGTCGAACACCTATTTATTTTATTTATTTATTCATGTATTTATTTATTTATTTTTAAGCTGATAGATTTCCTCCGAGTTTCAGACTCCTCCCTATGTCGTTTAAGAGATACACGCTCAGTTAGGAATCTTTCAACCCCCATTTTTCATCCCTTTCACCTCATAATATACACTACATCGAAAAAACCATTAGACATGTGTCAGCTTATTTTTAATGATTAGTATATGTGCCAAGTATCACATCACCAAATGAAACCACTCGTGAGATATTGTTATTCAATGGAAAGCACGTTTACCCCCTTACCACCTCTTTAGAACCTGAATATCCAAAACTCTTTCCTTAGTGGACGTTTTCGACATACAACGAACATATACCCAAAATTTCATGTTTCTAACTTCAATAATTTTGGCTGGGCGATGCTGAGTGAGTGAGTCAGTCAGGACATTTTCTTTCATTTATTTTTGATAATTTCACCCGTCCCAATGAACCCCTTAAATTGGATTTATGAAACAAACGGTGAAACACCTATTTACTTATTTAAAGCTGTTTTCCCCCTAAGTTTGATGAGTGAGTAAGAGAGTCAATCAGTTAGGACACTTTCTTTCCTGTTCTTTTCCCATAATTTCACCCCTCTCCAAGGGCCCCTTAAATTGGACTTATGAAAAAACGTTCGAACACCTATTTACTTGTATTTTAAGCTGTTTTTTTCCCACCGAATTTCAAACTTCACGCCTATGTCGTTTCAGAGATACACGCTCCGTCAAGAATCCCTCAACCCCCAATTTTCACCCCTTTCACCTCATAATATACACCACATCGATAAACCCTTAGCCATATGTCTGATTATTTTTAATGATTAGTTTATATATCGAATATCACATCCCCAAACAAACAACTCATGAGATATCGTTATTCAATGAAATGCACGTTTACCCCCTTGACACGTCTCTAAAACCCGAATAAACAAAAATCATTCCATAGTTAACTTTTTCGACATACAGCGAACATATTCCCAAAATTTCATGTTTCCAACTTTAATAGTTTTCGCTGGGCGTGATGAGTGAGTGAGTCAGACAGGACATTTTCTTTCATTTATCTTACCAGAATTTCACCCCTCCCCAAGGGCCCCTTAAATTGGATTGATTAAAAATCGCTTGAACACCTATTAACTTATTTCTTAAGCTGTCTTTTTCCCCTGAGTCAGTCGGTTAGGACACTTTCTCTCCTTTTTATCCCCAGAATTTCACCCCACCCCATTGGCCCCTTAAATTAATTTATGAAAAAACAGTCGAAAACCGATTTACTTACTTTTTAAGCTGATTTTTTTTCGCTGAGTTTCAAATTTCTCGCCTATGTCGTTTAAGAGATAGGCCTACACGCTCCATTAGGAATCCTTCAACCCCCACTTTTCAGCCCTTTCACCTCATAATAATACACCACATCGAAAAACGCTTAGACACATGTCTGCGTATTTTAATGATTAGTTTATATGCCGAGTATCACATCCACAAATGAAACCACTCATGAGATATTGATATTCAATGAAATGCAGGTTTAACCCCCTTAAGACCCCTTTAGAACCCGAATATCCAAAAAACCTCCCTTAGTGTACGGTTTTGACATACAACGAACATATCCCCGAAATGTCAAGTTTCCAACTTCAATATTTTTGGCTGGGCGATGATGAGTGAGTGAATGAGTCAGGACATTTCCTTTCAATTTTTTCTTCTTCAGAATTTCACCCCTCCCGATGAACCCCTTCAATTTGATTGAAAAACAAACTGTCGAAAAGCTATTTACTTACTTTAAAGCAGTTTTTCCCCCTGAGTTTGATGAGTGAGTCAGTCAGTCAATCAGTTAGGACACTTTCTTTCCTGTCCCCCCCCCCCCGAATTTCACCCCTCCCCATGGGCCCCTTAAATTGGATTTATGGAAAAGCGGTCAAACACATATTTACTTATTTTATGCTGATTTCTTTTCCGCTGAGTTTCAAACTCCTCGCCTATGTCGTTTAAGAGATACACGCTCCGTTAGGAATCTTTCAATCCCCACTTTTCACCCCTTTAACCTCATAAACACATCGAAAAACCCTCAGACACGTGTCTCCTTACTTTTTAATGATAAGTTTATATGCCGTGTATCACATCCCCCAATGAAACCAATCGGGAGATATTGTTATTCAATGAAATGCAGGTTTAACCCCCTTAAGACCCCTTTAGAACCTGAATATCCGAAAATCCTCCCTTAGTAGACGGTTTTGACATACAATGAACATATCCCCAAACTGTCATGTTTCTAACTTCAATAATTTTGGCTAGGCGATGATGAGTGAGTGAGTAAGTGAGTGAGTCTGGACATTTTCCTTCAATTTTCTTTTTTCAGACTTTCACCCCTCCCCATGAACTCCTTAAATTTGATTTATGAAAAAAAACTGTCGAACAGCTATTTACTTAATTTAAAGCAGTTTTCCCCCTGAGTTTGATGAGTGAGCCAGTCAGTCAATCAGTTAGGACACTTTCTTTCCTGTTCCGCCCCCCCCCCAGAATTTCATCTCTCCCCATGGGCCCCTTAAATTGGATTTATGAAAAAACTGTCAAACACATATTTATTTCTTTTTTATGTTGATTTTTTTTCGCTGTGTTTCAAACTCCTCGCCTATGTCGTTTAAGAGACACACGCTCCGTTAAGAATCTTTTAATCCCCACTTTTCACCCCTTTAACCTCATCAACACATCGAAAAACCCTCAGACACGTGTCTCCTTACTTTTTAATGATAAGTTTATATGCCGTGTATCACATCCCCCAGTGAAACCAATCGGGAGATATTGTTATTCAATGAAATGCAGGTTTAACCCCCTTAAGACCCCTTTAGAACCTGAATATCCGAAAATCCTCCCTTAGTAGACGGTTTTGACATACAATGAACATATCCCCAAACTGTCATGTTTCTAACTTCAATAATTTTGGCTAGGCGATGATGAGTGAGTGAGTAAGTGAGTGAGTCTGGACATTTTCCTTCAATTTTCTTTTTTCAGACTTTCACCCCTCCCCATGAACTCCTTAAATTTGATTTATGAAAAAAAACCTGTCGAACAGCTATTTACTTAATTTAAAGCAGTTTTTCCCCCTGAGTTTGATGAGTGAGCCAGTCAGTCAATCAGTTAGGACACTTTCTTTCCTGTTCCGCCCCCCCCCCAGAATTTCATCTCTCCCCATGGGCCCCTTAAATTGGATTTATGAAAAAAACTGTCAAACACATATTTATTTCTTTTTTATGTTGATTTTTTTTTCGCTGTGTTTCAAACTCCTCGCCTATGTCGTTTAAGAGACACACGCTCCGTTAAGAATCTTTTAATCCCCACTTTTCACCCCTTTCACCTCATAATATACACCACATCGAAAAACCCTCAGACACATGTCTTCTTATTTTTAATGATGAGTTTATATGCCGAGTATCACATCCCCCCATGAAACCAATCGGGAGATATTGCTATTCAATTAAATGCAGGTCTACCCCCTTAACACCCCTTTAGAATCTGAATAGCCAAAATTTCTCTCTTAGGGGGCATTTGCGGCCCTTGAGGAAGCTGCATACAGATTTCATTCCAATCCGTTCGGTGGTTTCTGAGATTTCGTGATGAATAAATGAATGAGTGAGTGAGTGAGTGAGTGGTATTTGACAAATATATAGTAGAAAGAAGATAGTGTCAAGTCTTTGTTATGCTAAACTCGGTTGACAGTGCTGTGTGAGCAATTGAGTAACTAACGGGATTTCAAGTAAAGATCCTCATTTTCTATACCGGTAGTGCTGAGCGCAATTGGCATCAAGTCGGCCGTGTCTCTACTTGAGCTATGTTGCCATGGAAACTATCTGCCTTGCCATTCCTTCATGAGTATATTTTATGATTTGATTAGCCTGTTTTTGAGTGAAAAAGGGCCGAAATCAGAAGAATGAGAAAGACTATCGAAAATTCATGTAGCCAGCGGTTCCTTCTGGGTCCTAAACTATGTGTATGCAAAATATGGTTGAGATTGGGGGAACGGTGTAGATTTGTATACGGAACCAACATATATACATACATACATACATACAGACTTTCACTTTTATATATTAGACAAGTCCATTTATCCTGGTCAAGAAGTTATATAATGCGTGGTGTACTGATCCTTAATAAGAAAAAGAGTACTGATGCGAGTCCGTTTGCAACTGAAAGAGTCATATTGCTCACGGAGTTGCATCTTTTAAATCACACGACGGCTATGGGACCCACCCTTAATTAACACACTATAATTACTACTGACACATGCAAGATCTAAAATACTAAAACATGATGAACCTCCCCGAGATTCTAGCCCTTGCTAAAGCACACAAAACACAAAGAGCATGCCGAAATAAGCCAAAAAGCTCGCATCACAAAATGGGAAACAGCCTCGCACACACTCATGCCACACGGGGTCATTGAACGCGTAAAATAAACACACTCGAAGTCAAGCAACATCAACAAAATACAAGCCTAAACGGCTGAAAATTATATTTATATGAATAAAAGCCAGACAAACAGATTTTTCGGAAGATACCTTAAAACCATGGACAACTCCCATTTAAATCAATCAAATACTCTTTATAACCGATCACTTTTGTGCGAATTTAAATAACATTTTATATTGAAGTACAGGAACCTAGCCTGCTGCTAATGACCACGTCGCGTTATCTGATTGAGCCCTTCCCTAGTTATGAGTCAACGCTGCCTCTTCTCTCTGTCAGGCTTCCAAGCTTGGTGCTAATTATACATGGAGCCATACAGGTCCCGTTACCTATCTAGAAACGCGCAAAGACATATCTCACTCATCCACTCAGATGGCAAGAAACACAAATATTTACCACAAGCTCAGCCTCGCGAGGTTATGAACTGGGCTGATGTGATGCAAGTCGGAAAAATCTCAATGATATATTTCCGGCGAACACATCATAAAATCACATCATACTCCATAAAGCATGGATTGACTCATAATCATACCATCTGGGTCGGCTCAAAACAGATTAACCTGCATTGCGTCCATAGACACACCAAACAAAATAAACAACAAAAACTCGGGTGCAAGAGTGCCATCCCGTACAGACTTGCTAGAAAAGCAATTATCAAAATAACCCTGATCCATCATAAATTCTGCTCACAAATAATCTTTTTACCCTCCAATTTCTAATCTGAAATTAATTCAGTTCCATTTTTGTTATAAGGCATACTTCCGAATTACAAGGCTTGACCGCGATTTACGCAACCGAATGCGAGCACGGGCTGCGCATAGCCCCGTATACTTGAACCCAACATAATCACAATATCTACAAAATACAAAGCGCTCAGCTGTCCCATACTTAATGTGTCGGTAAAACAAGAACTAAGAATCTACATTACAAAACAGAAAAAAAATCTACAAAAATACGTCCCATAAAACCATAGCTGATTTAATAAATAATAAAATTCATTTGTACTCATTCCTTTAGAACAGCGTCAGGTGAACATCTCCAGCCATCACTCCTTTAAAATGCTTAGCTCGCCATCGACATCTTCTGGCAAATGTCCTGCTGGTTCCTAGATCCGCCCTCGTTCCTAGACGTCATCTCGTGCTGAATTAAAATAATGTTTGTCAGATACACACACGATATATTTCCTATTAAATTCGCCGATCAAGTACTAAATTCCTTGACTGTCTATTGGTGAATTATTTCGATGAACTCCCCCTATCTGGTAGTACTAGGACTACAAATAAATCACTGAAGTTACACTTATAACTTGACGAAAATGTTCCATGTTCACAATCATGAAAAATATGCAGAGTGTCCACGACACTAAAATTAGAAGTTATGCCTCGTGTCCTCAGACACCTGAATAAAGGCCTTACGTCCTCAAATGCTCAAATAAAAGTCATCTCTTGAAGCTTCCTGGACCACTTATAAATGAAACTGGCTAGAGTAGGCATGGAAGGGGGTTTATGGAAAAATATATCATAATAATTATCAGACTAGCATGCGATCGGTATCATTAAGTTCGTAGCAACGTGGAGGTTAAGATTATGTTGTAGCTAGCTCTAATCGATCGTGGAATTAATCAGTAGATAACTCCCGCTTTAATTCACCAGGATGCGTTATAACGCCGAGTTGCCGTTTAAATAGGGCGTCTTGATATTATTGGTTCAGACTCTTGTAGATCTTCACGAGCTCTTACTTGTATTCCTCCCACAAAGAGTGGTTAACATGATGATTGACCATTCACATCGTAGCATTCAGTTTTCTTCTTGGCGCCAACTCTCATAGTAACAAGCCATTCTGTGCGTACCCAAGCCTCCCCTCGCTCTAAAAGTTGCACCTGTCCTCTGCGTCATGATGTCTATGCTACTTTCTAAAAATACCACAGGAGCTTAAACCTTTGTGTTCTCTCTGCCACTGATTTCTCAACATTTTCCCAACTTCGTCTGGCTCTCATATCTGCTGTCTGTAGAAACGTATCAAATGATGATGAATAATTTATTAGAATCCTTTATACAGCCTGTGGATAAAGGGTTCACAATCCTCCTGGTTGGAAAAAATCGAACATAGCATATAATCGATTTTTTTTATTCACATAACATCTGTAATCCATTTCTGCCAATCCTAGAGAAATCTCTCTCTCAAATGTCTTGTCTAGCCGCCACTGTCTTTGGAGTGTCGACACGCACTCGTGTTTACTTCTTGCTTATTCATTCATTCAGACCTTCCAAGCTTGCCTGCTTGTCTGATCGCCTAAGGCTAGTACCTCGCCTGCCCAGTATCCTTATCTCTATCGCTCGCTCGCTTACTGTGTCATCATCGCCATAGCTCATTAGTGTTTGACAACAACAGGCTGCCCCCAACTTCCTCGTTCAACAGACGTATTCATTGACCCCCTTAAACTTGGATGTGCAAAAGTACTTCCATATATTCAATTTGCAGCATTATTTCTGCATTCCCAAGGTTCGCTACTAAAATACACCTTTAATATCGCTGCGTTGTAGACAGACATTGTACCTGTACTCAATTCTTTTACTCTGTATGCGTTGTTACCAAGATTACACACAATACAGAAGGGTCCAATAAATTTGGGACTGAACTTGTTGAATACTTTCTTTTCTGGATCAGATGTCGCTGGTTTCCCTACTAACACAAGCTCGTTTAATAATAGTTCTCTGTGATACCTCTTATTTATGACACGACTTAATCTGCGATCAGCCTGGTTTCTCATATGGACTCTCGTTCTCTCAATTCTCAACTCATGACCAACCATGGGATCTTGTGGGTAATTGATGATGTTGCTCCACGATCTTACTGGATATTCGGTATAATTTACTTCGGAATGGGGGCCATCCTCAACCTGCATAGAATACTGAAAATTTATTATCTTCCCTCGAACTGTGTCAAACACTGCCTTGTGTCTTCTTAAGATCTCCTCAAGTCTCTTCTTATGTTCCACCCCTAGTTTGATGTCATTGAGCCGCTCCTGTAATAGTTCTTCAAACTGGGTATCGCTGTCGTCTCCTTCTGCTAGTAAAGCCCATATATCCTGAGAGTCACTCTCTTCATTTAATTTCACAACAACCACATCTATGAGGTCATCTTCCGCCTTTCGTACCTCCTCCTCTGTCTCCTCTGCTATCGCCTCCAATGTCCATGAATTCACGTCCTTCTCTGTAGTGATTTCACCCATGTGTAAGCCCACATCGTTCAGCTTATCAAACTCCATAAAAATGACTGTATTATTGTGCAAATATATGACTGCCTGGTAGTCACAAATGAAATTTGCACCCAGAATAATGTTAAAATTCATTTTAGCCATAATGATAAAAGTCTGTCCAAATATATGGTCTAATATATCCAATTCTATAAATGCTTGACGTTTGCAAGTGACGGTGCGTTCGGGAATAACGCCCCTCAACTTGAGTTGCGGTCCTGGAATCACAGGAATATTCTGACTCCGTCCCAAATCTCGAAACAAAGCCTCCGATACATGACTAATTTGTGAACCTGTACCAACCAAGCATCTCACGTTAATTCCACCAATCCTGGCATGAATAATAGGTAGTTGTTTGATATCATCGTTCCGGTTTTACAATCTCCTCCAGGCAATCTTCCGGCAAAGCTATCCATTCCTGTATGTGCGCCACGACCCATCGTTCTTCACAATCCGGCTGTTGCTCTCTCAGGGTGACTCCTTTTGCAATTATTGAGATTCTTTTTACAACCCCCGCGACTATCGTCATCCTTCTGACGCGTATTTCCCTGACGTTCTTCCTGCTTCAATAAACTCTCGGCCCCCTCAATGTGAGTGTCTGGATTTGACCTCCTATTAATGACATGTTCCCAATATCCTTGTTCGTCCCCTCCATTAGCGTGTAATTCTTCCAGGTAACGCTGCTATTCGGCGTGCCTGTCGTTCCATTAATTCCTATAATTTTGATAGCCCCCTGGTTATGGTATCTCCTTTCACGCCACTGTCGATTCTCATTATTGTTATTTTCGTACCGTATGTAGGGTCCCTCATTTCTCCTATTATTTCTCCATTGTTGGTACCCTCGCTGTTGATACCTATTGTTGCCCTGGGTCTGCCTATCGTTATTATTATCATGTCGCTGGTGTGACCTATTTTCTTCGCACTCCAGACCTCGTCTTGTTGTAGTTGACACACTTGTATCTGTGGCCTGTGATCTGGTGTGTACTTGGGTGGGTTTTCCAACCTCCGTCGTGTTTACAGTTCCAGCTGTCGTCCCCCTCTCTCATGCATGTGAGACGTTGTCTCGTCAATCTGACGTAAGGTATGGTTCGGCTCGAACCGCTGTGTCCACGTTTGCTGCCACTAACACCTGCTGAACATTTACTGGTAACTGCCGTGCAATCGTCATAACCAGATCCGATTCTTCTAAAGGATGATCCAAATCTTGAAATTTTAACAATTGTAACGAAAAGAAATCTGAATATTTTGTCTGCTGAGTTGACTGATATTTTCTCGAGTAAAGTTCCACTCTAAGGCTTTGCTGAAGAGAAGCCGACCAATACTTCCTAAGAAACGCTTCCTTAAAATCATCCATCCCTCCGAAAGTATACTTGAAGCTCAAGAACCACGTAAGTACATTTCCCGAAAGAAATCGTTCCATCAGCCTTAAACGACGCACGGGCGGTATGTTATTTTTATTAAAATAGTCCTCCATCTCCTTAAGATACGCTTTCGGTGTGACACCAGAATTTTCTGTGAATTTATTTGGTTTAAATTCATTTGATCGAATAACTTGTACGACTTCATGGTGCTGATGGCCATGTTGAGGAGTAGAGGTTCCCCCAATATTGTTGTGAAATCCCTCTGTGTTAGTTGTTAATGGGTTGCCTGTCAGTCCTTGGCTACTTGCTGCGGTAATTGCCCCCGGGCTTGCTGAGTCAACTTCCTTATCTTCAACGTGCTCTGTCTGAAATAACGTGTTCTGTCCCATCGAATGCAGTTCTGCCTTTATAATTCTGTCCGTCTGTTCCTTCATTTTTCTCTTAATTTCTTCCTCAAGCGCTTTAATGCGCGTATGGTTATCACCTACGGTCTTTATGATCGTTAACCGTTCTTCTTTAGAGTCGCTGCTCATCTTACGCCAATCCTTTCTGATGCTATATTTAATCGCGCCCAGTTTTTCTTCCATCTGCTGTTGCGTGTCCTCCTGATTCGATACTATCTTCTCAAGCCTGTCTTCTAGACGTAGATTATTCTCATCTATCGTACTCTTCAAATTATCCTGGTCCGATTTTAGGTTTCGCCATCGCTCTGCTGATTGTATTTCTAATTTATCCATATCCTTTATCAGGCCCGTAAAACTTTCATTTACTACTGACAATTGTCCCTGGATAAACGTAGAGTCCTCCTCCATCTTATCAAACTGCTTTTCAAGACAATCCTGTGCCGTTTTAACCTCACTGTTATTAACCGTGCATGCTAATTCTATCTGAGCTAGTTTTGCCACTACAGTTTCGTCCAAATCATTTAATTTACGGTTGAACGTGTCCTCTAATTCTTTTATCTGACCTAGCTGTTTGTCGTTGTTCTTACTTATATCAAGCGCGAATTGAACCATCTGCTGCGTAGTGTACTCTTTCATCTCTGCAGATAATGTGGCTAACTGACTCGTATTCCTACTCTCTTGATCTTCTAATTGTTTGTTTATATTTTCATTTACTTGCGCTTGTAATGATTCACCCGTTCAGATATCTTAGTGTCTAACTTTTCACTCTGTTCAGCTAGTTGTGTAAACTCGCCTGACTGTTCGTTTAGTTGTTTAGTTATAGTGTCATTCATTTGAGTCTGGAATGACTCATTCTGTTCAGATAATTGTGTTTTATAGTGTCATTCATTTGAGTCTAGAAAGACTCATCCTGTTCCTTCAATAGTTCCTGGGTTCGTGCCGTGGTACTTTCAATGATCGCCTGGATCTGCTCTATTGTTGCCATTATCACACACAAAAATATATATCACTGAGAAAATAGGAGAATGACAAGGAAATGTCTGCCTGACACACACATATATAATTCTTGACATACATTTACTTCATTTGACCACTTTCAATTCATTTAATCTTATTCCCTTTACTCCCGCAAATCAATCTGCATAACTGAATGGTTCTAATTTTACTTAATAAATTTTTAACCCCGCACATATTCAGTCATAAAATTACTATCCAGATCTGATGTTAACACTGACAAATTAATAAAGTATTAATTGTCATTTAAGGCTACCAGCCTGCTAACATATTCATGAGTTTGACTTTCTAAACAAATCTAATTTTACATTTAATCAATGGGCGCCCGATTTCACGTACACTACTTTACAAATTACATCAATAAACAAAACGTGAATCGTATTTAACTTGCAAACTCGTGATTCTACTGTATATTCCATTTTCTTGGCGGTATTTCTCTTCGCCGTATTTACGTTAACAAAATATCACTTCCGGTGATTTCAAACAGTCCCATATATCAGTGAACCACCACATTTTCGCGACAGCTTGATATACTAGATCTATGCTGACTATCCAACGTGTTCTAGCAGTAACAAGCAACGAACTAGCCCCACCTTGGCGCGCCAGCTTGTCTATGCACCCTTCAATAAAGCAGTGTTTTATCAAGATTCTTTCTACGGGGTCATGCTCAGTCCTGAATGCATTTCAAAGCATAGTTCGCAAAAACAACATGCTCTAATGAATAGAAAGGTCCATAACAGAGGCTATTCTAGGAATAAAATGAATAACAAGAAGAATAAAAAGTATTTAATTACTGAAAATTATGTGCATAATAATAATAATAATAAAAAGAAGTCCTCCCTGACTTTCACTCCCATATGAAATAAAGATAATACTGAGTGGTCTAAACTCGCCTCACCCAACAAACAATGTGAATACTGCTTCACTCAAATGATTAATCATAACATAAAATTGAGCGGTAAGAACTCGCTCCTCACATTTATATGGATACAAGTCCATTTATCCTGGTCAAGAAGTTATATGATGCGTGGTGCACTGATCCTTAATAAGAAAATGAGTACTGATGCGAGTCCGTTTGCAACTGAAAGTGTCATATTGCTCACGGAGTTGCATCTTTTAAATCACACTACGGCTATGGGACCCACTCTTAATTAACACACTATAATTACTACTGACACATGAAAGATCTAAAATACTAAAACATGATGAACCTCCCCGAGATTCTACCCCGTGCCAAAGCACACAAAACACAAAGAGCATGCCGAAATAAGCCAAAAAGCTCGCATCACAAAATGGTAAACAGCCTCGCACACACTCATGCCACACGGGGTCATTGAACGCGTAAAATAAACACACTCGAATTCAAGCAACAACAACGAAATACAAGCCTAAACGGCTGAAAATTATATTTACATGAATAAAACACAGACAAACGGATGTTTCGGAAGATACCCTAAAACCATGGACAACTTCCATTTAAATCAATCAAATACTCTTTATAACCGATCGGTTTTTATTTATTTAAATAACATCTTATATTGAATACAGGGACCTAGCCTGCTGCTAATGACCACGTCACGTTATCTGATTGAGCCCTCCCCTGGTTATGAGTCAACGCTGCCTCTTCTCTCTGTCAGTCTTCCAAGCTTGGTGCTAATTATACATGGAGCCATACTGGTCCCGTTACCCATCTGGAAACGCGCAAAGACATATCTCACTCATCCACTCAGATGGCAAGAAACACAAATATTTACCACAAGCTCAGCCTCGCGAGGTTATGAACTGGGCTGATGTGCTGCAAGTCGGAATAATCTCAATGATATATTTCCGGCGAACACATCATAAAATCACATCATACACAATAAAGCTTGGACTGACTCACTCATAATCATACCATCTGGGTCGGCTGAAAACAGATCAACCTACATTGCGTCCATATACACACCAAACAAAATAAACAACAAAAACTCGGGTGCAAGAGTGCCATCCCGTACTGACTTGCTAGAAAAGCAATTATCAAAATAATCCTGATCCATCATAAATTCTGCTCACAAATAATCTTTTTACCCTCCAATTTCTAATCTGAAATTAATTCAGTTCCATTTTTGTTATAAGGCATACTTCCGAATTACAATGCTTGACCGCGATTTACGCAAGCGAATGCGAGCACGGGCTGCGCATAGCCCCGTATACTTGAACCCAACAAAATCACAATATCTGCAAAATAGAAAGCGCTCAGCTGTGCCATACTTAATGTGTCAGTAAAACAAGAACTAAGAATCTACATTACAAAACAAGCAAAAAAATATCTACAAAAATACGTCCCATAAAACCATAGCTGATTTAATAAATAATGAAATTCATTTGTACTCATTCATTTAGAACAGCGTCAGGTAAACATCTCCAGCCATCACTCTTTTAAAATGCTTAGCTCGCCATCGACATCTTCTGGCAAATGTCCTGCTGGTTCCAAGATCCGCCCTCGTTCCTAGACGTCATCTCGTTGTTGTTTGAGTCTTCAGTCTTTTGACTGGTTTGATGCAGCTCTCCATGCCTCCCTGTCCTGAGCCAATCGTTTCATCTCTACATAGCTACCACATCCTACATCAGATGCTATCTGTTTAACATATTCTAACCTTGGTCTACCCCTACAGTTCTTGTCCTCGACCCTTCCTTCCATAACTAAGCTTGCTATTCCTGGATGTCTTAGTATGTGTCCTACCAACCTATCTCTTCTCTTCATTAGCAGTCGCCAGAAACATCTCTCCCCTCCCACTCGCCTTAATACCTCTTTGTTTGTAACCCTATCTACCCATCTGATCTTCATCATTCTCCTGTAACACCACATTTCAAATGCTTCAATTCTCCTCTTTTCTGCTGCACCAATAGTCCAAGTTTCACTTCCATAGAGCGCCACGCTCCAGACAAAGGCTTTCAAAAATGACTTCCTAATACCTAAATCTATATTCGATGTCAACAGATTCCTTTTTTGTAGAAAGGCTTTCCTTGCCTGAGCCAACCTACTTTTTATATCCTCTTTGCTTCGTCCGTCACTGGTTATTCTGCTTCCTAAGTAACAGAAGTCTCCTACTTCCTTCAGCTTTTCACCTGCCAATATGATCTCCATAGAGGTTTCTGATTTATTACGGCTGCATCCCAGTATTTTTGTTTTACATTTATTAATTTTCATCGTGAATTCCTTCCGTAAGACGGAATCCATACCATTCAAAAACTCATTCAAATCCTCAGGCTTGTCGGCCAAGATGACGATGTCATCAGCAAATCTCAGAGTTGAGATTATTTCTCCTTGAATCTTCACTCCCACTTTAAATTTTTCTCCAATTTCCTTTATTGCTTGTTCCATGTAAAGATTGAAAAGTATGGGTGATAAGTTGCAGCCTTGCCTTACACCTTTCTGAATATCAGCTTCTCTCTCATGTCCTTCAGCTCGAATGACTGTTGTCTGGTTTCTGTATAGATTGTATATCACTCTCCTATCCCTGTACTTTATTCCAATAGATTTCAAAATGTCAAACAATTTAGTCCAATCAACGTTATCAAAAGCCTTTTCTAAGTCTACAAATCATCTCGTGCTGAATTAAAATAATGTTTGTCAGATACACCCACGATATATTTCCTATTAAATTCGCCGATCAAGTACTAAATTCCTTGACTGTCTATTGGTGAATTATTTCGATGAACTCCCCCTATCTGGTAGTACTAGGACTACAAATAAATCACTGAAGTTACACTTATAACTTTATGAAAATATTCCATGTTCACACTCATGAAAAATATGCAGTGTGTCCACGACACTAAAATTAGAAGTTATGCCTCGTGTCCTCAGACACCTGAATAAAGGCCTTACGTCCTCAAATGCTCAAATAAAAGTCATCTCTTGAAGCTTCCTGGACCACTTATAAATGAAACTGGCTAGAGTAGGCCTGGAAGGGGGTTTATGGAAAAATATTCCATAGTAATTATCAGACTAGCATGCGATCGGTATCATTAAGTTCGTAGCAACGTGGAGGTTAAGATTATGCTGTAGCTAGCTCTAATCGATCGTGGGATTAATCCGTAGATAACTCCCGCTTTAATTCACCAGGATGCGTTATAACGCCGAGTTGCCGCTTAAAAAGGACGTATTGATATTATTGGTTCAGACTCTTGTAGATCTTCGCGAGCTCTTACTTGTATTCCTCCAACAAGGAGTGGTTAACATGAAGATTGACCATTCACATCGTAGCATTCAGTTTTCTTCTTGGCGCCAACTCTCATAGTAACAAGCCATTCTGTGCGTACCCAAGCCTCCCTTCGCGCTAAAAGTTGCACCTGTCCTCTGCGTCATGATTTCTATGCTACTTTCTAATATACCACAGGAGCTTAAACCTTTGTGTTCTCTCTGCCACTGATTTCTCAACATTTTCCCAACTTCGTCTGGCTCTCATATCTGCTGTCTGTAGAAACGTATCAAATGATGATGAATAATTTATTAGAATCCTTTATACAGCCTGTGGATAAAGGGTTAAATAGATAGGACGAGAGTCCAATATAAATCATAAACTACCCAGAAGTAAACATTTAATCACTAATTTCACTGCGCAAACCTGCAAGATACCTAAATTGGGTATGGACTTGGACACAGCTAACGGGAAATACCGCTGGAGTTTGGGCGATTTGCTAGTAAGCGGCTTTTGTGCTTTCCCTTCCCAGCCTAAAATCGGGTAATATGTGGAAGGGTGGTAGTCTGGCAAGACAAAAAATGACAGGTTTGCTGTATATCCTTTCAAAGGATTTAAGTGTGAATGAACGCTTTGAAAGGCGCAAATAATTTGAATTCCCTAGTAAACGAGCGAAACAATCATTTAAAGAGTGTGCTAGGCTCAGATTATACAGAAATTAAGGTGATAAATAGCACAAAGATGGGAGGGCACTGCCATAGAGTGACACCTCATTGAACGAATACAAATTTAATAATATAATTATAATATGTTAGTAAGGTATTTGAGAGGAGGAAAATAGGAGGTTTAGGAAAATGTCTTGGCCATGTTCTTTGATATCTTTCGAACGCGACAAGGTTGGTAGTTGAACGGACACTGTTCTCACTATAGTCTATTGGTGTGTTTGGAAAGTTCACTATTGCAGCACGGAATGTTCACAAGAAGAAAAGTTATTGCAATTATGTAAATCACTGATTGAATTTTAGCTTGAGAGAGTATTTTGCAGCGTAGCTTTTGTAGATTGGCGTTTGAATGCAACGGAAAAAATCCCACGAAGGAAGACAAATTATGTTGATTAGAGGTTCATGCAACATAAATATCTCAGTGAGGAAAATGTGTTTCCATATTTGAAGAAATGCTAGGCTATTTTACTTGTAGAAAGATAGTTTAATGTCGAAAGTTCTGGAGTTATGATAACAGTTGAATAGGGCGAAAGGTCCCACGGAGGAAAAGCTAAGTTTTTATAGAGAGTATTTCGTTTAATATGAATCCCGCGGTGCGAGAACTGAATCTCAATTAATTTTTGCAAGAAGCAATAAATTTTTAAATGGAAAGTCAGCTTAGATAGTTAGAGCATGACTAGAAAAATCCCTCGAAGATAGTTGTTGCGTTACATTTAGCAATTTCAAACTGTCTGTACAACAAGAATTTAAAAAGCATTTAGCTGTTTAAAACCAATTAAAATGCGGTGAAAACCATTAAAGATCCATGACGATCGTTGGCTTAAATCCACAACATGGCGTAGATATTTAAAAATGTCTCGAGTAGACAGGGGACAAGCCTGAGGTAGGCTCCAACTGTATGGTTTGACGACTGACACAGGAGTGAGAACGAGAGCTGTTGCTCACGGCATTGCAACCAGTAGTCGAGAGAGCAAGCGGAGTGACGCGCCGATGGAGTGGAGTGACAAAGCACTCGTCAGAGGTAGGTGAACGAGGAGAAGGGGAAGCGAGCGGGTAAGGGGAGGAAACAGTAGAGTTTACACAAGCATAGCAAACATTATAAAAGCAAAATTCTTCTTGGAGCGGTGTCTTCACGTAGTTGTTGGTTGGAGAAGAACACGACGCCTGGCGGATTGATGACGAAGTCTTCATGACTTGAGGCGATTGATGTTTAGAGGGCAGCTGCAAGACGCTGCCAAGCTGGTTCCGAAGAATATGCGTTTCTGGAACAAACTTACACCGCAAATGAACCAATATACGGGGCAAAAAGCATAAAAAAGTTCGATGTTCGTGTTTGCGGGAAGGAAATTAAAATAATGAAATAATGTAAGAGAATGAAGAGCGGCAAATTCCAACTCTGCCTTCCCGTGTATTTCGAGAAGTACACGAGCGACCATCCGAAATATTTAGTCGGTTCTCAGTATCTACGAACCTATTACAGCAATCAAACTGAAATTGTGTATGCTGAAAGTGGCAGTTAACATAAGTAGGATATATGAAAATAGGCTGTATAGTTCTTCACCGAACTACTTGTTAAAATATGGAAAGAGCCTTTAAATATAAATTTAAAGAAATATTGGGTGTGTGTAACTACGATGCGCGACGATATTTGAGCGTGATAATGTATATTTTTTAAATTTTAATGATGAATTTGGCGGAGCGGAAAGTACACAGGCGAAATACAGAAAAGCCAAGTTACACTTCCAGGGAAACTCCAAACACAACCACTCGTCTCTGTAGTTTTAACTCAACACGACTTGACAGTATGCTTTTGGCTGTATCTGGGGCAATATGTTCACCCGCTAGCTTGGCTGTAACTAGGGTGATAGACTCGCCACTAGCTAACTCGTAAACTGTCGCCTCAGTATTTGAATGTTGATTGTTGGAAGAAATTAGAAAGTAAAAACACTTATAGTGGACAAAGCATTGAACTTTTTTGTGGAACATTTCATGTTGAACAATTCTTACACTCATAGTATAAATACATTTTTAACGGTTTGCCCAGCGTAAGCTTCAAAAAATCCTCTCGGCACGCCGGAATGCGGAGGTAGATTTCACCGGGAAAACTAGGGGATAGGCTATAAGAGTCAAAATACGCAGATTTTCGTAGAAGGATCAGACCTTATTTATTGCGAGAAAGTATTTTACAATTGGAGCTTAATTAATTTTTTCGTCTTTCTATGCATATTTTCAACGTTTTATTGTCTTATGGGGACGGTAAACTTCTTGTCGTTCGGGGTCCATTTTTATACTAGTGGTCACACAGTCCTTATGCAAGGTTTGGAACTGATGTGTGATCTATCAGTCTATTACTTCATCACGCAAAATTTTATCTCCGGCAGAGAAGTTGGTTGGTTCCTCAGTTTAGCGGCTGCGACAACGCGGTCATGTAACCCCGTGTACTTAGGGTGTGTGTAGAATCTGTCAGATAAACGGTGTTAATTTTGATGGCTATATTATTCTGTAATTCAGGTAAGGACTGCAAGCAGTCCATTTCAAGTAGTAGTTCCTATTTTTGGTACCAAATACTACCGTCAACGACACCTAGCTGTGAACTTGGCAGGTAGATGCCACTGCAACCAGCAACTTGTAACGAACGTTGGAATTCCCCTCCGAAGGAAAGCATACTGAGGTATTTTCATCGCTCTTAGAAAATCCGACGACTTCGGCCGGCTTTGAACCCGCGACCTTGGGAGTAGAAGTTCAGCACGCTACCAGTTACGTTACCGAAGCCGCTTCCCACAGAGTGAGATGGAAAACTGAATGTGATCTCGTGCAATGGGGTTGTCATGGCAACCTCTGATAGCTCATCCCTCATCACTTTAGAAGCATTTTCATGGTAACCTCTGATGGCTCTTGGTATTTTCTTAAAATTCCGAAATCAGTTTTCTCATCCCTTGGCGTAATGGTGGGTCATATCAAAAATTCTTTCAGACAAAAGTTTTAGGTAATTATTAATGTTGTCCATTTTGTACGGTTTTGATATTGTGTCTATTAAGAGAGATATGATTAATGTTTCCCGAAAAACCCACTTTTTCCACCCCTTTGGTCAATGGTTGGTGCTATCAAAATCCTTTTTAACATAAATATTTGGCACTTATCCGTTACATAGTAAGAACTTTGAATGGATTCGATATTTCACGTATTAAGAGAGTTATAGCGATATTTCACTCTTTCGAAAAATGCACCCATTTTCACCCCCTTTGACTGATTTCGCCCAGTAACGATCTCGATCGAGATTTTGAAGGGATACATTGTTGTTGTTTGAGTCTTCAGTCTTTTGACTGGTTTGATGCAGCCCTTCATGCCTCCCTGTCCTGAGCTAATCGTTTCATCTCTACATAGCTACCACACCCTACATCCGAGGCAATCTTTTTAACATATTCTAACCTTGGTCTACCCCTACAGTTCTTGTCCTCGACCCTTCCTTCCATAACTAAGCTTGCTATTCCTGGGTGTCTTAGTATGTGTCCTACCAACCTATCTCTTCTCTTCATTAGCAGTCGCCAGAAACATCTCTCCTCTCCCACTCGTCTTAATACCTCTTTGTTTGTAACCCTATCTACCCATCTGATCTTCATCATTCTCCTGTAACACCACATTTCAAATGCTTCAATTCTCCTCTTTTCTGCTGCACCAATAGTCCAAGTTTCACTTCCATAGAGCGCCACGCTCCAGACAAAGGCTTTCAAAAATGACTTCCTAATACCTAAATCTATATTCGATGTCAGCAGATTCCTTTTTTGTAGAAATGCTTTTCTTGCCTGAGCCAACCTACTTTTTATATCCTCTTTGCTTCGTCCATCACTGGTTATTCTGCTTCCTAAGTAACAGAAGTCTCCTACTTCCTTCAGCTTTTCACCTGCCAATTTGATCTCCATAGAGGTTTCTGATTTATTTCGGCTGCATTCCAGTATTTTTGTTTTACATTTATTAATTTTCATCATGAAATCTTTCCGTAAGACAGAGTCCATACCATTCAAAAACTCATTCAAATCCTCAGGCTTGTCAGCCAAGATGACGATGTCATCAGCAAATCTCAGAGTTGAAATTATTTCTCTTTGAATCTTCACTCCCACTTTAAATTTTTCTCTAATTTCCTTCATTGATTCTTCAATGTAAAGATTGAAAAGTATGGGTGATAAGTTGCAGCCTTGCCTTACACCTTACTGAATACCAGATTCTCTCTCATGTCCTTGAACTCGAATGACTGCTGTCTGGTTTCTGTACAGATTGTATATCACCCTCCTATCCCTGTACTTTATTCCAATAGATTTCAAAATGTCAAACAATTTAGTCCAATCAACGTTATCAAAAGCCTTTTCTAAGTCTACAAATCATCTCGTGCTGAATTAAAATAATGTTTGTCAGATACACCCACGATATATTTCCTATTAAATTCGCCGATCAAGTACTAAATTCCTTGACTGTCTATTGGTGAATTATTTCGATGAACTCCCCCTATCTGGTAGTACTAGGACTACAAATAAATCACTGAAGTTACACTTATAACTTTATGAAAATATTCCATGTTCACACTCATGAAAAATATGCAGTGTGTCCACGACACTAAAATTAGAAGTTATGCCTCGTGTCCTCAGACACCTGAATAAAGGCCTTACGTCCTCAAATGCTCAAATAAAAGTCATCTCTTGAAGCTTCCTGGACCACTTATAAATGAAACTGGCTAGAGTAGGCCTGGAAGGGGGTTTATGGAAAAATATTCCATAGTAATTATCAGACTAGCATGCGATCGGTATCATTAAGTTCGTAGCAACGTGGAGGTTAAGATTATGCTGTAGCTAGCTCTAATCGATCGTGGGATTAATCCGTAGATAACTCCCGCTTTAATTCACCAGGATGCGTTATAACGCCGAGTTGCCGCTTAAAAAGGACGTATTGATATTATTGGTTCAGACTCTTGTAGATCTTCGCGAGCTCTTACTTGTATTCCTCCAACAAGGAGTGGTTAACATGAAGATTGACCATTCACATCGTAGCATTCAGTTTTCTTCTTGGCGCCAACTCTCATAGTAACAAGCCATTCTGTGCGTACCCAAGCCTCCCTTCGCGCTAAAAGTTGCACCTGTCCTCTGCGTCATGATTTCTATGCTACTTTCTAATATACCACAGGAGCTTAAACCTTTGTGTTCTCTCTGCCACTGATTTCTCAACATTTTCCCAACTTCGTCTGGCTCTCATATCTGCTGTCTGTAGAAACGTATCAAATGATGATGAATAATTTATTAGAATCCTTTATACAGCCTGTGGATAAAGGGTTAAATAGATAGGACGAGAGTCCAATATAAATCATAAACTACCCAGAAGTAAACATTTAATCACTAATTTCACTGCGCAAACCTGCAAGATACCTAAATTGGGTATGGACTTGGACACAGCTAACGGGAAATACCGCTGGAGTTTGGGCGATTTGCTAGTAAGCGGCTTTTGTGCTTTCCCTTCCCAGCCTAAAATCGGGTAATATGTGGAAGGGTGGTAGTCTGGCAAGACAAAAAATGACAGGTTTGCTGTATATCCTTTCAAAGGATTTAAGTGTGAATGAACGCTTTGAAAGGCGCAAATAATTTGAATTCCCTAGTAAACGAGCGAAACAATCATTTAAAGAGTGTGCTAGGCTCAGATTATACAGAAATTAAGGTGATAAATAGCACAAAGATGGGAGGGCACTGCCATAGAGTGACACCTCATTGAACGAATACAAATTTAATAATATAATTATAATATGTTAGTAAGGTATTTGAGAGGAGGAAAATAGGAGGTTTAGGAAAATGTCTTGGCCATGTTCTTTGCTATCTTTCGAACGCGACAAGGTTGGTAGTTGAACGGACACTGTTCTCACTATAGTCTATTGGTGTGTTTGGAAAGTTCACTATTGCAGCACGGAATGTTCACAAGAAGAAAAGTTATTGCAATTATGTAAATCACTGATTGAATTTTAGCTTGAGAGAGTATTTTGCAGCGTAGCTTTTGTAGATTGGCGTTTGAATGCAACGGAAAAAATCCCACGAAGGAAGACAAATTATGTTGATTAGAGGTTCATGCAACATAAATATCTCAGTGAGGAAAATGTGTTTCCATATTTGAAGAAATGCTAGGCTATTTTACTTGTAGAAAGATAGTTTAATGTCGAAAGTTCTGGAGTTATGATAACAGTTGAATAGGGCGAAAGGTCCCACGGAGGAAAAGCTAAGTTTTTATAGAGAGTATTTCGTTTAATATGAATCCCGCGGTGCGAGAACTGAATCTCAATTAATTTTTGCAAGAAGCAATAAATTTTTAAATGGAAAGTCAGCTTAGATAGTTAGAGCATGACTAGAAAAATCCCTCGAAGATAGTTGTTGCGTTACATTTAGCAATTTCAAACTGTCTGTACAACAAGAATTTAAAAAGCATTTAGCTGTTTAAAACCAATTAAAATGCGGTGAAAACCATTAAAGATCCATGACGATCGTTGGCTTAAATCCACAACATGGCGTAGATATTTAAAAATGTCTCGAGTAGACAGGGGACAAGCCTGAGGTAGGCTCCAACTGTATGGTTTGACGACTGACACAGGAGTGAGAACGAGAGCTGTTGCTCACGGCATTGCAACCAGTAGTCGAGAGAGCAAGCGGAGTGACGCGCCGATGGAGTGGAGTGACAAAGCACTCGTCAGAGGTAGGTGAACGAGGAGAAGGGGAAGCGAGCGGGTAAGGGGAGGAAACAGTAGAGTTTACACAAGCATAGCAAACATTATAAAAGCAAAATTCTTCTTGGAGCGGTGTCTTCACGTAGTTGTTGGTTGGAGAAGAACACGACGCCTGGCGGATTGATGACGAAGTCTTCATGACTTGAGGCGATTGATGTTTAGAGGGCAGCTGCAAGACGCTGCCAAGCTGGTTCCGAAGAATATGCGTTTCTGGAACAAACTTACACCGCAAATGAACCAATATACGGGGCAAAAAGCATAAAAAAGTTCGATGTTCGTGTTTGCGGGAAGGAAATTAAAATAATGAAATAATGTAAGAGAATGAAGAGCGGCAAATTCCAACTCTGCCTTCCCGTGTATTTCGAGAAGTACACGAGCGACCATCCGAAATATTTAGTCGGTTCTCAGTATCTACGAACCTATTACAGCAATCAAACTGAAATTGTGTATGCTGAAAGTGGCAGTTAACATAAGTAGGATATATGAAAATAGGCTGTATAGTTCTTCACCGAACTACTTGTTAAAATATGGAAAGAGCCTTTAAATATAAATTTAAAGAAATATTGGGTGTGTGTAACTACGATGCGCGACGATATTTGAGCGTGATAATGTATATTTTTTAAATTTTAATGATGAATTTGGCGGAGCGGAAAGTACACAGGCGAAATACAGAAAAGCCAAGTTACACTTCCAGGGAAACTCCAAACACAACCACTCGTCTCTGTAGTTTTAACTCAACACGACTTGACAGTATGCTTTTGGCTGTATCTGGGGCAATATGTTCACCCGCTAGCTTGGCTGTAACTAGGGTGATAGACTCGCCACTAGCTAACTCGTAAACTGTCGCCTCAGTATTTGAATGTTGATTGTTGGAAGAAATTAGAAAGTAAAAACACTTATAGTGGACAAAGCATTGAACTTTTTTGTGGAACATTTCATGTTGAACAATTCTTACACTCATAGTATAAATACATTTTTAACGGTTTGCCCAGCGTAAGCTTCAAAAAATCCTCTCGGCACGCCGGAATGCGGAGGTAGATTTCACCGGGAAAACTAGGGGATAGGCTATAAGAGTCAAAATACGCAGATTTTCGTAGAAGGATCAGACCTTATTTATTGCGAGAAAGTATTTTACAATTGGAGCTTAATTAATTTTTTCGTCTTTCTATGCATATTTTCAACGTTTTATTGTCTTATGGGGACGGTAAACTTCTTGTCGTTCGGGGTCCATTTTTATACTAGTGGTCACACAGTCCTTATGCAAGGTTTGGAACTGATGTGTGATCTATCAGTCTATTACTTCATCACGCAAAATTTTATCTCCGGCAGAGAAGTTGGTTGGTTCCTCAGTTTAGCGGCTGCGACAACGCGGTCATGTAACCCCGTGTACTTAGGGTGTGTGTAGAATCTGTCAGATAAACGGTGTTAATTTTGATGGCTATATTATTCTGTAATTCAGGTAAGGACTGCAAGCAGTCCATTTCAAGTAGTAGTTCCTATTTTTGGTACCAAATACTACCGTCAACGACACCTAGCTGTGAACTTGGCAGGTAGATGCCACTGCAACCAGCAACTTGTAACGAACGTTGGAATTCCCCTCCGAAGGAAAGCATACTGAGGTATTTTCATCGCTCTTAGAAAATCCGACGACTTCGGCCGGCTTTGAACCCGCGACCTTGGGAGTAGAAGTTCAGCACGCTACCAGTTACGTTACCGAAGCCGCTTCCCACAGAGTGAGATGGAAAACTGAATGTGATCTCGTGCAATGGGGTTGTCATGGCAACCTCTGATAGCTCATCCCTCATCACTTTAGAAGCATTTTCATGGTAACCTCTGATGGCTCTTGGTATTTTCTTAAAATTCCGAAATCAGTTTTCTCATCCCTTGGCGTAATGGTGGGTCATATCAAAAATTCTTTCAGACAAAAGTTTTAGGTAATTATTAATGTTGTCCATTTTGTACGGTTTTGATATTGTGTCTATTAAGAGAGATATGATTAATGTTTCCCGAAAAACCCACTTTTTCCACCCCTTTGGTCAATGGTTGGTGCTATCAAAATCCTTTTTAACATAAATATTTGGCACTTATCCGTTACATAGTAAGAACTTTGAATGGATTCGATATTTCACGTATTAAGAGAGTTATAGCGATATTTCACTCTTTCGAAAAATGCACCCATTTTCACCCCCTTTGACTGATTTCGCCCAGTAACGATCTCGATCGAGATTTTGAAGGGATACATTGTTGTTGTTTGAGTCTTCAGTCTTTTGACTGGTTTGATGCAGCCCTTCATGCCTCCCTGTCCTGAGCTAATCGTTTCATCTCTACATAGCTACCACACCCTACATCCGAGGCAATCTTTTTAACATATTCTAACCTTGGTCTACCCCTACAGTTCTTGTCCTCGACCCTTCCTTCCATAACTAAGCTTGCTATTCCTGGGTGTCTTAGTATGTGTCCTACCAACCTATCTCTTCTCTTCATTAGCAGTCGCCAGAAACATCTCTCCTCTCCCACTCGTCTTAATACCTCTTTGTTTGTAACCCTATCTACCCATCTGATCTTCATCATTCTCCTGTAACACCACATTTCAAATGCTTCAATTCTCCTCTTTTCTGCTGCACCAATAGTCCAAGTTTCACTTCCATAGAGCGCCACGCTCCAGACAAAGGCTTTCAAAAATGACTTCCTAATACCTAAATCTATATTCGATGTCAGCAGATTCCTTTTTTGTAGAAATGCTTTTCTTGCCTGAGCCAACCTACTTTTTATATCCTCTTTGCTTCGTCCATCACTGGTTATTCTGCTTCCTAAGTAACAGAAGTCTCCTACTTCCTTCAGCTTTTCACCTGCCAATTTGATCTCCATAGAGGTTTCTGATTTATTTCGGCTGCATTCCAGTATTTTTGTTTTACATTTATTAATTTTCATCATGAAATCTTTCCGTAAGACAGAGTCCATACCATTCAAAAACTCATTCAAATCCTCAGGCTTGTCAGCCAAGATGACGATGTCATCAGCAAATCTCAGAGTTGAAATTATTTCTCTTTGAATCTTCACTCCCACTTTAAATTTTTCTCTAATTTCCTTCATTGCTTGTTCAATGTAAAGATTGAAAAGTATGGGTGATAAGTTGCAACCTTGCCTTACACCTTACTGAATACCAGCTTCTCTCTCATGTCCTTGAACTCGAATGACTGCTGTCTGGTTTCTGTACAGATTGTATATCACCCTCCTATCCCTGTACTTTATTCCAATAGATTTCAAAATGTCAAACAATTTAGTCCAATCAACGTTATCAAAAGCCTTTTCTAAGTCTACAAATCATCTCGTGCTGAATTAAAATAATGTTTGTCAGATACACCCACGATATATTTCCTATTAAATTCGCCGATCAAGTACTAAATTCCTTGACTGTCTATTGGTGAATTATTTCGATGAACTCCCCCTATCTGGTAGTACTAGGACTACAAATAAATCACTGAAGTTATTGAAGCATGAGTAATCAAGCTGATTGTACGGTAATCTTCACATCTGTCAGCTCCCACTTTCTTTGGTATAGGGATGATTACATTCTTCTTGAAATCAGGGGGTACCTCACCTGTATCATAAATCCTACACACCAAGTGAAATAACCTGATCAGACCTTCATCTCCTATGCAGCGTAGCAACTCAATCGGTATATCATCTATGCCTGGTGCTTTGTTCCTGCTTAAGTCTTCCAAAGCTCTATCAAATTCTGATCTCAATATATATATATTATGTACATATTATGTACAAAATTCAAAGTGATTGGTGCAAAATTACGGCAGTTATCGTGTCCACAATAAACTGATATATATATATATATATATATATATATATATATATATATAAATCGTATATATAAAAGTGAAAGTCTGTATGTATATGGGTATGTGGGTATGTGGGTGGGTCTGTTCCGTATACAAATCTACACCGTTCCAGCAATCTCAACCATATTTTGCATACTCATAGTTTAGGACCCAGAAGGAACCGCTGGCTACATGAATTTTCGATAGTCTTTCTCATTCTTCTGATTTCGGCCCTTTTGCACTCAAGCACTGGCTAACAAAAACATAAAGTATACTCATGAAGGAATGGCAAGATAGATAGTTTCCATGGCAACATAGCTCAAGTCGAGACACGGCCGTCTGGATGCCAGTTGCGCTCTGCACTACCGGTATAGAAAATGAGCATCTTTACTTGAAATGCCGTTAGTTACTCATCTACTCACACAGCACTGTCAACCGAGTTTAGCATAACAAAGACTTGACACTATCTTCTACTATATATTTGTCAAATACCACTCACTCACTCACTCATTCATTCATCACGAAACCTCAGAAACCACCGAACGGATTGGAATGAAATTTGGTATGCTGCTTCTAGAAGGGACACAAATGCCCACTAAGGGAGGATTTTTGTATATTCAGGTTCTAAAGGGGTGTTAAGGGGGTAGACCTGCATTTCATTGAATAGCAATATCTCCCGATTGGTTTCATTGGGGGATGTGATACTCGGCACATAAACTCATCATAAGAAGACACGAGTCTGAGGGTTTTTCGATGTGGTGTATATAATGAGGTGAAAGGGGGTGAAAAGTGGGGATTGAAAGATTCCTAATGGAGCGTGTATCTCTTAAACGACATAGGCGAGGAGTTTGAAACTCAGCGGAAAAAATCAGCATGAAAGTAAGTAAATATGTGTTTGACCGTTTTTTTCATAAATCCAATTTAAGGGGCCCATGGGGAGGGGTGAAATTCTGGGGGGGGGGGGGACAGGAAAGAAAGTGTCCTAACTGATTGACTGACTGATTCACTCATCAAACTCAGGGGAAAAAAACTGCTTTAAGGTAAGTAAATAGCTGTTCGACAGTTTTTTTTCATAAAACAAATTTAAGGGGTTCATGGGGAGGGGTGAAATTCTGAAAAAAGAAAATTGAAAGAAAATGTCCTGACTAACTCACTCACTCACTCACTCATCATCGCCCAGCCAAAAGTATTGAAGTTAGAAACATGACAGTTTGGGGATATGTTCATTGTATGTCAAAACCGTCTACTAAGGGAGGATTTTCGGATATTCAGGTTCTAAAGGGGTCTTAAGGGGGTTAAACCTGCATTTCATTGAATAACAATATCTCCCGATTGGTTTCATTGGCGGATGTAATACACGGCATATAAACTCATCATTAAAAAGTAAGAAGACACGTTTCTGAGGGTTTTTCGATGTGGTGTATATTATGAGGTGAAAGGGGTGAAAAGTAGGGATTGAAAGATTCCTAATGGAGCGTGTATCTCTTAAACAACATAGGCGAGGAATTTGAAACTCAGCGGAAAAAAATCAGCATAGAAAATAAGTAAACATATGTTTGACCGTTTTTTCATAAATCCAATTTAAGGGGCCCATGGGGAGGGGTGAAATTCTGGGGGGGGGGGGGAGAACAGGAAAGAAAGTGTCCTAACTGATTGACTGACTGACTCACTTATCAAACTCAGGGGGAAAAACTGCTTTAAAGTAAGTAAATAGCTATTCGACAGTTTTTTTTATCAATCAAATTGAAGGGGTTCATCGGGAGGGGTGAAATTCTGAAGAAAAACAAATGGAAGAAAATGTCCCGACTCATTCACTCACTCATCATCGCCCAGCCAAAAATATTGAAGTTGGAAACATGGCATTTTGGGGATATGTTCGTTGTATGTCAAAACCGTGCACTTAGGGAGGATTTTTGGATATTCAGGCTCTAAAGGGGTCTTAAGGGGGTTAAACCTGCATTTCATTGAATAACAATATCTCACGAGTGGTTTTATTTGTGGATGTGATACTCGGCATATAAACTAATCATTAAAAATAAGCAGACATGTGTCTAAGTGTTTTTCGATGTGGTGTATTATTATGAGGTGGAAGGGGTGAATAGTGGGGGTTGAAGGATTCCTAACGGAGCGTGTAGGCCTACCTCTTAAACGACATAGGCGAGAAATTTGAAACTCAGCGAAAAATATCAGCTAAATAAATAAGTAAATCGGTGTTCGACGTTTTTTTTTTTTCATAAATTAATTTAAGGGGCCAATGGTGTGGGGTGAAATTCTGGGGGAAAAAAGGAGAGAAAGTGTCCTAACTGACTGACCAACTCACTCATCAAACTCGGAGGAAAAAGACAGCTTAAAAATAAGGTAATAGGTGTTCAAGAGTTTTTTATCAATCCAATTTAAGGGGCCCTTGGGGAGGGGTGAAATTCTGGTAAAAATTATTGAAAGAAAATGTCCTGTCTGACTCACTCACTCATCACGCCCAGCGAAAACTATTAAAGTTGGAAAAATGAAATTTTGGGAATATGTTCTCTGTATGTCGATAACGTCAACTAAGGAATGATTTTTGTTTATTCGGGTTTTAAAGAGATGTTAAGGGGGTAAACGTGCATTTCATTGAATAACGATATCTCATGAGTTGTTTCTTTGGGAATGTGATATTCGGTATATAAACTAATCATTAAAAATAATCAGACATATATCTAAGGGTTTATCGATGTGGTGTATATTATGAGGTGAAATGGGTGAAAATTGGAGGTTGAGGGATTCTTAACGGAGCGTGTATCTCTTAAACGACATAGGCGAGAAGTTTGAAATTCGGCGGGAAAAAGCAGTTTAAAATACAAGTAAATAGGTGTTCGACCGTTTTTTTTTCATAAATCCAATTCAAGGGGGCCTTAGAGAGGGGTGAAATTGTGGCGAAAAAAAAAACAGGAAAGGAAGTGTCCTAACTGACTCACTTACTCACTCATCAAACTCAGGGCGAAAACAGCTTTAAATAAGTAAATAGGTGTTCGACCGTTTGTTTCATAAATCCAATTTAAGGGGTTCATGGGGAGGGGTGAAATTATCAAAAATAAATGAAAGGAAATGTCCTGACTCACTTACTCACTCATCATTGTCAAGCCAAAGTTATTGAAGTTAGAAACATGAAATTTTGGGGATATGTTCGTTGTATGTCGAAAACGTCCACTAAGGAAAGAGTTTTGAATATTCAGGTTCTAAATAGGTGTTAAGGGGGGGGGGGTTAAACGTGCATTTCATTGAATAACAATATCTCACGAGTGGTTACTTTTGGGGATGTGATACTTGGCATATATACTAATCATTAAAAATAAGCTGACACATGTCTAATGGTTTTTCGATGTAGTGTATATTATGAGGTAAAAGGGATGAAAAGTGGGGGTTGAAAGATTCTTAACGGAGCGTGTATCTCTTAAACGACATAGGCGAGGAGTTTGAAACTCGGAGGAAATCAATCAGCTTAAAAATAAATAAATAAATAAAATAAATAGGTGTTCGACCGTTTTTTCATAAATCCAATTTAAGGGGCCTTTGGGGAGGGGTGAAATTCTGGAAGAAAACGTCCACTAAGGAAGGATTTTTGGATGTTCACTCTCATCGACCAACCCAAACTAATACATGTTAGCAGAATGATATTTTGGGGATATGTTTGTTGTGTTTCGAAAACGTCTACTAAGGAGGGATTTTTGGATATTCAGGTTCTAAAGGGGTGTTAACGGGGTTAAACCTGCATTTCATTGAACAACAATATGACACGACTATGACGCGAGCGAAGAGAGGCTAAAAATGAGATGGTGTATGTCTGTGTATTACTCAATCACGCAAGTACCACTGGTCCGATTTACATGAATTTTACATGGAAGTAGCTGATTTACCTGGTTAACATATTGGTTACTTTTGATTTCAATACTTTGCATTATTTAAAAATGGCGACCATTTTAGTGACGTCACTACACCCTTTGGTTTAAAACTTTCATATTTCCATTTCAAATAAAAAGAGAACGCTAAGAAATAGCAAACTTTTGATGGCATATTCGAGGTTTAAAATTACATTTTCTATCCGAAAGGTATCTCCAACCGTTAGCGAGTAAAACCTAAATTTGTGCTATTAACACGGTCAACGCCGAGCGGTGTAGTTGGACAAAATGTTCCATCCTTAATCTCCCTATGAGCAGCACCTCGCCTATCCCCTGTTTTAACTGTCACCTTCACATTTTAATTTATTTATGACGCGTAGCGAAGCACGGGTACTTCAGCTAGTATATATATAAATTATAAATAAACGTTTGAACTAACGGTGGGTTTGGGGTCTGGGGTTCCCCGTGACATCCAAAAACGACAGTAGCGACACTAGAGCGCAGCAACAGAAGGGGGAGAGAGAGAGCGTTGTAGCAGATTAGAAATGACACGACCTTTAACTGCAACACTTTTCTCGAACGTCACTGTATTCCAACAATTTATTTGACGTCGTTCAAACATGAACTGAAATGAAATGAGAATAATAAATAAAAAAATAAAAGAAAATTCTTTGGAACTGAGACGTCCCATGTAATGTACACGGGTTGGTTTTTAGTTTTGGCGCCTTAGTTATAACTGGATTAATAACTCACTTAGATGGTTCCAAGTTTCACAGGCCCTCAATGTAGTCCCCACCGTTGCGTACAACGTGTTCCCAGCGATGCGGAAGTCGTTGGATCCCGTTGGCATTGCCCAATCTATTGATAGTACGAAAAGAGCGCTCGGCAGCCTGCTTAACATCTTCAATGGTACGGAAGCGCTGCCATACTGTTCCCCGAGGGCAAACCGTTAATGCGGCTTACTATTGTTCGTTTCTGCAAGACCATCGAGCTCTGAGAAGGAATCGGCGCCACCACAAGGTTACACCGCCCATCGTTCTGCATGACAATGCTAAGGCACACACAGCAGGCGTTGTGTCGGCATTGTTGGGTCGCTGGGGCTGGGAGGTCCTCTATCACCCCTCATATTCTCCCGACATCAGTCCCTGCGACTATGATCTCATCCCGAGGATGAAGATGACAATGCGCGGGGAGCAGGTTTCCGAGCGCTCTCTTCGTACCATCAAAAGATTGGGCGTTGCCAACGGGATCCAACGACTTCCGTATCGCTGGGAACACGTTGTACGCAACGGTGGGGAATACATCGAGGGCCTGTGAAACTTGGAACCAGCTAAGTGAGTTATTAATCCATTTATAACTAAGGTGCCCAAACTAAAAAACCAACCCATATAAATGGGTACTATATTCAACCTACTACGAGGCTATAGTAACATATGCAGCTAAAACACGTGTTAATACAAAATGAGAGGAGAGTAGAATACAAGAAGCGGATATTAAATTTTTAAGAGGCTTAGAGGGCAAGAACAGAAGAGATATAGTTAGAAATGAAGAGATAAGAAAAATGACAGGTATCTTGAAGCTGCATGACAGGATAGAAACAACAAAGATATAGTGGTATGGTCACATGATGAGGATGGAAGAGGAGAGAGTACCTAGAAAACCTTTTCCGCAAAGTCGACAGGGAAGATCCCACAAGGAAGAAGCCGAAAGGGATGGACGGATACTGTCTGGGAGTGGAGGAAGATAGCCTGAATATTTACTTTTAAAGGGAGAGGAGTGGTGGAGAAACAGGCAACGATGGTGGTCTTTAATTCACAACCCAACCCAGGAAGCAAGAAACGGAAAATGAAGATGATGGTGATGATGAATACAATTCAAGAACATGGCCAAAATGTGAAAACTGAGGAATTTGGAACTGAAAGAACGAAAGATCTTGAGAATATCATGGGACCCATTAAGGAGGGAGGTGAATACAGAATCAGGCATAACAATGAGCTTTACCAACATTTAGAGAGCATAACATGAGAAAGAGGAGTCTTATCTTCTACGGTCACATGGATAACAAGAGACTGACCTCAAGAATCTTCAACATCATTTCTAGAGGGAAGGGGTCAATTGCTAAATGGATGAGACTTGTTCAAAAAGACTTGGAATTTTTAGAAATTGATAACAAGTATATATTCAACAGGAATACATTTAGTATGCTGATCAGAACAACCAACACTCTCCATTCATTGACAATTAAAACACTGCGTCCTGGAGTGGGAGTGAAGTGGACTCAGGAAAGGAATACTGGGCTAAGGAGAAACCTCGCCAGAGTTAGGAACCACGTGGTTCAAGGGGCCTCAACGAACCAAGAATAAAATTCAAGAACGAACAAGTTCTTCGAGTAAATACACACTTGATGTATTTAAGGGACGACTAAAATTTTGTGTAAATACTCCAATGTAACTACTATAGATCGCAAATCGCAACTTCTGTGCATTAAGTGTGTTGGATATTATTGTTGGTAACTGTCTGTAACTGTACAATTTGCCACAGGAGAATTACCCCCATGTGCTAATAACCGAAATTGTGATGGGTTCATCCCTAATAGGTCGCCTCCGTAGCGTAGCGGTCAGCACGGTTAGCTGCCGCCCCGGAGGTCCTGGGTTCGATTCCCGGCTCTGCCACGAAATTTGCAAAGTGGTATGAGGACTGGAACGGGGACTACTCAGCCTCGGGTGGTCCAAATGAGTAGAGGGGGTTCGATTCCCACCTCAGCCATCCTCGAAGTGGTTTTCCGTGGTTTCCCACTTCATCTTCGGGCAAATGCCGGGATGGTACTGCCCCCGTAATTGAATTATGTAGAGACCACGGTGGCTATATTTGAAATTATGATTAGAGTTATGGCTGTCATAGTTATGACGTGGGTAGTCAT
Source organism: Meconema thalassinum (assembly GCA_946902985.2). Taxonomy (NCBI): domain Eukaryota; kingdom Metazoa; phylum Arthropoda; class Insecta; order Orthoptera; family Tettigoniidae; genus Meconema; species Meconema thalassinum. Next base: position 128,916,437 of record OX336391.1, on the reverse strand, counting down.
GACGTAAGCACGGATGACGTAAATGTTATGCCAGCAAGCTACTTGAGCTGAGATTCTCAGTGACGTCAGCATTTAGTCCAGAATGTTCCAAGATGTACGACGCAGTCGCAGGAAACGAGGAATTCTGCTGAGGAAGAAACTATGCTATTGGAGGAGAGGCATGAACCAATGAACGATAGTTTAAAGGAAGACGGAGATTGCTGAAACTATGGTATTTTTATGACTTTTTGAATGCAGAATTGTGGAAATACATTTGCAGTAAAAGCATTGATTTGGAATTTTGGTGAAATTTATTTTCTGTTTTTGAATTTTGAAAATCCGTCATGTATTAACGAAGTTGGAAGTTCTAGCGATGACGTAGTATCACGCTTTGGAAGGGATGGTAACGCCCCTCGAGAAGGTAATAAAAGGGCTTGCGCAGAAGAGAGGAGTCTCTTCTCTTCTCTTTCGTTCGCTGATCATTGTGGGATCTAATGCTCAGATCATCGAAGTATTTGTGAAAGTCATTTTATTTTACATTCAATATAGTGAGACGTCAAAGTGAACAGCAAGTGAAAAGAATCGTTTTTATAACGCGTGGCGAGGCCACTATGTTAACGAGATACAGTTCAAACTAGGTGAAGTTGAAACGGACCTTAGAAAGCTTATATAAGTTTAGCTTCAAACAGTTAGCGGTCTCCGATAACATAATTGTATTGTGCAGTACTACATGCAATTATAGAGAAGAGCTGAACAATTTCGACCGAGTACTTCAAAAGATATTAGCAACTTTATACGACTGGCAAAAGTGATTATCTCGCCACTAGAGAAACACTTTTGTATAAGCCAGAATTAACGCAAGGCTAACGCTGTGAGTGGAGTAGAAAGACTTCAGATTGCTTGCTTACAGAACGATACAGTATAATGGAGCATTTGAATACGGCAGTTTGTTCTTCTGACACTACAACTGAAGTGCAGATGGAAGGCTAAGAAGGCTTATTGCAATTGGGACATACTTCATTGGAGTAAGATAGCGACATGGAACTTCGCTAATTGCTATTCCACACAAGCGAACATGCGGTGAATACCATCTACACCCATGTTTCGTAAGTAAAGGCTGAATACCATCGAACAGCCATAGAAACAATTTCATACTCTGAATATGAATAATTTCTTCGGAAATTTCTACAAAACGTCATGATGATTGTCTACTGGAACTTCAGGGAATTTTTCAAGAGAGGTCAGGGTAGTCCCGACTCACAAAGAGGATTATTGCCGGAAGGATGTCTATTCGTCTTCGAGGAGCAGAGCGATTCACGGAGAAGGAAGCAGTTCGATTCTCCGAGGGTGCTATTTCCTATTTCGAGGATGGAGCTCAGCTTTAACGTGGTGAAATGGATCCATCAGCAGTCTTCTTTGGGGAATTTTCCTCTGGAACGTCAATCGGCAGATAAGGTAGTCGTGAACGTTTATTGTATTTGAGTAACCTAGTAATGTTTGAGCAACCATTTTCCCCATATTTTTAATCCTCTTGTATTTTGCCTTATTTTCTTGTTGAGATTCTTATTCTCAGTATACCTTGATGAGTTTTGCATTTTTCGACGATTTATTAAGACATTGTTATGTCATGGGCATAGTTAACGATTTTGAATCAGTTGAGACTGATATTTAGATTTTTCAGTAATTAATATTTTTTTTGTAGTCACGATTTGACTGTAAGTTAATGATTTTTATGGCAGATTTAAATTCAGACAGCGTGTCACTTTATTAAAGTAATTCTACCCCAGTTTAATTACTTTGAACAATTTTCTGTCATCATCAAGAAGGAAGAACAGTTAAATGATTTTAGAGCGTTAAAATCTTACGTTATCGACGATCTTGGAAATACTAGTCGTTATTTGTATTGAATGCAACACAGACATTTATCGTCAGTTATGAATGAACATTGCATCATAGACAATTTTGTGAAAGAGTAATGTTAATAATGAATTATTGAATGCATTAAAGTCAAGTACTTTTGTTAGGAGTTTTTCTCAATTAGAGAATCATATAACGATGTTTGCATTCCCCAGTCTAATTGGATTCTATTCGACTACTTTGCATTTTAGTCGCACTTTATTTGAAGATAGTATTTTCATACTACAATTTCTGTTAAGATGTTAATCTTAAATTTTGATAGACCAGATAGGCGTATATAAGCGTATTCAGTATTAAATTTATTTGTGATTGGCAAGTTTTGACTTCATTTCAGTTCATGAATGAAATCTACGAAGGTTAAATAGAAAAACAGTTTTGAAACAAATTTATGATTATAAAATTTTTAAGTGGAACTATGAATGTATAATCGCTAGTGCAGCGCGTGTTGAAAGTCGCTGAAGTATAATGCCCTTGAATATGAAGGAAGTTCCCACAGGAATAAATGTTAAAGAATTATTTGTGGAAGTTTTGTAAGTGATGTGAAAGTTTTAAATGCCATATAGATTAATATATGATGATTTTGGGCATATTTTTAATGCAGATTGTGCATTAACTTGTTAGCGAAGGATTTTCCGCTGGAGTAAGATTGTTATAGTTCGTTGAAAATTAATCAAGTGATTTACTGTTATAATTAACACGAGTTTTGAAAGAATTTGAGACAAGATGTTGAATGAAGGTTGCCGTCACAAATCATTATTAAAAACTTTATTAAAATCAGATTGTGACATTAACATGTATAACTAACCTTCATTGGTCGATTATATTAAACAGGATTATAAAATTACCAACCGAATGAACATGTGGCTAATGTATTTATTAAATTAATAATTTAAACAATTTAAATGTTAATATTGTAAATAATTGTTGTAAATATTTTTGAAAATAACGTGAAACGAGAGTGATGTTAAAGGCGTGCTTAGAATATTTTTATTGTCTTTGACTAATATTATAAACAATTTCTAATTGTTATAAATAATTTATGTGATTTTGTTATAAACATTTAAGAGCTAATTAAATATTTGGATTAAAGTTAACAAGTTTAAGAAATTAATGTAATGATCCATTAGGATGTGATCAAAGTACTTGAAAGATTTGCGTAAATATAATGTGAGTTGTCTTGTAAGACATTTAAAAGCTTGAGAGTGCAGGTTGGATTCTTACGTAACATAGCGTGTGAGAAGGGAGTGCATTTGACCAGTATGCGTCAGGCTGGAAGGTAGCCCGCAGCTGTGTCAACATATGGTTTTCAGAGAGTGAGGTCGTACACTCCGGCCTTGCGACTATAAATATCATTCTCTTGTTTATTAAAAGGAAACACATGCTCTATATATATGTCACACCCTGACGTCCTTTTCCAATCCAATAGTGTTATGAATATTACGGTATTTGGAGCTCTTGGGAGCTAAAATGTTTTATATATCATGTTGTATAATAATTTTGCAAGTCCTACTGGAGGACGTAGTCAGATTGACTTGGGCTACTGATAGCCACGTATATTTTGTTGTGTTAGGAAAATCATACCCTTTATTAGAAATAAAGCTTTTGTACAGGTTCAAAGTTCTCGTCTTCGTTTCTGGTTCATTTTTAAATGTCATGGCGGAGATTATTGTGTGAACAGACTTTTAGTGATCCTGTTGTCAACTCAAACCCCGAGATAATTAAGAGGTAAGCAACGGTAAGTATAAACCCCCGTCTATTTTGGTGTGTTCCACAATGATTTCCTGTGAATTTCTGTGCTCTTATCTCGATAGTATCTGTCAGTGCCATTTTCATTGATGTAACTGTGCCGGTGCGATTGATTATTGGCAATCCGATTGAGGGGGCGGATATCTGACAGCCTACTATCCTAGTAAACGGGGACAGAAAGATTGGCGACCCAAGAGCGTGGGGCTGAGTCAACAGTAAGATTGACCCTAATATGTGGGGCGTGTTCAACAAAAACTGGATTACCAGGTTGAACACCAGAAAGATTGACAAACCTAAAACGTGAGGTTCGATTAGACTCAAATAAAGAGGTTGATTCTTTGTTAGATGTCTAGGCCAATTGTAGTATTTAAGAGTGTGATTATATAGGAATTAAATGTTGTATTGTATTAGGAAAATTACACTCAGAAAAGATCAGATCTTATACAACTTGAGAAAAGTTAAATGGGCTGGAAACTTAGAAAAATCGCCTATAATCTGGAATCTTATTTTATTTGACCGGCTTATGACACTTTAGTCATATTAAAGATAAAATTAATTATTTGGATTGTAAATGTAAATTATTTGTGTTAGGATATTTTAAAATGAGCCAGAGAAATTTGAACATGTGCTTGAGTTTGTTTCAACATGAAGTATCTTCGAATATTAATTATAAGGTAGTTATAAGTTAGATTTAAGACAGAAAATTGATCAAAAATTATATATATGGTGAAAAGTGTTGCTCAAACGTTGTTATTTTGCTCTTTTGATGTATGTCCCTACAGCAATCCATTTTGAATAATAATATTGTAATGGCAGATGAAAGTTTGAAGAAAATGTTAGAGGAGATGTCTGCTAACATGAATCGCAGTATGAAGCAGATGTTGAATGAAAGCATGAAGGAGAATAATAGTAATTTGTCTGCTAATTTGAATGCAAGAATGGAGGAGAATGTTAGTAATTTGTCTGCTAACTTAAATGCAAGGATGGAGGAGAATGCTAGTACTTTGTCTGCTAATTTGTCTGCTAGCATGAATAGTAGTATGAAGGAGATGGAAGCTAGGAATACTAGTCGAATGGAGGAGAATGCTAGTAATTTGACAGCTAGCATGGGTGAAAGTTTGAAGGTTCTTCATACTAGTGCTGCTAATTTGGAGGATAATATGTCGCGTTTACAGATTAATACCCTAGGAATTGAAAATACTGTAAGTGACATCCGCACAGATGTATCTAATGTCCATAAAAATGTTGATGATGTTAAAAATGATGTGTCTAAGGTACAGAGGGACCTTACAATGTTAAATTTAGATGTAGCTAATGTCCGAGGGGATATTGCTTGTGCTAGAGCCGAAGTAGTTGTTGTCAAAAACGATGTAGCGACTGTCCAAGACAAGGTCGAGGAAGTCCAGAAAGAAATTCAAAAAGCTAGAACAGATGTATCCAATGTTCAGGTAGACATTAACAATATTCATGCGGATATAACTGAGGTGCAAAGTGATGTAACAAAGATTCAGGTAGAGGTCAACACAGTTTTCGTAGATATCACTAAAGTCCAAACTGATGTCAATAAAGTCAGGGAAGAAATCGAAAACTCAAAAACTCTTTGTACGCGTAATATAACTGCATTAACGACTAGGTTAGTCGACGAATCAGTTAGAACAACAACGTCTTTAGCAGAGTTGAAGTATGACGTAGAGGTTATGAGAACACAGGTATTAGACCACAATAGAGTATTAAAAGAGGATATCGAAGTAGACATAGCCGAGATGTTAACAGCAAACGTAGCGGTATGGAAAGACGAGTGGAATAAGTCAAGTGGGGAACATGTAACCCAAATTCAGGAAAGGATTGAAAGAAAACTTGCCAGTACGCAGATAGAAATTAATAATGAGGTAGTACAGATTAGAAAAGATTTAAGCGTCAGGATAAATTCGCTATCCGAAAAACAAGTTGACGATAGAACACAACTAGATCAGGATATGCAAACTTTAAAATCTACATTAGAGGAACAGATGCATAAAGTTGTCTCGGATGTAAATGAAACGACGAGTAAACTGAAAAATTTGAAGTTAGGAGAGGCTAGTTTAATGGAAAACTACAAGGAAGAGATAGTCAAGAAAGTCTTAACAGAAATCACCGACAAGGATACAGAAGGCTTAGCTTGCGAATTGAATAGGAAGCATACCAGAAGATGTCACCTAGATCCAGAAGAAAGAGACGTGACTCCTGAAGAACGTGTATCCAGATTCAGAGAGGAGGATGATGAGAGGAATATGGAATCTGAGTGGAATTATCGAGATAGTGGGAAAAACTATCCGGATTCATATCCGAGGAACGTGACGGTCATTAGGAATTTCGAGGACAAACCACAAAAATTCAGTAATACTGATAGTTTGACACCTATAGAGTATGTAAGGAATCTCAAAGATTATTTCATCGAAGCTCACATTCCCAGAGAGAGAGAGATGAAGATTGTAGAGAGATATCTGATTGGAGGACCCCTTGAATGGTTTAGAGCTTTTAGATATACATTCAGTAACTTTGACGAGTTTGCAGAGGCATTAATCAAACGATTTTGGTCCATAGAAGCGCAGAATTCGTTAAGAGCGGAGGTATATTCAAGAAAATACTCAGGTACTCTTCCAACGAGGTACGCTGATTTCTTTACGAGTCAGTTGTCCCGCTTGAGATTTTTGCAACCCCCATTGTCCACGGAGCAACTAATAGATGCGATTTCTCGTATGCTGCCAATTGAGGTGAGGAGACTTATAATTTCGTCCAACATCAGAGATTTATCCAGCATGGATGAATTACTAAGAAGGTTAGACTACACAAGTCCAATGCCTAACGTAGTCCAGAAAGGTCAAAGGCAAGAGTATAAGGAAATCAATACGGTATACATGGACCAAGTCCAACAAACTGACAAGCCAGAGGAGGAGAAAACTGACAATGTAGGGCCTCACAGGAATAATCAGTTTAGAAATTACAGATCACAAGGTTACCGACCATATCAACAAAGAAGAGGTTGGAACTACAACCGAGGAAACTATAATGGAAGAGGCAGATATTATAACAATAATGGGTATAATCGTAACTATAATAGGAATAACCAAAACCAAAATAGAAACCAGAATACTCAAAGTCAGGTTATGACACCTGAGCAATATCAGCAAAGAGAAAAGGAAAGCCAGCAATACTTAAAAGAATTAAGGGATAAAGAAGCTGACAATCAAAGGAAAAGGCAGGATGTTGTAATCGATCCTGGTCCTTCTACGAGCCAGCAGAACTTAGAGAATAGAAACACTGGTCAGAAGAGAAAGTAGAGAGGAAAGAATACATTAACCACATACAACCCAGAGTAGAAGAAATATATGATTAAGGAACATAGAGGAAATATCATACTAGAGTAAGCCAGTAATAATTCAATTTCGTGTTCAAGAGAGTTGAGATACTTGTAACATTGAGTTTAAAAACAATTTGCAACTGTTTTTAAAACGTGGTGGGAGGAGAATGCCCCCGTAATTGAATTATGTAGAGACCACGGTGGCTATATTTGAAATTATGATTAGAGTTATGGCTGTCATAGTTATGACGTGGGTAGTCATGACGTAAGCACGGATGACGTAAATGTTATGCCAGCAAGCTACTTGAGCTGAGATTCTCAGTGACGTCAGCATTTAGTCCAGAATGTTCCAAGATGTACGACGCAGTCGCAGGAAACGAGGAATTCTGCTGAGGAAGAAACTATGCTATTGGAGGAGAGGCATGAACCAATGAACGATAGTTTAAAGGAAGACGGAGATTGCTGAAACTATGGTATTTTTATGACTTTTTGAATGCAGAATTGTGGAAATACATTTGCAGTAAAAGCATTGATTTGGAATTTTGGTGAAATTTATTTTCTGTTTTTGAATTTTGAAAATCCGTCATGTATTAACGAAGTTGGAAGTTCTAGCGATGACGTAGTATCACGCTTTGGAAGGGATGGTAACGCCCCTCGAGAAGGTAATAAAAGGGCTTGCGCAGAAGAGAGGAGTCTCTTCTCTTCTCTTTCGTTCGCTGATCATTGTGAGATCTAATGCTCAGATCATCGAAGTATTTGTGAAAGTCATTTTATTTTACATTCAATATAGTGAGACGTCAAAGTGAACAGCAAGTGAAAAGAATCGTTTTTATAACGCGTGGCGAGGCCACTATGTTAACGAGATACAGTTCAAACTAGGTGAAGTTGAAACGGACCTTAGAAAGCTTATATAAGTTTAGCTTCAAACAGTTAGCGGTCTCCGATAACATAATTGTATTGTGCAGTACTACATGCAATTATAGAGAAGAGCTGAACAATTTCGACAGAGTACTTCAAAAGATATTAGCAACTTTATACGACTGGCAAAAGTGATTATCTCGCCACTAGAGAAACACTTTTGTATAAGCCAGAATTAACGCAAGGCTAACGCTGTGAGTGGAGTAGAAAGACTTCAGATTGCTTGCTTACAGAACGATACAGTATAATGGAGCATTTGAATACGGCAGTTTGTTCTTCTGACACTACAACTGAAGTGCAGATGGAAGGCTAAGAAGGCTTATTGCAATTGGGACATACTTCATTGGAGTAAGATAGCGACATGGAACTTCGCTAATTGCTATTCCACACAAGCGAACATGCGGTGAATACCATCTACACCCATGTTTCGTAAGTAAAGGCTGAATACCATCGAACAGCCATAGAAACAATTTCATACTCTGAATATGAATAATTTCTTCGGAAATTTCTACAAAACGTCATGATGATTGTCTACTGGAACTTCAGGGAATTTTTCAAGAGAGGTCAGGGTAGTCCCGACTCACAAAGAGGATTATTGCCGGAAGGATGTCTATTCGTCTTCGAGGAGCAGAGCGATTCACGGAGAAGGAAGCAGTTCGATTCTCCGAGGGTGCTATTTCCTATTTCGAGGATGGAGCTCAGCTTTAACGTGGTGAAATGGATCCATCAGCAGTCTTCTTTGGGGAATTTTCCTCTGGAACGTCAATCGGCAGATAAGGTAGTCGTGAACGTTTATTGTATTTGAGTAACCTAGTAATGTTTGAGCAACCATTTTTCCCATATTTTTAATCCTCTTGTATTTTGCCTTATTTTCTTGTTGAGATTCTTATTCTCAGTATACCTTGATGAGTTTTGCATTTTTCGACGATTTATTAAGACATTGTTATGTCATGGGCATAGTTAACGATTTTGAATCAGTTGAGACTGATATTTAGATTTTTCAGTAATTAATATTTTTTTTGTAGTCACGATTTGACTGTAAGTTAATGATTTTTATGGCAGATTTAAATTCAGACAGCGTGTCACTTTATTAAAGTAATTCTACCCCAGTTTAATTACTTTGAACAATTTTCTGTCATCATCAAGAAGGAAGAACAGTTAAATGATTTTAGAGCGTTAAAATCTTACGTTATCGACGATCTTGGAAATACTAGTCGTTATTTGTATTGATTGCAACACAGACATTTATCGTCAGTTATGAATGAACATTGCATCATAGACAATTTTGTGAAAGAGTAATGTTAATAATGAATTATTGAATGCATTAAAGTCAAGTACTTTTGTTAGGAGTTTTTCTCAATTAGAGAATCATATAACGATGTTTGCATTCCCCAGTCTAATTGGATTCTATTCGACTACTTTGCATTTTAGTCGCACTTTATTTGAAGATAGTATTTTCATACTACAATTTCTGTTAAGATGTTAATCTTAAATTTTGATAGACCAGATAGGCGTATATAAGCGTATTCAGTATTAAATTTATTTGTGATTGGCAAGTTTTGACTTCATTTCAGTTCATGAATGAAATCTACGAAGGTTAAATAGAAAAACAGTTTTGAAACAAATTTATGATTATAAAATTTTTAAGTGGAACTATGAATGTATAATCGCTAGTGCAGCACGTGTTGAAAGTCGCTGAAGTATAATGCCCTTGAATATGAAGGAAGTTCCCACAGGAATAAATGTTAAAGAATTATTTGTGGAAGTTTTGTAAGTGATGTGAAAGTTTTAAATGCCATATAGATTAATATATGATGATTTTGGGCATATTTTTAATGCAGATTGTGCATTAACTTGTTAGCGAAGGATTTTCCGCTGGAGTAAGATTGTTATAGTTCGTTGAAAATTAATCAAGTGATTTACTGTTATAATTAACACGAGTTTTGAAAGAATTTGAGACAAGATGTTGAATGAAGGTTGCCGTCACAAATCATTATTAAAAACTTTATTAAAATCAGATTGTGACATTAACATGTATAACTAACCTTCATTGGTCGATTATATTAAACAGGATTATAAAATTACCAACCGAATGAACATGTGGCTATTGTATTTATTAAATTAATAATTTAAACAATTTAAATGTTAATATTGTAAATAATTGTTGTAAATATTTTTGAAAATAACGTGAAACGAGAGTGATGTTAAAGGCGTGCTTAGAATATTTTTATTGTCTTTGACTAATATTATAAACAATTTCTAATTGTTATAAATAATTTATGTGATTTTGTTATAAACATTTAAGAGCTAATTAAATATTTGGATTAAAGTTAACAAGTTTAAGAAATTAATGTAATGATCCATTAGGATGTGATCAAAGTACTTGAAAGATTTGCGTAAATATAATGTGAGTTGTCTTGTAAGACATTTAAAAGCTTGAGAGTGCAGGCTGGATTCTTACGTAACATAGCGTGTGAGAAGGGAGTGCATTTGACCAGTATGCGTCAGGCTGGAAGGTAGCCCGCAGCTGTGTCAACATATGGTTTTCAGAGAGTGAGGTCGTACACTCCGGCCTTGCGACTATAAATATCATTCTCTTGTTTATTAAAAGGAAACACATGCTCTATATATATGTCACACCCTGACGTCCTTTTCCAATCCAATAGTGTTATGAATATTACGGTATTTGGAGCTCTTGGGAGCTAAAATGTTTTATATATCATGTTGTATAATAATTTTGCAAGTCCTACTGGAGGACGTAGTCAGATTGACTTGGGCTACTGATAGCCACGTATATTTTGTTGTGTTAGGAAAATCATACCCTTTATTAGAAATAAAGCTTTTGTACAGGTTCAAAGTTCTCGTCTTCGTTTCTGGTTCATTTTTAAATGTCATGGCGGAGATTATTGTGTGAACAGACTTTTAGTGATCCTGTTGTCAACTCAAACCCCGAGATAATTAAGAGGTAAGCAACGGTAAGTATAAACCCCCGTCTATTTTGGTGTGTTCCACAATGATTTCCTGTGAATTTCTGTGCTCTTATCTCGATAGTATCTGTCAGTGCCATTTTCATTGATGTAACTGTGCCGGTGCGATTGATTATTGGCAATCCGATTGAGGGGGCGGATATCTGACAGCCTACTATCCAGGTAAACGGGGACAGTACCTATTGTCAGGCCACGGCCGTCTCCTTCCCTCTTCCTAGCCTATCCATCCCAATCTGCCATCCCTTCCCATCCCTCAAGAGGCCCCTGTTCGCTTTGCAGGTAAGGCCGCCTGGGCGAAGTGCTGATCACACCTCCCCAGTTGTATCCATCCCGACCAGATGTTCCAAGCTCCAGGACACTGCCCATAGAGGCGGTAGTGGTGAGTTCCCTCGCTGAGTCCGTGGGAACCACCAACCTAGAGGGTAAATTGACTAAATAAAAAAAAGCATCCCTAATACTAAAAACAAAGATACGAGCCTTACAGTAGTCGCATAATGATATGTAATATCTGACATGTTATCCTACTATAAAATTCAGATGAAATGTATGTGAAGTTATCAGACATGTTATCCTACTCGTATACTACACTGCTTGGTATTTTTAAAATGTTAATTTACGCTCCGTTTTCATACTGGTACTATGATGAATGTATAGATTGAATTGGAGATATGCTACTGTCACACTTGTTTGAACAAACATCACATATTATATTGAAAATTAAGAGGTGGAATGAAACCATAGTCTCTAGCCTATCTATAGACTACTAGAATTAATGTTCAAAACAATCAAATTTCCCAACTCTTGCTTGGTGCAAACTATTGTAATTAAAATTAGATAAATCGTAATTTCATGTAGATTCTGTTGAAATGACGCATAATATTATGATATATATCGTTTAAATCGATAATCCGGTAACAAAAATAATTCCCGGGACTGGGGTTCGAACTGAGACCTCACGATTCGCAGACCAAGATGTTATCCACGCATCCATTAACAACACAGATATTTGGAGTACAAGATAGGTACCGGTACTCATTTTCACGTGCCGATAATAATATGGAAGTATTTTTTTATGCTCCATTAATATTTTGCTTTTTTTCAATAATGTTCCTGCGTGGAATTGAGTTTTAAATTAGTTATAAATACGCCTACTTGACAGTAAAGGGAATTCCTATAGTCGTCTATGAAGGGCTAGCTCAGTTCCCGTATAAAATCATCGATATATATTACATTGATCACCGCATTACCAGAATGTGGGATAATATCTGAATAGCCATTGTGCAGCAACATAATACCGGCTTTGCCGACTAGTTACAATGTTTCATATAAAAGCATATCATCATATAAATACTGATACGAAGACATGTGGTTTGTGTTTCAATGAGTTGACACCAGAGTTCGCATGAGCGTTTACCGTTCAGTATGAAAGTGTTGAGGAAAGTTACTTGGCGAGTGAATGCCCATCACTTTTATCCAGAGATTGAAAAACAGTCTTTTAATAAATCATAATTGTTTTCAGCAAATATGATTTAATGAATATTTTTACACCAAAGAACGACAACTTGATGATGAATCATTGAAGAAATATCTGCAATGGCACCTCCAAACCTTGAATTAATCCGTATGTTGCATACATTCCACATGGTGCCACTGCCAGCTGAATCGGATCGCATTCCTCCTGGCTACTAAAGCAGCCAGAAGGGATACAATCTAGCTGACAGTGGGTCTCACACACTTCCGTCCGATCCACTTCCGTCCCATTTTTCAAAATCTCTCCAACAAAAATATCCAGCAACCGAGTGGAAAGATGATACACATCAAAAAAATTACATGAGAGTAATAAGTACACGTGGATGACCAGTTTCGATCGTCAAGCGATCATCATCAGATCCATTACACTTAGGTTATTAAATCTATGCGAGATAGTATTTAAAATATGTACATTAATTTAGTTGCAGTAGACAGTGTAGTTGAACTAATAATAATAATATCGTATGACCTCGGGTGCCGGGTGCAAACTTTGTAATTTGACACCCAGAGGGTAGCTTGCATGTCAAATTTCGTTGTTCCTTAAATCACTATGAAAGTCAAGGAGGGTAGATATCTAAGCTATCTAAGCTCCTTGAACACTATAGCGCTTTCTAGTAGAGAAATGAGGAACTTTGTACTGGCGGAAACTCCCGAGATTAATTTTGCCATTATGAACACGGCCTACTGAATTCAAATGGGTTCTTTGACATGCCAACATCGTATGACATGTGTGTCGTATTTTTGCCGCCTTTCAAAAATAACTTACCACTGCCAGGAGCGAACCTGCAATCTTGGGGTTAGTAAACCGACACGTTTGATCACTCAGCCACCGTGGCAAGCTGTAGTTGAACTAACGCAACCGGCCAATATTTGCTAGTTACATGTGATACTTTTAGTATTTGAATGGTTCAATATGGTTCCTTATTGATGCAACAATTAGTATTAATATTTTGCAAAAGTTCCGCCTAATCAATACCTTTATTGTACTAAATATAAATGATCACTTAGTGGTCATTGGTACATGTTTCGGGGCCTAATTGTTTTGGCCCCTTCATCAGCCTGTGTAGATAAAAAGTCAAGGCAAACAGGTGGTCGGATTGCTTAACACTCATAAAAAATTCCCTTCAAAAAACCCTATTATGGTGCACCATAATGAAAGGGGAAAGATGTTTATCCAAAGAAACATAAGGAAATAAAACACATAAATGAAATAAAAATAAAAAATAAAATAAACCATAAGCCACGATATAGCTTATGGTTTATTTCAAATGTGCTATTGTCGTCCACATACTCTACTTCAGAAGATTTGGGACCACTTTAAGAATGCACAATTTCTGTGATCAACAAGAAAGGGTCAAATTTTAGAGTGTGTTCACACTATATATTTATATATATTTTTTCTCTCCAAATTTCAACTACTGTATTTCTTTCTTCCTTTCTTTCCTTCTTTCATTCTTTTATTTGAAGGAAATATTTTATGAGTGTTAAGCAATCCGACCACCTGTTTGCCTTGACTTTTTATCTACACAGGCTGATGAAGGGGCCAAAACAATTAGGCCCCGAAACATGTACCAATGACCACTAAGTGATCATTTATATTTAGTACAATAAAGGTATTGATTAGACGGAACATTTGCAAAATATTAATACTATATATGATACTTTGTTAAGATACTGAAAGTGGTGATCAACCTCCAAATTTGTTTGCTTGGTGTGAATAGGTAATTGTTGTTAATTGTAAGTTTAAATTGGATTGTCTACTTGGCTGGTTGAGTTGCGCGCAGTCCGGATGAAAGCAGTTGACCTCGTTGACGATCGAAAGTGTATTTATTAATCTCATGTAATTTTTCTTCAGGATTAGAAAACAATCCATCACAATTGAGTACAATCGTGTTGACCGACAGAAAAACATCACATTTTGATTACTAAGGCAACACTGAAACATGGCTTCACAAAGTAAAGTAAGGGATTCAATGAACAAGACATGGAACTTGATTCAGGGACGAGTGATGGTTGGTTGGTTCCTCAGTTTAGGGGCTGCGACAACGTGGTCATGTAGCCCCGTGTACTTTGGGTGTGTGTAGAATCTGTCTGATAACCGGTGTTAATTGTGGTGACTGTATTATTGTGTGTTATCTGTTTTTAATTCAAGTAAGGACTGCAGATATTGAATTTTCATGTATTTCCTACTTTTTCCACCAAACGCCAGCATCAACGACAACTAGTTCAGAACGTGGTTACTAGACGCCACCGTAGTCGGCTTCTGGCGACGAACGTTGGAACCTAAGAGCGTTGTTCAAATATAACCAATAATTTAGCTTCACACACGTGTAATTAGTGGAAGGTTCTTACCATGCCATACATCTATGACATGGGACCGCCGACTTTACTTCCCCACCGAAGGAAGGCATACTGAGGGATTTTAAACGCTCTTAAAAAATCCGACGACTTTGGCCGGGTTTGAACCCTTGATCTTGGGCGTAGAAGCTCAGCATGCTACCAACTACGCCACCCCGGGACGAGTGAATTCCATGCAGGTGTGTAACCTAAAAAGTGGTAATGTGTGTCTAGACAATATTTAATAGCCTATTTTCAATTTTGAAAAAAAAAAGGCTTATGAGATCACCTTTTGTCCGTGTGTCTGTGTGTGCGTGTGTGTGTGTGAGGAGAGTGTGTGTGTCCCCCCTAATAACTTCTATAAGGCTGGAGCGATTTCAATGAAACTCGGTAAGTTCATAGCACTACTCCGGGCGACCCCGACCGTTCCCTTCAAATTTTGTTACGTCTCACCAATCCAACATGGCGGCTGTGCGAAATATTTCACCAGCATTCAATATCTCCGAAACTATTCCCGATATCTTCCTGCAATTTTTTACGGTGATGAAGGGAACTACTAGAAGTTCACCTTTGTGACTATTGAAAAACGGGGAACTACAAAACCAACATGGCGGCCACGCGAATTTGCGACTTTTAAATAGACGCAAACGCAATAAAATTTGGTACAGTATATGTTTATACATATTGTAATGCACCGACATCAAACTTCGTTCAATTGTTTACATACCGACAAGATGGCGGATGTGCGAAATATTTCACCGGCATTCTATATCTCTGAAACTATTAGCGGTATCACCCTGACATTTTGTACGGAAATAAAGGGCACTACTGGAAGTTCATCTATAAGACTTTCAAAAACCGGTTAACTACAAAACGAACATGGCGGCCAAGTGAATTAAAAAAATTAACAGACCTTTCTCGCGATTTAATGTTCCAAACGCAATGAAATCTGGCACAGTAACTGTTTATACACAATGTAATGCACTGGTATCCAATTTAGTTCAATTGTTTACATAACCTCAAAATGGCGGCAGTGCGAATGTTAAAATTAAGCTTTTATTTCGTGTGTCATAATCATGCGATCGAAGTGAAAGTTTGAATAATGAACCTACGCAGTAATTTTCCTTTAATGGTACATGACTCTATGGCCTATACATTTAGCAATCCTACATGGCGACCATCCGAAATATTTAGACGGCTCTGATTATCTACGAATCTATTATAGCAATCAAACTGAATTTCTTTACGTTCATAGGGGCTATGAACATAAGTTCACCTATAGGACTTTAAATAACCTGGTGATCACAAATACAACATGGCGGCGACGCAAAATATAAATATTCACATGGACGTTTCTCGCAATTTAACCAACCTAGTGAAGTGAAACTTGGTACAGTAAATCCTTATACGAATGTTAATCCACTGGCATCTAATTTATTTAAATTGTTTCCATAACCACAAGATGGCAGCTGTGCGAAATTTTAAAATCTCCTTGTTACTTCTTGTGTCCTAATCATGCGATTGAAATTTGAATGCTACCCGTACACAATAATCTTCATGTAACAGTACATAACTCTGGGACCTACATCTATAAAATCCAACATGGCGACCATCCGAAATATTTAGTCGGTTCTCAATATCTACGAATTTAATACAGCAATCAAACTGAAATTTTGTATGTTCATAGTGGCAGTTAACATAAGTAGAATATATGAAAATAGGCTGTATAGTTCTTCACGGAGCTACTTGTTTATTTATTTAGCGTTTGGCTCTTAGTGCCGGGAGTGTCCGAGGACATGTTAGACTCACCAGAGGATGTAGCTACTTCAATGCGGACACCCTTGGGGAGAGCTACAAGTTCCGTTCAATTTCAAGTAGTTCCAACTTTTGCTACCAGTTATCACTGATCCCTAGTGGTGAACGTTGGAATTTTGATACAGCGTTTCAACGAAATCCAACCTAGAAATTTAGCTTCACTCAAGTTTAGTTATTGCAAGGATCTTTTACATGCCATAAATCTATGACATGGACCGCCGGCTTTACTTCCCTTCCGAAGGAAGGTATACTGAAGGATTCTAATGCTCTTAAAAAATCAGGCGGCTTCAGCCGGGTTTGAACCCGCTATTTTGGGCACAGCAATTCAGAATGCTACCAACTACCCCACCGAAGCCGCGAATATAACAATATTACAGCATCACTAAAATGTTTCACAGAAGAACATAAGAGACCAGAAAAGTGGCTGAATTCGGTCAAGCGCGAAATGTTGAGCTGACGCAGCTCGTATAGCCTACAAGCAAACAGTCACACATGCTGTCTGGGAGCTAGACCGTCGCAAACTAACTTTCATTCCTCACCACACTCCTTTTAACCCACTTACGTTCTATCGAGTTAGGTAGCAACATCCCCTGTGTGGGAGTCTGGTGTTCATCTCCGAGACAGATCACACAAACTGGTAACTCTACTACTTGGCATTTGACTCTCCAACAGTTAGGAATCCAACGTAGGCCTACCTGCTTTTATGATGTACATTATTTACATCAGAGCGAAGATAGTGATATTCCTGACCGAACATTTCATTTTCAAAACAACACCACAATAATAATGATGATAATAATGAGTTGATACAGCCTAACATTTTTGAAAAAAAGCGTTCGTGTAAAAAATCAACACCATAGAAATGGCTTACCATCTAACCAAAGACACCTACAATAAACGAATGGTGTCCTTTAAGGCCAAACTCAAGCACTCCTGAACCGTTATTCGACCGGAGGTGCTATATTCATCAGAATACCTTGCGGTAAATAAGCAAGGCCTGGCAGAACAACAGGAAGCCAAAGAGAGAAAGATCTTGAGAAAGATCTTGGGCCCAGTCAAAGAAAGAAGGAGAGTACCGAAGACGAGACAACGATGAACTAAATCTTCACATATGGAAGATAACGGACACCATTCGCAAAATAAAAATATCTTTTTTTGGCCACTTGACACGAATGAGTTCTGAAAGATGGTTCAATCGAATCTGTGCCTACTTTGTGGGAAAGAAAACCAATGGGATCTCGTTTTCACAAGCGGAAATATACCTACAAGAACTGAGGATATCACATGAGAACATCTTGGAAGATGACTCTTTGAAGAAGAAACTTGGATAAATAAAGAATTTTCAGCCGAAACCCAAAATGAAAACGGGAAAGGTACGGATTGAAGAACAGAAGTAAGCTCAGCGAAGAAGAATGCGGGAATACTGGGCAAATGTGAGGGATCGAGGGAGAAAACAGTCCATTGATGATCGAAACGAAGGAGAAAAAAACATTTCTCTTATCGAATAAGGCGGCAATATACCCCTGCGTAGGAGTCTGGTGTTCATGTCCGACCCAGTTTTGGTTGACAAAAATAAGTAACTCACTAGTCTTCAAGTGGTTCTGCAACAGTGGACAGATCTAACAAAAATAATAATGTGCTTTTGTTAATATTATTATTATTATTATTCTTGCTGTCGTTTCGGCATTCTACGGGCCACGCTATTTCAACTGCCCTTGTCCATGTCTTTGCGCCTGGGCCTTAACGTTTGCCCAGTATTCCCGCATTCGTTTCCTATGTTGTTCCTTCCTCGCTTCACTCCATGTTTTGCCAGTTTTAGTTTTAGCTTTTCTTGGAATCCATGATGTTCTGGGAGTTTCGACTTTAGTGGAACACGTTTCTGGATATCCTCCTGGGTTATTCCCACTTCACGCAGGTCTTTTTCTAGCTCTGTGAACCACGCCGCCTTGGTTTTCTCGTTAAGAAGAAAACTGAAGATCCTATTGCTCAACCTTGTAGAACTCATACGAGCAATGTGGCCATAGAAAACTATCCTTCTCTTACGAATGGTGTCGTGATCTTTTCTACATGAGAGTAGAGTTCATGATTGTGTCGTCTTCTGAACTCACCATTTCCTTTGATTGGACCTAGGATTATTATTATTATTACTGCATTTCACAGGTTTTTCCTGGTAAGTAGCTACTGATCGGTTCCTAAGGGCAAAATTTCGGCCGCCAATTCAAACAGATTATATTTGTAGTGTATTATGGATGTTTGAGTCCATAATAATGGTTTACCTCACCGACATCACTTTATGGCACGTTCCCAATGTCTTTACATTCTGCAGTTGGAGGAAGAGTTTCCTAGGTAGACCAAACTTTGATACAGAGTCGTGGATCTTTCCCCGAATTTCTCCTGATGCTTCAGGCACTATGAGGATTTTCTCTTGTTTCCACATTCACTTGATCTCCTTAGCTAGTGGCAAATACTTCTCAAACTTCTATCAGCGTTCTTTTTCTTCTTGACATTCCCAGGCTTAGGAATAGTCACATCTACCAGAAAGGAAGTTGCCTCCTTCTTTAATTCCAAGGTAATGTCTGGTCTGTTGCTGAGAAGAGTATAACCAGTGATTACTGCTCTAAAAGGACCATCCAGAAATAGGGTATTTAATTGCGAAAATCTTGTACACGGCTATGGTAAGCCACACGGTTGGAATGTTAAGTGGTCGTAAGGGGCTAGTTTGTTCTTGTTACTACCGGGGAAGGTTGTAATATCTCCCTTCTGGAACATACAACCAACATTAACAGAAACAGCGGCCTCCCGTTATCATGATGTAATACGGTCCGCGCTGGAATGCATTAATGAGTGCGTGTGAACTACGTATTTGAGATACATTACCGAATTGGTATGAATTATAAGGGATGAAATGAACAGGGATAAATTGGAAGTTTTGAAAAGTGAGGTTGATAAGTACAAAACAAGATAAGAATATGATGGATGACATAGCCGATGAGCTGTACACAATGTTTTGATTACGATGAAGAAGTATTTCAGTCATTCAAGTACACGAAACTAACAAGCTATTCATAGACGATGAACGATAACTACAAGTGTTGGCTGACTGTCAGGATGTGAGACAGCAACTGACAAATATAAAACATGCCTTTAGTATGAAACTCCTCCTTGAATGTATTTTTAGCCTATTTTCATTTTATGAAAAAAATAGGCTTATGAGATCACCTTGTGTCTGTGTGTGCGTGTGTGTGTGATGGTGTATGTGTGTGTGTGTGTCCCTAATATATTCTAAACGGCTGGAGCGATTTCAATGAAACTCGGTAAGATCATAGCATCATTATGGCTGACCCCGACTGTGCCCTTCAAATTTTATTGTGTCTCACCAATCCAACATGGCGGCTGTGCGAAATATTTCACCAGCATTCAATATCTCCGAAATTATTACCGATATCACCCTGAAATTCTGTACGGTGATAAAGGGAACTACTAGAAGTTGACCTATGAGACTTTCAAAAACCTGGTACCTACAAAACCAACATGGCGGCCAAGCGAAATTGAGACTTTAAATATACTTTTCTCGTGATTTAACCATCGAAAAGTAATGAAACATGGTACAGAAAATGTTTATACACATTGCAATGCTCTGGGATCTAATTTAGTTCAATTGATCAAATAACCTCAAAATGGCGGCTGTGCGAAATATTTCACTTGCATTCAATATCTCCAAAACTATTTATGATATCACCCTGAAATTTTGTACGATGTAAAGGGCACTGCTGCAAGTTTATCTATGTAACTTTTAAAAACCTCTAAAGTACAAAACGAACATGGCGGCGAAGAGAAGTTGAAATTTCTTAATATACTTTTCTCGTGATTTAACCATCTGAGCGCAGTGAAAAGTGGTACAGTAAATTTTTATACATATTGTAATGCACTGGCATCTAATTTAGTTCAATTGTTTACATGACCTCAAGATGGCGGCTGTGCGAAGTTTTAAAATTAAGTTCTTATATCGTGTGTCGTAATCATGTGATCGAAGTGAAAGTTTGAATAATGAAGCTACTCAATAATTTTCCTTTAATGGTACATATCTGTATGGCCTATTCAAATAACAATCCAAAATGGCGAGCATCCGAATTATTTTGACGGTTCTCAATATCTACGAATCTTTTACAGCAATCAAACTATTTTTTTTACGTTCATAGACGCTATGAACATTAGTTCACCTATCCTGATGATCCCAAATCCAACATGGCGGCGACGCGAAATATAACTATTTAAATGGACGTTTCTCGGAATTTAACTATCCGAGTGCGGTGAAACTTTGCACGTTAAATGCTCATACAAATGTTAATCCACTGGCATCTAATTTATTTCAATTGTTTTCATAACCACAAGATGGCAGCTGTGCGAAATTTAGAAACCTTGTTTTTACTTCTTGTGTCTAATCATGCGATTGAAGTCTGAATACCACACGTACACAATAATCTTCATGTAATAGTACATAAATAAAACTCCAACCTGGCGACCATCTGAAATATTTAGACGGTTCTCAATATCTACGAATATATCACAACAACCAAACTGAAATTTTGTATGTTGATAGAGGCAATTAACATGAGTAGGATGTATGAAAACAGGCTGTAGAGTTCTTCACAGAACTACTTGTTCAATACCAAATGTCCAAAAGGGATGTTATAAGTGGGGTCGTTTGTCAAAACAATGCTATTCTAACTGCATGGAAAAACTGTAATTTGTTCTGCTTTGTCCAAATATAAACTCATTAGGCCTATGTTACGCCACGTGAACCTCTCAAACACAGAGAGAAAGAGATACAGAGAGAGAGAGTAAAATAAAGAACGGGATATTGATACAGTCTATTTTGGACACTCTGTATTTTTAAATGAACATATATTTGCATTATGGGTCTCAATTTATACATGATAAAAGAAATCACTGGATCTACAACAATTCAAACTACTGATAACCTACTCTCAAATTTCACATTGTTATTACCCTCTTTGGTTCCTCTTGGATGTTGCGGGAGTCTTAACTAGTGCTGTTCTAGTTTTGGTTTTGGTCTCTCCGAGGAAATATTCATCGTGTTATGTTAAGGAATAGATAGCCCAAATATGAGCTAATTGTTGCTATGGACAACATAAACACGAGTTAGTGGAATTTACACCTTCTTTGAAAATGATTGTACATGCATTCCATGAATTTATTAGGGTTGTTGTAGTTTGGGTCTTCTGTCTTTTGACTGGTTTGATGCAGCCCTCCACGCTTACTGGTACTCAGCTATTGTTTCAACACCTTACATCCGAGGCAATCTGTTTAACAAATTCTAACCTTGGTCTACCCCTACAGTTCTTGTCATCGACTCTTCCCTCCGCAACTAAGTATCCTATTCCTGTCTTAGTATGTGTCCTACCATTATATCGCTTCTCTTCATCCCCCCAGGGGCTCACATCTATTGGGACGTGTGTTGGCGACCACGGGACCCCAGCTGAGTCCGGCATTGCTTCCACTTACTTGTGCCGGGCTCCTTTCCGTCTTCATTCCTGTCGCCCTTCCTTGGTCAACTCTTGTCCTTTTCTGACCCCGACGGTATTAGGGTATCCGAGGCCTAGGGAGTCTTTCACTTTCCCGCCTTAATTGGCCCTTGTCTCATCTTTCCTGATACCCTCATTCTTCGAGGGGGCGGCCTTCTTTTTATTTTCATGTTACCTTCTGCCTTATGCACAAGGCCCTCAAGGAGGCAGGGTGTATGTAGCCCCACCACTTCTGGTGCACTCTGGATAGTGCTAAAATCCCAAGGGCTAGCGGGTGGTGAGTTTGGGAGTTAGCGACCCTGAGGGATTCCTGAGCTGGGTCCGTTTTCTCCCGTTTTTCCTCTGACCTTGGGGCAGGCCCTCCTTTTTCGCTTTCATATCTGCCTTTCATGGCTCTTCTTCCTTCCAAATCCCTCAATCCTCATTCTTCGAGGGTTGAGGGCATATCTTTTCTTCCTGTCCTTTATTTGTCTTATCTTTTATTTGTTTACTATTTCTTCTTCTAGTATGTAAGTTTGTAGTTATAGGCTCTAGTATTAATGTTATAGTTTCCATTATGATATCATCTTTCAAAACCACCCTAACCATTAGGGGCCGATAACCTAGATGTTAGGCCCCTTAAAACAACAATTATCATCATTATCTCTTCATTAGCAGTCACCGCGAAACGTCTCTCCTCTCCCACTCGTCTTAATACCTCTTCATGTGTTACTCTGTCTTCCCATTTGATGTTTATCATTCTCCTGCAACACCACTTTTGTGTAGAACTTTTCACGCTGAACAATTCTTACACTCATAGTATTGAACCCATGGGAGAGGTACAGTATCGAACCCATATCCTTGTATTACAGAAAGGAAAGAATTAATGCAGGCTTTAGAATGGAGTTCTGAAGTTAGTTGAGAAGGTAATACTGAATCGTATTGCGTGAAGCGTGGATAAGTTGTGCAACCATAGATTGCCAGGCCACAGCTGCCCGTTGATGTCACTGAACAGTCACCAGAGAGCCGGTTACGCACTCGATAAATATAGATCTGAAAATATTCCATTGAATGAGAGAGATGTAGTTTCGGAAATAGCCCTGAGTCGACAGTAAAATGGCATCGCCGCTTCAATGGAGGAGCCAGGAAATTAGAGAAATAATTGAAATTAAGCCATTTTCGGGCATTAAAATAAAGAAAGGACTCCATCAGTGTTAACTATCCACGGAAAGAGATTTTTTGGAGTGGATAAAGTCCATATAAATTGTGCCAGAAAGAAATGAAAATTCAGCATTACCGTATTCGGTGATTTCCCGAACCAGGATCTCATGGTGGGAGACAAAAAGAATACACCGCCCACATGGTTGAAGAGATCATTTGAATTAATACTAAAGATTTGTACGATCGATTCCTGAAGACCTAGGTATTGTTGAGACGTTTAAAACCTCAGCTTTTCAGAGATATTTTTTAAACATCGTACGACGATTATTTTGGAAATTGGTAGTGGAGAAGAAGAGAAATTTATTTATCTTTACCAGAATCAAATATAAGGGCCAGGAGCCCAAGGGAAATCATGCAGTTGAGTATCAGTGAGCGCAGAGGCGCTGCACACTGCTTCGCCAACATTCAGTCTTACGAACCCTAGTGGAGGGTGTCGTACTGTTTCGACAGACATTCAGTCTTCAGCATCCGAGAGGGCGTGTTGCTGTTTCAAGGGATTTCACGCAGTTTACAACAGGCTTCGAACGGAGGTGCTGCATCACGCAACATACAGTTTATAACAAACCTCGGGGAGAGGTTATACTGTTCGACAAGTATTCAACAGTAAATGCAGTAATCCTTCAGACCACGTATCGGTCGTGCTGCTCGTCAGCACCGGCAGTCTTGTACAGTCAGTGGGACTCGAACCTGTATCACGACGCGGAAGTACTCTAAATAGAAGTACTGTTCAGCTTTCTTCAGTGTCGCCGCGCTTTGAAAACGTTGAAGTTCTTTTCAAAAGGAAAGTATCGTCAGAACTTTGAAAAATTAATAGTCTACGGTGTTAGGCCATGTTATAAACTTTGAGCAATAAAAGCATACGTTAGCCGGCGAGGGTAGTCGAAGTGACATCGTAGTATCTCGAAAGTTTACGATACATTAGCAGAGAGTAGATACTCTAAAACCTTTTCCCAGTGCGTTAGTATAACCACAGTAGGGTCAAACATAGCTAACACCTAATTTTCCTGAATTGAGGAGATTAGCGTGACAAAGTGGCGATAGAGTTAGGAGTCTACAATAGACATTAGTAGCCACGTGGAGTTTCAAGGAAGTACTCCACAAAGAAAAGACAATAGTCGTCAGAATCCAGTTCAGACGCATAGTATTAAAGACAATTGCCAAGCGCAGTATAGTGACTTCAGGGATAAACGTAACCACATACCGTTTCCCATATAGACAATTGCAAACCGGAAGAGACAATATTATCGTGCAGTATTGTAAGTGCCGATAAATTCAACACCAGAATTAGGGGAAAATTCGTAGCCAAGGAGGTTAATTTCGTACGAGACTGTCAATATCCAAATACGAGGTAGAAGGCAGCGGTCGAAACTTGCACCCCTGGGATTTGGATCAGAAAGAATTCACGTGTGTAAGGCAGTGTTTGATGCCACAGTGAAATTCTGTGTGTAAATATAAATATTAGTGAAAGTTATAATTGTTTTTGTGTAGTGAAAAATGTATCTAATCCCTCATATTAATCTAAAAGTGTGTAATCTAGAGGGCAATTTAATTAGTGGTAATATGTGTGTCATCATGGAGTGAGAAATCTAATGTGGGCCATATGTCACTCCGCTGGGATTCGGACAATTTGGCCGGATAAATCATGTAAGTAACACCAAAATTTATTATGTGTTTTGGAATCGGGAATCTCGTGTAGCAATGGTAACCATGGAGAAAGTATTCTCCAGCATTGAAAATCAGGGATGTAAAACTGTGTGAGAACGATAAGTGTGGGATATAATAATTAAAGTAAAAATTACTAAAAATGTAAATGTGTAATCTAAGAAATTGTATTCAGGGGAATACTAGTAAATGAAAAAAGAATAATGTTATTTAAAAGGCAAACAGGATAATATCGAAAAATATATTAAGATATGGAAATAATATTCTAGTATGAGCCATTACGTGCTAAAATGATAAGAGTAATGGAATAAATAAACCAATTGTTGAAGGAATATTCAAGTATGAGCCGTTGTGTGCTAAAATAATGATAAAAGTAATGAAATGATAATTATTGAACCAGTTGTGTTCTTGTAAATGAAAAGTCGAGATTTTTGGACGAAGAAATTAATTGTTGAAATAAATATTAGACTTTGAAGGCATCACGAATGTATTGATTGTCGCCATTGAGCGCTATATTATTAATGGTTACGCTATACTTGAGGTGAAATAATGCCAGGAGTTTATAATTGCGGAGATCAGCTGGACAGAAGTAAATGGTTATGTGTTTGTTTGCAGTGACAAACTTTAAGGGGTGCTAAATGTATTTTCAAGCGCGGAATTGTGTGCGAATACCTTTTCCCAATGTCGCTATTATTATTCGGAGGAGTGGTCAGATACCCTCGCTCTAGGAGTTAGCCCTAAGCCCTCGAGAATGGAAGTATCCTAGAGGCTGGCCAGAGAATCGAACCGGAATTCTCTCACTTCGGAAGCCCCTTAATTATGATTGGTTTTATTGAATTCTTACTTCCCAGTGTTAAAACTCTGAAATTATAATTATACCTGAGCTACATAAATAGGTCATTACAACCTCAGAATATGGTTGTTAAATGAAAGTGGTGTGTCACCTTTCCAAGTCTCAGATTCACGCTTGTTTGAAAGCTGTGTGTAAAGTGCCGTCCAGGAGGGAGGGAGCATTGACTCGCCTTCACCGTCATAAATTTAAGCCTGAAGTGTCTCGACGGTTTCTTAATGAAGGTCACTGTTGGGGTAGACCAAGAACAGAGACAGACCCTGTCTGCACTCGGCTATAATAAACCTTTAATGGACCGGTAATCTGTACCGAGTTTTACTATGATTATGTATCCTTGCCGTTGCATTATAGATACGCCCTTCGTGAATAATTAGATTGTCATTTGAGACAATAATGAAAATCCCTTTGTATTGTTGCATGATAAATGTTATTGTTCCCAAGTGATTGTTGGAGTTATCGTGTAGCTGGGAATCTACTTTGAGTTGAGTAAGTCAGTAGCCTCCAACGCTTGTGGTGCATCAGATTCCCGAAAACAAATGCAGTTTGGTAGTGTGGGAGAGAGGGATGATATATAGTGAATATCATATGGTACCCAAATGAATGGTAATTGTTGATACCATTGATTTTTATTAACTCAAAATTTTACTATATTCAAACTTAGAATATTTAGTGTTTTTTAACAGAAAATTATATGTAATAATTTTTCCGAGACTTTCAGAGCTCGTTTTGAGAGAATTTTATAATGTTGCTAAATGGAAGTGAGATCAGTTTTGATAATTTTGTGTAGGGTTCAGTGGAACCTCAAATATTGATTTTTTTGATTAATGTGTATTTGTTCCTTGTTCATTAGAACAAGTGTGAAGTTGATTCAGTTTGTTTTTGTGTATTGAAGCGCCAATTTTTGATAATTAAAGAGTTTTATAGTAGGATTTTGAATTTTATTTCAGTGAAGTGTTATCCTAAGAGTGATCCTATACTGTATGAATCACTCAGTGGGAGGACGTTCTATGCCCCCAAAGAGATAATACTGAGCAGCTGGACAGTGATTTGCATATTTCTTGTACAAAAGGGCACAGTATATAGGTATTTTTAACAGTTTACCCAGAGTAAGCTTAAAGGGCGCACGGACGGCAGGTTTTTCTCCGACTCGATTCACTAAAATCCTTACTGCTCGACTTCGGTTGGTCATAAATGATTGTTAATCTACGGAAAAACTGCTCGAAAAATCCTTTACAGAATGGTGAAGACCACATCAACATCCATTCAGTGGTTCTCGAGATTACACATTACTTCCATGAATCGGGAACTATTCATAATTAAATGTGATTTACACATTGGCAATTCATCTTGTCTTCCAAATCACTGGAATCCACTATTCCGTTCAATTGAAGCAAATTATTGTGCTACTAAGCAACTTTGTTTAGTAACGATGCGTAATTCGGACAAAATTGAAACAATAATGCAGTTACTTCTTCCCACAAAGTAATATAACGGTAGTTACGTTAAGATATTCTCCCTACCCTTATTCTCAGGGTAAAAGAAACTTCTTCCTGTTTGAGAGTTTGCACACTTTCGAGTGAAAATTATACAGTTACCCTCTCTATGGCGGCTTCGGTGGCGTAGTCGGTTGCATGCTGAGCTTCTATGCCCAAGATCGCGGGTTCAAACCTGGCGGAAGTCGTCAGATTTTTAAGAGCGTTATAAATCCCTCAGTATTCTTTCCTTCTGAGGGGAAGTAAAGCCGGCGGTCCCATGTCATAGATTTATGGCATGTTAAAGAATCATCCACTAATTACACCTGTATGAAGCTAAATTGTGTCGGTTAAGAATGTAAACAACGCTCTTAGGTTCCTACGTTCGTTGCCAAGAGCCGACTACGGTGGCGTCTAGTATCTAAGTTCTGAACCAGTAGTCATTGACGGTGGTGTTTGGCGGCAAAAGTAGGAATTATTCGAAAAATTCAAAAGTCTGCAGTCCTTACTTCAATTAAAAACCCGATAACTCACACCAATACAGTTATCAAAATTAACACCGGTTATCAGACAAATTCTACACACCCCCAAAATACACGGGGCTACATGACCGCGTTGTCGCAGCCCCTAAACTTAAGAATTAACCAACCAAAACGAACTTTGAAACTAGGGCTGACGATCAGAAACGTTTCTCACGAAAACTACAACGCGGTTATAGAGAAAATGATTAAACGAATAAACCAGTCAGGGATACCCCAGGTCAGGAAGCGCTGGAATATGTAAACAACGAAAAGTAAATGTCTGTGGGGGAACATTACATTCTCCATCACTTTTGATTGCTTATTTTGGGGACTGCGACATCGTGGTCAAATAGCTCTTTTTATTTATTTGTTTATTTATCGTATGGCTTTTAATCCCGGGAGTGTCCGAGGACATGTTTGGCCAGCCTGAGTCTGTAGCTGCTTCCAGTGGACACCCTTAAGGTGAGCTACTAGTTCCGTTCAATTTCAAGAAGTTCAAACTTTCGCTACCAGATATCAATGATACCTAGTGGTGAATGTTGGAACTTTGATAGAGCGTTCTGACGAAATCTAAGCCAACAATTTAGCTTCACACAAGTTTAGTCTGTGGAAGGATTTTTTTTCAAGCCATAAATCTATGACATGGAACCGCCGGATTTACTTCCCCTCCGACGGAAGGCATACTGAAGGATTTTTAACACTCTTAAAAATATCCGACAACTTCGGTCGGGTTTGAACCGGCTATCTTGGGAACAGCAGTTCAGCATGAAACTGACCACGCCACCCTTTATATTTGGATGAGTGTGATAACCTGTGTTATTGTGATGGCTGTATTAGTGTGTGTATTTGTCAATGGCTCATGATCACGAGGTAAATTGTCACGTCATTCCTTACGTTAGAAACCATCCCAGCATTTGCGTAGAGTAGAAGTGGGGAAAGCACGGAAAACCACTTCCAGGAGGGCTGAGGAGGCAATCGAACCCTCCTCTATTCAGTTTTGCCTCACGAGGCTGAGGGTACCCCGTTTCAGCCCTCATACCAGAATTGAAATTCCTTAGCTGAGCCGGGAATCGAATCAGGACCACTGTGCCACAGCTAAGAATGCTAGCCACTGCCGAAATCACTTTGTGGGAAGCTGTTCTCTTGTGAGCAGTCTAGCAACAATGTTTTAATGGTGCGTGTCGACGGATGCTCCGAGAGACCCACCTTCCTACGTGGCCTTCACCTGAATACCAGATCTGTTTCTTGTTATCTTGTTTACGTTTCTTAGATTTGTTTATGTTTTGTTTATGTTCGAACGAAAACCCATGCCTCGTCTTCAGGTTCCTGTTTTTATGAACAGTAGTTGGCTTGCAAGCGGTGTAGAAACTCTCTACCTATTCAATAAAATGTTTAAATATGGAATAGAATTAGTTACTGTGATATGGGTGCGGGTTTCGATGACATGGCATGATTTAATTGGTTCCCCACAGACATTGTTAACTTATCTGATCATATTTCCTACATTGTAAAAATACGTCATTTTTCGGTTATTTTTCCACATTTCTTTCGTATTTTTTTCGCATTTTTAAAGTTTTGATGCATCCTTGTGTATTGCATTGGATATTGTCGGCAGTTAAAGTGAGGATGAATATAGAGACCTGAGAATTTTCACAAACACTAAAGTAACTATGTTCAATTCTTATTTCATGGAAATATCCACATTCCAGGAAACAGACTTGCGCTTGCAACTGATCCAGGAGCAATGTTTTACGCGAGGGGGAGGCTGGTTGCGTGGCTCAGCGGTAACGTTCTCGCTTGCTGTTCCCAAGGTTGCAGGATCGAATCCTGGCTCTTGAGGGTGCGCAAATGAGAGGCAACCGCGTCAGTAGATTTACTGGCTCATTGAAGATCCCCTTGGGGGCAAAATTCCGGCACCCCGGCGTCTCTAAAAGCCGCCGTAGTTAAAAGTGACGTAAAACAGCATTACTAATTTGAACGCGAGGATAGTAAGACAGACTAGAGTCGGCCCAGTGTTGCCAGTCTGGTTAAGTACCTCACTGCGGTCATTCGTGTGTTGAGTGAATCAGTGTTATCGGCTGCGATTGTTATTTCAGGTGCATTTGAAATGCCGTAGTTAAAGCCATCTAGGGCTGCTCATTTCAGTTTTCAGATAATTTCAGATAATTTCAGATTCGACGAAGATATCTTTTCTACCGATGGTGAAATTATTTCTGCAAACTATGTGAGGTAATATGGCAGGAGATGTACCGTTTAGCAACATATCGGTCGAGATGAGTATATATGAGGAGTCATACATAGTTTTTTTTGATCGAGTTTACCCTCCAGGTGGGTGGAACCCACGGACTCAGCGAGGGAACTCACCACTACCGCCTCTATGGGCAGTGTCCTAGAGCTGGGAACATCTGGTCGGAGTGGATACAACTGAGGAGGTGTGATCAGCACCTCGCCCCGGTGGCCTCACCAACAAAGCGAACAGGGGCCTCATGAGGGATGGGAAGGGAAGGGTAGATTGGAATGGATAGGCAAGGAAGCGGGTGGGAGGCGTCCGTGGCCTTGCAGTAGGTTCCATCCCAGCATTTGCTCGAAGACGAAGTGGGAAACCACTGAAATCCAATTCGAGAATGGCTGAGGAGGGAATAGAACCCCCTCTACCCATTTGGATCACCCGAGGCTGAGTTGACCCCGTTCCAGTCCTCATACCACTTTTCAAATTTCGTGGCAGAGCCGGGAATAGGACCTCTGGGATGGCAGCTAAACCTTGCTGACCGCTGTCCTATATATTAGTAAATGAAAAGTTTATCAACTGTTACTCACACGAAGAACATCCTCCAGTGTCGACACTACTTTGTTGTTTTTTAAAAGTTTTACGTGAAGCTTTGGTTTCTGCGAACATTCCAATCTTGGGAAGTGAACATAATTAAATTGAGGGATTTCTTAGAAAGCTCTGACGAGCCGGATGAGTCTCCTCTGAGATCCCACTGCTAGACAACACAATAAGGAATAAAAGAGAAAAAGTCTGCGGCAACAAAATATGTGTCTCTATTGATGAGACGCGGAATGAGGTATGGCGGCATAGCCTATCCTATCTATTGATGAGATGCGGAATGAGGTATGGTGGCATAGCCTATCCTATCTATTGATGAGACGCGGAATGAGGTATGGCGGCATAGCCTATCCTATCTATTGATGAGACGCGGAATGAGGTATGGCGGCATAGCCTATCCTATCTATTGTTGAGACGCGGAATGAGGTAATGCGGCATAGCCTATCCTATCTATTGATGAGACGCGGAATGAGGTATGGTGGCATAGCCTATCCTATCTATTGATGAGACGCGGAATGAGGTATGGTGGCATAGCCTATCCTATCTATTGATGAGACGCGGAATGAGGTATGGCGGCATAGCCAATCCTATCATACATTTAAGTACAGATATTTTTCACATATGCTATGATCCGATAATGTATTCGATTACGTAACGGCAAAATTCCCTTTTATTTTCTTCAGGTGTTCCCGACTTAATGGTCCTCATAACAGAAAGTGTTTATTTCTTGAAAGAAGAACTGAACTTGGAGTTAAACAACGGACTGAAATGTTAACCAGTCTTTACGAGTATGTGCATATTTGTCAGTTTTTTTAGCGTATGGCATTTAGTGCCGGGAGTGTCCGAGGACATGTTCGAGTAGTGGAGTGGTGGGTGTTCTGCTTAGTGTCATGGCCGCCGCGTGAGTCCAAGCCAATATCTCGTCAACCCATGGTCCGATTTTGACAAATGAGGTGTCGTTGGACTCGGACTGATGCCCTCTTTCTAATGGACCACTCATTTCAACCCCTAAATAAAACCTACCCCTACTAGGGGGTGAAAATGTAATTTTTTAGTGAAAGTCTCTTTCCAAATGTGACATGTATAAGGTGCGCTGCTAAAATGAACTTAAACGTGGTTGCTTATATAGCGCATGCGTTTTACGAGATGCCGCTATGGATGAACATTTTTGTTTTTGTTTTTTACGCATGCGCACTTTGGATTTTTGTAAGAGGGCGAGCTCTTTGAAATAAATGATTGATAAGAAGAGGTTTTGGTGGTGAGGAGAGAATCAGATAGTCGCCTACTTTCCTACGAAGTTTGCCGATATGTCTCAAACGCAAGGTCGGATTTGGACGTGTGACGTGTCAAATCGCTTGTCTCGAAGCCCTATACATGTTATTAATAGGTTAGAGTTTTGAGAATGAGGGAAACAGGCTTTTTTGGGGTAAAACCATGATTTTAGACTTTTTCTGATATTTCACGAATGCATGGTCGGATTTGGTCCTATGACGTGTCAAATAGCTTGTCTCGAAACCCTGTGTATTTTGGTAATAGGTTAAAGTTTTTGAGAATGAGGGAAACAGAATTTTTTGTTGTAAAACCGTGATTTTAGACTTTCTGTTATATCTCACAAACCAATAACGCCAGAGACGTATACGAGGGGTCGTAGGACTCGGGGTGACGCCCCTTTCCTCTCCCCTTTCGAATATAGTATTTATGTTTAAAAAATGCGAAAGGGTCTACGACACTTTTGTTGAAAACATTTTAGTTTTTAAAACTTTTTCTTTTAATCTTTCTAAAATGTTCATGAAGAGTGGTTGCAGATAGAGACGATACCACTGGACACGTGTTTCAACGAAGCTATTACTGGCCACGGTGGTGATATACCAATACAGTATTCGCTATTTCGATGAGACGGCGGGTCGAGGGTTCGTTTTCCGAATTTCCCTATGATGGAATACCTAATACCTAAACCCCCTGAAGGGGGTCTTTAACATGTAAACGATTATGAGTGACATGACAAATGATAATTCCTTGATCAGATGAAGTTAGCTTTAGATAGAACAAACAGAACTTGGTTATATGTTGCTTGAAGTGAGTATAGAAAACAAACTTGCTGGGGGCAGACTGACAGGATGTGGATGTTATTTGAGCTTATTGGAATGCATTGACTTGACTTGACAACAGGGCAATGAAAAAAGCACAGAGATGCTGAGGACACTTGAAGGTCAAACGATATGGCAACTATGGTGGGAGGGGGAAGCGAGGATGATGTCGCCGATCATGTTCAATGTTCAATGAATGAATTTAAATTTTGCGAAGCATTGTTCGGAGAGGGTCATGTGACGACTTGTTTTAAGGATATTTATTTTTCCGATCTTTCTTATGGTGGTCTCATTGATTGAAATCATCCAAAACTGCTAGGGCATGGCCTTGAGATTTTATAAACTGATAATGGGATTTTGACATACAAGGTCCACTCAGAACTTGACATGATGTCATTCTTTTTATGGCTTATGAATTTCCCCAAAAAAGACCCAAAACAACAAGATCATAGACTTTTGCTTTTCTTAATATATTGCAAACCCATAATGTTAGATGTTTACTGTGAGTGACGAAACCTAGCTAGGTAAAGAAAGAATTATTGTGGGCTACATGTATGGTGACTGACACGTCTTTGAACATTGGAACTTGTTTTCAGATCTGAGTGTAGTACATAGGGAGTACAGGTTGTAGGCATGGCTTGACAAACGGTGTACACAAAATTCAATTTATCGATTCAAGAATTATGAGTAGACTATCATTAATTAATTGGTTAAAGAGTGTAGCTAAAAATAAAAAAAGTGACTACATTAAACTAAACTGAACCAAGTCGAATCAAACCCAACTGAACCAAACCAAGCCTAAAGCAAACCAAACCTAATCAAGAACAAGCCAAGGGCTTAAGTGTAAAACTTGTGGGGGAATGCAGTCATTGGCAATGTCCAAAGAAAGGGATACGGCTCTACCTTTAGAGGGTGAGGTAAAGCTAGCGCATGGTGCTAATGCATATTCCCAAGTACATGAACCACACACACACACAACTATCCTATGCTGTTTTTATGAGTTGACTGTTAAAACTTACTCAGTGGTTACTGAGCAAGATGGTCGCTACACACAACAAGCTTTAAATACTTGAGGCTAATAATCTATACACACACACACGCACTCGCTTGTTCTAAACTAAACTGTCTCGCTGGCAGTGCTCACACAGTAGGCAAATGACAGAAATGCTTGGCTAACCGAAATACAATCATTTTCGGTTGTCTAATGATACCAGCTAGCCATTACATGCTATAGTGGTGAGCACATGTGCCTCTTGCACTGGAGATCGTAACTCGATTTCTAGCTCTAAGGCCGACAACGAATCAAACTAAGAAAGTATGGTATGGTGACGCAGTAGTTAAACTGTTAGCCTTTCAATAAGGTAGACTAGGGTTTGATTTTGGGTTAATATACATGTCATAAACAAACAAACAAAAAAAAGCGGAGATAATGTTTAAAACTGATTACACTTGTCTCTTTTCAAATTATTACTTAGATTACAAATACAAAGGTGGACTGGGTTTGATATACAGTTAATGCTGCCTATCGCATACTAGCCTGTAAGAAAGCCAAACAAGAAAAAGGCGTAGGTAGAGCAGTGGTAAAATCACTATGTGTAGAGAACTACCTAACGGTTTTATGAACTGGCAATGCTATGTCGCATAAACAGTGCAGGATACAATCCGGCAACCATAATTTTTATCTTGTGGAACAGAGAAAATGCAATTTTACCTTAATGGATAGGAAATGAATGCAAATGAATGAACTATGCATTAGCCTACCATAGGGTTATAACCACGAGGTGGAAGTGTGACTTTTATATTTTATTGTTTGGAGACATGGCTTTTTTGTAACCAGTAGATTTAGTATTTTGTAAATATTCATTTTTGTAATTGTAAATAGTGGAAACATTTTTTTTGTAATAGTAAATGTTAAATGTATAACTAAAAGTTATTTGGGATAAGTGTGCATGTCAAGGATAAATAGCGTGGTTGTATTTGTTTTCAAAGACAGGTATGGTTGTGTGAATGTATGACTACAAATAGAATGATAGAGAGAGAGAGAGAAAGCTTGTGTATGTGTGTGTGTGTGTGTGTGTGTGTGTGTGTGGGTAGCATTGATTTTTCAACCAAAGCAAACACGGCAAGGTAGGATGGTGGGGTAATTAATGTATATAGCAAATGGTAAATAGTATACTATATTTTTTTAACACTTGTGTTTTTTTAATGCAGCAGTAGATAGGTGTTATTTTGTAAAACAGTCTTACCTACAGTAGTAGTAGTAGTAGTAGTAGGCCTATATGTTTTTGGAAACAAACAGAAAGAGAATGCACTATTGCCATGGCCAAGCACTTCCATTAAAGTGATTTCAAGAAAATTTAAATCAGCAAATGTGTGTTTTACAAAACTAAACATTCAGCATGGACTAAATCATAAACGTGTCTTCTGTGATATGGAACAAATAGGAAATCCATGTTTCCATATCAACACAATTTAAAAACTTAAAACTGACATTTAAAAAATGTAAATGGGAAATTGGCAAATGTGTAAACAACAAAATGGAAAATTCTTGTTTCCATATCATGAAATCCAAAAACTTTAAACTGACATTTTCAAATCGTGTACATGGAAAATTGACAAATGGCAATGTGTGAAATGTGAAAATGAAAAAATATGAACAAATGGCTATCATTATTTAAAAAAAATAAAAAACCGTCGTGTTCTATCGTTAAAGTGTGAATCAAACCACATCTACTTATTTGGATCACCCGAGACTGAGTAGACCTGTTTTAGTCCTAATATACTTTTAAAATTTTATGTTAAAGCTCAATTTGAACTCAAGAGCTTTAGAGTGCCAGCTAACTATTATAACCGTTACGTCACAAAGACAACTTTACACTACTCTTAATAAACAATAATAAGAAAAAGAATAATAAATGTTGAATTTTTTTTAAGGATGAACATGGTGACACTGTTTCTGTTGCACAGTCTGCTAGCTACTAGCCAGCAGCTGGGGTCTTAGAAAACGATACAGTTGACATTTTGTAATGAGATGTGACATGTTTCAAAGTACAGTATTATGGGTTGCTGTTGAGTAAAAACTAATCCTGTACAAGGAAGCAAGGGTTCGAACCCCTTACCTAACATTACTATTGCCTGAACATGGCTTGACGACACTGTATTATTATGATACTCGATACACAAACCATAGATAGAGTGTATTGTTTAAGATCACTTTCTTTCTGAACATAGGTGGAGACTGTTGACGGTTAACAGTGGCATTAATATAGTAGGACGTGGGTATAGCAATTAAGAAAAAACAGACAATACCCATACAATATTTTTATTTATTTAATATAAGTACTTGTACAATAGTTACATTCAAAATACATTTCTTTTTTCTCTATTACTATTTAGTCCTTTTTGATTCTCTTGCATATGAAGGGTAGATAACCTTGTAGTTCAGCCCCTTAAAACAACAACAACACAACCTTTTGCATAGTCTGTGATGTTGACGACTCTTGAGATGTGGAAGATGGATTAAACATAACTTTTACAGCAGGGGTTAAATGTTGCTCAATAAACACTGCACTATTTTGAGTAGCAACATTTTTTTCTTGTACTAGCTTTTTAGCATTGTCATGATTATTTGTTGACACCAACAGTGTTTCATTTGGTACACTACATTGATGATCACTCACACTTAAAACCTTACCATTTCTACTTTTTAGATTGCCTCGACATTTTTTTGACCTCTCTTTTGAGCATCGCCAAAATATTATTCCTTTTACATTTTGACGATTATAGTTATAAGAGTAGCCTTTATAGAGTACACGTTGTTTACCTTTGTTAGTTGTAGTAAGTTCCATAGTAGCAACTAACCTGTTAGTATGATTTGCTCACTACAAAGGTTATAACTGTTCTGATAATAAAATCATTTAGCGTTGGCTTTTATATTTAATATGTACAGTTTGAAGTGATAGCAAAAGTGAGAGCAAAATGGTAGCAGAGTGGTAGAAAATATAACATGTATTGTTAAGAAATAGTTTAAGCTGTTATGTGGATCCATTACATAATAATTTTAGCACGACGAAGCTCATTTTCTATATCCAATAGTTCTTCCTCATATTCAGTATAACCAGCCTGTTTATAGACATGCAGTTGCTGAAGCCGCCGGATTAGCTTACTTGGATTGTTCCAGTAGACAAATTTAACAAATGATTTTTTAGTTGTAAACAAAGCATTACCATTATCATTATTATCTTCATCATCAACATCATCATCATCATAACCATTATCATTATCATCATCATCATTATCATCATCATCATGATCATTATAATCCTCATCACTATTACTATATAGTCCTTTTTGATCCTTTTGCAATACCACATTTTGCACAGTCTGTGTTGCCCTTGATAATGTTGGGAGTTTTTCAGACATTGACAACTGTCCTAACACGACTTTCTGAGGAGATGATACATGCTTCTTAACAAACAATGCACTATCTTGAGCTGCAATATCTTTTTCTGGGACAAGTGTTTTAGCATTTTGAAGAGTTTTTTTAAACAGCAACGATGTTTTATCTGGTACACTACATTGATGATCACTCATACTTAAGACATCACTATTTTTACTTTTCAACTCACCTCGACACTGTTTTGAACGATGTTTTGAACAACGCCAAATAACAGTTCCATTTTTATTGGTTCGTTTTACAATATATTTATATCCTTTATAGAATGCGTATGGCATACCATTGCTATTTGTTGATACTTTCATGTCAATTGTCAAGCATGAACTAATCTCTAGCAAAGTTCACTCGATAATATAAATAATTTCTAAACCCCAGTAGTGAATAGTCAGTTGTTTTTGATCTATGCAAGCGTAAACATGTCACATACACTGGTGATGGATACTCAAGGCTTTAAGGTCAATGAAAACAAGTACAGTATATATTTAAATAGGTGGCTATCATTGATTGCACAACACGCGGGTCACTATATCTTTTTTTCTTTCGGACTAGTGTTTTAACATTTGAAGAGTGTTTTAAACAGCAACGATGTCTTATCAGTCACACTACATTGATGATCACTCACACTTAAGACCTCGCTATTTTTACTTTTTAACTCACTTTGACACTGTTTTGAACGATGTTTTGAACAACGCCAAATAACAGTTCCATTTTTATTGGTTCGTTTTACAATATACGTATAACCTTTATAGTATGCATATGGCTTACCATAACTATTCGTTGATACTTTCATATCAATTTTCAAGCATGAAATAATCTCTAATAAATTTCGCTCGATAATAGAAATAATAGTTTAAAGTGGGTGCGAAGGTGGGTGCAAAAGTGGGTGCAAAAGTGAGTGTAAAAGTGGGTGCAAAAGTGGGTGCAAAAGTGAGTGCAAAAGTGGGTGCGAAAGTGGGTGCGAAAGTGGATGCAGTTTATAGTAGGCACCATTTTTACTAGAATGTGATTTGAGTAAATGTAATTTCTAAACCCAAGTAGTGAATAGTCAGTTGGTTTTGATTTATGCAAGCGTAAACATGTCTCATACACTGATGATGGATACTCAAGGCTTTTTGGTCAACAAAAACAAGTATATAGTTAAAGAGGTAGCTATTATTGATTGCACAACACTGAATCTATTTTTGAAATTTTGACAAAGGGTCTAAGTGCACTTTTGTTAATATCTCGCGAACCAATAGGACTACGGCATTGTATGAGGTATTGTTGGACTTTTTGCCGAAGACTGCTGGTAAACACATATGTTCCCACGACCTTTTTAAAGGTGGCGGCTGACCCACGAGGGGTGATTAAAACGTATTCCAAGCGACGCTTGTCGATAAGCAAACCAATAATCAAAGGGGGGTGTGACAGAGCTTGAGGCGATAACCCCTTTTGATTGATCCCTGTTGATTTGCCCCTTTGGACTGGTCCCCGTTGACAAGTCCCTCTGAACGGGTCCTTTTTGAAGGGAGTCATTTATGACGGGCCCCTGCTGACGGGTCACTGTGGACGGATCCCTGTGGACAGGTCCCTGTTGACAGGTCCTTTTGACTAATCCCTTTGGACCTGTCAACAGGGACCTGTCCACAGGTCCACAGTCTTATTGGTTCGCGAGATATTAACAAAAGTGCACTTAGACCCTTTGTCAAAATTTCAAAAATAGATTCAGTGTTGTGCAATCAATAATAGCTACCTCTTTAACTATATACTTGTTTTTGTTGACCAAAAAGCCTTGAGTATCCATCATCAGTGTATGAGACATGTTTACGCTTGCATAAATCAAAACCAACTGACTATTCACTACTTGGGTTTAGAAATTACATTTACTCAAATCACATTCTAGTAAAAATGGTGCCTACTATAAACTGCATCCACTTTCGCACCCACTTTCGCACCCACTTTTGCACTCACTTTTGCACCCACTTTTGCACCCACTTTTACACTCACTTTTGCACCCACTTTTGCACCCACCTTCGCACCCACTTTAAACTATTATTTCTATTATCGAGCGAAATTTATTAGAGATTATTTCATGCTTGAAAATTGATATGAAAGTATCAACGAATAGTTATGGTAAGCCATATGCATACTATAAAGGTTATACGTATATTGTAAAACGAACCAATAAAAATGGAACTGTTATTTGGCGTTGTTCAAAACATCGTTCAAAACAGTGTCAAAGTGAGTTAAAAAGTAAAAATAGCGAGGTCTTAAGTGTGAGTGATCATCAATGTAGTGTGACTGATAAGACATCGTTGCTGTTTAAAACACTCTTCAAATGTTAAAACACTAGTCCGAAAGAAAAAAAGATATAGTGACCCGCGTGTTGTGCAATCAATGATAGCCACCTATTTAAATATATACTGTACTTGTTTTCATTGACCTTAAAGCCTTGAGTATCCATCACCAGTGTATGTGACATGTTTACGCTTGCATAGATCAAAAACAACTGACTATTCACTACTGGGGTTTAGAAATTATTTATATTATCGAGTGAACTTTGCTAGAGATTAGTTCATGCTTGACAATTGACATGAAAGTATCAACAAATAGCAATGGTATGCCATACGCATTCTATAAAGGATATAAATATATTGTAAAACGAACCAATAAAAATGGAACTGTTATTTGGCGTTGTTCAAAACATCGTTCAAAACAGTGTCGAGGTGAGTTGAAAAGTAAAAATAGTGATGTCTTAAGTATGAGTGATCATCAATGTAGTGTACCAGATAAAATATCGTTGCTGTTTAAAAAAACTCTTCAAAATGCTAAAACACTTGTCCCAGAAAAAGATATTGCAGCTCAAGATAGTGCATTGTTTGTTAAGAAGCATGTATCATCTCCTCAGAAAGTCGTGTTAGGACAGTTGTCAATGTCTGAAAAACTCCCAACATTATCAAGGGCAACACAGACTGTGCAAAATGTGGTATTGCAAAAGGATCAAAAAGGACTATATAGTAATAGTGATGAGGATTATAATGATCATGATGATGATGATAATGATGATGATGATAATGATAATGGTTATGATGATGATGATGTTGATGATGAAGATAATAATGATAATGGTAATGCTTTGTTTACAACTAAAAAATCATTTGTTAAATTTGTCTACTGGAACAATCCAAGTAAGCTAATCCGGCGGCTTCAGCAACTGCATGTCTATAAACAGGCTGGTTATACTGAATATGAGGAAGAACTATTGGATATAGAAAATGAGCTTCGTCGTGCTAAAATTATTATGTAATGGATCCACATAACAGCTTAAACTATTTCTTAACAATACATGTTATATTTTCTACCACTCTGCTACCATTTTGCTCTCACTTTTGCTATCACTTCAAACTGTACATATTAAATATAAAAGCCAACGCTAAATGATTTTATTATCAGAACAGTTATAACCTTTGTAGTGAGCAAATCATACTAACAGGTTAGTTGCTACTATGGAACTTACTACAACTAACAAAGGTAAACAACGTGTACTCTATAAAGGCTACTCTTATAACTATAATCGTCAAAATGTAAAAGGAATAATATTTTGGCGATGCTCAAAAGAGAGGTCAAAAAAATGTCGAGGCAATCTAAAAAGTAGAAATGGTAAGGTTTTAAGTGTGAGTGATCATCAATGTAGTGTACCAAATGAAACACTGTTGGTGTCAACAAATAATCATGACAATGCTAAAAAGCTAGTACAAGAAAAAAATGTTGCTACTCAAAATAGTGCAGTGTTTATTGAGCAACATTTAACCCCTGCTGTAAAAGTTATGTTTAATCCATCTTCCACATCTCAAGAGTCGTCAACATCACAGACTATGCAAAAGGTTGTGTTGTTGTTGTTTTAAGGGGCTGAACTACAAGGTTATCTACCCTTCATATGCAAGAGAATCAAAAAGGACTAAATAGTAATAGAGAAAAAAGAAATGTATTTTGAATGTAACTATTGTACAAGTACTTATATTAAATAAATAAAAATATTGTATGGGTATTGTCTGTTTTTTCTTAATTGCTATACCCACGTCCTACTATATTAATGCCATTGTTAACCGTCAACAGTCTCCACCTATGTTCAGAAAGAAAGTGATCTTAAACAATACACTCTATCTATGGTTTGTGTATCGAGTATCATAATAATACAGTGTCGTCAAGCCATGTTCAGGCAATAGTAATGTTAGGTAAGGGGTTCGAACCCTTGCTTCCTTGTACAGGATTAGTTTTTACTCAACAGCAACCCATAATACTGTACTTTGAAACATGTCACATCTCATTACAAAATGTCAACTGTATCGTTTTCTAAGACCCCAGCTGCTGGCTAGTAGCTAGCAGACTGTGCAACAGAAACAGTGTCACCATGTTCATCCTTAAAAAAAATTCAACATTTATTATTCTTTTTCTTATTATTGTTTATTAAGAGTAGTGTAAAGTTGTCTTTGTGACGTAACGGTTATAATAGTTAGCTGGCACTCTAAAGCTCTTGAGTTCAAATTGAGCTTTAACATAAAATTTTAAAAGTATATTAGGACTAAAACAGGTCTACTCAGTCTCGGGTGATCCAAATAAGTAGATGTGGTTTGATTCACACTTTAACGATAGAACACGACGGTTTTTTATTTTTTTTAAATAATGATAGCCATTTGTTCATATTTTTTCATTTTCACATTTCACACATTGCCATTTGTCAATTTTCCATGTACACGATTTGAAAATGTCAGTTTAAAGTTTTTGGATTTCATGATATGGAAACAAGAATTTTCCATTTTGTTGTTTACACATTTGCCAATTTCCCATTTACATTTTTTAAATGTCAGTTTTAAGTTTTTAAATTGTGTTGATATGGAAACATGGATTTCCTATTTTTTCCATATCACAGAAGACACGTTTATGATTTAGTCCATGCTGAATGTTTAGTTTTGTAAAACACACATTTGCTGATTTAAATTTTCTTGAAATCACTTTAATGGAAGTGCTTGGCCATGGCAATAGTGCATTCTCTTTCTGTTTGTTTCCAAAAACATATAGGCCTACTACTACTACTACTACTACTGTAGGTAAGACTGTTTTACAAAATAACACCTATCTACTGCTGCATTAAAAAAACACAAGTGTTAAAAAAATATAGTATACTATTTACCATTTGCTATATACATTAATTACCCCACCATCCTACCTTGCCGTGTTTGCTTTGGTTGAAAAATCAATGCTACCCACACACACACACACACACACACACACACACATACACAAGCTTTCTCTCTCTCTCTCTATCATTCTATTTGTAGTCATACATTCACACAACCATACCTGTCTTTGAAAACAAATACAACCACGCTATTTATCCTTGACATGCACACTTATCCCAAATAACTTTTAGTTATACATTTAACATTTACTATTACAAAAAAAATGTTTCCACTATTTACAATTACAAAAATGAATATTTACAAAATACTAAATCTACTGGTTACAAAAAAGCCATGTCTCCAAACAATAAAATATAAAAGTCACACTTCCACCTCGTGGTTATAACCCTATGGTAGGCTAATGCATAGTTCATTCATTTGCATTCATTTCCTATCCATTAAGGTAAAATTGCATTTTCTCTGTTCCACAAGATAAAAATTATGGTTGCCGGATTGTATCCTGCACTGTTTATGCGACATAGCATTGCCAGTTCATAAAACCGTTAGGTAGTTCTCTACACATAGTGATTTTACCACTGCTCTACCTACGCCTTTTTCTTGTTTGGCTTTCTTACAGGCTAGTATGCGATAGGCAGCATTAACTGTATATCAAACCCAGTCCACCTTTGTATTTGTAATCTAAGTAATAATTTGAAAAGAGACAAGTGTAATCAGTTTTAAACATTATCTCCGCTTTTTTTTGTTTGTTTGTTTATGACATGTATATTAACCCAAAATCAAACCCTAGTCTACCTTATTGAAAGGCTAACAGTTTAACTACTGCGTCACCATACCATACTTTCTTAGTTTGATTCGTTGTCGGCCTTAGAGCTAGAAATCGAGTTACGATCTCCAGTGCAAGAGGCACATGTGCTCACCACTATAGCATGTAATGGCTAGCTGGTATCATTAGACAACCGAAAATGATTGTATTTCGGTTAGCCAAGCATTTCTGTCATTTGCCTACTGTGTGAGCACTGCCAGCGAGACAGTTTAGTTTAGAACAAGCGAGTGCGTGTGTGTGTGTATAGATTATTAGCCTCAAGTATTTAAAGCTTGTTGTGTGTAGCGACCATCTTGCTCAGTAACCACTGAGTAAGTTTTAACAGTCAACTCATAAAAACAGCATAGGATAGTTGTGTGTGTGTGTGGTTCATGTACTTGGGAATATGCATTAGCACCATGCGCTAGCTTTACCTCACCCTCTAAAGGTAGAGCCTTATCCCTTTCTTTGGACATTGCCAATGACTGCATTCCCCCACAAGTTTTACACTTAAGCCCTTGGCTTGTTCTTGATTAGGTTTGGTTTGCTTTAGGCTTGGTTTGGTTCAGTTGGGTTTGATTCGACTTGGTTCAGTTTAGTTTAATGTAGTCACTTTTTTATTTTTAGCTACACTCTTTAACCAATTAATTAATGATAGTCTACTCATAATTCTTGAATCGATAAATTGAATTTTGTGTACACCGTTTGTCAAGCCATGCCTACAACCTATACTCCCTATGTACTACACTCAGATCTGAAAACAAGTTCCAATGTTCAAAGACGTGTCAGTCACCATACATGTAGCCCACAATAATTCTTTCTTTACCTAGCTAGGTTTCGTCACTCACAGTAAACATCTAACATTATGGGTTTGCAATATATTAAGAAAAGCAAAAGTCTATGATCTTGTTGTTTTGGGTCTTTTTTGGGGAAATTCATAAGCCATAAAAAGAATGACATCATGTCAAGTTCTGAGTGGACCTTGTATGTCAAAATCCCATTATCAGTTTATAAAATCTCAAGGCCATGCCCTAGCAGTTTTGGATGATTTCAATCAATGAGACCACCATAAGAAAGATCGGAAAAATAAATATCCTTAAAACAAGTCGTCACATGACCCTCTCCGAACAATGCTTCGCAAAATTTAAATTCATTCATTGAACATTGAACATGATCGGCGACATCATCCTCGCTTCCCCCTCCCACCATAGTTGCCATATCGTTTGACCTTCAAGTGTCCTCAGCATCTCTGTGCTTTTTTCATTGCCCTGTTGTCAAGTCAAGTCAATGCATTCCAATAAGCTCAAATAACATCCACATCCTGTCAGTCTGCCCCCAGCAAGTTTGTTTTCTATACTCACTTCAAGCAACATATAACCAAGTTCTGTTTGTTCTATCTAA
Organism: Meconema thalassinum; assembly: GCA_946902985.2. NCBI lineage: Eukaryota > Metazoa > Arthropoda > Insecta > Orthoptera > Tettigoniidae > Meconema > Meconema thalassinum. Next base: position 128,871,864 of record OX336391.1, on the reverse strand, counting down.
AGCTAACTTCATCTGATCAAGGAATTATCATTTGTCATGTCACTCATAATCGTTTACATGTTAAAGACCCCCTTCAGGGGGTTTAGGTATTAGGTATTCCATCATAGGAAAATTCGGAAAACGAACCCTCGACCCGCCGTCTCATCGAAATAGCGAATACTGTATTGGTATATCACCACCGTGGCCAGTAATAGCTTCGTTGAAACACGTGTCCAGTGGTATCGTCTCTATCTGCAACCACTCTTCATGAACATTTTAGAAAGATTAAAAGAAAAAGTTTTAAAAACTAAAATGTTTTCAACAAAAGTGTCGTAGACCCTTTCGCATTTTTTAAACATAAATACTATATTCGAAAGGGGAGAGGAAAGGGGCGTCACCCCGAGTCCTACGACCCCTCGTATACGTCTCTGGCGTTATTGGTTTGTGAGATATAACAGAAAGTCTAAAATCACGGTTTTACAACAAAAAATTCTGTTTCCCTCATTCTCAAAAACTTTAACCTATTACCAAAATACACAGGGTTTCGAGACAAGCTATTTGACACGTCATAGGACCAAATCCGACCATGCATTCGTGAAATATCAGAAAAAGTCTAAAATCATGGTTTTACCCCAAAAAAGCCTGTTTCCCTCATTCTCAAAACTCTAACCTATTAATAACATGTATAGGGCTTCGAGACAAGCGATTTGACACGTCACACGTCCAAATCCGACCTTGCGTTTGAGACATATCGGCAAACTTCGTAGGAAAGTAGGCGACTATCTGATTCTCTCCTCACCACCAAAACCTCTTCTTATCAATCATTTATTTCAAAGAGCTCGCCCTCTTACAAAAATCCAAAGTGCGCATGCGTAAAAAACAAAAACAAAAATGTTCATCCATAGCGGCATCTCGTAAAACGCATGCGCTATATAAGCAACCACGTTTAAGTTCATTTTAGCAGCGCACCTTATACATGTCACATTTGGAAAGAGACTTTCACTAAAAAATTACATTTTCACCCCCTAGTAGGGGTAGGTTTTATTTAGGGGTTGAAATGAGTGGTCCATTAGAAAGAGGGCATCAGTCCGAGTCCAACGACACCTCATTTGTCAAAATCGGACCATGGGTTGACGAGATATTGGCTTGGACTCACGCGGCGGCCATGACACTAAGCAGAACACCCACCACTCCACTACTTGTTCGGCTCGCAAGTTTTGTAGCTGCTTCGAGACGGACACCCAATGGGTGAGCTACAAGTACCGTTGGCGAGGGAAGTTGGAAGGTAAGGACGAGGAGTTGGAAGGTATCGGCTGTGGCCTATAGTTAAAGACCAACCCCGGCATTTGCCTGGAAGGAAGATGGGAAACCACAGAAGACCATCTTCAAGGTTGCCGGCGGGGGGATTCGAACCTCCTCGCCTCAACAGTACATTATGCAACGAGCCTATAATGGCAAAAATTAAGACACGAGTATGTTTATAAAACGAGCGTAGCGAGTGTCTTAATTATCATTATAGGCGAGTTGCATACGACTGATTATGTTCGACGATAATTGTAACTATTTTATGTTCGAACATAAATATTCATAAATATCTGTAGAGATTTCACCAGTTTTATGTACTGAACAGAGCACATGGGTCGCAGAGAATACCTTGTAATTGACCATGGCCTCCTGGAATACCTCACTAAGCGAACGCCACGCAGTGAAATTTAATAATAATAATAATAATATCGTATGGCCTCGGTTGCCGGGTGCAATCTTTGTAATTTGACACCCAGAAGGTAGCCTGCATGTCGAATTTCGTTGTTCCTTCAATCACTACGAAAGTCAAGGAGGTTAGATATCTAAGCTCCTTGAACACTATAGCACTTTCTAGTAGAGAAATGGGGAACTTTGTGCTGGCGGAAACTCCCGAGATTAATTTTCCCATTATGAACATGGCCTACTGAATTCAAATGGGTTCTTTGACATGCCAACATCGTATGACATGCGTGTCGTATTTTTGCCGCCTTTCAAAAATCACTTACCACTGTCAGGAGCGAACCTGCAATCTTGGGGTCAGTAGACCGACACGGTATCCACTTACCCACCGTGGCAAGCTAGTGGAATTTAAAATACGGGGCCATGGAAGTGAACACAGGTGCGATGCTATCCTCACCTAATTGGTCACCCAACTGTTTCTTGAGCTCTGATTGGTGGGAGAAACTGTATCATAATGAAAACATGTTCTGTAATGAGCCTCAATATTAGTACAGTTTTCTGACATATAATATTTACATTTCGCCAGGCTCGAACATAAATTATATTAAGCACCAATGAAATTCATTTTAACACAGAATAACAAAGTCTATTTCCATTACTTAGTGTGTTGAAATTATGCCAGTGACATAGGTAAGTTAATTATACAATTTAGTTCTAACTTATGGGTCATTTTGTAAAGTTTTGTGTCGTTTTATGTGATTTTTCTGTCAATTTTAGCCTATTTTCATTTATGAAAAAATAGTCTTATGTGATCGCCTTTTGTCCGTGTGCCTGTCTGTGTTTGCGTGTGTGTGTGATGGATTTTGTGTGTCCCCCCTAATAACTTCTAAACGTCTGGAGTGATTTCAATGAAACTCGGTAAGTTCATAACACTATTCCGGGCGACCCCGACCATTTTGTTACGTCTCACCAATCCATCATGGCGGCTGTGTGAAATATTTCACCAGCATTCAATATCTCCGAAACTATTATCGATATCACCCTGGAATTGTGTACGGTGATAAAGGAAACTATTAGAAGTTCACCTATGTGACTTTTGAAAACCTAGTAACTACAAAACCAACATAGCGGCCAAGAGAATTTGCAACTTTTAAATAGACGTTTCTCGCGATTTAACCAACAAAACGCAATGAAACTCGGTACAGTATATGTTTATACACATTGTAATGCACCGACATCTAACTTCATTCAATTGTTGACATAACCTCAAGATTTTAATATCCCGCTTTTATTTCTTGTGTTCTAATCATGCGATTCTAGTTTGAATAAAACACCTACACAATAATCCTCATGTATTAGATACATAAATCTAAGGCCTATAATGTAAAAAACCAACATGGTGACCATCCAAAATATTTAGACCGTTCTCAATATCTACGAATCTATTACAGCAATCAAACTGACAATTTGTATGTTGAGAGAGGCAATTAATATTAGTAGGATATATGACAATAGGCTATTTAGTTCTTCACGGAACTACTTGTCATACATTTTTTGGCTCATCAAACTCTGGGCCCTGTTTATCATGTACCTGTCTGTCTGTTAGGTACTCAGATCAGAGGCTGGTTGGATCCTCAATAGGTACCGCCATAGTTTAGGTCGGTAGATACCCACAAAAACTCAAGGCAAAACTAATAGAGGCGTACTAGGGAAGATGAGTGAGGTAATTTGCCATTGCTTTCCTCTCTGAGTAAGTACAATAGCACTGAACCTATGAGTAGAACCTTTCATAGTATACACAGCACTTGATTAAAGCCACCAATATCATGACGCAAAAACACGTTAATGTTGCAACACTGTAACATACTTGTCATTTCCCGGTAGCTCTCGTAGAGTGGCACCAAATGAATGCAACTTTAGCCGCTAGAACTTGAACATTTCTGTCATTACCCATTCCCAACTGCGTAATTTTAATTTGCTCACAGTTATGTAGCCATGAGTGTTCAAGTGCCTAAAAATAATACCAAATTCTTTAATATTCAGAGGATTCTTTCCTCGTTTTTTTACGGCGTCTTCTGTTCGCCATATTCCAGGCTGTGTTGCCAGATTTGGTTGAATCCCAACCAATTTGACAGTGAAAAACGTTTCTGCTCTCTCATTGCTTAACAACCTTAACTCTGAGTTGACATCGGCCATTTTTTCTATCCAGTTTCTGCTGAGAAATTTATTAGGTCTAAACGAAATAGTTCACAATGGGAATGTTCATCTTCATCACACAACGTTCAGCTGCGATCATTATCTTTAGGAGTACAGGAGTTAGCATGGCCATTATTAATAATCTTTAAACCCTACACCACATAGAATTCTGTACAAGAAGAACAATGTCTATACCTGATTATTCAAATATGTAACCCATCAATGTAACCTATATTTTCAGTTATGACAATTTGGCTGCGCTAAAATAGTATATTATGCAACGATCCTATGGCAATAATTACCATTATAGGCGAGTTGCATACGACTGTTTATGTTCGACGATAATTATTATAACTATTTTATGTTCGAAGATAAATATTCATAAATATCTGTCGAGATTTCGCCAGTTTTATGTACTGAACAGAGCATATGGGACGCAGAGAATGCCATGTATTTGACCATGGTCTCCTCGATCGCCCTACTATGACACTAGGCAACGCAGTGAAATTTAAATTAGAAGGCCTTGGAACTCAGCGCAGGTGCGATGTTAACCTTATCTAATTGGTCAAACAACTGTTTCTTGAGCTGTGATTGGTGGAAGAAACTGTTTCATAATGAAAAATAGTGTTATAATGACCATCATTATGACACAGTTTTCTGGCATATAATAGTCAGGGTCGAACATAAATATTATTAAACCCTACACCAGAGAGCTACGTAGGCCTGCCAAAATATTTGCAGTGAATTCACTATAGCATGTTTAACTGATATCAGTCAAGTACTGTATCTTACGAAGTACATCAATTCCCTTTATTTAATTTGTGAATACTATGTTACGTACATCGTTCCTTCTGATTCGCCTGATTCATCGAGATTGAGTCACTACGATCCTGAAATGTGTGCAGTCACCATCTTGAATTGTTAAGAGCATAGCATGAGATTTAATGCTTAGTTTATTAGAGCCTCACTCTCCATCGAAGTGCTTCCTTAGCACAGAGAATGCCAGTCCATTTTGAGGAGAAACTGATCAACTTCCAGCAGTATGTCATGAGAATGCGACAGCGTCACACATACTCCTTTCACCACATCGGCAATGCCGACGAGATGCCCGTATATTTTGACATGCCAAGCAAAACAACGGTGGACGTGAAAGGGACGAAAGTATCCCACTAACGAGGGAAGTACCCCAGCTCAAACGGCTAAACCCGACTGGCAGTGCACTTAACATACGAAGATATGTCTCTTCTACTACCCAACACGGTCATTTATCTGTAAATCCCTGCATTAGTTTACAATCGATGTTTGGAAGTTACGGCGTCCAAAGATTGCAGAAACACAATTCGCAGCAGAAACTACCGTGCAACAGGCAATTCGGACCATTATATTAACAAGAAATAGATGTGGTGCAGTATCATCTGGCAAAAGGTTGAACACTAGCTTGCTACAAGAAATCTTAGCACATGCAGTACCGTGTTGATATAGTCATCTTTTCCACAATAGAAGATACTGTGATATCCTTCATTCGACGTCGAAGTGTAAATGTGGAGTTTCAATGAAGTGATTAAAACACAGCGGATTGGAACTGTATGCACACTCAACAAGGACAACATGAAGACATACTCCATTATACTCAGATGGCGCTGGCGATCGAACACGTACTTTTACAGATGAATGGCATTGATAGCTATTGACATATTCGCCTCCGTAGCGTAGAGGTCAGCATGGTTAGCTGCCGCCCCGGAGGTCCTGGGTTCGATTCCCGGCTCTGCCACGAAATTTGAAAAGTGGTCTGAGGACTGGAACGGGGTCTACTCATCCTCGGGTGGCCCAAATGAGTAGAGGGGGTTCAATTCCCACCTCTGCCATCCTCGAAGTGGTTTTCCGTGGTTTCCCACTTCGTCTTCGGGCAAATGCCGGGATGGTACTGCCCCCGTAAAATGAATTATATGGGATGAAAATGGGAATATTTTTTCGAAGCCCATTATAAAATTTAAACAAGCAATATTGAGGTTGGAAGTTGGCAGAAACCAGTCGAGAGGCGACGTAGAGCAGGAGGGAAATTCCGTCACGTGATTGTATTGCGCAATGGAAGTTTCCAGAAGCTTAGAATCGACCTAGCAACAGCGAATAATCCCAAGAATTGTTTAAACATTATTATAAGTAATAACAATAAGAAGAAGTTTTAGAGGAGACGGGAGTTCCAGCAACTAAATTTTTATGGATATTTAATACATTTAAGCCCCTTGAGAGTGAATTTATATAATGGTAAAGAGAAGAATATGATAATAAAATATTGGAAATATTTTATAAGTCGATAGCAGGTCGCTATTGGAAGGAATAAGCGATTTGCTAGGCGGCCAGAATTGATGGAATTGGAGGGGAGACGCTAAGCATCGAGGCTCTTTATTATCTGAATGTTAGAGAGGTCAGACGTGTGTTTCCGGAAGAGAGAGGAGTTCCGAGTGTTTCACCGAGCTTGTAGAAGGTTGACTCGTGGAGACAAGGTAGAAGCGAGGCGAGAGTTAGGAGATTACCGCGCCTTGAAACTAAGTGAAGTTGCGATGAACTTATATGCCGCAATTACTTCGGTCTGATCAACTTCAGAGACATTATTTCGACTACAGATTGTAGCTTACTATCGTATTTAGTATATTACGAACTTTGAGAAAATAGAGAAGAATATTTCAGAAGATATATACGTTTTTGTGAAGCGTGAGAAAAGTGTTTGTTTCCAGCGCGATAAGACACTTTTGTTCGAGCGACTACAACGCATGCACGAGACACAAGTGAGTAAGAGTGAATGTTAGCATTGCTTTTGTGGAACTGTATAACAACACCAATAGGATGAAGATGTATTCTATGTTGAAGAACATTTTTAAGACTGCTAATATGAAGTTAATCATGGACTAAATTAGTATATGCGCCAGGGATATAGAACCGATATAGTCAGCGATGGAGCTTCGTTAAAGGAGTTTGTTCATGAATGTCTACTTGATGAGCGAACATGAGACTTGCTGTACAATTGTATTCTAGTGCATTATTGTCAGACATGAGCTCGACATTAACACCAGCGACTACAGAACTATGTTCATATTCCATCTACATGAATGTTCGTGATGCGAGTGAGGTCCACGACGTTCTTTTCGAATGTATTACGAAATTGGAAGAAGAACTTTTGACACTGCTCGTTGTTTTGATGAAACTGTACTGTGACGGAGTAAGAAGAGACATGAAGATTATCAAGTGGTCCAGGGTAAACCCGGTCACAATGAAGATGATGATTGGAGGCCCGCAGTTCGATCCCGGTCGGAGCTTGCTGTTTTCCAGTAGGGGAATTCGTTCCTTTCCTGAGGTCACGAGTTCTTGGAGACGAGCTAGGATCCAACCCGAATCTTTGGAAGATGTAACAACTGAGTATTTTGTAATACTCTATCTTGAGCTTCTAGACTTCCAGACCAGGTAGCAGTGTTCACTAACCTAGTAGTTAGAGCTTTGTAGTGACATTTTTGAGCAAATCCTTTATCCATATTTCGACACAATATTTATGTATTCCATGCATAGTCATTTTATTCTTCGAGATTATTTGTAGTGATCGTCTTTCGACGCTTTTAGCTTTGTTTATTTGAAATCCAGTTTCTGAACTGAGATTTTTTTCTTGTTCGAGGAACAAGTATTTTGTCATTTCCTTTAAGGAATAGTAATTTATTTTCGACGTTTATGAATTCATTTTGAATTCAGGTGATATACATTTTCGTGTATGTTACCGATGATTAAATTAATTTTTATTAGTTTAATTTGGGCATTTTATCCGTCGAGAAGAGACATTAAGAGAGAAGGTTTCGGTAGTGATATATTGTTAAATATCATGGCATCATTTGGAAGAGAAGCATTTAACGTGGAGACGATTATTATCGTCAGAACTCATAGACATTCGTTCAGGATGGAGATAATACGAATATGACTAATTGTATGTTTTATTGAAGAAAGCCATGAACTTTCAGTCATTTAAAATAATTTGAAGTTAGAATCTTCTTGGAAGGTTTGTTAGTATCCGACGTTAGGGAATTCTTGTTTGATATCCTCGTCGTGATCGATTCTTGTTGGACACACATGTATAATTTTGTGATTAAGTATTTACGAGGAGTAATATAATGTCACGTTGTAGACATCATATTCCATCATCGGTAAAAGTTGAACCCAGAAGTGTGAAGTTAAGATTCAGTATTTTTATTAAATGTATACACAACAGTTTAAATTTATCTGAGTAACGTTTTAAAAGTAATAGTGAGGAGGTCTGTATCAATTAGTCCAAAGGTCGTTAACATGTATAGATTAATGGCTTAACAATTGATGTTATCGTTCATTAGACCAGCGATTGGTGTGACAACGCTGAGGAATTATGCCCTTTTTAAGGAATGCCAGTTTGAAAGAAGTGAAGGTGTTAAGCCTTTGATAGTAGTTATATGTATATATATATGTGTGTGTGTGTAATTCCGTGTGTAGTTGGCACACGAGGTTTTTGTGAAGGTGGATCCGCATTTAATATTACAGTCATTGCGTGGGCATGACTAGGTTTGGCAAGGCATAAAGTGTGAGTTGACAGTACTCCTTATTTTATACACGGCTTTGGATTAGATAAGACAGGAGGGTCACGATTGAAATTGCAACGGGAAATGGATATTGACATCTGTTATGTTGTACTCTTATTAAGATTATTAAACCCAAGTATGTATCGACATATGTTTCACCTTGAGTGGTCGAACGTATTTAATCTATTATGACACCAGATCTGAAAGGAGAGAATGGTGGTAGTATTTCTGAAGCTGTAGAAGCTAATGAGGATCCCAGTTAATTGTATTTGACATAACTGTGAGATCGGAGCTCAGGCTCATGGGTATATAGACGCTACTTATTTTAAAGGATTATAGCCTTTGCTATTAGTGTTATTGTAAAGTCATTCAGTATTAACTTTCTTTATTTGCCAATCGAGTGTATGATATGTTAGGTATAGGAAGTTTAGTGTTTGTTTAGCATAGTGGTTAGCGTATGAATGTTGATGTTACTGGATGTGGTTTGTATCTTGTTCAGTGTGAATGAAATGAACTCCATTGGGACGTAACAATGCGAGAGTATGAAAGGAATAGTGTATAAAAGTTTTGTTTCATTAGCGTGTAGGATGTGTGTATGATTCGCGTATTTGTCTGACGTGAATCTGTTCCATCTTGACATAGTTTGTGATTCGATGGAGAGGTGTATTTGTGGGCAAGGATGGAATAGCGAGGGTTTGTTTAAAACTCGTTTTCATCCAAGGCCAGTAATCGGCCGCGCACAAATGTGGAGAGTTGTTGCGGACCGACAGGCAAGCAGCTTTTTAAACCAGCCAGCTCTGGGAATGTAACGGAGTTTGTCATGTCATCAGACACGTGGCGAAGGTCGCGTGCTCCTAGCGCCCAGATGTTCATTGTGAAGCGCGCCAGAGGAATGTAAAATACACAGGGGTTTCTAATTGTTCTATAGCTTGTTGTAATGACACAAGCTGCCCCAAAATTTGTCACAGCGTTCATGGAATGCAGTATTATCAGTGGCGTAAATGTGCAGAAGAAAGAAAGGGAGTGTGTTTTTATTTACTGTATGAATGTTCAGATTTAGTTTACACCGTTGTTATTAAATTGTTAAGTTTATTAGAAACCGCGTCGTTTTGATTAATTTTAGATATAAGGAGATGCAACTGTGAAACCCATTATAGGTCCAGAGGCTGATCACGAGCTCCCCGAGAACGAAAGGTAGGTGTTCTACTTCGAGCTAAGTGCATTTTATGTAATTCACAGTTGCGTAGTATTTTCCGCCACGTATATCCATGAGGGTCTTATTGGAGTGGATCTTTGACTAGTATTTGCGCCGGAGCTGTCAGGTTCTTCGAATCCAGCCTTGCTTCGGATATCCAACAGACCGCCTCTAGAATATACGGGGTCAGTACGTACTGTAAGGCCACGGCCGCCTCCTTCCATCTTCCTTGCCTATCCATCCTGACCTTCCATTACCTTCCCTCATGAGGCCCCTGTTCGCTTTGCAGGTGGGACCGCCTGGGGGGTGCTAATCACACCTCACCAGTTGGACCCACTCTGATTAGATGTTCCCAGCTCTTGGACACTGCCCATAGAGGCGGTAGTGGTGAGTTCCCTCGCTGAGTCCGTGAGTTCCACCTACCTGGAGGGTAAACGACTAAGAGAAGAGAAGAGAGAGCTATTGAAATAGCTACAACTGTATATTTCAAACCCACTTTCAGTCGGTTTTCGCCGTTCGAGCTGGGGTACTTCCCTCGCAAGAGGATCCGGGAATGAAAATAATAGAATAACGGTCATGTTAGCTGTTACGGCTTATGGGGAAAGTTATCCCCTTACGTGATTCTCAGGCAGAAAACTATGCCTAAGGAGCTGGTTTTGGATGCTTATAAGGGACATCTAACTCCTGAAGTAAAGAATTAACTTGTTCTACAAAACACAGACCTTGCCGTAATACCCGGAGGTATGACTTCGAAACTACAGGTGCTAGATGTTGCGGTAACGAGCCGTTCAAAGTCTACCTCCGGAAAAGGTACTCAGATTGGCTCCTCGAAGCATGAGATTCACTGACCTGGTAAGATTAAGAAGCCAACAAACACCCTTCTGTGCAAGTGAATTCTTGCTTCATATCATCAGAGTCCATCATTAATTGGTTCAAGAAATTCTGCATATCAAATGCTTTGGATGGTAGCGATGAAGACGTTTTGTGGGATGGTCACTTTTCGTGACATTATACGCATTCTGTGTGTATGTTTTCTTCCTCTATGTGACAGCCCATTTTACTTTCCGTTTATTTTTCGGTTTCGAAAAACCTCCAAACAAGAGTTAATTAGATCATTACATAATAATTAATCAAATTATATAAGCTCTCCTGTAATTTATTCTAAGTTCTTACCATCGAGTGTTGCAGTGTTACTTTCCTCTCGGCACATAATTTCATTACTGACATGTGCCAGCCCACTACAGTCTGCCGGTGGCGAGTGACATCACTGCGGCCTTCAAGCAACCAATAGCAAGCCTTCACTCTTGTCATGTGGTCCCAACATTCTGGAATATTCCTGACTGCTATAAAAGATGGTACCTCCTTCAGGGTTTCATCATTGTTCTGATCGTATTTCTTCCCTAATCACTTCAGTCTGATCTTTATTTCTACGCGGCCCAGCGCACACATCACTCTGATCGCACCTCTGGTCAGAAAATCTTCACATTCTTCTCGGTGCAACGCTGCAACTGTTACATCATGTTCTAAGGATGACATCACCGCTCTATGCTTCATATATAGCCGCTGTTCTATTTTGCCGCTTTGCCAGATGTGTTGTGCATTGACAAACAACTTCACAAGTCAGCTGTCATTCTGCAAATCGCAACAGAGTTAAGCATCTCGTCCGTGGACTTGAAGCCCCGGCCGTCTCCTGCACAGCGAAGAACTACACTAAAGGTGTCTTGCCCACATGAGAAGAACCAGATTGGCAGATTGGAATTTAGCATGCTCGCTCTGAGGCCATGGACGCCTCCTTCCTGTGGCACTTCTTCTACGCCACTCAACCAACCCGGATATTTTATGGAGCCGGTTCCACCAGCATTTAATTTAAAGATAAGTCATGAACGCCTCATGAACTTTTAATTTCATAATATCAATATCAAGCAAAATAAATATATATAATTTTTATAAGAGAGCATCTTAAAATCAATATGAAATAATTATTTCAAAAAGGGTTTAGGAATCAGACCAGGGAAAACTGCTCTATTGATCTAGTCACTTGGCTTTAAGCACTTATGTGCAGTTGGTGTAATTTATTGTTAATTCATCGTTGTTCTTTTGATGTGTAACATCTTTCCGCTCGGTTGCTGGACAGTTTTGTGGGAGAGATTTTGAAAATTGGGGACGGAAGTGGATCGGAACGATCTAGCTGGCAGTGGTGGATCGAACGGAAGTATGCACTGCCCCCTCGATCGATCGATCCAGCGGGCAGTGGTAAGACCCAGCTGGCAGTGGTACGAGAAACAATGAGCGCGCGGTGTCTGAAATTGATTCCATGACGTACTCTCGGCCATGTGGAATGTATATGACATACTGAACGGTAAACGCTCATGCGAACTCTGGTGTCAAGTGATTGAAACAAATGACGTGGTACATGTTCGAAGTCTTCATATCAGTATTTAAATGGTAAAATCCCTTAATATCAAACATTGTAAGTAGTCGGATTTGCTACCAGATTATCATTTTAAACGATATTTACCATATCAATATGACTAATATTAACAGAGTCCTTATGAAATTAAGTGTTAGTCTGTGAATGAAGAGGACCTGTTTATAAGGAATTTAAGGCTATGAGCGGTGTCGCGTCTATTAATCTAGTTGATCCATATCGTATTCTTTATTTAGGCTAGTGCTGGTGGAAGCTACAAATCATCTAATAAAATGAGTTCCGTATTATAAACTACAGTACTGTAGTGAGACCATCAGTACTATATGCCTCAGAATGCCTAAATATGGTCATAAAAGGACAACTCCGGAAATTGGAGCTGAAGGACCGGAAGATTCTACGAAAAATCATGGGTTCAGGCTGCTTGAGCTTTAAGTTCTCGCAGTCAAGGAGTGCAGTTGCACTCTATATAAAGGGAGGTAGCGCGCAGTTCGTTACTCCTGTGGGGGTCCGGGTGGGGACACCAAGAGCCCGCCGATGAGCCAGCTTGGTGTCTTAGGCGAAACCCCACACGAGACACGGCACAAACCTAGAATAATTGCTGAGTTTTAATTCACCGGCCGTTAAAGCCAATATACCATCTTTTTGGAAGCCTTCATAGGGAGGTTCAGGCTGCTTGAGCTTTTAGTTCTCGCAGTCAAGTAGTGCAGTTGCACTCTATATAAAGGGAGGTAGCGCGCAGTTCGTTACTCCAGTGGGGGTCCGGGCGGGGACACCAAGAGCCCGCCGATGAGCCAGCTTGGTGTCCAAGGCGAAACCCCACACAAGACACGGCACAAACCTAGAAGAATTGCTGGGTTTTAACTACCATTTTCATTTTCTCTCCGCCAACTCTTCTTCATAATCTTCCTCTCTCCTCCACCTCCGGTTGCAGGATCGAACCTGGCGCATTCAGCTGGCATTTGAGGGTGCGCAAATGCGAGGGAGCTGTGTCAGTAGATTTATTGGCACGTTAAAGATCCCCTTACGGGCAAAATTCCGGCGTCTCTAAAAGCCGCAGATGTTAAAAGGCACGTAAAACGAATATCATTATAATTAGTTTAACTATCACCAGTGTTTTATTGACCTTCCCTTGGTAAATCTTTAGACATTGAAGTCTCAATATTCTCTTGCAGGTCTCACATTTCCCATTCTCATCATGGTATTTCCATAGCACTGAGATCTGCGCTTAATGGTAACAGGAACATTCATATCGGCTTCGTTGCTGTTCAGTTTATTTCTGAACTTGAAATTTCTGATATTTTGATTGAAAATTCCATTGCATCCTATTTCTATTTGCCTAAATTATGATGTTATCTTAGCTTAGAAGAGTTCATGTCCATGTGATAATTTGTATACAGTCTCTTTTGAATTTTTGGGAGTATTTCACGGTACCAGAACAGGTCCTTAACTGATGTCTTCTGTGTCCTGTTGAGCTTTACTGTGATTCCGAGTTACTTGGAGAGTGGGAAACTGACTATAATTTGGTCCTTCCAAGAAGATGTTCGAGCTTGTTCCTTCCCTGTTAATATTGTCATTTCTTTGTTTTGTTCATTTTAAATTCTGATTCTTTAAAAGTGTTGTTCCATACAATTTATTTTGTAGTTCGGTTTCTCCATATTGCAGCATACAATCAGCAGATTCTAGGGCATTTAGTTTTTGTCCATGTTCTTAATAGATTTTATGATTTTATCTATTAGCAACATGAACATAAGCACATTATTTCAGGACACCTCGTGTCGCGTCAAACCATTCTAATCTTTCATTGCCTATCTGTTGAAGATAGATTGAAGTCATTAGTTTATACGATCGTCATTTATCAGTATTGCAACATTAGTAAATAAGAGGTACGTCCAGAAAGTAAGTTCCGTTTGGTAATAACATTAAATTGTATACAGATACAGAAAAATTATTTATTGCACAAAATTCTACAACCCTTAGACTACTTTTCCACATAACTGCCGAAATGTTGTAGGCATTTGTCGTAGCGTGGCACGAGTTTTTGTATACCTTCTTCATAGACGTGTGCCGCCTGTGTCTTCAACTAGATGTACGTTCCGCTGCAGCGGTTACAGAAGAACTGGTTCACGCGATTGATGACAAGATCCGGGAAAACCGCAGGGTTACAATTAGTGCTCCCGCTATGGAATTTCCCCAAATCTCACGATCACTAATTCATGAAATTGTTACCGAAAAACTGAACTTTCGTAAACTTTGACGACGTTGGGTACCAAAGATTCTTACGGAGCAACACAAAACAAAACGGATGGGTAGTGCACTTCAGTTTTTGACCAGTTACAATGAAGACGGCGAAGAATTTCTGGCACAGAGAGTCACAGGAGATGAAACTTGGGTTTCTTACGACATCCCTGAAAGTAAGCGGCAATCAATGGAATGGAGGCACACTTCATCCCCAGCAAAGGTTAAGCCGATACAAATCTTGACACCTTGGAAAATGATGTTTCCAACTGGTTGAAGACACAGGCGGCAAACTTCTATGAAGAAGGTATCCAAAAACTTATGCCACGCTATGACAAATGCCTGCAAAAGTTCGGCAGTTATGTGGAAAAGTAGTTTAAGAGGTGTAGAATGTTGTGCAATAAATAATTTTTCTGTATCTGTACACAATATAATTTTATTACCAAACGGAACTTACTTTCTGGACGTGCCTCGTATAATCTGGGCCGTGAAAGCCTTAATATACATGCCATCCTACAGTTTTCTCATTCTTCTGTAGTCCATAACAAATATACCAGGTGAATAAGGTGCCCCTAATAATATTGTTGTATGCAGCCCAACTAACGCGTGGTGTCAGGAAGGTCGATATATCTCGTATTGCATCCCGTATGGTACTAATGCACTGCAAGCATATCCCGAAAACGATACTGGACACTATCATGTTTCCCTCGTATTAGTCTGTGGTCGCATTGAGGAAAAAATAATAGTGTTCAGTACCGTTTGTGGGACATGCTTGCAGTGCATTAGTACCATACGGGATGCAAGCAGAGAAATATCGACCTTCCTGATAACACGCGTTAGTTGCGCTGCATAAAACAATATTATTAGGGGCACCTGATTCACCTAGTACAGGCTGTTCCAGCCAAGCAGCTCGCCAGTGAGCAGCCGAGTACTCACCGCCTTGTGTGAGTAAACCTGCAACATGCAATACAGCTCTGCTGTGGGGGCTGCCGTCACTGCGCGGTGAATACATCATGATTGGCAGGAAGCGCATGGACTTGTGTTATGACCTTCGCCCAGTGACGTGTTGGCTATCACCCCCTGTCCCTTTCCAACCGTGCTCCGAGCATCACTGCTGAGTACTCGCGTGTACGCGTACTCAAACTCGTGGACTTGGAACAGCCTGAGCTAGTATTTGTATTAATCACATAATTTTTTCGCATGTCCCAGTAATTGTGATTACATTGTATTGACCGACTGAAAAGTAGTAATACCAATTGTCTGTTGAAGGAATTATTTTAGCACTTCAGATCTTCAACAGGGTGGCCACAAAGTTCCCTCACCGCCGTGTAAATCATACTAAACATGCCATTGTGTATTCATTTCATTTCATATATATATATATATATATATATATATATATATATCAGTGTCTTTTGCACTATATTTAAAGTACACTGAAGGGAGTCTCTGAAAAGAGCAAAGCCCCACTTCATATTTGAGATGCATCAGAGCCCCCACAATCTGTTTCAAACTGCAGTAAACAATGGCTGATACGTCTGCTTTTACTGTTTAACAACGTGTTATGAGTTGTTGGGTGCACGAGAGAACTCACATCGAAAAACCTACTGAAGAGATCCATTCTGTCTTTCGCCAGCGTTTTCGACGTGATCATTCTCTGAAACATTGCTTAGGCGGGGACATTAACTCTTTTGCACGGTTGATGGAAGTTATCAGAAACAAACTGACGATCGTTCTAAAAAAGACGAAACATGCAGGCTTTTCTAAAAGTGTGTGAAGAGATCGCCAAAGAATTCGACATCGTAGGCAATCAGCAGAATTGTTCATACCCCTGTCGATCATGCAGAAACACTTCGATCACGTTTATTTCGGAGGAGTATCCTATCGAATACGCTGTCCAAACTGAGAGTGGGCTTCTTCAATAGGCTTTCCTGTGTGAGTTGTGCCATGCATCCAACAACTTGTTATAACACTCTGATGAAAAGTGTAAGTAGACGTATCAGTCATACTGTCTGAAACACATACACAAATACACCTTTAGACTTTGTGGCCACCCTGTGGTGTCTGGTCGATACCAGGTTAATCAGCTGCCCCTTATAATACTGTTTTATGCAGCCCAACTAACTTGTGTTGTCAGGAAGGTATATACGAGGCACGTCCAGAAAGTAAGCTCCGTTTGGTAATAAAATTAAATTGTGTACAGATACAGAAAAAATATTTATTGCACAACATTCTACACCTCTTAAACTACTTTTCCACATAACTGCCGAACTTTTGCAGGCATTTCTCATAGCGTGGCACGAGTTTTGGATACCTTCTTCATAGAAATTTGCCGCCGACCCGTAAACGAGAGTGAAGACTCCCCTGTAAGATATCCTACTGTTTGGCAACCACTGTTAGGCAAATTGCGTGCTTTCCAGGAGAACTGCGTATGTTTAGGAGTTCTCCTGACCAGATACGCAATTTGCCTAACAGTGGTGGCCAAACAGTAGGATATCTTACAGGGGAGTCTTCACTCTCGTTTACGGGTCGGCGGCAAACTTCTATGAAGAAGGTATCCAAAACTCGTGCCACGCTATGAGAAATGCCTGCAAAAGTTCGGCAGTTATGTGGAAAAGTAGTTTAAGAGGTGTAGAATGTTGTGCAATAAATATTTTTTCTGTATCTGTACACAATTTAATTTTATTACCAATCGGAGCTTACTTTCTGGACGTGCCTCGTATTTCTCTGCCTACATCCCGTATGGTATTAATGTGCTGCAAGCTTAGCCCGCAAACGATACTGAAACACTATTATTTTTCCCTCGATGTGACTACAGACTAATACCAGGGAATAATAATAGAGTTCAGTATCGTTTGCCGGACATGCTTGCAGTAAATTAGTACCATACGTGATGTAGGTAGAGAAATATCGACCTTCCTGACCACACGCGTTAGTTGGGTTGCATAAAACAACATTATTAGGGGCAGCCGATTCACCTGGTAAAAGAACTGTTAGTTTCCCCTTCGTTCAATATGGCAGCAGTTAAGAAATTGCCCAGTTACACTGCTTGGAATGAAAATGAGTGCGTTTGATGTTCACTGAAAGCTTGCACCACAAGAGCAAGTAGAGGAGAATTCTCTAGAAGAAAAGATCAAAAGGAATATTATTAAATTGATTTCACCATGAAGATAAGTAAGTTGGTGTTTAATGAAGTGGGTCTCCCGTTTTTAATTACAATTGAATTAAATTCTTCCGCATAGTTAATTAGAGGATCAAGTCCTGAGCTTTTACTTTCTTCCTGCACAAGGGGTGAGTTTGGAACTGTAAGCGCTCATTGTCAACAAGTGTAAACAGAAGGAATATTGGAGTCTGTGGTTGCCAAATTTAGGTTGTTGTTGTTGTTGTTTCATTTCAGGGGCTTGGATTTCGTTGTCATTTAACCCTGTGTATTTTGAGTGTGTGTAAACTGGTTTGCCTGAGAATCTGTGTTATTATCGTGGCTGTATTCGTGTGTGTATTGTAATTTAGGTTACGATTGGGAAGGAGGCGGCTGTGACCTTAAGTTAGAAACCATCCCAGCATTTTCATGGAGTAGAAGTGGAGCAGCACGTAAAACCTCTTTCAGGATGGTTGAGGTGGGAATCAAACCCACCTCCTCACAGTCTTACCTCACGAGTTTGAAAATTCCCCATTCCAGTCCTCATAACAGAATTAAAATTCTTAGCAGAGCCGGGAATCGAAGGGATGATATTTTGGAAGGTAGTCAGCCGTTTATTTATTTATTTATTTATTTATTTAGCGCATGACATTTAGTGCCGTGAGTGTCCGAGGACATGTTTGGGTCGCCAGAGGCTATAGCTGCTTCAAGTGGACACCCATAGGGTTAGCTACAAGTCAATTTCGAGAAGTTCCATCTATCCCTACCAGACGTCATTGATACCTAGTCGTTAACGTTGGAACTTTGATAGTGCGTTACAACGAAATCTAACCTAGAAATTTAGCTTCACAGAAGTTTAGTTCTTGGAAAGATCTTTTACATGCCATAAATCTATGACATGGGAACGCCGGGTTTACTTCCCCTCCAAATGAAGGCATACTGAAGGGATTTTTAACGATCTTTAAAAAATCCGACGACGTCGGCTGGGTTTGAACCCGCGATCATGGGAACATCAGTTCAGCATGCTACCAACTACGTCACTGAACTTGCTGAAAGGAACCGTCTCGGCATTTGCCTGATAGTAAAAACTGGAAACCTTGAAAACCATTTTCAGGACGGCCGAGATGGAATTCGCGCCGACGCTCTCCTATGTCAGCGAGGCATTGGAATAGGTGAAATGGGAAACAAAATACGATTTTAGGAAAGTACACGGAGTTATTTACCATGATATCCCAAGCTCCTGCTTAAGACAAAAAGAAAAACATCCAATTGCAAATTCGTCCACGATGAATCAGAGGGGATGAGATTAGATGAGAATAGCTCTGACTCGAGGATTAATGACATAGTGACTCAATGACCCACTATGACTCAAAAACACAAATATTCGTAATCCAACTTAGCCAACAGTTTTTTCCATTACTTCATTTAGGGGCTTAGTTTGTGACACCATGGATATCTGCCCACCTTGTTTGGTGAAAGTAAAATCTGCGTGATAACCTGTGTTAATGTGATGTCTGTACTAAAGCGTACACTGATACAACAGAAGGTGGTATCAATTGTCCGGTACCCAAGTGATGGCGGTGAATGTTGTTTCAAGGGTCGGGACTGCCTATATGATTGCAACTTAGAAACAACAGAAAGTCTGCGACGGGAATCGAACCCACGTCCTCTCAATTCCACTCACAAGGATGAGTGAACCCGTTACAGCCCTCAGACCATAATGAAATTTATTTGTATAGTCGCGAGTTGTAAACAGGACATATGAGACACAAGCCTCCATAAATGTGTACCTATAGACCTCACAAGTTCTCCACGGTGTAGCCGTGTTCGTTAAATCGTACACCACGGCCGCGTGGGCAGTTGCACCAAGTTAGGAGATCGCAGTTTCAAATCTTGGTGTCGACGGTGTCTATGCTGAGTGTGTTTTATCACCAGGTTTTTCTACACTCTCTCCACGTATATGCCGGGAAAGTTCCACCGGTGCCTACCTCATCCCTGCCCTTAAGACAGTTACACACACAAAAGCACAGGTTTATCAAATACGTTCAATACAGACCCAAGTACACCGGCTTAGTGACTAAGATATTCCAAACCCCTCAAAAGAATTAACAACAGCAATTACAGCCAAGGTGGCCTCTCCTGATTCCAACGATACAGAAGCTACAAATTCGCTGTAGATTTACCAAGCAGAGCTTCAATATTATTACATTTCCATTAGACGAGAATGAAGCACTTTTATGAAAATATTACGTTCGCCCTCTGAACGAGCCAGGTGAATATCTACCACAGTTCATTTACATCTGACCTTAGCCTCGCGGCTGACGTCTGGTTTCCATGGCAACGGCCGGACCACTTTGGTAAGAGGGATCAGGCGTTGTAGACTGTCTACATCCCGGACAGAAATCTACTTTATTCTGAGAGTACAGATTTAAGGAAGTACGGTACTGAATAGGTGGCTCTTGAGAGATTAGACACTAAGCTTGACGTCAAAAACGAACAGAGCCTCTAATGTGGAACATAATTATTTATTAATTTTTTTATATGCTTCCTCTATTTAAACCGAATGTGGTGGCGACGCTCGCAAAAGCGCCGTTGTTAGGTCATGGGGCCAAGCTCTCTGCTGACTCGGTAGACGCGTGGGTTCGAGCACCACCGTTGGTCGTCCTTGACATGGATTTCCATGGTTTCCCCATTTTCAACTCCAGGAAAATGCTGGGATGGTACCTTCTGACAGGCCACGGACGCTTCCTTCCACATCCTTGCCCAGTTTCATACACCATCATTCATTTCAGCTCTCATTAACTCCTCACATGAGGTTGGAGTCAGGAAGGGCATCCGGACGTAAAAACCATCCGCCACAAAGACTTCCATCGCATCTCATCCCCGACCCCGTTGAAAAACAGAAATATTAAATGGTGGACATACATATGCTTCCTCTATTTGCAACGCTGTCAAAAAGAAGGCTTAACAAGATCACAATAAAAAAACAAGTTTCTAAAAGAAGAAAATCAGTAATAAGGTTTATAATTTATATTGCTCCATTTAAGAGATTTTTGACATCGTGCTCATGTAACTCCGAATACTTGGGTGTGTATGGGATTTGGTTGATAAATTGGATATTGGAAGGGACTGATGAAACACCCGGTCTGACATGTTAGTTAGTTAGTTAGTTAGTTATTGTTGTTTTAAGGGGAGGAACTACGAGGTCATCTGCCCCTGGTATGATGTGTTATGATTTCGATTTAAAAAAAAAAAATTTTATTTTTCTAGAGCTTCCGTGGCTTAGGCGGCAACACGCCGGCCTGTCACCGCTGGGTCCGTGGTTCAAATCCCGGTCACTCCATGTGAGTTCTGTGCTGGACAAAACGGAGGCAGACAGGTTTTTCTTTGGGTACTCCGGTTTTCCCTGTCACAATTTCATTCCAGTAACACTCTCCACTATCATTTCATTGCATCTGCCATTGGTTGCCACGGTGGGTGAGTGGTCAACGTGTCGGTCTACTAACCCCCAAGCTTGCAGGTTCGCTCCTGGCCGTGGTAAGTGATTATTTTTTTGAAAGGCGGCAAAATTGCGAGACCGTGTCATACGATGTTGGCATGTCAAAGAACCCATTTGAATTCAGTAGGCCGGGTTCATAATGGCAAAATGAATCTCGGGAGTTTCCGCCAACACAAGGTTCCTTATTTATCTACTAGAAAGCGCTATAGTGTTCAAGGAGATTAGATATCTAGCCTCCTTGACTTTCATCGTGCTTCAAGGAGCAACGAAATTCGACATGCAAGCTACCCTTAGGGTGTCAGATAACAAAGCTTGCACACGGAACCCGAGGCCATACGATATTATTATTATTATTATTAATATTATTATTATTATTATTATCTGTCATTCATTTAATCATTGCCCCAGAGGAGTGCGACAGGCTTCGGCAGCCGTCATAATTCATATCCTCGCCCCTGAATGGGGGCTTCATTCATTCCATTCCTGACCCGGTCGGATACTGGAAGAAGGCTGTGGATTTTCATTTTCATTTTCTTTTTCTACTTAATTGTATTTGTACTATGAGTTTAAGCCCTAATCCTCTTGCATGTAGGTCACAACTGTAAAAGCGCTCTTAAGCTCTAAGTGTAGTCCTGGAAATAAAATCAATCAATCTGTATATACAGGGGATGTCTTATAAGTAATGTCGTTTATTAAAGAAAATTTGATTTGGAAGGTTTTCTGACAAGAAATCAAATTATTCTTCAAAGTAGAGACCATTAGATTGTATGGTTATGAGCTATCTTTCAGCGAGGTTTAAAATCCCGCGACGGTACCTGTCTATGGGTTTTGATGGGAAGAATTCGGCAAGACCCACTCCCACAGCTTCAATGTTTTCGAAATTTCTTCCACGCAAGAAATAAGCCATGGATCGAATAGATGGTAATCTGAAGGCACAAAATCAGGGCTGTTACTGGATCTGGTAGCAGTTCGACTCCTTCCCATTCCACTTGTTCGTGCATTATGTGGTCCCGAATTGTCCTGCGCAAGAGAACTCTATTTTCGTAAACCAATGGTGGGTATCTTCGTCTCAAAATTTTTATGAAGTCATTCCAGTTGTTGAGAATAAAGATCCTCATGGACTGCAAGCCCGTTTGGAACAAACTCCCATTGAATCACTGCTTCAAAATTCTAGCAGAAACACAAAATCACTTTTTAACGATGACTTTGGCAGTTTGGCGGGGTATAAGTCACTGTTTCGAAGCATCAGTGTTGCGGTAATTGACCCATTTTTCATCAAATGTGACAATTCTCCTGATAAATCTATCATAACGATAAGCTGAGGACAGATATCCACTCTACGTTGAGCCTGATCAGGAGTCAATTAATGAGGTACAGATCTACAGCTTCTGTTTGATTTTCAAAGTTTCTTAATCTGGCGACGTATTATATCCTTTGATGATACATTCTCCCAATATACTCAATTACAGTCATGATGAAAATTTAAAAATGTGAAACAAAAGTATTGGAATGCAGCCGAAATAAATCAGAAACCTCTATGGACATCAAATTGGAAGGTGAAAAGTAGGAGAGGTTACTTAGGAAGCAAAATAACCAGTGATGGACGAAGCAAAGAGAATATAAAAAAGTCCTCTCGGCACGCCGGAAGGCGGAGGTAGATTTCACCGGACAAACTTGGGGATAGGCGAAAATAGGCAGAATATGCAGGTTTTCGTAGAAGGATCAGACCTCATTTATTGCGAGAAGGTATTTTATAGGCCTAATTGGAGCTTAATTAACTTTGTTTTTCGTCATTTTATGCTTATTTTAAACATTTTATTGTCTTATGGGAACGGTAACCTTCTTGTCATTTGGGGTCCATTTTTATACTTGTGGTCACACTGTCCTTATGCAATGTTTCGACACTGATGTGTAACTATGTAACGGTCTGTTACTTCTTCACGCAAAATTATATCCCCCGCAGAGATTTTGGTTGGTGCCTCAGTTTAGGGGCTGCGACAACGCGGTCATGTAACCCCGTGTACTTTGGGATGGCTGTATTAGTCTGTAATTCAGGTAAGGACTGCAGACGGTCAATTTCAAGCGGTAGTTCCTAATGTTGCTACCAGGTACTACCGTCAACGACACCTAGCTGTGAACTTGGCTACTAGATGCCACCGCAACCAGCAACTCGCAATGAACGTTGGAACTTCCCCTCCAAAGGAAAGCATACTGAGGGATTTTTAGCGCTCTTAGAAAATCCGACTACTTCGGCCGGCTTTGAACTCGCGACCTTGGGCATAGACATTCAGCATGCTACCAGTTACGTCACCGAAGCCGCTTCACACTTAGTCAGATGGAAATCTGAATCTGATCTCGTGCAAGTGCGTTATCTTGGCAACGTCTGATGGCTCATCCCTCATCAATTTAGTACGGTAGTGTTGCCATGGCAACCACTGATAGCTCTTGGCATTTTCTTATAATTCCGAAATCATTTGTCTCATCCCTTGGCATAATGGTGGGTCATATCAAAAATTCTTTCAGACAAAAGTTTTAGGTAATTATTAGGGGAATATTGTCCATTTTGTACGGTTTTGATATTGTGCCTATTAAGAGAGATATGATTAATGTTTCCCGAAAACCCCACTTTTTCCCACCCCTTTGGTCAATGGTTGGTGCTATAAAAAATCTTTTCAAACATAAATTATGGGCTTTATCCGACACATAGTATGAACGTTGAACGGATTCGATATTTCACATATTAAGTGAGGTATAGCAATATTTCACTTTTTAGAAAAAATACCCCCATTTTCACCCCCTTCGACCGATTTAGCCCAATAACGAACTCGACCGAGATTTTATAGGTATACATATTCGGTAAAAAATTCGAAGTGATTGGTACAAAATTACGGCAGTTATTGTGTCCACAAGAAACTGATATACTTATATATACATATACATACATAAATTATATATCAACTTTTGAACTGACGGTGGTTTTGGGGTCTGGGGAATGTGAAACGCGAAGATATGTCGAATTTTCCGGAAGTCGAAACATGATACCCATTGCAATAGTTAGCTTTCTAATGAAATCTACCTCTGGTTGGTTCCTCAGTTTAGGGGCTGCGACAACGCGGTCATCTAACCCCGTGTACTTTGAGTGAGTGTAGAATCTGTCTGATAAACGGTGTGAAATGTAATGGCTGTATTAGTCTTAATTCAGGTAAGGACTGCAGACGGTCAATTTCAAGCAGTAGTTCCTAATGTTGCTACCAGGTACTACCGTCAACGACACCTAGCTGTGAACTTGGCTACTAGATGCCACCCCAACCAGCAACTCGCAACGAACGTTGGAACTTCCCCTCCAAAGAAAAGCATACTGAGGGATTTTAGCGCTCTTAGAAAATCCGACGACTTCGGCCGGCTTTGAAACCGCGACCTTGGGCATAGACATTCAGCATGCTACCAGTTACGTCACCGAAGCCGCTTCACTCTTAGTCAGATGGAAATACTAAATCTGATCTCGTGCAAGTGCGTTGTCATGGCAACGTCTGATGCTCATCCCTCATCGATTTAGTAGTGTTGCCATGGCAACCTCTGATAGCTCTTGGCATTTTCTTATAATTCCGAAATCATTTTTCTCATCCCTTGGCGTACTGGTGGGTCATATCAAAAATTCTTTCAGACAAAAGTTTTAGGTAATTATTAGGGGAATATTGTCCATTTTGTACGGTTTTGATATTGTGCCTATTAAGAGAGATATGATTAATGTTTCCCGAAAAACCCACTTTTTCCCACCCCTTTGGTCAATGGTTGGTGCTATAAAAAAACTCTTCAAACATAAATTTTTGGGCTTTATCCGACACATAGTATGAACGTTGAACGGATTCGATATTTCACACATTAAGAGAGTTATAGCAATATTTCACTTTTTCGAAAAAAGCCCCCCATTTTCACCCCCTTCGACCGATTTAGCCCAGTAACGAACTCGACCGAGATTTTATAGGTATACATATTCGGTAAAAAAAATGCAAAGTGATTGGTGCAAAATTACGGCAGTTATCGTGTCCACAAGAGACTGATATACATATATATATATACATACATAAATTATATATAAGCTTTTGAACTGACGGTGGTTTTGGGGTCTGGGGGATGTGAAACGCGAAGATATGTCGAAATTTTCCGGAAGTCGAAACATGGGACCCATTGCAATAGTTAGCTTTCTAATGAAATCTACCTAAAAGTAGGTTGGTTCAGGCAAGGAAATCATTTCTACAAAAATAAAGGGAATCTGTTGACATCGAATATAGATTTAGGTATTAAGAAGTCTTTTTTTAAAGCCTTTGTCTGGAGCGTGGCACTCAATGGAAGTGAAACTTGGACTATTGGTGCAGCAGAAAAGAGGAGAATTGAAGCGTTCGAAATGTGGTGTTACAGGAGAATGATAAAGATCAGATTGGTAGATAGGGTTAAAAACGAGGAGGTATTAAGACGAGTGGGAGAGGAGAGATGTTTCTGGCGACTGCTAATGAAGAGAAGGCGTAGGTTGGTAGGACACATACTAAGACACCCAGGAATAGCAAGCTTAGTTATGGAAGGAAGGGTCGAGGACAAGAACTGTAGGGGTAGACCATGTTTAGAATTTGTTAAACAGATTGCCTTGGATGTGGGGTGTGGTAGCTATGTATATATGAAACGATTAGAGGACAGGAAGCATGGAGGGCTGCATCAAACCAGTAAAAAGACCGAAGGGCTCAAACAACAACAACAACAACAGTCACGACCTCCTGTAAATAGCGTTGGCAAACCAAAGAAAAACAATTCTACCTTATAAAACATGAAAAGATACATTTCTTATGAGACATCCTAATATATATCCAAATACATGGGGCTAAATGTTCTCAATTTCGAAGTGCCTCAAATGAAACAACAACAACCTCACAATTAAGTAATGGCATTTATTAGGTTTTGTGCTCCGTGCATTGGCGCTGTTAAAGCGGAGTGTATGAGTGACATTTAACACTAACTCGCGCGTGCAGAAGGAGCATTTAAGTGGAACACGTTCGTGTCATTGAACATGTAAACATGTGATGCATATTGACAAGTTGAGGAGAACTCACAGCGCTTTATTTCAAACCATTCTCTTGATTACATTCGGCCACTGCTAATGTGCTCCATTCAGCCAGCTGTTTGCACTTTAACACAGAGGGCACTGATTTACACGGGACATCTAAACCAATACACACAACTCTTTTTACGATCACTGTGGAAACACCGCCATTGAATAAAATAACTTCCAGTTAATGAGACAGGTAAATGGGGAGGGTCATGGCACTGTGCCTTGAATTCTCGTCCTAGGCCCGGACGGTTGGAGTTCGAATCCCTGATATAGAAGGGTAGATATTTATTTCACTTGAACAATCAGGTCGCTTCAGGGATATAATCTGACCCTGAATCCCAGCCAAGAACCAAAAAGAGACAGGTTGGCTCCGGCAAACTCAGTCACTTGGAATATGCTCATGATAGACTCCTTCGCGTTTTCCTTGGAAAAGGAACGTACCTTAACGTAGTGAAATGAAAATCCACAGCCTGCTTCCAGTCTCCGACTGGGTCAGGAATGGAATGAATGAAGCCCCCATCTAGTGGCGAGGATATGAACTGTGCCGGCTGCCGAGGCCTGACGCACTCCTCTGGGGCAATGATGAAATGAATGACAGATGAAATGAAATGATAGTGGAGAGTGTTGCTGGAATGAAATTTTGACAGGGAAAACCGAAGTACCCGGAAAAAAACCTGCCTGCCTCCGTTTTGTCCAGCACAGATCTCACATGGAGTGACCGGGATTTGAACCACGGACCCAGCGGTGAGAGGCCGGCGTGCTGCCGCCTAAGCCACGGAGGCTTCACCTTAACGTAGTAATTTCTAGAATTGACATTGATACTATATGAAGGCATGTAAAGACTTGTTGTTTGACTGGTTTGATGTAGCACTCCATGTCTCCCTGTCCTGAGCTAATAGTTTCATCTCTACACAGCTACCACATCCTACATCCGAAGCAATCTGTTTAACATATTCTAACCTTGGTCTACCCCTACAGTTCCTATCCTCCACCCTTCCTTCTATAACTAAGGTTGCTATTCATGGGTGTCTTAGTATGTGCCCTACAAACCTATCTCTTCCCTTCATTAGCAGTTGCCAGAAACAAATCTCCTCTCCCACTCGTCTTAATACCTCTTCGTTTGTAACCCTATCTACCCATGTGATCTTCATCATTTTCCTGTAACACCACATTTCAAACGCTTCAATTCTTCTGCTGCTCCAAAAAACCAAGTTTCACTTCCATAGAGCGCCATGTTCTAGACAAAGGCCTTCAAAAATGACTTCGTAATACCTAAATCTATATTCGATGTCAAGGGATTCCTTTTCTGTAGAAATACTTTCTATGCCTGTGATGGCCAACTTGTTATATCATGTTTGCTTCGTCCATCACTGGTTATTTTGCTTCCTAAGTAACCGAAGTCTCCTATTTCCTTTAGCTTTTCACCTTAGATATCTAACCTCCTTGACTTTCATAGTGATTCAAGGAACAACTAAATTCGAAATGCAAGCTATCCTCTGGTGGCACCCGAAGCCATACAATATTATTATTATTATTATTATTATTATTATTATTATTTCCTGCTCATTCTACAATCCTAGAGGATTCTGATTTCTTTCGACTGCATTACAATATTTTGGTTTTACAATGACTTTTAATTCAATGATAATAATAATAATAAGTCACCTCTATGGTGTAGTGGTCAGCGTGCTTAGCTGCCACACCAGAGGTCTGAGTTTCGATTCCCGGCTCTGCCACGGAATTTGAAAAGTGGTATGAGGACTGGAACGTGGTCTACTCAGCCTCGGGTGGTCCAATTGAGTAGAGGGCGTATGATTCCAACCTCAGCGATCCTCGAAGTAGTTTTCTGTCTCCAGGCAAATGCCGGAATGCTACATAACGTAAGGCCACGGCCGCCTCCTTCCCTCTTCCTTGCCTATCCGTTCCAATCTTCCTACCCCTTCCCATCCCTCACAAGGCCCCTATTCGCTCTGCAGGTGAGGCCGCCTGGGCGAGGTGATCCTCCCACCTCCCCAGTTGTATCCCCAACTCGATGTTTCAAGCTCCAGGACACTGCCCCGGTGGCAGTAAAGGTGGGATCCTCACTGAATCCGAGGGAAAAGCCAACCATGGAGGGTAAACCGACTAAAAAAAGAATTACGAGCCTTACAGTAGTCGCATATGATGGGTAACATGTGACATGTTATGCTACTATGTGTCTGCCTGGCGCGCAAATCCCTTGTTAACAGTGAACTCTGTTGGTCATTGAAATAATTACTTGTAAAACTCCAGTGCCAATGATTTATTGTAGGAATATCTTTAATGGGGCCTCCAAACCTTGAAGTAAACCGTATGCGATATACATTCTACATAGGGCTGTATGTTGGCCGATAGTACCTCGAATGCTTCTATTAAATAAGAGTATTTAATGGGGCCTCCAAACCTTGAAGTAAACCGTATGCGATATACAGGGTCTTCCACTGAAAGTGCGGCCGACAAAGCGGTGCGTAGAGGGTCGGACAAGCACATTCATCAATCCTACAGCACTTCTTCCCTTATCTTATGACATTTGCTCTCACAGCAGAGCGCTGCGATATGCTCGTCTGACATTTAGCACCACTTTCTACATGGAGCGCTGCGCCGGCCCCACTTTGAGTGAAATACCCTGTACATTCCACATAGGGCTGTGTGTTGGCCGACAGTACCTCGAATGTTTACATTAAATAAGAATACAGCAAAAGTGTGAAGATTTAATAAATCATAATTGTTTTCAGCAAATATGATATAATGAATATTTTCACACCAAAGAACGTCAACTTGAAGATGATTTATTGTTGGAATATATTTAATGGGGCCTCCAAACATTGAAGTAAACCGTATGCGATACACATTCCACTTAGCCACATAGCCGGCATGCGCGAACAGGTCAGGATTTGGCACTGAAGTTTTTCAAGTAGTTATTTCAATAACCAACAGAGTTCACTGTTATCAAGGGATTCGCGCTCCCGGCAGACATAGTAGGATAACATGTGACATGTTACACATCATATGCGACAACTCTAAGGCTCTGAATATTTTCACACCGAAGAACGACAACATGAAGATGATTTATTGTAGGAATATCTTTAATGGGGCCTCCAAACCTTGAAGTAAACCATATGCAATATACATTTCACATAGGGCTGTATGTTGGCCGACAGTACCTAGAATGCGTACATTAAATATCAGTACAGCAAAAGTATGAAGATTTAATAAATCATAATATTGCTTTCAGCAAATATGATATAATGAATAATTTCACACCAAAGAACTACAACATGAAGATGTTTTATTGTAGGAATATATTTAATGGGGCCTCCAAACCTTGTAGTAAACCGTATGCGATATACATTCCACATAGCCACATAGCCGACAGTACGTCGTGGTACCAATCTCCGCCACCATACCCGCTCATTGTTTCCGTCCCATTTCCGTCCCTTTTCCAAAATCACTCCCACAAAATATATCGAGTGGAATGATGTTAAACTTCTAAATAATAATAATAATAATAATAAACTCACGGGCATAATAACAAATAGAAAGGTGAAAATTTATGGACACCACAGGAGAATGAAATACAGTGGGTTGACCGGAAGGATATTCATTTGCATTGCCAATTTGAAGACCAGCACAACATGGTTAAAGAAACACGAAAGCTTATCAAGGAAAATAAAATTAGCCCAGAAGATTCACTGAAGAGAACAGAGATTCGAGGGAAGGTTGACAAACTCAAAGCGTTTCATGAAAAACATAGCTAGAAACGAAGGTCATTTGGTCGGAAGACAGAAGGAGGCTTGGCGACCGTATGAAGAAATTTTGGGAGGAGAAAAAGAGATTGGCAAATAGGCTGATTGTTTTCTGCGCTCCACACTAGGCCAAAATTGACGGAATAATAATAACTAGTGCGCCCGTGCAAGCCTTCGCAACGTAAATGTTGGTTTATGGGGGTAGTAGGGGAGAATGTGGAAGAAGGAAGTTTTAAATATTGAAGAAATGTATTTATTGTTGTTAAACGGCATATGTACAAGAGAAGAACACAAAGAAATATGTATAACAGTGTTTTGTACTTGGCATATTTCACGCAGCGTGTATGTCACTGCAAGGAAAATGAATGAGTAAACGTATTGTGCAGAAATCTGAGATTAGGTAGTAGTCTATTGTAGGTCTTACCTTGTTCACAGATGTTCAGGCACATGAGAAGTAAACATGCCAATGCAATGCAAGAAATGCAAAGCATAAATACAGTCTGGAAATACATAAAGACATATAGGATAGGAATCTTGCCAATGCCGCCGCGCAGCCCTGCGCTCTAGCGGCAGGTTCGCCTAGCAGTACGCCGCGGTACAAATAGTTTCAAGTCTTTGTTAAGCTATACTGGGTTGACAGTGCTGTATTAGCAGTAGAGTAACTAACGGGATTTCATGTAAAGAGCCTAATTTTTTTTACCGGTAGTGGAGAGTACTACTCGCATTTAGTCGGCCGTGTCTCGTCAAGAGCTACCGTTGCCTGGAATCGACATGACTTGCCATTCCTTCATGAGTTTATTTTATGACTTTATAAGCCTTTTCTCGAGCGTAAAATGGTATTTATTTAATTGTAAGGCGTTTAAGGAGTAAGTGAGTGTGTTTCGCGCACACATTGGATTATGCTGAACCTGTAGGTACCCCATATGTATAGGTTGGTGTTTATAGGACCTTATTTTCGGTACAAAACTGGAATCGGACCTTAGCAGAATAATATAGCGAGGGATAATGATAACAAAATCATTTTTATACGATCATGCAATTCTTGCTGATTCCTCGAACTTGGCCTCGAAGCAGAGTACCCAGCTTCAAGCTCAAACTTCAAAGCCAGGTCTCCAGATCTCCTTTGGAAATTTAATTCTGGTGCGAGAGCGGATTACATTCAGCCTCGTGAAACGAAGAAGAGAAGAGGCAGGCTCGTTTCTTACCTCAGCAATCCTGGACGTGGTTTTCCGTGGTTTCCCACTTCTACTCCAGGCAAATGCCGGGATCGTAATGTAATTACGACCATGGCTGCCTCCTAACGAACTCTTAACTCGATCGCATGAATGCACACTAGTACAGACATCAAATTGACACAGGTTATCTAACAATTTCTACACACAACCAAGTACACGGGGCTACGTGACCATGATATCGCAAAGCCCCCAAATAACCAACAACAACAACGAACATAAAGTTTCAGCTGTTGTTTTATTTAATAATAATAATAATAATAATAACATAAGCATTTTGTAGAAGTTCATGTAATTTTTGCTGATTCCACGAACTTGGCCTTGAGGCAGATTAACCGCGTTCAACCACAAACTTCCAAGTCTGGTCTCCAGATCTTCTTTGGAAATATTTTAATTATTTTTTTAACGTGCCAGTAAATCTACTGATACAGTTTGTTTACATTTAAGCGGTCTGCGACGATAACTGGTTTATTCAAGGTCTCGCAACGCAGTTTGTATCGACGCCACGCCACGCCGCCCTGACAAAGAGGCTGTAGGCGGCTTCGGTGGCGTAGTCGGTAGCATGCTGAAATTCTATGCCCAAGATAGCGGGTTCAAACCCGGCCAAAGCCGTCGGAATTTTTAAGAGCGTTAAAAATACCTCAGTATGCCTTCCTTCGTAGGGGAAGTAAAGCCGGCGGTCCCATGTCATAGATTTATGGCATGTTAAAGAACCTTCCACTAATTACACCTGTGTGAGGCTAAATTGGATAGGTTAAGAATGTAAACAACGCTCATAGGTTTCTACGTTCGATGCCAAGAGCCGACTGCGGTGGCGTCTAGTAGCTAAGTTCTGAACTTGGCCTAGTAGTCGTTGACGGTGGCACTTGGCAGCAAAAGTAGGAACTATTTGAAAAATTCTAAGTTGCAGTCTGTACTTAAATTAAAAAAAACAGATAACACACACTAATAGTCATCACAATTAACACCGTTTATCAGACAGATTCTACACACACCCAAAGTACACGGGGCTACATGACCAAGTTGTCGCAGCCCCTAAACTTAAGAACCAACCAAAGTGGCTGAATAATTTAAGGGGAACCACTGTGATGGTCGCTGATTCGTATTTGGAACGAGCAAGATGCCTTATATAGTTGTTACTTTGTTGTCAAAACACTATATATAATAACGACATAACTACTCGTGGAGAGGAGGAAGACGAAACGATAAGGAGAGAGAGAGACTGAATGAGAAGAATAGGGGAAGAGTTATTTGCTGGCTGTCAGCAGTTCGTGACATATCAGCGGCACAGTAATGGGCACGAAGCCTTTCTCACTGTATGGTGCGATGGTCAACCAATCCGACTCGATTCGAAGCATATCGATCCTTGTCTCATCGTCACCAGCTCCTGTGGTCTAGAAATACGTACAGTACCCATGCTATAACTATGCCACTGAACTACGTCATTATTTTCAGGAAAGGTATTTCGACTGTACTAGCCTCACCAAAGACATTTCTCAAATTCGCACAATGACAATAATGAGTGAGATGAGTGCATTAGGCTGAGTCAGCCTTCAGAACTCCCGAGCCCCGCAAATTGGGGTAATGTCTTATGAATAGGAGTAAGGGAGTTGACGGCTTACATTCTCAGAAATGCAATGCACAGTGGGTCAAAATCGAAATCTAGGGGCACAAAATTATTTTTACGTTTCAATCATGACATTAGAGTGAAAGCAACGTATATAATTTGTTTACTTCATAATAAACATCAGTTAAGACCCTTTTTAAGCTACGTCTACACATGCAAGAAATTGTCTATGACTAAGGGTTGGATAGAGCATTCAGTTATCTCTTCAGAAAATGTTTTACCCGTAATTTACTTTTAACAAAGTCACAAAGTTCCACTATTGGCATAATCGTCGAATCCAGTGCTTCAAACAGTTGTAAACCTGTGAGAACTGGTCGCGCGGCGTCTTCTAAAACGTAAAATAACTAAGTAAGTTGCAAATAGATGCAAAAAATCTTATAACAGGCGTAAACTACAAGACGTTATCTACATTTTAACATTAAGTAGAAAGTCACGCAGAGTGACGCGACATACTAATAATCTAAGTGAAAATATAATTTTAAAATTAACAGTTAAATATTATATTCAGTTATCTCTTCAGAAAATGTTTTACCCGTAATTTACTTTTAACAAAGTCACAAAGTTCCACTATTGGCATAATCGTCGAATCCAGTGCTTCAAACAGTTGTAAACCTGTGAGAACTGGTCGCGCGGCGTCTTCTAAAACGTAAAATAACTAAGTAAGTTGCAAATAGATGCAAAAAATCTTATAACAGGCGTAAACTACAAGACGTTATCTACATTTTAACATTAAGTAGAAAGTCACGCAGAGTGACGCGACATACTAATAATCTAAGTGAAAATATAATTTTAAAATTAACAGTTAAATATTATATAATGCATGTTCCATCTTAAAGCATCACACTAACCCCAAAGACAACCAAACCACAGCCACTAACATTCACCCTCCAATTCAGACTGCTCGAACAGTGGTGACAGATTTACACCAAGATGCGTTTATATCCCAGATTAGTGAGCGGCAATTATATGAGAATGCTGTAGAAGTAATATATTTTGATTTTTTAATTATGAAAAAAATAATTTTGTCCTCCTAGATATCGATTTTGACCCACTGTGCAATGGTCCTTACCGGAAGAGGTATCACACAAGTACAGTACAGTGACTGACGGACCCGTGGTGTTGGGGTAGCACACCTGCCTCGCACTCGGAGTCCCCGGGTTCGTTCCCGGCTCCATCAAGGATTTTAAGAACTGACGCGAGGGCTGGAACGATGTGTGCTCAGCCTCGTGAGAACAATTGAGTAGCTGCCCGACAGTGAGGCAACGCCCTAGTCACGGAGAGCAAGATTAACGTCTCAGGGTGTAAAGTGTCCTAAAACTATGATTGGAACTGTTTAAGGGTGAACTGGTGAAATTGCGATGAGAATTGGAGGGAGGCGTGATAGTGGCATTCCTGAGAAGATTCATACATGTACTTGTATTGGTAACTTATCTTATTATCTGCACTCTGATTTGCTAGCATGGAGTTAAGAAACTGTGGAGAAGGTCTGCGAAACAGACTTTATGTAAATGCAAGACGGCTACTACGACTGAGGATTCTGATGTTGTGGAGAAACGCAGAACTAAACAGAGTTTATATATGTAACGTGCAAGATGGCGGCTGAAGCTGTTAATGTGGTGAAACGCAGAACTAAAGAAGCTTTACTAAGACGTGCAAGATGGCTACTGCGGCTTTGGAACTTTTGTAGTGGGACTGGTAATATCGTAAACTAATGGCATAAGAGCGTATAGCAAAGAGAACTACACTAAATGTTTATTCGAGGAAAAGATATAATAATAATAATATCGTATGGCCTCGGGTGCCGGGTGCAAGCTTTGTTATTTGACACCCAAAAGGTAGTTTACATGTTGAATATCGTTTTTCCTTGAAGCACTATGAAAGTCAAGGAGGTTAGATATCTAAGCTCCTTGAACACTATAGCGCTTTCTAGTACAGAAATGAGGAACTTTGTGTTGGCGGAAACTCCCGAGATTAATTATGCCATTATGAACACGGCCTACTGAATTTAAATGGGTTCTTTGACATGCCAATATCGTATGACATGGTGTCGTAATTTTTTCCACCGTTCAAAAATCACTTACCACGGCCAGGAGCGAACCAGCAAGCTTGATGTTATTAGACCGACACGTTGACCACTCACCCACTGTGGCAAGCAAGATATAATAATGGAGAAGAAGTAGGAAGTAGATTATCCGTGAAGGAATTCAGATTTGGACTGTTCAAAGAAAACTAATGTGTATGTTGATATCGGAATTGAGTTGCTCCTTTATTACGGGTCCCACTACCACCACTTGTTCGTTATATTTATTGTTGTTTTAAGGGGCGGAATAACGAGGTCATCTGCTCTCCACTTGTAGTATGTTTCACCATATGTGTACGTTATAAATACATTATATTACAATATATACAGCAGTATCTTGCCTCTCTTCTAATGATTCTGGTTGGTGATCGTATCATCCTACGACTTGAGAAGGGAGAGTTCTGCTGTGCTTTACCGAATATTATTTGTTTAATCGTTCACAAGCTTTCTGTTTATGAACTTGCGCCAACCCAATTATATTTTATTACAACATAGTGTAGCACCCAACCTAGGAAAGTTTATTACGAAGGGACCCAACGCGCTAACTTCACATCGCCCCATAATCTGCAGGCCAAATGGCTGGGCAGCAGGCCCTTCATGGGCTGTAGTGCCACGTTATTTTTTTCTGTCCAAAAGGCTATGGGTTTGATCCCCAGGTCTGCCTTGACATTTATTTCTGGCCTCCTTAAAATGGCTTCTCACCTCCACATTCTGACCGAGATGGCACCGTCTAATCGTAACGGTCACTTCGGTCTAACCTTGCCTAGTTTCATTCATTTCATCTCCCAATTACTCGGACACTGGCGTCAGGTAAAGCATACGGCCATAAGGTATCCACCATCTTAACTCATCTCGTCTTATCTCAGTCCCCATAAAAATAGTAATACTAATCAATACGGTGAATGTTATTGCATTCTACCTACAGCGACACCACTCAGGCGAGTCTCATTCATGTTGTACTTTTTGACATCTGAATGTTGGTTTACCCGGCCATGCCGTATGCTGAATGCTGTAAGGACAGTTAACGACCGGGAACACGTTGTCCATTTTTCTAGCGACAGGCTTAAAATATTCCCCGACTCCTCTCCCAGTACGGGAAATTTATGACTTAATCCGAATGACTTATCTGCTTTATACGCAAACCTGCAAGTTTAAAGCTAGAATATAGAATATAGAAAGTAGGTAACTTTACGACAACACAACAGCTATGATGGCAAAAATGATGCAGCATTCTTTGAAAAAGCATTATTGTTAGTTAGGAATGGTTTCATGTATGTACGAAAGACCTGATGTAGATTGGTATCCCAGGAACTAAAATCCTCCATTGATGTGAATTAGACATGGTTCAAATATGTCAGGGTTAGAAAGTGGAAATTAAATCTGGAAGCGCAAAGTTGAAGGCACTTGTTGAAGGCCTCTAGAAATACTGGAAAAACTCAGACGGCAGAAGAACATAAACAGTTGAATTGGTTGTTATCACGCTGTTGCAAGAGGCTTACATCGAATGTAAATAACACTATCACTACCAACTACTGCTAATAATAATAATAATACATTATCTGAGACCTTCTTGATTCCAACTTCAAAGATTGTGTTTACAGACTTCGGAGAAACTCAGAAATACTAGTATACACCCCCACCGAAATGATATCAAGTGTAACATTTTACGCTCACCTCTTCAGAATCTCCCACTCGTCTTAATACATCTTCATTTGTTACTGTATCTTCATAATTCTCCTGCAACACCACATTTCAAATGATTCTATTCTCCTCTGTCTCCTGCGCCAACAGTCCAAGTTTCACTTCCATAGAGTATCACACTCCATGGCAAAGACATTGAAGAATGACTTTCTAATAGCTTGGTGTCAACAGATTTTGTTTTTGAAGAAATGGTTTCCTTGCATGAGGCAACCTACTCTTTATATCATCCTTGCTTCGTCCATCACTTGTTATTTTTCTTTCTAAATAGCTGAGGTCTTCTACTTACTTTAGATTTTCACCTGCCAATTTGACGCCAATAGAGGTTTCTGATGTCTTTCGGTTACATTTCATTACTTTCGTTTTGCATTTAATCAATTTCATCATGAATTATTTCCTCAAGACGAACTCATTCAAATCCTCCGGTGTATCGGCCAAGATGTTAATGTTATTAGCAAATCTCAGAGTTGAAATTATTTCTCCTGGAATCTTTACTCTTACGGTACTTTACATTGTTCTCTAATTTCCTTCAGTGTTTGTTGTATGTATAGATTGAAAGGAATAGGTGATAAGGTGCAGCCTTACACCTTCCTGAATACCAGCTTCTCTCTAATGTCCTTCGCATCGAATAACTGCCTTCAGGTTTCTGTATGGTTTTAGATCACCCTACGATCATTGCACTTTATTCCAAACCTTTTCAAAATGTCGTTTGCGTATAAGTTTCTTGATTACATTTCGTATCCAAGTATTCCCAACTTTCTTTCGTCCAAGTACAGTATTATTATTACTATTATTATTATACTTCAGTATTATTATCATTATTCTTTCGTTATTCTTAGGACCGAGAGATCTCAACTGTTTGCCTTCTTGAGGGCCCGCCAGGTTTTCATCCTTTCGGAATGTGCTTTCTTCCATGGATTTCAAAGCACATGTATCGGTCAAGTTGTAACTTCATCTTGATGAGCCTGCTAACGTTTTTGTTTGAAGAAGCTTTTAGTTTTACGTGACTTAATCATGCGATCATGAACCACGGGACATCTTTTTACGTGGAATCCGAACCACAAGACATACCATTGTGAGTTTGTGTTTGAGTGGTGTTCAGAGTTGAATGTCTGTTTCTGAAATTTCATACTTTAAAATGTCCTTATCAGCCAAACACAACAGTCTATTACAAATCTGGAGAAGCTTGCTACACTGTCTCTTAATAACTCTTTAATGGCAGAGAAGAATAAAGACCTTGTGGCAATGCTAGGTTTCATGGATACCAAGTATCATGTTTTTTATAAGGATCAGTATCAGTAAGAAGAACAAACATTGCATACTGGCTTTCACGGCCAAGGAGACCAAGCACGGACACCAAGAGTCTGCTGATGAGCCTATCCTGGTGTTCCTAGGCACAAGACATGGCAACAAACCTAGAAAAATTGCTGAGTTTTAGAACAAACATTCTTCACAAAAATCACTTTTTTGTACAATTCTAAGTATGAGAACTTAGGTCCCAGTTTCAATTGGTTATTCACAGCAGAATATGTTTGCAAGGATCTTAATTTGATTTTTAGACACTTTATGTTGGATGAATTAAATAGTTACTGAAATTATACATTTTTTTCTTTTTGGCGCATATATCGTTTTCCTTGTCCAGTCCTCAATTATTCTTGGCCGAGTTGGTAATCGAACTCGGACCTCTCGTACTGGGGTGCCCATGTGTACAGTCCATAGAAGGCGCTACGTGGTTTAATAAACTCGCAATGGACATACACCAATAAAGCTCTGCTAGATTGTATGTATTTAGAGCAGAAATTACTGTTATGTTCTGGCGAAGCAGCATGGGGAAAAGTCCCCACGGGTGGAGCTACTACCGCTCTCTATTTATGATATATTCAGCCAGGGAGTTAGTTGGTTCTCTGCATAGCCTCTGGCGGATTGCTCCATGCTTTAATTCTGTTACTGCTCCAGCAAGAGTTTTCAATCTGTGGCCCGTTACGTTTTGTGCAACATACGACATTAATTCAATGAAATGATAATTTTCGATCGGTCAGCACGAACTTGTACCCAATCAAGAGGGAACCGATTGATGAGCCCTACATGATATGTAACCCAAACCGATGAGGCGTATTCCATTTAATAGATCTTACAAGTGTCAAATATCCTAATTCTTAAATACCCTCATTACAAAGTGCAGAGATTTGTAAGGTTTAGAAACTACACATCCTACATGAGTACTCCATTTCATATCTTTCCTTACGTGAACGTCCAAATATCTGTGAGAATCGTCTTCTACAAGTATTTCCGCGCCGATGTTATTTCGAAAATCTCGCTTTTTGCCCTTTCCCCATTGTTTAAGACAACATATTCTCGGGCGGCTTCGGTGGCGTAGTCGGTAGCATGCTGAGCTTATATTCCCAAGATAGTGGGTTCAAACCCGGCCGAAGTCGTCGGACTTTTTAAGAGCGTTAAACATCCTTTTGTGTGCTTTCCTTCGGAGGGGAAGTAAAGCCGGCGGTCCCATGTCATAGATGTATGGCATGTTAAAGAACTTTCCACTAATTACACCTGTGTGAAGCTAAATTGTATAGGTTAAGAATGTAAACAACGCTCTTAGGTTCCCACGTTCGTTGCCAAGAGCCGACTGCGGTGGCGTCTGGTAGCTAAGTTCTGAACTAGTAGTCGTTGACGGTGGCGTTTGGTGGCAAAAGTAGGAACTATTTGAAAAGTTCAAAAAGTCTACAGTGCTTACTTGAATTAGAAAACAGATAACACACACTAATACAGTCATCACAATTAACACCGGTTATCAGACAGATCCTACACACACCCAAAGTACACGGGGCTACATGACCGCGTTGTCGCAGCCCCTAAACTTAGGAACCAACCAACCAACATATTCTTGTATTT
The DNA here is from genome assembly GCA_946902985.2 of Meconema thalassinum. Taxonomy (NCBI): domain Eukaryota; kingdom Metazoa; phylum Arthropoda; class Insecta; order Orthoptera; family Tettigoniidae; genus Meconema; species Meconema thalassinum. The sequence goes on along the minus strand of OX336391.1, from coordinate 128,832,503 downwards.
ATTTTTTTTCAATCGCCCACTTGTAGACCAAATTCAGGTCATCCTAAAGTACTTCGTTGTCTTGTGAGTCATGTATATTTCGATATATTACACACTCATCGGCAAACAATCGACAGTCAGTGCAAATTCCATTTGGTTAGTCATTTATAAACGCCATAAATAACAAAGTTTCGATTACGCTGCCCTGAGTGTTACCCGTCATTACGGTTATTTCATCCGAGATAGGTCTTTGGCTTCCACTTTCTCGGAATGACCTGTCAAAAATTCTTGTATCCATGTAATTAATATTCTATTGATCTTCGTTGAAGCTAATTTATGGAGTGGCATGTCATGCGGCACGACATCAAACACCTTCGCAAAAACAATAACTACGGCGTCGATTGAAACTCCACTGTCTAGCAATTCGATAATACAGTATCTTGAAAAAGTGATAGCATATGACTCTTAGGGTGTGGTAGTTATGTAGAGATGAAGCGATGAGCCTAGGACAGGGAGGCATGGAGTGCTGCATCAAACTATTCAAAAGACTGAAGACTCGAACAACAACATACTTTATAACAAGAAGTTCCGTGACGAACTAAAGAGCCTACTTTTTAGCCTATTTTCAATTTTGAAAAAAATAGGCTTATGAGATCACCTTTTGTCCGTGTGTGTGTGTGTGTGTGAGTGTCCCCCCTATAATAAAATCTAAACGGCTGGAGCGATGTCAATGAAACTCGGTAAGTTCATAGCACTATTCCGGACGACCCCGACCGTTCCCTTCAAATTTTGTTAAATCTTACCAATCCAACATGGCGGCTGTGCGAAATATATCACCAGCATTCAATATCTCCGAAACTATTACTGATATCACCCTGGAATTATGTACGGTAATAAAGGGGCCTCCTAGAAGTTCACCTATGTGACTTTCGAAAAACTGGTAACTACAAAACCAACATGGCGGCCACGCGAATTTGCGACTTTTAAACTGACGTGTCTCGCCATTTAACTAACCAAACGCAATAAAACTTGGTACAGTATATGTTTATACACATTGTAATGTACCGACATCTAACTTGGTTCAATTGTTTACATATCCAAAAGATGGCGAATGTGCGAAATATTTCACCGGCATTCTATATCTCTGAAAGTATTAGCGATATCACCCTGAAATTTTGTACGGAGATAAAGGTCACTACTGGAAGTTCATCTATAAGACTTTCAAAAACCGGTAAACTACAAAACGAACATGGCGGCCAAGCGAATTTGAAAAATGAAATAGACCTTTCTCGTGATTTAATGTTCCAAACGCAATGAAATCTGGTACAGGAAGTGTTTATACACATTGTAGTGCACTGGTGTCTAATTTAGTTCAATTGTTTACATAACCTCAAGATGGCGGCTTTGCGAATTTTAAAATAAAGTTTTTATTTCTTGTGTCGTAATCATGCGATCGAAGTGAAAGTTTGAATAATGAACCTACGCAATAATTTTCCTTTATTGGTACATGACTCTCTGTCCTAAACATTTAACAATCCAACATGGCGGCCATACGGAATATTTAGACGGCTCTGAATATCTACGAATCTGTTATAGGAATCAAACTGAATTTTTTATGTTCATAGGAGCTATAGAACTTTAAATAATCTGGTGATCACAAATCCAACATGGCGGCGACGCGAATTATAAATATTCACATGGACGATTCTCTCAATTTAACTATCCGAGTGCAGTGAAACTTGGTACAGTAAATTTTTATACGAATGTTAATCCACTGGCATCTAATTTATTTCAATTGTTTCCATAACTACAAGATGGCAGCTGTGCGAAATTTTAAAATCTCCTTCTTATTTCTTGTGTCCTAATCATGCGACTGAAGTTTGGATGCTACACGCACACAATAATCTTCATGTAACAGTACATAACTCTAGGACCTACATATATAAAATCCTACATGGCGACCATTCGAAATATTTAGTCGGTTCTCAATATCTACGAATCTATTACAGCAATAAAACTGAAATTGTGTATGCAGATAGAGGCAATTAACATAAGTAGGATATATGAAAATAGGCTGTATAGTTCTTCACGGAACTACTGTACTTGTTAAATTTAAGATTCATGCCTATCTAGATGAAATTAAGTTGGTAATATCGATATTTCTAATTAGTTCAAAATATACATGGTATAATGCAGCCTAATAGAGCACTGCAGTTGGCAGCCCTGGTGACTGATATTTTGTTAGTTTCATCTCTAAAGGTACAGAACACAAAATTTGTTTGAAGTCCAATGGATAGCATGGACGTTACATGCAGTTAGACCTTGGATCTATCAGCACGCGTAAAATCATGTTGGCAACAATGTCATGCATGTGTTGGTCAGAAATAATCTGAAATATTATGATCTATTGTTGTGCCAATATTGGATGAAATCCATTTGTTGGTATAGAAGTTAATGGTATTTTAAAATTGGACCTATCAGGAGGCTTAGAATCATGTTGGCAGCACTGACGTATATTAGTTAGTCCAAATTAATGTAGAATGTCAGGTACTATACGTGTGCAAAGTTTAAAGCTGTTGGCTCGCATAATTTCTGATATATTGGTATTTTGATAAAATATAGACAGAGCATTTATTAACAGTTGGTAGCCTGATGGCTCTTAAGAATACTCTCAGTCATATCTGTTTATGTACACATAATACATACGATATTTGGTTGAAAACCAATTGATAGTGTAGGAGTTATATGCATTTAAAAATTGGACCTATCAGTAGACTTAAACTCATTTTGGCAACACTAGCATGTATGGACTCCTGAAAATTAAACTGAAGTTTTATTATCTATATGTGTGCCAATTTTGGAATAGTTCCCATTTTGGCATCACTGGCATGTATGGCCTCCTGAAAATTAAACTGAAGATATCCAACATTGAGCTCAAATTTCAATTCTGATTTGTCAGCAGTTGGTAGCACTGACATCATTTTCAAATATGGACTTGAGATGTTCCGCTATACATCTTTACTCATACTAAATTTGGTTTCGATTTCTGTAGCCGTTTAGGAGTCGAAAGGGGGGGGGGGGACACACAGCCAGACAGACAGAAGTACAGACAGACATTTTCCCGGATCGATCTCATAAGTCTAATTTTTCCTCATTTTTGCAAAATGTGAAAAGTAGGCTAAAAATGTAGGCCATAAACTAAGATATATTTAATTGAAGTGAGAACTTTGGGACGGAAAGGGCCTGTGCAAGGTGTGAGAATAGATTATATTAGTTCCTCGCTCGGGCTGAGTTTTTATTGACCGACTGTCAAACAGCTCAACGCAGCACACTCAGGCGTTAGCTTAGGAAAAGTTTAATTCTCACAATGATGGATGTGTCGCGCGGCGTTTTGCTATCAACTACTAATTCGTCTCGCGAATCCCTGTTAATACCCGGCTGATGTATTACAGTGCCACATGCACCATTCGTCAGCACAAAATCGTGTCGCGTTTTCCGAGGTCTAATAACAGTCTCATCAGTAATTACTCAATGTCGAGAGACAATCCTTAGAAGCTGTCGTATCTGGTCTCTCCATTAAGCTCTGTATCAGCCATGTGAAGAGAAGGCGGCTTAGATTCAGGATGCGGTGAGCCTAAAACAGACACGCGGGTGGTAGCTCAGCCCTTTTACGAGGCTATAGAAGGCGTGTGCACGTTATTAACCCTGTATGCGAGTAGGATACCGGTTAGTATACTAATATACATAATATCCCTTTGCATACTCGTAATTGTCGTGTTATAACCAACTCATATGTTATCTGAAACAATGGTATTGAATTAAGATTATCTCAATAATTTAAGCACCCAAAATGGGTTGTGCGGAACTGCGCCCAAGCTTCACTAATGACCCTGGTCATTAGCATCAGCCTTCGAAAAGTGGCAGTGGAACTGCGCCCATTGAGAGCGGTCAGGTAGGTTCCCTCCCTCCACCCCTCTACCGAATTATGTTGTGTCGAGTGGTATGAATTTGAAGTGACTAATTTCAAATCGGTTGTGTCTTGATTGCGAACAAGTCAAAAACCGTCCAGATTGCGAACAACTAAATATACTGTGTCCAGATTGCGGACAAGAGGTTAGTGTTGGCCTGGGATACATAAAACAGGTACAGTTTTCCAAACAGACTAATATTTAATTTTTGTTCTAGCAATATTAGCATTAACTGGTACATTGGGATGTTTTAGACATCCTAACCGTATTTTAAAAATAGTTTTGTTATTGCAAATGTTTAATAATCTAGTTTGAGGCAATGTTACCATTTAGAAGATTATTATATTCTTTCATTGTACTGTATAACACAACTAGAGGGGTAGTTATTTTTGGTGGATTAGAGAGAGTTGTGTTATTATTATTATTAGTGTAGCCTCCGTGGCTTAGGCAGAAGCGCGTCGGCCTCTCACCGCTGGGTTCCGTGCTTCAAATCCTTGTCACTCCTTGCGAGATTTGTGCTGGGCAAAGCGGAGGCGGGACGGGTTTTTCTCCGGGTACTCCGGCCTTCCCTGCCATCTTTCATTCCAGCAATACTCTCCATTATCATTTCATTTCATCTGTAATTCATTAATCATTGTCCCAGAGGAGTGCGACAGGCTTCGGAAGCCGGCACAATGCCTATCCTCGCCGCGAGATGGCGGCTTCATTCATTCCAACCCTGACCCGGTCCAATGACTGGAAAAAGGCTGTGGATTTTCATTATTATTATTATTATTACCATTATTATTAATATTATTCGCCTTTGTGGTGTAGTGGTTAGTGTGATTAGCTGCCACCCCCGGAGGCCCGTAGTACAGCTGATTATCGGGACGGGGGACTACCTCTTATTCTCAGCAGAGCAGAAGCTAGTGGTGGGACACAGTCCTTCACTTCCCCTTAAACCGACCTTGGGTTATCAGCCGACTTGACTATGGGCTCAGTTCAATCGACCTAATTAAAAGGATCTGGAAATACCACTGATTATGGGCGCAGTTCCATATCTCCCCCCAGTCATATCGAAATGATAGAACCAACATGTGCATTTGTAAGCACATGTAACAAGATAAGAGTATCACAAGCACGCCATACATTGTAATTGTCTTCAGGTGGTCAACACGATTGTGCCCAATGAATTGGGTGGGGGTACAAGTTGTACTGAAAAGCAGCAAAAGACAATTTGTATAGGCCTGGCGCAGTCGGTAGAGGCGATGAGCTTCTAAATGAAAGGGAGTGGGTTTGATTCCCACGCAGGTGGTGGATTTTAGAAACAGAACTACCACTTTCGGAAACGCAAATAGCCCTGGGGTTCACTCAGCCTACACCAGAAATGAGTACCAGGGCAATTCATGGGAGCAAAGACGGCCGGGCGTGGAGCTGACAACTCCATCCCATCTAGTGTCGGTGTTACAAAAAGTGGAAGCCTCTACCTTCCACTATTCCCAGGGCCTCCATGGCCTGTATGGAGTTGGCTTTGCTTTGCAAGACTGAAAATATAATGGCTTCAATTTTCCACATTTCTAATACGAGTCAGGCAAACCGCGAAGCCAAAAGATTCAAATCACTGAGAATAAAAATCATGAATTTGGACAAAACAATATGGTTTATCAAGGTTTAAAACTGATCTGGATCTGACGATGGCCACTTGAGGGTCGAAACCCGTGATCCTAAATTGCCCATTTAAATGTGATAACTAACTAATACATGTAATTTTTCCAGGAGTGAGTTTATTTATTTATAACTTGTGCCCCGCCCAATTCATTCGTGTTGACCGACTGAAAAGCAGTAAAAGGCAATTTGTATAGGCAACACTGAAAACATAATGGCTTCAAATCTCCACATACATTGTAATACCTCCAAGAACAGCTGATTCTCAAGATGATAATAATAATAATATCGTATGGCCTCGGGTGTCAGGTACAAGCTTTGTTATTTGACACCCTGAGGGTAGCTTGCATGTCGAATTTCGTTGACCCTTGAAGCACTATGAAAGCCAAGGAGGTTAGATATCTGAGCTGCTTGAACACTACAGTGCTTTCTAGTATTCTAGAGAAATGAAGAACTTTGTGTAGGTGGAAAATCCCGAGATTAATTTTGCCATCATGAACACGGCCTACTGAAATCAAATGGGTTCTTTGACATGCCAACTTCGTATGACATGGTGTCGTAATTTTCCCCGCCTTTCAAAAAAGTCACTTACCACGGCCAGGAGCGAACCTGCAAGTTTGGGGTAGGTAGATGGACACGTTTAACCACTCACCCACCGTGGCAAGTTATTTTCAAGATACAATTTAACGTCAGAACAAAACCATTCACTTTTAATTCCGACTCAAATATAACCTGCTTGACACAAGAGGATAATATTGTTGTTGGTTCTACGTCGCTTTTAACTACTGCGGCTTTTTGAGACACCGGGGTGCCAGAATTTTGCCCCAAAAGGGATCTTTAACGTGTCAGTAAATGTGCAGAGACGGCTCCCACGCATTCGCATACCCTCAAATGCCAGCTGACTGCGCCAGGATTCGATCCTGTAACCTTGGGAGTAGCAGGCGAGAACGATACCGCTGAGTCAGGAAGCCAGTCGTGACACATGAGAGCATAGCAATGGTTCGAGTGAAACTTTTAGTACAGGGAGTTATTCATGTATCAGCGATAATAGGCCGGCAAGTGAGGTTGGGACTTTGGTGGATGTCGAGGGTAGAAGTCTCAATCAGCGTTTACAAGTTCACCTCAATCCAACGCAACTCCAGTCTAGAAGCGACATTTTCTAATGTTTCAAAAGTTTATTTGTATATTTGGAACTTTAATTCTAATCAGATCATTGTAAGGATAGCCATTTTTATCTTATTAATGTTATGTTGTTGTTGTTGTTTGAGTTTTCAGTCTTTTGACTGGTTTGATGCAGCCTTCCATGCCTCCTGAGGCAATCGTTTCATCTCTACATAGCTACCACCCCCTACATCCGAGGCAATCTGTATAACATATTCAAACTTGGTCTACCCCTACAGTTCTTGTCCTCGACCCTTCCTTCCATAACTAAGCTTGCTATTCCTAGGTGTCTTAGTATGTATTCTACCAACCTATCTCTTCTACTCATTAGCAGTCGCCAGAAACATCTCTTCTCTCCCACTCGTCTTAATACCTTTTCATTTGTACTCTATATACCCATCTGATCTTTATCATTCTCCTGTAACACCACATTTCGAACGCCTCAATTCTCCTCTTTTCTGCTGCACCAACAGTCCAAGTTTCACTTCCATAGAGCGCCACGTTCCAGACAAAGGCATCAAAAATGGCTTCCTATTAACTAAATCTATATTCGATGTCAACAGTTTCCTTTCCTGTATAAATGCTATCCTTGCCTGAGACAATCTACTTTTTACATCCTCTTTGCTCTGATCATCACTGGTTATTTTGCTTCCTTAGTAACAGAAGTCTTCTACTTCCTTTAGCTTTTCACCTGCCAATTTGACGTCAATAGGGGTTTCTGATTTATTTCGGCTGCATTCCATTATTTTTGTTTTACATTTAATATTAAACGCGATTATTGGAGCCTCCGTGGCTTAGGCGGCAGCACGCTGGCCTCTCACCGCTGGGTCCGTGGTTCAAATCCCGGTCACTCCATGTGAGATCTGTGCTGGACAAAACGGAGGCAGACAGGTTTTTCTCCGGGTACTCCGGTTTTCCCTGTCAAAATTTCATTCCAGCAACACTCTCCACTATCATTTCATTTCATCTGTCATTCATTTAATCATTGCCCCAGAGGAGTGCGTCAGGCCTCGGCAGCCGGCACAGTCCATATCCTCGCCGCTAGATGGGGGCTTCATTCATTCCATTCCTGACCCGTTCGGAGACTGGAAGCAGGCTGTGGATTTTCATTTTCATTAAACGCGATTTTTGTGGACGCTGAAGAAGATATCACTGTACATTGAAACATGTTCGTTTAAATAATAATAATAATAATAATAATAATAAAGTACATATTTTAGTATTGACAAGGCTAAATTGCCATTAATGATTTACGTTTTTCGCCTCATTACCTACCTGGCAGCGGTGGATTATATAAGACAAATATTTAGTTAGTGTACTACAATAGTCACTAACATAAGGACTATATGCGAATATAACATGAAATGTGTTGACTGAACAATTCTTCAACAAAATGAGTATACGTTAACAATTTTAAATTGTTAACAGTTTGATCCGTAAGTAGTATAATTCGCTAGACTTTGAATATTGCGTAATCCTGACCACGTGGTCCAGGAGCGGGGCATGTGCACTGCACGTGTTAGCGTGGGAAGGGGTTGACCTTGTGGCTTGTTTATGTGATTGTGATAAAAAGTTAGCACTGCATGTGTTAGCGTGGGAAGGGGTTGACCTTTTGGCTTGTTTATGTGATTGTGATAAAAAGTTAATGGGTGTTGACGGCATGGGCGTTGTTTATTAGGATGGTAACTCGAAATTCAGACTCCTCTTCCACTCCTACAGGGGAGTTTCTTGGTTCGATTCCGTGTTTTGTTATTTAATTCCCGTGGGGGGGTAGCCTGTGTATCATGGTTATTAAGTATTGATTGATTATTGAATTATATTTTGGTAATTTCCCAAGGAAGTGTAGAGAGTCTTGGGTGTCATAACTTTTGAATGAGAGTGTACGGTGAGGCACTCGACATAGCCGGATCGCTACCAGACATGTGGTGTGCGGCTGTTCCGTTTTTGCTCGCGCCGTGCGGCAAGCAATGAGAGCACTTAGCGTATGTAGTGCATGGTTGTCGTTAAAGTTTTTGCTCGCGCAAGCTAAATAAGTAATCATATGTTGTAATGCGACACTCTGTTTAAGTACGACATATATTACCACAGCGTGGGAGTGGAGTGGTGTTACTCCTTCTCGCTATGATATGTCTGTTTAATTTAAATGATGTTAACATTTTTTGTGTTCTGGCTTGCTTCATGATCTCAATCTGGTTAAAGTGTTTTATATGCCATGTATAACTTTGAGTGTGTGAAATGAATTTCGATCTGTTTGTTTTTAGATTCACAGATGTCATTAGTCAAGTCTGCAATTTTTAATGCGAGAACGAGATTGGATGTCGGTTCCCAGAGCTTCATGTGAAATGTTTTAAAGAGGTTTTTTGGCGCTCTAACTTCTTAATATATATATATAAGAGGAGATTGCTATGGAGCAGTAGTTAGCTATCTTTATCTGCAATATCATGAGTCTGTGCGAGGGGTTGATAGAAAAGTTAGTAAAATTGCAACGCATTATGATGTTTGCGGAAAGTGCCCTGAATCAAGGGTTGCATTTCATCGTCAGTGCAACGAAAATAGAGGAGGAGGTGTGGTATAACACCTTAACACCGGGAGAAAAGGAGGTTTTAAGCGCCGAAATATTCGAGCTGATGAGGGATCAACACCACTGCCGTGAAATTATTTTCAACGGCATGACATTTCACATTGTCAATATTATTATTGACAAGTTGAGATCCATCGGCTCGATGAATTTCAACGTGTTTGAACCTACATTGGCGGAAGAGCTAATGGCCGTGTTTGAACGGCCATTAGAGGAACAGCATATGGAAGAGCATATGGAAGAAGTGCAAGAAGAAGCAGAAGAAGAAGAAGAAGAAGACCATCGAATGGAAGAAGAAGAAGAAGAACATCGAGCGGAAGGAGAAGAAGAAGAAGACCGACAAGAAGAAGAAGAAGAAGAAGAAGAAGATGATGATGATGATGATGATGATGATGATGATGATGATGATGATGTTCAAATCTTAAATTAAATTCAATGGACAGTGGACAGTGGATTAATATTGTGCAGTGTAAATTTTATTTTTTAAATATATTTATTTGATCATTTGTGGTTTACATTAATTATATAATATGAATTAGTGAAAAATGATATGATCTTCGTTCTTAAAGTGGTAAGTAGTTCCTTTTCCAACAAGCTGCAGAGAGAATTGAAGATGCTGTGTTGTTTGCAGAGTGGAATATGCTGGTCTTGTGCACGGGGTAAGTAGAATCATTCTTTTCTTTCTTGCGTGTGTTGGTTTTAGCGAGCTGAAAAATATATATATAGAGACACATTAATAATAATAATAATAATAATAATAATAATAATAATAATAATAATAATAATAATAATAATAATAATAATAATAATAATAATAATAATAATAATAATAATAATAATAATAATATTAATAATAATAATAATAATAATAATATCTTTGTGAGGAATAAAAATAAAAATAAAAAAAAAACTTACACTGTTCTAATTATAAGATATTTTTGTTGGGGATCCAAGAGTTGTGAGTTGAATCGAATCCAAGCCAAGATACGAAGGCTCGGGTTCCTTTTCTACGTAGTACTTTGTTGACTAAGTAAATATTAGGATGTTTTGTTCGTTGTAACTCTGCTTCGTAGAACGCACCAAATATTGGAGTATTTTTATTATCTTTTAAAAGATATGTTCGTGGATTAGTATTTTGAACTTTATAAATTGTAAATAATTCTGTTGTCCAATTACCTTCGTACCCTTTACTGAAGTGTTTCTTGATTTTTGATATCCTTACAATATCGCCGATTTTATATTTTGGTTTTCTTAAAGTTTCATTATATTGTGTTGGCAAGCGGGGTGGATTGTTTCTTTTCACATCATTAGGTTTCATGCCAATGCTGCGATGTATTTTGTGATTATACTTTACTAGTAACTCAGGCAAAATATGTACCCATCGGTAAGAACCTCGTGTTGTGAATTCTTTCCACATCGATTCCTTAAGAGTTCGATTGAATCTTTCTATCACACTCGCTTTAATGGAGCTGCCAGTGGAATAATGCTTTAGATTTTGTTTCTGAGACCATGTTTTGAATTCACTGTTATAAAATTCCGTTCCTCGATCGGTGTGAAAATAATTGGGCAATCTTTTACTTTGAGAATAAACAAATTTTAAGCTGTTCACAATCTCACTTCCTTTTTTGGTTTTAAGAGGAATTGCCCATGCATATTTCGAGTAAACGTCAATAATGGTTAATAAATATTTAAATCCATTATTCCATTTTGCAAGTTTGCACATGTCCACAAGGTCAGCTTCATGGAGGTCATCGATTCCTTTGCTAATAACACGTCGTCTTTTAAACTTTTTTCTAAGCGGTGCGTGAAGTTCTTTTGCAATTTCTCGTCTGATTTCGTTCATAGTTATTTTCCAAACAATGTTTTATAACATACTGTGCATTGTTTTACAAACGTTGGAATTTTTATTCAATATATCCAGCATTTCTTAGTTCTTCTTCTATTGCAAAGATTTCGCTGTCTAGTCCTGTGTGACCTGCAGCTTTCGATGCAATTAATGTTTTAAGTCTTGATACCAATTTGTTTGGTTCATTCCAGTGAACGAATTCAATATTGTTTCCGCCTTCAAATTTCCAAATGGCTTGTGGCGCGATGTGTTTTTTTTGACCATATCCAGTATGCATTGTAGTATTTGCTTCTTCATTTTCATCTGCTGTTTTTATAATTCCATCTATGTCTTCAGTGAGAAGGGGTTCAATTATATGTCTATACTTATAAGATTGCGTTCCTCTTGGAGCTGCATTGCTTGTATAATTTCTTTTGTGCACGTTTGAAACATTTAATAATTTCAAATATGAACTTAAATCACTCCTATCTATTAGAGTGGGGTCTGGTACTTTCCTTTGAATCAATTCAAGTAGACCTTCTGTAATAGGAAATTTTTCACCGCCAACTTTTATCCACTTTTTATCGAAGAAAACTCGTTCGCGTCCCAAGTATTGTTTATCATTTCTTATCGTTATACCAAATGTTCTATCCACGTTTTGTTTAATGAATGGATCAAAGTAGCGGTTAAGTAGTGAAATTATTGTGATGCTATCTCCATCTTCTTCGTCTGAAGTAGCAGTGGATTCAGAATCGTTATATTTTCCTTTTCTTTTTCGATTTTCTTTATTTTGAGTCGACGTATTAGCAATAGCTACAAGTTGATTTAATGAACTTGTTACTGGTTTAAAGTTAGTCTCTATATCTAATTCTTTTCGTCTAACATCATCTTGAAGTGAAAGATACTTGTCTTTAACATCTTTTTTTAAGCGAGAAAGTTTATCCTTTACACGACTTTCAGCTTTAATCTTTGAGCTCTTCTCCATGACTAAACGGAAATTGTGGTTGTTTTACTTATTTATAGTATATTCAAAATCGATTTGAAGAGGAAGATCATCAGTTTTATGTTTTTTCGGGTCTCTAAGTCGAAACTGAATTTCATCTTGCTCTTCAACGACAATATCACTACCATCCAGTTCAATCTCTTGACGTATATTTAAAATTGCATACACAATTGGAGATCTTGGTGAAACAAAAATTGGTTTTAATACGCCTTTGTAGGGAAGTTGGTACTGTATGTTATGATTATGAAGCGTGTATACTGGTGAATGGATTGATGGTGTGTTGGAGAATTTCAGAATAAATTTCGATAAGTTCTTTTTCTTTACTTCATCTTTTAATATACCATATTCTTCTTTGGATGCAGTAAAACTTTCGAGTGGTTCTTTGTTAACCATTTGCTCAATTTTTCCCAGTTCAGTTTTTAACTTGTTATATTCTTCTTTGGATTCAGCAGCATAACTTTCAAGATCTTCTTTTTTAACAATATTGAGATTGTTAGCAACACCCTCAATACGAGTTTGTAAATTGCTTAAAATTTCTTTTAGTTGATTAACTTCAGTTCGTGACGCAGCATAGTGTTCTACAAACCGTTTATTTGTCACGTCTTGGTCGTTAACAGGGAACTCAACATTTGTTTGTTTTTGATGTTGTAGATTGTTTACAGTTTGTTTCAATTGATCAAATTCACGTTGGGAAGCGGCATATTGCTCAACAAACGTCTTATTTGCAACATCGTTATCGTATATGGGGTTGTTTACGTGAGTAATTCGTCCACTCATCATATTTAAAGTTCCACCATCGTCTACGTTTAAAACGTTTTGTTTATTAAATTTAGCGATTAAGTCTTCTAGATCTTTTCGAGAGGCAGCAAAGTTTTCTAAGTAATATTTGTTTATTGCATCTAACGAATCGATTGGTTGAGATATGTTTGTTATTCTTCTATTTAACATATCTACAGTTTCATCATCTCTGTTTATATTCAAAAGAGATTTTTTAATTTCATCGAGTTCATTTGTTACATGAGTTTTAAGAAAAGAATACGTTACCGCATCTTGATTTTGAATTGGATCTTTAACATTTCTTATTCTTTTGTTACCCAAGTCGAGAGTATCTTGATCATACGGAAAGTGATCTTCTGAAAATTCTCGCACTAAACCATGAATGAATTCTACTCGTTGTAACACTTCGGTTATTCGGGTCTCAAGATATTTTTTTATATTCGATGTATGTTGCTGCATTGCAATAAGGTTTACTGCATCATTTGCAGATGATGGTAAAGCTAAGCCTGCGAGACGTTTGTTTTGAAAGTCAAGTTCTTTTTTCTCTATTTTACAAATTGAAAAAATTAAACCTTTAAGCTCGTTAAAGTTTCGTTGTATGTCTTCTTTAGACTCGATTTTATTTAGCTCATTTAATAACTTCACTACATAACCTTTGTTGCATGCATCTTCAACATGTATTGGCATTCCAACATTTTTTAACCGTTTGCCGTTAATACTTAGATGTCCGTCGCTTGTTGTTGTTGTTAGTTGATTTTCATATTGCACTAGCTTATCATCAACATATGATTTAGTTGCAATATCATGTCGTGAAGTCGGTCGTCCGATAGACACATTATTGGTTTTGTTAAACGATGTCATAGTTAAGTTGTTAACCACGCAAAAGCTATAACACGAATGGCCATTTACCTCTTTTTGAAGTCATATTTATAACTGAAAATAAACATCAAAACCATTGCGATATCGACCATTTTGTAAATCGCTATCTTTATCGATAACCAAAAAACCAAACTTAGAGTTTTGCCAACAATACGAACAAATATCAAAGAACTGTTCATAGCTCATATCTGTATTTACATGATCGTTATATACGTGACGCAAGTTTGTTCCGTCTTGTTTAAAAAGAATTAAAAAATTAGCGTTATCTCTAATTAGATGTTTAGGTATACAAGAATATGTTTGACAAAGATAAAATACGTCAACGTCGTGATGACGACCTCTACTGAAATAATCTTTCATGTGTTGTTGTTTATTGCTGGCTACATCATCAAAAACAAATATAGAGTTTTTTCTAGCCATTTCTGGAGGCATTACTTCATCATTATCGGAAAAAAAATCACTTTTTATTTCTTTTATGGAGTCCAAAAACTTTTTTAATTCAACATATTTACTTTGAGCAAGTGATTTAGAATAAATATAAACGTTTTCAAAACGAACTCCATTTTTGTGGCATAATAAATTTAGCATTACGTTTGTTTTACCGCAGTTCGATGGACCGCAAATGATACATCGAATTGTGTTCGGTAGTAAAACACCATGCTTTCTTTTTTCACTTTTACTCTGGTTTTCAGCATTAGTAAATGAAATTACTGGTAGAGTGTTTGACTGCTTAACAAACTTCAACATGTCTACGTTTACGTCTGAGAATGCACACTGCACAAAAAATCACATCACATCAACATATATTGCTTCCACACGTATCATAACTTGTATTATGTGGAATAATAGTAGGATTTTCAGGATTTAAATCAACGTTGCCGACGTAAAACCCTCTTATATATGGACAATATGGCGCCCATTTTTCATGATCATTTAAAGGATTATCGTTTTCCCTCCAATTTTCAATTTCAATCTTACAGAATATACATTTCACCTTATCACCATGTCCAGTATAATAAAACCCTGCTGGTGCTAAACAAAATTCGTTTGGACAGGGAAGAGGCCAATTTTGAAAAGTTTTAAGTCTTTCATATTCGCATTTCAATTCTATGCTAGGAGAAATATTGTTTACGTAGGGGCAAGAAAAAACCCATTTCTTATGTTCTTCAAACGGATCATCATCTTCTTCCCAATAACTAAGTTGCAGATTACAGAAAGCACACCTAACCATATCCTTATATCCAAAATAGAAAAATCCTGCAGCTGCTAACCATGCAGTGTTCGTAAAACTGTCTGAAGACCAGGTCTTAAATGTTTTTAGCCGATCTCTTTCAGATTTTAAATTCATTTCTTTTTGACTCAATATCATTTGCATTAACTGTTTTTTGGAATACTTTACACAATTAAAATACTTCATGATGCTGGTTTACTTCACAAAGAAAAGATGTTCACCACACAAAGCTAAATGCGAACTGACATGAATCAACAAAACACGTTGGCTAATATGCACGTGTTGGGTTGGCCGAGCGGTCTAAGGCGTTAGACTTAAGATCTAATTTTCAGAAATTGAAAGCGAGGGTTCGAATCCCTCACCTGACAATATTATTATTATTATTATTATTATTATTATTATTATTTTATTTACATGTAGAGTGAGGAGGTAATTGATCATTAATAAGAACTTTCATATGAAATGGTACAAAAGACATTTTTTTTTCTTCTTTATTCATTTAGAATTACAATTAATACAATTTTATTTCTCTTGAAGTAATCTCATTCTTTTTTTAGTTGTCCAGATGAGTGTGGCTGTGTTGAGATGATCTTCTTCTTTTTAGTTGTCCAGATGATTATTTTCTGTAGACAAAAAAAAAAAGATACACTGTGTTAAAAAGCGAACTAAAAACAAAATATGTATAGCTGTCAACTACAGTAGTAGATCTAAATTATTCACCTTTTATAGATAGCGATTACAGTTGTCACATTTGCAGCGAAGATGAAACAGTTGAAATTTCCTCTTTAGATGATCTGGTAGATGTTCCCACTCTAGACGAATTCGTTGTGGTTCATATATAGTCAGCACGTTTATAGGAAAGTAGTTCCAATCAAACTTATTAAAACCTCGAAGTCCACTGTTTCGAAACTTGTTTATTATCGAACACACGATTTTCATGATGCCATCAGAAGAATTTAACCAATGTTGAACAGCATTGACGTTGAATTTAGCACAACTATTGCTTCCCATTGCTAGAGATGGTAAATGTTTTGGACAATCTGTAGGTAAACG
The DNA here is from genome assembly GCA_946902985.2 of Meconema thalassinum. Classification (NCBI taxonomy): domain Eukaryota; kingdom Metazoa; phylum Arthropoda; class Insecta; order Orthoptera; family Tettigoniidae; genus Meconema; species Meconema thalassinum. The sequence continues at coordinate 128,816,405 of OX336391.1, read as the reverse complement.
TTGGCTATGCCTCAACATTAGGTCTGACATTCCATCAATCGTATTAAGATCGAATAATGAGTCTGGGGAAAGTGCTTTTAGTGCAAACAAAGAAAATTCCTGTGGCAAATTATATACAACTAAATAATCATATTTATTCTTAATAGACTCAAAAAAAGAAGAAAGAGTTTTTTCACAATATGCTGCAACCCATGTGATCACGGGGCTGAATGAAGGTATATTGCCGTTATTTAACATACAGTAAGCAAGTTCCAAACTGCCGTTTGGTAGCTTGCGAATGTCTGCAACTATTGGTTGCTTCTTATTCCACGTGCCAGCATCAGTAGAAGGAGAGTTTGTTGTTGTCAATTCCATGATTGCAACTAAAGTGAGAATACTTGTTTACTTGCTTGCTTATAACTTAGCAAATATTGGTTTAGATAATTACTTCATTCGTTAATGGTCTGTAAGATATTTGACGATCATGAATAAGAACACAATAAAGAGTTGTATCTTCAGGTATATTCTCACTTGTCTCGATTTCAATTCGCACATCGACTGAAGATGTCTTCACTGCTTCCACTTGTTCGAGACAATTAATTACAATAATCGGACAAAGAGACTTAAATTCATCTCGTGAAACCAGAGTCTCTGAACGAACATCATCGATCTGATAATATACATTACGAAATTTAACAAACATGTCATACAACTCGCTGTAGTCATTTATGGCAATTTCAGAAGTTGGCATTTCATAGGGATAAAAAATTGAATTTAAAAAAACTCTTATAGATTTAATGTTACAATGGTCGAAATAGGAAGAGCATGTGTTTAGTAAATTTCTTCTAGTTTGAAAACCTAATAAAAATTGACGTGGTTTTTGAGTTTCAGAAGTTGTCATTACAGTCCAACTATATTTAGTTGTTCTAGGAAGAGAAGGCAAGACGTGAACATCCCACGATCGATAACCAACCTGAATGGGAATATTTTTCTGCATTAGTTTTAATCTTTTAATTTGTTCTTCGTCCGATAATAATAAAACGGGAATTTTTAGATAAACTTTAAATAACCTGACCTTAGAAAGATCGTTTTCGGTTGTCGATTGCAACGCACGTGCGTCACTTGACGATCGGAGAAGTATTACCTCATGCTTGCAGTTTAAAATCGGCTTTCTGTAATCCTCTGCTATTCCTAACAGGTTGCTTAAAGGAAGTATTATATGAAAACGTTTTGTGTTACTATCAACAATATTTGCTTCACTTGCTGGCGTTGTTAAAGAGGGAAAATAACCGGCATTTTGTAAAGCTGTATATTCGTTTTTTGAATATGATGCAAAGGTTTTTATAGAACTTGTTATACCTAGATGGCGTGTACGATCAATTTCTTTACCATTTAACGTGATGCGAATTTCGCTAAAAAGATTAGCCCCAAAATTTTGGTCAGGATGCGCTGTAGTAGAAGCAGCCGGATTTATGTTAGAAGTAATAATTTGACCTTCTAAGTGAAGAACACCTTCTGATAATAAAACTATGTTTTCTTCATTTTGAATCGGTATTCGAATTTCATCATTATTTTCGAATTTATTAGCTGAATAAGGTTGATAAACTCTTTCTTCTCGTCGCACAACTCTGTTGTCAACCTCTCTTTTATCTGTTATGTTAAACATGTTAACAGCTTCAACTATAGATAGAAACTAAATAAGATTAACAATTGCATATATATTTATATTGAAATTAAAGTACGCGATAGCCTAAAGACTGTAAGAATTGTTTGTTGTTACTCGATAACTGTTTCTTAGATTTCAAGGTGCGATGTCGTTGTTTGTTTTTTTTTTACAAATTTTAGCTGATTGATTTATATTATTTTTTCGAATCAGAGTCGACTTCTTTTTTTTCAAACTTTGAGTATTATATAGTATAGCCATATTTGTGATTGTTTTCTAGTATGCTTACTCAAGTAGAATGAAAACATAACAGTATTTCATTACTTTATATAGCAAGATATCGTGCTGGACGAATAATTAATTCTACAGTTAAATCTTCATCTTGCAAATCAATGAGCTGTTGAAGATGATCTTCAAGTTGCACAGATACATGTTGAATAAGCTTGGTGTTCATGGGCAAAAAATTAATCGTTGTTGGTTGTACAACAATCGGGTAACCAGCAGGAACATGAGCTTTAAAATTATATAAAGAGTGTGTTGGTTTATGGTTCAAATAAGAACTCGTACCAAGCACAAGGTTGCAACATACTCGAATACTATTAACAGTGTTAATTTTAATCATATATTCAGAATGATGAGTTGTGTTTGCCTTGAACTTTCTATGAGAAAAGCCTAACAAATCTGCAATAGAATCTGCAACACCAAAATCTATAGCAAACACTTTCGAATGTAGTTTACAATGATAAAAGACTTTATCATAATTAATATAAAATGATGGGAATTTGTCTTTGTCGCCTAATAAATGTTCAACTAATAAATCATCAATCTTTTCACTTAATTGTTTTAACGTATAGCTAGCATTGGGTATTATTAAAATCGCTCTATCCGCTTCGTTCAACTTTATAGCCAAAATGTTATTATTCTCGTTAATTGCAAACTTCATTATCGATTCTATTTTTCGATGAATTTCAATTTCTCTTTTATTCTCTTTAGGGTAAACTTTCTTTTCAATACCTAAAGGCCCTGCTACACTGTTGGCTACAGTGAAATCAATATTAAACGGGGAAGACAAAACGAGACGGTTGTCTCTTTTTCCATCTATATCCTCTTCCACATACAATTTTGTTTTTTCTAAATGTTCTGGTATAAGTTTCGACAATGAGTGATAACTAAGTAAATCATCAAAAGCCGAGGCTAGATCTTCAAATTCATAAATACCCGGTGGTACCACTAAATCAATTGATAAAAAATTAGTAAAATGAATGCGAAATTTATTATTTCTGTTGGTAACATTTCGAATAGAATTAGATGTATACAATCCTGCAAGTCCTATTTCAAAAAACTCTGCTCCTACAAGATGAATCGGGTTCTCCAATGTAACATCAATCTTCGAGCCTTTACCTTCAAGAGTTATCCGTCTTTCGAAAGCCATCTTTGAAATGTTTAAAGACGGTCTGTGTTTCCCTTATTTATACAATACAAGAAGACTAAACATAAATGTCCACAAATCGAAGAAGTAATCGATTGATATGAATGAAAATTATATTGTAGATAGCAATTTTTAAGATATGTTAAAATTTCAAATGGTGGTCTTAAATTACCAATACTATCAAAATAATGCACATATTTACCATGTTTACTGAAAGCTACCCAATGTGAACCGGATTTATCCATCGGTTCAAGGTTGACAATACAGTTTTCATTTTTTCGAGGATATCTTGGTATCGTATCTCGCATAAAGACTCCTCTAAAATTTGGAATCTTTAATTGATGTGCGTATTTAGCTAAATCGAAATTACTTAATGCTTTATTTGGTATTTGGTTAATTATCTTTTGTATGCAGGAGGATTTAAATAAATGCCTTGACCTCCTTTTCCTCGCATTGCTTCTATCATTCGATTGTGTCTTTTCATTTCTTTTAGTTCTTCTTGAGCAGCTTTCGCCTTGTTTATAGCAGACGCCACCCCTGCTGCTCCGCCTGCTAGACCCCCCAAGCCCGACAAGGCTGCAAATATCGGAAGTAGGGGTAAAATACCACCTTGCTTTTTCGATGTTCTTCTTCTTCTTTTTTTTAATCTTTTCTTGTTTTTTTTTTTATTATTTAAGTTTCGCTTACCTCCTCCAATCTTAGACTTAGCTTTCATGATGCCACCCACTGTTAGTGCAGCCGCTCTCTCTCCAAATGATGCGTCACGGGATTTTACACGAGACCAAGCTTTTGAAGCTAAAATTTCATCAGCCTCTCTTCTTTTGTTTGAATCTTTATGCTTTGCGTAAGCAATGTCGTGCTCTTTGCACGCTTTATCTAATATATTTATTCCTGGATCACCACGGCTCAATCGCTTTTCTAATTTTGTTCCTGGTCCGCAATATTCATATCCCGGGATGTGTAATTCCACGGGTAAATTATCAATAGTTTTATTAAGTACACGACTGATTAATGATCCACTTCCTGTTCGTTTATATTGAGTGGTAGAGTTGCTCCTCTTACAACGCACCATTACTAAATGATATGTAATATAAAGTAATTATACATATATAATTATATTTCTGGAAAATGGGAATGGTGGGGGGAGGTGTTTTTTTTTAAATAATACACACAAAATTTGGGGTTATTATTTATTCTTTTTTTCATAAGCAAAGGAACACACAAAAAATTAGTATTATTATTAACAGCATAAAAGTGTGTGTGTGAAAGAAATAAAGTAAGTGAGATGAAGTGCTTTAATCTCAAATTTGTTTCTAATCATTTTTTCAGAGAAAAATGACCAAACGGTAAAGTATCAATTCCGTTTTCAGTTATGTGTCTTTTATCTTCGTTTGATGAAATTGCCAACTTATTTTGCCGAACAGTAAATACAGAATGAGATTTTGAAATTATACAAACTTGAACTTTGTTGACTTTTTCTCTGTTATAAAGACACTTTCGATACTCATCAATATTCATACTTTTACTCACACTCTTCTTAATGCCTTTAGCCTTACACAAGCTATTCATTTCATCACACAATTTTATTGCATACATTTTGGGTCGTAACCCCACAAATTCTTCAACAATCCTTCCAGCATTTTCATCTTTCATTAAACCAATTTCACCTTTATTTTGTCTCACAATGCCAAAAGGATTGTTTGTTTCATAGTTTCCAGTATCAAACAAATTTGAATGCTGTTTCATGAACTCATAAATATCATCATAGAATATATACATAAAACTATCGGTGTCTGTGTATAACAACCTCACATTTGATTCAGGATTTGCTAAAATAACATTGTAATGAAAGTCATTCATTTTACATTTAGACAAATCTAATATAGATGCACCAACATATACTGGTTGATTGTGAAAAATCTTTAGTCTACTCATCTCGATGACCATACATTGTTCATCGAATATAATTCTATGTTTAAAATTAGCCTTAGCTATTAAAGACCTAGCACCACAAGCTCCATGCCATTTGGTGACCCATTTGATGTCCCTTAACTTCCTCACATTCATCAGTGAACGACCAAAAATTGCATTATTCATCAATTTATAAAAATTCTTTTCAAAATCATTTTTGGCATGTTTTCGTTTCTCGGTGTTCACATCAATATATGGTTTTAGCCATTGGCTCTGATTGAATTCAATTAATCTGTGAATACGATCTAATTTCATTCCTAGTTGAATACATTGCTTTAACAATCTATAATGCAAAACATAACGTTCTTTATTATCTAGGGTAGCCATTAGCTTTGTCAACTTTTCGGGACATAGAGGGTAATCTGAATGTTTGTCATGTAACTCTTGAGGATAAGTCAAATCTACTTCCAAAATATATCCAATTTCTGAAGTATCATCAATAGTTAAAACATCAAAGCCTTCAACATTTGCAACCCATTTAAACCCGCCCGTTGGAAGATATTCCATCATCGCATATCCATATAAATTATTAACGTCAAAGTACATTATGTAGGACTCTTGCTTTTTCTCATCATAAGTTTTCATATACTTATTATTAGCAATCGCATGTCGTGTTATACACTGAACATTTCCTCCTCGAATAGATCGTTCAAAAAAGTGTAACATATCAATATCTTGAAGCAATTCAAGTTGAACGTTGGTTATCTTTTTCATAGCACACCAAGACATAGATGGAGCAGTGTAAAAATGAGCTGCATCAATGCCATAAGTTTCCATGCCATTCGATCTAAAATTTTCAAAGACATCCGCCAAAAGAAGTGTGTCAACTTTTAAATACAAATCGGCGTATTCTCCTAATGTTTGACATGAAAACGTTTCCCACACCGATTGAGCAAACTCATACTCTTCATTCGATATTGTTTGATCATTAAGACTGCTATAAAACTTGGATATTTCAGGTAATTTAGTTTCGTTAAGTACATCCATACTCGTGACGTATTCATAGGGAAACACGCCTTTTCTCGCAGTAAGTCGAAACTGTGCATCATCATCATTAAAATAACGTCGAGTTATTTGCTTTGAATCTTCACTTAACGAAGATGAACATTGATCTAGTGAACAGGACAAGAAATTATATGTATCGAAAAATCTTAACTGAATGAATCCATTCTTAACCCGTACATACTTTGTAAACCCTTTATAACGTTCCATATTCACCGCCAACAAACTTATATTACCAGGATTATGTAACACCTCTCCATCACGTTTCTCACAAATTTCTTTAATTATAAAATGTCCATCATAGGCCGTTAGATTATGAAATGCTATAGGCAAAACCTTTGTTACTTTGTAATTTAAATTACAACTATTGTGTGCGCTTCCTCTATATTTTCCAGTTAAGTGACAATGATCGCGTACTTTGAGTTCATTAACTGCAATCGGTTTCTCGCAAATGTGACACATTTTACTTGACAAAAATAATCTTTCTTCATTTTCGGTCATCTTTAACATTGGCTTAACCGATAAGTAATATGTTTGAAGTTTATCCACAATACTATAAAGTTCCTTTACAAACAATTCAATGCAATTATTTCCCCTAAAGAGTTTGAAACTGCACAATTCACTATCGAAATTACAATGAAGGTATAAAGAAATGCTGTAAGGAATATGTTTATGTGTTAAAGTAGAGTTAGGAATGTCACTATTTGGAAAACAGGAGGAAATTGGAGACAAGACGCATTCAGTGTCTGCATATATTATAAATGGAACTGTATCTTTAACTCGGAATTCTGTAAAATTAACAAATCTTTGTTCATCAGTCGGCATTATGCTTTTTGCAACAGGAAACTGTTTACAGTCTGCAAAGTGAACATTTAACTCATCCTCAAGAAAATAATATGACAAACAACGTCTGCATATATAAATCCTTCTCTGAGTGCTAGTGACGCTTGAACGCACAAGGCGAGCAAGATTTCTAATTAAACAAAAGTGATAACTTTCACTGTTTCCAATCTGCAACATCAATAAGTCTACACTCCTTTCATATACTTTATCTGATACATACAAAGGTACAATAGTAAAAGTTTTTTTTCCTTTTACTTCGTTTGTTCCCATACATACCCAATTGTTTTCATCATATTGTGCTCCATACACATTTACAGAAATATTGTTTTGGTTTTCAAACTTGTTTAAATATTTCATTTCCATCGGAATTGGAATTCCATCTAAATTTAAAACATCTCTGTAATTAGGATAGGAAGAAAGATGATTCACGTTTCGAGTTTTTGGATACAAACCAGCAACCACACTCCACGCAAAACAAGCTTCCTTTGTATCATACAAATTTAGCACTGCATGTTTATTGACTATTACATCAGGCAATCTACTAGTATTGGACATTCCTACTCGAAATCCAACATATTTATTTATATTAATTCTCAAACTATGAATTTTTTCTAAAGCCCACCCGGAACCATTTACTTCAAATTCGCTCATTTTTGTCAATGTACCTTCAATGATATTCTTATTATAAAATTCATTTAAATCAGTATACTCGAAAACTACCTCATTTTTGATAGCAAAATATTTTGTTTCTGATATGTCGCGAAGCACGTATTGTGCACACAAAACTGAATTCACCTTTAAAGCTTGTACAGTTAACGCTTTCTTAACATACTTTGTAAACCAAATATTAGCATTCGCTAAAAATTCGCGAGGATCCAAAAACTCATTCTTAACATTTGATAATGCAAGTGTGTACACTCTAGAATTGAATGCCGTTTCAATTAACTCACAGCTCAAGAAAGATTCATCCTTTATTTGAATTGTAATTTCTTTGAAATTCACAGCTTGTTGCAATATGTGCTCACTAATAACTCTCCAACATTCAATCAACTCATCACTGTTCTCAATCAACTCGGTTTGAGTGTTTTCCCCGATTTGGTATGATACTGAAATAGCACCGTTTAGTTCACTTCGAAAATTAGAAACACTTTCAAATGCATTGTCCAATTGGTTTCTTATATTTTCACTGTTATTATGTAATACAATATCAACCTTTCTACGTTTGCTAGGAGGCGAGGTCATTGTTGCTGTTGTCTAAGCAAATGTCCAATTTGCACTAAAGTTAATACACCACCAACAGTTGGTGTACCATCACTGATGTCTAAGCATACGTCCAATTTGCACTATTGTTAATACACCACCAGCAGTTGCTGTAACATCGGTTTACCATAAACCTATAATCTTTTAAAGTATATTCAAGCCATTGTGATAAATTACTGCCTGTAATCTCCAATGAACAATGAACAGCCTCAAAAGGAAATTCATCCTGAAGTTTACCAAGCAAATTGTTTCTATACACATTCAATTTTGTTACATCGTAACACGTCATGGAAAATTCTATTTTGAAAACTTCATCAAATGTATTGTATCCGAAGAAACAAATAAAATGTTCATCTTCACATAATTCTTTCAATAGATATCTTAGAACTGTTTCTGTCACCTCTCGCTGACTATCCTCTGATTTGCTAACATTGGTAACGTAGACTGAAAATGTTGAAATTCCACTCGAAGATGTCCATTTGTTAAAACAAGCTTCTTTCTCATTACGACTCACCTCGTTATCATCTTCTTCCTCTTCTTCCGGTTGTTGAAAGCATACACGATGATACTCTATTAGCGGGTGCGATCGATGTTCAGTTCCACTCAGGAAATTAACAGTTTTCCACTTCATTATGCTGGTTGTTTTATTAGTTTATTTAGATAATCTGAAAAATTAAACAAATTAAGAAATAATTAGCAACTAAATATATCAATCGTTATATCAATCAATACATAATATATAATCCAATACTCACCAAAACATGTCGATGTGAGCGGTTCTTCAACCCAAAATACACCGTCATCAGTTTGCCCTCGAGTACTGTTTCAAAATGACTTGATGTGAGCGGTTCTTCACCCCCAAATACACCAGCATCAGTGTGCCTCCCATTGAGTTTAGTTCATCGATCTCTGATGCGCTTAATTTCGAAAATACTGCTGGTAGAAATACACTTGTTACTTCATCTTCAATGTTAATGTCCACCACTATTTTTCTTCCAAACCTCGTCTGTACGGGGCGAATAATTTGCACCACATATGGTAAATCAATGACTAGTTCTGCTAGTTTCTTATTAGAATACTCAGTACAAGATGATAAGTTATTGAACTTCGTTAGAGCTTCCATCACACAATTTGTTCCTCGTCGTTGACTTTCTTTATTTCTTTCACACACACACTCTTCGCGCAAAAGTAGAAGTTAAACTCTTCCATGCACTCGTCCATTTATATATCCTTCACCCCCACCCACACTCCAGAAACCATATGCTGCAAACATTTCTTTTTTTCCACTATTGCTTAAAGAAGTCAAAGATTACATTCTTAGCCAATGACGTTAAAGGTCAACTCTGTCTCACGCGAACACAGCAGACAAGATCAATCACACTGCTGCACATGGTCAAACTTGCACGGGTGTCAAATGACGGTTAGCATCCTAAGCAAAAAAACAATAACAGCTGCACACCACATGTGTGGATTGTTGATAGTGGCACACATGCTCACACTCGCATGAGTGTCAGATGACGGTTAACATCCTAATAAACAACCACATGACGTCAACACCCATTAACTTTTTATCACCATCACATAAACAAGCCAAAAGGTCAACCTCTTCCCACGCTAACACGTGCACTGCACATGCTCGCTCCTGGACCACGTGCTCGCTCTAAGGACCCATGACGTCATCCCATGACGTCATCAGGATTACGCAATATTCAAAGTCTAGCGAATTATACTACTTCCGTATTGACTAATTCATTCATTCATTCATTCATTTGTTTATTTGCAATTGGGGGTGTCCCCCGGTGGAAAATTAGATATACATTACAAATAAATAATTGTACATAACAATTCACTAACAATTAAACTTGAGTATTTACACAAATAGTCAGTCTTTTCTTAAACACACCTATATGTTTGGGAAAAGGCTCTAAGACTGCGGCAGGTAGAGAATTCCAGTTATCAATGGCACGGTTTACGAAATAATATTAACCATAATTTGTTCGCTGTGGTCGGCCCTTAACTTTGAAAGCATGATCGCTCCTTCTCATGTAAGTAGGCTTTTCCATACGTTTCTAGGGGCGTGGTGGGTCAAGCTGTATGCCTATCACCAAGGCGGACCGGGTTCGAATCCCGGTCAATGCATCTGAGATTTTCGATGTGAAATGCCATGTCCTGTGGTTCGGATTCCACGTAAAACGGAGGTCCCGTGGCTTATGATCGCGAGATTAACGGTCACGTTAAACTACAAGCTTCCTTTTTCCATACGTTTGCTAAGCTCACCGCATGCTGGTTGATTTGTATACGTGTTGTACATAGCACAGAGTCTAGATTTCATCCTCCTAGCTTCAAGTGATTCCCACCCAAGTTTCTTTAACATACTGCTCCTGGGATTAAAGTCACTGAGCACAAATCTAACGGCCTTTCTTTGTACCATTTCCAACTCATTTATGAGCCCTACTTGATATGGATCCCAAACCGCCGAGGCGTATTACAGAATAGGTCTTACAAGTGACAAATATCCTAATTCTTTAGCAGAGGTACTACTTCCTTTTTATACCCTCATTACAAAGTGCAGGGATTTGTAAGCTTTAGAAACTACACATCCTATATGACTACTCCATTTCATATCATTCCTTACGTTAACGCCCAAATATTTGCAAGAATCTTCTTCTACAAGTATTTCCGAGCCAATATTATATTGAAAATCTTGCCTTCGCACTTTTCCTATTTTTATTAGACTACATTTTCTAGTGTTTATTTTCATTTTATTTTCAATCGCACACTTATAGACCAGGTTCAGGTCATTTTGAAGTACTGCATTGTCTTGTGAGTCATATATCTTTCGATATATTACACTATCATCCGCAAACAATCGACAGTCACTGCGAATCCCATTTGGTAAGTCATTTTTAAACGCCAAAAATAAGAAAGTTCCGATTACGCTGCCCTGAGGGATACCCGACGTTACGGTAATTTCATCCGAGAATCGGCCTTCAACTTTCACTTTCTGGGAACGACCCGTCAAAAATTCTTGGATCCAAAAATTTACTCTTCTATCAATCTTCGTCGAAGCTAATTTATGGAGTAGCATGTCATGCGGCACGACATCAAATGCCTTCGCAAAATCTATAACTACGGCGTCGACTGAAACTCCATCGTCTAACGATTCGCTGATATATTGAAAATGAGATAGCATCTGACTCTCGCATGAGTAACCTTTCCGAAATCCACGTTGCCTATCATTAAACCATGATAATGTTTCCCACTGTTCCCTCAAGTAGTCGCTAATGAGATGCCCCATCTGTTTACAAACGATGGACCTAAGACTAACCGGCCTGTAGTTGCCCAATTCAAGTCTGCTCCCTCCCTTAAATATTGGGACTTCCTTAGCTCTTTTCCAGTCATCCGGGATTTGCGCATTGTTTATGGACACATTAAACATTGTAACGTGTTTTTCGAGGGTATTTTACGCCACTGACATAAGTCAGTAGGAAGCCATTCAATGTTTATTTACGCGGCAACTTGTTAAGCCAAGATAAGTTTCATGTAACTTATTATTATTATTAAGGTATTTTTGGAGCGTTTTTTATAAGATTATAAGTATACAGATAGGTTTTCGATGTTATAGAAAACACTATCAAACGAATTATTACGAACAACATTATCGCGGAAAATTATATGATTACGGAATTTTACGGATTTTAGTCAGTTTGGGTGTATTGTGAGAGAGATGAGTCATTGAGAATTCAGCTACAGGTATATTCTTGTCGAGTAGCGCGACGAAAGCCGTGGGGCACTTCCAGTTGGCTGCATCAAGAAAAGGCAAAATGGCCTGGACCGGAAATCGACATCGTCGCGCTAAGTATATTTACCTTTATGTCGGGAGTATCGCGAGGTGGCTCAGCCAATCAGTGGAGACCGGGCGACTTGGAGACGGCTCCGGAGAGGGGATGCGAGGAGTGCATATATTGTTTGCGCGCCGAGAAGAAAGGACGATTATCATTGTAAAACTTGACAGATGTGGTTGCTTGTTTGGTTGGTTCCGGTGTGATCGGACCATAACTTTATCATTTTCTACTGCAATCTCCACAACTGACGCTGAAGATGGCGACGTCCAGAAGGCTGTTGGAAGCTCTCTTAAAGAACATCAAGTACGAGGGAAATGCTACGGCAATTTCCAATGGTAAGCGCGAATGACTCAGAACTACATAATCTCTCGCTTCAATGTTTCATATTCAAAATTTCAGTAACTTCTTAGCTTGGGAATAATAGTAAAATCAGTAATTCATCCGACTCCGTTTTCACGTAATACTCTAGTGGTAAATTCAAATCGTTACGCTCCAATTTAAATATCTTATTATTATTATTATTTTTAAAATTGCCACTACTTGTTTTTTATATAATAAATTGATTTCTTATACTATGCAATCTTTGCTTTCAGTAGGTAGCATTAGATGTAGACCAAATTCCTTCTCCTGATACAATTGTTATTTGGGTTAATGATCAAATCATACCACGATCTGAGTGTGAAGATTCTTAAAGGTGTTCTGCCTGAGCTAGGTGTTGTTAAATATAAATTTGGATTTCAACATAGCGTTGAGGTCCTGGCGCCCATCAATACAACATATCTTAGTCGAGTAAACATTACATTTATCACCTCAAACGTGGGACTTGTTGTGGGTTTTCCACACTCTCCCCAGAAAGACTGTTACATTTGCCGCCCAACTGTGGAGCTTCTTATATATGTATTTTAAAGTGCAAGGCAGGGCTAATGAAACTGTTACATTTGTGCGCTCAACGTGGAGCGAAAACTGTTTCATTTGAACGCTCAACGTGGGGCAACAGAAAGAGTTACAACATCACCACTGATTATCGTGCCACGGCCCTACCTCCTAGTTTATGTACTTCACTAACAATATTATCAGGACCGTTCGATATATTGTAACGTAATTTTTGTATTAGCTTTACAATTGCTGACTGGTTTATTTGGAGAAGTGGAGCCCCTGAATCACCGTTAAGGTCCAACACACAGCTATTGGATTTATTGAACACACTACCATAAAATACATTTAGTTCATTAGCAATGGCCTGTTTCTCAGTAATTAATTTACCGTCACCGGAAATTATCATCGACAAATTATTTGAATTTCCCTTTCTTCTCCTAACATAACTGTAAATTTTTTTCCACCCATCGTCTCCCGAACCAAGTAGACCTTGCATATAATTGTCATGAGCAGCCCTCTTTTTTAAGACGAGCTCTCTTGATAAGGACTTAAATTTCAACATATACATGTCACTATCATGACTTTTATTGTATAATTTCCTAATTTTCCGTTTAAGACTCCTGATTTCCCGTGTGTAATACTCAGGATCTGGGTTTTATTTTAGTAATTTAAATGGAACAAATTTATCAATGGCGCTATTTAAAATTTTCAAAAAGTTAGTCCACAGGATATTAATGTGATTTCCTTCCGATGCCCATCCTACAAATAGCTCATTCAAATACCCCTGAAATTTGACCTGATCCGCCCTGCGATACCGGAATATGATCTTATTTGCTACATCAGAGTCTAATTTTGTAATGTCACCGTATCTAATATTTAATTCAACCCCAGAATGGTCACTAATTCCTGGCACATTCAGACAGTTAATATACAGCTCTACAGGCCTTACGAGATAAACATCTAAGGTATTATTGCCTCTAGTTGGGAAGTCAACTACTTGGGAAAATCCCCCCTCCCTTACGAATTTGTTTGCAGCGCTCTGAGCTTGACCACAGCTAGTTGACTCACCAGGCCAGTCTACTTTGGGGAGGTTTAAATCTCCGGCAATTATTATGCTCTTTTTTGTAGCATTACCCGTACAAGTTTTATCATACAGTGTGTCGAGAAGCGAAAAGTTATCTTTCGGTGCTCTATACGCCTCTATCACCTGAAGGGGGAATTTATTCCCTTTATCCGAAATTTGTACACATAATATTTCATGATCCGTATCAGTCCACTTTATGAAACTAGCTATATTTTTGCGCACACAAATAAATAGCCCACCACCTCGCTTTCCCCGATCCCTTCTGTACATTTCGTAGGTCTCTTGAATTATTTCATTACTATTTATATCCTCATATAACCAAGATTCAGTAGCAATGACAATGTCCGGAGAATACGTCTCTACAAGATTCCAAAATTCAATTAATTTATTTCCTAAACTCTGACAATTAGCCTGCATTAATCTTAGAGTCTTACCTCCGCAGAAAATATCCCGAAGTAGCTCCTTCTGTTCCCGTCGGCTGGCAACCTCCTCACAATGGCCGGCACGAACCTATGACCCTGTCATGTAGGCTCCCTAGGTTGAAAGCGCCCCGTCGATTTATATGCAGCCCGTCTCGGGCGAAGTCACGGCCACCAATCGAGCAGTCAGCATCTACGTACACTAATCCCTGTTGTGCACAAACCCAGTCCATGCGGTCATTTACAGTCTTAACTCGCCTTAACGGAACATCTCCCCGCCGAACAATGCCACTCATTATAATTTTTGCATTTCTAAACTTGATTTTAGCTTTTCTGCCTAGTTCGTAGAGCTCCCCCATGATGTAATCAGCTGTAGCCCTCTTCTTCAAATCGTTCGTCCCAACATGGAGCAACAACACTTTACCTTTGTCACAGTCCTCTACATTTGCTTCTTCCACTTGTTGGGCAAGCTGGTCAATTTTAATCCCCGGATAACACCGCAATTTCGCACCTGATTTAGTCAAGATATTCGCACTCCATCGTATCATAGAATCACCCATTATGATAACGTCATCCTCAGTTTGCTCCTGCACGCCCTCTTCCACACTGATCCCAGTAGAAAGCCGTTCAGTCACATCCTTCACCGTTTCCTCTGATTCACGAAGCTTTGATCTAAGTTCCTGTATTATTTGATTCCTTTCTTTGATTTGCACCCTCAAACAGTCCGGCGTATCACATACTTTACAAAACCAATTCCCGACATCACAATCCTCCTTCTTGACCTTAATACAGCCGAAGTTAAACCATTTCTCACATAGTCCACACTGAACACCGTTCTTCAATGTTTTACTGCACGTCGAACACTTTAATGCTGCCACTGGATCATTTGCCTGATTCACATTTGGAGTAACAGGCCCTGGATTCACTTCCACTCCACCAATAACTAACAACGCAGCTATCACTAAGGCTATGAACCACAAGTTACTAGGTCCCGTACGCACACACAAACACCGGATATCCCGACTACCTTTCAAATACCACATTCCGATCCTCGCGCGATAACAATCCAGAGAACAACCCATTTCAGCACACCTGAGAACTCGGGAAAAACACGACCTTTCACTTTGACTGCCAACTGCCAATAATATGTGTTGGGTAATCCGCCTTGTCAGTACTGTGAAATGATGTTTAATAAAATATTTTAAACGTACATGGTTCGATATGACAATGATATCTTCATCAGCAATGATAGTTTAAAAGTTCAACATGTTAAAGTGAAATGGATATCCTTATAAAATTTAGATTTATAATAAAATAAAAAGTTCACATGAAAATTAAATTTAACACACTAGGAAAAAGTTGTTACTAAAAATGACGTTACGAATAATAGTCTACTGGTGAAATGTATAAATGAAAAATGTTTAGAAATCTACCTTACGAAACTGGCTAATTTGGATTAATAGCGTAGTAGTAGAAGACACCGCTTCCAGGTGGGTAATGAGGTGAGAAACGTAAATCTTTAATGACAATTTAGCCTTCTAGCCTGGATATACTGCCCCGCTTGTTATCTCACTCTTGCTGTTCACGGGGTGTCACAATGTACGGATTAGTTCTTGAAACCAACATCCAAGCATAGTATATGTGCCACTGAACCACTCAGAATATCACTGGCCTAATTCATACAATGCATGAAATTACTGAGATATTCTCTAATAATAATAATAATGCTATTGGTTTTACGTACCTTTTAACTACTGTGGCTTTTAGAGACGCCGGGGTGCTGAAATGTGGTCCCAAAGGGGATCTTTAACGTGCCAGTAAATCTAGTGACACGGCTCCCTCGCATTTGTGCACCCTCAAATGCTAGCTGACTGCGCCACGATACGAACCAGAAACTGAGATATTCTCTATTAAAATACATATCAATTAAACCCACTCGTTAAATAACGCACCACGGCCGTGCGGGCAGCTGAGGCAAGTCCGAAACATAGCAAAATTGTATGAACCATATATGGTACTGTTTTATCAATGGATTTTAATTGAGAGTATCCCATTCATTTCGCAATTGACACGAAACTTTGTAAGAGGGAAGAATCGAGGTACTAAACCCGCTGAGCTAAGGTTCATGTGATATTTTTCATGACAGCACATTTATGATGGGATGTAGAACCTTTGAACACACCCAGAAAGCTTCGAGAAGCTTAGAGCTCATACAATTCTCTTTGAAGTAGCGGAGAATCGCACTTTTGACTTTGGTGAAGTCTGCTAATTATTTATCTGAGGTCTTATTAATCAATTTTATCTTTCTACGAGACTCAGAATATTCCATTTCGTCATTCAGTATTATTGAAACATTTTGGAGAATGTTTTTTCACTTTAAGGTAAGGTAATATCATTGCAGATACGCAAACAGGAATGTAAGTAGTCGCTCAACGACTTAGTTTGACGACTTGCTTCCACGAGGAACGCAGTTCCTTGCACTACGTCTGGAGAATCCGCCCTGTGTTGGCGTGTATTTATATCCGTCGTGTTAGACGTGGCAAATATCCGCTGTTTAGCGTGGAAATCATTATCAGGTGCCATCGAGCTCAAATACACTACGAATCACTGTTGTTGATGTGCCGTGATCAACACGAATTGTATAGTGAATTATATTGCACTACGTCTGGAGAATTCGCCCTGTGTAGGCGTGTAATTATATCCGTCGTGTTTGACGTGGCAAACAGTCCGCTTTTCAGCGAGGAATCATTATCAGGTGCCATCGAGCACAAATTATACTACGAACCACTGTTGTCGATGTGCAGTGATCAACACGTACAGTAAAGTGGATTATTTGGCAAGTATTGTGAAATTTACGACATTTCTGTAGCACCACATTTTTACACCCACTTGTTTGTGGAGGGTCGAGAGCCTGGTGAGAAAATATACAGGTAAATGTGAAATTATTACTTTGAACAAGTGTGTTAATATAAGTACATTATATAGAAATTGCTACTATGAATTTATCTATAATAAAACGACGCCCATTTCACGGATGCCACGTGATAGAAATAGTAGCGTCTGTACACGTGTGGAACCGCAGAACAGTGCATGGCCATTTATCATTTACATCTGCAAAGTGTAGAGGCTGTGTTACCAGTTATATTTAAAGCCTGTGATATCTACGACGAATACTGTGATTTTCAAGTGATAATAATGAACTACTACATGTTTTATTCTACCGCCCACGTGGTCAACATTTTCAACACCATGTTCGAGGCCGAGACCATGGGCTAATACCATTATGGTATGAGGGAGATGTCTCGGATGGGACCAGCTTGATAATGGAACTTCTAGAACATCGAACGAGAAGGAAGGAACCGAGGATGCCTTTCCTAGGCCTGTCCAGTCCATTCACGAGGTCATCTACAGGGACAGACCGAACCCTGGTCTTTGGGAGAGCCCAGATGGAAGTTCTGATGAGGACGATGCCAATCCTGAAAGCCAGAGGTGCTTTTGTTCAACCCTTGTCGTTGGACAGAGAGCTAAGTGTGGGCTCCTTCATATCGTGAGTTTTGTACACCCTTCCTTGTTCTAGTTTCTGGTGGTATAGTTAGATTAGTGTAGTTTGTGAACCAACCGAACTTAGTGACAGCCATTTCAAAGGTAGGGAAAGTAATTAGTCTAATTAGATGTCATTTATTTGCAGTGATTGTGAGTCACCCTTGGGTTTGACATTTTGGTCAACCCTGGTGCAGCTTGATGGACGTCGTAGGACGCCAATTTCTATCTATTGCTAAACGTGACTGTAGTCATTTTGAGGCTACTTTGTTTAACCCTATCTGGGGTGATTTTTGAAGTCTTTGCAGACACTAGTTATGGCAATCTGATGCCATAGTTATATTTCTTTAACTGCACTTATTGCAGCCAGTCTATGTTACACCCCTGACTTCGTTAGAGTAGTCGTATCATTTGGGTAATCGACTGTAATTACCAGTTTTGTAACTGCATTATATTTCATTTGAGATGAGCTCAGAAGCCATCCAGGTCAAGTGTAGACCTTATGAGTAATAGGGATGTTTCGTTGTTGTCTAGCATCGAACTCAGTTCCCATCGTATCATTAAGCAGATCCAGCAGAGTGGTATTTGCGCCACAATTATTATTTTGTTAGTGTCATGTGTGATGACACGTGTTTGTTTGATGTTTGATACAAGCAACTACTGAAGAGTATATTATCTTAGATAGCAGAGAGCTTCAGCAATGAGTGACAATGCTACCTTTTAAACGTCTTTGATGTGAAAGACAGAGTTACATGATTGTATTCAGATTTATAGCGTGCTTTTTATGCACATATTCTTCGAGGTTTATAACCTATGGTAATGGTATTATTATGAGGCCAGTTTTACAGTTATTATCTTGCTTAAATTACCGGCCTAGTTAGTGTGTTGTGTCATTCAGCGCAGGAATCTTGTAGCCTGCGGCGACACGAACAGGTTTGTGACCCAGCGCCCGTGTGAGAGCGCATGCTTCTAAGTGAGACGGACTGATATTAACATAGGACAGAATGCTTTTAGCATTCACTTTCCCTTTCATTGCAGTTATAGCTTATGGAACCCAGTGTCCATTCTTGTATCTGATCATATGTTCTGTAGATTGACATTTGTTAGCTAAACGCTGTTGCGTGTACCGTTGTTTTGATGAGTACAGTTATGTCAGGTTTCTATAGTACGTTGTAGGCTAGCCCCGCTAGGGAGGTTTTTCATGTATGAAGGTATTTTTGTGTACCATGTCCGGGATGTTCCCGTGGACCCGATATTTAGGGAGGGTAACTGATTGTGTCCAGGCCCATCCCAGAGTTATTGAACGCGAGCTGTGCGCCGCTGGTAACTTGTGTTATTGTGTGTCCGAGTTGTTATTGCTCGTTGATTGTATTCCGACTTTTGAGTCGAGGCTTTTTGGCAGAGATGATCTCAGGGGAGACGCTCCGTGCCCAGGCTTGTCAGTATTATTCGCCATAAACCAACGATAACCTAAACCGACATCTTAATAATAAAACGCATAATTTTGATAAACAAAAGCTAACTAACGAATCCTTTCTGCTTAACCTTGTTCATTTGCATTTGGAACCTGCTGACATAGCCGTGCTTATGAAGGTATTTCCTGGAGGAAATGACTTTAGACCAGCTGACACTTTTTGTTGTGACTGAAGCTTGCTCGAACCCTGAGTTCGTAGCTGGTGGAGTGCAGGCCATACGATGTTAGACGTAGTCTTTACTACGCAGTTGTCACCGTAACTACACACATTAGATGACTATGGCTTACAAAGAGTAAACCAAGGTGTAGGCAGGCATTGGAATAAAACTGTGGTCTCTTATCATTTATTTAATGATGTAAAAGTGTATGAATCCTCTATGTTACCCTTTTGTGTGATAACTAGCTCCTACTTATAAGAATGTTTTAAATGTTTTTTTATATGGCTGGTCACTTAGCTTTGAATGTAATTGTTTGATATTACGGACGTCACCGCCGTAAATTTTGTTATTAATTGATAGGACTTAGCTAGATGAATTAACGTCAAATGTAAATGTGGAGATGGTATCATCCTAACTTAGATTTGTTTTGCTACCCTGTTAAATGTAAATTCCAATATTAGCTTGATCTTGTAACTTGACCTAGGGATTTTTGTCGTACCATTTTGCTAGTGTTGCTGTTGTTGCTTTATTATTGTGAGACAGATCTTTCGCGAGGGTTTACTGTAACTTCTCAGGTAGGGACCTGCTCTTTATTTTTGATTATTTATTAGCTTGCGGATTAGCCGATAGAAACCCTCCGAGCTAGGCTAGGGGTTCGTAAAGTTTACAATAAATTTTCACGGTGTTTTACATAAGTCTGGATGTTTCTTTTCTCAGTCTAGCTTTTAAGGTGAACCTTTCCTTAGGCAGTCTATGACCTTCGTCTCCATGTACCACGATCCCCGTGGACTACAGTTTCTCGTGCCGCTTTGGCCTATTAGGAAGTTCACCTGATCCTCCTGGCAGTTAGGTCCGACGGATGAGATGTTAGGGAAGTCATTGCGGTTGTTGGCTATCCTGGCAGCTCCTCTGACGGGCTCAGTACCTCACTTGCATTAGTGAAGAGACTATCTTGCTGAATATAGCACGCAGCCACCATATTGAATATAATAAGGCATTAATATCGACAATCCACCATTTATTACAGTTACAATCACGAAAAGTTGGTAAATGATAAGTCTCAAATGAAAGACTTTATCTACGGGAGGCGCAATATAAACGATTCCATACATTTAAGATGGTGGATGGGCGTACGTTTCTAATGATTCGATCTACTTCTCTGGATACAAAAGCGGAATTGCAACGAATCACAGTAAATGGGGAGTCTTAGGTAGGATACAATATTTACTGCTCATCACAAGAACATTAAATTGTTGTTGTTGTTTGAGTCCTCAGTCTTTTGATTGGTTTGATGCAGCACTCCATGCCTATCTGTCCTGAGCTAATCGTTTCATCTCTACATAGCTACCACACACTACATCCGAGGCAATCTGTTTAACATATTCTATCCTTGGTCTACCCCTACAGTTCTTGTCCTCAACCCTTCCTTCCATAACTAAGCTTGCTATTCTTGGGTGTCTTAGTATGTGTCCTACCAACCTATCTCTTCTCTTCATTAGCAGTCGCCAGAAACATCTCTCCTCTCCCACTAGTCTCAATACCTGATCGTTTGTAACTCTATCTACCCATCTGATCTTCATCATTATCCTGTAACACCACATTTCAAACGCTTCAATTCTCCTCTTTTCTACTGCACCAATAGTCTAAGTTTCACTTCCATAGAGTGCCACGCTCCAGACAAAGGCCTTCAAAAATGACTTCCTAATACCTAAATCTATATTCGATGTCAACAGATTCCTTTTCTGTAGAAATGCTTTCCTTGCCTGAGCTAATCTACTTTTTATATCCTCTTTGCTTCGTCCATCACTGGTTACTTTGCTTCCTAAGTAACATAAGTTTCCTACTTCCTTTAGTTTCTACCCTACCAATTTGATGTCCATAGAGGTTTCTGATTTATTGCGGCTGCATTCCAATATTTTTGTTTACATTTATTAATTTTCATCATGAATTCTTTCCTGAAGGCGGAGTCCATACCATCCAAAAACTCATTCAAATCCTCAGGCGTGTCGGTCAAGATGACTATGTCATCGGCAAATCTCACAGTTGAAATTATTTCTGCTTGAATCTTCACTCCCACTTTACATTTTACTCCAATTTCCTTCATTGCGTGTTCAATGTAAAGATTGAAAAGTATGGGTGATAAGTTGCAGCCTTGCCTTACACCTTTCTGAATACCAGGTTCTCTCTCATGTCCTTCAGCTCGAATGACTGCTGTCTAGTTTCTGTATAGATTGTAGATCACCCTCCTATCCCTGTACTTTATTCACGTTTTCAAAATATCAAACAATTTAGTCCAATCAACGTTATCAAAAGCCTTTTCTAAGTCTACAAATGCCATAAACGTTATCTTATCTTTCCTTATTCTACCTTCCAAAATCAGCCTAAGACTCAGTACAGCTTCCCTTGTTCCTACATTTCTACTGAAACCAAACTGGTCTTCATCCAACTCCGTTTCTATCTGGCTTTCTATCCTCTTGTAAATTATTTTAGACAGGATCTTTGAAGCATGCATGAGTAATCAAGCTGATTGTACGATAATCTTCACATCTGTCAGATCCTACTTTCTTCGGTATAGGGATGAAAACATTCTTCTTGAAATCAGAGGGTACCTCACCTGTCTCATAAATCCTACACACCAAGTTATATAACCTGACTAGACCTTCATCTCCTATGCAGCGTAGCAACGCAATCAGTATTATCATCTATGCCTGGTGCTTTGTTCCTGCCTAAGCCTTCCAATGCTCTGTCAAATTCTGATCTCAATATTAAATCTCCTTTCGCATCCTCATCAATTTCCTCCTCCCTTTCCATTAGATGAATCTCAATCTCCTTTCCCTTATACAAACACTCTATGTAAGCTTTCCATCTCGCAACCTTTTCTTCCCTATCTGTTAGATAAGGAGAAAGTAGGCTATATGTACGTTACTCATCATCTTGCTTTTATTATTAATAGTATTTGTATTATTATTATTGAGACAGTGTTGTTCATAACATAAGTTTTTACGGTCAAGTATACTAGACAATTTTCCTAGGACGATGTTTTTCTCTATTCTATATTATGAAACGAAACCCAGGACGTCAATTAAGGGAGCAGTATTGGAGTGTTGGACGGGAAGGCAGATATAATCACGAACAATATTGCCTGTGTACGGGAGCAGACACTCTTCTTTGTGACACAATATAGAATCCCCTCAGTGCGGCCGCTGAATGGATTCACAGGTATTCATTTGACTCTTCTACCTGTGTTCCATGAACTACTACGGGAGAATGAGGATAAACCCCAGTTGAATTTGTATTCCATTACTGTCTGTGTCTGTTGCGCATCTATCCAAGTGAAACCAATCCATGGTGATTGGCTGTTGTTGTTATTGTTTAATTTAGGGATTCATAACCCTTCTATTTGAGACTGTCCCTGTTGCTATGTCTTATTAACATAAAGATAATCAATTCCTATGTACAACTTTAGTTGTGTTGGTGATGCTTGCTTGCACTATGTTTATGTACAATATATTTGTGACAAGCAGCCTGTGACTTCCTGTCAAGGTGTATGCTCTGATTTTGTTGGAGTGTGTCAAAATACATCTAGTATTCAAATATCAATCAGTGTGCCATTTAACTAACTAACGGTTTCGCCTTTCAGCGTCCTGTCTAATCTGCAAACCTCTGTTTCTGGATTAGTTACCTCCATGTTCCCCTATTAGCAGTTAGCACTGCGGCCTCCTCTGCTTCAACACCTCTCACTTTGAAGTCATTTAAAACAATTCTAACCCTCACCTCCTAGATCTACCTCTGCTTCTCTTACCATCTAGAGCCGAACTCATTAACCTCTTAGGTAATCTCTCCTCCCCCATTCTCTTCACATGACCCCACCATCTGAGTCAGCTCATTCGAACAGCATCATCTAGCGTGTTCATTTCTAACTTAGCGTTTATCTCTTCATTACGAGAACCTTCTTGTCATTGCTCTCATCTATTTGTCCCACCAATCGTTCGTGCTACCCTCATATCAGTTACCTCCAGCTTATGTATCAGTTATCCGGAATCTACTCAGCTCTCACTTCCGTACAGCAAGGTCACCCTAATAGGCAACAAATTTAATCTGCTCAGAAGTTTTCACTTTATAGTTGAGTGGTTGTTGGCCCTGGTCTTGGCAGCCTCACTCTGGGAAAAGCTCGCTCATTTTCATTATTGGCACTGCATATTGCGTTATGGAACTGGAGTAATTATATTGTTGTTAATGTATCTCAACGGTGAGATTTGCTGATGACATCGTCATCTTAGCCGACACACCAGAGGATTTGAATGAGGTAATAAACGGTATGGATTCTGCCTTGAGGAAAGTTTTCATGAGGAAAATTAAAAAAATGTAAAACAAAAATATTGGAATGCAGCCTAAAGTAATCAGAAACCTCTATGGACGTCAAATTGGCAGGTGAATAGATAAAGGAATTAGAAGACTTCTGTTACTTAGGAAGCAAAATAACCAGTGATGGACGAAGCAAAGAGGATACAAAAATTAGTTGGCACAGGCAAAGAGAGCATTTCTCTAGAAATGTAAAGTGTTGACATCGAATATATATTTTTAAAAGCCTTTGTCTGGAGCGTGGCACTAATAATAACCCCTGGCACTACAGCCCATGAAGGGCCTAGGCCTGCCAAGCGATCGCTGCCCAGCCATTTGGCCTGGAGGTATTGGGGTGACGCGTAGTCAGCGCATTCGGTCCCCTCGGGCGTTAATCTTGGTTTTCGAGACTGGGGTGCTGCCTCACTGTCAGACAGCTACTCAATTGTCCTCATGAGGCTGAGTGCACCCGGTTCCAGCCCTCACGTCAGTTTCTAATATCCCAGACTGAGCCGGGAATTGAACCCGGGACCTCCGGTTGAGATACAAGGTGCTACCCCAACATCACGGGGCCGGCGAAGCGTGGCACTATATGGAAGTGAAACTTAGGATGTTGGAGCAGCAGAAAAGAGCAAAATTGAAGCGATTGAAATGTGGTGATACAGGAGAATGATGAAGATCAGATGGGTAGATAGGGTTACAAATGAAGAAATAATAAGACGAGCGGGAGAGGAAAGATGTTTCTGGCGACTGATAATGAGGAGAAGAGCTATGTTGGTAGGACACATACTAAGACACTCAGGAATAGCAAACCTAGTTATGGAAGGAAGGATCAAGGATAAGAACTGTAAGGGTAGACCAAGGTTAGAATATGTTAAACAAATTGCCTCGGAAGTAGGGTGTGGTAGCCATGTCGAGGTGAAACGATTAGCTCAGGACATGGAGGCATGGAATACTGCATCAAATAAGTCAAAACACTGAAGACTCTAAAAACAACAACAATTAATTCAGGAGCTTTGCGACATCGCCGTAATTTATCCCCGTCTACCTGGGTGTGTGTGTATGGAATTAACCTATACGTAGAGATAGAAACTGGAAGTGTACTTATTGATCATGAAATTAAAGTAAATACCAAACGGAATTGATTATTTTTTACTAAAACTGTTTTACACCTGCTAATACTCAATATGCTCTAAATCTTTATTGTAACATGTTTTCAAGAAGGTTCTGTTGAACCTTCTTCAGCGTATGTGCTTATGTATTATTTACGAAAACGTGACATTAATGACAATATAAACCGACAAAAACTATTACGAAATGGACGTCCTTACAATATTCATTCATTTTGGAAACCATTATTCGTATTAAAAACAAAAAGCAAAAGTCAAAAAATTATAATTCAATATTTACAATCTACATTAAGATACGGTAAACGAAATAAACTCGCAATTTTCGAACCAAATGACGTTGACAAGTTAATAAAAGCATCAAGATCAATCATATAGTAATAAAGTTAACAGAAGACATCCAATAGGGCAAGGAGTTTTGCAGCTGAACAAAGTTACAAAAACATCATTCACAAGAACCTCGTTTATCCGGATTAAGTGGGCCGTAACTGATCCACATTATCGAAAATCTGGATAATTCGAAAAAAGAAACAATTACATGTTATATAATCTATTAGCATACTGTAGGTTGTAATACCTTTTCTCAATTGTACAAAAAATATAAGAACACTTTTCGTACATTTACGACTCTGTTTTAAGCACTAAA
The DNA here is from genome assembly GCA_946902985.2 of Meconema thalassinum. Lineage (NCBI taxonomy): Eukaryota > Metazoa > Arthropoda > Insecta > Orthoptera > Tettigoniidae > Meconema > Meconema thalassinum. The sequence continues at coordinate 128,790,748 of OX336391.1, read as the reverse complement.
TTAATGTGTGAGATTCTTCTGTTTTACATTTGTATAGCGTTTGCGTGCAGCGCGATCACGAAGACGTTTTATTAACATCAGTTCTCAATTCCAGGCAAATGCTGGGACGGTACTTTTGATAGACCGTGGCCGAATTACTTCCAATGCCTGTCCTTAACTATCCTTGGCCTCATAAAAGAAATAATGTACAGTAAAAATAATTATTTATTATTTTCGATCCGGATAAACCGGAGATCTGGTTTACTGCGGGCCGGATAAACGAGGTTCTTCTGTACATATGATCCAAAATTATAGAGACGACTTTAAGAAGTCTGGGCGGCTTCAAATTGTATAATACCTCCATAAGGCCCATTTCACTTGAGAATTCTAGAAATTAAAACAAAAAACCTTTGTATACATTGAATTATAACTTAAGACCTTTGCTTTTTGTTTTTAATACAAACAACGTTTTACATAATTAATGAATATTGTAAGGACGTCCATTTCGTAATACTGTTTGTTTGTTTGTATGATTATTAATGTCACTTTTTCGTAAATAATACATAAGCACATAAGCTGAAGAAAGTCCCAATGTAGGACCGAAAATATGTTCCAATAAAGATTTAGACCCTATTGAGTATTAGCAGGTGTAAAATGGTTTTAGTAAGATAACGAAGTTAATACGTCTACCGCGAATTATGCAAATATGGTTAATGTTAATACCATCTGGTATTTAATGTAATTGATAACCCGTGTTATTGTGGTGTCTGTATTAGTGTGTGTATTTGTAATTCAGATGAGGATTGAGAAGGAGCTGCCCATGGCCATACGTTAGGATCCATCACGACATTTGCCTGGAGTAGAAGTGGGAAACCATGTAAACCACTTCCAGGATGGCTAAGGTTGCTTCACGAGGCTAAGTGTACCCCGTTTCAGCCCTAATACCAGAATTAAATTATAAGAGATACCTTGACAAAGTTATGAATCTACTGATACTGGTTTCAGACATAAAAGCACCGTCAAATGCCAACCGACTGTGGTGAGATTCTATCTCAAAATCTCAGTAGGAGGGACCATTTTTTACTACACCACACAGTCGGACGCTGATGAATACTTCCTGTTTGTTATCAATAGGCTTTGCTAAAATAAAAGAGAAAATTTATAAATAAATGGCTGAATAAACAAATGAATGATATGCTAATGAATTACTTTAAGAAGCCAGTGAAATATATTAACTTTGAGATATTGATGAGTTCTATGTCTTTTATTGTAAACTTACCATAAAATGAGACTAAGGGTATAGCTGCAGTAAATCACCTGTCGTGAGGTTTCCTTCCCATATTTTATCACTTTCTGCAACCAGTAAGTGACAGCTCGCTCATGCCATGAAACTATGAAAATATAGGGTCTTCAATCTCTATTTCCCTTTATAGATTGTCCGTCCCATATATCGCTCTGTCTTACGGTCTAACTGCGAGTGAAACAATCTAAATCAAACACATCGACTGGTGTGGGGGGAGAGGTCACACCAACATATACCTCCAGCCCACGAGACACGTTCCAGAAGTAACCCAGACATTGATTGTGGTTTGAAACTATTATTCTTTCTTTCTTCCTTTCTTTCTTCGAATGAGCTAACTATGGACTACGCAGGTTAACCAAAATGGTTTTCAACTTGATGAGATGGGATTGATTTCACATTCTTAAGAGTCTTCTTCCTAGCCCATATCTCCTTCATTTTCTGATTTTGTAGTTGTTTAGCTGCTTCTGACCTCTTCGGTCTCTGCCCTTTCTTTAGTTTAATCTGTGGGTCATCTTTTAACATTTCCCGGAAAGCTTGTCTGCCTTGTATAACGGATTGAGAGATGTTAAAAGGTTTGCAGATCTTGTATGACTTACTGGTACCGCAGTGATGTCGTTTTCTTGCAGGAGCTGGCTCTGTGGATTACACTGGTCAATCTTGACTCGTTCATTCTCTTAATGTGTCCGTAGAATTGGAGGCGTCTCTTCCTGATTATGTCCATTAGATCAGTGTTTCCCAAACCTTTTTGTGTGTGTACCACTTTAAGAGATGAGAATCTCTCGCATACCACCTAATGGTTTGGAGATATAGTGATTAAACCCCCCCCCCCACTACCACCACTATGTAGCAGTCCAAAAGATGGATTCTAAATTGTGTTTGTTAGAGTTGGAGTTTCATGTTGGAGTTCAAGTTCAAATAATAAAAAGTGTGTCCAGTTGTTTTACAATAAGTATTCAATTCAAATATTCAGAAACGACATTGTATCATATTAATACAAAAAACTCTGAATAATTAAACATAGAAACCAAAGTTCAACTAACAACTCCAATGTGAAGGGTGAGATTGAAGATTAGAAACCATTTTAGGAATGTCTGGTTTAAGATTGCTGAGTCTCAAACGAAGATCGTTTTCCACTGCAAGGAGTTTATTCCGGTATTTATTCTTGGGATAAACAATTGAAGAAAATGCAGTCTCACACAAGTACTGTACCCGAAAATCCGGAAAGGATCCTGTTGGATTATCCATTGCCCTAGCTGGATTGCCTATTTCTAACAGCACCGGCAAATACTACATTAGAAATCGCTTTCAACATGGCCTTTTGGATTTACATACAGCAGTTACAAGAATATTGTGGATCAACAACCAACTACACGGGGCACTTACCTTTACTTACTTTCTCGGGGACTGGGAATTCAGCTTCGCCTACAATACATCCACAATACTCTTCTCCTTATATTTAAAATTAATCACACTCCAACAGCAACGGATAACAAACTGAATAAAATTTATTAACAATAGTGTAAACTAATCTAGTATAAACAAAATAACAATAAACTAATTTAACAATAGAAATTAAAATAAAAACGCGCAATCATTCACACTTCCTTTCAACTCTACATCTTACTACAATGCTGTATTAAAAATTATGAGCATAAAATCTTGGCTTGTTTTAGGCCTACACAGCGTAAAAATAAAACCGCTTAATGAAGGCTCTTACATTCGTGGCATTCCAGACACCTGATTTCATTCACTAGCTTGCGTTTGTAGAACGCACGTGCAGTGGCCTTGTTTCATCAATGAAATACTAACACCACGCCCCACTCGGAACTAGTTATACAATTTATAGAAGGCGATGAGTGTCCACCTGTTTATGTTATGTCACTCCGTTCTCCAACCTTAACGGTGAATCATTCTAGCCCGCCCACATTGAGACTGCTCGTGTGTGTGCATTTATAAAAACACGTATAAATGAACATTTAGATCTTACAAAAGTTCACATAACTACTCTGTTTCTTAAAAAATCATCCTGAATTTTTTATACACTCTTTCATTCTCACCCCGAAATTGTTCATGACCAATTCGGATCCACATTTACTCTTATCAGTGAACAATCATTCATACCAAAACATCCGCTCATAAAACACACGCTATTTCTAAACAATTGATTAATAAATCCTACTAAATTATTTAACTAATTAAATCATTTTCAAAGAATTATTTACATATAATAAGTTCATGATAATATACATAATTTAGTGTTGCTAACACGTTACTTTCGATATTCTGTCTTCTCGGTTACAATGCAATTCTTAACTAACTATATACACTGGTTTTTCACATAACCATCCTCTAACGTTCCATAGTTTTGATATACTGTTTACACATCGTCTTATATAGGTTTCATTACACTGTCGGTATAATACAGACGACTAATTAAAGTTAACTGTACGTAATTACATAACTTCGGGTTTAATAAAGTATAAATATAGTATTTTAGACATGAGTAGACAATCGTTCTCAAGTTTTATTTCCGCTGAAACCCTCCTGTTAACACAGCTAAATCGTTGCTTCACAAGAACTGGACTACTTGTATACAACGGCTGTTATCATGATCTATGCCTTCTTATCAAAGAACAACAATACTTTGACTTCCCTTAAAATGCGGAACTCCCTCGCATGAGCACTCTTCATAGTTCTACAAATCCTCATATAACAGTACTGTATATATGCCATAAACAATTATCATCCACTATGTTAAACAATAACCAAAAAGGATTACTTGTTATTAACATATCTTCTGAGGGCAATTCTCTCAAATAATGGCATGACCCTCAGTATCATTCCACAAGACTACTGGACTACAATTATACATGCTTAAGTTCTTCAAACGAAACTTCCAATTGTAACGAACAATATTAGACAGTCGTGATTAACCTCCTAAAGTTTACTCCACAACAAGATAATTAACTGTTAACTCGTCTGTCGCAGATACATGTAATAAAAACAAGATGTTCAGTAAAGAACATATAGCCTACTTTCTCCTAAATGCATGGGTATTGTTATAACTCTTTGTCCTTTTCAAGGAGTATAATTGAATGTTGGTTGTAGTTGCTTGTTGAAATACAACGTGCTATAGGGATATTAAACATGAATATGAGGTGCCCTTTGCTAGTGCTACCTCTGTAAAAATGTCATTCAATTTGGTTTCACCGTGTTTGAATTGATATGGGGAATGGATTTCCACACATACATGGCCGCTATTTTCAAACTATTGGGCTGATGACCTTGTAGTCAGTCATAAGATACTTTCCACAAAAAGGGGTGTTGTTGCAAAATCTGGTAGAGATCAAATTATTAGGATGGTTGTAATTTGATTTTAAGCTTCTAACATTTGGTTGGCCGTCATTCCGTTTCCGTCAAGATGGCGGCGATATAAAACATGACACTGAGGTTCCCTTTGCTAGTGCTACCTCTGTACCAAATGTCGTTCAATTCGGTTTCACCGTGTTTGAATTGATAGGGGGAATCTATTTGCACGCATACTTGGCCACCATCTGCAAAATATTGGGCTGATGATCTTGCAGTTTGGTCGGAATATGCTTCCCACATAATGATATGCTGTTGCAAAATTTGGTAGAGACTATATTATTAGGTTGGTCGTAATTACATTTTAGCTTTTAACATTTGGGTGGCCGCGATTACGTTTCCGTCAAGATGGCGGTGATATAAAACATGACACTGAGGTGCCCTTTGCTAGTGCTACCTCTGTGCCAAATTTCGTTCGATTCGGTTTCACCGTGTTCGAATTGATAGGAGGAATAAATTTTCACATAAAGATGGCTGCCATCCGCACAATATTAGGCTAATGATCTATTAGTTTGGTCAAAGGTTGCTTCCTCCGTAAAGGTATGTTGTTGCAAAATTTGTTAGAGCTCGGATGATTAGGTTAATCGTAATTTAATAAGAATTTAATTTGAAGCTATGACACAATGTCAGAATACTTGGTTTAAAATAAATGATTAAAAATTCGAGAGTCGAAACGACTAGTCTTCTATGAGGCAATATAATTCCTCAAACAAAATTTTTAATGTCAGTTCCACAACTGACCCGTACAATGAAATTGAAAAATAGATGAAAGGCAATCAACTCCTAAATAATCTTGAAGCATAAAAATCTCAACACGCATCTGAAGTGTAAAATACATGAAAACAGTGAAATACATGAAATGTGAAAATATAGAAATATGGAATAAGATCGTTGGCTCAGGATGTCACTAATCAAGCTCTATACTACAAATGAGATACACTGCTACCTTATTTGGATGAAAACTGAAGATCAATGTAAGTATTCCCAGAATACTTTAGATGTTTCCTCAGTACAAGACACTGAGATGGATCTGCATTCGAACCTCGGATCTGCGACCTCAGAGATAGGAAACGTCCCTCTCTGGATATCACCAACATTCGCCTGGGCTCGAACGACATCCTTCTGGCAAATTCTTCCGTGTTGCTGGGCTACCCACCCTAGCATCTTGACAAATCTCTTCTGTAGAATCTTCATTCTCCGTCGTAAATGTGTATCAGCCTCATCATTGGAATAATTTATAGAAATATTCATATAAATGGTGAATGAAATATTTCCATTGCCAATGATGTTATATTAGTGTTCGTAGATTGACGAAAATGTACAAGATGGACATTACACTAAGTCTGTATTCAAGAATACGTCGTCTAACGAAGCTACATCGTTGTATCTTAACTCCTGCTATCGAATATGTCTCTGGCGCATGACTATTTAGTTCATCATATCAACAATGTTACTTATGTTGAATGAAAATACTTGAAGAATAATAATAGTCATTCTGTTAAAGTTTATGTGTTGCGCCAATATTAAAAGTTCTCCGCTACTCTTCACTTGAACTGCGTTCGTCAACTTCACGTTGCAATTTAAAATGATATTCAGCTTTATTTCCAACACATTTGAAAATCTGACTTAACAGGCTTATATTGTCGAAACGGTGAGTTTTAAAACGCTTAAATTTTCGCAGAATGTAGTATGCGACCTGTTCTTTATATATATTCGCTTATTTAAATTCAGATCTCAATGATATGAGACATATAATCAATTCAATGTTCCTCGCAACTTCACATAGAATGGAAGTGCTGTGATCTCCTACGTTCCACCTAGCTATCGTCGCTTCTCCGCAAGTCGACAGTCGTCGTACTCGGACTTAGCCTTGGGATCTCCGTTAACCCAGTATAAACACTTCCTCACTCTTCAAAGACTGCTGGAATAAGAACATCGATCCTTGGATCTCCCCCTCCAAGTCGAAATTTTGGCGGCCATATCAAACTCCCACAATAATTTTAGCGCGTAGATTACTAATGCTTATTACTGCGTAGATTAACCGATCGTCGGTTTCTGAAGCATCAGACATAATTTCTTTTAATATTATCTTCATTACCAAATAAGAAAATCTTCTTCTAAGGGCCTAAATGCATAATTTCATCATATTATGTAATTTAAGTTGATCCCGTCTTCAATAAGACCTCTTCTCATTGGCTCTGGGCTGGGATCCAATAGCATAATTTATAACAATATTTATAATATCAATTTCCAGACACGCTGTTGCTATGCTAATTATAGCCTTCTAGAAGCGTCCATTAAGCAATATATCACGTGATCGGTCTCTCCCACAGTCTCGAGCTAGTAACACTACCCTCATGTGTCACACTTCCAGAAATTATATTTGCTGGTTACATTTTATCATGGGGACGGAAAATACTCTGATTTTGTCCCAAAATAATTCAATTTATGGGGGGCAGTACGAAGTAGTGAAAGGCAGTAAAAATCTAACTGCTTTGTCAGCTATGTCTGCATATCTGCACGCCTCTCAACCCTAAAGTTCACAAGAACCATTTTTGAAAAAGTTTGCCAATGTCTGAATCACAATTCAATTCATAATACTGCTGCTTATCTTTGGCCTTAGAGTCCTCCAGCAAATTATCAATGTTTTTATATTTTTATATTTTTCGTAACATATCTATTTGTTTATATTTTTCGTAACATCACCGTGTACCACTGCAGCAGTACGAGCGTACCATCAGTGGTACGCGTACCACAGTTTGGGAAACGCTGCTGATTAGATCATCGTTGGTCCTGTGATACCTTTCTCCATTTATGATCCTTGGGCCCAAGTTCTTCCTCAAGATAATTATTTCCTTATTATTATAATAATAATGATTATTGTTTATATTTTACGGCCACTAAAGACTACGTTAATCAACTGTAAAACATTCATAGAAAGTATATGTAATTAAAATGAATAAGTCAATAACAGTTGCTGTGCGCCGAGCCATATAAGTTGTGATATTGACTTATTTTTCCTGACATATTAAACTTCGTCAGTAAGGAATTGGACAGACATGGTTATATTCATGTCTTTTCTTACAATAATAGTATCATTTTGCACCACAGTAACGTAGTATTTCTACCAAGATATTCGTGTACTAATCTATTGTACTCTCGGCTCTCTTTTGTGGCTGTGAGTCGTGGACAACCTAATAATAATAATTCTTTAGAAATTCCACCAATGGTGCCTTAGACATATCTTGAAAGTCACTGGATGACGCCGGTATTACGAGCACATAAGCTATGCTAGCCCAACACCAACTCCGATGGGTGGGTCACGTGATCCGCATGCCAAACCATCGCATTCCAAAACATGTACTATACTGTGAACTTCGTGGGGGCGTTCGTCGCCATGGAGGTCAGAGAAAGAAGTATACACATTGCCTCAAATCCTCCCTGAAGAAATGTAACATCAATGATGGTAACTGGGATACGCACGCGATGGATCGTCCAACATGGAGAAGCACTATTCATCAAGAGATTGCTGTATTGGAAGAGCAGAGGCGTAGCACTGCAGTAGAACTGCGCACGAGGAGAAAACAGCGAGCTCTTGAGGCGGAATGGTCATTTGCCATGTGGCTGCTCAATATACAGTATGTGTGTCATCACTGCAGTAGAGTGTGTAGCTCACGGATTGGACTGATCAGTCACCTGAGGAGGCATCAGTAGGAAGACTAATTCATACTTGCTCGCGAGTGATTGACAATAATATAATAGCCTATAATATCATTTCGACTTGTCCATCTTCTTTTCAGCTTGGCTTCTTAGTGAAAGCCCATGAAGTTATAGATCTGCTGCCGGTACTTTCTTCTACATTATTAGCGATGTCTTCGCGCTTCATACCCGTATCCTCGTCACAACTCAGTGGAGTGGTTATCGTCAGCGTTTGGGTGTTTAGAACGAGCAACTAGGAAATGCTCTTTACGATTGAACACCCACCAGTATTGCGCCAGTATGGAGGACCGCCCACCAGATCGATAAAACACTCCCTTCATGGTAATCTATCAACTATGCAATTATCATGATCAATGTAAACATTCAATTGTTTTAAATCCCATTATTCTGTTCACGAGTCATGTAACTTGATACCGTACTGAAAATTTCATAAATAACTTAAATAATCTAAGCTAAAAGATAGTACAGCAGGAGGGAATAATTTTGCGACAGCAAAAACACAACGAGTATCCAGATGTAATAACTACCAGTATTAAGAACTTTTATTGTCAACCGATTGTTTAGGTTAAGTTTTGTTTCTTCATTTCTTTTGTTGTATTAAACCGTCCTCTGAATGGAAAGAGCTGCATAAAGAGAATTTATATCCTCAGTGGCCTGTATAGGAGAAACAATAAATTCAAATTCAAAATTAAATTCATGTACAATGCCCATCCTGGGAGCAAGACCCGTACTGTACGTGGATGATCAAACAGCGACGAGCTGATCCCCTGCTATATAGTTGCCGTGCTCCGAGCCGCAGTATATATAGTACAGTACAGCTGGAATGGTTTTGTTCCAGAAACCGTGCTATGGTTGGCTTTTTGTAAATCGTTAGAAAAGCACCAAAAAAGCTTAACTCTAAATTTCGGAATAATTTGTAGTATCATGCTGTCGGAAAACTCAAAACAAAAAGCGTTTTTCTCTGAATCTACGTATTTTAAAGAAAAGTTTTTTAAACATAAAATGTAGAGGATATTGTAACCTCATTGAGGTCATGTCATACGTTTTGAAATGCAGAAGCTAGGTGGCGCCAAAGTTTCCAACAAAAGTGTTTTTTCACTTTTTGTCCTTGCAAATTTTTTATTTATATATATTTTTCACAAAAGAGTGAATCAGAAATTTGTTCCTCTAAAAATTATCTGCAACATTCATTTAAACGTTTGTTTCCTCCGACTTACCGTTTCAAAGTTATAGCGCAGCAAATGCGGGGAGAGCGGTGGTCATAGTTTAGACCGGGACCGGTGTCGGACAATTTTCACACTTCGGCAGACTGTAACTTTGGAACGGTAAGTCGAAGGAAAAAACTGTTTCAATAAATGTTGTAGACAATGTTAAGAGGAACAAATTGTTTATTCGTTCTTTTGTGAACAAAAATTTTTTCTAGGACAGAAAGTGAAAAAACACTTTTTGGGAAACTTTGGGACCACCTAGCTTCTGCATTTCAAAACGTATGACATGACCTCAATGAAACAAATTGTAGGTGACAATGACCTCTACATTTTTTGTTTAAAAAACTTTTCTTTAAAATACGTCGATTCAGAGAAAAACGCTCTTCAATTTTTTTAAGTTTTCCGAAAAAATGATCGTGCAAATTATTCAAAAATTTAGAGTTAAGCTTTTCTTGTGTTTTATAACGATTTACTAAATGCCAACCATAGCACGGTTTTTGGAACAAAGGGGGTTTCTTCTGTGCAGCTGTACTGTACTGGTTTCCATCATGTTCTTTGGACGATATTTCCACACTGGCGGAGAGCTGCTTCCATTCCAGCCGGCAGACATCTACGACACAGGAAAACAAAAGTTGATACCACGATATGACAGGTGTCTCAAACATTGGTGTTCCTGATGCAAATAGAATTTGTAACTATATTTTCTCTTTATTGCAAAAACAAAACAAGTAGTTCCGGGAAGAACTAAAGCCTATTTTCATATATCCTACTTATGTTAATTACCTCTATCAATATACAAAGTTTCAGGAGAAATTGCTGTAATAGATTCGTAGATATTGAGAACCGTCTAATATTTTGGATGGTCGCCATGTTGGATTTTTATATATGTAGGTTTTAGAGTTATGTACCGTTTATTACGAGAAGATTATTGTGTACGTGTACTATTCAAACTTCAACCGCATGATTAGGACACAACAAGTACAAACGAGATTTTAAAATTTCGTACAGCTGCCATCTTGTGGTTATGAAAACAATTGAAATAAATTAGATGCCAGTGGATTAAAATTTGTATAAGCATTTACCGTACGAAGTTTCACTGCACGTCGGATGGTTAAATCGCGAGAAATGTCCATTTAAATATTTATACTTCGCGTCACCGCCATTTTAGATTTGTGCTCTCCAGGTTATTGAAAGTTCCATAGGTGAACTTATGTTCATAGCCTCTATGAGCATTAAAAATCAGTTTGATTGCTGTAAAGGATTCGTAGATATTGAGAACCGTCAAAATATTTCGGATCGACGCCATGTTGGATTGTTATATGTATAGGCCATAGAGTTATGGACCATTAAAGGAAAATTATTGCGCAGATTCATTATTCATACTTTCACTTCCATCGCATGATTAGGACCCAAGAAATAAAAACTTCAATTAAAATTTCGCACATCCGCCATCTTGAAGTTATGTAAACAATTGAACTAAATTAGATGCCAGTTCATTGCAATATGTATAAACATTTACGGTACCATATTTCACTGCACTCATACGGTTAAAGTCTATTAAAATGTTTCAACTTCGCTTGGCCACCATGTTCGTTTTGTACTTTACATGTTTTTGAAACTTACAGATATAAACTTGTAGTAGTGGTCTTTATCACCGTACAAAATTTCAGGGTGATGTCAGTAAGAATTTTGGAGATATAGAATGCCGGTGAAGCATTTCGCACAGCCGCCATGTTAGATTGGTAAGACGTAATAAAATTTGAAGGGCATGGTCGGGGTCGGCCAAAGTAGTACTATGACCTAACCGAGGTTCATTTAAATCGCTCCAGCCGTTTAGAGGTCATTAGGGCACGCACAGACAGACACACATACGCGCGCACACACACACACATAAACACACGGACAAAAGGTGATCTCATAAGCCTATTGTTTTCATAAAATGAAAATAGGCTAACGAAATAGGGAAACTAAATTTCTGGATGTGCCTAGTATGTTTAGTACACTGCCATTATTGTCTGCCAACTGGCAACACAGTATACCTTCTCGATCTATGGAAGCTTGCTATTAATTTGAGCTATTTCGACTATATAGAGAATTTTGATGGATTACTTCCCTCTTTGATTTGGACCAGATAATTGGACTGTTCACTGCAGTAACTCTTGACTGAGGTGGACAAAATTATTGTTTCGCTGCAGCGTACCTGATGCTAATACTCGTAATGCACTTAACATTAACCCTTGCGGACGCTAAAAAATACCAGCTTTGATGGAACATCATGTTTGACTGACAAGTGCAGCAGCCCTTTCAACAGACCAACAGTAAATATCTGTCAATTATGCCCACGCAGTATTCAGACGCACGTAAAATCTACGAAACTATCCAATAATTAATGTGATAACGATAGATAATTAGTTGTGTTTACAATTTTAAAGTTCAGACCAATTATAATAATTATGAATATTAATATCAATTTAAAATGGAGTTACATCTTTCACTTTAAATATATCAGAATGTCTCTTCATATCCCTCCCTATATTATTCTGCTAAGGTCCCATTCCAGTTTTGTACCGAAAATAAGGTCCCATTAACACCAACCTACACATATGGGGTACCTACAGGTTCAGCATAACCCAATGCGTAAGCGAAACGCACTCACTTACTCTTTAAATGCATCACAATTAAATAAATACCTTAAAATATGTATTACAATGAAATAATGAAAGAATGCAACACGGTAACCATGGTAACAGAATCTCATAGGTCCATCTATGTCTGTAAGACGCAATGCAATTCCAATTATTACATTACTGTGAAAGTTTTCAGACGGCTATAAGGTTATCACTGAACCTAATTAAGCTGTAAAATTCATCAATACATACAGTATAATGCGCGTAAGGGGGTCAAGGGGCACTCTAGAATTTCCCCCACTATTTTCACGTGTGAGTGTGGTATGAAAGGTCTTTTTCACCAGACAACAAAGGGTCTCCGAAAACCACATTTAATGGCCCTTAAATTAACAGTGTCTGCGATATTTCCAGAAAACTAACTTCGCTCTGATATACCTATGAAGGAATGACAAACCCCTAACCACTGCACCAGTAGCTGAATTGATAAAGTCTGATTATTCGTACCAAGGATAAATCAGGCATAGCATTCATGATTGAGATTTTGCTAAGTGTACTCTTTACAACTAGAATATTCGCGGGACGAAGCCACGACGACTAATGCTAGTAAAATATAAACAGGTATTATGATGAAACCGAATGTAGAATAAAGACTTTAGCTCTCATAATACGAGTATACAAACGATATAAAACAAAAATGTTTACTATAATAATTGGATTTTTCCGCTTAAACAGTTACTTCGTCTTCTGCATGGGACTCAGTACAGTCCACTGAGAAACCCGTGAGTACTTCATAGTACCGCATGGCACCAATGCAATCATGTCATTAGGATTTACGGATTTCAGTAGCAGCTAAACACTGGAGGTGCCTCTCTATTGCCTCATGGGCACGAGGACATACTGCAGTTAGATGCAATAATAGAGTTGTTCACGAATTTTAGAGTTACACCCCCCTCCCACATGCAACAAACCTTTCAATTATAGCCTCAATAAAAAAGACACACACTCTAACAGACATCACAATAACAAAGGTTATCAGGTAAGGGGTAGGGTTGTTTCTGATAACAGAACCCCTACCCAAATGCCAACCTCACCTGCACGTGGTGCACCCTGCTTTCGACGGACGACGCTCTGGCGACCGAATGACCTCCGGTATAAGAGGTCCCCCCTCTACCAAGTGCCAACGGCCTCTTGGAGTGCGGAGGAGCGGAGGAGCGGGTAGAGGATTTGGGCACTCTGTTGCCCCTGGGATGAAAAATCTTCCCTAAAGGCGGATGAACCAAGATTGGTCAACGGCATCAGAATGTGGAAGGCACCGGGTTAAAGATCTCTATGATATCCCAGGAATGAATGCATGATGTTGGAGCATTGCGACCTTCGGTTGCGAAACCTGGTCACTATTGAAGGCCGACAAGAAACGATTATGTACATTTGAAATGTGGTTGTGGCGATGAATGCTACGGATACCTTGGACCCTAAGGATAACTAATGAAGAGGTTCTAAGAAGAGCAGAAGAAACCATCAATCTGACAGAAACAATCAAACAAAGAAGATATAATTGGATAGGCCACCTACTCCGGCATTCACCATCGTGCATCACACTGCTTGAAGGGCAAATGGAAGGCAAGGCAGGAAGAGGACGACCAAGAGCAGAGTTCTTTGATGACATCGGAGGAAGATGTCCGTACCACCTGATCAAACAGCGGGCTAAGGATAGAAGACCTTTGGACGAAGACATTCATGCTACCCACCAACCGCCAGGTTGAGGAGAGAAAGAAGAAGATCAGGTAAATTGTCATTTATATATACACCATGTATAAATGACCACGATGTCCAAACATTTAAATGGAACTACAAATAACAAACTTCTAAATAAATCAGTGAGTAATCGTAGACATCACTACATCGAGTGTGAGACCAATGGAGTAGGCAACGGGAGCAGATGCTTCCGCTGGCTGATTCTCGTTCCGGCTGTATTGTTTCATTAGCTTCGCTACCATCACATCATACCACCTCCATGGTAACGTCGCACAACCCACATTTCACTCCGTTGTTATCACAGCTTTCACAGGAAGAATACCTCTAGCCAACAATTCCACATAAGAGCCTTAATTTTAAACCCCTCAATCCCCACTTTTATCGTCAATTGATACTGAGTTAACCATTTCATTGAAACTTACTCAACTAATATACCTTTCTCCTTCAAATGTGGCACAATCCTTGTTATTTTTAACCTAGATGACATTTCACAATGTGTTTTATACAATTAACTCCAGTCGGGTACAGAAAGCCCCCCCCCAGAAAAGTGGAAATGAAAACCATTGGTGGATACACAGCAAATCAAATACATTCCTAAACGCGAAGGAGCTATATACCTGCCAGGGAACATTTCATAGCATACGTAGGATGCGAATAAAATTTATTACGTGGAGTTTATATAAACTGTGTAAGTCATTGCGGTGTTATGAACAAAGTAACTTAAATATGAATTATAAAAATAATATTTTGGTTGATATGTTGCATGTATCATCACATACAACTCAGTAATTTCCATGCAATTACTACAAAGTCGGAAATCCTTAGACTTTAAATCCATATTATACAATATCAACAGGGTTTACTTTAAAAGTGAATCAGAAAATGTACGCTTGTTGGTTCAAATAATTTAAAAAAAAGAACTTAAATCTTCAAAATGAAGGGAAATTAATGTACCAGGAATTTTCTTTTTCCTATGGTGCAGAAACATGTAAAGCGGAGTTTGCTTGATTTGAAACTCGCCCCCTTTGCCAACTCCTGATCGTAGTCTGCCGTTTGTTTGCGATAGTTCGTCACGCGTGACTCAATTTTCCCAGACAGGGAATCAGATGCTATCACACTCTTGCAGTCGAACCTCATTCTCATTA
The DNA here is from genome assembly GCA_946902985.2 of Meconema thalassinum. Taxonomy (NCBI): domain Eukaryota; kingdom Metazoa; phylum Arthropoda; class Insecta; order Orthoptera; family Tettigoniidae; genus Meconema; species Meconema thalassinum. The sequence continues at coordinate 128,775,645 of OX336391.1, read as the reverse complement.
ATCGGAATAATTGGGGCTCTAGGTGGACCGAAGAAAGTCTGGATTAAACAAAATAACGTATGAAATGAGCCAAGGTATATATTTAAACACTCTGTTCAATAAAAGGAACGGGTGCAGTACAGTATTTTTAAATTTCAAAAGTACAAAGGTAATTTAGTATACAATATATTATAATACCCAGTAATTATTTATTTAGCGTATGACTTATATGTGCCGGGAGTGTCCGAGGACATGTTCGGCTCGCCAGAGGCCATAGCTGCTTCAAGTGGACACCCATGGGGTGAGATACAAGTTCCGTTCAATTTCAAGTAGTTCCAACTATCGCTACCGGATGTCACTGACTCCTAGTGGTGAACGTTGGAACTTTGATAGAGGGTTTCAAAGAAATCTAACCTAGAAATTTAGCTTCACAAAAGTTTAGTTAGTGGAAGGATCTCTTACATGCCATACATCTACGACATGGGACCTCCGGCTGTACTTCCCCTCTGAAGGAAGGCATACTGAAGGATTTTAACGCTCTTAAATAATACGATGACTTCGAACAGGTTTGAACACGCGATCTTGGGCACAGCAGTTCAGCATGCTACCAACTACAACACCCAGTGAACTTAATCATATTTAAGGGTTCCCTTATTGACGGTTTAATCTAAAATGAAATACAAATAGGTATTAAATAGATTTTATACAGCTTGGACAATAACATTGAATTAATACACAATAATTAAAAACCAGTTTCAGCGGTATTATGGCCTTCTTCAGAAATTGTTTTTTTATAAGAAACTGTTGTAATTACGTGCAAAGTTTTTGAAAAAATATTAGTTTAACATTTTATAAAAAATATTTAAAAAACAGATCAGTAACAAATGTGGGGTTTGGTTGGTTGGCTCCTTAGTTTAGGGGCTGCGACAACGCGGTCATGGAGCCCCGTGTACTTTGGGTGTGTGTAGAATCTGCCTGATAACCGGTGTTAATTGTGATGACTGTATTAGTGTGTGTTATCTGTTTTCAATTCAAGTGAGGACTGCAGACTTTTAATTTCAGGTAGTTCCTACTTTTGCCGCCAAACGCCACCGTCAACGACTACTAGTCCAGAACTTAGCTACCATACGCCACCGCACAGCTTCACACAGGTGTAATTAGTGGAAGGTTCTTTAACATGCCATAAATCTATGACATGGGACCGCCGGCTTTACTTCCCCTCCGAAGGAAGACATACTGAGGGAATTTTAACGCTCTTAAAAAATCCGACGACTTCGGCCGGATTTGAACCCACGATCTTGGGCATAGAAGCTCAGCTTGCTACCAACTTCGCAACCGAAGCCGCAAAATGTGGGCATTAATTTGATGATAATATCAAAATAATTTTGTGAAAATAGCATATAACTTATCTAAATAGTTGGGTGTTTGCATATTCCTATAAATAGACAAAATATCTACGTTAAAAATATATCTTGAGAGGTCTTTATATGAGATGAATAAAAGCTCATTGCGGAGTGGAGCATAGGTTGGTATATTTACTGTAATTACCCTTTGCTCCAATGAAAAGTTCGATCTGATATGGAAATGTTTATTGTACAGGCCCGGGGGGCTGTACCCCCTGAAAGCCACCCCCCATCATCTATTAAAACCACCCCTAACTGGCAAACATCATAAGTCCAGAACAGTACCTTTTACACAGCAAGGGCGGCCACCCAGCTCCGGAGGTTATCCAACCACTTGCAACACACTCATAAACATTAACACTATAACTAACTGGGACAGCTATGTCAATGGAATGCTGACTGTGCAACGGTAGGACCTATAAGAAGTGAGGCCTTTTGGGAGCTGTATCTGTTATACAGTGTGTTCTGCCGAAGGACCTGCTCCAGCTACTATCATCAGGTGAGCATCAGCAAGTGTTCAGATATCCTTAACTTTGTGACACCCATCCACAAACTTGTACACTTAACTTGTACCATTATTCACATTATTTACATTCCCCTAAAAAGGGACTTACTATTGCATACTGACCAATAAAACACTTGGTCAGTAAACTACACATTGTATTCATAATTACACGCCTCTTCACATCCTAATACCCTTCCTGACCTCCGTCACGATTGACCGTGACTAATAGCCAGTTATTGCTTGCTCAGGCTTCATTGTGTTTCCCGCACGCGTCTCGACTGCCTAGCAGCGAGCCGCTGACGTAAGCACGTCTATCATATCATTCACTCTGCCCAGCTGATAGGACGGCACGTTAGCCTGCACTCAGAAGTTCATCCCCCTATAGACTCTTGCATCTTAGCAGGAACACCCCCTAGCATTTGAACACCAAACAACACGCCACACTGGTAAGCTCTCCCAGCTACGGGAAGCCGCCATCATTTAGAAACAACCTTCCAAATTAATACAATAACACTAATGTTTAGATCCCTAAACAACCCCCCAACTAAGGGATCTAAAACATTATGGTCCTTGACATAAAAACCTGTTCTGTCGTAATATATGGTGATGAAGTTGGATTTTCACATATGTTACTGTATGCGTTGGTTTCCAATAATAGTTCTCATGGAGATTACAATATACTGTATAATGCAGTGCAATATTGAAGATGATGATCAGGTGTCATCAAGTTGGCATCGACTCCTAGCGACTGCATGGATGGACTGTCTTCATATGATTCGGTCTTCAGCCTCATACTTCAGATCCTTCACTGACATATTCATGTTGGATTTGATGGAGTCGATCTATATCAATGCTGGCCACCCTCTCCTCCGAGACGCTCCCACCTTTCCAAGCATAATTGTCTTTTCCAACGAATCAGACCGTCTCATGATGTGTCCAAAATATGACAGCTGTAATCTTTTTATCAATGCTTCACGAGACAGATCTGGTTAGATTTTTTAAATACCCTACATTTGTCTTTGCTATCCAAGGAATACGCAGTATCCTTCTCCAACACCAGAGCTCAAAAGCATCAATATACTTCCTATCTCATTTCCGTATGATCCAGATTTCTCTACCATATGTAGCTATTAGAAAGACTAGTGCCTTAACCTTTCTAATTTTAGTAGACAACGGTACTTCTGAACACTTTAAAAGCTGCTCTTCCTAGGGCAAGTCTTCGGCGAATCTCTTGACTGCATGTGCTCAATTTCTAATGGTTGATCCCAACAAACAGAACCTATTCACCTCTCTGATTAACTTATTACCTATCATAATGGTTGATGGTAATGCTGTTTTCAATAGTTTTGGCTTGCTGATATTCAAGTACAAGCCCATGGTGTCACTCTGTTCTTTAACTTTAATAATGATATCTTCGAGCTCTTCCTTACTTTCAGCAACCAAAGTGGTGTCATCTGCATAACTCAAGTTGTTTATATTCAATCCACCAATCTTAAAACCATGAGGTGACTCATCCAATCCAGATTTCTTCATGATGTACTCAGCATACAGACTGAATAAGTAAGGTGACAGAATACAGCCTTGTCGCACACCTTTGCTAATAGGGAACCACTCTGTTCCACCATGCTCAGTTTTAACATTGGCTTCTTGTCCCAAATATAGGTTACGCATCAGGCCCTACAAAATACAGAATAACCAGAGCAGTACGGAATGGCAACCAAGGCACACCATCATTGACCACAACTTGACACACTTACTGGTTTGAAGAAACTGCTCATCTCACGTTGTCTTCCTTTGACATTAATTTCTTTAATAATTAACTCACGCAGATGCCTCAAATGTTGGTAATATACAGACATGTTTTCGTAGTTGTCATCAACGTATTTAATGACAACATTAAGATGGTATTTAAATTTATTAAGTTTTGGATTAGGATTAATAATAATTTCATACACTTTATCCTGGTCATATTCAACCGTTTCAGAACTCTGCAGCGATCACACCTTCAATGATCTCCTCCTGTGTTAAAATGTGATAGCTTGGATCATTTTCACCTGCTTCTAGCCACAACTCAATATCTCCCAGTGTTGCTGAATTTTCATCGTGTGTTGGGAAACCCCTATTTTTGTAATCCCGCCGTATCTGGTTCAACCTCTTTACTTATTAAAAGTTTCTTCCAAAGTTGACAGCAGATGTGAATTGAAAATCTTTAATCTGATATTGTAATCTTCGAGACCATGCAACATCTTTTCCCTCTTCTTCTCCTGCAGCTGGTTACTCGACTACCGAAATGTAATTTAAAAGTTTTAACATTATATCAATAAACGGATGTCCGGAAGATGTGAAGTCGGACTAATGGGGTCCAAATTAATGATTTACAAGCCCTCAATATTGCACTGCAATGTTACAAATTGAGCAACTAGAAAGCAAATATGTTTGTATAATGAAAATGTCACGTGTTGGTGAATTTAATTGTTTACATAGATTGCGGCACCAAGAACGGCTTAGCGAGTGAACTCGGGGTCAAACATGGGAGCTGACAGCATGTGAGCTGCTAAGGTAGAGACTATAACTGGCTTTTCGTGTTTCCATAGTCTTTCGAGTTCACAATCAAATGGTAAATTATTATTATTATTATTATTATTAACATCATTCTTATGTTATCGTTATTATTATTATTTGCAACTGCGGTGGCTGAAAGAACTAATATGCTAACTCGTCCCTTGCTGGCCTTGCTGGAGTGTGGGTTAGAATCTCACCTTGGCCGTCCTGAAATTGGGTTTCGAGGTTTCCTATTTTCACCACCAGGCAATTGCCGGGCTGATTCCTTACAACAGGTTGACGGCCGAGTTCCCTACACTGACCCTTCCTTAATTTGACCCGAGTCAGTGGTCGCCTGGGGGATTGGCCTGGCACCATCCCCAGTTGTATGTGCTGACAATGGGAATCATCTCCCAAATACCGCCCTTGTGACGGTAGAGGAATGATACCTCGCAGAGCCGTGGGTGAAACCGAGTTGGAAGGATAAGCGATTAAAAATTAATTTTTATTGTTATTATTTTTTTATTTTATTTGGTAAACTAGCCAATGCAATTGGTAAATAGGATGGTTGGTTGGTTTCTCAGTTTAGGGGCTGCGACAACGTGGTCATGTAGCCCCGAGTACTTTGGGTGTGTATAGAATCTGTCTGATAACCGGTGTTAATTGTGATGACTGTATTAGTGTGTGTATCTGTTTTAATTCAAGTAAGGATTGCAGACGATCAATTTTCAGGTAGTTCCTACTTTTGCCGCCAAACACCACCGTCAACGACCAACTAGTTTAGAAATTAGTTACCAGATGCCACCGCAGTCGCCTCTTGACGACGAACATAGGATCTTAAGAAAGTTAGTTAGATGTTTACCCTATATTAATTTAGTTTCACACAGGTGTAATTAGTGGAAGGTTCTTTAACATGCCGAAAATCTATGACATGGGACCGCCGGCTTTACTTCCCCTCCGAAGGAAGACATATTGAGTGATTTTTAACGTTCTTAAAAAATCCGACGACTTCGCCCGGGTTTGAACCCGCGATCTTGGGCATAGAAGCTCGGCATGATACCAACTACGCCACCGAAGTCGCTTTGGTAAATTGGCTCTCATAAAATGTACATGCGCCTCTAAGTGATGAGAAGAAACTGTTCTATATTTGCAACTGGAGTTTCCTATTAACAGGTGATGTTCTTGTGTTACTGAAGTGATTGACACCTGTCTGAACCCCGGCTACGCCACGATGCTCTTTGTGGCAAGATCCCTCCTTGGGGCTTTGTCCCGGTGGAACGGGGGGAATTAGGTCAGTGATCAATCGATTAAAGGCAGCTGTTCCTCTTCCACGCTAGGAGATTTGTATCTGTACAGATTCACCTTACCTGGAACAAAGGAAAGAGAATGAGATGAATGCTATCCGTTGGAGGAAGCAGTACATTGAAACCAGGAGATATATTGCTCAAACGTGGTTTAAGCTAGAAATTAAGGTGATATATTTTGGTTGTCTCTTTCGTATAAGATGTAGTTCTAACGAGAACTAATTCAAACCAGGGCACCTGTGTGAGAAATCTCGCATGTTCAGTAACCACCTGCCCGGCTTTTACTGTAGGTGGTTGGTTCCTCAGTTTAGGGCTGCGACAACACGGTCATGTAGCGACGTGTACTTTGGGTGTGTGTAGAATCTGTCTGTTAACTGGTGTTAATTGTGATTTTTTTTATTTAGTCAATTTACCCTCTAGGTTGGTGGTTCCCAAGGACGCAGCGAGGGAACTCACCACTACCGCCTCTATGGGCAGTGTCCTGGAGCTGGGAACATCTGGTCGGGATGGATACAACTGGGGAGATGTGATCAGCACTTCGCCCAGGCGGCCTAACCTGCAAAGCGAACAGGGGCCTAATGAGGGAGGGGAAGGGATGGAAGATTGGGATGGATAGGCTAGGAAGAGGGAAGGAGGCAGCCGTGGCCTGACAGTAGGTACTGTCCCCGATAATCCGGATAGTAGGCTGTCAGAAATCCGCCCCCTTAATCGGATTGCCAATAATCAATCGCACCGGCACAGCTACATCAATGAAAATGGCACTGACAGATACTACCGAGATTAGAGCACAGTAGTTAAAAGGAAAATTATTGTGGAACACACCAAAATATACGGGGGTTCATACTTACCTTTTACTTACCTATTCAAATTAATCTCGGGTCTGGATTTTCAACAGGATCACTTAATAGTATGCCCTCACAATAACCTCCACCACGATATTTAAAATGAACCAAGTCGGAAACAAGAAAATTTAAACTGCACAATAATTTATTTCACAGAAAGAAAATTTAACAAAATTTAACAACAAAATATACGTGGCAATCAGAAGCCATTGTCAATGCAACCATGTCCTCCTGTAGGACTTGTAGACTTCACATACAAAAATTCAGCTTTCTCTAGCTCAAAAGAACGTAATAATATCAACAATGCACATTGGAATGGATAAGGGAGTTGGGACGAGACATATAGCATTTGTTTCCTTGTTCATGAACTTCACATTTTATTTATAACCGCAAGGCTGCTATGTAGATGACCTTGGCCTCTACCATTCAGTTATCTGGCCACCTGCAATACACCCTGCACCGTGTCGCATGCTTTCTTCGTCAAATGGACGCACCTGTCCAACCAATGTTAGCATATGCTTGTTACCTCAGAGCCTAGCTCCTTTTCAAAACACTTTAAATGTTCACATCTCAACTCAAATATTATCACGCAAATCTTTTAAATGCTCCGTTCAAATATCAATGGATTACTCTAATAATCCCAAATCTTGTTTAATTGTATATTTCAATTGTTGAACTAGCGTTGTTTAGAGTATAATAACGAAAACGCTTAATGTTTATAACAAAATGTTCATTAATTATTTATAACATTTTAAATTGTTTATAACATTGTCAAACGACAATTGAAAAATTTATACACGCCTCTATTAATCCCGTTCGTTTCAAATTATTATTAAAGATATTTACATAGTTATTTACATTATTTATATTATTTATATTAGAAATACATTAAACCACACGTTTATCCGGTTGATAATTACTTAATCGTGGTGATATAATCGACCAATGAAGGTTAGTTATATTTAAATTTTAGATTCAGGTTTAATAAGATTTAATAATTATTATTTGTGACGGTAACCTCCATTCAAAATCTTTATCTCAAATTATTTAAACACTCTTGTTAATTTTAACAGTCACTTCACATGAATAATTTTCAATGGACCTGAACAATACACTCAGCGGAAAAATACCTCGCTCAAAACGCACAAAATTGCACCAAAAATTGGCCCATAATTCGTCATATATCTCATTATATATGGCATCACAATCTTCCACAATACACACAAAAAAAACTCCACTTATAAATTCATCATCATCATCAATATTACTGTGGGAACCTCCTTCACTTATTCAAGGGCATTATTCATCAGCGACTTTTACACGTCCACTGAACTAACGATTATACATCCATAGTTCCTCTTTAAAAATTCTTATATTCATCAATTGTATCGAAAACTGTTATTATATTTAACCTTCGTGGGTTTCATTCATGAATCGATATGAAGTAAAAATTTGCCAGTCACAAATAAATTTAATAGCAAATACGATTAGACACGCCTCCCTGGTCTATCAAAATTGAGATTAATATCATCAAAGTATCGCAGTATAAAAATACTATCTTCAATCAAAGTTCATCTAAACTGCATAAATAGTCGAATAGAATACAATTAGACTGTGGACTGCAAACATTATTGTTCCAATCTACAATTGAAAAAAAAACTCCTATCAAATGTTAATTACTATAGTGTACTCAATAAATCGTACTCAAAGTTCATATTTCATAAAATTGTCTATAATGCAATGGTATTTCAGAATTGACAATAAATGTCTATGTTGCAATCATGTTCATAAAACGACTAGTATTTCTAAGATCGTCGATAAAGTAGTAGATTTTAACGCTCTAAAATCTTTTAATCATTCTTCTTTCTTGAGGATGACAGAAAATTGGTCAAAGTAATTTACTGAATAGAATTACTTTAATAAAATGACACGCTGTCTGAATTCAAACTTGCCATAGAGAATCGTTAACTTTACAGTTAAATCGTGACTACAAAAATATGCAAATTACTGAAAGAATATATATTATCAGTCTCAACTGATCCAAAATTATATAAATATGCCAATGACATAATAATGTCTCAAAAAATCGTAGAAAAAGGCATAAATCAGCAAAGTGTTCAGAGTACAGAAATATCAAGCAAGAATATGGGGCAAAATATATGGGACAGAAAATATGGGAAAAATGGTTGCTCAGATATCGCTAAATGGCTCAAATAAATCAAGAAACGTTCACGACTACCTTATCTGTTGATTGAAGTTCTAGAGGAAAATTTCCAAGGAAGACTGCTGTTGGTTCCATTTCACCACCGTAAAGATGTGCTCCGACCTCGAACCTGGAACCTGCGTCCTCGGAGAATAGAACAGCTTCCTCCTCCGGAAATCGCACTGCTCCGTGTAGACGATAGACATCCTTCTGGCAAAACTCTTCTGTGTGAGCCGGGTCCACCCTGGCCTCTCTTGAAAGTTCCCTGAAGTTCTGGTAGCAATTCGCCACGAAGTTTATTGCAATTATATCCGCAGAAATGTTCATAATTGTGGAGTATGAAGATATTTCCACTGCCATTTGATGTAATTCAGCGATGGATTACGATGCATGAGTGTAGTTGGATGTTCACTACATGCTCGCTTTTGTAGAATGACGATTAACGAAGCTCCATGTTGCCACTTCACTCTATTGATGTATGTCCCAATTCCATTAAAGTTTTAGTCTTCCATCTCCACTTCCGTTATAATAATAGTCGAAAGTACTGCCAGATTATATAGTTCCATTGTAGAATGTAGCGTTGTATTGTGCCCAAATCTAGGAATGGGTATTCCAAGTTTCAGACACCTAGATATCAAGGGAAAGGCTGTAGCCGCTTTTGAAAGTTCAGATATTTGAATATCGCGCTACATTGCTTCTCGAAGCCTTTCGAAGGAAATTACCGATAGTTGGATGGTAAATGACGTAGCGAGTCATAGCAGAGGTGGAGACTATTTATTGATTAAATAGTTAACTATGGAGCAGAGACTTGAGACTGGGATCAGATTACTGGCACGGCCAAATAAAAGAGAATGCAATTAGTATCAAGTAAATCGGACCAGGGATTCAAGAGATATGAGGATTTCTAGATATCAGGCGATGACGCGTGACCCTGACCGTTTTTGTATAAAAGCAAGCTGGAGCAGGGATAGTTAGCTCAATTCATCACAAGCACTTGGCGAACAAGTTGCGTCTACGCTGAGCCAAGGCACATGGTTGCCGCCTCTACGAAGAAGTACTTTTCAAATCGTGATAGTCACGAGAAGTGCTGCGCAAACGAGTTGGAACTTAGTAAGTTTCTGGTGAGGAGAATCACTGAGGTGATTGTTTTTCGACAGACATTGGTGGAAATATTTATACTTCCAAAAGGACATATGCTAGACTTGGTCTAGAAAATAGTATTTGTCACAGTCCTGTAGTAAATTAATACTTGGATGTTTAAATCCATTTAAAGTCAGTTTTCATATTTTGTAACTATTTAACCACTTCGATCCGTCAGTACATTGAAGACTAGTCTATAACGGTGGAGTTCATTAGTCTACGCAAGGGAAACTGCAGGTTGTCTAGCGCATGGCAGATGGTGATTTTAATAAACCATGCCCAGGGAACGATCTTCAGAACAGCCGTTAACTGCTTAGACTGTCAACGTTTTTCTTGTACTGATGAGATTACAGTGAGTTATGTTACAACTGACATATTTAAGAAGAGATCACTTAGATCTGACCCTATTTCAACAAACTGTAATGGCTTTGTTAGAAGCTTGTATTAAAATGGAACCACAGTCATTTAAAACGTCGAAGGATACCACCACTATGTCTGACTAGACGATTTGTGGGTCTACAATGGCGGCCGATACAAGGATTATACGTGCTTGTCCGATAGGGCATGTTTACGGATAAATCTGGTATAGACCAGGTTTACGACACTTCAAGACCATCAAGAAATGTAAGCCACATTTGAATTATATTATGCTTAGCTAATTGGAACAAACTATTTTTCTGCAGGTGACCAACACATTTTTTTCGTCGTATTTAAAGCTTGTAATGATTTACGCAAGACTTGTTAGATTTATTCTGAGCATTTTCAGCACTCAGAACAGTTTAGGATCGATGACCGAGCATTTTGAGCATTTATTTGAATTTTTAATATTTTTGGGAAATCACGGTAATCAGCCGATGTAACTGTAAAAGTTAAATTTATTTTTGTTGAGGAATGGATATTTTTTTCCATATTCGAAGGTTCGAACATGTGGATTCTCACATAATGAGATGATAATTAAACATATTTGAAATAATAATAATAATAATAATAATCCACTAATAATAATAATAATAATTTTCATAATTTTTCTAAATAATTCATGGATATTATATTTTATAATAATCATATGTATTGAGAAAGAGCCTATGAAGTAGTTGAAACATTTCTAGTATGGAACAGGAAATTTTACGAAGGAGAGTGGTTAGCGCAAGCCCGCATTCAACCTACATTTCAGTTCTGGTTGAACAGTTGATATTTGCAATGAGCAAAGTATATGTTTCATATAACACGGAGAGGCATGAAACGGGAAGCAATTGATATTTGTATCAAATAGGATATTGTTGTATTTATATAAAATCATGACGTAAATACACTTCGAAAGTGAAATGAAGCTTTTCATGAGTATGGTAAATTCACGGGTTGAACTGAATGGTAAAATAAAATAAACTTGTAAGTTTATTAATCTTCCAGTGTTGATAACAAGCAGAGGCTTGATTTATTGTATAAATTTTGGGGAAGAAAATTTATGTGTGTGGAATAGTTGTAATGCCATTCCCAGGTGCGCATGTTAAGTCGCAGGAATGAAGGTTTTTTCGAGCATCAATCAAATAGCAGGTTCGATGGCTCAAGTTTATAGTAGGAGTATTGGAGCCACACATTTCGTCGTATGAATAACCCGAAGGTTATTTCTTTGAAACCATCAGTTCTTATTTCAACCTTGTTTACGAATTCCATTTAGACTTTGATTTTGCTAGAACCCGGATTTGTCATGATAGTAGTTTATTCTTCTTCAGAGGAAGACCTTTGCCGTTGTTGTTGTTGTTATAATATTGTGTCCTTACACAAATAGTAGAATGGGCCACTGCCAATTTAAAATAATTCTTTAACCACGAATAATTTGAAGGATATTTTCAAATCCTAGTGCCATGAACTAAATGAATTCATTATAAGACTACAATTCTAATTTCCGCATTCTGTCGAAGAATTGCAAGTTGTGAAAGTTGCTAGAAATGGCCATAAATATAAATATTTTTATAATATTGTTCCCAAGTGGAAAATCTAATAGTTGAATGGTTCAACCATTTATTGATCAAGTTAATGATTCAGAAATCATATATTTTGTTTGGAACTTGAAGTTCATAATCGAGTCACTTCTCGAATGTTTAATGTCAGAAGAACAATTAATTGTTGTTGTGCTTCGCACAGTTCTTCGATGCTATGCTCAATGGTCAAATACTTTTCAAATGTTGTTAATATGTGTTAATAATTTGTGTTGCTACGATGATAATAATATTTTCGACGATATATTTTTGAAAACTGGAAAAACAAGTGAAAATTTAAGAAATTCTATAAACATTTATTCTACGAGTGTTAACATCATGTAAATAGTCAAACAGTGATCAACGTTATTTCCAGTATGGACAATTCATTTTGCACTGGAATAAAAGGTTAATAATTTTGGAACACAGTCCACAGGACTAACAATCGGACTTGTGTTTTCAAAAAGATTGTCAAATGTGTTTGGAAGATTTCTGTATATTGTGTGTAAATAAGAGTGTGGATCGCCACACGTGGATGATGCTGCTTTGAGCATTCTTGCAGTCAGATTTTAACTTTAAATAAACTGAGATAATTTTTACCAGATGTGTTTCACCCAATTAAATCTCCTTCTATCCTTATTGTTGCATTGAGCCAAAAATCAGCAAAGCATTTTTATAAATTTGATGTCGTTTTTGCGATTTGCTTTAACCCATCTGGCGCTCCGGGATATTTTGATTCTCGTGCTGACTGATTATTGGTAAAATGCATATGTGGTCGTGCGGACTCCGGTCTAAACGGGCACATAAAATAAGATAGAGAGAGAAATGGCGCCCAACGTGGGGACCGATTTAGACATGGTCAATCGCATGCCGATTTGAAAATGTGATAATTTTTATAGAAATATTTTGGGAGTTGAGAGATGTCTGGTTTGGATGAATAAATTAGTAGGAAACCCAATTAGTGGGAAAATTAAAAATTTAACTTGGTTAATAATTAGAATGGGTTTGATTATTTTGATAATGGCTTAACCATTAGGGCGTCTAGTAAATTCAGTAGTAAACGTTCGATGACTGGAGATACACATTATTAGAATCCAGGTGGAGGATATTTGAGAACTTGCATATTTTTCTTGTGATATTATGGTAAATGTAATTCGTAAAAGTAGGAGACTTTTGTTTTTCCATCACGTCGATATTAGGACAAATCTCATTTTATTATAGTGTTCCAATTAGCTACTCATATTTCTTGTTCTAGTTATAAGCTTGTGTTTGCCACTGTTGTATACCCCTAAGTTTTGAATAATAATTGAAATTATGGAAGAAATGATGAGGATGATGAGGAGTTTGGAGGAGAGTTCGAAAGAGGCTGGACTGCGTGTAGCAGCCATTATGAAAGAAAATACTGAGGCTTTAGAAAAGAAACTTAAAGAAAATTCTGATAATTTGAAAGAAAGTTTAGATGATAAACTTAAAGAAAATTCTGATTCTTTAGAGAATAAACTTAAAGAAAATTTGAATGATAAACTTAAAGAAAATTCTGATTCTTTAGAAAATAAACTTAAACAAAATTCTGATTCTTTAGAAAATAAACTTAAAGAAAATTCTGAGTCTTTAGAAAATAAACTTAAAGAAAGTTTGAAGGGTAAACTCAAAGAAAATTCCGATTTGTTAGAAAGCAGGTTAAAAGATAACTTAAAGGAAAATTTAAACAGTAAATTTAATTCAATGGAAAGTAAATTTAAAGAGAATTCTGAAATTTTGAAAATGACACTTGAAAGCAAAATGAATAAATTATGCGATAAAACACATGAGCTCGAAACTTCATTAGCTACTAACGCAAGTTTAATGGACGAAAAATTTCGCGATGCCGATCTTCGATCCCAAAGCTTAGCTGATAGGATAGAACATGGTCTTAGGAAAGTTGGTGAAGACATGGTCAACCTGGAAGTCAGAGTGAAGAAGGAGAGTAACGAGATGGGAATTCTGGTTGTTCAGCGTTTAACGGAACAATTCAAGGAACTTGTCATGGGAGAAATAAGAGAAGGAGTGATTCATGAATTGCAAACTGAGATCAAAACCACAGTTGTCAATGAAATTAAAGACACACTCAAGCTGGAGAATCAAAAGGGAATCAAGGAGATTAGGGAATCTTTGTCATCCCACATTGAAGTAATTGCCAAGGATATTCAAGCAACTCAGAAGGACATATCAGATATGACAGGGTCATTGAAAAGTCATGAGGCTGTTATGAACCAGATATCCATTGATGTTAAAGACAATTGTAAAGAGACTGAAGCAATCAAGAAGATGGCAGAAGAAAACCAGAAGGAACTTGAGGCTATGAAAACTCAAATAAAGGATGAGAAACAGTCTGATCATCTTTTGAAAATGCCGAATGTAAGGGGAAAGGAACAGATACAGATAAATCTAGGAGGAGCTAGAGAGACTGAAAGACAGGATGAGGTTAGGACAGTATTTCAATCCAACCCCATAACTGTATTTAAGAATATAGAAGACAAGCCTTCTAAATTTTCAGGGCGAGATTCTGTAACACCCGTGGAATTTTTGAGAGAAGCAGGTGATTATCTGAAAGATTCTAAGATCCCTAAAGAAAGACAGATCAGGGTAATAGGGAAGTTCTTGGAAGTTCCCGCACTTTTGTGGTTTAGAGCATTTAGATCCACTCTAACCACTTTTGAGGAGTTTTCTCGGGGGTTATTGAAGAAGTTTTGGTCCCCTGAAACCCAACAGCAAGTTAGAGCAGAGTTGTATTCGAAGAGATTCTCGACGTCACAACCTACTCGATACTCTACATACTTTTCTGGACAGCTGTCTAAACTCCAACATTTAGATCCGCCAATGCCAGATAACGAGTTGATTACTGCATTGATACGTCAATTTCCAGCAGACGTCCAGAGGACTTTGATCGCTGCTGACATCTACAATATGGAACAGTTTGATGAAGTATTGCAAAAACTGGATCATACAAACGCTCAATTCTTTCATCAGAAGGGAGTAAAGAGTAATAACGCTGTGTATGCTGTTATGGCTGACAGTTATTCTCAGACACCTCGAGAGATTCGAGAGGAGCGAGAAGAGAAATCGCCGAGGGAAGATTCCAATACGAGAGGATGGAACCAATACCGTAACAGATACAGTTACAAACCATATGCAAGACCAGATGGTGGTAATCGATACAACACTCGATGGAGAAGACCACGTGATACTCAAGGAAGGTACCAGGAAAGAAGATCCTATGGTAATAACTATAATAACAGAGGGAATGTAGATACTCGTCAGTCCAATGAAGAGTTTAACAAGGAGACGAGGAAAAATTTGGAAGCAAGACACCAAGATAACTTGCAATTTGTGGAGCAGAGGCCCAATGATCCAGGTCCATCGGGAACACAACAATCCCGGGGGAATGGTAAAATTAAGGATTTTGAATATTGTGGAAGTAAACAATAATGGATGCTATGAAGTAGCCAATACACGAACTGGTAACATCGTGGGAACTTACAATGCATCCAATTTGAAGATCTATTATTCAAGAACCAGATAATTTAATGTGTAGATAGCAAAAATAAAAATTTCAATTTTTATTTTTTGCTAGGTGTGGGGTGGATGTGCCCAAATCTAGGAATGGGTATTCCAAGTTTCAGACACCTAGATATCAAGGGAAAGGCTGTAGCCGCTTTTGAAAGTTCAGATATTTGAATATCGCGCTACATTGCTTCTCGAAGCCTTTCGAAGGAAATTACCGATAGTTGGATGGTAAATGACGTAGCGAGTCATAGCAGAGGTGGAGACTATTTATTGATTAAATAGTTAACTATGGAGCAGAGACTTGAGACTGGGATCAGATTACTGGCACGGCCAAATAAAAGAGAATGCAATTAGTATCAAGTAAATCGGACCAGGGATTCAAGAGATATGAGGATTTCTAGATATCAGGCGATGACGCGTGACCCTGACCGTTTTTGTATAAAAGCAAGCTGGAGCAGGGATAGTTAGCTCAATTCATCACAAGCACTTGGCGAACAAGTTGCGTCTACGCTGAGCCAAGGCACATGGTTGCCGCCTCTACGAAGAAGTACTTTTCAAATCGTGATAGTCACGAGAAGTGCTGCGCAAACGAGTTGGAACTTAGTAAGTTTCTGGTGAGGAGAATCACTGAGGTGATTGTTTTTCGACAGACATTGGTGGAAATATTTATACTTCCAAAAGGACATATGCTAGACTTGGTCTAGAAAATAGTATTTGTCACAGTCCTGTAGTAAATTAATACTTGGATGTTTAAATCCATTTAAAGTCAGTTTTCATATTTTGTAACTATTTAACCACTTCGATCCGTCAGTACATTGAAGACTAGTCTATAACGGTGGAGTTCATTAGTCTACGCAAGGGAAACTGCAGGTTGTCTAGCGCATGACAGATGGTGATTTTAATAAACCATGCCCAGGGAACTATCTTCAGAACAGCCGTTAACAGCTTAGACTGTCAACGTTTTTCTTGTACTGATGAGATTACAGTGAGTTATGTTACAACTGACTTATTTAAGAAGAGATCACTTAGATCTGACCCTATTTCAACAAACTGTTATGGCTTTGTTAGAAGCTTGTATTAAAATGGAACCACAGTCATTTAAAACGTCGAAGGATACCACCACTATGTCTGACTAGACGATTTGTGGGTCTACAATGGCGGCCGATACAAGGATTATACGTGCTTGTCCGATAGGGCATGTTTACGGATAAATCTGGTATAGACCAGGTTTACGACACTTCAAGACCATCAAGAAATGTAAGCCACATTTGAATTATATTATGCTTAGCTAATTGGAACAAACTATTTTTCTGCAGATGACCAACACATTTTTTTCGTCGTATTTAAAGCTTGTAATGATTTACGCAAGACTTGTTAGATTTATTCTGAGCATTTTCAGCACTCAGAACAGTTTAGGATCGATGACCGAGCATTTTGAGCATTTATTTGAATTTTTCATATTTTGGGAAATCACGGTAATCAGCCGATGTAACTGTAAAAGTTAAATTTATTTTTGTTGAGGAATGGATATTTTTTCCATATTCGAAGGTTCGAACATGTGGATTCTCACATAATGAGATGATAATTAAACATATTTGAAATAATAATAATAATAATAATAATCCACTAATAATAATAATAATAATTTTCATAATTTTTCTAAATAATTCTTGGATATTATATTTTATAATAATCATATGTATTGAGAAAGAGCCTATGAAGTAGTTGAAAAATTTCTAGTATGGAACAGGAGATTTTACGAAGGAGAGTGGTTAGCGCAAGCCCGCATTCAACCTACATTTCAGTTCTGGTTGAACAGTTGATATTTGCAATGAGCAAAGTATATGTTTCATATAACACGGAGAGGCATGAAACGGGAAGCAATTGATATTTGTATCAAATAGGATATTGTTGTATTTATATAAAATCATGACGTAAATACACTTCGAAAGTGAAATGAAGCTTTTCATGAGTATGGTAAATTCACGGGTTGAACTGAATGGTAAAATAAAATAAACTTGTAAGTTTATTAATCTTCCAGTGTTGATAACAAGCAGAGGCTTGATTTATTGTATAAATTTTGGGGAAGAAAATTTATGTGTGTGGAATAGTTGTAATGCCATTCCCAGGTGCGCATGTTAAGTCGCAGGAATGAAGGTTTTTTCGAGCATCAATCAAATAGCAGGTTCGATGGCTCAAGTTTATAGTAGGAGTATTGGAGCCACACATTTCGTCGTATGAATAACCCGAAGGTTATTTCTTTGAAACCATCAGTTCTTATTTCAACCTTGTTTACAAATTCCATTTAGACTTTGATTTTGCTAGAACCCGGATTTGTCATGATAGTAGTTTATTCTTCTTCAGAGGAAGACCTTTGCCGTTGTTGTTGTTATAATATTGTGTCCTTACACAAATAGTAGAATGGGCCACTGCCAATTTAAAATAATTCTTTAACCACGAATAATTTGAAGGATATTTTCAAATCCTAGTGCCATGAACTAAATGAATTCATTATAAGACTACAATTCTAATTTCCGCATTCTGTCGAAGAATTGCAAGTTGTGAAAGTTGCTAGAAATGGCCATTAATATAAATATTTTTATAATATTGTTCCCAAGTGGAAAATCTAATAGTTGAATGGTTCAACCATTTATTGATCAAGTTAATGATTCAGAAATCATATATTTTGTTTGGAACTTGAAGTTCATAATCGAGTCACTTCTCGAATGTTTAATGTCAGAAGAACAATTAATTGTTGTTGTGCTTCGCACAGTTCTTCGATGCTATGCTCAATGGTCAAATACTTTTCAAATGTTGTTAATATGTGTTAATAATTTGTGTTGCTACGATGATAATAATATTTTCGACGATATATTTTTGAAAACTGGAAAAACAAGTGAAAATTTAAGAAATTCTATAAACATTTATTCTACGAGTGTTAACATCATGTAAATAGTCAAACAGTGATCAACGTTATTTCCAGTATGGACAATTCATTTTGCACTGGAATAAAAGGTTAATAATTTTGGAACACAGTCCACAGGACTAACAATCGGACTTGTGTTTTCAAAAAGATTGTCAAATGTGTTTGGAAGATTTCTGTATACTGTGTGTAAATAAGAGTGTGGATCGCCACACGTGGATGATGCTGCTTTGAGCATTCTTGCAGTCAGATTTTAACTTTAAATAAACTGAGATAATTTTTACCAGATGTGTTTCACCCAATTAAATCTCCTTCTATCCTTATTGTTGCATTGAGCCAAAAATCAGCAAAGCATTTTTATAAATTTGATGTCGTTTTTGCGATTTGCTTTAACCCATCTGGCGCTCCGGGATATTTTGATTCTCGTGCTGACTGATTATTGGTAAAATGCATATGTGGTCGTGCGGACTCCGGTCTAAACGGGCACAGTATCACCAAATGTAATCCTCAGTATCACGGTTGCAATACATGTGTCAGCCGTAGCGTAGAATGTGGTATTATAAAAGTGCTTCTCAGGTGTCGAGAAAATCACTTTTGTCTGCAGTCTTAAAATGCGAATATCTTCCAAAGTATAATAGTGAAAATGTTCAACTTTAGTACACGCCTCAATATTGTAATGCACAATTGAATTAGCATAAATGTAGTAGCTAACTCTTGATAGATAATCTTGTAGACTCGTTTATGTGTGCGCTCCAACTTCGCCTAGTTTTAGTAACCGTAAAATTGCACTGCTGCACGCTCAGTGCTTGTTCGATGCTGTGGGCTCTGCCACACTTGCTAATGACGACTTGCATCACTGAATAATATATACTTGTTCTATCGGAATTAAGAACTCGAAGTCTGACAATATGAGAATGAGAAAATGAGCCATGAGCCATGAGCTATGAGAGATGAGAGCCATGAGAGCGTCCTCTCTGCTGTGCAAGGCCTTTTATCAACTTCTTAAGGGGCGTATCCATCCCTACCATAGCTTGTTCCTCCGTCATTGCTAGTTCTAACTTTGGCTATGCTTGACGGATTTTCAAATTTCAAAAACTCATAATTAATTTCTTCAAAATTCCAAATCAATGCCATAACTGAAAATAGATTTCCACAATTCTGCATGCCAAAAGTAATTAAATATGGTAATTTCAGTAATCTCCGTCTCCCTCCAAGCTATCATTCATTGGTTCGAGCCTCTCCTCCAATAGCGTAACTTCTTCCTCAGCACAATTCCTTGCTTCCCTGCGACTGCGTCGTAAATCTCAGATCCTTCTCGAACAAAATCATGACGTCACCAAGAATCTCAGCTCAACCAGCCTACTTGCATGAAGTCTGCGTCATCCGTGCCTACGTCATGAATATACACGTCACAACTTTGATGGCCATAACTTTATTCACATATGCCAATACAGCCACCGTGGTCTCAGTATAATTCAATTTACGGGGGAAGTACCATCCCGGCATTTGCCCGAAGACAAAGTGGGAAACCACGGAAACCCACTTCGAGGATGGCTGAGGTGGGAATCGAACCCCCTCTACTCATTTGGACCACCCGAGGCTGAGTAGACCCCGTTCCAGTCCTCATACCACTTTTCAAATTTCGTGGCAGAGCCGGGAATCGAACCCAGGACCTCCGGGGCCGCAGCTAACCATGCTGACCGCTACGCTACGGAGGCGACTTAGAAACAAAATAGAATATTGAAACTCTGTTCTCGCACTGCCTTCTTGGTACTCGGCTGCTAGCATTTAAAATGATATAATGTCCAGTCATTCAGACTGACTGTCTTTTTATTTATCGTATGGCTTTTAGTGCCGGGAGTGTTCGAGGGTATGTTCGGCTTGCCAGAGTATGTAGCTGCTTCCAGGGGACACCCAGAGTGTGAGCTACACGTTCCGTTCAAATTCAAGTAGTTCCAACTTTCGCTACCAGATGTCAATGATACCTAGTGGTGAAGGTTGGAACTTTGATAGAGCGTTCGAACGAATTCTAACCTAGGAATTTACACAAGTTTAGTCTGGGGAAGGATCATTTACATGCCATAAATCTATGACATGGAATCGCCGGCTTTATTTCCCCTCCGAAGGAAGGCATACCGAAGGATTTTAACGCTCTTAAAAAATCCGACGACTTCGGCCGAGTTTGAACCCGCTATCTTAGGCACAGCAGTTCAGCATGCTACCAACTGTATCAATGTGTGTTATCTGTTTTCAATTCAAGTGAGGACTGCAGACATTACATTTTTCAAGTAGTTTCTACTTTTGCCGCCAAACGTCACCATCAACGACTACAAATTCAGAATGTGATTACCAGATGCCACCGCAGTCGGCACCTGGTGACGAACGTCGGAACCTAAGAGCGTTTGTGGAATGTTTAACCTATATATAAATGAGCTTTACACAGGTGTAATTAGTGGAAGGTTCTTTAACATGCCATAAATCTATGACATGGGGCCGCCGGCCGGCTTTACTTCCCCTCCGAAGGAAGGCATACTGAGGGATTTAAACGCTCTTAAAGAATCCGCCGACTTTGGCCGGGTTTGAACCCGCGATCTTGGGCATGGAAGCATTGCATGCTACCGACTACACCACCGAAGCCGCTCCTTTTACTGTAATGCGGGCTTCTATAAATATGTTTATTTGTTTAAACGCACTTCCCTTTGAATATTCTTTTCAATGCACAATTGGTTGTGTGCGCCCCATGTGTACAGACTACCCGCCCGGCCCTAGTGTTATGTGGTCTGGACGCGACACAGTTCTACCTGGGGCTATCGTCTTGTTTATTTGTAAACACTCTTTTTAAACATACACATTTCAAACGAACGTTTGGTGCTTTTCAGTCGATCAACAAGAATGTACCGAAACGAGTTGGGTTTGTCTATACACTAAACCTAAAAAAAGTTATTAAACTCATGTAATTCCTTTCAGGATTAGGGTATAACCCAACTCGTTTGGGTACATTCGTGTTGACCGATTGAAAAGCACCAAACTTTTGTTTACTAAGGCAACACTCAAAAATGGCTTCAAACCCCATAACAGATAAATATGTTTCCGTCGATTTTCAAGAAATGCCAAATTTTTCCTGTACTATTGAGACGATTTGGAAGATTTTGGCACAAAACGCACCTTCCTTCTCCTTCTGGTCCAGGAGCTTGAGTTTCTTGTCGGATGAACCTAGCGTATTATATAATAGATACTTCTAGGCGTTTAACAGATTGGATTTAGGCCTACCTGGGAAATCGGAACATGTCTTTAGCTTATAACGGACGTCGGCTGATTCATGAATCAGTAACGTCAGCAACCTAACAGGGACAAGTTATGAATAGGGTATAAAAGTATTTTCCTTTCATCTCATCACCTGCTATCATCTACGCTACATAGACAAGTTATGGTTGACAGGAATCTGACGTTTGAGATGGGGTCATGGAAGGGTGATTCAAATTTCCATCGAAGCAGACAGAGTGGGGACTGCTCAAACCTGACGTGAATGTATTACCCATTCACGAATAGATTGCCGGCGGTCGAGATGGGAACTATTCTTTGTTTTCTTGCGTCACACGTCAGCCTGCTTCGTTGATAGGTACAGTGGCGCGAGTAGGATATGACTCAGCTCCCGTAGCCTCAGTCATCTTTTAACTGTACGTGGTAACATGAGCTCCTGTGACGCTTATCTGACACAATGCTGCTTGACTTATGTGCGGACTGCACTCTGTCATCGCTGTGTCCTCCGCTTCGCCCCACGGGGCTCATGCTACCATAAGCAATAAACGCTGGTGCAGCCACGCTCTGCGGCATCAAATGTTGAATCGGTTATACGATTGTTCATTGGTCATTAGTTCCCAGCTTTCAGGACGTGCCACAGTTTCCCAATAGCGCTGTATTCTTCGTGTCGTTAAGTTCCAAATTCACTTCACCTCCACGAGTTGTGGGTCGCAGAAGCTTTTCAGTCGGTCCAAGGATTATGTAAGTATAAGAGATTCGTCACTTTTGGTTATAGAATTTCCGAGAGAGAACACCGCATGAGGCTATGGATTGTACTGGCAAGTCTGGCAACATAAAAAGTAAAAAGCCATATGAATGTAGCCTTTATTACATGTAATTGAACAGTATGTTCTGCGATGAGTTATTGATTATTGATGAAAATAACACAAACATAACTGCGCCTTTCGCTAGGCGCTGAAATATACGTCCAGATAGGAAAATAATACATTTCGATATATATCAATGTTGGCAATAGATTTGTCACGAAGGACACAGTTAGGCCGTTCTAGAGCTTAATTCACCTCTAGGCTAATTAAAAATGCTCTCATACTCTACAGAATTGTTGGGATATTCGATGAATATAAAGAAAACTGTCCAAATGCACACACTATATTGCCATAACCTCACTTTTGGCCTAGCATGCCCGCTGCCACCCACCCCTCCCCGTAGCTCTAAACCACAAATTTTATTGCAATGTACAGGAGAATGGGTAAGAAAACAAACAAGAGATGAAATGCACACATTTATTCTACCAGGAAGATGAAAATTGCCGTATTGTTCTTACTATCAATATAATTCTTACATCCCGATGCTTGGCAATTTTTCCTCCCTTGCAGTGGCATGATTGACTCTCAATTCAATTCAAATAAATAATCAAAATACCGAACAAATCAAAACAACCAACAACACCACGAGGAAAATCAATCAAAACAGACTATTCCCGCTTTCGCCAGTCGGTTTGGTGTGAACGTTCATGAGAGCCAACTACGGAACCTTAGTGCTAAAATTAATTCTTCATTGGTTGGCAGAACATCCAGTACAGGTCCTTACCCCCGACCTACGCGCTCCCTATGATCTGTCATCCCCCTGAGTCGGTCTACACGACTGTGCCCAAATTAGATTGGGGTGGGAATTAAAAATTAATTTCCTAGTGCCTGAAATAAATAACATGAATTATTTATACACTTAATATAACACGTCTCCCACAAATCGGGGGCTCAATTGTATGACTTAATTGAATCCAATCAAGGCTAACCATTGACGTGAGAGGTGGTTGATAATGACGTGTTAGAATAAGTCTTATATTTCATTTCATGCACTAGGACGTGTTTGGAACATATTGGTATTATGTAGCTCGTGGTACTATCATTGTGACTCGAGTGCGCTCTGCCTTCCTTCTCGATAAATTAGAAGCGTATGGACGTACTCGTCTGCGGAATAGACGGTAATTGCCATAATTTCACCTGAACGGTGTGAATAAACATTGTGCCCCCGTTGCATTGAGTGATCTGTGGTTCAAGACAAAAATTCCTGCATTATTGAGACGGTTTGGTTCAAACCACACCTTCCATCTCCCTCTGGTTTAAGAGCTTTAGTTTTTTAAACCTACACCTTAGTGAATGGATATAGAGCGAAAATTATATGCTGAATAATAGTATCGATGAACAAATTATATAGTTTTAGAGTTGGACCCGAGTACGTTGAAGAGGCGCACAGATGTTGGTTTCTTCCTTGACTACCATCACTTCAATCATTGTTCTTGGCTTCCTTTAGTGATAGATGACTGTTTCTACATTTACAAACCTTTTCCAAAAAATATTTTATGGAATGGTGAAAATTGCATCAACTGGTGCAGTAGTTCTCGAGATTAGACCGGACAGACAGACAGACAGACAGGCAAAGAGACAGACAAAATTGAACACTTAAATCAATATACATGAAATCGTGCACCACGACCGCAAGTGCAGCTGAACAAGTCTGGAGTTCAAATCCCAGCGCAGACAGTGGCTATCCTAACTGTGTATTTCCCCTGTTCTCCACACTCCCTCCAGGAAGATTAATCTCATGTAAGTTTTTGCAGGATTAGGGAATGACCCATCTCATGTGGATACAATCGTGTTGAACTTTGGTTGGTTGGTTCCTTAGTTTAGGGGCTGTGACAACGCGGTCATGTAGCTCCGTGTACTTGGGGTGTGTGTAGAATCTGTCTGATAACCGGTGTTAATTGTGATGACTGTATTAATGTGTGTATCTGTTTTTTTAAATTCAAGTATGGATTGCAACTTTGAATTTTTCAAATAGTTCCTACTTTTGCCGCCAAACGCCACCGTCAACGACTACTAGGCCTATTTCAGAACTTAGCTACTAGACGCCACCGCATTCGGCTCTTGGCAACGAACGTAGCAACCTAAGAGCGTTGTTTACATTCATAACCTGTACTGCAGTCCACGACAAATACTAAGGAAATGCGAATAGGTGTAAATCGAGTGAAGAAAACCCGTAATAAAAGAGTAGTTGTCGAATTGAGGAATGATGATGAGTGTAAAACAATGGTAAGTGCTATAGAAACTAGCAATCCCCACCTGAAAATAACTATTCCTCGTAAAATTAATCCCAAGATAATCATTCACGATATAGAGGTTAGTTTGACAGAGAATGAATTAACAGAATGTATAGTGCAGCAGAATCCAATGATAAAACAAGTTGTCAAAGAAGTTAATGTGGATTTCAGGTTGCGCTTCATGCGGAAAACACGAGATGGCAGCGCGCAATACGCAGTTGTAGAAGTAACTCCCGCCATCTTCCAGGTCTTGCAAAGCTGCGAGAAGCTCTACATAGGATACAAGCGATGCAACTTCAGTGAATACATTTCTGTCATCCGATGTTATAAGTGCCTTGGTTTTGGACATTTTTCATCTAGCTGTGATAAACAACAATGCTGCTCCGAGTGTTCAGATGCTCATAATATCAGTGAGTGTCCGAAAACCAGGATTGAATGTGTTAATTGCAAAGTACAAAATCAACGAAATATCGTGAGATGCCTTCCGGAAAATCTAAATACTCAACATACTGCTACTTCAACTCATCATTCTCTACGGCTTTTCCCAATTAATTGGGGTCGCCGGAGCCAACCCGGCTCATTTTGGTTTTGGCCGGGGATTTAAGACCGGATGCCCTTCCTGACGCCACGTGATTTTTCAGGTGAAAATTCCACCCCGCTGTCACCGGGATTCGAACCCCGGCCGTCCGGGTGAAAGACGAGCAGCTAAGCCACTACGCCATCACGCTCCCCATACTGCTACTTCAACTGCCTGTCCGATATTCAAGAAAATATATGATATTGTCAAATCGAAAATTAACTATGGCTAATCTGTGCATTTATCAAGAAAAACTTGTTTAAATCTATTGTACCTACGCAGGAACTTCTCTTAAACTACGATCTTAATGAAAGATCCATTTTATGTACTGTATACGAGAACCCAATCTTAGAAATAACAAAGTAATAGGCTTTGGACAAGTTTTTCACATTTATACCACAAGAAATTATGTGCCTGTAGAGCGAATTCATGCAGCTGTTTTATCCAAATCAGATAAATTCATGATGTTATCTCAGTAATCTAGAATTGTATAAACCATTGTGTGAAGTTTTCAAGAAACCTTGTTGTTATAAGCAATTCTTAACATTAATTCAGCACATCTATAGCAAATTGAGCAATTAATCTTTCTTTTTAAAATATGCTTATTAACTACAGCCCTAATGTACTTAGGTGAAATAGGGCTCCATGCTGTACTGGATATTCAATAAATAATAAATAACCCATACAATTTAGTTTCACACAGGTGTAATTAGTGGAAAGTTCTTTAACATGCCATAAATCTATGACGTGGGAGTGTTGAACTTTATTTTATATTATGTATGGATGTTTCTTCAACTTCAGTTACAAAAAAATTATGGCACAATGTAAATTATTAACTGCTGGACTAGAAGGATCCATGTTTGGAAGCGGACATAATTATCCCACATCTTCAGACTCAGGAACTGTCAACTTGGCACGTGTTGTGTGTTTGAGAGAAACCCACTTGATGTTTTACAACAGCATTACATCTGGAACAAGCGCAGCGGAGAATCTGTGGATTCAGCGATACGGACAAGGGCGTTCTTGACAGGACACAGTGCTGGAGAAGTGCCAAACTCTCCATAGGAAGACGAGGGCGGATTCTGGCACTGCGACTCCCCAACACAGGTGGGAAAACTTGTTGGATGTCTCCTACATGAGAGAAACGTGACGAAGCAAAACACGTACGACAATCTACTTTTAATGGGAAATATACCAGTATTATGCAGAATACTTATTGTATTAATGAATGGCAATTACAAAATTGTTAGCATCAAATAAAGAACTTAAACCAGTCACAATTTTGTATTCAAAATCATTTTCTTTTCGAACTGCTGGCATCTTTTGTAACCCTACTTAGTAATGTTTTCTCCCCCGTGGATTACACCTTTCTCCATAAGGAATTGTGTCTGGAAAATTTCAAAATGGGATTCCGAGGCATACCTTAGCTGGGGACGTTTTCTGTTTTTTATTGACTTTGGAATGTACCCTCTAAGTCAGGTGATTTGAATCCATAGTTCATGAATGTTTGAATAGTTCATGAGCGGATCATCAGTAATAACGAAAGGCCTCAAATCCCTCTGCTCTAAATTCACGTGAAAGGTAGAGCGAAGTAATCGAAACAAACATGTGGTATTTTGCATTAACAATGCTCCTGTGTTTGTGGAAATTATAAAAATTCATTTTACTTTAAGTTTCTTAAAAGAAAATATAATTAAGTCTCTTGGTTAAAAATTGTAAGTAAATTCAACGCCTTGAAAACTTATCTAGTGCGTTAAGCCGTGAAAAGTATAAATGAAATTTAGGAAAACTGCCGTCAAGTCTAATAATTTGCACAGCTCTGTATATTCCAGTGCTTCCCAACCTTCGTCAGCTGACGCCGCCCCCCCCCCCCCCTCCCCACCCCTTTTCAGATACGGGTGGTCATCGCATTACCCCCACCCCCTCCCCGCGCCCCTTTCTCTCCACTCGTCGCTTCTATAACCTCTTCGATAAACTGACAAGGAGGATATAGACCTACCGTAATTACACTACAGAATGGAATAATTATTTCCCATAAAATAGTATGAAGTACGCGCTTTATATCTATTACATACTAACTTCATTTTAGCAAAATACAAAGGACACACTTTTACAATAAATCCTTAAATTAGTCAACAAATGTCAGTGAGAGGGTTGACACTGTTTTCTCTTGGTAAGATTCGGTATGTTTGGTTTGATACTTGACAGAGCACAGAGGAGACAGCGCTGGTTCGTTTTTATGACACTCAGCGTTTAAAATCCTGACTCGCATAAATATGTCGTTGAAAATGGGACAATGACACCCAATGCAACTTTGGCAATTTCAGGATACACTGCTAGACAGTTTACCCAAAAGTCACCCAGTCCTAATATTTTGGAATCGTCTTTCAGCCTTGATTTTGCTGCTTACAACACAGCAAATTCCTTATTTCACCTCCCACCCCGCGGCTCCGTAGAAGTTTGTGTCGACAGTTGCCAATTACCAGTGATTTTGAACGATTGACTTGGCGCGACAATCACTTGGAGAGATTCGGAAAATGTTTATTATACAAAATTGTAATAGTGGAGTTAAAAAATTAATTCGGAAATCACTTCACGCCCCCCTTGATAAAGCCCCCACCACCACCTGGTTGGGAATCACTGGTATATACGAAACAAGTAGTTGTGTGAAGAACAAACATAGACTATTCTGATATATTGTATTAGTCCCTTCCGTCATCAGTGGATCGTCCAAATGGGGCTGGGTGTTCAATGAGGCAGTTGTTTACAGTGTTACTCCACGGACAATATATACAGTATTTGGTATGTA
Organism: Meconema thalassinum; assembly: GCA_946902985.2. NCBI lineage: Eukaryota > Metazoa > Arthropoda > Insecta > Orthoptera > Tettigoniidae > Meconema > Meconema thalassinum. Next base: position 128,747,533 of record OX336391.1, on the reverse strand, counting down.
GAGCCAGGGCCTAGCACTATGATACATCGACCAATATATTTGACTTCAACGTTACACATTGTAACATACTTGCGGTGAACCTCTAACCCCATCTGGACTACATTTTAACACAAAACCCTCACATCAATTAAATTCCTTTTCCATTTAATAGTCCAAATATATTTTTGATTATGATCTGCGTTATGACAAAACAAAATATGGCAACGATAAAAAAGTCAAAATGTACATTTGAAGACCTATATGCGCCATCTATACTCCGTAAATGCAACACAAACAAGTAGTTTCGTGAAGAACTAAATAGCCTAGGTTCAGATATCCCACTGGTCCTTTCCATTAAAATTCTCCCGCCTGTTACAAGGATTTTCTGAGAAATATTTATATATTGTAAATATTTAAATTTCCCATAGCCACCATGTTTGATATGCGTTCATCAGGTTATTGAAAAGCCCATAGATGAACTTATGTTAATAGCCCCTATCAACATACAATACTTCAGTTTGATTTAGCACATACGAGCACACACATACGGACAAAAGGTGTTCTCACAAGCCTATTTTTCCATATGTTTTTTTATTTAATTAATTTACCCTCTAGGTTGGTGGTTCCCACGGACGCAGTGAGGGAACTCACCACTACCGCCTCTATGGGCAGTGTCCTCGAGCTGGGAACATCTGGTCGGGATGGATACAACTGGGGAGGTGTGATCAGAACTTCGCCCAGGCGGCCTCACCTGCAAAGCGAACAGGGGCCTCATGAGGGAGGGGAGAGGATGGAAGATCGGGATGGATAGGCTAGGAAGAGGGAAGGAGGTGGCCGTGGCCTTACAGTAGGTACTGTCCCCGATAATCCGGATAGTAGGCTGTCAGATATCTGCCCCCTCAATCGGATTGCCAATAATCAATCGCACCGGCACAGCTACATCAATGAAAATGGCACTGACAGATACTACCGAGATTAGAGCACAGTAGTTAACAAGAAATTATTGTGGAACACACCAAAATATACGGGGGTTCATACTTACCTTTTACTTACCTATTCAAATTAATCTCGGGTCTGGGTTGCCAACTGGATCACTTAAAAGTATGCCCTCACAATAACCTCCACCACGATATTTAAAATGAACCAAAACGGAAACAAGAAACTTTAAACTGTACAATAATTTATTTCACATAAAGGAATTATATAACACAAATTTAACAACAAAAAATACGTGGCGATCAGAAGCCATTGTCAATGTAACCATGTCCTCCTGTAGGACTTGTAGACTTTACATACAAAATTTCAGCTTTCTAGCTCAAAAGAACGTAATAATAATAATAATACACTTGGAATGGATAAGGGAGTTGGGACGAGACATATAGCAATTGTTTTCCTTTTAATAAACATCACACTTTATTTATAACCGCAAGGCTGCTATGTAGGTGACCTTGGCCTCTATGATACAGTTGTCTGGCCACCTGCACCATGTCGCATGCTTGCATCGTCAAATGGACTCACCTGTCCAGCCAACGTTAGCATATGCTCGTAACCTCAGAGCCTAGCTCCTTTTCAAAACACTTTAAATGTCCACATCTCAACTCAAATATTATCACGCAAATCTTTTAAATGCTCCATTCAAATATCAATGGATTACTCTAATAATCCCAAAAGTTGTTTAATTGTAAATCCAATTGTTGAACTAGCGTTGTTTAGAGTATCATAACAAAAACGCTTAATGTTTATAACAAATGTTCATTAAATATTTATAACATTTTAAATTGTTTATAACATTGTCAAACGACAACTGAAAAATGTATACACGCCTCTATTAATCCCTTTCGTTTCAAATTATTATTAAAGATATTTACATAATTATTTACAATATTAATATTATTTATTTTAGAAATACATTAAACCACACGTTTATCCGGTTGATAATTACTCAAATCGTGGAGATATAATCGACCAATGAAGGTTAGTTATATTTAAATTATAGATTCAGGTTTAATAAGGTTTAATAATTATTATTATTATTTGTGACGGTAACCTCCATTCAAAATCATTATCTCAAATTATTTAAACACTCTTGTTAATTTTAACAGTAACTTCACATGATTAATTTTCAAAGGACCTGGACAATACACTCAGCGGAAAAATACCTCGCTCAAAACGCACAAAATTGCACAAAATAGGCCCAGAATTCATCATATATCTCAATATATATGGCATCAAAATCTTCCACAGTACATACAAAAAACCTCCACTTATAAATTCATTAACTTCATTAATATTACTGTGGGAACCTCCTTCACTTATTCAAGGGCATTATTCATCAGCGACTTTTACACGTCCACTGAACTAACGATTATACATCCATAGTTCCTCTTTAAAAATTCTTATATTCATCAATTGTATCGAAAACTGTTATTATATTTAACCTTCGTGGGTTTCATTCATGAATCGATATGAAGTAAAAATTTGCCAATCACAAATAAATTTAATAGCAAATACGATTAGACACGCCTCCCTGGTCTATCAAAATTGAGATTAATATCTTCAAAGTATCGCAGTATAAAAATACTATCTTCAATCAAAGTTCATCTAAACTGCATAAATAATCGAATAGAATACAATTAGACTGTGGAATGCAAACATTATTGTTCCAATCTAGAATTGAGAAAAATTCCTATCAAATGTTCATTACTATAGTGTATTCAATAAATCGTAATCAAAGTTCATATTTCATAAAATTGTCTATAATGCAATGGTATTTCAGAACTGACGATAAATGTCTAGGTTGCAATCATGTTCATAAAACGACTAGTATTTCCAAGATCGTCGATAACGTAATAGATTTTAACGCTCTAAAATCTTTTAATTATTCTTCTTTCTTGAGGATGACAGAAAATTGGTCAAAGTAATTTACTGAATAGAATTACTTTAATAAAATGACATGCTGTCTGAATTCAAATTTGCCATAGAAAATCGTTAACTTTACAGTCAAATCGTGACTACAAAAAATATGCAAATTACTGAAAGAATATATATTATCAGTCTCAACTGATCCAAAATTATTTAAATATGCCAATGACATAATAATGTCTCAATAAATCGTAGAAAAAGGCATAAATCATCAAAGTATACTGAGTACAAAAATATCAAGCAAGAATATGGGGCAAAATATATGGGACAGAAAATATGGGAAAAATGGTTGCTCAGATATCGCTAAATGGCTCAAATAAAACAAGAAACGTTCACGACTACCTTATCTGTTGATTGAAGTTCTAGAGGAAAATTTCCAAAGAAGACTGCTGTTCGTTCCATTTCACCACCGTAAAGATGTGCTCCGACCTCGAACCTGGAACCAGCGCCCTCGGAGAATAGAACTGCTTCCTCCTCCGGAAATTGCACTGCTCCGTGTAGACGATAGACATCCTTCTGGCAAAACTCTTCTTTGTGAGCCGGGTCCACCCAGGCCTCTCTTGATAGTTCCCTGAAGTTCTGGTAGAAATTCGCCATGAAGTTTATTGCAATTATTTCCGCAGAAATGTTCATAATTGTAGAGTATGAAAATATTTCCACTGCCATTTGATATAATTCAGCGTTGGACTACGATGCATGAGTGTAGTTGGATGTTCACTACATGCTCGCTTTTGTAGAATGACGATTAACGAAGTTCCATGTTGCTATTTCACTCCATTGATATATGTCCCAATTGCATTAAAGATTTTAGTCTTCCATCTCCACTTCCGTTATAATAATAGTTGATAGTACTGCCAGATTATATTGTTCCATTGTAGAATGTAGCGTTATATCACCAAACGTAATCTTCTGTATCACGGTTGCAATACAAGTGTCAGCCGTAGCGTAGAATGTGATATTATAAAAGTGCTCTCAGGTGGCGAGAAAATCACATTTGTCTGCAGTCTTAAAATACGAATATCTTCCAAAGTATAATCGTGAAAATGTTCAACTTTCCTACACACCTCAATACTGTAATGCACAATTGAGTTAGCATAAAGGCAGTATCTAACTCTTGATAGATAATCTTGTAGACTCGCTTATGTGTGCACTCCAACTTCGCCTAGTTTCAGAAACCGTAAAATGGTACTGCTGCACGCTCCGTCCTCGTTCGATGGGGTGGGCTCTACCACTCGCGCTAATGACGACTTGCTTCACTGAATCACTCGAAGTCTGACAATATGATAATCAGAAAAACCACTATAAGACACGAGAAAATGAGATATGAGAGCTTCTCTCTCCTGTGCAAGACCTTTTATCAACTTCTTAAGGGGCGTATCCATCCCTTCCATAGCTTGTTCCTCCGTCATTGCTAGAAGTTCTAACATTGGCTATACTTGACGGATTTTCAAATTTCAAAAACTCAAAATTAATTTCTTCAAAATTCCAAATCAATGCCATAACTGAAAATGGATTTCCACAATTCTGCATTCCAAAAGTAATTAAATATGGTAATTTCAGTAATCTCCGTCTCCCTCCAAACTATCATTCATTGGTTCGAGCCTTTCCTCCAATAGCGTAACTTCTTCCTTAGCACAATTCCTCGTTTCCCTGCGACTGCGTCGTAAATCTCAGATCTTTCTCGAACAAAATCATGACGTCACCAAGAATCTCAGCTCAACCAGCCTACTTGCATAAAGTCTGCGTCATCCGTGCTTACGTCATGAATATCTATGTCACAACTATGACAGCCATAACTTTATTCACATATGCCAATACATCCACCGTGGTCTCAATATATTTCAATTTACGGGGGCATTCTCCCTTCACCACGTTTTAAAAACAGTTACAAATTATTTTTAAACTCTGTGTTATAAATATCTGAATTCACTTGAACACGAACTTGAATTATTATTGGCTTACTCTTGTATGATATTTCCTCTATGTTCCTTAATCATAAGTCTCTTCTTCTCTGGGTTGTGTGTGGCTAATGCATTCTCTCCTCTCTACTTTCTGTTCTGTCCTATATTCCTGTTTTCCAAATTCTGCTGGCTTGTAGAAGGACCAGGATCGATCACTTCATCCTGTCTTTTCTTCTGGTTTTCAGCTTCCTTCTCTCGTAATTCCTTCAAATACTGCTGACTTTCTTTCTCTCTCTCTTGATACTTGTCGGGTGTCATAACCTGGCCTTGAGAATTCTGATTCCGATTCTGGTACTGGTTATTTCTATTGTAGTTTCTATTGTGCCCATTGTTATTACAGTATCTACCTCTTCCGTTATTATAATTCCCTCTATTGTTATTCCAGCCTCGTCTTTGCTGATATGGACGGTAACCTTGTGATCTGTTGCGAAAATAATTGTTCCTGTGAGGACCTACATTTTCAGTTTTTCCTTCAGCAGGCTTATCAGTTTGCTGAACTTGATCCATGTAGACTGTATCAATGTCTTTGAATTCGTGCCTCTGACCTTTTTGAACCAAATTTGGCATCGGACTCGTGTAGTCAAGCCTTCTCAATAATTCGTCCATACTGGTCAAATCCCTGATATTTGACGATATGATAAGTCTTCTTACCTCCACAGGCAGCATACGAGAAATAGCATCTATCAACTGCTCTGTCGACAATGGGGGTTGCAAGAATCTCAAGCGCGATAACTGGCTCGTGAAGAAATCAGCGTACCGTGTTGGAAGAGTACCTGAATACTTCCTCGAGTATACCTCAGCTCTTAATGAATTTTGTGCTTCTATTGACCAGAATCGTTTTATCAGTGCCTCTGCAAATTCATCGAAATTACTAAAAGTGTACCGAAATGCTCTGAACCATTCAAGGGGTCCTCCAGCTAGAAATCTTTCTACGATTCTCATCTCTCTTTCTCTAGGAATATGAGCTTCAATAAAATAGTATTTCAGGTTCCTGATATACTCTATCGGTGTTAGACTATCAGTATAACTAAATTTTTGAGGTTTGTCCTCAAAGTTTCGGATGACTGTCACATTTCTTGGATATGAATCCATGTAATTCTTCCCACTATCACGATATTTCCATTCAGGTTCAATATTCCTATCCTCTTCTTCTTCCCGAAATCTGAATATACGTTCCTCAGGACTAATATCTCTCTCTTCTGTAGCGAGGTTACATCTTCTGACGTAATTCCTATCATCGTCACAAGTCAATCCTTCTGGATCCTTATCTGTGATTTCCGTGATGACTTTCCTAATCAACTCTTCTTTATAGGTTTCCATCATGCTAGCTTCTCCTAGTTTCAAATTCTGAAGTTTGCTCGTAGTTTCATTGACATCAGAGACAACCTAATGAATTTGTTCCTCTAACGCGGTTTTTAATGCTTGTACGTCCTGACCTATTTGAGTTCTATCCTCTACCTGCTTTTCGGATAGCGAATCCATCCTTATACTCAAATCCTTTCTAATTTGAACTACCTCATTATTTATACCTACTTGTGTACTGGCAAGTTTTCGTTCAATTCGCTCCTGAATCTGAGTGACATGTTCCCCACTTGACCTGTTCCATTCATCTTTCCAAACCGTTACATTTGCAGTTAACATTTCCGCAATATCTACTTCAATGTCTTCCTTAAGTAAACGATTATGATCTAAGACTTGGGTCCTCATGACCTCTACATCATATTTTAATCCAGCTAAAGAAGCTGTTGTGCTTACAGACTCGTCAACCAACCTTGTTGTTAAAGCACTAATGTTACGAGTACAAAGCGTTTTTGAAGTTTCAATTTCTTCTCTAACTTTATTAACATCAGTTTGATCTTTGGCAATGTCTACAAAAACTGTATTAACTTCTACTTGTATATTATTTATATCGCTTTGCATCTCATTTACATCAGAATGAATAGTATTTATGTCTACTTGAAAGTTTGACACATAGGTTCGAACATTTTTAATCTCTCTTTCAACTTCTTCTACCTTATCTTGTACAGTAGCAACATCATTCCTAACAACGATTACTTCTGCTCTAGCACATGAAATATCACCCCGGACATTAGCAACATCAAGATTCAACATAGTAAGGTCTTTCTGTACCTTAGAAACATCAGTCTTAACATCTGAAACATCCTTGTGAATGTCAGTCACGGCATTCTGGATTCCCTGGGTACTGGTCTGTAAACGCGACACATTATTTTCTAAGTTTGCTGAACTGGTCTGAAGAACTTTCATATTCTCCTCCATTCTAGCAGACATATTACTAGAATTCTCCTCCATTCGACTAGTATTCCTAGCTTCCATCTCCTTCATGCTTTCATTCAGCCTAACAGACAAACTGTTGGGCATCTCCTCCAACATCTTCATAATACTCTCATCTGCCATCTCAATAATATTTCAATAATAGATTGCTTTAGGGACATACATCCAACAGAGCAAGATAACAACATCTGAGCAACATTTTTCACCATATATAAAGTTTGAGCAATTTTCTGTCTTAAATCTAACTTATAATTACCTTATAATTAACTTTCGTAGACACTTCATGTTGAAATAAACTCAAGCACATGTTCAAATTTCTTTGGTTCATTTTAAAATATCCTAACACAAATAATTTACATTTACAATCCAAATAATTTAATTTTATCTTTAATATGACTAAACATGCCATAAGCCGGTCAAATAAAATAAGACTCCAGATCATAGGCGATTTTTCTAAATTTCCTGCCTATTTAACCTCTCTCAAGTTGTATAAGATCTGATCTTTTCTGAGTGTAATTTTCCTAATACAACACAACATTTAATCCCTATATAATCACACTCTCATATTCTACAATTGGCCAAGACATCTAACAAAGAATCAACCTCTTTATTTGAGTCTTCACAATCCCATTGACATCGATAACTTGGTAATCCAATGTTATTCGAGCGTTCCACACGAAATTGCGGTGCCAATTCTACTCCAATAACTTGGTAATCCAATGTTGCAGATCGAGCCCCACGAAATTGCGGCGCCAATCCTACTGTCCCCGATAATCCGGATAGTAGGCTGTCAGATATCCGCCCCCTCAATCGGATTTCCAATAATCAATCGCACCGGCACAGCTACATCAATGAAAATGGCACTGACAGATACTACCGAGATTAGAGCACAGTAGTTAACAAGAAATTATTGTGGAACACACCAAAATATACGGGGGTTCATACTTACCTTTTACTTACCTATTCAAATTAATCTCGGGTCTGGGTTGCCAACTGGATCACTTAAAAGTATGCCCTCACAATAACCTCCACCACGATATTTAAAATGAACCAAAACGGAAACAAGAAACTTTAAACTGTACAATAATTTATTTCACATAAAGGAATTATATAACACAAATTTAACAACAAAAAATACGTGGCGATCAGAAGCCATTGTCAATGTAACCATGTCCTCCTGTAGGACTTGTAGACTTTACATACAAAATTTCAGCTTTCTAGCTCAAAAGAACGTAATAATAATAATAATACACTTGGAATGGATAAGGGAGTTGGGACGAGACATATAGCAATTGTTTTCCTTTTAATAAACATCACACTTTATTTATAACCGCAAGGCTGCTATGTAGGTGACCTTGGCCTCTATGATACAGTTGTCTGGCCACCTGCACCATGTCGCATGCTTGCATCGTCAAATGGACTCACCTGTCCAGCCAACGTTAGCATATGCTCGTAACCTCAGAGCCTAGCTCCTTTTCAAAACACTTTAAATGTCCACATCTCAACTCAAATATTATCACGCAAATCTTTTAAATGCTCCATTCAAATATCAATGGATTACTCTAATAATCCCAAAAGTTGTTTAATTGTAAATCCAATTGTTGAACTAGCGTTGTTTAGAGTATCATAACAAAAACGCTTAATGTTTATAACAAATGTTCATTAAATATTTATAACATTTTAAATTGTTTATAACATTGTCAAACGACAATTGAAAAATTTATACACGCCTCTATTAATCCCTTTCGTTTCAAATTATTATTAAAGATATTTACATAATGATTTACAATATTAATATTATTTATTTTAGAAATACATTTATCCGGTTGATAATTACTCAAATCGTGGAGATATAATCGACCAATGAAGGTTAGTTATATTTAAATTATAGATTCAGGTTTAATAAGGTTTAATAATTATTATTATTATTTGTGACGGTAACCTCCATTCAAAATCATTATCTCAAATTATTTAAACACTCTTGTTAATTTTAACAGTAACTTCACATGATTAATTTTCAAAGGACCTGGACAATACACTCAGCGGAAAAATACCTCGCTCAAAACGCACAAAATTGCACAAAATAGGCCCAGAATTCATCATATATCTCAATATATATGGCATCAAAATTTTCCACAATACATACAAAAAACCTCCACTTATAAATTCATTAACTTCATTAATATTACTGTGGGAACCTCCTTCACTTATTCAAGGGCATTATTCATCAGCGACTTTTACACGTCCACTGAACTAATTCTTATATTCATCCATTGTATCAAAAACTGTTATTATATGTAACCTTCGTGGGTTTCATTCATGAATCGATATGAAGTAAAAATTTGCCAATCACAAATAAATTTAATAGCAAATACGATTAGAGACGCCTCCCTGGTCTATCAAAATTGAGATTAATATCTTCAAAGTATCGCAGTATAAAAATACTATCTTCAATCAAAGTTCATCTAAACTGCATAAATAATCGAATAGAATAAAATTAGACTGTGGAATGCAAACAATATTGTTCCAATCTAGAATTGAGAAAAATTCCTATCAAATGTTCATTACTATAGTGTATTCAATAAATCGTAATCAAAGTTCATATTTCATAAAATTGTCTATAATGCAATGGTATTTCAGAACTGACGATAAATGTCTATGTTGCAATCATGTTCATAAAACGACTAGTATTTCCAAGATCGTCAATAACGTAATAGATTTTAACGCTCTAAAATCTTTTAATTATTCTTCTTTCTTGAGGATGACAGAAAATTGGTCAGAGTAATTTACTGAATAGAATTACTTTAATAAAATGACATGCTGTCTGAATTCAAATTTGCCATAGAAAATCGTTAACTTTACAGTCAAATCGTGACTACAAAAAATATGCAAATTACTGAAAGAATATATATTATCAGTCTCAACTGATCCAAAATTATTTAAATATGCCAATGACATAATTATGTCTCAATAAATCGTAGAAAAAGGCATAAATCATCAAAGTGTACTGAGTACAAAAATATCAAGCAAGAATATGGGGCAAAATATATGGGACAGAAAATATGGGAAAAATGGTTGCTCAGATATCGTTAAATGGCTCAAATAAAACAAGAAACGTTCACGACTACCTTATCTGTTGATTGAAGTTCTAGAGGAAAATTTCCAAAGAAGACTGCTGTTGGTTCCATTTCACCACCGTAAAGATGTGCTCCGACCTCGAACCTGGAACCAGCGCCCTCGGAGAATAGAACTGCTTCCTCCTCCGGAAATTGCACTGCTCCGTGTAGACGATAGACATCCTTCTGGCAAAACTCTTCTTTGTGAGCCGGGTCCACCCTGGCCTCTCTTGATAGTTCCCTGAAGTTCTGGTAGAAATTCGCCATGAAGTTTATTGCAATTATTTCCGCAGAAATGTTCATAATTGTAGAGTATGAAAATATTTCCACTGCCATTTGATATAATTCAGCGTTGGACTACGATGCATGAGTGTAGTTGGATGTTCACTACATGCTCGCTTTTGTAGAATGACGATTAACGAAGTTCCATGTTGCTATTTCACTCCATTGATATATGTCCCAATTGCATTAAAGATTTTAGTCTTCCATCTCCATTCCGTTATAATAATAGTTGAAAGTACTGCCAGATTATATTGTTCCATTGTAGAATGTAGCGTTATATCACCAAACGTAATCTTCTGTATCACGGTTGCAATACAAGTGTCAGCCGTAGCGTAGAATGTGATATTATAAAAGTGCTTCTCAGGTGGCGAGAAAATCACTTTTGTCTGCAGTCTTAAAATACGAATATCTTCCAAAGTATAATCGTGAAAATGTTCAACTTTCCTACACACCTCAATACTGTAATGCATAATTGAGTTAGCATAAAGGCAGTATCTAACTCTTGATAGATAATCTTGTAGACTCGCTTATGTGTGCACTCCAACTTCGCCTAGTTTCAGAAACCGTAAAATGGTACTGCTGCACGCTCCGCGCTCGTTCGATGCGGTGGGCTCTACCACTCGCGCTAATGACGACTTGCTTCACTGAATCACTCGAAGTCTGACAATATGATAATCAGAAAAACCACTATAAGACACGAGAAAATGAGATATGAGAGCTTCTCTCTCCTGTGCAAGACCTTTTATCAACTTCTTAAGGGGCGTATCCATCCCTTCCATAGCTTGTTCCTCAGTCATTGCTAGAAGTTCTAACTTTGGCTATACTTGACGGATTTTCAAATTTCAAAAACTCAAAATTAATTTCTTCAAAATTCCAAATCAATGCCATAACTGAAAATGGATTTCCACTTTTCTGCATTCCAAAATTAATTAAATATGGTAATTTCAGTAATCTCCGTCTCCCTCCAAATTATCATTCATTGGTTCGAGCCTTTCCTCCAATAGCGTAACTTCTTCCTTAGCACAATTCCTCGTTTCCCTGCGACTGCGTCGTAAATCTCAGATCTCTCTCGAACAAAATCATGACGTCACCAAGAATCTCAGCTCAACCAGCCTACTTGCATAAAGTCTGCGTCATCCGTGCTTACGTCATGAATATCTATGTCACAACTATGACAGCCATAACTTTATTCACATATGCCAATACATCCACCGTGGTCTCAATATAATTCAATTTACGGGGGCAGTACCATCCCGGCATTTGCCTGAAGACGAAGTGGGAAACCACGGAAAACTACTTCGAGGATGACTGAGGTGGGAATCGAACCCCCTCCACTCATTTGGGCCACCCGAGGCTGAGTAGACCCCGTTCCAGTCCTCATAACACTTTTCAAATTTCGTGGCGGAGCCGGGAATCGAACCCAGGACCTCCGGGGCTGCAGCTAACCGTGCTGACCGCTATGCTACGAAGGCGACTTCCATAAATTAAAATAGGTTAAAAATGTACCTTGGTGAGTTTACTAATAGAACGCACGATTGGGGGAAAGTGTAAGGAAAGTAGTCTCAGGAATGAAATATGATGATCATGAATGTACCGTTAGAAAATTGAATGTCCATAGATTAATACGGCTCGAAAACAACATTCTTTAAATGTTCAACAATTTGGTCATCCCGGAGCCACTTAACAGCTTTAAACATTGTGCTCGGATGTTTAAGGCCTAAGAATAGCCCTAATATGCAAGCAAATATGACCTTAAATGACAAAATATGACCAGAAAATTACAGATTTAAATATGGCCGCTTTTTAGCCTATTTTCATTTATGAAAAAAATGGGCTTATGAGATCACCTCTGTCCGTGTGTCTGTCTGTGTCTGCGTGTGTGATTGTGTGTCCCCCTAATAACTTCTAAACGGCTGGAGCGATTTCAATGAAACTCGGGAAGTTCATAGCACCATTCAGGACGACCCTGACCGTGCCCTTCAAATGTTGTTACTTCACACCAATCCAACATGGCGGCTGTGCGAAATATTTCACCAGCATTCAATATCTCCTAAACTATTACCGATATCACCCTGGAATATATTACGGTGATAAACGAAACTACTAGAAGTTCACCTATGTGACCTTTGAAAACCTAGTAACTACAAAACCAACATGGCAGCCAAGCGAAATTGCGATATTTAAATAGACGTTTCTCGCGATTTAACCAACCAAACGCAATAAAACTTGGTACAGTATATGTTTATATACATTGTAATGCACCGACATCTAACTTCGTTCAATTGTCTACATAACCTCGAGATGGCGGCTGTGCGATATATTTCACCGGCATTCTATATCTCTGAAACTATTAGCGGTATCACCCTGAAATTTTGTACGGCGATAAACGGCACTACTTTATGTTCATCTATAAGATTTTCAAAAACTGGTTAACTACAAAACGAATATGGTGGCCAAGGAAATTTGAAAATTTTAAATAGACCTTTATCGCGATTTAATGATCCAAACGCAATGAAACTTGGTACAGGAAATGTTTATACACATTTTAATGCACTGGTATTTAATTTAGTTTAATTGTTTACATAACCTCAAGATGGCGGCTGTGCGAATTTTAAAATTAAGTTTTTATTTCTTGTGTCGTAGTCATGCGATCGAAGTGAAAGTTTGAATAATGAACCTACGCAATAATTTTCCTTTAATGGCACATGATTCTATGGCCCATACATTTAACAATCCAACATGGCGACCATTCGAAATATTTAGACGGCTCTGAATATCTACGAATCTATTATAGCAATCAAACTGTTTTTTTTATATTCATAGGGGCTATGGACTTAAGTTCACCTACAGGACATTAAATAACCTGGTGATCACAAATCCAACATGGCGGCAACGCGAAGAATAAATATTCACATGGACGTTTCTCGCAATTTAACCATCCGAGTGCAGTGAAACTTGGTACAGTAAATCCTTATACAAATGTTCTTCCACTGGCATCTAATTTTTTCAATTGTTTCCATAACCACAAGATGGCAGCTGTGCGAAATTTTGAAATCATGTTTTTACTTCTTGTGTCCTAATCATGCGACTGAAGTTTGAATACTAGATGTACACAATAATCTTCATGTAACAGTACATAACTTAAAGACCTACATATATAAAAATCCAACATGGCGACCATCCGCAATATTTAGTCGGTTCTCAATATCTACATATCTATTACAGCAATCAAACTGAAATGTTTTATGTTGATAGAGGCAATTAACTTAAGTAGGATATATGAAAATAGGCTGTATAGTTCTCCACGGAACTACTAGTTTTTATTTCACAACATATATGGCTTTACAAAATAGAATACAAAGAAATACCATTTCCTCAATTATAAATCCAAGCGACAATCACTTCGAGATTAAATTCTTTATTCAAATGTTCATAGTAATTTTCTGAATATACATGTTTAAGTGTTTATTTACAGTCTATTTCTGTAAACACTGATTCCCGTTCGGTACGTTGAGGATGACTGCAAGTAGGGGAATGATGAGAGTTCTGCCCCCCCCCCCCCCCCCCAACTCTCCCTCTGACGTCACATAATAACCCGCAATACATTCAGGGGCAAAGTCGATATCACTTGAACGCATGGTCCGATGTTGACAAATGAGGTGTCGTTGGACTCGGGCTGACGCCCTCTTTTCAATGGACAACTCATTTCAACCCCTAAATAAAACCTACCCCTACTAGGGGGTGAAATTGTAATTTTTTAGTGAAAGTCTCTTTTCAAATGCGACATGTATAAGGTGCGCTGCTAAAATGAACTTAAACGTTGTTGCTCATATTGCGCATGCGTTTTTCTGGCTGCCGCTATGGATTAACATTTTTGTTTTTGTTTTGTACGCATGCGCACTTGGGATTTTTGTAAGAGGGCGAGCTCTTTGAAAAAAATGATTGATAAGAAGGGGTTTTGGTGGTGAGGAGAGAGCCAGATAGTCGCCTACTTTCCTACGAAGTTTGCCGATATCTCTCGAACGCAAGGTCGGATTTGGACGTGTGACGTGTCAAATCGCTTGTCTCAAAGCCCTATATATGTTATTAATAGGTTAAAGTTTTGAGAATGAGGGAAACAGGCTTTTTGAGGGTAAAACCATGATTTTAGACTTTTTCCGATATCTCACGAATGCAAGGTCGGATTTGGTCCAATGACGTGTCAAATGGCTTGTCTCGAAACCCTCTTTATTTTGGTAATAGGTTAAAGTTTTTGAGAATGAGGGATACAGAATGTTTTGGGGTAAAACCGTGATTTTAGACTTTTTGCTATATTTCGCGAATCAATGATGCCAGTGGCGTGTACGACAGGTCCAAGGACTCGGGGTGACGTCCTCTTTGCTATGGACCATGCGTTATATTTTTAAAAAAATATTGGAAACTCGATTTTGGGGTAAACACGTGTTTTTTGTGATTTTTACTGATTTCTCACGAACCAATAACGCTAGAGACGTGTACGAGGTGTCCTAGGACTCGGGCTAACGCCCCCTTTTGAGTGTGCTAGGTATTTTTTCCAAAAAATAATTCACAAAGGGCCTAACGCCATACATGTTGACATTTTTTTTCTTTACCTGTTTATAATGTTCATGAAGCGTGGTAGTTGAGAGAGACGATACTCTTGGGTGTGTGTTTCAACGAACCTGTCGCTAACCACAAGGACCATGCTTAATAGAACAATCGCTATTTCGGCGGGTCGGTGTATGACAGAGCGAGCGTGCGTTTTTCTGATATTTTACCTTTAACGTGTAAACGGTGATGAGAACTTGGTTCTATGTTGGTCGAAGCGAGTACAGAAAACAAACTTGCCGAGGAGCAGGAGGTGAATGTCATTTGAGCTAATTGGAAGGCGCTGATCTGACTTGACAACAGGTGCAATTGAAAAAATGACAATGACGCTTGAAGGTGAAATAATCTGACCATCGTGGTGGCAGGGAAGAGCGAAAGGCATGCGCATACGTGTGAAACCACTTGCACGCTAAACAAGTTACATCCTGTCTTGCTTCGTACGTGACAAAATGCAAGTTCATGTGAAATTTGATCTACCATAGGTGTTCACCTTGGGTGTTAGCTGTCCACGTGCACGATAACAGAATCTTCAAAGCGTGGGAATCGCTGAACCAGTAAAAAGTATGATGCAACTTGTGGGAATGAAGTCACAACCAATAGATAGGCAAGAGCTGCGAACAGCAGTGGTGGGAGCTGAAGGAAGAGAGAGGGGGAGGGGTAATGTATGAGAGAACACAGGTGGAAAGAGAAAAAATATGTAGAGCTGAGGACTGTACACAAAGAGCTATAGGTGGTGTACAAAATGTGTGAATAAATAAATTAAAAATTGCACAGGTTCACACAACATGTAATTTATTGATCCAAGAATTAAACGTAGAGTTAAACCCTAACCATTTGACATAGAGTTTATTTCCTTTTTGTTTCAACACTTTTTCCACAAGATAATGCTGAGGAAATGCTGTTTTCTGAAGTTCATGGAGATAAAATCTACCTTTTATGGGTTGACGGTTGAGGTCCTCGAGTAAATGGGTGACTGGACAGTCCAAGTTGACTCGACGAATTCGAAATAGTTTAGTCCCACACTGTGGCGTGTAGCCCTTATTGAAGGCGGACTTAAATTTCCTCACACGAACAAAATCCCCAATTTTCAGTCGGTGACGTTTGTGATCGGCTGTTTTTATGGGGTTAAACAGTTTATCCAATCGCTAAATATTTTTATTCACGAGGCGTGGCTTGGTCCCAATCGTTCTATGTTTGGTGTCATTATAACGTGACATGGGAACATGTCCAACCAGCGATACGTGCCCTAAGCGGTAAACGCTTTCCACATATGGGTTTTCAATGTTCAGTTGAACCGCTCGACCACACTGGCTTTGAGATTGCTGTATGTGGTGTAATGGTGAATATCCTTAGATTTGAGAAAACTGGAGAAATCCTTGTTGAAAAATTCTTTCCCCTGGTCGGTTTGTAGCAGCTGAGGTTGACGTTTGGAGTGTTGAATAATATGTTGAAAGGCCTTGGTAACTAGTAAACCATACTTGCGACGCACAGGTTCAACAAATGCCATTTTGGAATAGACATCAATGACGGTTAACATATAGCGTACACCGTCGTTAAGGTCAGCATAGGGTATCATTTCAACCAATTCAGCCTGCCAAAGTTCATCCACACCTCGTGAAATCACCTTGAGTCGTGGATAGTGACGCCTAGCTGGGCGATGCAACTCGTGAGCAATACCCATTTTAATGGGTGTGGGCTTAAACAATAATTTTGGCATTTCGAAGTTCTTGTTCAATTTCTTGAATTTCCCAATCGTGACCGGTATGGCCAGCTTGACGTGAGGCATGCAACAACTGTAGCCGCTGGACGAGCTTATTGGGATTGTGCCAGTAGGTAACATCCACAAGGGGTTTTAATGGTTTAAATGTCACTCCCGAAGCGGACGCTTTACGACGAGTACTTTGACTAGTGGAAAACATTTTTGCAATGATAGTTTTATATTTTTGAGATATATTGGCATTCAATTGTTGCGTGTGATCATACTGTCTTTTGTGAGCATGGGTATCCAATAAAATGGATTTATATTTGTAAAGGTCCTCTGACGTATAATCATGGGAAGAGGGGGTCCGAGAAAAGAGCAGCTTTAACAGTCCTGGAGTTAATTTATATTTGATATTTTTAATGACAGCTTTAGTACGAGCAAATTTAATGGATGAATCGCCAATTTTAAAACTATCATCCTCATAGCGAACACCATACGTGGTATCAGTGTTTCCAATAAATAGATCGGTGAAATAGGGTTCCAACGTTGATCCATAATATTTTATTAAAATGGTTTTCAGTTGTGCTTTATGTTGAGGGGTGGCCAAGAGTTGTGAAAACGGAGACGCCCTGGAAGGGCAAGGTGTTTCGACCCTGGCCAAGGATTTCTTTTTTCTCAAAAACTCTGCAAGGGGTGCGGCCTTTTTTGAGGCGTAAACACTTGTTCCTCCTCATCCTCAACTTCGCTAACACTAGTCAAATCTTCCTGTTCCTCTTCCTCTTCCTCAGGGTCCTCGTGCAGCGTCTGCGTGGCTTGTGAAACGGTGGGTAGCGTTTCAGATGGCTTGAAAGAAGGTTTCAACATGGTTTTTAGTGGAGGTGCTAAATGTTGTTGAATAAACAAAGCATGATTTGCACGTGATTGTTTCAATTGACGAAACTTTTGGCGAATAGTATTTTTTGCTCTAATAATATGCTTTTTCAATTGACTCTCTGCTAACGCCATGGCGTCTAGACAAATGACTAGACGGGGAATGAGACAGGGCCTTAAATATCAATAAAATGATCAAACCCTAAGCGATACCGTCCTTGGTTGAGTTTACTTTGTTTGTCAATCACTAAACAGGCATGACGTTGAGTGTTCCAGCACTTGGCACACAATTCTGTAAACATTTGAAAGGTCATATCCGGATTCACATGTTCATTATAAATGTGACGACTGTTCCTCTCGTCCTGACGAAATAAAACAATGACATTGGCATTGTCACGAATCAACTGTTTGGACATTTTTGAATACGTTTGTCCAAGATAAAAGCAATCGATATGTTTGTGGCGACCCATGCTGAAATAGCTTTGAATGATGCCTTGACGTTCAGTGGATACATCATCGAAAATCATGAGTGAATCGGGCTTTACCTCATCCGGTGAAATCACATTTTCTTGCATGAAAAATGTAAAATAATCCATATTCTCTTTTTGTAATCCAGACATGACTTGATCCAGGAACACGTAGAGGGGTTGGTAAGGAGATTTTGCAAAAATATAAATATTTTGAAAACGCAGACCATTGGGTGCTGTGATGAGCGTTAGCAAAAGATTTGTCTTTCCACAGCCGGATGGCCCCACAATGATGCAGCGAATGGAAGATGGAAACAGTGAACCATGGCGTTGTTCACGTGATGTGGGACAGAGATGGGAAACCATGTCCCCCTCGGGGAATGACTCTTGCTGCTTAATAATCTTCATTTCAACTAAGGCTTAGACAGGCTAGCAGGCTGTCTATATACAGGACACCGAACCTTGTCATAGAAACAGTAGACTGGTACTACAGGTTGACGATGGATGTCTTTGGACGTGCGTTGATGGCCAAAGCTAGGCCTGTTCCCATACATGATCCTAAACAAGAAACAGATCCTGCTAATAAACACTATGTGGATAGGTCAGTAGTGCCACGCACAAAACAGGGAGATTATGACTTTAAGGGAAAGCGGTTAACCCATGTTAAACATCCTCAAGTGTCTACAGACGTTACTACGAAAACGTATGTGGATAACAAAGTGTATGAGTTTTATGACAAAGTGCCCCAGCTTACGGTGAATGGCTATAGCGCTAATCACCATCGGATTAATCACGTGGAAGACCCACAAGACGAAGACGATATATGTACCAAGCGTTACGTGACCTATGAAATGAAAAGGCTTTATAAATTTATCCCATCTGTATTTCTAGTGTATCTGACAAATGAAAAACCTGTGAATGACAGAAACCATTTACCGCTAGTCCATGATCAGCACTTGACCTTTGTGCTTGCTTCGGGTTTAAGCCACTATCGATTACACTATGATGGAACCATTCACATCAAATATGCCATACCTGATGAGAACCATTTACAAATAAAGATAAATGGTCATAGGATGTTGATCCATAACCATGAAATGGTCAATGCAGGTGACGAATTATCCTTTCATCTCATGTTGACATGGGATGAAAAGCAATCGGGAAAAACCATAAACGATTTCCCACTTTATGTGGAATTGGAATATACAGCCATGAAATAACCATCTGACGTTAGTTGTGATTTAAACTTTCTTATGAAAGGTTGTTGGTCATTATCATCATGGTGAAACAAAGGTATGCGGTGAGAAAGACTAAAAAAAGGACTTTGTCCTTGGCAAAGCCTGGGCTTAAGACATTCGTGGACAGGCCCTTGCGAAAGAAGAAAAGAAAAAATAATGTATTGACCAAAAGGAAAGCCTTTCGATCAGCTCAGAGACATGTTATTCCAAAACGTCGTCGACAGGGTTCAAACCAAGGGCGAGTGATTCCCGTCCCCAAACGAGCCGGATTTTTACCTGCATTATTTGCCGGTCTGGCTGCTCTGGGTTCACTTTGGGCGGTGCCAGTGCAGTGACGAAAACCATTAAAGCCGCGCAGCAGGGCAAACAACAACTCAAAGAAAGTCAGCGACATAATGAAACGATGGAAGCGATTGCCATGGGGGCTAGAAATGCCAATTTAAAGCCAGCCTTTTATCAACAAGGATTTGGGATTTCACCATTTCGAAGTATTAAAAAAATAATTTTAACCTCAGCCATAGCGAGACATGCCCTGACGCATCAACAAGTGGAAAGCTATGCTAAACAACTAAAGCTTTCTCATTTTCGAGGTGTGTTTATGCGAAACCAATTACCCCCACGACCCTGGAAACAGGAATGTGCTGTTGTCAATTTGGATGATCACCGAGGACCAGGAACGCATTATGTAGCTTATGTACTGTATGGTACTTTGACAGTTTTGGGAATTTGCCCCCGCCCATGGAACTAGTGACCTATTTTGGAAACAGGATCAAGATATATTATAATGTGAAACGTGAGCAAACGTTTAACAGCCAACAGTGTGGACGCTTGTGTTTAATTTTTTTATATAAGACGCAGCATAAGCTAAAACGCCACCAGTATGTCGGCAGAAAGTAAAACGTTTACAGTGCATGGACGTGGACCTGAAGTCAGCCTAGACTTTTACCCGCCTATCGAATTGAGTGAAAAACCCTATGGTTTAGGACTTGTTTCTCTTGAAACGTAGAATCGAATATACAACATACGTGAAAATGTGAACAATGAGTTTTACTATGATGATTCTGTGCTCACCCTGAACTCTGGTGGATACACGATCGATGACATTTATGAACACATTTATGTGGTGTTGATCAATCAATATGGTTTAAAGTCATTTCTCGATGGAACGCGCAAGTTTGAACTTGTAGGAAATACCAACACTCATCGCTGCAGTATTTTCTCCACATTCAACATTGACTTTAAAACCCGTCCCGATTCCATTGGCCCATTACTAGGATTTAAATCACGTGTGTTGGAGCCCAACAAAAAACATGATTCGGACCATGAAGTGAAATTCATTGAGGACCATCATGTGTCGGTGACATGTAATATTATTAGCCAAGTGTACACCAATCAGGAGCCAACGCATTCGCTTTATGACTTTATTGTGACATCGCCCTATGGGTATATTATTCGTGAAAACCCTCCAGTGGTGCTTTTTCATTCTGTGGCTGTCGATAGTATTAGTAATATAACATTAAGACTGACCTATAGAGATCAACAACTCATTGATCTAGATTCTACCACACCAGTGACTTACAAGTTGGTGCTAAAGCCACTATGAAATTTGTATATAAAGCAACAACACCGTCTAGGGATGGTGTTAGTTGATTGCCACGTGAATACACGTTAACATCTCAAGACAAGCAGATTTTACATCATTTGGGTTACCACGTCAACCCTCATGTTGAATTCTATCCTAGAGATAGCGAACCGCATCGAGGAGCAACCAGGAGTGGTAAGAATTGATCTCCATTCCTATCAAGCTCAAACACCTGGACTCAATAACAATGATGAAATTCAATTTGTTATCAACAACCAGGATATTTACACCCTACCGCATGAAAGTGTCATTCAGATTGAAGGTCGGCTCACCAAAGCCGATGGCTCTACACCCACCACATCCAAGTTGGCCAACCATGGTTTGGCCTTTCTGTTTTCTGAAGTGCGGTATGTCATTAACGATATCGTGGTGGATAGCACTCAAAATGTGGGCATTTCCAGTGTCATGAAACTATACCCCTCTTATAGTGAGGAAGAAGGTAAAACACTTTGCATGGCAGGTTGTCGTCCTGACTCGACCTATGACTGGATGGTACACACTGATGGTACCTTAACTGGATATTTACCTCTTAAACTGATTTTAGGCTTTGCCGAAGATCACCAACGCATTGTGGTCAACGCAAGGCAAGTGCTTTATCTAGTGAGAGACAGGAGTGATAATAATGCACTCAAGGGAGCCGACAATGCCCCCATAGATTCAAAAATTCAACTACAACGCTAGCTATGGAAAGTGCCTCATTTGACCCTTGAAGATAGCAAAAAACTGGACATACTCAAAATGGTAAAGAGCGATATGCCGCTACCCATGGAATTTAGAAGCTGGGCACTCCATGAGTATCCGCTATTGCCCACCACCAACACACACAGTTGGTCTGTAAAAACAGCTCGCTATACAGAGAGACCTCTCTACCTGATCGTGGGTTTTCAAACGAATCGCAAGGATCAACAAACCAAAGATGCCACGCAATTTGATCACCTACAATTGAGAAATGCACGTCTTTTCCTCAACGGAGCTGTGTTTCCCTATGAAGGACTGTATTTGGATTTTTCCAAAAATAAGTTTGGCCCCCTGTACGACTTGTTTTCTAAATTTCGATGGTCGTATTATCAAAAAGAGAACGGCCCCATGCTACTACCCCCAAGCGTTTAAGGCATGAGCGCCACTGATTTTCTTTGACTGTTCTTACCTGGAAGAGTCTGTCAAGCCATCCAATATCGACATTCGACTAGATTTTGAAACGCATGACAATGTACCAGCCAATACGACGGCCTACTGTTTGATTATTCATCACAAACAAGTCAACTATTATCCACTGTCCAACCAAGTGACGAGTGTATAAATAACAGGTCAACCCACATCAAGCCGCTCAGTCATGTCTTGCTTTAAAGCCTCAAGAGACGTCGCATCCATGAATTAACTCTGAGGAACAACGTTTCAATACTTTTGCCACATGGCCAGTGCCTTTCGGAAACCCTCAAGCCTTGTCGGCCGCTGGATTCTACTATTTAAAAACAAGCAATGAAGTGAAATGTGCCTTTTGTCCCATCATCATAGACCAATGGCAGGAGGGTGATGAACCCATGCAGGAACATCAGCGCTGGTCACCCACCTGCCCCTACCTGTGCAGAATGGAAGTGGGAAATATACCCCGTCATTCAAGCTATCCCTCACTTGTGTCCCTGGGTATTGAAAAAAAAAGTTACGATACGTGTGGACCGTATGGTATCCATGGTGCTTCGGTGAGCAGCTCACCATCAAAAACGCCTAGTTTAGAGACATTGGGACATCATTGGTGTTATGGACGTTACAAACACAAGAGACTATATTGTTGTATTAGTTGCTATCGTCCTTATCCCAAAATGACAAAACCCTGTAAAACGTGTTATGATAATAAAATGATGTAATTCTTAAATTCTTATTTTTTGCATGTCCCCCTGTCCTACTCTGACCTCAATTTGAAACTAGCATGGCAGGTAAGCCCATGCCATGATCACACTTTAGTGGTCGATCGTCAGTCAGTCGTCAGTTGAACTCGGTCCAGGCAAGCGTCAACATGTTGCGCACACTCATTGTGTATTGCCAAGGGTTTAAAATTGGTGACAACAAATTTATATTTAAACAAGTGGCCATTATCGATTGTACCACGTTTTGGATATCGCAAGCTACGCATTTGCTATTTAAACCACCCCATGCTTTTGATTTGTTGTGTGAAAAAAAAACCGTAAACAAACCCAGTGGATTGAAAATCATAGGCAACTAGACTGGAATCAAGGAACCATTTCCTATAAATATTTGGACGTGGTCATGGAAGCACACTTGTCCTCGGCCAATGTGGTATTTGTGAAAGGTAATGAAAAACGTCAATGGTTGCAACCTTTTTTGGCGTCTTACTGCCAATGTATCGACCTCATGTAGTTGGGCTGCCCCTCCCTGCAAACGCTCATGGATACTTGTTCCTGTGGCAACATTACCCATACAGCCCTATCGCATGCGTGGTATCTCTTTCATTGGTTAACCACCCATGCCTGCTGGGAATTGTTGAACAAAATTATAACTCAAGATTTACCTGTGAATGACGCCAGTGAGATTTCTACAAGCGACGTGTAAACATCTACAGCACGTGATACCATGGAGGAAGGCAATGCTACGGACAAAGCCATCGGCAAGTTCTTTGTGTGCAAAAAGAAACTAGACAGTTTTACCAAAGAGGAACTCTTAGCGCTGCCCAAGTCGTTCATTTATTACGTGGCCGCCAACGCGGTCAAATAAATCTGGCAACATGTACCAAAATCATGGACTCAAGACCCTATGTTGAGTGAATGACAACCCTGTACGGATTACGATCACCATAAGCAAGTGACCATGGCAAAAATACCGTCTATGCGTCAGTGTGCGACTTGCCAGCTAGTGAAACTGTATCACGGTCATAAAAGTCCATGTAAAGACTTTGTTGAATCATTCCACGGGTGTCATGGCGAGAAAAAACAACAACAACAACAACAAACACAAACATCGTCCACAGAGGAGGAGGAAGACCAAACCTTTTTACCATCGATGGAAAAGGATATGCCAGACCTGTACTGGCAATGGCGTCATTGACAAAGTGATTCAATACCTACCTTTCGAAATCCATCTTCCAGGTTATCGTTTTTGCGGCCCTGGAACTCGTCTCGAAAAACGTTTACAACGTGGTGATGTACCCATTAATCTTTTGGATCAAGCATGCAAGAAGCATGACCTTTCTTATCGTCATAGTCATCCTCGTTTAAGACATGTGGCAGATAAATTGTTATTGAAGAAAGCTAAACAACGTTTCACATCCAGTGATGCCTCAGTGGATGAAAGGACGCCAGCCCTGATTGTCATGAGTGCTATGAAAGGAAAGTTGATGATGCATGGACATAAACATTGAGGAATTGAGGAGTGAGGAATTGGGATTTGTTTGAATTCTATATTTCTTTTGTCAATTCACTATGAGTATGAAATAAAAACAAAGGTTTACCAGAGCACGATGTTTTGTTATATTTAATTTTTTGAAATCATGATGTTGATGGCTTATGTTTCATTTTACACATTTCACACATGATGAATTCACACACTGCCATTTGTCATTTTGCAATTTACAGATTATAAAAAAGTTCGTTTCAAGTTTTCCGTTTTTGATGATATGGATTTTTCCATTTTGCTGATGACACATTTTAAACAATGTCCGTTTGAAGTTTTTGAATTTTCAAATTTCACACGTGGACATTTCCAGTTTTTAAAAATGTCCGTTTTAAGTTTTGCGTTTTTGGTGATATGGAAACATAGATTTTCCATTTTGTTGTTTTCACATTTTTGCATTTGGTGTATGTCGAAAGTTGTGATTTGACAATGATGTTGATGCAAGTGCTTGACCATGGCGATGCTGCAATGTTTTTACGGGTGTTTGGAGAAACGTCGAGGTCTACGACTACTGCAGGTAAGACTGTTTTTACAAAAATAATGTCTTTTGACTGCCACATTTCAATGAAAAAACAAAACTATTGAAAACAAAATGAGTATATAAGTGACCATTTACCTCCTTCCCACCCGCCCTACCTCACCATGTTTGCTCTGGCCAACCATACACACCTGCTTTCCCTCTCCACTCATACATTCACACCTGTCTTTGGGAACAAACACAACCACTTTATTTATTCCCAAAAGCACATTCTCGTTATGCACACTCATCCCAAAAGAACTTTTTTAGTTTATCATTTTACCATTCCAAAAAAAAGAAAAAAAGTTACTAAAAATCTTACTTATTTCATATTTACTAAAAAAATCTCAACTTTGTACAGCGTTAAAAGAATCACACTATTTACCAATAAAAATAAATAAAAAAATAAGGTTGCATATAACTTTTAAAGAGCAAATGGTCCAAGTGGATTGCCACTATTTACAAAATCTACTATTTACAATGACAGAAACCAATATTTACAAAATACTAAATCTACAAGTTACATAAAGCTATGTCCCATAAACGATTAAACAATGAAATCACACCTCCTCCTTGCGATCATAACCCCAGGGCAGGAGCAGATCATCAGCCCACACACGTTTGTTATCCATGGAGGCGAGGGTGCGTTTTCTCTGTTCCACAAGATACAAATAATGGTTGCTGGATTCTATCCTGCACTGTGTATGAGACATAGCTTTGCCACTGCGTAAAACCGCTAGATAGTCATCAACACGTAGCGATTTTACCACTGCCCTAACTACACCTTTTGCTCTTTTGGCTTCCTTACAGTCTAGTGTGCGGTAAGCATACATTTTTGAGGCCAAACCTACGAATTCCGTCATAATGGAATCACCGCATTCATCTTTTAAAACGCCCATTTTCTTCTTGTTTTTTATGGGTAGCTGAAACACGTTGTCAGCGCTATAGCAAGAGGTGTCGAACCAGTCACTATGCTGCCTCATGACGTCATAGGGGTTGCAGTGTCGAATGTGGTAAATGAATGAGTCCGTGTCCATATACAAAAGAGATACGTCCTCAAAATGGCGTTTGGCAAACTCATAGTGGAATCGATATATGAGCGATTTAGAAAAGTCTAAAATGACTTGACCCAAGTAAATGGGTATATCCATGGTCACGCTGGTCTTACTCATTTCAATAGTAGCCAAATCCTCATCGATAATTTTTATCGATTTGAAATTTGGCTTGGCAATGTACCGCCGGGCACCCCCATTGCCCCTCCCAGACATTCACCAATTTAATGTCACGGTATTTGCGGACATTCTCCATAGACTTGCCATAGATGCAGTTGTTCATTAATTTAAAAAAAATAATTTCAAACTGCTGTGTTGCCATTTGACGGTGCTCTGTGTTGAGTCTCATGTATGGCTCAAGCAATGCTTTTTGAGCAAAAGAAATACCCCTGTGGATTTTCTTCAACACCAAGCCTTGGGCGAGGCATTGCACCAACATTTGGATATGTAGCACATACCGATTTTTGTTGTAAAGTGTGCCCATGAGTTTTTCAAATTTCACTTTACTGTCAGGGGGAACCATTTTCTCAAGGCAGAATGGGAAATCGGCATGTTCATCATACAAGGATGAGGGATATTCAATATCCACTTCCAGCACGTATCCCCGGCCTGTTTCTTGGCTAGCCATGTTCACATCAAATTCTGACACTTGTTTGTCTGTCAGCCAAGCAAACTTCCCATAGGGCAAAGGCTGACTCATGGCGTAACCGTACAAATTATTCACGTCATAGTACATTAAGTACGATTCTGGTTTGTGTGGTGAATAATCAGGCATGTAGACATTGTTCGCTTCGGCATGGCGTTGGTTAAGTGACACAAAGCCGCCACGAATGCCCTTTTAAAAAAATAGAACCATGTCTACGTCAGTGAGTAAATCCAATTCCACTTGAGTGTATTTTAAAGCGGCATCAAACGAGAGTCCAGGACTCGTATAATAGTGAGCAGGGTCAAGACCGTAAATGTGTTGACACAAGTTACGGAATTTTTGAAACACATCAGTGAGCAGCAATACATCCAGTTTTAGGTAATGCAAAGCATATTCACTTAGCGTCTTCATGCCAAACACTCGCCAAACTTGACATGCATGTGCATAGTCTTCATCGGAAACGGTACTGCGTGTTAGTTTCGAGTAAAAATTCTCTTGTGGTGGGAGTTTTTTTGCTTTAACACGTCCCAGCTGTTGCAGAAATCATACGGGAAGATACCTTTCCGAATGCACAATTGAAATTGCTCAGGATCATTAAAATGCATTCTAGTATTTTTTAATTCCTCCTCATTCAAGCCATTCACAAGGTTGTCTAGCGAGGATGCCATAAATTTAAAGGAATCCAAAAATCGAATGCTAAAGTCGCCCAACCTCCATGTCAGGGCTGTAAAACGCTCATGGTTTTGAGGAATAATGGTAAACGAGCCCTTGTTGACTTGACCCAATTCACGAATCAAAAACTGAATGTCATAATTTGCCAGATTGTGGAAAAAGACACTGATGAAACGAGGAGCTGGAAAGTTCAAGTTGCATTTACTATGCGCAGCTCCACGAAACTCCCCCGTAAAGTGCGAATGATCACGAACGGTGTCTTCAGCACTGATCAGTGGCTTTTCGCAAATGTGGCATGTTGTGGCATGCTCATACTGCTGCTGTTGTTCTGGAGATAGGCTCATGGGTACTGGGCGGTCCAGTAATTTCTGTACATCATGAGCCAACTTGACAAGTTCATCCAAGAACCATTTGGCACAATCTGGCCCCTCACGGTATTTGTAAACGGATTGTGTGGGGTCATAGGCACACACCACATTAAATCCTATGGCAAAGGGTTCATGTTTTTGAATGGGTGTGGTTGAGCTGATGGTGGGATCTGGTTCACATCCCGCCATGGGTGTAGTGAGAGCTTCGAAATCTGCACATACCACAAAGGGAACAGTGTCACGCTTATGAATGTCCTTAAATTTTAACACAGCCTTGTCCCCTTGTGGCAATATCAATCTCACCGCTTCCTGAGAAACACAATCTACCCTATGACGTTCCAAAAGTATAGGGGTTGTAAAATATTGTAGGCAACGGTCGCAAATTTACTTCTTACCATTATGCTTGGACGCTTGACTGCTTAGCAATCTACTCAGGCTTTTAATGAGGCAATAGTGATTCACCTCTCCTACAGATAAATATAAAAGATGAATGTGGTGATGTTTCGGTTTTTTGTGGCATAAAGAGGACCCGCAATCTCATCACCATCAAGGCCATACACCATGAACGAAAAGTCCTGGTTATCTTGTTCAAACCTATGGATCTCGATTAAGTCCATAGGGAACGACACTCAAGTTAAATTTAAAGTTTGTTTTAATTCATCAAACTTGGCCTTGTACTTTGCTGGTCTGTTAACATGACGACCTGGCGCTGGCTGCAAATACGCAGCCACAGCCCACAGAAAACATTCATCATCAAAATTTTCAATATTCACCACAGCCTTTTTCGAAACTATTGCTGGCGGTGTTTTAATATAGCTAGACCCAGCATTCAACGGGTTGAAATGACAAATGTTGATTTGTAAATAATGAATTTTGTCTAAGGCAAGGCCACTCGATCCTTGTTGCAGTTTATCAAATTTTGATAGCAAGGCATTCACCACATGGCTTTGATACCACTCGTTCAGATTATCGGCTATCAAAAGCTGTTGCATTTTACTGCAAATATAAAATGTCTCTTTATGCTCTACGTCCTTCTTTTTATATATGAAATCGCACACCAGTTCTGTATTCACCTTTAAAGCCGTATGCAACCTTTGCGCTGTACAAATTTCAATGTTAAAAATTTCAAAACAAGATTCTATAAATTCTTTGGGAATCAAACTCTTTCGAACATTCACTACGCGGCCAGAGCACACACACGATTTGAAACAAGACTCGAGGGGCTCCCAAGTTAACGTATCCACAGCAGTAAAAGACATTATTTTGAAAGAACACTCTCACCTGAGTTTTCAGCTGTAGACTGCTGGACAATGGCCTCAAACACACGCGTTCCAGGTTATCAACAGAGGTCAAGCGTTTTCCAACACTCTAAAAAGAAATAAAATAAACCATATCCATAAATAATATCCATTCCATATAGTTTATGCATTGAATAAACAAAACAAAATCAAACAGGTTATATATTTAAATAAATCTCGCCTTGACGTGTAATGCTTTGCTATATTCCCGTCTCGTGGGCTAGTGTGGAAATGGTTTCCTTTTCTAGCTGTCTGTCTTTCTCTTTCTTTAATATATTTCCCACAGACACACGACAGGTAGGCTATACACGTTATCTGCAAACAAATAAATAAATAAAATCATTATTTACCTAATCAATAAATAATTGCATGTATTTACATAAAAATCAATAAATATATAAATAAATAAATATATACCTACCTCACAACAAGGTTAAGTATTTTCCACCAACACCAAAACTGTTAAACAAGACCAGGGATTTCATGCAACGCAGTGTGTTCAAAGGTAGTCACCTAAGTGAGAGTGGAAATGATAGCGACATGTCTTTATATATGTTTTTTGCATGTATAATCTTTTTTCCCCACGCTTTGAACATTCTGTTATCGTGCACGTAGACCGCTAACGTCCAAGGTGACCACCTGTGGCAGATCAAATTTCACCTGAACTTGCATTTTGTCACTTACGAAGCAAGACAGGATGTCACTTCTTAACAGTTATCGCGCACGTGGACAGATAACGTCCCAGGCGAACACCTGTGTTGTATCATATTTCACATGAACTTGCATTTTGTCACGTACGAAGCAAGACAGGATGTAACTGGTTTAGCATACATGTCATCTCACACGTGTATGCATGCATTTCGCTCTTCCCTGCCTTCACAATGGTCAGATTATTTCACCTTCAAGCGTCATTGTCATTTTTCTATTGCACCTGTTGTCAAGACAGATCAGCGCCTTCCAACTAGCTCAAATGACATTCACCTCCTGCTCCTCGGCAAGTTTGTGTTCTGTACTCGCTTCGACCAACATAGAACCAAGTTCTCATCACCATTTACACGTTAAAGGTAAAATATCAGCAAAACGCACGCTCGCTCTGTCATACACCGACCCGCCGAAATAGCGATTGTTCTATTAAGCATGGTCCTTGTGGTTAGCGACAGGTTCGTTGAAACACACACCAAAGAGTATCGTCTCTCTCAACTACCACGCTTCATGAACATTATAAACAGGTAAAGAAAAACAAATTGTCAACATGTATGGCGTTAGGCCCTTTGTGAATTATTTTTTGGAAAAAATATCTAGCACACTCGAAAGGGGGCGTTAGCTCGAGTCCTAGGACACCTCGTACACGTCTCTAGCGTTATTGGTTCGTGAGAAATCAGTAAAAATCACAAAAAACACGTGTTTACCCCAAGATCGAGTTTCCAATATTTTTTAAAAAATATAACGCATGGTCCATAGCAAAGAGGACGTCACCCCGAGTCCTTGGACCTGTCGTACACGCCTCTGGCATCATTGGTTCGCGAAATATAGCAAAAAGTCTAAAATCACGGTTTTACCCCAAAACATTCTGTTTCCCTCATTCTCAAAAACTTTAACCTATTACCAAATAAAGAGGGTTTCGAGACAAGCCATTTGAAACGTCATAGGACCAAATCCGACCATGCATTCGTGAGATATCGGAAAAAGTCTAAATCATGGTTTTACCCTCGAAAAGCCTGTTTCCCTCATTCTCAAAACTTTAACCTATTAATAACATATATAGGGCTTTGAGACAAGCGATTTGACACGTCACACGTCCAAATCCGACCTTGCGTTCGAGAGATATCGGCAAACTTCGTAGGAAAGTAGGTGACTATCTGGCTCTCTCCTCACCACCAAAACCCCTTCCTATCAATCATGTTTTTCAAAGAGCTCGCCCTCTTACAAAAATCCCAAGTGCGCATGCATACAAAACAAAAACAAAAATGTTAATCCATAGCGGCAGCCAGAAAAACGCATGCGCTATATGAGCAACAACGTTCAAGTTCATTTTAGCAGCGCACCTTATACATGTCGCATTTAAAAAGAGACTTTCACTAAAAAAAATTACAATTTCACCCCCTAGTAGGGGTAGGTTTTATTCAGGGGTTGAAATGAGTTGTCCATTGAATAGAGGGCGTCAGCCCGAGTCCAACGACACCTCATTTGTCAACATCGGACCATGCGTTCGAGTGATATCGACTTTGCCCCTGAATGTATTGCGGGTTAGTATGTGACGTCAGAGGGAGAGGTGGTGGGGGCAAAACTCTCATCACTCCCCTACTATTGCACACCTACAGCTGCCGTCAAAATACTGAAATATGGCGTTCTTACCAAAACATGGTCAAAATGTGACCTAATGGTAAAAATGTTCGAAATATGCATTTATATGACAAATGAAAACCACTTCATTGTGACGATAGAATCACTTGATTTCCATGCAAAGAAAAAAATATGATTTTTCCTCAACAATCGAGTCCTAGTCATCAGTAAACAAAACTGCCTCAAATCTCTTTGGCCTTTGAAAACAGCATGCCTACCTCAAGTTGATTGACAGCTAGAATCCTTGTGGAATGCGGGTGCTTAATGTGACAGAATGGACTGAGAATTACAGTCAGTATCGTAAAAAAATAGCCCCATAGCCAGTGAAGATTCTTACCCTTCGTACTCAAAATGAGTTATGCCGCCTGATTATTCTAAACTTAAGTATACTACAACAGAAGAAGAATCGCGAGAGCTCGCTCTCAATGTTAATTATCTTAAGAAGATGGAATGAGTATATTCTAAGAACAGGTCAAATGAGAAATGTTCAAATTTTGAGTTGAATCGTGCACTAGGTGTACTCCTAATGACTGTCGGCGGCATCTAGAAAACTGATTAGCAGCGGGCGTAAGGAGAATCTATCTTCAGATTTGTATGGGATGAACTTTTAAGTGCCAAATTATTCTGAGGCTGTAATAGTCAGAGTAATAGTTACGTTTCTACAGGAGAGTTGTGGAAAATTCCGGGCCGAAGGAAATTGCTTCCCAGCCAGCCTCTCGACTGTTAGAGGTTTACTAACTAACCACGGTATAACACCTGTCGGCCCATAGGAGCCACAAAGTCATAATTCCACTAATGCTATATCCCCTTCAACAGGCTTAGTGACTTGGGCTTCATTTCACATACGGCACACAGCTCGTATGGGTATTTGTGATTCAAATGGCCCACATACCAACAATTACTATATGACCACTCTCACACTGGGGCGTTGGTGATCCTGCTCAAAACTATTATTAATAATAATAATAATATTGATATTATACATACACCTACGCGCCAAGCAGATGAAGAATCTTCAGGCCTACTTTTTGAGCAAGACGAATTCTCCCTTGCATCGGGCTGTTATTAAGGTGGATGACAATTACTCACCATTGGACATTCTTCATACCAGGGATGTGCATAAGGAACAAGCTTCAACAATGGACTCAGAAAGCACTGCACGGCCATTATCCGTATGATCTCAGTCGAGAGTATGTCGACATACATGCGTCGAACGGCTGGCTGACCCATGCGGATCTATTTCCTGAGACTGAGGGGTTCATGATCGCGATACAAGATCAAGTAGTGGCAACAAAGAACTACTTAAAATACATCATTAAGGCAGACATGCCAGATGACAAATGTAGGAGATGCCATCGCGAATCAGAGACCGTGTCACATATCACAGGGGGCCGTACAACAATTTCATCTACGTACTACTTGAAGAGGCATGACCAAGTAGCCAAGATAATCCACCTGAACCTGGCAAAGAAGCACTACTTTAGTAATAATGTTCTGCCTTACTATTATTACATTCCTGATGTTGTACTGGAGAAGGATGCATACAAGCTACTCTGGGACAGGTCAGTGATCTCAGATATACCTATATCAGCAAACAGGCCAGACATTATTCTTATTGATAAAGTGCAGAAGAAAACGTCGCAGTCTCTAACTCGCATAATATCCAACACAGATATGCTGAGAAAGTGACGAAATACATGGTTCTGGCTGATGAAATCTAACAGATGTGGCGACAGGAATGTATCACTGTATTGCCTAACATAATCTCTTCCACAGGGATCATAGACCAAAGTCACTGAAGACCAACCTCGATAAATTGGGGCTCCACCATAATCTGCATACCAGTGTGCAGAAAGTAGTTATTTTAAAGACCTGCTCCATAGTTCGTTCGTTCTTCAACCTACCAGTATAGAGAACTCCACTCCATCTTGCAGCAAATGCCCATGAAATGGTGAATTGTACCCAACGCTATGAGTGGTAATAATAATAATAATAATAATAACAGACAATGGTGATCGATGGTCATTCCAAAATTAAGGATATAGAAAAACAGGAAAGGAAAATTCTCAGAAGGATTTACGGGGCAGTTAATAATAACGGTATTTGGATGAAGAGACCTCAAAGCGAACTCTACCAAAAGATCCACACGATAACGGAAGTAATCAGAAAACGCCGAGTACAGTTTCATACACACATTTACAAGATGGACAATTTCAGAACAGCGAGTAAATTGCTCAACATTATAACACGGAGAAAGTGTGGCACGGAGTGGCTGACAGAGGTTCAGAGGGACCTACAACAGGTCAAAATTGAAAATCTTAAGGAACGCACCGAGTGCAGGAATAAAATCAAAAATTTTAAGTTTGATCATAGACCATCACGACCACCTGGAAGAAAATTGACAGCTGAGTGGAAGAAGGAGCATTCTGAGAGGATGAAGAGATTTTGGGAAGAGAAGAGGGAAAACGCCAGGAGATGAAATCATGTATTCAAGTTAAATCGCTCTCCTAAAGGGGAACAATCGATTAAATAAATAAATAAACAATAATAGACTAATAATAATAATAATAATAATAGTAATAATAACGATGATAATAATAGTAATGTCTATAACAAAAGATCTATAGCATCGAATGCAAAATCCAAACATTCCTGCCCTGTCATCCGGCCAGAATCTTCATATGCAGAAGAATGTCTCGCAATGTACAATAAAGAGATGATGGAGAAATTGATATACATTGAACTGAAGATCTTGAGGAAAATCTCAGGTCCGGTTAAAGAGAATGGTGAGTTTAGAAGACCATGATCTATATACACACGTGGAGAAAATGGCTGATGCGATGCGGAAAAGATGGATTATACTTTATGGGCACGTTGCTCGAATGACGTAAACACGATTGACTTATCGCATTTCCACTTTTCTCTACGAGATAAAGGCAAAGAGAATCTAACCCAGCGGCTTCGGTGGCGTAGTTGGTAGCATACTGAGCTTCTATGCCCAAGATCGCGGGTTCAAACCCAGCCGAAGTCGTCGGATTTTTGAAGAGCGTAAAAAATCCATCAGTATGCCTTCCTTCGGAGGGGAAGTAAAGCCGGTGGTCCCATGTCATAGATTTAAGGCATGTTAAAGAACCTTCCACTAATTACACCTGTGTTAAGCTAAATTATATATAGGCTAAACATTTGACTAGCGTTCTTGGTATCCTACGTTCCGTCGTCAAGAGCCGACTGCGGTGGCATCTGGTAACTAAGTTCTGAACTGGTTGGTAGTTGATGGCGGCGTTTGGTGGTAAAAGTAGGAACTACTTGGAAAAATTGAATGCCTGCAGTCCTTACTTGAATGAAAACAGATATACACACTAATCCAGTCATCACAATTAACATCGGTTATCAGACAGATTCAACACACATCCAACGTACACGTGGATACATGACCGCGTTGTCGCAGCCCCTAAACGAAGGAACCAACCAACCAAGAATCGAACCCAGGACCTCTGGATCCGGAGTTTCAATAGCCACCCCAAGATCACAGCAGGTTGTTACTCTATAATAATAATTATTAATAATTTATTGAATATTAAAATATTTATACCTGAATCTGTTAATTATTATTATTACCGGGTGAGTTAGCCGTGGTCGTTACGGCATGACTACTGGCAGTCGCTCACATCCGGGAGGCGAGGAGGTTCGAATCCCCCAGCCGGCAACATTGAAGATGGTCTTCTGTGGTTTCCCATCTTCCATCCAGGCAAATGCCGGGGTTGGTCTTTAACTATAGGCTACAGCCGCTACCTTCCAACTCCTCGTCCTTAGATTCTAACTTTCCTCCCCAACGGTACTCGTAGCTCACCCATTGGGTGACCGTCTCGAAGCAGCTACAAAACTGGCGAACCGAACATGTCCTCGGACACTCCCGACACTCAAAAGCCCTACGCTTAAAATATATATATATTGTGCCCGCTGGCGGGGCCACCGGTTTCAAATGACCCTTCCGAGACCCTATTCCAGGTAACACACAAGTATGGGGACGATACATTCATAGGCGGGTGTAGCAAAAAAGTCTGCACTCGGGGGTGTCGGGAATTAGTGAGGTTCGATCTTTAACCAGCTCAGAGGAATGCATCGATAACAAAACTAAACAAGAAAGAGAGGTCAGTCTTAGGTTAAAATCACAAATAAATTTTATTCAGAATAGATCCCTAGTCTGGCATGAGAGTTGCAAACGGCTAGTCCGATACTATTCTGCCCTGAAAGAAATAAAAAATCCTAAACAAGATCTAAATTGCTCTCATGGTCCTAATACAAAATTCGACAAAATGAACAAGCTAAGAGAATGGCACGTAAGATCGGCTCTAAGCAATTACATCGAAATAACTTACGGGTGGATCAAACATCAAAAGAATTTACAGCAAAGCAAGACATTTACTTGTTTACAAATACTAGAACATTTACATTTAGTAGCAAGGGGAAAATTTGTCCTATGCTAAGATGGTGCCGTCTCTAACATTTATCTTTAGAGTTAAGATTTAGCTAGTCCTAATATCATTAATTAATAAACGAGATGCGTTTATTACTAAGAAAATCAAGCTATGTGCACAATGTTGCTGAATAAAAAAAACATGCTAATACAACACAAATGCATACAATAATTCAGCACTCCTATGGTTGTGCAATTGGCACTGCCTACGTACACGATTTGTTACTGTTTGTAACAAACGGTCATAGTGTCAAAGTGTTAAGAAAATAGAAAATATAGGAAAGCCTGCAAATGCGATAGTAATTAAACAATTACATCGACTCATATTGCTACTAATTCGATGTGTGTGCTTCAGTTATCACATCACCAATTAGTGGTCGACTAATCATGTAAAAATTTATCAAAATGTATCTACAATAGCTTAACAATATCTAAGTGTTAACGTTTGTTCCAGAAAAATAGTTTATTTTTAATGTTTATAAATTTTATTTAGGTTCAGGGGGAATTTATAAGATTTGTTAGTTTTCAAAACCCTATTTTTGATTATTATTAGAGTTTCACACAATTATTTATTCCTGACAGTATTGTTGTTCAGTTTATGGTCCTTTAAAAGCGTTCAGTGTATTCAGGTAACGTTTGTATCCAACTTAATCAAATAACTCAATAGTTCAATAGTTTACGAGACACCCTGTGTCTTCACCAATATTTCATCACACTTATTAGACATCCTATGTCTTCACCAATTACTTTACTCTTATTTCGGATCCATTGTTCCAGGCGCCTTCGGTTTTGGTACGACTTTAGTCAGTTCATTACCACCGATATAATCACAATAACAATGTCGGAGGTATTCATCCACCGTCACGACTCATATAATACTCTTAATTTACAAAAGTGTGGAATCCTAATTGATACACGTTTGAATTGCTGGTAATAAAGATTATGTGTACAAAACACATCCTGACAACGCTTTAAATAAACATAAAGGTTTCTGATACAAGCGAACTGTGTGTGAGCGTTTATAAAATTGCCTCTTCCCTGAATAAATCGAACCTGCGTTCATTTGGTTCCAAATACAATTTCATTCATTGCCTGTGTGGCTTCTCATAAAGAAATAAACCTGTTTTCAAGTCTTGTTCTGGCCAATAAATGTGAGTAACGGAACTCTGCATTCCACTTGTGATAATGTCAAGAATCTCACAGCCTTCTAAAACAAAATATTAATCCACTGCCTAGAATCGAGTGTGCTGTGTAGTGAACTTGGCTCATAACATTGGCCTCGATTTACCATTGTCAAACTAGTTTATTTGTCATCAGCCTGACAAAATAAAAGTTGATAATACTTGTTTTTAAATGATACGAATGAGCATTGAAAATCCAGCCTTCCTGGCTTCTATAAACGTTTAATAAACTATTAATTTCCACACGCGTCTTATAATTGCATTGTGCACTAAATAAATGAAACCTAATTAAACTAAGTCTACTGTTTTCCACTCTTACAATACCCTATAAATATTTAATCTGACTTACAGATTCAGCATCACTTGGTTCGAGTCCCCCCATGAGATGTTGTATGCGGTCTCGTGTATGGCTTTAGGTTACCATTTCATTGTGTCTGGACATCCTCCGTCGCCAATTTCCCACGCATGATTTAGCAATCACATGCCATCGCGCGGTTTGAGTTGTATCTGAAGATCTGCTGGTTTGTCATTATTGCGATGTTAGCGTTGGTAAAAATGTAGCACATAATTAAATAAAACTGTCGCGCACTGCAGCTAATATGCGGTAAAAATTTGCCCATTTCACTCCGCCACTGGCTCTAGTTTCCGTCGCTTGTGCGACACTCACTCGTGACTTGCACTGATATTTACACAAGAAAATATTAACAAAATTAAATTAATCACTGCCCATCCGGCAAATAAAAATTATACTTGTAGATTTTGTACAGTTATAAAGTTAGTTAAATGCACAGTTTATAGAACACTGAAACATGTGTGTGAGAGAACGAGACCATGCGGTAGCAAAGTTTTCTTCGCACAAGTCCTTCATTTCACCTCGGATAGTAATAAAAATATTTTACAGTTCTCGTAGTGGTGAATGTCTTCAATCGTTCAATTATTACACAATTCCATGATGGCTATCCGTAAGAAAGTTATTCGTAGATTTTTCCTGCCACATGGTTTCCTTTCACTTGTGCTCCATCATGCACATGTTGTCTCTTCCACAGACGAATGGGAAACTGGTGCTACCAAACATGGCGTGCTCTCAGTACATGAGCTGGCCGCGTAAATTGATAGTTTCTTCGATTTACGAAGTATACTGTTCTTAAATATGCAGAATTACTTAATTATAATTATAGTAGATTTTTGGAACGTGAAAAATAAGTAAAAATATAATCATAAGCGATATTGCTTCAGCTTCTTCCCGCCACTCGCAGGGTATGTTCAGTTACATTTCAGCATACGTTTTCGTCTCTGTTGCCTGAGCAAACATGCGTCAACGGGCGCAATATATATATATATATATATATATATATATATATATATATATATATATACATATATTATTATTACTTATTAATTTATTTTTCGCATGCACTTACTCACTCTCAGCATATTTGCTGGAAATAAAACATTCACCATCCCAGATATACTATACATCATAAGGAGCACGTTCTTCATTCTCCCGTCGACTGCATTCTATAGTAGCATTACTATTTTGCATCAAGCTTGAATACCCAAGGACAGCCGTACTTTGCGACACTTTGAAAGTATGACTGACTTGTGCATAGTCTTAAAAAGTTCTGGGTCTAACTTCAACTCTGTGACAGATTCCTTTAAGTTGTACGGAATCACGCCAGTGCTGCAGATGATCATAGGAACTGCCCAGACTTGTGCCATGTGTCATTGCTTCCTTATCAGTTCTGAAAGCTATCTGTATTATTAGTGGTTTCGGTGCCATAGTTGGTAGCATGCTCAACTGCTATGCCTAAGATCGCGAGTTCAAACCCGGCAGATATCGTCGGTTTCTTTTAAGAGCGTTTAACCCCTTCAGTATGCCTTCCTTCGGAGGGGATGTTATGTCGTCGGGCCCATGTCATAAATGTATGGCATGGAAAAGAACCTACCACTACAATTGGTAGTGTGTAGCTAAATTTGTACAGCAGGTTATTTGGCTAGAAACGCTCTATCAAGTTTCAACGTTCGAAGCTGGGTGTCAGTGACGTCTGGTAGCCAAAGTTGGAACTACTTGAAATTGAACTTGGCCAGTTTCATTCATCTTCATTCAGTTCATCTCTTCCACACGCGACGTTACTTGTAGCTCACCCCATGGGTGTCTGCATAGAAGCAGCTACAAACTCTGGCGAGCCAAACATGTC
Source organism: Meconema thalassinum (assembly GCA_946902985.2). Taxonomy (NCBI): domain Eukaryota; kingdom Metazoa; phylum Arthropoda; class Insecta; order Orthoptera; family Tettigoniidae; genus Meconema; species Meconema thalassinum. Next base: position 128,708,300 of record OX336391.1, on the reverse strand, counting down.
CTCGGACACCCCCGGTACTAAAAGCCACACGCTAAATAAAATAAATCTGTTTATTATTATTATTATTATTATTATTATTATTATTCGAAGTTTGATGTGCTTTAGTCGGTCAACACAATTGTACCCAATTGTAATGAGTTATTCCCTAATCCTAAAAAAATTACATGAGATTAATCGTGTTGACCGACTGAAAATGGCCTCAAACACCGTAATTATTATTATTATTATTATTATACCTCAATCCTACCTGTCATTTCACCCCACCATACATCCGAGGCAATCTCTTCAACTTATTCTAACCTTTGTCTACCCGTACACTTCTTGTCCTCGACCATTCTTTTCATAACCAACCTAGATATTCCTGGGTGTCTCAGTACGTGTCCTATCAACCTATCTCTTCTCTTCATTAGCAGTTGCACGAAACATCTCTCTTCTCCCACTCGTCTTAATACCTCTTCATCTGTTACTCTATCTGCCCATCTGATCTTCATCATTTTCCTGTAACACCACATTTCAAACGCTTCTATTCTCGTCTTTATGCTGCACCAACAGTCCAAGTTTCACTTCCATAGAGCGCCACGCTCCAAACAAAGGTTTTCAAAATTACTTTCTAATATCTAAATCTATATTTAATGGCAACAGATTTCATTTCTGTAGAAATGCTCTCCGTGCCTGAGCCAAGCTACTTTTTATCTAATTATTTCGCTCCCTAAGTAGCAGAAGTCTCCTACTTCCTTTGGCGTTTCAACTGCCAATTTCACGTCCATACGGATTTCTGATATCTTTCGGCTGCATTCCATTATATTTGCTTTAGGTTTATTGATTTTCATCATGAATTCTTTCCTTAAGACAGAGTCCATACCTTTTAGAACCTCGTTCAAATCCTCTGCTGTGTCGGCGAAGATGACGATGTAATCAGCAAATCTCAGAGTTGAAATTATTTCTCCTTGAATCTTTACTCCTACTTTAAACTTTTCTCTAATATGTTTCATGGCGTGTTCAATGTACAGATTGTAAAGTATGGGTGATAAGTTGCAGCCTTGCTTTACACCTTTTTGAATATCAGCTTCTCTGTCATGTCCGTTGACTTGAATTACTGCTGTCTGCATTATATTAATTATTACCGTACATCCGCTTCAACGTCCTGTTTGTATCTGAACGAAGTGAAGGAATGATATTCTTGCATGTTCCATGAAATTGAACTACAGCAGTCCGTGCGGCACATCGATTCCTTCTGTGGGAGTGAGACAGAGTATTTAATTTATTAACCAATACGCATTTCGACAGACTTATAATCCTCTATAGATCTGAACAACAGTCACCGTATACCTCGTTTTATTACAGAGGAAATATTCTCATGAAACTCAAGGTTTCATTTATCAAATACATGTGCTTACAAATTCAAGTCGCTGTTATTCTGAGCGAGCTAGGAATAATGTTAGTCCAATATTAAATTACACTGAACTGAAATGTCAAATAAGGGCGTTACAGAGAATAAAGGTCTAGTCGATAGGTAAGTAAGTGTGCATGTGTTGCATATTTACTATTCATGGCTTTTGGAAAACTCAATGGGAAGTTTTTGTTTCTTGGTCGTGTGACCTCCTGAGAGGTCGAGTGCAGGTCTTTCTAGTCGACGCCCGTCGGAGACCTGCGCGTCGGAATGAGAGATGGAATGGATGAAGATGAATGAAACTAGACAAGGATGTTGAAGGAAGCAGCCGTGGCCTGTTAGAAGGTACCGTCCCAGCATTTGCCTGGTGTTGAAAATGGGGAAACCACAGAAAACCATTTCAAGGACAGCCGACAGTGGGGCTCGAACCCACGCGTCGACCGAGTCAGCAGAGAGCTTGGCCCCATGACCTAACGCTGCGCTTTAGCCAGCGTAGCCACTGCTGTCGGTAATGGGAAGTGAAAATTCCCTTTATTGAAACAACTAAACTAACTATCCTCATAGGATTATACACAATAGAGGAAGTCGGATCACCCAAATGGGCACTAATTGTTACTTCGAGGAGCAAACTATATCGTTAGAGAGATTAAATTTTTTATACACAAATCAGGTAACTTACACCACACATCAGTTGTTACGTCCACCTTCTCAACATAATCTCCTTGTAACTTAATGCACTTTGCCATCGATATGTCAGTCTCTCCAACCTTCCTGAAACCATCTTTTTAAAGCAATAATAATAATAATAATAATAATAATAATAATAATAATAATAATAGACTAATAATAATAATAATAAGTAAAACATTTCTCAGCATGGAATGCTTTCTGGTTCCCAAAACATTTTGAGAAAATGTAGATAGTACATGTCTGATGATTTTTACCTTCCTGAAGCGAGAGCGCTGTGTCCTGCTTGCATCTGCCTATCGGCTAGTGCGGGGCATAAAGGAAGACATGAACACTCTTCATCTCTGGTTTATTAACGCTATAATATCGCTTCTGGTACTAATCTCTACATAGTAAAAAGTCCATGTCGGTAAGGTTGTCGAGGAATGGTCTCTTAAGAAAACCGGGTAATATGATTCGAAATAAGAATGCAGCTTCCTCTAACATAAAACATTGGAGGTATTTCCTTGATATGTTTCTGAAGTGTAAATGACACATTGGCAAATTATTAGATTCAAGCAAGAAATTTAAATCAGTCACAATGTTTTATTTAAAATCATATTATCTTATTTTTACTACCCATGTTAGTAATGTTTTCATCCCTGTGGACTTACAATTTTTCTCATAAGGAATTGTTTCTGAATATTTTCGAAATTGGAGTTTCTAATGGATACCTGAGCTGGGTCCGTATTTCCATTTGACTTAGGAATGTATGCTTTAAATCAGGTGATTTCAATCCATTATCCATGAATCTTTGAATAGTTCAAGAGTGGACAATCAGTATTAACAGACTTCAATTTCTCCGATCTAAATTCACACGAAAACTAGAATAAAGTAACCAAAACATAACGTGTCGCATTTTGCATTAACAAGACCCTCTTTTAGTGGAAACTGTAAAATATAGTTAACTGTCAGATTCTTTATAAAAATGTTATTGGGCGGCTTCGGTGGCGTAGTTGGTAGCATGCTGAGCTCCAATGCCCAAGATCGCGGGTTCAAACCCGGCCGAAGCCGTCGGATTTTTTAAGAGCGTTAAAAATCCCTCAGTATGCCTTCCTTCAGAGGGGAAGTAAAGCCGGCGGTACCATGTCATAGATTTATGGCATGTTAAAAAACCTTCCACTAATTACACCCGTGTGAAGCTAAATTGTATAGGTTAGGAATGTAAACAACGCTCTTAGGTTTCTACGTTCGTTGCCAAGAGCCGACTGCGGGGGCGTCTAGTAGCTAAGTTCTGAACTAGGCCTAGTAGTCGTTGACGGTGGCGTTTGGCGGCAAAAGTAGGAACTATTTGAAAAATTCAAAGTTGCAGTCCTTACTTGAATTAGAAACAGGTACACACACTAATACAGCCATCACAATTACCACCGGTTATCAGACAGATTCTACACACACCCAAAGTACACGAGGCTATATGACCGCGTTGTCGCAGCCCCTAAACTAAGGAACCAACCAACCATCACATCACTTGTTACTTGTACGTTACTTCTCAACATAATCTCCTTGTAACTTTATGCACTTTTGCCATCTATGTGTCAGTCTTCCAGACTTTCCTGAAACCATTTTTTATACAATAATTAATCGACTAAGTAAAACATCTCTCAGCATGGAATGCTTTCTGGTTCCCATAGAAACTGTAGATAGTACCAGTCTGATGATTTTTACCGTCCTGAAGAGAGAGCGCTGTGTCCTGCTTGCATCTGCCTATCGGCTAGTGCGGGGCTAAAAAGAAGACATGAACACTCCACATCTCTGGTTTATTAACGCTATGATGTTGCTTCTGGTACTAATCTCTACATAGAAAGCAAAGTGTCCATGTCGGTAAGGATGTCGGGGAATGGTCTCTTAAGGAGACCAGGAAATATGAATCGACATAAGAATGCAGAAATTTTGGATGTATTTCCTTGATATGTTCCTCAAATGTAAATTACACACTGACAGTTACAAAGGTGTGCAAATTATTAGACTCGAACAAAGAATTTAGGATAACTCAGTCACAATATTTTATTTAAAATCATATTATCTTATATTTATTACCCTTTTTAGTATTGTTTTCATCCCTGAGAACTTACAATTTTTCCCATAAGGAATTGCATGTGAAAATTTTCAAAATTGGAGATTCTAAGGGATACCTAAGCTGGGTCTGTTTTTCCATTTTCCATTGACTTAGGAATGTATGCTTTAAATAAGGTGATTTCAATCCATTGTCCACGAATCTTTGAATAGTTCAAGAGTGGACAATCAGTATCAACAGACTTCAATCTATATGATCTAAATTCACACGAAAACTAGAATAAAGTAACCAAAACAAAACGTGTCGTATTTTGCATTAACAAGTCCTCTCTTTTAGTGGAAACTATAAAATATAGTTAACTGTCAGATTCATCAAAAAATGTTATTTAGACTATTTATTAAACATTTGAAATAATTTCTGTGCCTTGAAATATATTTCTACTGTATTAAGTCACAATACATACAAAGTAAATGTTATGAAACTGCCATCGAGTCTAATAATCTGTCAAAAAGTCAACCACTGGCACTTTACAGCCCATGACGGGCTAAGGCCGACCAAGCGACCGCTGCCCAGCCATTTGGCCTGCAGATATTGGGGTGACGCGTGATCAGCGCATCGGGTCCCCTCTGCCGTTAATCTTGGTATTCGTTGCGGGGATCGAAAATATGCATAGTAAGACGAAAGAAAAGTTAATTAAGCTCCAATAACATTGTAAAATACTTTCTCGCAATAAATTAGGTCTGTCTCACTGACAGACAGCTACTCAATTGTCCTCACGAGGCTGAGTGCACCCCGTTCCAACCCTCACGTCAGTTTTAAAATCCCTGACGGAGCCGGGGCCTCCGAGTGAGAGGCAGGCGCGCTACCCCAACACCACAGGGCCGGCCTAATAATCTGTACACCTCTGTATATAACCTAAAGAGAGTTTTTGTATAGGCCTACTTCATTTTGTGTTGTTATAAAACAGCAACCATACTCATTAAAAGAACTCACGAATAATTCATTTTCTCAGAAACTACCCGAGGTACATGGAGGATATTTTACATGCACTGGTTTGTTTGTATTTGTGGCAGATAAATTATTCAGATATCTTCCTTGGTTGTTGTAAACCAGACTAGGAACTACTAAAATAACAGCTGAAAACTATTTTTCTTGCAACTAGGCTGAGCAATATTTACGAAAGATGATGCACCTAGAGCATATTAAGAACTGTCTTCTCTGCATGAATAGATTGTGCACTCTTGTGTTTACCGACTGAAGAGTGACTCTGTTGAGTGATTATACAGCCAACTCTGAAACATGGCTCGTAACATTTCAATTGAAAATGTTTGCGCACACGGTACTTGTGTCAGCTTCCATTCGAAGCATTTCTGCTTCCTAGAAAATTTTGTGTGCACAGCTTGAAACAGTAAATATCCCAGAAATATGCAAAACAAATGAATTTTTAGATAAAGAAACCCCTACAACAGATCCCAGATCTATGCCCAAGGTCGCGGGTTCAAAGCCGGTCGAAGTGCAACGTTCGTTGCATGTTACTGGTTGCGGTGGCATCTATTAGCCAAGTTCAGAGCTAGGTGTCGTTGACGGTATATTTGGTACCAACATTAGGAACTACTACTTGAAATTGACCTCTGCAGTCCTTATCTGAATTATAAACTAATACAGCCATCACAATTAACACCGTTTATCAGAGAGATTCTATACACACCCAAAGTACATGGGGTTACTTGACAGCGTTGTCGCAGCCCTAAACTGAGGAACAACCAACATCTCTGCGGGAGATAAAATTTGACGTGAAGAAGTGACAGACTGTAAAATGACTGCATCTTGAATAACCTCAAAAGTTTCAAATGAACCAAATTGTACTTTTCACCTATTTAACGACAGTAGTAATCCAGCAATCTACTTAAGTCTTAGAGAAATCTACTGTTTTTCAAAAAAGTTTGAGATTTTCACCTGTTTCCTACAATTAGATAGTTACACATCAGCTCCAAACCTTGCATAAGAACGGTGTGACCACACGTATAAAAATGGACCCCAAATGACAAGAAGGTTACCGTCCTCCTAAGACAATACAATACAGGTCTCTCGGCCATCGCAAAAGAATCTATCAAATTCAAGGAACGGAAAACAGAAAAAAAATCGAGTAGGGGCCGCATGCCAATGATACAACATCGTTTTTCGGGAATTCCTGACCCAACTGGTTGGCTTCCGATCGGCTTTTTACCCGTAAAAACTTCGAATTATCCAAAATGTAATTCGAATTAACCACGATTTTTTAGCATTGATTGTATATGAAATGCTAGGGACCAAGAGAAAAATTCGAATTAAAGAAGATTTCGAATTATAGAAGTTCGAATTAGCCACGTTCCACTGTACAAGGTTTCTCTGTCCGCCGAATTGAAGGCTTTTTGAAATCTTGAAATGACACTGCAATGTTCTTATCATTCAATATTTTGTGGCAGAGTATTGACTTGAATTTGAATATTTCTTAGATACAGCAGCGGCATTTCTTATACACTGCGTGGTATTCCCCTGGTTGTTCGTTCAGAGTCGCCTCTATTCTAGCAATATTACTATTACTATCGTACATACCCTTTAAAGAGAAATTGTGAACTTGAACAATGTTCATGGCATCCCCGTCTTGCGGTTACGTTCTTCCCAAATCCTCTTCATTCTTTCTTCCGTTCGTCCGTCGACTTATTTCCTGGCAACTTTGGTAGCATTTCTATATCAAATGTATGTGTCATTATGGTTTTTCTTCAGTATCCTATATCCATTTGGAGTTGTTTTTAATGTTGAGGGTGATGTTGAAAATTTGTATTGTAATTCTGTGCTGGTTATTTATGTATATGTGACCAAAATTTTAGCTCGTCTCTTTCTGAAAGTGTCGGTGATAGTTTCTATGGTCTTATGCATTTCAGATGACGGTCTCTTCAACGATACTCCCTCTTTATTCACTGGTCATTAAAAATCGTAGGTTTTTACAACCTTGTTTTTATATTTCTTTAATTTTTGAGTGATCATGAATTAGTGTTGTTTCTGAGGCATTGAGTGCATCAGGAAGAACTACTGTTTTGAAGTGTCTTAATTTTGCATTAAATGAGATCGATGTTTTGCTGTAATGATTCCAGGTAAGTCTGTATGCTCTCTGTAATTACTTCACTCATTATTATTATTATTATTTATTTCACACGTTACAGTCCTATTAGACCACGCTAAGCATTCATGACTAATTGTTCTTCCTGTTTTTCCAGTACTCTTTCATTCGTGCACTTAAGGCCATCTTTGGGCTGTCGGTGCTGCACTCTCTGACATCACTTGTCACTTGTATACTTTGTGTCGAAAGACCCTTTTGTCTATGACGTCTTCTGGATCGACCTGCACTTTTAACAGATCACTTTTGACTTGCATCATCCAGGGTGTAGTAATCTTGAGTCGCTGTATGTATGCATGTATGTATTATTATTATTAAGCCTATAGCGGCTTCGGTGGCGTAGTTGGTAGCATTCTGAACTGCTTTGCCCAAGATGGCGAGTTCAAACCCGACCAAAGTCGTTGGATTTTTGAAGAGCGTTAAAATCCTTCAGTATGCCTTCCTTCGGGGCGGAAGTAAAGCCGGCGGTCCCATGTTATATATTTATGGCATGTAAAAGATCCATCCACAGACTAACTTGTGTGAAGCTAAATTTCTGGGTGGATTTCGTTGGACGCTCTATCAAGGTTCCAACTTTCAGCACTAGGTATCAGTGACATCTGGTAGCGAAACTTGGAACTACTTGAAATTCAAAGTAACTTGTAGCTCACCCTAGGGGTGCCTGCTTGAAGCAGCTAGAGCCTTGGCGAGCCGAACATGTCCTCGGACACTCCCGGCACTATACTATAAAAAATTAGGCCTATTATTGTGTTTAGTAATGACATTCAGAGCACAGTCAGTGCCTGTGGATGCTGTGAAAGGTTCTACTCATAGGGTTAGTACTGCTGTACTGACTCAGTGAGGAAAGCAATGCCAAACTACCTCACTCCTCATCTTGCCTAGTACGCCTCAATATAGCGTTTCGTAGGTATCTACCCACATAACCTAACGACGGTACTTTTTGAGGTTCCAACCAGACTTCGGGCTGACTACCTAACAGACAGACAGACAGACAGATTATTATTATCACCTTAATTTATCTTAAATGAGAAATAGTTTAATTTCCTCAAAAGAGTATCCATTGTTTATATTGTCAGCTCAATGGCTGGTTGAAGCCTCAAAAAGCACCCTACAGGTTGCGTAAAAGCCTGAAGCACCACAATACTGCGACAAACTAGGCAAGGTGAGAGTTGTAGTACTAAAGGAACTCTGACCCTATGGGTAGGAACTTTCACAACTTGCACGTACACTAGCTTTGTCGCCACCACTCATATCTCAGTAAATACGACTGAATAAGGAATCCCGTACTATTCACCCGTCAGAATCTGCTTCTCACTTGATATGTCTGGGCTATGGATAATGCAAGCATTCTGAAGTGAATATTTAATATGCTGTATCTGAGGATCTGCCTTCCTCGCAAGATATGTGGCGCACAGTATTTCTTAGTCTGATCCCCGCATGCTTTATCCCGTGCACTGTAGAAATAAAGTATTCTTTTGCCTTCCCTCTGCGCAACATTTCTACTTTAAGTGCTGCAGATTACTCTCATAGTAAGTATAAACATTATTATTACTTCCGTGATATCGTCAGTGTCATGTTAAATTATTGGATGTGAAATACCCTATTTTTTAGGGGAAAATAAATCAATTTGATATTATAAATTTGGTTTACATCAAAAGCTTATCAACCTCCTCGGCGTTACTTTGAAAGATACTAAATCAAAGGTTAAATTTCGAGGTGCCTTGTCTGAACCATTTGATATCCGGACTGGACTTCGACAGGGAGATGGTCTATCACCGTTATTATTTAATTGTGTTCTTGAAAAGATCATGCGTGAGTGGAACAAAACTTGTCCTCCAAATGTAAAGATTGGTACTAATAAAAAACTGAATTGCTTGGAATTTGCGGATGACCTTGCACTGCTTGCAACCAGTATAGATGAGGCTAAACACCAAATTGAAGAACTTGGGTCTATTGCAGCAAAAGTAGGACTTCAAATTTCATTTGAAAAGACTGAAATCATGGCATCCTTTGATGTGGAAACACAAGCTATTACATTGATCAACAATAAAGAAATTAAAGTTGTACATAAATTTAAATATTTAGGGGAGATTATAACATGGAATTTGAATGAGAAAGCGTCAATCGAAAATTGAACAACAAAGTTAAGACAAGCGCAATATATTACTTGGTCTAGTTACAAAAAAAATCACTCTCCATAAATGCCAAATTACGACATTACGAATCAGTTATTAAACCGGAAGCAATATATGCTTGTGAAACATTTTTCAAGTTAAACACTCGATCAGTTACTGACACATTACAGAAGATTGATAGAAAAATTCTCAGAACTATAATTAATAAAAAACATCAGGTGGATGGTCAATGGCGTCTATTACCAAATTAAGTGGTTTATAAAGAAACTGAGTCTATAGTCGATACTATGCGAAAAAGGCGAAATGCTTTTTTTTTGTCATATCTCACGCCTGCCGGATACCAGACAATTCAAAGTATTATTTAATTATTTTCTCAAAAGTAAATCAAAGAACTCTTGGTTTATGGAAATTCAAAATGATCTGGATGAACTCGGCTCGACAATGTCCCAAATTGCTAACAAAGATGAGAAGAATATCTTGAAAAACAAGAACATCCGACTTCCCTTAAAACCTTTACCCGCAAAACTTACACCATAAGCGATGCAGAGAGAGCGGCAAGGTCGACTAGAATGAAAATGTTTTGGGAAAAGAAGAAAATAAGAAGCTGAATCTTTAATATTGTTTTTGAGATATGTATATACTTGTTTTGGTTAAGTGCTCCAATGAGGGCGTAACATATGTAAATAAATAAATAAATTGGTTCCCTATAGAATTGTAATCCGCTGAGTTATCTTCATCTCGTGTCGGCTTACCTTACAAGTGATTAAAGTTACAAACTAGCTTTACATTAATTATTAATATGAAATGGTCGTTACTAAACACTTCATGAACATTTTTAGTTACCTTCCGAAGATAAAGCAGCAAATCTGCATAAACAAAATTATTTCTGCGAATTAAAATACAAATGATGACACATTGACTGTGGTACAGTTCCTAACAAAAGTTCCTGGTCATACAGATTTATTACAAATGTTTCCGTGATTATTAAAAATATAAATTGGCCTCATATGCAACTGTTTATTTAGAAGCCATTGTGCACAGGCATCTACTTTTTAATTTCGATTTTTTTTATTGAAAAGTTGATTTCCAAAAAGAAACCTTTTCTTCCGACGGATTAATTGAGACACTAAACCAACTTGTTCATCAAAATGTTATTTTTTTTGAAGAACTATATTATGATGTTGATGAACGTTTCGGCATAAGTAATAACCATTTCCAAAAATGAATTTTATCATTTTACATTTTTGCCGTACTTTATGAAAATTTCAAGAAATGAATAAAATCCTGAGATGTATACGGAAAACTATCAGTTTTACCAACAAAGCTAGAGGATGAAAACATGCAGCAATCGCTAGTATAGATTAAACTCAACAGATGGAACCTCCATTTTTTTTCGTCTATTTTGGTCGGAAAAACAGATGGCCTTGCGTAAATGTCAGTCACTATTTGCATTTTTTTTTAATTTAGAAAGTACAAAAGAAATGTAATATGATAAAGTATGTCTTGGGAATGGTTATTTATTTTACCGAGACGTTCATCGACATCATATTGTTCTGCAAAAAATTAATATTTTGATAATAGTTTATTTAGTGGTTTATTTAATTCGTTGGAACAAAAGCCTGATTTTTTATTTATATATTTTTTTATAAATAACCTCTTAATTCAAAAAGCAAATGTCTGAACACAATGGCTTTTACATAAGCAAATAGATATGAGACCAATTTATATTAGAAACTAGCTGTACCCGGCATGCACTGCAATGCCAATCAAAGAAAGTGTTGGCATTGTAACTTTGTATGTTGAAGAGCTTTTGGATTCCCAATATTGTTATTATTTTTCAGTTGTCTGTTAGGTAGTCAGCCCGAAGGCTGGTTGGATCCTCAAAAAGTACCGCCGTTACGTTATGTGAGTAGATACCCACAAAAACCCAAGGCAGCACTATTTTGAGGCGTTCTAGGCAAGAAGAGGAGTGAGGTAGTTTGCCATTGCTTTCCTCACTGAGTCAGAACAGTAGTCCTAACCCTACGAGTTGAACCTTTCACAGCATTCACAGGCACTGACTGTGCCTCGAATGCCATTACTAAGCCCCACCCATACCTCAGTAGCTTCCATATAATCACAGCCATGAGTGAGACTGAGACATCGGTGAAAAGCCACCTTTTACTCTAGCCTGTGCCAACTGACAAATGCAAAAGTACTGTATTCATCAAGAGATGGTGAACACCTCTAAACAATTGTAAAATTGATTTACTATCTCAAAAAAATCATGGGAGCGTGCTCAACAACTCACCAAATTTTCATCGCAATGAAATTAATGGTATATGAACGCATACGGGACTTCTTTGAAACGATTCGAGCGCCGTCACCCATTTGTTGAATATACTCGTACGCTACCTATTGTAAAATGGATTTACTAAGTGAAAACCTTCCCTGGCGTGTACACAACAACTCATTTCATCGCAATCGGACGAATGGCATATGAACGCATACGGGTTTTTGCTTAAACGATTCGCGCGATGACACTCATTTGTTGAATCTACTTGTGTGCCACCCATTGAAAAATGAATTTACTAGTTCATACTGAACCCTTCAGAAAAGCAGTGTTCAATGTAAGAAATCTTAATCAAGGGGTCGCGCTCAGTTCCTATATGATGTTTACGTTCGCCAAACAACATGCTCTACTGAGGTAAGGGTCATAGGATCAAACTATAAATTAGAAAGAAAGGTGACAAGATGTAAAATAATAACAAGATTTAATGACTAATAGTGCATAAAAAGAAATAAACAACAATAAAATATAAAACAATCCTCCCTGAATTTCCCATGACAAGAATATCTATAAATCTGAGGAGTCAGACGGATCTCCCCTTTTATTTAAAATGTGGATCCTGGTTCCACTACCTTGAAATTTGGGTTTTATGTGCGCGTAATGACTAACTACGAGGAATGAGTACTTTGGATGACTGTTCGTTTACAACGGGTTAACAGCCACGATGCTCACGAACAATCATCTCGTAAATCAACGTTTACGGATAAGGAACATGACATTAATAAAAACCCTTAAAAAGTGATGCTGACACACGCACTAAATCTACTATTTACAGGTATCTCTCTCGGGACCCTCATTAGCGCGAAGACGCACTTGACTTTGAGCTGCCAGCATTGGCCAAATTGCTCAACAGAAACAAGGAAATACAGCATAGCATGTGACTCACGGGTCACTGAATGGAATATAAACATGGAATAAACCAACAAAACAAAAGCCTGACTGGCTGATATTACTTTATATGAACAAAACTGCATGTTAAGATAACGCTTCGGAGATTATCGTGATTCGTAGGCAACTCCCATTTATTAAAACAATTTTTATCATTGATCAGTTCTTAATTCATTATTTCAAGTTATAACTGAGCCACACAAGCACTCTCCCTAATGACCTGGCTGGCAACCTTCAGTCCGTCTTGTGAAACATCTCCCCTCTTCCTCACTCACCTGTCATCGTCCCACTCTAGTGTGTATAAATATAACTGACCAGCTGTGCCATTATCTCAAGGGATCAACAGCAACAAACTCAACCACTATGGTCAGACATTAATCAAAATATCCAGAATTGCCCCCGCGAGGTCACAATATGGATTCGTTATCAAGCTGCCAGAAATCAGTCTACGCTGAAATTCCCGCTTGTAATAACACAAAATACACACACTCACACACACACTTCTGGGAATGACAATACCTTTTCACACAGATCGGCTGAATGGATGCTCACCAACAATTTAAAAATATTAAAACCTACGATAGAGCTGACTGCTCTTCGTCACAAATCACACTGCTCCAAAGGCAATAATTTCACTGAATCTGATCAATAATAAAACAAAAGAAATCAATTTCCCTCCAATCTACTGTATAATTATATTACTTCAGTCCTACTTCTGAAACACAACATATCTCCGAGAGACGTTTTTAACCGCATTGCGTAGCGTATGCAAACACGGCCGTCCACATAGCTATGTTAGTTAAAACAACAAACAAGAAAAGAACCTTCTACTAATAACATATATGCGAGCTGTTTCCATGCAAAAGGTGTGTCAGACCAAAACTAAATAGACAACGTTAATCACACAAGCAAATTATTTACAACAAAATATGTCCCATACACCGTAAGTTAATTTATCAGATAATAATAAATATTATTCAGTACTCAACCTCAGCCAGCCACCCGTCAAAGAACATCCGCAGCCATCTCCCAACCGGATTCTTCTTATCTCATCTCAACCATCTTGACGGAGTCTTGATATTTCCAGGCTTCCTCCATGGTCAATGATGTCATCTCTCGTGCTGATTTTAAAAATTAAATTATTATACACTTGATGTCTGACTACTAAATTCGCCGTTCGGGTACTTCTTTCCCCAAAACAGTTTGTTGGAGAATTATCGAAGATACTGCCCCTACAAATATAGTACGGTGACTATCTAACACTGAATTTAACACTTTTAATAATAGTTTCTGTGTCCTTCATGACACGCAAAGTATAAAAGCCTGTGTCCACTGACACATACAATAACAGCCTCCGTCCTCAGACGAACCAAAGTAATAAAGCTCTGTCCTCAAACGAACAAACGTAATAAGCAAAGTCTTGGCTCTTCACACCACTTATAAATGAACCAGCCCTAGGTATAGATAGAGATGGAAACTAGATAAAAATTTCACAAAATAATAGTGATACAGGAATGAAATAAATATCACTGAACTCGAAAAATAGCGCAGGTCAAGAATATGCCCATTAATCCTAGAATCGATCGTAGAGATTTTGTCTAGGCAATCTCCCGCGTGAATGCTAGCCGAGCGTGCCCACGCTAGACCTGGCGCGCTAAATAAGCATTCATCTCTCATTGGTTCCCACCTTTCTGTATCTTGGCGGTTTTTATTCAGACGTTGGCTAGTAGGAGTGTCAAGCATGTACATCAGCCACTCACGTTACTGCATCATATTTCTTCTAGGCGCGAATATTACAATGAACATACCAGAGCCGTGTCTCACTGCGCGTCACTTCTATTTTGAGGCAGCCACCACCTGTCCTTCTGAATCATAGCTATGGTCATTCCTTTCACCATCCTAAGTATTTAGCCTTTTGTCAAACAGCTTCAGGTATGTCCCCACTGTCTCCAGCAACTGCTCGAAATTTCCTCATCTCCGTCTGGCTATTTTCATGATGCTTGTAGAAATATTTATTAATTGAAGAAATAAAACATAGAATCATTTATCCAACAGAGGATAAAGGGTTCACAACTTTCCCACTCACAAAATTTCGAACTTAGGAATAAAGTCGACAATTTTAAAAGACTTCCGTAGGCCAATTTGTTTTATTTCGGAATAACCCCTTTTCTATTACTTGGTGTAGTCGCTCCTTTCTTGAATGGCATTTACTCGTTTCACATCCTGCTTGTATCTCCCCTCTCAGTCTGCTTGCATGACCCGCTGATGCCTCGGGCGACACTCTGCTTGCCTCGTTAATGTTTGTCAACACCAACTCTACTTCCTCGTTCACGTGCCGTACTCAACTGCTCCCCGTTTACTTTGTTGCTAGTAGGACGTCCATATATTCAAACTGCATCGTTATTTCGGCGCTCCCAAGGTTCACTCCTACGATACTTTTTTAGGTTGGCTGCGTTGTAAACCGACATTGTTCCAGTGCTTAATTCTTTCACCCTGTAAGCATTATTTCCAAGGTTCCTGACAATAGAATAGGGTCCTATGAACTTTTCGCAGAATTTGCTGAAGATTTTCTTCTCTGGATCCGATGTAGCGGGTCGTTTCACCAAAACAAGCTGGTTGATTTCAAGATCACTGTGAAACCTCTTATTTCTTACTCGCCGTAATCTGCGGTCTGCTTGTTTCCTCATGTATGCTCTCGTCCTCTCAATTCGCAAGTCAGGTGCTATCATTGGATCTTGTGGGCAGTTAATGATGCTTTTCCACGATCTCACTGGATACTCGTTTTTGTGTAGGACCATAGGGATCTGTCCTGTTGACTCGTGTCTGGTAGAATTCATGCATGTCTCTACACCCTTGATTTTGTCCACCCATCTGTGATGTTCAATTGGAATGAAGATTCTCAAATATGAAGTTACACACTTAATTGCTCTCTCACTTGGATTTGCTTGAGCATGTCGGATACTGCTTAAAATGTGTTTTATACCCATGTCCTCCATACCTTTCTTGAATTCGGCGCTTGTGAAATAACTGCCATGATCTGATAATATAAATTCTGGTTTTCCAAGGATTGGAATAACTCTATTCCGAATACGACTGAGTACCTGTTTTGAAGTAGTTTTCTGAATGGGGCATAATACGACATACTTAGAAAACACATCAATGCACACTAGTAAGTGTCGGCAACCTCGCTTTCCTTTTGAGATTGGACCGAAACAGTCGAGTGCCAGTAGCTCGCATGGTTTCTGAGGTAGCAAAGGTCTAGGATACTGCCTCATTAAATAATTATTGGGCTTTGTCCTCTGACAAGGATCACAAGTCGTAATGATGTCACATATAGTTGTTCTCATACGTGGCCATGTAAATGTCTCTCCTATCGTCGCTTCGCACTTATCTACGCCCACGTGACCGTAATTTTCGTGCGTATGCCATGTCAGTCCTCGCTGTAGAGAAGCGGGTACTAATATGCGTAACTTGTTGTGGTCATTATCTACCCATTTGTGCAGCAAATTGTTGACATAAACATATCTTCCTTCTTTGGCTTTCGCTTCTCGAAATGCAGGTGTTCCTGTTGGTAGTTGCTTTCTGAAGTATTGAATTAATAGCATCCTCCATGGTTCCGCTTCTTGTTCTCGCTGTATTTCACGTAACTCCTCCAAGAATTCCCGGTCCTTCGGTGTTAATTCCAAGTGTTGTACCATCGCTGTTTCTTCATTATCAGGCTCTGGGTTCCTGCTGAGTGCATCCGGAATCACGTTCATCTTCCCTGGGCAATGTTGAATCTCAATGCTAAACTGCTGAATATATATAGACCAACGTGTCACACGTTCGCTTGCCATCGACGTCTTAAACAAGAATGTTAGCGCCTTGTGATCAGTCCTGACAACAATAGGGTAGCCATAAATTATTCTTTTCCATTGTTGAAGCGCATGAAGTATGGCCAACAGCTCTAGTTCCGTTACAGTATAATTGCGCTCGTGCTTACGCAATTTTCGGCTGACAAATGCCAAATATGTTTTTATGCTGCAGGTTAGCTGGATCCTCTTGGTAGAGCATAGCACCTATACCAATTAGTGAAGCATCCGCTTGGATTATAAATTTGTGCTTGAAATCTGGATATCCTAATTTAATGCAGTTTTCCAATAGCTGTTTTGTTGCTTGGAATGCCTTCTCACACTCCGCATTCCATAACCATTTATTATTCTTCTTTAGCATTTCCTGCATAGGGGCGACAGTCTACGTATAACCTGGACAGTTTTCCTTAAAGAATCCCGTTACGCCTAAGAAAGCCCGAATGTGCTTGACTCTCGTTGGTGTAGGGAAATTCTTTATCGCTTCGATCTTGGCTGGATTTGGCTTCACTCCCTCCTTGTCAATGATGTGACCCAAATATAAGATCTCGCTCTTGAATAAATGCGATTTCTTCAGGTTTACTTTGAAATTAGATGCATTCAGGTTGCCTAATACTTTATCTAAATTTTCCATGTGAGTTTCAATGTTGTCGGATGCCAGCAAAATGTCATCAATGTAGCGTACCGTCATCTCCTTAACTTCCTCGGTTAGATTCCGGTCCAGGGCTCGGATTAAAGCACAGCCCGCTGTTTTGACTCCAAAGGGCATTCGAACGAAGCAAAACGTTTGGTTCTCGAATAAGAAGCCAGTTAGAAGCTGTGACTTCTCATCCAATTCAATATGGTGGAAACAGGACGTCAAGTCAACTGATGAATAAATGCTTTTGTTTTTAAAGCATTTTAGTACGTCTCTGATAATTGGCGCTCTGTCATACTCAGGAAAAATGAGTCTCATGTTGAGATTTCTGGCATCTAAACAAAGTCTAATAGATCCATTTGGTTTTGTGACTGCCAAAATCGCATTTAGATAAGGTGTAGGTGTCTTCCTTATCACTCCAGCTTGTAACATCTCATCTATAATGACCTTGACTTGGCCACGATATTTTTCCGGAATTTGGTACAATCTACTTTTGAAAGGTGACCAATCCTCGACTTGCATTGAATATTTGAAATTTAATATTTTCCCAGGTACTGTATCAAATACTGCTTTGTGTTTCCTTAAAATCTCTTCCAATTGTTTTCTATGTTCACCCCCAAGTTGAATGTCATTGAGCCGCTCCTGTAGTAACTCTTCAAATTGTGCCTCACTGTCGTCTCCTTCCGTTAATAAAGACCATATCTCCTGGGATTCACTCTCCTCATCTAGTTCCACAACAGCTCCTTCTATGATGTTATCTTCTGCCTTTCGTATCTCCTCTTCCGTCTCTTCCGATATTGCTTCCAATGCCCAAGAATTTACATCTCTTCCGGTAGTGATTTCATCCATATGCAATCCCACGTTCTTCAGCTGATCATACTCTCTAAAACTGACTGTATTCTTGTGCAAATCTATCACTGCTTGATAGTCAAAATGAAATTTGCACCAAGAATTATATTGAAATTCATATTTGCCATGATAATAAATGTTTGCCCAAGAGTGTGTTCCAATATGTTCAGCTCTAAGTATGCCTGACGTTTACAAGTGACGGTGCGTTCAGGAATAACACCCCTCACTTTGAGTTGTGGTACGGGAATTACAGGAATATTCTGACTCCGTCCCAACTCTCGAACCAAGGCCTCCGTACCAGACTGATCTGCGACCCCGTATCCAATAAACATCTTATATTAATTCCACCAATCCTCGCGTAAATAATGGGTAACTGCCTAATTTCATCGTTCCGTGGTTTCACCGTCTCCTCCAGGCAGTCTTTTGGTAAAGCAATCCATTCTTGTATGTTCGCTACTATCCATCCCTCTTCAACTTCCGACTGTTGCGTTTGTAGGCTGTCTTCTTTATCCAAATTTAGCATTTTTTTTAGCTCCAGTGTGACTCCCATCATCCGTTTGTCGCCGATGCCCTTGATATTCCTCTTGTATCAGTAGACTTCCAGCTTCCTCAGTATGTGTATCAGGATTCTTCATGTTCCCAATGGCTTTTTCCCATCTTCCTAGCTCTCCACCTTGACTAGCGTGTAATTCCTCTAGGTAATTTTGTGATTGAGCGTGCCTATCATCCCAGTCATTTCGATAATTACGTGGCTCTCCTTGATTTTGGTCTCTCCTTCCTTTCCATCTTTGATTAGCATTGTAATCACCGTATCTTCCATAAGGCCTCTCATTTCTTCGATTTTCACGCCAATGTTGATATCCTGTCTGTTGGTACCTATTGTTGCCTTGATATGATCTATTATTGTAGTTATTTTCGTTACGCTGGTATGGTCTGTTTTCTCCTTCTTCCTGGTTTCGCCTAGGTGTGGAAGTGCTTGTATTAGTGCCCTGCGTTTTAGTGTTTGCCTGCTTAGGTTTTATGACCTCTGTCGTGTTGACTAACTCCAGCTGTCTTCCTCCTCTATAATGATTATGAGACGTAGTCTCATCTATCTGGCGTAATATCTGCTCTGCATGTATGGCCGTACTAACGTTCGCTGCAACTAGTACTTGTTGGACATTGACTGGCAATTGCCGGGCTATCGTCATCACCAAATCCGCTTCATTTAAAGGGTAATCAAGGTCGCGAAATTTTAACATTTGCATGTTAAAGAAATCTGAGTATTTTGTTTGCTGGGTGGTCTGGTACTTTCTAGAATAAAGCTCCATCCTTAGACTCTGTTGTATCGCGGGCGACCAGTATTTGCGCAGAAACGCCAATCTAAAATCTGACATGGTTCCAAATGTATATTTGAAGTTTAAAAACCATGTAAGGACATTTCCTGATAAAAATCTCTCCATCATCCTCAATCTACGTGCTTCAGGTACCCCAGTGTCATTGAAATGGTCTTCAATTTCTTTAATAAAAGCTTTAGGTGTTACCCCTGAATTCTCCGTTTATTTCTGTGGTTTATAATCACTTGAGCGAATTACTTGGATAAGTTGTGTAGGCTGATGACCGTCTTGTGGTGTTGAGCTCCTATCGATATTCTTGTGAAACCCGTCCGTGTTTGTTGTTAATGGGCTCTCCGCTTGAGTCTGACTTCCTGCTGTGCTGGTCTCGGGGCTATTTGAGTCATCCTGCTTGTCTTTCAATGTTCCCGTTCTAAATATCGATGATTGCTCTAATGACCTGAGTTCGGCTTTAATGATCCTGTCCGTCTGTTCTTTAAGCTTGCTCTTCATTTCTTGCTCTAAGGCTTGAATACGAGTGTGATTTTCGCCTACTGTTTTAAGAATGGTGGATCTTTCCTCTTTAGAATCGATGTTCATTTGTTTCCAATCTTTTCTTATCTGCTCTTTAATCGTGCTTACTTTCTCTTCAATCTGGCTTTTAGTGTCGTTTAAGGTACTCTTTAATTGCTCCTGATCCGCTTCTAGGCTTTTCCACTGCTCTACTGATTTTATCTCGAGACGATCCATATCTTTAATTATGCCGGATATGTTTTCATCTACTGCTGATAATTGTTGTTGAATGACTTTGCCGCTCTTTTCCATCTCCATGAATCGTCCTTCTAACTTCTCCTGAGCTATCTTGACCTCGCTTGTATTCATAGTGCACGCTATTTCAATTTGCTCTAATTTAGCTAACACCGTTTCATCCAGAATGCTAAGTTTTTGATCAAAAATACTTTCCATTTTCTTAATCTGGTCTAATTGCTTTTCATTATTTTTACTAACATCTAGGGCCAGTAATACCATCTGTTGATTAGTGTGATCTTTCATCTCTGCGGTTAACGAAGCTAATTGGTTCGTGTTTTTAATGTTCTGCGCTTCTAATTGCGAATTGATAGTGTCATTAATTTCACTTTTTAATAATCTAGCTTGTTCCGCCTGATATTCATTTTGTTCAATTCTACTGTTATTTAATTGTGTCCGCATTGATTCACTTTGTTCTGATTATTTGTTTATCGACTCACTTTGTTCTAACATAGTATTGTTTATTGCTTCACTTTGTTCAAACATACTAGTGTTTAATGATTGACTCTGTTCTGATAATTTAGCGTTTAATGCTTCACTTTGTTCTAACATACTAGTATTTAATGATTGACTCTGTTCTGATAGTTTAGTGTTTATTTGTTCACATAATTTTGTGTTTAGTGATTCACTTTGTTCTGATAGTTTAATGTTTATTTGTTCAGATAATTTCGTGTTTAGTGATTCACTTTGTTCTGCCAATTTAGTGTCCAACAATTCCTGTGTTCTCCTAGCTGCACTCTCAATGATTTCTTGAATCTGTTCAACCGTTGCCATATTACACACTTTATATGAGACATTAGGGAAATGGCATAAAGCAATGCCCTTTGACACACACATAAAATCCAATGCACATTTAATTTCTTTACCCTACTCAGTTCATTTATTTTTACATTTAATCCCACTAGTCGATTGCATCACTGAGTAGTTCTAACTTTACTCAACTTAATTTAAACCCAAACACATATTCAGTCATTAAATTGTTATCCTGATCTGATATTAACACTGACTAATTAACAAAGTATTAATTGTCATTTAAGGCTACAGCCTCCTAACATTTTCACGAGTTTGACTTTCTAAACAAATCTAGTTTTAATTTTAATCATTGGGCGCCCGGTATCACATATATTCCCTTTTACTTTAATTCAATAGACAAAAATGTGAACCGTATTTTACATTGCAAACTCCTGATTTTACATTATATTTCACACACTTGGCGGTATCCTCTTCGCCTCACTTACTTTTAATAAAATATCACTTCCCGGTGATTAAAATATTGTCATATCTGCCTGCACTTGCGGCATGTCAGTTTTACTCAAATACGCCACTTAAATGTGTTCCAGCAGCGAACCAGCAATCAAATTACACCTTCATTGTTGCGTCAGTTAGAAAACCCAACTACGCTTACACTGACATGTGCAAAATCTTTGCCGTTACACCTCAGTGAACCGCCCAAGCTTGGCCGCGCCAGTTTTACTCCTATGAACCCTTCAGAAAAGCAGTGTTTAATGTAAGAAATCTTAATCAAGGGGTCGCGCTCAGTTCCTATGTGATGTTTACGTTCGCCAAACAACATGCTCTACTGATGTAAGGGTCATAGGATTAAACTATAAATTAGAAAGAAAGGTGACAAGATGTAAAATAATAACAAGATTTAATGACTAATAGTGCATAAAAAGAAATAAACAACAATAAAATATAAAACAATCCTCCCTGAATTTCCCATGACAAGAATATCTATAAATCTGAGGAGTCAGACGGATCTCCCCTTTTATTTAAAATGTGGATCCTGGTTCCACTACCTTGCAATTTGGGTTTTATGTGCGCGTAATGACTAACTACGAGGAATGAGTACTTTGGATGACTGTTCGTTTACAACGGGTTAACAGCCACGATGCTCACGAACAATCATCTCGTAAATCAACGTTTACGGATAAGGAACATGACATTAATAAAAACCCTTAAAAAGTGATGCTGACACACGCACTAAGTCTACTATTTACAGGTATCTCTCTCGGGACCCTCATTAGCGCGAAGACGCACTTGACTTTGAGCTGCCAGCATTGGCCAAATTGCTCAACAGAAACAAGGAAATACAGCATAGCATGTGACTCACGGGTCACCGAATGGAATATAAACATGGAATAAACCAACAAAACAAAAGCCTGACTGGCTGATATTACTTTATATGAACAAAACTGCATGTTAAGATAACGCTTCGGAGATTATCGTGATTCGTAGGCAACTCCCATTTATTAAAACAATTTTTATCATTGATCAGTTCTTAATTCATTATTTCAAGGTATAACTGAGCCACACAAGCACTCTCCCTAATGACCTGGCTGGCAACCTTCAGTCCGTCTTGTGAAACATCTCCCCTCTTCCTCACTCACCTGTCATCGTCCCACTCTAGTGTGTATAAATATAACTGACCAGCTGTGCCATTATCTCAAGGGATCAACAGCAACAAACTCAACCACTATGGTCAGACATTAATCAAAATATCCAGAATTGCCCCCGCGAGGTCACAATATGGCTTCGTTATCAAGCTGCCAGAAATCAGTCTACGCTGAAATTCCCGCTTGTAATAACACAAAATACACACACTCACACACACACTTCTGGGAATGACAATACCTTTTCACACAGATCGGCTGAATGGATGCTCACCAACAATTTAAAAATATTAAAACCTACGATAGAGCTGACTGCTCTTCGTCACAAATCACATTGCTCCAAAGGCAATAATTTCACTGAATCTGATCAATAATAAAACAAAAGAAATCAATTTCCCTCCAATCTACTGTATAATTATATTACTTCAGTCCTACTTCTGAAACACAACATATCTCCGAGAGACGTTTTTAACCGCATTGCGTAGCGTATGCAAACACGGCCGTCCACATAGCTATGTTAGTTAAAACAACAAACAAGAAAAGAACCTTCTACTAATAACATATATGCGAGCTGTTTCCATGCAAAAGGTGTGTCAGACCAAAACTAAATAGACAACGTTAATCACACAAGCAAATTATTTACAACAAAATATGTCCCATACACCGTAAGTTAATTCATCAGATAATAATAAATATTATTCAGTACTCAACCTCAGCCAGCCACCCGTCAAAGAACATCCGCAGCCATCTCCCAACCGGATTCTTCTTATCTCATCTCAACCATCTTGACGGAGTCTTGATATTTCCAGGCTTCCTCCATGGTCAATGATGTCATCTCTCGTGCTGATTTAAAAAATTAAATTATTATACACTTGATGTCTGACTACTAAATTCGCCGTTCGGGTACTTCTTTCCCCAAAACAGTTTGTTGGAGAATTATCGAAGATACTGCCCCTACAAATATAGTACGGTGACTATCTAACACTGAATTTAACACTTTTAATAATAGTTTCTGTGTCCTTCATGACACGCAAAGTATAAAAGCCTGTGTCCACTGACACATAAAATAACAGCCTCCGTCCTCAGACGAACCAAAGTAATAAAGCTCTGTCCTCAAACGAACAAACGTAATAAGCAAAGTCTTGGCTCTTCACACCACTTATAAATGAACCAGCCCTAGGTATAGATAGAGATGGAAACTAGATAAAAATTTCACAAAATAATAGTGATACAGGAATGAAATAAATATCACTGAACTCGAAAAATAGCGCAGGTCAAGAATATGCCCATTAATCCTAGAATCGATCGTAGAGATTTTGTCTAGGCAATCTCACGCGTGAATGCTAGCCGAGCGTGCCCACGCTAGACCTGGCGCGCTAAATAAGCATTCATCTCTCATTGGTTCCCACCTTTCTGTATCTTGGCGGTTTTTATTCAGACGTTGGCTAGTAGGAGTGTCAAGCATGTACATCAGCCACTCACGTTACTGCATCATATTTCTTCTAGGCGCGAATATTACAATGAACATACCAGAGCCGTGTCTCACTGCGCGTCACTTCTATTTTGAGGCAGCCACCACCTGTCCTTCTGAATCATAGCTATGGTCATTCCTTTCACCATCCTAAGTATTTAGCCTTTTGTCAAACAGCTTCAGGTATGTCCCCACTGTCTCCAGCAACTGCTCGAAATTTCCTCATCTCCGTCTGGCTATTTTCATGATGCTTGTAGAAATATTTATTAATTGAAGAAATAAAACATAGAATCATTTATCCAACAGAGGATAAAGGGTTCACAACTTTCCCACTCACAAAATTTCGAACTTAGGAATAAAGTCGATAATTTTAAAAGACTTCCGTAGGCCAATTTGTTTTATTTCGGAATCACCCCTTTTCTATTACTTGGTGTAGTCGCTCCTGTCTTGAATGGCATTTACTCGTTTCACATCCTGCTTGTATCTCCCCTCTCAGTCTGCTTGCATGACCCGCTGATGCCTCGGGCGACACTCTGCTTGCCTCGTTAATGTTTGTCAACACCAACTCTACTTCCTCGTTCACGTGCCGTACTCAACTGCTCCCCGTTTACTTTGTTGCTAGTAGGACGTCCATATATTCAAACTGCATCGTTATTTCGGCGCTCCCAAGGTTCACTCCTACGATACTTTTTTAGGTTGGCTGCGTTGTAAACCGACATTGTTCCAGTGCTTAATTCTTTCACCCTGTAAGCATTATTTCCAAGGTTCCTGACAATAGAATAGGGTCCTATGAACTTTTCGCAGAATTTGCTGAAGATTTTCTTCTCTGGATCCGATGTAGCGGGTCGTTTCACCAAAACAAGCTGGTTGATTTCAAGATCACTGTGAAACCTCTTATTTCTTACTCGCCGTAATCTGCGGTCTGCTTGTTTCCTCATGTATGCTCTCGTCCTCTCAATTCGCAAGTCAGGTGCTATCATTGGATCTTGTGGGCAGTTAATGATGCTTTTCCACGATCTCACTGGATACTCGTTTTTGTGTAGGACCATAGGGATCTGTCCTGTTGACTCGTGTCTGGTAGAATTCATGCATGTCTCTACACCCTTGATTTTGTCCACCCATCTGTGATGTTCAATTGGAATGAAGATTCTCAAATATGAAGTTACACACTTAATTGCTCTCTCACTTGGATTTGCTTGAGCATGTCGGATACTGCTTAAAATGTGTTTTATACCCATGTCCTCCATACCTTTCTTGAATTCGGCGCTTGTGAAATAACTGCCATGATCTGATAATATAAATTCTGGTTTTCCAAGGATTGGAATAACTCTATTCCGAATACGACTGAGTACCTGTTTTGAAGTAGTTTTCTGAATGGGGCATAATACGACATACTTAGAAAACACATCAATGCACACTAGTAAGTGTCGGCAACCTCGCTTTCCTTTTGAGATTGGACCGAAACAGTCGAGTGCCAGTAGCTCGCATGGTTTCTGAGGTAGCAAAGGTCTAGGATACTGCCTCATTAAATAATTATTGGGCTTTGTCCTCTGACAAGGATCACAAGTCGTAATGATGTCACATATAGTTGTTCTCATACGTGGCCATGTAAATGTCTCTCCTATCGTCGCTTCGCACTTATCTACGCCCACGTGACCGTAATTTTCGTGCGTATGCCATGTCAGTCCTCGCTGTAGAGAAGCGGGTACTAATATGCGTAACTTGTTGTGGTCATTATCTACCCATTTGTGCAGCAAATTGTTGACATAAACATATCTTCCTTCTTTGGCTTTCGCTTCTCGAAATGCAGGTGTTCCTGTTGGTAGTTGCTTTCTGAAGTATTGAATTAATAGCATCCTCCATGGTTCCGCTTCTTGTTCTCGCTGTATTTCACGTAACTCCTCCAAGAATTCCCGGTCCTTCGGTGTTAATTCCAAGTGTTGTACCATCGCTGTTTCTTCATTATCAGGCTCTGGGTTCCTGCTGAGTGCATCCGGAATCACGTTCATCTTCCCTGGGCAATGTTGAATCTCAATGCTAAACTGCTGAATATATATAGACCAACGTGTCACACGTTCGCTTGCCATCGACGTCTTAAACAAGAATGTTAGCGCCTTGTGATCAGTCCTGACAACAATAGGGTAGCCATAAATTATTCTTTTCCATTGTTGAAGCGCATGAAGTATGGCCAACAGCTCTAGTTCCGTTACAGTATAATTGCGCTCGTGCTTACGCAATTTTCGGCTGACAAATGCCAAATATGTTTTTATGCTGCAGGTTAGCTGGATCCTCTTGGTAGAGCATAGCACCTATACCAATTAGTGAAGCATCCGCTTGGATTATAAATTTGTGCTTGAAATCTGGATATCCTAATTTAATGCAGTTTTCCAATAGCTGTTTTGTTGCTTGGAATGCCTTCTCACACTCCGCATTCCATAACCATTTATTATTCTTCTTTAGCATTTCCTGCATAGGGGCGACAGTCTACGTATAACCTGGACAGTTTTCCTTAAAGAATCCCGTTACGCCTAAGAAAGCCCGAATGTGCTTGACTCTCGTTGGTGTAGGGAAATTCTTTATCGCTTCGATCTTGGCTGGATTTGGCTTCACTCCCTCCTTGTCAATGATGTGACCCAAATATAAGATCTCGCTCTTGAATAAATGCGATTTCTTCAGGTTTACTTTGAAATTAGATGCATTCAGGTTGCCTAATACTTTATCTAAATTTTCCATGTGAGTTTCAATGTTGTCGGATGCCAGCAAAATGTCATCAATGTAGCGTACCGTCATCTCCTTAACTTCCTCGGTTAGATTCCGGTCCAGGGCTCGGATTAAAGCACAGCCCGCTGTTTTGACTCCAAAGGGCATTCGAACGAAGCAAAACGTTTGGTTCTCGAATAAGAAGCCAGTTAGAAGCTGTGACTTCTCATCCAATTCAATATGGTGGAAACAGGACGTCAAGTCAACTGATGAATAAATGCTTTTGTTTTTAAAGCATTTTAGTACGTCTCTGATAATTGGCGCTCTGTCATACTCAGGAAAAATGAGTCTCATGTTGAGATTTCTGGCATCTAAACAAAGTCTAATAGATCCATTTGGTTTTGTGACTGCCAAAATCGCATTTAGATAAGGTGTAGGTGTCTTCCTTATCACTCCAGCTTGTAACATCTCATCTATAATGACCTTGACTTGGCCACGATATTTTTCCGGAATTTGGTACAATCTACTTTTGAAAGGTGACCAATCCTCGACTTGCATTGAATATTTGAAATTTAATATTTTCCCAGGTACTGTATCAAATACTGCTTTGTGTTTCCTTAAAATCTCTTCCAATTGTTTTCTATGTTCACCCCCAAGTTGAATGTCATTGAGCCGCTCCTGTAGTAACTCTTCAAATTGTGCCTCACTGTCGTCTCCTTCCGTTAATAAAGACCATATCTCCTGGGATTCACTCTCCTCATCTAGTTCCACAACAGCTCCTTCTATGATGTTATCTTCTGCCTTTCGTATCTCCTCTTCCGTCTCTTCCGATATTGCTTCCAATGCCCAAGAATTTACATCTCTTCCGGTAGTGATTTCATCCATATGCAATCCCACGTTCTTCAGCTGATCATACTCTCTAAAACTGACTGTATTCTTGTGCAAATCTATCACTGCTTGATAGTCAAAATGAAATTTGCACCAAGAATTATATTGAAATTCATATTTGCCATGATAATAAATGTTTGCCCAAGAGTGTGTTCCAATATGTTCAGCTCTAAGTATGCCTGACGTTTACAAGTGACGGTGCGTTCAGGAATAACACCCCTCACTTTGAGTTGTGGTACGGGAATTACAGGAATATTCTGACTCCGTCCCAACTCTCGAACCAAGGCCTCCGTACCAGACTGATCTGCGACCCCGTATCCAATAAACATCTTATATTAATTCCACCAATCCTCGCGTAAATAATGGGTAACTGCCTAATTTCATCGTTCCGTGGTTTCACCGTCTCCTCCAGGCAGTCTTTTGGTAAAGCAATCCATTCTTGTATGTTCGCTACTATCCATCCCTCTTCAACTTCCGACTGTTGCGTTTGTAGGCTGTCTTCTTTATCCAAATTTAGCATTTTTTTTAGCTCCAGTGTGACTCCCATCATCCGTTTGTCGCCGATGCCCTTGATATTCCTCTTGTATCAGTAGACTTCCAGCTTCCTCAGTATGTGTATCAGGATTCTTCATGTTCCCAATGGCTTTTTCCCATCTTCCTAGCTCTCCACCTTGACTAGCGTGTAATTCCTCTAGGTAATTTTGTGATTGAGCGTGCCTATCATCCCAGTCATTTCGATAATTACGTGGCTCTCCTTGATTTTGGTCTCTCCTTCCTTTCCATCTTTGATTAGCATTGTAATCACCGTATCTTCCATAAGGCCTCTCATTTCTTCGATTTTCACGCCAATGTTGATATCCTGTCTGTTGGTACCTATTGTTGCCTTGATATGATCTATTATTGTAGTTATTTTCGTTACGCTGGTATGGTCTGTTTTCTCCTTCTTCCTGGTTTCGCCTAGGTGTGGAAGTGCTTGTATTAGTGCCCTGCGTTTTAGTGTTTGCCTGCTTAGGTTTTATGACCTCTGTCGTGTTGACTAACTCCAGCTGTCTTCCTCCTCTATAATGATTATGAGACGTAGTCTCATCTATCTGGCGTAATATCTGCTCTGCATGTATGGCCGTACTAACGTTCGCTGCAACTAGTACTTGTTGGACATTGACTGGCAATTGCCGGGCTATCGTCATCACCAAATCCGCTTCATTTAAAGGGTAATCAAGGTCGCGAAATTTTAACATTTGCATGTTAAAGAAATCTGAGTATTTTGTTTGCTGGGTGGTCTGGTACTTTCTAGAATAAAGCTCCATCCTTAGACTCTGTTGTATCGCGGGCGACCAGTATTTGCGCAGAAACGCCAATCTAAAATCTGACATGGTTCCAAATGTATATTTGAAGTTTAAAAACCATGTAAGGACATTTCCTGATAAAAATCTCTCCATCATCCTCAATCTACGTGCTTCAGGTACCCCAGTGTCATTGAAATGGTCTTCAATTTCTTTAATAAAAGCTTTAGGTGTTACCCCTGAATTCTCCGTTTATTTCTGTGGTTTATAATCACTTGAGCGAATTACTTGGATAAGTTGTGTAGGCTGATGACCGTCTTGTGGTGTTGAGCTCCTATCGATATTCTTGTGAAACCCGTCCGTGTTTGTTGTTAATGGGCTCTCCGCTTGAGTCTGACTTCCTGCTGTGCTGGTCTCGGGGCTATTTGAGTCATCCTGCTTGTCTTTCAATGTTCCCGTTCTAAATATCGATGATTGCTCTAATGACCTGAGTTCGGCTTTAATGATCCTGTCCGTCTGTTCTTTAAGCTTGCTCTTCATTTCTTGCTCTAAGGCTTGAATACGAGTGTGATTTTCGCCTACTGTTTTAAGAATGGTGGATCTTTCCTCTTTAGAATCGATGTTCATTTGTTTCCAATCTTTTCTTATCTGCTCTTTAATCGTGCTTACTTTCTCTTCAATCTGGCTTTTAGTGTCGTTTAAGGTACTCTTTAATTGCTCCTGATCCGCTTCTAGGCTTTTCCACTGCTCTACTGATTTTATCTCGAGACGATCCATATCTTTAATTATGCCGGATATGTTTTCATCTACTGCTGATAATTGTTGTTGAATGACTTTGCCGCTCTTTTCCATCTCCATGAATCGTCCTTCTAACTTCTCCTGAGCTATCTTGACCTCGCTTGTATTCATAGTGCACGCTATTTCAATTTGCTCTAATTTAGCTAACACCGTTTCATCCAGAATGCTAAGTTTTTGATCAAAAATACTTTCCATTTTCTTAATCTGGTCTAATTGCTTTTCATTATTTTTACTAACATCTAGGGCCAGTAATACCATCTGTTGATTAGTGTGATCTTTCATCTCTGCGGTTAACGAAGCTAATTGGTTCGTGTTTTTAATGTTCTGCGCTTCTAATTGCGAATTGATAGTGTCATTAATTTCACTTTTTAATAATCTAGCTTGTTCCGCCTGATATTCATTTTGTTCAATTCTACTGTTATTTAATTGTGTCCGCATTGATTCACTTTGTTCTGATTATTTGTTTATCGACTCACTTTGTTCTAACATAGTATTGTTTATTGCTTCACTTTGTTCAAACATACTAGTGTTTAATGATTGACTCTGTTCTGATAATTTAGCGTTTAATGCTTCACTTTGTTCTAACATACTAGTATTTAATGATTGACTCTGTTCTGATAGTTTAGTGTTTATTTGTTCACATAATTTTGTGTTTAGTGATTCACTTTGTTCTGATAGTTTAATGTTTATTTGTTCAGATAATTTCGTGTTTAGTGATTCACTTTGTTCTGCCAATTTAGTGTCCAACAATTCCTGTGTTCTCCTAGCTGCACTCTCAATGATTTCTTGAATCTGTTCAACCGTTGCCATATTACACACTTTATATGAGACATTAGGGAAATGGCATAAAGCAATGCCCTTTGACACACACATAAAATCCAATGCACATTTAATTTCTTTACCCTACTCAGTTCATTTATTTTTACATTTAATCCCACTAGTCGATTGCATCACTGAGTAGTTCTAACTTTACTCAACTTAATTTAAACCCAAACACATATTCAGTCATTAAATTGTTATCCTGATCTGATATTAACACTGACTAATTAACAAAGTATTAATTGTCATTTAAGGCTACAGCCTCCTAACATTTTCACGAGTTTGACTTTCTAAACAAATCTAGTTTTAATTTTAATCATTGGGCGCCCGGTATCACATATATTCCCTTTTACTTTAATTCAATAGACAAAAATGTGAACCGTATTTTACATTGCAAACTCCTGATTTTACATTATATTTCACACACTTGGCGGTATCCTCTTCGCCTCACTTACTTTTAATAAAATATCACTTCCCGGTGATTAAAATATTGTCATATCTGCCTGCACTTGCGGCATGTCAGTTTTACTCAAATACGCCACTTAAATGTGTTCCAGCAGCGAACCAGCAATCAAATTACACCTTCATTGTTGCGTCAGTTAGAAAACCCAACTACGCTTACACTGACATGTGCAAAATCTTTGCCGTTACACCTCAGTGAACCGCCCAAGCTTGGCCGCGCCAGTTTTACTCCTATGAACCCTTCAGAAAAGCAGTGTTTAATGTAAGAAATCTTAATCAAGGGGTCGCGCTCAGTTCCTATGTGATGTTTACGTTCGCCAAACAACATGCTCTACTGATGTAAGGGTCATAGGATTAAACTATAAATTAGAAAGAAAGGTGACAAGATGTAAAATAATAACAAGATTTAATGACTAATAGTGCATAAAAAGAAATAAACAACAATAAAATATAAAACAATCCTCCCTGAATTTCCCATGACAAGAATATCTATAAATCTGAGGAGTCAGACGGATCTCCCCTTTTATTTAAAATGTGGATCCTGGTTCCACTACCTTGCAATTTGGGTTTTATGTGCGCGTAATGACTAACTACGAGGAATGAGTACTTTGGATGACTGTTCGTTTACAACGGGTTAACAGCCACGATGCTCACGAACAATCATCTCGTAAATCAACGTTTACGGATAAGGAACATGACATTAATAAAAACCCTTAAAAAGTGATGCTGACACACGCACTAAGTCTACTATTTACAGGTATCTCTCTCGGGACCCTCATTAGCGCGAAGACGCACTTGACTTTGAGCTGCCAGCATTGGCCAAATTGCTCAACAGAAACAAGGAAATACAGCATAGCATGTGACTCACGGGTCACCGAATGGAATATAAACATGGAATAAACCAACAAAACAAAAGCCTGACTGGCTGATATTACTTTATATGAACAAAACTGCATGTTAAGATAACGCTTCGGAGATTATCGTGATTCGTAGGCAACTCCCATTTATTAAAACAATTTTTATCATTGATCAGTTCTTAATTCATTATTTCAAGGTATAACTGAGCCACACAAGCACTCTCCCTAATGACCTGGCTGGCAACCTTCAGTCCGTCTTGTGAAACATCTCCCCTCTTCCTCACTCACCTGTCATCGTCCCACTCTAGTGTGTATAAATATAACTGACCAGCTGTGCCATTATCTCAAGGGATCAACAGCAACAAACTCAACCACTATGGTCAGACATTAATCAAAATATCCAGAATTGCCCCCGCGAGGTCACAATATGGCTTCGTTATCAAGCTGCCAGAAATCAGTCTACGCTGAAATTCCCGCTTGTAATAACACAAAATACACACACTCACACACACACTTCTGGGAATGACAATACCTTTTCACACAGATCGGCTGAATGGATGCTCACCAACAATTTAAAAATATTAAAACCTACGATAGAGCTGACTGCTCTTCGTCACAAATCACATTGCTCCAAAGGCAATAATTTCACTGAATCTGATCAATAATAAAACAAAAGAAATCAATTTCCCTCCAATCTACTGTATAATTATATTACTTCAGTCCTACTTCTGAAACACAACATATCTCCGAGAGACGTTTTTAACCGCATTGCGTAGCGTATGCAAACACGGCCGTCCACATAGCTATGTTAGTTAAAACAACAAACAAGAAAAGAACCTTCTACTAATAACATATATGCGAGCTGTTTCCATGCAAAAGGTGTGTCAGACCAAAACTAAATAGACAACGTTAATCACACAAGCAAATTATTTACAACAAAATATGTCCCATACACCGTAAGTTAATTCATCAGATAATAATAAATATTATTCAGTACTCAACCTCAGCCAGCCACCCGTCAAAGAACATCCGCAGCCATCTCCCAACCGGATTCTTCTTATCTCATCTCAACCATCTTGACGGAGTCTTGATATTTCCAGGCTTCCTCCATGGTCAATGATGTCATCTCTCGTGCTGATTTAAAAAATTAAATTATTATACACTTGATGTCTGACTACTAAATTCGCCGTTCGGGTACTTCTTTCCCCAAAACAGTTTGTTGGAGAATTATCGAAGATACTGCCCCTACAAATATAGTACGGTGACTATCTAACACTGAATTTAACACTTTTAATAATAGTTTCTGTGTCCTTCATGACACGCAAAGTATAAAAGCCTGTGTCCACTGACACATAAAATAACAGCCTCCGTCCTCAGACGAACCAAAGTAATAAAGCTCTGTCCTCAAACGAACAAACGTAATAAGCAAAGTCTTGGCTCTTCACACCACTTATAAATGAACCAGCCCTAGGTATAGATAGAGATGGAAACTAGATAAAAATTTCACAAAATAATAGTGATACAGGAATGAAATAAATATCACTGAACTCGAAAAATAGCGCAGGTCAAGAATATGCCCATTAATCCTAGAATCGATCGTAGAGATTTTGTCTAGGCAATCTCACGCGTGAATGCTAGCCGAGCGTGCCCACGCTAGACCTGGCGCGCTAAATAAGCATTCATCTCTCATTGGTTCCCACCTTTCTGTATCTTGGCGGTTTTTATTCAGACGTTGGCTAGTAGGAGTGTCAAGCATGTACATCAGCCACTCACGTTACTGCATCATATTTCTTCTAGGCGCGAATATTACAATGAACATACCAGAGCCGTGTCTCACTGCGCGTCACTTCTATTTTGAGGCAGCCACCACCTGTCCTTCTGAATCATAGCTATGGTCATTCCTTTCACCATCCTAAGTATTTAGCCTTTTGTCAAACAGCTTCAGGTATGTCCCCACTGTCTCCAGCAACTGCTCGAAATTTCCTCATCTCCGTCTGGCTATTTTCATGATGCTTGTAGAAATATTTATTAATTGAAGAAATAAAACATAGAATCATTTATCCAACAGAGGATAAAGGGTTCACAACTTTCCCACTCACAAAATTTCGAACTTAGGAATAAAGTCGATAATTTTAAAAGACTTCCGTAGGCCAATTTGTTTTATTTCGGAATCACCCCTTTTCTATTACTTGGTGTAGTCGCTCCTGTCTTGAATGGCATTTACTCGTTTCACATCCTGCTTGTATCTCCCCTCTCAGTCTGCTTGCATGACCCGCTGATGCCTCGGGCGACACTCTGCTTGCCTCGTTAATGTTTGTCAACACCAACTCTACTTCCTCGTTCACGTGCCGTACTCAACTGCTCCCCGTTTACTTTGTTGCTAGTAGGACGTCCATATATTCAAACTGCATCGTTATTTCGGCGCTCCCATGGTTCACTCCTACGATACTTTTTTAGGTTGGCTGCGTTGTAAACCGACATTGTTCCAGTGCTTAATTCTTTCACCCTGTAAGCATTATTTCCAAGGTTCCTGACAATAGAATAGGGTCCTATGAACTTTTCGCAGAATTTGCTGAAGATTTTCTTCTCTGGATCCGATGTAGCGGGTCGTTTCACCAAAACAAGCTGGTTGATTTCAAGATCACTGTGAAACCTCTTATTTCTTACTCGCCGTAATCTGCGGTCTGCTTGTTTCCTCATGTATGCTCTCGTCCTCTCAATTCGCAAGTCAGGTGCTATCATTGGATCTTGTGGGCAGTTAATGATGCTTTTCCACGATCTCACTGGATACTCGTTTTTGTGTAGGACCATAGGGATCTGTCCTGTTGACTCGTGTCTGGTAGAATTCATGCATGTCTCTACACCCTTGATTTTGTCCACCCATCTGTGATGTTCAATTGGAATGAAGATTCTCAAATATGAAGTTACACACTTAATTGCTCTCTCACTTGGATTTGCTTGAGCATGTCGGATACTGCTTAAAATGTGTTTTATACCCATGTCCTCCATACCTTTCTTGAATTCGGCGCTTGTGAAATAACTGCCATGATCTGATAATATAAATTCTGGTTTTCCAAGGATTGGAATAACTCTATTCCGAATACGACTGAGTACCTGTTTTGAAGTAGTTTTCTGAATGGGGCATAATACGACATACTTAGAAAACACATCAATGCACACTAGTAAGTGTCGGCAACCTCGCTTTCCTTTTGAGATTGGACCGAAACAGTCGAGTGCCAGTAGCTCGCATGGTTTCTGAAGTAGCAAAGGTCTAGGATACTGCCTCATTAAATAATTATTGGGCTTTGTCCTCTGACAAGGATCACAAGTCGTAATGACGTCACATATAGTTGTTCTCATACGTGGCCATGTAAATGTCTCTCCTAACGTCGCTTCGCACTATCTACGCCCACGTGACCGTAATTTTCGTGCGTATGCCATGTCAGTCCTCGCTGTAGAGAAGCGGGTACTAATATGCGTAACTTGTTGTGGTCATTATCTACCCATTTGTGCAGCAAATTGTTGACATAAACATATCTTCCTTCTTTGGCTTTCGCTTCTCGAAATGCAGGTGTTCCTGTTGGTAGTTGCTTTCTGAAGTATTGAATTAATAGCATCCTCCATGGTTCCGCTTCTTGTTCTCGCTGTATTTCACGTAACTCCTCCAAGAATTCCCGGTCCTTCGGTGTTAATTCCAAGTGTTGTACCATCGCTGTTTCTTCATTATCAGGCTCTGGGTTCCTGCTGAGTGCATCCGGAATCACGTTCATCTTCCCTGGGCAATGTTGAATCTCAATGCTAAACTGCTGAATATATATAGACCAACGTGTCACACGTTCGCTTGCCATCGACGTCTTAAACAAGAATGTTAGCGCCTTGTGATCAGTCCTGACAACAATAGGGTAGCCATAAATTATTCTTTTCCATTGTTGAAGCGCATGAAGTATGGCCAACAGCTCTAGTTCCGTTACAGTATAATTGCGCTCGTGCTTACGCAATTTTCGGCTGACAAATGCCAAATATGTTTTTTATGCTGCAGGTTAGCTGGATCCTCTTGGTAGAGCATAGCACCTATACCAATTAGTGAAGCATCCGCTTGGATTATAAATTTGTGCTTGAAATCTGGATATCCTAATTTAATGCAGTTTTTCCAATAGCTGTTTTGTTGCTTGGAATGCCTTCTCCACACTCCGCATTCCATAACCATTTATTATTCTTCTTTAGCATTTCCTGCATAGGGGCGACAGTCTACGTATAACCTGGACAGTTTTCCTTAAAGAATCCCGTTACGCCTAAGAAAGCCCGATTGTGCTTGACTCTCGTTGGTGTAGGGAAATTCTTTATCGCTTCGATCTTGGCTGGATTTGGCTTCACTCCCCTCCTTGTCAATGATGTGACCCAAATATAAGATCTCGCTCTTGAATAAATGCGATTTCTTCAGGTTTACTTTGAAATTAGATGCATTCAGGTTGCCTAAATACTTTATCTAAATTTTCCATGTGAGTTTCAATGTTGTCGGATGCCAGCAAAATGTCATCAATGTAGCGTACCGTCATCTCCTTACTTCCTCGGTTAGATTCCGGTCCAGGGCTCGGATTAAAGCACAGCCCGCTGTTTTTGACTCCAAAGGGGCATTCGAACGAAGCAAAACGTTTGGTTCTCGAATAAGAAGCCAGTTAGAAGCTGTGACTTCTCATCCAATTCAATATGGTGGAAACAGGACGTCAAGTCAACTGATGAATAAATGCTTTTGTTTTTAAAGCATTTTAGTACGTCTCTGATAATTGGCGCTCTGTCATACTCAGGAAAAATGAGTCTCATGTTGAGATTTCTGGCATCTAAACAAAGTCTAATAGATCCATTTGGTTTTGTGACTGCCAAAATCGCATTTAGATAAGGTGTAGGTGTCTTCCTTATCACTCCAGCTTGTAACATCTCATCTATAATGACCTTGACTTGGCCACGATATTTTTCCGGAATTTGGTACAATCTACTTTTGAAAGGTGACCAATCCTCGACTTGCATTGAATATTTGAAATTTAAATATTTTCCCAGGTACTGTATCAAATACTGCTTTGTGTTTCCTTAAAATCTCTTCCAATTGTTTTTCTATGTTCACCCCCAAGTTGAATGTCATTGAGCCGCTCCTGTAGTAACTCTTCAAATTGTGCCTCACTGTCGTCTCCTTCCGTTAATAAAGACCATATCTCCTGGGATTCACTCTCCATCTAGTTCCACAACAGCTCCTTCTATGATGTTATCTTCTGCCTTTCGTATCTCCTCTTCCGTCTCTTCCGATATTGCTTCCAATGCCCAAGAATTTACATCTCTTCCGGTAGTGATTTCATCCATATGCAATCCCACGTTCTTCAGCTGATCATACTCTCTAAAACTGACTGTATTCTTGTGCAAATCTATCACTGCTTGATAGTCAAAATGAAATTTGCACCAAGAATTATATTGAAATTCATCTTTGCCATGATAATAAATGTTTGCCCAAGAGTGTGTTCCAATATGTTCAGCTCTAAGTATGCCTGACGTTTACAAGTGACGGTGCGTTCAGGAATAACACCCCTCACTTTGAGTTGTGGTACGGGAATTACAGGAATATTCTGACTCCGTCCCAACTCTCGAACCAAGGCCTCCGTACCAGACTGATCTGCGACCCCGTATCCAATAAACATCTTATATTAATTCCACCAATCCTCGCGTAAATAATGGGTAACTGCCTAATTTCATCGTTCCGTGGTTTCACCGTCTCCTCCAGGCAGTCTTTTGGTAAAGCAATCCATTCTTGTATGTTCGCTACTATCCATCCCTCTTCAACTTCCGACTGTTGCGTTTGTAGGCTGTCTTCTTTATCCAAATTTAGCATTTTTTTAGCTCCAGTGTGACTCCCATCATCC
The DNA here is from genome assembly GCA_946902985.2 of Meconema thalassinum. Lineage (NCBI taxonomy): Eukaryota > Metazoa > Arthropoda > Insecta > Orthoptera > Tettigoniidae > Meconema > Meconema thalassinum. The sequence goes on along the minus strand of OX336391.1, from coordinate 128,670,630 downwards.
GTTTGTCGCCGATGCCCTTGATATTCCTCTTGTATCAGTAGACTTCCAGCTTCCTCAGTATGTGTATCAGGATTCTTCATGTTCCCAATGGCTTTTTCCCATCTTCCTAGCTCTCCACCTTGACTAGCGTGTAATTCCTCTAGGTAATTTTGTGATTGAGCGTGCCTATCATCCCAGTCATTTCGATAATTACGTGGCTCTCCTTGATTTTGGTCTCTCCTTCCATTCCATCTTTGATTAGCATTGTAATCACCTTATCTTCCATAAGGCCTCTCATTTCTTCGATTTTCACGCCAATGTTGATATCCTGTCTGTTGGTACCTATTGTTGCCTTGATATGATCTATTATTGTAGTTATTTTCGTTACGCTGGTATGGTCTGTTTTCTCCTTCTTCCTGGTTTCGCCTAGGTGTGGAAGTGCTTGTATTAGTGCCCTGCGTTTTAGTGTTTGCCTGCTTAGGTTTTATGACCTCTGTCGTGTTGACTAACTCCAGCTGTCTTCCTCCTCTATAATGATTATGAGACGTAGTCTCATCTATCTGGCGTAATATCTGCTCTGCATGTATGGCCGTACTAACGTTCGCTGCAACTAGTACTTGTTGGACATTGACTGGCAATTGCCGGGCTATCGTCATCACCAAATCCGCTTCATTTAAAGGGTAATCAAAATCGCGAAATTTTAACATTTGCATGTTAAAGAAATCTGAGTATTTTGTTTGCTGGGTGGTCTGGTACTTTCTAGAATAAAGCTCCATCCTTAGACTCTGTTGTATCGCGGGCGACCAGTATTTGCGCAGAAACGCCAATCTAAAATCTGACATGGTTCCAAATGTATATTTGAAGTTTAAAAACCATGTAAGGACATTTCCTGATAAAAATCTCTCCATCATCCTCAATCTACGTGCTTCAGGTACCCCAGTGTCATTGAAATGGTCTTCAATTTCTTTAATAAAAGCTTTAGGTGTTACCCCTGAATTCTCCGTTTATTTCTGTGGTTTATAATCACTTGAGCGAATTACTTGGATAAGTTGTGTAGGCTGATGACCGTCTTGTGGTGTTGAGCTCCTATCTATATTCTTGCGAAACCCGTTCGTGTTTGTTGTTAATGGGCTCTCCGCTTGAGTCTGACTTCCTGCTGTGCTGGTCTCGGGGCTATTTGAGTCAACCTGCTTGTCTTTCAATGTTCCCGTTCTAAATATCGATGATTGCTCTAATGACCTGAGTTCGGCTTTAATGATCCTGTCCGTCTGTTCTTTAAGCTTTCTCTTCATTTCTTGCTCTAAGGCTTGAATACGAGTGTGATTTTCGCCTACTGTTTTAAGAATGGTGGATCTTTCCTCTTTAGAATCGATGTTCATTTGTTTCCAATCTTTTCTTATCTGCTCTTTAATCGTGCTTACTTTCTCTTCAATCTGGCTTTTAGTGTCGTTTAAGGTACTCTTTAATTGCTCCTGATCCGCTTCTAGGCTTTTCCACTGCTCTACTGATTTTATCTCGAGACGACCCATATCTTTAATTATGCCGGATATGTTTTCATCTACTGCTGATAATTGTTGTTGAATGACTTTGCCGCTCTTTTCCATCTCCATAAATCGTCCTTCTAACTTCTCCTGAGCTATCTTGACCTCGCTTGTATTCATAGTGCACGCTATTTCAATTTGCTCTAATTTAGCTAACACCGTTTCATCCAGAATGCTAAGTTTTTGATCAAAAATACTTTCCATTTTCTTAATCTGGTCTAATTGCTTTTCATTATTTTTACTAACATCTAGGGCCAGTAATACCATCTGTTGATTAGTGTGATCTTTCATCTCTGCGGTTAACGAAGCTAATTGGTTCGTGTTTTTAATGTTCTGCGCTTCTAATTGCGAATTGATAGTGTCATTAATTTCACTTTTTAATAATCTAGCTTGTTCCGCCTGATATTCATTTTGTTCAATTCTACTGTTATTTAATTGTGTCCGCATTGATTCACTTTGTTCTGATTATTTGTTTATCGACTCACTTTGTTCTAACATAGTATTGTTTATTGCTTCACTTTGTTCAAACATACTAGTGTTTAATGATTGACTCTGTTCTGATAATTTAGCGTTTAATGCTTCACTTTGTTCTAACATACTAGTATTTAATGATTGACTCTGTTCTGATAGTTTAGTGTTTATTTGTTCACATAATTTTGTGTTTAGTGATTCACTTTGTTCTGATAGTTTAATGTTTATTTGTTCAGATAATTTCGTGTTTAGTGATTCACTTTGTTCTGCCAATTTAGTGTCCAACAATTCCTGTGTTCTCCTAGCTGCACTCTCAATGATTTCTTGAATCTGTTCAACCGTTGCCATATTACACACTTTATATGAGACATTAGGGAAATGGCATAAAGCAATGCCCTTTGACACACACATAAAATCCAATGCACATTTAATTTCTTTACCCTACTCAGTTCATTTATTTTTACATTTAATCCCACTAGTCGATTGCATCTCTGAGTAGTTCTAACTTTACTCAACTTAATTTAAACCCAAACACATATTCAGTCATTAAATTGTTATCCTGATCTGATATTAACACTGACTAATTAACAAAGTATTAATTGTCATTTAAGGCTACAGCCTCCTAACATTTTCACGAGTTTGACTTTCTAAACAAATCTAGTTTTAATTTTAATCATTGGGCGCCCGGTATCACATATATTCCCTTTTACTTTAATTCAATAGACAAAAATGTGAACCGTATTTTACATTGCAAACTCCTGATTTTACATTATATTTCACACACTTGGCGGTATCCTCTTCGCCTCACTTACTTTTAATAAAATATCACTTCCCGGTGATTAAAATATTGTCATATCTGCCTGCACTTGCGGCATGTCAGTTTTACTCAAATACGCCACTTAAATGTGTTCCAGCAGCGAACCAGCAATCAAATTACACCTTCATTGTTGCGTCAGTTAGAAAACCCAACTACGCTTACACTGACATGTGCAAAATCTTTGCCGTTACACCTCAGTGAACCGCCCCACGCTTGGCCGCGCCAGTTTTACTCCTATGAACCCTTCAGAAAAGCAGTGTTTAATGTAAGAAATCTTAATCAAGGGGTCGCGCTCAGTTCCTATGTGATGTTTACGTTCGCCAAACAACATGCTCTACTGGTGTAAGGGTCATAGGATTAAACTATAAATTAGAAAGAAAGGTGACAAGATGTAAAATAATAACAAGATTTAATGACTAATAGTGCATAAAAAGAAATAAACAACAATAAAATATAAAACAATCCTCCCTGAATTTCCCATGACAAGAATATCTATAAATCTGAGGAGTCAGACGGATCTCCCCTTTTATTTAAAATGTGGATCCTGGTTCCACTACCTTGCAATTTGGGTTTTATGTGCGCGTAATGACTAACTACGAGGAATGAGTACTTTGGATGACTGTTCGTTTACAACGGGTTAACCGCCACGATGCTCACGAACAATCATCTCGTAAATCAACGTTTAGGGATATGGAACATGACATTAATAAAAACCCTTAAAAAGTGATGCTGACACACGCACTAAATCTACTATTTACAGGTATCTCTCTCGGGACCCTCATAAGCGCGAAGACGCACTTGACTTTGAGCTGCCAGCATTGGCCAAATTGCTCAACAGAAACAAGGAAATACAGCATAGCATGTGACTCACGGGTCACTGAATGGAATATAAACATGGAACAAAGCAACAACAACAAAAGCCTGACTGGCTGATATTACTTTATATGAACAAAACTGCATGTTAAGATAACGCTTCGGAGATTATCGTGATTCGTAGGCAACTCCCATTTATTAAAACAATTTTTATCATTGATCAGTTCTTAATTCAGTATTTCAAGTTATAACTGAGCCACACAAGCACTCTCCCTAATGACCTGGCTGGCAACCTTCAGTCCGTCTTGTGAAACATCTCCCCTCTTCCTCACTCACCTGTCATCGTCCCACTCTAGTGTGTATAAATATAACTGACCAGCTGTGCCATTATCTCAAGGGATCAACAGCAACAAACTCAACCACTATGGTCAGACATTAATCAAAATATCCAGAATTGCCCCCGCGAGGTCACAATATGGATTCGTTATCAAGCTGCCAGAAATCAGTCTACGCTGAAATTCCCGCTTGTAATAACACAAAATACACACACTCACACACACACTTCTGGGAATGACAATACCTTTTCACACAGATCGGCTGAATGGATGCTCACCAACAATTTAAAAATATTAAAACCTACGATAGAGCTGACTGCTCTTCGTCACAAATCACATTGCTCCAAAGGCAATAATTTCACTGAATCTGATCAATAATAAAACAAAAGAAATCAATTTCCCTCCAATCTACTGTATAATTATATTACTTCAGTCCTACTTCTGAAACTCAACATAACTCCGAGAGACCTTTTTAACCGCATTGCGTAGCGTATGCAAACACGGCCGTCCACATAGCTACGTTAGTTAAAACAACAAACAAGGAAAGAACCTTCTACTAATAACATACATGCGAGCTGTTTCCATGCAAAAGGTGTGTCAGACCAAAACTAAATAGACTACGTTAATCACACAAGCAAATTATTTACAACAAAATATGTCCCATACACCGTAAGTTAATTTATCAGATAATAATAAATATTATTCAGTACTCAACCTCAGCCAGCCACCCGTCAAAGAACATCCGCAGCCATCTCCCAACCGGATTCTTCTTATCTCATCTCAACCATCTTGACGGAGTCTTGATATTTCCAGGCTTCCTCCATGGTCAATGATGTCATCTCTCGTGCTGATTCAAAAATTAAATTATTATACACTTGATGTCTGACTACTAAATTCGCCGTTCGGGTACTTCTTTCCCCAAAACAGTTTGTTGGCGAATTATCGAAGATACTGCCCCTACAAATATAGTACGGTGACTATCTAACACTGAATTTAACACTTTTAATAATAGTGTCTGTGTCCTTCATGACACGCAAAGTATAAAAGCCTGTGTCCACTGACACATAAAATAACAGCCTCCGTCCTCAGACGAACCAAAGTAATAAAGCTCTGTCCTCAAACGAACAAACGTAATAAGCAAAGTCTTGGCTCTTCACACCACTTATAAATGAACCAGCCCTAGGTGTAGATAGAGGGGGAAACTAGATAAAAATTTCACAAAATAATAGTGATACAGGAATGAAATAAATATCACTGAACTCGAAAAATAGCGCAGGTCAAGAATATGCCCATTAATCCTAGAATCGATCGTAGCGATTTTGTCTAGGCAATCTCCCGCGTGAATGCTAGCCGAACGTGCCCACGCTAGACCTGGCGCGCTAAATAAGCATTCATCTCTCATTGGTTCCCACCTTTCTGTATCTTGGCGGTTTTTATTCAGACGTTGGCTAGTAGGAGTGTCAAGCATGTACATCAGCCACTCACGTTACTGCATCATATTTCTTCTAGGCGCGAATATTACAATGAACATACCAGAGCCGTGTCTCACTGCGCGTCGCTTCTATTTTGAGGCAGCCACCACCTGTCCTTCTGAATCATATCTATGGTCATTCCTTTCACCATCCTAAGTATTTAGCCTTTTGTCAAACAGCTTCAGGTATGTCCCCACTGTCTCCAGCAACTGCTTGAAATTTCCTCATCTCCGTCTGGCTATTTTCATGATGCTTGTAGAAATATTTATTAATTGAAGAAATAAAACATAGAATCATTTATCCAACAGAGGATAAAGGGTTCAATACACCTTCGCAGGACTTTGCTCAAATCCCCAAAGTTTTATGATAATCGGAAGAATGTTATATGGACGCATACGGGACTTGGTTGATACGATTCACGCGCTGTCGCCCATTAATTGAATTTAATCGTGCGCTACCAATTGTAAAATGGATTAACTAAATCAGAAATCTTTGCGGGAGTGGAAACAACATTTCTCCGAATTCCATTGCAATCGCATAAGTGGTATATGAACGAATACGGATTTTTTTAAGCGATACGAACGCCGTTACTCATTTGTTGAATCTACTTGTGCGATACCTATTGTAAAGTGTATGTACTAAGCCAGAAACCTTCCCTGAAGTGTACACAACATCTCACCCAAATTTCATCGCTTTCGGACAAATTGTATATGAACGCATACGGGACTTTGTTGAAACGCTTCGCGCGCCTTCGCTCATATGTTGAATCTACTTGATTAACTAAGCCTGAAACTTTCCCTAGAGTGTACACAACAACTCACCCAAGTTTAGTTGCTATCAGACGAATGGTATATGAACGTATACGGGACTATGTTGAAACACTTCGCGCGTCGTCCCTCGTTTGTTTAATCTACTTATGCGATACATATTGTAAAGTGAATTTACAAACCCAGAAACCTTCCCTGAAATGTACACAACATCTCATCCAAGTTTCATCGCTATCAGACGAATAGTATATAAATGCAAACGGGACTTTGTTGAAACGCTTCGCGCATCGTCGCTCATTTTTTGAATCTACTCGTGCGCTACCTATCATGACATGGATTTACTAAGAGAGAAACCTTGCCTGTAGTGTACACAACCTCTCACCCAAATTTCATCGCTATCTGACGAATGGTATGTGAACGCATACAGGACTTTGTTGAAACGCTTCGCCCGTTGTCGCTCATTTGTTGAATCTACTCGTGCACTACCTATTGATAAGTGGATTTACTAAGCCATACACCTTCCCTGAAGTGTACACAACATCTCACCCAAGCTTCATCACTATCAGACGAATAGTATATGAACGCATACGGGACTTTGTTAAAACGCTTCGCTCGTCGTCGCTCATTTGTTGAATCTACTCGTGCGCTACCTGTTATAATATGGATTTACTAAGAGAGAAACCTTACCCGTAGTGTACACAACCTCTCACCCCTTAAATTGGATTTATGAAACAAACGGTCGAACACCTATTTATTTATTTAACGCTGTTTTCCCCCCGAGTTTGATGAGTGAGTAAGTGAGTCAATCAGTTAGGACACTTTATTTCCTGTTTTTTCCCCAGAATTTCACCCGTCTCCAAGGGCCCCTTAAATTGGATTTATGAAAAAACGGTCGAACACCCATATACTTGTATTTTAGGCTGCTTTTTTCCGCCGAACTTCAAACTTCTCACCTATGCCGTTTCAGAGATACACGCTCCGTTAAGAATCCCTCAATCCCCAATTCTCACCCCTTTCAACTCATAATATACACCACATCGATAAAGCCTTAGACATATGCCTGATTATTTTTAATGATTAGTTTATATACCGAATATCACATCCCCTAAGAAACAACTCATGAGATATCGTTATTCAATGAAATGCACGTTTACCCCCTTAACACCTCTTTAAAACCCGAATAAACAAAAATCATTCCTTAGTTGACGTTTTCGACATACAGCGAACATATTCCCAAAATTTCATGTTTCCAACTTTAATAGTTTTCGCTGGGCGTGATGAGTGAGTGAGTCAGACAGGGCATTGTCTTTCAATTATTTTCACTAGAATTTCACCCCTCCCCATGGGCCCCTTAAATTGGATTGATGAAAAAACGCTTGAACACCTATTAACTTATTTTTTAGGCTGTCTTTTTCCCCTGAGTTTGATGAGTGAGTGAGTTATTCAGTCAGTTAGGACACTTTCTCTCCCGTTTTCCCCCTGAATTTCACCGCACCCCATTGGCCCCTTAAATTAATTTATGAAAAAACGGTCGAACACCGATTTACTTACTTTATAAGCTGATTTTGTTTCGCTGAGTTTCAAATGTCTCGCCTATGTCGTTTAAGAGATAGGCCCACACGCTCCGTTAGGAATCCTTCAACCCCCACTTTTCACCCCTTTCACCTCATAATAATACACCACATCGAAAAACCCTTAGACACATGTCTGCTTATTTTTAATGATTAGTTTATATGCCGAGTATCACACCAAACAAATGAAACCACTCGTGAGATAATGTTATTCAATGAAATGCAGGTTTAACCCCCTTAAGACACCTTTAGAACCTGAATATCCAAAAATCCTCCCTTAGTGTACGGTCTTGACATACAACGAACATATCCCCATAATGCCATGTTTCCAATTTCAATATTTTTGGCTGGGCGATGATGAGTGAGTGAATGAGTCCGGACATTTTCTTTCAATTTTTTTTCTTCAGAATTTCACCCCTCCCGATGAACCCCTTCAATTTGATTGATCAAGAAAGACTGTCGAAAAGCGATTTACTTACTTTAAAGCAGTTTTTTTCCCCTGAGTTTGATGAGTGAGTCAGTCAGTCAATCAGTTAGGACACTTTCTTTCCTGTTTTTTCCCGCCGAATTTTAAACTTCTCGCCTATGTCGTTTAAGAGATACACGCTCCGTCAGGAATCTTTCAATCCCCACTTTTCACCCCTTTCACCTCATAATATACACCACATCGAAAAACCCTCAGACACGTGTCTTCTTACTTTTTGATGATGAGTTTATATGCCGTGTATCACATCCTCCAATGAAACCAATCGGGAGATATTGTTATTCAAAGAAATGCAGGTTTAACCCCCTTAAGACCCATTTAGAACCTGAATATCCGAAAATCCTCCCTTAGTAGACGGTTTTGACATACAATGAACATATCCCCATACTGTCATGTTTCTAACTTCAATAATTTTGGCTGGGCGATGATGAGTGAGACAGTGAGTGAGCGAGTCAGGACATTTTCTTTCAATTTTCTTTTTTCAGAATTCCACCCCTCCCCATGAACCCCTTAAATTTGATTTATGAAAAAAACTGTCGAACAGCTATTTACTTACTTAAAAGCAGTCCCCCCCCCCTGAGTTTGATGAGTGAGTCAGTCAGTCAATCAGTTAGGACACTTTCTTTCCTGTTCCCCCCCCCCCCCATAACTTCACCCCTCACCATGGGCCCCTTAAATTGGATTTATGAAAGAAAGTCAATCACATATTTACTTCTTTTTTATGATGATTTTTACCGCTGAGTTTCAAACTCCTCGCCTATGTCGTTTAAGAGATACACACTCCGTTAGGAATCTTTCAATCCCCACTTTTCACCCCATTCACCTCAAAATATACACCACATCGAAAAACCCTCAGACACGTGTCTTCTTATTAGCCTACTTTTCACATTTTGCAAAAATGAGGAAAAAGTAGACTTATGAGATCGATCTGGGAACATGTGTGTCTGTCTGTCTGTCTGGCTGTGTGTATGTCCCCCCCTATCAACTCCTAAACGGCAGCAGCTATCAACACCAAATTTGGTAAGAGTAAAGATCTATATTTGAATATCTCACGACCATATTTGAAATTGACGTCAGTGCTACCAACTGCTGAAAAATCGCAATTGAAATTTCAGCTCTATGTCGGATATCTCAGAAGTTATGTAGGCGAACTATTCCAAAATTGGAACACGTATAGATAATAACATTCCAGATTAATTTTCTGAAGTTCATAAATGCCAGTGTTGCCAATATGATTCTAAGCCTGCCGGTAGGTCCGATTTCTAAATGCATGTAACTTCTATATTATCGATTGGATTTCAACCAAATTTCGTATGTACTATGTGTACTACAACACATATGACTGTGCATATTCTAAACAGCCACCAGGGCTGCCAACTATTAATAAATGCTCTCACTATGTTTCAACCCTAATGTCAATATATCAGGAAGTATGCAAGCCAACAGCTCTAAACTTTGCACACGTATAGTACCTGATATTCTACCCAAGTTCGGTGTAACTTATATACATCAGTGCTGCCAACACGATTCTAAGCCTGCTGATAGGTCAAGTTTTTAAATGCATATAACTTCTATACTAACAAATGGATTTCAACCAAATTGTGTATGCTCTTTGTGTACCATAACAGTTATGATTATGCTTATTTGTAGGAAGCAGCAGGGCTGCCAACTGTTAATAAATGTTCTCTCTATTTGATTAACCCTAATGTCAATATATCAGAAAGTATGCAAGCCAACAGCTCTAAACTTTGCACACTTATATTACCTAATATTCTACCCAAGTTCGGTGTAAATTATATACTTCAGTGCTGCCAACACGATTCTAGGCCTGCTGATAGGTCAAGTTTTTAAATGCATATAACTTCTATAATAACAAATGCATTTCAACCAAATTTCGTATGTGCTTTGTGTACCATAACAGTTATGGTTATGCGTATTCGTAGGAACCAGCAGGGCTGCCAACTGTTAATAAATGTTCTCTCTATTTGTTTTTTAATCCTAACATCAATATATCAGAAATATATGCAAGCCTTCAGCTCTAAACTTTGCGCACGTATAGTACCTGACTTTCTAGATTAATTTGGAGTATCTAATATACCTCAGTGCTGCCAACATGATTCTAAGCTTTCTGATAGTTTCAATTTTAATTAAATGCAACTTATATACTAACAATTAATACCAATTGGCTCTAGGCTATAATAGATCGTATTATTTCAGATTAATTCTGAGCATCACATACATGACATTGTTCCCAACACGATTTTACGCGCACTGTTAAATCCAATATCAAGCAGCATGTAACGTCCGTACTATCCATTAGTCTTCAACCAAATTTTGTATGTGCATTCTATACCTTAAGAGAGGGAGCTCAGAATATATTCAGAGTCACCAGGGCTGCCAACTGTAGTAAGTTACTGTATTAGGCTACATTATTTTAGGTGTATTTCAAACTGCAGTACTTAGAAATGTTGGTATTAGGAACTTGATATCGTTATTATTGCAGATAGGTCTATATAGATTGGCATGAATCTTACATTTTAAGAAAAGTAGGCTGTTTGGTTCGTCACGGAACTACTTGTTTTTAATGGTGAGTTTATATGCCGACCATCACATCCCCCAATGAAACCGATCGGTAGATATTGCTATTCAATGAAATGCAGGTCTACCCCCTTAAAACCCCTTTGAAACCTGAATATCCAAAAATCCTCTCTTAGTGGGCATTTGCGGCCCTTGGGGAAGCTGGATACCAAATTTTATTCCAATCCGTTCGGTGGTTTCTGAGATTTCATGATGAATGTATAAGTGAGTGAGTGGTATTTGACAAATATATAGTAGATAGTGTCAAGTCTTTGTTATGCTAAACTCGGTTGACAGTGCTGTGTGAGCAGTTGAGTAACTAACGGGATTTCAGGTAAAGATCCTCATTTTCTATACCGGTAGTGCAGAGCGCAACTCGGATCCAGTCGGCCGTGTCTCAACTTGAGCTATGTTGCCATGGAAATGATCTGCCTTGCCATTCCTTCATGAGTATATTTTATTATTTGATTAGCCTGTGCTTGAGTGCAAAAGGCCGAAATCAGAAGAATGAGAAAGACTATCGAAAATTCATGTAGCCAGCGGTTCCTTCTGGGTCCTAAACTATGTGTATGCAAAATTTGGTTGAGATTGGTGTAATGGTGTAGATTTGTATACGGAACAGACCCACCCACCCACATACAGACTTTGACTTTTATACTCGTATATCAGATAATCACAGTAGCATTTGTGACACAAGTGTATGACCTAGATTTGTTTATCTCTACCATTGAACTATAGATACTACTGGAATAACTCCTCCCATGGTAACCCTCGCTGAAAACTGCTTCCTGGTCATCGCCTCCTTGACATGCACTACCAGGCGTAACTAGTCGCACCAAAAACCGCACTTTTCTCCCATACAGTCGGCATTCAAGTAGTATCTATAGTTCAATGATCTCTACTTTGTATAAAACAATGTCCCCGATTCTTGGATGTCACGGCCAATCTCGAGAACCTCTGGATGGATTTTGATGCGGTTTTCACCATTCTGTAAAGTATATCTCGAGGAAGGTTTCTGTGGAAAATACTTTATTTATGATCAAAGGAAGCCAAGCAGTAACGATTTTAGTAATGAAGTAAAAAAACTGGCGTCCGTGCGCTTTTTAAGCTTACGCTGGGCAAACCGTTCAAAATATCAGTATACTTTGAGTATAAGAATTGTTCATCATAAACATGTCCGAGAGAGCATATCTCTATCTTCAATACATCGCCCACTATAAGTGATTTTACGTTTTCATGTCTTCCAGCAATCTCCATTCAATTACTGAGGCGACAGCTTACGAGCTAGCTAGGGACGAGCCTATCGCCCCAGTTACAGCCTAGCTAGTGGGCGAGCCTATTACCCCAGGTACAACCTGCAGCAAAATGTCGAGTCGTGTTGATTTAAGACATCAGAGAAGAGTGGTTGTGTTTGGAGTTTCCCTGGAAGCTGGAAGTGCAACTCGGCTCTTCTTCATTTAACCTGTGAACTTTTAGTTCCGCAAAATACACAGTCAAGTTTTGATTGGACGGGTGATTTGTGTTTCATGCACCTCGCCATTCTTAAATTACGTCTGACAAGAATTCGATGCACATGCATATCCATGATAATATAATTAATAGTTCAGTCAGTGATTTTAACCCATCATACCGAGACGTAAAACGGATATAGGTCGTAGTTCATTGACATCGAATAAAAGCACTTATCACGTAATACATTCATAACTGTTCCCGGGTGAAGTGTGAAATAAGTGAATGGTCCTAAACTTTTGTTACGGACGTTATTTAACTCTTACATTTATTGGAAATATCATTATTGTACCAGGAAACTCATTTTATAACTTGATCTTGAAAACCGCTTTAAAGCTTTCCATGATCTTCATCATGGAAAGGAATGTATTATAGATACCAGGAGAAGAACAGACATTGTATTTACTTGTATACAGCGTGGAATACTGCATAATGCAAAATGGCAAATTGAAGAGCAATACAGCTTATCAAAAATACCAGAAAATATATTTCAACAACTTCAGAATAAATAAGGAAAAAGCAATAACATGCCAGGATAAAATTAAAAATACAAATTACAACCACACCATAGTACGTCAGATTTAAATAGTACTTGCACGAAAAGCCTAGCAATCAAATGTTAACTTTAAAGGTCAAAATATTAACAATTTCACAAAACAAATAATAATTGAATTTTCTGAGGGATTTGATTGGCACATTCACTATATGTACTTCCTTACAATTATTCAATTCTTCACTGTCTATGGTTCTAAAGAAAACTACAGTTATTTTCAAGACTTGGGAGATACTTTTAAAATCAACCTTTAATTCGTCAAAGTGCAAGTGTTCGTTGCAGTTCTTCACTATAAGTAACGCCTTCGACAATTTGCCATAATATGCGCGACTCATAAAAGTATTAGCAAGTAGTTTCCATTTATATATATTTCCGCAAAATAAAAGGATTTTCTATGTGATATACTAAATAGCTTTTGGTACAAGGCCACCAACACAGTAACATTGTGAAATTATGAACTAGAATATATAATTTTCTATATAGACGTTTCAGACTCCTCCCGCATCTTTCTGTAATGCACCAAGGAAGTTTAATTTAAGGAAAGACAAATGCATGGCTTCTATGATTTACGAAAAGTAGGATACAGAATGTTGTGCCATTAGATTGCCAGAGCTCACCATACGAATCTTCTCTTCAATCACCTCAATTAGGTGAGAGGAATAAGAAATAAGGTTTTAAGTTCGTATTAATGTTGTTGTTGTCATTGTTGTTTGAATCTTCAGTCTTTGGACTGGTTTGATGCAGCGCTCCATACCTCCCTGTCCTGAGCATGTTTCCTCTCCTACTTCTCTTAATACCACTTCATTTGTTCCTCCATTTATCCATCTGATCTGCATCATTCTCCTGTAACACCACATTTTAAACGCTTCAATTCTCCTCTTTTCTGCTGCACCAACAGTCCTAGTTCATTTCCCTAGAGTACCACGCTCCAAACAAATCTATATACGATGTCAACAGATTCAATTTCTATAGAAATGCATTCTTCGCCTGAGCCAACCAACTTTTTATATCCTCTTCGCTTTGTCCATCACTGGTTATCGTGCTTCCTAAGTAACAGCATTCTCCTGCTTCCATTGTATTTTCATCTGCCAATTTGACTTCATAAGGGTGCGAAATATTTCACCAGCATTCAATATCTCCGATACTATTCCCGATATCACCCTGGAATTTATTACGGTGATAAAGGGAACTACTAGAAGTTCACCTATGTAAAACTCAGCAATTCTTCTAGGTTTGTGCCGTGTCTTGTGTGGGGTTTCGCCTAGGACACCAAGCTGGCTCATCGGCGGGCTCTTGGTGTCCCCGCCCGGACCCCCACAGGAGTATCGAACAGCGCGATACCTCCCTTTATATAGAGTGCAACTGCACTCCTTGACTGCGAGAACTAAAAGCTCAAGCAGCCATAACCTCCCTATGAAGGCTTCCAAAAAGATGGTATATTGGCTTTCACGGCCGGTGAATTAAAACTCAGCAATTCTTCTAGGTTTGTGCCGTGTCTTGTGTGGGGTTTCGCCTAGGACACCAAGCTGGCTCATCGGCGGGCTCTTGGTGTCCCCGCCCGGACCCCCACAGGAGTATCGAACAGCGCGATACCTCCCTTTATATAGAGTGCAACTGCACTCCTTGACTGCGAGAACTAAAAGCTCAAGCAGCCATAACCTCCCTATGAAGGCTTCCAAAAAGATGGTATATTGGCTTTCACGGCCGGTGAATTAAAACTCAGCAATTCTTCTAGGTTTGTGCCGTGTCTTGTGTGGGGTTTCGCCTAGGACACCAAGCTGGCTCATCGGCGGGCTCTTGGTGTCCCCGCCCGGACCCCCACAGGAGTATCGAACAGCGCGATACCTCCCTTTATATAGAGTGCAACTGCACTCCTTGACTGCGAGAACTAAAAGCTCAAGCAGCCATAACCTCCCTATGAAGGCTTCCAAAAAGATGGTATATTGGCTTTCACGGCCGGTGAATTAAAACTCAGCAATTCTTCTAGGTTTGTGCCGTGTCTTGTGTGGGGTTTCGCCTAGGACACCAAGCTGGCTCATCGGCGGGCTCTTGGTGTCCCCGCCCGGACCCCCACAGGAGTATCGAACAGCGCGATACCTCCCTTTATATAGAGTGCAACTGCACTCCTTGACTGCGAGAACTAAAAGCTCAAGCAGCCATAACCTCCCTATGAAGGCTTCCAAAAAGATGGTATATTGGCTTTCACGGCCGGTGAATTAAAACTCAGCAATTCTTCTAGGTTTGTGCCGTGTCTTGTGTGGGGTTTCGCCTAGGACACCAAGCTGGTTCATCGGCGGGCTCTTGGTGTCCCCGCCCGGACCCCCACAGGAGTATCGAACAGCGCGATACCTCCCTTTATATAGAGTGCAACTGCACTCCTTGACTGCGAGAACTAAAAGCTCAAGCAGCCATAACCTCCCTATGAAGGCTTCCAAAAAGATGGTATATTGGCTTTCACGGCCGGTGAATTAAAACTCAGCAATTCTTCTAGGTTTGTGCCGTGTCTTGTGTGGGGTTTCGCCTAGGACACCAAGCTGGCTCATCGGCGGGCTCTTGGTGTCCCCGCCCGGACCCCCACAGGAGTATCGAACAGCGCGATACCTCCCTTTATATAGAGTGCAACTGCACTCCTTGACTGCGAGAACTAAAAGCTCAAGCAGCCATAACCTCCCTATGAAGGCTTCCAAAAAGATGGTATATTGGCTTTCACGGCCGGTGAATTAAAACTCAGCAATTCTTCTAGGTTTGTGCCGTGTCTTGTGTGGGGTTTCGCCTAGGACACCAAGCTGGCTCATCGGCGGGCTCTTGGTGTCCCCGCCCGGACCCCCACAGGAGTATCGAACAGCGCGATACCTCCCTTTATATAGAGTGCAACTGCACTCCTTGACTGCGAGAACTAAAAGCTCAAGCAGCCATAACCTCCCTATGAAGGCTTCCAAAAAGATGGTATATTGGCTTTCACGGCCGGTGAATTAAAACTCAGCAATTCTTCTAGGTTTGTGCCGTGTCTTGTGTGGGGTTTCGCCTAGGACACCAAGCTGGCTCATCGGCGGGCTCTTGGTGTCCCCGCCCGGACCCCCACAGGAGTATCGAACAGCGCGATACCTCCCTTTATATAGAGTGCAACTGCACTCCTTGACTGCGAGAACTAAAAGCTCAAGCAGCCATAACCTCCCTATGAAGGCTTCCAAAAAGATGGTATATTGGCTTTCACGGCCGGTGAATTAAAACTCAGCAATTCTTCTAGGTTTGTGCCGTGTCTTGTCTGGGGTTTCGCCTAGGACACCAAGCTGGCTCATCGGCGGGCTCTTGGTGTCCCCGCCCGGACCCCCACAGGAGTATCGAACAGCGCGATACCTCCCTTTATATAGAGTGCAACTGCACTCCTTGACTGCGAGAACTAAAAGCTCAAGCAGCCATAACCTCCCTATGAAGGCTTCCAAAAAGATGGTATATTGGCTTTCACGGCCGGTGAATTAAAACTCAGCAATTCTTCTAGGTTTGTGCCGTGTCTTGTGTGGGGTTTCGCCTAGGACACCAAGCTGGCTCATCGGCGGGCTCTTGGTGTCCCCGCCCGGACCCCCACAGGAGTATCGAACAGCGCGATACCTCCCTTTATATAGAGTGCAACTGCACTCCTTGACTGCGAGAACTAAAAGCTCAAGCAGCCATAACCTCCCTATGAAGGCTTCCAAAAAGATGGTATATTGGCTTTCACGGCCGGTGAATTAAAACTCAGCAATTCTTCTAGGTTTGTGCCGTGTCTTGTGTGGGGTTTCGCCTAGGACACCAAGCTGGCTCATCGGCGGGCTCTTGGTGTCCCCGCCCGGACCCCCACAGGAGTATCGAACAGCGCGATACCTCCCTTTATATAGAGTGCAACTGCACTCCTTGACTGCGAGAACTAAAAGCTCAAGCAGCCATAACCTCCCTATGAAGGCTTCCAAAAAGATGGTATATTGGCTTTCACGGCCGGTGAATTAAAACTCAGCAATTCTTCTAGGTTTGTGCCGTGTCTTGTGTGGGGTTTCGCCTAGGACACCAAGCTGGCTCATCGGCGGGCTCTTGGTGTCCCCGCCCGGACCCCCACAGGAGTATCGAACAGCGCGATACCTCCCTTTATATAGAGTGCAACTGCACTCCTTGACGGCGAGAACTAAAAGCTCAAGCAGCCATAACCTCCCTATGAAGGCTTCCAAAAAGATGGTATATTGGCTTTCACGGCCGGTGAATTAAAACTCAGCAATTCTTCTAGGTTTGTGCCGTGTCTTGTGTGGGGTTTCGCCTAGGACACCAAGCTGGCTCATCGGCGGGCTCTTGGTGTCCCCGCCCGGACCCCCACAGGAGTATCGAACAGCGCGATACCTCCCTTTATATAGAGTGCAACTGCACTCCTTGACTGCGAGAACTAAAAGCTCAAGCAGCCATAACCTCCCTATGAAGGCTTCCAAAAAGATGGTATATTGGCTTTCACGGCCGGTGAATTAAAACTCAGCAATTCTTCTAGGTTTGTGCCGTGTCTTGTGTGGGGTTTCGCCTAGGACACCAAGCTGGCTCATCGGCGGGCTCTTGGTGTCCCCGCCCGGACCCCCACAGGAGTATCGAACAGCGCGATACCTCCCTTTATATAGAGTGCAACTGCACTCCTTGACTGCGAGAACTAAAAGCTCAAGCAGCCATAACCTCCCTATGAAGGCTTCCAAAAAGATGGTATATTGGCTTTCACGGCCGGTGAATTAAAACTCAGCAATTCTTCTAGGTTTGTGCCGTGTCTTGTGTGGGGTTTCGCCTAGGACACCAAGCTGGCTCATCGGCGGGCTCTTGGTGTCCCCGCCCGGACCCCCACAGGAGTATCGAACAGCGCGATACCTCCCTTTATATAGAGTGCAACTGCACTCCTTGACTGCGAGAACTAAAAGCTCAAGCAGCCATAACCTCCCTATGAAGGCTTCCAAAAAGATGGTATATTGGCTTTCACGGCCGGTGAATTAAAACTCAGCAATTCTTCTAGGTTTGTGCCGTGTCTTGTGTGGGGTTTCGCCTAGGACACCAAGCTGGCTCATCGGCGGGCTCTTGGTGTCCCCGCCCGGACCCCCACAGGAGTATCGAACAGCGCGATACCTCCCTTTATATAGAGTGCAACTGCACTCCTTGACTGCGAGAACTAAAAGCTCAAGCAGCCATAACCTCCCTATGAAGGCTTCCAAAAAGATGGTATATTGGCTTTCACGGCCGGTGAATTAAAACTCAGCAATTCTTCTAGGTTTGTGCCGTGTCTTGTGTGGGGTTTCGCCTAGGACACCAAGCTGGCTCATCGGCGGGCTCTTGGTGTCCCCGCCCGGACCCCCACAGGAGTATCGAACAGCGCGATACCTCCCTTTATATAGAGTGCAACTGCACTCCTTGACGGCGAGAACTAAAAGCTCAAGCAGCCATAACCTCCCTATGAAGGCTTCCAAAAAGATGGTATATTGGCTTTCACGGCCGGTGAATTAAAACTCAGCAATTCTTCTAGGTTTGTGCCGTGTCTTGTGTGGGGTTTCGCCTAGGACACCAAGCTGGCTCATCGGCGGGCTCTTGGTGTCCCCGCCCGGACCCCCACAGGAGTATCGAACAGCGCGATACCTCCCTTTATATAGAGTGCAACTGCACTCCTTGACTGCGAGAACTAAAAGCTCAAGCAGCCATAACCTCCCTATGAAGGCTTCCAAAAAGATGGTATATTGGCTTTCACGGCCGGTGAATTAAAACTCAGCAATTCTTCTAGGTTTGTGCCGTGTCTTGTGTGGGGTTTCGCCTAGGACACCAAGCTGGCTCATCGGCGGGCTCTTGGTGTCCCCGCCCGGACCCCCACAGGAGTATCGAACAGCGCGATACCTCCCTTTATATAGAGTGCAACTGCACTCCTTGACTGCGAGAACTAAAAGCTCAAGCAGCCATAACCTCCCTATGAAGGCTTCCAAAAAGATGGTATATTGGCTTTCACGGCCGGTGAATTAAAACTCAGCAATTCTTCTAGGTTTGTGCCGTGTCTTGTGTGGGGTTTCGCCTAGGACACCAAGCTGGCTCATCGGCGGGCTCTTGGTGTCCCCGCCCGGACCCCCACAGGAGTATCGAACAGCGCGATACCTCCCTTTATATAGAGTGCAACTGCACTCCTTGACTGCGAGAACTAAAAGCTCAAGCAGCCATAACCTCCCTATGAAGGCTTCCAAAAAGATGGTATATTGGCTTTCACGGCCGGTGAATTAAAACTCAGCAATTCTTCTAGGTTTGTGCCGTGTCTTGTGTGGGGTTTCGCCTAGGACACCAAGCTGGCTCATCGGCGGGCTCTTGGTGTCCCCGCCCGGACCCCCACAGGAGTATCGAACAGCGCGATACCTCCCTTTATATAGAGTGCAACTGCACTCCTTGACTGCGAGAACTAAAAGCTCAAGCAGCCATAACCTCCCTATGAAGGCTTCCAAAAAGATGGTATATTGGCTTTCACGGCCGGTGAATTAAAACTCAGCAATTCTTCTAGGTTTGTGCCGTGTCTTGTGTGGGGTTTCGCCTAGGACACCAAGCTGGCTCATCGGCGGGCTCTTGGTGTCCCCGCCCGGACCCCCACAGGAGTATCGAACAGCGCGATACCTCCCTTTATATAGAGTGCAACTGCACTCCTTGACTGCGAGAACTAAAAGCTCAAGCAGCCATAACCTCCCTATGAAGGCTTCCAAAAAGATGGTATATTGGCTTTCACGGCCGGTGAATTAAAACTCAGCAATTCTTCTAGGTTTGTGCCGTGTCTTGTGTGGGGTTTCGCCTAGGACACCAAGCTGGCTCATCGGCGGGCTCTTGGTGTCCCCGCCCGGACCCCCACAGGAGTATCGAACAGCGCGATACCTCCCTTTATATAGAGTGCAACTGCACTCCTTGACTGCGAGAACTAAAAGCTCAAGCAGCCATAACCTCCCTATGAAGGCTTCCAATATACCATCTTTTGGAAGCCTTCATAGGGAGGTTATGGCTGCTTGAGCTTTTAGTTCTCGCAGTCAAGGAGTGCAGTTGCACTCTATATAAAGGGAGGTATCGCGCTGTTCGATACTCCTGTGGGGGTCCGCGCGGGGACACCAAGAGCCCGCCGATGAGCCAGCTTGGTGTCCTAGGCGAAACCCCACACAAGACACGGCACAAACCTAGAAGAATTGCTGAGTTTTAATTCACCGGCCGTGAAAGCCAATATACCATCTTTTTGGAAGCCTTCATAGGGAGGTTATGGCTGCTTGAGCTTTTAGTTCTCGCAGTCAAGGAGTGCAGTTGCACTCTATATAAAGGGAGGTATCGCGCTGTTCGATACTCCTGTGGGGGTCCGGGCGGGGACACCAAGAGCCCGCCGATGAGCCAGCTTGGTGTCCTAGGCGAAACCCCACACAAGACACGGCACAAACCTAGAAGAATTGCTGAGTTTTAATTCACCGGCCGTGAAAGCCAATATACCATCTTTTTGGAAGCCTTCATAGGGAGGTTATGGCTGCTTGAGCTTTTAGTTCTCGCAGTCAAGGAGTGCAGTTGCACTCTATATAAAGGGAGGTATCGCGCTGTTCGATACTCCTGTGGGGGTCCGGGAGGGGACACCAAGAGCCCGCCGATGAGCCAGCTTGGTGTCCTAGGCGAAACCCCACACAAGACACGGCACAAACCTAGAAGAATTGCTGAGTTTTAATTCACCGGCCGTGAAAGCCAATATACCATCTTTTTGGAAGCCTTCATAGGGAGGTTATGGCTGCTTGAGCTTTTAGTTCTCGCAGTCAAGGAGTGCAGTTGCACTCTATATAAAGGGAGGTATCGCGCTGTTCGATACTCCTGTGGGGGTCCGGGCGGGGACACCAAGAGCCCGCCGATGAGCCAGCTTGGTGTCCTAGGCGAAACCCCACACAAGACACGGCACAAACCTAGAAGAATTGCTGAGTTTTAATTCACCGGCCGTGAAAGCCAATATACCATCTTTTTGGAAGCCTTCATAGGGAGGTTATGGCTGCTTGAACTTTTAGTTCTCGCAGTCAAGGAGTGCAGTTGCACTCTATATAAAGGGAGGTATCGCGCTGTTCGATACTCCTGTGGGGGTCCGGGCGGGGACACCAAGAGCCCGCCGATGAACCAGCTTGGTGTCCTAGGCGAAACCCCACACAAGACACGGCACAAACCTAGAAGAATTGCTGAGTTTTAATTCACCGGCCGTGAAAGCCAATATACCATCTTTTTGGAAGCCTTCATAGGGAGGTTATGGCTGCTTGAGCTTTTAGTTCTCGCAGTCAAGGAGTGCAGTTGCACTCTATATAAAGGGAGGTATCGCGCTGTTCGATACTCCTGTGGGGGTCCGGGCGGGGACACCAAGAGCCCGCCGATGAGCCAGCTTGGTGTCCTAGGCGAAACCCCACACAAGACACGGCACAAACCTAGAAGAATTGCTGAGTTTTAATTCACCGGCCGTGAAAGCCAATATACCATCTTTTTGGAAGCCTTCATAGGGAGGTTATGGCTGCTTGAGCTTTTAGTTCTCGCAGTCAAGGAGTGCAGTTGCACTCTATATAAAGGGAGGTATCGCGCTGTTCGATACTCCTGTGGGGGTCCGGGCGGGGACACCAAGAGCCCGCCGATGAGCCAGCTTGGTGTCCTAGGCGAAACCCCACACAAGACACGGCACAAACCTAGAAGAATTGCTGAGTTTTAATTCACCGGCCGTGAAAGCCAATATACCATCTTTTTGGAAGCCTTCATAGGGAGGTTATGGCTGCTTGAGCTTTTAGTTCTCGCAGTCAAGGAGTGCAGTTGCACTCTATATAAAGGGAGGTATCGCGCTGTTCGATACTCCTGTGGGGGTCCGGGCGGGGACACCAAGAGCCCGCCGATGAGCCAGCTTGGTGTCCTAGGCGAAACCCCACACAAGACACGGCACAAACCTAGAAGAATTGCTGAGTTTTAATTCACCGGCCGTGAAAGCCAATATACCATCTTTTTGGAAGCCTTCATAGGGAGGTTATGGCTGCTTGAGCTTTTAGTTCTCGCAGTCAAGGAGTGCAGTTGCACTCTATATAAAGGGAGGTATCGCGCTGTTCGATACTCCTGTGGGGGTCCGGGCGGGGACACCAAGAGCCCGCCGATGAGCCAGCTTGGTGTCCTAGGCGAAACCCCACACAAGACACGGCACAAACCTAGAAGAATTGCTGAGTTTTAATTCACCGGCCGTGAAAGCCAATATACCATCTTTTTGGAAGCCTTCATAGGGAGGTTATGGCTGCTTGAGCTTTTAGTTCTCGCAGTCAAGGAGTGCAGTTGCACTCTATATAAAGGGAGGTATCGCGCTGTTCGATACTCCTGTGGGGGTCCGGGCGGGGACACCAAGAGCCCGCCGATGAGCCAGCTTGGTGTCCTAGGCGAAACCCCACACAAGACACGGCACAAACCTAGAAGAATTGCTGAGTTTTAATTCACCGGCCGTGAAAGCCAATATACCATCTTTTTGGAAGCCTTCATAGGGAGGTTATGGCTGCTTGAGCTTTTAGTTCTCGCAGTCAAGGAGTGCAGTTGCACTCTATATAAAGGGAGGTATCGCGCTGTTCGATACTCCTGTGGGGGTCCGGGCGGGGACACCAAGAGCCCGCCGATGAGCCAGCTTGGTGTCCTAGGCGAAACCCCACACAAGACACGGCACAAACCTAGAAGAATTGCTGAGTTTTAATTCACCGGCCGTGAAAGCCAATATATCACCTATGTAACTTTTATAAAACTGGAAACTACAAAACCAACATGGCGGCCACGCGAATTTGCGACTTTTAAATAGACGTTTCTCGCGATTTAACCAACCAAACGCAATAAAACTTAGTACAGTATATATTTATACGCATTGTAATGCACCGACATCTAACTTCGTTCAATTGTTTACATAACCACAAGATGGCGGATGTGCGTAATATTTCATTGGCATTCTATATCTCTGAAACTGTTAGCGGTTTCACCCTGAAATTTTGTACGGAGATAAAGGGCACTACTGCAAGTACATCTATAAGACTTTAAAAAACCGGTTAACTACAAAACGAACATGGCGGCGAAGCGAATTTGAAAATCTAAATAGACCTTTCTAGTGCTTTAATGATCCAAATGCAATGAAATCTGGTACAGGAAATGTTTATACACATTGTAATACACTGGTATCTAATTTAGTTCAATTGTTTACATAACCTCAATATTGTGGCTGTGCGAATTTTAAAATGAAGTTTTTATTTCTTGTGTCGTATTCATGCGATAGAAGTGAAAGTTTGAATAATGAACCTACGCAATACTTTTCCTTTAATGGTACATGACTCTATGGCCTAAACATTTAACAATCCAACATGGCGACCATCCGAAATATTTAGACGGCTCTGAATATCTACGAATCTATTATAGCAATCAAATTGATTTTTTATGTTCATAGGGGCTATGAACTTAAGTACATCTATAGGACGTTAAATAACCGGGTGATCACAAATCGAACATGGCGGCGACGCGAAGTATATATATATTCACATAAACGTTTCTCGCAATTGAACTGTGCAGTGAAACTTGGTACAGTAAATCCTTATACGAATGTTAATCCACTGGTATCTAATTTATTTCATTTGTTTCCATAACCACAAGATGGCAGCTGTGCGAAATTTTAAAATATCCTTGCTACTTCTTGTGTCCTAATCATGCGATTGAAGTTTGAATGCTATACATACCCAATAATCTTCATGTAACAGTACATAACTCTAGGACCTACACATATAAAATCCAACATGGCGACCATCCGAAATATTTAGTCGCTTCTCAATATCTACGAATCTATTACAGCAATCAAACTGAAATTTTGTATGTTCATAGTGGCAATTAACATAAGTAGGATATAAGAAAATAGGCTGTATATTTCTTCACGGAACTACTTCTTTTCCTCTAATTTCCTTCACTGCTTGTTCAATGTATACATTGAAAAGTATGGGTGATAAGTTGCAACCTTTCTAACCTTGGTATACCCCTACAGTTCTTGTCCTCGTCCCTTCCTTACTTTCTGAATACTAAATTCTCTCTCATGACTTCTCATCTACACCTTAGTCAATAGTAATTCAATTAATATAAATTAATTACTCAAGCGTACAACTTTCAACATTGTTAACATGAAATTTATTGTGAGAAAAGCGTTATTTTAAAACACAACAAGAAATAATGTAGAATGTAGTAATACATGTATAATTAAGATTGGACGCTAAAAATCCTGAATTTTCGTGCTCCACAAGCCTTTATAATTTATTAAAGGGATCTTACTGGGGATGGGGACTTTCCACAACGGTGAGGGTCAGTTTTTAATTGACATATATTGCGTTTCGTCAACAAGGTTTTCAATATTATTTTCACGTCAGGAAGTACACGTTAGATGAATTTAGTTTGAGAGCACATTTTAACTAATCATAGTTTTGTCGACCAACAGGTTCATCGTAAAGCTGAATTTATTTGGCACTGTGTGTTTGATATATCTTTATGTTTATGTACGCCTATAACTCGTGTTCGGGTGCTTGGAGCATCGTAAAATTAGGTATTGTAACCATGAGTCAATTCACCAATCATTTATATAACTCTTCACCGTACTTCTCATAGAAGGGTGGGTATAGGGAAAAACTTCTCAAAATACTAGCTAAAATAGGCGAAAAATAAAAATTATCCCAGAATGACGACCAAAGTATATGTTGCGCTTCTTAATGTGTGACACAAAACTAGGAAGTCTATAAAGGGTCTCCGAAAACCATATTTTAAGGCCCTTAAATTAACAGTGTCTGTGATATACCAAGAAAATTAACTTCGTTCTGATAAACGTGTGAAGGAATGACAAGCCCCTCACCATTGCAACAGTAGCTCAATTATTGGTAACGTCTGGTTATTAATACCGAAGACCGTTCGAAGAGCGGGTACTTTTGCTAGTAAATGTATAACTAAAAATTTGATCAACTGAAAAGCGATTCCTGTGACCAATTTAATTACAGAATTATAGATATTTTATATTCACTTGGTTCGCTTCCTCATCTCCAGCCTCGAGGTGAAGGTTCTTTGCTAAGTACATAAAGTTATCGAGAAAACACAATGTTAGTGACTGACTCGGTGTAATTTCCCTTGAAATTAAAATAATTATTACTTTCCTTTACGTCTGTCACTATTTTTGTCCTGTTTTGATGTCTTGCCTACTGTGAAGGATATCTCCGGATGAGGTGCCATGAAGTAGCATTTAAATTTAGTCACAGTGTGTGGAATGGAAAGTAAATCGAAATTTGGAATTGGATCAAATTGAATTGGCCAGAGGTGAAGAGCATTAAGTTGGTTTTTACTACTTTTGAGAAGAGAGAAAGAAACGTCATTGATTGAACAGAACTTAATAAGCACATTATATTAGTTATCTATGTTGTGAAGCAACTATTCAGTTTATATTCGTGTTAATGGAATATTAGTTGTAATATATATATAATATATACACCACGGACAGGCCAACAAGGACCACGCAAATATCACTTCTTTATAGGTCTAGTTTCCTTCTTTCTCTTCCAGAAGTCTTTCATCCTGCTCGTCTTTCTGCAGTCCATTCTCCTCTGTTGAGATTCTTCTTCTCCCCGACAAGAATTTTGAGGCCAAAAATTTTCTTTCTGTACTCTATTCGATTTAGACAATCTTCTTCAGTAATATTGAATTTTTGAAGTTCTTCTTTCATTTGTTTTGCATAGCCTCCTTGCCCTTTATAGTTCCAGATTTTATCAAAAATTTGTTTGTTTAACCTTGAGCGATCCATGCGGACCATATGTCCGTAGAACCGAAGTCGCCGTTCTCTGATCATCACTTCAAGGTTATCGATTTTACTATACATTTCTGCATTGGATCTCAGTCTATACCCTTCCTGTGTTTTCCTAGGACCATAAATCCTTCTTCAAATTCTTCTTTCTACCTTGAGCAAATTCTCCATTCCGGTTATATTTGTAGATTCCGTGCCGTTCAAGATGACTGGTCTAACAACTGTATTAGTTGTAATATTAAAAACCTTTCTTAAAATCAATTTTGAAAACGTAGCATAATGTCTTTCAGAACTGTGGTCAGTTTAGTGCAGCATAAATCCATCCAGAATTCATATTTCACATGGTATTTTATCCTAAAATGGATTTGTAACATAAAAACTGCCTAAATTTTGTACCAATGTAAACTACAATACCACTGTAACATGCCGGAAACTTGCATCGCCGCCAACATTAAGTATGGAATATGGCGCTAAAAGACAGCTTTTGTCCTTCAATCGTATTTACATGTAGCAGTGGTTTCTGGCTTAAAGAGAAGGCTGATTTATGCCATTCGAAGGCCCTTGGGTCAATACTTCAGAATGCTAAATGTTTAAGAAGCCATTTTTAGCCCACTTTCGATTTTTGAAAAAAAAATGAAAGTAGACGTATGACATCTACACAGGGACAAAACATTGTGTGTCTGTGAGTGTGTGTATGTTATCCCCCTCCCTATCAATTGAAACACGATGAAAACTAATTGAACGAAATTTGGTACAGAAGTAGCACTAGCAAAGGGCACCTCAGTGTCATGTTTTATCTCGACGCCATATTGACAGAAACGTAATGGTGGCCACCCAAATGTTCAAAGCTTAAATCAAATTACGACTAACCAAATCATCTGATCTCTACCAAATTTTACAAAATCATACCTTCATGTCGACAGCGGCCTTGTATGTATGCAAATCGTTCCCCCTTATCAATTCAAACACAACGAAACCAAAGTTACCACCTTTGGTATAGAGGTAGCACTAGCAAGGGACAACTCAGTGTCATGTTGTATATCACTGCCATCATAACAAAAAAAGAAATGGCGCCCACCCAAATGTTCTGAGCTAAAATCAAATTGCGACTAACCTAATCATCCGATCTCCATCAAATACTGCAACAATATACAGTACGTTAATATGATAAGCGTCTTTGAGCCAAACTACAAGGTCATCAGCCAAATAGTTTCAAGATGGCGGATGTATGAATTATGCAAGTATTATAGCCTACCCGTGACTTACGGTTCAACAAGTCCTGGCCTCAACAATTCAGTTTATCGTACATAGGGATGTTTAAACTCTCCTTAAGGAGGTGACCGGTAGGATATTAGCATGTTAGAATAGAATAGGTAACCGTAGAAGTGACTAACAGTTCAGGCTTACCGTGCCATATCGTTGTGGAGCAGTGCCGTACTACATTTAATCAGTTGCTTAGAAGAGCTGAGACGTCTCTATTACATGACAAGATGGCAGCAGACCTCTTGACCTCTTGTGCCTGTCCTATATTTCAGTAGTTTATGTTGCATACGATATAGACTGCTGATATAAATAATATAAACGTTGTATGAAATTATTTATATTGTAGATGTACTACTGTGAAGAAATCGTTCATTTTAAGATTTTATTTGATAACACGTTGTATCTAAGTCGGTTAATAACACTGAGATGTTATGGACAAATTTGGATATGTGCTAGCACATTAGTCTCTCACGCGGGCGGCTGGGGTTCGAAACCTACTAGAGTATTTTTTTAACTTGAATTATTTTACAAATGATGAGGACGAGCTCTTTCTACAGATATTGAATAAAATGCCATTTAGATCATAGGGGAGGCTAATGTATGCACTCGATTATAAATAATCTCATCCCCAGTATCACACATAAACAGAAGACATTAGAAAAAGGAGAAGAGAAGAACAAGATACACGTTGTCATCAACCACAGCCTTCTCAATGACCCTGTACGGTGTTGTCCTCTTGCGGGTTACGTGGGTAATTGTTACAAACATTCCGCTTTGTAAATCCCTGGCCTCCTGAAGAATTGCAATTTTGTATTAGTTCAACTTCTAGCCATGACCGCGCTCCGATTACCTTTAAGCATTGCCAGCTGGATCGCACCCCTCCTGGTTGTTTTGGACTGCCTGCCCATTCAACACTCAGAGGCTTACAATATATATATTAATTCACTGCTAGGTTGCAGCACCAACCTTCTGTGATCCCCGCTGATTTTTAAAGGGGAAGATATCTGAAACGAAGGATTCTTAAATGCGGAGGCTTAATATTGATATAAACGGACGTGAATGTATTACACTAAGTTAATAGTTATGTTATTCAATCATCATAAAGTATATCATATTGATTTAGACTCATACTTACTGGCTAATTATAAATATAAAAGAAAACAAAAAATGCATGGCGATGGAGGTGATTATTTTAGGGGTAGGACAAACATGTTCTTTGCTGAACATCTTGATGACTTAATGCTTTTCATCTGCAGTAGAATTAATTAACTTCTCCACAATTTAATGAAACAACACATATATTTGGAGATCTGCTGTTGATTTAACTAGTGTGATCCATTCGTTATGCTTGTGATTGCATTTTGCAATTAGCTCTAAAAGGGGTGTCATGGTTAGAAGGTCGGGAGCCAGTAAATATCTCAATGCCAGCTCCAATTAGGTCCAGATCACGATGTGCCTATTCATAGTGTTAGCCTGTCGATGATTCATGACATAGACAGTGGGAATGTAACAAGCTCCCCATATTTTAGAAATACTGTAAACTTAGCAGTTATGGATGTTTGAAATTCAGTAGATTCTATTTCTACGTCCCAGTGCCAGTTAGACTTTATGAATAATGTAGTCTACTTGAATGCGATGAACCTCAAATGAAACAATTCATGAACATTTAAAAACTCAACATGAATTGAAATACAAGAAGCTGATGTTTTTATTCAGCGTTGTCCATCAATTTGGATTTTGCCACGGGTCTTGTAGATACACCTTTATACTGTATGAAGCAACACTTACTCATACTACGCATTGGATTACCTTCCCAGCTACTTCACCGTATTCTCAACACAGGATGGACACCAATAATATTTGATTGAAGTCAGGAAGTGGAAAGAACTACGCTGTGCTTCAATCTTTAGCCAGTGGAGTCATCAATACGTCCAGAAGATGCTCAAGATGTAATAAATGGAGATAAAGTTACTTGAGAATTATGTCACAAGCAATAATGTTCTCAAGGATGGTGGAACTAAATTGATTCGATCCCAGACGGGTGGCAATTGGGTTTAACAGTGAATGTGCGGCTATTACGACCCAGTCCTAGGATAATTAAGAGGTCGATATTCGCTGTGGTATACTCAACTAGCCAGGCAAATAACACATCCATTGAACTTAACTATACGGTAACATACATGTCAGAAGTGAACTGACTGTCTGCCAACCCCTCTATTATTTAATGGGAAACAATTGAATATAATTTCCGGTTCACCTAGTTTCATAGTGGCATTACCACGGAGGTCCGGGTTTGATTTCCGGCTCTGCCATGAAATTTAACACTGATATGAGGGTTGGAGCGGGGTACACTGAGACTCGTTATGCAAAACCGAGAAGAGATAGGCTCAAATCTCACCTCTGCCATCCAGAAGTAGATTTCCGTCATTTGCCCACTTTTATTCCAGGATAATGCTGGGATGATCCTAATCTTAACGCCTCGACTGCCTCCTACCCAGTTCCAGCCCTACACACAGTAGTATAGCCATCATATTAACGTGGATTACCAGACAAATTACATGCCCACATTGATGAGTTTGAGAAAGCTGTAGCAATATTTTTACTATTTAAATTTACCTCATATGATTCACTCAGGCAAGAAGATTCAAGGAGAAATAATTTCAACTCTGAGATTTGCCGATGACACAGTCATCTTGGCCAACACGCCTGAGGTTTTGAATGAGTTTTTGAATGGTATGGACTCCGTCTTGAGGGAAGAATTCATGATGAAAATTAATAAATGTAAATCAAAAATATTGGAATGCAGCCGAAATAAATCAGAAACCTCTATGGGCATCAAATTGGCAGGTGAAAAACTAAAGGAAGTAGGAGACTTCTGTTACTTAGGAAGCAAAATAACCAGTGATGGACGAAGCAAAGGGAGCTCAGGCAAGGAAAGCATTTATACAGAAAAGGAATCGGTTGACTTCGAATATAGATTTAGGTATTAGAAAATCATTTCTGAAGGCATTTGTCTGGAGCGTGGCACTCTATGGAAGTGAAACTTGGACTATTGGTTCAGCAGAAAGGAGGAGAATTGACGCGTTTGAAATGTGGTGTTACAGGAGAATGTTGAAGATCAGATGGATAGATAGGGTTACAAACGAAGAGGTATTTAGACTAGTGTGAAAGAAGAGATGTTTCTGGCGACTGCTAATGAAGAGAAGAGATAGGTTGGTAGGGCACATACTAAGACACCCAGGAATAGCAAGCTTAGTTACGGAATGAAGGGTCTAGGACAAGAACTGTAGGGGTAGACCAAGGTTAGAATATAATAATAATAGTTTGAATGCAGCCAATGGCCATTGAAAAAGTAAAAAATACAATGCAGGTGTTGTCAGTCGCTACAAAATTGCGTCAGGGAAGTTAATCTTCTTTTACAATATGCCGCATGATATCGGTCACAGGGCTCGCTACACAATTCACATATGCATGTAGCTGCATTTGGAGTGTGAAAGTCTTTTCTTCCGCAACACCTGAAATGAAATCCATGGTCTGCGAAACGCGTCACAGTGTGTCGTAAATCGTAGTCTGCTCTCTTCCAGTCAGACGATAACATCGCTTCTGTCCCATAGAAGTCCAACCATATTTCTTTCTTTTTTAATTGAAATTCCGCAAGAAGTTCCTGATAGGCAGCGCTAGATGGAAGCTGCATTTGTAGTCTGATTTGCTCAATACAGAATGGCTCTGCAGACAGCTCATACATTAGCCGGGACGGAGTAAATTTCGATACACACAATGCTTTCTTTAGGAAGATAGACTTTACTTGCTCTATTTCCTTTAAGTTGGTTTTGGTCAGATGAGGCCAGATCAGTTCCAGACCGTAGGTTAAAATAGGTGTCAGTGTGGAAACAAAGAGCTTCATAGCAGTAATTAAAGATAGTTTACGCAAATGCTGTATGTTGTTCATAGCTATTAGTGCAGCAGTCGCTCTGTTTCTCACATGCATTGTGAAAGAAGTTCCTGTCGTCTGGAAAATTAACCCTAAATAGTTAAAATTCTTGACGGTTGTTATCGGTAAATCTCCAGGTCTGTAATAAATCTTATCTCTATTCGAAATCATTCCTCCCTTACGGAAGACCATGTGGGCTGTTTTATTCTCGTTGATCTGTAATTTGTTCCTCTCGGCCCAGAGAAGCAGACGATCCATACATTCCTGCAGAACTTCCAAACTCTTTGCTCCAATTACTACATCATCTGCGTATATATAAAGAGATATCTTCTCTTCCAAAGACTCGAGGATACCCGTGATGTCAGCAGTTGAGAGAATGAACAGCAGTGGACTGATTGGGTCACCCTGTAGGACACCATTTATCTGTTCAATAGGCTTTGAGAACTGAAGGCCATCGGAGATAAACACGGTATTGTGATGTAGAATGTTGGTTATTATCAGTGTCAGATAATCAGATTCACCGAGCATAGTCTGAAGTTTCTCAACTATGACCTGTCGACTTAACAGGTCGAAGGCCTTCTTAAAATCCACAAAGATGGCGTGAAATTTACCTGTATGGTGACGAAGTGCCTCATCAATATCTGACAGTAGGTTTCCAATTGCCTGTAGAGTTGATTTACCTTTCTGAAAACCAAACTGTTGGTCTGGGATCTAGTCAGAAACTTTTTCTGTCAGTCTGTCCGTCAGAATTCTTGTGAAAACTTTGAGTATTGAGTTCTCGAGCGCTATTCCTCTATAAGAATCCGGAGAGTCTGCACTTCCTTTCCCTTTATAAAGTAGTTTGATAAATGACGTTCTCCAGGATGACGGTATTGTACAGGCTTCAAGACACTTATTGAAAAGTGCAGGCAATATGTCACGAAAGTAAGGCAAAGCCTCCTTCAAGTGTTCATTAAATATTCCATCAGGCCCGGGGGACTTGCCTGCTTTAAGACTGAGTATAGTTTTCACAACCTCCACCTCAGTAATTGGAGGGAAATCAGCTTGTCCATGAAGAGTCGTTACCCTGCAAGAGTTACCGTTATTGAAAATATTCTGGAAATGCCTTTCCCAAGCGTCCATACTGATAGTCTGCAAGAACTTCTGGGTTCTGGGCTGTAGTGCTAGAAAATGATTGTCCATTGCTCTCTTCACTAGTTTATTCCCTTCCTCTTCCAACCAAGCTGCTCTTTTCTCCATAAGGATTATTTTGTAGGATCGTCTGAGGTCTCTATACCTCTTGAGGTTTTCTTCTGTTTTATAGTATAGAACAATATGAAGCAAATTTAGGACGTATTTCCTTACCGAAAAACAGTGTGCATCAAACCACGGTTGAGATTTCCTTTCTGTTGGAGGCATCCTAACTTGGGACTCCTTTATAATCTTTTCAAGACTGAATGCTGCAGCATCTAATTCTCCTTGTCTCGCCGAATCTAGGATGTGGTTTTTTGAAGTCATTAAAGTTTCTTCTAGGTAGTTGATGTCGAGGGAGCGTTTGATTATTACAGGCTTCCTTATGTTTCTTTCTGATGGTGCAATATTTACTTTAATTTTAGCAACGACTGGTAGGTGCTTCCTTAATGGTATCAATATGTTAGAATATGTTAATGAGATTGCCTCGGATGTAGGGTGTGGTAGCTATGTAGAGATGAAACTATTAGCTCAGGACAGGGAGGCGTGGAGTGCTGCATCAGACCAGTAAAAAGACTGAATATTCAAACAACAACAACAACAACAAGACGCTTTCAAGGGGTCTGCCTAGCTTGCTACCATAAAGGAAGAAACATTTTCATCTAAGGCGATGAATGGAAAGGAAAGCATTCAAATGAGACCAGACTTGCTCACTTCGCAGAAGAAATTCAACTCCGCAAATTACAGACTTGAGAAGTTCTGTAAGGAGCTACAATGCCTTATTGAGAGGAGTTGTGACCACGAAACGATGCGGTCTTCTTTGTAGTTCAAAGTAGCAGTGCTATGCATTATTCACACAGAAGAGAGAAGACAAAGGCTGAGTGCTTTGAAGTGTAGTCAGCATCATGATGAGGGTTTGGTCTGTATCATAGCCTGCAAACCCTTTTCGTCGCTATTTTCATATTATCACAGTTCTAATTGGCCTGTTGCCTCATCTTGATGAATGCAGTATTTGTGCAGTTGTCTGTTGGCACAGGCTAGAGTAAAATGTGGCTTTCCACCAATGTCTCTGTCTCAATCAAGGCAGTGATTATCCGAGTCGTCCAGTTGCAAAACTCGTTTAATCCACTTGTGAATAAGAATCATTTTCATGAGAAACGTTTCTCTGGGCTTTGCCTCACGTATCTTTTGTGTTTGTTGTGTTCTACTTTTTTCTTTTTACTTTGTGTTTTTGGTTTTTGGTTTTGTGTTTGCTTTGTGATTTTGCTTTTGAATTTGACTTTTTGTTTTTCTTTCTTGGTTTTGGTATTGTGTTTTTATTTTCTGCTTTTGCGTTTTTTGAATTTTGCTTTTTGCTTCGTGTTTTTTGTTTTATGTTTGTTTTCTGAAAAATTAAAATGAAACATAACAAAATAAAATAAAACAAAATAAACAAAACAAAATCAACATAAAACAAAACAAAAAATTAAATAAAACAATTTAAAACAAAATAAAACTAAATAAAATAAAACAAAACAAAATCAAAATAAAACAATATAAAGTAAAATAAAGTAAAATAAAATAAACTAATTAAATAATAGTACATTATGCAACCAGCCTATAATGGCAGTAATTAAGACACAAGTATGTTTATAAAACGAGCGTATGCGAGTTTTATAATTTGCATGCAAGTATCTTAATTACCATTATAGGCGAGTTGCATACGAATGTTTATGTTCGACGATAATTATTATAACTATTTTATGTTTGAACATAAATATTCATAAATATCAGTCGAGATTTCGCCAGTTTTATGTACTGAACAGAGCGCATGAGACGCAGAGAATGCCTTGTATTTGACCATGGCCTCTTCGATTACCCTACTATGACACTAGGCCAGGCAGTGAAATTTAAATTAGAAGGCCGTGGAACTCAGCGCATCTAATTATCTAATTGGTCAAACAACTGTTTCTTGAGCTCTGATTGGTGGGAGAAACTGTTTCAAAATATATATATATTATACATATATATTATCGTATGGCCTCGGGTGCCTGGTGCAAGCTTTGCTATTTGACACCCAGAGGGTAGCTTGCATGTCGAATTTCGTAGTTCCTTGACTATGAAAGTCAAGGAGGTTAGATGTTAGATATCTAAACACAATAGCGCTTTCTAGTAGAGAAATGAGGAACTTTGTGCTGGCGGAAACTCCCGAGATTAATTTTGCCATTATGAACTCGGCCTACTGAATTCAAATGGGTTCTTTGACATGCCAATATCGTATGACATGCGTATCGTATTTTTGCCGCCTTTCAAAAATCACTTACCACGGCCAGGGGCGAACCTGCAATCTTGGGGTTAGTAGACCGACACGCTATCCACTCACCCACCGTGGCAATAATGAAAATAGTGTTATAATGAGCCTCATTATAGTACAGTTATCTGACATATCGAAGGGTCGAAGATAAACTAATTAAATAAATCATTTCACGACATGATCCGTATTCACAAGCGGATTAAACGAGTTTTGCAACTGGACGACTCATATGGAAGCTCTTGTGGTACGAGTGGTGCTGAGTAATGATTGGCCTTCAGGGCGCAGCCAGTAGCTTTGAATGCTATGAATGATTGTAATCATGCGGATAGCGGATTTGCTGCGGATAATATTTAGAGTAAATTTTGTGAACAGTTTTTAGAATACAATGTTGAAGTGGATTTTTATTAAAAAGAATTCTAGTTTTTGCTAAGATCTGCGTCTTTCACGTTTCTTGTTATTTCCCTATTTGCTTTCGCTTGGATTGTATGCGAATAATAGAGAAGTGAGAGAAGACAGTAATGAAAATACTCTCAATTTGTGTTGAATAATGCCAAAAAATAGTCCCTTATACCTGCCCTTGCTTGCGTGGGTATAACCGACGACTAAGTAAGTTCTATAATTAGCCACCCGCAGTTCAACTTGCCGTTACTCAGAGGGACAAAGCTCAAGTCAACATCGCTTCGCGATTCACACATAACCTAGGGGAGCGAATTCCTCCTCAAATGTCCAATTGAGTTGCTTTAATACTTTATGCTATATCTAATAAATTAAGATTATTATTGCAATGTCAGCGGATTCGAATAGCAAACGTGTGGATGCAGGGCGGATGCGGATAATAGTCACGCGGATGTGGGCCAGATATGGATAATAGTCGTGCGGATGTGGGCCGGATGTGGATAATAGTCGTGCGGATGTGGGCCGGATGTCGATAATAGTCGTGGGGATGAGGGCCGGATGTGGATAATAGTCGCGCGGATGTGGGCCGGATGTAGATAATAGTCACGCGGATGCGGGCCGGATGTGGATAATAGTCGTGCGGATGTGGGCCGGATGTAGATAATAGTCACGTGGATGCGGGCCGGATGTGGATAATAGTCGTGCGGGTATGGGCCGGATGTGGATAATAGTCGTGCGGATGTGGGCCGGATGTAGATAATAGTCACGCGGATGCGGGCCGGATGTGGATAATAGTCACGCGGATGTGGGCCGGATGTAGATAATAGTCACGCGGATGCGGGCCGGATGTGGATAATAGTCACGCGGTTGTGGGCCGGATGTGGATAATAGTCACGCGGATGTGGGCCGGATGTAGATTATAGTCACGCGGATGCGGGCCGGATGTGGATAATAGTCACGCGGATGTGGGCCGGATGTAGATAATAGTCACGCGGATGTGGGCCGGATGTAGATAATAGTCACGCGGATGTGGGCCGGATGTGGATAATAGTCACGCGGATGCGGGCCCGATGTGGATAATAGTCGTGCGGATGTGGGTCGGATGTGGATAATAGTCGTGCGGATGCGGGCCGGATGTGGATAACGTTTTGCCTATCCTTGCCGGGCTCTATTCATATGGTTAGTGCAGCTGCACTGACAATGGCAAACTACCTCACTCCTCACTCTACCTAGTACGCCACTGTACAGTGGAGTCGGAGTATGGATTAATTATTATGGAAAATATCTGTTTTAAACAAACAAGGTACATAATTTTCTTTTGTAATGGTAAAATCAATTAGTTGAATAATATGATCAATGTCAAAGGAATCAGCCCACAGTGTTTGATTCTCTGAAGTGAGGTTTTCAGGGTACATAACTAACGGCGGTGCCGTTTGAGGATCCAACCATCCTCCGGGCTGACTACCTACTGTAATATGGTGTAAAATACTGAGTGTTCGCTGAAATATGACAGCCAAATTTATAGGTAGAGAATTCAAAAAATATCTGATAACTAGGCCATTTTACTTCTTCTTTAACTTGAGATTAATGTGTGATTTCTTTCTTGAAGGTAAGCAGCAACAAATGCAAGCTTTTATCAGCCTGTTGCTAACATTTCAGAGAACAGTGCACCATTACGAAGCGGACCACGACAAGAAAACCTGGCGTTTCACAGCTGAAAGAGTGGACCCTTCATAATGACGGACGCAGGTTTTGGTGAAACCTAACTGGACTACGGTGAACAAGCCCGGGCAACTTGTACATAGTTACCAACACTACTTCTTTGTTAGGCTGGCTGCATGACTCAGCGGTAACGTCCTCGGTTGCTGTACTAAGTTTGCAGGATCGAATCGTGGTATTTGAGGGTGCGCGAATGTGAGAGGGCCATGTCAGTATATTTTACTGGCACGTTAAAGATCCCCTTCGGAGCAAATTCCGGCACTCTGGCGTCTCTAAAATCCGCAATAATTAAAAGGGACGTAAATCTAATAACATTATTATTATTATTATTATTATTATTATTATTATTATTAATAATATTATTCTTCATCTTTCTTCGATGAAACAATGAACTATATCTACTAAACAATTCAAACGAGCGATATTCGTCTTCAGCTCTTCGTCAGTGTGAAAATACTGACCGGAGAACGGAAATTTCCTGTGGTGCAAGGAAGGATAGAATTCGCTGGGAGGAAGATCAGGAGAGTAAATGTTCAGTAGAAGTTTGACTGGGAGCTGTTTGATTATCCATCGTACAGTCCTCATATCGCACTTCTGGTGGAAGACTGGCATATACTGTAGAAAAAACACAGCAGTGGAGTAGCCTGTACATCGTGCAGTATGTGTTATATATTTTAATCTGCAGGGTGGTTATAATTAACCTTGCCCTACTTGCGAGGTCTCCCCAGACAAACCAGTGATCGTAGGACAATGAAACGGCGTGGAAGCTTTTGGCAGGACATGCAGAAGAGACATAAGGAATAAACCATTGAAAGGAACACAATTTCCACATGAGCGGGTAACAGGAGTTAATGACGAACCATTTTGACAGTTCAGGTCACAAAAGATGCTCAATAAGACGACCATCTGCATCCACGACAGCTTGGAACTGCACTAGCGAGTGCCCCAACACTTCCCGCAACATCTCAGGGGGAATGTTGGATACCTCCCTCGCGACTCTCACCTTAAACGCCAACATGTGTCAGTGTCCCGTTGATACACTGTGCCCAACATAGTACTCCAGTTTTAGCACAGATTGGCAACCCTGCGTAAATCACGGCCCAAAACACCACATGTTATCGTCCAAGGCCCGAATACAAGGTTGAGTGACGTCACGCGTCTGACGTCACGCATATCTGTCTACTATCTCCGGCAGAGCCCGCTGTCTCGGACCACGTGCTCAGCTCTGGTTTTCGGCAACTGGTCACATTGAGAGGCGCAGACACATGCGTTTTGAGCGCGGACTGGACAGTACTCCGTTGTGCGGCAAGAGTGATTTTTACATTCGATTATGATCGTGGAGGGCCGTGTGTGCTATACCACCACAGGTCTAAGTGTCGCTGTGTATCGGGTGTGATTTTATCGGAGTCCTGAGAGACCATATAGTTACGAATCACCGCTGTTATGCCGGGCGCGATTGCTATATCAGACGGCCGTGTCCGGCGTGTATAATCCCGGTCGTGCGGGCGCATGTTGGCTTGATAACGAGAGAACTAGCACTTTGCGACTAGATTTGGACGTGAGATACAATACGGAATAGTTGGTGCAGTGAACATTCGAGAATAGACGAGGCTCTTATCATCGATTGAGGACTTGTAGATGCAACGGAACAGCTGTGAATGCTATTGAAATACTGCTTACGAAAAGCCGGTGGCAATTTGCTGAGAGGAAGAATTGTGTCAACATTGATCGAGGCCCAGGAACTTATAATTTCCAGAATGGAACGAGGACATTTTATAACCTGTGCTGTTGAAGTGTCAATGAAGAATTTTGAAATGGAACTAGTCAATGAAAATATGGGCCACTAAGCTTATACGTGAGGGGACTGGACGGAGTGACATTTACATCAAGATGAGGCCATGATGTTGCCATGACATAACCACACCGTGGGAGTCGGAGGACGCAGCCACCATGAAACGTGAAGGTCTCAGTTTCGATTCCTGGAGGGGGCGAGGAAGAAGATGGTGGAAGATGGAATCCTGCCGGTTCTGGAATGGGAAGGAGATGGTCCTGAATGAAGATTGGTTCCAGAGGTTCTGCATTCTATGAGCATGCTAGGCTTGTACCATATTTTCTTATTTCGGCCAGTTGGTGAGCTAAAACATTACTTCAATTTGTAGTTGTGAGTAGTTTGTACTCAGTAGTACTAGATGCCATGGAGTTGAACTAATTATTATTTATTTGTTGATCAATCATTTTATTATTATTAATAAAATAATGGCCACATTTTTCCCCCTTCGTCTATTAGATAATTATATGAGGAAGTGATTCACATTGTAGGGTTGACAAACGTGGCAAGGAACTATCCACCATGCTTGGCACCATGATCCAGTTAATATTTTACTTTGAGATATTTTGTAAATCCGTCACTACTTCGAATGATAAGATTTTTTTTCTACGATGATAAGATTGGAAATACGACGCGGATACTGAACTGAATCCATGATGGAATAAATGAAGGTGGTAGACTAGCTGTAGGGATCCAGGGTGGAGTTCATGTTATGAAAAAAAATCTTCGATTTTGACTTCAGCGTTTGGTGAATCTAATTATGTGAACTCTAAAGGATTATAACTTTAAATATTTCCATTTTTTTCTTCGTCCACATTCATTGATATAGAGAATTTAATTATTAAAAGCATGCTCGTCATTATGCTTCGACACCTACCCATTTGACATTGCTACAGGTCATGCCTGCATTAGATAATTTATGCACACTAGGCATGTGATGAAATGAAAGGTCATGATAATTAAAAGATAATGAGTTTATCTACAAAAAAAGATTGATTGGTGTGGTTGTTTATAAAAAAGAGAGGGGAGAATTGAATGGAATATAATAAAATAAATTTAGGATGATAGTTCACATATTCTGTGAACGTCTTATGGCAAATTTTCTGAGAATTAATCATGAAGAATCCCTTTGTGAATAAAAATAATAATAATGTAATAATAATTATTAGTGTAATATCTTCCTAAATAAGCATGACTATGCAAAATGCAGTCAGATGGGGGTGAATTAAGTATTCACAGGAGTAGGCAGGCGATAATCTAATCACTATGTAATTGATAGGGTGAAATACATTGCAAGCATACAATCGAATAGAGAAAAGATGGGAACTTTTAGTTGTGATATAATGATTAGCTATGACTTTGAACTTTGCATAAATGTAGGATAATGGGTGCACGTTTGCTTGAAATATTTTGAGTAATGAGATTCTGAAATAACGTTGTACGATAAATATAAATACTGACTGCAACTTTAATTGAGTGGTCAAGTAGGACCTACATTGATGCAGCAATTATTTTTAATTAATAATTAATTAATAATTAGTTAGAACGGAGATCAATACTATTATTTTTTGGCCAGCTATTTATTTAACTTCCTTTCATTATAAACTCAAGTGAGTGACAATATTACTAATCTAGGACACTACCTGATGAACATTTAGCGTGATTAGTTCGTGCTGATAGTCAAATGTGACTGAATCTTTTTTTTTATATTTTATTTAATTTTCTTCGAAGATCTCCTAATTTTATTTGTGTCTAAGGATAGGACCAAGGAGATTCGTTGACCCTTTAAAACTTAATTATGTTTATTTGGACTCTAAATATTTTTCTTTTTCTTCGGTCCACATCAAGCTTTCATTAGATCGAATCTCCAAGGCACGATAGGCTTTTTGGGGGTATCCTATATTTGTATTGGTCAATGAGTTGCCAATAAATTGATGCCTACTTATAGCCTATTTTCAATTTTGAAAAAATAGGCTTATGAGATCACCTTTTGTCCGTGTGTGTGTGCGTGTGTGTGTGTGATTCGTGTGTGTGTCCCCCCCCTAATAAAATCTAAACGGCTGGAGCGATTTCAATGAAACTCGGAAAGTTCATAGCACTATTCCCGGCGACCTCGACCGTGCCCTTCAAATTTTGTTACGACCTACCAATCCAACATGGCGGCTGTGCGAAATATTTCACCAGCATTCAATATCTCCGAAACTATTACCGATATTACCCTGACATATTCTATGGTGATAGAGGGAACTACTATAAGTTCACTTATGTGACTTTTGAAAACCTGGTAACAACAAAACCAACATGCCGGCCAAGCGAATTTGCGACTTTTAAGTAGACGTTTCTCGCGATTTGACCAACCAAACGCAATGAAACTTGGTACAGTATATGTTTATATACATTGTAATGCACCGACATCTAACTTCGTTCAATTGTTTACATAATCACAAGATGGCGGATGTGCGAAATTTTTCACCGGCATTCTATATCTCTGAAACTATTAGCGGTATCTCCCTAAAATTTTGTACGGAGATAAAGGGCACTACTGGAAGTCCACCTATAAGACTTTCAAAAACCGGTTAACTACAAAACGAACATGGCGGCCAAGCGAATTTGAAAATTTTAAATAGACCTTTCTCGCGATTTAATGTTCCAAGCGCACTGAAACCTGGTACAGGAAATATTTATACGCATTGTAATCCACTGGTGTCTAATTTAGTTCAATTGTTTACATAACCTCAAGATGGCGGCAGTGCGAATTTTAAAATTAAGTTTTTATTTCTTGTGATGTATTCATGCGATCGAAGTGAAAGTTTGAATAATGAACCTACGCAATAATTTTCCTTTAATGGTACATGACTCTATGGCCTACACATTTAGCAATCCAACATGGCGACCATCCGAAATATTTAGACGATACTGAATATCTACGAATCTACTTTTGCAATCAAACTGCATTTTTTAATGTTCATAGGGGCTATGAACTTATGTTCACCTATAGGACTTTAAATAACCTGGTGATCACAAATCCAACATGGCGGTGACGCGAATTATAAATATTCACATGGACGTTTCTCGCAATTTAACCATCCGCGTGCAGTGAAACTTGGTACAGTAAATCCTTATACAAATGTTAATCCACTGGCATCTAATTTATTTCAATTGTTTCCATAACCTCAAGATGGCAGCTGTGAAAAATTTTAAACTCTCCTTGTTTTTTCTTGTGTCCTAACTATGCGATTGAAGTTTGAATACTACACGTTCACAATAATCTGCATGTAATAGTACATAACTCTAGGACCTACATATATAAAATCCAACATGGCGACCATCCGAAATATTTAGTCGGTTCTCAATATCTACGAATCTATTACAGCAATCAAACTGAAATTGTGTATGTTGATAGTGGCAATTAACATAAGTAGGATATATGAAAATAGGCTGTATAGTTCTTCACGGAACTACTTGTTATATTTTTTATTGTGCTTATCTTCTGATTTCTGTTGTGCTATTGCTTTGATTTAGGTTTGGGAATGGGTTGATTTAACCTGTTACACATACATCCTGTTAACCACCCCTGAGACTACTTGAGTTCTCGTACCCACCGGCCTATTTTTAGCCTATTTTCCATTTTGTAAAAATAGGCTTATGAGATCACCTTTTGTCCGTGTGTGTGTGTGTGTGTGTGAGGTGTGTGTGTGTCCCCCTAATAAAATCTAAACGGCTGGAGCGATTTCAATGAAACTCGGTAAGTTCATAACGCTATTCCCGGCGACCTCGAACGTGCCCTTCAAATTTTGTTACATCTCACCAATCCAACATGGCGCTGTGCGAAATATTTCACTAGAATTCAATATCTCCGAAACTATTACAGATATCGCCCTGAAATTGTGTACGGTGATAAAGGGCACTACTAGAAGTTCATCTATGA
The DNA here is from genome assembly GCA_946902985.2 of Meconema thalassinum. Taxonomy (NCBI): domain Eukaryota; kingdom Metazoa; phylum Arthropoda; class Insecta; order Orthoptera; family Tettigoniidae; genus Meconema; species Meconema thalassinum. The sequence goes on along the minus strand of OX336391.1, from coordinate 128,628,384 downwards.
GACTTTTAAAAACCTGGTGACTACATAACCAACATGGTGGTCAAGGGAAGTTGAGACTTTTAAGTAGACCTTTCTCGCGATTTAACTATCCAAACGTAATGAAACTTGGTACAGCAAATGTTTGTACACATTGTAATGCACTGGAGTCTAATTTAGTTCAATTGTTTACATAACCTCAAAATGGCGGCTGTGCGAAATATTTCACTGACATTCTATATCTCCGAAACTATTACAGATATCACCCTGAAATTTTCTACGGTGATAAAAGGCACTGATACAAGTTCACCTATGTATACTTCATAAACCTGTAAAGTACAAAACGAACATGGCGACCAAGCGAATTTGAAATATTTTATTATACTTTTCTCGTGATTTAACTCTCTGAGCGCAGTGAAATTTGGTACAGTAAATGATTTTGCAGATTTTAAAGCACTGCCATCTAATTTAATTCAATTGTTTACATAACCTCAAGATGTAGGCTGTGCGAAATTTTAAAATTAAGTTTTTATTTCTTGTGTCGTAATCATGCGATCGAAGTGAAAGTTTGAATAATGAACCTAGGCAATAATTGTCCTTGAATGGTACATAACTCTATGGCCTATACATATAAAAATCCTAAATGGCGAGCTTCCGAAATATTTAGACGGTTCTCAATATTTATGAACCTTTTACAGCAACCAAACTGATTTTTTTATGTTCATAGAGACTATGAACATGTGTTCACCTATAGGACTTTCAGTAACCTGGTGAGCACAAATCCAACATGGTGGCGACGCGAAGTATAAATATTTAAATGGGCGTTTCTCGCGAATTAACTATCCGAGTGCCGTGAAATGTTGCACATTAATTGCTTATACAAATGTTGATCCACTGGCACCTAATTTATTTCAATTGTTTGCATAATCACAAGATGGCTGCTGTGCGTAATTTTAAAATCTCGTTTTTACTTCTTTTGTTCTAATTATGCGATTGAAGTTTGAATACCACACGTACACAATAATCTTAATGTAATAGTACAAAAATAAAAATCCAACCTGGCGACCATTTGAAACATTTAGACGGTTCTTAATATCTACGATTCTGTTACAGCGATTAAACTGAAATTTTGTATGTTGATAGAGGCAATTAACATGAGCAGGGTATATGAAAATAGGCTGTATAGTTCTTCACGGAACTACTTGTTTTTTATATTCGAACCCAGACCTCAATCATTTTTTTATTCTTTATCTGATATATGTCTTGTGTTATCGGCATGAATTGCGATGTTTTCGCCGTGTCATCCGATTCGATGCCGGTTAACGGGGACATATAAAATGGCGCCCAACGTGGGGCCTCGAATTGAGAAATCGTACACACGATGGTGTAGCAATTAGATGTTTTTAATGTAATTCGACAGCCAGTGTGGGTTGTTGTGTCGTTGGCACTTGCATTTGAGTGGCTGAAGTAAATTGGATTACCACATTTGAGGTACTTGAATGGGAGGCTAATGATTTTTTCTCTTGGGAAGGTCTAATTACCTTTGGTAATGTGATTGTTTCCTAGTTTCCATGACATAGGCAACAGGATCAGAAGTTCTTTTTCCTTTGGATTGGTGTTTTTGATCTTCATTCGTTCTTCGTTTAATGATCCAATTGCGTAGAATTGGATAAGGATCCATTTATGCAGCTCGTTGATATTAGTTCAATTCCATGGTATAGTAGTAGAAGTATGGTACATTCTTGGTGTGGTCACTCTTGATGGTTCCCTTATGTTGTATTGTCTTATTGTACTAATTGACATGTCTAATATGGAAGAGTTGAGGCAGCTGTTAGCTGATTTGAAAACTGATTTAAGAAAGGGTCATGATGATTTAAGAGGCGACTTTAAGAAGGACAAATGGAGTTAGAGGGTAGACTTAATCATAGTATCCAACAAAATCATGATGAATTGGACAAGAAATTTAATCAAAACAGAAATGAGGCAGCTAATCAGGCGTTAAAAACACAAGGCAGATATAATCAAGTTAGGAGAGCGTATAACCTACAGTAAAAAGGAAACGGATAGCAGCATGGACGCAAAACATGATGCATTGAAGGCCACTATGCTGGACAATTTGATAGAGGGCATACAGAAAATTCAGAAAGGTGTAGAGAAAGACATGGAAGCATTGAATACACACGTCAGGACCCTAGAAAAACGGCTAGATGAAAACATTAAAGGATTGGGATCTGATATAACCGCTCATGTAGACAAGCTTAAAGGGGAATACCAACATGAGATAGTGGAAGTAAGGAAAGAGTTTAATGAAACTACTGTCGGCATTCGAAAGGAATTAACGGAACAAGTAGGAAAAGTAGAGACGAAAATCCAGAAGATGGAGGAAAATATTGGCACATTAGCGCAAGACGTGGATGCAAATCGAAAACGCATGGTTGAGGAAGCAGGGAAGATAGAAAACAAATTGGACGCAATCAATACTAATATCACACAAGTCAAAACGGAAATAGATGGGGCGATTTCGTCAGTCAATGATAACATAAAGATACTGGAGGGTAGTCACCTAGACCGCATCACGCGTATGGAGAACTTCTTACAGATGAATAGTCAGGTTCAAAAGATGGAAATTAACTCACCAGAGATTAACCAGGAGAAACGATGGGGAGAAATGGATTTGACACCTAGAGGATTTAATGGGGCTAGTCCTGTAACTATCGTTAGAACTCATTAGGAAAAAACGAAAAAGTTTAGTGGTGTGGGAGTTATCACCCCAATCGAGTTCCTACGAGACCTCAGGGATTATTTGGATGAAAATCGGATCCCAAGTGAACGCGAGATAAGGGTTATTGAAAGATCGTTAGAGAATCAAGCGCTGACCTGGTTTAGAGCTTTTAGATGCACCTTTGCGAATTACGAGGAGATCAGAACTTTACTCCAGGAAATATTCCACATCTAACCCGACGCAGTATGCGGGGTGTTTTACAACGCAGTTAGCCTGGTTACAATATTTAGAACCTCCGTTACCCGAAGAGGAGATGATTCATGCGATAAGGAGGCAATTTCCGGTAGAAGTTCAGAGCACGCTTATAGCATCTGGGGCGAATAGTTTGAAGACATGTGACGAAATTCTGAGGAAATTAGATCACACCAGTTCTTTAATGCACGCGAGAAACACTACATCAGAGCACCAGGAGTTGAATCTAGTCCTGACAGACCGGAAAATACAGACTGAACCACCACAAATAAGAATATTCCAAGATACAGGAGATTGGAGAGGACATTATGAGAATCGTGGATATAATCAACGATATAGGAGATGGAACCAAGGAGGAAGGCCATACTATGCGAACCAACAGCAGCAACTTAATTCACAAACCTACAGACCCAGGGATATAAAGGGAAGAAACTCTTGGCAGCAAGGAAGAGGTAGATTTCAAACCTATAATAGGCAGTGGAACAGAGATGAACCTCGGGACAATCGCGTGAATTTGGAAGAGAGACATGCAGAAAGTCATGCATACTTGCAGCAGATGAGAGAAGCATCTCAGCAGCAGCAAGGGCAAGGGAACGTAGATCCAGGGCCTAGTACGAGTGGCTCGCAAGCAAAAAAAAAACGTCAAATACAAATCACCAGTCACCGTAGATTCCAGTAATACCAAACATATCATCGAGATCATCGCGGTACATAGAATTGTAGATGAAGACCTCATTTACGACGAAGAGAATCCCATTAGGAGAGAGAGAACTGAACTACCAATGATTGATGTACATGTCGGAGGACGGAAATTTAAGACATTGCTGGATACACGAGCCATGGTCAGTATCATATCGGAGGCGTGTTTTGAGAATATCAGGTTGACAGAAGACATTACTATATTACCTGCATCCGGAATGAAGGTTAGAGGAGTGATTCCTGACCGTTCTATTAACTGAAAATTACAAGCATTCATTAATATCACTTTAGCCAACAGAAATTTTGAACACGTCTTCATAGTACTAAAATATATTAAGTTCGACATGATTCTAGGTGCGGAATTTTTGACAGAGCATGGAATAGTAATTGATTTACAAGCAGGGATAGCAACTTTCCGAGGAAACGAAGGGAAATTGAATGAGGAAACTGGTATATCACATAGCCAAGAATTACCTGGGTGGAACACCTTAGATAACATGGTAAATGAAATGGAGGTAGAAGCAGAGAGGTTATTCTATGTCAAGAAGGAAACACTTGAACCACAAATCCGGAAGAAATTTGATGAATTAATATCGGAATTTCAAGACATCTTCAATGAGAAACCTGGTCTTATTAGCAATTTCGAATATCCGATACGACTGGAAGATGAGTCACCATTCGAGGGGAGGCTTTACCCGATTCCAGAGAAGTGGAATGAGGAGGTAGGCATAGCCATTAAAACCATGGAAGAAGACGACCTCATTCAGAAGATGGCTACCCCATATCTCAATCCTCTAGCCGTTGTTAAGAAACAGGACGGCAGGCTTAGAATCTGTCTAGACGCCAGAAGCCTCAACAAGAGAATTATACCAGAATATGACAGGCCTCCCAAGATTAGGGAACTACTCAGACGATTTAAGGGAAAGACCATATTCTCGACAATAGATCTTACAGCTTCTTATTACCAAATACGTTTGTCAGAGGAGAGCAAACGATACACTGGATTCATGTACAACGGCATTACCTACGTTTTCAAAAGACTACCGTTTGGAGGGAAGAATAGTGGTCCTGCAATGGTCAGAGCATTGGACAAGAATCTGACGGAAGAAGTAAAAGGAGACGTAATATGTTATATCGATGATCTGATTATAGCATCGACAACCATGGAGGAACATATAGAACATCTTCGTAAACTATTTGAGAACCTACGGGAAGCATGTTTCAAGGTCAACTTTAATAAATGCCATTTTTGCGATAGAGAGATCACGTTTTTGGGACATGTAATTGATGGAAATGGGTATCGACCTAATCCTGATAAGATTGAGGCGATCAGGAGTTTTCCCAGACCACGGAAGGTCAAACAGATTAGGCAATTCCTGGGAATGTGCCAATTCTTTTCGGCACATTGTCCCATGTACTCAGAGACGATGGCACCACTACAAGATCTTTTAAAGAAAAACAACAAATGGAAATGGGATGAGAAATCTGAAGCGGCCTTTGTTAAAGCAAAAACTATGTTGATAGAGAATATTAAACTTGAATACCCGGATTTCGAGAGAACGTTCTATTCAGAATCAGACGCTGCACGCGTTGGCATCCGAGCCGTGTTATTTCAGATAGATGACAAGCAAGAGCGTCACTCAGCAATTCTTCTAGGTTTGTGCAGTAGCATTCTCCAGTAGAATGTTACGTGAACCAGATAGGAACTACACTACCACGGAAATAGAGGCATTAGCAATTATTTATGCATTGCAGAGTTGGAAGAAGATATTGCTTGGACATAAATTTGTCTTAATCACCGACCATAAAGCATTACAGTTTATGCTAATACTGAGCTAGCTAGTGACAGGGTAGCCCGTTGGACTTTGTTTCTCCAACAATTTGATGTGTCCATTGTGCATCAACCGGGCAAGGACAACTTCTTAACCGAGGTTTTGAGTAGAAACCCGACAGAGGAAATGCAAGTACATCAAGTAGAAATCGTCCAAGAAGATCAGGAGACTTTAGAGAAGCTTATGAAACTACCGCAGTCACAGAAGAGGTATACTCCTTTGAGAATGATGTATAGATTTCTGAAGTGACGCATGAGCAATATCGATCCAGAATATGAAGCAACTGCTAGATTGTCTAACGATTATGGCGTCGTGGAAGATGTGGTATGCAAGTTTGAGGATGAAGATCATCTCATGTTAAAAGCAGTTTTACCACCGAACCTAGTTGAACGTGTAGTTTGGTTGGCGCATAGGGCCATAGGACATGGCGGTATTGACAAAACCATCCATGTGCTACAAGAGAAATTCACTTGGAAGGGGATGCGAACGTCTGCAAGAAATATTTTAAGAAAATGTGATGATTGCCAGAGAAGTAAATTCGCTTCGCATTACTTGAAGGAAAGACCAAAGCCTATATTACCATCAGAACCTCGAGAGCTATATTCGACTGATATTTATGGGCCATTACCTAAATCAAAAAGGGGAAACCAGTACATCCTTGTTACTATGGACGTCTTCACGAAATGTGTAATGTGCTTCCCCATTCAGAAGGCTAAGTCACGTTATGTGATCAATAGGCTTGAGAAGGGTGTATTTCCTACTATGGGTAAGCCTACTTACATTCTTTCCGATCATGGAACCCAATTCACCTCTGCTGAATTTTATCAGGCCATGATCAGACTTGACGTCCGTCAAGCACATATTGAATTCCATACGCCATCCTGAGGGAAATCCAGTGGAAAGTGTCATAGCGGAAATTGGGAAATTTTGCCGGTTGTATTGCCACTATAAACATGATCAGTGGATGGATGTTTTACCAATTTTGGAGTTTTGCATAAATGCAACAGTGCATGAAAGAACACAACAGATTCCCAAAGTACTCCTCTTCAATGTCAAACCAGTAAGACCCTGGGATCACATTGTCAAAACACCACCTGTTGTAGAACCCAACATGGAGAGGAGAATCCAATTGGCTAGCGAGAGACTTCAGACACAAGTCGAAAAGAGGAACAGAAGGACCGAAAAGGGAAATACAGTCAACCTTTACGTGTCGGAGATCGAGTGTTAATACGCAGACACGTATCATCCAACCTACCACTGAAGATATACGGCAAATTTGCAAGGCTGTTTTTTTGGGCCATACCTAGTCCATGAGACTTATGGAAACAAATGCTATGACATCAGAGATATAAGACCTGGAGCAAGGATAGGAAAGTATAATGCTGCCAGCCTTAAGAGATACTACTGTTGAAGAACGAGCAGGATATGTTTGGCACATGATTGGCGGCATAATGAAGAGAATACAAAAAAAGCTTTTGTTAACTCGCGTATTTTCCGGGGAGAGGGGAGTATGTGCCCAACATAGTACTCCAGTTTTAGCACAGATTGGCAACCCTGCGCAAATCACGGCCCAAAACACCACATGTTATTGTCCAAGGCCCGACCACAAGGTTGAGTGTTGTCACGCGTCTGACGTCACGCATATCTGTCTACTATCTCCGGCAGAGCCCGCTGTCTCGGACCACGTGCTCAGCTCTGGTTTTCGGCAACTGGTCACATTTAGAGGCGCAGACACATGCGTTTTGAGCGCGGACTGGACAGTACTCCGTTGTGCGGCAAGAGTGATTTTTACATTCGATTATGATCGTGGAGGGCCGTGTGTGCTATACCACCACAGGTCTAAGTGTCGCTGTGTATCGGGTGAGATTTTATCGGAATCCTGAGAGACCATATAGTTACGAATCACCGCTGTTATGCCGGGCGCGATTGCTATATCAGACGGCCGAGTCCAGCGTGTATAATCCCGATCGTGCAGGCGCATGTTGGCTTGATAACGAGAGAACTAGCCCTTTGCGGCTAGCTTTGGACGTGAGATACAATTCGGAATAGTTGGTGCAGTGAACATTCGAGAATAGACGAGGCTCTTATCATCGATGGAGGACTTGTAGATGCAACTGAACAACTCTGAATGCTATTGAATTACTGCTTACGTAAAGCCGGTGGCAATTTGCTGAGAGGAAGAATTGTGTCTACATTGTTCGATGCGCAGGAACTTATAATTTTCAGAATGGAACGAGGACATTTTATAACCTGTGCTGTTGAAGTGTCAATGAAGAATTTTGAAATGGAACTAATCAGTGAAAATATGTGCCACTAAGCTTATACGTGAGGGGACTGGACGGAGTGACATTTACATCAGGATGAGGCCATGATGTTGCCATGACATAACCACACCGTGGGAGTCGGAGGACGCAGCCACCATGAAACGTGAAGGTCTCAGTTTCGATTCCTGGAGGAGGCGAGGAAGAAGATGGTGGAAGATGGAATCCTGTCGGTTCTGGAATGGGAAGGAGATGGTCCTGAATGAAGATTGGTTCCAGAGGTTCTGCAATATATGAGCATGCTAGGTTTGTACCATATTTTCTTATTTCGGCCAGTTGGTGAGCTAAAACATTACTTCAATTTGCAGTTGTGAGTAGTTTGTACTACTCAGTAGTACTAGATTCCATGGAGTTGAACTAATTATTATTTATTTGTTGATCAATCATTTTATTATTATTAATAATATTAATGGCCACATTTTTTCCCCTTCGTCTATTAGGTAATTATATGAGGAAGTGATTCACATTGTAGGGTTGACAAACGTGGCAAGGAACTATCCACCATGCTTGGCACCATGATCCAGTTAATATTTTCTTTTGGGAAATTTGTAAATCCGTCACTACTTCGAATGATAAGATTTTTTTTCTACGATGATAAGATTGGAAATACAACGCGGATACTAAACTGAATCCATGATGGAATAAATGAAGGTGGTAGACTAGCTGTCGAGATCTAGGCTGGAGTTCATGTTTTGAAAAAAAAATCTTCGATTTTGACTTCAGCGTTTGGTGAATCTAATTATGTGAACTATGAAGGATTATAACTTAAAATATTTCCATTTTTTTCTTTGTCCACATTCAATGATATAGAGAATTTAATTATTAAAAGCATGCTCGTCATTATGCTTCGACACCTACCCATTTGACATTGCTACAGGTCATGCCTGCATTATATAATTTATGCACACTAGTCATGTGATGAAATGAAAGGTCATGATAATTAAAAGATAATGAGTTTTTCTACAAAAAAAGAATGATTGGTGTAGTTGTTTATAAAAAAAGAGAGGGGAGAATTGAATGGAATGTAATAAAATAAATTTAGGATGATAGTTCACATATTCTGTGAACGTGTTATGGCAAATTTTCTGAGAATTAATCATGAAGAATCCCTTAGTGAATAAAAAAATAATAATGTAATAATAATTAGTAGTGTACTATCTTTCTAAATAAGCATGACTATGCAAAATGCAGTCATTTGGTGGTGAATTAAGTATTCACAGGAGTAGGCAGGCGATAATCTAATCACTATGTAATTGATGGAGTGAAATACATTGCAAGCATACCATCGAATTGGGAAAGATGGGAACTTTTATTTGTGATATAATGATCAGCTATGACTTTGACCTTTGCATAAATGTAGGATAATGGGTGCACGTTTGCTTGAAATATTTTGAGTAATGAGACTCTGAAATAACGTTGTACGATAAATATAAATACTGATTGCAACTTTAATTGAGTGGTCAAGTAAGACCTACATTGTTGCAGCAATTATTTTTTAATTAATAATTAATTAATAATTAGTTAGAACGGAGATCAATACTATTATTTTTTGGCCAGCTATTTATTTAACTTCCTTTCATTATAAACTCAAGTGAGTGACAATATTACTAATCTGGGACACTACCTGATGGACAATTAGCGTGATTAGTTCATGTTGATAGTCAAATGTGACTGAATCTTTTTTTATATTTTATTTAATTTTCTTCGAATATCTCCTAATTTTATTTGTGTCTAGGACCAAGGGGATTCGTTGACCCTTTAAAAACTGAATTATGTTTATTTGGACTCTAAATATTGTTACGTGCCACCCCTAGTGGCACTTTTGTTAACTGGATTACGGTGGGGGTACAAAGCACAACACCAATTACTGCTTAAAGAAATAATTAACTTTATTGTGGCCGGAAAATTACACTTGTCAGCAAATACAAGCAATTAGGAGCCTTATTCCAGTTTCCTCAAGTCTCTTCCTTGAGCGCTCTTGGCCCTTCCACTTGTCAACAGATCACAGAAGTTAATCCGTCCTAATGAGTACGGTGGCCTTGACAGAAACTACCTGCTCCTCTCCTTTATGTTCACCGACCACAATTACTTACGATCACTTGCTGCAGGCTATTTCGCTGTCCACAAGCTGGAGAAACAATGTCACTGGATTTCGTAACTCGCACAGCACTTCGTCACCACACTTCTGTCGCACAAGATAATCGCTCGCACTAGCTCGTAAAATACAACAACGGCCACTGCTTCACGGGTCACTCTTATATAGCAGGCCGGTGACTCAATAAATTCTTCTAGATCCATCCAGGGTCCACGGCTTCTCGAGGTTTCCATCGCTAGTCCAGTCACGAATATTCTGGACTATCCCTTTTGTCCTAGTAGCCTGTTGCATAAGGCGCGCGCAATACAGGAGGCAGGGCACAGCTCAGCCCTGGGGCAGTTGTGACTCATGCGGCGAGCGATGACACAAACTCACAGCCGTAACACCACCCCCTTCCTAAAAAGGCTGATCGTCCCGATCAATCATTGGTCCGTCTGTGTCCCTCCGTAGGCTGCCAGGCGATCTCGATGCACGATCTTCATCTTCGCCCTCGGGCTCCGCTGGATCCTGTAGACGACATCGTTGATCCGTTTCACGACTCGGTACGGGCCCTCCCAGGACTTCTGCAGTTTGGGTGACAGGCCTTTCTTCCGTAATGGGTTGAAGAGCCAGACCAGGTCGTCCTCGTGGAATCCTCCGGCGTCCGTCTGCTGGTCGTATCGGGTCTTCATTCGGTCGGTCTCGATCCGCAGTTTCCTCCTCGCGAACGCGTGCACGTCCTCCAGTTGGTCGACCAGTTCTTGACAATACTGGCTTACCGGGATCGGATCATTCCCAGGTCGGCCAAAGGCAAGATCGACAGGTAGACGGAGCTCCCTCCCAAACATGGCCCGGGCTGGTGTGCACCCGGTGGCTTCATGCACGGCGGCGCAGTAGGCCAGGAGAAATAGTGGAAGATGCTTGTCCCAATCCCTCTGGTGCTCGCTGACAACTATTCGGAGATGGTTCTCGATGGTGCGATTGAATCGCTCTACCATCCCGTCGGACTGAGGGTGTAGCGGCGTTGTCCTTGTTTTCCGGATTCCCAGCAGCTGGCATAGGTTCTGGAACACCTGCGACTTGAAGTTCTTCCCTTGGTCGGAGTGCAGCTCCAGGGGTACTCCGTACCGGCTGACGAATTACTTCACCAGGGTCTCTGCGATCGTCGCGGCTTCTTGGTTAGGGAGCGCATACGCCTCCGGCCATTTGGTAAAGTAGTCGCTGACGACTAATATGTAGCGGTTCCCTGCCTCGCTTAACGGGAATGGCCCAGCAACATCGATGGCCACTCTCTCCATGGGGAAGCCCACGTTGTAGGTCTTCAGTGGACCCCGTCGTCTTCGTCCTGGGCCCTTGCTGGCTGCGCAATCGTGGCACCTCGCGCAGTGGTTCTCCACGTCTGTTCGGCATCCGATCCAGTAGAACCGCTCTCTCAGCTTCTCCAGGGTCTTCTTTATCCCTAGGTGTCCACCAGATGATCCTCCATGGACTTCCTTCAGGACTTCCTCCGTCATAGCCTTTGGAACGACGACTTGTTCCCGGGATGTCTTCCCGTCGGTGCTCTCCCAGGCGCGGCAGATGAGGCCATCCCTTACAATCAGCGAGTCCTACTGCGCCCAGTTGGACTTAAACTTTGGGCTGCAGTCACTCACAATGTTCCACCCGGATCTGGGGACACAGGCCCGCTTCCATTCGGCTATCAGTCCCAGGCCATCATCTTCTGCTTGTGCCCGCGTGAAATATTCGCGGCTCCAGTTCCCTTGAAGTTCCACAGTAGTCCTCGGGCACTGTATCCCGGTGTTCTCCTCCCTCCTAGTACAGAAGGTGCAGTCTTCGGGGCACGGTCTTCGTGACAGGGCGTCGGCGTTAGAATGCAGTTGGCCTTTCCTGTGCTGAATCTCAAAGTTGTACTGTTGAAGCCTCTCTAACCACCGCGCGAGTTGACCCTCGGGCTGCTTGAAGTTCAGGAGCCACCGCAGGGATGCATGGTCGGTCCTGATGAGAAATTCTTGCCCGTACAGGTACTTGTGGAAGTGTTCAATGGTCTTCACGATGGCGAGCAGCTCCTTCCTGGAGACGCAGTAGTTCCCTTCAGGCTTTGACAAGGATTTGCTGAAGTAGGCCACTACTCTCTCCTCGCCGTCCACTAGTTGCGACAGGATTCCCCCTATGCCAAAGTCGCTGGCATCGGTATCGACGATGAACCTTGTTCCAGGTCTGGGGTAGGCCAGAATAGGAGCGGTGCACAGAGCCTGCTTGAGTTGTTCGAAGGCACTGTGGCATTCTGCTGTCCACGTGAAGAGTTGGTCCTTCTCAGTCAGTCGATGTAAAGGTTTGGCGATGTCGGCGAATCCTCTCACGAAGCGACGGTAATAAGTGCAGAGTCCCAGGAAGCTTCGTAGTTGGGACTTGTCCTTCGGAACTGGCCACTCCCTCACAGCTGCGGTCTTCTCTGGGTCGGTGCGCACCCCTTCTTCGGAGACGATATGCCCAAGGTACTGGACCTGCTTCTGGAAGAGCTGACACTTCATGGGGCTCAACTTCAGCTGGGCAGCCCGTAGCTTCATCAGGATCTCCTTCAGGTTGCAGTAGTGCTCCTCGAAGCTTTTTCCCAGAACGATGACGTCGTCTAGGTAGACCAGGCAGGTCTTCCAGTGTAGTCCCCTCAGAATGGACTCCATTAGCCTTTCGAAGGTCGCAGGGGCGTTGCACAGACCGAATGGCATGACGGTGAACTGCCAGAGCCCGCTGCCCACAGAGAACGCCGTTTTCTCGCGGTTCTTAGGGTGGACCTCCACCTGCCAGTAGCCACTCTTCAAATCCAAGGTGGAGAACCATCTCGACCCTGATATGGTGTCCAGGGTATCGTTGATCCGGGGTAGAGGGTAGCTGTCCTTCTTCGTGACGTCATTCATCCGCCTGTAATCCACGCAGAACCTGGTGGAACCGTCCTTCTTCTTCACTAGCACGACCGGAGAACTCCAAGGACTATGTGATGGCTCGATCACCCCTTGCTCCTTCATCTCTTCTACCATCCGGTCGACTTCGGCTTGCTTGGCGAGCGGGACACGTCGGAATGGGGCCCTAATCGGTGCGCTGTCCCCAACGTCGATTCTGTGCTGAACCAAGCTTGTCCTGCCGAAGTCTTTGCTCCCCACGGAGAAGACGTCCTGGAATTCGCGTAGCAGGTCCTGAAGTTGGCGTGATTGTTCCTCGTCTAAATGGTCCTGGGATCCTTGGTACAGCTTCTGTAGTTCTTCTGGCACTGTGCGTCTTCTTCGGTTGTCCGTCTGTCGTATCCGTGATGCGGGCAATCCAGGTAACGGGCTCGCAGTCTCCTAGGTTGGTGTCCCGGTGAACCGTAATGTCGTAGTCGTTCAGGTTAGACAGGCGTACGTACGGCCGAGACGTCGTGTTGATGAGAGTCTTGGCAACTAGCAATCCTTTTGTCTGGATGTCCTCATATTTTGGCTCGATGACAGCCGCCACTCCTTCAGCAGCTCCGTCGACAATTACGGCAGCGCTGACCTCCGTCCTGGCGGGAACGATGACGTCTTCTCTCAGCCTTACTCGCCGTGCGGTGATGGACTCGTGCGCAGGTTGCAAAGCAAGTTCCTCACCTCCGAAGTGCAGAGTGTTGGTACTCAGATCCAAGATGATGTTGTTCTGGTACAGGAAGTCCAGTCCGATGATCACTTCATTTGATACGTCAGCCACAAGCACTGGATGCTTTATCGCCCGTCGACCAATGACGAACTCCAGTGATGCTTCGCCATGTACCGGTGCGGTCTCTACGGTCGCGGTTATTAGCTGGAGGTTCCTTTGTGTGGGTTGAACTCTCCACTTCGGGATCACGGTGGGACTGACGATGGTCCTCGACGCTCCCGTGTCGATCAGCATGGGCCAGCTGACTCCGTTGACGACTCCGTCGACCATCAGGCTGCTATTGTCCCTCCGTAATTCCGTCACACGCACTTGGACTGCTGGGGCTTGACGACTGTCACAAGCCAACCTTTGCCCCCCAAGGCTGGCTAATACCCGTTTCCCTGGGTCGCGCGGTTTTCAGACGACTGATTTCCCGTCGGATACCCTCGGCGGCGGCGATCACCGCAGTCCTTGCTCAGGTGGCCTTTCTTACCGCAGGTCCAGCAGGTCGGTAGTCCTCTTCCGGGCCGCCTCTCCGGTTGCCTTCCTGCTGTGTCGTTGCTGGTGGTGCCGCGACTATCGAAGAAACGGCTTAGCGCCTCCATTAATTCGTCGGCCAGGGGCTTGGTCTCGTTGGTTTTTACTGGTTCGTCGACGTCCACTTTACGCACCCGCGCGTGCATTCTGGATGCCTGTTTTGCCGTCTCGAACTCAAGTGCGTGGCTCAGCGCATCTGCCAGGGTCTTATTGCGCGCGAGACGCAGTGCCTGTTGAGTGTCCGAGTCCCGTAGCCCGTCGGTGAAAGTCTGCGTCGCTATCTGCTCCAGAAAGTCGGCCGGCGCTGTTGAGTAGGCGAGCCTTACGAGGCGTGCGATGTCCATCTCGAACTCCTGCAGGGTTTCCGCGTTCTTCTGTACCCGGGTCCGGAGCTGCATCTGACAGGCCTGCTGAAAATGGCTATCTCCATATCGGGACTCCATATGGGCGATGAGGGAAACGTAGTCCTGGGATCCAGTCGGGATGGCCTGAAGGACGTTAAGGGCGTCACCTCTCAGCGCTACAATGAGAGCTGTAGCCTTTTCTGTGTTGTTCCAGTTATTTATGGAACAGGCCGCCTCGAACTGACGTAAGTAGGTGCTCCACGGGACCTTTCCGTCGAAGGTTGGGGGCGTCACTCTGCTATGTCCCGTTCCTGATATTCCCGGTGTAACGGTGGGCGGGCGTTGGCGCAGCTCGGCAACTTCCTTTTGTAAGGCGTTGAATTTCTCCTCCACCCCCATCAGCGGGCGTTGGCACAGCTCGGCAACTTCCACTTGTAAGGCGTTGAATTTCTCCTCCACCCCCATCAGCGGTCGTTGGCACAGCTCGGCAACTTCCACTTGCAAGGCGTTGAATTTCTCCTCCACCCCCGTCAGTGGGCGTTGGCGCAGCTCGGCAACTTCCTTTTGTAAGACGTTGAATTTCTCCTCCACCCCCATCAGCGGGCGTTGGCGCAGCTCGGCAACTTCCACTTGTAAGGCGTCGAACTTCTTTTCCACTACCGTGACTTCCTCACGCAGACCCAGTTCTAATTTCTTCAGGTCCTTTGTCAACTTATTCTGACCGTCTTCCATCTTCTTCTGGCCGTCCTCTATCCTCTTCAGGTCCTCCGCTAGCTTATTTTGACCGTCTTCCATCTTCTTCTGGCCGTCTTCTAGTTTGGCAGTTAGGTCCTCGGCTAACTTCTTCTGGCCGTCTTCTAGTTTGGCAGTTAGGTCCTCGGCTAACTTCTTCTGGCCGTCCTCCATCTTCTTCTGGCCGTCCTCCATCTTCTTCTGGCCGTCTTCTAGCTTCTTCTGGCCAGCGCGCGCAATACAGGAGGCAGGGCACAGCCCAGCCCTGGGGCAGTTGTGACTCATGCGGCGAGCGATGACACAAACTCACAGTCGTAACACCACCCCCTTCCTAAAAAGACTGATCGTCCCGATCAATCATTGGTCCGTCTGTGTCCCTCCGTAGGCTGCCAGGCGATCTCGATGCACGATCTTCATCTTCGCCCTCGGGCTCCGCTGGATCCTGTAGACGACATCGTTGATCCGTTTCACGACTCGGTACGGGCCCTCCCAGGACTTCTGCAGTTTGGGTGACAGGCCTTTCTTCCGTAATGGGTTGAAGAGCCAGACCAGGTCGTCCTCGTGGAATCCTCCGGCGTCCGTCTGCTGGTCGTATCGGGTCTTCATTCGGTCGGTCTCGATCCGCAGTTTCCTCCTCGACTAACTTCTTCTGGCCGTCTTCTAGTTTGGCAGTTAGGTCCTCGGCTAACTTCTTCTGGCCGTCCTCCATCTTCTTCTGGCCGTCCTCCATCTTCTTCTGGCCGTCTTCTAGCTTCTTCTGGCCGTCTTCTAATTTGGTTTCCATGCCATTTAACTTTTCTAGCAATGCTGCCAATTTCTCCTCCATTTTAGTTGTTTGTCTTGTAAAGGGCATGCACTCACAGGAAAATTAGAGAAAATGACCTGCTCGGGTTTTGAAACCAGGACCGTCAGGTGTTGTGCTTGAGTTCGTAATCCCACTTCTGACACCAGTTGTTACGTGCCACCCCCTAGTGGCACTTTTGTTAACTGGATTACGGTGGGGGTACAAAGCACAACACCAATTACTGCTTAAAGAAATAATTAACTTTATTGTGGCCAGAAAATTACACTAGTCAGCAAATACAAGCAATTAGGAGCCTTATTCCAGTTTCCTCAAGTCTCTTCCTTGAGCGCTCTTGGCCCTTCCACTTGTCAACAGATCACAGAAGTTAATCCGTCCTAATGAGTACGGTGGCCTTGACAGAAACTACCTGCTCCTCTCCTTTATGTTCACCGACCACAATTACTTACGATCACTTGCTGCAGGCTATTTCGCTGTCCACAAGCTGGAGAAACAATGTCACTGGATTTCGTAACTCGCACAGCACTTCGTCACCACACTTCTGTCGCACAAGATAATCGCTCGCACTAGCTCGTAAAACACAACAACGGCCACTGCTTCACGGGTCACTCTTATATAGCAGGCCGGTGACTCAATAAATTCTTCTAGATCCATCCATGGTCCACGGCTTCTCGAGGTTTCCATCGCTGGTCCAGTCACGAATATTCTGGACTATCCCTTTTGTCCTACTAGCCTGTTGCATAAGGCGCGCGCAATACAGGAGGCAGGGCACAGCCCAGCCCTGGGGCAGTTGTGACTCATGCGGCGAGCGATGACACAAACTCACAGCCGTAACAATATTTTTCTTTTCTTCGGTCCACATCAAGCTTTCATTTAGATCGAATCTCCGAGGCAAGATAGGCTTTTTGGGGGTTTCCTATATTAGTATTGGTCAATGAGTTGCCAATAAATTGATGCCTATTTTTATATTTTTAATTGTGCTTATCTTCTGATTTCTGTTGTGCTATTGCTTTGATTTAGGTTTGGGAGTGGGTTGATTTAACCTGTTACACCTACATCCTGTTAACCACCCCTAAGACTACTTGAGTTCTCGTACCCACCGGCGTATTTTTTTTTTTTTGATATTCGAACCCAGACCTCAATCATTTTTTATTAGCCTATTTTCAATTTTGAAAAAATAGGCTTATGAGATCACCTTTTGTCCGTGTGTGTGTGTGCGTGTGCGTGTGTGTGTGTGTGTGTGTGTGCGTGTGTGTGTGATTCGTGTGTGTGTCCCCCCTAATAAAATCGAAACGGCTGGAGCGATTTCAATGAAACTCGGGAAGTTCATAGCACTATTCCCGGCGACCTCGACCGTGCCCTTCAAATTTTGTTACGTCTCTCCAATCCAACATGGCGGCTGTGCGAAATATTTCACTAGCATTCAATATCTCCGAAACTATTACCGATATCGCCCTGAAATTGTGTACGGTGATAAAGGGCACTACTGGAAGTTCACCTATGAGACTTTCAAAAACCTGGTGACTACAAAACCAACATGGCGGCCAAGCGAATTTGAGATATTTAAATAGACTTTTCTCGCGATTTAACTATCTAAATGTAATGAAACTTGGTACAGCAAATGTTTATACACATTGTAATGCTCTGGAGTCTAATTTAGTTCAATTGTTTATATAACCTCAAAATGGCGGCTGTGCGAAATATTTCACTGACATTCTATATCTCCGAAACTATTACAGATATCACCCTGCAATTTTGTACGGTGATAAAGGGTACTGATACAGGTATACCTATGTATACTTCATAAACCTGTAAAGTATGAAACGAACATGGCGACCAAGCGAATTTAAAATATTTTAATAGACTTTTCTCGTGATTTAACTCTCTGATCGCAGTGAAATGTGGTACAGTAATTGATTTTGCAGATTGTAATGCACTGCCATCTAATTTAATTCAATTGCTTACATAACCTCAAGATGGCGGCTGTGCGAAATTTTAAAATTAAGTTTTAATTTCTTGTGTCGTAATCATGCGATCGAAGTGAAAGTTTGAATAATGAACCTAGGTAATAATTGTCCTTGAATGGTACATAACTCTATGGCCTATACACATAACACTCCTAAATGGTGAGCTCCCGAAATATTTAGACGGTTCTCAATATCTATGAATCTTTTACAGCAACCAAACTGAATTTTTTCATGTTCATAGAGACTATGAACATATGTTCACCTATAGGACTTTCAGGAACCTGGTGAGCACAAATCCAACATGGCGGCGACGCGAAGTATAAATATTTAAATGGACGTTTCTCACGAATTAACTATCCGAGTGCCGTGAAACTTTGCACGTTAAATGCTTATACAAATGTTGATCCACTGGCATCTAATTTATTTCAATGGTTTGCATTATCATAAGATGGCTGCTGTGCGTAATTTTAAAATCTCGTTTTTACTTCTTGTTGTCTAATCATGCGATTGAAGTTTGAATACCACACGTACACAATAATCTTAATGTAATAGTACAAAAATAAAAATCCAACCTGGCGACCATCTGAAATATTTAGACGGTTCTCAATATCTACGAATCTGTTACAGCAATTAAACTGAAATTTTGTATGTTGATTGTGGCAGTTAACATAAGTAGGATATATGAAAATAGGCTGTATAGTTCTTCACGGAACTACTTGTTCATCTGATATATGTCTTGTGTTATCGGCATGAATTGCGATGTTTTCGCCGGGTCATCCGATTCGATGCCGGTTAACGGGGACAACACCCTGCCCTTAAGGTAATCACACAGCTAGAAATCACATGGGTTCAAATCTGGCGATATTGGTGGCATCGCAGTGGGGAACAATCGGCCGATGATGCGGTAGGATATATGAAAATAGGCTATTTAGTTCTTCACGGAACGACTTGTTTTTCTATTGTTATCACCAAATAAATTATGAGAGAAAACCGCACAGACATCGTGCGACTTGTAGTGCCATGAACTTTTCCCATCCTTCAAACATCCAACCCACGCGCATGAACACTCCAACTTTGATGAAGCTGCCCCTAATAGAAACACATTAAGCTAGATTATGGTCGTAATTAATTCCTGTTTTAAAAGCTTAATTAAATTCCCACCTGCGCGTGTAACACATTCTGTTCTGCAGGTAGCCTCATGGATCCACGAGCCACTAATTAATTTCAATACAACTCATTTTATGGTCCACATATTAAATTTAATTTCCAATTGCAACGTTGCATTATTTCATACTATAATTAAATTCTCTGTCATGACGGTCACAGATTTACCTTTAATTAAACGTTAATGTCAGCGAAAGAGATATGCGGGATGGGGACAGTTTCTTGGACGGGGGAGCATTTAAGGGCACAAATTGAAAGACAAGAAACAGACCAGGTTAGAATGGGAATGGGGTCACAGGATAATAAGTAAGACTCTTTCTGTTTCCAGTTTATATGAAATATAATGAAGTTGGCTCAAAAAATCACTGTTAATTAAAAAATACGATGTATCCATAGTATTGCGAACTCATGAATGTCAAGTTCAGGAAGAAATGCGTTCTTGGCTACTTCCTTAGAAGGTTACAACAAGAGAGTTGTTGCTGTGGCTACTAATCGCCGACAACGTTAAACGTGTCTGTGTCGAATGACGTAGTTCAGTTTGAGATTGGTTGGTTGGTTCCTTAGTTTAGGGGCTGCGACGAAGCGATCATGTAGCCCCGTGTACTTACGGTGTGTGTAGAATCTGTCTGATAAACGGTGTTAATTACTATGACTGTATTAGTGTGTGTTATCTGTTTTAATTCAAATAAGGACTGAAGACTATAATTCCAAGTAGTTCCTACTATCGCTACCAAATGCTACCATCCACGACACATAGTTATGAACTTGGCTACTACTAGATGCCTTCGCAACCAGCGCCTGGTGACGAACGTTGGAACTAAAGAGCATTAATCAAACCTAACCCACAAATGTTGCTTCACACATGCCATAAATCTATGACATGAGCCCGCCGGCTTTACTTTCCTCCGAAGGAAGGCATACTGAGGGATTATAACGCTCTTAAAAATCCAGCGACTTCAGCCGGGTTTGAACCGGCGACCATGGGTATAGAAGCTCAGCATGCTCCCAACTACGCCACCGAAGCCGCCAGTTTGAAGATTGCATTTAACTAAGCCAAATGGGTCTTCAAAGAGGAGCTACAAATCTTCGGGCTATATCTCCCTTACATACAGACAGCTTTGGTTCAATGTTAAGTATTGCCTTCTTCACAATGGATATTGTGACTTTTCAGTCGGTCAACACAATACAATGCCAAATTAGCGGTCGCCTGGTTGATCGGCCTGTCACCATCCCCAGTTGTATCTCGTGATAAAGTGTGTTCAGCTCGCAGACACCGCCCTTGCGATTTAGAGGAATGATCCCTCTCAGAGTCCGTCGATAAAAACAAGCAGGGAGGATAAGCGATTGAAATACAGGGTGTTTGAAAAAGAACTCCCTTGTTTTAATGTGTCCTAGAATCTGTGCAAAGTGACATACACTATTCTTCTTTGTGGTTTGTGAATCATCAACACTCCAAGTTTGGCTCCCCTGCACTTGGCAGGTCTGCTTGACCTTGAGACGGCCCCAGTGTTTGTTTCCTCTGTTCCAGTGCTGTGCAGAGCAACTCAGTAGCAATGTGTACTCCGCAACTGAAAGCGAAGTGTGCTATTTGGCTTGGGAAAACTGAGTCAGTTATAACAGTGCAACGTAATTTTAGACGTCAGAATGGTGGTGAACCTCCTACAGCAAAAACTATCTGTCATTGGCTAAAGTCTTTCAAGGAAACCGGTAGTGTTTTAAAAGCAAAATCACCAGGTAGACCGAGAACTTCTGAAAATGTTGTTGAACAGATCCGTGTTTCGTGTGTTCGGAGCCTGAAGAAGTCATTGATCAGACGTAGTCTAGAATTAGAAGTGCCTAAAGGTAATGTGTATGATGCTGTACGTAAAAGATTTAAGTTGCGCCCCTACAAATTTCAACTGTTACTTGAAATAAAACCTACTGAAAAAATCAAAATTTGGAGAGTTGATGGATCACACACCACAAGCTAGAATAGTGTATGCCACTTTGCACAGATTGGTTGGTTGGTACCTAAGTTTAGGGGCTGCGACAACGCGATCATGTAGCCCCGTGTACTTCGGGTGTGTGTAGAATCTGTCTGATAACCGGTGTTAATTGTGATGACTGTATTAGTGTGTGTTATCTGTTAGGTAGATTTCATTAGAAAGCTAACTATTGCAATGGGTCCCATGTTTCGACTTCCGGAAAATTTCGACATATCTTCGCGTTTCACATCCCCCAGACCCCAAAACCACCGTCAGTTCAAAAGTTTATATATAATTTATGTATGTATGTATATATACAGTGTGGTCCACCCGCCCCTTATTATTTAGTTTTATGAAACCCAACTAACCTAGCATTTCTCCCGATGGTCGATATTGCTCTGCGCTCTGACTGTGTGACAGCAATGTAATTGGGTCATGGGTCTAACAAAGAAAAACCGACCTTAAACTTTTCCCCGCCAAATACTACGGCCCGTTCTACTAACATATGACTTTCTTCTCCTTGAAATAACACACATACACGTAATACGATCGAATTAATAGCTTACGCCACGTGATCTGTAATAGTAGAAAGTTAAATCAACACCACAAACCGTGATTGAAGACTTTGAGATGGACTTAAACGTTTGAGGTGGGACGGCTACAGTAATTAAAGCACGTTTAGCGTGCGGTTTTTGCCATGTCTTGGTGGCTGCGAGGTTTAAAGCCTGACCGTACTTGATGGGCGCGAGCGGGTAGAATGCTGCTTCGAATCCAGTAGTAGGCATATTTTTTTTGAACGAAAGCCCACATTCCATTTTAGTCGGGATGTAACTACATTGCCACATTTATTGCCTTACGACGAATTTTTGTGAAGTGTTCGTTGAATTTTGATGATTTATAAAGAGAACACGATCGAATTGGTACGTTATGCCACGTGACCTGTTATGGCAGAAAATTTAAAAACTGGCTTGAATATTAACATAACATCTCGAAGTGTTGCTCCGGAAGTCCGGGTTCGATTCCCAGCTCTGCCAAGAAATGTAATACTTGTCTGAGGGCTGAAATTGGGTACACATAGCCTCGTGGAGCAAATATGAGAAGAAGTGGGTTCGATTCCCACCTCAGCCACCCTGGAAATGGTTTTCCGTGGTTTCCAAATTCCGGGACGGATTCTATCTTAAGACCACGGCCGCCTCCTTCCCAGTCCTTAATTGCAAATACACACATCATTACAAGCCCGCAATAACTCAGGTTATCAGACAAATTTTACACACACACACACATCCAAGTAAACATGGCTAAATGTTCTAGGCCCTAAAATGAAACAAAACAACAACATATCGAAGGATATTCTGATCGCCAGTGCTTGCATCGAAGTATGCGTATTCCCTAGAAATTCCCATTGTATTATTAGCAAAAAATCGTGTGTCTGTCTGTGTGTGTGTGACGTTGTGTGTGTGTGTGTGAGTGTGTGTGTGTGTGTGTGTGTATGTGAGTGTGTGTGTGTGTGTGAGTGTGTGTACTCTGAATGTCTGCCCCTCCCTCCCCCCACCCCTTTCAATTCGAACACGGTGAAACCGAATTGAACGAAATTTGGTACAGAGGTAGAACTAGCAAAGGCCACCTCAGTGTCATGTTTTATATCGCAGCCATCTTGACGGAAACGTAATGGTGGCCACCCAAATGTTCAAAGCTTAAATCAAATTACGAATAACCTAATCCTCCGATCTCTACCACATTTTGCAACAACATATATTTATATGGCGAGCGTCTTTTGACTACACTACAAGGTAATCAGACCAATAGTTTGCAGATGGCGGCCATGTATGTGTGCAAATCGATTCCCCCTATCAATTCAAACACGGTGATACCGAATTGAACGATATTTGGTACTGAGGTAGCACTAGTAAAGGACACCTCAGTGTAATGTTTTATATTGCCGCCATCTTGACGAAAATGTAATGGCGGCCATCCTATTGTTAAGAGCTTGAATCAAATTACGACCAACCTAATAATCTGATCTCTACCAAATCTTGCAACAACATACCTTTATGTGGGAAGCATATTTTGACCAAACTACAAGATCATCAGCCCAACAGTTTGCTTATGGCGGCCAAGTATGTATGCAAATCGATTCCCCCTATCAATTCAAACACGGTAAACCGAATTGAACGAAATTTGGTACAGAGGTAGCACAAGCGCAGAACACCTCAGTGTCATGTTTTATATCGCCACCATCTTGACGGAAACGTAATGGTGGCCACCCAAATGTTCAAAGCTTAAATCCAATTACGACTAACGTAATCATACTATCTCTACCAAATTTTGCAACAACGTATACTTGTATGGCGAGCATCGTTTGACTGAACGACAAGGTCATCAGCCCATTAGTTTGAAGATGGCGGTCATGTATGTGTGCAAATTGATTCCCCCTATCAATTAAACACGGTGTAACCGAATTGAACGAAATTTGGTACAGAGGTAGCACTAGCAAAGGGCACTCCAGTGTCATGTTTTATATCGCCGCCATATTGACGAAAACGTAATGGCGGCCATCCTAATGTTAAGAGCTTGAATCAAATTATGACCAACCTAATAATCTGATCCCTACCAAATTTTGCAACGACATACCTTTATTTATAGAGAATCTGTTGACCACACTACAAGGTCATCAGATCAATAATGTGCAGATAGCGGCCATGTTTGTGTGCAAATCGATTCCCCCTATCAATTCAAACACGGTGAAACCGAATTGAATGATTTTTTTTACAGAGGTAGCACTAGCAAAGGGCACATCATATTCATGTATAATATCCGTAAAGCACGTTGTATTTCAAGGAGCCACTACAACCAACATTCAATTATACTCCTTGAAAAGGACAAAGGGTTATAACCATACCCATGTATTTAGGAGAAAGTAGGCTATACGTTCTTTACCGAACATCTTGTTTTGTTATTAAATTTTAACAAAAAGTCTTAGCATATCTTTAGGCCCGTATTACACGACACTCGCTGGCAAGGAAGCTGGAGTGATAGCTGGTACAAAATCCTGTATAATTCTGTTCTCTTCGTCAGTACACCTGCTTGTATGACCGAAGTGTATCACACGCTAGCATTTTGGACGCTAAGTTGTATGAAATAAAACCGAAGGGCTGTCGTTTGAGGGCATTAGTTGCTGTTCTTTCGCCTTATTAACGCAAAGCGGTCGCGAAAATTGCTTTAAGTAAATTAGAAAACCTGCCAGGTACTGAACGAATGCATTCCAATCAATATTTAAGATCTAACTGTAATAATTGAATATTTTACCATACGCGTTAATACGAAGCGCAAAAAAAAAAACCTCCAGTGTGTGTTGGAAATGTGTGGAAGTGTTATTGCGCCCGCTCGCTCTTTCGAAGATCCCCGGTTCAAGACCATCCAACGGCAGATTTTTTAAATTCTTTTAAACTATTTTATTATACCCTCCCTACCTCGTACAGCAATATTTCAACTTGGTTTTGTTCACATTATCTACGAAGACGATAGGGAAAGTTATTTTCTTGTCTCATTTAAATGGTTATTTTCCCTAAATACTGTTGTAAACCATGTCGCCTCCGTAGCGTAGCGGTCAGCATGGTTAGCTGCCGCCCCGGAGGTCCTGGGTTCGATTCCTGGCTCTGCCACGAAATTTGAAAAGTCGTATGAGGACTGGAACGGGGTCTACTCAGCCTCGGGTGGCCCAAATGAGTAGAGGGGGTTCGATTCCCACCTCAGCCATCCTCGAAGTGGTTTTCTGTGGTTTCCCTTTTCGTCTTCGGGCAATTGCCGGGATGGTACTGTCCCCGATCTCAGGATAGTAGGCTGTCAGATATCCGCTCCCTCAATCGGATTGCCAATAATCAAACGCACCGGCACAGCTACATCAATTAAAATGGCACTGACAGATACTATCGAGATTAGAGCTCAATAGTTAACAAGAAATTATTGTGGAACACACCAAAATATACGGGGGTTCATACTTACCTTTACTTACCTCTTAAATTTACCTCGGGGACTGGGTTGTCAACTGGATCACTTAAAGTATGCCCTCACAATAACCTCCACCATGATATTTAAAATGAACCAGAACGAAGACGAGAAACTTTAAACTGCACAATAATTTATTTCACATAAAGAATGATTTTAACAAAAATAAAACAACAAAATATACGTGGCAATCAGAAGCCATCGTCCATATAATCATGTCCTCCTGTAGGACTTGTATACTCTACATACAATGTTTCAGCTTTCTCAAGCTCATAGCAACGTAAAAATAATAATGCACTTGGAATGGAAACGGGATTTGGGACGAGACACATATATCAATTGTTTTGCGTGTTTATATACTTCACATTTTATTTATAGCCACAAGGCTATTATGGAAACGTCCTTGGCCTCTGTCATACAGTTGTCCGGGCCAGCTGCAATGCACCTGCATCGTCAAAGTGGACTCCCCGTTCGTTCAACCCTAGCATAAGCGTGTTACATCAGAGCTTGGCTCTCCTTTTCAAAACACGTAAATGTTCACATCTCAACTGAAATATTATCACGCAAATGTTTTAAATGCTCCATTCAAACACCAGTGGATTACTCCAACAATCCCAAATCATGTTTAATTGTTCAATCCACCTGCTTAATTAGCGTTGTTTAGAGTATAAAAACAAAACTCTTAATGTTAATAACAAAAGTTCATTAATTATTTATAACAATAATAAAATTGTTTATAACAATGTCAAATGACAATTGAAAATTTTATACACGCCTCTATTAATCACTATCATTTCAAATTATTATCAAAGATATTTACAAAATTATTTTACAATATTTATATTGTTTATATTATTTATACAAGAAATACATTAAACCACACGTTTATCCGGTTGATAATTACTTAAATCATGGTGATATAATCGACCAATGAGGGTTAGTTATATTTACCTGTCAAATTCAGGTTTAATAAGGTTTAATAATTATTATTAATATTTGTGAAGGTAACCTCCATTCAAAATCTTTATCTCAAATTATTTAACACTCTTGTTAATTTTAACAGTATCTTCACATGAATAATCTTTCAAAGAACCAGAACAATACATTCAGCGGCAAAATACTTCGCTCAAAACGCACAAAATTGCACAACAATTGGCCCAAAATTCATCATATATCTTCATATATATGGCATAAAAATCTTCCAAACTACATACAAAAATCCTCCACTTATAAATTCATCAACTTCATTAATTACTGTGGGAACCTCCTTCATTATTCAAGGGCATTATTCATCAGCGACTTTTACATGTCCACTGAACTAACGATTATACATCCATTGTTCCTCTTTAAAAATTCTTATATTCATCAATTGTATTAATGACTGTTATTATTTAACCTTCGTGGGTTTCATTCATGAATCGATATGAAGTAAAAATTTGCCAATCACAAATAAATTTAATAGCAAATACGATTAGACACTCCTCCCTGGTCTATCAAAATTGAGATTAATATCTTCAAAGTAACGCAGTATAAAAATACTATCTTCAATCAAAGTTCATCTAAACTGCATGAATAGTCGAATAGAATACAATTAGACTGTGGAATGCAAACATTCTTGTACCAATCTATAATTGAGAAAAACTCCTATCAAATGTTCATTACTATAGTGTATTCAATAAATCGTAATCAAAGTTCATATTTCATAAAATTGTCTATAATGCAATGAGAAATATCTATGTTGCAATCATGTTCATAAGACGACCAGTATTTCAAAGATCGTCGATATCGTATTAGATTTTAACGCTCTAAAATCATTTAATCATTCTTCTTTCTTGAGGATGACAGAAAATTGGTCAAAGTAATTAACTGAATAGAATTACTTTAATAAAATGACACGCTGTCTGAATTCAACTCTGCCATAGCAAATCGTTAACTTTACCGTCAAATCGTGACTACAAAAATATGCAAATTACTGAAAGAATCTAAATCATCAGTCTCAACTGATCCAAAATTATTAAGTATGCCAATTACATAACAATGTCTCAATAAATCGAAGAAAAAGGCATAAATCATCGAAGAGTACTGAGTACAGAAATATCAATCAAGAAAATGGGGCAAAAGATAGGACAAAAAATATGGGAAAAACGGTTGCTCAGATATCGCTACAAGACTCAAATAATACAAGAAACGTTCACGACTACCTTATCTGTTGATTGAAGTTCTAGAGGAAAGTTTTCAAAGAAAACTGCTGTTGGTTCCAATTCACCAGCGTAAAGATGTGCTCCGACCTCGAACCTGGAATCAGCGTCCTCGGAGAATCGAACTGCTTCCTTCTCCGGAAATTGCACTGCTCCATGTATACGAAAAACATCCTTCTGGCAAAACTCTTCTTTGTGAGCCGGGTCCACCCTGGCCTCTCTTGAAAGTTCCCTGAAGTTCCGGTCGTAATTCTTCATGAAGTTTATTGTAGTTATTTCCGCAGAAATATTCATAGTTGTGGAGTATGAAAATATTTCCACTGTCATTTGGTATAATTCAGCGATGGATTCACGATGCATGAGTGTAGTTGGATGTTCACTACATGCTCGCTTTTGTAGAATGACGATTAACGAATTTCCATGCTGTTATTTCACTCAATCGATATATGTCCCAATTGCATTAAAGCCTTAGCCTTCCATCTCAACTTCTGTTATAATCATTGAAAGCACTGCAAGATTATAATGTTCCATAGTAGACTGTATCGTTGTATTACCAAACGTATTCTCCAATATCACTGTTGCACTCCACGTGTCAGCCGTAGTGTATGATGTGGAATTTTAAAAGTGTTTCTCATGTGGCGAGAAAATCACTTTTGTTGGCAGCCTTAAAGTGCCAATATCTTTCGAAGTATAACTGTGAAATTGTTCAAATCTTCTACGCACCTCAATGTTGTACTGCCCAATTGAATTATAATAAAGGCTGAAGTTAACTCTTGATATCTTATCTGGTGGAAACGTTAATGTGAGCGTTTCAACTTCACCTAGTTTCGAGCAGCGTAAAATGGAACTGCTCCGTGTTCGTTCGATGCGCCGGGCTTTAACCACACGCTAAAGACAACTTGCTTCACTTGTTCACTCGAAAATGACTATATGACATCTGAAATATATATGCGGTATCAGCGGTATGATCCGTATGAGTTCTGAGATTATGAGTTCTGAGAGCTCCTCTCTTCTGTGCACGACCTTTTATCAACTTCTTAAGGGGCGTATCCATCCCTTCCATAGCCTGTTGCTCCGTCATTGCTAGAAGTTTTAACTTTGGCTATACTTGACGGATTTTCAAATTTCAAAAACTTAAAATTAATTTCTTCAAAATTCCAAATCAATGCCATAACTGAAAATAGTTTTCCACAATTCTGCATGCCAAAAGTAATTAAATATCGTAGTTTCAGCAATCTCCGTCTTCCTTCCAAACTATCGTTCATTGGTTCGAGTCTCTCCTCCAATAGCGTAACTTCTTCCTTAGCAAAATACTGCGTCGTAAATCTCCGATCTTTCTCGAACAAAATCATGACGTCATCAAGAATCTCAGCTCCACCAGCCTACTTGCATGAATTCTTCGTCATCCGTGCCTACGTCATGAATATACACGTCACAACTATGACATCCGTAACTTTACTCATATTTGCCAATACAGCCATCGTGGTCTCAATATAATTCAATTTACGGGGACAGTACCTACTGTAAGGCCACGGCCACCTCCTTCCCTCTTCCTAGCCTATCCATCCCAATCTTCCATCCCTTCCCATCCCTCATGGGGCCCCTGTTCGCTTTACAGGTGAGGCCGCCTGGGCGAAGTGCTGATCAGACCTCCCTAGTTGTATCCCTCCCGACCAGATGTTCCAAGCTCCAGGACACTGCCCATCGAGGCGGTAGTGGTGAGTTCCCTCGCTGAGTCCGTGGGAACCACCAACCTAGAGGGTAAATTGACTAAATAAAATTTTAAAAAATACTGTTCTAAACCATTGATGGATACTATTCGTTATAATTAATATTTTTTTAGTCGATTTTACCCTCCAGGTTAGG
Organism: Meconema thalassinum; assembly: GCA_946902985.2. Lineage (NCBI taxonomy): Eukaryota > Metazoa > Arthropoda > Insecta > Orthoptera > Tettigoniidae > Meconema > Meconema thalassinum. The sequence continues at coordinate 128,599,284 of OX336391.1, read as the reverse complement.
TTTTCCCACGGACTCAGCGAGGGATCCCATCATTACCGCCTCTACGGGCAGTGACCTGGAACTTGAAACATCTCGTCTGGGGATACAACTGGGGAGGTGGGATCAGCACCTCGCCCAGGTGGCCTCACCTGCAAAGCGAACAGGGACATCTTGAGGGATGGGAAAGGTGGGGAGGATAGGGAGGGATAGGCAAGGAAGAGGTAATGAGGCGGCCGTGGCCGTACGGTAGGTAACATCCCGGCATTTGCCTGAAGGCGAAGTGGGAAACCACGGAAAACCACTTTGAGGATGGCTGAGGTGGGAATCGAACCCCCTCTATTTATTTGGACCACCCGAGACTGAGTAGACCCCGTCCCAGTCCTCATACCACTTTTCAAATTTCATGGCAAAGCTGGGAATCGAACCCAGGACGTCCGGGGTGGCAGCTAATCACGCTGACTACTACGCAACGGAGGCGACTCTATTCGTGATAATTAGAATTTTAATAGTTCAATATTTATGGTAATATGACACGTTCTGTAATTACTGGCTTGCTGCGAGGCTCAGCGGTAACGTTCTCGCTTGCTGTTCCTAAGGTTGCAGGTTCGTATCCTGGCGCAGTCAGCTGGCATTTGAGGGTGCGCAAATGCGAGGGAGCCATGTCAGTAGATTTACTGGCACGTTGAAGATCCCCTTCCGAGCAAAATTCCAGCACCACGGCGTATCTAAAAGCCAGAGCATTTAAAAGGGACGTAAAACCAATAATGTCATAATTATCTGTATTTACTGTAGGTTTGGGGCAGATGACCTCCTAGTTCCGCCCCTTAAAACCTCACTAACTAACTAACTATTACTGTAAGTGTATAGCAAGCGCTTTTCGCACAGACGCCGTTGAAAGAAATTATAGTTTCGGTCTGATGTATTTATTTATTTGTTATGTGGATCGTCTGAGTGAGTCGGAGTTTTCCTTTAAACAAAGGTGGTCAAAATTTCGAACACTTGCTACATTGAATATACAGGGTACCTTGCTTTCGTTCTACAGATCATTATGTCGTCGTCCAATCTGGCTGCGTACCATCGGATAAGTACGGTCCTTTTGAGGACCAAATAAAAAATCACTCGTTGGAACAGATAGATATGCGTCCATAATACATCCACATTAAACGACATTAAGCAAAAAAAAAGTACTAGTTCAAGATTCAAACCTACTACAATGCGACTTCGTTGAGGCTACTCTTGATTTAGCCACCATAGCTACCGAGAACCATGGCATATTGCTGGCACGCATTGAATCTATTCGTAGACACTTCCTGTCAAAACGTAAGCATGTGTTATTCGGAGCTCTAATCGTTTCAATCATGCATTATATTTGAGGTCATGGAAAGAAAACTGCCACTATTAATTTCTACTCTATTCGCGAGGATGTACTCAAAGGTAAAGTTGTACAATGGACGTAAAGGAACAGGTACTAATGTTTTTAGGATGACTGTGATATACGCGTTAGTTGGGTTGCCTTCCTCCAAAAAAAAATAAGGGGCTGGCGGACCACACTGTATATATATGTATATCAGTTTCTTGTGGACACGATAACTGCCGTAATTTTGCACCAATCTCTTTGAATATTTTACCGAATATGTATACCTATAAAATCTCGGTCGAGTTCGTTACTGGGCTAAATCGGTAGAAGGGGGTGAAAATGGGGGTCTTTTTTTCGAAAAAGTGAAATATTGCTATAACTCTCTTAATATGTATCTAATCCGTTCAACGTTCATACTATATGTCGGATAAAGCCCAAAAATTTATGTTTGAAGAGTTTTTTTTATAGCACAACCACTGACCAAAGGGGTGGGAAAAAGTGGGTTTTTCGGGAAACATTAATCATATCTCTCTTAATAGGCACAATATCAAAACCGTACAAAAGAGGCAATATTCCCCTAATAATTACCTAAAACTTTTGTCTGAAAGAATTTTTGATATGACCCACCATTACGCCAAGGGATGAGAAAAATGATTTCGGAAGTATAAGAAAATGCCAAGAGCTATCAGTGGTTGCCATGCCAACACTACTAAATTGATGAGAGATGGGCCATCAGACGTTGCCATGACAACGCACTTGCACGAGATCAGATTCAGTATTTCCATCTGACTAAGTGTGAAGCGGCTTCGGTGACATAACTGGTAGCATGCTGAACTTCTACGCCCAAGGTCGCGGGTTCAAAGCCGGCCAAAGTCATCGGATTTTCTAAGATCACTAAAAATCCCTCAGTATGCTTTCCTTTGGAGGGGAAGTTCCAACGTTCGTTGCGAGTTGCTGGTTGGGGTGGCATCTAGTAGCCAAGTTCACAGCTAGGTGTCGTTGACGGTAGCACCTGGTAGCAACATTAGGAACTACTGCTTGAAATTGACCGTCTGCAGTCGTTACCTGAATTAAGACAAATACAACCATTACAATTCACACCGTTTATCAGACAGATTCTACACTCACCCAAAGTACACGGGGTTAGATGACCGCGTTGTCGCAGCCCCTAAACTGAGGAACCAATCAGAGGTAGATTTCATTAGAAAGCTAACTATTGCAATGGGTACCATGTTTCGACTTCCGGAAAATTTCGACATATCTTGGCGTTTCAAATCCCCCAGACCCCAAAACCACCGTCAGTTCAAAAGTTTATATATAATTTATGTATGTATATGTATATATATGTATATATATATATATACATATATGTATATCAGTTTCTTGTGGACACGATAACTGCCGTAATTTTGCACCAATCACATTGAATTTTTTACCGAATATATATACCTATAAAATCTCGGTCGAGATCGTTACTGGGCTAAAGCGGTCGAAGGGGGTGAAAATGGAGGGCTTTTTTCGAAAAAGTGTAATATTGCTATAACTCTCTTAATATGTGAAATATCGAATCAGTTCAACGTTCATACTATGTGTCGGATAAAGCCCAAAAATTTATGTTTGAAGAGTTTTTTTATAGCACCAACCATTGACCAAAGGGGTGGGAAAAAGTGGGTTTTTCGGGAAACATTAATCATATCTCTCTTAATAGGCACAATATCAAAACCGTACAAAATGGACAATATTCCCCTAATAATTACCTAAAACTTTAGTCTGAAAGCATTTTTGATATGACCCACCATTATGCCAAGGGAGGAGAAAAATGATTTCGGAATTATAAGAAAATGCCAAGAGCTATCAGTGGTTGCCATGGCAACACTACTAAATTGATGAGGGATGAGCCATCAGACGTTGCCAAGATAACGCACTTGCACGAGATCAGATTCAGATTTCCATCTGACTAAGTGTGAAGCGGCTTCGGTGATGTAACTGGTACCATGCTGAATGTCTATGCCCAAGGTCGCGAGTTCAAAGTCGGCCGAAGTCGTCGGATTTTCTAAGAGCGCTAAAAATCCCTCAGTATGCTTTCCTTTGGAGGGGAATTTCCAACGTTCGTTGCGAGTTGCTGGCTGCGGTGGCATCTAGTAGCCAAGTTCACATCTAGGTGTCGTTGACGGTAGTACCTGGTAGCAACATTAGGAACTACTGCTTGAAATTGACCGTCTGCAGTCCTTACCTTAATTACAGACTAATACAGCCATCCCTAAGTACACGGGGTTACATGACCGAGTTGTCGCAGCCCCTAAACTGAGCAACCAACCAACATCTCTGCGGGAGATATAATTTTGCGTGAAGAAGTAACAGACCGTTACATAGTTACACATCAGTGTCGAAACCTTGCATAAGGACAGTGTGACCACAAGTATAAAAATGGACCCCAAATGACAAGAAGGTTACCGTTCCCATAAGACAATAAAATGTTTTAAATAAGCATAAAATGACGAAAAACAATGTTAATTAAGCTCCAATTATAAAATACCTTCTCGCAATAAATGAGGTCTGATCCTTTTACGAAAACCTGCATATTCTGCCTATTTTCGCCTATCCCCAAGTTTGTCCGGTGAAATCTACCTCCACCTTCCGGCGTGCCGAGAGGACTTTTATTAAAATTCAATTAAGGACTGTAGACTTTTGAATTTTTCAAATTGATCCTACTTTTGCCGCCAAACGCCACCGTCAACGTCTACTAGTTCAGAACTTAGCTACCAGACGCCACCGCAGTCAGTTCTTGGCAACGAACGTAGGAACCTAAGAGCGATGTTTACATTCTTAACCTATACAATTTAGCTTCACACGGGTGTAATTAGTGGAAGTTTCTTTAACATGCCATAAATGTATAACATGGGACCGCCGGCTTTACTTCCCCTCCGAAGGAAGGCATACTGAGGGATTTTTAAAGCTCTTAAAAAATCCGACGACTCCGGCCGGATTTGAACCCGCGATCTTGGGCATAGAAGCTCAGCATGCTACCGACTACGCCACTGAAGCCGCCTTTGCACAGATTCTAGGACACATTAAAACCAAGGAGTTCTTTTACAAACACCCTGTATGATGGCCGCTGCTAGTTTGTTTCTTGAGCTCAGCAATTTTTCTTGGTGTTTTGTGTGGGGTTTCGCCTAGGAACACCAAGCGGGCTCTTCAGCGGGCTCTTGGTGTCCGTGACTGGACCCCCACTGCGGTAGCAAACTGCGCGCTACCTCCCTTTTAATAAAGCGCTCCTGCGCCTCTTAAATGAAGTGACAGTTTAATCCAACAAACCACCGTAAAAGTGGAAGAACTTGGCTTATCTACCAGGCCGGTTGCAATTCATATGGCTACCAGCAGAACTGCAGTCTTCGCAGCGCAGTAAATCGATAGTGTATTGTTTTATTGTAGTGCACCTGAGAAGTTTATGCTGAATATTCAAAGGCATTTTCCAACAAAAATAGTCTGTATAAATAATACATGCTGATGAAAATTAAAACGTTAAGGAACCATGCAAAAAATAAATGTCAATTGTTAAAATAACAGCTATAGCCTAATGTAGGCACCGTGGTGTTAGGGTAACGCGCCTGCCTCTCACCCGGAGGCCCCGGATTCGATTCCCGGCTCCGTCAGGGATTTTAAAAACTGACGTGAGGGCTGGAACGGGGTGCACTCAGTCTCGTGAGGACAATTGAGTAGCTGTTCAACAGTCAGGCAGCGCCCCGATCACGAAAACCAAGATTAACGGCCGATCGGACCAGATGCGCTGACTACACATCACCCCAATATCTGCACGCCAAACGGTCGAATGTTAGGCCTAGGCCCTTCGTGGGATATTAATACATTTTATTTTGCATATAGCTTTTGGTGCCGTGAGTGTCCAAGGACATATTCGGATCGCCAGAGTTTTTAGCTGCTTCAATGCGGACACCCATGGGGTGAGCTACAAGTACCGTCACATGTGGAAGAGATGAAATGAATGAAGATGAATGAAACTGGGCAGTTAAATCTCATGTAGCTCCAACTTTGGCTACCAGACGTCACTGACACCCAGCAGCGAGCGTTGGTACTTGATAGAGTGTTTCTAGCCACATAATTTATAAATTTAACTACACACTACCAATTGTAGTGGTAGGTTCTTTTTCATGCCATAAATCTATGACATGGGCCCGCCGGCTTTACTTACCCTCTGAGGGAAGGCATAATGAAGGATTTTGACGCTCTTAAGACTCCGACGACATCGGCCGGGTTTGAACCCACGATCTTGACCATAGCAGTTCAGCATGCTACCGACTACGCCACCGAGACCGCTAATGTAATACAAAACAGTTAGAAAGGGTTGTATTTGATTTATTCCGCACCTTTACGACATATTGATCATTTAGCCCCGTGCACTTGTCTGTGAGTGGAATCAGTGTGATGATAATAATAATAATAATAATAATATCGTATTGCCTCGGGTGCCGGGTGCAAGCTTTGTTATTTGACACCCAAAGGGCAGCTTGCATGTCGAATTTCGTTGTTCCTTGAAGCACTATGAAAGTCAAGGAGGTTAGATATCTAAGTTCCTTGAACAGTATAGAGCTTTCTAGTAGAGAAATGAGGAACTTTGTGATGGTGGAAACTCCCGAGATTAATTTTGCCATTATGAACACGGCCTACTGAATTCAAATGGGTTCTTTGACATGCCAACATCGTATGACATGGTGTTGTAATTTTTGCCGCCTTTAAAAAATCACTTACCACGGCCAGGAGCTAACCTGCAAGCTTGGGGTTAGTAGACCGACACGTTGACCACTCACCCACCCTGGCAAGCATAGTGATAACCTATGTCATTATGATAGCTGAACTACAGTAGTGTGCGTTTGGTTGTAGTTGGGGTAGAATTTAGGTAAGAGGTGGACGCGGCCTTAATTTATGTGCCTCTCGAGAATTTGCCTGGGGTAGAATTGGGAAACCACGGAAAGCCACTTCCAAGCTGGCTGAGGTGGGAATCGAACCCACCTAAATAATAGAATAGATAAGCAATGAACTGTAAGCATGTTTTATTTAGCATAGCACGTATCTTGATTGTTATATCGGTTGTCCCAGATACAACCAAAACAATCTAAACTATACATAGGGCCTAAGACCCAAAATACCAGTAAAACATTAGTACAATAGTTGCCCAACATACCGCCCGCCTGTAAAAGAAAAGAAGTTAGTTATAGTTATTGTTGTTTTAAGGGGCGGAACTGCGAGGTCATCTTCCCCTCTTAACACAGATTAAAGAATACAAATTTTGAATTGAATTTAAAATTTTGAGGTGGTGGACATCTAAATTTAAAAAGACCAAAAATTAATAAAACAAAAACAAACAATTAAATAAACAAAAATTACGGAAAAACAAAACATTATCATTCAAAAACGAACAAGTCGTTGAGTCAATGTTCACTGGAGAATTTAGATTGCTGGCCCTAACCCACTTTCACTTATAAAGCGGATAACGCGATCAGCAGCCACCGCGTCATCGGCTAATATAAGTTTGAGTGTCATCTGCAAACCAAGGTTTCTTCGTAAGTCAGCAAGATCCACACACTCGGTGAAAATGTGGGCCACGGTGAAAACGGCTCCACAGGTACAAAGTGGGGGGGGGGGTCTTCCCTTCTCATTAGGTACGAGTGGGTGGATCTTGTATGACCTATCCTCAGCCTACACAATATGACGGACTCTCTCCGGGCCCGGAAGGAGCTCCGCCACACGCGAGTAGTTCCCTTGATCGCTCTCAGTTTACTGGGCAGTGGGTCAGCTAACCACTGACTCTCCCAAAAAGCCAGAACTTGTAGGTGTAACTGAGAGCGAATATCTCTAGCGGGTACCTCCATTGGTCGAGGTGGTAGTGATACCACCTCTTTTGAAGCTTGATCAGCTAACTCATTTCCCGCAATTCCCATGTGGCTTGGAAGCCACAGAAAGGTGATTCGAGTGTCAGCGTGGCATAGCCCGGCTAGTAGGTCGTGGGTTCGCTGCACTAGGGGGTGTTGCGGGAAACATGTAGCAATTGACTGCAATGAACTCAATGAGTCGGTACACACGAGAAAGCGGATTCGAGCATCCTGTAGTGCAATCTGCAGAGCTTCATAGATGGCAACGGGCTCCGCTGTAAACACGCTACAGGCCTCAGGCAAAGAGATCTTGGTATTTGCACCATCAATAACATAAGCACAACCCACCTTCTCGTCCACCTTCGAACCATCCGTGTAGAGAATGCCAGCGTCCGGAAATTGGTGAACTATGCTGTGGAACTGCCTCCGGTAAACGGAGCCATCCGTGTCACCTTAGGACCTCGGTGCAGATCTAACCGAATTTCCGGACGCGGGACTTGCCACGAAGGCACCTCGCTAGGTGTCCGGATCATACAGGGACCTACAGCCACTCCTATTTCAGTACACGAGCTAACAAGTCTAATACTAACCGGCCGAGTGGCACGAGGCCGGTTGGCGTGCCCCTGGTGGTTTTGGGTACCGAAGAGAGCTTGATATGTCGGGTGTTGCGGCATTTGACGCACATTGGCAGCATACGTTAAAAGCATATGTTGGCGTCAATAATTTAAAGGTGGAACACCCGATTCGGCGAGTAGATTTATTTGCATTAAGTGGGAAGAGTCAAGGAAGACAGGATCTTGCCTAACCGTTATGTTTGAGAAATGATAAATCAAAAGAACAAATATTAATTTATTTAACAATGTTGGGGAGTAGTTTGGTAACAAATATATAATTTCGATTTTGTATAAATAATTGGGGTCGCAGACCTCCGAAAACATTTAAAGCTTGTGCCAGGCAATTAACAATTCTTTTGGTTTCAACCCTTTTATATATTTAAAAATCTTCGCAAGATTTTGAAATGGCGAAGATAAAATGAAAAATTTAAAGATAATTGAAGTGATTAAGGTTAGACTATAAATCAAGTACAAGGTGTGTACTTTGCGGAATTTCTAAGTAAATATCCTATAAAGAGTAACAACTTCGGAAGTAACAACAACAAAAAGCAGGAAGAATAAAAGAGAAGTTTCTATAACTTCTTATATTAAAGCTGAATTACTTTTTAGTGATTATACAAATAGGGCAGGTCACTTATTGTGAAACCTGAAGAGAAAAGTCGAAAGGAAGTTTCTAGAACTCCTATGTTTAAGTAAGGATCACGAGACAAATGGGGCAAGTTTCCCTGTCCTCAAACCTAGAATTAACTCACTTATGAGCTGAAAGAATTGTATTCCCTGATTAGAAGGGAGAAACAATATAAGTCAAGGCATGTACTAGACACGAAGTTTTACAGACATTAATTTGTGATACATAAGCAAAGGAGGGAGGGCACAAATTGAGAGTGACACCTCATTGAAAAAAGACATAAAGCAAAAACTTTTATTATTTTGGTTTGTTAGTAAAGGGTTTGGAAAAGATCAAATGGGATTGATCATGGCCGTATTTATAGTATTCGGACGAACGCGACGCGGATGAAATGTTGAACAAACACTGTTTTTCACTATAGTCTGTTGAAATAGATGAAAAGTTCACTGTAGTAGCACAAAAAGTTTATGGCAAAGAAAGTTATAGCAATGATGGAAAATAGCTAGTTACATATGCGAGAGTCTATTGCTTGAGAAAGTTGTAGATTGTAGTTGAATGCGCCAGAGAAAATCCCAACGGAGGAAGAAAAATTAGCAATTAATTAGTAGTTCATAAGGAAGGTTCTTTAGTTTGAAAAAGTATTCCCACATGTGAGTGGAAAATACATGACAGTATAACTGGTAAATTGAGTGCAAGTTCTGGAAGGTTCCAGAGCAATGATGACTTGGTTAAATTGGGTAGAGAATCCCTCGGCGGAAAGCTAGATTCTATAGACAGTGGGTATTTTGGAAATATCCCTCAATGTGAGATAGCATCTCAGAAAATTTTTCATGTTGAAAGTTAAACCTGATAGTTTAAGTAAGATCAAGAAGATCTCTTGAAAGCAGTTATTTTCACATAGCAACGTTCACTGTCTATAAAATCCAAATAAAACCATTGAGCTATTAAAAGACGATGAGAATGAGGTTAAAACCTGAAGTTGGTACTTATCTTTGCTTCATGTAGAAGGCGATGATCCTTTTGACGGTTGATATTAAAATTCTAGCATGTCGTAGAATTTGAAAGTTTGCCTCTCAAGTTGAGGAGGCGAGATCTAGTTGAGCTCTAACTGACTGAGTCAACTTCCGACGTACAAGCGAGGGCTGCTAGAAGCAGCGAAAGCACTAGCCTAGACGGCATGACCAACAAGAAGTTGAGTGCACTTAAGAGAGTGAGTGAGCGGTTGCTCACGACGCGGAGAAGTGTAGAACTGAAGTGACCGAGCGTGAAGTGTAGAACGTGAAGTGACCGAGCGGGCTGGCTGCGCGCGCGATGGAGAGCGCAGTAGGAGGAGGGGAGAAGAGGGGGAAGTGGGCGAGTGAGGGGAGGAACAAAGAGGTTGCACATAAACATGAAAAATCTTGACAAAAATAAAATTCTTCTTGGAGCGGTGTCTTCACGGAGTAGTAGATTGGTGAAGAACACGACGCCCAGCGGATTAATATGGAAGTCTTCATGTCTTGAAGCAATGGAAGTTCAGAAGGCAGCGATGGGACGCTGTCAGGCTGGTTCAGCGGAATATGAGTTTCGGTAAAAAACTGACAGAAAAAATGAACAAATGCACGGGGCAAACGGGAGGTAACAGTTCGATGTTGGTGTGTGCGGGAAAGAAATTTAAATGAATGGACTGATATAAAGTAATGAACAGCAAAAGCTAATTCTTTCTTTCCGTGTATTTGCAAAAATAAACCACCGGGACAGGACGAGGGCTTGGTAGAACCGTAGCAGCACCGCACGGTCGGCCCCCCCACGTAGTGCCACTAAGAAACTTGAGCATGTTCAGTTTCCTGAGACACGTCATTTTCAATTGCCGTATATGGTGCTGCCACGTTAATTTGCTATCAAAATGGAGCCCCAGGAAGCGGTAAGTGTCAACCAACGGCAACGCAGCATCCCTGAGATGTAGTTCAGGGTGTAAATGTAGCCTCCGGGGCCGACAAAAATGGACGACGGAGGTTTTCGCTGCTGAAAAACGAAAACCCCGGTCGTGAGCCCACTTGTCGACCCGGTTGATAGCTAGCTGCAATTGCCGTTCCACGACTGACATACTTCCAGAGCTGTAATGCAGAGCTAAATCGTCTACATACAGCGGTGGAACTACCGCGGACCCGGCGGCGGCAACAATGCCATTTATGGCAATCGCGAACAAGGTGACACTCAGCACTGAAACCTGAGGAACTCTATTTTCTTGAATATAGTATTGCGATATTGTCCTACCGACCCTTACACGGAAGAGTCGGACGGACATGAAATTCGCAATGAAAGTCTATAGATTACCACGGAGTCCCCACTTGTGAAGGGTGGAAAGGATCCCGTAGCGCCATGTGGTGTCGTAGGCTTTCTCGAGGTCAAAGAAAACCGTGACTAGGAGCTGCTTTCGGAAAAAATGCCCCCTGTATGGCGCTCTCAAGTCGCACCAGATGGTCAGTGGTGGACCTATGAGAGTGAAATCCACACTGGTACTCAGACAGAAGACCTTTCTCCTCCAAAAACCACACCAGTCGACGGTTCACCATCTTTTCGAGCAGCTTACATAGGCCATTTGTCAGACAAATGGGCCTATAGCTGCTTACAAACTTGGGATCCTTTCCAGCATTGGGAATCGGTATCACGATCCCCTCTCGCCATTGAGATGGAAACTCCCCTTCAATCCATATACGATTGAAGAGGATCAACAGTTGTTTTATACTGGCTTCGCACAGATGTTTTAACATTTGATTATGTCTGTTATCCTGTCCAGGAGCCGTATCCCTGCAAAGTAGAAGCGCACTGCGCAGTTCCCATTCAGAGAATGGTACATTATAGGACTCCGAAGCAGCAGTGGCAAAGGACAAGGGGTGAGTCTCTGCCTCCCGCTTCAGAGTCAGAAATGTAGGATCGTAACTCCCGGAGCAGGGTACATCGGAGGAGTGCGAGCCAATACTGTTGGCAATGGCGAGATGGTCCGTGATGATGTCTCCATTGATGGACACTCTGGGTATCGACAGTGATGTTGGGAGTCCGGAGATCCGACGAAGCTTAGTCCACACTTGAGATGAAGGAGTATGTGCCGTCATAGACGACACTTACTTTTCCCACGTCGTTTTCTTACTCTCCTGAATCAGATATCGGGCTCTAGCACGCATCCTTCTGAAGGTGATAAGGTTGGCCATAGTGTTTTACCTCCGATAGCATTTGAAAGCACGTCGACGATCTTTAATGGCTGCTGCAATCTCGGCTGTCCACTAAGGGACAAGCTTCCGACGTGAGTTGCCGGATGAGGAAGGTATTGTTTCCTCAGCAGCAGCCAAAATACCATTCGTTGTATGAATAGTATGATCGTCGACACTCCCAAAGGTATCTTCGACAAACACCGCACGTGCCGTGAAAGTTGGCCAATCAGCCCGACGGAGAAGCCTTCGACTTGGTAACTCGATGGCTCTCTGGTTCGGAGGAGTAACGATAATTGGAAAATGGTCACTATTACAAAGGTCATCGTGTACACCCCACTGTAGCAGGGGAACCAGCGCACGACTGCACAAGGTAATATCGATACTTGAATAAGTACCGTGTGCAATAGAGAAGTGCGTAGGTTCCCCTGTGTTCAACAAACACAGGTCCAGCCGCCTGATCAGCCTCTCAAAATCTCTCCCTTTACCGCTAGTGGTAGCGGAGCCCCAGATGGTGTTGTGGGTATTAACATCTCCTAGAAGGAGAAAAGGAGGGGGGAGCTGAGAGACTAGATCCACCAGCTGGTTGTAATCCGGTTGAGAATCAGGCGGGATGTACATGTTACATACTGTCGCCATTACTGTCAACGAAGTACGAACTGCAACTGCCTCTAGCTGAGAACGCAACGGCACCTCTTCACTAAAGAGGCTAGAGTGGACGAGAGTGCAGACGCCACCAGCGGCCACAGCTCCGTCCACCCGGTCTTTAGAGAAGAGTTGGTAGAGACGCATTGTTGTCTGATGTCCAGGACGAAGCCTGGATTCCTGAAGACAGACAATGTTTGCCGAAAACGAATATATTAATTGACGTAACTCAGCGAGATGAACAGAATAGCTATCACAGTTCCATTGTAATAGTGCCATGCTGTGGACTTAAGTAGAAGTGGGTCGTCTACTTATGCTTGACCGCTTGCCACCCTTCCCCATCTCTAGTTGGAGATGATGGGGCAGGAGAGCACACCTCAATCTTCGCATCTCCGTCCGAAGACCAAGAAAATGGAGCGGGCGCTCTCTTGGGTTGCGCGCGGTCGTCGTTGGACCTCACGAGTCTCGCTCTTGGGGAAGAGCGAGAACGGTGTCGAGGGACTTTCTCCCGGACCGAAGACCGGGTGTCTGTCCCCGACACGTTCCGAAGAGATTTCTTCTTGCATCGGCGCCGACGTGTGTTTGGGGAAGTAGATGGTCCCTCCCCACAGACGCCGGGTCCTTATAAAACAAGGTCGCTCCTGATGGCACCGCTCCACTGGTAGTGGTGGGAGCGGAATGGCCAGCAGATACATGAGCAGCCCTGCCTTTAGGAGAGGAAGAGAAACGGCGCAGAACCGTTCCCCTCTCCTCCGCCGATCTATTTTCTTTTTTATAGGGGAGTTCCTCAATACGGACGGGCTTGGCTTCAGCAGGCTTCGCTCCCTTGGTGGTCGTGGGAGCGGAAAGGCCAGCAGAGACAGTAGCCACCCCGTCAGCAGGAGGGCGAGAGAGACGGCGACGAACCGTCTCCCTCTTCTCCACTATCATCGTCTTATCAGGTGGGCTGGATGACGATCCAGCCCCGGTCGCAGAAGTCTTCATTGCCTTGTTGGCAGGGGAAGACTTCTTCTCCGACCGTTTCGGAGAGGAAGATGACTTCTTCTCCGATTGCGCCGGTTTAGATGGTATAACCGGCGCCTTTTTTACAATGGCCGAAGAAGGTTTTTTGACTTTCTTCGGGCTGACAGGTCTCGCTTGGACAACGAGGGGAGACTTCACGATCTCAGAGTAGTTCGTCGTCGAGGGTACAGCACGGGGAACGAAAGTGGCAGGGGTGATAGGTGGCGTCACCTTAGCCGCGAAAGATACCGGAAATTCGGGTGCAGTCATATCATGGTATCTCTTTCGAGCGTCGAGATATGAAAGGCGATCCAATGTTCTGATTTCTTGGATCTTTGCTTCCTTGCAGAACTCAGGGCACTGCTTCGACCGCGGAGAGTGACTTCCTTGGCAGTTAGGACTCGTCGGGGGAGGCGTACACCCCACACTGTCATGTGTCCCCTTGCCACAATCTCTACACACCGCCTTGGCAGTGCACCTGGCAGAAACATGACCGAATTTCTGGCAATTGTAGCAGCGCATAGGTGGAGGGATGTACGGTCTAACATCGCAATGGTACGACGTGACCTTCACCTGCCTAGGCACTACATCACCCTCAAATGGAGAACGAAAGTGCCAGTATCGACGCTATCATTTCCAATTTTCCGGGTGATGCGCCTAATCCTGGTGACGCCTCGCTTCCCCAGATCCCGCATCAATTCCGCGTCGCTGTTTAAAATGAGGTCGCGATGGAATATAACTCCACGGACCTCATTCAGCGTATCGTGCTTCTCAACCTTAACGGGAATTTCGCCGAAATGCGTGCATTCGAACAACGTTTCGGTTTGCTGCCGGTCAACGGTATGCAGCAGGAGCTGCCCGTTCCGGAGCTTGGAAATCCCGTTAAGGTCGCGATATTTCCCCTCGATTTCCTCTGAAAATAGGATCGATTTTACCTGTTGAAAATCTCCCCCATCTGTCCTGGTAGCTACCAGGTAGCGAGGAGACCTGTCAACAGGGAATTTCTTATTAAATGCCTCATCCCAAGGCGTATACACCTTGGGATTCGGTCTACACTCCAGAGACGGCTTATTGAGGGTGCCACCCTGTACAGGTGTCCGTGATCGCTTACTTGGCATCCCGGAAGAAATCCTCCCCAAATACTGCCCAATCCGAACAGGGGCCATCACTGTGGGCGACACCCAGCCAAGGCAATACCTACCTGGCATAGCAGGTATTACCCGGGGTCCCAGTGCCTCGAACTGGCACTTCCCCCTCGGCAGCACAGGATTTATGCAGCTCCAGTATTCAGCCATGCAGGGACCTTCGTTGTAAGGCGGATACTACTGTAGGGTACATGGCGCACCCACCTGACGGGGTGGGGCATACCGTCTAGGCTTTCTGGCCAGATGGCCAAGCTGGTGGCCCTTCCCCTAACAGCATGCATGCTTATTTCTATTGGTCCAACCAGAGCTGGGACCAGAAAACCTAAGTCGACCTTTATAAGGCCCCCTCTAAGTCGCCTTTTACGACAGGCAGGGGATACTGCGGATGAATTCTGCCCTCCCCATCCACAGGGGGTCTGAGCAAATCAAAAACTGGCAAGTTATTCGGCCCTGTCGGCCCTATTAGTCGCCTCCTACGACAGGCAGGGCATACCGTGGGTGTATTCTATCCCGCACTAAAAGAAAAGAAACAAGATAATTATGTTCATCATTAAATTGCATTAGCCTCCGTGGCTTAGGCGGCAGCACGCCGGCCTCTCACCGCTGGGTCCGTGGTTCAAATCCCGGTCACTCCATGTGAGATCTGTGCTGGACAAAACGGAGGCAGACAGGTTTTTCTCCGGGTACTCCGGTTTTCCCTATCAAAATTTCATTCCAGCAACACTCTCCACTATCATTTCATTTCATCTGTCATTCATTTAATCATTGCCCCAGAGGAGTGCGTCAGGCCTCGGCAGCCGGCACAGTTCATATCCTCGCCGCTAGATGGGGGCTTCATTCATTCCATTCCTGACCCGGTCGGAGACTGGAAGCAGGCTGTGGATTTTCATTTCATTAAATTGCATTAGTGGAAATTCATAGATGCCACTTCTCGATTGGAAGGACACACAGTTTGAGGATAGCTCTCGTTAGTACACCAGACTTACATCGTACCGAAGCTACGCGCACAAAGCCATCGACGCCAAGATGAACTGCTTCAATTACTCTATATCTCCAACAGAGTGGTGGTAAATTGTCCTCCTTGATGAGAACAATATCACCTGGGCAGAGATTGGGATGTTCTTTAGTCCATTTATGGCGTTGCTGGAGTGTATTCAGATACTCCTTTGACCATCGTTCCCAAAGGTGAAAGCGTTGAGTAGCCATTTCCTTCGATTTCCCAAGTAGCTGGTGATCCTTTTTCCTTTTGATATGTTCCTGG
Source organism: Meconema thalassinum (assembly GCA_946902985.2). NCBI lineage: Eukaryota > Metazoa > Arthropoda > Insecta > Orthoptera > Tettigoniidae > Meconema > Meconema thalassinum. The sequence continues at coordinate 128,583,580 of OX336391.1, read as the reverse complement.
AAATTATGTTCGCACTCTTTTTCTTGAGAAGAGTAAACAATTTGGTTTATTTCCTCGAGTTGCCAGAACTTCTGAATTTGACCTTCCAAGGTGAGGTCATTGCGATGAAGAAACGTTTGATTTTGCCACAATTCCCCTTGGGGCGTTGGTTGAATGTAACTGCCTCTGAGAATCCAGCCGAGTAGTGTGTTTTGCAACACTGGATAACCACCTGAACGATTCTTCTGTTCCATCTTTAGAAGCTGCATAAAAACAGATGCTCCAATAAGCAGATCTGTTCTTTGCGGTATGTAAAAGCTTGGATGTGCTAAGGAGATGTCTTTAGGTAAGATCCAACCTTCATGAGGAATGTATGAGGCCGGTATGTTTCCTGTTATTTTCAGGAGTACAATACAGTCAATGCTGAATCTGTAGGCATTTACTGTAGAATAGACTGCTAGGCTCACTGTAGAATCAGAATCTGAAGAAAGATCTCCAATGGACAGTAGTATTGTGTGGTGTTTCTGCCCTTTCAAGTGAAGTTGCTGAACAATCTTTTCCGGGACGAAGTAGCTCTGAGAACCATTATCGAGGATAGCTCTAACTGTATGGAATCTTCCTTTAGAGTCTTTGACCTTGACAAGGGCCGTACTTAATAACACTTGAGTTTTGGGTTGAAGTTTCATCGAATGGTAACTAGATTGTGGATGGATTGTTTCTTGTGCTTGGGCTGTTGATAACATATTAGCTTGTGGTTTAGGGAAACTTCTCGTATCATCATGCAACAAGGTATGATGTCGCCTACTGTATTGTTTGCACGTTGTCTTGGATGGGCATGCGCTCCTTTGTGTGATAAACTAAGACAATTGCTACATATGTTATCTCTTGTAATTTTAAACCTGTCATGGATGCCTTTCCGTAGAAATTCCGGACAAGCATAGAGTTTATGTGCACCTCAACACATGAAACACTGACTACTGGTAGATACATACGATTGATGTTGTAGAGTTAATCGTGGATTTGGCCTGGGATAATTGCTAAGATTGGTACTAGGCGCTCCAGTAATGGTGCAAAGCTGCAATGTTTGACAACGCCTTTCTAAAAAGCTGATGAGTTCGTTGAAATCAACTGAATCTGAATGAGCCTGTTCCGTTTCAAATTCTAACCTTAGTTTTTTACCTCGTCCTGACAGCAGTAAATCGTTAAGCAGCAGATCTAAAATGCTTGGTTGAGGATTTTGGGCTTTGAGGGTGTTTACACTTCCTTGGAATGTGTTGATCAGCAGGCGTACTTCACTCACAGTCGAGCTTGGTTTGGTTGATGAGTCAATAATTTGCCTGATATGTTCAGCAGCAATTAACTTTGGTGAATGATAGCGATTGACTAGAATTTTGTAGGCTACTGGGAAATAGGCGTCCGAAATACTAATATTTTTGATGCAATCCTTTGCTTCGTCCTTCAAGGTAGAAAACAGGTAATGGTATTTGTAGCCTACTTTTCACATTTTGCAAAAATGAGGAAAAAGTTGGCTTATGAGATCGGGCAAATGTGTGTCTGTCTGTCTGTCTGTCAGTCTGTCCTTTTGTCTGTCTGTCTGGCTGGCTGTGTGTGTGTCCCCCCTATCAACTCCTAAACGCCTGCAGCAATCGTAAAAAAAATTGGTAGGAGTAAAGATCTATACCTGAATATCTCACGGCCATTTTTGAAAATGATGTCAGTGCTACCAACTGCTGAGAAAACGCAATTGAAATTTGAGCTCCATTTTGGATATCTTGGAAGGTATGAATAAGAGCTATTTCAAAATTGGCACACGTATAGATAATTATGTTGTAGTTTAATTTCCAGGAGGCCATACATCGCAGTGTTGCCAAAATGAATATAAGCCTGCTGATAGGTCCAAATTTTAAATGCATATAACTTCTATACTATCAATTGGATTTCAACCAAATTTCGTATGTGCTATGTGTATATAAACAGATATGACTGAACGTATTCTTAAGATCCACCAGGGCTGTCAACTGTTAATAAATGCTCTCAATTTATTTTATCCAAATACCAATATATCAGAAAGTATGCAAGCCGACAGCTTTAAACTATGCACACGTATAGTACCTGGCATTCTAGATTAATTTGGCGTAACTAATACACGTCAGTGCTGCCAACATGATTCTAAGCCTGCTGATGGGTCCAATTTTAAAATGCATGTAACTTCTATACTAACTAATGGATTTCATTCAAAATTGACACAACAATAGATCATACTGTATTATTTCAGATTATTTCTGACCAATACATGTATGTCATTGCTGCCAACATGATTTTACGCGCGCTGTTAGATCCAATGTTTAACTGCATGTAACGTCCATGCTATCCATTGGACTTAAACCTTAAGAGATGAAACTAAGAATATATTCAGTCACCAGGGCTGCCAACTGTAGTTCTCTATTAGGCTACATTATGCCAGGTATACAGTGTTTCGAACTTATTAGAAATTTCGATATTACCAACTTAATTTCGTCAATATTCTAGATAGATCCATATACAGCAGATTAATCATTGGCATGGATTTTAAATTTTAAGAAAAGTAGGCTCTTTAGTTCGTCACGGAACTTCTTGTTCTATGTTGGATTGGTCATTGTTATTGACTACTAAGACTTCGAATGTGTTTTTAAAATGTAACCAGTTGGTTGGGATTCCGCTAAAAGTAGGGAGATTGATTTTAGGGAGTTTTATATTAGTAGTGTGGTAGTGAGAGGGCTGCCTCACTTCTTTTTGAACCCTCCTCGTATCGGCCCCGAACCTGATATCTTGCTAACCAAACATGGGATTAGAACATACAGGGTGTCCTAACACTCGTAGTGACGCCCCCTACTTTCCTATAGCCTCTTTATTTAATTAAAAGACCAAAACTAAAAGGTCATTCGCGAGTAGTGGGGTAGTGTTGGTTTCCTCAAGTCGCGCTCCTGCTTGAATATGTATGCCTATGTTGGGAAAGGGTTAGGTGGTGGGGGAGGAGTAGGGTCGAGTGAGGGGTCGTTTAGATGGTATTTTTTCCGCTCTAGGTGATGGTGAGGTTCATTTTTAAAATTGATGGAATTGGGAAACGCCATTTGGGGTAAACAGGTTGTTTTATGACATTTTGGCGATGAATGTTTTTTTATACGCTTGCGCACTTGAGGAGTTTTGTAAGAGGGCGGGCTTTTTAAATGATTATTTATAAATGAGTGTTTTTTTAATAAGTATTTAAATAAACCCCAAAAAACTAATAGGTCATCGGCTTTTTAATATCTCGCTAACCATTAATCGGATTTAAAACTATGAGGTGTCGTAGGACTCGTGGTGAACTCTCCTTTTCTATGGACGGGGTATATCCAACCCAAAATAAAAACTACCCTTACCCAGGGGGTGAAATAGTATTTTTTATGTGCGCACACGGACGGCTTTCGTCAAAAGGACCTAACTATACGTTTGTTAATATTTTCTGAACCCCTGATGGGATTTTGCCATAGGCAGTATCCCAACCCTGGGGGTGACGCCCGTTTTTGAATGTATGATTCGTTTTTGTCGAAAGGGCCTAACTCTACCTTTGTTCATATCTCGCGAACCAATCATGCTAGGGACTTGTATGAAGGGTCCTAGCACTTGGGGTGACGTCCCCCTTTGCGGGGTGAAACTACCCCCCCCCCAAAATTGAAAAAGCCATATCTTGGAAACGAAGAATCCTAAAATTAGGTGTGATACCATAAAAAATAGGGGACGATATGGGCTTTAACCTCGATTGATCATTTCACCCCTAAAACAGTAAATAGTCATGTTATGGAAAAAAAACGTGTTAAACACCTAAAAATGATAAATGAACCTAAGATCTTTTGTTTTTGATGAGAAATAGCAGGGGGGTGGTTGAAAAATCCATATCTCGGTAACGAAGAACCCTAAAATTAGGTGTGATAGCTTAAAAAATAGGGGATGATATGGGCTTTTACCTCGATTGGTCATTTCACCCCTATATCAGTAAATAGTCATGTTATGGAAAAAACGTGTTAAACACCTAAAAATGATAAATGAACCTAAGATCTTTTGTTTTTGATGAAAAAGAGCAGGGGGTGTGAAAACAACCCCCAAATTGAAAAATCCATATCTCGGAAACGAAGAACCCTAAAATTAGGTGTGATGGCTAAAAAAAATAGGGGATGATTAGGGCTTTTACCTCGATTGGTCATTTCACACCTAAATCAGTAAATAGTCATGTTATGGGAAAAAAGGTGTTAAACGGGTAAAAATGATAATTGAACCTACGATCTTTTGTTTTTGAAGAAAAATAGTAGGGGCTGTGAAAACAACCCCAAATTGAAAAATCAATATCTTGAAAACGAAGAACCATAAAATTAGGTGTGATAGCTTAAAAAATTGGTCATGACATATGCTTTTACTTGGATAGGTCGTTTCAACCCTAAAACAGTAAATAGTGATTTTACCAGGAGGTAAAAAAGGTGTTAAACGGGAAAAAATATAATTGAACCTAAGATCTTTTGTTTTTCATGAAATATCGTAAGGGAGTGTAAACAACTCCCAAATTGATAAATCGATATCTTGGAAACGAAGAACCCTAAAATTAGGTGTGAAAGCTTAAAAAATAGGTCATGACATATGCTTTTACCTGGATAGGCCATTTCACTCTTAAAACAGGGAATAGTCATGTTACAGGGGAAAAAGGTATCAAACACCTAAAAGCATAAGCGTTTTGTGAAACCATGCTTTAATGGACATGTGTATGGAGGATGATTGTTATTATTATTAGGTAATTACGGATTAATGTGTGGATAGATATCTAACCAGTGGGGAGCGTGATGGCGCAGATGCCTAGCTGCTCGTCTTTACCCGGACAGCTGGGGTTCAAATCCCGGTGACAGCGGGGGTTGGAATTTTCTTCTGAAAAATCACGTGGCGTCAGGAAGGGCATTCGGCCTTAAATCCCCGGCCAAAACCAAAATGAGCCTGGTTGTCTCCGGCGACTCAAACTAATAGGGAAAAGAAGAAGAAACAAAGGTAACTCACCAGTAATAGTAAACATTGGTTTGAGGTGTTGAAGAAGTCAGGATGGCCAACCCTTTGCCATGGTTCACGAATGGACCCCAAAAAGTTTTACCTGTCAAGACTCAGTATACCCTGTTGCAGCCTTTAGAAAAAAATTCGAACCGGGGCCTCTGTGGTGAGAGTGGACTTAAATTCATGATGCTTTTTAAACAAACATACGCTTGCATACTACCGCTGGGTTGAATCTGCACAGATACACTGGCTTTGCTTTGTGTAGTATGCCTTGGTGATAACAGCACAGCGATCTTGTCAGCAAGTTTCATATTACTCGTCTGCTTGATAGTGGACGTGCTCTGCACCGTGTTATCTTACAGGACATGACTAGATCGTTGTTAGATTTGACAAAGGCTTAGTGAAGCTTATTGCAACCTTGAAATGAATGTCATGGTATTGTCGGGGTTGGAAACCAAGACCTTAGGGTTGACAACCAAGTAGGTTAACCACTACAGGGTGAGATGGTCAAATAATAATGTAACAGAACATATAGAAACGTTTTCTATAGTTTAACGAATTGGCTAAGAGCCATACCATGAGAGGTGTAGGTAATGGAAATTGAATCCTTAGCTGATGATTATACTACTTGTAATCTATAGCCATGCCCACGTATAAGCTATTATGTTAGAAAAAGAATTGTATGGCTTGTTTTAAACGGAGAATAATTGTGTTTACTGTGAAACACAAATCTGAATATAAACAAGGCTGCCTCCTCACACTAGTAGGATATCAGAAATAATAAATAAACAAGGGCCAATGAAGTTGCAAAAGGAAGGGACTCCCTAGGGCTCGGATACCCCAATCATGTTGGGGTCGGTAGAGAACAAGAGTTGACCAACTGTGGTCGACAAGAAATAAGACAGAGAGGAGCCTAGCACAAGTTAGTGGAAGCAATGACGGTCTCAGCTGGGACTCCGTGATCGTCAACCTACATGACACTAGATATGACGCCCAGGGGTGGAATTAAAGACCTCTTTTGTTTTATATCACTGGCTTTTAAGAACGCTAACACATGGCATGCCTTATAGTGCAATACTGGTCCTAGGGTATGCAAAATTGTATTAGAAACTCAGCTAATAATAGTGTGCTTGCCCATGATTATTTTCCCAAGTATAGTACATGGGACTGATAACCATGATTTCCAAGCCCCTAAGTAAGACAAAAACAAATGATTTTCATTTTTCCAATGAATTGGTGTGAGGTGAGGTGAGTTTTCTATACACCAAACTGATGTGGTTTCCCACTTCTACTCCAGGCAAATGCACATTTGATGTTAAAAATAGTGAAATGGTTTGCAACTGCCCAATGCTAGGACCTGATTAGTGGCTTTTAAAAAATGGAATGGAATGGAGTACACTTCCCCCCAAAACCATCAAGAGGAGTGTTCGATCCCCCACAACAACCATTCTTAAAGTCAATATAAATGACTATGCACTTCAGCTCATGACGCTCTCCTCTCTCCAAACCTACCCCTTGGTGGTGAAAGGCACACTCTAATACAACCATCATATTGACAGGTTATCTGTTAAATACCTAACTATCCCCAGATTTACCTGAAATTTTCCTAAAATTCACTACATTTTCCGCAAATTGACCAAATGACACAACATTCCAGCAAAATTCAACAAATGACTACCAGATTTATTGAAATTCCATTGATTTACCTAAGCATGGTTTAAACTACCTCAAATTCATATAAAATTAGACGAATATAGATGAAAATTCACTAAAAGTTACCAAACTTACCCAAAGTGGGCTACAAACCATGAAATGTATCCATTTTTTTTTGTAAATTCACTATGTGTACTCGAAAATTCCATAATATTGCCTTTACATGTATGCTTTTATTGTTGTTGTTGTTTCGTTTACCACACTCCCTGCAGACAAATACCTCAACATGACTTTCTCCTAGACTAGGAGCTCCACATTCGACATGATAGCTGAGTTTCATTTCCCATAAACTTGTCTCTAAGGTGGGTGTCAGGAAAGGGCATTCAGCTGTAAATACCACACCCTCACATAGACTTTCATAACCTCTTACGTTGAGGTTGTTAACACTAACGACATTGAATGATTGAACGGTTTCCTTTTCACAATTCCTGTCTATACTTTGCTCTTGAAGGTTGCTAAAATGCAATTAAATTTAATAAATACCTTAAGATGGTTTCATTTGTTTAATGATATGGTGTTGATGATGGATATATACGTTAAGACTAATTTTTGTTAGGTCTTGACTGGCCTTGCAATTAGAAATTGACAAACCAAACATGGGTTATCTACCAGGGGAACACTTTGACCACTATGTTGGTTATTGAGCAGTAAGTACAGTTCTATTAATGAGACAGAAATCCAACACAAACAATGAGCGCGCAATGCGGTGGAGATTGGTACCACGATGTACTGTCGGTTATGTAGCTATGTGGAATGTACATGACATATGGTTTACTTGAAGGTTTGGAAGTTCCATTAAAGATATTTCTACAATAAACCATTTTCAAATGGTTATTCGTTGGTGTGAAAATATTTATTATATGGTATTTTATGAAAACAATTAAGATTGATAAAAACTTTATACGTTTACTGTATTCTTATTTAATGTAAGCACTGGAGGCACTATCGACCAAAATACAGCACTATCTGGAATGTATATTGCATACTTGAAGGTTTGGTGATCCCATTAAAGGTATTCCTACAATAAATGATTTTTAAGTTCTCGTTTTATGGCATGATTATTTAATATATGCTATTTGCTAATAGGATTTGACACTGGAATTATTTTACAAGTAGTCATTTTAATGACCAACAGAGTTTAATGTTAACAAAGCACAGCTCTATTTGAAATTTTGAATAACATGTTGCATGTTATACATCATATGCTACTACTGTAAGGCTTGTGATTTATTTAATGGCTTTAACCCTATATTAAACACTCAGTTTGCAATACTTATAACTGCAATGTTACTGAAAAAATTGAAACAAAACAAAAATCAGCATTGAAAAACCAAAAAAGTGGTTGAGCATATATATAGTGGGAAAAAGAAAAGTTTTGTAAACTCTAATGTCCAACAAGACTAATTAAATCAGTAACTGTCAGGGTGGCCGAGTGGTTAAGGCGTTTGACTTAAGATCAAATTTCCAAATATATATGGAAGCAAGGGTTCGAATCCCTTCCCTGACATAACTATTGCTTGAACATGCAAGAAAACAAGAAATATACACAAACTATGTTTATCAATTTAATCATTTTGTTATAAGAGATAGACACACAGAATACAGCTCTTTTTGTTTATCATTTCTTTTAAACATAACACTTGTTGAAAATTATTTTTAGGGGATGGGGGTGTTGCTACGTTGACCCATTACACAATAATAGCAGCTATACGAAGTTCATTTTCTATATTTAATAGCTCTTTCTCATAACCAATATGACCAACCTGTTTACAGGCATGCAAGTGCTGTAGACGTTCGACTGATATATTAAGATCGTTCCATTTGCTATTTTTTATGAATGGTTTCAGAATCTCGGGAAGCAGTTCATCATTATCACCATCATTATGATTATCATCCTCATTATTATAATCATTTTCATAATGATGATCATTATCATCGTTATCATTACCATCATAATTTCCACCTGTGTCCACAGTCTGTTCAATGGTCTGAGTTGCCTTTGATAGTGATGAAAGCTTCTTTTTAGATGTGCTAGAATGCTTTAACATTGTTATGTTATTATTACCACTATTACCTTTCCCCACTAACTTTTTGATGGGGTATATTGTCTCTGATAGGGTTGAGGGCTTTAGAGATGTGGGTGCATGTCTGAACATGGGTTTCACAGGAGGTGTTAAAGGTTTCTCATTAAACAACTCGCTAACAGCATGAGTGCGTTGTAGTGTATTAAACTTGTGGTTAATATTATCTTGAGCAGCACTATCTTTCTCTTGGACTTGGTTTCTTGCTTTGGTTTGGGTTTTCCTTACATTTAGACTAGCGTGATTATTAAGTTGACATTCATGATTGTTTGAAGAAAGTACGTCCAATTCTTTTGTTTTAAGCATTCCTCGACACTGTTTCGATCGTTGCTTTGAACAGCGCCAAATAACAGTTCCATTTTTATTGCTTCGTTTCGCAATATATTAATATCCTTTATAGTATGCATACGGCTTACCATACCTAGTCACTGATACTTCCGTATCAACTGTCAAGCACAAACTAATCTCTAGTAAAGACAACTTGGTAATAACAAAAATAGTTTAATGTGGGAGCATATATACATGCAAAAAGTGGGAGCAAAGGTGGGGGGTAAAACGTGGGAACAAAAGTGGTAGCAAATGTGGGAGAAAAAAATAACTGTGAGCAAAAAGTGGGAGCAAATAAGGGATCAAATGTGGGAGCAAAGCAAATATAAAAAGTAGGAGCAAATATGCTAACAAATATGTCAACAAATATACCAGCAAAAGTAAATACACAAGTCAAGATAGATTAAATTGCAAAGAAAATATGGAAGCAAATATGAGAGCAAAAATGGTGTTTTTCTAAAACAACTAGACATAACAAACTTAGTCATAACCTAACCTAACTTAACCCAACCTAACCAAACCTAACCAAACCTAACCTCACCTAACCTCACCTAACCTAACCTAACCTCACCTAACCTAACCTAACTTCACCTAACCTAACTTGACTGAACTTTACCTAACCTAACCCATCATAACTTCACCTAACCTAACTTTACCTAATCTAACTTCACCTAACCTAACTTTCAACTCTCAGATCAAAATTAAATTCTAGGCATAGTTGAGTTGGAACCCAAGATTTCAGGGATAACACACAAGTATACTAGCCACTACACCGCAAAATGGGCAAATTATCATGCAACACAACATAAAGTAAAAGTTTCCTGTAGTGTAACTCATTGGCTGTCAACCATAGTTTGGGAATTCAAACCCAAGACCTCAGGACTTTTGTTTTGAACATTACCAGAAATATTATTCCATTTACATTTTGCTGATGCTTATAGTTATAAGAGTTGGCATTAATACGGGAAGCAAAAAAAAGTGGGAGCAAATGTGGGAGCCAATATGGGAGCAAATATGGGAGCCAATATGGGGGCAAAAGTGGGAGCAAATATGGGAGCAAATGTGGGAGCCAATATGGGAGTCAATATGGAGGCAAATATGGGAGCAAATGTGTGAGCAAATGTGTGAGCTAATCATATCACCTCGGATATCGCCAGTGAGTACTCATATCCACCGCTAGGTAGCGGGAACATACTTTGTGTGTTGTATGTAACTATCTTGCAAAGTTTGACTGCATGCAAAACGTCCTTGTATAAGCTGTGCATATAATTTTCATATACAATTAAGACTAAGTGTTCAGAACTAACATGTATTGCCTTGTCTAGGGTATATAGAGGATCCTTAGCAAGAAAGACTGACTAACCCAGGAGTGTAAAGCCTTGCCATATGCAGTAAGCATCTGTTGGCAGAAATGGTTCCTAATAATAACGGACTTAATGAACATGAAACGTGTTTTGAGTGTCGTCTTAAATCCTATTTTATACGTTGTGATACGTGTAAGGATTTAAGACGACACACAAAAGACAACACCCAAAAGACATTTGCTCACACATTTGCTCCCATATTTGCCTCCATATTGACTCCCACATTGGCTCCCACATTTGCTCCCATATTTGCTCCCACTTTTGCCCCCATATTGGCTCCCATATTTGCTCCCATATTGGCTTCCACATTTGCTCCCACTTTTTTTTGCTTCCCATATTAATGCCAACTCTTATAACTATAAGCAGCAGCAAAATGTAAATGGAATTATATTTCTGATAATGTTCAAAACAAAAGTCCTGAGGTCTCGGGTTTGAATTCCCAAACTATGGTTGACAGCCAATGAGTTACACTACAGGAAACTTTTACTTTATGTTGTGTTGCATGATAATTTGCCCATTTTGCGGTGTAGTGGCTAGTATACTTGTGTGTTATCCCTGAAGTCTTGGGTTCCAACTCAACTATGCCTAGAATTTAATTTTGATCTGAGAGTTGAAAGTTAGGTTAGGTGAAGTTAGATCAGGTCAAGTTAGGTTAGGTGAAGTTATGATGGGTTAGGTTATGTAAAGTTCAGTCAAGTTAGGTTAGGTGAAGTTAGGTTAGGTTAGGTTAGGTGAAGTTAGGTGAGGTGAGGTTAGGTTAGGTGAGGTTAGGTTAGGTTAGGTGAAGTTAGGTTTGGTTAGGTTGGGTTAGGTTAGGTTATGATTAAGTTTGTTATGTCTAGTTGTTTTAGAAAAACACCATTTTTGCTCTCATATTTGCTTCCATATTTTCTTTGCACTTTAATCTATCTTGATTTGTGTATTTACTTTTGCTGGTATATTTGTTGACATATTTTTTAGCATATTTGCTCCCTCTTTTTTATTTGCTTTGCTCCCACATTTGATCCCATATTTGCTCCCACTTTTTGCTCACAGTTATTTTTTCTCCCACATTTGCTACCACTTTTGTTCCCACTTTTTACCCCCCACCTTTGCTCTCACTTTTTGCATGTATATATGCTACCAGATTAAACTATTGTTGTTATTACCAAGTTGTCTTTACTAGAGATTAGTTTGTGCTTGACAGTTGATATGGAAGTATCAGTGACTAGGTATGGTAAGCCTTATGCATACTATAAAGGATGTTCATATATTGTGAAACGAAGCAATAAAAATGGAACTGTTATTTGGCGCTGTTCAAAGCAACGATCGAAACAATGTCGAGGAATGCTTAAAACAAAAGAATTGGACGTACTTTCATCAAACAATTATGAATGTCAACTTAATAAACACGCTAGTCTAAATGTAAGGAAAACCCAAACCAAAGCAAGAAACCAAGTCCAAGAGAAAGATAGTGCAGGTCAAGATAATATTAACCTCAAGTTTAATACACTACAACGCACTCATGCTGTTAGCGAGTTGTTTAATGAGAAACCTTTAACACCTCCTGTGAAACCCATGTTCAGACATGCACCCACATCTAAAAAGCCCTCAACCCTATCAGAGACAATATACCCCATCAAAAAGTTAGTGGGCAAAGGTAATAGTGGTAATAATAACATAACAATGTTAAAGCAATCTAGCACATCTAATAAGAAGCTTTCATCACTATCAAAGGCAACTCAAACCATTGAACAGACTGTGGACACAGGTGGAAATTATGATGGTAATGATAACGATGATAATGATCATCATTATGAAAATGATTATAATAATGAGGATGATAATCATAATTGAGACGTGTACGGCGAGCGTGGATGGGCCAACTTACCTGTATTCAGGGGTCCGGGTCACTTCGGCAGCAAAATCACCTCCAGATGACATGTCCCAACAGAAGAGCTCCAGAGGAGTGGAAGGAAGATGGAGAAGGGGATAACACACACAGGCTATCGTACAGACACCCACCAAAAACCAACGGAACTGCCGTCGGTGAAATAATGCCACAACAAAAGATAAAAAAAATTAAGAATAAAAGGTTTAATATTAAAAATTTAAAGAACACCTCCACCAGAGAAAGAACATGCATCAGCCACCAATATTTTACAATGAATTAAAGGGACCGCCAAACATGCTTGTTTGCAAGGCCAAAGGAGAAGAAAAGACTTAAATTAAAATTAAAATGTAAAACAGCCCAAAGATTAAAATAAATATTACATGCATATCACAATGAGAAAGGGCTTGATAATTTGCAAGGGAATGCAATAACGATCCGGCATGCGTAGATCCCGGCCGCGATGAAACGAGAAATAAAAAAATTAAATTAATCAAATTAAATAGTAGCAGAATACAATTCATTAATTTGCATGATGGAGACAAACACAGGAACAATTACTAAAAACACAAGGTTGAACCGACAAGGTAAAATAAAAAAAACATCTTAAGTTAACACAACACGTTAGTGCTTCGCGGTGGACGCCTATAGACTGACCATGAGACCATAATGCATCACTTCATAACATGGCCACAAAAACACAAGGAAACGGCATGCCAGATCGAAATTACGGCAAACAATTAATAAAATTAAATTTAAACATTAGCAGAAGGAAATGAACGGCGGAAAACAATTACATCTAAAAACTATTAATGCAAGTCATTTTAAAACTCGACGGATCTTACATAGATTTAAAAAAAAGGCAATCCCAAGCTTGCCAAATGAAAATAAATAATAATTTAAACGTAAAATAAACTAATAAATGTGTCTCCAGAAGGTACAAAATAATAACAAACTTAATATATACAAGGAAACGTTATTAAAACGTAAAAGAAATTTTAGGCCTACAAGCCAAAACATAACAGAAGATCAACATTCATACACGGCCAAAATTGGAGCTCCCAAAATAAAATAATTAGATAAATTAAATTTAAAAAACGTACCTTAAATTCTTCACAGTGGAGACACAATAATAATAAAATAATTAACACATAATTTTACGTTACTACAAGTGCTTCACAAAAAAAATGGCTAACCCGGCACATGCGTTGTTTGGGTCACAATCACAGGTCACATTTCACACGTCCACTTCACGGCGAAACGATGAAAATTCACAGCCTGAAGAGAACAGGCAATTCCATTTTCCTTGCATAAATTTAGATTTCGTAGAGAATGAGGGCCTAAAGCCCCCATCAACGGAGACACCTTTCACGACCAGTCGGCTAGATGTTTTCTTCACGACAGCTAATGGCCTCCACAAAATGGCGGAGAATTTTTGCGTGTCAAATCCGAACTGTATACATGTAAATAATATTGTCCAATCAGAGAATGACACATCAAACAACAATGCCATAAATAAGTACATAATTTGGCGGTATCATGAATACACTAGCATTTGTTTGATGACGAAGGATGTAATTGTCTTTCAATTATGTCATGCATATAAGCCCACACTACCTATTGGAGAGAAACAGGAACCACGTGCAGACTTTGCAAGGTCCGACTGGCGCTACCATCTCGTGTTCAAAATGGGAAGCAAGTCACCAGGCGGTCGTTTCAAATGTCGAGATGTTACGATCCAAGGGTATATACATGTTTGAAAGCGTAGGGACGTGCCCTTGCACGTATCAGTCTCCCTCCCTTAAGTGTGAACGCGGTTCACGAATATGCCTAGGCATAGACAGTACTCCTTAACTTGTCGATTCACCAGAGATGTTTCCCGAAGATAATGTTCACCAGTTAACTCCAATTGATGGATGAAACCGCATCGTTTTGGTTAGGAAGAATGCAGGGTCAGATTATCAGTGATGGGATAATTGATCACCTAGCAAACCACTTAGTCAACAGCATCACTGTGTCCAAAAATCTTCAGAAATGCAGTACACCAGCACCAGCAGTGCTTTCAGAGTCCGAGACACGTTAGGAATATTTTCAACAAGTCCAATGTAGGTCGTTTTAGACGAAGTAGGAGGAAGCAATGTGCAAGATATGATTCGACGCGTGGGCAGCCATTTACAAAAATAGAAGTTAAGGGACACTGGGACTGAAATTTTAGTGAAATTTGTGGAAAATGTCGATTTTCGGTTTTTTCCATATTAATACACCCCTATCCCCTGCGGATCATATAGCGATGTTTTATCCGAATTCCGCCATTTTTAAAGCCCTGGCGTAGCTTTAAAATGCACGGTGTGTCCTTTAAGCGCCCCAGCACAGTAAGTGTCCTGAAGGTTCTGAGTCTTGGTGTTTCTACAATCGAAGTATCGCAGCTGGTAAAACATCACAGAGTCATGACAAAATGGCTGTAGAACTTTAAGAACCCTTAGTTGTCAAGATTATGCCTATTTATCAAAGGCTGGCATCAGATGAGCTACTATCCAGATGCATCCGTGGTGCTACTGAAAATCAGAATGAGTCTCTGCATTCTGTTATCTGGAGGAAGTGCCCAAAAGAGATTTTTATTTCACGGAAGATACTTGAAATTGCTGTTTGGAATTCTGTAGCTGAATTCAACATGGGGTGTAGTGCAACAACAGAGTTGAAATCTGGAATAAGACTAACTTCAGTATCTCATGTCACAGCACAAACACTTGAAAGATGTGAGAGTCGCAGGAAGTATGTAAGTCCGCGGTCGTAATTGGAGAAGCGAAAGGCATGTCGACGAAAGGTGAAACTGACAGAAACGAAGGAGGAGGCTGCAAAACAGAAGAAGGAGGGTGTCACCTATGCTGTAGGACAGTCCTAATGTCATTGGTAAGCTGAAACCTTGTAAATTGTGCATCGTTTTAGAAAATTGCTGTTTTCTCGGATTCACTTTTTCAGGCATTCAAAATGTTACTCGCGTCATAAATCTTATGATATTGCTTTGAAAATGGGAATTTATTATCTTCATTGCAATGACTATAAACCTGCGGATCGTTTTTTAGATTGCACTTTTGGTTTGGCCGCAAAAAAAATTCAAACTGAAAAAAATACGAATTTTTTGTAGAAATAAACTTGGAAATGAAAAAAATTAATTTCTTGATACTCATTAATGCAATTCAAAATCGGATCTGTAGGTTTCTTCCAATTGTTATAGTGCAACAGAATATTACCTAAAAGTTACACTATCTTATTTTTTTTAACGCGGCTGACCTTTATAAAACTTGAATAATTAGCACAATAAATGTACAAAATAATTAATATCTGGAGAACTAATCCACTTACAATGTTCACGTTTCCCACAGTGGTTTATAATATGACTATTCATAACCATATAAAATTTCAAAGCTGTACCTCAGTTTATATAGAATTTGGAAATTTCAGTCCCAGTGTCCCTTAATCTAATTTCAAAAAAGGTTTACAGAATTACTAATTCTTACTACATTTTACAAAGAGAAACAAGGTTGACTTTAAATGAAGAAAATTTTTGACCATGCCCTAGATCCGTGCTTACAAAATGTCATTAACAAGTTTACGTTTTTACAGATTCGAAGTACATTACAATATTACATGAGTTAGATGACTATACATTTATAAGGAACTACGGTAGAGGAATGACCACTAAAATTCCCAAAGGGAACAGAAATACAAGGTTACCATGAGTTAGGTCTCCCGCCGAGCCCAACTTACATGTTAGCATCTCCTATGAAACATCAAAATTAGGTACACTTTTACAATTTACCATTACAATGGGAACTTCCCAACAATACAGTTTGTATCCCATCAGAGTTTTCAAATCCAATTAAATTCAAAATTCCACAAGGAACAGAAGCTTGAAGGCTTCAATGAAGGTTAGGGATACTCTACATTATACAAAATTTGTTTTACAAAATTTACGGTAGCATTTCCTCATTAGACACCTCTCCACCTCGCTTAATGTGTGATAGATGCACTCTAGAAATTTTGTTGGCCTTAGGGTTTCGAACAAGAAGAGTAACAGGGGTCAAGAATGCCTCTACATAACATGGGCCTTTAAAACGAGGGGTTAACTTGCTTGAGACAAGATTACTGACGCCCTTGGGCTCGAAATTGCGGACGTACACAACATCACCAATTTCCAAATCAGCCGGCTTGCGACAGGCATTGTGTCGCCTGGCAAGTTGGTCATGGGATACCTTAATATTCTCTCTAGCCTTGTCGAATTTCGCCCTCATATCCTCGGGCGTGAAACTGTCAGGAAGGAGATCGTGCAGGTTCCACAGGTTGGACAACGGAGAATTAGCCATAAAGGAAAACATTAACGAAAAAGGGGTAGCTTGCGTGCTCTCATGCACGGCGGTGTTGAAAGCAAAATTGAGCCAATGCAAATTAGAATCCCACTTGGAATGGTCGTCGTGGTGGAAAGCAATCAGAGCAGAACGGAGATTACGATTGACTCGCTCAGCGAGAGACGGGTTAGGAAAATAGGGAGTGGTGGTTACGTGCGAAATAGCATAATCAAATAAGAATTGACGGAACTGATGAGATACAAAGCACTTGGCATTATCTGACACCAGATACTGACACGGCCCAAAAGACGAGAAGATGGAATTAAGACACTTTATGACGGAACAGGTCGTAGCCTGTCTGGTGGGGAAAATCCAACTAAACCGGGAGAAACCGTCAGTGCAAACAAGCGCAAATTGGTTTCCCCGACCAGAGCGAGGGAACGGTCCAACATGGTCGATAAAAAGCCTCTCCATGGGTCTAGATGCCGGTTCAGACGACAAGAGGCCAACCTTAGTAGAAACCGGAGGTTTGCTAATACTGCATGCAGCACAATTCCTAATGAGCCTCCTGATGTCGCCATCCATACCTTGCCAAATGAAAAACTGTCTGATTTTAGCTCGGGTCTTGAATACTCCTAGGTGGCCACCAATAGGAGATTCATGATAGTAACGAAAGATTTCGGGAATGAGGACCGACGGGAGCACAATTTTAGGTAGGCGGTCATGACGAGACGAACAACACAATACACCGTCCTTCAGAGAGTAGGGCTTGATCACTTCACCAGAATTGATACGGTCAATAAGGCTAGATAAGGAGGGGTCTTCCTTCTGGAATCGTCTCACATCCTCAAAAAGCACAGGGGAATTGCTAAGAACGGCATTGACACAATTTACAGCAGATACAAGGTTTACAGGTTCACATTCCTGAACATCCTCTTCAGCTGTTTCCTCGTACATGCGGCTTAAAGAATCAGCTACCGCATTTTCTGACCCACGAATATGTTGGACAGTGAACTGGAACGACAGAATCCTAGTTGCACACCTAGCAATTCTACCAGTTTTGCGGGGTTTCCCTAAGACCCAGCTCAAGGCTTGGTTATCGGTCTCAAGGAGAAACTTGGTGTGCTCAAGATACATACGGAATTTTTCTAGAGCGAACAACACAGCTAAACCCTCAAGTTCGTAAATGGAATACTTCCTCTCTGCGTCCGTTAAGGTACGAGAAGCGTATGCAATGGGTTGCCGACCCAGATCAGATTCCTGCAGAAGGACACAACCAACACCACGACCAGACGCATCAGTCTGCACAATGAACTGCTTCCCAAAATCCGGAATGGCTAACACAGGGGCGTTAGAGAGCGCAAGCTTAAGATATTCGAAGGCTGCTTGCTGAGAGGGACCCCACTCAAACTTCACAGCCTTTTTGCGTAATTGATTTAGAGGAGCAGCACGGTCGGCAAAGTTACTGATAAACTTACGGAAGAAGTTGACCATACCAATGTAGCGAGCAACACCCTTGGCGTTCTTGGGTGGTTTAAAATCTCTGATGGCCTGCGTGCGAGACTGGTCCACTGAGATACCAGATTCAGAAACAATATGACCCAAGAAGGAAATTTTGGGCTTGGCAAAGGAAACCTTGGACAATTTGACGGTAAGTCCAGCGTCACGCAACCGATCAAGTACAATTTTCAAATGATCAACGTTTTCCTCGAAGGACTCGGAATAGATCACCACATCGTCAAGGTAGTGGTACACAAACTTGAATTTAATTTCTGAAAATACCTTGTCCAGAAGTCTACTCAACACAGCGGCTCCGGTAGATAGGCCAAACGGGACACGGGCATACTCAAACAGGTTCCAGTCAGTGGAAAAAGCAGTAACATGCCTGGATTCAGGAGAGAGGGGAATTTGGATGTAGGAAGATTTTAAATCGAGGATCGTGAACACCTTCGCGTTGCGAAACCAACTAAAACATGTGTGAAGGTCCGGCAAAGGAATGGACTGCAAAACAACTTTTTGATTAAGGGCCCTATAGTCGACCACCGGCCGAAAACCACCGTTAGGTTTTGGCACAAGAAATACAGGGGATGAGTAGGCAGAGATAGAGGGTTGGATTACACCTTCTTCTAACATCTTATCGATAATCTTTCGAAGTTCAGCCATCTTGGGCGGGGCAAGGCAATACGGGCTGGAACGCACCGGCACAGAATCGGTTAGCTCAATCTTGTACTCCATCAAATGGGTTACACACAACTTCTCAGTAAATACATCGTCATACTCCTGACATAGCCTCTTAATGGCATCCTTTTGAAGACTCGTTAAATTTTCCAGATCGAGATCCTCAATAGTCATAGGTTCACTAACAGAATTGACAGCAGGAGAAGATAAAACCGGGTTAAATGATAATTTACTCTGTGGATTAAACTTAAACCATAAGTTGCGAGCACCAAAATCAAGAAGCATACCAACGTGTGACATGAAATTAGCTCCAATGACCACAGCACAAGAAAGATTTCTGGCAACCAAAAATTTAAATTTCCAAGAAAAATTTAGAATATGAATTTTGACTGTCATACTACCCAAAATACTTAAGTTTGAACAATTTGCCGAAATAAAAGATTCATTGTTAGGCTCTAACTCAGGAAATTTGCAAACACTCTTCATAGATAAAAACCAGTCCTCGCTTATAAAGGATGCGACACTACCAGAATCAAGCAACGCAGAAACGGGCTCGTCATTGACACAAATTTCAATACACGGGGATATTCCTTTAGCCACAGGAGAAATTCCAAAATCATTACTCACTCTAACACGATTACAATTAGGTGACGAGGACACCCGCACCCTAGGATTCACACAACGTTTAGAATTAGGCTGACTTGCCACGCCATTGCTCACCGACAGGTTAGGTAGGTCAGCGACATAAGCAGAATTAGCACATGAAGATTTAGTTTTCAACGAGTTATCAAGACTATCATTGGTAGGGCGACCAGAAACTTCACAGGGTTTTCCCAAATTCTTACACACAGAAATATCCTTGGAAGTAACACCCGAATTGGTCTCCACAACGTTCCGTCATTGGCGATACACAGCCTGGTTACTCGGACACACCTTCTTGACATGTCCCACTCCACCGCACGAGTGGCACTTAATATTAGGTCGAGGAAGAAACATAACCTTAGGTGGGGGACGAGACATCAAGGAAGGAGGGGGACAAGACATCAAGGAAGGAGGAGGAACATTAGCTACACGAAGGGAATCTGCATGCTTCACAGCCATAGCCTCTATAACGACCTGTTTCAGCTCGACAAATGACGAAGGCCTGGTACACATAGTCATGTATGACCTATATTGAGGCGAAAACCCATTCACAATTGATGACACCAACTGTCGCTCTGTTAAAGGGGATGCAAAAACCTGGGCATACACCTTAATGTCACTGACATAGTCGCTAAGGGACTCGTCCAGTCTTTGGACACGATAAAGGAACTTATGCTCGAGAGCACTTAGGGCGCTCGCAGGGACAAAAAACCACAACACTTCCCTAATAAACATGGCTAAGGACATGCGGAGGTGGATAGCTTCAACAAGCTTATCGCGCAGCATACCGGATGCAACTGGGTACAAAAGTTGGAAAATCTGAACTTCCGACATCCCAAAAATCGAGGAATGGTTACCCAACTCGACCACTTGCTTTAAAAATTGTACCACTCGGGTAACGTCATCAAGGTTGAAATGCTTTAACTTAGTTAAGAAACCAGAAATAGGATGAGGAATCGACCCATAATTAACGGTAGGTGAGAACGTAGCATTAGGAATAGAGACATTGTTACCAGGGTAGCCCGCTCGCACACCCTCTACAGGCGACAAAACATTTATATTACTAGAGAAAGAACTGGGATGCAATGGGTCGGCAGGACCCAGGAAATCATTAGGTGACCTAACATGAGAAGAATGACCGTATGCAGGCCTAAGTGGTATGGACGAGCCAGCGCCAGGCAACAGAGGGGCAGGCAAACTACTACTGGTAATCGATCCCAAAACCTCAGACCTAGTAAACAGAGGTGATTCACGTTCAACCCCAGAAGAACTCTCTAAATTCACAAGGTTATCGCTTAAGTCAATTAAATTGAAAACACTATTGTTGTCGGCCATTTTGGAAAACACAGAATGCAGACAACCAATATAGAAGGAAACAAATTTCAGGAATTACAAGGACAGTTTACACTTTCACAACAGTACCACAACCAGCAATTACCATCACCAAAGATTAGGCTGACACTCAAACACAGCCACCCTACTACACCAAATCATACACCATGCTGTCCAGAACTGCACACGTCACCACCTGCTTGGCTCGAGAACAGGGAGCTAAATTACAAAAATAGGCACAAAACATCAGGCTACCAGCTTCCGACGGGGCTCCAGGATGCCTTCACACGCAGCATATAGGCTACCAGAACATTAAGAAATCCCATTTCCCATGCCAAGAACACATGTCAGTCACTCACCGGGCTTCATCTTAAGTGGGGATGTTGCACACCAACAGGGTAAAATACAGGAGTAAACGCCTCGTTTAGAACAGGTTACATACAGCATACCACATGGATATCCAGAGGCAAACATGAAACACAACAAACGACGAGGATTAGCTTTACACAACATCAAGAACACTGGCCTGACAAAATCCCACCAACAACTGACCCATCAGCATTAGAGGGGTCCATAAAACAGCCCGTGGGTACCGGGGAGGGGATAGTTACGGAAGTGAACTCGAGCAGGATCTGCTACCAGAATGAGACGTGTACGGCGAGCGTGGATGGGCCAACTTACCTGTATTCAGGGGTCCGGGTCACTTCCGCAGCAAAATCACCTCCAGATGACATGTCCCAACAGAAGAGCTCCAAAGGAGTGGAAGGAAGATGGAGAAGGGGATAACACACACAGGCTATCGTACAGACACCCGCCAAAAACCAACGGAACTACCGTCGGTGAAATAATGCCACAACAAAAGATAAAAAAAATTAAGAATAAAAGGTTTAATATTAAAAATTTAAAGAACACCTCCACCAGAGAAAGAACATGCATCAGCCACCAATATTTTACAACGAATTAAAGGGACCGCCAAACATGCTTGTTTGCAAGGCCAAAGGAGAAGAAAAGACTTAAATTAAAATTAAAATGTAAAACAGCCCAAAGGTTAAAATAAATATTACATGCAAATCACAATGAGAAAGGGCTTGATAATTTGCAAGGGAATGCAATAACGATCCGGCATGCGTAGATCCCGGCCACGATGAAACGAGAAAAAAAATTAAATTAATCAAATTAAATAGTAGCAGAAAAAAATTCATTAATTTGCATGATGGAGACAAACACAGGAACAATTACTAAAAACACAAGGTTGAACCGACAAGGTAAAATAAAAAAACATCTTAAGTTAACACAACACGTTAGTGCTTCGCGGTGGACGCCTATAGACTGACCATGAGACCATAATGCATCACTTCATAACATGGCCACAAAAACACAAGGAAACGGCATGCCAGATCGAAATTACGGCAAACAATTAATAAAATTAAATTTTAACATTAGCAGAAGGAAAGGAACGGCGGAAAACAATTACATCTAAAAACTAGTAATGCAAGTCATTTTAAAACTCGACGGATCTTACATAGATTTAAAAAAAAGGCAATCCCAAACTTGCCAAATGAAAATAACTAATAATTTAAACGTAAAATAAACTAATAAATGTGTCTCCAGAAGGTACAAAATAATAACAAACTTAATATATACAAGGAAACGTTATTAAAACGTAAAATAAATTTTAGGCCTACAAGCCAAAACATAACAGAAGATCAACATTCATACACGGCCAAAATTGGAGCTCCCAAAATAAAATAATTAGATAAATTAAATTTAAAAAAACGTACCTTAAATTCTTCACAGTGGAGACACAATAATAATAAAATAATTAACACATAATTTTACGTTACTACAAGTGCTTCACAAAAAAATGGCTAACCCGGCACATGCGTTGTTTGGGTCACAATCACAGGTCACATTTCACACGTCCACTTCACGGCGAAACGATGAAAATTCACAGACTGAAGTGAACAGGCAATTCCTTTTTCCTTGCATACATTTAGATTTCGTAGAGAATGGGGGCCAAAAGCCCCCATCAACGGAGACACCTTTCACGACCAGTCGGCTAGATGTTTTCTTCACGACAGCTAATGGCCTCCACAAAATGGCGGAGAATTTTTGCGTGTCAAATCCGAACTGTATACATGTAAATAATATTGTCCAATCAGAGAATGACACATCAAACAACAATGCCATAAATAAGTACATAATTTGGCGGTATCATGAATACACTAGCATTTGTTTGATGACGAAGAATGTAATTGTCTTTCAATTATGTCATGCATATAAGGAGTATTATAAGGCGCAGCCCACACTACCTATTGGAGAGAAACAGGAACCACGTGCAGACTTTACAAGGTCCGACTGGCGCTACCATCTCGTGTTCAAAATGGGAAGCAAGTCACCAGGCGGTCGATTCAAATGTCGAGATGTTACGATCCAAGGGTATATACATATTTGAAAGCGTAGGGACGTGCCCTTGCACGTATCAATAATGATGGTGATAATGATGAACTGCTTCCCGAGATTCGGAAACCAATCATAAAAAATAGCAAATGGAACGACCCTAATATATAAGTCGAACGTCTACAGCTCTTGCATTCCTGTAAACAGGTTGGTCATATTGGTTATGAGAAAGAGCTATTAAATACAGAAAATGAACTTCGTAAAGCTGCTATTATTGTGTAATGGGTCAACGTAGCAACACCCCCATCCCCTAAAAAATTATTTTCAACAAGTGTTATATTTAAAAGAAATGATAAACAAAAAGAGCTGTATTCTGTGTGTCTATCTCTTGTAATAAAATAATAAAAAATTCATTAAATTGATAAACATAGTTTGTGTATATTTCTTGTTTTCTTGCATGTTCAAGCAATAGTTATGTCAAGGAAGGGATTCGAACCCTTGCTTCCTTATATATTTGGAAATTTGATCTTAAGTCAAACGCCTTAACCACTCGGCCACCCTGACAGTTACTGATTTA
This sequence comes from Meconema thalassinum, assembly GCA_946902985.2. Taxonomy (NCBI): domain Eukaryota; kingdom Metazoa; phylum Arthropoda; class Insecta; order Orthoptera; family Tettigoniidae; genus Meconema; species Meconema thalassinum. The sequence continues at coordinate 128,559,725 of OX336391.1, read as the reverse complement.
ATTAGTCTTGTTGGACATTAGATTTTACAAAACTTTTCTTTTCCCCACTATGTATATGCTCAACCACTTTTTGGTTTTTCAATGCTGATTTTTGTTTTGTTTCAATTTTTTTCAGTAACATTACAGTTATCAGTATTGCAAACTGAGTGTTTAATATCGGGTTAAAGGCATAAAATTAATCACAAGCCTCACAGTAGTTGCATATGATGTACAACATGCAACATGTTACTCATAATTTCAAATAGAGCTGTGCCTTGTTAACATTAAACTCTGTTGGTCATTAAAATGGCTACTTGTAAAATAATTCCAGTGTCAAATCCTATTAGCAAATAGCTGAATGCCCTTTCCTGACACCCACCTTAGAGACAAGTTTATGGGAAATGAAACTCAGCTATCATGTCGAATGTGGAGCTCCTAGTCTAGGAGAAAGTCATGTTGAGGTATTTGTCTGCAGGGAGTGTGGTAAACGAAACAACAACAACAATAAAAGCATACATGTAAAGGCAATATTATGGAATTTTCGAGTACATATAGTGAATTTACAACAACAAAAAATGGATACATTTCATGGTTTGTAGCCCACTTTGGGTAAGTTTGGTAACTTTTAGTGAATTTTCATCTATATTCGTCTAATTTTATATGAATTTGAGGTAGTCTAAACCATGCTTAGGTAAATCAATGGAATTTCAATAAATCAGGTAGTCATTTGTTGAATTTTGCTGGAATGTTTTGTCATTTGGTCAATTTGCGGAAAATGTAGTGGATTTTAGGAAAATTTAAGGTAAATCTGGGGATAGTTAGGTATTTAACAGATAACCTGTCAATATGATGGTTGTATTAGAGTGTGCCTTTCACCACCAAGGGGTAGGATTGGAGAGAGGAGAGCGTCATGAGCTGAAGTGCATAGTCATTTATATTGACTTTAAGAATGGTTGTTGTGGGGGATCGAACACTCTTCTTGTTGGTTTTGGGGGGAAGTGTACTCCATTCCATTCCATTTTTTAAAAGCCACTAATCAGGTCCTGGCATTGGGCAGTTGCGAACCATTTCACTATTCTTAACATCAAATGTGCATTTGCCTGGAGTAGAAGTGGGAAACCACATCAGTTTGGTGTATAGAAAAGTCACCTGACCTCACACCATCTCATGGGAAAACTGAAAATCATTTGTTTTTGTCTTACTTAGGGCCTTGGAAATCATGGTTATCAGTCCCATGTACTATACTTCGGAAAATAATCATGGGCAAGCACACTATTATTAGCTGAGTTTCTAATACAATTTTGCATACCCTAGGACCAGTACCATCTATAAGGCATGCCATGTGTTAGCGTTCTTAAAAGCCAGTGATATAAAACAAAAGAGGTCTTTAATTCTACCCCTGGGCGTCATATCTAGTGTCATGTAGGTTGACGATCACGGAGTCCCAGCTGAGACCGTCATTGCTTCCACTAACTTGTGCTAGGCTCCTCTCTGTCTTATTTCCTGTCGACCACATTTGCTCAACTCTTGTTCTCTACCGACCCCAACATGATTAGGGTATCCGAGCCCTAGGGAGTCACTTCCTTTTGCAACTTCATTGGCCCTTGTTTATTTATTTTTTCTGATATCCTACTAGTGTGAGGAGGGAGCCTTGTTTTTATTTTCATGTCATTTCCTGTCTTTTGCTCAAGCCCCCTCAAGAAGGTAGGGTGTATATAGCCCCACCACTTGCGGTGCACTCTGCATATGGCTACACCCTCAAGGGACTTACGGCTGATCAGTTTGGAAGTTGGCGACCCCAAGGGATTTCTCAGCTGAGTCCAGTTTTCCTCCTCTTTATCCATTACCTCTGGGGCAGAGCCTCTCCCATTATACTTTTTATCTGCCTTTCATGGCTCTCCTTCCTTCCAACTCCCTCAATCCACATGCTTGAGGGTTGAGGGCCATTTTTATTCCTTCTGTCCTTTATTTGCCCTTTTGTTTTCCATTTCTTCTTCTAGTATATAAGAGTTTTAGTTATAGCTTAGATTTAATTGTCATCTTTACGATGACCCAAACAATTGAGGGTCGATAGGACAGCTTGGTGGTTAAGTTTGTAGAACGCTTCTCTTTTGTCCAAAGGACAGCATGTTGAATTCCTCACTGGCTCATGAATTTTATTCTTTGTTCACTTAGTTCTCATGGCTTTGAAACTGGCTGTCTGTAACGAGATCATTATTCATTTTAACTTCAGCGTACGGTGTAGGATTGGAAAAGAGGCTGTCATGGCTTCTGAATGACAACTATGTTAGCGTTTGTCTAAAGTATAAATAAAAAAGAGTTCAAACATCATATAGGACATAAACTAATTTTAAATTCAGATTTGTGTTTCACAGTAAACACAATTATTCTCCGTTTAAAACAAGCCATACAATTCTTTTTCTAACATAATAGCTTATACGTGGGCATGGCTATAGATTACAAGTAGTATAATCATCAGCTAAGGATTCAATTTCCATTACCTACACCTCTCATGGTATGGCTCTTAGCCAATTCGTTAAACTATAGAAAACGTTTCTATATGTTCTGTTACATTATTATTTGACCATCTCACCCTGCAGTGGTTAACCTACTTGGTTGTCAACCCTAAGGTCTTGGCTTCCAACCCCGACAATACCATGACATTCATTTCAAGGTTGCAATAAGCTTCACTAAGCCTTTTTTAAACCTAACAACGATCTAGTCATGTCCTGTATGATAACACGGTGCAGAGCACGTCCACTATCAAGCAGACGAGTAATATGAAACTTGCTGACAAGATCGCTGTGCTGTTATCACCAAGGCATACTACACAAACCAAAGCCAGTGTATCTGTGCAGATTCAACCCAGCGGTAGTATGCAAGCGTATGTTTGTTTAAAAAGCATCATGAATATAAGTCCACCCTCACCACAGAGGCCCCGGTTCGATTTTTTTTCTAAAGGCTGTAACAGGGTATACTGAGTCTTGACAGGTAAAACTTTTTGGGGTCCATTCGTGAACCATGGCAAAGGGTTGGTCATCCTGACTTCTTCAACACCTCAAACCAATGTTTACTATTACTGGTGAGTTACCTTTCTTTCTTCTTCTTTTCCCTATTAGTTTGAGTCGCCGGAGCCAACCAGGCTCATTTTGGTTTGTCCGGGGATTTAAGGCCGAATGCCCTTCCTGACGCCACGTGATTTTTCTGGTGAAAATTCCAACCCCCGCTGTCACCGGGATTTGAACGCGAGCTGTCCGGGTAAAGACGAGCAGCTAAGCACCTGAGCCACCACGCTCCCCACTGGTTAGTTATCTATCCACAAATTAATCCATAATTACCTAATAATAATAATAATAACAATCATCCTCCATACACATGTCCATTAAAGCATGGTTCACAAAATGCTTATGCTTTTAGGTGTTTGATACCTTTTTCCCCTGTAACATGACTATTCCCTGTTTTAAGAGTGAAATGACCTATCCAGGTAAAAGCATATGTCATGACCTATTTTTTAAGCTTTCACACCTAATTTTAGGGTTCTTCGTTTCCAAGCTATCGATTTATCAATTTGGGGGTTGTTTACACTCCCCTGCGATATTTCATCAAAAACAAAAGATCATAGGTTCAATTATCATTTTTTCCCGTTTAACACCTTTTTTACCCCCTTGTAAAATCACTATTAACTGTTTTAGGGTTGAAACGACCTATCCATCTAAAAGCATATGTCATGACCTATTTTTTAAGCTATCACACCTAATTTTAGGGTTCTTCGTTTCCGAGATATGGATTTTTCAATTTTGGCCCCCCTGCTATTTTTCATCAAAAACAAAAGATCTTAGGTTCAATTATCATTTTTACTCGTTTAACACCTTTTTCCCATAACATGACTATTTACTGATTTAGGGGTGAAATGACCAATCGAGGTAAAAGCCCTAATCATCCCCTAATTTTTAAGCTATCACACCTAATTTTAGGGTTCTTCGTTTCCAAGATATGGATTTTTCAATTTGGGGGTTGTTTTCACACCCCCTGCTATTTTTCATCAAAAACAAAAGATCTTAAGTTCATTTATCATTTTTAGGTGTTTAACACTTTTTTTCTCATAACATGACTATTTACAGATTTAGGGGTGAAATGACCAATCGAGGTAAAAGCCCATATCATCCCCTATTTTTTAAGCTATCACACCTAATTTTAGGGTTCTTCGTTTCCGAGATATGGATTTTTCAACCACCCCCCTGCTATTTTTCATCAAAAACAAAAGAACTTAGGTTCATTTATCATTTTTAGGTGTTTAAAACGTTTTCCCCATAACATGACTCTTTACTGTTTTAGGGGTGAAATGATCAATCGAGGTAAAAGCCCATATCATCCCCTATTTTTTAAGCTATCACACCTAATTTTAGGGTTCTTCGTTTCCGAGATATGGATTTTTCAACCACCCCCCTGCTATTTTTCATCAAAAACAAAAGAACTTAGGTTCATTTATCATTTTTAGGTGTTTAACACGTTTTCCCCATAACATGACTATTTACTGTTTTAGGGGTGAAATGATCAATCGAGGTAAAAGCCCATATCATCCCCTATTTTTTAAGCTATCACACCTAATTTTAGGATTCTTCGTTTCCAAGATATGGATTTTTCAATTTTGGGGGAGTAGTTTCACCCCGCAAAGGGGGACGTCACCCCAAGTGCTAGGACCCTTCATCAAGTCCCTTGCATGATTGGTTCACGAGATATGAACAAAAGTGTAGTTAGGCCCCTTCGACAGAAACGAATCATACATTCAAAAACGGGCGTCACCCCCAGGGATAGGATACTGCCTATGGCAAAATCCTATCAGGGGTTCAGAAAATATTAACAAACGTATAGTTAGGTCCTTTTGACAAAAGCCGTCCGTGTGCGCACATAAAAAAATACTAATTCACCCCCCGGGTAAGGGTAGTTTTTATTTTGGGGTGGATATACCCCGTCCATAGAAAAGGATAGTTCACCACGAGTCCTACGACACCTCATAGATTTAAATCCGATTATTGGTTAGCGAGATAGCAAAATGCCGATGACCTATTAGTTTTTTGGGGTTTATTTCAATACTTATTAAAAAAACACTCATTTATAAATAATCATTTTAAAAGCCCGCCCTCTTACAAAACTCCTCAAGTGCGCATGCGTATAAAAAAACATTCATCGGCAAAATGTCAAAAAACAACATGTTTACCCCAAATGGCGTTTCCCAAATCCATCAATTTTAAAAATGAACCTCACCATCACCTAGAGCGGAAAAAAATACCATCTAAACGACCCCTCACTCGACCCTACTCCTCCCCCACCACCTAACCCTTTCCCAACATAGGCATACATATTCAAGCACGAGCGCGACTTGAGGAAACCAACACTACCCCACTACTCGCGAATGACCTTTTAGTTTTGGTCTTTTAATTAAATAATGAGGCTATAGGAAAGTAGGGGGCGTCACTACGAGTGTTAGGACACCCTGTATATTCTAATTCCATGTTTGGTTAGCGAGATATCAGGTTCGGGGCCGATACGAGGAGGGTTCAAAAAGAAGTGAGGCAGCTCTCTCACTACCACACTACTTATATTCCTTGACATACCGTGCGATGATTGAGAGAGCATTTCTTCATTAACGTATATGGTTTGTTGACTGCATGCCTTCTTCAATTTAGCTTCCAGAAGGTCAATAAGGTCTTCGAGCTCTTCCCGGTATGAGGCGTGAACTTCACCGTTTTCATCATCATGCAATTCCCACTCGCATTGAACTTGTCTAAAGTCCTCGCTGATGGTAATCAATTTTATTTGAATGAGATTGGCATCCAATGAATTTATTTCGTTGTTCACAAAGTTTTGTATACGGGTCACGCTAGCCCTTAAAATGGATCGCTTCTTAATTAATATTCGTTTGTTGGCATCCTCCATGTTTATGTGTTGCAGTGGTTCCTTAAGAGAAGCTAGAATAGACTATATTTACTTCTAATGTCTCTTTCACGGATAGTGGTTATTCTGCGCTAGTACGTAACTTCTTTGATAAATCAAGAAGGCTTAGGAAGTTTTAAGAGATTTTGAGATGGTTTGTTACTTCATAAACAGATGGCGTTAGTTGTAGTTTAGCCTTTGTGTAGTTTTACTAGGGTCGTGTTGATCGCTAGGTTATGTTGATTATGTACTTACTATTTGTACGACATCGAATAGATTTATATGTAGGTGACTGTAATCCAATGTGTATTTGTAACTTACGTTAGGAGCCGGTTCGTAGGAGTTTTAGGGTAACCATCCGGGTCGAGAGGACCAATAATAATTAGAATAGATCAGCATTGAACTGTAGAACTGTAAGCATGTTTTATTTACCATAGCACGTATCTTGAGTGTTATATCGGTTGTCCCGGATACAACCAAAGAAAATCTAAACTATACATAAGACCCAAAATACCAGTAAAACATTAGTATAATAGTTGCCACTTTCTCAGTTTGGCCTCACTAGGCTGTCAACTCTGTTTCAGCCCTCAGACCAGAATTACATTTCTTAGTAGAGCCGGTGATGCTGGAAATTATAATAATTATAATGAAAAAGTACTGCCTACCTTCGTATGAGAAATACCAAAAACCACTTATTCATAATGTATGTCAACACGAATTCTGAGTCTATGTTCTGTATGTTTAATTTTGATTTTTGTCATGCCTAAATCAACCCCTCGGGTTCGATTCCCAGCAACACGAGGCATTTTAGTAACTGGCGTGAGGGCTGAAACGGGGTGCACTCAGCCTCGTGAGGACAATTGAGTAGCCGTCAGACAGAGAGGCAGCACTCCAATCACGAAAACCTAGATTAACCCGACGCGCTAACCACGCGTCACCCCAATACCTGCAGGCCAAATAGCTGGGCAGTGGTCTGTTGGTAGGCATAGGCCCTTCATGGGCTGTAGTGCCATGGATTTTGGGTTTGCAGCTACCACTACGAAATATCAAATTTGAAGGATTTTAGCCTACTTTTCACATTTTGCAAAAATGAGGAAAAAGTAGACTTATGAAATCGGGCAAATGTGTGTCTGTCTGTCTGTCTGTCTGTCCGTCTGTCTGTCAACTCCTAAACGGCTGCACCAATCGAAACAAAATTTGGTAGGAGTAAAGAACATTACCTGAATATCTCACGGCCATATTTGAGATGATGTCGGTGCTACCAACTGCTGAAAAATCGCAATTAAAATTTGAGCTCCATGTTGGATATCTTGGAAGGTATGAATGGGAACTATTTCAAAATTGGCACACATATAGATAGTAATATTGCAGTTTAATTTCCAGGAGGCCATACATGGCAGTGTTGCCAAAATGATTATAAGCCTGCTGATATGTCCAAATTTTAAATGCATATAACTTCTCCACTATCAATTGGATTTCAACCACATTTCGTATGCACTATGTGTGTATAAACAGATATGACTGAGCGTATTCTTGAAAGCCACCAGGGCTGCCAACTGCTAATGAATGCTCTCACTCTATTTTCTGATCCAAATACCAATATATCGGAACGTAAGCAAGCCGACAACTTTAAACTATACACGCGTATAGTACCTGCCATTCTAGATTAATTTGGAGTAACTTATGTACGTCAGTGCTACCAACATGATTATAAGCCTGCTGATAGGACCAATTTTTAAATACATGTAACTTCTATACTACCAATTGGATTACGACCAAATTTCGTGTGTGCTATATGTACCATAACAGATATGACTATGATGATTCTTAAGAGTAACCAGGGCTGCCAACTGTTAATAAATACTGTCTCTATTTTTGTTACCCTAATATTCTTCTTTCTTCCGAATTTGGCCGCCTGTGGACCGCATGGAACCTAAGGCTTTCTGGTTAATCTCCTCTTCTCTTCCCAAAACCTCTTCATTCGTTCACTTCTGATCTTTCGCTCCTCCTCGGATATTACCAGTTTGGCTCTAATTTTAGGTGTTTTCTCCTCGAATATCTTGATGTTGTCAATTCGGTTTCTGAACTATTTTCTGTTGTGGATCACATCCACTGTGAATCCACTTTCCTTGGCGTCTCTTTTAACCTCGTCTACCCTCTTAGTTGTAGCCTTCAGCTCTGTAATATACTTGAATATCCTCTTAGTCAGTCGGTTCTCGTCCATTCTCACCAAATGTCCGTAGAATTTCAACCTTCGCTTCCGCATTGTGACAGTATTTTTTTCAGTATGTTTATAGAGGTCATCATTCCTTCTGTTCTTCCATGTCCCGTCAGCAGTTTTCTGTGGTCCTAAAATTTTCCGCAAAATTTTCCTCTCCTTTTTTCCAGTTCCTGAAGTTCCCCTTTTTTATTCAGTGTCAAGCACTCCGAGGCGTACAAAGCCTCTGGCTTTACTACTGTGCTGTAGTGTCTGAGTTTTGCCTTGTAGGATATTGCTCGTTTGTTGTATCTGTTCCGGGTTAACCTATAAGCCAAATCCAATTTTCTAGCTCTTGCCCTATTTGCTTCTTTATCCAGCCCATTGGGTTCTATTCATTCACCAAGATATTTAAACTTCTCTGTTCTTTTGACAGTCCCATGTTTCACTTTTATGTGTCTCTCTCCAAGGTGCCTGTACTCCATGTATTCTGTCTTTTCATAGGAGACTTTAAGACCCGTTTTCTCAGCGATTTCGTGCAGAGTATCCAGCATTTTTTGGGCATCATCTCGGCTTTGGGCTAAGAGGGCAAGATCATCAGCAAAACCAAACATTTAATTTCCAGGTTCTGTCCTTTCCTTCCCAGATGTATCCCCCTTACTCCTTTCATGTCCAAAGCTTCCTCCCAGGTTCTCATGATTTTCTCCAGAACATTGTTGAAGAGGATAGGTGATAAGCCATCTCCTTGTCTGACCCCTGTTTTTATTTCAAAAGGATCAGAGATTTCTCCGAAGAACTTCACTTTTGACATGGTATCCGTTAGAGTTTGGTTGATTATTTCTCTCGTCTTCCTGTCAATTCCAAACTCCTCTAGGGTGTTAAATAAAGTCTGCCTGTCAATTGAGTCGTACGCCTTCTTGAAGTCAACGAATATTACTACAGTGTTCTGGCTTCTCAAAGCTCTTGATCTGAGGATGCTCTTGAGGTTGAATATTTGTTCTGCGCATGATCTCCCCTTTCTAAAGCCAGCTTGATATTCACCTATGAGGTGGTCTGCTTGTTTTTCAACTGTGTTCAGCAGTACTTTGGAGAGTATCTTGTATGCGACTGGAAGTAGAGAGATTCCTCTGTAGTTGTCGATGTTCGCCCGATTACCTTTCTTGTAAAGTGGGTGTATAAGGGCATATTTCCAGTCTTTCGGGATCATTTCAGTTTTCCAGATTTCTTCTATGATGCCGTGTATTTTTTCTACAGCCATTTCTCCTCCGAATTTCCACATTTCTGCAGCGATGCCATCTTCGCCTGGTGCTTTGTTGTTTTTAAGCTCGTTTATTATGCGCTTTAACTCATCTAAACTTGGTGGGTTGGAATCCGAGTTCTCATAGGATGGATTCTGAGAATTCAATCATTCCACAGGTTCTTCACAGTTCACCAGCACTTTGAAATAGTCGGCCAAAAGTTGACAGTTTTCCTTGTCGTTCGTAGCTATACTACCATCTTTCCGTTTGAAGCACAGACTTTGTGACTCCCTGTAGTTCCTCTTTGAAGGTTCTGTAAAGTATGCAAGCCAATAGCTCTAAACCTTACACACGTATAGTACCTGGCATTCTAGATTAATTTGGAGTAACTAATATAGGCCTACGCCAGTGCTGCCAACATGATTCTAAGCCTGCTGATAGGACCAATTTTAAAATGCATGTAACTTCTATACTAACTAATGGATTTCATTCAGAATTGACACAACAATAGATAATATTATTTCAGATTATTTCTGACCAATATATGTATGTCATTGTTGCCAACATGATTTTACGCGCCCTGTTAGATCTAATGTTTAACAGCATGTAACGTCCATGCTATCCATTAGACTTCAACCAAATTTTGTATTCTGTACCTTAAGAGATGGAACTAAGAATATATTCAGTCACCAGGGCTGCCAACTGTAGTTCTCTATTAGGCTACATTCTGCCAAGAATACAGTATTTCGAACTAATTAGAAATTTCGATATTACCAACTTAATTTTGTTCTAGATAGATCCATATAGATTAATCATTGGCATGAATCTTAAATTTTAAGAAAAGTAGGCTCTTTAGTTCGTACGGAACTTCTTGTTTCTATTTTTATAAGTTCAAGCGAAAACAAACGTTAACCTTTAAAGGCTATTTCCATCACGTTTATTTACAAAACATAACCCTTTATAGGGCAAAAGACTGGGGGTATAAAATATTTGTTTTCTTTTGCACATTTGTAATTGGGGGTGATAGATGAGTAGAAATATGCAACAATTTTATGGGTGTGGATTCTATTTTATGAAATATGGGGTGGGAAATTATTATCCCACTTGCCCACACCCGACAGTATGTTTTCTTAAATGAGCAATGGGGTAATAATTTCCCACCTCCAAATTATGATGATACAGTGTTTATCACTCAATAATGAGGTTTATTTAACAGGATTTAATATATAAAAACACCCATCACCTTCTATAATAAAAAAAAACATTACTCCCACGCAATACAAATTCAGTGACCTAGGCTATATCATCTTTGCCGAAAACTGCACAAAAAATATCAAAGTGATTTTGGAATTGCGCCGCCCGGGAGGATGGAACTGGAGGCCCTAACTTACCTGTTTTCAGAGGTCCACGGCGCTTTCTGCAAAATCACCGCCAGATGACATGTCCCAACAGAAGAACACCTAAAGGTGGAAGGAAGGTGGAGAAGAGGGAAACGCACAGACTCGTCTACAGACACATCCGATAACTAATAGAACTGCCGCCGACGAAATAATGCCACAACAGTTGCTTGAAATTTAAAAGAGAATTTATTTACCAAAAGGGGTCAAGAAAAATAAAACTTAACAAAATCATAAAAAAAAGAAACTCTATTGCCAAAACAACCTCTCTCTGGTGATGCATATGGCTTAAGGCCAACATAAGTTATTTACATAAGTAGGCAAGAGACGGTTTAACATGCTTGCTGAGCGAAGTGAAAACATTTAATTTAAAATTAAAATAATAATGCCCAAAAGTTTAAAAAAATACAGAATACACGTATTACCAAATGAGAAAGGGCTTGATAATTTACTAAGGTACGCAATACCGACCCGACATGCAGACATCAAGGCCACGATGAAACGAAAAATTTAAAATTAAATTAATAAAATAAAAATAGGACCAATTAACAAATCCACACCTTTCATGACGGAGAAAAACTCGGGAACACTCACAAAAACACAAAGTTAAACCAACAAGATTAACAAAAACGTACTAAGCGAGCACCACAACACGTTTGAGTCTCCCGCTCGACGCCTAGAGAATGCACTCACAAGACCAGAATGCACTCGGGCAAAACAAAAAGAACAAACATGGCCACCAAATAGATGACCGCATGTCCAATCGAATCACGGCAAACAATTAGCTTAAAATTAAATTTAAAATCACCAGAGAGAACGGAAAGGGAGGAAAGAATTACGCCTTAACACTATTGACACGAGGTATTTTAGGCTGCAACGGATCGTAAATCAAATTAATAATTGGGCAATCCCAAAGATTACAAAAAACTAAATAAATAATAATTTACAACGTAAGATAATCTAGAAACGTGTCTCCAGAAGGTACGAAGGAAAACAACAAAATTTACATATCTGGTAGCATTAGCAAAACAGAAAAATTAGGCCTACCAGGCGAAACAAAATACGGTATTAAAACATTAATATAAGGCCAATATCGGAGCTCCATAACAATATATAAAATTTTAAATAATTATGTACCTTAAAAACTTCTCTGTGGAGACACAATAATAATAAAATAATTAACACACAAATTAAAAATATTATACGGCACTATATTGCCTCTAAATGGCTAACACGCACATGCGCCGTTTTGTTAAAAAGCACTCCTGTTTGCATCTAGTTGCGATTACTGTTCCATACTTCTTCTTCACGTCGAAATGGCGAAAATACAGCCTTAAGAGCACAGGCAATTCCTTTTTAGCATATATCCATATTTCGTAGAGGCTAGGGGCCAAGCCCCCAGCAGACGGAGAGACACTCTTTCACCAACAGCCGGCTTGTTGCTTCCTTGACGACAGACTATAAATATGGCAAGATGGCGGAGAATCCAAAGTCAAAAGCCGCATTGCATTTATGTTAATAGGATTTGTCCAATCACAGATTGACACATCAAGTAAAAATGTGCATATTGTATAATTATTTTGGCGGTATGATGTAAATATAGTCTTTTGTTCAATGACGTAGAATACAGTACCCTTCAAATATGTCTCGATTAGGATGAGATCAGAAGACACCACTCACTCACTCTAGCGGTCGAAGATACAACTCGGCTAGAGGCTACAACTCCGGCTAGAGGAGTCGATAGATGCTGCCACCTCGTGTTCATAAGCCTAACAAAGCCATCAGGCGGGCGCTTTAAAGGTCGGGATACAAATATATAGGGGAGATGCATTTTAAAAAAGTTGGGACGGGCTTTTGCACGTAACAGGAATGTTAAAAGTTAGTATATTCGAATATAATTCAATAATTTCAAAATAGTATTTACTAAATACACAGAAAAATAATTTTGAAAATCTTCTATTCTATGGCAAATACCCTGAGCAGGATAATTATTTCCATTCTAGCTGAAATATATTTACTCAAGGGACCAAACCATTATTAACATTGTATTTCAGTTATATACCAACGTTTACGAACCTATTATCTTCAATAAAAACACCTTCTTCTGTAAAATAATGCATTTCTTTCACTCAATACAACCGAACTGGCGAGCACGTGCACTGTGGAGACCAGTGGGATATATGCTTCCCACCTTTGGTTTCTGATGACAGTATACATCAAATTAGTGGGTTTCAATATTTCTCTGCGTCTAGCTTGTGGATGCATGTGAAACTGCTTGAAATGAAAGGAGTGGGAAGATTCTCTCCGTAACACCGTTCTATAAATGCATGGTGGGAAAATATTTTCCCAAGGACCTATAAAGTTCATTATTCTACAAATCATGAACACAATACAACCAAGCTTTAAAAGTTAATATGTTGATACTTCTTCTGTGTGGGTACGAACTTTCTCGTATTAGCCCCGAAATGTAATCCTTAATAAAGTTGCTCAAAGTTCATCACGTCTTGCTCTTCTGAATATGTCCCCAAGTTACCTTTAAATTGGTCCAAGTGAGCATGTAACATGTGTACTTTAAGAGACATTCTGCAACCTATAAGTTTATAGTTCTCAAGCATAGTGGAAATAAGCTATTTGTAATTCTCAGCTTTCATATTTTTTAAGGAAGCCATGCATCACTGCTTTAAGGCTGTACCATTCTTGTTTATCGTCAGGGTTGAGTAAATGTGGATATTCATCATTGACCATTAGTTTCTTTATTTGAGGAATGACGTAAATACCAGCTTTAAGTTACGAAAAAAGTCCTTAAATATCCCCTCTCGTACGTGTTCAAAGCCGTTACCCCGTGAACAGTCTGCCAATACTTCAAATATGTACACCCTCTGTCTGAAAAGTTCGGTGAATGGGTCTTTATTACGAACGGATTGTTGGCCTACTTGAAACAGCCGTTACTATCCTTCGAAGTAATCGCCGTGGATGGTTATTCACATCTGAGAACGACTGAACAATTCCTGGAAACTCCTGGCATAGTCTTCTTTAGGAATAGCCTGCAGTTTGGGTCGTCAAAACTCCAAATTGAAAGCAAGAGAGAAGCGTGAATTTATAATATATTTAATGCAACCAAATAGCCATAACTTAAAATATAGGTTACATTGATGGGTTACATATTTGCATAATCACTTACAGACAAATGGTTTATAGAAACGGCAGAAGAAACTAATCAAATCGTTGATTTCAACACAAAATATGATACAGTGATAATAAACCAAGTATTATCGTAGCGCATCTGTGGCGTAATGGAATAGGTTCGTGCAAGAGACTATGCCAGGACTTGTACAGCCCCGTACCATCCACGGGGATTACTTCGAAGGATAGTAACGGCTGTTTCAGGTAAGCCAACATTCCGTTCGTAATATAGCCCATTCACCGAACTTTTCAGACAGAGGGTGTATTTATCACTGCATAAAGTACAAAAGCAAACTTTATTATGAATGGTGTTTTAGGTTACTGTTCGATGTTGGCAGAATATATGAATTAAATAATAGGCTCAACAAAAAATGATTTGTTTCTTGACTTGTGTAATAATATAATGGAAATTGTCGATGAATATATTCCTTCTAGAAACTAGTGTATTCTTTCATCCAACCAGATTGTTGATTGTATTACGTAAACGTGTATTCTACATTGCCCTGAAAGAATGCCAAGAGCACCGAGATAGACAGATTGTTGGCCGCATACAATGAGCGTAACGCTGGCTTACATAAGTATTGTATTTCCGTTCGCTCCACAAATCACTTACAAAACAAATTTCCTGCCATTATCCTAAACGTATGATTGTTTTGACAGACCATTCTGATTCGTTCAATCAGATGAGATATTACACACATCAAAAAAAGTTTTGCATCACCTCGGTTCCCAGATCTCCGGCATATAGACGTTTACTGTGTATATTGTATCCAAGATACAGTCCCTTTGACTGTTCATAGATGTCACTAAAACTGCTCAAAGATGTAAACAACCATGCATGAGCAGGGCCTATTAGACGGAGGGGGTACGACAGCCGATCAGTTCCAGTCATTCCACCAGGACGAAGGTACGCTGCTCATGTTGTCTGTAGTTCTACCATGCCTAGAAGGTCAATACCGCAGTTCGATCGCGTCCGCATTGTCACTTTGTGTCAAGAAGGGCTCTCAACAAGGGAAGTTTCCAGGCGTCTCAGAGTGAACCAAAGCGATGTTGTTCGGACATGGAGGAGGTACAGAGATACAGGAACTGTCGATGACAGGCCTCGCTCAGGCCGCCCAAGGGCTACTACTGTAGTGTATGACCGCTACTTACGGATTGCCGCTCGGAGGAACCCTGACAGCAATGCCACCATGTTGAATAATGCGTTTCGTTCAGCCACAGGACGTCGTGTTTCAACTCAAACTGTGCGCAATAGGCTGCATGATGCGCAACTTCACTCCCGACGTCCATGGCGAGGTCCAGCTTTGCAACCCCGACACCATGCAGCGCGGTACAGATGGGCCCAACAACATGCTGAATGGACCCCACGGAATTGGCATCACGTTCTCTTCACCGATGAGTGTCGCATATGCCTTCAACCAGACAATCGTCGGAGACGTGTTTGGAGGCACCCTGGTCAGGCTGAACGTCTTAGACACACTGTCCAGCGAGTGCAGCAAGGTGGTGGTTCCCTGATGTTTTGGGGTGGCATTATGTGGGGCCGACGTACGCCACTGGTGGTCATGGAAGGCTCCGAAACGGCTTTACGATACCTGAATGACATCCTCCGACCCATAGTGCAACCATATCGGCAGAATATTGGAGAGGCATTTGTCTTCATGGACGACAATTCTCGACCTCATCGTGCACATCTTGTGAATGCGTTCCTTCAAGATAACGACATCGCTCGACTACAGTGGCCAGCATGTTCGCCAGACATGAACCCTATCGAACATGCCTGGGATATGTTGAAAAGGGCTGTTTATGGACGTCTTGACCCACCAACCACTCTGAGAGATTTACGCCGAATTGTCGTTGAGGAGTGGGACAATTTGGACCAACAGTGTCTTGATGAACTTGTGGATAGTATGCCACGACGAATACAGGCATGCATCAATGCAAGAGGACGTGCTACTGGGTATTAGAGGTAGTGGTGTGTACTGCAATCTGGACCACAAATGCTGAAAGTCTAGCTGTATGATGGTACAACATGCAATGTGTGGGTCTCATGAGCAATAAAACGAGCTGAAATGTTGTTTGTGTTGATCTCTATTCCCTTTGTATTTAAAGGTTCCGGAACTCTTGGAACCGAGGTGATGCAAAACTTTTTTTGATGTGTGTATATTGATGAGCAAAGTTAAAAATAGACTATTGGGTTGTTAGCATTGAAACGTGACTTCACATTGTACAATTGTGTACATACTGGCAGCATTAATCCGATTAAGCGCACAAATAGAATATTCTACACGTGAAGGTAAATTTTCCCAATACAAGCACAGTAGCTGAAGCTAACAATAATTTCATTTACTCTGTGCTGTGTAGAACAATAACATCAACGTTTACAGTGATTAAAGTAATTTACCGAACAGCCCATTCAAATAATAAACAATACCAACATAACAATTCAAGAAATAATAATAACAATAATAATAATAAGAAGAAGAAGAAGTAGAAATTACAACCTCCATGGCTTCAGGAGGTATATCAATACATAACAAGTAGTTCCACGAAGAATTAAATGGCCTATATTCATATATCCAACTTATATTAATTGCCTCTATCAACATACAAATTTTCAGTTTGATTGCTGTAATACATTCGTAGATATTGAGAACTTTCTAAATATTTCGGATGGTCACCATGTTGGATTTTAATATATGTAGGTCATAAAGTTATGTATTATTAGATGAGGATTATTGTGTACGTTCATTATTCAAATGGACTGGCTGCGTGGCTCAGCGGTAACGTTCTCGCTTGCTGGGCCCTAGGTTGCAGGTTCGTATCCTGGCGCAGTCAGCTGGCATTTGAGGGTGCACAAATGCGAGGGAGCCGTGTCAGTACATTTACTGTCACGTTAAAGATCCCCTTCGGGCCAAAATTCCGGCACCCCGGCGTCTCTAAAAGCCGCAGTAGTTAAAAGTGACGTAAAACCAATAACATTATTATTATTATTATTCATTATTCAAACGTTTATTTTGGTCGCATGAATAGAACACAAGAAATAAAAACTCAATTTCAAAATTTCGTACAGCCTCCATCTTGAGGTTATGTAAACAATTGAACTAAATTAAATGTCAGTGCACTGCAATTTGTATAGTCATTTGCTGCACTAAATTTCACTGCGATAGGATGATTAAATCAGGAGAATAATCTAATTAAATGTTTAAAATTTCCTTGGCCGCCATGTTCATTTTGTACCTAACAGGTTTTTGAAAATCACATAGGTGACATTCTAGTAGTGCCCATTATTACCGTACAAAATTTCAGGGCGATATGAGTAACAGTTTCGGAGAAACAGAATGCCTGTGAAATATTTCGCACAGCCGCCATGTTGAATTATTGAGACGCAATAAAATTTAAAGGGCACGATCGGTTTCGACCGAGATAGTACTATGACCTTACCAAGTTTCATTGAAATCGCTCGAGCCGTTTAGACGTTATTAAGGATGGATTCACACACGGACGCACACACACACACGGACAAAAGGTGATATGATAAGCGGGTTTTTTTTTTTTTTTTTTTTTTTTTTTTTTTTTTTTTTCAGAAATAAAAATAGTCTGAAGAGGGAAAATATTGGGCTATTTAAAGTGTGGGACATGACAAGATTCAGAACTAAAGTTGCAAGTGTGAAGGATCCCCCCGAAAGAAGACTCACCCTTTCAGTAGAAGAAAGATTGGTTGGTTGGTTCCTCAGTTTAGGGGCTGCCACAACGCGGTCATGTAGCCCCGTGTAATTTGGGTGTGTTTAGAATCACTCTCTTAACCGGTGTTAATTCTGATGGCTGTATTAGTGTGTGTATCTGTTTTAGGTAGGTTTCATTAGAAAGCTAACTATTGCAATGGGTACCATGTTTCAACTTCGGGAAAATTTCGACAAATCTTCACGTTTCACATCCCTAGACCCCAAAACCACCGTCAGTTAAAAAGTTTATATATATAATGTATGTATATATATACATATATCACTTTCTTGTGGACACGATAACTACCGCAATTTTGCACCAATCAATTTGAATTTTTTACATAATATGTATCCCTATAAAATCTCGATCGAGTTCGTTAATGGGCACAATCGGTCAACGGGGGTGAAAATGGGAGTCTTTTTTTTTCGAAAAAGTGAAATATCGCTACAACTTTCTTAATATTTGAAATATCTAATCCATTCGAATTTCATACTATGTGTGGAATAAGGCCCAAAAATTTATGTTTGAAGAGTTTCTTCATAGCACCAACCATTGACCAAAGGGTGGGAAAAAGTGGGTTTTTCGAGAAAAATAAATCATATCTCTCTTAATAGGCACAATATCAAAACCGTACAAAATGGACAATATTTCCCTAATAATTACCTAAAACTTTTGTCTGAAAGAATTTTCGATATGACCCACCATTACGCCAAGGGATGAGAAAAATGATTTCGGAATTATAAGACAAGTAGTTCCGTGAAGAACTATACAGCCTATTTTCATATATCCTACTTATGTTAATTGCCACTATCAACATACAAAATTTCAGTTTGATTGCTGTAATAGATTCGTAGATATTGAGAACTGACTAGATATTTCGGATGGTCGCCATGTTGGATTTTATATATGTAGGTCCTAGAGTTATGTACTGTTACATGAAGATTATTGTGTACGTGTAGCATTCAAACTTCAATCGCATGATTAGGACACAAGAAGTAACAAGGACATTTTAAAATTTCGCACAGCTGCCATCTTGTGGTTATGGAAACAATTGAAATAAATTAGATGCCAGTGGATTAACATTCGTATAAGGATTTACTGTACCAAGTTTCACTGCACTCGGCTGGCTAAATTGCGAGAAACGTCCATGTGAATACTTATAATTCACGTCGCCGCCATGTTGGATTTGTGATCACCAGGTTATTTAAAGTCCTATAGGTGAACTTAAGTTCATAGCCCCTATGAACATAAAAAATTCAGCTTGATTGCTATAATAGATTCGTAGATATTCAGAGCCGTCTAAATATTTCGGATGGTCGCCATGTTGGATTGTTAAATGTATAAGCCATAGAGTCATGTACCATTAAAGGAAAATTATTGCGTAGGTTCATTATTCAAGCTTTCACTTTGTTCGCATGATTACGACACAAGAAAAAAAACTTAATTTTAAAATTCACACAGCCGCCATCTTGAGGTTATGTAAACAATAGAATTAAAGTAGATACCAGTGCATTACAATGTGTATAAACATTTCCTGTACCAGATTTCATTGCGTTTGGAACATTAAATCGCAAGAAAGTTTTATTTAAAATTTTCAAATGCGCTTGGCGGCCATGTTCGTTTTGTAGTTAACCGATTTTTGAAAGTCTTATAGATGATTTTCCAGTAGTGCCCTTTATCTCCATACAATATTTCAGGGTGATACCGCTAATAGGTTCAGAGATATAGAATGCCAGTGAAATATTTCGCACATCCGCCATCTTGTGGTTATGTAAACAATTGAACGAAGTTAGATGTCGGTGCATTGAAATGTGTATAAACATATACTGTACCAAGTTTTATTGCGTTTGGTTGGTTAAATCGCGAGAAGCGTCTATTTAAAAGTCGCAAATTCGCGTGGCCGCCATGTTGGTTTTGTAGTTACCAGTTTTTCAAAAGTCACATAGGTGAACTTCTAGTAGTTCCCTTCATCACCGTAATAAATTCCAGTGTGATATCCGTAATAGTTTCGGAGATATTAAATGCTGGTGAAATATTTCGCACAGCCGCCATGTTGGATTGATGAGAAGTAACAAAATTTGAAGGGCACGGTCGGGGTCGCCCGGAATAGTGCCATGAACTTACGGAGTTTCATTGAAATCGCTCCAGCCGTTTAAAAGTTATTAGGGGGGACACACACACACGCACACACGCACGGACAAAAGGTGATCTCATAAGCCTATTTTTTTTTTCAAAATTGAAAATAGGCTAAAAATGACCATAAGAACAAAAGGAAACATATATAAACTGCCATAGGACCAGCTATGCTTTATGGCAGTGGTTAAGAAAACACACCCACAAAAATTCCACAACTGCTGAGATTTGCATGCTGCACTGATCGGCAGGAATCTTACTGAAAAATGAGGTACGATGAAGAGGAAGCATGTAAGGAGAAGTATTTGGAGTAAAGCTAACTGAGACAGAATTAAGGTTATAGTTTGCAAGGTTATATAATTAAGAAGTGTCTCTACATTCTCATCAGCCAATACCTTGAGCTACAAGAAACAGTGGCACCCCCTAATAAAAATTTTAAAAAATCTGTCCCCACATAACTGAGACAAAGGTAGGAGGAAGAAGTAAATGAAGATTTTTAGGGTGGTGGTGACATGGACAACTTGTAACAAGATAAACATTAGCAGTTTACTGCACTAAGAAAGTAGCTGTTAATTGCAAATTTGCTTCATTCAAAGTTTGTTTACCTGCACTGACGTTTGTTCACCAGTTGGTATTCCTGGATGGATTTGCTGCCTCATTGAAAGTGCTTGTTTATGCTGCCGTATTTCATGTAACATTGCTAATTCCAATTTTGATTTTCGTTTCCTTGGTTTTGGTTTTCTCCTTTTCACTTGTCTAATTTCTGGTTCAAAAGGAATGAAAGTGAAATGTATCCTGCTTGACCGAGGACGTCGGATCAGTAACGATTTATCTGATTTCTGCCTGGACTTGACTCCTTCACTATCTGATACAGAAGGCTCTTGCTTAACACTGACCAATGACCCATTTCCTATTTCCATATTCTCTTGCTCTGTATTTCCTAATACTGGCACCCCTGATCCAAAGTCTCTGTCTCTTTCTATGTTGTCCCCAAATTTAGTTACATTGCCTCTTTCTGCAATCTCTAATGCCCCAGGTTTCATTTCATTGTCCTCTTCCAAATTTTTTAATACCCTAGGTTTATCTTCTGTATTATCTAATACCCCAGGTTTATCTCCTTCTGTATCATTTAATGCCCCATGTTTTGCTCCATCATCTTTTTCCAAATGTTCTAATATCCCAGGTTTATCTCCACCTGTATTATGTAATATCCCAGGTTTTGCTCCACTATCTTTTTCCAAATGTTCTAATATCCCAGGTTTATCTCCTTCTGTGTTATGTATTATCCCAGGTTTTGCTCCATTATCTTTTTCCAATAGTTCTAATATCCCAGGTTTATCTCCGTCTGTATTATGTAATATCCCAGGTTTAGCTCCATTATCTTTTTCCAAATGTTCTAATATCCCAGGTTTATCTCCTGTATTTTCTAATACCCCAGGTTTATCTTCTTCTGTATTGTGTAATACCCCAGGTTTTGTTCCATTATTCATTTTCAAATGTTCTAATACACTAGTTTTATCTCCTGCATTTTCTAATAACCCAGATTTATATCTTTCTGTATTTTCTAATACCTCAGATTTATCGCCTTTATTATCTATTACCCCAGGTTTAGTTCCAATATCGTTTTCTGCATTATCTAACAGCCCAGGTTTATCTCTTTCTACATTGTCTAATACCCCAGGTTCTGTAACATTATCACTTTCTATATTCTCTAATATCTCTGGTTTATCTCTTTCTACATTGTCTAATACTCCATGTTTTGAGATATTATCACTTTCTAATTTCTCTAATATCTCTGGTTTATCTCTTTCGACATTGTCAAATGCCCCAGGTTTTATAAGACTATCACTTTCTATATTCTTTAAAATCCTTGGTTTATCTCTGTCTATGTTGTCTGATACCTCTGGTTTTAATTCTTTGTCTATCCGTATAGTGTTGGATGCCGCAAGTTCTGATACTTCGTTTAGCTTAGACTGTGCGATTGATTCTTGTTCTTGAAGTAATCCCTCCTTTGTGTCCACTTCTTTTGTTGATGGCTCAGTCACAGAAGACACACCTTCATCTCTGGCATCCATATCTTCTATCAGCTTTATCTGAGTAGTTAGTCAGCACCTAAGGAAATCAAGACAAATCATTCATTTAAAATTCAATTCAAATAAAAAGAGAGAACAAAATTCAAACTCTAATTTAGGGGCAGATAACTTCTATTTTACAGGCCTTAAAACATCACCACCACCAAGCTCTAATTATTCTAACATACTGGCTAGGCCAATGATGTCTCTACAGGGGAGGCATACATTTAATTTTCTTTATGGGAACTGTTTACTCAAGAGCTGGAAGCAGAAAATTGGGAAATGTAGAATTTGTGATGATATAATTTATAAGGTGTATCGTAATAAGTGGACGCACGTCACTAGTGGATAGGAGACATAAAAATACAAAGAAACCTCTGTATGTAGCCCATCTCAATTTACTGTCCCAGTTCCGGTGTAGTAATGGCAGATGTCCTCCTTATCAGGACGTGCTAAAAAGGACCACTGACGGAATGAATCCAGCATACTATCGGCGTCTTGTAGAAGCCCGCTCTCTTTCAAACGTACCTGGTGTCTAGCAGATTCAGTGGTAATCATCTTGTACCCAAGAACGCGTTATATCAATGAAGGTGGGGTTCTCCCATATCCTGTTGAGCATTCTGTATAACCATTGGATTGCTGGAATTCCCGCCGCTTTCAGCATATCCGCACTCACTTCGTCTATGCCCACTGCCTTTCCTTTCTTCATGCTCTTGAGCGCCTTTTCAACCTCCAGCCATGTGATTGGTGGTTCAGTCGAGGTTGTTCGACTTGACTCATCTCTGTTTGTTATGTTTTCTTTATCTCCATTCAGCAGCTTTTCAAAAAAGATCTTGAGTTCTTGTTTGATTTCTCCCTCTTCTTGTGTCAGAGTTCCATCATTACGGGCTATTGCTTTTATGGTCTCTTGATCCCTTCTCTTGTTTTTCACTACTATGTATAGCAGTTTCATATTTCCTCTGCTATCCTCTTCCAGTTTGTCTGCAAACTCATTCCATTTCTTCTCTTACAATGTTCTTAACAGCTAGTTTCTTGTTCCTGTACATTCCTTGGAGTCTTCTTGTTCAATACGTTCTTGCCCCTGTTTTTGTTTTTCCTTGTCTAGTGCTTTCTTTATTTGGTTTCTTTCTTTCACAGCTGTTCTAACTCTATCACTCCACCACGGTGTCTGTTTCTTTCTTTTGATGGAACTTGTAACTCCACATAGGGTTTTGGCCTCTCCCACAAAGGTGTCTTTGAAGGTCTTCCACTCTTCATTAACGTTGGTTACTTCACCCTTTGACAGATTCTGTTGAATCCTTAGTTTATATTCTTCCTTTAGTCGAGCTTCTTCCAATTTCCATGTGTTTACCCTTGGTGTTTTCATAATAATTTTCTGCGTTTCATTGGTCGAATGTTTGAAGTCTACTACCAGCAGTCTATGGTCGCTGTTCATACATTCACTAGGAATGACCTTTACATCTGTGATATATCTACCACCATCCTTATTCGTGATTACGTAGTCAATCAGTGTTCTATACTGGCCATCCCGACTGTACCGTGTTACACTGTGACTGTCTCTTTTTTTGAAAAATGTATTTTTGATGATAAGACCATTTCTTCTGCACAAATCTAACAGTTGTTCTCCTTCTGGATTTCCTTTTCCAAATCTATGTGGGCCAATTATGGAATATTGATAGTATTTAGAAATTCTTATTGATAATTTAATAAACTTAAACTAAGTTGTGGGAACGTGTATCCAAAGATTCGGTGACTTCTTCAATCACTGTTTGAACCAAGTAGAGCAGTGGTACTTTTACGAGTTTTCACCCGATTGGAAGATTTTCACATTCTTCTTTATTGGTAGGTAATTAGATTAATTCATTTAGGTAGTAATAATTAAAATAAATTTAGTGTAATTTGGTGTAAACATCAAGGCTAACTTAGATCTCTACTATGTCGACAGTAAACAGTGTTAGTGTCTCGTCAGGTAGTGTAACCGTTACGGATTTATGCTCGTCGTGCAAAATAAAAGTAAACAAGTAGTTCCGTGAAGAACTATACAGCCTATTTTCATATATCCTACTTATGTTAATTGCCACTGTCAACATACACAATTTCTGTTTGATTGCTGTAATAGATTCGTAGATATTGAGAACCGACTAAATATTTCGGATGGTCGCCATGTTGGATTTTATATATGTAGGTCCTAGAGTTATGTACTGTTACATGCATATTATTGTGAACGTGTAGTATTCAAACTTCAATCGCATAATTAGGACACAAGAAAAAACAAGGAGATTTTAAAATTTTGCACAGCTGCCATCTTGAGGTTATGGAAACAATTGAAATAAATTAGATGCCAGTCGATTAACATTCGTCTAAGGATTTACTGTACCAAGTTTCACTGCATGCGGATGGTTAAATTGCGAGAAAAGTCCATGTGAATATTTATAATTCGCGTCACCGCCATGTTGGATTTGTGATCACCAGGTTATTTAAAGTCCTATAGGTGAACTTAAGTTCATAGCCCCTATGAACATTAAAAAATTCAGTTTGATTGCTAAAATAGATTCGTAGATATTCAGTATCGTCTAAATACTTCGGATGGTCGCCATGTTGGATTGTTAAATGTATAGGCCTTAGAGTCATGTACCATTAAAGGAAAATTATTGCGTAGGTTCATTATTCAAACTTTCACTTCGATCGCATGACTACATCACAAGAAATAAAACCTTAATTTTAAAATTCGCACTGTCGCCATCTTGAGGTTATGTAAACAATTGAACTAAATTAGATACCAGTGGATTACAATGTGTATAAATATTTCCTGTACCATGTTTCAGTGCGCTTGGAATTTTAAATCGCGAGAAAGGTCTATTTAACATTTTCAAATTCGCTTGGCCGCCATGTTCATTTTGTAGTTAACCGGTTTTTGAAAGTCTTATAGATGGACTTCCAGTAGTGCCCTTTATCTCCGTACAAAATTTTAGGGAGATACCGCTAATAGTTTCAGAGATATAGAATGCCGGTGAAATATTTCGCACATCCGCCATCTTGTGATTATGTGAACAATTAAACGAAGTTAGATGTCGGTGCATTACAATGTATATAAACATATACTGTACCAAGTTTCATTGCGTTTGGTTGGTCAAATCGCGAGAAACGTCTATTTAAAAGTCGCAAATTCGCTTGGCCTCCATGTTGGTTTTGTAGTTACCAGGTTTTCAAAAGTCACATAAGTGAACTTATAGTAGATCCCTCTATCACATTAGAAAATGACAGGGTAATATCGGTAATAGTTTCGGAGATATTGAATGCTGGTGAAATATTTCGCACAGCCGCCATGTTGCATTGGTGAGTCGTAACAAAATTTGAAGGGCACGGTCGAGGTCGCCGGGAATAGTGCTATGAACTTTCCGAGTTTCATTGAAATCGCTCCTGCCGTTTAGATTTTATTAGGGGGGGACACACACACACACACACGCACACACACACGGACAAAAGGTGATCTCATAAGCCTATTTTTTTCAAAATTGAAAATAGGCTAAAAATGCCAAGAGCTATCAGAGGTTGCCATGACAACACTACTAAATTGATGAGGGATGAGCCATCAGACGTTGCCATGACAACGCACTTGCACGAGATTACATTCAGTTTTCCATCTGACTAAGTGAGAAGCGGCTTCGGTGACGTAACTGGTAGCATGCTGAACTTCTATGCCCAAGTTCGCGGGTTCAAAGCCGGCCGAAGTCGTCGGATTTTCTAAGAGCGGTAAAAATCCCTCAGTATGCTTTCCTTTGGAGGGGAAGATCCAACGTTCGTTGCGAGTTGCTGGTTGCGGTGGCATCTCGTAGCCAAGTTCAGAGCTAGGTTTCGTTGACGGTAGTATCTGGTAGCAACATTAGGAACTACTGCTTGAAATTGACCGTCTGCAGTCCTTACCTGAATTACAGACTAATACAGCCATCACAATTCACACTGTTTATCAGACAGGTTCTACACTCACCCAAAGTACACGGGGTTACATGACCGCGTTGTCGCAGTCCCTAAACTGAAGAACCAACCAAAATCTCTGCGGGAGATATAATTTTGCGTGAAGAAGTAACAGACCGTTACATAGTTACACATCAGTGTCAAAACCTTGCATAAGGACAGTGTGACCACAAGTATAAAAATGTACCCCAAATGACAACAAGGTTACCGTCCCCATAAGACAATAAAATGTTTAAAATATGCATAAAATGACGAAAAACAAAGTTAATTAAGCTCCAATTATAAAATACTTCCTCGCAATAAATGAGGTCTGATCCTTCTACGAAAACGTGCATATTCTGCCTATTTTCGCCTATCCCCAAGTTTGCCCGATAAAATCTACCTCCGCCTTCCGGCGTGCCGAGAGGACTTTTTTAAAATTCAAGTAAGGACTGCAACTTTGAATTTTTCAAATATTTCCTACTTTTGCCGCCAAACGCCACCGTCAACGACTACTAGGCCTAGTTCAGAACTTAGCTACTAGACGCCACCGCAGTCGGCTCTTGGCAACGAACGTAGAAACCTAAGAGCGTTGTTTCAATTCCTAACCTATGCAATTTAACTTCACACAGGTGTAGTTAGTGGAAGGTTCATTAACATGCCATAAATCTATGGCATAGGACCGCCGGCTTTACTTCCCCTCCGAAGGAAGGCATACTGGGGGATTTTTAACGCTCTTAAAAAATCCGACAGCTTCGGCCGGGTTTGAACCCGCGATATTGGGCATAGAAGCTCAGCATGCTACCAACTACGCCACCGAAGCCGGAAGAAAGATTGAGAAGTCAAAGATTGAAAAATCTCTGGCAGGAAGCTAAACGGCAAGGATAAAACACCTTGAAGACGAAGACCTGAATAATTGTTGTGTATTTGTAGTCCGTAGATGTCTGAATCGAATTAATAATAATAATAATATACTTAGTAGAAGAAGACAAATGGGGCCTGGTTCAGTGAAGAAGAGGAGATAGGTATAATAATAATGTTATTGGTTTTACGTCCCTTTTAACTACACTGGCTTTTAGGTACGCCGGGGTGCCGGAATTTGCCCCGAAGGGGATCTTTAACGTGCCAGTAAATCTACTGATACGGCTCCCACGCATTTGCGCACCCTCAAATGCCAGCTGACCTCGCCAGGTTTCGAACCTGCAACCTTGGGCTCAGTAAGCGAGAACGTTACCCCTGAGCCACGCAGCCAGACATATAGTAGGAGATAGGGATAAAGCGGGGAGATATCCAGGAGCATCGGCCATTTAGGAAAAAAAAAACTTCAAGAACATCGGAGTTTTCAACCTAAGCCGAAACTAAAAACCGGGAAGGCTTGGACGACGGAGGGAAAAGTGCAACATTGATTACGAATGAAAGATTACTGGTTAAAATGCAGAAGAAACAGTTGAAATGGCGTGGTCCTTATTTGGCCGTAACGAAGCGAGAAGAAGAATATACTGAGTAGGATAGTATTATTATCTTATTACACACATCAAAAAAAGTTTTGCATCACTTCGGTTCCCAGATCTCCGGCATATAGACGTTGACTGTGTATATTGTATCCAAGATACAGTCCCTTTGACTGTTCATAGATGTCACTAAAACTGCTCAAAGATGTAAACAACCATGCATGAGCAGGGCCTATTAGACGGAGGGGGTACGACAGCCGATCAGTTCCAGTCATTCCACCAGGACGAAGGTACGCTGCTCATGTTGTCTGTAGTTCTACCATGCCTAGAAGGTCAATACCGCAGTTCGATCGCGTCCGCATTGTTACTTTGTGTCAAGAAGGGCTCTCAACAAGGGAAGTTTCCAGGCGTCTCAGAGTGAACCAAAGCGATGTTGTTCGGACATGGAGGAGGTACAGAGATACAGGAACTGTCGATGACAGGCCTCGCTCAGGCCGCCCAAGGGCTACTACTGTAGTGGATGACCGCTACTTACGGATTGCCGCTCGGAGGAACCCTGACAGCAATGCCACCATGTTGAATAATGCGTTTCGTTCAGCCACAGGACGTCGTGTTTCAACTCAAACTGTGCGCAATAGGCTGCATGATGCGCAACTTCACTCCCAACGTCCATGGCGAGGTCCAGCTTTGCAACCCCGACACCATGCAGCGCGGTACAGATGCGCCCAACAACATGCTGAATGGACCCCACGGAATTGGCATCACGTTCTCTTCACCGATGAGTGTCGCATATGCCTTCAACCAGACAATCGTCGGAGACGTGTTTGGAGGCACCCTGGTCAGGCTGAACGTCTTAGACACACTGTCCAGCGAGTGCAGCAAGGTGGTGGTTCCCTGATGTTTTGGGGTGGCATTATGTGGGGCCGACGTACGCCACTGGTGGTCATGGAAGGCTCCGAAACGGCTTTACGATACCTGAATGACATCCTCCGACCCATAGTGCAACCATATCGGCAGAATATTGGAGAGGCATTTGTCTTCATGGACGACAATTCTCGACCTCATCGTGCACATCTTGTGAATGCGTTCCTTCAAGATAACGACATCGCTCGACTACAGTGGCCAGCATGTTCGCCAGACATGAACCCTATCGAACATGCCTGGGATATGTTGAAAAGGGCTGTTTATGGATGTCTTGACCCACCAACCACTCTGAGAGATTTACGCCGAATTGTCGTTGAGGAGTGGGACAATTTGGACCAACAGTGTCTTGATGAACTTGTGGATAGTATGCCACGACGAATACAGGCATGCATCAATGCAAGAGGACGTGCTACTGGGTATTAGAGGTAGTGGTGTGTACTGCAATCTGGACCACAAATGCTGAAAGTCTAGCTGTATGATGGTACAACATGCAATGTGTGGGTCTCATGAGCAATAAAACGAGCTGAAATGTTGTTTGTGTTGATCTCTATTCCCTTTGTATTTAAAGGTTCCGGAACTCTTGGAACCGAGGTGATGCAAAACTTTTTTTGATGTGTGTATAATACGCCAAGGTGTATGTTTCACAAAACTCAATCTCCTAAAACAGAGGAAGTTAGAAGGTGTGGTTTGTACAAAAATCTTCCAAATCGTCTCAATAGTCCAGGAAAAATCCTGCATTTCTTGAAAAGTCAACGGAAATATATTTATTTGTTTATAAAGTGCTTTTAAACAAATAAACGAGACGATAGCCCCTGGCAGAACGGTGTCGCGCACAGCCCGCATAGCACTAGAGCCAGGCGGGTAGTCTGTACACACGGGGCGCACACAACGCATTAAGCGAGAGTCCTCGCACGGGTTCGCTAGTAATATTAAACGCGTAAATAGCAATCGTACATTTTTAGCCTACATGTCACATTTTGCCAAAATGAGGAAAAAGTAGACTTATGAGATCGATCCGGGAAAATGTGTGTCTGTCCTTCTGTCTGTCTGTGTGTGTGTCCCCTCCCCTATCAACTCATAAACGGCTGCAGCAATCGAAACCAAATTTAGTATGAGTAAATATGTATACAGGAATATCTCAAGCCCATATTTGAAAATGATGTCAGTGCTACCAACTGCTGAAAAAACGCACTAGAAATTTGAGCTCCATGTTGGATATTATGGAAGGTATGAATGGGAGCTATTCCAAAATTAGCACACATGTATATAATAGTATTTCAGTTTAATTTCTAGAAGGCCATACATGACAGTGTTGCCAAAATAACATTAAGCCTTCTGATAAGTCCAATTTTTAAATGCGTATAACTTCTACACTATTAATTGGATTTCAACCAACTTTTGTATGTAATATGTGTACATAAACAGTTATGACTGAGTGTACTCTTAAGATCCACCAGGGCTGCCAACTGTTAATAATTGCTCTCTCTATTGTCTTCATCCAAATACCAATATATCTGAAAGTATGCAAGCCGACAGCTTTAAACTATGCACACGTATAGTACCTGTCATTTTAGATTAATTTGGAGCAACTTATATACAGTACTTCAGTTCTACCAACATGATTCTAAGCCTGCTGATAGGACCAATTTTTAAATGCATGTAACTTCTATACTATCAGTTGGATTTCAACCAAATTTCGTATGTGCTATGTGTAACATAACAGATATGAATATACGTATTCTTAAGAGCAATCAGGGCTGCCACTGTTAATAAATGCTGTCTATATTTTTTACCCTAATATCAATATATCACAAAGTAAGCAAGCCAACAGCTCTATACTTTGCACACGTATAACACCTGACTCTAGATTAATTTGGAGTAAGTAATATACTGTAAGTCAATACTGGCAACATGATTCTATGCTTGCTGATAGGTCCAATTTTAAAATACATGTAACTTCTATACTAACAAATGGATTTCATCCAAAATTGGCACAACAAGATATACCGACAGTAGTGGCTCAGCTGGCTAAAGCGCAGCATTAGGTCATGGGACCAAGCTCTCTGCTGACTCGGTAGACGCGTGGGTTCGAGCCCCACCATCGGCCGTCCTTGAAATGGTTTTCTGTGGTTTCCCATTTTCAACACCAGGCAAATGCTGGGACGGTACCTTCTGATAGGCCACGGCCGATTCCTTCCACATCCTTAACCAGTTTCATTCATTCACCTTCCTCCATTCCATCTCTCATCCCGACGCGCAGGTCGCCCACGGGCGTCGAATAGAAAGACCTGCACTCGGCCTCTGAGGAGGCCACACGACAAAAAAAAACTAAAACAAAAAAAAAACAACAAGATATCATAATATTTCCGATTATTTCTAACCAGCAAACGCATGACAATGTTACCAACATGCTTTTACGCGTGCTGAAAGATCCAATGTCTAACTGCATGTATCGTCCATTGGACTTCAATCAAATTTTGTATTCTGTACCTTTTGAGATGGAACTAAAATATATTCAGTCACCAGGGATGCCAACTGTAGTGCTCTATTAGGCTACATTATACCAGGAATATTTCGAATTAATTAGACATTTCGATATTACCAACTTAATTTCGTCATTATTCTAGATAGGTTCATATACTGTATAATAATCATTGGCATGAAAAGTAGTCTCTTTAGTTAGTCGCGGAACTTCTTGTTATAAATCACTTAATCCCCCAGCTCGCCTTCACCCACGAACTCTGCGAGGGATCATTCCTTTACCGTTGCAAGGGCAGTGTCTGGGAGCTGATCACAGATACAACTGGGGATGGTGAGAGGCCGATCGTCCAGGTGACCGCTAACTTGGGTCTAATTAAGGAAAGGTCATGTAAGAGATTTTGGAAGAAATTCGGCCGTGGATATATTGAAAGGAACTGTCTCGGAAATTTCCTGGTGGTGAAAATGTGAAAACAAATAACCCATTTACAGTATGGCTGAGGTGGTAATAAAACCTACTCTCTCCGGATGCCAGCGAGGAACATGCTAGCACGTTAGCGCTCTCGGCCACCGCAGCCGGAAATAATAATAATAATAATTGTTACGTGCAATGCCCGTACCAACGTTTTTAAATATGTATCTTACCTAGATGTGACTTCACGACCTTTGAAACGACCGCCTGGTGGCTTGGTTCCGATTTTTAACACGAGATGGCAGCTGCTATCGGACTTCGGCGCTTCTAGCCGTGGTTCCTTCTTCACCGCTAGAGTGTGTTTGCGGTGCCTTATAAACTCGTCCTAATCGTGTCATATTTGAAGGCTATTATTATTCTACGTCAATAAACAAAAGCCTGTGTATACATGATACCGCAAAATTAATTACTTAATAATCACATTGTTGCTTGAGGTGTCATGCTGTGATTGGACAATTACATTAACATGAATGCAATGCTGTTTTTGACGTTGGATTCTCCGCCATCTTGAGATTATTATTGTCTGTCGTAAAGATAACAAGCCGGCTGCTGGTAAAAGAGTATCTCTCCGTCGTGCTGGGGGCGGTGGCCCCCAGCCTCTACGAAACATGACTTTATTCAAAACTAAGGAAATGCATGTGCTGCTAGGCTATTATTTTATAATTTGCCTGGAAGATGACGTGTGATCTGCGTATTTTACTGCCTACAACAAGGAAAGCCTCCTGGATGATCGAAGCGGATTCTGTGTTCTACCGAAGCAATGTGCTGGCAGTTCATATCTCTTATATTATTTAAAATGTGTTAATTATTTCATTTTCATTGTATCTCCACAGAAAAGTTTTAAGGTACGTTATTAATTTTTATATATTTTATTATGGGAGCTCCAATATTGGCCTTGTATAAATGTTTGATGCTGTGTTTTGTTTTGCCTGGTAGGCCTAATTTATTTCTGTTTTAATAATGTTACCAGATATATATTAATTTTGTTATTTTTTCTTCGTACCTTCTGGAGACACATTTCTAGTTTATTTTACATTTTAAATTATTATTTATTTTCTTTTGGCAATCTTGGGATTGGCATATTATTAATTTAATTTACGACCCGATGCACCAGCCTCATGTCAATAGTGTTAGCGTAATTCCTTCCTCCTTTTTATTTCTCTCTGGTGATTTTAAAATTAATTTTATGCTAATTGTTTGTCGTAATTCGATCGGACATGCGGTCGTCCTTTTTTTAGTGGCCATGTTTGTTTTTTGTTTGGCCGGGGTGCATTCTGGTCTTGAAGGCATTATCTTGGCGTCGAGCGGTAAACTCAAACGTGTTGTGGTGTTAGCTTATTGTGTTTTTTTTATTAATCTTGTTGGTTTAACTTTGTGTTTTTGGTGAATGTTCCTGTGTTTTTCTCCGTCATGCAAATTATGGATTTATTTTCTGATCCAATTTCATTTTGTTAATTTAATTTTAAATTTCTTGTTTTGCATCATGGCCTTGGTCTCTGCATGTCGGGTCGGTATTGCGTCCTACTAAATTATCAAGCCCTTTCTCATTTAATTATGCCTGTATTCTTTTTTTTATCTTTGAGCTTTAACATTTTAATTTTAATTTAATTCTTTTCTTTTGTTTGCTTTGCAAGCAAGCATGTTAAGCCGTCTCTTGCCATTTTGTAATTTATGCTGGATGATGCATGTTCTGTTTTCTGGTGGAGGTGTTCTTTTAAATTTTAACAATTAAATTTTTATTTTAAATTTTTAAGCAACTGTTGTGGCATTATTTCATCGGCGACAATTCCATTAGTTATTGGGGGGTGTCTGTAGAATAGCCTGTGCGTTGTCCCCTTGTCCACCTTCCTTCCACCCCTTTTGGTGTTCTTCTGTTGGGGCATGTCATCTGGAGGTGATTTTGCTGTAGAAGCGACGCGGACCTCTAAATAAAGGTAAGTACCCATCCACCCTGGCCATCCACCGTGTCAATAATAATAACAGATGCATAACAAGGAATCAAGATAATAAAAGAGTGATGTCACGAAATGAAAAACTACGGTAATACCAAACAGTTGTTCTTCCGGAAGCATTGTACGCCTCCAAAACTATATCTCTAGGAGGCTACTCTCAAATTGGTGAAATCGAAAGCCAGGAACGTAAAATTCTCAGTAATATATATGGCCCCGTTTACGTTAATGGTATATGGATTAAAAGGAAAACCACAGACTTGTACACAGTAATGAATAAGTTCACTGATACCGCGCGTACGAGACGATTGAAATTTTATGGTCACATCTGCAGAGTTGGACAATACCACATATGCAAAAATCTGCTTGATATAATTAATTCAAAGAAGGTCAAAATCAGTTGGTTAGAAGAAATCAAACAGGACTTAAAAGAAATAAACATTAGAGAAGATATCGTCATGAATCGTAAGACGTTTGGAACTCTAGTTACAAATCACTCTTTCATCGAAAATGCTAAAAAGACCACTGGAAAAAATGGACGGAAGAACGTTAGAAGGGGCATAGTGAGTTCATGAGGAGATTTTGGGAGGAGAAGAAGAGAAAATCACCATTAATCCGAGTCAACAAGTTTTATGTGTTGATCAGGTCAAATCAATTACAGTGAGTGACAGATTGCCGAGCTTATACAGGCTATTAGATAGGAAGTGATCATTTGATCTTGATCACTACATTGGAAGCTGATTTAAAGGAACAGAGGAAACAACCCAAGAAGAATAAACCAGTAATGATTAAGGTTTACAAGTTACGAGAGAGCAAAGAGGCACAGGACCAGTTTACACAGACAGTAGAGGAGGAATGTAGGAAGATAGAAGAGAGGATCAATAAGATGGATACGGAAGGAAAATGGAACACGTTTAAGAAGATACATCTAGAAGTGACAAGTAAAGTATGCGGAACAACAATGGTGGGGGAGTATAAGAAGAGGACACATTGGTGGAATGATGACATTAAGGAAGAAGTCAAGAAGAAAAAGTATAAATGGCAAAACTACTTGAGAACCAAAGACAATGATGACTGTGAAATTTTAAGGACCAAAGAAAGGAAGTGAAAGAACTAGTGCAAATAGCAAAAAGACAAGCCTGGGAAGAATTTGGACAAAAAATGGAGAAAAACTGCAAGGAAAATCAAAAGCTGTTCCATAAGGCACTGAACAACATGAGAAAGGAGAAAGAATGTCCTCTAAAATTTATAAAGGATAAGGAAGGGAAAATCATAACAAAAGAGGATAAATAATGGAGAGATGGAAAGAGTACTTCCATGATCTATTGAACGGTAATAAAGACGGCCCAAAGGAAAGTGAAGAAAGAGAAGAGTTAATGACGGAAGGAACACAAGAAGATACAGAAGATTTAAGGATAGGGGAAATGCAGGTGGCCATAAAACAACTCAAAAATGGAAAGGCACAAGGATATGATGGAATTGCGCTAGAAATGATAAAGAATTTAGGGAAGAAAGCAGAAGAGTTCCTATTCAAGATAATGAAGGATGCCTGGAGAGAAAAGAAGGTTTCCAGAGATTGGGAGGTAGCAGTTATTATCCCCATCTTCAAGAAAGGAGACAATCGAGAATGTGGTAATCACCGTGGTATTTCATTGTTATCAGTGCCAGGGAAGGTCTACAGAAGGATTCTAGAGTCCAGATTAAGAAAAGAGGTAGAGGTGGATTTGGAAAAAAACCAGTGTGGCTTCCGCCCAAATAGAAGCACGCAAGATCTCATCTTCACTGTCAGGATGGTTAGTGAGAAAATTCTGGAGAAGAATAAGACCCTTCATGAAACATTTATTGACCTGAAGCAGGCGTTTGACAGAGTTCCAAGAATGGAAATATGGAAAGCCCTAAAGGAGTGTTGAGTCAGCGAAACACGTGCAAGATCCATTAAAAGTCTTTACAGGTACTGTCGGAACTACGTGCGGACAGGGAATGAGAAATCAGCAGAATTCATCACAAATCAAGGAGTCCGGGAAGGATGTAACCTGTCCTCTACTTTTCATAGTATACCTCGATAGAATTATGAAGACATATCAAGATAAAGTTAAGAAGATGGTGATTGGAAATTACCTCATGAGACCAGTGAGATTAACTAATCTTGCATATACAGATGACTTGATAGTAGTGGCCTCCAACGAACAAAATCTAAAACACAATATCAATATATGGGTGGAAGAGTTAAGGAAGAGAGGAATGGAGGTGAACGTTGAGAAGACAAAGACTGTGGTAATCCATAGAAATGAGGAGAGGCACAGCATCACGGCAGATGGAAGACTACTGGAACAGGTTACAAAGTTCAAGTATCTTGGTTCAACAATAAGTTCGAATGGAAAAATGGAGAAGGAAATTACGGATAGAATAGAAAACGCCTGAGATTGTTTAATGCCATCCGAGGAAGGTTCCTAAGCAAGAGGGAAATCTCCAAGAACTTAAGTTGGCGGTTTACAAATCCACATTTGTTCCTGTATTGACTTATGGCTGTGATTCCTGGGCACTAACAGAACGAACGAAAAGCAGAATCCAGGCGGTATAGATGCGATATCTCCGGAAAGTAGAGGAAAAAACCAGGAGGGACAGGATCCGAAATACAGCCATTCGGAGAACACTGAATATTAAACCACTAGAGAAGACCATCCAAGAACATCAATTAAGATGGTTTGGTCATGTTCATCGCATCTCAACGGAAGGCTTGCCGAGGCTAATAAAGGAGGTGAGAGTGGAGGGAGGGAAAGCTCGAGGGAGACCACGGAAGGTATGGACGGATAGAATAAGAGAGGCCCTGCAGGAGAGAGGACTAACAGTGAGAGAGGCAGTTGTCATTACCGGAGACAAAAGAAGATGGAGATCTCTCGTATCCTCGACACCATAAGGAACAAGAGGAACGGATTAAGTAAGTAAGTAAGTAAGTATTATTATTAGTAGCAGTAGTAGTGATTATTATTCAAACAACGCGCCAAGATTCAAATCTAAGAGAATCTAGAGGAATGTTGAGCCCATCTAGGGACATTTCACCAGCACACCATGAGAAAATCCCGATATCAGCAGTTCCCAGAAACCAGTGGCATAACTTATTTCCAGAACGCGTGATGTCATCCATTTTCCAATAATACACAAGACAATCCCAAGATAACACACCCCAGTTCCAAGAAACCAGACCAGAATTCCTAGAAGTGAGTTAGAACATAGACAGCCTTTCTACTGAAGTGGTTCGGATGAGCAAAAGTAAGGTCGACAGTGAACACGAAAGTAAGGAGACCTTCACAAATAAGAGGAAGCGACCTCATGCTCCGCAGAGTGCCCGCGTCCCATACGGGTACGAGTATCATCATCATATATATTATTTCAGTAGTATAGATCCCTTCTGCGGCATTCACAAGCGACCGATCATGAACATGAGCATTCAAATGAAAGAGAATGGACATTAGCAGTGACAAATTGCACTCAAATTCCATAAATATCAATAATTTCTTTAAAAAATTACTTTAAAAAATATGTACGAAGTGTGCGATTTGCAGATACTGTTGATGTATGAAAATACGCTCCATAATTTCTGTCCGATTCACATTTTGGTCGCTGTGACGCCCGTTTCATGTCATTTTAACATTATGAGGTCTTTCCTTTATCATTTTGCATGGATTTCAGAAACAGTAAATCAAAGGATTGAGTACTCAAATCGTATAATTTCATAAATATCGAATAACCGGTGAGTGTTACAGCACACTCAGCACACAAATGACATTATCAGTGACAAATTGTATTCTAATTTCTTAAAAATCAATTTTTGTAAAACCTAATGGAGAAAGTGTGGTTTATGAACATGCAAGATTTCTGGCACGGATCCGCTAGTATTGAAATAATGTAATCGATCTGGAGCTAATACTAGTTCCGTCCTATATTGAATGGCATAAAGTACTTGCTCGTACTGAGGACCAAGCAGTGGTATAATTACGGGGGTTGGCCCGGGGCATCAAATACCCCCTCCCCTCCAGAGCCGAATGAAATTTGACAAAGTTTTTAATTTTCAATAAGACCAATCGTCGGTTTGCGGCTTCGGTGGCGTAGTTGGTAGCATTCTGACCTTCTATAAAACCCGGCCGAAGTCATCAGATGTTTTAAGAGTGATTTTCCAAGAATACACAAGACAATCCCAAGATAACACAACCCTCAGTATGCCTTCCTTCGGAGGGGAAGTAAAGCGGGCGGGCCCATGTCATAGATTTAATGCATGTAAGAGAACCTTCCTCTAACTACAACTGTGTGAAGGTAAAATTTGTAGGTTTTATTTGATTAACGCTCTAAATCCAACGTTGGTAGTCAGGTGCTGGTTGTGGTGGCATCTAGTAGCCAAAGTCGTAGCTAGATGTCGTTGACGGTAGCATTTGGCAGCCAAAGTAGGAAGTACTGAAATTGATCGTCTGCTGTCCTTACCTGAATTACAGATAACATACACTAATACAGTCCTCACAATTAACACCGATTATCAGACAGATTCTGCACACACCCAAAGTACACGGGGCTACGTGATCGCGTTGTCGCAGCCCTTATACTGAGGAACCAACCAACCAATCTTCAGATTGATGGCAAATGTTTGAATTGTGTTTTAAAGCATTTCTTTTCACTTGTGTAACATTTTATCTTTTCCCTACATGAACACTTACTGAATGAGCACAATGTTCGGGCGGCCATCAATTCCACCCGGGAATTCCAGTCAGGTAGCCAGGGTTACCTCAATTCCACCCGGTCCTCCAAGGGACCCAGAAATGAGTTCCTCAAATCCGCCCAGGCTTTTCCCCAATGACGTAAACAAATGTCATAACCCTCCTGCTCGCATACCAAGGGCCGTGTCAAACACCTTATGCAGCGCATGATTAGAAAAAATAGAAAACTTGGCAGACTTATGTAAAAGAATATTATGATTAATTTTAAGTCATCACCACCAAGTCCGCTCAATCGTTAAATCAGATACAGACATAATACAAAGAGCTAGATATTAATCACTGTTGTTAAATAAAAATATGGACGGGAAATTTAATAAAATAAGAAAAATCAGCATCTTAAAATCACATAAATCTTTACTTCATTTCAAACTATACAAAAAACATTAGATGAAACTCTTTTAATTCCCTAACTATTGTGTGAGAAACACACTTCACAAGATCTAATCTACTCACTGTTTGGTTGGCGTACTGCATGAGCTTGTTTTCAATGAATTATTTTCTCACACGACTATTCTTGTCTTTGCTCGACACCCGCCCGCTGCTGTTAAGTAGAATATACGTGTCTGTCTGTATCTGATGTAGGCACTTTAAACAACAAATATATTTGGATGAGGTGTTGTACTTTGTGCTTCGAATTTTGAGTGAAAAGCCTCGCAGGCATTAGTTGTTCTCCACAACTCTGCAGACGGTGACGCCCACAGATGTGGGGGGGGGGGGGGATCAACGTACCTGGAGCCTCTTCAATGTAGGTTTCCAGAAGGTAATCCGAAAATTCACTAAGTCGCTGGTTGGTGGGCTAGATACTAAACAGGTCACAGAAACCGTCTGAAACTTCGCTAGGGTCCAAATACTTCAGGCCAAAGCAGTACCGAAGCCACTTCCCCTCTTCGGATTTTTTGTCTCTGTAGACAGATGCTAATCCAAGTTTCTGGATTTTCCGCCACCTGTATAACAAATAGAATAATAATTATTTAACCTTATATACAATTATAACTTATATACAAATATTTATACAGGGTAACAAAACAGACTAGTTGAATGACTCGAAAACGGGGAGGGACACAGAACTAGGCCTGTAGTCTAATACTGTGTTTCAAAAGTAATTTCTGGAGTGATACAGTTATCATTTTAACCTACAATTAAATTTGTAACATTATTTACTTATTTTTATACTATTGTAATGTTTAATTCTCAAAACTTAATTTAGCATATAATTAAAACTGTATTCATTGAAAAAATATATGTATCGTATATCAACCGTAATGTAGTTTATTCAACCCGAAAATATAGTTAAAAAGTGATAACTATATTTTATAGTTAAATAAACTATATTTGTAGCCTATATTTACAGGATGGTAGGTTCTACTATATGGTATGGTAAAACCAACCAAACAGTACAGTAAGCCTAGATGATATATTTGTAGCCCATAGTTAACAAGAAGTTCCGTGACGAACTAAAGAGCCTACTTTTCATGCCAATGATTAATCTACAGTATATGAACCTTAGAATAATGACGAAATTAAGTTGGTAATATCGAAATGTCTAATTATGCCGAAATATTCCTGGTATAATGTAGCCTAATAGAGCACTATAGTTGGCAGCCGTGGTGACTGAATATGTTTTAGTTCCATCTCTTAAGGTACAGAATAAAAAATGTGGTTGAAGCCCAATGGACGTTACATGCAGTTAGACATAGGATTTATCAGCACGCGTAAAAGCATGTTGGCAACAATGTCATGCGTGTGCTGGTTAGAAATAATCTGAAATATTATGACATCCTGTTGTGCCAATTTTGGATGATATCCATTTGTTAGTATAGAAGTTACATGTATTTTTAAATTGGAGCTATCAGCAAGCATAGAATCATGTTGGCAGCAATGACTTATATTAATTAATCCAAATTAATCTAGAATGTCAGGTGCTATACGTATGCAAAGTATAGAGCTGTTGGCTTGCATACTTTCTGATATATTGATATTTGGATTTTTTTAAATAGAGAGAGAGAGCAATCATTAACAGTTGGCAGCCCTGCTGGCTCGTAAGAATACGCTCAGTCATATCTGTTTATGTGCACATATTACATACAAAATTTGGTTGAAATCCAATTGATATTGTAGAAGTTATATGCATTTAAAAATTGGACCTATCAGAAGGCTTAAAATTATTTTGACAACACTGTCATGTATGGCCTCCTGTAAATTAAACGGAAATAGTATTATCTACATGTGTGCCAATTTTGGAATAGCTCCCATACATACCTTCCAAGATATCCAACATGGAGCTCAAATTTCTAGGGCGTTTTTTCGGCAGTTGGTAGCACTGACATCATTTTCAAATATGGACGTGAGATATTCCGGTATACATCTTTACTCATACTAAATTTGGTTTCGATTGCTGCAGCCGTTTAGTAGTTGATAGGGGGACACACACACACACACAGCCAGACAGACAGACAGAAGGACAGACAAACAGACAGAAGGACAGACAAACAGACAGAAGGACAGACAGACAGACACACATTTTCCCGGATCGATCTCATAAGACAACTTTTTCCTCATTTTTGCAAAATGTGAAAAGTAGGCTAAAAATGAATAGTTGAATTAGCTGTTCAGGATAGTAGATTCAACTGTAAAGTATGGTAGATTCTACTATATGGTATGGTAAAACCAACCAAACAGTATAGTAAGTTCAACTCTACGGGATGGTAAAAGTAACTATATACCGTTTGTGGTAAAATCAACTATACTGTATAGTGAATTCAACTATATGGGATAGTTGATTCAACTATATAGGATGGTAAAAATAACTATGCAATGGTTTCCTTAAACATAAAATACAGTTATCATATTTTATAGTTGAATTGACTGAAATTTAGACTAGTTAAAAAGAAAAAAATAAGTCTAAAACACTCAAATTAAGAGGCACACCTACATACAAATCAAATTATGTCCAGACAATTCCTAGCGCTGGGTGTTCCCAATAATAAATTTGACAGTAGAGGACATGTACGTAGCTAAATGTTTATTACACATAGTTTTCACTTAAACAAGACAAAGTTACGGTCAATTCAAGTTTAACTACAAATATAAAATGCAACTAATATATTTCCATACCAAAGTCGAAAATAGAATGTATACTTTAAACAAATACTATTATATGCATTAATAAAATTAACGGTCAACAAGGCCTATCACAACACCAGTGTGTTTGTGTGAGTATGTATACGAGTTATCAAAGCCTACTCAATAATTAATAATAATATATACTGCAAGAATGACACACTTACCAGGCTTGAGCAAGATGAAATCTACATCCAACAAATTTGATCCCTGGGAAGGTACTTCTTAAACTGCCTTGGATTGCTTCTTCAAAATCGACCACTGCGCACTCTGGCTTGAAGTGAAGCTCCTTTTCTGCACACACACTTTTAATGGCACTCAAAGTTTCTGTATAGCTTGCTTTTTTCTTATCTTTTAGGAGGCAATAGACTAACGGAACGTATAGGTTATCAGCGTAGCTGTGCACGGTGAAAAGCTGCGTGAAGTGTTTTGTGCAGTATTCAAAAGTGCCATCCATCAGAATCGTTTTTGCTTTGCACAAATACTTTAGATTGGTGTCACATGAGAATATGACTATTCCTTTATCTTCGTCATTTGGGATCAAAAAGCTTTCCTCCTTTATCGTCTTTATCTCCATCTGCCTAAGCGCTGCAAATACCTGAAAATACAATATGTTATGCATTACATAATGTTTTTACACTATTGTCTAATTTTTCAGCCTGAAAATATATTTTTAATTAAATCGAGCGTCAATTCACCAAGAAAATGAATGTATCATATTTTATAAAATTTACATCTAAGACATTTAAAAATAATTGATTGAATATAAATGTATTGAGGTAATGTGATAAAAATATGCCAGTTAGTAAGTAGCAAACATATTTATTGCAGGTATTACGTTTATCACACATTTAATTACATAGATTTTGGATTTAAAAAATAGTACCGGTACGTTCTTTATTAAAATTTTTGTGAGCTCAGTTTATTGTTGTGGCGGCTTTTGGAACTCAGGGCACATTTAAACGTCTTAACTTCATTAGAAATTACTTCCGGAGGTAAAAACTCTTTGATTACACAGCTGAATTATAATATGTTACTTCCGGAGGCAATGAAAAATAATAAACGAATTTAAATAATATATACAATTATAGTTTTAGCCTCCTTCACCAAGAGAGCTTCTGTTTATCAAATTATTTGAAGTTGACTTGTATTTTCCTTTGAGGTTATGTTTGTTTGGTTGTAATTTTCCTTTCGGCTGCGTACACGCGAATTTCGGGACCAAAAAGTAGACCTATTTTCAAATGCGACCCTCTCTCCCGACTTACTATTTTCCTACAAAACGTATGATATATATATGTGTGTGTGAAGACTCTCTACAGGTCGCATTTTTAGTCCGATTTTCATCAAAGTTTGCAAAAATGTTCGTTTTGTTACTTACTGCCGTGATATGGTTATGTTTTTACTAAATAAATTATATAACTCCTTTAAAGGCTAAAATATACGGTATTTTAAAAGTAATTTGTATCTTAAATATAAAACTTTCTTTTATTTTAATTTAGATCAATACTATTACTATACAAAAATTAAAATCTTTTAAATTTTGAAGCATGAAATGTTATTTAAAACACAAGTTTTAGGAAATTGCTCGAACATTTTTATTGGATTATTTGTATTCTTTTTTATAAATGTGTTTGAAGAAACTCCAATAAATAACCTGAAAAAAGGACATTATTAGAAAATTAAACTATATGCTGCACTATAGATTTTAGCCAACTTTAATGTATTTAATCCAAAATATTTCAAACGATTTCTATCCCAAGTAAGATTTTAGACGAAGATTTTGTTTATTTTCAGTCCCGTGAATTTATTTTTCTCTCATCGACAGGCTAAAACTGTTAGCTTTCCACAGAGTCTTGAAGACAACTTACAGTACTTTATATGCTAACGTAATGGGACAGTCATATAGACATATTAGGCCTACTTTAAGTTAGCACAAATAACTACTTTGATAAAAATGAAGTCATACTAAAACATCCATGTCAAGATAATATTGTTTAATATTAACTATTATTTCAATATTAATAATTAAAACAGAATAATCTTATCATTTGAAAACCATTTTGAGCATTTTTGAAAATTATAGGGCAAAAAGGTTTTTATCGAAGATCAATTAAAGTCTACTCACCTCTGACGATGATTTCGGCAACTTAGGAAGGGTTTGGATTCTTGTCCGCGAAATCGTGTTTGCAATAAGCTTCACATCAGACCGCGTCAAAGATTCCAGGGATATTTTGTTGTTGCTCACTTCTCTATGTATAAGCTTCGCAGGCCGTTCTTCAATGTTGTCCACTGCCTTCCTTTTGACGGCAGCTGTGATCCGCTGACGATTTATCTTGTGATCAGGAACGGGGTCGTGGTTACGATCCTTACCCATTCTTGAAGTGAGGTTTCCTTCCTCCAAAGTATAAATGCTTGCTTTGCACGATTTCATTATACACCGACACAGATCTTCGTCTGTTGATTTGAGTTTTTTTTTTAGCATGGTAGTACATAAAACCATTTCTTACAACTAAAGACTGTCCTCGTTCACCCACTAATTTTTCCATTAAAAACAACAAAAAGGATAAAACCACAATAATTTAAAATATACTACCACTAATTTCACTATATTATCTACTCTACTACTTAACAGCAATTCGTTAAAATTAAATTATATAAATAACAGAAAGCACTTGACTGACGTAGGTTGCAAAAAAGTTGTTGGTGTAACTGTCTCCAATACTTTTAAACAACTGGCGCATTAACCAACTTGTCAACAGGGTAGGGGTTGTTTTTGGTATTCCCAAAAATATGAACACCTGAGAGCTTGTGTTGTCGTGTGGAATGCAAAAATTCGCACATGCGCTGCAGAAGGTGTTTGACGTTGACCCGGCCCTTGGTATGCGAGCAGGAGGGTTATGACATTTGTTTACGTCATTGGGGATAACCCCTTTGCCGACCCCTTGTCAAAGCCTGAGCGGAGTTAAGGAACTTATTTTTGGGTCCCTTGGAGAACCGGGTGGAATTGAGGAAAATCGGGCGGAATTGATGTTCGACCAAATGATCACCTGTTCAGTTTGCCAGAGGAAT
The DNA here is from genome assembly GCA_946902985.2 of Meconema thalassinum. Lineage (NCBI taxonomy): Eukaryota > Metazoa > Arthropoda > Insecta > Orthoptera > Tettigoniidae > Meconema > Meconema thalassinum. The sequence continues at coordinate 128,515,686 of OX336391.1, read as the reverse complement.
GTCAGTGAGATGGGTGCGCACTAACATTACTCATCCCTAGGGACCGGAAAAATTAGCATCTATTTGTTTCAAAATTAGCATCTATTTTCTTCAAAATTAGCATCTATTTACAATGTTAAAAATCATCACATTGTAATATTATTTTATCGACTTCATGGTTATGAAGTGCAGTTATAGTCCTCAAACAAAAGCATTGTCAGTAGTTCAGCATTGCTTTCTTTCAAATTGTACCGTCTGTCTGTAACCACTGTGTTGTAATGGGACAACACACGCTCGCTATCAACATTGTTCGTTGGGGTCCACAAAACAGTATTTACAAATATGCTGAACTCTGTCTGAACTGCAGTTAATGCAAGCATGATATCACATTTTTCACTTTCTTTCATCTGGGTTTGAATTGCATTTAGCCAACTGTGGCCGAAGACGCGGCGAACAATGTACAGCGTGCTAACACTCACGCTGCGCCGTATGCTTGCACGCGGCCGAGTTCTGATGCGACGCAATGCGTAAAGACGAAATCATTGAGATTCGAGAAGACTGAACTGCGTTTCCCTGCGGTGTAACAGTAGGCCTACTTGCGCAACTGTTGTGGCGCGCTAATCGCTAATTCGAACGTATCTCAAGGCGGCGAATTTAGCCAACCGTGGCCGAAGACGCGGCGAACGATGCACAGCGTACTAACACTCACGCTGCGCCGTATGCTTGCACGCGGCCTAGCTCTGATGCGACGCAATGCGTAAAGACGAAATCATTGAGATTCGAGAAGACTGAACTGCGTTTCTCTGCGATGTAACAGTAGGCCTACTTGCACAACTGTTGTGGCGTGCTAATCGCTAATTCGAACGTGTCTCAAGGCGGCAAATCTAGCCAATCTTGGCCGAAGACGCGGCGAACGATGTACAGCGTGCTAACACTCACGCAGCGCCGTATACTTGCACGCGGCGCCTCGATCCTTAATCGGCTCGTATCGAAGTTCGGATCAACTCGTTGTTGCTCGCTCTTCCTGTTAGTATCGCTTCGGGTAAGTTCTTGGACAATGACGACTGTTGTGGCGCGCTAAATCGAACGTGTTTCTACCTGAAGGTTATTACGGTCACTTATATGACGGTGTCAGTAATGAATGCGAGATATATGCGAGTACTTTTTCCCCCTGAAATTTCAATTAAAAACATGGGGTGCGAGATATACGCGGGGGCGAGATATACGCGAGCAAATACGGTATATCGATTAGAGCGGTTGAAAAAGATATGCGTCATATTTGCAGTATTTCTCATGATTTCGCCGAAATATGTGGTTTTCGCCACTAAAATAACAAATTTTCGCAGAATTCGCACCAAAATCGCATATTTGTGCTAATTTCGCATTTTGGTCAAAATTCGCATTTTGTCGCATTTTGAATTTAGGTACCACAGTGCTTCAGAACACCTTAAAACTATTAAAAAAATGGTTTTAACACATATTACAAAAAATCGCATTTATCGCAAATGCGAATTTTTCCGGTCCCTACTCATCCCTATCCAAAAAATTCACCACTTGTCATGCTGTTAGTATCCGAGTGTGAGTGTCATTTTGGAAAGTGATTAATTTTGTCTTTGGTTGGTTGGTTCCTCAGTTCAAGGGGTGTGACAACGCGGTCATCTAGTCCCATTTGGGTGTGTGTAGAATCTGTCTGATAACCGGTGTTAATTATGATGGCTGTATTCGTGTGTGTTATCTGTAATTAAGGCAAGGACCGCAGACGATCAATTTCAAGTAGCTCCTACTTTGGCTATCAAATGCTACCATCAACGACACCTAGCTGTGAACTTGGGTATTAGATGCCACCGCAACTGGCACCTGGCGACGAACGTTGGAACATACTAGACCGTTAATCAAATCTAACCTACAAATTTAGCTTCACACAATTGTAGTTAGAGGAAGGTTCTTTTACATGCCATAAATCAATCTATGACATGGGCCCACCGGCTTTACTTCCCCTCCGAAGGAAGGCATACTGAGGGATTTTTAACGCTCCTAAAAGTTCTGACGACTTCGGCCTGGGCTTGGGTATAGAAGCTCAGCATGTTACCCACTACGTCACCAAAGGCGCCCAAATATTGGCTTTACTTGTATTGATGATGTAAGTTATACTTCAGCAGAAAACTACAGTTTATTAATATTTATACAATGTCGTGGAAAAGTGAACGTTAGATGATTTCGTGAAGAAAACTGGACTTTATAAATGAATGTCAACAAAATTGTTCATTTTCAAGCATTTGCACATTGATAAGTGTAAATACAACGTATTGAAAGCTAATGAAATTAAATTACATTATTTAATTTACTCATGGTGGTTCCGTATTGATATGCTAGAATAGTCCTTAAGAAGAATTGTACACCTGCCTGAATCAATAATATAAAGAAAATTAATTATTTTACTTGGTTTAGTACATGTTTCGATGATTAATTACATTTTATCCCCTTCATCATCTAAAAAAACATGTTGAAAGAACAAAATAAAACTTAGCACAATAATAAGATATGTTATTAAACCTAATATGGTGCACCATATAACTTAGGTTATAAGATCAGAATAAAATGAAATGAAATAGAAGGTAACGGTAATCAGTTTACAGGTGCTTATGACAAGTAGTAGTTCCGTATTGAAGCTTGAAATGGTAGATATGGAATATCAATACCTCACCAATCCGTGTAGGTCTATAATTAATAAAGAGCCTGTATGCTTATAGATCCATTTTTAAGCCTTTTTAAATCAAAGTGGCTTTTTTTTTTCAAGTAACACGACGTGATGGAAAGTGATCTCTTGGTAATAAGAGGCTAGTTCAAAGCATATGGTGTATGAGGTTAGGACAATGTTACATATAGAAAATGATTTGTCTCAATGAAATCAAACATGGAAAAATATACGTACGAAGTTTTAAAACTTTTGACTCAGCTCATTTCCCTCCAAAAGCCAACCCTAATTACGCCACTGGGATCGAGGTAAGGGTATCGTATCGCTGTCTCCCAGGAACAATATTAACTGAACTGAACAGGACACGTTCCCTTGTTTTAGCCGCCCCTCTACCTCCACAGAGTATATTTACCACCCTGTTAGCCAGACAGCTATTGTTCTCGTCCTCACTGTACACATGTACGTCACAAAGTACTTTGCTCAATCAAGCTGTCTACTAAACTTCACTGGAACACCAGCAACACATATGCGCAGCATCCTCCGAAACTTTGTGACGTAAAATAAATATTCGAGTAGGCCTATCAGCTAACCATTTTTTTAAGTTCCAGCTCTACATTTACTATAAGCCTCCGTGGCTTAGGCGGCAGCACGCTGGCCTCTCGCCGCTGGGCCGTGGTTCAAATCCCGGTCACTCAATGTGAGATTTGTGCTGGACAAAGCGGAGACAGACAGGTTTTTCTCCGGGTACTCCGGTTTTCCCTGTCACAATTTCATTCCAGCAACACTCTCCACTATTATTTCATTTCATCTGTCATTCATTTAATTTGTTATTATTATAAATATTATTATTGTGAAACTCATTTATCTTGTGTTTAATATCCTAGATCCCCCAGGGGCTCACGACTAGTGGGACGTGGGTTGGCGACCAAGGAGCTCGAGCTGAGTTCGGCATTAGTTCCACTTAATTGTGCCAGGCTCCTCTCTGTCATATTTCCTATCGACCTTCCTTGGTCAACTCTTGTTCTTTTCTGACCCCGAGGCCTAGGGAGTCTTTCACTTTCCCGCCTTAATTGGCCCTTGTCTCATGTTTTCTGATCCCTCATTCTTTGAGGGGTCAGACCTCATGTTCGATTCATATCTCCTGCCTTCTGCTCAAGGCCCGTAAGGAGGCAGGGTGTATGTAGCCCCACAACTTCGGGTGCACCCTCGATAGTGCTACACCCTCAAGGGATCACGGCTGTTGAGTTCGGGAGTTGGTGACTCCGAGGGATTCCTGAGCTGGGTCCGTTTTTTCCATTGCCTCTGGGGCTGAACCTCTCCTCTTTCCCTTTCCTAACTGCCTCTCATGGCACTCCTTATTTTCAAGTTTCTCAATCCACCTTCTTCGAGGGTTGAGGGCATTACTTTTCATCCTGTCCTTTATTTGCCTTATTCTTCATTTGTTTACCATCTCTTCTTCTAGTTTGTAAGTCTGTACTTAGTATTAGTTATAGTTTTGATTACTTTCACCATCACCCAAACCATTAGGGGCCGATAACCTAGATGTTAGGCCCCTTACAACAACAATTATCATCACCAACATAATATTCTAGAAATTATGGGCAGATGACCACGCTGTTCCGTTCCTTAAAGCAACAATAACAAACAATTCTAGAAAATGGCAACATGAACTTTGACCTACCAGACAATGGCCAGCCTACGCGTTTGTGTTAAATTAGTGTGTCAATAACAATACTGCTGCTTTTCATGAATACACAGGAGCAAATAGCTCACCCCTTGACTTTTACACGTTCATTATTTAGTGCAGGAGAGCATCAGTTGATGAAAAGTCAGCCAAGCGAACACTTATTTGAGTGATATAGAAGGGAATCCATTTAAAATATCACTCCCTTGGTTTCCATCGCCTGAAGTAATTAGAGGGAATGTAAAAACTCTAATTTGCACAGTAATTGATATGTACAAATAGACAAATGCGAATATCCGCAAAATTTATCGCCATGCGGATATAGTTTGCATGGCTATGCGGATGGCGGATGATCTGCGGATAATGTTTGGAGAAAATATGCGGCTAGTTTTTAGAATACAATCCGAACTTGTTTAATAACATTACTAGGACCTGGATGATTATGGTATATCATATTTATGACAAATGTAAGCTAATCTCATTAAGCATAATCAACACTCCGAACAGCAAGGGATTGCAATTCTGGCTGTATAACATTCATTTTCAACATAGCACATGACATACAAAGTCTAAGGGAACGACGTTTTCCTCAAATGTCTAAATATGTTGCTTTAGTAAATTGTGCTTCATCTAATTAAAATATTATTGCAATGTCAGTAGATTCGGACAACAAATGTGAGAATGCATAAAATGTCGTGCGGATGCGGATAACAATTGAGCGATGCGGGGCGGATTCGTATAGCAGTTTATCTGCGCAGGGCTCTACAAATACTGTAGAACCTGAATGATTCAAATAATGAATTGGCTGTATTACTTCGCAAGCTATTTCAAAGTGAAATAACGTCGTCTTCAGAAAGGAAATTGCATTGTCATAAGTAAGGCGTGGGTATTTAGGTCCTATTAGCTTAAACAAAGCTCGAAAATCTTTACCAAGTATAGGCTCATACAAAGAAGTAGTAGAAAGAAGGAAACAGAACAAGAAAGTGATAGATACCGTCTTCTTTGGAATGCATACATACATAGCCTATACAAATCATTCCTATGAAGGGTTATGTTGAGCTTTCCAGTTCTACTACAGTATGTGCATTGTTCTGAACTTCACTGGTTACTACTATACACATTCATCAACATTTCAACTGCGAACTTGGAGTTACTCCAGCAGCAGGCTGTTAAATGATGCACGAGGCGTGTGTGTCCCAAATGAGAATGGACACTCCACACCCACTCTCCCTTACATCCATATCGTCAAGCCAGGCTCATTTCTTCCTGACGTTTCTGTAAGAGAATGCATGTCTCCCTAAAGATCAGAAGCTACAAAGTCATCAAAGACAGAAAGATTGAAGGTTTTATGAAATGCTGACCAAAAGAGAGTTACATATTGGGGTTGCTATGCCCATTAAGGCGCGACTCGTGCTGCTAGACTGTCTCCCGACTCGCACGATGAGTGAGTTAAAAATCCACGGCCAGTCATCCTTGCAATGGTATTCCATTGTTGAACTGGTGGCTAATGCGTATCTTGATATAAGTCATTGCTGCTTCCATTTAACACTTGCTCATTTTCGTTCCACTCATTTCATCTCTCATTTACTCCCCTGGTGAGGCTGACGACAGAAAGAGCACCCAGGCGTAATAACCATCTGTGACAAACAAAACTCATATCTCGTCATTCCTAACGCTATACGGAAATATGATGTTGTCTTATAACCTCTGTTATTGTGGTGTTTGTATTAGTGTGTGTATTTATAATTGAGGCAAAGATTGGGATGGAGGCAACCGTGGCCTTCGCCTGCCTTTGCCGTAGCATTTGTCTGGATTAGAAATGGGAAACCACGGAAAATCACTTCCAGGTTGGTCAAGGTGAGAATCAAACCCACCTTTTCTCAGTCGTGCCTCCCGAGGCTCAGTGTATGTCTACCACTTATTATTCCCGTTTTTCCAACGGGGTCGGGGATGAGATGCGATGAAAGTATTTGTGGCGATGGTTTTTACGGCCGGGTGCCCTTCCTGACGCCAACCTCATGAGAGGAGTTAATGAGAGATGAAATGAGTGATGGTGAATGAAACTGGGAAGGGATGAGGAAGGAAGTGACCGTGGCCTGTCAGAAGGTACCGTCCCAGCATTTGCCTGGTGTTGAAAATGGGGAAACCACGGAAAACCATTTCAAGGACGGCCGACGGTGGGACTCGAACCCACGCGTCTACCGAGGCAACAGAGAGCTTGGTCCCATGACCTAATGCTGCGCTTTGGCCAGCGTAGCCACTACTGTCGGTCTCCCGAGGATCAGTTACTCATTAATCATCAAATTTAATGAGCAACTGGAAGAGGGACAGCGGAACGCCAGCAAATATCTTTATATTACAGAATATTAAAAATTGCATCATTGCTGTATAAATGTAACTCGGTCTCACGGTGGTTCATCCTCTAGAATAAAACGGCATCTTTTATGAGGTGTGAAGAAATTTACCGTTTTTACTCTGCTTCTGAGAATATTGAGTTGTTCTTTTTTTTAATAAGGAAACAAAATGTAGGAAAAAAAACAATTACAACCTATCGCACACACAATCCTCTTTATTAGCGGCTTCGGTGGCATAGTTGGTAGCATGCTGAGCTTCTATGCCCGAGGTCGCGGGTTCAAACCCGGTCGAAGTTGTCAGATTTTTAAGACCGTTCAAAACCCCTCAGTATGCCTTCCTTCGGAGGGGAAGTAAAGCCGGCGGTCCCATGTCATAGATTTATGGCATGATAAAGAACCTTCCACTAATTACACCCGTGTGAAGCTAAATAATATGTTAGATTTGACTGACGCTCTTAGGTTCCAACGTTCGTCGGCAGGAGCAGACTGCGGTGGCATCTAGTAACCAAGTTCAGGACTAGTTGGTCGTTGACGGTGGTGATTGGTACCCAAAGTAGGAATTACGTGAAAATCCATTGTCTGCAGTCCTTAGTTGAATTAAAAACAGATAACACACACAAATACAGTCATCACAATTAACACTGGTTATCAGACAGTTTCTACACACACCCAAAGTACACGGGGCTAGATGTCCGCGTTGTCGCAGACCTTAAACTGAGGAACCAACCAATCCCCTTAATTATTACTATACAAAACCTGTACGTATAGGCCTACATTCTACAAAATTCCTCAAATAATTGCAGTGGTATTTATATTTTTTGGACCAACTCATCATGGTGTATCGACTAGAATTCTTGGCTGTTAACCCAGAGGTTCGAGTTTGATTCGTGGCTCTCCCAAGAAATTTAATTCCGGACTGTGGTCTGAAATGGGGTACTCTCAGCCCCGTGAGGAATAACTCCCACCTCAGACATTCCGGAAGTGGTTTGTTGTGGTTACCCAATTTTACTGCAGGGAAATGATGGGATAATTTATAACGTAAAGGTACGGCTACCTTCTTCTCAATCCTCACGTGATTTACAAATACTTACACTAATACAGCCATCATAATAACTCAGGTTATCAGACAAAATTTCACACACCCATTGAACCCTTAAATGAATGCCTACATCGAAGTCTTCAAATATTTTATTTCTTCAACTCTAATACAGCTCAGTTGAGCAAAATGCTGGTCATATTTGGAAATAGCAGTCTGTCTGGTTGTACAAAGTAATCCTGTCGATGTCGCCAGCTAAATAACGGCCGAGTTAAATATAGACGATTCCGAGAAAAAGAGAAAGGCAGTTGCAAGCTAAATGTCCGTTGCCATTTCAAACGAGAGGAGTTGAGTTTCCTTGTCTTGAATCACGATAGAAATATAGCGAAGAGTCCAACCTAAGGACAGGGATAGTGACCAAGGTGAGAGAGTGGGTGAAGGTCAGAATCCTGGTGACACAAATTATTTGAATGAACAGCCAATTAAAGCGAGAATCCACTTTTAGGCGCGAAGGATTTTGCCCGCGAATTCAGGAAAATGTGTGTTGCCACGATGCGAATTTCTGCACGCGAGTGTCAATTGAATGTGCTGATTTTTACGAATCGATTGAGACGTGTCTGAAGTCTGTGCGACTATTATTACTATTTATTACGGAGCGACCTACCCCTTCCTACTGGTGACTTGTTAAAACATATAAATACTACGGTATGTGAACTAACTCTACCCCACAGATTTTAGAATCTGAGACGTCGTAGGGTGTTACTCTGTCCGTGGACGAGACGCTCTGAAATACTTTAAATTTTTGCGAGTACAATGGCAGCACATAGGAGTGTGATATGTAATTGTGTTGTGTGTCGTGCAGCATATTTGATGATAGTTTATGTGTATTAGGTGGAGACTGTCCACAAATTATAGAGAAAGTTTTAAGGTACAGCAACTGAACGTTTGGGCGAATTAAGTAGCTGAATATGCAGTTTAGGTAGTAGCCTGTTATTAATAATAATAACTTTACGTCAACAGCAAGTTGTCCGTCCGCAAGAAGGAAGAAATGGACCATGTCGTGTCTTACGCTATGATGTCTAGTGTCATGGGCTAGAGACGCAGATGGATGCAGACGGTACTGTCACGGCAACGGGCAGACCGGGAAGTGCTGAGTACTAATTAAATTTATTTAATTTTGGACGGGGCGGAATCATGAACAACATTGGGGATTTGTCTTGTATATAATTTGTGCTTTGCTTTGCGTAAATGTAAATTCTTTTCGCTGACATAATTATTTATTTGCATGACGTGACAATTGTTGTAAATAATATTTAGATTTGTCTTGTGTGTTTTTTTCTTGTGGCTTTAGCCCTTTGTTTGATTAGAGCGCTTGCTTTCATGTTGCTTCCGCACATGAACGCGAGGCGCTATCGAGATTATTTACGACTGAAATGTTGGAAGGGGGCGATAAATGGATCTGTATTTAAATAATAATGTTAGACTTTGGGGGGTATTTCCCGTCTTTTGGTTTATGATTAACCAGGCAAATGCTTGTATTTGTTTTGCTTTGTGCAATAATGGTTGTTACAAAAGGCCGTCCGCCTGTCTGTAGTCAAGTCATTTGGTATTAGTTTTGATTATCTATTTTTGGTCTGGAGTAAGTGAGGGGGTCATTTTGGTCAAGCCTAGAGGATGATGTGTGTGCTTTGTGTGATATTTCTTCCATTAGTGAGCAGGTTTTGGACATGGTGATCCAGTTACCGTTGCTACTAATGTGTTCAGTCTGCGTACCTGAGGGGCGCATGTGCTGATATGTGAATCTTGATACCCAAGGGTGTTTATCAAAAATATGATGGTATTTGATGTATTATGTCTCGCGTTTTCATGAGCCAGGAGGCTATGCTTCGAATTCAGGCCTGAGGCAAGAATATTTGTTCACACACAAAAGCACGTTGGAGAGCTTGAAACGACCTCAGTAATCGGATCACGGAATGTTGATAAGCGATAGCGCGCGCGCTATGCATTCTTGTTTGTTAATAAGTTAAATGTTTGCCTGATAATTTATAAAATATTTTGAATTAAATGGGGAGTTATCCATACCGCTACTAATTTCAGGCCGTATTAATCGAAGTGTTACTTGTAATTGTTTTTTTCCGCCTGTTGAGGCATGTTCTTTTTGTTGTTGTTGTTGTTGTTGTTGTTGTTGTTGGCTTGGCTGGCTTGCTGCCAAGTAGTGTATAGGCCAATTTAAAGGTCGCATTCGGCGGACCAGATATTTGTGTATGTCTCGTGATTGCTTTGTGTGGATTTGTATGACCTAAGACCGCCAGAGGGACTGTCGATAATTGTAAATATACAAGTCGTGCATTATCGATTTCATGTAAGGGTTAGACTATGTCAGTGTGCTCAATTTTATATTAGCCATTTAGTGTTTGTATTCCCATTATTGTCATGATCTCCAACCCGCAGTACGGGAATTCATGACTTAATAGTTTGATCGAACGGAAGTGAATTCTGGTCAAGTTCTCACATACTGTCACTGTCCGACAGCGCGCACATATCACATAAACATGTTTTCCTTTGTAAATTATGTAATCTTGTATTTTTATTCATTGTAATTTTCATTGGAAGTGACGTATTGGTTCACCTCGTGTTTTCAGCAGTCTAAGCTGCTTGTGTGTTGAGATAGCTTTTGCTGGACTGATGCTTTAGTCAGTCATTTTACTTTGACGGCTGACTTGGTCTGAGGATACTTTGGGAGCAAACACGTGTGGGACTTACCGAGTCCTTGATCGGGTTTGTTGACATGGTGTCTGATGCCGGGAAGTCGCATGTGAGCTAATGGATTACTCGCAGGTCACTTGTGGCAGGCCAATGACCCATAGCTTCACATAAGGGTGAATATAATTGTTTGTTTTTGTCAGATTTATTCCGTATTAAATTTTTAATTTTGTAACCTGTCATATAACATATTTGTAACTATAAGTTCCCCTTTGAATCCTGGAAATTATAAGAAGCACGTTCTTCTCATACTACTCTACAAGAACCGATCACGGCCCCGAATCTCAGTTTTGTGTAGTGCTTCTTTTCCTATGGGTACACCATATGTACACGGAGCTAGATTGTCACGTTGTCCAAGTCTTTCAAATGAAACAACAACAACAACAACAACGAATATTTAGATAAATATGAGCTCACTTGTGTTTGTAGACTTAATAATGTACTGGGTTTGGACGTGGGCCGCGGTGATGTGATGTAGGCGGTGAATGTGGTCATATTTTCAAGTCTTACACTATAGATAAGAATTGGGCATTGTTGACCAAGCAGGCCATTAGCCATAGCATCATTTCGAGGGAATCTATTATCATTTACAGCACGCCATGCAGAAGTTTACGTGGACGGAGTGTGCTGCTCGCGTATGAACTAGAAGTGATTTGTTAGCCTTGTCCAAATGTGTATTAAACAAACAAAAAAATACGCACTGTAAAATGGAACGAAGGCATTAAAATATCTGACTATTTTGGTTGTTTGGTTCCTCAGTTTAGGGGCTGCGACAACGGAGTCATGTAGCCTCGTGTACTTTAGGTGTGTGTAGAATATGTCTGATAACTGGTGTTTATTGTGATGGCTGTATTAGTGTGTGTTATCTTATCTGCAATTCAGGTAAGGACTGCAGTAGATCAATTTCAAGTAGTTCCTACTGTTGCTACCAAATGCTACCGTCAATGGTCTCTAGTAGTGATTTTGGCTACTCGATGCCACCACAAACGGCACCTGGCAGCGAACGTTGGAACTAATAGAGCATTGATCAAATCTAAACTTAAAATTTAGCTTCACACAATTGTAGTAGGCTGAGGGGTCTTTTAGATGCCATAAATCTATGACGTTGGCCCGCCAGCTTTGCTTGCCCTCCGAAGGACGGCATACTGAGGGATTTGTAACGGTCTTAGGAAATCTGACGACTTCGGCCGGTTTCGAACCCGCATGGGCCCGCCGGCTTTACTTCCACTCGGAGCGAAGGATTGCTGAGGGATTTTTAACGATCTTAAAAAATCCGATGACTACGGCCAGGTATGAACCCGCGATCCTGGCATAGAAGCTCAACAAGCTACAAACTACACCAACAAAGTCGCCTTCGGTATTAATTGTGATGTCTGTATTAGTGTGGGCTATCTGTAATTCAGGTAAGGACTGCAGACGATCAATTTCAAGTAGTTACTATTTTTGTTACCAAATGCTACGGTCAACGACACCTATCTGCGAGCTAGGCTACTAGATGCCGCCTCAACCTACACTTGACTGTGAACGTTGGACCTTAATGGAGCCTTAAACTAATTAAACCCACATTTTATTTATTTATCTTATGGCTTTTAGTGCCGGGAGTGTCCGAGGACATGTTCGGCTCGCCTGAGTCTGTAGCTGCTTTCAGCGGACACCCTTAGGGTGAGCTGCAAGTTCCGTTCAATTTCAAGTAGTTCCAACTTTCGCTACCAGATATCAATGATACCAGTGGTGAACGTTGGAATTTTGATAGAGCGTTCCGACGAAATCTAACTTAACAAATTTAGCTTCTCAAAATTGTAGTTAGTAGAAGGTTCTTTTACATGCCATATATCTATGATATGGGCCCACCAGCTTTACTTGCCCTCCGAAGGACGGCATACTGAGGGATTTAGTTAGTTATTGTTGTTTTAAGGGGCGGAACTACGAGGTCATCTGCCCCTCTTAACACAGATTAAAGAATACACATTTGGAAATGAATTTAAATTTCTGAGGTGGACGCCTAAATTTAAAAAGACCAAAAATTAATAAAACAAAAACAAAAAATGAAATAAAAATTAAAAATTATAAATATAAACAAAAATTACGGAAAAACAAAACATTATCATTCAAAAACGAACAAGTCGTTGAGTCAATGTTCACTGGAGAATTTAGATTGCTGGTCCTAACCCACTCTCACTTATAAAGCGGATAACGCGATCAGCAGCCACCGCGTCATCGGCTAATATAAGTTTGAGTGTCATCTGCAAACCAAGGTTTCTTCGTAAGTAAGCAAGATCCACACACACGGTTAAAATGTGGGCCACGGTGAAAAAGGGCTCCACAGGTACAAAGTGGGGGATCTTTCCTTCTCAACAGATACGAGTGGGTGGATCTTGTATGACCTATCCTTAGCCTACACAATATGACGGACTCCCTCCATGACCAGAAAGAGCTCCGCCACACGTGAGTAGTTCCCTTAATCGCTCTCAGATTACTGGGCAGTGGGTCAGCTAGCCACTGAGGGATTTGTAACGGTCTTAGAAAATCTGACGACTTCGACCGGTTTTGAACCCGCAATGTTGGGTATAGCAGTTCAGCATAATAGAATAAGACTGTATCCATGATTCCATGTTTCTAAGCACAGTGAAGGAACTGACACGATTATTAAAATGAACTCCTCGGTCAAAATCATAATAATTGGAGGGGATCCAGCATCATTTAAACCGTTCTATGTGAAAGTTCACGCGGGCGGAGTGAGCTGCTTGCGTGAGAGGTAGAAGTCACTAGTCAAGCGTGTCCGATCCAGACTAGCAACACACTCTTACGTGATTACTAGGGCCCGGACTTTTAGGTGGCTTAAACCTTCAGTTTAGGCTTCTTGTATTCTAAAAATAGCTTATTTTAGGTTTTCCTTCCAGGATCAATACAGGCAGCTATAATTTTCTGTTTTTCTTAATTCTGTGAAATTTATTTATGAACTTAATTCACAAAAGTAAACATTGCCACTTTCTTGTGCCGGGCTCCTCTCCGTATTCTTTCCTGTCGGCCTCTGTTGGTCAACTCTTGTTCTCTTCCGAGCCCGATGGTATTAGCAGGCTGTTCCAAATCAATGAGTTTGAGTATGCGTACACGCGAGTACTCAGCAATAATGCTCGGATCACGGTTGGAGAGGGACTGGGGGTGATAGCCAATATGTCACTGGGCACGAAGTCCAGGCGCTTCCTGACAGTCTTTATATATCCACCGTGAAGTGACGGCAGCCCCCCTCCCCCCATAGCAGAGCTGTATTGCATGTTGCAGCTTTACTCACTCAAGGCGGCGAGTACTCCGCTGCTCACGGTCCAGCTGCTCGGATGGAACAGCCTGGTATTAGGGTATCCAAGTCCTAGGGGGTCTCTTCCTTTCCAGCCTTAATTGGCCCTTGTGTCATCTTTCCTGATTCTCTCTTTCTGCGAGGGGTCAGCCTTCTTTTTCTTTCCATGTTATCTCCTGACTTCCGCTCAAGGCCCTCAAGGAGGCAGGGTGTATGTAGTCCCACCACTTCTGGTTCACCCTGGATATTTCTACACCCTCAGGGGCTCATGGCTGGTGAGTTCGGGAGTTGCCGATCCCGAGGTGGGTCTGTTTTTCCCCCTTTTTCCACCGACTTTGGGGCAGGCCCTCTCCTCTCTCCTTCTCCCGTCAGCCTTTAATGGCTCTCCTTCCTTCCAAGTCCCTCAATCCTCTTTCTCGGAGGGTTTAGACCACATCAATTCTTACCATCTTTTATTTGCCATATTTTATTTGTTTCTCATTTCTTATTCTAGTTTATGAATCTGTAGTTAGTATTAGTTATAATTTTCATTCTCATTTCTTCTTTCATCATCACCCAAACTATTAAGGGCCGATAATCTAGATCTTAGGCCCGTCAAAACAAGAATTATCATCATCGTACTGCATTTAATGGTAGTAACCTGAACTATCTCCGTCCAACTGCTTGTAATGGCGGTAGAAATAATCTTACGATTCATTTCAATGGGGAAATAACATTCTTTTTTGAAAAAGGCAAAACAGCTATTTAGGAGTCAATCCCTTATTTAGTTTTTTTAGGTGAGATAAAATTCACAAATTCTGTTCCAGGAAGTGTTAAACTAACATATATGTTGAAATTCGTGAACTACATAGCCAGGAAAATAATAGGTAAAAACCTAAGAATCCGTGCCCTAGCCTAGTGATTACTCTTCCCTGACTGGTTTCTTTCTCGCAGAGGTAGAGAGCAGATGACCTCGCTGTGAGGAACTGTGCAGCTACCAAGAAGACCTTTGCCTACGCGCAATAGCATAGTTTCTGGTCGAACCTGATATATACCATCCGGTAGCACAATCACACCTAGTAGCATAGGTGGGAATCATATACCTTCCCAACAGAGTTTGTTGAGCAACCCTTGTATCGCAAGTGATGAATGAGGCAGGTCACTAGGTAACAGAGCACCTGTCTGGATAATGAGATGTGGTCTGTCTGGAGCGGAACAGCTAGTCCTCAATCCCGATCACTCCTCTGCCTTGCGTTTATCAATAGCAAAAAGTTCACTGACAATGGGCAGCCCCGAGCAGAACATCTAGAAAGAGCAAGCTTTCAGACCTCATTAGATGGTATTAATAATAATAACAATAATAATAATAATAATAATAATAATACTCTCTTCAAACTTGGAAAACTAAAACAACTCACAGACATGTTAGAAAAATTTCAAATAAAAATTCTTGCGATTCAAGAGACTGGTTTTCAAGATGAAAATCATTTCAACACAGAAAATTATAGGATTTATAAAGGTAAACCTGCTGTCAGAAGAGGTACACCATCATTGTTTGGAACAGGATTTGCAGTACACAAATCAGTCATGGATAACATTATTGACTTTAATTCCATATCAGAAAGGATCTCCACACTCTCCTGCAAATCAGGTAATAAAGGTTACACGATTATCAATGCACATGCACCTACAAATGAGCATAATAGAAAGAAACCACAAGAAGTTGAAGACTTCTGGGAAGACATGGAAGAAGTAACAAACAACATACCAGAAAGGCATGATAAAATTTTAATGGGAGACTTTAACGCGCAATTAGGTAAGGAGAGAAAATACAGACAAATCACAGGCCCTCATTCAGCACACTATCGCACAAACAAAAATGGGGAACACCTCATAAAATATTGTCAAAATTTTAACCTCAAAATTATGTCGACACAATTTCAAAATCCAAGACGAAAACTTACAACATGGAAAGCACCCAACACCGTATGGGGAGAATTCCAGATTGATCATGTGGCCATTTCTAACAAAAATACGCAGGAAATTTTAAATGTCAGAACGCGTAAAGGGTTCTTCGAGTCTGACCATTATTGGTTACAAGTCAAGATTAGACCAATCCCAAGACAGAAAAAGACAACAAAAAACAAAATAGTGAAGCCTGATTCAGAATATTTGAAGATAAACAGGGACAAAATCATTGAAGAAATTAATAGGCATCCAACAGACACTTGGACAGATCTTGCGACCACAGTTCAAAAGGCAATGCGTTGGGCACAACCTCCTAGAAAACGAAAACATAGGTGGTGGAACGTAATTTGTGATCAAGCCACTGAGAGAAGAACACAGGCATGGATGAAGTTCAGCAGTAACAGAACATCCGAAACATGGAAGGAATTTCACGAAGTTAAAAAACAATCATCAAAGGAAATCAGAAGAGAAAAACGAGCGTACGACAACAACAGGCAAAAAGAAATTGAAGAAGATTTTAAGAGAAATAACACGAGAAATTTTTACAGAACATTCAAAGAAAATATTAGGGGTTATCAGCCTCCTACCCTCTGCTTTCGAAGAACAGATGGGTCCCTGGAAGCGAACACGAAAGAAAACTGTACAATTCTCAAACAATACTTTAATAATCTTCTCAATTGTACAGAACCCACGGAGAAATTGACCTTCCAAAAAACCACATCCAATCCCGATTCTACTCCACCTACAATAGAGGAGATAGAGGAGATCATACAACAAATGAAAAATAACAGAGCGGCAGGAGAAGATGGCATTTTTGCTGAAGTATGGAAGCTTCAAGATAAAAACATCACCAAAACAATTCATAAGATCATCACAGACATTTGGATCACAGAGAAAATGCCAGAGGAATGGAAATGTGCATTGATCCACCCATTACATAAAAAGGGTGATAAGTCAGATCCAAATAATTACAGAGGGATTTCTCTAGTGCCAGTCGCTTACAAAATATTCTCTAAAGTGTTATTGAACAGACTAGAACCACAAGCAGATCCACAAATAGGAGAATACCAGGCAGGCTTCAGAAAAGGGAGATCATGCATCGAACAGATCTGGAACTTGAGAACACTACTGAAAGTCAGACAGACAAAAAACACTGTAGTTACCTTTGTGGACTTTAAAAAAGCATACGACAGCATTGATAGACAAACGCTATTTGCAGTACTGGAAGAATATGGCATTGACAAAAAAACAGGGCACTTATACAACTAACGCTCTCGGACACCACCTCTAAAGTTAAGTTCATGGGTGAAATTTCAGAACCCTTTCATATATGCACAGGTGTCAAACAAGGAGACGGCCTCTCACCAATCTTGTTCAACATGGTCTTAGACAAAATTGTTAAGCAGTGGGACGAACAAGTTAAAGGAATACAGCTAGGAAGAACCCGTGAAACAAAAACAATCATAAAATGTCTAGCATTTGCATATGACGTAGCCTTACTCAGCAATAACACACAGGAGGCAAAGGAAGCACTGGAACGATTACATGAAATAGCTGCTAAAACAGGTTTACAGATATCTTATGAGAAGACCCAATACATGGAACGACACACCAACAATGTACAAACCATGCATACCATATATGGATCCATACAAAGAGTTGAAAAATTTAAGTACTTAGGAGAATATATACAAATAGGAGGATCAAACAAGATGTCTAACATAGAACGAACGGAAAAAATCCAGAAAGCATACAAACTTACATGGTCACATTATAATAAGAAAAGCATATCAAGACAGGCCAAACTTAGACACTAAAAAACAGTTGTATTACCAGAAGCATTGTATGCGTCAGAAACGACCACAATTGGAGCATCTGGCAACACAGAAACAGAAAAAAAAACGTAAAATTCTGAGAAAAATATTTGGAGCAGTACACAGAGATGGGATATGGATGAAAAGACCTACCAAAGAGCTATATGAACACACAGACAGACTCACAGATATCATTAGAAAACGCAGACTAACTTTCTACGGGCACATACAGAGAATGAACAATAAACGACTTACAAAGAAAATCTTTGATGTAGTAAACAGGTCAAAAAGGAAAACAAATTGGTATCATGAAATAGAAGACGATTTAAAGCAATTAGGGATCAACAAGCAAATGATAGAAGACAGAGAAAAATTCAGAAACAAAATTAAGAACGCCAAATTTTTAGTAAGTGAAAGGAAGAAGATACGAACATTGTGGACGGAACAAAGGAAACAGGGGCACAGTCAAAGGATGAAGAGATTTTGGGAAGAGAAGAAGGGAAAGAAGTGAAAATTGTGACATCATGAGATACTTAAGTTCAAACACTGCCCATAAGGGCAACAATGATGTAATAATAATAATAATAATAATAATAATAATAATAATATTAATAAACATCGAAGTCGACTTCAGAAAAAGACGATTGAAATTCTTCGGGCACATAAGTAGACTGCCGAATACACGACTAACCAAAAGAATACTAGATTACATATCATCACTCAAACGTACAACACCATAGATGAAAGAAGTACAAAAAGACATGCGAACTGCTAACATAACCGACATATCAGACAGAGACTCCTTCCGTAACAAAGTGAACAACTGGGAAGTCCAACCAGAGCAACCAAAACCAACACCTTACAGACCTCAATGGTCTGACGAAAGAAAATTGGCATTCTCCAACAGAATGAAACAATATTGGCAAGATAAGAAGAACGTCAAAAATTGAGTCAAATTGCTTAACGCTTTCCAATATTGGGAAAATACGCTGTAAGTAAATAAATAAATAAATAATAATAATAATAATAAAAATAATAGTAATCGATGGTCATTCCTAGATTAGGGAACTGGAAAAACAGGAACGAAAAATTCTCCGGAAGATCTATGGAGCAATCAACAGAAACAGCGTTTGGATGAAGAGACCTAGTAGAGAACTCCAGCAAAAGACCAATATACGATAACAGACGAAATTATAAAACGCAGAGCCACAGGATGGCCACCTCCAGATTGCCAAAGAAACTACTTGGTATCATAACACAGAGTAAATGTGGCACAGTATGGTTTAAAGAGGTTCAGAGAGACTTACAGGTAATCTTTATATATATAATTCTTCGACACGTGTGTATGTGACTGAACTCCTCCTAAATGGCTGGGCCGATTTCGATGAAATTTTGTATGTATGTATGTTAGGGTGGGTCCATGTATGGTTTAGATTCACAATTTGACCAGGTAGGTGGAATTTTAGAATTGTAGAATCACAATTTATACACAATTTTAGAACCACAATATACAGTCATAAACAGTCGTCATGGAAACCGCTAGCCTTAGTGAAAAGTGATGCTCTTGGACATTGCACGTAGAGCCACCAGGTCGCAACGTGTGCAACTACCGCCATAACATACACTCCGCCCGTGGCGGAAAGTTGTGTTTTATACCAAAGGTGGCAGTGATGTCGAATTCTACTATTTGTCTCTGCACGTTAGAGCGTTTCAAAGTCCGGTATGAGTTCATATACCATTCATCCGATTGCTGTGAAACTTCGGTGAGATGTTGAGTGCACTCCAGGGAAGGTGTTTGGCTCTGTAAATCCACTTTACAATAGATAGCGCACGACTAGATTCAACAAATGAGCGACGACGCGCGAAGCGTTTAAAAAGGTCCAGTATGCGTTCAAATACCATTCGTCCGTTAGCAATGAAACTTGGGTGAGATGTTGTGTACACTCCAGGGAAGGCTTCTGGCTTAGTAAATTCATTTTAAAATAGGTAGTGCAAGAATAGATTCAACAAATGAACGACGACGAACGAAGCGTTTCAACAAAATCCTGTATAAGCTTATATACCATTCATCGATTGCGATGAAACTTTGATGAGTTGTTGTGTACACTTAGCGTGAGGTTTTTCTAACTTAGTAAATCCCTTTCACAGGAGGTTGCGCACGAGTAGATTCAACAAATGAGCGACGACGTGCGAAGCGTTTCAACAAGGTCCCGTATGCGTTCAAATACCATTCGTCCGTGATCACTTTCGTGATGTTTATAGTGTTGTTTTTTTTTTCATGCCGCATTTGTCGGTCAAATGCTTTGAGACCACCGAACTATTAATGTATTTAATCACATTTATGTTTATAATATATAATGTAATTCTCGAGTGATTACTCGTAACAAACAAAATTTCTAAGACACATACCTCAGCCTGTTCATAGATGTTGACTCTCCGAGCCACAAGTTCACTACTGCAAGGTGCTGCTTCTCGCTAGCCGCTACGTGAAGGACTGTCGTCACATCTCCGCTTCGGCCAATCAGACGCCGCCAGCCAGTGGGATTTCTCGATGGTTCTACGCCCTATTTAAGCAGCGGTTCTCCTCTTCAAGATCCTGTACGGCATTACCGCATTACCGCATCACTTCATGGAGTCTTCCAAAGCTTCGTTCCATGGGGCAAATACCTGACGGTACGCTTCTACAGTAAGACGGTGTAATCAGCACGTCACACCGATACGCTGGAGAGTACTACGCATCAATGTCACAACTAGATGAGCTTTTGCAAGGCTCAGATCACAGTTCTCACCGCTACGCAAGATGAAAGCTTGCTTATTACGTTCGCTCTTCAGTGATATGCTAAAAAATGTACTTTGGTTTTAAAGAAGAAACTTTCTTCAAGCAGATACTTTATTTCGAGATGCTGGACGTCGCAATCACAAAGTATAGTGTTCTTAAACTACAAACTACAGCTGCCAAACCATCAAGCTCTGGCCACGGCCGACCTGCAGCACTGAAACCTCTCTAGTCAACATAAATAGCAACGGAAGATAAGTTACATTCTTTTATTTTCTATTTAATCACTTATCTTCTATGTTTTAAATGGTTTTAATATTGCTTGCAAGTGCAATTATTTCCAAAAATAGTCTGTCTTTGAAACGAACTCTTGTAAATAGCACCAAGTTGTGCCAACCTACTAATTTTTTAACCCAAAGGGTTTCCAGTAATGTACACTATTTATCACCTGTTTCAAACAACAACTAAAGTTTATATTAGACTAGCAGGTACCCGCGGCTTCGCTCGCGATAAAGACAATTGGGACGATGCATTATTGCTGAAAATTGGTCTATTCTATCACATCAATCGCGGCTACAGGTGGGTCCATTCTAATTCTGAAAATTCTAATACATACAGTGTATTGATATGAGCAGCAAAGTGGGACTTTCATATAGTTGAGAAAGTCCACAGGGTATGATGTTACCTTATGTGAACACATTTGAAAATTACTTTTTGGTTTTGCCATCTTCTGCTGAGACATAACAATTATGTTGTCCGGATACTCGTGAGCAGGCCACATACAGTTGTTCATGGGAAAAAAATGGTTTTGTCTAAATGTACACCTGCTGCTGTTAAGTGTGTCATTGCGCTTTGTTAATGGAAATTGCTAATATTGTTGGAAAAGGGAACTGCACTCTTGCACACTGGAATGGCAAATCTATCGGAATATGGGGATTTAAAAGTATTTTTCCTTAAGCTATTCACAATGTAATTTTGCCATAATTATTGATGGTTTGAACGACAACATGTCGCTATTAATAGACCCATAGTGAAATATCTCTCACCTTGGCCGCTGGAGCACATTATGCAGTCTCTTCCAGTGTTACATCCCTGGGATTGAAATTCTCCAGATGCCTCTGTGGGTAATTAAAATTCCTGATTGTTGTTGTTGTTTGTTTGAGTCTTCAGTCTTTTGACTGGTTTGATACAGACCTCCATGCCTCCCTCTCCTGAGCTAATCGTTTCATCTCTACATAGCTACTTCATCCTACATCCGAGGCAATCTGTTTAACCTTGGTCTACCCCTACAGTTCTTGGGCTCGACCCTCCCATCCATAACTAAGCTTGCTATTCCTGGGTGTCTTAATATGTGTCGTACCAACCTATCTCTTCTCTGCATAAGCAATCGCCAGAAACATCTCTCCTCTCCCACTCGTCTTAATACCGCTTCATTTGTTACCCTATCTACCCATCTATCTTCATCATTCTTCTGTAACACCGCGTTTCAATCGCTTCAATTCTATGTCAAACGATTCCTTTTCTGTAGAAATGCTGTCCTTGCCTGAGCCAACCTACTTTTGATATCCTCTTTGCTTCGTCCTTCACTGGTTATTTTGCTTCCAAAGTAACAGACGTCTCCTACTGCCCGTAGCGTTTCACCTGCCAATTTGATGTCCATAGAGGTTTTTGATCTTTTTCGGCTGCATTCCAATTTTTTTGTTTTACAATTATTGATTTTCATCATGAATTCTTTCCTCAAGACGGATTTCATACCATTCAAAAACTCATTCAAATTCTCTGGCGTATTGGCCAAGATGACGATGTCATCAGCAAATCACAGAGTCGAAGTGATTTCTCCTTGAATCTTCTCTCCCACTATACATTTTCTCCAATTTCCTGATTACTGTGTTTTTAGAGATCTTTGAAATGCGTTGCCCTCGCACATGGTGTAGATGCATTGTCAAAGGAAAACATTCTATGTTACGAACATGGGATGCATAACCTGTACAGAAAGCTTCTGCAGATTTAACACAATGCCTATTCTGAACAGCAGTTCCTTAAACTCAGATTTGCCAACATTTTATTGTATCTTTCCATGTGGTATATATCTGTACCTCAACATACAGAAGAGTGCTTTCAAAATCACGTCTTGTGTAAATTTTGCAAAAGGTAGTTCACAATTTTATAAGTGCACATTGACTATTTATTTATCGTATGGTTTTTAGTGCCGGGAGTGTCCGAAGACATGTTCGGCTCGCCTGAGTCTGTAGCTGCTTCCAGCGGACACCCTAAAGGGTGAGCTACAAGTTCCGTTCAATTTCAAGTAGTTCCAACTTTCGCCACAAGATATCAATGATACGTAGTGGTGAACGTTGGAACTTTGATAGAGCGTTCTGACGAAATCTAACCTAACAATTTTGCTTTACACAAGTTTAGTCTGTGAAAGGATCTTTTACATGCCATAAATCGATGACATGGGACCGCTGGCTTTACTTCCCCTCCGAAGGAAGGCATACTGAAGGATTTTCAACGCTCTTAAAAAAATCCGACGACTTCGGCCGGGTTTGAACCCGCTATCTTGGGCACAGCAGTTCAGCATGGTACCGACTACGCCACCGACTATGAGACGGCGGGATGCCTTTAGTGTTACGGAAACGGCAATAGCCGCCACAGAGCTTCGTTGCTACTGACATAACGACCAGACTGATATTTGTACTGAAATATACGGGATTTGTGAGCCCAGTGTTTATGAAATTGAACGTAGCTTGATCGCTACCTTTATTTAGTAGCCGCTACTGTAGTGTTTAAAACTTAAAGGCGGTATTAGAAGGCGCTTCCTCTAATTTTTTTACCCCTGGCACTACAGCCCATGAAGGGCTTAGGCCTATAATGCGACCGCTTCCCAGTCATTGGCCTGCAGATATTGTGGTGACGCGTGGTCAGTGCATCGTATCCCTCGGCCGTTAATGTTGTTCTTCGTGACCGGGGCGCTGCCTCACTATCAGACAGCTACTCAATTGTCCTCACGAATCTGAATGCACACCGTTGCAAACCTCACGTCAGTGTCAAAAATCTCTGACGGAGCCGGGAATCGAACCCAGGGCCCCCAGTTGAGAGGCCGGCGCGCTACCCTGTTCTTATTGTGTTTATATATATCTTGAAAAATATAACAAATGGATTGGCATTGCCTCCTATAGGGATTTATATAAAATCGGATGTCATACCTTGAGGTAGTGTTGCCATGGAAACGGACTTTCCATTAGTTCAGTTTATCAGAGCGAAGATAGTTTTCTGCGAATATCTTTGAAAATATTGGTTTTAGGGCCTTAAAAAGTGGTTTTCGGTGTCCCGTAGGGACCTACCGAGTATTGTTTCTCGCATCGAGGGGCGTAAAATGAGCTGTGTCCGCTCTTTATGCGACAACTTCGATATTTTGTCCCAGTTGAGTATTTTTAGTGACTTTTCTGTTATGTTGCTCGTTCCACGGGAACAATGATTTATTTCTGGGTGAAAGGCATCCTATATGTTATCCCAGGGTATAAGCTCTCTCCATTTCAAATTTCATCCAAATCCGTCCAGCCGTTTTAGTGTCAAGAGGTAACAAACTAACACACACACACACAGACTTTCACAATTATAATATATATATAGGGATTAATGCTTAAATGTTCAGTGTTAAAATTGAACTTAAAGTTGAGGATAAAGAACCAGGCCGCACTCCCCTAGCCCAAAATATTCAGTCTAGTAGCTCCTTTCACAGTAGTTATTTTGTCCAGGCATTTTGCCTGGTGCTTTCTCCCGTTTATGAGAACGAACTTGGGCTGTTCTTCCCATACCCATATGGTGCCGATAACCGGGAGTGCTTTTTGTAAACATTTGTTGAAGCAAGTCTGTATATTGAACCTTTCTCAGAAATTAATATTTGAACTAATTAAAAAAAATATTTCTCATACTGAACATTAAGTGTATAAATTGCTCAAAAATTGTGATTTCTAATTCTTTTGGAAAGTTTCAGCTCGGAGTTCATGCTTGGCACTGGAAGAGGAAACACAAAAACAAGTTCCGCATTTAACCGTTGGAAGGGCTGCTTTCTCTCTCTTCTGGCAGGCTGTTGTACGAGTTCACAGGGAAGTCGTGAGTACCTTCACAACAAATTTTCACAATGCCAATTGACGAAAAACTCATTAATGCGAGGGCTTCGGTCAAGGGCAAACTCACGCGTTTTCGCACTTTTCTATATGAGCTCACGGAAAAAGAACGTAACAGTGACATAATTTCTCAAAGACTGAAAGGTTATGAACAGGCCTTTGAGAAGTATGATGAGATCCAAAGTAATATTGAGACACAGTATCCCGACCAGCAAAGTGACCGCTGTGAGGTTGAAAATTTATATTATAAAGGGTTCCCAGACGCAAAGCAACTTTTAAGAAGTTTAACATTGCAGGAAAAGCAGGAGAAAATCCCTTCAGAATCTTCTTTTCCTTCCCGTGTTATATTACCAAAAATAGAATTACCTAAGTTTACCGGAGTTGAAACAACATGGGGGCCATTTTTTGAATTATTCAATTCATTGGTTCACGAAAACGATTCTCTTCCTTCAATACAGAAGTTTCATTATTTGCGTTTGTCCTTGCAAGGCAACGCACTTAAACTCATCCAGGAGCTTACGTTGACAAATGAAAATTATGAAGTAGCTTTGGCACTTCTCAAAGATCGGTTTGGGAACACTCGTTTAAAAACTCAACGTCATATACAGGGTTTATTCAATTTACCTATTGTTCAAGCTGATAATCTTGCCTCGCTTCGTAATCTGATCGATGCTGCAGAACTTCATATTCGTGCGCTTGCAAATTTGGGCCAACCAGTTGACCATTGGGATCTATTTTTGATTCATCTTATTTCTGCTAAATTAGACACTAAAACTTTAAAAGATTGGGAAGCAGATCTGTCGCAACATTCATTGTGTACCTATGAAGCTATTATTAAATTCTTAAAGACGAAATGCCAAATTCTCTCTGCTGTAGCCAGCCAAAAGAGTAGCTCCACCTTTAAACCTCCTTCTAATAGTAAGGTCATCAGCCCCACTCAGAGAGTACTAAGGTCACATGCCTTTTCTACCAATATTCGGTCTCCCAATCAAGTACAAGCTTGTGTTTTGTGTCAACAACCACATAACTTGTACCAATGCGCTCAATTTAAATCTTTATCTGTGGATGAAAGACGCAAATTAATTACCATCCACAAGCACTGCTTTAATTGTCTATGATAAGCAATTGTCATTCTGAACGGTTATGTTTTCACTGTAAAGCAAAGCATCATACTCTCCTGCATAGACATGAAAGATCGCGGTCATCAGCAACCAATAGTTTATCCGCTAAATCTAATTCTGAGACTTTGCCGAATAACGCTCAGTCTTTTACTCAAAGCTCTGTTTCGTTCAGTAAAACTCAAGTTTTATTGTCCACTGTCCAAATTCTAGTGAAGAATGTTCACGGAAAAAGGGTTTCTGTAAGAGGATTGTTAGATAATGCTGCAACTAACAATTTTATCAATGAATCGCTAGTTCGCAAGTTAGGTCTACAAATATGCCCAACTTCTATAGAAGTTACAGGAATTAATGGTCCTAAATCGCAATCTCTGAGTTATGCTAAAGTGGATGTAAAATATTCCAATAATCTCGGCATTCATTTAAATTTAGATTTTTTAATTATCAATTCTATAGGTAATGACACCCCCATTACTTCTTTTCAAGTCCAGAATTGGAATATTCCGCATCATTTGCAACTTGCAGATCCAAATTTCAACAGAGCTTCAGCTGTAGAAATTATTTTAAGTGCCAGCATTTTTTGGCAATGTTTACATCCGGAAAAGGTTAAAGTTGCTCGTGATTTTTTCTTTCGTAGAACCGATTTTGGTTGAATTGCCACTGGGCAAATATACCGCAACCCCGTTCAACAGAAATCCCATTGTTATTTTGTTGGTGCTGATTTAAATCGAGAATTAATTAAGTTCTGGGGCATTGAGGATATTCAAGTCACCTCACCTCATTCTTGTAATAATGAGATCTGTGAAACATTGTACGTAGAAACCACTGTTCGCAATACTGAAGGCAGATTCGTGGTTCCTCTTCCTCGTATTTCTAACCCCCTATTATTACAGAATCACATTCCAGAGCTCTCAAAGCTTTATTCGCAATTGAAAATCGCTTTAAAAAAGATGCTCTCTTAAAAACTCAGTATACTTCCTTCATGGAAGAATACGAATCAGCGAATCACATGGAAGTAGTTCCAAAATCTGAAGAAATTAGTAATCCTCCTAAAGAAATAGTATATCTTAATCATCATCCGGTTTGGAAAAATTCTTCCATCCGAGAACAGATTGGTTTTTAATGGGTCATCTCCAGATGCTAATGGTGTTTCTCTTAATGACACTCTGCATTCTGGACCCGCTATTCAGACAGATCTTACTTCAGTTTTACTTAACTTTCGTCTATTCCCCATTGCTGTCCTTGCTGACATTAAGCAAATGTATAGGCAAATTCTAGTAAATTCAGAACAACGTGATTTGCAAAGAATTTTGTGGCGAGACGACAATGCAAAACCTATAAAAATATTTCGTTTACGAACAGTGACATACGGTCTTAAGCCGTCTGCCTTTCTCGCAATATGATCTCTTCATATGTTGGCCGAACAAGATGGTCATCTTTTTCATCCTCTTGCTTCTGAAGTATTGAAAACTGCATTCTATGTAGATGATTTTCTGTATTCTTTTCCTAGTATCTCTGACGCACTTCTTGTTTGTGAAGATTTAAATTCTCTTCTTTCTGGTGGTGGTTTACCCTTCATAAGTGGAACTCGAATTCAACCGAATTTTTATCCAACTTTTCACAAGTAACTCCTGTTGACAAATGTGTTGCACTTTCTTCTGAGGAATCAGCTATTAAAACCTTGGGTGTTTTTGGTCTCCTGTTTCAGATACCTTTTCATATCAGGTACACTTATCTGAGTTTCACCCTAAAACGAAAAGGCAATTATTATCAGAAATAGCAAAAGTTTTTGATCCCTTGCAGTACATTGCTCCGGTGGTTATTACTGCAAAAATTTTCTTACAAAAACTTTGGTTATTGGAAGTTGGTTGGGATGAAAAGGTACCCTCCCCCCTTTTGGATGAGTGGTTGAAATACCGCAAGAGTTTGTTAGATCTTTCTCAAATTTCTATTCCCCGCACTTTAATTTCGGACCTTTCATGTCAGTATTTCGATTTGCACGTATTTGCCGATAGTTCTGAAAGGGCATACGGTTGCTGCGCCTACTTAGTAGGCCGCCCTTCCAATACTTTACCCGGATTTTCCAATTTAATTTGCGCAAAATCAAAGGTAGCCCCACTCAAATCCATATATTTGCCGATTGGAATTATGTTCTGCTGTGATGGCTGTGGAATTAGCCAGTAAATTAAAAATCAGTTTAAATTTGAAATTTTCGAGCACATGGTTTTGGAGTGATTCTTCCATCGTGTTAGCTTGGCTTTCAAAACCTTCTTCGCATTGGACCACTTTTGTGGCTAATCGCGTTTCTAAAATACAAGAGTTGTCTCATTTTGACCAATGGAATCATGTTCCGGGGAAAGAAAACCCCGCTGATATAATTTCACGTGGCTGCTTGCCCAAGAAATTAATTTCTCTTAAATTATACTGGAATGGTCCGGCGTGGCTCAGTCAGGATTTTTCTTGTTGGCCTCGTTCATCTAATCCGCTCGCAGAAGATGTTCCTGATGCTCGCATTGTTACCGCTTCCCTTTTTCTAACTTCTATTGCTACTGGTCTTTTTCAGCGCTACTCTTCATTTAATAAATTAATTCGTGTGGTAGCATATTTATTTCGATGGAAATTTCTTGTTCTTGATCAGCCTGTGAAACCGCAACCCTTTCTCACTAAAATGGAATTGGAATTTGCTACTCGTAGAATCTTGTTTCTTATGCAACAAGAAGTATTCTTTCTTGAGTATCAGACGCTTTTACTCAAAAAAAAAGCTCTGCCAAAGTCTAGTAGGCTGTTACCTCTCACCCCTTTTTTGGACCAAGATGGATTAATAAGAGTAGGGGGCAGCCTAGATAATTCTAGTTACTCAGATGAGAAATAACATCCCATTATTCTCCCTTCTAGACATCCTATTACTACTCTCATCGTAAAGAAATGTCATTATCAGAATTTGCACGCTGGCACCCGCACCTTGCTTTACTTAATTCGTGAGCAATTTTGGCTCATTAACGGTGTTCATGAAGTTTCTTCTGTTATTCGGAAATGTATACCTTGTTTTAAGTCCAAGCCCCAGCCAATCACGCAAATTATGGGAAACTTACCATATTTTCGTTCCAAACCTAGTAATCCTTTCGCCCTTACGGGTATCGATTATGCTGGTCCTTATGCCTATCAAATTAATTCCCCTTTATCTAAGCGAAAGTTGTTAGGTAAAGGTTATATTTCTTTATTTGTGTGCATGGTGACAGGAGCCATTCACCTTGAGTTAGTTACAAGTGCTTCTACTCCTTATTTTATAGCAGCCTTTTCTAGATTTGCCGCTAGAAGGGGTGTTCCCTCTTAGGTTTTCTCAGATAACGCAACATTTTTTGTTAGCACCTTCGATCTTTGGAAAACTGCACTTACCTCTCCTTCTGCTAAGGAACAGTTTTCGAATTTTTCTCATGCTAAGGGATTCAAATGGCATTTCACTCCCCCTTACGCCCCCCATCATGGTGGCCGTTGGGAATCTTGCATAAAGCTCACGAAGAGACAGCTGAAGAAAACCCTTGGTTCAGCCATCCTTTCCTATGAGGAATTCAATTCCCTCATTATTCAGGTTGAGGGTATCGTAAATTCTAGGCCGCTTACGCCTTTGTCTAACGATCCTAAAGATCTTCTTCCGTTAACACCTAGCCATTGTTTAATAGGCTGTTCTTTAGCTTCTACGCCTCCTTTGCTGAGTCGACGCTGTGATCTCGGGTTACCTATTTTCTGGAGAAAGTTAGAATCTTTACGAAGCTCTTTTTGGCGCCGTTGGAAGCTGGAGTATCCCAGCTCACTTAACAGAAGATAGAAGTGGCGGCTTTCCCAGCCTGATGTGCGAGTGGGAGATATGTTCTTTTGCGAGATCCAAGTCCCCCTCTCGTATGGAATATTGGTAGGGTAACTCACTGCCATCTGGGTCGTGATAGGCATGTGAAAGTTGTAGATGTTCTCACTAGTAAAGGAGTCTATACTAGACCAATTTCTGTGGTTGCTATTTTGCCTGTTGAGGCTTAGTGTCATCCTCTTTCATTGTTGTTCATGTTTTTTCCAACTGATTCTTTGATTGTTTTCTTTCGGCGGTCTCGGAAAATGATCACTTTCGTGATGTTTATAGTGTGTTTTTTTTCATGCCGCATTTGTCGGTCAAATGCTTTGAGACCACCGAACTATTAATGTATTTAATCACATTTATGTTTATAATATATAATGTAATTCTCGAGTGATTACTCGTAACAAACAAAATTTCTAAGACACATACCTCAGCCTGTTCATAGATGTTGACTCTCCGAGCCACAAGTTCACTACTGCAAGGTGCTGCTTCTCGCTAGCCGCTACGTGAAGGACTGTCGTCACATCTCCGCTTCGGCCAATCAGACGCCGCCAGCCAGTGGGATTTCTCGATGGTTCTACGCCCTATTTAAGCAGCGGTTCTCCTCTTCAAGATCCTGTACGGCATTACCGCATTACCGCATCACTTCATGGAGTCTTCCAAAGCTTCGTTCCATGGGGCAATTACCTGACGGTACGCTTCTACAGTAAGACGATGTAATCAGCACGTCACACCGATACGCTGGAGATTACTACGCATTAATGTCACAACTAGATGAGCTTTTGCAAGGCTCAGATCATAGTTCTCACCGCTACGCAAGATGAAAGCTTGCTTATTACTTTCGCTCTTCAGTGATATGCTAAAAAATGTACTTTGGTTTTAAAGAAGAAACTTTCTTCAAGCAGATACTTTATTTCGAGATGCTGGACATCGCAATCACAAAGTATAGTGTTCTTAAACTACAAACTATAGCTGCCAAACCATCAAGCTCTGGCCACGGCCGACCTGCAGCACTGAAACCTCTCTAGTCAACATAAATAGCAACGGAAGATAAGTTACATTCTTTTATTTTCTATTTAATCACTTATCTTCTATGTTTTAAATGGTTTTAATATTGCTTGCAAGTGCAATTATTTCCAAAAATAGTGTGTCTTTCAAACGAACTCTTGTAAAAAGCACCAAGTTTTGCCAACCTACTAATTTTTAAACCCAAAGGGTTTCCAGTAATGTATAGTATTTATCACCTGTATCAAACAACAAATAAAGTTTATATTAGATTAATGCTTAAATGTTCAGTGTTAAAATTGAACTTAAAGTTGAGGATAAAGAACCAGGCCGCACTCCACTAGCCCAAAATATTCAGTCTAGTAGCTCCTTTCACAGTAGTTATTATGTACAGGCATTTTGCCTGATGCTTTCTCCCGTTTATGAGAACGAACTTGGGCTGTTCTTCACATAACCAGTCCGATAGCGATGAAACTTGGGTGAGATGTCGTGTACACTACATGGGAGGCTTCTGGCTAAGTAAATCAATATTACAATAGGTAGCGCACGACTAGAATCAACAAATGAGTGACGACGCACGAAGCGTTTCAACAAAATCCCGTATAAGTTTATATACCATTCATGGATTGAGATGAAACTTTGATGAGTTGCTGTGTACACCTACGTGAGGGTTTCTAACTTAGTGAATCTATTTCACAGGAGGTTGCGCACGAGTAGATTCAACAAATGTGCGACGACGTGCGAAGCGTTTCAACAAGGTCCCATATAATATCATTCGTCCGATAGCGATGAAATTTGGGTGAGATGTTGCGTAAAATCCAGGTGAGGCTTCTGGATTAGTAAATCCATTTTACAATAGGTAGCGCACGAGTAGATTCAACAAATGTGCGACGACGCGCGAACGTTTAAACAAAGTCCCGTATGCATTCATATACCATTCATCCGATTGCAATGGAACTTGGGTGAGATGTTGTGTACACTTACGTGAGGATTTCTTACTTAGTAAATCCATTTCACAGGTGGTTGCTCACGAGTAGATTCAACAAGTGAGCGACGACGCGCGAAGCGTTTCAATAAAGTCCCGGATCCGTTCAAATACCATTAGTCCGATAGCAATGAAACTTGGGTGAGATGTTGTGTATACCCTACGGAAGGTTCCTGGATTAATACATCCAATTTACAATAGGTAGCGCACGAGTAGATTCAACAAATGGGTGACGGCACGCGAATCATTTCAACAAAGTACCGTATGCGTCCATATACTATTTACGCGATTACGTTGAAACGTTGGTGAATTGTTGGGTACACTTCAGTAAAGGTTTCTGGCTTAGTAAATTCATTTTAAAATAGGTAGCGCACGAGTAGATTCAACAAATGTGCGATGGTGCGCGAATCGTTTCAATAAAGTCCTGTATGCGTTCATATATCATTTATCCGATTTCTATGAAACTTTGGTGAATTGTTGTGTACACATCAGGAAAGGTTTCTGTCTTTGTAAATCCAGTTTTTAATAAGTAGCGCACGAGTAGATTCAACATATGAGCGACGGCGCGCGAATCGTTTCCACAATGTCCCGTAAGCGGTCACATATCATTCATCCAATTGCGATGGAACCTTGGTGAATCAGAGTACACTCCATAGAAGGTTTCAGGCTTAGTAAATCTATTTTACAATAGGTAGCGCGTGAGTAGATTTAACAAATGGGTGACGGCACGCGAATCATTTAAAGAAAATCTCGTATGCGTTCATATGTCATTCATCCGTTTCCGATGAAACTTTGATGAGTTGTTGTGTAAACGCCGGGAAAGGTGTTCAACTTGGTAAATCCATTTTACAATATTGGTAGCGCACAAGTAGATGTAACAAATGAGTGACGACGCGCGAAGCGTTCCAACAAAATCCCGTATTCGTTCATATACGATCCATCGATTGCGATAAAACTTTGGAGTTATTGTGTACACTTACGTGAAGCTTTGTAACATAGTAAATCCATTTCACAGTTGGTAGAGCACGAGTAGATTCAACAAATGAGTGACAGCGCACCAATCATTTAAACAAAATCCCGTATGCGTTATATGCCATTTATCCGATTGCGATGAAACTTTGGAGAGTTGTTGTGCACGCTCCCACGAATGTTTCTAGATTAGTTAATTCATTTCATGATAGTTTATAGGCAGTTAACAGAAATTGAAAGAAATATTGTGTATCCAAAAGGACTTCAAGAAACAAAGTTACAACACTTTCTTTGATTGGCAGGACAACGTCTGCCAGGTCTGCTAGTAAGTATAGAAAATTTCGATGACCGAACTGAGTGCCAGACGAAAATCGCGAGTGTTAAGTTTGAACCAAGGTCATTACGACAACTGGGAAAAGTGGACGGATGAGAGGAAGAGGGAGCATTCCGCGAGAATGAAGAGATTTTGGGAGGAGCGGAGGAGACACACCTCCAAATGACATCATGTGATCCAAGTTTAATCGCTCTCCTGTAGGGGAATTTTCGCTTAAATAAATAAAAAATAATAATAATTCTCAAAGGATGAGTCAATACTGGGCCGAAAGGAAAGCTCAAAACAATCTGCAGGAGGATCTAAATAACATCAGTGTCTGGTGCAAAATTAACGGCCTGGCTGTCAATTCTTCCAAAAGTAATCTAATCTCCCTAACCCGTAATCGAATTCCAGCGGCCAACCCTTATCACTTTGAAAACACTCCGATTCCCCGTGTGCAGTGCGTCAAACTTCTTGGACTCAACATCACTTCCGACCTGAAATGGAACACCCACACCGACGCAGTGAAGAACCAAGCTGCGCGCCAACTGGGTATGCTAAGCAGAAATCTACGTGGCTGCCGTACCAAAGTGAAGAGGACCGCCTACCTGAGTCTAGTACGACCGCTGCTAATTCACGCGTGCCCTTCATGGAGCCCCGGTACCAAGGGAAATATCCTTAAGCTTGAACAGATACAAAATCGTGCCACTAAATTCATTCTTTCGAAAAATTCCGACGTAGACTCTAAAATCAGACGCCAAAAATGTAGCCTTCCATCTATTGAGAACCTATTTACCCAAATTGATTTGTTATACCTGAGAAAACTTTTTAATAATACTGACTCATCTGCTATTTTAGACAAAATTTCCCTTGGCTACCGATCAGCTCAGAAGGGCCGCGGAGTTACGCTGTACGCCCCACTACCCAGGACTGAGTCGTACAAACTGGGGTTTGTAAATAGATCGGTCTGTGCATGGAACAGCCTACCGTGTTCCCTGAAGGCCAGCAACAATAATGCCGTTCAGTTCAAAAGGAAGCTGCGGCATTATTTGTTCATGAAGTAGGTTGTTCCTCATAAATTATGCCCCGATTCTTTGTTGTGCTAGTGTTTCCTGTGTATCTCCATTTACAATATTTATGTGACCTCTTCTCTTGTTTTCCTGCCTTATCCTATATAAATTTACCATCCCTCTAATGTATACTGTAAATAATTTATCATTGCTCGATTGTCACTAATTGCCATCTTGTGTACATATGTAAATATAACCCAGTATATATAGTGGGGGCTCTGACGCATCCCGAATGCGAAGTGGGGCTTTGCTCTTTTCAGAGACTCCCTTCAGTGTAATGTAAATATAGTGTAAGGCACTGATGAATAAATATGAAATGAAATGAAAATAAAATATGATTGATTTCTTGTACCACCAAAGCTGGGTGAAACAAATAAAGAATAATAATAATAATAACAGCAAATATATACCGTTGGCAGAAGAAATCAGGACGATGTTAGGAGTAAATTCTATGAAAAATTTACCACTAGTAATGTCAGCAAAGGGAATAGTTCCAAAAGGCTCTGGTAACGGGTCTTCTTCTTCTTCTTCTTCTTCTTCTTCTATTACCGTGTTCGGTCCCCCGAACGTTGGCGATCATCATGGAAAATGCGTCTTTGTCCACCACAAGCAGGCACAATTCTTCAACGGATCAAATCCGTGACCACTCCTTGATATTCTGAAGCCAGGACATCTGTCTTATGCCACGCCCTCGTCTACAATCTAATTTGCCTTGTAGTATTAGTCGAAGCAACTGATAGTTTTGGCCTCTAAGTAGGCTACATGACCAGTTTTTCGGTACTTAATGGTAGACAAAAGCTGAAGATCACATTTTGCTCTTCTGAGGACATCTCTATTAGTAACTCTATCAGTGGCGGCCAGTAATAAGGTTGCAGTGTTGCACAACGACCAGATTAATTCATGAAAAACAATTAACACCGTAATAATACCTTTAGTAATAAAAGTTGTATGTTTCCTTTTATATGTACAGGAATTCATAATGTTGTTCTTTAATAATTCAGGAAATCTTATAGTAAGTTACTGTGTACTGCCTGAGAAAGCGAGGCGCGCCAGCCGTCTAGGAGCGCTCGTCCGTTTGGTCGTTGCCAGCGCCAAGCACCGATCAGATCTCAATAGTGAAGGGTATGGCAGAGATGCTAGACCGAGCAAGCCCTATCCCAACAGTTAACATGGCTGGTTGTTGCCCGCTGACTGCACCTAGGAGGCGCGGACGGAGATATCCGAGATGCTTCGACAACTGCCGAAACCATGTCTTGCAATGTTGGGCGTACTTGTGACACCCGCAGTTCTCGCCCTCTTATATAACTTACGTTGTTTTATTCTCGTGAAGGCTTTCATGTAGACTAACTTATATTCCATTCAATCCGATGAAAATGTCATGTCTCTGAACTGCTGCATTCGTTATGAATGAGGGGGCGTGGTGGCTCAGCGGTCTCGCTGTATGCCTCTCACCAAGGCGGTCCGGGTTCGATTCCCGGTCAATGCATGTGAGATTTTCGAAGTGAAATGCCATGTCCTGTGGTTCGGATTCCACGTAAAAAGGAGGTCCCGTGGCTCATGATCTCAAGATTAACGGTCACGTTAAACAACAAGCTTCCCTTCCCGTTATGAATGAGGTACATCCGTTTTACCACGCAATTGAATATAGTTTTCTCCGATATCAAGCAGTCTTTCACCCTATCACCTAATGGTCGCCCGCACGAGGTGGCGAAATATTTAACCAGCATTCAATATCTCCGAAACTATTACCAACATCACTTTGAAATTTTGTACGGTGATAAAGAGCACTACTAAACGTTCACCTATGGATTTTTCGGAGACCTAGTAACTATTTAACCAACATGGCGGCCAGGCGAAGTTGCGACTTTTAAGTGGAATTTTCTCGCGATTTACCATCCAAACGCAATGAAACTTGGTACAGCAAATGTTTATACACGTTGTAATGCACTGGCATTTAATTTAGTTCAATTGTTTACATAACTTCAAGATGGCGGCTCTGCGATATATTTCACTGGCATTATATATCTCCGAAACTATTACTGATATCACCCTGTAAGTTTGCACAATGATAAAGGGCACTACTGCACGTTTATCTATGTAACATTCAAAAACCTGTAAAGTACAAAAACATGGCGGCCAAACGAATTTAAAATGTTTTAATAGATTTTTCTCGCGATTTAACCATCTGAGCGCAGTGAAATATGGTACAGTATATGATTGTACGTATTGTAATGCACTTGCATCTAATTTAGTTTAATTGTTTACATAAACTAAAGATGGCGGCTGTGCGAAATTTTAAAATTAAGTTTTTATTTATTGTGTCGTAATCATACGATCGAAGTGAAAGTTTGCACAATGAAGCTACGTAATAATTTTTCTTTAATGGTACATAACTCTATGGCCTATACATATAACAATCCAAAATGGCGACCATCCGAAATATTTAGACGGTTCTCAATATCTGCGAATCGTTTACAGCAATCAAACTGAAAGTTTTTATGTTCATAGAGGCTATGGACATACGTTCACCTATAGGACTTTCAATAACCTGGTGGGCACAAATCCAACATGGCGGTGACGCGAAGTATATCTATTTAAATGGATGTTTCTCGCGATTTAAGCATCCGAGTACTGTGAAACTTGGTACGGTAAATGCTTATTCAAATGTTAATTGACTAAAATCTAATTTATTTCAAATGTTTTCATAATCACAAGATGGCAGCTGAGCGAATTTTTAAAATGTCGGTTTTACGTCTTGTGTGCTAATCATGTGATTGGAGTTTGAATACTATACGTTCACAATAATATTCATGCAATAACACATAACTCTAAGACCTACAATAAACAAATCCAACATGGCGACCATCCGTAATATTAGTTGGTTCTCAATATCTACGAATCTATTACAGCAATGAAACTGAAATGTTGTATGTTGATGGAGGCAATTAACATAAGTAGGATATTATGAAAATAGGCTATAGATCTTCACGCAACTAGTTGTTATTTTTGTCGATACATTGTGATACAACTACTTTTTGCCTGTTTTTAAAAATGAACATTATGACGATGATTCACAAAGAAAAGCGAACTCCTATGGACAAATACTCTGAACTAAAAAGACATATTCCTCCTATTCATGCCATAAATTCCATGTACCCAACGGTTTAAGAGCAGCCAAATAATGAATGACATGAAACAAGAAATAAAGCGAAAATTGAGGGGGGAGTGGGGGTACGTCTCAATATCACCTATACCAGACCCAAAACAACTGTGAACATGAGGGAGCAGCCAGATTCAGTCACTCACTCGCGCCAGCCAATAGCATAGCGCGGCGTTGCCTAGTTAACTCAACAAGCTGGGCTCGCTGCGCCGTACAAAATCGTTATTTCTCTCCGCGCACGAAAATAATTAATTATTCAATTATTTTGATGATCCTATGTTACAGAGCTAAAAATTTTGAATCTGACTGTCCAAACCCCGTGACGCTACGACTAGCCATTCGGGAGATAACATTTGCCCTTGAACTGAAGGCATAATTAGAGAAGGAATGATTTAGGTGTTGAAATATTTAGGTTCACTAGGGTAGATAACGAAGAGTGACGGCATTGCTGTATCAATTCAATAGTGGAGCTTTAACAAGTGCTGTGAGCTGAAGTTTTGAACTCATAACAATGTCCCTTAGCAAGCCCAGTAGCAGCCGAACAGTTTTACACAGCCAGGCAAGAATTATAATTTTCAGGGTATATGACCTTTAAAAGAAGCTTTCGAATACAAAAGTACGTGAAAACACAACATCTGATAACCTGTGTTATTGTGGTCAGCAATTATGTTTTTACTTTTAATTGAGTCGAATAAAACTCACCTCTTCACAGTTTTACATCACAAGGCACAGTGTACCCAGTTCTAACCCTGAGACCAGAACTAAATGTCATGATTGAGCCGTGAATCGAATCCGGACCTCACGGGTTGTTGTTGATAGTTTAGGGGCTTTGCGACGTCGTGGTCATGCAGCCCCGTGTATATGGGTGTGTGTGTAATTTGTCTGATAACCTGTGTCACTGTGATGTCTGAACTAGTGTCAAAAAAGTCAACCCCTGGCACTATACAGTCCATGACGGGCTAAGGCCGACCAAGCGACCGCTGCCCAGCCATTCGGCCTGCAGATATTGGGGTGTCGCGTGATCAGCGCGTCGGATCCCCCTCGGCCGTTAATCTTGATTTTCGTGATTGGGGCGCTGTCTCACTGTCAGACAGCTACTCAATTGTCACCACGAGGCTGAGTGCACCCCGTTCCAACCCTCACGTCAGTTTTAAAATCCCTGACGGAGCCGGTGATCGAACCCGGGGCCTCTGGGTGAGAGGCAGGCGCGCTACCCCAACGCCACGGGGCCGGCCTGTACTAATGTGTGTATTTGTAAGTCAGGTAGAATTTGGGTAGGAAGAGGCCGTGGCACGTTAGGTACCATCCCGGCATTTGCCTGGATTAGAAGTGCGAATCCACCGAAAAACCACTTCCAGGAAGGTTTAGGTAGGAATCCAACTCACATCTTCCCAGTTTTGCTTCACGAGGCTGAGTGTACCCCGTTCCAGCCGGGGTACCACCTTAATGAAAATAGTGCAACACCCAGAACATTTATCCGCCGGCCGCCACTGAACTCTATCCAAGGTATTTCAAGCATTCGACTATGAATCCACATTTCGAAGGCCTCTAATCGTTTCATGGTGTTGACCTCCAAAGTGAAAACTATACAAGAGTGTCGACCTGACAAAGGTTGGAGCCAATCTTTGTCGGAGCTTCAGATTTAAGTGGTCATTGTTGAAGCACGAGGACATTTTCCTATAAACACTGCGTGCCATTTCAATGCGACTTCTGAATTCAACATCGGAATTTAAATCGTCAGTGATGATACTCCCTTGATATTTAAAATGGTGAACATGCTCGACTGGAAGACCTCTGATGTTCAAAGCAGTCTGGTTATGAATTTGACGACTAACGGGTCAGGAGGAACTAAAAATGAAAGATCTGATCGCCAGTGTTGCTAGATGGACTATATACATGTCATTATATTCCGACTATTTTTATCCCAGTATTAATGTTAACCCTGGAACAGTACAGTGGGGCACTCAATGCCCCAGAGAATTTTCGTTCCCCGATTACGTTATGTTGGTACGTCTGTTAAGCGGCCACCTCCTGTGACTTTTACTTGACTTCGACTGTCTTTCAGCCAATGTGTATACTTCTTAGCAGTGACAGCTATTTATACCCAAAGGAGTGTCTCCAGGGCCCACGATCCAAGGACACCAAGACCACTATGGTGTGCTCAGAATGCAAGAGGTTTGTGCGTTAAATATCATAGCTTGGTGTTTTGTAGTGAAAATGGTGATTATGATTATAATGACCAAAGAAAGAATATCTACAATAGCATTGAAATGTTGCTAATATTTTTTTGTTTTCTAATATAATCAGACAGTTATTTCATTTTACAGCCTTAATTGTTTAAGTATTCTGTTCTACAGGGTTGATTTCACTCATTTGTAATTGCAGTTATTAGTAATACATTAATAAAAGTGTTGGTGCTTTTTAGTCGGTCAACACGAATGTACCCAAAAAGGAACTGGGTTATTCCCTAATCCTGAAATAAATTACATGAGTTAAATAAATACGCTAGGACGACCAGTTTCGATCGTCAAGCGATCATCGTTAGATCCATTACACTTAAGCTATAACATCTATGTTTGAGAATACAGGTGAAAAATATTTACAATATGTACAATTATTTAGTTGCAGTATTGGTAATGCAAATGTAGTATATCTGATGTTAGGTGAAATGCTAAAATGGTGATAAAAATCCGGAGTTTGTCTGTTTGGTGTGACTATATGGTTGTAAAATGTCAACTATGGTTATAATGTAATTATACAGGCTACTACTTATCTGGTAGTCTTCCTGGCTGGAGCTTCGAGCAGTTTCGTGTTCACTCTTGCGCCAGTTGAGGTTGACTGAAGCAGGGTGTTAACTGGACGAAACTGATTTTTTCTTCCTCCCCCCCCCCCCCCCCCATGTTCCTATGTGCTGTCTGAGGTCAGTGCAATGTGTTGACCGACTGAAAAGCACCAAAACTTTTGTTTACTTAGGCAACACTGAAAATTAGCTTCAAACCCGACAATGCATCAGAGTTGTGTTTCTGTCTTGGGGTACTCAGTGCCTCACGATACCATTAACTTACTGTTACTGGATAATAAGGGTACTCTTCCAGGGTTAAGGTACTTGATTGTTAAGTCCTTATCTTGCATATTGAGTTTCACCATGTCCATGAACTACTTTTTAATTAACTCTCTGACTTAATTTAAAATCCGAAAATACATAAAGTATGTTCCCTAAGGACCACTCACACAGTGGCTACATAGGTAGTTAGAAGATTGAAATCAAATCCAGCGAAAGAGACGACTGAAGCTAAGAGCAGTGGAAATATTTACACACAGCACACGTAGCATTAATTAACTCTCTTTGTGTCGTCACTGGGAAATGAAATGTAATATTAGAAGCTTTTTGTGAGGATTCTTTTAGGAGGAATGATTGTTTTGTTTGCGGTAGAATATTCTAATTAGATTGGATTTTGCGCACAGTTCTTTCGTAGCCCCGTCTAATCAATGAAAGCAATTTCCTTTCACGATGCACTAATGAAGGCTATGGGATGGAGGAGATAAGCGAAAGGGTTTGAAGACTGGTAATAGGAAGAGAAATATCAGAATGTGACTCGCTTCCATTCCAGCTAGGGACATCATCCACATTAGTTACGTTAATTGAGGCTTACGGCCGACATCTGCACACTTTAGGAAGCTGCTGTCTGCTACAATGGGCATCATTGTTAAAATATACTGCTTAGTGGGAACTGTATTCATTCAAACTCCCTACAACCTGTCCACATAGAGAAAGCCTGTTCAGCTTGAACGACTACCAACAGTGGGCGTTGACCGTGAACGAGAAAAGGGGAACGAAGCCTGTAGTTTTACGTGACCGTTAATCGTGCGATTACGAGCCACGTGTGCTACTGTGCACTGCTGAGAAGTAATAGGCCTATATTATGTTAACAAAAACAAATGAGCCAACAATGTGGAAGGAGGTAGATCCAGCTTAAGAGAGGAATATAAATAACCATTCGATTGTTGAACATGTTACAAATTTTTAGGATTTATATTTGTTTTATCATTTCAAATGATCTTGTCGACTTCGTCGTTATGCTTGGATCCAACGTTATGCGTTACGGTTACGGCGTGTATGACTTCTTCATGTTGTTCAGTTCATATGCACCGAGTCTGAGTTTACTGCTGGGGTTTGCCGTTTTGCGATACGGAGTCGGCGAGTGCGTGACGTCAGACAGGTATACAGGGTGACTCCTAAAGAGGTGTACAAGATGCCAGGTACAGGGTGACTCCTAAAGAGATATACAAGATGCCAGATAAGAATACAATGTGACTCTTAAAGAGGTGTACAAGATGGCAGAAAAGAATACAGGGTGACTCCTAAAGAGGTGCACAAGATGTCAGACAAGAATACAGGCTGACTCCTAAAGAGGTGTACAAGATGTCAGACAAGAATACAGGGTGACTTCCAAAGAGATATACAAGATGCCAGATAAGAATACTGGGTGCCTCCTGAAGAGGTGTGCAGGATGTCAGAGCAAAATACAGGGTGACACTTAACGAGGTGTACAGTATGTTAGATTCAATTCAAATACAGGGTGACCCTTAAAGAGGTTTGAAAGGTATCAGATTCAAATTATGGGTGACCCTTAAAGAGTTGTAAAAGATGTTAGCCTCAAATACATGGTGACCCTTAAAGAGGTGCCCGCGCGAGAAGCCTAAGTTAATGGGTAATGGAGTCTTTTGAAAGAGTCATCCGGAGCCTTTCTAACATGTGTAGCATTTGTAGCATGCGTTATTTGAAATGATATAAAGTCTAGTCTCTCAGACTGACGGTATGGTTTTCTATACTGTATTTATTCTAAAAAATCTTCTTTCATCTGCTATGAATAAAAAGGCAATAAAATTACTTAATATGATGTTTATGTTAGTGATTCAGGTACTTTTTGTAGGTGCAGATGTAATACACACTGTTTGCTCTCAGAGAGAATATACTTATATAATTGTTATTTCCACAGTTGGCAAAGGACATTTATTTATGTTTAGGTTGGCAGCAGTGACCTGGACAGAGGGTGAAGTTGCCATCATGGCTGAATGTGTTTGTGTTTCGGAGCAACAGCTCCTTCGCATATCAAGTGTTGTGTCTTTTGTAACATGTACATTTTTGTAAATACAGTCCACTAGAGTTAATTCGACATTTTCATTTATCCCCTGATGTTTCATCTGGGGCACGTATGTCGCAGACAGACATATGTTATGGTCCAACACGGGCAGGATTCCCGCTATATCAACTGAGGCCATGTGGTCTCGACAAACGCTAAAACTGCTGTATTTAAGTGAACCAGTGCGAAATACGTATGTAGAGACAATACTAGTACATTATTGTGAACAATGCAGGCGCAATTGCAATTTATTTATCAATGTTTGTGAGTTCGATCTACTTATTTTGAAAAGTGAGCGTAGTGGTTGCCATACGAGCCACCATTGTGCTTTGGCTTCGTGTCGCCTCGGCTAGCATCGGTAAGCTTCGATACACGCGCCAGCTGCAGCGCTCGCCAGACTGCTTGATCCATGTTTACAACGTAGCTGTTGTATTACAAATTTACTACGTATGTGAATAAGTTAATTCATGCAGCGGGACTTGCAAAATTAATCATGATGAATTGTATATTCGTAAAAGCATATCCAGTATTGTGAACGTTTCGGTGTGCAGTTGAAAGCATCAATGGACACAGTTCCATTCAGCAGTGCAGCCTTCGATTACTGACGGACGCAGTTCCATTCAGCAGTGCAGCCTTCGATTCCTGACGGACGCAGTTCCATTCAGCGGTGCAGCCTTCGATTCCTGACAGACGCAGTTCCATTCAGACGTCCTGACTTCGATATCCGACCGTTGGGTGACGACGCAGACGGAAAGAACCTCTACACCAGATAAGTTAACAAAGGCATTTCATAGCAATTCCTCCCCATACCCAGCAATCCTTCCTGTGCATGAACCATTTTAAGCATGTCAACTGAACGTGAGATAAAGTCACTGACCAAGCGCAGAGGTGTTCTCCGAGCATCCCTCACGAGACTCCATACCCAAATTAATGAATTTAATAATGATACTCCTGCTGAAGTATTAAATGTGAAGAATGAACGTTTATTAGCTCTATTACCAGAATTTAATGAAATTCAAAGCAAATTGGAGGATTTGGATGACAAAAATCCTCACGAGCAGGTCCGGTGTGAATTCGAAGATGATTATGATGAACTTAGGGCTAAGCTACAACAGTTACTAAATACCCATTGCACACATGCCTCATCTGTCTCTAGCAACGGTAGAGAATCTACAAGTAGTAATACAGGTTCGTACAGTTTGCCCAAGATACGGTTACCAGAATTTTCAGGTGATGTTACACAATTCATGCATTTCCATGACCTGTTTGATTCATTAATACTGAAGAATCAGTCTTTGGGTAATGTTGAAAGGTTCCATTACTTAATGTCAGCACTGCGTGGCAATGCTCAATAACTCATTCAAAACATTCCTCTTACTGCAGATAACTTTGAGCTAGCTTGGGAAACGGTCTGCAAGCGATACCGCAATTCAAAGGTAATAGTAAATGCACATATCAAATTACTGTTATCTCCAGATATCGTCCAAAGGGAATCATCTTCTAGTCTACGCACACTTTTGAATCAAGTACAGTCCAATTTAAAGGCTGTTGAGTCTTTGAATTTGAATATTCCCCTACATGAAATCATAATAGGTCAAATCATACTTGACAAGTTACCTGAAGCCACACGTAAGCAATGGGAAATGAGCAACAAATCCAAGGAACTATCTACACTTACGGAGTTGTTAGAATATCTTGAAAGGCGGGCTCAAACCCTTGAATTAATTGATTTTTCACCTACTAAGGGTCACAGTGATAAGATCAGCAGATTGTCTCAAGATAAAACTTCTAAGCATGGTTTCAAGCATGAGAAACAACCATTTACAAGTAGTTCATACATTGCAATTAACAATAATTGTGAAGCCTGTAAGAGGCAACATCCAATC
Organism: Meconema thalassinum; assembly: GCA_946902985.2. NCBI lineage: Eukaryota > Metazoa > Arthropoda > Insecta > Orthoptera > Tettigoniidae > Meconema > Meconema thalassinum. The sequence goes on along the minus strand of OX336391.1, from coordinate 128,471,716 downwards.
TTCAGATGTGATAAATTTTTAGGTTATGATGTTAATCGTAGATACAACCTAGTTAAGCAGCATAAGCTTTGCTACAACTGTTTGCATGAATCACACGCTATAAGTTCTTGTCCTTCGAAGTCAACATGCATAACTTGCAACGGTCGTCACAACTCACTGTCTCATTTTGATTCTGGGAATCAGCAATTCAATGCCAACTCGTCTAAACAGACTCAGCAAGGAGCTATCAGCAGATGCTCAAACCCCGAGTCAAACCAGGCTCACAATGCTCAAGTTCGTGGTAACTCCTCCAGTTATTGCACTATGAAACTCAAACCACAAACTCAAGTTCTACTTTCTACAGCAGTAGTAAAGGTAAAGGATAGTGCTGGTAGGCTACACTTAGCTCGTTGCTTATTGGACAGTGGCAGTCAAAGCAATTTTGTAACCGAGAGTTTGGTTCAAAATTTGGGCTTAAGAAAGGCCAAGAATCTCACAGCCATCGAAGGTATTTCTCAGTCCATGTCTGAAGCCAAGTATAGTGTGAGCGTTGAAGTGCAATCTTCCATAAGCAACACACGTCACAATGTTGAATGTCTGATCCTATCCAAAATTACAAGCGACATGCCTAGTCAGCAGGTACCCTATGAAGAGTGGGAGCTCCCTAATGATATTCAGTTAGCAGATCCGAGGTTTTATGCCCCAGCCAAGATAGACATGCTTCTTGGTGCTGATGTATTCTTTAGAATTCTACAGAGGGGACACAGGACGAGACCAGGGAAGTTTCCAGTCCTACAAAACACAGATTTTGGATGGATTGTGTCAGGTTCATATGAATCCACCTCGAGAAAGAGAAACAATGCAGCAGGAACGTTTTTCCTTCGTAATGATGTTCACCTTCATAACCAAGTACAACGATTTTGGAAGATCGAAGAACTTCACGAGCCAGTCAAGTCGCAAGAAGAGATTGAATGTGAACAGCATTTTTCTGATCATGTGACACGAGATGCATCTGGGAAATACATAGTCAGACTACCATTTAAGCAGGATCCAAGTATATTAGGCAATTCTTTACAAACAGCTACTAGCAGATTTCAATACCTTGAGCGTAGGCTTAACAATGATACGCAACTGAAGGTAGATTATGACCAGTTTCTCACCGAATACCAGGAACTAGGTCACATGGATATTGTTAATTCTAGTATGGCAACATCGGTAGCATACTACATGCCGCACCATCCGGTATTCAAAAAATCCAGCACTACTACAAAAACTAGAGTTGTCTTCGACGCTTCTTGTAAATCGAGGTCAGGAAAGTCACTTAATGATATTTTAATGACGGGTCCTACTATTCAACAAGACTTATGTTCGATTGTCGCTAGATTTAGAACGCACGCCATAGGCTTTACAGCTGACATCGAGAAGATGTACAGACAAGTTAAGGTTGATTCCAGAGACAGCAGCCTTCAACGCATCCTTTGGAGAGCTTCTCCTAATGAGCCTATCAAGCAGTACCAACTTCAGACGGTCACATATGGCACATCATCAGCTCCATTTCTAGCAATAAGATGTTTAAGGCAATTGGCATATGATGAGGGACAACAGTATCCGCAGGCAGCATCTGTCCTTCTTCGTGATTTTTATGTAGACGACTGCATTTCAGGAACAAGTAAGGTTGACAATGCATTACTCCTACAACGTGAACTGATCCAATTGTTATCCAAGGGAGGCTTCAAGCTCCGCAAGTGGTGCTCTAACCATCCAGCATTGTTAGAGGCGGTTCCAAAAGACTGCAGAGAAACGCAGCTTCCCCTTCAGATTGATTCTGGAGAAAATATAAAGACTTTAGGTCTACTTTGGCATCCAGCGACAGACAAACTACAGATATCCAGTGGTGTGCAGAAAGAACAAGGAAGTGGATCTCCAGTTACCAAACGCAAGGTGTTATCGATTGTGTCGTCAATTTATGACCCTGTTGGGCTAATCAGTCCTATTGTCATCGCATTCAAGATGTTTCTGCAGCAACTATGGCAAGAGAAGATAGGATGGGATGATGAACTTCCAACGGAACTTCTTACAAGATGGCGTACTCTGCATTCTCAAATACCCTTGATTGACAATATATATATTAACAGATTTGTGCTTCAAGAAAATTGTACTCAGGTGCAGTTGCATGGCTTCGCTGATGCATCCTTGAAGGGCTACGGTGCATGTTTATTCCTACGCTCGTCAACAGATCAAGGTCACGTAATAACACATTTCCTGTGCTCCAAGTCCAGAGTGGCTCCACTGAAACAGATCACGCTACCCAGACTAGAGTTGTGTGCAGCAGTACTATTGTCACAAGTGGTTAAAAAGATGTGTCATGTTCTCAATATTGAATTCCATAGTATTCATCTGTGGACAGACTCAAAGATTGTTCTCGCATGGTTAGCAGGTGAACCGTCAAAATGGAAAACTTTTGTTGCGCACCGTGTGGCTGAAGTGCAAGGCAATACTTCAGTCAAGGATTGGAAGCACGTAGCATCAGCAGACAATCCTGCAGATCTGATTTCTCGAGGAACTGATCCTACAAACCTTTTAAATAATCATCTTTGGTGGCATGGCCCTGAATGGCTGCAGTGTTCGGAACAGAACTGGCCCACTTCCAGTGAACAACCTGAATCAGAGATTCCTGAGCAACGCAAGATAGTGCTTAGTTGTTCAGTCCACTCTAATCCTGCAGACGTGCTCACAAGCTCAAGCTCAAGCTCAAGCTACAAAGAGTGTTAGCATACTGTTTAAGATTCGTGCACAACACTAAACACAAACCTTCAGAACGGAAACATGGTCCATTAACAATAGAAGAGTTGCAGCAAACTAACTTGACATGTGTTAGACTAGTCCAGTCAATAGCATTCCGCGAGGAAATAGCTGATCTTTTGAAACACAATGCAGTGTCAAGATGTAGCAAACTTCAAAGTTTAGTACCATTTTTAGACAAGGATCAAATCTTGAGAGTTGGAGGAAGACTAGAGAACTCCAATCAAGACTACGATTTCAAACATCAGATGATTTTGCCCGCTAAACATCAGTTTACTGATTTAATAATCAAGAGGGAACATGAAAGACTCCTACATTCAGGAAACCAGTTGACTTTAGCATCCATCAGACAGTGCTACTGGATCATCAATGGAAAGTCGGTGGTTCGAAGAGTTATTAACACTTGTACAAAATGCTTCAGGTTCAAAGCCAAAACTACACAGCAAGTAATGGGAAAGTTGCCCTCAGTTCGTGTGTCTCAAGCAAGACCATTCCGCAACACCGGCACAGACTTCACGGGCCCTTTCTACTTGAAGATCGGCAATCCACGTAGCAAGACCATTGTCAAGGGTTACATATGCATTTTCATATGTATGTGCACCAAGGCCATTCATTTAGAAATAGTTTCCGACCTAACCACTCAAGCTTTCCTCGCAGCACTCAGGAGATTCATCGCAAGAAGAGGATTATGCAGCAACATGTACTCCGACAATGGTACAAATTTCCAAGGTGCTAGTAGAGAGCTCAAGGAGCTCAAGAAATTGTTCACTCAGGAACGGACTAGAGAGGAGATCAGTAACTTCGCCAATAGTTGTGGAGTTAAGTGGCATTTCATACCTCCTCATGCCCCTAATTTTGGAGGGCTTTGGGAGGCCGGAGTAAAATCCCTCAAACATCATCTAAGAAGAGTTCTCGGAACACTTCATTTCACATATGAAGAATTGGCTACATTAACTGCGCAAATTGAGGCTTGCTTAAACTCACGTCCCCTTCTAACCCTGTCAAATGATCCTTCAGATGCATCTACCTTGACACCAGGTCACTTCCTTATAGGCGAACCCCTCACGACTCTTCCCGAACCCGATTTAACATTAAGTAAACGGCCTTTGTTAACTAGATATAAGGTTCTGCAACAAAGACTCCAATCCTTTTGGAAGAGATGGTCATTAGATTACCTCACCCATCTGCAACAGCGCAGCAAATGGACGACCTCCTCCAGCAACGTATCACCAGGTACTGTGGTGCTGATACGGGAAGACAATGTTCCCCCACTCCAGTGGCCCCTTGGTGTTTTCACAGAAGTGCATGGTGGTAAAGACAATGTGGTAAGAGTGGTTTCAGTGAAGTGCAACAGTGGTATTTTTAAACGACCAGTTTCCAAGGTAGCTCCGCTACCAATTGAGCAGACACATAATTTTGACTGTTAATATGTCAGTGTTTTAAGTTAGTGAATATTTTAGTGTTTATGTCCTTGTCATTGGAACATTTCAGTGTTTCCATTTCAGATTATTGAAATCCATGTATTTCAAGGTGGGGAGTATGTTTGCTCTCAGAGAGAATATACTTATATAATTGTTATTTCCACAGTTGGCAAAGGACATTTATTTATGTTTAGGTTGGCAGCAGTGACCTGGACAGAGGGTGAAGTTGCCATCATGGCTGAATGTGTTTGTGTTTCGGAGCAACAGCTCCTTCGCATATCAAGTGTTGTGTCTTTTGTAACATGTACATTTTTGTAAATACAGTCCACTAGAGTTAATTCGACATTTTCATTTATCCCCTGATGTTTCATCTGGGGCACGTATGTCGCAGACAGACACACACCATAAAAAGTTGGACATTCCTTATAAACTTGGGATATATGAGGGAAACGATGATGCACGGTAAAAAATTTGGCAAATTTAGAAAATTTTCTAAAAAACTCTTATGATAAGAATTTGGACATTATAAAAGTAGCTTTAGATTGCCACAAGCATGGCATTACTGTGATATTTGTCAACAATATTTGTAGCATGTTCAACAATCGAATGAATATTGACATTTCATTCCTCTCTTAAGCTGGATCTCCCCCTTAAGGTGAAACAGTGGATCTTGTGAAATCTTCCAAGTTAACCTTGGAGCAGTCAAGTAGTGGCATTTGGTGCTGCAGAGGTAATATTCCTTGAACCTTTTTCTGTTATTCTCTCATGAAGCGAAGCACCACGTCTCCGATTCTGGGATTTGGCCGTCCAAGCAGGTTGTTTAGTCGATTATGCCATCCTTCAAGAGCATTCGTAGTTCAGAGCCGTCTCTTATATGTGACGTGCAGGACCGGATTATGGGAGAGCCCATCTCGGCCGGAAGTGCTGACCGCGGCATGTATTCCTGGACAGACTGCTGGCACCGGTTGTATGGGAAGAACGCTCAGTGAAATTTCCGCTCAAATGGAATACTACCTGTTGGCTTTCCCATAATCCGGTCCTGCAGGTCACATAGAAGAGACGGCACCAAAGTGCGAATGCTCTTGAAGAATGACATAATCGACTAAACAACCTACTCGAACGGCCGAATCCCACAATCAGAGACGTGGTGCTTCACTTCAAGAAAGAAGTGGAAAATTGAGCCTTTGCGTACATGATATATCAGTTAAATTCCGATGGAAGGAGAAGATAAATCTACATACCGAAGGCTGGATGAAAGAATCGAGAAACCAGTAAAGAGGTATGAAGATACAGGCAACAATAGAGCGTGTCTCAGTGTGATCTCATTCTTACAAAAAATGGCATAAAATAGATGGAACGTACTTCCATCCCATGACATAGATCTTTGATATTATCCTGTAGACTATATTTAGTAAATTATGTATTTATTTATCGTATAGCTTTTAGTGTCCGAGGACATGTTCGGCTCGCCAGAGTCTCTAGCTGCTTCCAGCGGACACCCAGAGGGTGAGCTACACGTTCTGTTCAATTTCAAGTTGTTCCAACTTTCGCTACCAGATGTCAATGGTATCTAGTGGTGAAGGTTGGAACTTTAATTGAGCGTTCCAACGAAATGTAACCTAGAAATTTAGCTCCACACAAGTTTAGTCTGTGACATGGGACCGCCGGCTTTACTTCCCCTCCGAAGAAAGGCATACTGAAGGATTTTAACGCTTTTAAAAATCTGACGACTTCGGACGTGTTTGAACCCGCTATCTTGGGCACAGAAGTTCGGCATGCTGCCAACTACGCCTCCGAAGCCGCTATTTAATAAATAAAATGTAAATACCTGACTTTGAATATACTCTTCCTAAAAAGAAACCGCATATTTTATAAATTTATTTAAACACGACGATGTTTTGAGGGATGAGTGATGAAGTGCGCAGTAGGGCAAAGGTAGCATGACTGAGATGGAGGAAAGTCACAAGCGTCCTCTGCGACAGAAAGATGCCAATTAGGCTGATCTGAAGTCCAAAACTTACCGCATGCTAGTACGTCCTGCTGCATTATTCGGTGTTGAATGTCGACCATCTGACAAAGCTACTGAGCGCCAATTACGCAGTATGGAAATGCGTATGCTCCGTTGGTCGATTGGCATCACACGCATGCATCATGCCAAATGAAACCGTTTGCCAGCAAATGGGCGTCACGTACACACTGAGAAGACACGTAAAAAGCCGCTCAAATGGTATGGTCACGTCCAACCCGTATTTTGCGGGACGTCCCGCATTTTAAGGTATTTTGTAAATGTCCCGCGCGGGACGGCATTTGTCCCGCAATTGTTTTATTTTCTATGTGAACGAATTTTCGTCTTACTGTCATCGATACGAATTTTCACAATAGGCAACCGTCCTGCCATCTAGCTTCAACTAAACATAGCGTAACCGTTGCCAACAGTATAATCTTTGAAGAAAGAAGCAGGTTATAATTATAGTATGTACTATCTTTGGAGGAACGTTCCGGATGAGCCTTTTAACTTCCGCGTTATCATTAGTCCATGGCGAGTCCGTGGCGTGGCGTGTATGGCCATTTTGTAGCACGAAGCGCATCAGCATAAACGTGTTGTATTAACTGGTGTTTTACTTTTTTTAAGTTTTTGTGATTTATGCAATGGATTCGACGTCGGATAGTGATGATGACTGTACTTGTACTTCGTCACAAAACTGGAAACCATCATTTAAACCCGAGGAGGCGAAAGGGAAAAATAAACGTATATGTTCATATAATTGAAAGTGGGAATCCAACATGCCGTACTTATCTCCTGATCGTAGTAACGTGCACAAGGCGTTTTGCAAACTTTGCAAGAAGACGTTCAGTATTTCTCATGGAGGATTCTACGACGTGCCGAGACACAACAAAGGCCAAGAACATCAGTTTTATTTATGTTGAGGTTTTTTCTATATTTCTGTACTTAATAGTTATAACTAGAAGTTGAAATTTAGAAAAAGTTCTGCTAGAAAGTATTTCATGTAATTGATAAAACTAAGAAGTACCACAAATATGTATTGTTCCTTCTATTTCCAACTTTTTAAACTTGTGATAACTTTTAAGCTATACATTGTTTAATATTTATTTTATTATTTTAGAATTTTTTGGATTTTGTTCGGCATGTTTTCAGTTAGATTAAGGGTCTTTAACGCACGGACTGAAAAATAAATCATATGATAAAGATAAGCGAAATGTATTTTTTTGTATGTTATTACTTCAGTATGGCCCCTACTCGGCTGCGAGATTGCAATTTCTAGTTCATTTTTAGCATTGGAGAGCAATACGTCTTCCTGATTGGCTATCCTGACGAACACGAGTGCAGCAAAGGATGTGATTAGTCAGCGTAGATATAGAGTGGAACCTATCAGCGATGTCGTTCCATTAAGTTTAGGTTTATATGCTAGTCAAATTTATGCATTCATTACGAAAAGAAACCTTATACTTCAATAAATGCAATAGCAAACACTTAGGAGGTGATTACTAGGGACATCCATATTAATGACAAATTGCGTACTTTTTTGTTGTATTGTTCAATTCTCAAAATTTTATTAAAATCTAGTCTATTTGTAAAATATTCATGTATACAATGATACATTTTTCATAGAACTGTGTTGTTACATTAATAAACTCTATACACCCATAGGACCATAAAGTGTCCCCTATTTGTAGAATCACCCAAATGGTAGACCACATGTGGGTGTTAATCGATGAAAAACATTCAGGTAATGATTCTTCTTGATTTAAGAAGATATGGAAACACTTATGGCCGTGGAACAATGATCATGCAACTATTTCAAGGCGCATTACAATGTATATCGGTACCAAGAAATTACGCAGTTAAAACAGCGGGAGTTCTACATTTTTTTTCCAAACCTGGAACGACACCGCTGATAGGTTCCACACTGTAACTACGCTGACTAATCACATCCATTGCTGCAGACGTTTTTCGTCAGAATAGCCAATCAGGAAGCTGTGTCCTTCTCCAATGCTAAAAGTGAACTAGAAATTGCAATCTCGCTACCCGGCTCCAGCTGGATAAAGGAAAATGATGATGATTACTTCAGTAAGAGCACTCTTGGTCAAAAAAGAAGGAAACTGGCAACACAATGCTTTTTAAAATGTTAAAATTATTGCCGTTTAAAAATTACAGCTAAAAATGTAGCTGTCCCCCAAAATTGTGGAATGTCCCCCATTTTTGACTGTCATGTCCCTCATTCCTCCCTTCAACAGGTGGTCACCCTACGTCCAACGTGCCGCACCTGGATATTTCACTTCCTCTTTTGAAATTAATGGACAACATCCACGTGGGCGAGCAAAGCAGCGCTGGAATGACACGGTAAATGCTGATCTGAAAAATCTCTACTTAGGACCACAAGATGTCCAAGATCGTACAAAATAGTGAGCCAAGATCAGAACATTGGACCCTGCATCAGCGGGAAAACACTAAGAGGAAGAAGAAGGTGATGTTTTGTAAACTGATTCGGTTCAATTATTGAGCTAGTTTGAAGTTTAGTAAAGTGTGATGGGAATCAGATTAAATGAAAATCTACAGCCTATTTTCAGGAATGAAGACCAAAATACGAACCAAAAAGTGAGCGCCTATTTCACTGAACGCAAATTTCACTGAGCGGAACTATCTCAACACCACTGGCACATTGGTTCCAACCCGCCAGTCCATCACTATTGTGTCTTGAAGACGGAAGGTAGCCTACTTGTCTGCGGAACTCCGTTGCTCGCGTGATTGCCCAAGTATGTAGAATCTATAGGAACTCTCAATTGACGTACATCAGATTTTATGAATATAACAAATAATATACTCAATTCTGTTTTAGTATAACGTTGTTACTTACTTCCATTCGTCATCTGCACTGAAATTTCAATTTTTCAGGGCAAACTTGAATCCTTAAAGAAGAATCAATGTCAGTGACAATGAAAAGTTTGATCGTATTGTTGAAGACATTTTAGCAGAGTGTTCTGAGCAGCAGGAGGGGGAACCAGTGACTTCGAAGAAGAATAAGACGTCATTATTGAAAAAGTGGACCGGGAATGACTGATGGAAGAACATCTGAGAAGCAGAGTAAAGTTGAAGAAGCTACCTCGTGACTTTCATATCTTCATATCAAGATACAGAGAAGGCGAAGGGAAAAAACTTCTACCTCAATCCGGGCAACTGGTCGTTGCTACGAATGTTCTGTGCACAAGAATAAATAACAGTGCCAGACTTCTTTGTGTAAAATTCACTGCGAATGAAACATTTCTGCCGAAGAAAGACAAAGATAAAGAAAATGATGAATAAACAAATTTGCAATGTACCTGGTCTACATTTACATATTTACTCTCTGGCTCCATGTATTATGTCCGTGCGTTCCTAATTTGATTAGAATTTTATCTACTTTGATGTTTCGATGTATATTTTTGACCGTGTTGAGAAGTACCCAAATAACTAACTTCATCTAGAAACACTAATTATATTCTTGGTTTAATTTCATACCTATTGTGCAGTGCTCGAATTCAGTGTACATTCTTGTGATGAAAATATGAAAAATCCACAGCCTGCTTCCAGTCTCCGACCGGGTCAGGAATGGAATGAATGAAGCCCCCATCTAGCGGCGAGGATATGGACTGTGCCGGCTGCCGAGGCCTGACGCACTCCTCTGGGGCAATGATTAAATGAATGACAGATGAAATGGAATGATAGTGGAGAGTGTTGCTGGAATGAAATTTAGACAGGGAAAACCGGAGTACCCGGAGAAAAACCTGTCTGCCTCCGTTTTGTCCAGCACAGATCTCACATGGAGTGACCGGGATTTGAACCACGGACCCAGCGGTGAGAGGCCAGCGTGCTGCCGCCTAAGCCACGGAGGCTTTTTGTGATGAAAATATATGATTTTCTTTTGTAGACATAATTCATATTACCCGACACGAATTATATTTCTATATAAACTTACTGTATAATATTTTCTTCTTAATTTTAAGATGTGTTACTTAATTTAATAAACGTATGAATCTATGAATTTTCATTTATGTTAAAACTTCTTTCCTCGAGTATAAAGACTATTCTGATTAGCGGCACCAAATGCCCGTATGCAGTTTGAGGCATTGTCACACACATGTTTTATCATTTCAAATGATCTTGTCGACTTCGTCGTTATGCTTGAGTGTAACGTTATGCGTTACGGAGACGGTGACCGCGTGACGGCATGCAGCCGCGCGGGAAGCCTAAGTTAATGGGCAATGGACGGCTAGTTCGTGACGTCATGCAGCCACGCGGGAAGCCTAAGTTAATGGGTAATGGAGTCTGTTGAAAGAGTCCTGGGGCGTCGAGCGACCTGGGGCTTCGAGCGAAGCGAGAAGGCAGTTGTAGCATGCGTCATTTGAAATTATATAATGTCTAGTCTTTCAGACTGACTGTAACTTTTTTGTAAAGGACATGCTTTCATGTCGTCATAAATCTTGTTAAGACATTAAGGGTCACTGTGGCTTGATTATAGACGGAAAACTGTCGACCAGACGTTGGAAGTGTGGCAAAAAAAAAACTAGGAAAATAAGGGGCAAGAGACTTACCAGGTTAAGTGTAGGTTGTCTTTTATTATGTTATTTTTAAAGTAAATGGAGAAGTAATTTCAATTTGTTTTTCAGTGTTAAATTGATTGGTATTTTCGCTTGTTGTTATGTAAATCATGATTGCCGTCATTAGACAATTCCCTATTGAAGGCATTTAATTTCATTTAAAAACAAGAAGTTCCGTGACGAACTAAAGAGCCCACTTTTCTTAAAATTTAAGTTTCATGCCAATGACTAATCTATATGGACCTATCTAGAATAATGACGAAATTAAGTTGGTAATATCGAAATATATCTGGTATAATGTAGCCTAATAGAGCACTACAGTTGGCAGCCCTGGTGACTGAATATAATGTTAGTTCCATATCTTGAGGTTCAGAATACAACATTTGGTTGAAGTCCAATGGATAGCATGGACGTTACATGCAATTAGACATTGGATCTGTCAGTGCGCATATAATCATGTTGGCAACAATGTCATGCATGTGTTGTTCAGAAATAATCTGATATATTATGATCTCTTGTTGTGCCAATTTTGGATGAAATCCATTTGTTAGTATAGAAGTTACATGTATTTTAAAATTGGACCTATCAGCAGGCTTATAGTCATTTTGGCAGCACTGGTGTATATTAGTTTCTCCAAATTAATCTAGAATGTCAGGTGATATACGTGTGCAAATTTTAAAGCTGTTGGCTTACATAGTTTGTGATATATTAATATTAATGTAAACAATAGAGACAGCATTTATTAACAGTTCGCAGCCCTGTTTGCTCTTAAGAATAAGCATAGTCATATCTGTTATGGTACACATAGCACATACGAAATTTGGTTGAAATCCAATTGATAGTATAGAAGTTACATGTATTTAAAAATTGGTCCTATCAGCAGACTTAGAATCATGTTGGTAGCACTGACGAACATAAGTTACTCCAAATTAATGTAGAATGTCAGGTACTATACCTGTGCATATTTTAAAGCTGTCGGCTTGCCTACTTTCTGATATTGGTATTTGGATAAGAAAATAGAGAGAGAGAGAGCATTTATTAACAGTTGGTAGCCCTGGTGGCTTTTAAAAATACGCTCAGTCATATATGTTTATATACACATAGTACAAATGAAATTTGGTTGAAATCCAATTGATAGTGTAGAAGTTATATGCATTTAAAAATTGGAACTATCAGCAGGTTTAGAATCATTTGGAAACTCTGCCATGGATGGCCTACTGGAAATTAAACTGAAATATTAATATCTATATGTGTTCCCATTTTGGAATAGCTCCCATGTATACCTTCCATGATATCCAACATGGAACTCAAATTTCAATTGCGGTTTTTCAGCAGTTGGTAGCACTGACATAATTTGTAAAAATGGGCTTGAGATATTCAGGTATAGATCTTTACTCATACCAAATTTTGATTCTATTGCTGCAGCCGTTTAGGAGTAAATAGGGGTGGGGAGACACACACACACAGCCAGACAGAGAGGCAGAAGGACAGACAGATAGACAGACAGACATTTGCCCGGATCGATCTCATAAGTCTACTTTTTCCTCATTTTTGCAAAATGTGTAAATTAGGCTAATAACATTTACAAAAGACCAACAAAGCCGTCTGAATCTAGGTATAAACTACTCAAACCAGATAATAGTATAAAGGTGGGGTGGGGCACACGGTGACGATATAACAGACTCTTGAAGCGTTTGGAGGAGATATAATCCTCCAGGCGCTCGTCCATCAAACAGGATTGGTTGCTAAGCAACCAAACTTAGGGGCCTTGAGACCAACTGTTGCTTTTCTGAGCGATGGGTTTACCAAACCCCTGTGAGCCTGGCTATAGCAGCTTCTAGAATCTAGTAACATCTTCCTATATTAAATGCTGGTAAACTAGAAGCAAATCTTCGCTGAAGGGGTAATACCGCGTGACTGACAACGCTCTTCCTTCCATTATTTTCCTTATCATTGGTCACGCTTCTTAGTCGTATGTTGATGTGCCGTCCAACAGAATAATTCACGTTAGGTTCATTTTCCTGTGTACATGTCTAAATGAAAATACACTGTGCTGTAACTACACGGAAATGTACTTTTCTACGTACAATGGATTTAAAGCCTATTTTTCTTTACGCTTCTAAACAATATGAAAATGTACTGTGAATTGTTGGTGGCTTCGGTGGCGTAGTAGGTAGCATGCTGAGCTTCTATGCCCAAGATCGCGAGTTCAAACCCGGCCGAAGTTGTCGGATATTTTAAGCGCGTTTAAAAACCCACAGTATGCCTCCTTTCGGAGGGGAAGTAAAGCCGGATGGCCCTTGTCATAGATCTATGGCATGTAAAAGAACCTTTCACTAACTTAAATGCTTGCCACGGTGGGCGAGTGGTTAACGTGTCGGATTACTAACCCCAAGGTTGCAGGTTCGCCCCTGGCCTAAGTAAGTGATTTTTTGAAAGGCGGCAAAAATACGATACGCATGTCATACGATGTTGGCATGTCAAAGAACCCATTTGAATTCAGTAGGCCGTGTTAATATTGGCAAAATTAATCTCGGGAGTTTCCGCCAACTCAAAGTTCCTCATTTCTCTACTAGAAAGCGCTATAGTGTTCAAGGAGCTTAGATATCTAACCTCCTTGACTTTCATATTGCTTCTAGGAATAACGAAATTCGACATGCAAGCTACCCTCTGGGTGTCAAATAACAAAGCTTGCACCCGGCACCCGAGGCCATACGATATTATTATTATTATTACTAACTACAATTACACAAAGCTAAATTTGTAGGTTTGAATTAATTAACGCTCTATTAGTCCCAACGGTCGTCACCAGGTGCGTGTTGCAGTGGCATCTAGTAGACAAATTCACAGCTAGGTATCGTTGACGGTAGCATTTGGTAGCGAAAGTAGCAACTACTTGAAATTGATAATCTGCAGTCCTTACATTAATTACAGATAATACACACTAATACAGCCATTACAAATAACACCGGTTATCAGACAGACTGTACACACACCCAAAGTACACGGGGCTACATGACCAACCAACCTTTGTGAATGGTTCTCTTGGACGCCACCCCCACACGGCTGAGAGGCGTGGCCAATCATCAGGAGAATAAGAGCACTGCCAGATACGCGGTATTGTAATTAAACGACGAAATGCAAATGCTTCTGACAAAGAGTTAGCTAAAGAATCATTGAAAGATTACCGACAGCAGTGGCTACGCTGGCTAAAGCGCAGCGTTAGGTCAAGGGGCCAAGCTCTCTGCTGACTCGGTAGACGCGTGGGTTCGAGCCCCACCGTCAGCCGTCCTTGAAATGGTTTTCCGTGGGTTCCCATTCTCAACACCAGGCAAATACTGGGACGAGACCTTCTGACAGGCCACGGCCGCTTCCTTCCACATCCTTACCCAGTTTCATTCATCTTCATCCATTCCATCTCTCATCCCGACGCGCAGGTCGCCCACGAGCCTCCATTAGAAAGACCTGTACTCGGCCTCTCAGGAGGCCACACGACGAAAAAAATGAAAGAGTTCAATTGAACGGCTTCATTTAGATATTGTTGCTTTTGTTGTTAATTCTTTGGGATATCTTGGACATTAGCCTCGTGTACGAAATGTAGGTGTGTCCAGCTGTATTACGAACGGGGATGGGATACGTGCCCAGGAACTTGAAATAAGGCACTGTCCCGGGGTTATCTGGAAAGAATGTGCAAAAAAGGTCATATAATAATACAAAATTGCAGAACCAGAACATATAACATGAAGAGCCAATAACCTGGAAGTTAGGTCCCTTAAAGCAACAATATTATAATCATCACCATTATAGCGGCTTCGGTGGGTGAGTGGATAGCGTGTCGGTCTACTAACCCCAAGATTGCAGGTTCGCTCCTGGCCATGGTAAGTGATTTTTGAAAGGCGACAAAAATACGACACGCATGTCATACGATGTTGGCATGTCAAAGAACCCATTTGAATTCAGTAGGGCGTGTTCAGAATGGCAAAATTAATCTCGGGAGTTTCAGCCAACACAAAGTTCCTCATTTCACTACTAAAAAGCGCTATAGTGTTCAAGGAGCTTAGATATCTAACCTCCTTGACTTTCATAGTGATTCAAGGAACAACGAAATTCGACATGCAAGCTACCCTTTGGGTGTCAAATTACAAAGCTTGCACCCGGCCATCGAGGCCATACGATATTATTATTATTATCATAGTTATAGTGGCTTCGGTGGCGTAGTTGGTAGCATGCTGAACTGCTGTGCCCAAGATAGCGGGTTCAAACCCGGTCGAAGTCGTCGGATTTTTAAGAGCGTTAAAATCCTTCAGTATGCCTTCCTTTGGAAGGGAAGTAAAGCCGGTGGTCCCATGTCATAGATTTATGGCATGTAAAAGATCCTTCCATTAACTTAACTTGTGTGAAGCTGAATTTCTAGGTTCGATTTCGTTCGAAAGCTCTATCAAAGTTCCAACGTTCACCGCTAGGTATCATTGACATCTGGTAGTGAAAGTTGGAACTACTTGAAATTGAACGGAGCTAGTAGCTCACCCCATGGGTGAGCAGCTACATAGAAGCAGCTACAGACTCTGGCGATTCGAACATGTCCTCGGACATTCCCGGCACTAAAAGTCATACGAAAAATAAATAAATAAATAAATAATCATCACTAGCATTACCCGTCGCGGCTTCACCCGCGAATATTCTAGTTGTAAAGAGTACACTTACCAAAATCTCAATCATGAATGCTATGACTGATTTATCCTTGGTATGAATAATCAGACTTTTATCATTTCAGCTACTGGTACAGTGATTAGGGGTTTGTCATTCCTTCATAGGTATATCAGAGCGAAGGTAGTTTTCTGGGAATGTCACAGACACTGTTAATTTAAGGGCCTTTAAATGTGGTTTTCCGAGACCCTTTATAGTCGGGTGAAAAAGACCTTTCGTACCACACTCACACGTGAAAATTACGTGAAAAAAATTCTAGAGTGCCCCTTGACCCTCTAAAGCGCATTATACTGTATGCATTGATGAATTTTACAGCTTAATTTGGTTCAGTAGTCGCCTCCGTAGCGTAGCGGTCAGCATGGTTAGCTGCCGCCCCGGAGGTCCTGGTTTCGATTCCCGGCTCTGCCACGAAATTTGAAAAGTGGTACGAGGACTGGAACGGGGTCTACTCAGGCTCGGGTGGCCCAAATGAGTAGAGGGGGTTCGATTCCCCCTCAGCCATCCTCGAAGTGGTTTTCCGTGGTTTTCCACTTCATTTTCGGGCAAATGCCGGGATGGTACCTTCTTCAAGGCCACGGCCGCCTCCTTCCCTCTTCCTTGTCTATCCAACCTAACCATCCCTTACCTTCCCTCATGAGTCCCCTGTTCGCTTTGCAGGTGAGGCTGCCTTAGCGAGGCGCCAATCCCACCTCACCAGTTGTATCCCTTCCGATTCGATGTTCCCAGCTCTAGGACACTGCCCGTAGAGGCGGTAGTGGTGAGTTCCCTCGCTGAGTCCGTGAGTTCCACCAACCTGGAGGGGGGAAAAAAGGTTCAGTTATAACCTTATAACCGTCTGGAAACATTCACAGTAATGTAATAATTGGAATTGCATTGCGTCTTACAGAAATAGATGGACCTGTGAGATTCTGTTACCATGGTTACCGTATTGCATTCTTTCATTATTTCATTGTAAATATACATGTTTTAAGGTATTTATTTAATTGTGAGGCATTTAAAGATTAAGTGAGTGTGTTTTGCTTACCCATTGGGTTATGCTGGACCTCTATTGTAGGTTGGTGTTAATGGGACCTCATTTTCGGTACAAAACTGGAATGGGAACTTAGCAGAATAATATAGGGAGGGATTATCAAGATTATCATCCCTTTGCTTTCAAAATATCTAAAGTAGGAATCCTTTTCATCCCTCAATAACAACAATCCCTGCACTAAAAATGACAAGGGGACCCTACGGCAATCGGATTTTTGTAATTTTTCCCGCTTCGGGTACGTAAAGTTCAGACCTCGAACAATAATTTCCCAACGCCGTTCTATGCCATATTCATAAATTCCCGAGAAAATCGACTTCGAAGATTTCCGTGCGCTTCATATCCAGTAATGATGTTACGGCGTTCGAGCAGGACGCGTGGCTCGCCCGGTAAGGTTCGGGCCCAGTAATCGCTGGGACGCTAGTTCGAGTCTGACTTCGGGTGCTATTTTTTCCCCTTTCAATTCATATACTGTACTACTATTGTGATTGAAATATAAAAATCATCATCAGGCGGATTGTCGTCCTCCACGCCCGACATTATGATCTTATTTATCGTATGTTAGAAAAAAATCACCACGCCAAGAAACACTATCTGCTTCTCTGGAAACCAACGGTCAACTGCTACTTCGAACAGGCATCCCTTGCGAATGACGTGGTATGTATCCCTTCCACGTACCTTCCACCCGTCCTGGAACACCCACAAATCCTTTGTGCTACAGCAGATGTGCCCTCTTCGCAGGTAGAAAAACGTGACAAAGGCAAACGATACACGCAGAACTGTTATTCGATATAATGATAGATCTCGAAGAAACCACCATATTCAAATATTTCATCACAATTTCACTCATTCCATTGTTTACATTAATTTATTCTTCTATTTATATTTTTATTAATCTACAAGATGTGAATATTATTGCTGGATATTATTTTTGTCGCTTATTCTCTATTTCAAATAGGATATAATTAGAAATAAGACGTGCGTTTTTTCATTGGAAATTATAATTACATATTTGTGAATTACTACAGACTTGATTTTTTCTTAGTCGTTTACCCTCCAGGTTGGTGGAACCCACGGACTCAGTGAGGGAACTCACCACTACCGCCTCTACGCGCAGTGTCCTAGAGCTGGGAACATCGAATCCGAGTGGATACAACTGGTAGGGGTGATTGGCACCTCGCCCAGGTGGCCTCACCTGCAAAGCGAACAGGGGCCTCATGAGGGAAGATAATGGAAGGTCAGGATGGTTAGGCAAGGAAGAGGGAAGGAGGCGGCCGTGGCATTGAAGAAGGTACTGTACCCTTTTACCTACCAATACCTGTTGAATCCCTGGATAGCAGCTGGATCGTAGAACCTGAAAATTCCCCGGCTCTAAAGACCCCCAAGTTCTACCAACAGACACAGGGATAATAGGGCCACTCGAATACCTAACAGGATGTATTAAGACTGACCAAGGCTCAGAGAAAGAAAAGACTAGCTCAAAACACAAGAATTCTTCAAGAGGAAGAAAGAATCTCAAAGGTGTGGTAAAGCCTAAAATACCTAGCGATGGCCCCCTTAATACACCCTTCCATCACCTCTATAAAGCATCACGCAATAATTAAAACCAAGTAATAAATTAGTTTATTGCAAGAATAAACATGACAGAAAAAAATCAATTTTGTCGATACCACGACCAATCAAAAAATCTCATTGATTATACTGGATTGTCTTTCAACTGTGGAAAATGGGAAAGACTTTCAAAAAAAAAATTACCCATTATCTCAACTAACTTTTAGTTGATTAAAATATAAGGCATATTAATAATAATAATGATCAATCCCATAGGATAAGCACTCACAAAAGAAAAATATTATAAGACTTGAATACATTAAATTCATTTCGGTTCCCTAACTGAAAGAACATCTTATACAAAAATATCCTGATTATAACTAATACTCCTACACGACATCTTCAGTAGCATTATATGTTCTTGATATTAAACGATGAAATTCATATGGAATATTTACAGAATATAATTTACACAAAATTCTAGAATAATTTCGATTATTCTCTTCCCACTGACTTAATGTCACGACATTCATTTCTGCTTAAAATTGTTTCATTTCTAATTTCAGGGTATTTCTGCCGAACAGTTAAGTTAAGCAAAAAATAATCATAGATTCAGCATTAAATAGTTATCGGTGATCCTTGTTAAACATACATCCTATGGCAAAATCGTTATATTAATTTTACTGGAAATATTGAACCGGATATCCACTCAAGATTCCCAACAATACTGCTCAGAAAAATATTAATCTTCACACAGGCATTTTCACGATAACAGCGATAAAGTCATCTATGACCAAATATTAACCATACTAGGTTAAAAACAACACCTCTCTGGGTTAAAACCCCATTCAATCTAATCCTGATTGGCACACCTGGCTCAATCCTCAACAAGAAAAATTTGCTTCGCAAAGCACTGCATCAATATACTTAAACACAAAGGCATTATTCATAATACATGCCTCTCTAAAGTCGAACATGCACCTATAATAGGAGCCTTACTGTTATAAATCCACAATTATGAAAATCAGCTGTTTATAGTAAAAGCCTGAACTCGTGTCCAAAAAAAATAATATGATTCTGTAACAGATTACCAACAAAGCCCAGTGGATTCCAGAAATACTCCACCTATCTTTAAAAACTTGCCTTACATTGATGTATTACATTATCCATAATTCTTAAACGTATGATTTATAGTAAGTCGTTCCTGGGATTATCCTCGCAAATTTGGATGTCGTTCAAATACCCTCCTAATAGAGAAAAACTATTGCACCAAAGGTAATGATATCAATTTAATCCAGTGTTAACTTCATAAGAAAAGAAAAGTATAACACTCCCAACCACACAAACTGAGGTTGTAAAAGCGATTTATAAAAATAAATTCAATCTCAAAATAAGATCTTCCCTGAATTTCCCGAACGCGAAAATGTCGATGGATTAGTCCTACAGAATGGATCTAGGTTAGCAACAAAGGCTAAGCGACTAATGACCCATTAGGCAATCCATTTCGAAAATCACGCTCAGAAAATACAAGTTAAATCTGTTAATAAACTGAAGAAAAATAGTCAAAGGACTCGAAGTAACATTCAGAATAACAGGATCCGAAAACTTCCTAATATCATAATAATAATACGGAAGGGAAAATTCTCCTCAAAGAATACGATGATCCACGCGAAAGTGCTTAAAGAACAATACACTAGAATATGAAAAACTCAGTCAGAGTTCTCAAAAGAAATTGTGTTACTAAAATGTTCTTACACAGGAAAAAAACTGTAGATCTTCTTCCTACATTGATTTCTCGACAAATAAGAATGAGCATTTCAGTTTAAATACTGTAAAATACTACTGAAATTTTAAATTTATCCATCAAAATATACAAAGGATGCACTCATTTTTATGAGTCAAAATCCTGGCATCATAGAAGGTCAGCTTCGAAAAAAAACATCGAACCTGCACTTTCTACTCAACCATTTAATCTACAAAATCAAATATGGCAATGTGTGGTAGTTCAAAATGTCCACGCTACGCTACTGTAACAAGTTGAAGTGATCTGTACCTTTGGCGAATATAGATAAGGAAAAAAGGATATCGTTGGCCATACTAAGCTCCAGACCAACAGAAAACATGCCGGACTCCAACTAGGTTTCCAGAGAACGAACCAAAGTCCTCCTAGGCTCGAACAACACCCGGTCGGTCGAAATAGTCCCAACATATCCTGGCGATATCTTTCCACACATATTCGAATACCGATGGTCGGACCGCACACAGTTTATCAACTCGTCACGAAGCGAGGGTGAACTCGAACAGCCGCTAAATAGTTCCAATATATGAACGCGAATGTGAGCAAGTTCACAAGGGTCCACGCGGCCCCTTGCATTACGAGAGTTGCTTGCACACTTCATGGTAAATGAAAGTTGCTGCCAACATGTCCCCGCTACACCCTGCTAATGCAGTATTCTTATATTAATCTAGCCTACCATCGTAATGGATATAAGCTTCATAGTATTCCTTCCCTCTGACACCTTGCTTGAGAATGTGCTTTTTTTAAAAAAAGTATAGCCACTGTGAAGAGTCTGAATCAAGTCTAGGCTGCATTTCCACGAAGGTTTATATGCAGAGAGTTATGACACATTACAGCCGAGCTGGCGGTCGGGATTATGAAAGTATTCTCCCGCATGGCCCGTTAGTAGCTGTAGATACACGGTCGCAAAGATAAACTTATTACATGTTAAGACCATGTCTGAACCCTATTAAGCACGTGTCTACTTCACGTAGAATGCTGAACGAACTAGCGTATACACTTCAGCACGGTCACACGTTTTTAAAACTTCCGTTAGCTGGCGACTTCACTTTCACTATTTCCAGGCTCAAACCTGTACGCTGTCGGTTTCTCTACTCCTTGCCCTCCGCACGAGGTCGCTTTGGCATCACATCCGCTCCCCCACTCCTCTATACGTCACGACTCGATATAAAATATATCGCAGTCGAAACGTAATCAGCAGTGAGTTAACAGATCATCTTCTGTTCTTCATACTTTCTTAATAATAGCTTTCTGCCATGGAAATATACATACAGACATATGTAACTGCTTACATATAGCGCTAAATATACTTTAATTTGTATTAATCACTCTCAGGTGAATCGATCGATATAATGTTAGACACAGTCAACATGGTTATTATCGATGACCTTCGGGTTTCTCGTCGGAAACACGAGCTCTGCCGATCTCTTTCTTGATAGCATGACTTTTGCTCGCTGTAGACCAGCTGTTATGATAGACTTCAGAGGCTAGTTAGAAAGTTACAGGGCGTTCCCAAAATACTGTAACCATGTCTGTACTTAAGACCTTTATGAATAATGGTGCATTTTCCCTTTGATACCTTAAATAAAAGTCTCCTCAACTTTTATTTACACCATTCCAGGTAATCTCGGCATATGTAGCATTATTCAGTCAACATTCAGACTATCTTCTGCACATATCTTTTCAGGTTTTTTGCATTGAAACGACCTATCATTTCTCTTCCATTTAGGCTTACTACCTCATAACAATTATTTCCGAACGACCTAGCGATTTTATAGGGTCCGTGGAAGACATAGGAGAATTTGGTGAATTGCTTCTTAGCCACATCCGCTTTCGTCGGTTTCTTGACGAGGATCATCTCGTCTACTCTCATCGGTGGCCGATATCTTTTATTTCTGATCCGTTTATCCGCTTCTCGGCTGCATCCATCAAGCTTTCTCTAGCTGAATTAATTCTTTCTTGGACTGTAGGCTCCCCGTCCTTAGGTAGAAATCTCACGATCTCTGTCCAGGCTCTTTCTGGCCTCTTATTATGGTGTACAACCATGGGTATGTCTGATAAGCTCTCATGGAATGTGGAATTCATGCATCTTTCCATGAGTGGGATGAACATGACCCAGCTCGCATGATCCTCAGGACAGTAAATTCTCGCGAACTTGCTAATTTCTGCCATAACACGTTCCGAGACGTTAGATTCCGGATATCTAACGCTAGAAAACACGTGCTTGACACCAAGCCTAATCATGGCATTCTCAAAATCCATCGAAGTGAATTGAGCTCCATGATCCGATAGGAGAGTTACAGGTTTTCCCGCCTTTGAAAACACACTATTCTCAAGACGGCTAAGGACTTGGGCTGTAGTGGCCCTCTGCATAGGGTCGAGGGTCACGTATTTTGAGAATGCATCGATTGTGACTAGGAGAAACTGGTTTCCCCTAGCCCCCTTCGGGCAAGGACCGAAGATATCGCAAGCCATTAGCTCTCTCGGCCTTTCTGGAATAATGACTCGAGGTCTCTCTTTTGATAACGCCGACGGGTGTTTCCCTCGTTGGCACTCCTGGCATGATCTGATAATGGCTGCTATAGTGCCCCGCATCTTGGTCCAGGTGAATGTCTCCAATAACGTTCTGAACGTTTTGTCGACACCCCCATGGCCAATGGTGCAGTGAGCTAACCACACCAACCCATTTATCAGTTTAGGAGGGACTACAATTCTAATTTTCGTCCTCTCTCGGTCAATGTATTTACAAACGACGTCATCACACACCAGGAATTTCTCAGATCGCTTCCTAGTCTGCTCGTAGTCAAGATCGGTATGGTCCATTGCACCTCTCAAAAACCTGTACATATGTCTAGTTGGGGTGTGTCTCTTCTGTGACACCGCTATCTTCTTTAGCTTCTCCAGGGTGAGTTCGTGTTCCCTCTCCAACTGTACAGTGTTAATCTCGATCTTACTAACTGGATTTCTTGAGAGTGCATCCGCGAGCAGATTATCCTTTCCAGGCTGATGCACGATGGTGGCATTGAACTGCTGGAGAAACAATGTCCACCTCGTCAATCTGTCACTGGAAAGGTCAGTTTGCATCATAAACTGAAGCGCTCTGTGATCCGTGATAATGACCACTCGATGTCCTATCAGAAGCTTCTTCCACTTTTGAAGAGCAGATATGAATGCCAAAGCTTCGAGCTCAGAGGTGAAATAATTATTTTCGTGTTCCTGCAGCTTTCTGCTGTGGAAGTCCAAGTAGTGCTTCCTCCCCTCCTCGTCCTTTTGATAGAGGACAGCACTAATACCAATTTTTGAAGCATCAGACTCGATGTAAAATAACCGATCAAACTCGGGATATTCCAGCTTAATACAATTTTGGAGCATGAGCTTGGCCTCTTCAAATGCCCTATTCGTATCCTCTGTCCATTTCCATTTATTATTTTTCTTTAATGCCTCATACAAAGTAGTTGAGTATCCCGGACAGTGGCTACTCAAGAACTGGCACATACCCAGAAACTCACGGAGCTGCTTTACTTTTGCGGGACGAGGGAATCTTGAAATGGCGTCAATCTTCTTCAAGTTTGGGTGATACCCAAACTGATCAATAGTATGGCCTAGGAACTTGATAGATTCATGCATGAATTGACACTTATGCATGTTGACCTTAATATTTGCCTCTCTTAAATTCTCGAATAGCTGTTTCAAGTGCACAAGATGTTCTTGAACATTGGCTGAAGAAATTATCAAGTCATCGATATAGCAAATAACGTTACGTTTCACGCTTTCCGTTAATTTGCTATCTAGAGCTCTGATCAAGGCCGGACCGCTATTCACCATTCCAAAAGGAACGCGACAGAAAACATACCTGGTCTGATCGAATAAGAATCCGGTGTATTGCCGGCTATCTTCCTCCAGCTCTACTTGATAGAAGGAAGCGGTTAGGTCTAGGACGCTGAAACACACTTTACCTTTGACCTTTTTCAAAAGTTCTCTATTTTTTGGTGGACGGTCAGTTTCTAACATGATTCTCGTGTTGGTCTTCCTGTGTCTAAACAAAGCCTCAGTTGTCCGTTCGCTTTCTTTACCACAGTTATCGGATTCAAATACGAAGAAGCCTGTTTTTTTATTATACCATCTCTCTCCATTTTATCTATGATCTCCTTGACCTCATCATGGTATTTTTCTGGGATAGGATAAAGCTTGGCTTTGTAAGGGGATTCATCTATTAGCCTAATCTGGTACTTGAAGTCTCTAATCAAGCCAGGTTTATCATCAAAGATGTCCGCAAATTGACAAATCAAGTCGTCAAATTCTTCTTTCACGTTTTTAAATCCCTCGGCTTTCAAGGTATATTGTTCCCTCACTTGCTCGGTTTCTTCAACTACGTGATCTAGGATTTCCATTCTAGGGATATCTCTATTAATTTCGTTTCCATCCATATCTTCCATCACTACATCCTCTGTACTTTCTTCCTTGAATCTTATTATTCCTTTGTCCATGTCGATGATTGCCCTAGCTTGTGTAATAAAATCGATCCCTAGTATGACGTCAAAATTAATATTCTTAACGACTATGAAAATATGTTCGTAACTTCTCTGATTGATCCAGAATTTCATTAGAATCTGCACTTTGCATTTCATAGTTTTATCCTTAAATATCCCACGAATTTTTGTTGGAGATGCTGGAAGAATGGTAAATTGGTTTTCTGGTTTCAATCTCTCAAAACAGTCCTCGTCAACTATTGAGATCATAGCACCTGTGTCCATCAAAGCTTTACAATGTTGTGGACCAATTAGTATATTAATAACAGGAAGTTCAACTACCCTTCCTCTCGGTTTCGTTTCAGGTTCAAATAGAAGGTCTTCGTCAGTAGCTTCAAATATTTCAAAAATCGTGATAACAGAGGAATGCGTGGCAACGTCAGTCATTAATTTCGCCCGGAAATTGGTGTTTTTTTTTCTAGATCCGGAGCTCTTTCTGAACTCCGACCTTCTCTGCTAGTGCTGGGTCGTGACTTATCTGGATTTTCATCCTTTCTTTCCTTCGATTTTCTTCGTCCAACCTCCGTGGACTTATCTCGCCCTCTCTTGAGCATCTCCTGTTGCACTTTCTTATCGGATGCCTCCGTCCGATAATTGTTGTATCTTGAGTACCCTTGATTTTGTCTCTTATCTCTGTTGACACGGGTATCCCTATCATTCCTATTATATCTGTTATCTCGATTATTTTGTTCATATCTGTAATTCCTGTTATAAGGCGTTTCTCGATGATCATTCCTGTTTCGATCATTATCTCTTCGATAGAAATTTCTCTCCTCGTAGCGACGTTGCCATGGCTTCTCCTGGGCGTCCCTACGTTGGTTTTCCCATCTCCTCTCTTCCTGATGGGTATTTCTAATAGGACCCATTCTATCATCTCTTCTTTGCTCAAAACGATCCGACTGATGTGTACGGTTCATCATTACCGCGTTTACAACTTTCGATTCCTGCCTGGCATTTTTGACTATGGTAGGTTGCGTCATCATACTCATGTGATCTAATCGACGTAACAAGTCATCTAACGACGTTAAAGACGATACTCCGGAAGAAATAATTGATCTCCTTACTTCCGCAGGCAATTGACGTGAGATAGCTTCAAGGAGTTCTTCCTGGGTTAACGGCGGCTGGAGAAAACGGAGTTTTGCTAACTGACACGCAAAGTACTCAGCATAGCTGGTTGGTCCTGTACTAGAGTACTTGCGTGAATAGACTTCTGATCTCACATTTTGTTGGACCTCGATCGACCAAAATCTTTGTATGAAGGCCACCGAAAACTGTTCAAAATTGTCAAATGTGTAACGAAAGGCCCTGAACCATTGTAACGGAGCATCGGTAAGAAACCTTTCCACCATACGTAGCTCACGCTCACGTGGCACATGTGACTCCAAAAAGTAATCTCTTAATGCCCTTACAAATTCGATTGGTGTCATTCCATCCAAGTTGCTAAACTTCCTAGGTTTGTCATCAAAGTTTCTTATTATGGTTACATTCGGTGTCCTTTCCAATGATTTCGAAGTATAATCATCCACGCCTTCGTTGGTGTTCGGAGAACTAAAAGTTTCCCTGCTTGTTCGAATGGGACTCGGATGTCCCATTTGACTGAGCCGAACGTTGGGTTCGTTATTGGGAGGTTCCTGCATCATCCTTTCCCTACCATCAGGTACTATCACTTCAGGTTGTTCAACTACAACTCTAAAATCGGACTGTAAAAGTGATCGCAATTGATCTTTTAGCGTATCTAAATTGATATGCCCCTCTAGAATAATTTGCTCGAGACCCTTTCTAATTTCATTAATCTCGGAAGTTTTCTTCTCCCTGACCTCATTTAACTCTATCTTACTTTGGTCGACTTTAGTTTCAACACTGTTAATACGTTTCTCTAAATCGGATATGTTATTAACCTGTGTATTTTGAATTCCATCCATTCTTTTGCTTAGATCTTCCCTAACATTTATTATGTCTTTGCTATTAGTTGCAAGACCAGTGGCAAGTTTGGATTCTAACTTAGATTTCTCAACTTTAAAACATTCCTCATTAATTTTCATGATATCTTTACGAAATGTTACAATATTATCTCTTATGATCCCTTTCAAATCTATGTCAAAATCATCCCTGAGAAGTTTCGTATGATCTGTGACTTGAGCTCGGAGTGTCCCCATTTCACATTTCAACTGCTCCAGGCTATTCTGGGTCTGATTAGTGTCATGGGAAAACTGTAACTGAAGTGCTTCTAAATTTTTTTACTGAGCTTCACACTTTTTTCAAAGTCTAGTCTAATCTCAACTTGAAACTCTTTATTAGATTTTTCTAGCTCCATTAACTTAACCTCCGTCTGATTTTGACTAGATTCGATTTTTCGGACCTCTAGCTACATTTTATTTTGACTGGATTCTATTAATCCCACATCTGTTCTTAAATCATTGATTTGGGATTGCATAATCCTTACATTAGAGTTTACATCCTTTACTGTTTCCTCAATTCCCCTTTGACTAGTCTGAACATTGTTAAGATCTGTTTGCATTGAAGTTTGACTAGTTTGGATATTGTTAAGATCTGTTTGCATTGAAGTTTGACTATTTTGGATTCTTTCTTGGGCAACCTGTACCAAGCCAACATTAGCCCGTAGTGTACTGATATCTAGTTGTGTTTTTCTATTATCGTCCTGGATATCTTCGATATTAGATTCTACATTGGTAACCTTCTTTTCTACCCTTTTAGAACTGTCATTGATAGCCTTCAAGGAGGATTGCATAGTATCAATTTCCCCCCTGATACCTTCAGCAACTGCACCCTGATTTTGAATAACAGTTTCAGACATATGGTCTAATGCAGATTTAGTTTGGACCTTAATATTTTCTATGTCCTGATTCAAATTGTCCATTTTATGTTGAATAATTTCAAACATCTTCTTAACGTCACCAACAGTCACCATATTACCTTCAGACATGCTTCACTACACTTCACAAGAAATAAGAATACCACACCAACAAAGCACAGCGAGAACATCTACAAACAACCACCATTTACCATACATGCTCATTCTTATTGTCTGGCATTACCTTAAAATAAGCTTATGTCTAAACACAAAGTGCCCAATTTGATTTGGGATCGACTATATACAAGTGCGTGTTGGTTTATATCTGTGAAGGTCTATGATTCTACCATTACTTAAATTTTAAATTTACTACAAATACTTCTATTTTTAATGATGTCAGCATTGATCATCAGCCGGAAACAGGTAGAACAAATTATTAACAGAGCGTGTGGCACCACTCCAATACATAAAATAAAATAAAAATTAATAATGTTTGCAATACCACTTGTAATTCAAGTAGTTCGAGTATCCTCGTAATTGCTTTGTTCCATAGGAATTCCAATAGTTCGTGCCAAAATATTGGTTCACCATTATTTTATCGCCTTGATTCATAGTCACACCAGAAACAGGGTGTTCCAATTCGCTA
The DNA here is from genome assembly GCA_946902985.2 of Meconema thalassinum. NCBI lineage: Eukaryota > Metazoa > Arthropoda > Insecta > Orthoptera > Tettigoniidae > Meconema > Meconema thalassinum. The sequence continues at coordinate 128,443,847 of OX336391.1, read as the reverse complement.
TCTGTGTTACATGATCATAAAACTAATTTCCACTTTGTACTTTCAGTTTCAATTTTGGCAGAATTATGGCATTCAACTCCCTGGTATTCGCTCTGGTATTCCAGTTTTTCGAAGCCCCTGAGCTGGGCGCCACCTAATGTACCCTTTTACCTACCAATACCTGTTGAATCCCTGGATAGCAGCTGGATCGTAGAACCTGAAAATTCCCCGGCTCTAAAGACCCCCAAGTTCTACCAACAGACACAGGGATAATAGGGCCACTCGAATATCTAACAGGATGTATTAAGACTGACCAAGGCTCAGAGAAAGAAAAGACTAGCTCAAAACACAAGAATTCTTCAAGAGGAAGAAAGAATCTCAAAGGTGTGGTAAAGCCTAAAATACCTAGCGATGCCCCCCTTAATACACCCTTCCATCACCTCTATAAAGCATCACGCAATAATTAAAACCAAGTGTAGTCAAGTAAACACGCGCCATTTCCGAGCTCCACGGTTTTTGGATCTTTACACGGTAAAACGATATCAGTGCAGCTTAAAAGTGAAAAAAAAAGTACCCGAGGAAGACGTACGCAATGAAAGAAAACCAGGAATCACCCAAATTGGAGGTATATAAGTATATAACTGAAATTAATTACATCACACAACAGAAGGAGATTAGTGAGGTTATATAGCACCAAGCTCACCAAAACACTAATCGCATACAGCAACAACGAACCGTTTGAATGCCTTACCGCAAAAATAACATGTGACCAGAAGAAACTCTGTATCGAGAATGAGACATACCGGTTACAAGACGCTGGCCTGTCAACAATGAAAGAGGACTTTCGTCGCATAACGAACGTCTTACAGCACAAAGCACAGGCATAGTATCAGCTCACACAAGAAAACCAGCAACCTGCTACTAAGGTGTGAAGACTTTTAACAATATACATAGACATATTTTAGCACTAAAATTGAAGCGAATGAGTGTGAGAGGAACTATATTGCAAAAACGAAGTGAATGAAGCCAAAGCAGATTAATGCACTACACGCGCCAAAAAGAGGAGTAAAATATATCACAGTACGTAACTAGCAAATATAACAACATGCCACCCAAAACACAGCCCTCAACTAAAAACATAAAGCAAAAAGAGAGAAAAAACAAAATATCAACCTCAGAAAGCTCGGGAGAAGAAGAACACACAAACACTGCAAAACCCCAAAGAGACGACATTAAAGGTATGTTTTCTGAAATACTATCAGAACTTAAAGATTTGAAAAAGCAAACTGAAGAGTTTAAACAAGAAACAAGAGAGGAAATTCAGTCCATGAGAAAGGAAATTAAAAAAAGAAATGATTACTGCGAAAGAGCAAATGAGTCATTAGAACAAAAAATCACTAACATAGACAACACAATACAAGAAAAGATAGAAACATTATCCAGAAGAATAAGTGACCTAGAAGAACAAAAAGAACAACAGGCGAAAAGAGAAAGGAGAAACAACATAGTGGTAAAAAGTAAAGAATTCACTAATGATGAAAGTAACAAAGACGAACTAAAGAACAAAATCAAGAAGATATTGGACACGATAGAAAAAGAAGTGACGGCAGAAAAATCAACCTACGTCGGTAAAGACAGAAACAATAGAGGTATAGTGAGAGTCAGTTTCACAAATTTTGCAGACAAACTAAAAATAGTCCGAAACAAACACAAACTGAGAGGACAAGACATATTCATAGATGATGACCTCACAATAAAAGAAAGAGAAATCCAAGCATCACTCCGACAGAAAGCCAGGGAAGAAAGGGAAAAGGGTAATAACAATGTAAGAGTTGGATACCAGAAAATCCTGTTAAATGACCAGTGGGTGCACTGGAAAGACTTAACCTCAAAAAACGGGGAAGAAGAATTCAACACAACACAACGATGAAACAACGTTCACACAAGGAAGAAGAACTCATACTTGGTACACTAAACGTTAGAACCTTAAGAACCCAAGATAAAGAAATAGAACTCGAAAACGCACTCGAAAACGTAAGGTACGATATATTAGGCCTCAGTGAGGTGAGGCAATACGGCGAAGACATAATAGAGAAAACAAATGGGGATGTCTTTAGCTTCATAGGGGAAACAAAAGGACAAAAAGGGGTAGGTTTTTTGATAAAAAGACATTTAAAACACAATATAAACGAAATAAAGGGAATCTCAGAAAGAATCATAGTATTATCCCTAAAATTAAATGACAACACATTAATAATAATTCAAGTCTATGCTCCCACAGAAGCAAGTACGGAAGAAGAAATTGAAGACTTCTATATGCTCCTCGAAGACACACTAGCCGAGTACGAAGCACACACAATATTCATAATTGGAGACTTCAACAGCAAGGTAGGAAGAAAGGAATTCGAAGAAGAAGAACCTATGGGCCTTCACGGATACGGAACAAGGAACGAAAGAGGAGAAAGACTAATACAGTTTGCACTGGGACAAAGACTTAAAATTGTGAACACATTTTACAAGAAAAACCCAGAAAGCAAATGGACATGGAAATCTCCGAATGGGAAAATCAAAAACGAAATAGACTTCATCCTAACCAATAGACTAACAGAGGTGAAAAACATACAAGTGATAAATGGTCTGAAGTTTGACACAGATCACAGAATGGTACGATTGAAAGTGAGAATAAAGAAGAAAAGGAGACACTACTTCAACAACAAAACTACACATCCAGGATGCATAGACAGGGCGGAGTATGTAAAAGCACTACAACAAAACCTACGAGACTTCAACCAACAAACGGAGCAAAAAGTCCAACAACACTATACAGAGCTCGTAAATTGCATATCCCGCGCAGCCAAACAATCGTCAACACCTGGAAACAGTATGAAAAATAGAATAAAACTTAAGGATAGCACCAAATGTTTGATCGAAGAAAGAGAACGCCTAAAATCACAAGCCATAGAAAACGAACACAAAAAGCTGGAATATGCGGAAGTCAATAAACAATCAAAAAGGGAAATCCGAAGAGACATCAGAGAACACAACACTAAAGTGGTCAAAGAAATCATGGATACCACAAAATCAATAAAGAAGATTAGAAAAGAATTAACTCCAGGCAAACATTGGATGCTGGGAGTAAAAGACAGCAACGAAAAAAGACAAGCCTCAAGAGAAGAGATAATGACGCAAGCGACTGAGTTCTATAGGTCACTATACTCAAGTAACTCTCAAAGATCCAACTTGCATCAGGACCAGAATACATCAGAAGAAAACCTAGAGGAAGAAACACCTCCAATACTACCCAGTGAAGTAAGAGCAGCCATTCGACAAACGAAAACCGAAAAATGCCCAGGTGAAGATGGAATTTACAATGAATTTCTAAAATGGGGTGAAGAAGACCTAATCCCAGTCATCACAACATTATTTAATTCCATACTCACATCAGAAGACATACCAATGCAGTGGAAACAAAGCATTATTATACTTCTACACAAAAAGGGAGCCCAGGACGACATAAACAACTACAGACCGATCAACCTAATTGTAAACCTCTACAAGCTATTTATGAAGATCCTAACCAATAGAATGACAAAGGCACTGGACGAACAGCAACCGATAGAGCAAGCAGGATTCAGAAAGAGTTTCAGTACATCAGACCACTTGCAAACAATAAATCAACTCATGGAGAAAGTTCAGGAATTTAATCTAGAGGTGTATATTGCATTTGTGGATTACAACAAAGCATTTGACTGCGTAGAACAGGGAAGCGTCTTAGAAGCACTGGAAAAACAAGGCATCCCAAACAAATTCGTTAGACTCCTTGGCAAACTCTACGACGGTAACCAAGCCAGAATAAAGACAGAAAGAGAAGGATGCAACATCATGATAGAAAGGGGAGTAAAACAGGGAGACCCCCTCTCACCAAAATTATTCACCTGTTTGCTGGAAAATCAGTTTAGAAAACTAGACTGGGAAGAAAAATATGGCATCAGAATCGATGGGACAAGACTAACCCATTTACGGTTCGCAGACGACATTGTTTTGGTGGCTGAATCAGCGAAAGAGCTGGAACAAATGATAAAAGAATTAGACAAAACAAGTAAAGAAGTGGGCCTTACAATGAACCCGAAGAAAACGAAGCTGATGACCAATGCATTAGAAGCCCCAATTAATGTGAACGGAGAAACACTGGAATATGTTGAAGAATATGTATATCTCGGTCAGAACATGTCATTTTCAAGTCGTTCAGAGAAAGAGGTCAAACGAAGAATAGGACAAGCATGGAAGAGCTTTTGGTCCCTAAAGTTTATACTGGCTGACAAGACCCAAAAACGCACTTTAAAGGCTGAAGTTCTGGAAAAATGCGTTATACCGGTGTTACTATATGGTTGCCAAACTTGGGCATTAACATCGAAACAAAGACAAATGATCCAGAGATGTCAACGGAAAATGGAAAGGAAGATACTTCATGTCTCATTGAGAGATAGAATACGGAACGAAGATTTAAGAAGGAGAACCGGAATGAAGGACGCTATGACATCAGCAGACCAGCTCAAATGGAGATGGGGTGGACATGTAGCGAGATTAGATCCTAACCGATGGACGTACAAAATGACGATGTGGGACCCAAGAACAGGAAGACGAAACGTTGGGAGACAAAGAATCAGATGGGCAGACTGGTTCGTAAAATGGGGAGGAAAACAATGGACAAGAACAGCGAAGATGAGGCAGGAGTGGAAAGACCTAGGGAGACTCGCATGCAGTGACCATTAAAACAATGCATCAACTAGAAAGACACCGTTCAGTGGGCATGCAGCAAAGCGGTACATATCTCTGGTGTGCAATAAAGGCTTCTCACAGAGCGGTGACCTCAAGAAGCACACTGTTGTTCATACTGGAGTGAAGTAATACACTTGTAGCACATGTGAGAAGTCATTTGCATGGCGGACAGAACTAATGGAACATTGTCTCGTGCTCTAATTTGAGTAAACATCATCGTGTTCACTAGGGAAAATAACCTTACTGCATCACAAGGAATTCAAAAGGTTCAACTATCTTGCGAAACACTTGTTAATTCGTTCCGGGACCACATGTGCACAACATAGTGAATGATTTGTGGGATGTTAAAGAACGTGTATAGGTATCTGCATCCAAACTAGATGTTAAAACTCCACCGGTAAGGTTTTGTATAGCATTTTAAAAAGACCTATTTGAAACGGTTCAATATACGTAGATTTTACTGAAGAGTGATGACTTGGCAGTTTCTGTCATTGTTCAAGTGCTTAGATAGGGTAAGCTTTGTGCTTAGTGGCAGTGGGAAGCTCCCAGATATTGGTTGATGGCTATTATGATTTCCGTAATACTAATGGATATTTGAGGCCTTGATATCGCCAGACTCAGAAATGAAGATTGTTGTAGCGAATGTTATGCCATCGTAATATAATTTACTTAATCTTTAATCAGCTGCACATCTATATAGAAGGCCCAATCCGAAAGAATAACCCCGAATGCTCCTCAGGACTTGCTCACCTGATGAGTTAAAACTGAGCAATTCCCTGCAAAGCAGGAGGCCATAGCCCTTATGGGATTTGTAAGGCTATTTATTTATTTATTTATTTATTTAATAAGTTAGTTTATTGCAAGAATAAACATGACAGAAAAAAATCAATTTTGTCGATACCACGACCAATCAAAAAATCTCATTGATTATACTGGATTGTCTTTCAACTGTGGAAAATGGGAAAGACTTTCAAAAAAAAAATTACCCATTATCTCAACTAACGTTTTAGTTGATTAAAATATAAGGAATATTAATAATAATAATGATCAATCCCATAGGATAAGCACTCACAAAAGAAAAATATTATAAGACTTGAATACATTAAATTCATTTCGGTTCCTTAACTGAAAGAACATCTTATACAAAAATATCCTGATTATAAATAATAATCCTACACGACATCTTCAGTAGCATTATATGTTCTTGTTATTAAACGATGAAATTCATATGGCATATTTACAGAATATAATTTACACAAAATTCTAGAATAATTTCGATTATTCTCTTCCCACTGACTTAATGTCACGACATTCATTTCTGCTTAAAATTGTTTCATTTCTAATTTCAGGATATTTCTGCCGAACAGTTAAGTTAAGCAAAAAATAATCATAGATTCAGCATTAAATAGTTATCGGTGATCCTTGTTAAACATACATCCTATGGCAAAATCGTTATATTAATTTTACTGGAAATATTGAACCGGATATCCACTCAAGATTCCCAACAATACTGCTCAGAAAAATATTAATCTTCACACAGGCATTTTCACGATAACAGCGATAAAGTCATCTATGACCAAATATTAACCATACTAGGTTAAAAACAACACCTCTCTGGGTTAAAACCCCATTCAATCTATTCCTAATTGGCACACCTGGCTCAATCCTCAACAAGAAAAATTTGCTTCGCAAAGCACTGCATCAATATACTTAAACACAAAGGCATTATTCATAATACATGCCTCTCTAAAGTCGAACATGCACCCATAATAGGAGCATTACTGTTATAAATCCACAATTATGAAAATCAGCTGTTTATAGTAAAAGCCTGAACTCGTGTCCAAAAAAAATTATATGATTCTGTAACAGATTACCAACAAAGCCCAGTGGATTCCAGAAATACTCCACCTATCTTTAAAAACTTGCCTTACATTGATGTATTACATTATCCATAATTCTTAAACGTATGACTTATAGTAAGTCGTTCCTGGGATTATCCTCGCAAATTTGGATTTCGTTCAAATACCCTCTTAATAGAGAAAAACTATTGCACCAAAGGTAATGAGATCAATTTAATCCAGTGTTAACTTCATAAGAAAAGAAAAGTATAACACTCCCAACCACACAAATTGAGGTTGTAAAAGCGATTTATAAAAATAAATTCAATCTCAAAATAAGATCTTCCCTGAATTTCCCGAACGCGAAAATGTCGATGGATTAGTCCTACAGAATGGATCTAGGTTAGCAACAAAGGCTAAGCGACTAATGACCCATTAGACAATCCATTTCGAAAATCACGCTCAGAAAATACAAGTTAAATCTGTTAATAAACTGAAGAAAAATAGTCAAAGGACTCGAAGTAACATTCAGAATAACAGGATCCGAAAACTTCCTAATATCATTATAATAATACGGAAGGGAAAATTCTCCTCAAAGAATACGATGATCCACGGAAAGTTCTTAAAGAACAATACACTAGAATATGAAAAACTCAGTCAGAGTTCTCAAAAGAAATTGTGTTACTAAAATGTTCTTACACAGGAAAAAAACTGTAGATCTTCTTCCTACATTGATTTCTCGACAAATAAGAATGAGCATTTCAGTTTAAATACTGTAAAATACTACTGAAATTTTAAATTTATCCATCAAAATACACAAAGGATGCGCTCATTTTTATGAGTCAAAATCCTGGCATCATAGAAGGTCAGCTTCGAAAAAAAACATCGAACCTGCACTTTCTACTCAACCATTTAATCTACAAAATCAAATATGGCAATGTGTGGTAGTTCAAAATGCCCACGCTACGCTACTGTAACAAGTTGAAGTGATCTGTACCTTTGGCGAATATAGATGAGGAAAAAAGGATATCGTTGGCCATACAAAGCTCCAGACCAACAGAAAACATGCCGGACTCCAACTGGGTTTCCAGAGAACGAACCAAAGTCCTCCTAGGCTCGAACAACACCCGGTCGGTCGAAATAGTCCCAACATATCCTGGCGATATCTTCCCACACATATTCGAATACCGATGGACGGACCGCACACAGTTTATCAACTCGTCACGAAGCGAGGGTGAACTCGAACAGCCGCTAAATAGTTCCAATATATGAACGCGAATGTGAGCAAGTTCACAAGGGTCCACGCGGCCCCTTGCATTACGAGAGTTGCTTGCACATTTCATGGTAAATGAAAGTTGCTGCCAACATGTCCCCGTTACACCCTGCTAATGCAGTATTCTTATATTAATCTAGCCTACCATCGTAATGGATATAAGCTTCATAGTATTCCTTCCCTCTGACACCTTGCTTGAGAATGTGCTTTTTTTTTTTAAGTATAGCCACTGTGAAGAGTCTGAATCAAGTCTAGGCTGCATTTCCACGAAGGTTTATATGCAGAGTGTTATGACACATTACAGCCGAGCTGGCGGTCGGGATTATGAAAGTATTCTCCCGCATGGCCCGTTAGTAGCTGTAGATACACAGTCGCAAAGATAAACTTATTACATGTTTAAGACCATGTCTGAACCCTATTAAGCACGTGTCTACTTCACGTAGAATGCTGAACGAACTAGCGTATACTCTTCAGCACGGTCACACGTTTTTAAAACTTCCGTTAGCTGGCGACTTCACTTTCACTATTTCCAGGCTCAAACCTGTACGCTGTCGGTTTCTCTACTCCTTGCCCTCCGCACGAGGTCGCTTTGGCATCACATCCGCTCCCCCACTCCTCTTTACGTCACGACTCGATATAAAATATATCGCAGTCGAAACGTAATCAGCAGTGAGTTAACAGATCATCTTCTGTTCTTCATACTTTCTTAATAATAGCTTTCTGCCATGGAAATATACATACAGACATATGTAACTGCTTACATATAGCGCTAAATATACTTTAATTTGTATTAATCACTCTCAGGTGAATCGATCGATATAATGTTAGACACAGTCAACATGGTTATTATCGATGACCTTCGGGTTTCTCGTCGGAAACACGAGCTCTGCCGATCTCTTTCTTGATAGCATGACTTTTGCTCGCTGTAGACCAGCTGTTATGATAGACTTCAGAGGCTAGTTAGAAAGTTACAGGGCGTTCCCAAAATACTGTAACCATGTCTGTACTTAAGACCTTTAAGAATAATGGTGCAGTACCATCCCGGCATTTGGCCGAAGAAGAAGTGGAAAACCACGGAAAACCACTTCGAGGATTGCTGAGGTGGGAATCGAACCCCCTCTACTCATTTGGAACACCCGAGGCTGAGTAGACTCCGTTCCAGTCCTCATACCACTTTTCAAATTTCGTGGCTGAGCCGGGAATCGAACCCAGGACCTCCGGGGCGGCAGCTAACCATGCTGACCGCTACGCTACGGAGGCGACACAGACTTGATGATTTTTATATTTCAATCACATTAATAGTATACGAATTGAAAGAAAGAAAAAAAATAGCACTCGAAGTGGGACTCGAACTAGCGTCCCAGCGATTACTGGGCCCGCACCTTACCGGGTGAGCTATGCGTCCTGCTCAAACTCGTTAATATCTTTACTGGATATGAAGCGCTCGGAGAACTTCGAAGTTGATTTTCTCGAGAATTTATAAATATGGCATCGAACGGCTTTGGGAAATTATTGTCCGAGGTCTGAACTTTACGTACCAAAGCGGGAAAAATTAAAACAAGAAGTTCCGTGAAGAACTATACAGCCTACTTTTCATGCCAATGATTATTCTGCAGTATATGAACCTATCTAGAATAATGACGAAATTAAGTTGGTAATATCGAAATATCTAATTAGTTCAAAATATACCTGGTATAATGTAGCCTAATAGAGCACTACAATTGGCAGCCCTGGTGACTGAATATATTCTTAGTTCCACCTCTTAAGGTACAGAATACAAAATTTGGTTGAAGTCCAATGGACGTTACATGCAGTTAGACACTGGATCTATCAGCACGCGTAAAAGCATGTTGCCAAGAATACCATGAGTGTGCTGGTCAGAAATAATCTGAATTATTATGCTATCTTGTTGTGCCAATTTTGGATGAAATCCATTTGTTAGTATAGAAGTTACATGTATTTTAAAATTGGACATATTAGCAGGCATAGAATCATGTTGGCAGCACTGCCTTGTATTAATTACTCCAAATTAATCTTGAATGTCAGGTGATATACGTGTGCAAAGTATAGAGCTTTTGGCTTGCATACTTTCTGATATATTGATATTAGGGTAAAAAGAATATAGACAGCATTTATTAACAGTTGGCAGTCCTGATTGCTCTTAACAATACTTATAGTCATATCTGTTATGGTACACATATCACATACGAAATTTGGTTGAAATCCAACTGATAGTATAGAAGTTACATGTATTTAAAAATTGGTACTATCAGCAGGCTTATAATCATGTTGGTAGAACTGACGTATTTAAGTTACTCCAAATTAATCTAAAATGTCAGAATATACGTGTGCATAGTTTAAAGCTGTTGGCTTGAATACTTTCTGATATATTGGTATTTGGATAAAAAAAATGGAGAGAGCAATTATTAAGAGTTGGCAGCCCTGGTGGCTCTTAAGAATACGCTCAGTCATATCTGTTTATGTACAGATATTACATACAAAAATTGGTTGAAATCCAATTTACAGTGTAGAAGTTATATGCATTTAACCATTGGACCTATCAGAAGGCTTAAAATTATTTTGGCAACACTGTCATGGTTGGCCTCCTGGAAATTAAACTGAAATAGTATTATCTACATGTGTGCCAATTTTGGAATAGCTCCCATGCATACCTTGCAAGATACCCAACATGGAGCTCAAATTTCTAGTGTGTTTTTTCAGCAGTTGGTAGCACTGACATCATTTTCAAATATGGACGTGAGCTATTCCGGTGCACATCTTTACTCATACTAAATTTGGTTTTGATTGCTGCAGCCGTTTAGGAGTTGATAGGGGGGGGACACACACACACAGCCAGACAGACAGAAGGACAGACAGACAGACAGAAGGACAGACAGACAGACAGACACACATTTTCCCGGATCGATCTCATAAGTCTACTTTTTCCTCATTTTTGCAAAATGTGAAAAGTAGGCTAAAAATCCGATTGCCGTAGGGTTCCCTTGTGAGATTCTCCTTGTGTTACTGAGGAGTCCTCTTTACTGCCCTGCGGTTCCCTTATTTATAACACGTGACACGAGGAGCGTCTTTTAAGCAAATATCGATTCTTTGAAAGAATGACAACTTTATTTTGCAACAGATTTTACACTAATTCTCCACATAGTCGTCTCGTTTATTGTCGTTGTTGATTCTTTTAGGGGCTTTGCAATATCGTTGTCATGTAGCCCCATGTAGTTGGATGTGTGTAGAATTTGTATGATAACCTGTGCCACTGTGATGACTGTACTAGTATGTGTATTTGTAATTGAGGAAGGATTTGGGAAGGAAGCAGCCGTGGCCTTACGTTAGGCACCATCCCGGCATTTGCCTGGAGTAGAAGTGGAAAACCACAGAAAACCACTTCCAGGATGGCTGAGGTGGAAATGGAACCTGAGGTTTTTCTTACGAGGCTGAGTTTATCCCGTTTCAACCCTCAGACCAGAATTAAATATTTTGGCAGAGCCGGAAATTAAGCCCGCTTCTCCGGGGCGACAGCCCAAGAATGCTGGCGGCTACACCAGGATGGGGACTAACTTCTAAGCTAAATTAACCTGGGAGAATAACTTTCAATGAAATGTCTTACTGCATGACTTTATATTGCCGACAGCAGAAGCAGAAGCAGTTCATGGTCATTCATTTTCACATTACACGTGTTTCATCTGGGCTGAAATGTTGGATAGAGGAGGAATTGGGGTTTCTCTTTCGGCAAGCCTTAAAACTAAACCTGTGGAAGTGTGATACCGAGCGCTGGTTGTATAATTACATGGAGCTACTGGTTCTCTAAGCGAGACGTGTCTTCATCCCCTAGGGCTTACATCTGGAGCTCAACATCTCGTTCAGTAAGCCACGTAGTCACAGAAACGGTCTGCGTTAACAAGCCCCGTTTATAAGGCTCAACTTGACCGAGCTGATAGCGGGAGGATTCCAGCCTTACGGCACACGAGGATGTATCGTAGATCTATTCTGTTTAAACTAAATTAGGAGTAAACACAGTGTTTCTAAAAGAATATATTCAATATTACATTGCATTCTCATTTAAGACTGTCCAGTCTAGTCCCTGCCCGCGAACAAGTCGCATCCATGATGCCCTATTAGCAGTTAGCAATGAGGACTCCTTGGCAATACTGTGTCATTTACATAACCTCAAGATGGCGGCTGTGGTGTATTATTTGGAATACATGTCTAGTCAGAGTTGGCTATTGCTGCTCTTTGCTTTCGTTTTCCTTAATTTCATTTATTTAATTTCTTTTCTTGCAGACACCATCATCGACCCTCTGTATTCTATCTTTCTCAATCCATGTGCCTAAGTTGTGTTTAAGTTTGTTCTAGATGTGCATCTTCCATGAAATCTACCTAGCGGCATCTCGCGGCAGCACGCCTAAGTTCTTCGGTTTCCCCGAGCCGAAGAGGACATTCATACCGCTCCAACAGGCATCGTCCTCATCGCCAGCTATCATTTCAATGAAGACCCTACTCCATGAAGAAATAATTGTATGTACAGAGTTTTTATTGTTTATATGTTTCCCATTCTGATATATGCTCCTTTGTCTACTTCCCCCTCTTCTTTGCCCTCCTAGTTCCCACGTGTGCTGCTTTCGCTCCCTCTCACTTCTAGTTTAGTCGTCAAGTGAACAGTTACGTGCTCCCTCTTAGAGGCCAGCCTCCTGTCTCCATGAGGCAATTTTGAAATCGACGCCATGTCTGATTTTTAATAACGGTTACAAGAAACCATCGCCTGCTCAACATGCAAAGTTAAGTACAGTGATTTTAAACAATTTTAATGAGTTTTTAATCTAAACTGCAAAGCTTCAATGGATTTATAAGAAATATTCTGATTTTCTAAAATTTTGCAATAACGGCCATCGCGGGATATTCTGTCATGCTCAACATAACTAAAGCTTATTTCCGAACATGAAATTTAGTACTTCTTGTACGATATAAAAGAGATTCTTTCTCTCACCGTGGGATTTTTGTCAAAACTCATTAATAACTTTCTAAAACTTAACTTGCCTTCGAGGGATTTTTACCGCTCCATCGAACTGCGATTACAGTTCTGGAATTTTCCATAAAACATCAAACCGTGAAGAACTACGCTCAATACAGTCAAATTGCTGAAAACCTCAAGTTAGCTGGAACTATCAATTGCAACTTAAAACCTGCACAACGCACAAAACTTTTTCAAATTTCCATAAACTGCAAAAACCTTTCTCTTGTTCTATGAACCTTCAGTGCTACAATAGTGAAATCTTAACACCTATCAACAAACTTTAGTGCAAAACAGTGTCCGTTCAACTATCTACCGCGTTGCGATTCGTTCGTATTAATAAAACTGGCCAGGACTTGATCCTACAATTCCTATCTGCTGATCCCCTTTGGTTACTAATAATTTAGCATACTTATTTAGTCATTTTCAACGAGGCCTCGCTCAAAATTAAGCGCCCTCCCAACTTTGCTCCATGTGCCATTTATTCACACTGCATAAATATGAAATATTTCCTGTTGTAATCAGGAACCTCTAGTTTCCTAATTGTTAAATTGTTTAATACAGGTTTCACAAAAGGTGACCTGCCCCATTTAAATGTATCACATATTCAATTCTGTGTAAATACTAGAGGTTATAAAAACCTCTTATTAATCTCTTCCTTTTCATCCTGTTTGCTCAGGAATTTATAGCCATTTCGCTCAAAAAAGGGGCGTTTTTTATGTAATTGGTATCCTAACGACCAATACAAAGAAATATTAATCTAAAGTTTAATACATATACTAGTCTCTTTATATGCTTTAAATTCTCAATTGTGAGATTTTAGTGCTTGTATAGGTTCGAAACCTGTACATTATTTAACATTGTTTACGCATTGTAAACCTCTTATTATTACGTCGAAGACCTTGAAATCTTACAAATAGCTAAATTGTTACTCTCAACTCAAAATAAGATCACAGATCTAAGTACTGTTAATTTTTCCAATTCTATCATCTGTTAAATAAACAATTTGTTATCTTTGTTGCTATCTCTATTACTAGAACAGAGGTTAGGCAGGACCTTCTCTTCTCTGATTCTTCACCCAAAATCTTTTCATTTTTCAAAATAAAAAAGGCACTCACTGAATCAGTAAAAACTTTACCACTTGTTTCGTTTAAAACAAAACTTCAAAATAACAACATTTATTAAGTTTCTTTTAGCTATCTTGGCTAATTCTAGTGAACCATTGAGGCAAGTATAGCTTGCTCCGCCAGCTTTCTACTAGTAGAGATTTTCTCTCTGACTTGTGGTCTAATTTCAAAATTTTGGATTTATTAAAGTTACGCCTGAGGTTTTCCTCTGTTTTAAACTTTAAGTCAGCACCCTGCTGGGTACGAGTTTAGCCTGCTTTGGATGCAACAATTGGTACTTTCTTGAAGTTTCCATTAATAATAATAAAAAAGATTGCTAAAAGCAATAAAGTTGCTTGATCGCTTCCCACTCTGGGGGCATTCAGCCGTTCTGTCAGAGGTCCAACAGTGTCTAGAAACAAAATTATCACGACAAATTCAAATTCTTCTAGCATTTCGGAAGGCTTACTAAAATCTTACCCTTTTGAAGTGAAAGTGTCTAGGTCCTTTCCTTTTGACATACCTGGCCTTGGTAAAGTATCACCCCTCCCCATAGTACCGGAATATCTGATCGGGAGGGAAAGAGCACTTAGCGATTGCTCGCAGTCTCTCGCTGCACTCCCCGTTAGCCGTAGACAGGTCTCCACACATTTTAAGTACTTCACTAGCTTTGTGTAATGGAACCTTTCGCTCAAGCCGTATTTTCTTTCTGTTTTGTGTTGGATTCTCTTCCTCTCTACCGATACTTGTTTCCACTTTTCACTCTCATCATCTTCCCTTAGGGAGGGTTAGTACTCAGTAATAACCTATCAGGCTGTGCGAATTTTGAAATTAAGTTTTTATTACCTTGTGTCGTAATCATGCGATCGAAGTGAAAGTTTGAATAATGAGCCTACGTAATAATTTTCCTTTAATGGTACATGACTCTATGACCTATACATATAACACTCCATCGTGTCGACCATCCGAAATATTTAGACGGTTCTCAATATCTACGAATCTATTACAGCAATCAAACTGTTTTTTTTATGTTCATAGGGGCTATGGACCTAAGTTCACCTATAGGACTTTCAATAACCTGGTGATCACATATCCAACATGGCGGGGAGGCGAAATATAAATATTCACATGGACGTTTCTCGCAACTTCCGAGTGCAGTGAAACTTGGTACATTAAAGCCTTATACAAATGTTAATCCACTGGCATCTAATTTATTTCAATTGTTTCCATAACCACAAGATGGCAGCTGTGCGAAAGTTTAAAATCTCGTTTTTACTTCTTGTGTCCTAATCATGCGATTGAAGTTTGAATACTACACGTACACAATAATCTTCATTTAACAGTACATAACTCTAAGACCTACTTATATACAAATCCAACATGGCGACCATCCGATATATTTAGTTGGTTCTCAATATCTACGAATCTATTACAGCAATCAAACTGAAATTTTGTATGTTGTTAGTGGCAATTAACATAAGTAGGATACATGAAAATTGGCTTTAGTTCTTCACGGAACTAATCGTTATTTTATTAGAGACTCGCCCACACAGTCAAAAGGTGATCTCATAAGCCTATTCTTTCATTATGATGAAAATTGGCCTAAAATGGCAGTTGGATCCACTATTAAAATTTAAAACTTAATTATTCAGAATGTAACTGTGCAATTTACAACGATACTTATAAAGAAAAGTTTTTCATATAAGGGACATCACTGACGTTAATTGTAAGGCTGTCACAAACGCAGTGGTCATCCTACTGTCACAGAACATGTTGACTGTAAAACGTAATAGATAATTATTAATAATGAGAACCGTGCATGTATTTCCGTGTGTCAAGGACTCAATAATCAACCCCATACATCCATGATGGTGGGTAGGAGTTCAAATATAAATTTAAAATCAATGGCACGGGATGCAATGCGCAATAAACACGAATCGTTGAAAGAGAAAAGTACCATATAAAGGTACGTCATAAGACATTCATGTTCAATATAGCGCGCGGCGACCATCTTGAATTTTTGGAATATAAGTAGCATTTTAGACCTATTAGTAACGAAGCAAAATCTTTGCATGATCAAGATAAAAGCAGCGACTTCATGGATTCATAACGGTGGCTGGATGTAAATTACTCAAGATGTAATTGTATAATTAAATCGGAACTTGCTAAGAGAGGAGTACCATTTAAGAGAACTCGCTATCATTAGCTTACTCGTAAGCATATCACACCTGAATACAGCGCACAGTGACTATCTAGAAGGAATTTAATTCTGGGTTGAAGTGCTGAAACGGTGGACCCAAGGGGTGCCAATTTCTAAGCCTTGTACCAGAATAGAGGGCTACACGAATTTGCTATTATATTTGGCCACCCTAATTCAACGAAAATATTCCGCAAACGACAAGAGATATATCATTACCCTCACATTTAAGAGATGATGGGCTATATATCGTTACTGAAACTCGTGGTCTATTTCTTACCGCAATATTTGTTACTTTGTAGATAAACCGTGATCCTATTACATATAGGAAACTACGGTAAAGAAGCTCTTGAGTTCTAAGAGTAGCTGTGGAAATCCATCTTCTATATATATAAAGCTCAATGTTTGTCTGTCTGTCTGTCTGTCTGTCTGTCTGTTATGTATACAAATCCACACTGTTTCACCGATCTGAACCAAAATTTGTATACTTACCCTTCGGAACCCTGCGGGTAACCCTGTCCACTTGAAATTTCCGACAGACCACCCAATTCCCTGCATTTAGGCCCTTTGGCCCAAATCTACACCGTTTCACCGATCTCAACCAAAATTTGTATACTTACCCTATGTAACCCTGTGAATAACACTGTCCACTTAAAATTTCGGACAGACCACCCTATTTCCTGCATTTAGGCCCTTTGGCAAACATATACACCGTTTGACCGATCCGAACCAAAATTTGTATACTTACCCTTTGCAACCCTGCGGGTAACCATGTCCACTTGAAATTTCGGACAGACCACCCCATTCTCTGCATTTAGGCCCTTAGACCCAAATCTACACCGTTTCACCGATCAGAACCAAAATTTGTATACTTACCCTTTGGTACCCTGCGAGTAACACTGTTTGCTTGAAATTGCGGACAGACCACTCCATTCCCTGCATTTAGGCCCCTTGGCTAAAATCTACACCGTTTCACCGATCTGAACCAAAATGTGTATACTTACACTTTGTAACTCTGTGAATATCACTGTCCACCTAAAATTTCGGACAGACCACCCCATTTCCTGCATTTAGGCCCTTTGGCAAAAATCTATATCGTTTCACCGATCCGGACCAAAATTTGTATACTTACCCTTTCGAACCCTGCGGGTAACCCTGTCCGCTTGAAATTGCGGACAGATCTCCCCATTCCATGCATTTAGGCCCTTTGGCACAAATCTACACCGTTTCACCGTTCAGAACCAAAATGTGTATACTTACCCTTTGGTACCCTGCGAGTAACATTGTCTGCTTGAAATTGCGGACAGACCACTCCATTCCCGGAAAGAGGACAGGGTCCGTCCCAAAGGCAATGGAAAAAAGGGGTAAAACCGGACTCGCTCAGGAAACCCTCAGGGTTGCCATCTCCCGATCTCACCAGCCATGAGTCCTTGAGGATGTAGCACTATCCAGGGTGCACCAGAAGTGGTGGGGCTACACACACCCTGCCTCCTTGAGGGTCTTGAGCAGAAGACATGAGATATTAAGAAAAGAAAAAGAAGGCTGACACCTCGAAAAATGAGGCTATCAGGAATGATTAGACAAGGGCCAATTATGGCGGGAAAGTGAAAGAGTCGCTAGGCCTCGGATACCCTGATACCATCGGGGTCGGAAGAGAACAAGAGTTTGACCAAGGGAGGCTGACAGTAAAGAGAACTGAAAGGAGCCCGGCACCAGTAAGTAGAAGCAATGCCGGACTCAGTTGGGGTCCCGTGGTCGCAAACCCACGTCCCACAAGTTGAGAGACCCTGGTGGGTGGAGGGGGGAGGAGGGGGCCAGGTGTGAGAATAGCTTGCTGATTCATCGCGAGTTGACATGAGAGAAATGTCCAGACCCCGCCGTGTTACCTGGTATTGCTGACTATGCTGATGTTCATACAGGGTCTTTGCTCAAACCACTGTACTGTTACGAAAGAATGAGTGATTCACCGGTCAATGTGAATAGGACCGGGAACCCCCCCGAACGTCTGTCATCATATATCGTCATCATCTGCGATTCGTGCAGCTTGGACCCGGGCAGTACTCGATAAGCTCTTTCACTACACGCATCGAGTATAGGCCTAAGCCAGAAAATAACGTTCAGACTTTGGAAGACATCGAAGGTAGAAATTTAAATTGCCTATATCAGATTTAAAATTACACCATGTTCGTTTAGTAGTCATTTTTCATTACCTTATTATTATCAAAAGGGCAAATGACCTAGATGTTACGCCCATTATACCACTAATCACCACACACAATAAGTCTTCATCGCCTGTGAATTTTGAAATATTTCTTTCTATCACGGTAGTTTGTAAGTTTGTCGTGTCAATTCAACAGTAGTTTTCATTATCATCCTCATCAAAAGGGCAAATGGCCTAAATGTTACGTCCATTATACTACTAAGTAACACCACAGTCTTCATGGCCTGTGATTTTAAAATGTGTATTTCCATTAGTTTGTAAGTTTGATATACCCGTTCAGTAGAAGTCGTCTTCATTATCATCCTCATCAAAAGGGCAAATGACCTAGATGTTACGTCCATTATACTACTAAACAACACCAGAGTCTACCTAGCCTGTGATTTAAAAAATATGTATTTGCATTAATTTGTAAGGTTGATATACCCGTTCAGTAGTAGTCGTCTTCATTATCATCCTCATCAAAAGGGCAAATGACCTAGATGTTACGTCCATTATACAGTACTACTAAGCAACACCAGAGTCTTCATTGCCTGTGATTTATAAAATGTGTATTTCCATTAGTTTGTAAGTTTAATATACCCGTTCAGTAGTAGTAGTCTTCATTGTCATCCTCATCAAAAGGGAAAATGACCTAGATGTTACGCCCATTATACTACTAGGCAACACCACAGTCTTACTCGCCGGTAATTTAAAAATATATATTTCTATTAGAGTGTAAGTTTATTATACCCGTTCAATAGCAGTCGTCGTCAGTATCATCTTCATCAATGACGTTGAGTGTTAAGGAGACTGAAATATTATCATCATTCCGCCGGGCGAAGCCGGGTACTATTGCTAGTAATATATAAAAATAAGATGGTGTGTGTCTGTGTATTACTCAATCACACAAGAACCACTGGTCCGATTGACACGAAAGTTTACATGGTAGTAGCTGATTTACATGGTTAACATATAGGCTACTTTCGATTTCGATACTTTGTACTATTTAAAGATGGCGACCATTTTAGTGACGTCTCTAAACCCATTGGTTTCAAACTTTCATATTTCCATTTTAAATAAAAAGAGTACGCTAAGAATTAGCAAACTTTTAATGGCATACATGAGGTTAAAATTTAATTTTCTATCTGAAAGTTTCTTATCACTTTTCGTGTATCTCCAACGGTTAGCGAGTAAACCCTAAATTTGTGCTATAAACCACAGTCAACGCCGAGTGGTGTAGTTGGAAAAAATGTTCCATCTTTACTCTCCCTCAGCGCAGCACCTCGCCTATCCCCTCTTTTAACTGTCACCTTCACATTTAAATTTATTTATGACCGGTAGCGATGCACGGATACTTAGCTAATAAATGAATAAATAAATAAATCTCTCACATCAAACCGCATAAATGAGTTTCATTAGCTATAATATACCAAACGATATAGTTAAATAACATGCATAATATGATTTGTCAACACCCACTATAACACTACAGTATATGCAAGGGCGATAAATGCATTGTATTGCTCCCGACAGCAAGCATCATGTGTTAATCTGATTACTCTTTGAGGAGGGTATGTATGATATACAATGACCATTATATACAGGAATGGGAGGCAGAGTGCGAGATAGTACACCATTCTATACAATGCACTGTGCCCCGCCCAGAGATATTGAACACTATTCATCAGACTGAAGAGTTGACCGGGAATGTTTCACCGTCAGGACCGTTTGTTAACGTTGTGAGACTCTGAATGAACTTGTTTTGGCTCCATCATGGACTCAGCATTTGAAATCACCACAATTCCATGGATAACTAAAACAACAAAAGTGTCATGTTTCTTCAGAATTTGAGTTAATTTGCCACAAACAATAAGTCTACGATATGAATATATTGAAACATGTTAATTATTATTATTATTATTATTATTATTAATCGTATGGCATTTACATATCACTTTTGGAACACAAAGAAAAATATATACAAGATTTACAAATGTACACATAAATTGAAATATATTGAAATTATGTGCATTAACTTTCAAATACTAATACAATGTCTACTCTCAAATGATTCAACTGGATCAAATTTTTAAAAATGAAATGAAGCAGTGATGCTTGCTTTCAACAATAATAAATTCAAATATTTCCTTAATATTCTCGATCAAGTATCCATTTAGTTACATAATAAATTTCACAGCCACTCTCGAAATGTTTGACACTGTATCCAATTCGATACGTGGATATGTTTTTTCGGAGTCTAGAAACCTATCAATATATTTTAACACTTTATTAGATATCAGAGAGCACAAAGGATAAAGAAAATTTGTGTCTGGCAAAAAGAACTTCCGTTACATGTCGTGTGGACTTCGTAACATTGATGTCTTGTCACTGAAGGAAGTTGAAATTAGTGTCCAGGGGACATTATTTTGTTGTAGTAATGATTGTTGTTGTTTTAAGGGACGGAGCAGCGAGGTCATCTTCCCCTGTCCAGGATAGCGAGGAGAGTTGAAAATGGGAAGAAGAGGATTGAAAATGAATACAGAGCTGGAAAATTCTCACAGCCTGTCAGGAACACATGTTTTTGGTTATTTTTCTTTTTCCGTAACTTAAATTAATTTAGGTTTACATTTTTTCAGAACCTGCTTAACTTGTTGTCATGAAACCTTTTTATGAGTACAACAGGTGAAATATATCTGAAGATAAAATTATATTAAGTCCAGTCAAAGGTCTAATATTACAAAACAATTACCAAAATTTGGTACATAATGCATAAATAACATTTTTAATTGGCCACATAATTAAACACTGAATAAAGCCTATCATTGGGTACATGTAAGCCTGTGCAACATATGTATGCAGTTGCTCTCTGTCTTCTGCATTAAGCGTACCCAAGGCGATCAAAAACTTTTTAAAAAAGTTCTGTTTGGCAAAACTTTTAAATTCGTTTTATATAAACTGGACATTTTTAAACAAATCAATATGGTTTTAGTGGATTTAGAAGATATCACTAGATGTATATGTGAAATTTCAATGCTTTGAAATTAAGGTGTTCATAGCATTTGAAGGGAATTTTCAGTTGTATTCGTTTCCAGATGAAAGCTCAATTCTTTTACTTCAGAATGTATGTTTTTGTATATTCCGTTCATAAATATGCTTAAAAAATTATTACAATGGACCAGGACGGACTTGTCTAATCATAATACAAAAATTTGAACTTATGTTACTCAATAATTAAGATTTATGTTCTTTACAGATTCAAACATCAATAAGTCAAGTTCTAACCTATCAACCTCATCAAGGTCTCACATTAATCATCATCATTCGCTAAAGGCAAATGCTTTTCGCAGCAGCTACATTTGACGATTTTCTGCTAGTCTCTTCATGCTGCCATCAGAGCCACTTGCCAGTTCTCCAATGGAGTTCTTGATATACGACATCCTTGGACGTCCCCTAGGTTTCTTTCTCAATACTTTGCCCTCGATAACGAAAATTGAAAATCCTTATAACCATTTGTCAAATTCAACCTAAAAATGTTTAAAATTTTATCAATCAATTGTAAAATTAAGCCTAAAATTTTTAAAATTTTAAAAACAATTTGTGTAAATAAACCTAGAGTATTTAGAAGTATTGTAGGAACAATTTGTGAACTGATACTTAAAAATGTTTTAACAAGTCAAAATAATACGTACTTCTGTAAAATTTCTAAAAAAGAAATTACAGAACTTCCCACTTGAGTATGATACTAAAACAAAAATATGCAAAAGTATCAAAGTAACGAGAATAAGAAATTCACACAATTTCTTGGAAGCCAGTTGATACATTCTAATTAATATAGAAGGTATGTCAGGATGAGGATAGAGCTTGTGTGAGCTTTGAGCTACCAGTCTATAAGCGGATGTCTACGAAAAATAGTTAGTTTAGATCCTTCGCCTTTGTATTAAGTGCAGAGCAGCAACTTTCACTGTCCACCCCACATAGACTACGTTGTTCCTTAACATTCTGACTCTCGTGGAGTTATTTATTTGAGAATGGATAAAATAAGCTAGGCGATTAGGCCAATATTGCTGCAGTGTTGAAGGCCAGCCATGTAAAAAAAGTTAATTAAATGACGTCACAGCAATCTAAACAAATCAATTGAACGCAATCAAGTTTATTTCATGGAAACCATACCATATGCTCTAACGTCATGCACTGTAAGAGAATCGTTTATCTGGCTTGTTACTGGCAGGAAGTTTGGAGTCCCACTCTCCAATACGATATTTCAGCTGTCATGTGTTTTACCACGGAAACTTTCAGCAAGTGAGTCTGTGGCTCAATTTAATTTGTTTCGAACTGAACGTCGGTCACAGTTTGAATGTGGTTAACGTTACATCCAGCATCTATCACCAAACTATTTTCAGCCTTGGTCATGTAGTGTATGAGTCAGCAGTTCCTATATAACTTTCATCAGGAATTAATGACCTACTCTAATTTATTTCCCAGGGAGTTTTGTGGCATGATTACAAAGTTAGTTCGTTACTGTTGTTTTAAGGGGTGTAACACTGCGGTCATCTGTCCCTCATGATTACAAAGAGTGTTCCGGCAAAAAAAAAAAAAAAAAAAACGATCTCTTGCAAAAAAAGTTACAGTCATTCTGAAAGACTAGACTTTATATCATTTCAAATGACGCATGCTAGAACTGCCTTCTCGCTTTGCTCGAAGCCCCAGGTTGCTCGACGCCCCAGGACTCTTTCAACAGACTCCATTACCCATTAACTTAGGCTTCCCGCGTGGCTGCATGACGTCACGCACTCGCCCGTCCATTACCCATTAACTTAGGCTTCCCCGCGGCTGCATGACGTCATGCGGTCGCCGGCCGTCTCCGTAACGCATGACGTTAGACACAAGCTTCCCGCGTGGCTGCATGACGTCACGCACTCACCGTCCATTACCCATTAACTTAGGCTTCCCCGCGGCTGCATGACGTCATGCGGTCGCCAGCCGTCTCCGTAACGCATGACGTTAGACTCAAGCTTCCCGCGTGGCTGCATGACGTCACGCACTCGCCGTCCATTACCCATTAACTTAGGCTTCCCCGCGGCTGCATGACGTCATGCGGTCGCCGGCCGTCTCCGTAACGCATGACGTTAGACACAAGCTTCCCGCGTGGCTGCATGACGTCACGCACTCACCGTCCATTACCCATTAACTTAGGCTTCCCCGCGGCTGCATGACGTCATGCGGTCGCCAGCCGTCTCCGTAACGCATAACGTTAGACACAAGCTTCCCGCGTGGCTGCATGACGTCATGCGGTCGCCGGCCGTCTCCGTAACGCATGACGTTAGACACAAGCTTCCCGCGTGGCTGCATGACGTCATGCGGTCGCCGGCCGTCTCCGTAACGCATGACGTTAGACACAAGCTTCCCGCGTGGCTGCATGACGTCATGCGGTCGCCGGCCGTCTCCGTAACGCATGACGTTAGACACAAGCTTCCCGCGTGGCTGCATGACGTCACGCACTCGCCGTCCATTACCCATTAACTTAGGCTTCCCGCGCGGCTGCATGACGTCACGCGGTCGCCGTCTCCGTAACGCATAACGTTAGACTCAAGCATAACGATGAAGTCGACAAGATCATTTGAAATGATAAAACTCAACATTATTTTCATTCAAATCATTAATATGAACGGTATAGGCCTAGTACAGTACATACTATTTATAGCATGGAAGTAAGGTTACATCGGTTTCCTGGATGCATTACTATTCTTCAGGTCAATGTTTCACATAACAATACCGAATGTTTGATATTATGCTGCTTCCAGCGGAATAATGTGCGCGCCATCGCTATCGGCAACAAAGCAATGCTTTATTCTTTTTTTTCTTTTACCACTTGTTGGCATAGCAAAAAAAGACAAGTAGTTCCGTTAAGAACTATAGAGCCTATTTTCTTATATCACACTAATGTTAATTGCCTCTATCAACATACTAAATTTCAGTTTGATTGCTGTAATAGATTCGTAGATATTGAGAACCGTCTAAATATTTCGGATGGTCGCCATGTTGGACTTTTATATATGTAGGGCTTAGAGTTATGTACTGTTACATGAAGATTATTTTGTACGTGTAGTACTCAAACTTCAATCACATGATTAGGACCCAAGAAGTAAAAAAGAGATATTAAAATTTCGCACAGCTGCCATCTTGTGGTATGGAAACTACTGAAATAAATTAGATGCCAGTTGATCAACATTTGTATAAGGATTTACTGTACCAAGTTTCACTTCGATCGCATGATTACGACACAAGAAATAAAATCTTAATATAAAAATTCGCACAGCCGCCATCTTGAGGTTATGTAAACAATTGAAATAAATTACATACCAGTGCATTACCATGTGTATAAACATTTGCTGTACCAAGTTTCTTTGCGTTTGGATCATTAAATAGCGAGAAAAGTCTATTTTAAACTTTCAACTTCGCTTGGCCGCCATGCTCGTTTTGTAGTTAACCGGTTTTTTAAAGTCTCATATATGAACTGCCAGTAGTGCCTTTTACCTCTGTGCAAAATTTCAGGGTGATACCGGTACTAGTTTCAGAGATATAGAATGCCGGTGAAATATTTCGCACAGCCGCCATATTGAGGTTATGTAAACAATTGAACGAAGTTATATGTCGGTGCATTACAATGTGTATAAACATATACTGTACCAAGTTGCATTGCGTTTGGGTGGTTAAATCGCGAGAAACGTCTATTTAAAAGTCTCAACTTCGTTTGGCCACCATGTTGGTTTTGTAATTACCAGGTTCTCAAGAGTCTCATAAGTGAACTTCTAGTAGTTTCTTTTATGACCATACAAAATTCCAGGATGAAATCGGTAATAGTTTCGGAGTTATTGAATGCTGGTGAATTTTTTCGCACAGCCGCCATGTTGGATTGGTGAGACGTAACATAATTTAAAGGCCACAGTCGGGGTCGCCCGGAATAGTGCTATGAACTTACCGAGTTTCATTGAAATCGCTCCAGCCGTTTAGATTTTATTAGGGGGGGGGGACACACACACGAATCACACACACACACGCGGACAAAAGATGATCTCATAAGCCTATTTTTTCAAAATTGAAAATAGGCTAACAATACAGCCTTATCATGGGTTGTTCTCGTGCAAAGATGTTACCAGGGCAGTGGCTCTGATCGAAAATGGTGGCGCGCACATCTTTCCGCGGGAAACAGCATCATGCCAATGAATCGCTATTGCCAAGTGAAACAATGACAAGAAAAATGAAAATACATCCAGGAAACCTTACTTCCATGCTATATACAGTAACGTACTAGGTCTCGAGCGTTCATGATGATGATCATCATTGTTGATTAAAGGGGCCTAACATCTAGGTTATCGGCCCCTAATGGTTTGGATGACCGTCAAGATGAAAATGAAATGTAAACTTATAACTAGAACTAACTACTAACTATATACTAGAAGATGAAATGGAAAACAAAAGGAGAAAGAGGCAAATAAAGGACAGGAGGAAAATAAATGCCCTCAACCCTTGAAGAAGGCGGATTGAGGGATTTGGAAGGAAGGAGAGACATGAAGGGCAGATAGAAAGGTGAAAGAGGAGAGGGTCGACCCCACAGGTAAGGGACAAAAGGGGGAAACCGGACCCAGCTCAGGAATCCCTCAGGGTCACCAACTCACGAACTCACCAGCCGTGAGCCCCTGAGGGTGTAGCATTATCCAGGGTGCACCTGAAGTGCTGGGGCTACACACACCCTGCCTCCTTGAGGGCCTTGAGCAGAAGGCAGGAGATAACATGAAAAGAAAAAGATGATGATGATGATGATAATTATTGTTTTAAGGGGCCTAACATCTAGGTTATCGGCCCCTAAAAAGAAAAAGAAGGCTGACCCCTCGCAGAAGGAGGGTATCTGAATAGATGAGACAAGGGCCAATTAAGGCGGGAAAGGAATAGACTCCCTAGGCCTCGGATACCCTAATACCGACGCGATCGGAAGAGAACAAGGGTTGACCAAGTGAGGTCGACTGGAAAGAAGACGGAGAGGACCCAGCACGAGTAACTGGAAACAATGCCGGACTAAGCTGGGGCCCCGTGGTCGCCAACCCACGTCCCATAGAGCGTTCATATTTATGATTTAAATGAAAGAAATGTTGAATTTTTCAAGCAATCGGTTTCCTTTTGCCGGACAGTGTAGAGCAAACCCAGTTCAGGATAATGCTACCAGATGAATCAGCTGTGCCTGAGAATATCGTTTTATGTAGCCCAACAATCTTTGTTATCAGGAAGGGCGATTTCTACACTACTAATCTTTCCCTCGATGTGACTACAGACTAATATGAGGGAAAAAACAAGATGTTCAGTAAAGAACATATAGCCTACTTTCTCCTAAATGCATGGGTATTGTTATAACTCTTTGTCCTTTTCAAGGAGTATGATTGAATGTTGGTTGTAGTAGCTTGTTGAAATACAACGTGCTATAGGGATATTAAACATGAATATGAGGTGCCCTTTGCTAGTGCTACCCCTGTACCAAATTTCGTTCAATTCGGTTTCGCCGTGTTTGAATTGATAGGGGGAATCGATTTGCACACATACTTGGCCACCATCTGCAAACTATTGGGCTGATGTTCTTGCAGTTTGGTCAGAATATGTTTCCCACATAAAGATATGGTGTTGCAAAACTTGGTAGAGACTAGATTATTAGGTTGGTCGTAATTACATTTTAGCTTTTAACATTTGGGTGGCCGCGATTACGTTTCCGTCAAGATAGCGGTGATATAAAACATGACACTGAGGTGCCTCTTGCTAGTGCTACCTCTGTACCAAATTTCGTTCATTCGGTTCCACCGTGTTCGAATTAATAGGGGGAATCAATTTTGACATAAAGATGGCCGCCATCCGCAAACTATTAGGCTAATGACCTATTAGATTGGTCAAAGGATGCTCCCTCCATAAAGGTATGTTGTTGCAAAGTTTGGTAGAGATCGAATGGTTATGTTAGTCGTAATTTGATTTAAGCTTTAAACATTTGTGTGGCCGCTATTACGTTTCTGTCAATATGGCGGCAATATTAATCATGACACTGAGATGCCCTTTGCTAGTGCTATCTCTGTACCAAATTTCGTTCCATTCTGTTTCACCGTGTTTGAATTAATAGGGGGAATCGATTCTGACACAAAGATGGCCGCCATCCGCAAACTATTAGGCGAATGACCTATTAGATTGGTCAAAGGATGCTCCCTCCATAAAGGTATGTAGTTGCAAAATTTGGTTGAGATCGGATGATTAGGTTAATCGTAATTTGATTTAAGCTTTGAACATTCGTGTGGCCGCCATTACGTTTCAGTCAAGACAGCGGCGATATAAAACATGACACTGAGGTGCCCTTTACTAGTGCTACCTCTGTACCAAATTTCGTTCCATTAGGTTCCTCCGTGTTCGAATTAATAGGGGGAATCAATTTTGACATAAAGATGGCCGCCATCCGCAAACTATTAGGCTAATAACCTATTAGATTGGTCAAAGGATGCTCCCTCCAAAAAGGTATGTTGTTGCAAAGTTTGGTAGAGATCGGATGGTTATGTTAGTCGTAATTTAACTTAAGCTTTGAACATTTGTGTGGCCGCCATTACGTTTCTGTCAATATGGCGGCGATATAAAACATGACACTTAGATGCCCTTTGCTAGTGCTACCTCTGTACCAAATTTCGTTCCATTCGGTTTCACCGTGTTTGAATTAATAGGGGGAATTGATTTTCACACAAAGATGACCGCCATTCGCAAACTATTAGGCTAATGACCTATTCGTTTGGTCAAAAGATGCTTCCTCTATAAGGGTATGTTGTTGCAAAATTTGGTAGAGATCGGATGATTAGGTTAATCGTAATTTGATTTAAGCTTTGAACATTTGTGTGGCCGCCATTACGTTTCCGTCAAGATGGCGGCGATATAAAACATGACACTGAGGTGCCTTTTGTTAGTACTACCTCTGTACCAAATTTCGTTCCATTCGGTTGCACCGTGTTCGAATTAATAGGGGGAATCGATTTTCACACAAAGATGGCCGCCATCCGCAAACTATTACTCTGATGACCTATTAGTTTGGTCAAAGGATGCTCCCCCCATAAAGGTATGTTGTTGCAAAATTTGGTAGAGATCGGATGATTAGGTTAGTCGTAATTTGATTTAAGCTTTGAACATTTGTGTGGCCGCCATTACGTTTCCGTCAAGATGGCGGCGATATAAAACATGACACTGAGGTGCCTTTCGTTAGTACTACTTCCGTACCAAATTTCTTTCCATTCGGTTGCACCGTGTTCGAATTAATAGGGGGAATCGATTTTCACTCAAAGATGGCCGCCATCCGTAAACTATTACGCTGATGACCTATTGGTTTGGTCAAAGGATGCTCCCCCCCATAAAGGTATGTTGTTGCAAAATTTGGTAGAGATCGGATGATTAGGTTAGTCGTAATTTGATTTAAGCTTTGAACATTTGTGAGGCCGCCATTACGTTTCCGTCAAGATGGCGGCGATATAAAACATGACACTGAGGTGTCCTTTGCTAGTGCTACCTTTGTACCAAATTTCGTTCAATTCGCATTCACCGTGTTCGAATTGATAGGGGGGGACAGACATTCAGAGTACACACACTCACACACACACAGACACACACACACACACACACAGACACACACACATACACACACACAGACAGACACACTTTTTTCGCCCTGTGTTGATCTCATAAGTCTACTTTCATTTTTTGCAAAAATCGAAAGTAGGCTAATAATACAGTAGTGTTCAGTATCGTTTGCGGGATGTGATTGAAGTGCATTAGCACCATACCGGATGCAAGCAGAGAAATATCGACCTTCCTGACAACGCGTGTTAGTTGGGTTGCTTGAAACAATATTATTAGGGGCAGCTAATTCACCCGGTTTACTAGACAGTTCTACGTAGAGTGCATTTTGAGTACAAATAATGAACAAGACAATATTGCGCAGCATTGGCACGTGATTGTGTTTGTGAACAATCCAGGGAAAGTTTATTGTGCAGTAGTGTGCGAGACAATTGCCGGCTTCCACATCACAGGTACGTTATGTGAGGTAATGTTGAACTCCGGCAAATATACTTAAGTCCGAAGCAACTCTACAAATAGGTTTCTTACTATTGGAAAGATCACCAGAAACGTGGTTGTCTCTATTACACTAATCGATGCTTTTCAACCAAAGGGAAAGTAAAACAGAACGGACATACAGTCAGAATCATTCAGATTTATATAGACAGAGATAATACGTGATTTCTGTTTCGCAGAGGGGTACAGATCAGGGGAATATATAATTGTGGAAATTTGAAGCCATTTTTTTCAGTTTTGCCTATACAAATTGTCTTTTTCTGCTTTTCAGTCGGTCAACACGATTGTGCCCATTGAATTGGGCGGGGCACAAGTTATAAATATATAAACACACTCCTGGAAGAAATTACATGTATTAGTTAGTTATTATTTAAGTAAAAGCCTCCGTGGCTTAGGCGGCAGCACGCCGGCCTCTCACCGCTGGGTCCGTGGTTCAAATCCCGGTCACTCCATGTGAGATCTGTGCTGGACAAAACGGAGGCAGACAGGTTTTTCTCCGGGTACTCCGATTTTCCCTGTCAACATTTCATTCCAGCAACACTCTCCACTATTATTTCATTTCATCTGTCATTCATTTAATCATTGCCCCAGAGGAGTGCGTCAGGCCTCGGCAGCCGGCACAGTTCATATCCTCGCCACTAGATCGGGGCTTCATTCATTCCATTCCTGACCCGGTCGGAGACTGGAAGCAGGCTGTGGATTTTCATTTCAGTTAGTTATTATTTAAATGTGATAACAAACTGATACATGTAATTTTTTCCACGCGAGTGTTTACATATTTATACATTGTACTCCACCCAATTCATTGGTCACAATCAGGTTGACCGAGTGAAAAGCGGCAAAAAACAACGAATAGATAATTGATATGCACAGGGCTCTAATATTGCAATGGAGAGTCTATGGCTACAAGCAGAACTGATTACATTGTAAAGCTTACAAAGTTCACGTCCTCTGAAGTCAGGGTGTGAGGATCAAGTCGACACTAATTACGTACACAATGTTGACAGGAAGCCAAACTTCCCTCTTGTCTACTTCTTTCAAACTTGTTCAAGTCTTACGAGGTTCCTGCTGCGTAATATCTTCCCCTTCATGGAGTGAGAGAGGGTGAGAGGAATTGTGAGAGAGAGGGATGATTCTCGTGAGAGAGAGAGTGATAGAGTGTGAGGATTGGATAGAGATAGATGGAACGAGTGAGGGTCTTGAGTGAGAGATAGAGAGGGGATGTGTGGAGATTAAACATCATAGAGAGATGGAAAAGGCAAAAGAGAGAGTTATTATCGATTTTTAATGTTCCATGGATTGTTGTCGTACAGCAAATTATTGAGAAGGTCAGTGAAAGAAAGTTATTCAACGGTTGTTTAAAATTATTTCTAGCTTACTTTCGATTTTTGCAAGAAATGAAAGTAGACTTATGAGATCTACACAGGGCCAAAAATTGTGTGTCTGTGTGTGTGTGCGTGTGTGTGTGTGAGTGTGTATGTACTCGGAATGTCTGTGTCCCCTTCCCCCCCTATTAATTCGAACACGGTGAAACCGAATTGAACGAAATTTGGTACAGAGGTAGAACTAGCAAAGGGCACCTCAGTGTCATGTTTTATATCGCCGCCATCTTGACGGAAACGTAATGGTGGCCACACAAATGTTCAAAGCTTAAATCAAATTACGACTAACCTAATAATCCCATCTCTACCAAATTTTGCAACAACATATACTTATCTGGCGAGCGTCTTTTGACTAAACTACAAGGTCATCAGCCCAACAGCTTGCAGAGGGTGGCCATATAAGTGTGCAAATAGATTCCCCCTATCGTTTGAAACACGGTGAAACCGAATTGAACCAAATTTGGTACAGAGGTAGCACTAGCAAAGGACACCTCAGTGTCATGTTTTATATTGCCGCCATTTTGACGAAAACGTAATTGCTGCCACCCAATTGTTTAAAGCTTAAATCAAATTACAACCAAACTAATCATCTGAACTCTACCAAATTTTGCAACATTATACCTTTATGTATGACGAATATTTTTGACTAAACTAGAAGGTCGTCAGCCCAATACATTGCGGATGGCGGCCATATACCTGTGCAAATCGATTCCTCCTATCTATTCAAACAGGTTAAACCGAAATGAACAAAATTTGGTACAGAGGTAGCACTAGCAAAAGGGGACCTCAGGGGTATGTTTTATATAGCCACCATCTTGACGAAAACGTAATGGCGGCCACCCAAATGTTAAGAGCTTAAATCCAATTGGGACCAACGAAATAATCGGATTTTTATCAAATTTTGCAACAACATACCTTTTTGTGTGAAGTTTCTTTTGACTGAACTAGAAGGTCATCGGGCCAATAGTTTGCAGATAGCGGCTATGAATGTGTGCAAGTTGATTCCCCATATCAATTCAAACACGGTGAAACCGAATTGAATGCATTTTTTTTTACCGAGGTAGCACTAGCAAAGGGCACCTCATATTCATGTTTAATATCCGTATAGCACGTTGTATTTCAACAAGTTACTACAACCAACACTCAATTATACTCCTTGAAAAGGACAAAGAGGTATAACAATACCCATGCATTTAGGAGAAAGTAGGCTGTATTTTCCTTACTGAACATCTTGTTTAAAATTGTGTACTAGATATTTTACTGTTGATAAC
The DNA here is from genome assembly GCA_946902985.2 of Meconema thalassinum. NCBI lineage: Eukaryota > Metazoa > Arthropoda > Insecta > Orthoptera > Tettigoniidae > Meconema > Meconema thalassinum. Next base: position 128,411,666 of record OX336391.1, on the reverse strand, counting down.
TCATTGTCTTTTATATAAGCTTATATTAACTGAAATCTGTGCCAGAATAACTTCTGATATAATTTTAAAACATAGGCTTTTATCCAGATCATTGTATCCGTATTATAATCGCTCACTGAATACTTCAATTGTTACTGAAACAAGCAAGTTACTGCTTCGCAAACATTCCAACATTGGAATAACTGGTAATCTTTTACGTTTCAACGAAATCCATATTTTAAATAGAACCCAATCAGTTATTATTATGAATAATACTAATAATAAGTCTAAACGTGTTAACGTTACTTCCGATATCCCTCAGGATTCTGTTCTGGGTCCTCTCCTCTTTATAATTTTTGTGAACAATGTTCCACTCACAATTCATAATTCTAGGGGCCTGTTGTAAGCTGACGACCTTAAACTTTAAATGCCCATCGATACTATAAATGACTGAGTTATTACAACGAAGACCTACACCTAGTCATTGAATACGATACATGGAAGCCGAAGCTGAATATAGACAAGTGCAAAGTTTTGTCAGTCTCATTAAAACGTAACCTCCAACCCAGGTTTAATTATTGTATCAAAAATGAAACGATAGGTAGAGTGTCTTCCGTTAGAGATGCAGATTTGAAAATGTCCAATAAGTTCTCGTTTGATGAGCATATTTCAAAATTATGCCTTCGATTTATGAAAAAGAATAAATTAAATTAGTTATCGGAAATAAAAGCGGCAGCACGCCGGCCTCTCACCGCTGTGTCCGTGGTTCAAATCCCGGTCACTCCATGAGAGATCTGTGCTGGACAATACGGAGGCAGACAGGTTTTTCTCGTGTACTCCGGTTTTCCCTGTCAACATTTCATTCCAGTAACACTCTCCACTATCATTTCATTTCATCTGTCATTCATTTAATCATTGCCCCAGAGGAGTGCGTCAGGCCTCGGCAGCCGGCACTGTCCATATCCTCACCTCTAGATGTGGGCTTCATTCAATCCATTCCTGACCCGGTCGGAGACTGGAAGCAGGCTGTGGATTTTCAGTTATCGGAAATAACTCTTTCCAAATTAGTTAAGCCACTCATTCAGCCTAAATTTGGATGGTTGCCATGTTGGATTTTTTATATAGCCTACGTCGGTCTTAAAATTATGTACTATTGCATGAAGATTATTGTGTACGTGTAGTATTCAAACTTCAATTGCATGATTATGACACAAGAAGTAAAAACGTGATTTTAAAATATTCGCCATCTTGAGGTTATGTAAGCAATTGAACTAGATTAGATGCCAGTGCATTACAATATGTATAAACATTTACAGTACCTCATTTCACTGCGCTCAGATGGTTAAATCGCGAGAAAATTCTATTAAAATGTTTCAACTTTGCTTGGCCGCCATGTTCGTTTTGTACTTTACAGGTTTTTGAAAGTAATAATAATAATAATATCGTATGGCCTCGGGTGCCTGGTGCAAGCTTTGCTATTTGACGCCCAGAGGGTAGCTTGCATGTCGAATTTCGTAGTTCCTTGACTATGAAAGTCAAGGAGGTTAGATGTTAGATATCTAATCTCCTTGAACACAATAGCGCTTTCTAGTAGAGAAATGAGGAACTTTGTGCTGGCGGAAACTCCCGAGATTAATTTTGCCATTATGAACTCGGCCTACTGAATTCAAATGGGTTCTTTGACATGCCAACATCGTATGACATGCGAATCGTATTTTTGTCGCCTTTCAAAAATCACTTACCACGGTCAGGGGCGAACCTGCAATCTTGGGGTTAGTAGACCGACATGCTATCCACTCACCAACCGTGGCAAGCTTTTTGAAAGTTACATATATAGACTTGTAATAGTACCCCTTATCACCGTACAAAATTTTGGGTTAAATCAGTAGTAGTTTCGGAGATATAGAATGCCGGTGAAGTATTTCGCACAGCCGCCATCTTGATGTTATGTAAACAATTGAACTAAATTAGATGCTGGTGCATTACAATTTGTATAAACATTTGCTGTAGCAAATTTTATTGCATTTGGATGGTTAAATCGCGAGAAAAGTCTATTTAAAAGCCGCCATGTTGGATTGGTGAGACGCAATAAAATTTGAAGGGCACGGTCTGGGTCGGCCGTAATGGTGCTATGACCTTACCGAAATTTATTAAAATCGCTCCTGCCGTTTAGAAGTTATCAGGGGAAAGGGGGGGGGGGGGGCACACACAGACATAAGCTAAGAAATGCTGACAGATTTTGTTTAAGGATGGGGAACGTTTCAATTCCGCAACACCCGTTTTGCTTTCTTCAAAGTGTGTTTAAGTGTATTGTCTATAAGGGCACACAATTGGCAAATAAAATGAGAGATGATACAGTTTTTTTAAGACAAATAAAATATGATTCTACACCCCATCCTTAAATACGAGTAATGACTTCAACATGTTATATCGCTTGCCTCGGTGGGTTTGTTGTCAACGTGTTGGTCTCCTAACCCCAAGCTTGCAGGTTCGCTCCTGGCCGTTGTAAGTGATTATTGAAAGGCGGCAAAAATTAAGACACCATGTCATACGATGTTGGCATGTCAAAGAACCCATTTGAATTCAGTAGGCCGTGCTCATAATGGCAAAATTAATCTCGGAATTTTCCGCCAACACAAAGTTCCTCATTTCTCCACTAGAAAGCGCTATAGTGTTCAAGGAGCTTAGATATCCTCCTTGACATTCATAGTGCTTCAAGGAACAACGAAATTCAACGAGCGAGCTGCCCTTTGGGTGTCATATAACAAAGCTTGTACCCGGCACCCGAGGCCATACGATATCATTATTATTATTATTATTATTAACATGTTATATAAGGCGTGGTCAAAAATTTTCCATTTGACAGTAGAACAGTCCAGTATCATTTAGCAAATCAGGCAAAATCACCGTGAACTTGAAGGCACTCATTCCACTGACGGACCAGGTTGAAGATCCCCTGCTGTGTGAAGAAGTCCGTAACCGCCTGCTGCACATCCTCTACCCATCGAGGCCTCTTTTAAGGGGCCAAGGACGTTATAGTCACATGGGAAGAGATCAGGACTATAGGGTGGCTACTCAAGTGTCTCCCACGTGAGTTGCTGTACCTTCTGCGTTACAACCTTTGCGATATTGGGACATGCGTTATCATGAAGCAGCAGCACCCCTTGTCTCAGTTTTCCCAGACGTTTCACCCTAATTGCACGCCGTTAATGTCTCCAGTGTTTCACGCCTTCCAACAGAGACGATTTTATCACGCCTTATACAAATTTCTGTATTTGGCAAAGAGCCACTTCCCAATTTAGTTCATGTTATACAGAAAAGTCCCCAATTGTCAGTAAATCAAGAGGTTGGTTGGTTACTTAGTTTAGGGGCTGCGACAACGTGGTCATGTAGCCCCGTGTACTTTGGGTGTGTGTAGAATCTGTCTGATAACCGGTGTTAATTTTGGTGACTGTATTAGTGTGAGTATTTGTTTTAATTCAAGTAAGGACTGCAGACATTCAATTTTTCCAAGTAGTTGCTACTTTTGCCGCCAAACGCCACCGTCAACGACCAACTAGTTCAGAACTTAGTTACCAGATGCCACCGCAGTCGGCTCTTGACAACGAACGTAGGAACCTAAGAACGTTAGTCAAATGTTTAACCTATATACAATTTAGCTTCACACAGGTGTAATTAGTGGAAGGTTCTTTAACATGCCATAAATCTATGACATGGGACCGCCGGCTTTACTTCCCCTCCAAAGGAAGGCATACTGAGGGATTTTTAACGTTCTTAAAAAATCCGACGACTTCGGCTGGGTTTGAAACCGCGATCTTCGACATAGGAGCTCAGCATACTACCAACTACGCCACCGAAGCCGCGCTAATTCAAGAGGACACAACAGCAACAACCGTGATAAAATACGCGAAGTATTTTATGTCAAAAACTTTCAATCATGTCCGGAAAAAGTGGATATGCTACGTTCCTTTGGTCCAAAGGGTCCCGGCTTCGAATCTCAGCTGGGTCCTGCGATTTAAACTACGTAATTTTTATTCCTTTGGCTCGAGGACGGGATATTCATGACGTCTTCACCATTACTCCATCCTCATCTGAACGTGCAATTATCTATTGCCGTCATGTTGAAAGCCCTGCACCAGGCCTCTCCGTAGATCACATTACATTAACTATTATTCTTCCAAGGCATACGGATTGAAGAGAGGATGCCCGAATATGCAAGGAAAGGACGAAATTGTCGTGTATTAGGCAGATTATCCCTTGTGTATAACGTACGAGCTGCGTGGAGATGAAATGTTTAGCAGGCCTGCATAATACAAGGGAACAGACTGATGACACGAACAACAGCATTGACCACGTTGACATACTTCATGAGAAGCTAACTGGTGGTCAAACCACCCGTGTGTTCACTCCAGCTCTGGCGCTGTGGTAACATTCGTTTGGAATATTGATTGCTTTGTTCGAGGATACACGATGTGTCTCTTCTATGACAAACCTTTGCTTATGGTGTTGCAACATTTCGTAGCTTTTCGGATATTGATTTATTGTATTTATTTAATATTTATCAGAATACCAATTTCATGTTAATTTAATATGTATCACAATATTTATTTAATATCTATTAAATATTTATTTAATATGAATTTAATATTCATTTAATATTTATAACAATATTGATTTAATATTTATTTATTTACTCTCTTTTTATTTGAAATGGAAATATGAAATTTAGAAACCAAAGGGTGTAGTGACGTCACTGAAATGGTCGCCATTTTTAAATAGTGCAAATTATCGGAATCGAAAGCAGCCTATGTATAAACCTGGTAAATCAGCTACATCCATGCAAAATTTCAATTCAATCGGACCAGTGGTTCTTGCGTGATTGAGTTACAGACAGGACGACAGACAGACACACACCATTTCCGGATGTTTTTGAAATGAACAGTACTCGGTTGATTTGCGAGGAAAACTGATTTTATTGCTACCACATTTAAGAATACGTTCTACCATTTCATTTACTATTTACCATTGTTAGGTGTGAAAGATAAAGTCACTCAGGTGGCGGCCATCCTTTTGAATACAGTTTTGAAGTCGTCGGGAGAAAGCATTCATTACTCTGCAGAACACCGCTTGGTCAATCGCACGCACTTCTTCTGTAATAGCATCTTTCAGCGCCATTATTGTACGGGGTTTGAGGGCATAAACACGTTCCTTTAGGTACCCCCACAGGAAAAAATCACAACAGGATAAGTCGGGGGAACTTGGCAGCCATGGAACGTCACCAAACCGAGAAATGAGGCCACCAGGGAACATGTTCCTCACAACTGTCATCAATGCGTTGGTGGTGTGTGCTGTGTCTCCATCATGTTGGAAGTAAACATTTCGAATGTCTATTCGGCATCTTCGCAGTTCCGGTCGCAAAAATGTTTCCAGCAAGTGGACGTATCGGCGTGAGGTCACTGTAACTGTTCTGCCGTTCTTTTCAACAAAAAAAAAACTACGGCCCAATTACTCCAAACGGGGCAACAGCACACCACACTGTCACACGCTCAGAGTGAAGGGGTGTTTCATGGATCCACTGAGGGTGTTGGGGGGGGGGGGGGCAGTAAGGGAAGTTTTGTTTATTTACTCCACCATTCAAGTGAAAATGAGCTTCATCGCTCATCACCACTACTGCATTTGGGTCCTCTTCCATAATCACTTTCATACGCACAGTGAAGTCTTATCGAGCTGCATAATCCGTAGGTTTGAGCAGCTGAACTCCCAACATTTTGTACGGATGGAAGCGTATATCGAACCGTAACATTCTTCTCACGCGTTCACGGTTCAGCTGTAATTCACGTGCATGTTGACGTGTGGATCGAGTGAGGCTTCGATTGAGTGCCCCGCTAACTCTGCCGATGTTTTCAGGCATCCTCACTGTTCGTGCACGACCGGGGGGCTTCTTCTTGCTGATGTTTTCTGTTGCTCTGTACGACACAGCCTATCTCAGGATCGCATTGCGGCTTGGAAGTGCGCCATTCCGACCGATATTGAAATGGCGGCGAAAGATCCGCTGTGTTGTGACAACAGACTCCCCATTTAGCACATAGGTTTCATGTGCGAACACGCGGTGTTGCACGGTCCACTGCGCTATAGCCTACCAACAATTGACTAACTGCCAAAACAATGCTGGCCTCAACGTCCAACAATGCTTGTCGAGACTGGAGTTGCCGCTAAGCCGTTAAGCCTATGTATGGGTGGCGGCCTTGCCCGAGATGGCTGGCACGGAGAAGCCGCGGTAGCTATTTCTCTTATTGCCTTAAAAACTAAGCCTAAGCCTAGTCTCCTTAATTTATCTATATACTGCCTCACCGGTAGCAGATACCCAGATAATAGGACTAGCCTAAGTGCACCCAACGAATAAAACCTAACATCAATTGAGGAACGTCGAGAGGTGAGGAGTCTCACGACTGACCTGGCAGGCTCCAAAGCGTAGGTGTGAGTGACATGGTATGCTATGCCGTGGAGCTTGGCTACCCTCCCCTCCCTCTGCCGCTCCTCCCGGCTGAGTACAATTCATTTTAAAAACGTCCGGTGTTCGGCAGAGTTACGATTGCTCTCTCGCGACGACTTGAAACCTGTATTCAAAAGGATGGCCGCCACCTGAGTGACATTATTTTTCACACCTAACAATGGTAAATAGTAAATAGTAAATGAAATGGTAGAGCGTATTCTTAAATGTGGTAACAATAAAATAAATTTCCCTCGCAAATCAACCGAGTACTGTTCATTACAAAAACATCCGGTTCCTATGTGTCTGCCTGTATATTAGTATTGTACCAGATAAGTACTTGGGACTATCGGCTACGCTAATCAGATTGGAATTAATTGGAAAGAAAAGAGTGCGCTAGCGTCGCAAATGTTACTTTGTGGGGACGTAACGTATGATTTATAGGAGGGAGAAATTGTCGCTCTTGAACGGCACGCATGACGGGAGAATTGTCTATGGGCTGCGTAGAGAACAAATCAGTCTAGCAGAGCTGTTTATTATACTCGAACAGTTCATTCTAAGAGTTCATCATGGACAGTGCTTTCTAATCTTACAGTACAGCATAAACTGTCTAGTATTACAAGTCGAAATATTCTTTCGTTACAAGGAAGTACGGTCGGGAGTGAAGTATTACTACATCACATTCTTGTATAATGACTTGCGAGTTCGGATGAGTCATGTTCCTTATAGTGACGTGCATTTCGGTACGGTCGGGCACTGTCAGCCGCTTGTATTCAGTCCGGCGATGCATTCTTACATGATGAGAAATATTGGACAACTTAGTGAACTTCAATTCTGTGGTATTTGAAACGGAACACTATTCACAGTACAACTCAGCCGTGAATAACGCAGGATTTTTCAGTGCAACTTACTACAGCATTAGACTGCAACCATGCTGTCTTAAGCCACGAACAGATTATAACGAACATAACAGGCATTTCAACAGGTCAGGGGAGACATGTTCTAATGCAGGATTTCAGTAACATTATACAGCACTTTATACTTCTTTCCATGCGATGTACATGTTTGAAACTTAATTTAATACACAGTTTATGTTCGACCCTGACTATTATATATCAGAAAACTGTACTGTAATGAGGCTCATTTTAACACTATTTTTCATTATGAAACAGTTTCTCCCACCAATCAGAGCTCAAGAAACAGTTATTGGACCAATTAGATAATTAGAGGCGCTGAGCTCCACGGCCTTCTAATTTAAATTTCACTGCCTGGCCTAGTGTCATAGTAGGGTAATCAAGGAGGCCATGGTCAAATACAAGACATTCTCTGCGTCTCATGCGCTCTTTTCAGTACATAAAACTGGCGAAATCTCAACAGATATTTATGAATATTTATGTTCGAACATAAAATAGTTATAATAATTATCGTCGAACATAAACAGTCGTATGCAACTCGCCTATAATGGTAATTAAGACACTCGTATGGAAATGATAAAACTCGCCTACGCTCGTTTTATAAACATACTCGTGTCTTAATTATTGCCATTATAGGCTCGTTGCTTAATGTACTATTAATGCATTGTATAAGCGTGCACATAAGCAAGCTAGACTTTTGCACACTAGTAACGGTACATTTCGAGGCACAGCTGATGTGATTATTTCAACTGAACTTTGGCTACCACGAGGCTTCTAATACATAAAGATCAATTAACCAGTCAGGTGGACTTGGCATTAAACATTACCTTCAGTGATGAAGTGGTTATCAGTTGACTTTCTACGTGAACATTTGCGCATATGCAAAAGCTACAGTAGTGCGTATTGCCATTTATGCCCACAACAGGGTCACACAACATTAAAAAAATATACATGTGCAATCCAACAATTATTCTTGAGGAAGTTATTAGTGGCATCTTAGCAGTTTTTATGGAACAGTGGCGTGCTACCACAGACGATATAATGGGGTTACCATTTATACCACAACACACAATGCATTTTTGGAACTTTTCGGAAACCACTTTTGAGATGGGAACTTTCGGCATCGATATGGAGTGCTAGACGCAGAAGATGCAGGATGACTGAGCGGAGTGACGGTCCCGAGGTCTACTGAGGGGAGTGACGGCCCCGATGTCAACATAGGGGAAAGAAGAATACCAATTCCGGATCCAGGTTGAAGAGAGAAGATGTCGTCTATCTTTCGAGAATTATTCACGTATATTAGGGGAATTCGTCGTATATTTAGAAACGGATATTCATGTCAACTGGAATAGTATAAGATAACGTGAGCGTCTACTTGGGTTTTTCTGATAGGAATTGGTATTTTCACGAGCACACGGGTATACTTATAGATAATTTGAGCATCGTTAACAACATTTGATTGATTTATTAATATGGATTCGTAGGCATGTGATAGATATCACGCAGTCTTAATTAAGCATTTCTCCAATTTTACAATGCGCTGATGTGATTGAGTTTAGATCTGAGTTTTCTTATGTAAAGCTGGCATAATTTTGGAAATGATTTTATTAAATCGAGAGTTTTCGTAACTCGATGCCTGCAAACTGGTGTTTGATTTTCCACATTTTTCATGGATGCGTGGTACTTGATATTGGGGGTTTTCTTCTTCGAATGGATCATTTGTGTTGTCACATTTAAGTCACTTTAGCGAACATGTGTCAGTAATTGACTGAACAGTTGATGTTGATTCCAGTCCTATGCATTCTATCATTCAGTCTTCGATACAGGGCATTTTGCCTTGGACAATTGCGTGGCTTTAACCGTCTCACCTGTACTAGGTAAAATAATCATTAGCCTTCGATATAGGGCCAATTGTCACAGAACAATTGCGTGATGTTAAACGCCTCACCTATACTACGAAAGCATACTATCATCAGAATGCTAATAGGATCCTCAGAAAATTAAAAATTAAACTACAATTGACAGTCACATATTGGTTGATCTTTATTAAAATACAGTAAAGATAAATGTAATCAGGATCACACCTCGTGATTCTTGTAATTGATCCAATACATTTTATGGCACTGTTCCATCTTTGAGAGCAGTAAATTTACATTTTTCTAATGGTTGATTTAAGATTTAACCAAGGGTTTTGAAATAGTTTGAAATAGTTAGTTATTCTAACAGGCACATTATTGTAACAAGAAATGAATCACAGGCAGAAATAAGCCAGTTAAGATCAGGAAATTTTGCTATATCCTTTGATAACCGGCTTTAACCGGCAGATTTTGGGAATTTATCCCGAGTTATATAATATTAGAACTTAATTCATGCTTGAAGCTTATGTGGAATTAATTCAGTGATCTACACTTTATTCGAGAGGTTGTTAAACACAGTCACCTTTGACCATAGTTTTGATGGATCATATTTGTTAAGACTTGAAGCCAGTATTTGAGTTTTGATGCTTATTGAATGCATTTCCTTGAGGTATTGTACCACGTCTGTTATGTGAAGATATTTCCACAGTTTTTTTGTAATGTTGAGATATATATATATATTGTTGACTGGAAGGTTAATGGTACCCCAGTCTGATTCTTAATTCAGGTAATGTGCTGAATAATTATGATGAATTATGGGATTTAATTATGAATTAATGAAGTGGTTTAATGAATGTACATTGGTTCAAGTGGTCATTAGTGGATAAAGCTGTCAAAAAGAAAGTGGAGAGCTCATGGCAATAATTTTGAATGGCAATTTATGGTATTTGAGTGCAGTAAGGGCACAATCCTCAAGTTTATTCGATTAAAATGAGATCTGTCAATACTTTATAATTGATGGTATAAGATATGATGACACCTCTAATTAATTAAAGTCGTTATTCTGGATATTTGAATTAATTCAAGTTGCTTTTATTGTATTTGATTAAAAATCACTCTGGATAATAATTATTATCGTTAATCTGAACTGATCATCTTTTGCTGAAGTCAAAGAAACAGCTGATTGAATAATGAATGACATGCCAATATATTAACGATTTTCTATATTTCCTGAAACACTAGATTATATAACTGATTTTTGGGATGGATGATTTTGAATTGATGATTTAAATGATTTTGACAGATGATTAAATAATTTTTTGAATTGATGATTAAATGATTCGGGATAGATGATTATATACCTTACCTTACCTTACCTAGATGGCCACTCAAACCTAAGCAGGTTTTTGGCTTCGCCAACAGCACGGCGCCATCTTTCTCGATCATCCATTATGTCCTCCGTGACTCCGATTTTTCTCATATCTTTTTGAACTTGGTCCCACCAGCGAAGTCTTGGTCGTCCCAATGGTCGCCTTCCTCTGGGTACACCTTCCAAAACTGCCCTTAAATTCAATTCTCTACTTCTTCTATTTACATGACCAGCCCAGCGCAGTCTTTGGCTTTTGGCACGAGCGACGATATCCGGTTCTTTGTAGAGATCCCGCAATTCCTTATTTGTTCTAATTCTCCACTGGCCATTTTCTACTATCGGTCCGAAAATGCGTCGTAGTATTCTATTTTCAAAAGTTACTAATTTCCTTTCAGTTTGCTTGGACAACACCCAGGTTTCTGAGCCATACGTGACAACAGGAAGTATAATGCTTTTGTAAATTCTCACTTTAGTTTTTCTAGATATAATTTTACTCTTTAAGAGATTTTGCAGAGACCAGTAGCTTTTGTTGCCACTGAGAATTCTTGATTTTATTTCTGTTTCTTCCATATTATTCTGGTCTATGATAATCCCCAGATATCTGAACTCAGTACATCTGTGAAAAGCGTATGAAGCAACTGTTAAGGGGTTTTGTACTTGTGCTGCATTCCTTCCTACAACTAGATATTTTGTTTTTTGTTCATTTATCATTAGACCTACCTCCTTGGCTTCTTCAATAAGGGTTTCTGTGAGTATTTTTAGATCGTATTCGCTTTCTGCCATGAGTGTTATGTCATCAGCATAAGCTAATATGTTTATCTTGTTTCCCACTTCAAGGCCTGGGTGGAGCTGGTTTACTCGTTTCAATGTTTCTTCTAAAGCTAAATTGAATAATAAAGGCGAGAGTCCATCTCCATGTCTTACTCCAGTGTTGACATTAAATTCTTCGGTGTATTCATTATTGATTCTAATTTTGCATTTGGACCCTTCTGTGCACAGTTTTGCCATAGTGATAAGTTTTTCTGGTATTCCATTCCGCTGCATGTATTTACACATTTGTTTCCTATTGACACTATCGTATGCCTTGTTGAAATCTACAAAAAGAAGATGGGCTGTTTTGTTAAACTCCCAATATTTGGATATTACTTGCTTTAAGACAACAATTTGGTCTGTTGTAGATCTTTGGCTTCTAAATCCTGCTTGGTGATCTCCAAGAATTTCTCCTGCATAACATGCTAGTCTCTTGTAGATTATTCTTGAGAATACTTTATATGCGCTGCTTATTAATGATATCCCTCGGTAATTATTGCACTCGAATTTATCTCCCTTTTTGTGAATCGGAACTACTACTGCCATCTTCCATTCTACTGGGATTTCTTCCTTCTCCCAGATTTCTACAATTAAGTTATGTAACCTTTTTAGCAAAGGGCTTCCACCTGCTTTAAGAAGTTCTGCTATTATGTTATCCTCTCCAGGGGCTTTATTGTTTTTTAAACTTTTAACTACCTTTTCAACTTCTTCATAGGTAGGAGGGTTAATCTTTGGCTGGGCATTTAAGTATAATTCCTCTTCATTGTTTGTTGCCACTTCTTCACAATTTAAGAGGTCTTCAAAGTATTTTTTCCAAGTTGCTAGCACTTCTGTTTGGTTGCAAACAACATTGCCATTCCTATCTTTTACCCCTACTGATCTTGCCTTGTACCCTTGTTTAAAATATCTGACAAAGCGAAAAAATTATCTTGTATTATTTTTGTTGCTATCTTCTTCTGCTTTTCTTAGCTGATCTTTCACAAAGTTCCGTTTAGCTGCTCGTAATGTTTTGTTAGTCTCCCTATTTATCTGTTTGTAATTTTGTTTGTTGGTTAGAGTTTGTTTGGTAAGCATCAACTTTCTTGCTCTTAATCTATCGTCTATCAATCTTTGGCAATCCTCATTAAACCAAGGTGTTTTCCCTTTTGTACTCTCTCGATAGCCTACAACTTCTTCGGCGATTGTTGTGATAGAATCCTTTATTTTTTGCCATTTTCCCTCGACCGTTTGTTCTGATTCTTGTTGATCTAAAATTTGGAATCTGTTGGTTAGCTTCAGTTTAAAATCATTTTTTATAGTTTGATGAGTAAGCCATTTTATATTAATTTTTGGAGCTGTAGTTTGTTTCACTCTTTTGACTATACATAGTTTTTGTCTAAGTTTGAAAATGACTAGGTAGTGATCTGTTCCACATTCTGCACCTCTCCTGCTTCTTACATCTACGATGCTACTTTTGTGTCTACTTTCCACTAAAACATGGTCAATTTGATTTTTTGTTATGCCATTAGGAGATACCCGTGTTGCTTTATGAATATCTTTTCGAGGGAAGTGAGTGGACATAATTTTAAGGTTTTTGGCGATAGCAAAGCTGATTAGCCTTTGTCCATTATCATTGGAAATATTATGAAGGCTGTTGCCTCCTGTGTACTGTTTCCATATTTCTTCATTACCAACTTCTGCATTTGCATCTCCCAAAAACAATTTTATGTCATAGCTGGGTAGGGTTGTCATCAGTTGGTCTAAACTATCATAGAAAGAGTCTTTAACATCGTCCTCTGCCTCCTCAGTGGGTGCATAAAAACATACTATAGAAATATTATGAAACTTTCCTTTTAATCGCATGTAGCACATTCTTTCATTGACTGGGTCAAACGTAATTAAGGTGTTTAAAAATTTCTTGGCTATGGCAATTCCTACACCCGCATGGTAACTTCCATTATCACAGCCACTATAGTACAGGGTATAGCTATTGGAGTTAATTTGGCCATTTAATGGCCATCTTGTCTCTTGTAGACCAACTAGATCTATGTTATACTTTTCTAGTTCCTTGGTAACTAAATCCAATTTTCCTGGTGTTGCCAGAGTTCTTACATTCCATAAACCAAATCTCAAATCCGTAATACCAAGCTTAGGTCTGTTTCCATTATTTCCGTCCGAGTCCGAGGCATACTGTTGGCGTTTCTGAACAGGAAGATTTTTTACAGGGTAAGGTTGTTAGTCTTACGCCTAACCCCCAACCTGGAGGACCAGGGTATCCCTTCTAGTCTGGCTCCTACCTCACGAAGACCTGTCCGGCATGGTAGGCCCTACCAGTAGCTAAGCTACCGCCGGCATAGCTCTCGAGGTTGTCAGAGCACGCAAGCCCCACCGCCATTTCAAGGCAAGGATGATTTGGAGAATTATGTTAAGATGATTACAAGTTTATGATTCTAATGACATTATGAAAACAAGACATTCTCTTACTTTACGAATGCTCAATAGGATATATGTGAAAATATGTGTTATAATATAATAGCTATTTGGAATTTCACATGAATGGTGTTAATATGTAAAAATGTTAGGCCTCAGGGCTCACGAATGATAAAGTGTCGTGTGATCAGTGCTACGGTGAGCCTGAGTGACCAAGATATACTCTTAGTTCTTTTATTTTATCAAGTGTACAAGTAAATAGAATAGATTGGAAATGGTTGGAATTGGAAACAAACTCTCACAACCTAACTATATATTTACCATATTCCTAGGCAGGAGTTTGATTAATATTCTGTCTTTCCAAATTCTTTAATACATTTTCTTTGTTTGATTTTAATAATATCGTGATGGATGTAAAACAAATGAAAGAAGAACTTCAAAAATTCAAAATTACTGAAGAAGATTGTCTAAATCGAATAGAGTACAGAAAAAAAATTTTTGGTCTCAAAATTCTTGTCGGGGAGAAGAAAAATCTCAACAGAGGAGAATGGACTGCTGAAAGAAGAGCTGCACAGTCGACCAGGATGAAAGACTTCTGGAAGAGAAAGAAGGAAACTAGACCTATAAAGAAGTGATATTTGCGTGGTCCTTGTTGGCCTGTCCGCGGTGTATATATATATATATAATATCGTGATGGCATCTTTTCCCTGGTCCTGTTCCTGTGCCATTATAAGGCTTAACCAGGAAGGATGTGGTTTGCTAGGAATCCAGCTTGATGTCGCCCTTTCCTTTGTATTGTCATTAATTTAAGCCCGTAATCGACCCTGAGACACTTCGTCTCGTGCTACCCATAGCTATTTTTTTTCAACTGGATTTCCGACAAATCCTTTTTTTTTCTCTGTGTGTGTTTGTTCCGTGATGCTTGATATGCGATGATATGTCAGCTGGGTCATTGCATGCCATAGCGAGACGGGTGCAGTATGCTTCACCTACTGATATGCTGATAAAGGAAATATAGGCCCATTCTCGTGCAGTCTCATGGGCTACACCAATAGCCTGTCATGTCGCCCTTGGCACTCACCTGTCGGGCACAGTATGAAAATAATATAGTCTCTTCTGAATTATGCAGTACGGTACGTGTACTTACTTGTGCCAGGCGCCTCTCTCATCTTCCTCTCGATCTCCCTTGGTCAATGGGGCAGATGTCCTCGCTGTTCCACCCTTTTGAACAAAAACTATAACTCCCTTGGTCAACTCTTGTTTTCTTCAGACGTTCGAAGCCTAAGGAGTCTGTCATGGCCGTTTTCTTTACTCACTACCCCAATTTATTTACAGATTCGAAATTCTTCCTTCTATAGCACAACTGAATGTCAACAGGAAAGGGGGCCTCGATGTTACACTCCTTAAAACATTGATCCCCACCACCTCCTGTACAAATGATACAAAGTGTTATTAGAATTTTGCCACTCGCAACCAGTGAGGCATGGGTTGTAAACGAACTTCACAAGGTTACAGGGACTGCTTTTTTGTTTGTTTTTTGTTGGTAGTATTTATTTTATTTTTATTTTTTGTCGGGTTGCCAGACATGACCACTTATTGGTAGGATACATGGAGAATCCTGTGTGTTTTGTGCCTTGAGATTCTTTGGTGGTGGTCAGCCAGTAGGTAGACCAGTTGGCTTTGGCAAATGGCAACGTTTTCTTTGACTTGGGTAGGATTCCATGGGGATTTGTTGATTTGGAGAGTGATGCCATGCAGAATGGAGGCTGATTATTGAGGAAAAAGCTGATAGAGGAATTGTTGTGCTGGCTGGTCTGGAAATTGGTTTAGATGAAGAGAGATTATGTGATGTTTTTAATATGGTTAGGCAGTTAGTTTTGGGATGTCATAGAGAATGGAAGCTGGCTGTTATGTATATGGTGATGTTGAAGAAGGAAACCTGCTTATATGTCTGACAAACAGGTATTGTTAGTTTTGATTCCAGAGATTAACCCCTTGGAGAAGTATTATCTATATATATAACAAGAAGTTCCGTTAAGAACTATACAGCCTACTTTTCAAGCCAATGATTATTCTACAGAATATGAACCTATCTAGAATAATGACGAAATTAAGTTGGTGATATCGAAATATCTAATTAGTTCAAAATATACCTGGTATAATGTAGCCTAATAGAGCACTACAGTTGGCAGCCCTGGTGATTGAATATATTCTTAGTTCCATCTCTTTAGGTACAGAATACAAAATTTGGTTGAAGTCCAATGGACGTTACATGCAGTTAGACACTGGATCTATCAGCACGCGTAAAAGCATGTTGCCAACAATACTATGCGAGTGCTGGTCAGAAATAATCTGAAATATTATGATACCTTGTTGTGCCAATTTTGGATGAAATCCATTTGTTAGTATAGAAGTTACATGTATTTTAAAATTGGACATATCAGCAGGCATAGAATCATGTTGGCAGCACTGCCTTGTATTAATTACTCCAAATTAATCTAGAATGTCAGGTGCTATACGTGTGCAAAGTATTGAGCTGTTGGCTTGCATACTTTCTGATATATTAATATTAGGGTAAAAAAATATAGACAGCATTTATTAACAGTTGGCAGCCCTGATTGCACTGAATAATACTTATAGTCATATCTGATATGTTACACATAGCACATGTGAAATTTGGATGATATCCTACTGATAGTATAGAAGTTACATGTATTTAAAAATTGGCCCTATGAGCAGGCTTAGAATCATGTTGGTAGAACTGAAGTATATAAGTTACTCCAAAATTAATCAAACATGTCAGGTACTATACGTGTGCATAGTTTAAATCTGTCGGCTTGCACACATTCTGATATATTGGTATTTGGATAAAAAAAATAGAGAGAGCAATTATTAACAGTTGGCAGCCCTGGTGGCTCTTAAGAATACGCTCAGTCATATCTGTTTATGTACAGATAATACATACAAAATTTGGTTGAAATCCAGTTGATAGTGTAGAAGTTATATGCATTTAAACATTGGACCTATCAGAAGGCTTAAAATTATTTTGGCAACACCGTCATGGTTGGCCTCCTGGAAATTAAACTGAAATAGTATTATCTACATGTGTGCCAATTTTGGAATAGCTCCCATGCATACCTTGCAAGATATCCAACATGGAGCTCAAATTTCTAGTGCGTTTTTTCAGCAGTTGGTAGCACTGACATCATTTTCAAATATGGACGTGAGCTATTCCGGTGCACATCTTTACTCATACTAAATTTGGTTTTGATTGCTGCAGCCGTTTAGGAGTTGATAGGGGGGGACACACACACAGCCAGACAGACAGACAGACAGAAGGACAGACAGACAGACAGACAGACAGACACACATTTGCCCGATCTCATAAGACTACTTTTTCCTCATTTTTGCAAAATGTGAAAAGTAGGCTAAAAATCAATGTAACGTGATAGTTTGTCTGTGGGTATGTCTGTGGGTATGTCTGTGGGTATGTCTCCTATGCGTTCATATACCATTCGTCCGATTGCGATGAAACTTGGCTGAGATGTTGAGTACACTCCAAGGAAGGTTTCTGAATTAGTAAATCCGTTTTACAATAGGTAGCGCACGCGTAGATTCAACAAATGAGCGACGATGCGCGAAGCATTTCAAAAAAGTCCCGTATGTGTTCATATACCATTCGCCCGATAGCGATGAAACTTGGGTGAGATGTTGTGTACACTTACGTGAAGGTTTCAAAATTAGTGAATACATTTCACAGTAGATAGCGCACGAGTAGATTCAACAAATGAGCGACGACACGCAAAGCGTTTCAACAAAGTCCCGTATGCATTCATACACCATTCGTCCGATAGCTATGAGACTTGCGTAAAATGTTGTGTACACTGCAGGGAAATTTTTTGGCTTAGGACATCCACATTACAATAGGCAGCGCACGAGTAGATTCAACAAATGAGCTACGACGCGCTAAGCATTTCAACAAAGTCACGTTTGCGTTCATATACTATTCGTCCGATAGCGATGAAACTAGGCTGAGATATGGTGTGCACTCCAGGGAAGGTTTCTAGCTTAGTAAATCCCTTTAAAAATAGGTAGAGCACGAGTAGAATCAACAAATGAGCGACGACGCGCGAAGCGTTTCAACAAAGCCCCATATAATTTCATATGCCATTCATCCGATAGCGATGAAACTTGAGTGAGATGTTGTGTACACTCCAGGGACGGTTTCTGGCTTAGTACATACATTTTACAATAGGTAGCGCACCAGTAGATTCAACAAATGAGCGATGACACGCGAAGCGTTTCAACAAAGTCCCGGATAAAGTCATATACCATTCGTCTGATAGTGATAAATGTTTGGTGAATTGTTGTGTACACTCCAGGAAAGGTTTCTGGCTAAGTAAATCCATTTTACAATACGAAGCGCACGTTTATGTTCAACAAATGAGTGACTACGCGCGAAGCGTTTCGACAACGTCCCGTATACGTTCACATACCATTCATCCGATTGCGATGAAACTTGGGTGAGATGTTGTGTACACTCCAGGGAAGGTTTCTGGCTGAGTACATCCATATTACAATATGTAGCGCAAGAGTAGAATCAACAAATGAGCGACGACACGCGAAGCATTTCAACCAAGTCCCGTATGCATACATGTACCATTCGTCCGTAGCTATGAAACTTGGGTGAGATGTTGTGTACACGTCATGGAAAATTTCTGGCTTAGTAAATCCCCTATACAATATGCAGCGCACAATTTGATTCAACAAATGAGGGACGACGCGCGAAGCGTTTCAACAAAGTCCCGTATAAGGTCATATACCATTCTGCCGTTAGCGGTGAAACTTGGGTGAAATATGGTGGACACTCCAAGGAAGGTTTCTGGCTTAGTAAATACATTTCACAGTAGGTAGCACACGAGTAGATTCGACAAATGAACGCCGACACGCGGAGCGTTTCAATACAGTCCCCTATGTCTTCATATCCCATTAGTCCGATAGCGATGAAACTTGGGTGAGATGTTGTGGACACTTACGTGACGGTTTCTAACTTAGTAAATACATTTTACAGTAGGTAGCGCACGAGTAGATTCAACAAATGAGTGACGGAGCGCGAATCGTTTAAACAAAATCAGGTATGCGTTCATATACTATTCATCCGATTGCGATGAAACATTGATCAGTTATTGTGTACCCGCCAGGGAAGGGGACTTAGTAAATCCATTTCACAATAAGTAGCGCAAGAGTAGATGCAACAGATGGGTGACGACGCGCGAAGCGTTTCAACAAAATCCCATATAAGGTCATATACCATTCATCCGATAGCGATGAAACTTGGGTGAGCTGTTGTGTACACTCCAGGGAAGGTTTCTTGCTTAGTACATCCATTTTACAATACGAAGCGCACGTTTAGATTCAACAAATGAGTGACTACGCGCGAAGCGTTTCGACAACGTCCCGTATACGTTCACATACCATTCATCCGATTGCGATGAAACTTGGGTGAGATGTTGTGTACACTCCAGGGAAGGTTTCTGGCTGAGTACATCCATATAACAATATGTAGCGCAAGAGTAGAATCAACAAATGAGCGACGATACGCGAAGCGTTTCAACCATGTCCCGTATGCATTCATATACCATTCGTCCGATAGCTATGAAACTTGGGTGAGATGTTGTGTACACTTCATGGAAGGTTTCTGGCTTAGTAAATCCACTATACAAGAGGCAGCGCACAAGTAGATTCAACAAATGAGCGAAGACGCCCGAAGCGTTTCAACAAAGTCCCGTATAATGTCATATACCATTCTGCCGTTAGCGGTGAAACTTGGGTGAAATATGGTGGACACTCCAAGGAAGGTTTCTGGCTTAGTAAATACATTTCACAGTAGGTAGCACACGAGTAGATTCGGCAAATGAACGACGACACGCGGAGCGTTTCAATACAGTCCCCTATATCTTCATATCCCATTTGTCTGATAGCGATGAAACTTGGGTGAGATGTTGTGGACACTTACGTGACGGTTTCTAACTTAGTAAATACATTTTACAGTAGGTAGCGCACGAGTAGATTCAAAAAATGAGTGACGGGGCACGAATCGTTTAAACAAAATCCGGTATGCGTTCATATACTATTCATCCGATTGCGATGAAACATTGATCAGTTATTGTGTACACGCCAGGGAAGGGTTTCGACTTAGTAAATCCATTTCACAATAAGTAGCGCAAGAGTAGATGCAACAAATGGGTGCCGACGTGCGAAGCGTTTAAACAAAATCCCCTATTGGGTTCATATAACCTTCTTCGATTGCGATGAAACCTTGATGAGATATTGTGTACACGCCAGGGAAGGGCTTCGACTTAGTAATACATTTCTCAATAGGTAGCGCACGAGTAGATTCAACAGATTAGTGACAGCGCACGAATCGTTTAAACAAAACCCCGTATACGTGCATATACCATTCATCCGATTGCGATGAAACATTGATGAGTTATTGTGTACACGCCGGGGAAGGGTTTCCACTTAATAAATCCATTTCACAATTGGTAGCGCACGAGTATATGCAACAAATGTGTGACGACGTGCGAAGCGTTTCAACAAAATCCCCTATGCGTTCATATAACCTTCTTCGATTGTGATGAAACCTTGATGAGTTATTGTGTACACGCCAGGGTAGGGATTCGACTTAGCAAATTCATTTCTCAATAGGTAGCGTACGAGTAGAATCAACAAATGAGTGACAGCGCACGAATCGTTCAAACAAAATCCCGTATACGTTCATATACCATTCATCCGATTGCGATGAAACTTTTGAAAGTTGTTGTGCACGCTACCACGATTTGGTAGAAATTAGAATTAGAAAATCCATTTTACGATAGCATAGGGGCAGTTAACGGAAATTGAAAAACATGTTGTGTATCCAAAAGCACTTCAAAAAACAGAATTTCAACGCCAACACTTTCTTTGATTGGCATTGCAACGCATGCCGGGTACAGCTTGTTATTAATAAATAGTGGATTTTTATGAAGTCGGTATTGTTCTTTGTGTGAGATTCATTGCCCCACTATCAAGAGGTGCAAGCTTGGTGGATAATAATTAGTTACAGAGTGATGTCCAAGGGGCTCTTAGCTGAGCCTAGTTGTGCCAAAATTGAATTTTTATGTTTCCTACCCAATTTTCCTTCATAAGTTACATACATTGCATTTTTGACTGATTTGCTTTTCAGCATCCAGTCTAGTCTGCAAGTCTCTGTTTGCGAACAAGTCACCTCCATGATCGACTAATAGCAGTTAGCATTGTGGCTGCCTCTGATTCTACTCCCCTTACTTATAAATCGTTAAGGGGCTACGACAACGCGGTAATGTAGTCGCGTGTACTTTGGGTTTGTGTAGAATCTGTCTGGTAACCGGTGTTAATTGTGATGGCTGTATTAGTGTGTGAAATTCAGGTAACGACTGCAGACGATCAATTTCAAGTAGTTCCTTTTTTGCTACCAAATGCTACCGTCAACGACACCTAGCTGTGAACTTGGCTACTAGATGCCACCTAACCTACAAATCTTAGCTTCACACAAATGTAGTTAGTGGAAGGTTCTTTACCAAGCCATAAATCTATGGCATGGGCCCGCCGGCTTCATTTCCCCTCCGAAGGAAGGCTACTGAGGGATTATTAACGCTCTTAAAAAATCCGACGACTTCGGCAGGGTTTGAACCCGCGATGTTGGGCATATTTGTTACCATACATTACCATGAAAATCCAGCTCACGAGATCAAATTCTGCTTTCCATCTGCCTCTGTGGGAGAGAAAATTTTGCGTCAAAAGTAACAGACCGTACGATAGATAGACACCAGTGTTCAGGCCTACAGTGTGACCACTAGTATATAAACAGACCCTAAATGGTTTCATTCCCACAAACCAATAAGCAATACTAAATATGTTTTAAAATATCCCAAAACAAAGCCACTTAAGCTTAAATTGTAAAATAGTTTCTCACAGTGATGCCTGTGGTCCTACCACGAAATCGTACTTATTTTGTCTATCTTAGCCTGCCCGAAATGGCCAAAATCCTCCCACTTTCCCCATCTTACGCGCTCGTACAGCCTGTCATTCAGGGAACTAAGAATTAGAGTGACAGAGCTTAGCTCTGACCTAGTAGAAATTATTTTCTCTTTTTGATTTGAGAGTTGGTCTTACCAATATACCTCAACTTGCAGACAAAACCACTTCTTGCATGCATCCGCCAAAACACAGTTCGAAACGCGTGAATAAATACAAAATTGAAAATTGACAAACAAACATTCATAGATTTCTAAATAGTTTTCTAGATAGGTGTATATAATACTAGCTGAAGTACCCGTGCTTCGCTACGCGTCATAAATAAATTAAAATGTGCAGGTGACAGTTAAAACGGGGGATAGGCTAGGTGCTGCACAGAGGGAGATTAAGGATGGAACATTTTGTCCAACTACACCGTTCGGCGTTGACCGTGTTTTATAGCACAAATTTAGGTTTTACTCGTTAACCGTTAGAGATACCTTTCGGATAGATAATGTAATTTTAAACCACGTATATGCCATCAAAAGTTTGGTATTTCTTAGCGTTCACTTTTTATTTGAAATGGAAATATGAAAAATTGAAACCAAAGTGTATAGTGACGTCACTGAAATGGTCGCCATCTTAAAATAGTGCAAAGTATTGAAATCAAAAGTAGTCTATATGTTAACCAGGTAAATCAACTACTTCCATGTAAAATTCATGTAAGTCGGACCAGTGGTTCTTGCGGGATTGAGTAATACACATACACACACCATCTCATTTTTAGCCTCGCTTCGCTCGCGTCATAGTCGTGTCATATTGTTATTCAATGACATGCAGGATTAACCCCCTTAACACCCCTTTAGAACCAGAATATCCAAAAATCCCTCCTTAGTAGACTTTTTCGACACACAACAAACATATCCCCTTCTTCTAACATTAATAGTTTTGATTGGTCGAAGAGAGTGAACATCCAAAAATCCTTCCTTAGTGGACGTTTTCCTTCCAGAATTTCACCCCTCCCCATTGGATTTATGAAAAAAAAACGGTCGAACACCTACTTATTTAATTATTTATTCATTTATTTATTTTTAAGCTGATTGAAACTCGGAGAAAATCAAACTCCTCGCCTATGTCGTTTAAGAGATACACGCTCCGTTAGGACTCTTTCAACCCCCACTTTTCATCCCTTTCACCTCACAATATTCACCACATCGAAAAATCATTAGACATATGTCAGCTTATTTTTAATGATTAGTATATAAGTTATGCCAAGTATCACATCCCCAAATGAAACCACTCGTGAGATATTGTTATTCAATGAAATGCACGTTTACCCCCTTAACACCTCTTTAGAACCTGAATATCCAAAACTCTTTCCTTAGTGGACGTTTTCCTCATACAAAGAACTTATCCCCAAAATTTCATGTTTCTAACTTCAATAATTTTGGCTGGGCGATGATGAGTGAGTGAGTCAGTCAGGATATTTTCTTTCATTTATTTTTGAGAATTTCACCCCTCCCCATGAACCCCTTAAATTGGATTTATGATAAAAAAACGGTCGAACACCTATTTACTTATTTAAAGTTGTTTCCCCCCTGAGTTTGATGAGTGAGTAAGTGATTCAATCAGTTAGGACACTTTCTTTCCTGTTTTTCCCCCCGAATTTCACTCCTCCCCATGGGCCCCTTAAATTGGATTTATGAAGAAATGGTCGAACACCTATTTACTTATTTTTAAGCTGCGTTTTCCGCTGAATTTCAAACTTATCGCCTATGTTGAATAAGAGATACAGTACACGCTCCGTTAAGAATCCTTCAGGCCCCAATTTTCTCCCCTTTCACCTCATAATATACACCATATCGATAAACCCTTTGACATATGTCTGCTTATTTTGAATGCTTAGTTTATATGCCGAATATCACATCCCCAAATGAAACAACTCGAGAGATATTGTTATTCAATGAAATGCAAGTTTAACCCCCTTAACACCCCTTCAGAACATGAATATCCAAAAATCCATCCTTAGAGGACTTTTTCGACATACAACGAACATATCCCCAAAATTTCAAGTTTCAAACTGCAATAGGTTTGCTGGGGGATGATGAGTGAATATCCAAAAATCCTTCCTTAGTGGACTTCTTTCCCCAGAATTTCATCTCTCCCCATGAGGCCCTTAAATTGGATTTATGAAAAAACGATCGAACACCTATTTACTACTTTTTCAATCTGATTTTTCTCCCTAAGATTCTTACTTTTTGCCTCTGTCTTTTAAGAGATACTTGCTCCGTTAAGAATCCTTCAACACTCACTTTTCACACATACACTTCACAATATACACCACATCGAAAAACCCTCAGACATGTGTCTTCTTAATCTTAATGATGAGTATATATGCCTAGTATCCCATCCCAAAGGAAACCAATCGGTAGATATTGTTATTCAATTAAATGCAAGTCTACCACCTTAACACCCCTTTAGAACCTGAATATCCAAAATTCCTTCCTTAGTGGACGTTTTCGACATACAACGAACATAGCCCCTTAATGTCATGTTTCTAACTTCAATAATTTTGGCTGGGGGATGATGAGTGAGTGAGTAAGTCAGGACATTTTCTTTCAATTATTTCTCAGAATGTCACCCCTCTCATGAACACCTTAAATTGGATTTATGAAAAAAAAAACGGTCGAACACCTATTTACTTATTTTTGAGCTGTTCTTCCCCCCTGAGTTTGATGAGTGATTGAGTTAGGACACTTTCTTTCCTGTTTATTCCCCCAGAATTTCACCCCTCTCCAAGGGCCCCTTAAATTGGATTTATGAAAAAACGGTCGAACACCTATTTACTTATGTTCTAAGCTGTCTTTTCCCGACGAATTTCAAACTTCTCGCCTATGTCGTTTAAGAGATACACGCTCTGTTAAGAATCCCTCAACCCCCAATTTTCACCCCTTTCACCTCATAATATACACCACATCGATAAACCTTTAGACATTTGTCTGATTATTTTAATGATTAGTTATATACCGAATATCACATCCCCAAAGAAACAACTCATGAGATATCGTTATTCAATGAAATGCACGTTTACCCCCTTAATACCTCTTTAAAACCCGAATAACAAAAATCATTCATTAGTTGACGTTTTCGACATACAGCGAACATATTCCCAAAATTTCATGTTTCTAACTTTAATAGTTTTCGCTGGGCGTGATGAGTGAGTGAGTCAGACAGGACATTTTCTTTCAATTATTTTTACCAGAATCTCACCCATCCCCATGGGCCCCTTAAATTGGAATGATGAAAAAACGCTTGAACACCTATTAACTTATGTTTAAGCTGTCTTTTTCCCCTGAGTTTGATGAGTGAGTGAGTTAGTCAGTCAGTTAGGACACTTTATCTCCTTTCCCTCCCCCAGAATTTCACCCCGCCCCATTGGCTCCTTAAATTAATTTATGAAAAAACGGTGGAACACCGATTTACTTATTTTTTAAACTGATTTTTTTTCGCTGAGTTTCAAATTTCTCGCCTATGTCGTTTAGGAGATAGGCCTACACGCTTCGTTAGGAATCCTTCAACCCCCAATTTTCACCCCTTTCACCTCATAGTAATACACCACATCGAAAAACCCTTAGACACATGTCTGCTTATTTTTAATGATTAGTTTATATGCCGAGTATCACATCCACACATGAAACCACTCGTGAGATATTGTTATTCAATGACATGCAGGTTTAACCCCCTTAAGACCCCTTTAGAACCTGAATATTCAAAAATCCTCCCTAAGTGTATGGTTTTGACATACAACGAACATATCCCGAAAATGACATGTTTCCAACTTCAATATTTTTGGCTGGGCGATGATGGGTGAGTGAGTCAGGACATATTCTTTCATTTTTTTTCTTCAGAATTTCACCCCTCCCAATGAACCCCTTAAATTTGATTTATCAAAAAACTGTCGAACTCACATACTGTATACTTATTTTTAAGCAGTTTTTGCCCCTGAGTTTGAAGAGCGAGTGAGTCATTCGGTTAGGACACTTTCTTTCCTGTTTTTTTTTACCCAGAATTTCACCCCTCCCCATGGGCCCCTTAAATTGGATTTATGAAAAAAAAAACGGTCAAACACTTATTTACTTATTTTTTGCTGATATTTTTCCGCTGAGTTTCAAACTCCTCGCCTATGTCGTTTAAGAGATACAGGTTCCGTTAGGAATATTTCAACCCCCACTTTTCTCTCCTTACACCTCATAATATACACCACATCGAAAAACACTCAGACCCGTGTCTTCTTATTTTTAATGGTGAGTTTATATGCCGAGTATCACATCCCCCAATGAAAGCAATCGGGAGATATTGCTATTCAATGAAATGCAGGTCTACCCCCTTAACACCCCTTTAGAACCTGAATACCCAAAAATCCTTTCTTAGTGGGCGTTTGCGGTCCTTGAGGAAGCTGCATACCAAATTTCATTCCAATCCGTTGGGTTGTTTCTGAGATTTCGTGATGAATGTGTGAGTGAGTGTGTGAGTGGTATTTGACAAGTGTCAAGTGTCAAGTTAGGACAACGATTCGACATACAACTGGCGTGGCTCCAATCAATGAGAAAATGCAGGAATGGAGACTCCGTTGGTATGGGCACGTTGTCCGTGCACCACGAAGTTCAGTCATCGGCTCGGCCTACCATCTAACGGTCGACGGCCAGAGACAGCGTGGGAGACCAAAATTGCGGTGGCTCGACACCATTAACGCCGATTTTCGATCAAGAAACTTGAAATCACGCGAAGCATTAGATAGCAAGAAATGGCGTGCATTGATCCGAAAAGCGGACCCCGTTCCTACGGGATAACGCTATGAAGAAGAAGAAGAAGAAGTATCAAGTCTTTGTTATGCTATACTCGGTTGACAGTGCTTTGTGAGCAGTTGAGTAACTAACGGGATTTCAAGTAAAGATCCTCATTTTCTATACCGGTAGTGCAGAGCGCAAATGGCATCCAGTCGGCCGTGTCTCGACTTGAGCTATGTTGCCATGGAAACTATCTGCCTTGCCATTCCTTCATGAGTATATTTTATGATTTGATTAGCCTGTGCTTGAGTGCAAAAGTGCCGAAATCAGAATAATGAGAATGTCTATCGAAAATTCATGTAGCCAGCGGTTCCTTCTGGGTCCTAAACTATGTGAATGCAAAATTTGGTTGAGATTGGTGAAACGGTGTAGATTTGTATACGGAACCAATCCACCCACCCACATACATACATACAGACTTTCACTTTTATATATAAGATATCTCCAAGCGAAAGCGAAGGCACCTAGTGGCCGAGAGGCAAATTAACACTTTTGATACACAATATCACCCAGGTGGCCAAATATGGATATGTTATCCACACAGTATCAAATAACAACTTCTTTATGATGTAGCCGTTTGACGAAAAAAATAAAAAGGACTCGCAAAAGTGTGTTATAATACTAAATTTACCTAACATTTCCTTCTTAATGTGAAAATATAGTAGAAACCCTAGAAGAAAGGCAATGCACGTCACATAATAAATGACCCTCACCGATGCGCAAAGTCTCCATCCCCATGAAGACCCCTTTAATAAATTTAAAAGGCCGGTGGGAAATGAAATTTCAGCTTATTAGTTTTCAATTGCCTCATTCCTAAGAGCCGCAAAACTATTTCAATTCCAGAAATTTTGAAAATTATGTTGCAGTTTGGAGATAGCCCTTCCGTACAACATATCGCACGTGCAAATCGCGTGAAAAAATGCCAGGGTACCCCTTGACCCGGTTAAGCGCATTATACGTTTTGATGAGTTCAGCCTAAGTTGGTTCCGTGATAACCTTATAGCCATTTGCAGACTTTCACTGAAATGTATAAATGGAGGGGCATTGCCTTTTACAGAAATAGATGTCACCTCTCGAGATGCTGTTGCCATTGAAACGGTCTTGCATTCCTTCGTTAGTTTATTACATCTTATTTTCTTAGAAACCATTGGTTTTAGGGCCTTATAACATGATTTTCAGGCATCCTTTAGGGCCCTCACATTGAGAGCCTGAAAATAAGCTTTGCCTCGTCCTTCTAAGCCTATTTCAGCATGTATTTTAAGGGACTAGGTCCATTTTTATGAGAGTTACGGAAAAGAGTTACATCAATGATAGGTGTTGTGCCTCTGATGGATATCTGTACCAAATTTTACGTTGATCCAGCCAGCTGTTCTCGAGTTTTAAGGAAACAAACCTGTCCGCCGACAGACAGACAGACAAAAATATATTTTTTGGCGCATCCGTCATTAAAAAAAAATACAGTCAGTCTGAAAGACTAGACGTTATATCATTTCAACTGACGCATGCTACAAATGCTACACATGTTAGAAAGGCTCAGGAGGGCTTCCCGCTTCGCTCGAAGCCCCAGGACTCTTTCCACAGACTCCATTACCCATTAACTTAGGCTTCCCGCGCGCGCACCTCGTTAAGTGTCACCCTGTAATTTGCTCTGACATCTGCACACCTCTTTAGGAGGCACCCTGTATTCTTATCTGGCATCTTGTATATCTCTTTAGGAGTCACCCTGTATTCTTCTCTGCCATCTTGTACACCTGTTTAAGAGTCACCATGTATTCTTATCTGGCATCTTGTATATCTCTTTATGAGTCACCCTGTATTCATATCTGGCATCTTGTACTGTATTTTGCTCTGACATCCTGCCCACTTCTTTAGAAGTCACCTTGTATTCTTGTGTTCACTTCGCTCAAAGCCCCAGGTCGCTCGACGCCGCAGGACTCTTTCAACAGACTCCAATAACCATTAGCTTCTGCTTCCCGCGTGGCTGCATGACGTCACGTACTCAGTTCCCGCGTGGCTGCATGACGTCACTTCCCGCGCGGCTGCATGACGTAACTTCCGTCTCCGTCTCCGTAACGCATAACGTTGGACTCAAGCATAACGACGAAGTCGACAAGATCATTTGAAATGATAAAACTCTGAAGCGCGTTAATAACGCAAATTTACGTTGAAATTCAGGAAAAAAACAGACAAACTTACATTCTTATATACACTGCCGTAAAAAGAAAATAGGTCACCTGAAAAGACGGCGTCGATTTAGATCCGATGACGGCAGATGCCACCTGGGGGATAGTAGATGTACTGGAAAGGGTTTCAACGTCGTCCGACAACAGATAGCGTAGTGGTATAGCTATCAGAGCGCCATCTGTGTCTACCATTTAATATGGAAATTACACAGCCATACGGCTCATTGTGGTGCAAACGTGTGAAGCAAGCAGGTACAATGCCACGGAGATGCACTCGTGCTTCCTACAGCCTACTGAGCGAGTTTGAATGAGGTCAAATTGTGGCCTTCTGAGTGGCGGGATGGTCCTTTCGGAGAATTGCCACACAGTTGGACGTGCTGTGTCCGTTGTGCAACGATGCTGGTATCAGTGGTCACGCAAACATTGTCTCACCCGTAGACGAGGTTCTAGACGTGCACGCAGCACAGACGTCCGCCAGGATCGTCGTATTGTGAGGGCAGCAGTGGCAGATCGTACAGCTACCACAGCACAGATACGAGGTTTTGTGAGCCCAGAAGTGTCAACACGAACTGTTGCGAGCCGGTTACTATCAGTGGGACTACGGGCACGCACACCTCTAGTCCGTCTTCCACTCACGCCACAGCATCGACGTGCACGGCTCGAGTGGTGCCGTCAGAGGATCACTTGGAAGATGGAATGGCGCACCTGGTCTTCAGCGATGAAAGCAGATTCTGTCTGCACGCAAGTGATGGTCGTTGGCGCGTTCCACGTAGACCTGGTGAGCGCTATCTCGTAGAGTGCATTCGTCCAAGACACACCGGCCACACCCCAGTCCTTATGGTCTGGGGTGCGATAGGCTAAAACTCTCTTTCACCTTTGGTGTTTGTGGAGGGAACGCTAACCAGCGTTTGGTACGTGTAGGATGTTGTTAGACACGTTCTTTTGCCATTCTTGCAACAGGAAGGGGATGTGTTGTTCCAACAGGATAATGCTCGCCCTCACACTGCCCGTGCAACTCAACGTGCAGCAACTTCCCTGTCCAGCACGATCGCCGGACTTGTCGCCAATCGAGCACGTGTGGGACATGATGGGCCGACAAGTGACTCGTGCGACGTTTCCACCCATAACTCTTACAGAACTGTGTGAACAGGTCGAGCAGGCGTGGAATAACGTATCCCAAGACAGCATTCGCCATCTGTATGATCGATTGGATGCAAGGGTCAGTGCCTGCATTGCCGCCCGTGGAGGCTACACCTCGTACTAATATGGGTGTTGCAGCATGGGTCGATACCTGGTATCTCTAAACCGATTGACCTATTGATCTGTATATTTAATCATTTCATGTACTCCATATGTACTGTTGCCACAATAAATCTTGAGTGAATTGGTAACCTTTAAAAGGGCGACCTATTTTGTTTCCGGCAGCGTATATAGGGATAATTAAGGTAGTTATCATTCAGGCCAATAGTGCCGCTGTCGACACGTATGGCCATTTAAGGGGGTAGGCCACCCTTTACGAGAGGTACGGAGAAGAGATACATCAATGATTGGTGTCGTGCCTGTGATGTATATCTGTATCAAATTCTACGTTGATCCACCCAGCCGTTCTCGAGTTAAATCGTAGTTAATTGCCTTGCGTGTTATGGGATCGAATCAATTTGACGAGACAATATCGTGAGAACTCTAAGTGGGGTCATAGTGGTTTGTGGAATCAATATATTTCTCCATTATAATAAATACAACGACTTATTGACGCTATCCGTACTCAAGTGCTTTGCTTAGGAAGTGTCACCAGTTCACGGCCTGTTTGTGTTGGTCAAGTGTGGCGCACGTAAATAAGTGAACCTGACCTGAACGCAAGTTTAATAATGTTATTGGTTTTACATCGCTTTCTACTATTGTGGCTTTTAGAGACGCTGGGGTGACGGAAATTTGCCCCAAAGGGGATCTTTAACGTTCCACTAAATCTACTGGCACGGCTCCCTGAAATGCCAACTGACTGCACCAGGATTCGATCCTGGAACCTTTAGCACAGCAAGCGTTACCGCTGTGCCAAGAGTGCCAGAGTCAGGAGTCGAACTGCTAAGGTAAGTGTCTGCATCTCAAAGAGAATACATTAAAGATTGTCAAATAACTGTAAACTGGGGCGCAAACATGTCCTTAATAAATCATTTCGTAGTTAATTATTAGGACCTGTACAGTACATTACATTTTCGAATGCATCCGAAGTTATACGTTCGTTACGTGTGTCAGTCTGTTTTCTGTGTGTCTGTTTGTTTGTTTCATTTGATAGACTTGTGAACATTTAGACCCATGTACTTGGGCGTATATATACACAGGGTGTAACTAGATATGTGGTAAAGCTACGGGGGTTCGATAGACGACCTGACAGCAAGCAAAACATGTCCTGTAAACATATGGTGTATTTTCTTTCGTTTCCTTGTTACACGCATTGTTTGTGGTGTACATAACACAGACCGCTTCACTGTGCAGGTTGGTCATTTGTGTTGTTAAAGTGTACGTTACTACTTTCAGTTCTCTACAGAAGGTGCTCAAAATGGCTACCACGATCTGTAATGCAGGCGTCTATACGCCACATCATTGACTGTCTCACATATTCCCGGCGTCTGTCGTATCTGCTGACATCCTTGCTCTATTCACTGACGAAGCATGTCTACGTTATGAATAGGTATGACATACACAAAGACCTTTAAATGACCCCATAAGTAGAAGTCTAATGGGTTGAGATCCGGAGAACGATCAGGCGACGGTGTCGGTCCCTGATGCCCTATCCATGTGTTTGGGAATGCACACAGACTTCAATAGGGACGAAACGTACAAAGTGGCCTGTGTGCCCTCCAGAAATGACCAACTAGCACCGTACCACCGTCTGTGTTATGCACCGCAAACGATGCTTGTAACACGGCAACGAAAGCAAATACACCATATGTTTAGAGGACATATTTTGCTTGTTGTCAGGTCCTCTATCGAATCCCCGGAGCTTTCCCACATATTTAGAAACATCCTGTATATACAGAGTGGTTCACCAGCTCCTTATTGTTTTTTTGGAGGAAGGCAACCCAAGTAAGGCGTATATCATAGACATCCTAAATACATTTGTACCTACTCTTCTACAGACTTAGTACAACTTTACTGTTGAGTTCTTGCGGCAGTGTTATTTCAATGACCTTAACTATAATGCATATAAAACAAAAGTTTAGTGCTTTTCAGTCGGTCAAAACGAATGTACCCGAAAGAGTTGTGTTATGCCCTAATCCTGAAAAAAATTACATGAGATTAATAAATACACTAGGATGACCAGTTGCGATTGTACATATTGTACAACTGTACATATTGTAAATATTTTCACCTATATTTTCAAACATAGGTTTTATAGCCTAAGTGTAATGGATCTGATGATAGTCGCTTGACGGTAGAAACTGGTCATCCTAGTGTATTTATTAATCTCATGTATTTTTTCATGATTAGGGCATAACCCAACTCTTTTGGGTACATTCGTGTTGACCGACTGAAAAGCACTAAACGTTTGTTAACTAATGCAACACTGAACAAGTAGTTCCGTGAAGAACTATACAGCCTATTTTCATATATCCTGCTCATGTTAATTGTCTCTATCAACATACAAAATTTCAGTTTAATTGCTGTAACAGATTCGTAGATATTGAGAACCGTCTAAATATTTCATATGGTCGCCAGGATGGATTTTTATTTTTGTACTATTACATTAAGATTATTTTGTACGTGTGGTATACAAACTTCAATCGCATGATTAGAACACAAGAAGTAAAAACGAGATTTTAAAAGTACGCACACCAGCCATCTTGTGATTATGCAAACAATCGAAATAAATTACATGCCAGTGGATCAACATTTGTATAAGCATTTAACTTGCAACGTTTCACGGCACTCGGATAGTTAATTCGCGAGAAACGTCCATTTAAATATTTATACTTCGCGTCGCCGCCATGTTGGATTTGTGCTCACCAGGTTACTGAAAGTCCTATTGGTGAGCATATGTTCATAGTCTCTATGAACATTAAAAAATTCAGTTTGGTTGCTGTAAAAGATTCATAGATATTGAGAACCGTCTAAATATTTCGGAAGCTCGCCATTTAGGATTGTTATATGTATAGGCCATAGAGTTATGTACAATTCAAGGACAATTATTGCCTAGGTTCATTATTCAAACTTTCACTTCGATCGCATGATTACGACACAAGAATAAAAACTTAATTTTAAAATTTCGCACAGCCGCCATCTTGAGGTTATGTAAACAATTGAATTAAATTAGATGGCAGTGCATTACGATCTGCAAAATCATTTACTGTACCACATTTCACTGCGCTCAGAGAGTTAAATCACGAGAAAAGTCTATTAAAATATTTCAAATTCGCTTGGTCGCCATGTTCATTTTGTACTTTACAGGTTTATGAAATATACATAGGTAAACTTGTATCAGTACCCTTTATCACCGTACAAAATTGCATGATGATATCTGTAATAGTTTCGGAGATATAGAATGTCAGGGAAATATTTCGCACAGCCGCCATTTTGAGGTTATGTAAACAATTGAACTAAATTAGACTCCTGTGCATTACAATGTATATAAACATTTGCTGTACCAAGTTTCATTACGTTTGGATAGTTAAATCGCGAGCAATGTCTATTTCAAAGTCTCAATTTCGCTTGACCGCCATGTTGGTTTTGTAGTCACCAGGTTTTTGAAAGTCTCATAGGTGAACTTCTAGTAGTGCCCTTTATCACCGTACACAATTTCAGGGCGATATCGGTAATAGTTTCGGAGATATTGAATGCTAGTGAAATATTTCGCACAGCCACCATTTTGGATTGGTGAGACGTAACAAAATTTGAAGGGCACGGTCGAGGTCGCCGGGGATAGTGCTATGAACTTGCCGAGTTTCATTGAAATCGCTCCAGCCGTTTATATTTTATTAGGGGAGGACACACACACCTCACACACACACACACGTACACACACACGGACAAAAGGTGATCTCATAAGCGTATTTTTTCAAAATTGAAAATAGGCTAAAAATGGCTTCAAACCCCATAATACAGTATAATGCATGTTAAAAACGATCACAGTTCCGAATAATACCGCCTTACGTTTCGGCAGGTGTCTATGGGGGCTACGAATAGATTCAATACGGGCCAGCAATTGAACATGGCTTCCAATAGCTAAGGTGGCTAAATCGTGCATTCCTGCTGTTGCGTCAGGCAAGCTGCTTGGTAGCAGGTTTGATCGCCCTGGCTCACTTTTTGCTTAATGCCGTTTATAATGGATGTACTGTACCCGATATGAGCTTGGGACTATCGGCTACGCTGACGTATTGAAAGTATGTGTTTGGAGAGAAGGCGATAGCAATGGAAATTTTGGTTTCTGTGGAAGTTTGGCAAGAGGGAGCGACATATCAGATCATGTCAAGCAAGGACGTCATTTATTTACTTTATTCCATTATTTCCATGCCTCCAGGAATAGCAGAAGAGAAAGAGAGAATTCCATTTAATATTGCTTACAATATGCGGAACCCATTAATGAAGCAACGCAGGGCGAGTTACGTATTTGGTGCTCCAGTCTAGATGCGTAACGTCAGTCAGGACGTGACGTAACCCTACCGCGACAGGGATGGTTGATCACGTGATGAACGAGAAAGAGGGTTGAGACGAGGCTTTGAGCAGCAAGCAGCAGAGAGTGACTTGTGACTTGTCTTTTCGCTGTGCGAGTGAGTGAACTCATTTATCTGGTCCTGAATACCATCGGTTCGAACAAGCTAGTCGACAGTTCATGATTTTACGGTATTCGTGTGATGTAGAAACTTGTGTAAACGATGTGACAACATGATATTTCAACCGAGTTCGCGGCAGCATGCAATTTGGACTTTGTGAATTGCGTAGCAAGTTTCGTTATAGCGTGCAGAGACAGCCGATATGCATTGTCTTGTCAAATCTAGTTCAATTCACGGACGTGCACAGGTGACTTTACAGAATGCATTCGTACTGTAATACAACGTTCAATATAACATGCATTTACAAACTGATAACTTGGTGAGACTTAGACGTTACATTGCGAGGCACATTTAATTAAATGCACATAAGCGACCACGAGTTGTCGGAACTTTACAATTCTTCAACTAGTCAAATGATCATAAGCGACAACGAGTTGTCGGAACTTCACAATTTTTCTATTAGTCAAATGATCATGGGCGACCACGAGTTGTCGGAACTTCACAATTTTTCTATTAGTCAAATGATTATCGGTGACCACGAGTAGTCGGAACTTCACAATTTTTCTATTATTCAAATTATTTATTTATCGTATGGCTTTTAGTGCCGGGAGTGTCCGAGGGCATGTTCGGCTCGCCTGAGTCTGTAGCTGCTTCCAGTGGACACCCTAAAGGGAGAGCTACAAGTTCCGTTCAATTTCAAGTAGTTCCAACTTTCGTCACCAGATATAAATGATACCTAGTGGTGAACGTTGGAACTTTGATAGAGCGTTCTGACGAAATCTAACCTAACAAATTTTGCTTTACACAAGTTTAGTCTGTGAAAGGATCTTTTATATGCCATAAATCTATGACATGGGACCGTCGGCTTTACTTCCCCTCCGAAGGAAGGCATGCTGAAGGATTTTTAACGCTCTTAAAAAATCCGACGACTTCGACCGGGTTTGAACCCGATATCTTGGGCATAGCAGTTGAGCATGCTACCGACTATGCCACCGAAGCCGCTTATTATTCAAATGATCATGGGCGACCACTAATCGTCGGAAATTTACAATTTCTTCTGTTAGTCAAATGAACATAGGCAACCTCGAATTGTCAGTACTCTACCGTGAATTGTAGATTAGTCAAGTGGACATAGACAATAACCTCGGACTTGAACATTGTTTCATGTGCCTATAAAGTGAACACTTACACGACCACAGGGTGTTTGAAAATAATTTGCACTTTTCACATAAAATTTTCTTTCGGCACTTCAACATAAAACCTTCAGTGCATCTATACACTGATTTCAACATACACTTCTGGAACAGTGGCGAACATTGTGGACACTAGAATGGGTCAACCATTCATGATGAACAATCGAAAGCTTTTACGGAACATTGTGGAGATGCTTTACAACATGAATACTTACAACTTTAATATGGGGCACTAAACATAGAACCGACATTATGGCAGAGTGGAGTGGCGGTTCCGAATTGCAACCCGAGTGAGGAGCGTACCAATTCGGGGTAAGGACATCGATGTCGGCGATCTTTATGAATTATTAGGGAATGCGTCGATCTTCCGAGAAGTCTTTGCGAATTTTAGGGTACTCGACGATCTTTGGAAATTGGATATTAAAGCAGCTGTTTCAACAACCAGGTATTGTGAATGCATTCATGAGTATTTTTCCTTGATGTGATGTAGACTTGAGCACGTACGTATGATAGGGCAAGTGTTACCGTGATTTTGTTCAGATGTGAGTGAAATAGATTTTTCTTCGTGGATATGAAGGCATGTAGCTGACTTCATGCAGTGTCAGATTAAAACCGTTTCTGATCTTTTACAATGAGTCAGTAGGAATTAGATTGTTTTTTTATTGGCGATGCTAATGCATGGCACACTTTGGTGTCAAATTTTTGATCGAGTGTTGTTTTTCGATCGCTGCTGGTAAGCAGGTGTTCGATTTTCATCCACGCTTTTTGTCTTGATCCTGATTGATTTATTTTGAGTGTGGTAATTTAATAAATTCATCAGTTTTTGATCTTCGTTTGTTTGAAGCGATCTGGAATTTTTCATGTGATTATTATTTCTTCTAATTTGGTATTCGAATCAGACGTAAATCTCAGACAGTGAATGAGCCATGTTGAATATGAAACTTTTGTCCTGTTCTTTGAACGTATTTAACCGACAGGCGATTTTTTTTTCTTGGAGGATTTATATCCAGAGCAGTAGTATTTATGAAATTAATGCATGCTCGATGTGCATTCAGATTTAATTCAGCGATTTACATGTTGTTTTTCTGAGATGTTAACATAGTTATTTGACCACAGGTTTGGGAGGTCAGGAGCATGTTTAATTAGAACCAGTTCATAGATTGAGATGATTATTTGAGTGCTCGGATTCATGTGGATTTGCCAGTTTGTTGTGAGAGTATTGCCAGTAGTTATGAGATGTGACTGATAGGTTCCAGCGAACCCAGCATATTTTTGTAGGTCCAGCCGAGTGCTGAATGATATTTTGTGGAATTATAATAATGATGTTGTATTGAATTTAACTGAGTGGTTTAATAAATTTAATGAGATAGTGTTTGTGGATTTTTTGGCAAGTATGATAGTGGCAGTTAATTTTTCTTGAGTACAAGATGATTTCAATCCTTGAAGTATTTTGATTACATATATTCGTGCTCTCTGGTAAACGTCAAAATCTGTTGACACTTCCGAAAGCTGATTTGTTGAGGGTTCTGGAGATACTGAAAAAACTTATGCTGATTTCCTGATATATTTATTGATACGCTCTGGATATAAAATTTCTCTTGGATAA
Source organism: Meconema thalassinum (assembly GCA_946902985.2). Taxonomy (NCBI): domain Eukaryota; kingdom Metazoa; phylum Arthropoda; class Insecta; order Orthoptera; family Tettigoniidae; genus Meconema; species Meconema thalassinum. The sequence goes on along the minus strand of OX336391.1, from coordinate 128,374,208 downwards.
TCTGATCTGATATTGCTGGCTGAGATGAGATACATTAATTGGTGATGACATCTGAATAAAATAAATGAATAAATTGTTATAATAATAATAATAATAATAATAAGTGAAATTAATGATAATGATTTAGATGATTAAAGAACGATGGTGACGATTAAATGATAACGATTTCAAGATGGTTAAAAGAATGATAAAAATAATATGATGGAGTTTCATAATTTTTTTTTAATGAGGATGGTGAGATAGTCACTATGACCGATGGTTGAGTTTCAGAATTTTGAGTTGTTTAAGTGACTAGGATGATGATTATGATTATCATTTACATCTGAACACTATAGATTGTGATTAAAATGTTATATTTGTTGTTGTTGTAAATATAGTGATGAGAGCAAACAGACTTTTGCACAACCTAACGCTCAACATGACTTGTATAGGGAGTATATGTGTATTTAAGTAATTATTACCAGTTCACATGCAATCCATGTTAACAATTTAACACTGATAGGGCTCAGAGGTCACGAGTGTCGTGTTTTCCAGTGTCAGTGCTTCGGTGATACTGAGCGCCCAGGAAGAACTTTTAGTTTTTTTTTAAACATGTGAACTTATATTTTGAGGGGAAATGGCTGGAGTTGCTATGAACATTTCATCCTAACAAATCTTATCTGCCATATTCCTAGGTAGGATTTTCCATTGATTTAAATTTTTGCATTGACCAAATCAACACTTTAATAAAAAAAATAAAGCTTGTTTTAAAATGTTGTCACGATGATATTTTTCCTCATATCCGTTCCTTATAATTTATGGCTTATCCTGGAAGGTTGTGAATGATGGGAATCCAGGCGGATGGCGCCCTTTATAATCATAATTGATGTTGCTTTCACCCGTAAACGACCCGGAGACATATCGTCTCGTGCTACCCATAGCTGATTGTTTTTTTTTTTTTTTGTTAGTTTATTTTTCTTCCTGGATTCCGACATAAGCCTTATTTCATTTGATAGTTTCAGTGCATGTGTGTGTGTGTCGTAATGTTTGGTGTTCGATGCTATGTCAGCTGGGTCGTCGTATACCATAACGGAACGGGCACAGAACTATGGCCGCATATCCACCTGTTCCAACGTGTGATTTTTAGCCTACTTTCGATTTTTGCAAAAAAAAGAAAGTAGACTTATGAGATCAACACAGGGCGAAAAAAAGTGTGTCTGCCTGTGTGTGTGTGTATGTGTGTGTGTGTGTGTGTGAGTCTGTGTGTGTGTGTGTGTGTGAGTGTGTACTCTGAATGTCTGTCCCACCCTATCAATTCGAACACGGTGAAAGCGAATGGAACGAAATTTAGTACAAAGGTAGCACTAGCAAAGGACACCTCAGTGTTATGTTTTATATTGCCGCCATCTTGACGAAACGTAATGGCGACCACACAAATGTTCAAAGCTTAAATCAAATTACGACTAACATAATCATCCGATCTCTACCAAATTTTGCAACAATATACCTTTATGGAGGGAGCATCCTTTGACCAATCTAATGGGTCATTAGCCTAATAGTTTGCGGATGACGGCCATCTTTGTGTCAACATCGATTCCCCCTATTAATTCGAACACGATGAAACCGAATGGAACGAAATTTGGTACAGAGGTAGCACTAGCAAAGGGCACCTCAGTGTCATGTTTTATATCGCCGCCATCTTGACAGAAACGTAATGGTGGCCACACAACTGTTCAAAGCTTAAATCAAATTACGATTAACCTAACCATCCGATCTCTACCAAATTTTGCATCAACATATTATTATGGACGGAGCATCCTTTGACTAAACTAATAGGTCATTAGCCTAATATTTTGCGGATGGCGGCCATCTTTGTGTGAAAATAGATTCCCCTATTAATTCGAACACGGTGAAGCCGAATGGAACGAAATTTGGTACAGAGGTAGCACTAGCAAAGGGCACCTCAGTATCATGTTTTATATCACCGCCATCTTGACGGAAACGTAATCGCGGCCACCCAAATGTTAAAAGCTATAATGTAATTACGACCAACCTAATAATCTAGTATCTACCAAATTTTGCAACAACATATCTTTATTTCGGAAGAATATTCTGACCAAACTTCAAGATCATCAGCCCAATAGTTTGCAGATGGTGGCCTTGTATATGTGTAAATCGATTCCCCTATCAATTCAAACACGGTGAAACCGAATTGAACGAAATTTGGTACAGAGGTAGCATTAGCAAAGGGCACCTCAGTGTCATGTTTTATATCGCCGCCATCTTGACGGAAACGGAATGACGGCCACCGCAATTTTAAAAGCTTAGATCAAATTACGACCATCCTAATAATTTGATCTCTACCAGATTTTGCAAAAACATGCCTTTTTGTGGAAAGCATCTTATGACTGACTACAAGGTCATCAGCCCAATAGTTTCCAAATAGCGGCCATGTATGTGTGCAAATCCATTCCCCATATCAATTCAAACACTGTGAAACCGAATTGAATGATTTTTTTACAGATATAGCACTAGCAAAGGGCACCTCATATTCATGTTTAATATCCCAATAGCACGTTGTATTTTAACAAGCTACTACAACCAACATTCAATTATACTCCTTGAAAAGGACAAAGAGTTATAACAATACCCATGCATTTAGGAGAAAGTAGGCTATATGTTCTTTACTGAACATCTTGTTTTAATTGGTCCTTGAAAGAACAGTTTTTAACCGATGGTACGGATTACATAATGAGCTGTGGAACGGAAGCAAGGTACTCTGTATATTCAGGGTATCAAGTGTTCGAAATATAACCTCCTTGGTTTAAAGGAAAAATGAGACTCACTCAGGTCACCGCGCGTGTCGCGTCAATACACTCTGTAACCCCAGGATGAGAACCATTACTCATTTTCACGTTCGACAAATATAAAACAGTATTAATTGATTCACTTATGAGGAAAACCGTATCGTATTTAGTTCATTCGATTGTTAACATGACTTTTCTTTCTAAAGATATGGTAACAGAGAAACTGTACTCATTAGAAAAGAAAGCTACTGACTGAATGAGCGCCTGCTGAATGAATTTTCAGGTAGGATTATTTTTACACACGCAAAATAGTGTGTTGTCATGCTTGTGGGTATGTGGATATATTAAACTTATCAGCGTAAACACCTCACTGATTAGTCTACAAATGCCAATTATATGGCAGTTTGAGTGTGAACAGTGCACGGAAGTTGCACTGAGAACAGCCCATGACGGCGAGAGCATTACAATATTCCTAATTCCCATAGCCCCATCACCTAATGTTTTTTCCGCTACCCACAATGCAGTGGAAATGCACGTGGCTAGGAGAGGCAATCCGTCTGGCCGTGGGTTAAGCGAACACCTGCACTTTTCAAAGCCATCAACAGAAGAAACGAAAATGAATCTTATCCTTGAACGTGAACATTAATATTTCCAATGCCCGACGACTAAAAATTCGCATTCGAACGTTTTAGATAAAGAAAGTCTAAGTGTCCAACGCAAAAGTTCTAACCTTCTTTGTGATGTATTCTGCACTACTTACAATGTATTAGTCTCCGTTGCTGCAATGGTAGCGCGTTGGACTCTAGATTGAAAGAATTGGGGTTCAATACTTGTTAGGTTCTTGTTATAGGTATTTCTTTTATTAAGTTCTATCGTGTGTGTCGACCTATTTTACCCATGTCTTACTACGGAAATGATACGAGAGATCACAGTTGTTTATTTGGGAGGGGGCCCTGTAATATAGCAAGCACGTACATTTTCAGGCTGATTCCAAGAACGTTACATAATGCTCGAATGTGGTATTACACGAAAAAATCTTAATCTCTGCACGTCAAATATAGCTGTTGTCCTCTTTTTGTTAAAATTTAATAACAAAATAATCTTTATTTCTTGGTCGCTTTACCCTCCAGGGTTGGCTTTTCCCTCGACCTCAGCAAGGGATCCCAACTTTTACCGCCTACAGGGCTGTGTTCTGGAGCTTATAACAAAATAATACCGAGGGAAATTGTAAGGAATACGTATACTTGCGAGCACTGGCGATTAGAATCTCCTTCGATATCACTACGTTAAAATCCATGTCAGATTTTTAAAACATGGTTTACGGTATTCATTTAACTTTCTGTTATTACAGATCACGTGGTAAAACCTACTAATTCGATTGTATTCTCTTCATAAATTAGCAAAATTCAACGTACTCTTCACAGGAATACATCGTAAGTGAATAAAAGTGGTAATGTGACTTTGTAAGTGTGGCTTGATATCAAATTGCGCTCTCCACTACCGGTATAGAAAATTAGGCTATTTACATGAAATCCCGTTAGTTCCTCAACTGCCCACACAGCACTGTCAACCCAGTGTAGCATAACTAAGACTTGACCCTATTTGTCAATATAATTTCCGCAATATAAAATGCAAATTATATCGCAAAATTCAATAGCGTGATATCAAATGACAGAAACTAAACACACCTTTGCACCTTATTAAAATAGAATTCCATTAGGTTCACTTGATTTTTATAAAACTTCATGAACTTTCCCAATGAGTGGTTAGTACAGAAGTTATTTGGAAGCAACCGGTATTTCGGCTTCGCAATAATATTTGCAATCGGTGATACCAATTTCTCTGCAAGGACGCTGGCAAGACCGCTGCTGCGGTGATGTTAATGAGTAGAGAGGATTCGAGTTCTGAGAAATGCAAGCCAAACATTTCATACAAGATATTCTTTCCACCGTGAATACAACTTAAACCAAACTTTCAGTTTTCATTGTCGACAAAGTGATTGGTGCAATATTGCGGTGGTATTGCTGGAATGTATTTCTTTCAAACTGTAATAATGCCAATATCTACCTACGAACTCAACAGTATATGGGATACCCTTACTGTCACTCTTAACGCTAGAAAAAATCAAGGCCCGCTACATGAAAAGAGTGCTGGGAGTAGGAATAACAGAACCATCAATACTGACTTATATTATGCTTAGTGAGAACTTCCTCATAGAAGATATGAGTTTGCAGTTGCATCTTCCAAACACAAAGGCATATGAGATAACATTTCAAATATTACTTGGAAAAAGGAACAACATTTGGAGCGAGTTTTATACGACAGACAACATACTGACACAAAACTGGAGACAGGCCAACAATAAACTGAGACACGCCATCACACGATTTGCAGTACACGGGTTTCACCACAAGCTATGCACCTACACAAGATTTCATTCCCCAAATGCGGACTGTGTGTGTGAATTGTGTCATAATCGATGTTCCTGATATCATGCGAAGAAAAGACTAATATCACTAACGAAACTGTGCAGTGAATAGATATAGGCAAATAATAACACTTTCAGATGTATTATGTATTTTCTCTGGCTATTTTGTTGCAATAAATATTAATTCATTCATACATTCATTGTCGGAAAAGATATTGCTGAAATTGTAATTTGATGATGATAGTTAAAGTGCCTAACACGGTTATAGGCCTCTAATTTTTTGGGGTGAAAATGAAAAGTGATGATAAAATGAACACTAAACTAAAAATTACTACAACTTACAACCAAATTATGGATTAGGAGAACAAAAGGACAAAAAGGAAGGAATAAGGGAAATAAAATGCAGGTAAAAAAATGCTCTCACCCCTCAAAAAATGAGAATTGACGGATTTGGAAAAGTGTGACATGAAAGGCAGATAGGAAGAGAAATAGGAGAGGGTCCACCCCAGAATCACTGGAAAAGGGAGAAAAACAGATCCAGCTCAGGTATCATCCCAAACTCAACAGCCGTCAGCCCTTGAGGGTGTAGCACCTCCAGTGGTGGGGCTACACACTCCCTGCCTCTTTTATGACCTTGTGCAGAAGGCGACAGATATGATGAAAAGAAAAACAAGAGATCTGACCCATTGAAGAATGAGGGTATCAGGAAAGATGAAACAAAGTACAATTAAGGCGGGAATTTGAAAGACTCCTTAGACCTCGGATATCCTAATACTGTCAGGGTAGGAAGAGAACAAGAGTTGATCAAGGGAGTCCGACAGTAAATATGTCAGAGAGGACCCCGGTACAATTAAGTGGAAGCAATCGCGAGCTCAGCTGGGGCCCCCTGATCGCTAACGATTGTCCCACAAGTTGTAAGCCCCTGAAGGAGGGGGAGTGTCGTAATGTCGTAAGTGAACGAGATGTGACCAAGGGTGGTCGACAGGAAAGATTTAGATTTAGATAGATTTATTTTGACTGGCAAGATTAGGGCCATTGGGCCCTCTCTTCCATCTAACCAGATTATACAAATAATAAATGATGAGCAATACAAATACAACTTAAATCTAACAATATTACAATATTGATATAATATAAAATACATATGAAATGGATTAGCTTGATAATATACAATACAAATACAACTTAAATCTAACAATTTTACAATATTTATACAATATAAAATACATATAAACTGGATTAGCTTGGTGGTGTAGGCTGTAAATTGTTGCATTGTTAGGGTGAATAACTAAGATACTTAGGAGTAAGTTTAAAATTACAGTAAGGTAAAGGAAATAGGCTACTGAAAAAAAGTAGACTAATTATGGTGAAGATGGTGATGAAGATAATTAGTCGTTACTGAAGGAGGTTATTTAGATATCTAAATAGAGAATAAATGAGAAAGTGGGAATTGGAAAGTTTGAATATATGTAATACGACGTAAGAATATAAGCATAAATGTTGAGTTCAACTTTCATTTACTTAGTGAGTATGTACTGCTGGCAACGCTGCTTGAAGCTGGACGGGGTTGCTCCTCTGACAGAGCGAGGCAGATTGTTCCACAGTCGTGCAGTAGCAACAACGAAGGAGTTGGTATAGCGTACTGTACGGTGTATGGGTATCAGCAAGAGTGTGTCTTTTTTGACCGTGTTCCAAGAATATGCTCGTACGAGAGGCGGTGAAGCTGAGAGTGCAGGTAAGCTGGAGTTGAAGTTGAGAGTATTTGTTGAAGAATACATAAAGAATGGAGGTCGCGGCGTTGATTTAGACGTAACCAGTTAAGTTGCTCATAAGCGGGGGTGACATAGTCATAGTACCGTAAATTAAATATGTAGCGTACACAGGCATTTTGTGCATGTTGGAGTTTATTTTTAAGAGTAACAGTGAGATCTTTGTATACCACATCGCAGTAATCAAAATGAGGCAATATTAGGGTGGAAACAAGTCGTTCCTTTAATACACGAGAGAAAATATTCCAGAATCTTCTAAGTGAATTCAATGCGGAAAATACTTTTCTGGAAACATTGCAGACGTGCTGCGTCCAGGAAAGATGTTTATCTATAATAACGCCTAGATCTTTAACTGACTCACGGAATTCGATTGGGGAATCGCACAAGCGTAATTTTGGTAATGTGGGTTCATTTTTTAGTTTTAGGAGGATTTTCGGGTGGGAGATTATGATTGCTTGGGTTTTAGCCTCATTGAGTCGTAGTCCATGTAAGCGAGTCCAGTTACAGATTTCAGTTAAGTCTTCATTAAAGGTGCCGATTGCTTCCGATAGTTTTTCTGGTGCTGAATGCAGGTAGATTTGTACATCATCAGCATATAGGTGGTGTTTGCATTTAGTGATTGATGACGGAATGTCGTTTATATATATTGAAAACAGGAGCGGTCCAAGGACTGACCCCTGAGGGACTCCTCTCTCAACTGGACGCCATGAAGACAAGTAAGTGGAAGCAATACCGCACTCAGCTGGGGTCCCGTGGTCACCAAACCCACATCCCATTCGTCGTGAGCCGCTGGGGGATGTACTGAAGAATGATTCAACAGAATCGCAAGAAAACATTATGATACCCATTTTTCAGAAGATAACTTTTGGGTATGCACTGGACGGTTCATTCCGTAGTTAATTGGATATCATCGTAGGTCTAAGACTAAGAAGTCCCTATCATGTGCGTTACTAGCAGTGGTCAAGTACTATCCTGGCATCCTGGATAGAGATGAGAAAAAACACACTCAAGATAGTTTAAGCCCCATGAACTAGAGTGTGTATGGAATTTTTCTGGTAACATGTGCTACTCTGATGGCTGTAGTAGTGAGTGTAATTGTAATTCAAATGAAGATTGGCAAGGAGGTTGCTGTAGCCTTCAGTTAGTAGCTATTGCGGTATTTGCTTCGAGCAGAAGTGGGAAACCTCGGAAAACAATTTTCAAGTTTTTCCTCAGGAGGTGCAGTGTAGCCCATTCCGGCTCTCACACCAGAATTAAATTCCTTGATAGATCCGGGGTTCAAACTCAGACCTCCAAGGCGAAAGCCGAAAATGTTTGCCGCTAATACACGTGGTCGTCTAAATGATTTTTGCATTTTATGTATAATTTTATTTAACCTTCATTCTTTAGGTCACAGAAACCTATGTGACACTTTGGGTCTAATCTTATACTCTAATGCCGCTGCTGTTACGGGAGATTTTGAATCTTTACCTTTTGACGAAAGGTATAATGCGTAATATATTGTATATACCTAGGTAATATCTTCTAGAATGGAAGTTTTATACTCTCCGTTAAGGAATGTTCTACTACTGATATGTTGACGTTTATGTTTTATTAATCATAATGTCCTTATACTTCATTCTTTTAAAGTTGACAGTGTCTACGTTTACCAGCTGTATTTTTTATTACAAATCAGTATATTTTGCGTGATAATGCAGATTGTTCTATGAATAATATTTCCTTCTGTTATTCGGGTTATATTGTAATTGGTAATTATCCTGCTCTATGACTATGCTAATTTGTAATGGAACCGGATGTTAAATTATGAACTTAGTCAATAACATACGGTAATTAAACTACGAATATATATTATTATGCGATAATTTTCAACAAGAACCAAACAGTAAGTAATGCTACTTTGCCATAAGAATAGCGGACCCCATTAAATAAACAAGTAGTTCCGTGAAGAACTATACAGCCTATTTTCATATATCCTGCTCATGTTAATTGCCTCTATCAACATACAAAATTTCAGTTTAATTGCTGTAACAGATTCGTAGATATTGAGAACCGTTTAAATATTTCAGATGGTCGCCAGGTTGGATTATTATTTTTGTACTATTACATTAAGAATATTATGTACGTGTGGTATTCAAACTTCAATCGCATGATTAGAACACAATAATTAAAAACGAGATTTTAAAATTACGCATAGCAGCCATCTTGTGATTATGCAAACAATTGAAATAAATTAGATGCCAGTGGATCAACATTTGTATAAGCATTTAATGTGCAACGTTTCACGGCACTCGGATAGTTAATTCGCGAAAAACGTCCATTTAAATATTTATACTTCGCGTCGCCGCCATGTTGGATTTGTGCTCACCAGGTTACTGAAAGACTTATAGGTGAACATATGTTCATAGTCTCTATGAACATAATAAAATTCAGTTTGGTTGCTGAAAGATTCATAGATATTGAGAACCGTCTAAATATTTCGGAAGCTCGCCATTTAGGATTATTATATGTATAGGCCATAGAGTTATGTACCATTCAAGGACAATTATTGCCTAGGTTCATTATTCAAACTTTCACTTCGATCGCATGATTACGACACAAGAAATAAAAACTTAATTTTAAAATTTCGCACAGCCGCCATTTTGAAGTTATGTAAACAATTGCATTAAATTAGATAGCAGTGTATTACAATCTGCAAAATAATTTACTGTACCACATTTCACAGCGCTCAGAGAGTTAAACCACGAGAAAAGTATATTAAAATATTTCAAATTCGCTTGGTCGCCATGTTCGTTTTGTACTTTACAGGTTTATGAAATATACATAGGTAAACTTGTATCAGTACCCTTTATCACCGTACAAAATTTCAGGGTGATATCTGTAATAGTTTCGGAGATATAGAATGTCAGTGAAATATTTCGCACAGCCGCCATTTTGAGGTTATGTAAACAATTGAACTAAATTAGACTCCAGTGCATTACAATGGGTATAAACATTTTCTGTACCAAGTTTCATTACGTTTGGATAGTTAAATCGCGAGAAAAGTCTATTTAAAATTCTCAATTTCACTTGACCGCCATGTTGGTTTTGTAGTCACCAGGTTTTTGAAAGTCTCATAGGTGAAATTCTAGTAGTGCCCTTTATCACCGTACACAATTTCAGTGCGATATCGGTAATAGTTTCGGAGATATTGAATGCTAGTGAAATATTTCGCACAGCCGCCATGTTGGATTGGTGAGAAGTAACAAAATTTGAAGGGCACGGTCGAAGTCGCCGGGAATAGTGCTATGAACTTACCGAGGTTCATTGAAATCGCTCCGGCCGTTTAGATTTTATTAGGGGGACACACACACACACCTCACACACACACACACACACACGGACAAAAGGTGATCTCATAAGCCTATTTTTTCAAAATTGAAAATAGGCTAAAAATAAACACTGTCTGGAAAGTAATTGTGAGACCGAGTTCTCGAGGAATTGTGTGTGTACATCCCTTTTTACTATTGTTGCATTCACCGCTATGTTATTGTACTTCACAGTACTGTAGTTTTCGACTATTTACAGTGAGTTAATATTGAACTTGACTAACATAAGAATCCAGGAGAACCATGTTCTAAACTCACTTAAGGGCAAAATAAATACACACTGCGAAATATATTGGCATGTACCTTTCTACAACATATAAAGACACCTCCCGGGCAACGCCGGGTACCATAGCTAGTACCCACTAAAATGGAGCACGGGCTTTCGTTATAAACGTACGCCTACAACTGGATTCGAAGCTACAGCCTAGCCGGTCTCGCATACTAAGTCAGATCGGAATTTAACCACCGAAGCCACGAAGAAAACGTACAGATAGCGAGCTACAGGGATATTAGTTAACTCTGACCGTTCCACCGCAATCGTCAATAACTGCGTCAAAGTCTTCAATGAATCGTGGTTTGTAGTGTTCATTTAACCCTCTACTATTGCATATCACGTGGCGTAACCTATTAATTGGATTGTATTACATGTACGGGTTTTCTTCAAGGAGCAATGAATCACATGTTCGTAGAATGGTCCTTAGAATTTGGCGCGGAAGGGATTACGGCCAGTCGCCTCCGTAGCGTAGCGGTCAGCATGGATAGCTGCCGCCCCGGAGGTCCTGGGTTCGATTCCCGGCTCTGCCACGAAATTTGAAAAGTGGTATGAGGACTGGAACGGGGTCTACTCAGCCTCGGGTGGTCCAAATGAGTCGAGGGGGTTCGATTCCCACCTCAGCCATCCTCGAAGTGGTTTGCCGGGATGGTACCTACTGTAAGGCCACGGCCGCCTCCTTCCCTCTTCCACGCCTATCCATCCCAATCTTCCATCCATTCCCATCCCTCATGAGGCCCCTGTTCGCTTTGCAGGTGAGGTCGCCTGGGCGAAGTGCTGATCACACCTCCCCAGTTGTATCCATTCCGACCAGATGTTCCAGGCTCCAGGACACTGCCCATAGAGGCGGTAGTGGTGAGTTCCCTCGCTGAGTCCGTGGGAACCACCAACCTAGAAGGTAAATTGACTAAATAAATAAAAAAAGGGATTACCGCCATTTTTCCTTTGCTAGGCCACGGAGCAGTTTACATTGCTGTCACACAGAACAATACCGACCATTGGGAGAATTGAAATGTTAGTTGGGTTTCATAAAACTAAGGGCTGGTTACCCACTCTGTATATATGTATACACTACCAGAAGTACCTGCTCTTCGAACGGTCTTCGGAATCAATAACCAGACGTTATCATTTGAGCTACTGGCAATGGTTAGGGGCTTGTCATTCCTTCATAAGTTTATCAGAACGAGGTTAGTTTTCTGGGTATATCGCATACACTGTTAATTTAAGGGCCATCAAATGTGGTTTTTGTAGACCCTTTATAGACTCCCTAGTTTTGCGTCACACATTGAGAAGCGCAACATATGCTTTGGTCGTCCTTCCAGGATAATTTTTATTTTTCGCCTATTTTGGCATTTATTTTGAAAAGTTGTTCCTTATACCCACCCTTCTATGAGAAGTACGTTGAAGAGTATTCTAAATGATTGGTGTATTGACTCATGGTTACAATACCTAATTTTACGATGCTCCAAGCACCCGAACATGAATTATAGGCGTACATAAACATAAATATATAACAACCACAAGGTATCAAACAAAATCATCTTTACGATAGTAGAGGAGCAAGGAGGGTTCTGCTTCAAATACCGTTATTTATGCAAATGAGGGGGGCGTGGCAAGGTCAATGACCTTGAGGTAGGTCATGATCAATGACCTTGAGGTAGGTCATTGACCCCAAGGTCGCCTGGACCCCGGAAGGTAAACAAACCTTGGAGGGTTCAGGAACCGGTTTGAGGGGGTGTGGGTGGAGGGGAGGGGTGGGGGAGGGGGGAGTGGGAGGGAAGGGTGGGGTGGTGGACGAGGGGGGAAGGATGGAAGAGGATCTGCACGAGACCCTCCTCGACCCAGTCTCTCTATTGGACTGAGCGCCTTCTCTGTTATGGTCTCGTGCTATATAGCTTTGCTTTGTACTTGATGAGATCCGAGTGTTGCCGAAGGTTTCCGAATCTTTGTCGGTGAATGAATCGTCAGATTTGAACGGTCAACTAGTGTGTGTGTGTGTGTGTGACGTCATAGCAGATTACGGGATGTGGGGTAGGTCATGGTTGGAAGTGTTCTTAATGGGAAAACATGAATGGAGATGGATGGTGGTTGTTGAATCCTGACGTGGTAGGTTGGTTAGGTGTGAATGGGTCTGAGAGACAAACAAAATGGGATTGAAAGCGCTCAATGGTAAACAAACATCAATGGTATCTGGAGTAGTGAATGGGATTGAGAGAGAGAGGGGGAATGAACTGGTTGTTGAATGTGCTCAATGGTAAACAAACGTCAATGAATCTGGAGTAGTATTTCCTGTAAATGGTAGGGTGGGTGAGGATACAAAACGCATAGCATGTTGGGTCGGCCAGCTCGACATGAAATAAAAACAAGAAGGCGTACACCAGATCTGATTTATTAATCCATGAATTATATGTGGCATTAAAACCTAGCCACTTAACAAAAAGTTTATTGCCACGTTTTTGTACAATTTTTTCAACAAGATAATGCTTGGGATATTGCGTCCTTTGCAGTTCCTCCATGTAGAATCCTCCTTGGATTGGCTGCTTGTTGAGGTCATCAAGTAAATAAACAACTGGATTAGAAAGTTTTACCTTGCGAATACGAAATATTTCTGTGCTCCAGTTTGGTGTGTATCCTTTGGCGAAGATTGTTTTATGTTTACTGATGCGCACATAATCACCAATACGTAATCGATGACGTCGCGGATCTGCCGTTTTGATTTTGTGATGAATGCGATCCAATTGCGCAATGTTCTTGGTTACAAGGCGTGGTTTCATTCTGATAGTTCTATGGTTAGTGTTGTTGTAACGTGTCACCAGGTCGCGTACAAGTTCAAGCCAGCGATAGGATCCTCTTGCTGTAAATTGTTCCCACATGCGCGTCTTGAGTGTGCGGTTGAAACGTTCTACAACACTTGCCTTTAGATTGCTAAAAGTGGAATAGTGATGGATGTCAAGTGATTTGAGATAAGCGGAAAAAGTCTTGTTGAAAAATTCTTTGCCTTGATCTGTTTGAAGCAAACGAGGTTGTCGTCTTGACCGCTGAATGATGGTCTTGAATGCAGCGGTGACTAGTTGTGCAGATTTATTCCGAACAGGTTCAACAAAGACCATTTTGGAATAAACGTCGATGACGGTGAGCAGATAGTTGACCCCGTTGTTAGCTTTGGCATAGGGAATCATTTCAACCAGATCAGCTTGCCAAAGATCGTCAACGCCCCGTGTGATGACATGACGACGATGGTAGAGACGACGAGCTGGTCTATGCAACTCGCGAGCAATGGCAGCCTTAACAGGCGAGGGTGTATGAACACGTTGACTCATTAGACAATAATGCCAGCATGACGAAGCTCCTCTTCTATTTCTAAAACTTCCGCCTCGTGTCCGGTATGACCAGCCTGTTCTGATGAACGCAACAGTTGCAGACGTTTAACCAACTTATTTGGATTGTTCCAATAGGCGAAATCGATGAAAGGTTTCAAAGTATTAAATGTGATACCGGACGCTGAATTTGCACGGCGAACACTTGCATAGGTGGGAAACAATTTTGATATGATGGTTTTATATTTGAAGCTCTTATTAGCATTTACTGCTTCAGAATGTTTATAATTACGTCTAAAACCATTTGTAGCCATCAAGATGTTTTTATACTTTTCAAGATCTTCTTTATCATAGTCCTCGGTAGAAGGTGTACGTGAAAATAAAAGTTCTAAAAGACCTGGCGTCAATTTGTAACGAACTGTTTTAACAATCAAAACATTGTCACTTATCTTGATTGGTGAATCGCCAATTCGAAATCTATTGTTTTCATAGCGAACACCATAGGTAGTATCAGTTTTCTTAGTAAAAAGATCTTCAAGGAAGGGAGTAACCAACGCACCATAATTTTGTAGTAAAATGGATTTTAACCGCACATATTGTTCGGGCGTATTTAATATTTCTTTAAGAGTAGGCTGCTTTTCTTTGGGTCTAGTGGGTGTTTCAGCAATTATTGATGTTTTCAAAAACTGGGGCAGCGGTGATTCTTTGGAGCTAGAAGACGGAAGCAATGGAGAAAAAACATCGTCAGGTTCTTCATCATTTTCTTCCTCCTCTTCAATTGTATGTGTTTCTTTTGAGCGTGTAATAGGCTTTGATGTTCCTTTCAACACAGCTTCCAGAGGTGACTTCAAATGTTTTTCGACAAACAGTTCACTGTCGGCATGTGCACGTTTTAGATAGCGAAACTTTTGTCGAATGCTATTTCGCGCACGGATTATGTGCTTTTTTAATTGACTCCCTGTTGTCGCCATGACATCTGAACTAATGATGTTCAGAAAAGCGATGCAGCTACTTAAATACGAATGAAATGATCAAATCCCATGCGGTAGCGTCCATTGTTGATGTTGCTCTGCTTATCAATAACAAGACAACTGTGGTGATGAGCGTTCCAACACATGGCACACAACTGTGTAAAGGCTTGAAAGGTCATGTCTGGGTTCACGTGATCATCGTAGACGTGATGCATGTTGCGCTCATCCTGACGGAAGAGAACAATCACGTTGGCATTGTCACGAATCAACTGTTTTGGTATTCGCGAATAGGTTTGAGCGAGATAAAACAATCAATATATTTATGACGTCCCATGCTAAAGTAAGCCTGAATAATGCCCTGTCGTTCTGTGGCCTCATCGTCAAAAATCATAAGCGAATGGGGGCGAACATTGTCTGGAGAAATGACATCTTCCTGTGCTGCGAATATGAAGTAGCCCATGTTGCGCAGACCTGACATGACCTGTTCCAAGAACACATACAGCGGTTGATACAGCGATTTGGCAAAGATATAGATATTTTGAAAGCGCACTCCGTTTAAGGAGGTGATGAGGGTAAGCAAAAGATTGGTTTTTCCACATCCTGACGGACCGGCGATGAGACAGAGAATGGAGGATGGGAAGAGTGATCCATGACGTTGTTTGGACGATGTTGAGAAGAGGTTTGAAACCAAGTCTCCCACCGGAAGTGAATGTTGTTGCTTAATAATCTGCATATCAACTAAATGTGAAAGGGGAAGAGCTGGTCTCTATATACATGAGGCAAGCGGGTGTTTCAGTTCCAGTGTAACCATGGACGCCTTTGGAAGAACTCTTAAAACAAATGAACGATTTGCTTTGACAAACGATCCAAAACATGATACAGATCCGGCAACTAAACGATATGTCGATGCTAATGTATTGCCACGCACAACAGATGGCAATTACGACTTTAATGGAAAGCGATTGACCAATATAACAGAACCTGTATTACCCTCGGACGCATGTTCAAAAAAGTATGTAGATTATTTCCGCTTACGACGTATCAAAGGAGAATATGAGGCTCAGAATAAACGTATTACGGGCGTTGCAGATCCTGTGAACGATCAAGATGTGTGCACCAAAGCCTATGTGTTAACCAATGCTGTGGTGTTAACAGAAGCAAAGGACTATGACGTACACCAACGTCGATTCACTCAGCTGGCTCTTCCAACAAACAACACGGACGCTGCTCGAAAGGACTATGTAGATAACAAGGTGAAACAGGTGCTCAGTATTGTGCCCACCCTAACTGTAAAGGGCTATACAGCAAATAATGCACGCCTTGTGCATGTGGCCGATCCTGCAGATGATCAAGATGTTTGTACAAAACGGTTTTTAAACTCTGAAATGGAAAAGGTGTGGGAAATTAAGGAGAACGCTCTACAGATGAAGCGAAGACGAATAGCCGAAGTTGCTGATCCTGTGCAACCTCACGACGTGACGACGAAACGATTTTTGGAACAACGGTTATCGCTTTTTATTAAATCAATACCCTCTATATTTCTGCTTCACATTGTAAACCAACAACCGGTAAAAGATCCCAATAACCTCGCCTACATACTACGTTCGGGGTATGACAATTACCGTTTAATGTATGATGGTGCCATTCGTGTAATTGAGTATGCACCAGATTTGAAACATTTAGAGGTACGATTAAACGGTAGTGTTCAACCACTTATTGATCAACCGGTGAAAGCCGGAGACAAATTATTCTTTCATTTGAAACTCTCGTCTGAAGAAAAAGAGGCGGGGAAAACGATGAACGATTTTCCTCTGTATATAGAACTTGAATATACAGCCACCATTGAATAAATAATTATAGGTTCCCTTCCTGAGGAGTGTTAGTTGTGTTCTATACTTTGCGGTGTGAGGTTGTCTTGTTCTTTGGTCGCGATGGTGAAACAGAGATATGTGGTGAAGAAGAGGAAGAAGTTGTCAAGAAAGGGAGGCTTTAAAGCTATTCTTCATGCGGCACGTCAAGCTTCGCGCGGAGAAACAAATAGTGAGTTGGCTATTAAGAAAGCACTCCGAGCAGCACGATTGCATGCGAATCCCAAAAGTAAACTACGTTTTAGAAAACGTGCCCGAGTTATTCCTGTGCCGAAACGTGGTGGATTTTTACCTGCACTGTTTGCTGGACTAGCAGCCCTGGGTTCACTTCTTGGAGGAGCAAGTGCGGTAGCACGAACGGTGAAAGCTGTTGAGGAGGCGAAGCAACAGTTGAAGGAAAGTGAAAGGCATAATAAAACTATGGAGGCCATAGCGCTGCGCGGTAAAGGTGTGAACATGAAGCTAGCACCCTACAAGAAAGGACTCGGCATTTACATGTCGCCAAAAAACGGTTAATCGATGCACTGCCACGACGAGCCATGACGCATGAGGAAGTTTTAAGATATGCAAAACAGCTAAAGATCTCCCACTTTCGAGGTGTGTTTATGCGCAACCAACTACCGTCTCGACCACGGAGCCATGAAAGTGCAGTTGTTAATTTGGATGACAGTCATGGACCGGGAACGCATTATGTGGCCTACATAAAGCATGGGCGAACCGTGTGGTACTTTGACAGTTTTGGAAACCTTCCTCCTCCGACAGAGCTTGTTCGCTATTTTGGAAGCAGTGCAACAATACACTATAATGTGAAACGAGTGCAAAATTTTAACACGCAACAGTGCGGTCGTCTATGTTTGACTTTTCTATATAAGACCGAGCATGGCGGGTGACGTGGTCATTATGACAACAGAAAGTAGAACGTTTACAGTGCACGGACAAGGTGCGGAAGTAACTGTTGACTTTTATCCTCCTATTGAATTGGGACGACGACCCTACGTGCTGGGACTTGTTTCGTTTGAAGGCTATAATAGAATCTGCAACATAATTGAAGACGTCAATGATAAGTTCTACTACGATGATTATGTGTTAACTCTACCGTCTGGCAGCTACACCGTAGATGATATTCACGATCACATCTACACAACTCTCACCAAGGAATTTAGTCTAAAATCATTTCTTGACGGGACACGCAAGTTTGAACTCATAGCCAACAACGTGACACATCGCTGCAGTATTCTTTCTTCTTTTAGGATTGATTTTAAATCTCAACCAGATTCGATTGGGCCATTGTTAGGCTATTCACCACAAGTGTTAGTACCGAACGTGATACACAAGTCTGACCAACCGGTGAAAATAATTGAAGATCATCACGTATCTGTCACGTGTAATATTATTACAGACGTCTACACCAATCAAGATCCCTCGCATTCGCTTTATGATTTTATTGTTACTTCACCTGGTGGTTACATCATCCGCGAAAACCCGTCGGTGGTGCTCTATCATCCTGTGAGTGTGACCAACATCAGGAATATTACCTTAAGACTGGTGAATAGAAACCAACGTCTCATTCGGTTAGACCCTCATACACCTGTGACCTACAAACTGTATCTGAAGCCAGCATGAAACAAGTGTATAAAGCGGCAACGCTGTCAAGAACAGGCGTTAGTTGTGCTCAACACGTGTACAGGTTAACACGTGTCAACAAGCAGATCCTACAACAACTTGGTTACACCTTACGTCATGAATTCGATTCTAGACGTGACAAACCCTGTCGAAGTACAGGAGGGTATTGTAAGAATTGAACACCATTCCTACCAACCGTATACTCAGGGACTAAATAATAATGATGAGATTCGCATTACTATTAACCAACAAGATATCTACACGCTTCCACATGAAAGTTACATCCAGATTGAAGGGCAACTCACCAAATTGGATGGTACCATTCCAACAACGTCAAAGTTGGCCAACAATGCTTTGGCCTTTTTGTTTTCTGAGGTTCGCTACGTGATCAACGGTATTGAAGTGGATACTACTCGAAATGTTGGCATAACAAGTGTCATGAAACTTCGTATGGAAGCGAAGAGAGTAAAGCTTTTTGTATGGCTGGTTGGTGTCCCAACTCAACCAACGACTGGATGATTAACGATGATGGTACATTTACTGGACATTTACCTCTAAAATTAATACTAGGCTTTGCAGAGGATCATAAGCGCATTGTTGTGAACGCAAGACAGGATCTGATTCTTGTACGAGACAGGAGTGATTATAATGCGCTAAAGGGAGCTGATACAGCGCCAATAGATACAAAAATTCTACTGTAACGAATTCTATGGAAAGTACCGCACGTTACTCTATCAGATCAGAAAAAATTGAGTCTGCTCAAGATTGTGGAGAAGGATACAGCTTTACCCATTCAATTTAGAAGCTGGGAGCTGCATGAATACCCGGTATTACCACTCTCCGATACACATACTTGGTCTATAAAAACCTCACGGTATACAGAGCGGCCACTCTACGTCCTGGTTGGATTTCAAACAGATCGCAAATATCAACAGAATAAAGATGCATCAAAATTTGACCACATCCAATTACGAAATATACGACTCTTTTTGAACGGTGTTACCTTTCCCTATGAGGGAATGGATTTAAACTTTAACAAGAACAAATATGGTAAGCTTTATGACATGTTTGTAAACTTTCAGTCATCCTATTATCAGAAAGAGGCATGTCCGCTATTATCACCACAAGACTTCAAGTCCAAGGCGCCTCTGGTGGTGATGGACTGTTCGTATTTGGAGGAGTCGATGAAGGAAACAACTATTGATATCAGACTAGAATTTGAAACATCTACAGTTATTCCAGAAAAAACAACAGCCTATTGTCTTATTGTTCACGAGGCGCAAGTGTTTTATCAACCGCTGTCCAATATGGTGACCAGAGTATAAATAGCATGTCTTCCTCCATTGCCCTTCACAGTCATGGAAAGCTACGATGAAGTCACAACCCCCTCTGCGAGGTGGGTCTGCAAATGTGAAAGTGATTCACCAGGCTCAGATGAAGATTCAAGGTTTACCATTTATCGCGCCCTAGTGAGTGAAGCTATAACTGCCTATCACAAGAATCATACTGTGCTTAGAATGCCGCCGCATCTGGTTCACTATTTACCGGATGGATTCATGTCTACGTTTGGTATTCATGACAGGGGGTACAACAACAAGCCCATCGCTAATCAAACAAATAATGTGGACGATGGTGTTGCCAAAGCTTCATCTTGTCATGTTGGAGAGCGGGTAGATTGCATGGACTGCAAATGCGATCGTTGCTCAACAAGTCGAGACGCTGATGCAGCATTTGAGATTTATCGCACCCTGGTGAGTTTAGCAATACGCGCCTACCATAAAGCGCAATTTCTTCGTGAAATGCCGCAGCATCTGATTGCCTATTTACCAGCTGGATTTCTGACCGCGTACGGTGCACACGACATTGACCTTAATTGGGATAAGCTACCATTACACCTCCGTATGTCGGCGGATGTTGCAGCCTGCCGTCCTTGTCGTAGACACTTTATGCATCGAGGAGATTCACACTGTGATTGGGATGGTCCAAATCCTATGATAAAAAATTGTAAGCGATGTACTGATAACTTTTTGAATAAAATTGTGTAATTGATTTTTGTGTGTATATTATTTTCTCGCTCCTATCCAATCAGTTAGTTGTTAAGAAGCAGCGGTAGTGGAAGGTCTGATATCCGTCGCCATGCCGAAAACATTGATTGTCAACGTGCAGGGTTTCAAGGTGAACGGAAACAAGTTTGTATTTAAAGAAGTTGGAATTATTGACTGCACAACCATGTGGGCACCAAGAGTAACCAGTTTTATCTTTGAACCACCGTTTCCATTGCATTTGCAGTCAGACAAGGACAGAAGACAAACAGAGTGGTTGCAACGCAATTTGGGACTAGTCTGGAAAGAAGGTGACATTCCTTACCATCATCTATCACTTGTTCTGAAAGCTCACTTGTTTGGCGCTGACCTTGTCTTTGTAAAGGGAAGCGAAAAAAAGGAATGGTTGCGTCAGTATGTTAATTCAACTTGTCAACTTGTTGACCTTCATGATCTGGGATGTCCTGCACTGTACAACCTGTCCGTGCCTGATGAACCTCTACAAAATAAAACACTTCAAAATGTTTGGAAGCTTTTTGATTGGCTAGCTCGCAAAGCATGTCAAAACTTGCATGTTGAGTGTAAAGCGCTGTAACGTCGGCTACAGTGTGAGACATACCAGCGATCAGTGCGGATGTGTAGAATTATGGCTGCAATTGAAGGTTTGGACGCCAACCCCACAGAGCGAGCTATTGTCAAGTTTTTCGCCTGCAAAAAGAAGCTAGACAGTTTCACAGACGAGGAATTGAACGCTTTGCCCAAGGCGTTCCTTTTTTATGTTGCTTCAAACGCAGTGAAAAATATTTGGCACAGTGTACCTAGTGAGTGGACCAGAGATCCTGGTCTGCGCGAACTACAACCATGCACTGACTTTAGTCATCACCAGCAAGTGTCTATCACTAAAATGCCCTCCATTAAACAGTGTGGAACGTGTCAGCTCATCAAATTGTACCACGGGCATACAAATATACCGTCCTGTAAAGACTTTGCTTCGTCATTTCATGGGTGTGATGAAGAAGAGGAAGAAGAGACAGCAGCGGCAGTATCGCCAGCACCAAAAAGTAAGACAACGCTTGAAAAAGATATGCCAGACCTTTGCTGGTCATGGTCTACTTAACAAGGCCATTGATCTACTTCCCATTGAACTGCATATTCCTGGCTATCAATTTTGTGGACCTGGAACTAAACTAAGCCAACGTCTAGCACAAGGGATCTCTGGAATCAACATATTGGATGCAGCGTGTAGAGATCATGACATTGCTTACAACAACAAGAATATAGAAGTACGTCGAGTTGCAGACCGCATTCTTCTAAGAAAGGCCATGCAGCGTGTGATGTCATCTACTGCTTCTATTGGTGAGAAGATTGCAGCCTTGATTGTAGCAGGAGCGATGAAGTCAAAGCTATTGATTGGTGGTGGATTAGTGAGGAAAAGGACAAAGTAATAAACATGAATCAAATATTGTGAAGTATTTATTTGAGAGTCAGTCCACCAGTTCATAGTATACACACATTATGGTTTAGTTTTCTTCTTGTAAAAAACATACAATTTTAATAAAAAGAATTGAAAATGAAAGTGTGTTCTTTTTTTACTAGGTGTGGAAATGTCCATAAGGCAAGCTATTTACACCATCCCACAGACGTTTATTGTCATATGTTGTCAGCGATGTTTTATTTTGATTTACTGTAAAAATATTATGGTTCTTTGAAAGAATGCGTGTTTGCTGGTATAAGCGAGAGGTGTTTGCGTAGAGTACACATCGATATTCCTCAACATTGAGGAATTGTGTGACGCTACGAAGAACACCCTTTGCTTTGCATTGACCTTTATTCTTTTGTGTTGAAAATGCGTACATTTTCGGCGCCAAAGCCACAAATTCTGTCATAACATCACCGGCGCACTCATCCTTAAATAGACCTATTTTTTTTTATTCATGGGAATTATGCCAAACATATTGTTAACCTCATAGTTTGAGGTATCAAAGTAATTTGGATGTTCTCTCATCACTGAGTAAACATCTATCTTATTGGTTTGATAAATAAGACTGTCTGTATCCATATACAGTAATTTTACATCTCCAAACTTTTGTTTGGCAAACTCATAATGAAATTGATACATTACAAATTTTGAAAAGTCAAGTATTACCATTCCCAAGTAAATTGGTTTGTTATACATGATTTCTGTCTTTGACAATTCAATGGTTACTAAATCAGTTTCAATAACTCGTACAGAATGGAAATTAGGCATAGCTATATATTTTCGTGCGCCATATCGACCGTCCCAGTGGTTTACCAAATGAATAGTTCTATGCTTTCGAATATTTTCCATTGATTTACCGTAGCACGCATTGTTCATTAATTTATAAAAATTTGATTCAAATGTGGTCTTGGCGTGTTGCCGATGATGAGTATTCAATTGCATGTACGGTTGTAACCATGGTTTTTGGTCAAAGCAAATAATGCGGTGAATGGATTGCAGTTTCAAACCATGTTTCAAACATTGCATTAAATTTTCAATGTGTATGACGTACCGATTTTTTGAATTTAACGTTGCCAGCAACTTTTTATTGTTGGAACGTGAACTGGGAGGTTGTAATTTTTCAACACAAAATGGTAGATCAGAATGATCATTGTGTATCTCACAGGGATATAATAAGTCGACCTCTAGAACGTAGCCACGCGTGTCATTGCTCAACACATCTTTTAAATTAAAATTTGAAACTTCATCTGAAGTCAGCCATCGAAAATTTTGATATGGAAGAGGTTTTTCCATAGCATATCCGTATAAATTGTTACAATCTAGGTAGGTGAGGTATGTTGTAGGTTGGTTTGGTTTGTATATATCCATATATGGATTATTTGCTTTGGCGTGCTTTTGCACAAGCGAAACAAGACCACCACGTATTCCGCGTTCAAAAAAGAGTAACATGTCGATGTCTGTTAATAGTTCCAGTTCTATGTCAGTCACCTTCAACATACAGTCCCAACTATATCCGGCAAGGGTGTAGTAATGGGCTGGATCTAGATTGTAGATTTCAAGACACAGTTTGCGAAAGTGTTCAAACACGTCTGTCAAAAGTAGTGTATCAATTTTGAGGTATAAATCAGCATACTCGCCCAAAGTTGATATCTTGAACACGTTCCATACTTTTTGAGCGTGTAAATAGTCTTCTTCAGAAATATGACTTTTTGTTAAGTCATTGTAAAATTTGTCCTTTGAAGGGAGTGCAGTTTCCTGTAAACATGCCCAATTATTTACATAATTATAGGGAAACACCCCTTTTCGAATGCATAATTCAAATTGTTTGGCATCAGTAAAGTGTTGACGTACAAAATGCAAATTGTTTGGGTGAAGCCCTTGAACAAGCGCATCCAATGATGATGCGAGGAATCTATACGAATCTAAAAATCGTATACTGATTCCATTTCGCCATTTCGAAAACGAAATAAAATTTTCATGATTTTGTGGAATTAAATTAAACTTTTGGTTTTCAAGGTTAGCAAATTCCTTAATAATTAAATGGCTGTCATACCGAGACTTGTTGTGTAAGAAACAAGAAATATAGCGTGCTCTTTTATACGCCAAATTACATACACTATGAGCCGCTCCTCTAAATTTTCCAGTGTACCGATTATGGTCTCTCACTGGCGTGTCACAAGGTGCTATTGGTTTTTGACAAATGTGACAAGTGGTTGCTGTTGCAAAAACCGCCTCGTCTGCGTCCGACATTTGAAGCGGAATTGGATTTTGCAGGATATTGTACACCCGATCTGCCAAGGCGTCCAATTCATTTAAAAACCAAGCAGCAGCATCTGCATCGCGATAAGATTTGAAGTATGAAAGTGAAGGGTCGTATGAACAAATCACGTTTAGGGCACAACTGAATGGCACATGTTGCTGTACTTGTTGAGTGTACGGACGTGTCGGATATGGTTTACATGTGTCAATGGGTGTGGTTAAACATTCAAAATCTGCATATACTGTAAATGGAAGCGGTTCTTGACGAGACACATTTTGAAATTTCATACTGGCTTTATCCTTTTCTGGAAATATAATTTTTACCGCTGGTTGTGTGATGCAATCAATAGTATGTGCTGTCAACTTTTGATTGCTAGTAAAATATTGCAAACAGCGATCACATATATGTACCCTATTTTTTTTTTGTAACTTGTGAACGAACTAGTCTAGAAAGATCTTTGATATAACAATAATGGTTGCACAATTCCCCTTCAATGTACAGTAAATTAAAATGCTTTTCTTTTTTTCCCTTTGTCACATACAATGGACCAATAACTTTGTCCCCTTCAACTCCGTATACATTAATGGAGTAAAGCGTATTTTTAGATTCAAAACGAGAAATGGCGTTGAGGTCCATTGGGAATTCTATGTCTGCTAAATATAGACTGATCATTAATTCCATAAATTTCTGGTGATATTTTCCCATTCTGTGAACATTTTCAGTTGCAGGACTTAACCCAGCAGCCAAGGACCACACAAACCAAAAAACGTCATTATTATCCACATTGATGACTGCGTGATGTTTTTCCAACTGTTTAGGTAAATTAACATGAGCTGAACCACTGTTCATGGGATCAAAGGTGCATACATTAATTTTAAAATGGTTGATAGCTTCCAGCGATTTGCCACTTTCCAATTCTTGAAACTCGGCAAAGCGCGTCATGAGCTTATCGACAATGTTTTTACTATACCAACTGTGTATATTATCAGTGCGGTACAATTCACACATTTTCGTATGTAAATAAATCGGTTTGGTTATTTCCTCACCTTGTTTTAAAATAACAAAATCACATAATAACTCAGCGTTAATCTTTAACGCTACATGTTCTCTTAAACAGTCTTGCATTTTATTTTGAAAAATGTTGTAGCTAGCGTTTAAAAATTCATTTGGGTCTAAAAATTTAGCATCATTATTAATTTTAAAGCTACATAACTTATTATTAAAACAACTATCCACGTTCTGCCAACTACGTTCTGGTGCTGACATCATGACACTTACAGTAATTACATTTACTACAAAAACAGCAAATCACTGAACAGTTTGCAGAGAATGAAAACAAACAAAGTTTATTGTCTCTGCAAATTCTGTTTTAACATTAACAAATTTTAAATTTTATTTGATTCTTCAATAAATTCTACCAAACATCTTTTATTTTCTACTCCCAAATATTTTAGGTAGATGGTTCCTTTGTTGAGGTCATTTACAGCTTCGTCGTTGAGTTCCATGAACCTCGCAGGTAAGAAGACAGCGAAATCTTCTAGTTCACAAACTATTCTTCCCCCATATTTCGTTTTCACCCTGCGAACAGCTGTCACCAAATAGGACTCGTTAACTGGCAGGTCCTGTAAACGTTTAGTCTCCAGACCGGTTGCTCTGCCAATGAGATTCGCAACTGTTATAGCAGACATATTGGTTCTGAAAAGTAATTATAAAGTGTTTAGGTAAACTATTAAAAAGGTTCAGGTACCCTCCACCTTTATTTATTAGCACATTAACTCAAACCCTGATCTATAGACTAAACCATCAAATGTGTATACAAAACTTATTTGCTAAGACGAGGAGTCTCCTAACAGCGCTTAGTTCCAATAATCAGTTGGATACAGCGAGATAAGGTAATATCTCTTTTGACTGACGTCAAACCTGGTAATGACTGTTAGTTGCAATAATAGTTTTATATATCCACTTGAGTAGTGTGTCCCGCATCCCCATCCAAACCTCTAGACTAAACCATCAAATGTGTATACAAAACTTATTTGCTAAGACGAGGAGTCTCCTAACAGCGCTTAGTTCCAATAATCAGTTGGATAGAGCGAGATAAGGTAATATCTCTTTTGACTGACGTCAAACCTGGTAATGACTGTTAGTTGCAATAATAGTTTTATATACCCATTTGATATTATTATTATCCACTTGATAAATATTTAAGGTCAACTGTATAACCATCGACAGTTAGAGAAACTAAAAGTACTGTGTTCAATATTACCTGATAGAAGATCTTTGCAGCAAAGCGATGTGTATACTACCAACTCGTGGACTTCTCTGGCTAGCAACAATAATGTCACGGCTTATATACCCTTACAATCAGAGGCAACACCCCGGTTTGTCCGCTTTCTCAGTAACTGGATGACCTCCATATTTAGTATAAATGAACCTGCTACTTTACAAAGAATTGTCATTCACTGCTACTGCTATGTCTGATGAGGAAAACACCCGTGCTGAGGAAGAAGAATCCATCAATTGGGATTCGTCTTTGGACATTTTCATGTAAGTAATATTCATTTTTTTAAATTGATAGCAGGCTAAAAAAATTAAATCAAAGCCTAGAACGCTAACCAATTAACCATGGGACCGGAATATATTTTTAATTAAGACAACACAAACACCCAGTCCCCAAGCCAGGGGAATTAATCACCAGAAAATACAATCCCCACAACCCTCCCAAAAATCTAACCCAGGACCCTCCAGTTCAGAGCCTAACAGCAGCCAAGAACAGTATAGTTGAGCCACACAGCTATACACATAGTTGTATCTTGTCTCGCAATAAGCAGTCAAGTTAATTATTACACTATTGTTTAAATGCAATGTCAAGCTAATAGCGTTTGTCAAATTGTGGTCAAGTAGCTTTGAACACTTAGATAGGTGTTAAGGTTTTATAAACTTAGCCGGGTGTAGCCTTTGTGTAATAACTTGTACTAGTCGAGAATGCAAATTGTATGCAAGTAGTACTTTCTTCAACACTTGTTCATATATATTAATTAACTATAATAACAGCAGCTCCACTCGCTAAAGTGCAGCGTTAGGTCATAGGGCTCAAGTCGCCCACGGGTGTTAACTAGAAAGACATGCACTTGGCCTCACCAGAGGTCGCACAATCATTATTCATTACCTACCATTAGTTTTCATCACTCATTAACTCGTCCTGCCAAGCTTTTAATTGAATTTCATAGCTAGTTTTTTTGTCGTGTGACCTCCTCAGAGGCCGAGTGCAGGTCTTTCTATTCGACGTCCGTGGGCGACCTGCGCGTCGGGATGGAGTGGATGAAGATGAAACTGGGCAAGGATGTGGAAGGAATCGGCCGTGGCCTATCAGCCACTAGCTTAAGTGCAGCGTAAGGTCATAGGGCTCAAGTCGCCCACGGGTGTTAACTAGAAAGACATGCACTTGGCCTCACCAGAGGTCGCACAATCATTATTCATTACCTACCATTAGTTTTCATCACTCATTAACTCGTCCTGCCAAGCTTTTAATTGAATTTCATAGCTAGTTTTTTTGTCGTGTGACCTCCTCAGAGGCCGAGTGCAGGTCTTTCTATTCGACGTCCGTGGGCGACCTGCGCGTCGGGATGGAGTGGATGAAGATGAAACTGGGCAAGGATGTGGAAGGAATCGGCCGTGGCCTATCAGCCACTCGCTAAAGTGCAGCGTTAGGTCATAGGGCTCAAGTCGCCCATGGGTGTTAACTAGAAAGACATGCACTTGGCCTCACCAGAGGTCGCACAATCATTATTCATTACCTACCATTAGTTTTCATCACTCATTAACTCATCCTGCCAAGCTTTTAATTGAATTTCATAGCTAGTTTTTTTTGTCGTGTGACCTCCTCAGAGGCCGAGTGCAGGTCTTTCTATTCGACGTCCGTGGGCGACCTGCGCGTCGGGATGGAGTGGATGAAGATGAAACTGGGCAAGGATGTGGAAGGAATCGGCCGTGGCCTATCAGAAGGTACCGTCCCAGCATTTGCCTGGTGTTGAAAATGGGAAACCACGGAAAACCATTTCAAGGACGGCCGACGGTGGGGCTCGAACCCACGCGTCTACCGAGTCAGCAGAGAGCTTGGACTCATGACCTAATGCTGCCTACAGCCTTGTTGGAAAAACAACTTTCTTTTTTCTCCCAGTTCGACTTAAGAAACATGACTAATTTATTGTAATTTAATGCAAATTGTATTAGCGGTTGAAGACCTGTTAAAATTATTGCCGCTGTCTAATATAATGGCTTTCATTATATTGCCAAGACATACTGCTTTAACAAAAATAAAAGTTAATAGCCTACATCATCAATCTTGATACCAGTCTAATGTCAAAAGGGCTTTCAATATCTTAGAGTTGTAACAGTATAATTACTCATACATTACAATTGTGTTGCGCTGTTATGTAAATCAGCAGTAGTATACCAGCTTCTCACCACCGATCTGCGGTTTAAATCTCACTCACTTCATGAGAGATCTGTGTAGGTCATCCGCAAAGGTTGAATTGTTGTTGTTTGAGTCTTCAGTCTTTTGACTGGTTTGATGCAGCCCTCCATGTCTCCCTGTCTTGAGCTAATCGTTTCATCTCTACATAGCTCCAACACCCTACATCGGAGGCAATCTGTTTAACATATTCTAACCTTGGTCTACCCCTACAGTTTTTGTCCTCAACCCTTCCTTCCATAACTAAGCTTGCTATTCCTGGGTGTCTTAGTATGTGTCCTACCAACCTATCTCTTCTCTTCATTAGCAGTCGCCAGAAACATCTCTCCTCTCCCACTCGTCTTAATATCTCTTTGTTTGTAACCCTATCTACCCATCTGATCTTCATCATTCTCCTGTAACACCACATTTCAAATGCTTTTCTTCTCCTCTTTTCTGCTGCACCAATAGTCCAAGTTTCACTTCCATAGAGCGCCACGCTCCAGACAAAGGCTTTCAAAAACGACTTCCTAATACCTAAATCTATATTCGATGTCAGCAGATTCCTTTTTTTGTAGAAATGCTTTCTTTGCCTGAGCCAACCTACTTTTAACATCCTCTTTGCTTCGTCCATCACTGGTTATTCTGCTTCCTAAGTAACAGAAGTCTCCTACTTCCTTCAGCTTTTCACCTGTCAATTTGATCTCCATAGAGGTTTCTGATTTATTTCGGTTGCATTCCAGTATTTATGTTTTACATTTATTTATTTTCATCATGAATTCTTTCCGTAAGACGGAGTCCATACCATTCAAAACTCATTCAAATCCTCAGGCTTGTCGGCCAAGATGACAATGTCATCAGCAAATCTCAGAGTTGAAATTATTTCTCCTTGAACCTTCACTCCCACTTTAAATTTTTCTCTAATTTCCTCCATTGCTTGTTCAATGTAAAGATTGAAAAGTATGGGTGATAAGTTGCAGCCTTGTCTTACACCTTTCTGAATACCAGCTTCTCTCTCATGTCCTTCAACTCGAATGACTGCTGTCTGGTTTCTGTACAGATTGTATATCACCCTCCTATCCCTGTACTTTATTCCAATTGATTTCAAAATGTCAAACAATTTAGTCCAATCAACTTTATCAAAAGCATTTTCTAAATCTACAAAAGCCATGAACGTTCTCTTATCTTTCCTTATTCTACCTTCTAAAATCAGCCTAAGACTTAGTACAGCTTCCCTTGTTCCTACATTTCTCCTGAAACCAAACTGATCTTCACCCAACTCCGTTTCTATCTGGCTTTCAATCCTCTTGTAAATCATTCTGGACAGGATCTTTGAAGCATGAGTAATCAAGAAGGTTGAATTAAGGATAACAAAATTAACAGTATTATTCTCTTCTTGCAAAACATTTTTTAAACTCAGCTTTCAAAAGCTTACATATAGCAGAACGCGGGTTTTACAACTACAGAGGTGACAGCCGAGTTCAGCATTGCTTCCACTTACTTGTGTCAAGCTCCTCTCTGTCTTCTTTCCTGTCAACCTCGCTTGGCCAACTCTTGTTCTCTTCCAACTCCAACAGTATTAGAGTATCCAAGGCACTTGCCACATCTTTTCTGATTCCCTCCTTCTGCAAGAGGCCAGTCTTCTTTTCCCATTATTTCCTACATTCTGCCTGTCATTTAATCATTGATGCAGAGAAGTGCAAGGAGTATGCCTCCATAACTTAGGAGGTTTTCTTCTGTGTACTTTGGTTCACCCTGGCACAAACATCAAGACAGTTTATATCCTCGCCGCTAGATTGGGTATTCTAATGACATTGATAGACATTTTTTCTATTTTATAGTTTTTCAAATGACCGCGTCATGGCGGAATTTTTCGTGCAAATGATGATGATGATGGAGGAGGTGGAGGAGGAAAATGAAGGAGGCAGTGACACCGAAGATGAGGCGGAAGAAGAAGCTGTCAAAAACAAGTAAATGTAATAAAACAATATTAATAAAAAATATTCTTGTTTTGATTTATTTGTCTATCATTCCCACTTTTATTTTTTTATATGAAGCTAAGCGAGCCAACATGTCAGGTGTCAATCTCAGAAATTCACTCCTGTGACATCACACATAGGTTGACCGTTCAAATCAGATTGTTCATTCTAACACCCATCCATGTCCATTAACCATCTAGCACACATTCTATATCCTCAGCTCCATAACACATAAATTCAAATCTCCCAAGTCAGCATAAATGAAAATCCTTCGGCTGCACTAGGTCTCTGTGATTATGCCTCCATGGCTTAGGGAGAAGCATGCCAACCTCTCACCGCTGGGTCTGTGTTTCAAATCCCAGTTACTCCATGTAAAATCTGTGCTGGACAAAACAGAAGCAGACTGGTTTTTCTCCGGGTACTCTAGTTTTCCTGACTAACTTTCATTCCACTAACACTCTCCACCATCATTTAATTTTATCAGTCATTTATTCAATCGCTGACTCAGAGGAGTGCGATAGGCTTCGACAGTCGGCACAGTTCATATCTTCACAACTAGATGGAATATTCCAATGTCATCAATAGACATTACACCATCTTGTTTTTATTTCATGTCGAGCTGGCTGAACCGACATGCCATGCGTTTTGTATCCCCCACCCATTAACAATTTGTTTACCGTTAAGTATTAGAAAAAAACCATCCCATCCATGACCTACACTACATTCTGCCTGTGACGCCACAACCTCCATTCACTGTTCCATCTTCATTCACGTTTGTTTACCCGCCAACCTAGCACGTCAGGGTTCAACAACCACCATCCATCTCCATTCATGTTTCCCATTAAAACACTCTCATCCATGACCTGCGCTACATTCCGTAATCTGCTGTGACGTCGCAACCTCCATTCACGGTGCCATCTTCATTCACGTTTATTTACCCGCAAACCTAGCACGCCAGGGTTCAACAACCACCATCCACCACCATTCATGTTTTCCATTCAAAACACTCCCGTCCATGACCTACCCCACATCCCGTAATATGCTGTGACGTCACACACACACACACACTAGTTGACCGTTCAAATCTGACGATTCATTCACCGACAAAGATTCGGAAACCTTCGGCAACACTCGGATCTCATCAAGTACAAAGCAAAGCTATATAGCACGAGACCATAACAGAGAAGGCGCTCAGTCCAATAGAGAGACTGGGTCGAGGAGGGTCTCGTGCAGATCCTCTTCCATCCTTCCCCCCTCGTCCACCACCCCACCCTTCCCTCCCACTCCCCCCCTCCCCCACCCCTCCCCTCCACCCACACCCCCTCAAACCGGTTCCTGAACCCTCCAAGGTTTGTTTACCTTCCGGGGTCCAGGCGACCTTGGGGTCAATGACCTACCTCAAGGTCATTGATCATGACCTACCTCAAGGTCATTGACCTTGCCACGCCCCCCTCATTTGCATAAATAACGGTATTTGAAGCAGAACCCTCCTTGCTCCTCTACTTACGATGAACCCGTTTGTCGACAAACATATGATTACAGTACTTAAATGTTCTCTCAAACTAAATTCACCTAACGTGTACTTCCTGACGTGAAAATAATATTGAAAACCTCGTAGACGAAACGCAATATATGTCAAATTAAAACTGACCCTCACAGTTAAGGAAAGTCCCCATCCCCAGGAAGACCCGCTTAATAAATTTTGAAGACTTGTTGTGCATGAAAATTCGGGATTTTTAGCCTCCAATGGTCCAAAGTCCCAAAAGCTGCAAAAAACACTATTCCAATCCAGGAATTTTTAGCCTATTTTCATTTAATGAAAAACAAGAAGTTCCGTGACGAACTAAAGAGCCTACTTTTCTCGAAATGTAAGAGTCATTCCAATGATTAATCTATATGGACCTAATTAGAATAATGACGAAATTGAGTTGGTTATAACGAAATTTCTTATTAGTTCGAAATATAACTGGCATAATGTAGCCAAATAGAGCACTACATTTGGCAGCCCTGGTGACTGAATATATTCTTAGTTCCATCTCTTAAGGTACAGAATACAAAATTTGGCTGAAGTCCAATGGATAGCATGGACGTTACATGCAGTTAAACATTGGATCTAACAGCGCGCGTAAAATCATGTTGGCAACAATGTCATGCATGTATTGGTCAGAAATAATCTGAACTATTATGATCTATTGTTGTGCCAATTTTGGATGAAATCCATTTATTTGTATAGAAGTTACATGTATTTTAAAATTGGACCAATCAGCAGGCTTAGAATCATGTTGGAAGCACTGACGTATATTAATTACTCCAAATTAATCTAGAATGTAAGGTACTATACGTGTGCAAAGTTTATTAGTGCTGTTAGCTTGAATACTTTCTGATATACTGATGAAAATGAAAATCCACAGCCTGCTTCCAGTCTCCGACCGGGTCAGGAATGGAATGAATGGAGCCCCCATCTAGCGGCGAGGATATGGACTGTGCCGGCTGCCGAGGCCTGACGCACTCCTCTGGGGCAATGATTAAATGAATGACAGATGAAATGAAATGATAGTGGAGAGTGTTGCTGGAATGAAATTTGACAGGGAAAACCGGAGTACCCGGAGAAAAACCTGTCTGCCTCCGTTTTGTCCAGCACAGATCTCACTTGGAGTGACCGGGATTTGAACCACGGAACCAGCGGTGAGAGGCCGGCGTGCTGCCGCCTAAGCCACGGAGGCTTACTGATATACTGATATTAGGGTAAAAAATAGAGACAGCATTTATTAACAGTTGGCAGCCCTGGTTGTTCTTAAGAATACGCACATTCATATCTGTTATAGTGCACATACTACATACAAAATTTGGTTGAAATCCAATTGATAGTATAGAAGTTACAAGTATTTACAATTGGTCCTATCAGCAGGCTTAGAATCATATTGGTAGTACTGAGGTCCATTAGTTACTCCAAATTAATCTAGAATGACGGGTGCTATACATGTGCATAGTTTAAAGCTGTCGGCTTGCATACTTTCTGATATATGGGTATTTTGATAAAATAAATTGAGAGCATTTATTAACAGTTGGCAGCCCTGTTGGCTCTTAAGAATACGCTCAGTCATATCTGTTTATGTACACATAGCACATACGAAATTTGGTTGAAATCCAACTGATAGTGTAGAAGTTATATGCATTTAAAATTTGGGCTTATCAGCAGGCTTATAATCATTTTGGCATCACTGCCAAGTATGCCCTCCTGGAAATTAAACTGCAATATTATTATCTATACGTGTGCCAATTTTGAAATAGCTCCCATTCATACCTTCCACGATATCCAACATGGAGCTCAAATTTCAATAGCGATTTTTCAGCAGTTGGTAGCACTGACATCATTTTCAAATATGGCCGTGAGATATTCAGGTACAGATCTTTACTCCTACCAAATTTTATTTCGATTGCTGCAGCCGTTTAGGAGTTGATAGGGGGGGGGGGACACACACAGCCAGACAGACCGACAGAAGGACAGACAGACAGACAGACACACACACACACATTTGCCCGATCTCATAAGTCTACTTTTTCCTCATTTTTGCAAAATGTGAAATGTAGGCTAAAAATAGGCTTATGAGATTACCTTTTGTCCGTGTGTGTGTGCGTGCGTGTGTGATGATGATGTGTGTGTGTCCACCTAACAACATCTAAACGCCTGGAGCGATTTCAATGAGACTCGGTAAGATCATAGCACCATTCCAGACGACCCCGACCATGCCCTTCAAATTTTCTTATGTCTCACCAATCCAACATGGCGGCTGTGCGAATTATTTCACCAGCATTCAGTATTGCCGAAACTATTACCGATATCACGCTGAAATGTTGTACGGTGTTAGAGGGCACTACTACAAGTTCACCTATGAGATTTTTAAAAACCAGGTAACTACAAAACCATCATGGCGGCCAAGCGAATTTGAGATTTTTAATAGACTTTTCTCGCGATGTAGACATCCAAACGTAATGAAACTTGGTACAGCAAATGTTTATACACATTGAAATGCACTGGCGTGTAATTTTGTTCAATTGTTTACATAACCTCAAAATGGCGGCTGTGCGAAATATTTCACTGGCATTTTATATTTCCGAAACTATTATAGATACCACCCTGAAATATTGTACGGTGATAAAGGAAACAGCTGCAAGTATATCTATGTAACTTTGAAAAACCTGTAATGTACAAAACGAACATGGCGGCCAACCGAACTTGAAACATTTTAATAGACGTTTCTCGTGATTTAATCATCTGAGCGCAGCGAAATGTGGTACAGTATATGATTATACGTATTGTAATGCACTGGCATCTAATTTAGTTCAATTGTTTACATAACCTCAAGATGGCGGCTGTGCGAAATTTTAAAATTAATTTTTTATTTCTTGTGTCGTAATCATGCGATCGAAGTGAAAGTTTGAATAATGAATCTACGCAATAATTTTCCTTTAATGGTACATAACTCTATGGCCTATACATATAACAATCCGAAACGACAAGCATCCGAAGTACATTTGACGGTTCTCAATATCTACGAATCTTTTACAGCAATCAAACTGATTTTTTTATGTACGTAGAGGCTATGAACATAAGTTCACCTATTGGACTTTCATTAATCTGGTGAGCACAAATCCAACATGGCGGCGAAGCGAAGTATAAATATTTCAATGGACGTTTCTCGCGACATAACCATCCGAGTGCAGTGAAACTTTGCACGTTAAATGCTTATACAAATGTTAATTCACTGGCATCTAATTTATTTCAATTGTTTTCATAACCACATGATGGCAGCTGTGCGAAATTTTAAAATCTCGTTTTACATTCTTGTGTCCTAATCATGCGATTGAAGTTTGAATATCACACGTACAAAATAATCTTCATGTAATAGTTCATAAATAAAAATCTAACCTGGCGACCATCGGACATATTTAGACGGTTTTCAATATCTACGAATATATAACAACAATCAAACTGAAATTTTGTATGTTGATAGAGACAATTAACATGAGTAGGATATATGAAAAGAGGCTGTATAATTCTTCACGGAATTACTTCTTGAAAATAATGTTGCTGTTTGGAGATATAATACACGTTCTGAACAACATATCACATATCGCACGTGTAAGTCACGTGTAAAAATTCTAGGGTACCCCTTTACCCCATTAATCGCATTGTTGAATTTTACAGTCCATGTTTGATTCCACGATAACCTTATAGCCATTTGCAAACTTTCACAGAAATGTAATAAATTGAGTGCCATTGCTTCTTACAGAAATAGATGGAAAGTTAGATGTCACCTCTTGTGATACTGTTGTCATGGTTACCGGCTTGCATTACTTCATTAGTTTCTTCTTGTTCTTCTTCTTTCGGATGGGCCAGCTAAGGACCACGACGTTCAACTTTTCAGCTGGCGAGGGACTTGATGTTTGCTCAATATTCGCGCATTCTCTGGCTATGTTTCTCCTTTCTCTCTTTTATCCAGATGATGCCGGTTTTCTTACAGGGTGGTTTGTCCTGAAAACTCTTCTGTTTAAGTATCTTTCTGAGATGTGATCGGGTTCTAATATAACTTTTCATTATCTTCAGTTCTTGGATAGTCTTGTTAACTTCTGTTAGCGACGGTGTCATGCTCTTTCTATTCCCCCAGTAGTTGAGAAGCCGGTTGGTTAGTCTTGTTGGGTTCACCCATGAGACATGTCCGTAGAAAGCCAGACGTCTCTTCCTGGCCACATCTGTGATTTTCTCAGTATATCTATATAGCTCTTGATTTGGTGTTCTTATGTACTCGTCATCTATTTATTAGTTCATTAAATGAAATTAGTTTTCTGGGAATATCTCAGAAACGTGCTTTTAGAGCCTTAAAACGTAGTAGCCTCCGAGCCACCGAGGGGCTGAAAATGAGTTTTGTCTCGTCCTTGTATGTTAAAATATAATAATAATCATAATAATAATTTAATAATATACGGATAGCGATATAATAGACCTTTAGTACCACACCCGCCCGTGTAAATCACGTAAAAAAATTCAAGCGTACCCTTTGACCCCCTTAAGCGCATTATATACTTATTGATGAATTCTACAGTTTATGTTGGTTCCGTGATAAGCTTATATCCCTTTGCGAACGTTCTCAGTAATGTAATAAATGGAATGGCATTGCGTCTTACAGAAATTAATGGACTTCAGAGATTGTGTTGCCATAGTTACCGGCTTGCATTCTTTCAATCATACTAATATACAGTGTGGTCCACCAGCCCCTTATTTTTTTGGAGGAAGGCAACCCAACTAACGCGTATATCACAGTCATCCTAAAAACATTAGTACCTGTTCCTTTACGTCCATTCTACAACTTTACCGTTGAGTACATCCTCGCGAATATAGTAGAAATCAATAGTGGCAGTGTTCTTTCAATGATCTCAAATATAATGCATGATTGAAACGATCAGAGCTCCGAATAGCACCTTCTTACGTTTGGACAGGAAGTGTTTACGAATAGATTCAATACGTGCCAGCAATACACCATGGTTCTCGGTAGCTGTGGTGGCTTAATCAAGTATTGCTAGAGTAGCGTCAACTAAGTCGCATTGTAGTATGTTCGAACATTGAACTAGTATAATTTTTTTTGCTTAATGTCGTTTATTGTGGATGTATTATGGACGCATATCTATCTGTTCCAACGAGTGATTTTTTATTTGGTCCTCAAAAGGACCGTACTTACCCGATGGTACGCAGCTAGATTGGACGACGACATAATTATCTGTAGAACGAAAGCAAGATATCCTGTATATTCGAGGTAGCAAGTGTTCGAAATTTTGACCACCTTTGTTTAAAGGAAAACTCCGACTCAGACGACCCATATAACAAATAGATTTAGGTGGGTAGGCTCACGAATAAATACATCACACCGAAACTATAATTTCTTTCAACGGCGTCTGTGCGAAAAGCGCTTGCTATACACTTACAGTAATAGTTAGTTAGTGAGGTTTCAAGGGACGGAACTATGAGGTCATCTGCTCCAAACATACAGTAAATACAGATAATTATAACATTATTGGTTTTACGTCCCTTTTAACTGCTCTGGCTTTTAGATACGCCGGGGTGGTGGAATTTTGCTCCGAAGGGGATCTTCAACGTGCCAGTAAATCTACTGACACGGCTCCCTCACTTTGGCGCACCCTCAAATGTCAGCTGACTGAGCCAGGATACGAACCTGCAACCTTGGGCACAGCAAGGGAGAACGTTACCGCTGAGCCTCCCAGCAAGGCAGTAATATAGAACGTATCATATTATTATTCTGGGAGAAATATTGAACTATTCAAATTCTAATTATCACGAATAGAGTCGCTTCCGTTGCGTAGTGGTCAGCGTGATTAGCAGCCACCCCAGACGTCCTGGGTTCGATTCCCGTCTCTGCCACGAATTTTGAAAAGTGGTATGAGGACTAGGACGGGGTCTACTCAGCCTCGGGTGGTCCAAATGAGTAGAGGGGGTTCGATTCCCAACTCAGCCAACCTCAAAGTGGTTTTCCGTGGTTTCCCACTTCGCCTTCGGGCAAATGCCGGGATGTTACCTACCGTACGGCCACGGCCGCCTCCTTCCCTCTTCCTTGCCTATCCCTCCCGATCTTCCCCGATCTTCCCATCCCTCAAGAGGACCCTGTTCGCTTTGCAGGTGAGGCCGCCTGGGCAAGGTGCTGATCCCACCTCCCCAGTTGTATCCCCCAGACGAGATGTTTCAAGCTCCACGACACTGCCCGTAGAGGCGGTAATGATGGGATCCCTCGCTGAGTCCGTGGGAAAACCCAACCTGGAGGGTAAAATCGACCAAAAAAATAATAATTATAACGAATAGTATCCATCCATGGTTTTGAACAGTATTTAGGGAAAATAACCATTTAAATGAGACAAGAAAATAACTCTCCCTATCGTCTTCGTAGATAATGTGAACAAAACCAAGTTGAAATCTTGCTGTACGAGGTTGCAAGGGTAAAATGAAATAGTTAAAACGAATTTAAAAAATCTGCCTTTGGGTAGTCTTGAACCCGGGATCATCGAAAGAGCGAGCAGGCCCAATAACACTTGCACACATTTCCAACACACTCTGGAGGTTTTTGTTATTCTTATTAATGCGTATGGTAAAATATTCAATTATTACAGTTAGATCATAAATATTGATTGGAATGGATTCATTCAGTACCTGGCATGTTTTCTAATTTTTAAAGCAAGTTTCGCGAACACTGTGCGTTAATAAGGCGAATGAACTGCAAATAATGCCCTCAATCGACTGCCCTTCGGTTTTATTTCTTACAACATAGAGTACAAAATGCTAGCGTGGGATACACTTCGGTCATACAATCAGGTGTACTGACGAAGAGAACAGAATCATGCAGGATTTTGTACCAGCGATCACAGCGGTTTCCTTGCCAGCGAGTGTCGTGTAATACGGGCCTAAAGATATGCTAAGACTTTTTGTTAAAACTTAATAACAAAACAAGATGTTCGGTAATGAACGTATAGCCTACATTCTCCTAAATGCATGGGTATTGTTATAACTCTTTGTCCTTTTCAAGGAGTATAATTGAATGTTGCTGGTAGTAGCTTCTTGAAATACAACGTGCTATACGGATATTATAAATGAATATGAGGTGCCCTTTGCTAGTGCTACCTCTGTAAAAAAAAACATTGAATTCGGTCCATTCTGTTTCACCGTGATTGAAAAGATAGGGGGAATCGATTTGCATACATACATGGCCGCCATCCGGACATTATTGGCCTGATGACTTTCTAGTTTGGTCAAAAGATTCTCTATACATAAAGGTATGATGTTGCAAAATTTGGTACAGATCAGATTATTAGGTTGGTCGTAATTGCATTCAAGCTTTTAACATTTGGGTGGCCGCCATTACGTTTTCGTCAAGATGGTGGCGATATAAAACATGACACTGGAGTGCCCTTTGCTAGTGCTACCTCTGTACTAAATTTCGTTCAATTCAGTTTCACCGAGTTTGAATTGATAGGGGGAATCAATTTGCACACATACGTGGCCGCCATCTGCAAAATATTGTGATGACCTTGTAGATTAGTCAAACGACGCTCGCCATGTAAGTATATGTTGTTGCAAAATTTGGTAGAGATTGGATGATTAGGTTAGTCGTAATTTGATGTAAGCTTTGAACATTTGGGTGGCCACCATTACGTTTCTGTCAAGGTGGTGCTGATATAAAACATGACACTGAAGATCCCTTTGATAGTGTTACCTCTGTACCAAATTTCGTTCAATTCGGTTACACCGTGTTTGAATTGATAGGGGGAATCCATTTGCACACATACATGGCCGCCATATGCAAACTGTTGGGCTGATGATCTTGTAGTTTGCTCAAAATATGCTTCCCACATAAAGGTATGTTTTGAAAAATTTGGTAGAGATCAGATTATTAGGTTGGTCGTAATTTATTTAAGCTTTGAACATTTGGGTGGCCGCCATTACGTTTCCGTCAAGATGGCGGCTATATAAAACATGACACTGAGGTGCTATTTGCTAGTTCTATCTCTGTACCAAATTTCGTTCAATTCGGTTTCACCATGTTCGAATTGATAGCGGGGTGGGGGAGGGGGGGGGAGGCAGACATTCAGAATAAACACACTCACACACACACAGACACACAGTTACACACACACAGATAGACAAACAATTTTTGGCCCAGTGTAGATCTCATAAGTCTACTTTTATATTTTGCAAAAATCAAAAGTAGGCTAATAATACCATGGGAAATTCTAAGTAATACGTATACTTCGATGCAAGCACAGGCGATCAGAATATCCCTCGATATATTGTTATTTTGTTCATTTGAGTGGCTAGAACATCGTGTTCATTTAGCCCCGTTTACTTGGGTGTGTGTAGAATTTGTCTGATAATCTGAGTTATTGCGGGCTTATAATGATGTGTGTATTTGCAATTAAGGATTGGGAAGGAGGCGGCCGTGACCTTAAGATAGAATCCGTCCCGGAATTTTGCCGGAGTAGAAATGGAAAACCACGGAAAACCATTTCTAGGGTGGCTGAGGTGGGAAATGAACCCACCTCTTCACATATTTGCTTCACGAGGCTAAGTGTACCCAATTTCAGCCCTCAGACAAGTATTACATTTCTAGGCAGAGCTGACCTCCGGAGCGACACTTCGATATGTTATGTTAATATTCATGCCAGTTTTTTAATTTTCTGCCATTACATGTCACGTGGCATAACGTACCAATTCGATCGTATTCCCTTTATAAATCAGCATAATTCAACGTACTCTTCACAAAAATACGTCGTAGGGCAATAAATGTGGCAATGTAGTTACATCCTCACTAAAATGGAATGTGGGCTTTCCTTAAAAAAAATTGCCTACTACGGGATTCGAAGCAGCATTCTAACCGATCGCGCTCACCACGTACGGTCAGGCTTTAACTGACTCAGCCACCAACACATGGTAGATGCAGCACACTAAACGTGCTGTAGTTATGTAGCCGTCCCACCTAAAACGTTTAAGTCCATGTCAAAGTCTTAAATCATGGTTTAGGGTGTTCATTTAACTCTCTACTATCACAGATCACGTGGCGTAAGCTATTTATTCGACCGTATTACGTGTATGTGTGTTATTTCAAGGAGCTATAAGTCATATGTTAGTAGAATGGGCCGTAGTAATTGGCGGGGAAATGTTTACGGTAGGTTTTTCTTTGCTATACCCATGACCCAATTACATTGCTCTCACAAAATCAGAGCGCAGAGCAATATCGACCATCGGGAGAAATGCAGTGTTAGTTGGGTTTCATAAAACTAAATAATAAGGGACTAGTGGACCACACAGTATAAAATGAGGTGGTGTTTGTCGTCCTGTCTGTCAGTCGTCCTGTCTGTTACTCAATCACGCAAGAACCACTGGTCCGAATGAAAAGAAATTTTGTATGGATGTATCTGACTTACCAGAGTTACACATAGGCTACTTTTGATTTCGATATTTTGCACTATTTAAGAAGATGTTCAGTAAAGAACATATAGGCCTACCCTATTTTCTCCTAAAAGCATGGGTATTGTTATAACTCTTTGTCCTTTTCAAGGAGTATAATTGAATGTTGGTTGTGGTAGCTTGTTGAAATACAACGTGCTATACGGATATTAAACATGAATATGAGGTGCCCTTTGCTAGTGCTACCTCTGCAAAATATTTCATTCAGTTCAGCTTCACCGTGTTTGTATTGATATGGGGAATCGATTTGCACACATACATGGCCGCTATCTGCAAACTATTAGGCTGAAGACCTTGTAGTTCAGTCAAAAGATGCTTCCCACAAAAAGGTATGTTGTTGCTTTCTATAAAAATGGGCAGGCAAATCAATTAGAGCCTGTGAATTTATTAACTAAAATGATTACATTACATTAAAAATCTCCCTATCACAAATAAAATAATTTAAGTTTGAAATTAAAATTTTTAAATAAGCAGATAGTCCTTCTATCTGTTTAACAACTTTCTTTGAATGTTTTAGTTACACAAAAGTAATAATTCAAGAAGAAGGATTATGAAGTTACGCTTGATAGTCACCCTGTGTCTCGGTTACTCGTAGCAGTCTGATCAAATCAGCTGTTCTCAAAAAGTATATACTTTACAATATACACTGCCCTATATGATATACACTTATCGATTTAAAAATATGAACGTAATAAAAATACAATTATTAAACTATTAAAATTATTAAAGTATGTATACAAGTTGAAATTACCATGACCAGCACGGTATTCAAAAAATATATTTACAAGATCCTTCGAGATCTGACAATCTTACTGCGTTTCTGTTTCTCTGAAACAATTCTTTAACACTAGTTCACAAACAATATCTTTACTGGTATTTTCTGGTTTCTGTCAGAATAAATAGAACTCTGGTAAA
The DNA here is from genome assembly GCA_946902985.2 of Meconema thalassinum. Lineage (NCBI taxonomy): Eukaryota > Metazoa > Arthropoda > Insecta > Orthoptera > Tettigoniidae > Meconema > Meconema thalassinum. Next base: position 128,331,658 of record OX336391.1, on the reverse strand, counting down.
GAACGATCAAGTTAATTACAGCTCTGAAATGTCGTATCAGTGAATAAATTACAATAAACTTGAAGAATGATGCGGGACTACTTTGTTACTTTCAGTTAACTTCGTGGATTTCGTAATAACACTTTCTGACATGTACAACATAAATGCAAACCCTAATGTCAGTTAATTCCTTGGCATACTCTATCAAATACTTTGCTCCAATCGGCAATACACTTATTAACTTTCGCTTACGGTGAACAACTTCTTAAAATAGCGTTAACTACGCTTCCATATCTCGACACATTCCTTTCCTTTCCACAATAATAACAATAAATATGCACGACATTCCTTCAATAAAACCCATCTAAATACACTCCAAACGTGTATAAGAATTTGTGACCCTACTATGTAAACACGAACCTGTGAAATACTGTTCATGGTGCACTCCTAACAAACTCCTCTCCTAACTAATTATCTCCGTGCTCTTTAAATAACAATTTCTATGCCCAAGATAGCGGGTTCAAACCCGGCCGAAGACGTCGGATTTTTAAGAGCGTTAAAAATCCCTCAGTATGCCTTCCTTCGGAGGGGAAGTAAAGCCGGCGGTCCCATGTCATAGATTTATGGCACGTTAAAAAGACTTCCACTAATTACACCTGTGTGAAGTTAATTGGATAGGTTAAGAATGTAAACAACGCTCTTAGGTTTCTACGTTCGTTGTCAAGAGCCGACTGAGGTGTCGTCTAGTACTTAAATTCTGAACTTGGCCTAGTAGTCGTTGACGGTGACGCTTGGCGGCAAAAGTAGGAACTATTTGAAAAATTCTACGTTGAAATATGTACTTAAATAAAAAACAGATAAAACACACTAATACAGTCATCACAACTAACACCGGTTATCAGACAGATTCTACTCACACCCAAAGTACACGGTCGTTGTCGCAGCACCTAAACTTAAGAACCAACCAACTAACCAACCTAAATAACAATAACATTTTTGTTCACTTCAATTCACCTTGTACAATATTCCACTTGACTTTGATTAATGCATTTCGTTAATAAATTTTCACAACATAATGTTTTTCCACGTTACAATAAAATATTAGTATTAATAGAACGTAGTCCGCTCGTCTTCGCTTTTAATCACAATAATGCATTTCCTCCCTTTCTGGTATACTTTAATGAATCAAATATTCATTTATAAACGTGTTTCATTTCATACTAGACCTCAGGTAGATATGAGAATCACCTGGTCTGTGGTTTCGTTATAACCAATTATTTTAATAAATTCTCGAATTTTGATGTACTTTTTCCGGGATGTATTTCACTCAGCGGCTTCATATTTACAACCCTTATACTACATTCTTCCGTGATTGATTTAACATAGCCATTTCTTTATACAATAATTTGCAGATTTTTTATGAAATTTTAATCCCACCATTACATTTTTGTACTATTTTTTTACACATTTTCATACATAAAATTTGAACAAAATGAAATTTTCAAAAACAGCCGTGTTAAATAATAAAGTACGCTTTGAACGATATATACTGAAAATGTCATCTTCTCAGGTAGAATAGTTCTCCAGAAAAGGGATTTTATATGTCCAAAAATTGCTTTCTTTGGGAAATTGCTATCACAGTTTTTGTCAGGTTGTCAGTACATGCCGGCACCATAGGAATCATCTTCCTCCATCTCAACCAAAATCTTTCTCTTACGCATTTCTCTCCTCCCCGCTGCCTTGTTTTGTAGCACCCTAACTGCCCTGTCTGCCTTCTTAACCCTTTCACTGTCAACGGACTGCATACCTTTGCACATATAGGTTCCCACACTTCCGATGAGTTTATTGATCACCTTGCATTTTGCAATGCACCCTATGTTAAATCCCAAGACTCTATTGTAAACACCAAAATGCAGGGTTCTTATCTGCACAAATGTTGTTTTGGGGAGCACCGACCATATTACAATGTTTACACTCGAATTGGGATTTTGCGTTTTACCATGAAGGCACTTTTTCAACAATGCACTGTCTGAATGGTCTTTGAATATAGGATTTATCACGTCAATAATGGGAGCTGGTAGACTGTGGTTGTGCTCGTAAACATCGCCAGTTTCTAACCCCCTGTTGTATTTGCACCAGCTTTCGTTTCCTTTAGGACACAATCCATGTTGTGGATTATGATCTGTTGATGCCGTGTGAAAAAACAGGGCCCAAACAGCACGCTTCATGTCTTCAACACTCTGGGTGTTTTGCCTAATAGCCAAACCATAATAATATTGGAGGCGATTTATGACATCGTCTGTAAGCCTCCCCCTTCCTTCAAGGGGCTTTCCATCTGACAGTTTAGTACCCTTTCGGCTTTCTTTGAGCCTTTGCAACCTCGTGCCCATTATTTTCTGGATATGCCCTATGCATTCCATTTTAGTTATAGTTATGTCATCTCCATATGGTTGCAAGGCCTCTACAGCTTTGAATGCTTTAAAGTCCCCATCGCCTAGGTAATTGATGTACTTTACCTTGTGCCAACATAGTGAACGCTGGAACTTTATGGTCACACCTGAGACCTCCATGCCACCACTAGAACCACTGTAATTGGCCTCACAGTGATCTGAATGGTTTTCCTTCATCCTGTCCACACATCTGCAATATTTAGACAATATTGCCACATCGATAACCTTACCGGTGTCAACGCTTGTGGCCGTTACGACACCGTTCAGAGAGGTATGTCCCATCTTCAGTCAGGTACCGTCGAATGCAGCACTTAAATTTCGATTCCCATCAATTTCACTAACTGTCTCCTCAATTGCTTCCTTCATGCATTCCAAGGCAATATCTTCAAATACAGAACCAATACCAGTTACGTACTTGCCGAGCTTACTAGGAGGTGGGGGCAGATTCAGGACACCGCAGAGAATGATACCAGCTGACTTTCCCATTCCAAATGATCGTAAGCCATACACCAGTCTAACATTAATTGCACGAACTCTGGTTGTTTCTTTCTGCCTTATTGCATTCTCAATTTCTACACAGGAAGATGAGAAAAAATCCACAACATGGGAACAGTTGCCACAGGTCAACATAATTTGAACTGCTAGACCTACAAGATTCTTTATAGAAAGACTAAGGCCACCCTATTTGCACTGTTTACAAACAACAGGTATTGGGATTGGCAGAAACAAAGTGGAAAGGGGAAGGAAGGAGAGAACTGAGAAAAGGCTATAGACTGCACTGGAGTGGGAACGAAGTGGGAAAGAGGAATGGAGTGGGAGTAGTAGTACGAGATGGTTTAAAAGAAGAAGTGAGGAGAATAAGTGATAGGATGATGAAAGTGAAAGTAGCACTGTGGGGAGAGACCGTAGAAATAGTGCAAGTGTATGCTCCACAAGTAGGCTGCGCCTCTGAAGAGAAGGAGGAGTTTGAAGAGGAATTGCAGAAGCAGCTGGTAGGAAGAAATATGATTGTTATGGGGGATCTGAATGCCCATGTAGGAAGAGAAAGACAAGGTTACTCATTACTCATGATTACTCATGCTTCAAAGATCCTGTCTGGAATAATTTACAAGAGGATTGAGAGCCAGATAGAAACGGAGTTGGGTTAAGACCAGTTTGGTTTCAGGAGAAATGTAGGAACAAGGGAAGCTGTACTAAGTCTTAGGCTGATTTTGGAAGGTAGAATAAGGAAAGATAAGAGAACGTTCATGGCCTTTGTAGACTTAGAAAAGGCTTTTGATAACGTTGATTGGACTAAATTGTTTGACATTTTGAAATCGATTGGAATAAAGTACAGGGATAGGAGGGTGATATACAATCTATACAGAATCCAGACAGCAGTCATTCGAGTTGAAGGACATGAGAGAGAAGCTGGTATTCAGAAAGGCGTAAGGCAAGGCTGCAACTTATCACCCATACTTTTCAATCTTTACATTGAACAAGCAATGAAGGAAATTAGAGAAAAATTTAAAGTGGGAGTGAAGATTCAAGGAGAAATAATTTCAACTCTGAGATTTGCTGATGACATCGTCATCTTGGCCGACACGCCAGAGGATTTGAATGAGTTTTTGAATGGTATGGACTCCGTCTTACGGAAAGAATTCATGATGAAAATTAATAAATGTAAAACAAAAGTACTGGAATGCAGCCGAAATAAATCAGAAACCTCTATGGAGATCAAATTGGCAGGTGAAAAGCTGAAGGAAGTAGGAGACTTCTGTTACTTAGGAAGTAGAATAACCAGTGATGGACGAAGCAAAGAGGATATAAAAAGTAGGTTGGCTCAGGCAAGAAAAGCATTTCTACAAAAAAGGAATTTGCTGACATCGAATATAGATTTAGGTATTAGGAAGTCATTTTTGAAAGCCTTTGTCTGTAGCGTGGCGTTCTATGGAAGTGAAACTTGGACTATTGGTGCAGCAGAAAAGAGGAGAATTGAAGCATTTGAAATGTGGTGTTACAGGAGAATGATGAAGATCAGATGGGTAGATAGGGTTACAAACAAAGAGGTATTAAGACGAGTGGGAGAGGAGAGATGTTTCTGGCGACTGCTAATGAAGAGAAGAGATAGGTTGGTAGGACACATACTAAGACACCCAGGAATAGCAAGCTTAGTTATGGAAGGAAGGGTCGAGGACAAGAACTGTAGGGGTAGACCAAGGTTAGAATATATTAAACAGATTGTCTCGGATGTAGGGTGTGGCAGCTATGTAGAGATGAAACGATTAGCTCAGGACAGGGAGGCATGGAGAGCTGCATCAAACCAGTCAAAAGACTGAAGATTCAAACAACAACAACAACATGAGAGTGTTCTAGGACCAGAGGTTTGGGGCGGAAGAAATGGGGAAGGAAAGAGACTGTTGGACTTCTGCCAGAGGAACAGCCTGCTAGTTGGGAACTCCTGGTTTAAGAAAAGAGAGAGCCACACAATCACATGGTACAGTGATGACTTGACCAGGAAGTCGGTGGTCGACTATATACTGCATGAGAAAGAACTAAATAAGAACATCACGGACATCAAGGTTATACCATCGGAGAACCTGGATAGCGACCATCGATTGCTGGTAATGAACCTGAGAGGGAGTAAGGAGAAGAAAGGGACTGAGAACCAGGAAAGACGTATAAGGATATGGAAACTGAAAGAAGGGGATAGAAGGGTCGGGTACCTCAAAATGGTAAAGGAAGGAATTCCAACAGATGAAGAAAGAGGGGTGGAAGAGGAATGGGCTAGATTTAAGAAGACACTAGTAGGTGCAGCAGAAGCAGTATGTGGGAGGACTAGTAGTAAGAAGAGGTGGAATGAAACACCATGGTGGAATGAGAAGACAAATGATATTGTAAGGGAAAAGAATAGAGCCTTTAGGAGGTGGTATCAAAATATGACGGTAGAGACAAGGGAAGAGTACCAGTAAAGAAAGAAGGAGGCGAAGAGAGTAGTGGCTGAGGAGAGAAGAAAGTGGATGGAAGAGTGGACAAAGATGATGGAGGATAGTGAAGGTACAAAAAAGGTCCTGTACGGGATGGTAAAAAATAAGAGGCGGAAGGATCCTACGGATTAAGTTTGAATGGTGAACAAAAGGGGACAAGAGATAGAAAATAGGGAAGAACTGAAAAAATGTGGAAAGAATATTTTGAAGAACTTCTGAACCCAAATGAAAAGATGGTGAGGAAGAAGAAATCGGGGAAGAGGAAGATGAACCGCAAACAGAAAAGGACTTAACATGGAAAGAAGTGGAAGATGCAGTGAACAATATGAAAGGAGGGAAGGCACCGGGTGTGGATGAGTTGAGTTTGGAGATGGTGAGAGCTGCAGGAGAGGTGGGGCAGTGGTTGTACCGAGTGATGAGGACAGCATGGAAGGAAAGGAAGGCCCCAGAGGACTGGAAAAAGGAATAATTGTCCCGATCTACAAGAAAGGTAGTAGAACAGATTGCAGAAACTATCGGGGAATAACACTGATGAGTCATTGTGCAAAGATCTTCGAGAAAGTTTTGGAAAAGAGAATTAGGACAAGGATAGAAGGAGGGATGAGGGAAGAACAACATGGCTTCAGAGCAGGAAGGTCCACAGTGGATTTGATTTTTTCTGTAAGGCAGTTACAAGAACAGCACTAAGAGTATGGAACAGATCTACTGATGGCCTCCCTGGACATTGAGAAAGCATATGACAGTGTATACAGAAACTAAGTTTGGAAGTCCCTGGGGGATAGAGGAGTAGAGAAATGGACGATAAAGAGGATAAAGGAGATGTACAAGGGAAGCGTGAGCTGTGTGAACGTGGGAGGAGAGAGATCAGACTGGTTGGAACAGAGAAACGGCCTGAAACAATGAAGTTCACTGTCACCGTTACTTTTCATTGTGGTGATGGATGACATAATGACCCGAGTGGCACAAGTAATTGGGGAAGGAAAGATGAAAGCAATGGTGTTTGCAGATGATTTGATGATTTGGGGAAACAAGGAGGAGGAGGTACAGGAACAGTTGGACGTGTGGGAAGGAATAATACAAGGATATGGGTTGAAATTTAGCATAAATAAGAGTGAGATGGTGACCACAACAAGGAAGAAGAAAGAACCACAACGGGAATAACAATTGGTGGGGAACAGCTGAAGAATGTGGAGAGTTTCAAGTATCTGGGAAGCCTGATACAAGATAATGGAAGAAACGATAAAGAAATAAATGAGCGGGGGAGGCAGGCAGAAGCATTTCAGAGGAGTGTGAGAAGCATGTTATGGAGCAACGATGTCCCTCAGAACAGCAAAAAGATCATATATCGGACGTACTATGTCCCTATCCTGACGTATGCCTCGGAGACCTGGGTTATGAAAGGAATGGAGAACAGAAAAATACAGGCCAGTGAGATGAGGTTCTTGAGAAGCAGTCTTGGAGCTACAAAGATGGAGAGAATAAGAAATGAGAGGACCAGAGAATTAATGAAGGAGGAACCATTACAGGATGGTATAGAGAAATCTAGACTTAGATTGTATGGACATGTAAAACGAATGGAGGAGAAGAGGATACCCAGGAGAGTACACGAGACGAAGTGGGAAGGAATGAGACCGAGAGGAAGACCGAGAGACAGGTGGCTGAAGGGGGTGGAAGAAAGCGTGAAGAAGAGAGGAGAAGACTGGACAAGGGTGGAGGCTGAGAGATGGTGGGATGACAGAAGACGTTGGAGAGGCTTGTGTTCCAAACAGACCCGGCCAGTGGCTGGAAACTGTGCAAGATGATGATGATGATGACAAACAACACTGTTCGCAAAAATGTCACCCAATATCTTCATGTCAAATATTTCGTTCATATCACCTTTTGAATTTTCTAGAAATGTTTCATACTCTTCGTCCGATGACTTCAGTTTCTTTCCAGAAGAACTGACATGAGAACTCACTTCACACGACGAATTGCTTGGCGAACCGCTGTTGAGATTATGAATTTTCTGGGCGCTTTTAGGTTTCCCAACACGTCTCCTCTTCTGAAAAACCTCCAGAGTACTTCTAGGCATGATGTCCACTAAGGTACACGTAAGATAAAACGAAAACTACTCTGTATTTCAACGATATTATATCACAATCAAGCCAGACACAAAATGGCGCGAAAATTCAACAGTTCCATGGAAACCACTTGGAAGATGGAATTAAGCAACTGAAAAACAAACAAATGACGATCTAAAGAGCATAGATTACCACCGCAGACAACTTCAACAAAGAAAAATATGTTCAAGGGTGACTAGATGGAGAATTTTTTTTGCTACCAAGCCATAGTCACTCCATTGTCATCTATCATTGTTTTTCATAATTTAGTGCCCTTAGGAATGAGATATTACAAAAGTTATAGTTACCGTTTGAAAGTGTAAAGTCCATAGAGTAATTTGACTCCAAAAAAGCAATTTCGCACATTTCGGAAATTTTAGACATACCCACTCCCCTAATATAATTGTTGCTAATTATAGGCATCATTTGACCTTTACTGTCAACAATATGATCCTATTTCATATATACATCCGTTATAATAATTACCAATGACTATATTAACGTCATATTACAGTAACATTCCGCAATTGGAATTATTATACTCCAAGAATATGTTTATAAATGTTGCAATTATATTCTGACACAATAAAATATTTCAAACTATGTTTTAGCATTTTACAATAATGGTTTCTCTTTATAACAATGCAATCTAGCAATATTGACGCATTCTGTCACTTGTTACGCATTTTTATCGATCGAAGCATTCCAATTATAAAACAGTTTCGTTTCAAAGTGAGCATAATTAAAACGTTTCCTTAAAAATTCAAATACGGAATATCAGAAATACAAATACAAATGAAATTATGTCAAAAACGACTCACGCTGACGTAGAATAAAATTTACAGTTAAATCTCTAAAATTGACATCATAATAGCATGGGTTATGAGTAAAGAAGATCTACATATAATTCGGTCACATCTGAAATACCATCAAAAATACATCAAACTACTGAGATATTAGAACAATCAATTTTCTAACTTTCTGGAGAGTTGCTGTCGTGATACCTGGTCTGATATTCAAGATGTTCCTCTTCCGGATTGGCACGCGCTCGACGCCGCCTCGAATCGAGTTCCTGCTGGCTGCTTGACAATCAGCTGAGCGGCTTCCACCCGTGTCGTGCAACGAACATCTGGGATTGCTGGCTCGCATCATTCTAGCGGCTCTTCTCGCTTCTCGACACATAGTCTGGCAACCCGTATCCGGAACAAACGAACTCCCCTGTCCGCTGGCCTAGTGTAGCATCTCGACATCATTGTAGGTTTGAAAATCTCTTGTTGACATCTCCCAAGTTGGTAGTGGACATTTGAGTAGTATTGTTGTAGGCAAATGCAGAATACTGCATGATGGACTAGCAGTTGTAGAATCATCGACCCATGGTCGTCAAGATCACTCTGAATTCCCACTCCGTGAGTGTAGAATAACCTCCTTCCATTGTTTAGTGCGTCATGACAATCTCCTTAATAATTGTAGAATGGGAACTTCCCTCCTGACTCGTAGACGTTATCATCGTAAATGTGTGATAAATATTCCGAAGAAATACTGCTTCGTTGTAGTAGCCGGTGTATGCTATGCTACTGGTGGTTTCGTAGAAGTATAAAGCTGTAGTATTGAAGTCTTCTTCTAATAAGCGTTGAAATATAAAGTGCTGCTTGTAGTTGCAAGTTAATGCTTTTCAATGTGCGCCGGCTTCTCCTATTCTTCCTCGGCGATAGCGGTGTCTCCTCTCGGTCCAGTCCAAGTCTCCTGGCCGTATTTCGAATACAATGGTGAGCTCCCCTGGGACGCTCTGTAATACAGGTCTTCTCCCTACACGTCGCTAAGAAGGAATGAATTCTGCGCTTTTGACAGTCGCGCGCGTGCCAGACTAGAATGGCATTCTAGCCTCTCACAAAGTCCTAATAAACTGTATTTCGCTCATATCTTCTCTTCTGTCTATAAATATACAATTCTGTTTTGATAATAACATTTCATTTTCTCTTCTGCAACTGTGGAAGTGCTAATATCGCTTTATATGTGAAAATTTAATATAATAGCGATTCCCTCAACAATTTTGTGGTTCATTCTGATTGGCTGTTGAGTTATCAAGAAAAACTCATTGTACTAGCCTCTTATTTGAGTGTCGTGTGCACGATTTTGTTATTGTCACCTCGGCCAACCAAAACCGGTTCTAGGCTTGTTAACCTGAAGCCTTGGTCATATTCCAGTGTCTGAAGATTGGACTCTCCCTTGGTTAAAATAACATTCACTGAATTATTCCCAAATTTAATTCTTACAAAATGCTCAAAAATTTACCAAAAAGTCATCATTATGTTTCATTCACTTCCTATAATACTTATGTGAATAAAATATTGTTGCAATTCCAAATTCCATTTCATACATCATCAGGTTCACAAGTCGGTTCGATCCTCGGCTCTGTGAATGCCTGAAGCTGGGCAGAATTCGAGTTCAGATCCCCTCCTGAATCGTTAATTAAAGTATAACATAGACTTTATTTAACACTCGACTTGTTCATAACTGGAACCGAATTCATCCCTTAATGTATCCTGGGATAAAATCTTTTTAATTTTGAATGGTGGTACCTTCCAATGGGACGATCATCTTCTATTCTCACGATCTGTTAACAATTATTTTCATACACTCTTCCTACTTTAAATGGACCCTTAATGCCATTAGAGAACTTTACGTATATCCTCTTCAATACAGGCCGGACGTTTGATTTTGACGATTGCCCTTAACCATGAAGCTTGCGGGTGAGCTTGTACACAGTCACTCTCTAGCCCTATCGCTTCACAGTTTGTCATCACCGGTCTGATGTAATGGAATTCAAGACCTGATCTCGTGACGACACCACTGTGGATACAGTACAGTCGACGTCTAAGTATTGTGTGACGCGGTAGTACACGTTACATAATTACCAAAAGAACGCGATTATATTTGTCAATGACTGTACTTCAGCAGTAGTGTCAGAGAACTATGTCAGTCATCTGACTGCATGGGACAGGTGACAACAAGACAGGTACTGTAGTAACTCGCCTCCAGGCTTCCATTAAGATTTTTCACTCGTCTAAAACAAACGTCCGGCCTGTACATCTGCTTTTACTGGAATTCTGACCAAACCTAATTCTCCAAGTTCTAATGACCTGCTGTATCTCTTTCCATGCACTCACTTTAGTCTCTTCTCGGCTAGCTTGTTCAAGTGCTCTCTTGCAATTTCTATGCGTTGTTCCATCGATGGTTCGTCATTTTCCGGAATATTGAAGATTCCGTTCCATGGTCTGACTGGTTTCTCATCATAATGGAGCGTCACTGGAACTTCGTTCGTGCTTTCATGCCTCGTGTTATTGATGCAAAACTCTATTAGTGGTACTACGCTTACCCAATTAGCATGATTCTCTGAGCTATAAAGGCGTATTTACTTGGAACACTCCAACATCGTTCTTTCAATCGGATTCGTCTGTGGACTTCGGATTGAACTGAATATATGACCTATCTCTAGTCGTTCCATAGCTTGTTGGAATTCCGTAGAAGTATACTGCGTTCCATGGTGTGTCAGCAGTCTTTCAGGCTTTCCCAACTTAGGAATAATGTTTTTCTCTAGATGATACAATACAGTCTTCGTAGTTGCTTTCTGCATCGGATTCATCATGACTATCTTAGATAAAACGTCCATTGTGACTAGTAAGTATTTATTACCCCTACTACCTTTTGGAACTGGGCCAAAAAATGTCCTGACTGAACAATTCTAAAGGCTTAGTGGGTATAATGGCCTTTGGTTTCTCCTTCAAAAGCTCCGAATTATACTTATTTTTCTGACATAGTTCATATGACCTGGTTATGACAGTAATAGATTCTCCCATATTACTCCAATAGAACTTTTCTTGTGCAGTGTTGTACGTTTTATCGACCCCTCCGTGTCCAATGCTTTTGTGCACCAACCAAACTACAGGCACTCTCAACCTTGGTGGAATTAAAATCCTTACCTTCGTGTTGTTAGTATTGACGTACTTGCATACTATGCCTTCTACTAGTACATAATGAGTGGCTCTCTTCCTAGTCTCCTCATAATCTTCATCATCATTCTGCATTTTTCCTGACATGAATCTGTGTAAGTTCCTCAAACTTGCATCTCTCTTCTGACTTACAGCTATTCTTCTCAGTCGCTCCAGCGTTGTCTGATCTTCATTGTCCATCTCCAATACATGAATTTTCACACCGTTGTCTGCTGTAGGATTTCTGCCAACAAATTTTCCTTACCAGGAACATGTACAATCGTGGCGTTGAATTGTTGTAGGAACAACGTCCACCCAGTCATCCTATCACTCGAAAAGTCTGACTAAAGCATAAATTCCAAAGCTTTATGGTCTGTTCTAATTATGATCTGGTGTCCTATTAATATCTTCTTCCAGTGATGTAAGGCATTAATTACAGCAAAAGCTTCTAATTCCGTGGTGAAATAGTTTATCTCGTGAGACCGTAGCTTTCTACTACTGAAGGAAATATAATGCTTATTTCCATTCTGGTCTTTTTGGTAGAGAACTGCGCTGAATCCGACTTTAGAAGCGTCCGTCTCGACAATAAACGAACGTTCAAAGTCTGGATACTCAAGCTTGATGTTATCTCTGAGCATCTCCTTAGCTAAAATAAATGCGTTCTCTGCTTCAATACCCCATTTCCATCGATTGTTCCTTTTTAATTACTCATGAAGTGGTGCCATCATTTCAGAGTAGCGAGGACAATGGCTACTGAAGAAATGACACTATCCCGCGAAGACTCTCACATTTCTAATTTTCTTCGATTTAGGGAACTTTAAGATGGCATCAATTTTGTCTTGGTTTGGATGGTAACCAAATTGATCAATTGTGTGCCCTAGGATATTAATCCTTTGCTGAAAAAAATGGCACTTGTTGAACTTTACTTTGATGTTTACTTCTCTCAAGTTCTCCAATAAGTTCCTTAGATGAATTAGATGTCGCTCGGGATTTTCTGATGAAATGATTAAATCATCCACGTAGCATATGGCATTGGCTTTCACCTCGTCTGTGAGCTTGCTATCCAACGCTCTTATCAAAGCAGGGCTTGAGTTTATAAGGTCGAATGGGACCCTTTCGAAAATATAGCTTGTTTGATCAAATAGGAATCCTGTATAGCATTTGCTATCTTCAGTCGACTCAATTTGATAAGAATACGAAGTTAGGTCTATTACAGAGAAGCATGACTTTCCCTTAAACTTCCTAAGTAACTCTCTGATCTTAGGTGGCTGGTCGTATTCTTTCAGCAGTCAACTATTGAGCCCCCTGGCATCTAGGCAAACCCGCAGATTTCAGTTCGCTTTCTTTACAGCCGTTATTGGGTTCAAGTAAGGAGTTGCTTCTTGCGGATTATACCATCCTTCTCCATGCCTTTTATCAGTTCAGCGACCTCTGCTTGATATTTCTCAGGAATGGGATATTACTTCCTTTGAAATGGTGAATTGTCTTTTAATCTAATCTGATATTTAAATAATTTTATTAATCCTGGTTTGTCATCGAAAACATCGGAATAGTTCAGGATTAATGCTTCTAATTTTCCTTCGTAAGCCTCGAAATTATCAATTTTCAATCCATAGTGTCCTAGCTTTTCTAATTCCACTTCCGAAATAATTCTTTCCAAATTCTCCTCCGGAATTTCATTTTCTATGAGGTACTCATTTTCTTGTCCTTCAGCTTCATTGCTCCTTTCATTAAATTTAATTATGCCATTCCTTAGGTCTATCACGGCTCCTGATTTAGTAATGAAGTCTATACCCAGTACAGCATCAAAACTAATCTTGTTTAGAACAATAAATATTTGTTCATAAACATGACCATTTATCGTGAACTTCATCAATGCTTGGACCCTACATTTCATGGTCTTATCGTTAACTACTCCTCGGACTTTTATAGATGACACTGGCATAGATATTATCGACTTTCCATCCTTTAATTTATTGCAGCAGCTTTCTGATAACATCGATGCATTTGCACCAGTATCTAGAAGTGTTCTCAAACTCTCTCCTTCTGTCTTAATCTGTAAAATAGGCAATCTAGCTATTTTTGCTCTCTGTGGCCCCTCTCTTTCATAAAGTAAGTCGTCATCCGATACCTGGTAAAGTTCATTTACGGCGATCTCATGCCTGTCGTTTGTGAACAGCGTTCTCTCTTCTTCTTCTTTTTCCAAACGGAGTTTTTTTTGTCCCCCACTCAGGTTCGGATCTTGGCCTTATCCTGAAGTTGAGGGATGAGATTCGATCTCTTCACTCCTCTGGATATTTCTTTCTTCATTTTCTCTCTGATTATTTCGATACTCTTGACTTTCCCTATCTCGGTCCTGATGATATCTCCTCACAATATAATTGTTCCTCCAACCTCGATTTTGTGATTGCTGTTGTTGTTGTTGCTGTCTAGGTTGTTGTTTTTGTTGTTGCTCTTGCTGTTGTTGCCTTCGAGCGAAATGATCGTCGTTCCAATTCTTGTAACGGCGATACCCTCCTCCATGACCTCAGTTGTCCCTATCATAGTAGTCATTACTTCTCATTTAATTATTTCTATGATAGCCTGTTCCTCGTTGACCATTATTCCAGTATCTGGCTTGATATGGTCTTCCTTCCCTAAAAAGTCAATAAGCTGGTTCGTAGTGGTTCATGTCATACTCGTTCGTTCGAGTTGGACCTGCTCTACTGCGGTTATCCTCTGTTGGGTTCGGTCCACTAATACTGTATGAACGTCTCTATGTTCTTACCTCTGTTTGGCATTATTGCTTGGAATTACGTTAGGCGTAGAGCTGTAACGTTCTCACCTCAGCTGAGATAAGATGCCTTCTCTCGTTATTTGGCAGCTGTCGTGAAATAGCATGTATTTATTCCTTTTCAGCCAATGGGGGCTGTAAATATTGGAGTCGGGTGAGCTGTGTTGTAAAGAAGGTTGCATAACGCGTAGGAGTTGAGTTCGCATTCTTCTTCGAGTAGATTTCTGCCCTGATATCCTGTTGCAGTTCTTTACCCCAAAATCTCCTTTGCAATGCGTCTGCGAATTCCTAAAAAATTAGCGTAGGTGTATCTGAAAGCGCGGTGGCAAACAAGAGCTTCAGACTCAAGAAATTTCTCAACCACTCTCATCTCTCTGTCCCTAGGTATTCGGTTGTCGTTCAGGTAGCATCTCATATCATGTAAGAACTCAACTGCTGTTATGTTTCCTACTCCGCTGAAACGTAATGTCTTGTCGTCAATATTTTTCAATACTATGACGTTCTGATTGTTTCTTTGGCCTCCCTGATCATATAATCCTCCTAGGCCTCCATATTCCCTTTGAATACGTTCCGTGTCTTGTGCTAGGTGCTGGCGATTTTGCATGCGACTATAGATGCTTTCCCTGTCATCTTCGTCTCTATCTTCTTTAACTTTGAATTTCCCTAGCTCTTCTCTAAGCTTTTCGTCTCGATTCTGGAAAAACTCCACCAAATCTCGTCTCATTCCTAGACGTACTTCCTCCTTAAGACCTTCGTGATCACATGGTTCTACGATAGAAAGTGACTTGATTGTGTTGCTAATATCCAGTAATTCTTTCTCCTATCCTGACTTTACTTTCGCGAGCTCTACATTAATTTCATTAACGGTGGTTCTAATGACGTTTAATTCCTCACTTTTTCCGAATCTGCTTTATTTACATCTATATATTTAAAACACTAAGCTGTTTTTTGTACACACGAGATTGTGAAAACGACTTAACCGATTGGCTTCGTAAGACATTCTAACGAAAGCTCTTGGCATGCAGATTTGCAGAGTTTCTTTAAAAGGAAAATATATGTTACGGTATATTTTTAAATGATTAAAGAAATATGTAATATTTGTCACTCCCGCGCATGCGCACAATGGCCTTTCTCAACAAGGAAAATGGCGATTCCGGTCGCGTCTAACTGAGATCTTTGTTCATGAGAATTAAAAAGGATCTCCAATAATGTTAGTTATGTTATTACAATGTGCATTGAAATAGAATTATATTAAATAAACCACGAATTGAAAGACATAAACTGCAGGTTGAGTGTGTATACTGGTTAGATAGCTTAATACTGGAGGAAACATAGTTGTCTGGATGGCTAAGGGGATAAGGATACTGGCCAGAAATTTGTATTATGCATGATCGAGAGGGTTCGATTCCCACCTCGGTTATGTTTTTTTATTTTCATTTTCTTCCTTCCTACGATTGGTATTGCATTGTAGAAAGCTCTTGGCATGCAGATTTGCAGAGTTTCTTTAAAAGGAAAATATATGTTACGGTATATTTTTAAATGATTAAAGAAATATGTAATATTTGACACTCTCGCGCATGCGCACAATGGCCATTCTCAACAAGGATAATGGCGATTCCGGTCGCGTCTAACTGAGATCTTTGTTTATGAGAATTAAAAAGGGTCTCCAATAATGTTAGTTATGTTTTTACAATATGCATTGAAATAGAATTATATTAAATAAACCACGAATTGAAGGACATAAAGTGCAGGTTGAGTGTGTATACTGGTTAGATAACTTAATACTGCAGTGTAACATAGTTGTCTGGTTGGCCAAGGGGATAAGGTTACTGGCCAGAAATTTGTATTATGCATGATCGAGAGGGTTCGATCCCACTTCGGATATGTTTTTTTATTTTCGTTTTCTTCCTTCCTACGATTGGTATTGCATTGTAGAAACATATTTCACTTTTATAATTCCCGTCAAGTAACGAATTCTCTGTTCCCATCGAGAGGGTTCGATTCCCACCTCGGTTATGTTTTTTTTTATTTTCGTTTTCTTCCTTCCTACGATTGGTATTACATTGTAGAAACATATTTCACTTTTATCATTCCCGTCAAGTAACGAATTCTCTGTTCCCATCGAGAGGGTTCGATTCCCACCTCGGTTATGTTTTTTTATTTTCGTTTTCTTCCTTCCTACGATTGGTATTACATTGTAGAAACATATTTCACTTTTATCATTCCCGTAAAGTAACGAATTCTCTGTTGCCATCCTTTGCATGGTCGAGAGGGTTCGATTCCCACCTCGGATACGTTTATTTATTTTCATTTTCTTCCTTCCTACGATTGGTATTACATTGTAGAGATATATTTCACTTTTTCATTCCCGTAAAGTAACGAATTCTCTGTTGCCATCCTTTGCATGGTCGAGAGGGTTCGATTCCCACCTCGGATATGTTTTTTTTTGTTTTCTTCCTTCCTACGATTGGTATTAGAGTGTAGAAACATATTTCACTTTTATCATTCCCGTAAAGTAACGAATTCTCTGTTGCCATCCTTTGCATTGTCGAGAGGGTTCGATTCCCACCTCGGATATGTTTTTTTTTGTTTTCTTCCTTCCTACGATTGGTATTAGAGTGTAGAAACATATTTCACTTTTATCATTCCTGTAAAGTAACGAATTCTCTGTTGCCATCTATATATTTAAAACACTAAGGCGATTTTTGTTACCACGAGATTGAGAGAACGACAGAAGCGATTTACTTCGTAGAGCACTCTAACGAAAGCTCTTGGCATGTAGATTTGCAGAGTGTCTCTAAAATAAACAAATATATTACGGTATATTTTTAAATAAATATAGAAAATAGCAGAATTCTTGCTCCTCACGCATGCGCACAATCCGCCTGGGCCCATGACAAAATGGCGGTGAGAAGTCCATTAAAATGTAAGTTATTTAATAAGCTTCCATGTAATTGAAAACATACATTAACCAAGTTCTGACAATAAAATATAATAACAGTATGAACATATACGAATGTGCAATATTGATTTTATTGATAATCAATTGGATTATTTTCTTCAGATAGCGGCTTATGAAGATACTGAATGGTTGCGTCTGCTTCTCAACGAGAGTGAAATATTAGCTGTATGGTTAAGGCGATTGACTGTGGATCCAAGGATCATAGGTTCGATCCCAGCTTTCGCCAGTATTTTTTTTACCTCTGAAATATTGTTTTATCAAGGAGTATTAGTAAGGTTTTATGTCAGTTAAAGATACATATTTCTACATTCCCTCTCAATACGTTTTATTTCCGTTTTACCATTGCATTACAGCATGTGGTCAAAAGAGCTAGCTAATATCTGCCATCAGTTCCAGTAACTGACAACAGATGGCAGTACCTCGCCCATATAGTTGCAGTAACTGACAACAGATGGCAGCACCATTGCATCGATATATTTAAAACACAAGACACGGCGCTTTTTCACGTGATGGAGAATTATAAAGGAGGGGAATTTTTAAGAAGGGAAACGTTGAAGAACATTAACTGACAGTTGAGTGTGTAGGCTATGTTGTTTATGTTCCTTAATATTGCAATTTCTTCCCAATGCTTCGGTGGTCAAGTTGGTAGCATCCTAGACACTTGGCAAACATAATTCGTTTGAAGGGCGCTGACATCGTGGTCACTCAGCCCCGTGTACTTTGGTGTGTAAGTGTAAAATTTCCTCTGATAACCCATGTTATTGTGATGGCTGCATTACTGTGTGTATTTGTAATTAATGTGGGAAACGGCAAGGTGACGGCCGAGGCCTTAAGTTAGGAACCATCCCGGTATTTGCCTTGAGTGGAAGTGGGAAACCACGGAAAACCACATCCAAGATTGTCGAGGTGGGAATCAAACCTTCCTCTTCTTAGTTATACCTCAGGAGACTGAATGTGCCCCGTTTTTGCACTCAGACCAGAATTTAATTTCTTGGCAGAGCAGGAAATGTAACCCGGGTCTCCGAGGCGATAGCCAAGAATGGATGGGCTTCCATGTGTTAATACGATTTATGACATGCACGGGACATAGAATTCTAAAACTGCCTCCATTAGGGTGACTGCCGAAGTGAGTATTGAGTATAGGCCTATGCTCATTCCAGTAGGTGGCGAAGTTATTCTATGTTCCCCTGCAAAATGTACTGCCATAAACTATAACAGGTGATGGAAATAGCTTATTTAGAGCAGTTTTGTACTGTTTATATCAAAATGAAGAACGTCATACTGAGCTGCGTTTTCAAGCTATTGCAGGAAATTTCGCTGGCAGGAACAATTATAAGGAATTTATTTTAAGCGATCAGTCTCATCGCATTCTCCTCACCAACCAACTCGAGTATGAACGACTCTGGACGGTCATGTTGAACTTAATTGTATAAGAATGATTATTTGTTTAGAGTACTGAGTCGAACTACGCAGTTGATTTCGGCAATGGAAGTACTTTTTGCCATTTAATATTTAGCGGCTCCGATATTGCAGGACACGAGTGTTATCGAATAATACGAAGCCACATTTAAAATCCAATATAAATAGGCCATTTCAGAAACAATTCCAGATGTTATGCAGTACAGTGTAAGGTCTTTGACGCTCAAATGTAAACATTGTTCTACATTGTATTTCTCTTGCGTAAAATCTACGCGCAGTTACTTTGGCCTTTACTGATGTGATGGTAAAATTGATCTGCTGGAGTATAACATATTTGCCAAGTTGCAACAATGTAATGATATTAATTTAAAAGTCATTGAACTTATATCCAGTAGTTCAAACACACACATCAGCGTTAACAAATTGGCGAACATAATTCATTTGATGGACTCAGACATCGTGGTCACTCAGCCCCGTCTATTTTGGTGTGCGAGTGTAAACTTTTCTCTGATAACCTGTGTTAATGTGATGGCTGTGTTGATGTGTGCATTTGTAATTAATGTGGGGAATGGGGAGTTAACGACCGAGGCTTTACGTTAGGAACTATCCCGGTATTTGCATGGAGTGGAAGTGGGAAACCACGGAAAACCAAATCCAAGATTGTTGAGATGGGAATCAAACTTTGCTCTTCTTAGTTTTGCCTCACGAGTGCGCCCCGTTCCAGTCCTCAGACCAGAATTAAATTTCTTGGCAGAGCGGGGATCGAACCTGGAATCCGGGGCAATAGCTCAGAATGTAGCCTTAAGAGTGGGCTTCCCTGTGTTAATACGATCTTTGACAAGCACTGAACATATAATTCTAAAACTCCCTCCATTACGGTGGCTGGCGAAGTGAGTCTATGCTCATTCCAGTAGTGGCGAAGTGATTCTATGCTCCCTTGCATATTTTACTGTCATGGAAATTCAAAGTATTGTACCTTCAACAGGTGATGGAAATTGATTATTTACAGCAATTTCATTCTGTTTATTTCAAAATGAAGATCGTCATCCTGAGTTGCGTTTGCAAGCAAATTGCAAAAATTGCAAGGATTTTATTATTGGCGATCAGTCTCATCGCATTCTCATCAGCAACCAACTTGAGAATGGAAGTCTCTGAACTTCATTGTATATGTGAATATTATTGTTTATTGAATATTCGTTTGGAGTAGCCTACATAACAATGGGTCTAACCACGCAGTTGATTTTGGCAATGGAAGTAAGGTATTATTTGCCATTTAATATTTGTTATTTAAAATGACGTTAATTTGGGGAGAAATGCTGCTATAAATAAACCCACTTGACGAAATAGAACATTAGCCGCAAATAAGAGGGAAATCGGAGAAAAATACGAAGCCACTTTTAAAATCCAATATAAATATGGCATTTCAGAAACAATTCCAGATACTATTATGCTGTTACAGTTTAGGGTCCTTGACGAACAAATGTAAACATTGTTCTGCACTGTATTTCTCTTGCGAGAAATCTACACCTGGTTACTTTGACCTTTGCTGTTGTAATGGTAAAATTAATCTGAATAAATATAAAATATTTGACAGGCTGCAACAATTATTTTTCACTGGAGATGATATCTCAAGGAATTTCAGAGAGACTAATCGGCAGTACAATGCTATGTCCTTCGTTTCATTTGGTGCCAATGTTACTGTGCCACACGCACACGGTCCACATTGTTTTAAAATGTATGGAATTGCACATCATCGCATTTCTTCGGTATATTCCAAAATTATAAGCGACGGTTTGCGGCCAGTTGTATTAGACTCCTCAGAGTTCTTGAATTCCTTGGAACTAAATGACTGACCGCCACATACTCCAAACGCTTGACCCGTTATGCTGCTTAGAAATCTGAACGTTTCCCAAGGACTCCTAAATGCAACCATATTGCTTGGATTTGGAAATAATAGGTGCAGTTAAAATTAGGCAGAGAGGTCTAATCCTTCGACTTGATTTAACACCATCCGATAAAACACTATCATTTTCTTTTAAGAGGCAATATTTTCCAATTCATTTGGCATACTTTATCACAATCAATAAAGGTCAAGGGGGAACTCTGGAACGTATAGGCCTCAATTTGCCCCCAACAATTTTTCAGTCATGGCCAGCAGTATTTTGCAATGTTGAGAGTGCAATCTTTTGACGCCCTTATAGTTTCAATAGAGTCAAAAAATAATCGTACAAAGAATGTACAGTAGGCCTATATAAGAAAATTCTTCAGTAAATATTTTTCTATTGACCGTCATGTTTTGACGGGTTTCAACTAGTATATATTTAAAACACTAAGGTATTTTTTGTACACACGAGATTTTGAAAACGACTTAACCGATTGGCTTCGTATGGCATTCTAACGAAAGCTCTTGGCATGCAGATTTGCAGTGTGTCTTTAAAAGGAAAATATATGTTACGGTATATTTTTATATGTTTAAAGAAAAAGGTAATATATGTGGCAATTGCGCGTTGCCACAATTGCGTTTCTTCATGAGAGAAATGGCGGATAAAAGATCCACCGTATCGTAGTGTGATCTTTGTTTATGAGAATTGAAAAGGGAAATATCGCTTATGTTGTATCCCGATATATACTGGAATAGAATCATGAAATAAGGGAAATATTGATGAACTGTAACTGGCAGTTGAGTGCGTTTGTTGTTTACGTCACTTAATATTGCACTCTAATTTCGTTGTCTGGGTGGCTCAGCGGCTAACATTGTGGACAACGAAATTGATTATGCATCGTCGAAGGAGTTTGATTCCCACCTCAGACATGTAATTCTATTTCCCAATTATTCTATCTTGCAATTGGTATTGCATTGTCTAAACATATGTTACGTTTATTATTCCCGTAAGGTAAGAAATTCTCCATGATTTACGTTGCCAGATACTTTTAAATTGAAAATGAAAATCGGCACAATCGCTTCGCCTTGAGAGAAAATTGTCGAACATAATTCATTTGATGGACTCAGACATCGTGGTCACTCAGCCCTGTCTACTTTGGTGTGTGAGTGTAAACCTTTCTCTGATAACCTGTGTTAATGTGATGGCTGTATTGATGTGTGCATTTGTAATTACTATGGGGAATAGGGAGTTGAGAATCATGAAATAAGGGAAATATTGATGAACTGTAACTGGCAGTTAAGTGCGTTTGTTGTTTACGTCTCTTAATATTGCACTCTAATTTCGTTGTCTGGGTGGCTCAGCGGCTAACATTGTGGACAACGAAATTGATTATGCATCGTCGAAGGAGTTTGATTCCCACCTCAGACATGTAATTCTATTTCCCAATTATTCTATCTTGCAATTGGTATTACATTGTCTAAACATATGTTAGGCTACGTTTATTATTCCCGTAAGGTAAGGAATTCTCCATGATTTACGTTCCCAGATACTTTTAAATTATTAAATAAATATCGGCACAATCGCTTCGCCTTGAGAGAAAATTGTCGAACATAATTCATTTGATGGACTCAGACATCGTGGTCACTCAGCCCCGTCTACTTTGGTGTGTGAGTGTAAACCTTTCTCTGATAACCTGTGTTAATGTGATGGCTGTATTGATGTGTGAATTTGTAATTAGTATGGGGAATGGAGAGTTGACGACTGAGGCTTTAAGTTAGGAACTATCCCGGTATTTGCCTGGAGTGGAAGTGGGAAACCACGGAAAACCACATCCAAGGTTGTTGAGATGGGAATCAAATTTAGCTCTTCTTAGGTTTGCCTCAAGAGTGCGCCCCGTTCCAGCCCTCAGACCAGAATTAAATTTCTTGGCAGAGCAGGGATCGAACCTGGAATCTGGGGCGATAGCTCAGAATGTAGCCTTAAGACTGGGCTTCCCTGTGTTAATACGATCTTTGAAAAACACTGAACATATAATTCTAAAACTCCCTCCATTACGGTGGCTGGCGAAGTGAGTCCATGCTCATTCCAGTAGTGGCGAAGTGATTCTATGCTCCCTTGCATAATTTACTGTCATGGAAATGCAAAGTATTGTACCTTCAACAGGTGATGGAAATTGATTATTTAGAGCAGTTTCATTCTGTTTATTTCAAAATGAAGTTCGTCATCCTGAGTTGCGTTTGCAAGCAAATTGCAAAAATTGCAAGGATTTTATTATTGGCGATCAGTCTCATCGCATTCTCATCAGCAACCAACTTGAGAATGGAAGTCTCTGAACTTAGTTGTATAAGTGAATATTGTTGTTTATTGATTATTTTTTAGAGTACATAACAATGAGTCTAACCACGCAGTTGATTTTGGCAATGGAAGTAAGTTATTATTTGCTATTTAATATTTGGCAGCTGCGTTGATGCAGGCCACTATAGTGTTATTTAATAAGCTATGACGTTAATTTGGGGAGAAATGCTGCTATAAATAAACCCATTTTACGAAATAGAACATTAGCCGCAAACAAGTGGGAAATCGGAGAAAAATACGAAGCCACTTTTAAACTCCAATATGAATACGGCATTTCAGATACAATTCCAGATACTATACCGTTACAGTGTAGGGTCCTTGACGAACAAATTTAAACATTGTTCTGCACTGTATTTCTCTTGAGAGAAATCTTCACTTGGTTATTTTGAGCTTTGCTGTTGTAATGTAAAATTAATCTGACTAAATATAAAACATTTGACATGCTGCAACAATTATTTTTCACTGGAGATGATATCTCAAGGAATTTCAGAGAGACTAATCGGCAGTACAATGCTATGTCCTTCGTTTCATTTGGTGCCAATGTTACTGTGCCACACCCATACGGTCCACATTGTTTTAAGATGTATGGAGGTGCACATCATCGCATTTCTTCGTTATATTCCAAAATTATATGTGACGGTTTGCGGCCAGTTTTATTAGACTCCTCAGAGTTCTTGAATTCCTTGGAACTAAATGACTTGCCTCCACATATTCCAAACTCTTGAACCGTTATGCTGCTTAGAAATCTGAACGTTTCCCAAGGGCTCCTAAATGCAACCATATTGCTTGGATTTGGAAATAATAAGTGCAGTTAAAATTAGGCAGAGAGGTCGAATCCTTCTACTTGATTTAACAGCATCCGATAAAACACTATCATTTTGTTTTAAGAGGCAATATTTTCCAATTTATTTGGCATACTCTGTCACAATCAATGAAGCTCAAGGGAAAACTCTGGAACGTATAGGTCTCAATTTGCCTCATCAATTTTTCAGTCATGGCCAGCAGTATTTTGCAATGTTGAGAGTGCAATCTTTTGACGCCCTTATAGTTTCAATAGAGCCAAAAAATCATCGTACAAAGAATATACAGTAGGCCTACATAAGAAAATTCTTCAGTAAATATTTTTCCATTGACCGTCATTTTTGACGGGTTTCAACTAGTATCCGTTTATTTCGGTAATGCTCGATTCTCGAATTTCGTCAATACGCGTATACAATTCCAGCTTAAGACTATCCCTATTTGCTTTAGCATTTGTTTCAACATTATTAACATCTTTCAGTATCCTACTATGTAATTCACGCATATAATATCTATTTTAATGTATCGGCTCCACTTTCAACTCATTCACAGATTTGGATATACAAGATGCAATATCAACATTTATACACTCACTGATGAGTTTTTGTTGGTCTTCCAACATACCTTGCAGATTGCCAACAATGCAATTTAAATTGTTGAGCTGATAGGTAAGTTTCTTCTGGGAACCTGTGACGCTATCATTGTATTTTCTCTGTTCTGAGGTGGCACAGCTAATGCTTTCCTGTATCTTTTCCTCTAGCTGTATAATGTTTTCGCTACACTGAACCTTAGCTTCCAGTACTTTTTAGTGACTTCTGCTCTAAGTGTGCTCATTTCTGTTTTGGTAGGGGCCATATCCTCTTTCTCCTGATTGAAAGCTGATTTGGTCTCTTCCAGAGCTTTTCTACTCTCTTCTACCGAAAATCTACTTTCTGTCTGTGCTAATTTGCTTTTTTCTTGGGCTAATTTTCCTTCTTCTTGGGCTTTCTCGAAGGCTTTCTTAATATCTTCCTGAGTCTGTTTAGCCTCTTCCTGTGCTTTTCTGACCTCTTCTTGTGCTTTCCTAGCCTCTTCTCGGACTAATCTATCCTCCTCTTGTGCCTTTCTCTCCTCCTACCGTGCCTTTCTAATTTCTTCTTGCACTTTCTTGTCTTCCTCTCGTGCCTTTCTTATTTCTTCTTGTATCTTCTCCTGAGCTTTCCTAGCCTCGTCTTGTACCATTTTACATTCCTCCTGCACTAACGTAATACTAGCTTTAGTTACTGATTGAGCTACTGCACTTTCTACCTTCATTTCTGATTTAGCTGTGGCAGCTGACTGCTTAATCTCTCTCTCTATCTTTTTACTATCATCGTTTGTAAGTTTGTGGAGGGCATCCAAATCCCCGTCAACTTCTTCTGGTTCTCCTGAATCATTTCCAAGATGGATTTCATCTGGGTCAAATCTCCCGACGACATATTTTAATACACTTGAGAAAATAGGAGGAATCATCTACACTACATTGTGGAAATTTCAGAGTGACCAACTCATACAGTTTATAATAATGGAATACTCCGATGACCTTAATTCAAAATTATAGACTCAAGTCTAAAATCCTACCTAACAGAAATCTAGCAAAGTGATCATCTCTCATTCGCCAATCCCTAACTAAATTAATTTACAACAACGTGAATTTAACTATCTTTTTACTGTTACATGACCAAAATATCATCAGCTGGTTTAATAAACATGCCTTTAAACCATATCGTACTCCTCAAGTTTGTCAGTGTTTATCCAGTTAAACAACTTTCCAAAATTTGGGATCGGCATTCTTAGCCTATTTTCAATTTTGAAAATATAGGCTTATGAGATCACCTTTTGTCCGTGTGTGTGTGTGTGTGTGTGTGTGTGTGTGTGTGAGAGAGAGAGAGAGGTGTGTGTGGGTAGATTATTGGCTGAGGAATAACCTAACCACCAAGGGAAGATGAATAAGAAAAGGAGATAGGTTTCGGACTGGAGAAAATGGATAGAAAAATAGGAGGAGAGTCACACAAAAGTTATAAATTTAACCTTAAATGCACTTAGAGGCGGTTGCCACCGCAAATCCACTCTCGGATACCTAAAGTGGGTAAGGGCTTGATCTAAGCTGACGGGAAACACAGCTAGAACTTGGGCGGTTTGCAAGAGAGTGGCTTTAGTATATTCCCTCTCAAGCATGCATCCGCTTACTATGGGGAAATGTGGTGGTCTGGCAAGACTGAGAGTAACAGATTTATTGTATGTCTGTTCCAAGAAATTAGTTTTTGCAAAGTAATTCGAAGAATGCCAATAATTTGAAACAGGTTTGGTAATTCCAGTTTTTGAAATTATGGAGTTCCTGAAAAGGCGACCAAGTGCTTCCAAGAAGGATAACGATAAAAAAATTATACCTTGGGGAGTAATTTTGGTAAATGAACCAATGGTTGCATTTGGAAATGGCTAAGCTTTTACTCAGCGAGGAGCCGGCTAAAAGTTTAGACAAAGAGAAACACTTATCTTTTAGAAAACTGACCATAAGTTTTTCGGAGAGGATCTCCACAAGCAGGTAGCTGGCGTAGCAAGCTTTACTTGCCTTACTGGCCAGTTAGAATTAGCTATTAAAGCTAGGAGAAACTTTAACGAGATTACCACTAAGAGTTCTTGCTCAAATGCAACAAGTGGTGAAAGCCCTATTAATGGATTTAATGGATTTAGTAGGGAGAGCAAAGGAAGACAGGATCTTGCCTAACCGTTGTACTAAAAAAATGAGAAAGCGAAAAGAAACGCTTAATTTATTTAACAATTCAAAAGAAGTTGATAACTTAAACAAATATATATTTTCAATTTGGTTAATAATTTTTGGGTCACAGACCTCCGAAAACATTAGACGTTTGTTCCAGGCAATTGACAATTTAT
This sequence comes from Meconema thalassinum, assembly GCA_946902985.2. Taxonomy (NCBI): domain Eukaryota; kingdom Metazoa; phylum Arthropoda; class Insecta; order Orthoptera; family Tettigoniidae; genus Meconema; species Meconema thalassinum. The sequence goes on along the minus strand of OX336391.1, from coordinate 128,305,069 downwards.
TAGGTTTCAAACCTTATATATGTTCTAAAATCTTTATAAGATTTTAAAAGACAAATGAAGTAATTAAAGTTTAAACATTAAATTGAGTACAAGGAGTGTACTATAAGAAATTTCTGAGAGAATATTCTAGAGAGAGTGACAACTTCGAAAATAACAATAAGAAAAACATGAAGAATCAGATAGAAGTTCCTACAACTTCTTATATTTGTGCAAAATTACTTTATAACAATTATACAAAAGAGAGCAGGTCACTTACAGTGAAACCTGAAGAAAAAAGTCAAAAGGAAGGTTCTAGACTTCCTATGTTTAAGTAGGAATCACGAGCCAAATGGGGCAGTTTCCATTTCGTGAGACCTACAAATAACTCACTCAAGAGTTGAAAGTATTGTTTTCCCTGATTATAGGGAAGAAACAATGTAAGTTTGAATCGTGTATAAAACACGTAGTTATACAGTAATTAATTAATGATAAACAAGCAAATGGAAGGGCACTTCGTAGAGTGACACCTTATAGAAAAGTTACAATTTTATTAATATGGTTTCTTAGTAGAAGGTTGAGGAAAGATCATTGGGATTTAGGATCAATGTTCATGGCTTTATTTAATGTAAACTGACGATCGCGACGCGGTAGAAAAGTGGGACAAGCACTAGTTATGACTATAGTATTTTAACTAGATGGAAAGTTCACTGTAGAGACACGAAAGTTTATGGGAAAGAAAGTTATTGCAATGATGAAAATAACTGGTAGCACTAGGTAGGCGAGAGTCTATTTCTTGAGAAAGTTGTGAATTACAATTAAATGCGCCATAGAACATTCCAACGGTGGAAGAAAGTTCGCTATTGCAGTAATTTATAAGGAAGATTCCTCATTTTAAACAGTATTCTCACAAGTGAGTGAAAAATACCTGACGGCAAGACTTGCAGATAAAGTACAGGATCTGGAAGGTTCCAGAACGATCTTAATAGAAAAATGGGGCCAAAGTTAATCCAGAGGAGGAACTTGCTTTTTAATTTATAGACAGCGGGTATTGGATAATATCCCACGTGGTGAGAAGATTTCTCATTTAAATAGCTTAAGAAAAGCTCCTTTCTAGTAAGGTTGGCTTATACAAACAAAAGCTCAACATGGCAAATCCCGCGAAGAATGATTTTTGCCCCAAAATAAGTAATCTCACGCTGTCTATAAAATATCGTTAAAAGCATGTAGAAGTTAAAACCATGAAGATGAGGTTAAAACTTGAAGTAGGTACTTATCTTTGTTTCATGTCGAAGGTGAAGTTTCCTTTGACGGATGCCTAATGTGCCAACATGGCGTAGAGCGTAGAGAGTCTCTTGGTTTGAGGAGACTGGCTCGAGTTGAGCCTTGACTGACCGAGTCAACTGCCGACTTAGAAGTGAGACCTGCTCAGCGAAGCACAGAGGTTCCTAGGAAGGGAAAAGAGTGGGGGTAGGAAACAAAAGGAATACATATCAGAATAACCAACTTAAGAAATTAAATTCTCTTGAGGAGATGGTCTTCAAAGAGTTGATAGCAGGCGATACTAGCACAGCATGGTGAGTGAAAAAGGAGACGAAGTTCTCTTGCTCATGGAGATAATAGCTGGCGATGGCAACGAGAACTGGTGGCCAGATGGAAAAAGAAGTCCTCTTGCACCAGGAAAAAATGAGGAGCTTCAGATATTCGTGCTAGATGACGCTAGGAGGGTCATGGAAGATATATATCTAGAACAGACTCACAAAAGATATAAGCGACATGATCACCACAGAGAAAATAGAAGATCACTGTTGGTGTTTGACAAAGAGGAAGGAATGAACATGCAAAGAGCATTAAACTTTATATTCTCTCTTACCGTGTATTCCAAGAATACACCATACTGGGAGGGTCAAACACCAACAGAGAACAAATAAGCAGTTACACATTTAAAGGTAATGGAGCGATCAAAGACAGTGGTCATGTGATCGGACCATTAGTGGTCAAGATTTTGGCCACCCTGACTCACCCATCCCTTCCAGGATAACACTCGGTCACTCTACCAGAGGTCCAGACTAGGGGGGGGGTGAAACATCCCTAACCAAGACCAAGTCCCCTACTTTAATGTCGGGACTGGAAAGAAACCACTTCTGTCTCCGTTGCAAGGAAGTTAAATATTCCAAGTTCCACCTCTTCCAAATGGAATTACGGAGGGCTTCAAGTTTACGCCAAATGATAGGTAGATTAGAATCCCTGTAAGAAATGGGAAGAGGAGGAGGGGCAGAAAGAGAAGTGCCGATAAGGAAGTGACCAGGTGTAAGTGGAAGCAGGTCATCAGGGTCATTGGAAAGAGGAGTTAAAGGGCGAGAGTTAACGACACCCTCAATCAGAACGGATAGTGAATTGAATTCTTCATAAGTCAGAATGCGATTACCTAAGACTTTTCTTAAATGACGTTTAGTGAGCTTTACGCAAGATACCCACCTACCACCATGATGAGGAGCGTAGGGATGTATAAAGCGCCATTTGAAACCCTTTAAGTAGGAAAAATTAGAAATTTGTTCCATGGCAGGAGATGAAGTGAGAGCTTTCTTCCACAGGGAAGCTGCGCCCTGAAAAGTGGAAGCGTTATCAGAGAACATCTCTGAAGGAACACCACGCCTAGCAGTGAAGCGAGAGACAGCTGATAAAAAGTAAGAAGTAGAAGCATTCGTTACTAGTTCCAAGTGGATTGCGCCAGTAACCATGCAAACAAAGAGAGAAACATAAAGCTTACCAAACAATTTGCGTTTAGCTTCAGGAGAATTTCGTTGATATTGGAACGGACCCATATAGTTCACACCAGTTAAAGCAAATGGGCGTATAGGAGAAGAGCGAAAAGAGGGCAGGTCGCTCATTAATTGAGTATTGATTTTAGGTTTCGCTTTAAAGCATGGAATGCACTTATGAATTACAGAAGATACTTCATGAATTCCATTTATGATCCAGTACTTTTCCCTTAAGAGGCAAAGCAGAGTGCGTGTGCCAACATGCAGATTGCGATAATGAAAGTCACGTATAATTAAGGAAGTTACGTGATGTTTAGAAGGCAAAATAACGGGATGCTTTTTGTCCTCAGAGAGCAAATATTGCGAGAGCCTTCCACCTACCCTTAGTAACCCATGGTCATCAAGGAACGGGGCCAAAGCACGAAGACGACTGGATTTGGGAAGATCCCTTTTAGAAGAAAGTAAAGACAATTCAGAAGAAAAGGCTTCTTGCTGTGTCAGTTGTAAAACCTTAATGGTAGCGAGATTCAATTCATGATTGGTAAGGTGTGGTTTAGGGAGAAGAGGTTGGTCAACCACAAGATATTTCCATCTAAGGAGATAGGCGACAATTCGTATTAATTTATGAAAAGAAGAATAGCAGGACAACAAGGGATGAGAAGCGTTGGAAACAAGACACGAAGCAATAGATAGAGGTACATTAGCGTCAGGCAAGTTGGAGTTTGTAGCTGGAGGTTTAGAAAGCCATGAAGAAGAGTCTTCGATTAACCACGAGGGCCCATGCCAGTACAACTGGGAAGCTGCCAATTGAGAGGGTAAACAACCACGAGAGATAATATCGGCTGGATTGTCAGCACTGGGCACATGCCTCCATTGACATCCAGAAGAAAGAGTTTGAATTTTGGAAACTCTGTTTGCAACAAAAGTTTGCTAGTGAGAGGGGTTTTTGGCGATCCAAGAAAGGGTGATCATGGAATCGGTCCAGAGATAGATTTGCGAGAATTCGACTTCTAATACTTCCCGTAATTTCTTAACAAGTTCTGCAGCCATGAGTGCAGCGCACAATTCAAGCCTAGGCAAAGTGATAGTTTTAAGAGGAGCGACCTTCGATTTGGCACAAACAAGGTTGGAAACTGAAGATCCATAGAATGAACCGTGATAAACTAAATATGCGCAGCAACCGTAAGCTTTTTCGGAACTGTCCGCGAACACATGAAGGAAGAAGGATGCATTAAAATGAGCGTTAATTAAATTCCTAGGAATTTCAATAAGAGAGAGATCCAGCAAATTGCTGCGAAACGAGAGCCAACGATTAAGAAAAGAAAGAGGGACAGTGTCATCCCATTCACATTTGAGCGACCACAGCTCTTGCATGAAGCGTTTGGCTATAACGATAACTGGGGCAAGGAATTGAAGTGGATCAAAAATTTTTGCAATTTCAGAGAGAATTTGTCTTTTTGTGTTAGGAAGCTCTTCTGCGAGCGAAACTTTGTAGATGAGAGTGTCAGTGCTAGTGCACCAATGAACTCCTAGAGTTTTTATGGATTCGGAGTTTCCACAAATTTCGACAGAAGAAGGGTCTACGTCTTCGATGGGAAACTGGGCGAGAAACTCAGGGGAGTTGGAATTCCACTTATGAAGTGGGAAACCTCCATTCCTTAGCAATGCCTGAAGTTCTAAAGACACAAAAGAAGCTTCCTCCAAAGTGGGGAAGGACTGCAAATAATCGTCAACATAGAATGACGTAGTTAGTGCCTCAGAGGCTTTGGAATTAAATAAATGACCATCTTGTGAGGCTAGCAAGTGTTGGGATCGGATAGCATGGAAAGCAGGGGGTTTTAAGCCATAAGTAACCGTTTTTAAGCGAAATACCTTAATGGGCTTGCTGATTTCATCACGCCACAAGATTCTTTGGAGATCTCGTTGTTCCAGTTGAATTAACACTTGACGGTACATCTGTTTTATATCAGCTATAACAGCTATGGGAAATAATCGAAAGTTTAAGAGTATAGCTGATAGATCTGACTGAATAGCAGGACCAGAGTAAAGCGTGTTGTTAAGGCTGTTGCCATTAACGTCGGGTGATGAACCATTGAAAACAACTCGGATTTTATCTTTTACAAGAGGGTTTTTCCACACAGGATGATGATTTAAATAAACCGTTTCAATTGGGGGGTGCAATTCATCATCAAATTTGTTTACGACTTCCATATGATCTAAGCTTTCATACTCATCCATGAAATCAGTGTACTGCTGTTTAACAAGAGGTTCTTTCTTGAATTTGCTCTCGATAGCAAAGAGAGCTTTTCGAGCTTTGGGCTGAGAGTTAATAAGTTTGGGAGGATTATGTAATCTTGGCATTTGAACAACGAACCGGCCATCAGAAGAAAGAGTGGTGGTGTTCAAAAAAAGTTGCTCACAGAATTCATTTTCTGAAGAGGTTACATTAGGAGGATCAACGCTTTCAAGCTTCCAGAACTGTTCCAGGTCAGTATTGGATGCGGGTTGGGGAGAATAATGGGGAAGTTGACCTGTGACGATCCATCCGAAAATTAGTGTCTCTGGCGACCACGTTTGAGGATAACTTGCGAACCTGTTTACGAAGGCAATTCCAGAAAACATTGGCACTAAAGAGTATGTCAATAGGATTTTGCATGTTGAACAAAGGATCAGCTAGCCTTAAATGCGAGGGAATGTTTAACCCTGTAATATCCACAGAGTGACTTGGAGTGTCTTCTCCAATGCTATTGAGAATTAGACAATTAATTTAAGAAAGTTGTTTCTATGACAAATATCTCTTATAGTTAGCTTCGAGAATTGTAAAGCTTGAGATTTTGAGCTGTTGATGCCCGACACATTGATAGAAGTGGGGTTTACAGGTAGGCCTAGTTTTCTAATCAAGGAATTAGACACAAAATCATGAGTTGCCGCTGAATCTAGAAGACCGCGTGCACGGACCCAGTTGCCAAAGTTATCCTGAACTTCGATTTGGACAGTAGACAACAATACTTGGGCACTGCGAATGTACTTGGCATTTTGAATATACGATGAAGCATTAGAACTGTTAGCACTATCATTTTTCGGAGAAGTAGATGCTGTCGATGACCTTGCCTGATCATGACGATGTAGCAAAGTGTGATGAGCCTTTTCACAGTGGTAGCAAAGTCTTGTGGACTTGCAATTAGAAGCAGAATGAGTAGGCGCTAGGCAATTGAAGCAATGTTTGTTCTGGGAAACTAATTTTCTTCTGTCGTCGACTGACATTTCTTTAAAGGATTTACAGAGGTATAGGGCATGGGGATCTTTACAAAGTATGCACTTTAAAGGTTCGTTTAAACTCCTACGGGGTTCGCTTTGCGTGTTTAAAACCATAGAGCTAGCAACACGACGTTCACTAGACCTAGTTGGGTAACCAGTAGAGTTTGATTTAAATTTAGATGAGCTGGACCCGGGTTTGTGGGTATTAGACGCTAAGCGTTCGCTTTTAGGATTGATGGACATTAATTCAGAACTAGGAGATGAGGGTTCACTTTGATTAGCTAGAGCGGTTAAGAGTTGGCATCTAGCGTTTATAAAAGTGACTAAATGCTCGTAAGAGTAGTCGTCTTCTTTAGAAAGTTCAATTTCCCAAGCTTTGAGGGCAGCAGCATCAACTTTAGAAACCACTAAATGTATTAGGAAAGTATCCCAATGTTCAGTAGGTTGATCTAATTGGGACAAAGCCTTAACGTGAAGTTGTGTAGTATCAAATAGAGTACGCAAACTAGTGACGTCATTGTGTTGTGACGCAGGTAGGTTGAATAGAGCCTTCATATGGCGTTGAATACGTAACCGTAAATTTCCATATCTTTCTTTTAATAAGTTAAAGGCAATGGGGTAATTTTCGGCACGTAGAGGAAATGCTTCGACTAACTGCAAAGCTTGACCTCGGAGGATAGATCTCAAGTAATGAAACTTGTAAATGACTTGAATGTCTTCATTGTCATGAACAAGGGTGCAAAATAATTCATAGAAGGAATCCCAAGTAGATTCATCTCCAGAAAAAAGGGGTAAATCAATTTTAGGTAAAATTGGTTTGGGCTAGTTAGTACCATCACTGAAAGAAGTTTGTGGTTCGTGAAGGGAACCAAGAACAGAAGCGTCCTTTTTCTGCTCCTTTTCGAGTTGGCGTATTATTTTGAAAGCAGAACCTATGCCTTCGTAATATTGGTTTTCTACTTCGACACGATCTTCAGTTTGAATGAGCATACAAGTTTCTATTTCAGTTTGAATGTTACAATAATTTTCATAAGAACGTTCAAAATCCCTTACACGATGTTTCAACAAGTCTAATTGAGCTTCTGAGGGATCTAACTCCTTTATGTACTTTCTGAATCGGGTAATTTGCCCTTTATAGGATGCTCGTTTAGAAGTAAGTTTTTCATCCTTATCCTTATCAGTAGGAGCCATGTTGAAGAAAATAGATTGAAATGCAACTCACGAAACTGTGGAACCTTGGAAATGCTGTCCAGCTGGAAGCAGCAAATAAGTAGAAAGAACGGGACACACCAAAGGAGACAGGAGCGGCCTCTTTCCCCTTCACAGGCTTTGCACGATGTGGTTATAGCTGAAAGATTCAAAGCAGATATTAATAATTTGCAAAGTATTGCCAAACAGAAAAATGACAAATGGACTCTCCCGGGTTTCTGGGACCAAATTTTTGGGTAGATTATTGGCTGAGGAATAACCTAACCACCAAGGGAAGATGAATAAGAAAAGGAGATAGGTTTCGGACTGGAGAAAAAGGATAGAAAAATAGGAGGAGAGTCACACAAAAGTTATAAATTTAACCTTAAATGCACTTAGAGGCGGTTGCCACCGCAAATCCGCTATCGGATACCTAAAGTGGGTAAGGGCTTGATCTAAGCTGACGGGAAACACAGCTAGAACTGGGGCGGTTTGCGAGAGAGTGGCTTTAGTATATTCCCTCTCAAGCATGCATCTGCTTACTATGGGGAAAGGTGGTGGTCTGGCAAGACTGAGAGTAACAGATTTATTGTATGTCTGTTCCATGAAATTCGTTTTTGCAAAGTAATTCGAAGAATGCCAATAATTTGAAACAGGTTTGGTAATTCCAGTTTTCGAAATTATGGAGTTCCTGAAAAGGCGACCAAGGGCTTCCAAGAAGGATAATGATAAAAAATTATACCTTGGGGAGTAATTTTGGTAAATGAACCAATGGTTGCATTTGAAATTGGCTAAGCTTTTACTCAGCGAGGAGCCGGCTAAAAGTTTAGACAAAGAGAAACACTTATCTTTTAGAAAACTGACCATAAGTTTTTCGGAGAGGATCTCCACAAGCAGGTAGCTGGCGTAGCAAGCTTTACTTGCCTTACTGGCCAGTTAGAATTAGCTATTAAAGCTAAGAGAAACTTTAACGAGATTACCACTAAGAGTTGTTGCTCAAATGCAACAAGTGGTGAAAGCCCTATTAATGGATTTAATGGATTTAGTAGGGAGAGCAAAGGAAGACAGGATCTTGCCTAACCGTTGTACTAAAAAAATGAGAAAGCTAAAAGAAACGCTTAATTTATTTAACAATTCAAAAGAAGTTGATAACTTATACAAATATATATTTTCAATTTGGTTAATAATTTTTGGGTCACAGACCTCCGAAAACATTAGACGTTTGCTCCAGGCAATTGACAATTTACTAGGTTTCAAACCTTATATATGTTCTAAAATCTTCATAAGATTTTAAAAGACAAATGACGTAATTAAAGTTTAAACATTAAATTGAGTACAAGGAGTGTACTATAAGAAATTTCTGAGAGAATATTCTAGAGAGAGTGACAACTTCGAAAATAACAATAAGAAAAACATGAAGAATAAGATAGAAGTTCCTACAACTTCTTATATTTGTGCAAAATTACTATATAACAATTATACAAAAGAGAGCAGGTTACTTACAGTGAAACCTGAAGAAAAAAGTCAAAAGGAAGGTTCTAGACTTCCTATGTTTAAGTAGGAATCACGAGCCAAATGGGGCAGTTTCCATTTCGTGAGACCTAGAAATAACTCACTCAAGAGTTGAAAGTATTGTTTTCCCTGATTATAGGGAAGAAACAATGTAAGTTTGAATCGTGTATAAAACACGTAGTTATACAGTAATTAATTAATCATAAACAAGCAAATGGAAGGGCACTTCGTAGAGTGACACCTTATAGAAAAGTTACAATTTTATTAATATGGTTTCTTAGTAGAAGGTTGAGGAAAGATCATTGGGATTTAGGATCAATGTTCATGGCCTTATTTAATGTAAACGGACGATCGCGACGCGGTAGAAAAGTGGGACAAGCACTAGTTATCACTATAGTCTTTTAAATAGATGGATAGTTTACTGTAGAGACACGAAAGTTTATGGGAAAGAAAGTTATTGCAATGATGAAAATAACTGGTTGCACTAGGTAGGCGAGAGTCTATTTCTTGAGAAAGTTGTGAATTACAATTAAATGCGCCATAGAACATTCAAACGGTGGAAGAAAGTTCGCTATTGCAGTAATTTATAAGGAAGATTCCTCATTTTAAACAGTATTCTCACAAGTGAGTGAAAAATACCTGACGGCAAGACTTGCAGATAAAGTACAGGATCTGGAAGGTTCCAGAACGATCTTAATAGAAAAATGGGGCCAAAGTTAATCCAGAGGAGGAACTTGCTTTGTAATTTATAGACAGCGGGTATTGGATAATATCCCACGTGGTGAGAAGATTTCTCATTTAAATAGCTTAAGAAAAGCTCCTTTCTAGTAAGGTTGGCTTATACAAACAAAAGCTCAACATGGCAAATCCCGCGAAGAATGATTTTTGCCCCAAAATAAGTAATCTCACGCTGTCTATAAAATATCGTTAAAAGCATGTAGAAGTTAAAACCATGAAGATGAGGTTAAAACTTGAAGTAGGTACTTATCTTTGTTTCATGTCGAAGGTGAAGTTTCCTTTGACGGATGCCTAATGTGCCAACATGGCATAGAGCGTAGAGAGTCTCTTGGTTTGAGGAGACTGGCTCGAGTTGAGCCTTGACTGACCGAGTCAACTGCCGACTTAGAAGTGAGACCTGCTCAGCGAAGCACAGAGGTTCCTAGGAAGGGAGAAGAGTGGGGGTAGGGAACAAAAGGAATACATATCAGAATAACCAACTTAAGAAATTAAATTCTCTTGAGGAGATGGTCTTCAAAGAGTTGATAGCAGGCGATACTAGCACAGCATGGTGAGTGAAAAAGGAGACGAAGTTCTCTTGGTCATGGAGATAATAGCTGGCGATGGCAACGAGAACTGGTGGCCAGATGGAAAAAGAAGTCCTCTTGCACCAGGAAAAATTGAGGAGCTTCAGATATTCGTGCTAGATGACGCTAGGAGGGTCATGGAAGATATATATCTAGAACAGACTCACAAAAGATATAAGCGACATGATCACCACAGAGAAAATAGAAGATCACTGTTGGTGTTTGACAAAGAGGAAGGAATGAACATGCAAAGAGCATTAAACTTTATATTCCCTCGTACCGTGTATTCCAAGATTACACCAGTGTGTGTGTGTGTCCTTAATAAATTCTAAACGGCTGGAGCGATTTCAATGAAACTCGGTAGGTTCATAGCACTATTCCGGACGACCCCGACCGTGCCCTTCAAATTTTGTTACGTCTTACCAGTCCAACATGGCGGCTGTGCGAAATATTTCACCAGCATTCAATATCTCCGAAACTATTTCCGATATCACCCTGGAATTTATTACGGTGATAAAGGGAACTACTAGAAGATCACCTATGTAACATATGAAAAACTGGTAACTACAAAACCAACATGGCGGCCACGCGAATTTGCGACTTTTAAATAGACGTTTCTCGCGATTTAACCAACCAAACGCAATAAAACTTGGTACAGTATATGTTTACACACATTTTTATGCACCGACATCTAACTTCGTTCAATTGTTCACATAACCACAAGACGGCGGATGTGCGAAATATTTCACCGGCATTCTATATCTCTGAAACTATTAGCGGTATCGCCCTGAAATTTTGTACGCAGATAAAGGGCCCTACTGAAAGTTCATCTATAAGACTTTCAAAAACCGGTTATCTACAAAACGTACATGGCGGCCAAGCGAATTTGAAAATTTTAAATAGACCTTTCTCGCGATTTAATGTTCCCAACGCAATGAAATCTGGTACAGGAAATGTTTATACACATTGTAATAAACTGGTATCTAATTTAGTTCAATTGTTTACATAACTTCAAGATGGCGGCTGTGCGAATATCGAAAATTAAGTTTTTATTTCTTTTGTCGTAATCATGTGATCGAAGTGAAAGTTTGAATAATAAACCTACGCAATAATTTTCCTTTAATGGTATATGACTCTATGGCCTATACATTTAACAATCCAACATGGCGACCATCCGAAATATTTAGACGGCTCTGAATATCTATGAATCTATTATAGCAATCAAACTGGTTTTTTTATGTTCATAGGGGCTATAAAGTTAAGTTCGCCTATAGGACTTTAAATAACCTGGTGATCACAAATCCAACATGGCGGCGACGCGAAATATAAATATTCATATGAATTTTTCTCGCAATTTAACCATCCGAGTGCAGTGAACCTTGGTACAGTAAATCCTGATACGAATTTTAATCCACTGGCATCTAATTTATTTCAATTGTTTCCATAACCACAAGATGGCAGCTGTGCGAAATTTTAAAATCTCGTTTTTACTTCTTGAGTCCTAATCATGCGATTGAAGTTTGATTGCTACATGTACACAATAATCTTCATGTAACAGTACATAACTTTAGGACCTACATATATAAAATCCAACATGGCGACCATCCGAAATATTTAGTCGGTTCTCAATATCTACGAATCATTACAGCAATCAAACTGAAATTTTGTATGTTGATAGTGGCAGTTAACTATAGTAGGATATATGAAAATAGACTGTATAGTTCTTCACGGAACTACTTGTTCTAAATAAATTCTATAATCCACAAATATCTTCGCAAAGTTGTCGTTGAACACGCTAATGTCCCAACACAATCGATGCCGAAGACATTGGGCGCCAAATAAAATACCACCTATATCTGCCCGAATCTCCCATAGCCACCACCTACATCCGCAGAGATGGAAAGGATTGTAAGGACGTCGATACCCAGCCAGATAAATCAACACTTCCCTACTAGGAAACCCTCGACGCATACCGGTCATTCAATAACGCTACTAACTAGTTACACATTTACGAGCAAATAAATATCCTTAACTAGATGGTAGGACGAGAATCTCGGATCTCGAGCGTGAACGGTGAAGTTGAGACTAAGAGAGTTCTAGTAACTAACTGGCAGTATTATCGCACGTCGATTGCGAAATGACAAGATGATCAGTTTCTATAACAAGATGTTCGGTAAAGAACATATAGCCTACTTTCTCCTAAATGCATGGGTATTGTTATAACTCTTTGTCCTTTTCAAGGAGTATAATTGAATGTTGGTTGTAGTAGCTTGTTAAAATTCAACGTGCTATAGGGATATTAAACATGAATATGAGGTGCCCTTTGCTAGTGCTACCTCTGTAAAAAAATCATTCAATTCGGTTTCACCGTGTTTGAATTGATCCGGGGAATGGATTTGCCCACATACATGGCCGCTATTTGCAAACTATTGGGCTGATGACCTTGTAGTCAGTCATAAGATGCTTGCCACAAAAAGGCATGTTGTTGCAAAATCCGGTAGAGATCAAATTATTAGGATGGTCAAAATTTGATTTAAGCTTTTAAAATTTGTGTGGCCGTCATTCCGTTTCCGTCAAGACGGCGGCGATATAAAACATGACACTGAGGTGCCTTTTGCAAGTGCTACCTCTGTACCAAATTTCGTTCTATTCGGTTTCACCGTGTCTGAATTGATAGGGGGAATCGATTTGCACACATACCTGGCCACCATCTGCAAACTATTGGGCTGATGATCTAGCAGATTGGTCAGAATATGCTTCCCACATAAAGATTTGTTGTTGCAAAATTTGGTAGAGACTAGATTATTAGGTTGGTCGTAATTACATTTTAGCCTTTAACATTTGGGTGGCCGCGATTACGTTTCCGTCAAGATGGCGGTGATATAAAACATGACACTGAGGTGGCTTTTTCTAGTGCTACCTCTGTACCAAATTTCGTTCCATTCGGTTCCACCGTGTTCGAATTAATAGGGGTAATTGATTTTGACACAAAGATGGCCGTCATCCGCAAACTATTAGGCTAATGACCTATTAGATTTGTTAAAGGATGCATCCTCCATAAAGATATGTTGTTGCAAAATTTGGTAGAGATCGGATGATTAGGTTAGTCGTAATTTGATTTAAGCTTTGAACATTTGTGTGGCCGCCATTACGTTTCCGTCAAGATGGCGGCAATATAAAACATGACACTGAGGTGTCCTTTGCTAGTGCTACCTTTGTACCAAATTTCGTTCAATTTGCGCTCACCGTGTTCGAATTGATAGGGGGGGACAGACATTCAGAGTACACACACTCACACAAACACACACACACAGACTCACACACACTCATACACACACACAGACTCACACACACGCATACACACACACACACAGACAGACACACTTTTTTTCGCCCTGTAGTGATCTCATAAGTCTACTTTCATTTTTTGCAAAAATCGAAAGTAGGCTAAAAATGGGCAGGCAAACCAAATAGTGCCTGTGAATGTATTAACTAAAATGATTACATGACATTAAAAATCTCCATGCCATAAATCGATGACATGGGACCGCCGCACAGTGGGCCAGAATCTTGAAAACGTGGCCAAAAATGGAAAAAGAAAAGTTTCAAGATGGGAATTTTGAACTATCACGTTGGCTACAGTAGGCTAAAGTTGGCTACTGAATACCGGTTGTGCGGACGAGCAGTTGTTCATTTCGTTCGTTATATCTCAGGTCAATCGCGGCAGTTCATTCTTAGCGGTGCGTGCAGCCGGCCAGGCTACAAAATAGTATTGTCGTTAAAGATAAATATTTGTGTTCTGTGTTACTGAAGCGACTATTTTCAATACGTAAGGTGTTCTAGTAGGTATGTACTAATTAAAAGGCACTTATATCATTATTAAATCATTAGTTATACATGGTGTTTTTTAAATTGACTTAATACCGGAAAAATCATGAGAAAATTGTAGGATGTGCTTAAAAAATAGAGATAAGTTACGAATTCCACGACATTCCGCTTTCTTTTGCACTGTGTCCGCAAGTATATATTATTACCTTTGTGAAGTAACCTGAAAATCCACCTACTGGTACCAACTCCGGCTTTGAGTCATGTTTTAAGTGATACTTGCAAGATGTCGTTTTCACATTATTTTGCAGACGATTTCGAGCGGATATCAAATCGACGTTGAAAAGTTTCGAGCTTACACCATAGCAACTGCCAGTCACTACGTCAAAGAATACCCCTCGTACAACATGCCAACAGCAGTCCATAGATTGTTGATCCACACACCAGACATTATTTCTTCGGCTATTTTACCCATCGGTCAACTGTCGAAGGATGCTCCAGAATCAACCAATAAGTTGATAAAAACAAGAGGCCTATCGCCTGAGTTTTTCTCGAAAGTTTTCCAGAGTTAAGACTATGGAAGACGTGTTCAGGAGATTGTTGGCAACCACAGACCCCTATATTTCTTCTCCACGCAAATCATCACCAAGGAAACTGAAGAGTTTGTCGCCAGAAGCCGTTGCCCTCTTAGTTCCTGTGGTGGAAGATTATGAAGATTCCGATGCAGTCTTTGAAGATGCTTCTGCTGCTGCTGCTGCTGATGATGATGATGATTCAGTTGAAGAAGCAGAGGAAGAAAAACAAGTAGTTCCGTGAAGAACTATACAACCTATTTCCATATATCCTATTATGTTAATTGCCTATATCAACAAACAAAATTTCAGTTTGATTGCTGTAATAGATTCGTAGATTTAGAGATCCATCTAAATATTTCGAATGGTTCCCAGGTTGGATTGTTATATGTATAGGCCATGTACCATTAAAGGAATATTATTGCGTAGGTTCATTATTCAAACGATCACTTCAATCGCATGATTACTACACAAGAAATAAAAAAAACTTAATTTTAAAATTCGCACAGCCACCATCTTGAGGTTATGTAAACAATTGAACTAAATTAGATACCAGTTCATTACAATGTGTATAAACATTTCCTGTACCAAGTTTCAATGCGATTGGATCATTAAATCGCAAGAAAGGTCTATTTAAAATTTTCAAATTCGCTTGGCCGCCATATTCGTTTTGCAGTAAACCGGTTTTTGAAAGTCTTATAGATGAACTTCCAGTAATGCCCTTCATTTCCGTACAGAATTTCAGGGTGATACCTCTAATAGTTTCAGAGATATAGAATGCCGGTTAAATCTTTCGCACAGCCGCCATCTTGAGGTTATGAAAACAATTGAACGAAGTTAGATGTCGGTGCATTACAATGTGTATAAACATATACTGCACCAAGTTTTATTTCGTTTGGTTGGTTAAATCGCGAGAAACGTCTATTTAAAAGTCGCAACTTCGCTTGGCCGCCATGTTGGTTTTGTAGTTGCCAGGTTTTCAAAGTCACATAGGTTAAATTCTAGTAGTTCCCTTTATCACCGTAAAATATTCCAGGGTGATAAGGGTAATAGTTTCGGAGATATTGAAAACTGGTGAAATATTTTGCACAGCCGCCATGTTGGATTGGTGATATGTAGCAACATTTGAAGGGCACGGTCGGAGTCGTCCAGAATAGTACTATGAACTTTCCGAGTTTCATTGAAATCGCTCCAGCCGTTTAGAGGTTATTAGGGGGGACACACACCATCACACTCGCACACACAGCCAGACACACGGACAAAAGGTGATCTCATAAGCCTATTTTTTCATGAATGAAAATAGGCTAATAATTTGAATAACTTTTGACTGACATCTTGGATCCTCCATTTTGTAAAAAAAATTGAACTTATAATCTTCATCAGCAGCCTCCATAAATCCCCAAAAAAAATACGTTTATATGAAATTATCAATATTTGTCCGCCACCTTGGACCCGCCATGTTGTTCCTTTCACTTTTTGATATCATATTCTTAATCGGCTACTTCGATAAACTTTACATACTAACTCTGGTACAAATTGAACAACTATTTATATTTTGGCCACGTATCCAAGATTCTGGCCCACTGTGCGCCGGCTTTACTTCCCCTCCGAAGGAAGGCATACTGAGGGATTTTTAACGCTATTAAAAAATCCGACGACTTCGGCCGGATTTGAACCCGCGATCTTGGGCATAGAAGCTCAGCATGCTACCGACTACGCCACCGACCAACCAACCAATCTATTGAATGTAAACAGGAATTTACTCCATTGAGCGAGTAGATATTTTTATGTATTTTTGTGTCAAATTCTAATGATTTTCTGTCGGTCAACACGATTGTATTCAATTGTAATAGGTGGTTCCCTAATCCAAAAAGAATACACATGAGATTAACAACTACACTTGGATGACCAGTTTCGATCGTCAAGCGATCATCATCAGATCCTTTACACTAAGGTTATGAAATCTATGTTTACAAGTATGGGTTATGATATTTACAATATATACACTTATGTAGTTGAATTAGTGATTAGCTTTGATTTTCAGTTGAGATACTGGTGACGGTGATTAACCTTCAAGCCTGTTTGCTTAGTGTGATCATGTAACTGTTATTAAATGGGCAGGTTATTGTGGTTTGTGTACTCAACTGTTTGAGTGATGTGTGGATCTCCCGCTGCCTGCACTGAACTGGGCAACTCACCATGTTTACATACTTCATGAGAAGCTATCAGGTGGTCAAAGCACCCATGTGTTCAGTGGTGATAACCATTTGGATTCGTACGAGAATATGCGATGTTATTCCAGTATTACAATTGCTTATGGTGTTGCTACATTTTGTAGCTTTGCATATTTAGTAATTAACTAGCTGAAGTACCCGTGCTTCGCTACGCGTCATATATACTGTAAATTAAAATGTGAAGGTGACAGTTAAAACAGGGGATAGGCGAGGTGCTGCGCAGAGGGAGATTAAGGATGGAATATTTTGTCCAACTACACCGCTCGGCGTTGACCGTGTTTTATAGCACAAATTTAGGTTTTACTCGCTAACCGTTGGAGATACCTTTCGGATAGAAAATGTAATTTTAAACCTCGTATATGCCATCAAAAGTTTGCTATTTCCTAGCGTTCTCTTTTTATTTGAAATGGAAATATGAAAGTTTGAAACCAAAGGGTGTAGTGACGTCACTAAAATGGTGCCATCTTCAAATAGTGCAAAGTATTGAAATCAAAAGTAGCCTATATGTTAACCAGGTAAATCAGCTACTTCCATGTAAAATTCATGTAAATCCGACCAGTGGTACTTGCGGGATTGAGTAATACACAGACTCAGACCATCTCATTTTTAGCCTCGCTTCGCTCGCGTCATAGTCGTGTCATATTGTTATTCAATGAAATGCAGGTTTAACCCCGTTAACACCCCTTTACAACCTGAATATCCAAAAATCCCTCCTTAGTAGACGTTATCGACATACAACAAACATATCCCCAAAATATCATTCATCTAACTTTAATAGTTTTGGTTGGTCGATGAGAGTGAACATCCAAAAATCCTTCCTTAGTGGACGTTTTTCATCCAGAATTTCACCCCTCCCCATAGGCCCCTTAAATTGGATTTATGAAAAAACGGTCGATCACCTATTAATTTTAATTATTTATTTATTTTTTAAGCTGATTGATTTTCTCCGAGTTTCAAACTCCTCGCCTATGTCGTTTAAGAGATACACGCTCCGTTAGGAATCTTTCAACCCCCACTTTTCACCCCTTTCACCTCATAACATACACCATATCGATAAACCCTTAGACATATGTCTGCTTATTCTTAATGATGAGTTTATATGCCGAGTATCCCATCTCCAAGGAAACCAATCGGGAGATATTGTTATTCAATTAAATGCAAGTCTGCCCCCTTAATACCCCTTTAGAATCTGAATATCCAAAAATCCTTCCTTAGTGGACGTTTTCGACATACAACGAACTTAGCCCCAAAATGCCATGTTTCTAACTTCAATAATTTTGGCTGGGCGATGATGAGTGAATGAGTAAGTCAGGACATTTTCTTTCATTTATTTTTCAGAATTTCACCCCTCTCATGAACCCTTTAAATTGGATTTATGAAAAAAAAAACGGTCGAACACCTATTTACATATTTTTGAGCTGTTCTTCCCCCCTGAGTTTGATGAGTGAGTTAGGACACTTTCTATCCTGTTTCCCCCCAAGTATTTCATCCCACTCCAAGGGCCCCTTAAATTAGATTTATGACAAAACGGTCGAACACTTATTTACTTATATTTTAAGCTGTTTTTTCCCGCCGAATTTCAAACTTCTCGCCTATGTCGTTTAAGAGATACACGCTTCGTTAAGAATCCCTCAACCCCATAATTTTCACCCCTTTCACCTCATAATATACACCACATCGATAAATCCTTAGACATGTCTGATTATTTTTAATGATTAGTTTATATACCGAATATCACATCCCCAAAGAAACAACTCATGACATATCGTTATTCAATGAAATGCACGTTTACCCCTTAACACCTCTTTAAAACCCGAATAAACAAAAATTATTCCTTAGTTGACTCTTTCGACATACAGCGAACATATTCCCAAAATTTCATGTTTCCAACTGTAATAGTTTCCGCTGGGCGTGATGAGTGAGTGAGTCAGACAGGACATTTTCTTTCAATTATTTTTGCCAGAATTTCACCCTTCCCCATGGGCCCCTTAAATTGGATTGATGAAAAAACTCTTGAACACCTATTAATTTATTTTTTAAGATGTCTTTTTCTTCTGAGTTTGATGAGTGGGTGAGTTAGTCAGTCAGTTAGGACACTTTCTATCCTTTTTTCCCCCAGAATTTCACCACACCCCGTTGGCCCCATAAATTAATATATGAAGAAATGGTTGAATACCGACTTACTTATTTTTTAAGCTGATTTTTTTTCGCAGAGTTTCAAATTTCTCGGCTATGTCGTTTAGGAGATAGGCCTACACGCTCCGTTTGGAATCCTTCAACCCCCCAATTTTCACCCCTTTCGCCTCATAATAATACACAACATCGAAAAACCCTTAGACACTTGTCTGCTTATGTCTAATGATTAGTTTATATGCCGATTATCACATCCACAAATGAAACCACTCGTGAGATATTGTTATTCAATGAAATGCAGGTTTAACCCCCTTAAGACCCCTTTAGAACCTGAATATCCAAAAATCCTCCCTTAGTGTACGGTTCTGACATACAACGAACATATATCCAAAATGCCATGTTTCCAACTTCAATATATTTGGCTGGGCGATGATGAGTGAGTGAGAGAGTCAGGACATATTCTTCCATTTTTTTTCTTCAGGATTTCATCTCTCCCGATGAACCGCTTAAACTGTCGAACACATATTTACTTATTTTAAGCAGTTTTTCCCCCTGATTTTGAAGAGTGAGTGAGTCAATCGGTTAGGACACTTTCTTTCCTGTTTTTTTCCTCCCCAGAATGTCACCCCTCCACATGGGCCCCTTAAATTGGATTTATGAAAAAAAAAAGACGTTCGAACACCTATTTACTTATTTTTCAGCTGATTTTTTCCACTTAGTTTCAAACTCCTCGCCTATGTCGTTAAAGAGATACACGCTCCGTTAGGATCTTTTACCCCTTTCACCTCATAATATACACCACAACGAAAAACCCTCAGACACGTGTCTTCTTATTTTTAGCCTACTTTTCACATTTTGCAAAAATGAGGAAAAAGTAGTCTTATGAGATCGATCCGGGAAAATGTGTGTCTGTCTGTCTGTCTGTCTGTCTGTCCTTCTGTCTGTCTGTCTGTCTGTCTGTGTGTGTGTCCCCCCCCCCTATCAACTCCTAAACGGCTGCAGCAATCAAAACCAAATTTAGTATGAGTAAATAAGTGCACCGGAATATCTCACGTCCATATTTGAAAATTATGTCAGTGCTACCAACTGCTGAAAAAACGCACTAGAAATTTGAGCTCCATGTTGGATATCTTGCAAGGTATGCATGGGAGCTATTCCAAAGTTGGCACACATGTAGATAATACTATTTCAGTTTAATTTCCAGGAGGCCAACCAATACTGTGATGCCAAAATAATGTTAAGCCTTCTGATAGGTCCAATGTTTAAATGCATATAACGTCTACACTATCAATTGGATTTCAACCAAATTTTGTATGTAATATCTGTACATAAACACATATGACTGTGCGTATTCTTCAGAGCCACCAGGGCTGCCAACTGTTAATAATTGCTCTATCTATTTTTTTATCCAAATACCAATATATCAGAAAGTATGCAAGCCAACAGCTTTAAACTATACACACGTATAGTACCTGACATTTTAGATTAATTTTGGAGTAACTTATAAACTTCAGTTCTACAAACATAATTCTAAACCTGCTGATATTGCCAATTTTAAATACATGTAACTTCTATACTATCAGTTGGATTTCAACCAAATTTCGTATGTGCTATGTGTTCCATAACAGATATGACTATAAGTATTCTTAAGAGCAATCAGGGCTGCCAACTGTTAATAAATGCTGTCTATATTCTTTAACCTAATATCAATATATCAGGAAGTATGCAAGCCAACAGCCCTATACTTGGCACACATATAGCAAATGACATCCTAGATAAATTTGGAATAATTAATATAAGTCAGTGCTGCCAACATGATTCTATGCCTGCTGATAGGTCCAATTTTAAAATACATGTAACTTCTATACTAACAAATGTATTTCGTCCAAAATTGGCACAACAAGATATCATAATATTTCAGATTAGGCTATTTCAGACCAGCACACACATGACATTGTTGCCAGCATGCTTTTACGCGTGCTGATAGATCCAATGTCTAACTGCATGTAACGTCCATTGGACTTCAACCAAATTTTGTATTCTGTACCTTAAGAGAAGGAACTAAGAATATATTCAGTCACCAGGGCTGCCAACTGTAGTGCTCTATTAGGCTACATTATACCAAGTATATTTTGAACTAATTAGATATTTTGATATAACCAACTTAATTTCGTCATTATTCTAGATAGGTTCATATACTGTAGAATAATCATTGGCATGAAAAGTAGGCTGTATAGTTCTTAACGGAACTTCTTGTTTAATTATGAGTTTATATGCCGTGTATCAAATACCCCAATGAAACCAATCGGGAGATATTGTTATTCAATAAAATGCAGGTTTAACCCCCTTAAGACCCCTTTAGAACCTGAATGTCCGAAAATCCTCCCTTAGTAGACGGTTTTGACATACAATGAACATTTCCCCAAACAGTCATGTTTCTAACTTCAATAATTTTGGCTGGGCGATGATGAGTGAGTGAGTGAGTAAAGACATGTTCTTTCAATTTTCTTTTTTCAGAATTTCATCCCTCCCCATGAACTCCTTAAATTTGATTGATGAATGAAAACTGTCGAACAGCTATTTACTTACTTTAAAGCAGTTTTGCCCCCTGAGTTTGATGAGTGAGACAGTCAGTCAATGAGTTAGGACACTTTCTTTCCTGTTTTTCCCCCAGAATTTCACCCCTTCCCATGGGCCCCTTAAATTGGATTTATGAAAAAACGGTCAAACACCTATTTACTTATTTTTTATGCTGTTTCTTTCCGCTGAATGTCAAACTCCTTGCCTATGTCGTTTAAGAGATACACGCTCCGTTAGGAATCTTTCAACCCCCAATTTTCACCCCTTTCACCTCATAATATACACCACATCGAAAATCCCTCAGACAATTGTCTTCTTATTTTTAGCCTACTTTTCAAATTTTGAAAAAATGAGGAAAAAGTAGACTTATGAGATCGGGCAAATGTGTGTCTGTCTGTCTGTCTGTCCTTCTGTCTATCAGTCTGGCTGTGTGTGAGTCCCCCCCTATCAACTCCTGAACGGCTGGAGCAATCGAAACAAAATTTGGTAGGAGTAAATATATATATCTGAATATCTCACGGCCATATTTGAAAATGATGTCAGTGCTACCAACTGCTAAAAAATCGCAATTGAAATTTGAGCTCCATGTTGGATATCATGGAAGGTATGAATGGGATCTATTTCAAAATCGGCACACGTATAGATAATAATATTGCAGTTTAATTTCCAGGAGGCCATATATGGCAGTGTTGCCAAAATGATTTTAAGCCTGCTCATAAGTCCAATTTTTAAATGCATATAACTTCTACACTATCAATTGGAATTCAACCAAATTTCGTATGTTGTATGTGTACATTACCCGATATGACTGAGCGTATTCTTAAGGCCCACCAGGGCGGTCAACTGTTAATAAATGCTCTTAATTTATTTTATCCAAATACCAATATATCAGAAAGTATGCAAGCCAACAGCTTTAAACTATGCACACGTACAGTACCTGACATTCTATTTTAATTTGGAGTAACTTATATACTTCAGTGCTACCAACATGATTCTAAGCCTGCTGAGTGGTCCAAATTTAAATACATGTAACTTCCATACTATCATTTGTATTTCAACCAAATTTCGTATGTGCTATGTGTACCATAACAGATATGACTATGCGTATTCTTAAGAGCAACCAGGGCAGCCAACTGTTAATATGTGCTGTCTCTATTTTTGTTACCCTAATATCAATATATCAGAACGTATGCAAGCCAATAGCTCTAAACTTTGCACACGTATACTACCTGGCATTCTAAATGAATTTGGAGTAACTAATATACGTCAGTGCTGCCAACATGATTCTAAGCCTGCTAATAGGTCCAATTTTAAAATGCATGTAACTTCTATACTAACTAATGGATTTCATTCAAAATTGGCACAACAATAGATCATATTATTTCTGATTATTTCTGACCATTGAATGCATGACATTGTTGCCAACATGATATTACGCGCGCTGTTAAATCCAATGTTTAACTGCGTGTAACGTCCATGCTATTCATTGGACTTCAACCAAATTTTGTATTCTGTATCTTAAGAGATGGAACTAAGAATATAAAAAGTCACCAGGGCTGCCAAATGTAGTGCACTAATAGGCTACATTATGCCAGGTATACAGTATTTCGAACTAATTAGAAATTTCGATATTAGCAACTTAATTTCGTCATTATTCTAGATGGATCCATATAGATTAATCATTGGCATGAATCTTAAATTTTAAGAAAAGTAGGCTCTTTAGTTCGTCACGGAACTTCTTGTTAATGATGAGTTTATATGCCGAGTATCACATCCCCCAATGAAACCAATCGGGAGATATTGTTATTCAATGAAATGCGAGTCTACCCCCTTAACACCCCTTTAGAACCTGGATATAGAAAAATCCTTTCCTACTGGGCGTTTGCGGCCCATGAGGAAGCTGCATACCAAATTGCATTCCAATCCGTTGGGTGGTTTCTGAGATTTCGTGATGAATGTGTGAGTGAGTGAGTGGGTGAGTGAGTGGTATTTGACAAATATCTAGTAGATAGTGTCAAGTCTTTGTTATGCTATACTCGGTTGACAGTGCTGTGTGAGCAGTTGAGTAACTAACGGGATTTCAAGTAAAGATCCTCATTTTCTCTACCGGTAGTGCAGAGCGCAACTCGTATCCAGTCGGCCGTGTCTCGACTTGAGCTATGTTGCCATGGAAATGATCTGCCTTGCCATTCCTTCATGAGTATATTTTATGACTTTATATTAGCCTTTGCTCGAGTACAAAAGGACCTAAATCAGTAGAATGAGAAATACTATCGAAAATTCATGTAGCCAGCGGTTCCTTCTGGGTCCTAAACTATGTGTATGCAAAATATGGTTGAGATTGGTGGAACGGTGTAGATTTGTATACGGAACCAACCCACATGCATACATACAGACTTTCACTTTTATATATTAGATTAATTTCTTTGTATTTTTATTTATTTATATATTTATCGGTATAATGGATTTCACGGCCGGTGAATAAAAACTCGGCAATTTTCTAGGTTTGTGCCGTGTATTGTGTGGGGTTTTGCCTAGGACAACAAGCTGGCTCATCAGCGGGCTCTAGGTGCCCATGCCCGGACCCCCACAAGAGTAACGACCTGCGCGCTACCTCGCTCTTTAAGAATCGCACGTGCGCCTCTTAACTGCGAGAGCTAGAAGCTCTAGCAACATTAACCTCCCTATGACGGCTTCTAAAAAGATGGTATATTTGCTTTCACGACCACTGAATTAAAACTCAAAATTTTTTCTAGGTTTGTGCCGTGCCTTGTGTGGTGTTTCGCCATGGATACCAACCTGGCTCATCAGCGGAATCTTGGTTTCCGTGTTTGGACCTCGTGTCCTAGGAGAAACCCCACACAAGGCACGGTACAAACCTAGAAATATTAATGAGTTTTTCTTTTGTTTGCTCGTTTTTTTACCTGTTAAGTTTAATTTTTTTTTTTATTTAAGTATGTTTTTATTTTTATTTATTTATGTTTTACTTATTTTTAACTAAACAATTAATTAATTAATTAATTAATTAATTACTTCATTTATTTATTTATTTCATTCGTTTGTTTACCTGTTAAGTTGTATTTTGTTGTCTAAATATATCTTTAGTTATGTTTTATTCTTTTTATTATGTTTTACTTATTTTTATTTTTTTAAATTATTAGTTAATTAATTAATTAATTAATTAATTTATTTATTTATTTATGTGTTAGTGAAATCCAATATTATTATTATTGTTATTATTACACATAATATCATCTTTATTTACATAGTTATTATATACAATATATTAGTTAATTTATTGCATAC
Organism: Meconema thalassinum; assembly: GCA_946902985.2. Classification (NCBI taxonomy): domain Eukaryota; kingdom Metazoa; phylum Arthropoda; class Insecta; order Orthoptera; family Tettigoniidae; genus Meconema; species Meconema thalassinum. The sequence continues at coordinate 128,280,419 of OX336391.1, read as the reverse complement.
TAACGCTTCTGTAAATATTGGAACCTTTTCCCCAGATACCTGTATACGATTATGTAAGATGAGGAATCGATTTGCCAATTCACTTGTACTCAAGATGAGTTAACTTACTATATTTCTCATCCATATTTATAATAGCCTATATCAAGGGAGTATTTTCATCGTGTTTTATATTCAGCTAGAATTCATGATGGAATCTCCGCCATTGTCCAGAAATATACTCATCCCACCCCACTTTCCTCTCCTCACGTGCTCGTACCGTTTGTCTTCGGGGTAACTGAGAATTCGAGTGACAGAGCCTTGCCCTGATCTGGCAAATTATTTCTTTTCTATCTGAAAGTTGGTCTTACCCATATACCTCACTAATTAACGTAATCCTTCAGGCCGATATCACCGCTATCGACACGTATATAGGATATCTATCAATTATATTGCGTGTTTTATTGGATCGAATCCATTTAACGAGGCGATTGCATGAGAAATGAATGTGAAGTAGCATGGTAGTGTGTCGAGTACAATGCCGCTATTTGTAACTACTGCAATCAACGGCATTTAGGCGCTCTCCATACACTCGACAACACATACACTTTGCTGAAGTGTCACCAGTTCACGGTCTCTTTGTATTGGTCAAGTAGGTTATGGCATACGGACTTGAGTGAACCTGGCCGGAATGCAAGTGACAGGAATTGAACTGCTAAGGTAAGTATCAGGATCTCAAAGATAAAGGAAGTTAAGTAAGATTGCCAATTAACTGACTATAAATTGAAACACAACCCGAAACTCAACTTCAAAATATCACACGTGCGGGAAGTCACTTGATTGCAGCATGTTCAAAGAATACTTATTACTAATCCAGTTATTCACGGAACATAAACACGTTGATATATCCCGAGAGAGAATGATTCCCCCGTTGGCTTGCTTACAACAGTTATAGCACTGCTTGGCTGGAAATAATATAAACATATTATATAAAATCAGGGTCCGATGGATCAGCCCGTGGCATTTTTAGCAGAAGCTCCTCCAGTCGACATAATAGGCAAAATATCGAGGTTGTCGTGTCAAAACCTGACATAGCTCATATTACGCCCCTCGATACGAGAAACGGTGCCTCATATTAAAAGAAGAAGAAGTTCATTTTCCTCCTATTATCGTAAATAGTAACTGGTATTCGGAACAGATTTATTCCAGGTGCAGATTACCACGTAGTTTCGCCCCTTAAAACCTCAATAACACTAACTGATAGAGTTACTCCCCTACCCTGATTTATACCACAAAGCACATTCGGGAGTTTTTAGCCTACTTTCGATTTTTGCAAAGAAAGAAAGTAGACTTATGAGATCTACATACTGCAGGGCCAAAAATTGTGTGTCTGACTGTGTGTCAGTGTGTGTGTATGAGTGTGTGTGTATGGGTGTGTTTGGGTATGTCTGCCCCCCCCCCCCCTCATCAATTCAAACACGATGAAACCAAATTAAACGAAATTTGGTAGAGATGTAGCACTAGCAAATGGCACCTCAGTGTCGTGCTTTATATCGCCGCCATCTTGACGGGAACGTAATGGTGGCCACACAAATGTTCAAAGCTTAAATAAAATTACGACTAGCCTAATCATCTGATCTCTACCAAATTTTGCAGCAACATACCTTCATGTGGGAAGCGATGTTGACCAATCTACAAGGTCATCGCCAAATAGTTTGAAGATGACGGCCGTGTATGTGTGCAAATCGTTCGCCCCTATCAATTCAAACACAACGAAACCAAATTGAACCACCTTTGGTATAGAGGTAGCACTAGCAAGGGACAACTCTGTGTCATGTTGTATATCGCCGCCATCATAAGAAAAGAGAAATGTGGCCCTCTCAAATTACGACTAAGCTAATCATCCGATCTCTACCAAATTTTTCAACAAGGAGGATATTAGCACTTCAAAATAGAATATGTAACCGCAGTAGTGACTAACGGTTCAGGCTGACCGTGCCATATCGTGCTTGGCTGTGCCGTCCCGTTGGGTCAAATCCAAATATTTACGTAACTTCGTAAGTTTATATCCTTTTAGGGATGTACTGAACAAAGTAATACATATTTAGTATCAAATGGTTTATAGAAACGGCAGAAATCGTTCATTGCAAGACAAAATATTATGGATTTATACTAAACCATTTGTAGCCGACCCCGTGGTGTTGGGGTTCGATTCCCGGTTCCATCAGGGATTTTAAAACTGACGTGAGGGTTGCACCGGGTGCACTGAGCCTCGTGAGGACAATATTGAGTAGCTGTCTGACAGTGAGGGAGCGCCCCGAAAGCCAAGATTAACGGCCGAGGGGACCCGATGCGCTGATCACGCGTCACCCCAATATCTGCAGGCCAAATGGCTGGGCAGCGGTCGCTTGGTCGGCCTAGGCCCTTCATGGGCTGTATAGTGCCAGGGGTTGACTTTGACTAAACTATTTGTTAACCAAGTGTTAGTGTAGGGCATGTGTGTCGTAGTGGTCTCATAGTCTAGAGGTTTATGGATCAAATCTCGTCAGGTTCAAATTTGTTTACTTTGTTTATGTATCTATTGATTTATAACTACTCACACGTTACAATGTTGACCACATATACGTAGTGTGTATTTGCAATCGAACACCACATAGTTCATCACTCGAGCGGCTTCGGTGGCGTAGTCGGTAGCATGCTGAGCTTCTATGCCCAAGATAGCGTTAAAAATCCCTCAGTATGCCTTCGGAGGGGAAGTAAAGCCGGCGGTCCCATGTCATAGATTTATGGCATGTTAAAGAACCTTCCACTAATTGCACCTGTGTGAAGCTAAATTGGATAGGTCCGTTGCCAAGAGCCGACTGCGGTGGCGTCTAGTAGCTTAGTAGTGAACTTGGCCTAGAAGTCGTTGACGGTGGCGCTTGGCGGAAAATGTAGGAACTATTTGAAAAATTCTAAGTTGCAGTCTGTACTTAAATTAAAAAACAGATACACACACTAATACAGCCATCACAATTAACACCAGTTATCAGACAGATTCTACACACACCCAAAGTACACGGGGCTATATGACCTCGTTGTCGCAGCCCCTAAACTGAGGAACCAACCAACCAGATCATCATTCGACTACAGCGATTAAAATTCGTTTCCTTGATCAGCAGTAGGGTCTATTGTTGTTGTTGCTTTTGTTGTTAATTCTTTAGGGGTTTTGCGGCATCATGGTCTTGTAGACCCGTGTACATGGGTGTGTGTAGAATTTGTCTGATAACCTGTGTCACTGTGAAATATGTAGGCTTACTAGTCTGTGTACTTTTATACGATGAAGGACATGGGTACGAAGCTGTGGTTGTTTCATCATTTAGCCCCGTGTGTACTTGCGTGATTGTTGAATTTTGTCTGATAACCTGTGTTATTGTGATACCTGTATAAGTGTGTGTATACATAATTCAAGTGAGGATTCAATCAATCAAAGTATAATATCCGTCTAGCACGTTGTATTTTAACAAGCTACTACAACCAACATTCAATTATACTCCTTGAAAAGGACAAAGAGTTATAACTATACCCAGGTCTTTAGGAGAAAGTAGGCTATATGTTCTTTACTGAATATCTTGTTTACATTAACTTTTCATGCATAACAGCACTTATGTATGTTTAATTGTAGACTTCCTCGAAAGGTTTCAGGTTAAACGTTGTCTTGTTGTACTATTACATTAAACTAAATTGTGCCACAGTTGGGTATCCATTGTCATAAGAATACCCTTTTTATCCCAATGCTATGCTGGTGTAAACGTCTCCTGAATGTAATGAATGTAGGCGCCAGAGATTGCCATGAACCTTTGCCCAATAATACTAGTCATAGTAAACAAAATGAAGCTTGTTTCCTGTATCTGATTTGAAAGCGTGTGGATTCGCCTAATTTTGGGGTGTTAAGGTAAGAAGAATAGGATACAAGGATACAGAACTAGAGGTAGCAAAGGCACAACAGGAAATAGCGCACATCGCGGTAGAATGTCGTAGTAAAGTCTGCTTGTAGAAGTAAAATGAAGACTTACAAAAAATGACTCCAAACAAGGGATCTGGCAGACAGACGTAGTGCAAAGGAGCAGAAGCAAACAAATAGTACTGGATTCCAAATGGAAATTATAGGAGGTATTTGGTGATAAATTTGAAATTTTGGATCAAGCGCCAGGAGAGCAATTTTGTAGTGTTTAAAGAATCTTAGAAATGGAGGAAGTAGAGAACTGAGTATTGTTTTGGATATTTAGGGAAATTCATCGTAGATGCCAAGGAAGCGCTGGGCTTCGAAAACTTGATATAAGTAAATGGAGACGTAACTGACAATGTAGCTGATTTTGCAGCAGGAGAATAGAGGACAGAAACAGAATCTCGGTTTAGGAAGTAAGAGTGTGGTAAATAAACTCTTGTTTGAGTCCTCAGTCTTTTGACTGGTTTGATGCAGCTCTCCATACCTCCCTGTCCTGAGCTAATCGTTTCATCTCTACATAGCTCCGACACCCTACATCGGAGGCAATCTGTTTAACATATTCTAACCTTGGTCTACCCCTACAGATTTTGTCCTCGACCCTTCCTTCCATAACTAAGCTTGCTATTCCTGGGTGTCTTAGTATGTGTCCTACCAACCTATCTCTTCTCTTCATTAGCAGTCGCCAGAAACATCTCTCCTCTCCCACTCGTCTTAATACCTCTTTGTTTGTAACCCTATCTACCCATCTGATCTTCTTCATTCTCTTGTAACACCACATTTCAAATGCTTCAATTCTCCTCTTTTCTGCTGCACCAATAGTCCAAGTTTCACTTCCATAGAGCGCCACACTCCAGACAAAGGCTTTCAAAAATGACTTCCTAATACCTAAATCTATATTCGATGTCAGCAGATTCCTTTTTTGTAGAAATGCTTTCTTTGCCTGAGCCAACCTACTTTTAATATCCTCTTTGCTTCGTCCATCACTGGTTATTCTGCTTCCTAAGTAACAGAAGTCTCCTACTTCCTTCAGCTTTTCACCTGCCAATTTGATCTCCATAGAGGTTTCTGATTTATTTCGGCTGCATTCCAGTATTAGCCTACTTTCGATTTTTGCAAAAAATGAAAGTAGACTTATGAGATCACCACAGGGCGAAAAAAGTGTGTCTGCCTGTGTGTGTGTATGTGTGTGTGTGAGTCTCTGTGTGTGTGTATGTGTGTGTGTGAGTCTGTGTGTGTGTGTGTCTGTGTGTGTGTGAGTGTGTGTACTCTGAATGTCTGTCCCCCCCTATCAATTCGAACACGGTGAATGTGAATTGAACGAAATTTGGTACAAAGGTAGCACTAGCAAAGGACACCTCAGTGTCATGTTTTATATCGCCGCCATCTTGACGGAAACGTAATGGCGGCCACGCAAATGTTCAAAGCTTAAATCAAATTACGACTAACCTAATCATCCGATCTCTACCAAATTTTGCAACAACATACCTTTTTTGGGGGAGCATCCTTTGACCAAACGAATAGGTCATCTGCGTAATAGTTTGCGGATGGCGGCCATCTTTGTGTGAAAATCGATTCCCCCTATTAATTCGAACACGGTGAAACCGAATGGAACGAAATTTGGTTCAGAGGTAGTACTAACAAAAGGCACCTCAGTGTCATGTTTTATATCGCCGCCATCTTGACGGAAACTTAATGGCGGCCACACAAATGTCCAAAGCTTAAATCAAATTACGACTAACCTAATCATCCGATCTCTACCAAATTTTGCAACAACATACCTTTTTGGGGGGAGCATCCTTTGACCAAACTAATAGGTCATCAGCGTAATAGTTTGCGGATGGCGGCCATCTTTGTGTGAAAATCGATTCCCCCCATTAATTCGAACACGGTGAAACCGAATGGAACGAAATTTGGTTCAGAGGTAGTACTAACAAAAGGCACCTCAGTGTCATGTTTTATATCGTGCCATCTTGACGGAAACGTAATGGCGGCCACACAAATATTCAAAGCTTAAATCAAATTACGATTAACCTAATCATCCGATCTGTACCAAATTTTGCAACAACATACCTTTATGGAGGGAGCATCTTTTGACCAATCTAGTAGGTTATTAGCCTAATAGTTTGCGGATGGCGGCCATCTTTATGTCAAAATTGATTCACCCTATTAATTCGAACACGGTGGAACAGAATGGAACGAAATTTGGTAGAGAGGTAGCACTGGCAAAGGGCACCTCAGTGTCATGTTTTATATCGCCGCCATCTTGACTGAAACGTAATGGCGGCCACACGAATGTTCAAAGCTTAAATCAAATTACGATTAACCTAATCATCCGATCTGTACCAAATTTTGCAACTACATACCTTTATGGACGGAGCATCCTTTGACCAATCTAATAGGTCATCAGCGTAATAGTTTGCGGATGGCGGCCATCTTTGTGTGAAAATCGATTCCCCCTATTAATTCGAACACGGTGCAACCGAATGGAACGAAATTTGGTGCAGAGGTAGTACTAACAAAAGGCACCTCAGAGTCATGTTTTATATCGCCGGCATCTTGACGGAAACGTAATGGCGGCCACACAAATGTTCAAAGCTTAAATCAAATTACGATTAACATAATCATCCGATCTCTACCAAATTTTGCAACAACATACCCTTATAGAGGAAGCATCCTTTGACCAAATGAATAGGTCATTAGCCTAATAGTTTGCGGATGGCGGCCATCTTTGTGTGAAAATCAATTCCCCCTATGAATTCAAGCACGGTGAAACCGAATGGAACGAAATTTGGTACAGAGGTAGCACTAGCAAAGGGCACCTCATATTCTTGTTTAATATCCCTATAGCACGTTGTATTTCAACAAGCTACTACAACCAACATTCAATCATACTCCTTGAAAAGGACAAAGAGTTATAACAATACCCATGCATTTAGGAGAAAGTAGGCTATATGTTCTTTACTGAACATCTTGTTTTTGTTTTACATTTATTTATTTTCATCATGAATTCTTTCCGTAAGACGGAGTCCATACCATTCAAAAACTCATTCAAATCCTCAGGCTTGTCGGCCAAGATGACGATGTCATCAGCAAATCTCAGAGTTGAAATTATTTCTCCTTGAATCTTCACTCCCACTTTAAATTTTTCTCTAATTTCCTTCATTGCTTGTTCAATGTAAAGATTGAAAAGTATGGGTGATAAGTTGCAGCCTTGCCTTACATCTTTCTGAATACCAGCTTCTCTCTCATGTCCTTCAACTCGAATGACTGCTGTCTGGTTTCTGTACAGATTGTATATCACACTCCTATCCCTGTACTTTATTCCAATTGATTTCAAAATGTCAAACAATTTAGTCCAATCAACGTTATCAAAAGCCTTTTCTAAGTCTACAAAAGCCATGAACGTTCTCTTATCTTTCCTTATTCTACCTTCTAAAATCAGCCTAAGACTTAGTACAGCTTCCCTTGTTCCTACATTTCTCCTGAAACCAAACTGGTCTTCACCCAACTCCGTTTCTATCTGGCTTTCAATCCTCTTGTAAATTTTTCTAGACAGGATCTTTGAAGCATGAGTAATCAAGCTGATTGTACGGTAATCTTCACATCTGTCAGCTCCCACTTTCTTTGGTACAGGGATGATTACATTCCTCTTGAAATCAGGGGGTACCTCACCTGTCTCATAAATCCTACACACCAAGTGAAATAACCTGATCAGACCTTCATCTCCAATGCAGCGTAGCAACTCAATCGGTATATCATCTATGCCTGGTGCTTTGTTCCTGCTTAAGTTTTCCAAAGCTCTATCAAATTCTGATCTCAATATTAAATCTCCTTCCGCATCCTCATCAATTTCCTCCTCCCTTTCCATTACATGATTCTGAATCTCCTTTCCCTTATACAAACTCTCTATGTAAGCTTTCCATCTCTCAACCTTTTCTTCCCTATCTGTTAGAGGCTTTCCATTTGTGTCCTTAATATTACAGCACTTAGTCTTCTTTTCCCCAAAAGTATTCTTAATCCTTCGGTAAGCTGTGTCTACTTTTCCTAATTTCAGACAATTTTCTATACCTGCACATTTCTCTTTCAACCATTCTTCTTTCGCTTCCTTGCACTTCTTGTTAACCTCATTTCTCAGACGTCTGTATTCTGCTTTCCCCTTCTCATCTCTTACATTCTTGTGTTTCCGCCTTTCATCCATCAATTCTAGTATATCCTGAGTGATCCACGGTTTTCTACCTATTCTTTCTTTCCTACCAATATATTCTTCTGCGGATTTTGTTATTTCATTCTTCAAAAGTGTCCATTCGTCTGCAATTGAAGTTTGTTTAAGGTTTTTCATTAGTCTTTCCTTTATACTTTTCTAGAATCTTTCGTTTATATCCTTCTCTTTCAGTCTGTCTATTGCCCACCTTTTTGGCTTTTGACTTTTCTTCAGTTTCTTCAACTTTAATCTGCATTTCATTACAACCAGATTGTGATCAGAGTTTATGTCAGCACCAGGATATGTTTTACAATCCAAAATCTGGTTTCGAAACCTCTGCTTGACCATAATGAAGTCGATTTGGTTACGCCCTGTATCTCCTGGTCTCATCCATGTGTATATTCTTCTATTGTGGTTATTGAATAAGGTGTTAGCTATGACCAATTCATGCTCGGTGCAGAATTCTACCAGCCTGCTTCCTCGATCATTCCTTTCACCTAATCCGAAATCTCCTACTATCTTCCCTTCTCTCCCTTTTCCTACCACAGCATTCCAATCTCCCATTACTATAACATTTTCATCACCCTTGATATACCTCAGAATTTCGTATATTTCTTCGTAGACATTTTCAACATCCTCATCATCAGCTTGACTGGTAGGCATATAGACTTGTACCACTGTAGTGCAGGTAGGTTTAGTATTGATTTTTGCTACAATAATCCGTTCACTATATTGCTCATAATATTCCACCCGCTGTCCAAGTTTCCTACTCAATATGAGGCCAACCCCTGCTTGGCCATTGTTTGATTTAGTGCTAATGACCCTATAGTCTCCAGACCAAAAGTCCTGTTCTTCCTGCCAGCGCATTTCACTAATCCCAACCAAATCCAACCTCAACCTATCCATTTCCCTTCCTAAGTTTTCTAACCTTCCACTTCCTAGCAGACTTCTAACATTCCACGCTCCGATCCGTAGAATGTCAGATTTCCTCTTTGTCACTTCTGTGATGTTAACCCCCTCTCGAATAGTACCCACCCGGAGATCCGAACGGGGGACTAGTTCACCTCCGGATTGAAATTTTACAAGGGAGGAGGCCATCATCACATGTAATTATGCATAGAGTGGTGCATATCCTCGGGAATAGCATTACGGCTGTAGTTTCCCGTTGCTTTCAGCCGTGCAGCAGGACGCAGTGTAGCCATTATTGGCTTATATTATCAATATCTTAACCATCTATAAGACTAGTAAAGAATTGATTTATTCTGAAAGGCTGCTACTCCCTTTCAGAATAAGTAAAGAGCAATTCTACTAACAAAAATACTAACCTTCTACCGTACTAACAATTAAATATCAAAACTCTACTAACAAAAATGGAATGAATGAAGCCCCCATCCAGCGGCGAGGATATGAACTGTGCCGGCTGCCGAGGCCTGACGCACTGCTCTTGAGGGCCCTGGAATAAGCATTTCAATTAAATCTACAGGCAGCCCCCGAAGATTGAGTTTTACTACTAGGAGGTAGAACGGTAACTATTTCTTTAGCAGGAGTGTAATTTCAACCCTGTACCTATCCGCTCTCTCTCCTGTATTGAGCTACGTGTTTCCCCTCTGGCTTTCCAGTAACAATCGTCGTCATCTATGTCAATCACCAGTCAGTTCAACTGCGGACATTTGAAGCACTATTCTTTAGTGTTGAAATATTAGAAACACAAAATATAATTTAGAGTGCAAATACCCACAAAATGTAATTTAGAGTGGAAATACACACAAAATGTAATTTAGAATGGATATACCCACAAAATGTAATTTAGAGTGGAATTACCCACAGAATATATTTTAGAGTGAAAATACCCGCATGTAATTTAGAGTGTAAATACCCTCAAAACGTAATTTAGAGTGGAAATACCCACAGAATTTAATTTAGAGTGCAAATACCCACAAAATATAATTTAGAGTGGAAATACCCACATGTAATTTAGAGTGTAAATACCCTAAAAACGTAATTTAGAGTGGAAATACCCACAGAATTTAATTTAGAGTGCAAATACCCACAAAATGTAATTTAGACTGGAAATGCCCACAAAATGTAATTTAGAGTGGAAATGCCACACAAAATGTAATTTAGAGTGGAAATACCCACAAAATGTAATTTAGAGCGGAAATACCCACAACATGTAATTTAGTGTGGAAATACCCACAGAATGTAATTTAGAGTGGAAATGCCCACAAAATGTAATTTAGAGTGGACATGCCACACAAAATGTAATTTAGAGTGAAAATACCCACAAAATGTAATTTAGAGCGGAAATACCCACAACCTGTAATTTAGTGTGGAAATACACACAGAATGTAATTTAGAGTGGAAATACCCACAACATGTAATTTAGAGTGGAAATACCCATATGTAATTTAGAGTGGAAATACCCACAACATGAAATTTAGAGTGGAAATACCCATATGTAATTTAGAGTGGAAATACCCACAACATGTAATTTAGAGTGGAAATACCCATATGTAATTTAGAGTGGAAATACCCACAACATGAAATTTAGAATGGTAATACCCACAACGTGTAATTTAGGGTGGAAATACCCAAAACATGGAATTTAGAGTAGAAATACACACAAAGTGGCAGGGGAGGATGAAATTCAGCCGGAAATAGGAAGGTATAGTGGGTAAGCAGGGATGGTTGCATGTGAATTGGATTGGCAGGGGATATAGTAATGGGAATCTCGGAATGGTCAAAAGCAGTAAAAGCCGTAATTTATAAGCAAGGTAAAAGGAAGGATTGCAACACTTATAGAGACATAATTTTCATGTTTTCCGAGAAAAGTGTACTCAGGCATTGTAGAAAGGAAAGTTCGATCATTGACCGAGAGTAAGATGGATAAAATCCAGTGTGGCTTTAGATAACAATGAGGATGTCAGGATCAATATTTTTAGTATGCACCAAATTATTGAGACATACTACGAGAGAAATAGACAGTTATGTTTGTTGAAGAGTTAGAGAACGCGTCTGATAGAGTACCAAGAGAAACGTTGCTGATTATCCTGCGGGATTATGGTATAGAGGGATGGCTGCTGCAGGTAATCGAAAACATTTATGTTGATAATCAGGCTGCAGTGAGAGTTGATGGTAGGATGTGTTTTTGGTTTAACGTTGTTTTGGGAGTCAGGCAAGGCTGTAATCATTCACCACTGCGGTTTATACTGTATTATATATGGACCATTTGCTGAAGGGCATAACTGGCTGGGTAGGATTCAATTAGGGGGAAAACAGGAAAGTCGTCTTTATGCTGATGACCGGGTTGTAATGATGGGACAAGTCAATCACCTCGCTCTGTGGTCCGGGTCGATTCCCGGCTCTGTCAAGGAATTTAAAACTTGATCTGAGGGCTGGAACGGGATACACTCAGTCTTATGAGACAAAACTGCGAAGTTTCGGGTTCGATTCGCACCTCGTCCATCCAGGAAATAGTTTTCTGTGGTTTCCAATTTCTACTCCGGGTAAATGCCAGGATGGTTCCTAGCTTAAAGCCATGGCAACTTCCATCCCAAATATCCACACTAATACAGACATCACAATAATAAAGGTTATTAGACTAACTCTAAATACAGCCAAGTACACGGGGAAGCTAAATGAACACTATGTACAGTACAATCCCCTTAATTATAACAACAACGCAACATGTTAAAAATTGAACAGAAATATAGTGAATATTGCATGGAGATCAGCCTTTCAAAAACTAAGTTGATTTCAGTCGGAAAGAACCACATTAATAATAATGTAATGTCATTTAGGAGGTATTACATTGGAGAAGGTGGAATATTTGAAGTTATTACGCTGTTTATTCTCTCGGCTTGGTGGTATAGAGAAAAAGATAGGTGCATAAAACCGAATGTATAGAGTTGTCAGTTGCGATCTGCAGTATTCCGCAAGAAAGAAGCTAGTATAGCAACGACACTCTCTCTTCATCGTTAACTATTGCTGTATGGAAGTGAAAGCTGACTCACTTGTTAGGGTTATATGATGAGAATGGTGGAGAATCACGTCAGTAAACATGTCTGGCTCCGTGGCTAATTGGTTAGCAAGCTAGGCTTTAGCGTGATGGTTCCCGGATGGGATTCCCAGTCAAGCTGCGGGGAATTTAGTGAACTACAATTAATTCTCCTGGACCGGGACTGGGTAATTGTGACGTCTTCAAAAAATGAAATGTGGAAAATCAAAGTAAACAGAAAAAGTAAAGCGAAACAAGTAATTAGCATACCTCTAGGAGAGTTTTATTTCTTAATATTTAATCATTTAATTTATTTGGCGAAACTATGGTGCGATGTTCAGCAGCAGAACGTCCCATTAGCTGTAATCTACTCCGATCAAGGTTAGCACGTGCCTAATCTCCTGCGATGCTTGCCTCCAACTTGACGTGTTTTCAAATTATTTTTCTATATTTCTTTAATTCATTTATTAAGAACCTTACAAACTCAGAATATAATTGGCACTGTAGCATTTCAGAACGTAAACAGCGCTTATGAAAGGCGGGTTCACTTAGTAAGAACCTACTGGAAGTGGTTTTGGAGCTAAGTGACACAAGTGATATCTGATAAACGTGGGAAAATTATCCTTTAAAGTTACGTCAATAAGTGTGATATCCCCATGTTTATCAGATAACACATGTCTCGCTTAGCTTCTAAGCCCCGCAAATGTCACTTTATCAGTTTAAAATGTAAATCAGCACTTCTGAAGGGCAGGTTCACTAAGTAAGAAGCTTGCACAGAAAATAATTGTCATTGTATCATTAAAAAATCCCTCTCGGCACGCCGGAAGGCGGAGGTAGATTTCAGCGGGAGAAGTCGGGGATAGGTGAAAATAGGCAAAATATGGAGGTTTTCGTAGAAGGACCGGACCTCATTTTATACACCTCATTGCGAGAAACTATTTTAGAATTGGAGCTTAATAAACTTTGTATGTCGTCTTTATATGCATATTTTTACCGACAGCAGTGGCTACGCTGGCTAAAGCGCAGCGCTAGGTCATGGGGCCAAGCTCTCTGCTGATTCGGTAGACGCGTGGGTTCGAGCTCCACCGTCAACCGTCTTTGAAATGGTTTTCCATTTTCAACACCAGGAGTAGTGTGTTTTGGATGGTTCAATACCCCCCCCCGCCACCGCTCCACCGCTGGAATACTAAAATGGCAATATCTCGCGAACCAATCAGGCTAGAGACTTGTACGAGGTGTCATTGAACTCGGGCTAACACCCCCTTTCCAATGGAAAACATATCACCAAAATAAAACCTACCCCTACTAGGGGGTGAAATTGTAATTTTTTAGAGAATCTCTCTTTCCAATTGCAACATGTCAGAGTTTGAATGCTGATATGGAATAAAACGTTGTTTTACATAAAGTGTATGTATTCGGTGGAAAGCCACTATGAATAAACATGCATGTTTTCCGTTTTTTACACACATGTCCACTCATGGCTTTTGTAAGAGGGCGGGCTTTTTAGAGATGATGGCTGTAGTGTAACCTAACTTAACCCAACCCACGAGGGGTGATCAAAACGTTTTCCAAGTGGTGCTTATCGATAGGCAAACTGATAAACAAAGAGGGGCATGTTAGGCCTTGAGGCGAAAGCCCCTGTTATTGTTGACGATCCCCTGCTGTCGGGCCCCTGTTGATGGGTCATTGTTGACGAGTCATTGTTGGCGGGTCATTGTTGACGAGTCCCTGTGGACGAGTCTTTGTTGACAGGTCATTTTTGACGGGTCCTTGTAGACAAGCCCCTGTTGATGGGTCATTGTTGACAGGTCATTGTTGACGAGTCATTGTTGACGGGTCCTTGTTGACGAGTCCTTGTTGACGGGTCCTTGTTGACGGCTCCCTGTGGACGGGTCCTTTTTACTGTTCCCTTTGGACCGGTCCCTTTGGACTGGTCCCTAATGATATGATGAAATTAAATGTTGTTCCACATGAAACGCATGTGAAGAGCCGATTGCTACTATGATTTAACATGTTTGTTTTCTGTTTTTACGCATGCGCACTTGGGGTTTTCGTAAGAGGGCGGACTTTTTCAATAATGATTAATAGATGAGTTATTTAAAAAAATAACCAAACGATCCAAAACTAATAGGTCATTGGCTTTTTAATATCTCATGAACCAATAAAGCTAGGGACTTGTATGAAGGGTCGTTGGACTTGGTATGACGCCCCGTTTTTCAATGTATTTTTGTTTTTTGTCAAAAGGGTCTAAGTACACTTTTGTTAATATCTCGCTAACTAATAATCACAGAGGGTCAAGTGAGGTGTCATAGGACTTAAAATGGCCAACCCCTCCCCATGACAAAATGAATTTACCCCAAAATAAAACAACAAGGTCATTAACCTAAGATTTTATCAACTAATAATCAGAGAGGGACGAGTAAGGTGTCACAAGACTCAGGATGGCCAACACTTTTCCATGACCAACGAATTTACCCAAAATACCCAAAACAGCAAGGTCATTGACCTAAGATTTTATAAACTTATCAGTAGAGAGGGTCAAGTGAGGTGTCATAGGACTACGAATGGTTAACCCTTTCCCATGACTAATGAATTTACCCCAAAAATCCAAAACAGCAAGGTCATTGACCTGAGATTTTATAAACTAATAATCGGATATCAACATGTGAGGTGTCATAGGACTTAGAATGGTCAACCCTTTCCCATGGCTAATGAATTTACCCAAAAATACCCAATACATCAAGGTCATCGACCTGAGATTTTATAAACTAATAATCGGATATGGACGTGTGAAATATTTACAGTGAGTGATGAAACATAGCTAGGTAGTGAAAGAATTATTGTAGGCTACATGTATGGTGACTGACAAATCTTTCACCATTGGAACTTGTTTTCAGGTCAAACTGCAGTACAGAGAGAGTATAGGTTGTAGGTATGGGATAATAAATGACAAATGGTGTATACAAAATCTGATTTATCGATTCAAGAAATAAGAGTAGACAATCTTTAATTGATTGGTTAAAGAGGATAGCTAAAATACAAAATAGTGACTATATCGAACTGATCCAAGCTGAATCAAACCCAACTAAACCGAAGCAAACCGAAGCAAACTTAATCAAAAACAAGTCAATGGTTAAGTGTAAAACTTGTGGGTGAATGTGGTCATTGGTAATGTCAGAAAGGAAAGGGATAACGCTCTACCTATAGAGGGTAGGTAAAGCTAGTGCATGATGCTAATGCACACACACAAGTACATGAATGACACACAACTAACCTATACTGTTTTTATGGGTTGACTGTTAAAACTTGCTCAGTGGTTACTGGGACAAGATGGTCGCTACACACAACAAGCGTTAAATACTTGAGGCCAATAATCTACACACACACACACACACAAACACAAACACACACTTGTTCTAAACTAAACTGTCTTGCTGACAGTGCTCACACTGTAGGCAGATGACAGAAATGCTTGGCTAACAGAAATACAATCATTTCCGGTTGTCCAATGTTACGAGCTAACCATTTTGTGCTGCAGTGGCGAGCACGTGTGCCACTTACACTAGAGATTTTAACTCGATTTCAAGCTCTAAGTCCTAGAACGAATCAAACTAAGAAAAAGGGCATAATAATAATAATGTTATTGGTTTTACGTCCCTTTTAACTACACTGGCTTTTAGAGACGCCGGGGTGCCGGAATTTTGCCCCGATGGGGATCTTTAACGTGCCAGTAAATGTACTGACACGGCTCCCTCGCATTTGCGCACCCTCAAATGCCAGCTGACTGCGCCAGGTTTCGAACTTGCAACCTTGGGCTCAGCAAGCGAGAACGTTACCCCTGAGCCACGCAGCCAGACAAAAAGGGCATAGTGGCGCAGTGGTTAAGCTGTTAGCCATTCACTAAAGTGGACTAGGGTTTGATTTCAGGTTAATACGCATGTCATAAACATACAAAAAAGCAGAGATAATGTTTTAAACCGATTACACTCGTCTCTTTTCAAATTATTACTTGGATTACAAATACAAAGGTGGACTGGGTGTGATATACAGTTAATGCTGCCTATCGCACACTAACTGTAAGGAAGCCATATGTAGAGCTATATGTAGAGAACTACCTAGCGATTTCATGAACTGGTATAGCTATGTCGCATAAACGGTGCAGGATACAATCCAGCAACTATAATTCGTATCTTGTGGAACAGAGAATATGCACTTTTGCCTTGATGGATAACAAATGTGTGCAGACGAATGACCTACGCATTAGCCTAGCAAGGGGTTATAACCACGAGGAAGAGGTGTGATTTCGATATTTTATTGTTAAAGACATGGCTTTTGTAACCAGTAGATTTAATTGATTTAGTATTTTGTAAATATTTATTTTTGCAATTGTAAATAGTTAATTTTTTGTAAATAGTGGAAACCATTTATATTTGTAATGGTAAATGTTAAATGTATAATTAAAGTTCTTTGGGATGAGTGTGCATGTCAATGATGTTTTTAGGGATAAATAGAGTGGTTGTGTGTTTGTTCTCAAAGACAGGCAAGGTTGTGTGGATGTATGACTACACAGAAAGAGAGAGAGAGTGTGTGTGTGTAGAAACAGCCTTACCTGCAGTAGTAATAGTAGACCTCTATGTTTTGCATACACATAGACAGACTGTACGATCGCAATGGCCAAGCACTCACTTTAACACCATTTACAAAATCTTAAAATGAAAAAATCATGTTTCGCAAATATGAACTTTTGACATAAACAAAATAAAAATAAAATGTGTAAACAACAAATTGAAAAATCCATGTTTCCATATCATGAAATTCAAAAACTTTAAACTGACATTTAAAAGAAATGCAAATGGAAAATTGACAAATTGTAATGTGTGAAATGTGAAAATGAACAAATGTCTATCATTATTTAAAAAAAATAAAAAATTGGTGCTGTATGGTTGAGGTGTGAATCCAACCCTACATATTTTGGACCACCCGAGACTGAGTATACTTGTTTTAGTCCTCATACCACTTTTAAAATTTTGTGTTAAAGCTAGGAATTGAACCCAAGAGCTTGTAGGGGGAGACAAAGGTTAGAATATGTTAAACAGACAGCCTTGAATGTAGGATGTGGTAGCTATATAGAGATGAAACGATTAGCTCGGGACAGATAGGCACTGAGATCTGCATCAAACGACTCAAAGGACTAAAGACTCAAACAACAACATGTACGTTCACCAAAATAATGTTGTGTAACGGTAAATGTTAGTCAACGAACAGTAATGCATTACTAAAACCCATGACACGATACCTAAGAGCTTTTCTAAAATGATTTTAAAATGCCTTTAACCCTATATTGAACACCCAGTTCACAAGACTCATGACTGCAATGTTATGGTAAAACAAAACAAAATCTATATTTCAAAACAAGCAAGTGGTTTAGTCAATGTATACTGGAAAAAGTTTTGTAAACACTCAAGTCCTCAAGACCAATTAAATTAGTAACTGTCAGGTTGGCCGAGTGGTTAAGGTGTTTGACTTAAGATCAAATTTCCGTATAAGGAAGCAAGGGTTCGAATCCCTTACCTGACATAACTATTGCCTTAACATGGCTTGGCCACACTGTGTTATTATGATACTCGGTACACAAACCATAGATATAGTGTATTGTTTAAGGCCACTCTCTTTCTGAACATAGTCAGAGACTGTTGATGGTTAACAATTGTATTAATAGTGGGACATGGGGATAGCAATTAAGAAAAAACAGCCAATACCCATACAATATTTTTGTTCATTTTTTTACAATAGTTACACACTGAATACAACTTTTTATCTCTTTACCATTGTTTGATATAGATTTTAAACACAACGCTTGTTGTAGATCCTTTTACAACTTTCTCCAGGTACTCTTGTTCTTAAAAACTGGGGAAGCCGCAATGGTTTTATAGACATTAAACCCTCATCCTCTTCTTTTTCATCATCATCATCATTACAAATATTATCTTTATAATTATTATAGTCATCGACACCATCATTATCATCATCATCATCATCATCATCCTCAACATCACTAGAACTATCCAATTCTTTTTTTTTCCCTTTTCAAAAGGGACCTCTTGAAGAGTCTGTGTTGCTTTTGATAGTGTTACGGTTTTATTGAACGTTGACAACTGTCCTAACATGACTTTTTGAGGAGATAAATGTTTTTTCACAAGGAAGTCACTATGTTGAGTAACACTATGTTTTTGTTGGGCTTGCTTTTTCTTGTTCTTTTGATCATGTTTTGTTAACACTAACGGTGTTTCATTTGGTATACCACAGTGATGAGTACCCACACTTAAGACCTCACTATGTTTACATTTTAGATGACCTAGACATTTTGTTGTTCTTTGTTTTGAGCACTGCCAAAATATGATGCCATTCGCATTTTCTCGCTTATAGTTATAAGAGTACCCATGATACAGGACACGTGGTTTACCTTTATTGGTTATAGTATATTCCATAGTAGCCACTGACTTGTATAGTCGATCCGCCTACTACAAAGGTCTGAACACTTGTGGTGAAAGGATGATGTTGTGTTGACGTTTTATGCAGGATGATGTTGGTGGCATATATGGGTGGCTTATGTGGGTGGCTTATGTTGATGACATGTGTTGTTGGCTGATTTTGGTGGCTTATGTTGATGGTTTATGTTAATGGTTTAGGTTAATGTCTTAGGTTGATAGCTTAAGTTGATGGCTTATGTTGGTGGCTTATGGTGGTGGCTTATGCTGGTGGCTTATGGTGGTGGTTTATGGTGGTGGCTTATGTTGATGACATATGTTGGTAACTTATGTTGGTGGCTTATGTTGGTGGCTTATGTTGGTGGCTTATGTTGGTGGCCTATGGTGGTGGCTTATGATGTTGGCTTATGGTGGTGGCTTATGGTGGTTGCATATGGTGGTGGCTTATGGTGGTGGCATATGATGGTGGGTTATGGTGGTCGTTTATGGTGGCTTATGGTGGTGGCCAGTGGTGGCTTATGATGGTGGCTTATGGTGATGGCTTAAGGTGGCTTATGGTGGTGACTTATAGTGGTGGCCTATGTTGGTGGCTTATTTTTGGTAGTTTACGTTAATACCTTATTTGTAATGGCTTATTTGACAAGTAATTGTTGTCAATGTATTTAGAGGATTTTTCTCTTGGTTTTGGAAAGCATCTCAACCCTTTTTTATGGTAGTATAATGCTTACCGCCATGTTTGTAAGCAACAACAACACACTAAAATTCCAAGAATCCAAAGTGCTCTAAGGTTAATGATTGTCTCTTAACTCTATTCAACGTCTAGTCAAAAACATTATATATTTTTCACATTTTTCAAAAAAGGTATATTGGGGAAAGTAGGCTATATGTTTAAACTAAAAATCATATCAAATCATATGTTAACTCCAACCCCTACGTCTATCCCACTCTCAGTCAAAAAATATAATATTCTTCAAATTTTTCCAAAACAGTATTTGGAAAGTAGGCCATATTTTGAAAACTAATCATCCTATGAAGTCATATATAGACTCAAACCAATGGCTTTTATATCCTTAATCGTAAGAACAAAATACGGAATTTTTGACATTTTTTCCAAAAATGTTCACTTTAAAACGGGGCTATATTTTGGAAACTAGGAATTTTACAGGAAAGTTTTTTTAACGTAAATGACAGGTATTTAACCCCACTACCCACAAACCAAGTCCCAGGTCTCTGGGACAGTTCTAGCACCTCCTCCTCCTCACCCTCCTCACAAGATGGCAGCCGTAGCTTAACTTAACCTAGCCTAACCTAACAAAATGGTGGCCGTAGCCTAACCTAACCTAACCTGACCTACGAGGTGTGATCAAAAAGTTTCAAAAATGTGTCTGTGACAAACAAACCTAGCCTAGCCTAAGCTAACCTACAAGGTGTGATCAAAAAGTTTCAAAAAGGTGGCCGTAGCTTTACTTAACCTAACCTAAACTAACTTAACCTAAACCTACGAGGTGCGATCAAAAATTTTTCAAATTAGTGGTCATAGCTTAACTGAACCTAGCCTAACCTAACCTAACCTAAACCTACGAGGTGTGATCATAAGTCCTGGTGTATTCATGGAATACACGGTAAGAGAGAATATAAATTTTAATGCTCTTTTCTTGTTCATTCCTTCCTCTTGATCAAACACCAACAGTGATCTTCTGTTTTCTCTTTGATGGTCATGTCTCTTATGTTTTTGTGAGTCTGTTCTAGATATATATCTTCCATGACCCACCCAGCGTCATCTAGCAGCGAATCTCAGAAGCTCCTCGATTCTTCCTGGTGCAAGAGGACTTCCTTTTCCATCTGGCCACCAGATCTCGTTGCCATCGCCAGCTATTATCTCCGTGATTAAGAGAACGTCGCCTACTCTTTCACCCTCCAGGCTGTGTTAGTATCGCCTGCTATCAACTCTTTGAAGACCATTTCCTCAAGAGAATTTAAGTTTACAATATTGGTCATGCTTATATGTTCTCCTTTTGTCTCCTACCCCCACTCTTTTCCCTTCCGTGGACCTTCCTCGCTGAGTGGGTCTCACTTGTAAGTCGGCAGTTGACTCGGTCAGTCAAGGCTCAACTAGAGCCAGTCTCCTCAAACCAAGAGGCACTCTCTACGTTCTACGCCATGTTGGCACATTAAGTATTCGTCAAAGGGAACTTCACCTTCGACATGCAACCAAGATAAGTATAGACTTAAGTTTTAACCTCATCTTCCTCAGTTTTATTATCTACATGCTTTTATTGATCATTTTATAGACAGTGTGAGATTATTATTTGGGGCAAAAATCATCCTTCGCGGGATTTGCTATGTTGGGCTTTTGTCTGTTTAAGCCAACCTTAATAGAAAGTAGCTTTTCTTAAGCTATTTAAATGAGAAATCTTCTCACCACGTGGGATATTATCTAATACCCGCTGTCCATCAAATATTAAGCTCGTTCCACCGCTGGATTAACTTTGGCCCCATTCTTCTATTAGGATTGTTCTGGAACCTTCCAGACTCTGTACTCTATCTATAAGTCTTGCCGTCATGTATTTTTCACTCACTTGTGGGAATACTATTTAAAATGAGGAATCTTCCTTATAAATTACTGCAATAGCTAAATTTTCTTCCACCGTTGGAATGTTCTATGGCGCATTTAATTGTAATACACAACTTTCTCAAGCAATAGACTTTCGCTTATCTAGTGCTACCAGTTCTTTTTCATCATTGCAATAACTTTCTTTGCCATAAACTTTCGTGTTACTACAGTGAACTTTTCATCCATTCAACAAACTATAGTGAGAACTAGTGCTTGTTCAACATTTCTACCGCGTCGCGATCGTCCGATTACCATAAATAAGGCCATGAACATTTATCCTAAATCCCAATTGATCTTTCCTAAACCTTCTACTAACAAACCATGTTAATAAAATTATTACTTTAAGGCCTATTGCAATTATTTGTCACTCTAAAGACGTACCCTCCCACCTTTGCTTATATCTCATTAGTTAATTTCTGCATAACCACGTGTTTCATACACGGTTCAAGCTTACATTGTTTCTCCCTTATAATCAGGGAATACAATTCTTTCAACTCAGGAGTGAGTTATTTCTAGGTTTCACGAAAGGGAAACTTGCCCCATTAGTCTCGTGATTCCTAATTAAACATAGGAAGTCTAGAACCTTCCTTTTGACTTTGTCTTCAGGTTTCACAGTAAGTGACCTGCCCTCTTTTGTATAATTGTAATAAAAATAATTCTGCACAAATATAAGAAGTTATAGGAACTTCTATCTTATTCTTCATGTTTTTCTTATTGTTATTTTCGAAGTGGTTACTTTCTCTAGAATGTTTCCTCAGAAATTTCTTATAGTACACACCTTGTACTCTATTTATTGTTAAACTTTAATCACCTTAATTGTCCTTAAATTTTGAATTTTTATCTTCGCTATTTTAAATCCTTGCTATGATTTTATAAAGGTTTGAAACCTAATAAATTGTTAATTGCCTGGCGCAAACGTTTCATGTTTTCTGAGGTCTGTGACCCCAAAGTTGTTAACCAAATTGAAAATATATATTTGTTAAAGTTATCAACTTCTTTTGCCTTGTTAAATGAATTAAATATTTGTTTTTGGATTTATCATTTCGTAAATACTACAGTTAGGCCAGATCCTAGCTTTCCTAACTCTTCCTAGGTTCATGCCCTCGTTAATACGCAATAAATCTGTTACTATCTGTCTTGCCAGACCATCACCCTTCCCCATAGTACGCATATGCATGCTTGAGAGGGAATACTCTAAAGCCATTCTCTTGCAAACCGCCCAAGTCCTAGCTGCGCTTCCGGTTAGCTTCGACCAGGTCCTTACCCATTTTAGGTATCAGCGAGCGGATTTGCGGTGGCAACCGCCCTTGAGTGTATTTAAGGTTAAATTTACAACTTTTGTGGGACTCTCCTCCTATTTTTCTATCCTTTTTCTCCAGTCCGAAACCCACCTCCTTTTCTTTATCATCTTCCCTTGGTGGTTAGGTTATTCCTCAGCCAATAATCTACCCAAGTCCCAAGATGGCGGTCGTAGCTTAACTCAACCTAACCTAACCGTACGAGGTGTGATCAAAAAGTTCCAAAAGGGGTCCTTGTTGACGGGTCCCTGTGGGCGGGTCCCTTTGACATAATTTGGATAAAATGCATGGGCCAGTCCATAGGGATCAGTCCAAAGGACCCGCCCACAGGGACCTGTCAACAAGGACCCGTCCTCAGGGACCCGTAAAAAATGACCCCCTTCAAAAAGGACCCATCCAAAGGGGGCTAGTCAACAGGGACCAGTCCAAAGGGATACATCAACAGAGATCAATCAAAAGGGGTCAATCAACAGGGATCAGTCAAAGGTAAAGTTAAGCTATGGCAGCCATTTTGGAACTTTTTGATCACACCTCGTAGGGTTAGGTTAGGTTGAGTTAAGCTACGACCGCCATCTCGGGACTTTATGATCACACCTCGTAGGTTTAGGTTAGGTTAGGTTAGGCTAGGTTCAGTTAAGCTATGACCTCTATTTAGAAAAATTTTTGATCGCACCTCGTAGGTTTAGGTTAAGTTAGTTTAGGTTAGGTTAAGTAAAGCTACGGCCACCTTTTTGAAACTTTTTGATCACACCTTGTAGGTTAGGTTAGGCTAGGCTAGGTTTGGTTAAGTCACAGACACATTTTTGAAACTTTTTGATCACACCTCGTAGGTCAGGTTAGGTTAGGTTAGGCTACGGCCGCCATTTTGTTAGGTTAGGCTAGGTTAAGTTAAGCTACGGCCGCCATCTTGTGAGGAGGGTGAGGAGGAGGAGGTGCTAGAACTGTCCCAGAGCCCTACTTGGTTTGTGGGTAGTGGGGTTAAATACCTGTCATTTACGTTAAACAAACCTTCCTGTAAAATTCCTAGTTTCCAAAATATAGCCCCGTTTTAAAATGAACATTTTTGGAAAAGATGTCAAAAATTCCATATTTTGTTCTTACGATTAAGGATATAAAAGCCATTGGTTTGAGACTATATATGACTTTATAGGATGATTAGTTTTCAAAATATGGCCTACTTTCCAAATACTGTTTTGGAAAAATTTGAAGAATATTATATCTTTTGACTGAGAGTGGGATAGACGTAGGTGTTGGAGTTAGCATATGATTTGATATGATTTTTAGTTTAAACATTTAGCCTACTTTCCCCAATTTACCTTTTTTGAAAAATGTGAAAAATATATAATGTTTTTGACTAGACGTTGAATAGAGTTGAGAGACAATCATTAACCTTAGAGTACTTTGGATTCTTGGAATTTTAGTGTGTTGTTGTTGCTTACAAACATGGCGGTAAGCATTATACTACCATAAAAAAGGGTTGAGATACTTTCCAAGACCAAGAGAAAAATCCTCTAAATACATTGACAACAATAACTTGTCAAATAAGCCATTACAAATAAGGTATTAACGTAAACCACCAAAAATAAGCCACCAACATAGGCCACCACTATAAGTCACCACCATAAGCCACCATAAGCCATCACCATAAGCCACCATCATAAGCCACCACAAGCCACCACCATAAGCCTCATCATAAGCCACCACAAGCCACCACCATAAGCCACCATAAACCACCACCATAACCCACCATCATATGCCACCACCATAAGCCACCACCATATGCCACCACCATAAGCCACCACCATAAGCCACCATCATAAGCTACCAACATAAGCCACCAACATAAGCCACCAACATAAGTTACCAACATATGTCATCAACATAAGCCACCACCATAAACCACCACCATAAGCCACCAGCATAAGCTACCACCATAAGCCACCAACATAAGCCATCAACTTAAGCAATCAACCTAAGACATTAACCTAAACCATTAACATAAACCATCAACATCGGCCAGAAACATAAACCATCAACATAAGCCACCACCATAAGCCAACAACATGTCATCAACATTAGCCGCCAACATAAGCTATCAACATAAGTCACCAACATATTTCATTAACATAAGCCACTAACATAAGCCACCAACATAAGCCACCAACATAAGGCACCTCCATAAACCATCAACATAAGCAACCAAAATCAGCCAACAACACATGTCATCAACATAAGCCACCCACATAAGCCACCCGCATATGCCACCAACATCATCCTGCATAAAACGTCAACACAACATCATTCTTTCACCACAAGTGTTCAGACCTTTGTAGTAGGCGGATCGACTATACAAGTCAGTGGCTACTATGGAATATACTATAACCAATAAAGGTAAACCACGTGCCCTGTATCATGGGTACTCTTATAACTATAAGCGAGAAAATGCGAATGGCATCATATTTTGGCAGTGCTCAAAACAAAGAACAACAAAATGTCTAGGTCATCTAAAAAGTAAACATAGTGAGGTCTTAAGTGTGGGTACTCATCAATGTGGTATACCAAATGAAACACCGTTAGTGTTAACAAAACATGATCAAAAGAACAAGAAAAAGCAAGCCCAACAAAAACATAGTGTTACTCAACATAGTGACTTCCTTGTGAAGAAACATTTATCTCCTCAAAATGTCATGTTAGGACAGTTGTCAACGTTCAATAAAACCGTAACACTATCAAAAGCAACACAGACACTTCAAGAGGTCCCCTTTGAAAAGGAAAAAAAAGAATTGGATAGTTCTAGTGATGTTGAGGATGATGATGATGATGATAATGATGGTGACAATGACTATAATAATTATAAAGATAATATTTATAATGATGATGATGATGATGATGAAAAAGAAGAGGATGAGGGTTTAATGTCTATAAAACCATTGCGGCTTCCCCAGTTTTTAAGAACAAGAGTACCTGGAGAAAGTTGTAAAAGGATCTACAACAAGCGTTGTGTTTAAAATCTATATCAAACAATGGTAAAGAGATAAAAAGTTGTATTCAGTGTGTAACTATTGTAAAAAAAATGAATAAAAATATTGTATGGGTATTGGCTGTTTTTTCTTAATTGCTATCTCCATGTCCCACTATTAATACAATTGTTAACCATCAACAGTCTCTGACTATGTTCAGAAAGAGAGTGGCCTTAAACAATACACTATATCTATGGTTTGTGTACCGAGTATCATAATAACACAGTGTGGCCAAGCCATGTTAAGGCAATAGTTATGTCAGGTAAGGGATTCGAACCCTTGCTTCCTTATACAGAAATTTGATCTAAAGTCAAACACCTTAACCACTCGGCCAACCTGACAGTTACTAATTTAATTGGTCTTGAGGACTTGAGTGTTTACAAAACTTTTTCCAGTATACATTGACTAAACCACTTGCTTGTTTTGAAATATAGATTTTTTTTTGTTTTACCATAACATTGCAGTTATGAGTCTTGTGAACTGGGTGTTCAATATAGGGTTAAAGGCATTTTAAAATCATTTTAGAAAAGCTCTTAGGTATCGTGTCATGGGTTTTAGCAATGCATTACTGTTCGTTGACTAACATTTACCGTTACACAACATTATTTTGGTGAACGTACATGTTGTTGTTTGAGTCTTTAGTCCTTTGACTCGTTTGATGCAGATCTCAGTGCCTATATGTCCCGAGCTAATCGTTTCATCTCTATATAGCTACCTCATCCTACATTCAAGGCTGTTTAACATATTCTAACCTTTGTCTCCCCCTACAAGCTCTTGGGTTCAATTCCTAGCTTTAACACAAAATTTTAAAAGTGGTATGAGGACTAAAACAAGTATACTCAGTCTCGGGTGGTCCAAAATAAGTAGGGTTTGATTCACACCTCAACCATACAGCACCAATTTTTTTTATTTTTTTTAAATAATGATAGACATTTGTTCATTTTCACATTTCACACATTACAATTTGTCAATTTTCCATTTGCATTTCTTTTAAATGTCAGTTTAAAGTTTTTGAATTTCATGATATGGAAACATGGATTTTCCAATTTGTTGTTTACACATTTTATTTTTATTTTGTTTATGTCAAAAGTTCATATTTGCGAAACATGATTTTTTCTTTTTAAGATTTTGTAAATGGTGTTAAAGTGAGTGCTTGGCCATTGCGATCGTACAGTCTGTCTTTGTGTATGCAAAACATAGAGGTCTACTATTACTACTGCAGGTAAGGCTGTTTCTACACACACACACTCTCTCTCTCTTTCTGTGTAGTCATACATCCACACAACCTTGCCTGTCTTTGAGAACAAACACACAACCACTCTATTTATCCCTAAAAACATCAATGACATGCACACTCATCCCAAAGAACTTTAATTATACATTTAACATTTACCATTACAAAAATAAATGGTTTCCACTATTTACAAAAAATTTATATTTACAATTACAAAAATAAATATTTACAAAATACTAAATCAATTAAATCTACTGGTTACAAAAGTCTCTAAACAATAAAATATCGAAATCACACCTCCTCCTCGTGGTTATAACCCCTTGCTAGGCTAATAGCCCAGTCAATAAAGGTAAAAATATACGCTTTATCGCAACTAATTAGAGGAAAGCTGAATTTTTGCAGGATGTTAGTATACAAAGTAAATAGCCAAAAATTACAATGTCCCGACCCCCACCCCTCTTGCTCCCCCCCCCCCCCCACCCCCCACCCCCTCCTATACCTTGCTAGAGCAGTACTATGGTTAAATGCTTACAGCTCGAAAACGAATAAAGCTACAGACGTGATTGTTTTTTTATTTTACTCCTTACAATATTTTTAACAATTTATTTAAGAATACATTTTTATGTAGACAGCCTATTATCGCCATAATACATTAATATATGCAGAAAACTGTCATTGCAAAAAACAAAAAGTAATTTATACTAATTATAACTATTTACCCTTATGTCGTAGAAAAAAAATGTTCTATTAAAATGTTTAGGTACTGTTATTATCTTTAACGTTATGGGTCTACAAAAGATATTTGTTAACATGATGGCTTCACAGAGCGATGAACAGTAGCGGACACCGCGCATCCCGCCGGGCAGCCGCGGATAGCAAGGTGTGGTGACTCGGCCGCTTGGCTATCTGCATGAGTCAGACTGCACGTTGCAACTTGTTTGTTTACTGCCCTATTATCTCTACAACGCTGCTTATTGAGTCCTTTTCGTTATTAGTGGGCCTTGCCTGTTTAGTGTTCGTTTAACCATGGCATTGTGCGGTTCGTTGCATTTTGTGTTTCGTGATAGTTTTACTTTTTGTACAGAAATACAAGTTGTTGTGTTGTGCCAAGTGCAGTGAAATGCTGATAGTTTTGCTATTGTTATGTATTGTTGAGAGAGATAAGCAAGATAAAAGGTAACCCTTAAAAATAGTAAAAACTTGTTAAATCTGAACTGTTACCCAAAAACTTTGCAGCTAGGCGCTCTTTATTATCAATAGTTTTCAATAATGACTGATTTTACCAATATATGCGTAATATGTAATGAGGAAGTGAAAGATGCCGGGATAACAGTCACTAAAGGTATAAACACTTTAATAAAATGTAGTATTGAGAGAAAAGACGAAATACTTAGGTTATTTGTTAACGTCGATGTAATAAAAGTACATACTGTATGCAGGCAAAATTATACCAGACCTAGCAATATTAAAGCAGCATTAAAAGCTCAAAATTCGGAATCTTCCACCTCGCAGCGCCTTCTCAGAGAATTAAACACCAAATTTGATTTCAAGCATGACTGTTTGTTATGTGAAAAAAATGCTGTGTTTGACCCAAAACTTCCTTCTCAATACCGAACCCAAATTCATGAGGTTTCAACAATTGAAATAAAGCAAACTATCCTTAATGCTTGTGATAATAGGAATGATGATTGGGCCTGTAAAGTTAATTCCAGGCTTTTAGATGTGATTGATTTAGTTGCGGCCGAAGCCCGTTATCATGGGCAATGTTATAAGGACTTTTGTAAACCTAAACCTCATGAACAAAAGGTAGGACGTCCATTATTAGCCGAGTCTGTAGATAAATTTAATTTGCTTACTAATTACCTTGAGAGCGACAATGAGTGTCAGTATTCACTAAAAGAATTAAGAGAGATAGTAGTGGAGTTATATGGTTCTGATATAGACTATAGTGATTATTATCTCAAGTCAAAACTTGTAGATTTTTTCAAAGATCGGCTAGTTGTACATAATTTTTCTGGAAAGAGAAGTATTTTATGTGTCACATACTAGTCACAAGGTATTAGATTCGTGGTACAAAAACAGAGAAACAACTACTGAAGACGAACGTAAAAGAATTGTTAGAACAGCAGCAGAAATCGTTAGGGAAGATATACAAAAAATGAATTATGACTGTGGAAAATACGCAAGTGAAAAGGAAGTGAGTACTGTATCAAATGATTTAATTCCTGAAACATTGGCACTACAGCGGAAGGGTATGGTTACAACACAGGCAAGTTTCAAGTCTATCAAAGTGAGATCTAAAGAAGTTTCAATTAACTCCCAGCAAATATTCAATCGAATTTTATGCATCTGTGACAGCCCCGTTAAGTTGAAATCTTATATTGAGTTCGAATTAGCATCTCACCCACCGTCACTATTTGACGAGGCATCAATACGTAAAGGTACGAAAGCATCGTTTATGAAATTATTTGAAGATGGAATTGTTGAAGAAAGCTTCAAGGCAAATGAAGATGTTTTTGTGATGGATGGTGGATATTTGTTGCATGCTGTGGTTTGGAGAAAAACAGCACTCTTAAGGAAATAATAGATTCTTATTTAAGCTCTATACTTTGTAAATACGGAAATAAAGTTACAGTGGTATTCGACGGTTATCCCAACTTTCCAACCACAAAACAGCAAGAACAAGAGAGAAGAGCATCAAAGAAATCTTCTCACACATTTTTTTAATGAAAATACAGTTTGCACAACACAACAAGCAGACTTTCTAGCAAACCCTCATAACAAAAAGAGGTTAATAGAAGCAATTACAACATTTTGTGTGACTGAGGATATTAACGTTTTTCTGCGGAATGTGACGCTGACACTGTCATTGTCGACCAGGCAATTAAATATGTGCAAACTAATAATACTACAGTTGTTGTCGTGGGAACTGATACATATCTCTTGGTTTTACTCGTAGCATTAGCTCCCCAGCAAGACGCCAAACTTTTCTTCATAAAGCCTTCGTCGTCAATGTCCAAACTGTACTCTGTCGATTTTCTTATAAATCAACATGTCAAGCAGCAAACTTTACTGCTTCTTTTCTCATTCAATGACTGGTTGTGATACGACGTCTGCTTTCTATGGGCTAGGGAAGTAAAAAGCAGCCGACATGATACGTAAATCAACTGAAGCTAGATCTCAGGCTGAGCTTGTCACAAAACAAGACATTACAAAAGATATCCTTCTAGAAAGTGGAGAACATTTTATCCTAAGCATGTACAACTTATCAAAACCCTCAACGAAACCAGGTACTTTATGTTCAAACAATTAACCGCAAAAATGTCTCTCAAGTCTAATTTTGATTTAGCAAAACTTCCACCAACTTCAGATGCTGCTCATCAACATATTTTGAGGGTTTACCAGCAGATTCAAATTTGGTTAGGTTGTAAAATTCCGGCAGAAGAATGGGGTTGGCAGTATACATCAAATAACAGACTGATACCTAAGCCCATGACGAATCCTGCTGCTCCAAGTGAACTTCTTCTACTGATAACTTGTAATTGCAAAACATTGTGTGTTACAAACTGTAGTTGTCGTAAAGCTGGGTTCGATTGCACATCTATGTGTGTGAACTGCAGTGGAATGTATTGTAAAAATTCTTTAGACCAAACCGATGAAACATTAGAAAATGACCCTTTATACTAAAATAAAAAGGAAAAACATAAACGTTGTTTATTATTAGGCCGTGTTAGTTGTGCAGGAATTAATAAGTTATCAAAAATACTATACAATGAAACTTTATTATTTGTCAGCTATAAAAGTGTACTAAGTACAGGATTTTGGTAATGAAAAGTTGAAGTTAAAGTTTTTATATTTCATCATCATAAACTCAATGACTATTCAAGATTAAGGATATGAGTACACAACGGCGCGACGCTGCTTCGTCTGGCGCGGCGACGCGGTGGCCATTACTGTTCATCGCTGTCTTTGAAGCCTTCATTTGAACGGTAAGCATTATAGTAGACACATATTTTTAAAGCTAATTAAATTGTCTATAAGTTTTGTGCAAAACATTTAATTGTATGACGGAAGGATAAAAAGGTACAATAGGTTGAAGTTACTTTTTGTGTTTTGTAGTGGCAGTTTTTTTGCATATATTGGAGTATTACGGTGAAATTACGCTATCTACATAAAACGTTTATATGACATAATTTGATTAGAATAATGTTAGGCGTAAGATTATTAAAAAATCGCGTTTGTAACTTCATTAGTTCTTTAACTGTAAGCATTAAACCAGAGTACTCCTCTTGTAAGGTTGGGGAGGGGGTGGGGGTGGAAGCAAGGGGGGTGGGGGTCGGTACTTTGTGTTTTTTACTTTATACTTTACTAGCTGAAATACCCGTGCTTCGCTACGCGTCATAAATAAATTAAAATGTGAAGGTGACAGTTAAACCAGGGGATAGGCGAGTTACTGCGCAGAGGGAGATTAAGGATGGAATATTTTGTCCAACTACACCGTTCGGCGCTGACCGTGTTTTATAGCACAAATTTAGGTTTTATTCGCTAACCGTTGGAGATACCTTTCGGATAGAAAATGTAATTTTAAACCTCGTATATGCCATCAAAATTTTGCTATTTCTTAGCGTTCACTTTTTATTTGAAATGGATATATGAAAGTTTGAAACCAAAGGGTGTAGTGACGTCACTAAAATGGTCGCCATCTTTAAATAGTGCAAAGTATTGAAATCAAAAGTAGCCTATATGTTAACCAGGTAAATCAGTTACTTCCATGTAAAATTCATGTAAATCGGACCAGTGGTTCTTGCGTGATTGAGTAATACACAGACACACACCATCTCATTTTTAGCCTCGCTTCCCTCGCGTCATAGTCGTGTCATATTGTTATTCAATGAAATGCAGGCTTAACCCCGTTAACACCCCTTTAGAACCTGAATATCCAAAAATCCCTCCTTAGTAGAATTTTTCGACACACAACAAACATATCCCCTTCTTCTAACTTTAATAGTTTTGGTTGGTCGATGAGAGTGAACATCCAAAAATCCTTCCTTAGTGGACGATTTTCTTCCAGAATTTCACCCCTCCCCATAGGCCCCTTAAATTGGATTTATGAAAAAACCGTCGAACACCTACTTATTTTAATTAACTTATTTATTCATTTATTTATATTTAAGCTGATTGAAACTCGGAGAAAATCAAACTCCTCGCCTATGTCGTTTAAGAGATACACGCTCCGTTTGGAATCTTTTAACCCCCACCTTTCATCCCTTTCATCTCATAATATACACCAAATCGAAAAACCATTAGACATGTGTCAGCTTATTTTTAATGATTAGAATATATGCCAAGTATCACATCCCCAAATGAAACCACTCGTGAGATATTGTTATTCAATGAAATGCACATTTACCCCCTTAACACCTCTTTAGAACCTGAATATCCAAAACTCTTTCCTTAGTGGACGTTTTCGACATACCACGAACATATCCCCAAAATTTCATGTTTCTAACTTAAATAATTTTGGCTGGGCGATGATGAATGAGTGAGTCAGTCAGGACATTTTCTCTCATTTATTTTTCAGAATTTCACCCCTCCCCATGAACCCCTTAAATTGGATTTATAAAAAAAAAACGGTCGAACACCTATTTACTTATATAAAGCTGTTTTCCCCCCTGAGTTTGATGAGTGAGTAAGTGAGTCAATCAGTTAGGACACTTTCTTTCCTGTTTTCCCCCCGATTTTCACCCCTCCCCATGGGCCCCTTAAATTGGATTTATGAAGTAATGGTCGAACACCTATTTACTTATTTTTAAGCTGCTTTTTTCCGCTGAATTTCAAACTTATCGCCTATGTTGAATAAGAGATACAGTACATGCTCCGTTAAGAATCCTTCAACCCCCAATTTTCTCCCCTTTCACGTCATAATATACACCATATCGATAAACCCTTAGGCATGTGTCTGCTTATTTTGAATGATTAGTTTATATGCCGAATATCACATCCCCAAATGAGACAACTCGTGAGATATTTTTATTCAACAAAATGCAAGTTTAACCCCTTAACACCCCTTCAGAACATGAATATCCAAAAATCCATCCTTAATTGACTTTTTCGATATACAACGAACATATCCCCAAAATCTCAAGTTTCTAACTGCAATAGGTTTGCTGGGGGATGATGAGTGAATATCCAAAAATCCTTCCTTAGTGGACTTCTTTCCCCAGAATTTCACCCCTCCCCATGAGCCCATTAAATTGGAATTATGAAAAAACAATCGAACACCTATTTACTACTTTTTCAAGCTGATTTTTCTCCCTGAGATTCATACTTTTTGCCTCTGTCTTTTAAGAGATAATTGCTCCGTAAAGAATCCTTCAACACTCACTTTTCACACATACACCTCATAATATACACCACATCGAAAAACCCTCAGACATGTGCCTTCTTATTCTTAATGAAGAGTTTATATGCCGAGCATCCCATCCCAAAGGAAACCAATCGGGAGATATTGTTATTCAATTAAATGCAAGTCTACCCCCTTAACACCCCTTTAGAACCTGAATATCCAAAATTCCTTCCTTAGTGGACGTTTTCGGCATACAACGAACATAGCCCCAAAATGTCATGTTTCTAACTTCAATAATTTTGGCTGGGCGATGAAGAGTGAGTGAGTCAGACAGGACATTTTCTTTCAATTATTTTTCAGAATTTCACTCCTCTCATGAATCCCTTAAATTGGATTTATGAAAAAAAAAACGGTCGAACAGCTATTTACTTATTTTTGAGCTGTTCTTCCCCCCTGAGTTTGATGAGTGAGTGAGTTAGGACACTTTCTTTCCTGTTTTCTCCCCCAGAATTTCACCCCTCTCCAAGGGCCCCTTAAATTGGATTTACGAAAAAACGGTCGAACACATATTTACTTATATTTTAAGCTGTTTTTCCCGCCGAATTTCAAACTTCTCGCCTATGTCGTTTAAGAGATACACGCTCCATTAAGAATCCCTCAACCCCCAATTTTCACCCCTTTCACCTCATAATATACACCACATCAATAAACCCTTAGACATATGTCTGATTATTTTAATGATTAGTTTATATACCGAATATCACATCCCCAATGAAACAACTCAGGAGATATCGTTATTCAATGAAATGCACGTTTACCCCTTAACACCTCTTTAAAACCCGAATATACAAAAATCATTCCTTAGTTGAAGTTTTCGACATACAGCGAACATATTCCCAAAATTTCATGTTTCGACCTTTAATGGTTTTCGCTGGGCGTGATGAGTGAGTCAGACAGGACATTTTCTTTCAATTATTTTTACCAGAATTGCACCCCTCCCCATGGGCCCCTTAAATTGGATTGATGAAAAAAAGCTTGAACACCTATCAACATATTTTTTAAGCTGTCTTTTCCCCCTGAGTTTTATGAGTGAGTGAGTTAGTCAGTCAGTTAGGACACTTTCTCTCCATTTTCCCCCCAGAATTTCACCCCACCCCATTGGCCCCTTAAATTAATTTATGAAAAGCGGTGGAACGCCGATTTACTTAATTTTTAAGCTGATTTTTTTTCGTTTAGTTTCAAATTTCTCGCCTATGTCGTTTAAGAGATAGGCCTACACGCTTCGTTAGGAATCCTTCAACCCCCTCTTTTCACCCCTTTCACGTAATAATAATACACCACATCGAAAAACCCTTAGACACATGTCTGCTATTTTTAATGATTAGTGTATATGCCGAGTATCACATCCACAAATGAAACCACTCGTGAGATATTGTTATTCAATGAAATGCAGGTTTAACCCCCTTAAGACCCCTTTAGAACCTGAATATTCAAAAATCCTCTCTTTGTGTATGGTTTTGACATACAACGAACATATCCCGAAAATGCCATGTTTCCAACTTCAATATTTTTGGCTGGGCGATGATGAGTGTGTGAGTGAGTCAGGACATTTTCTTTCAATCTTTTTTCTTCAGAATTTCACCCCTCCCGATGAACCCCTTGATTTATCAAAAAAACTGTCGAACGCACATTTACTTATTTTTAAGCAGTTTTCCCCCTGAGTTTGAAGCGCAAGTGAGTCAATCGGTTAGGACACTTTCTTTCCTGTTTTTCCCCCAGAATTTCACCCCTCCCCATGGGCCCCTTAAATTGGAATTATGAAAAAACGGTCAAACACCTATTTACTTATTTTTATGCTGATTTTTTCCGCTGAGTTTCAAACTCCTCGCCTATGTCGTTTAAGAGATACAGGCTCCGTTAGGAATCTTTCAACCCCCACTTTTCACCCCTTTCACCTCATAATATACACCACATCGAAAAACCCTCAGACATATGTCTTCTTATTTTTAATGATGAGTTCATATGCCGAGAATCACATTCCCCAATGAAACCAATCGGGAGATATTGCTATTAAATGAAATCCAGGTCTACCCCCTTAACACCCCTTTAGAACCTGAATATCCAAAAATGCTTTCTTAGTGGGCGTTTGTGGCCCTTGAGGAAGCTGCATACCAAATGTCATTCCAATCCGTTGGGTGGTTTCTGAGATTTCCTGATGAATGTGTGAGTGAGTGAGTGAGTGAGTGGTATTTGACAAATATCTAGTAGATAGTGTCAAGTCTTTGTTATGCTATACGCGGTTGACAGTGCTGTGTGAGCAGTTGAGTTACTAACGGGATTTCAAGTAAAGCTCCTCATTTTCTATACCGGTAGTGCAGAGCGCAACTGGCATCCAGTGGGCCGTGTCTCGACTTGAGCTATGTTGCCATGGAAACTATCTGCCTTGCCATTCCTTCATGAGTATATTTTATAAATTTATTAGCCTTTGCTCGAGTGCAAAAGGGCCTAAATCAGAAGAATGTGAAAGACTATCGAAAATTCATGTAGCCAGCGGTTCTTTCTGGGTCCTAAACTATGTGTATGCAACATTTGGTTGAGATTGGTGGAACGGTGTAGATATGTATACGGAACCAACCTACCCACATACATACATACAGACTTTCACTTTTATATATAAGATATACTAACATCCTGAAAAATATCTGCTTTCCTCTAATTAGTTTCGACACTAAACCTTTATTGACTGGGCTATAATGCGTAGGTCATTTTTCGGCACACATTTGTCATCCATCAAGGCAAAAGTGCATATTCTCTGTTCCACAAGATACGAATTATAGTTGCTGGATTGTATCCTGCACCGTTTATGCGACATAGCTATACCTGTTCATGAAATCGCTAGGTAGTTCTCTACATATAGCTCTACATATGGCTTCCTTACAGCTAGTGTGCGATAGGCAGCATTAACTGTATATCACACCCAGTCCACCTTTGTATTTGTAATCCAAGTAATAATTTGAAAAGAGACGAGTGTAATCGGTTTAAAACATTATCTCTGCTTTTTTTATATGTTTATGACATGCGTATTAACCTGAAATCAAATCCTAGTCCACTTTAGTGAAAGGCTAACAGCTTAACCACTGCGCCACTATGCCCTTTTTTCTTAGTTTGATTCGTTCTAGGACTTAGAGCTTGAAATCGAGTTAAAATCTCTAGTGTAAGTGGCACATGTGCTCGCCACTACAGCACAAAATGGTTAGCTGGTAACATTAGACAACCGGAAATGATTGTATTTCTGTTA
The DNA here is from genome assembly GCA_946902985.2 of Meconema thalassinum. Classification (NCBI taxonomy): domain Eukaryota; kingdom Metazoa; phylum Arthropoda; class Insecta; order Orthoptera; family Tettigoniidae; genus Meconema; species Meconema thalassinum. Next base: position 128,243,959 of record OX336391.1, on the reverse strand, counting down.
GCCAAGCATTTCTGTCATCTGCCTACAGTGTGAGCACTGTCAGCAAGACAGTTTAGTTTAGAACAAGTGTGTGTTTGTGTTTGTGTGTGTGTGTGTGTGTAGATTATTGGCCTCAAGTATTTAACGCTTGTTGTGTGTAGCGACCATCTTGTCCCAGTAACCACTGAGCAAGTTTTAACAGTCAACCCATAAAAACAGTATAGGTTAGTTGTGTGTCTTTCATGTACTTGTGTGTGTGCATTAGCATCATGCACTAGCTTTACCTACCCTCTATAGGTAGAGCGTTATCCCTTTCCTTTCTGACATTACCAATGACCACATTCACCCACAAGTTTTACACTTAACCATTGACTTGTTTTTGATTAAGTTTGCTTCGGTTTGCTTCGGTTTAGTTGGGTTTGATTCAGCTTGGATCAGTTCGATATAGTCACTATTTTGTATTTTAGCTATCCTCTTTAACCAATCAATTAAAGATTGTCTACTCTTATTTCTTGAATCGATAAATCAGATTTTGTATACACCATTTGTCATTTATTATCCCATACCTACAACCTATACTCTCTCTGTACTGCAGTTTGACCTGAAAACAAGTTCCAATGGTGAAAGATTTGTCAGTCACCATACATGTAGCCTACAATAATTCTTTCACTACCTAGCTATGTTTCATCACTCACTGTAAATATTTCACACGTCCATATCCGATTATTAGTTTATAAAATCTCAGGTCGATGACCTTGATGTATTGGGTATTTTTGGGTAAATTCATTAGCCATGGGAAAGGGTTGACCATTCTAAGTCCTATGACACCTCACATGTTGATATCCGATTATTAGTTTATAAAATCTCAGGTCAATGACCTTGCTGTTTGGGATTTTTGGGGTAAATTCATTGGTCATGGGAAAGGGTTAACCATTCGTAGTCCTATGACACCTCACTTGACCCTCTCTATTGATAAGTTTATAAAATCTTAGGTCAATGACCTTGCTGTTTTGGGTATTTTGGGTAAATTCGTTGGTCATGGAAAAGTGTTGGCCATCCTGAGTCTTGTGACACCTTACTCGTCCCTCTGTGATTATTAGTTGATAAAATCTTAGGTTAATGACCTTGCTGTTTTATTTTGGGGTAAATTCATTGGTCATGGGGAGGGGTTGGCCATTTTAAGTCCTATGACACCTCACTTGACCCTCTGTGATTATTAGTTAGCGAGATATTAACAAAAGTGTACTTAGACCCTTTTGACAAAAAACAAAAATACATTGAAAAACGGGGCGTCATACCAAGTCCAACGACCCCTCATACAAGTCCCTAGCTTTATTGGTTCATGAGATATTAAAAAGCCAATGACCTATTAGTTTTGGATCTTTTGGTTATTTTTTTAAATAACTCATCTATTAATCATTGTTGAAAAAGTCCGCCCTCTTGCGAAAACCAAAAGTGCGCATGCGTAAAAACAGAAAACAAACATGTTAATTCATAGTAGCAATCGGCTCTTCACATGCGTTTCATGTGGAACAACGTTTAATTTCATCATATCATTAGGGATCAGTCCAAAGGGACCGGTCCAAAGGGAACAGTCAAAAGGATCCGTCCACAGGGACCCGTCAACAAGGACCCGTCAACAAGGACTCGTCAACAAGGACCCGTCAACAATGACTCGTCAACAATGACCTGTCAACAATGACCCATCAACAGGGACTTGTCAACAAGGACCCGTCAACAATGACCTGTCAACAAAGACTCGTCCACAGGGACTCGTCAACAATGACCCATCAACAGGGGCCCGACAGCAGGGGATCGTCAACAATAACAGGGGCTTTCGCCTCAAGGCCTAACATGCCCCTCTTTGTTTATCATTTTGCCTATCGACAAGCACCACTTGGAAAACGTTTTGATCACCCCTCGTGGGTTGGGTTAAGTTAGGTTACACTACAGCCACCATCTCAAAAAGCCCACCCTCTTACAAAAGCTATGAGTGGACATGTGTGTAAAAAACGGAAAACATGCATGTTAATTCATAGTGGCTTTTCACCGAACACATGCACTTTATGTAAAACAACGTTTTATTCCATATCGGCATTCAAACTCTCACATGTTGCAATTGGAAAGAGAGATTCTCTAAAAAATTACAATTTCACCCCCTAGTAGGGGTAGGTTTTATTTTGGGGTGGTGATATATTGTCCTTTGGAAAGGGGGTATTAGCCCGAGTTCAATGACACCTCGTACAAGTCTCTAGCCTGATTGGTTCGCGAGATATTGCCATTTTAGTATTCCAGCGGTGGAGCGGTGGCGGTGGGTATAGAACCATCCAAAACACACTACTACCAGGCAAATGCTGGGACGGTACCTTCTGAGAGGCCACAGCCGCTTTCTTCCACATCCTTGCCCAGTTTCATTCATCTTCATCCACTCCACCCCTCATCTCGACGCGCAGGTCGCCCACGGGCGTCGACATGAAAGACCTGCACTCGGCCTCTCAGGAGGCTACACGACCAAAATAAATAAAAATGCATATTTTTAATATTTTATTGTCTTACTAACTGTTATGCCCGGCGGTACTCGGGGTCACAATAATTGTATATTAAGATGTCGTACCTTTTCTCGCATTGTCGCTTTGTGTGCAACCCGGAGGAAGGTCGTTGTTATAATGCGCAATAATATAGCCACTCAAAGTCCTTGAGAGTGATTTTTATCTGATCAAAAATTGTGTTGAAGTTGTTAAAAGGAAGGTACAACGGCTTTATACTGCTTGTAGCTTATAGATTAAGCCTGAAATTTCGCTAATATAACTAAATATTTAAGGAGCCTATTTTAATCATTGTATGCATTGTTAACCAAGTGGATCTCTACGGTCAGGACGGATTTAGACCACCTAAGGATCCTACTTAAGTCCATACAGTATCGCCCACAATTCCGGCAAGCCATCCGTCATGGAGTTTTTCCTGTATTACTGACAGCTAGGAAGAACACCGGGGTCAACAGACATCCATGGACGGAGGCAAGAAACCTGGCTCATAGTCAGATGATGAAAAAAGGCTGGAAGAAGAGAAAAGACAAAGCGACGAGGAGATACGAGCCCCGTGGTCCTCTGTAGGCCCAAACGACGAAGAAGAAGATCCTAATTAACACATGTTAAGGGCCAATGAATTTCTTCTTCTTAATTGTATTATCTTTGCGTGTTTTGTCGAAGAGCAATATTTCAAGGGGATAATGGTAGTCCGCAGATAAACGCTTAGAATCCAAGCTTCATAAAAACATATGCATTTGATTATGGAAATAACGAATACCAAAAATAATAAATACATACTAAATATAATCTAGGAATCTATATGTCCACGTACACTTAAATAGGAACTACTGATACGAGTGCAGAGACAACTTGCGGCCGCGAGACAAACTAAATATATTCAAAATACCATATCACCCAGATGAACAAATCTGGAGGTGAAACCATACACCAAAAGGACCCAGGTTCTATGTGATGAAGAAATTTGACGAGAATAAATATATGGTTAGTAACAAATCATATCTGAAGCTATATTTACCAAAACTCTCCTTCCGCAGGTGAAATCAATATTGAAACACTCATACACGAAAGCAACACACGTACTATAATAAAAGATCCTAAAAAAAGAATCAAATAAAATATGGAAAAACTTTTGAACTGACGGTGGTTTTGGGGCCTGGGGAATGTTAAACGTGAAAATATGTCAAAATTTTCCGGAATTGAAACATGGTACTGCACCCGTTCATCCGAGGTATGCGATGACCCATCTGCCATTACATCGCATACCTGGAATCCCAGGCCAGAGTGGAGTTAAATGAACATAAAATAAAATAAGGAATGTGTTGGAAATTCAGTTGAAATATCACAAAAGCAGAGGGTACCCTAAGATAAAATATATCCAGGGTCGTTAAGAGCTTAAATTTAGTCATAATATCAAGTTAGAAATGGGCGCCATCAACTGAATCCCTAACAAACCACATCCTTCCTGGTTAAACCTTAAACATGACAAAGGAAAGGATTGGGAAAACACATCTTCATGAGATCACAACTACGATAAAATAAAATTTATTTAACTTGAATGGTCGGACAGAAATAAAATAAAATCCAGCCTAGGGGTATGGTCGAATCTAACAGTTATGATGTCAATGTCCTCGCAAATCGAACCATCTCCGCACTACATCAAAGAAACATTATTATCCACATGCAAAAAATAAATAAACCCAGAGTTCTCTTGAGTTCTCAGGGCCACCGTAGCACTATGTCTTTCGTCACTGATATTTTGTGATCCCTAAGACCTATCTTTGGTCAATATAACATCAGGCATGTGTATTTAATTAAATGTTAAGCTTTCTATCACACAATAAAATTTTATAATGACACTAGCATGTAAATAATCATTCATAAATTACTCGAATGTCATTGTTCAACATGTTGGAATCCCAACAATCAAGCCTAAGATTAATAAAAAATTGGTACATATTATTTACACCACCTCTAAACACTACTCGACTGTGAAACAAAAATCCTTCTCTAACCATCTGTTATCATCATCATCATGATCATGTAAAATAATTAAATGCTTCTCACATCAGCTATCATTCGGTTATCTGTTCTACTCAAATCAGAATTATTAATTTCATCATCATCAGATCATTTAAATAATTATTATATTCATCAACTCATTAAATCATTTGGAAATCATCCATTTAATTTTATTTCATCATCTCATTAAAAATTAAATTATCTCAATCCATCAATTTAAATTATTTAATTCCTCAATTTGTTTAAATTTCATTTAACTTATTTAAATTTATTGATATTTATTTCAATTATTAGTTCCTTTAATTAATTATCATTTTTATTCATTTATGTATTAGCTGTTTAATCAATTATTATTATTTAATTTATCAGGTCAGATCATTAATACGTTTAAACTTCAGATAGTAATTCCATAATCATTATTATCGTTATTATTATAATTAGAGAATCTTGGATTATAAAATTTATATTTCCACCAAATATTTAATATCGGTTACCGAACGTTGTCTTAAAAAATCCACCAGTTCCTTTAATTAATTACCATGCCAAAATATATGTTGCCTCTACAAAATCACGTTGGATCTCACCATCCAAAACTTCACCATTTAAATTTATTTCGTCAAATATCACATTTGAACACCATTATTATTTCACATAATACCACAATTATTCAGCGCACAGCATGAACTTCAAAAATACACTAGACTGGGTTCGACGACCTCATGTCTGCATCAAAACTCTTATTGGCAATATTATAAATCTTCTTCAGGCAACCTCACAAACTCTAATCAAAATGCCTCAACTCATCATATATAATGATCCACAAAAATTATAACTGGCTTCAGACTGGGGACAAATCGGATCTACAAAAACTGTAGTCAGCATTGTCATGTCCAGACAACTTATTCAACAATTGGAAAATTACCTGAGTAATCGCAATCCAATCCAAGATTTGGTTTAATTCAGAGTATAAAATCTCTGTTAAGATCCTCAAAATTTTCTTCAAAAAGAACACCAATGTGTTATAATAACTCATATCAATAATATCTGTTCATCATCTGCTTGTAATACATTCCTAATAATGAATTACTCGTCTTACAAGACTCACTTACTTGAAATCCTTCTCAAATGTATGAAATCACTAACAAAAGAGTATCAAATTACTAAATGTTAAATGAATGTACTCTCAAAAGAGTAATGCAACAAACTATTGGATTGGCAAGACAAAAATTACGAAGTGTAACCCTGCTGACATTTATTTCTGAATTATTTAACAAATATCAACTGATATGTGACTGGTAGTTTATTGTTTAATCCTCTTACGATCATAATTACACTAGGATGATAATATGGTAGCCCTATAGCGACGGGTAAGGCGAATAACACCACACAGCTACTTAAGGTAACAGGGCCCGTCTCCGTAGACTCAGATGATAAATCCCTATAAGGACGGGTAAGGCGAATAACACCACACAGCTACTCAAGGTAACAGCCCCGTCTCCGTAGACTAATGAGTGAGTGTACATTAATGGAATCAACAATATTCTACTTGTCACATAAAAGCGATACGGATCTGCTTGAGCGAATTTAATTCCACATCTCAAAAAACAATCCGATAAAAGAAAAATCCCTGCTGATGAACTCCACATACTCGCTAGTATGCAATAAGCTGACAAAAATCTAAACTATCCGACTGCAGATCTCGAGTTTTGAAATACTCCTTAAAAATATCCATAATCAAAAGTACTATCATTCAAGAAAAATATTAAGATCAAACTCCTTCTTAATAGAGTCAATCAATAGTGAAAATGTCGGATCAATGTGCCTGCTATCTCATATGGTAACACCATATTTTAGCAAACGAAGTCATAAAACATTCAAGCATTTGTAGAAGATAACACTCCTAAAGAATATACTAGTGTGCCCAGGATCATGCTATAAATCATATCAGTAATGTCATAGCCCTCACAATACCTTCATATTCCGGATGTTAATAAATTATTCCAAGATCGTAGATTATCCATGTGAACGCAACAGATTTCTCGAAAGATCGGCGAAATCGTTGTATTTGCCACTGAAATCACACTTAGCTCCATCCAAATGCACATCGTGTTGTAGTTATCCTCCTCGTTAGGAAACAAATCCAGCGCTCTGAGCTGCCATCACGTCTCTTCATACGCCTAGCCCTACATGGTGAAATGAATGATATCCATCACGCATATTGTCCAATAGTCTCCACAAAAGTTCAATTTAACTGGGTACCCCATTCTATCTTCAGGTGTGTTACGCCACTGTTCAATAAAAAATGCTTGATCGACATTCACTAATAACGTTCATCTTCACTGCGATCGAATTGTATCGACAGAAAAATAAAACTTCAGAAAGTGTACATGTTTAACAGACACCCTTTATCTGCGTTCGTTGTGAGAATACATTTCATAAATATTCATGAAGTAAAGTTATTTAATGCACATGTCACTATTGCATAAAGTGCATGAGATCCAAGTCCCATTTGGCATAATGCAGCAATGTGTGAACGGGGCCCTATGGTCGCTTTAAATACGCCCCGTTTAAACACATCATATTGTATGCTGTAATATCGTTGAAATAACTTTAAGTCCATCTGACTATCCGTTGAATATGTGTAAATTGCAAATGTAATAAATATCTGGACTGCTGAAGCCTAAGTCCAAACATCATAAACTTAAAATTTCAGAATGCAATGTTTCACTCGATGACTATTAAACTGATACAAAATGTCGCCCAATGCACGACAAGGTCTGCTTCACTGTCTATGTATAACTTGAAGTTAATCACTAGCCTCATTGTAATGGTTCGGTAAGCGATTATTCGTTGTGACTACAGCCATAATAATGTTCCTTATTCCTAGTGAAATAGTGCTTGCGTCTACTGCAAGTTATAAGCTTGTAAATGCGTTGCTATTTAAAATACATGTGAATGCAACTCCAATGTTCAAAACTAGGATGTTTCCTTTTCACAGGCCTCATGCGTATCGCTCACTGCCATCGCAACTCAACCTCCGGTTAGTCTACTTTACTGTTCCGGGCTCTTGAAATCACAATGCTAACTTCGCTTAGCGATCCTGCCATGCAGGTAAATGTCACGGTACTGCACTGCGTTAGATAATGTCGCGCTCCCGACTTGCTATTCGAGCAGAATGCAATAGAACAACTGATGAACGGATTACTCGTCACCGCGTGCTGCTACAGCTCACCTCGCCAAGCACGTGACTTGTCATCCCCTTCCGCTGTTCTCTCTGACGTCACAGATCTAACCTTGGCCCATATCTTCTGTTATGAAGCCGTTACATTCAATTAAGGAGTTATCCACCTTTTCTGAAGTTGTTGTTATTAATATTCCTTATAATTCCTTTCTCTTCTGAGGTTAGATAAGACTTTATTTCCAATTATTCTCCATAAATATCCATTATTTCTCCCGTGATTCCTTGCGTTTGAGGGATAGTGACTCCTTCTGCCATAGTCACCTACGTCATTTCCTTCAACTTCACGGAATCGATCTGAGCGCTATCTTTTCTTCTTAACCACAAAGCTCAACTACAGCTGGCGTAGCCGATAGCCTCGATTAGATATCGGGTACATCTCACCCTTACATCTTTTTTTTTATTATTCTTGAAGAAACAGATTAGCAAAAAATATTTACACTCAGCCATTCTCTTTATACAACATTTCATGTACTCGATTGGTAAGCAACCATCCTCATCTTAAGGGTAATGTTATTTCCTAATGATGGCTGCGTTAAAAGTTCTAATAACTTCTTTCGTCTTGATTTTAGCAATCCTATAGCTGTTATTTCTATATGCTTCATCAATTCGGAAGGGACCAGCGTACAATGGCGCAAATTTATGGTATATCCTCTGTTGAAGATTCGATGTGACTTCTCTAGAGTTCCCTGGTCCTCTTGAACAAGATCTATGTGGTTGACAATTACCTCTTCACAAGGGTTTCTACTCAAAACATCTGCCAACAGATTTAATTTCCCCGGTCTATGCACATCGTGTTGTAGTTATCCTCCTAGTTAGGAACCAAATCCAGCAGGAACAGAGCCCACCTGGTGATACGGTCGCTTGCTAAGTCCGTTTTCATAACGAATTGGAGTGCTTTAGGATCAGTGATCACCGTTATGTCATGTCCAAATAATACCTTCTTCCATGTTTTAAGAGCATGAACCACTGCTAATACCTCTAACTCCGTTGCATCATAATTCCTTTCACTATCCCTGAGCTTGCGACTGGTGAAAGCCAAATATCTATGCTTATTTGCATCATCCACCTGATATAGGATACCACTGATGCCTATCTTGGATGCGTCTGTCTCTACAAAGAATCTCCTAGCGAAGTCTGGGTATTCGAGTTTTACATTCTGGACCAACATGTTCTTAGCTGCCAAGTAAGCTTGGTTGCATTTGTCGTCCCACTTCCGTCGATTTCCATTCCTTAGCAAATCCTGCAGAGGTGCCATTGTTTCGGTATATCGGGGACAATGTGTTGAAAAGAACTGACACATTCCTAGAAACTGCCGGACTTCTTTAAGTTTCCTTGGGGTCGGGAATTCTGAAATAGCTATTATCTTCTTTGGATTGGGCCTGTATCCATCTCCATCGGTCCTATGACCAAGAAATTCGATCTCCCCATGAAAGAACTGACATTTGTCTAAATTCACCTTGAAATTCGTTCTTCTGAGATCCTCAAAAAGCAATCTAAGGTGCCTGACATGCTTCTCAGCTGTATCAGATGCTATGATCAGGTCATCTATATAGCTCACGACATGCTCTTTAACTGTATCTGATAAATTACCATCTAGTGCTCGGATCGTCACCGGACCACTATTCTTTACTCCAAAAGTTAAACGATTAAAGACATAGGTTTTATGGTCCAATACGAATCCAGTATATTGTTTACAGTCCTCTGCTAGCTCTATATGATAATATGAACCAGTCAGATCGATAGTAGAAAAGAAACTCTTTCCTCTGGATCTACGCAGCAATTCACGAATAATAGGCGGTCTGTCGTGCTCAGGAAGAACTCTCTCATTAAGGGCTCTAGCATCTAGGCATATCCTCAGCTTGCCATTTGGCTTCTTGACAACAGCCAAAGGATTTAGATAAGCAGTTGGCATCTCCTTAATAATTCCATTTTTCTCCATGTCATTTATCATCATACCGACTTCTTCTTTCCACTTGTCTGGTTTGGGGATATACATTCTTATGAAATGGCTTGTCATCCATCAACTTGATGCGATAAGTAAAATTTTCTATAAGTCCAGGCTTATCGTTAAATATGTCCTCGTATTCTGAAATTGCTTGATCAAATTGCTCTGGTATTTCCAGATTCAGCTTACTCTTCATGTCAGCTTTGCTCTCAATAGACTTCTCTATGTTATATACCATCTCATTCAAAATATTCTCTCTGAAGAATGTCATTTCGGATTCCTGATTCTCAATGTCCTCTTCCTGAAAGCACATGCGTCTACTCTGCATATCTATGATCAGGCCACTCTCGCTGAAGAAATCCACTCCTAAGATCTTGTCAAAATGTAGTTGACCTATGACTAGGAACATTTGCTCAAAATATCTGGTTCCAACTCCAATATCCAAGAGTACTGTTTCATTTAATGCTCTTGTCTGGGATCACCCCTTGAATATTACTAACAACAGCTGGCAATTTTGTAACCTCTCCTAACAATCTTAATTCCTCAAGGCAGCCTATCGATATCAAGCTCACCATGGCCCCTCTATCTACTAATGTCTTGGTTTCCTTTCCCATAACTTCCACGCTAATGACTGGCAATTCGAGTCGATTCCCGCGATGGACTATATCTTCCTCTTCGATCAAATCTTCATCTTTAACCTGATATGTTTCTACTATGATGATGGGTTCCAGATGACTAGAACGTTGATTCGGGATCAATTCGTCGTTTTTTTTCTACTCCACTTGTGCCTGCCCTATCGAGGTCTCGAACTAACTCTTCGGACGGTGCACTAGGTTGCCTATCCTCTCGCCGTGTTCGCACATACTCTTGACTTTCTTGGCGTCTTTCATTCTGATTATCGCGATTACCGTTGCCTTGTCGATTAGTTTGACTGGACTGTTGATTCTGATTCTGATTGCCATTATACATGCCTCGATATTGGTTATTATATCTGTTTCGATTCTGATATCTGGAATCCTGGTTATAGTTTCGGTATCTGCCATGTCGTGGATCTCGGTCATACGGTCATTCATATGGTCCCTGATACCAGTCATTCCCACGGACGTTACGAACATTTCCTCTGTTTTCCTCGTTTCTCCTGTTTTCCCACGAAGTTCTCCGATCTGTTTGTACCGCATTGTCGACAACTACCGCATTCACTTCCTGCGTGTTCCTGTTTTCATTCCTTGATTTCCTGGGTGTCATTTGAGCGCTTGTGTAGTCTAATCTGCGTAATATATCATCGTAATGTTCAAGAGAATTCACACCAGATGCTGTGAGTGATCTTTGGACCTCTACTGACAACTGCCATGCTATCGCTTGCAACAACTCGTCTTCTGGTAATGGAGGAGTTAAAAACTGCAATTTTGCTAACTGTGACGTAAAGTAGTTTGCATAATGCGTTGAATGTAACGTAGAATAGCGTTTTGAATACATTTCGGCTCTTACATTCAATTGATCCTCCGCACTCCAGAATCGTCGTAAAAATGCTATGGCAAATTGTTCTAGGTTAGCAAATTTGCTTCTAAATGCGCGGAACCACGTCAAAGCTGGCCCATCTAAGGCGCGTTCGACTACCCTTAGCTCTATTTCTTTGGATACCCGATGTTCCACCATATAATCTCGGATATGTCTCAGAAATTCGACTGGTGTAACTCCCGTATTCCCAGAGAATTTTCTTGGTTTGTCATAAAGATTTCTGATGATGGTCATCGGACCTGAGTAACGTTCATTAGTATTGGATGTGTTTAAAGCTTGATTAAAATTAGCATGAGGGGTTGAACTAATCCTCTCAAAAGTAACATTCTGTTGAATTCGATTATCCTCTCTTGCGTTCACCTCTTGACTATCCACATTATGAGCTATCGGTGTTTGATTCATCGATGTATCCCCTGTTGTTACCTCTTGAATAGTGATATTACTTATAACCGACTCCAGTTTAGCCATTCTATCTTCAGTCTGTTTCTCCCCTAACTTGAGTTTCGTTTCCAGATTGCCTAATGTAGTAACAGTCTGCATTCGATTACTTTCTTCTAAATCGTTCTTTAAATTATCTATCTTTTCTTCGCATGTTGTCTGAACAGACGCAACCTGCTCCCTCAATGGCCTACATCCGTTCTGAACTGAGCAGAATTCCTTTCCATCGTTATTTATTCTCGGTGAATCTAATTTCCAAGTTCGCCATGCCTGCGATTATCTTACTTTCAATCCCTACACGTTTTTCTTTTGCATCGGCATCGACATCATTGTACCCCTCTTCCACTATCGCACCGACTCTATTTATAAACAACGCTAGATTTTCGTTAACTTTCTGATCAACGTTATCATCGATTTGCTTAATGTCCGCCTGCAATCTGTTCTCTAAGGATTACAAGTTGGAATTGACCTCTCCTAAATCTTCCTCTTTGACTGTTCCGATTACTGAACTCAAACCTTTAATCTCATTTCCTAAGTTCGTTTCTAAATCTTTAATCTTGGATTCGAAAGATACTTCAGAAGACCATTCCTGAATTTTACCTACATATGTTATTAGACCATCTATATCGGATCATAATTTCGATATATCTGATTTAATATCTTTCAGAATAGACATGACATCTGTCCTCAAATTAATTATATTCTCTTCAACTTTGTTCTCTAGCTCTAGGATGTTTTTCCTTAAGATGCTTACATTTTCCTCTCCTTTAAATTCTACTGCCTTAATATCTGACTGTAATGCTTTTAATGTTTCGTCATTCTTTACCTTTAATCTAGTTTCCAAACTCTTAAAGTTGTTTTTCAATTCTGTGTTACTTTCTTCACAACGAGCTTGTAATCTGGTTTCTAACAATTTTAAATTATCATTCGAATTAGCCTCACTAGCTTTCAAATTAGTTTCAGAATTATTCTGTAATCTTTCCTCCAAAGATTTTAAATTAGCTTCGTTAATATCTTGTAATGATTTTAAATTAGCTTCATTATTATCTTATAATCTAGTTTCCAATGCTTTCAGATTATCTGTTAATTCATCCTTACTACTGGACTGCAAAGCTCTTAAATTTTCTTCACATCTAGCCTGTAACGTAGCTTCTGAATCATTTATCTGTCCTTTGACTTCAGTCTCAATTTTCTTAACATTAGTCTCAATGTTAGCCATACTGTTCTGCAACTCTCCTAATACCTTTACTAAATAGTCCACAGGCATAATTATAATTTGCAACTAAACGTTTTAATTCAGAGACGTTGGATAGCAAACCATCACGTCATATCAATTCCTAACTACACTTGGGTATGAGCAACAAAAGGATGACATGGGGTTAAACATTATATAACGCTAATACGGTTAACATGATCACTTGTATGGGCACACAAGTATATCGTCTGACCAAGTTTAATAAATTTCATAACAACATTAATGAAATAGATATCAATCTCCTCGTAACCTCAATCTGATATATTCCCATGAAATGAACAGATCGAAGCCCTGCGATTGGGAAAAGCCAATTCTCCCTCCACTGCACCCGTTCATCCGAGGTATGCGATGACCCATCTGCCATTACATCGCATACCTGGCATTCCAGGCCAGAGTGGAGTTAAATGAACATAAAACTAAATAAGGAATGTGTTGGAAATTCAGTTGAAATATCACAAAAGCAGAGGGTACCCTAAGATAAAATATATCCAGAGTCGTTAAGAGCTTAAATTTAGTCATAATATCAAGTTAGAAATGGGCGCCATGAACTGAGTCCCTAACAAACCACATCCTTCCTGGTTAAACCTTAAACATGACAAAGGAAAGGATTGGGAAAACACATCTTCATGAGATCACAACTACGATAAAATAAAATTTATTTAACTTGAATGGTCGGACAGAAATAAAATAAAATCCAGCCTAGGGGTATGGTCGAATCTAACAGTTATGATGTCAATGTCCCCACAAATCGAACCATCTCCGCACTACATCAAAGAAACATTATTATCCACATGCAAAAAATAAATAAACCCAGAGTTCTCTTGAGTTCTCAGGGCCACCGTAGCACTATGTCTTTCGTCACTGATATTTTGTGATCCCTAAGACCTATCTTTGGTCAATATAACATCAGGCATGTGTATTTAATTAAATGTTAAGCTTTCTATCACACAATAATATTTTTTAATGATATTAGCATGTAAATAATCATTCATAAATTACTCGAATGTCATTGTTCAACATGTTGAAATCCCAACAATCAAGCCTAAGATTAATAAAAAATTGGTACATATTATTTACACCACCTCTAAACACTACTCGACTGTGAAACAAAAATTCTTCTCTAACCATCTGTTATCATCATCATCATGATCATGTAAAAATAATTAAATGCTTCTCACATCAGCTATCATTCGGTTATCTGTTCTACTCAAATCAGAATTATTAATTTCATCATCATCAGATCATTTAAATAATTATTATATTCATCAACTCAATAAATCATTTGGAAATCATCCATTTACCTTCATTTCATCATCTCATTTAAATTAAATTATCTCAATCCATCCATTTAAATTATTTAATTCATCAACATAAATTATTTAATTCATCCATTTAAATTATTTAATTCATCAACTTGTTTAAATTTAATTTAACTTATTTAAATGTATTTATATTTATTTTAATTATTAATTCCTTTAATTAATTATCATTTTTAGCCTATTTTCAATTTTGAAGAAATAGGCTTATGAGATCACCTTTTGTCCGTGTGTGTGTGCGTGTGTGTGTGTGTGTGTGTGTGTGTGTGTGTGTGCGTGTGTGTGTGATTCGTGTGTGTGTCCCCCCCTAATAAAATCTAAACGGCAGGAGCGATATCAATGAAACTCGGAAAGTTCATAGCACTATTTCCGGCGACCTCGACCGTGCCCTTCAAATTTTGTTACGACTCACCAATCCAACATGGCGGCTGTGCGAAATATTTCACCAGCATTCAATATCTCCGAAACTATTACCGATATTACCCTGACATTTTCTAATGTGATAGACAGAACTACTATAAGTTCACTTATGTGACTTTTGAAAACCTGGTAACTACAAAACCAACATGGAGGCCAAGCGAATTTGCGACTTTTAAATAGAAGTTTCTCGCGATTTGACCAACCAAACGCAATGAAACTTGGTACAGTATATGTTTATATACATTGTAATGCACCGACATCTAACTTCGTTAAATTGTTCACATAATCACAAGATGGCGGATGTGCGAAATATTTCACCGGCATTCTATATCTCTGAAACTATTAGCGGTATCTCCCTAAAATTTTGTACGGAGATAAAGGGCACTACTGGAAGTCCATCTATAAGACTTTCAAAAACCGGTTAACTACAAAACAAACATGGCGGCCAAGCGAATTTAAAAATTTTAAATAGACCTTTCTCGCGATTTAATGTTCCAAGCGCACTGAAACCTGGTACAGGAAATATTTATACACATTGTAATCCACTGGTATCTAATTTAGTTCAATTGTTTTCATAACCTCAAGATGGCGGCAGTGCGAATTTTAAAATTAAGTTTTTATTTCTTGTGATGTAGTCATGCGATCGAAGTGAAAGTTTCAATAATGAACATACGCAATAATTTTCCTTTAATGGTACATGACTCTATGGCCTATACATTTAACAATCCAACATGGCGACCATCCGAATTATTTAGACGATACTGAATATCTATGAATCTATTTTAGCAATCAAACTGCATTTTTTAATGTTCATAGGGGCTATGAACTTAAGTTCACCTATAAGACTTTAAATAACCTGGAGATCACAAGTCCAACATGGCGGTGACGCGAATTATAAATATTCACATGGACGTTTCTCGCAATTTAACCATCCGCGTGCAGTGAAACTTGGTACAGTAAATCCTTATACGAATGTTAATCCACTGGCATCTAATTTATTTCAATTGTTTCCATAACCTCAAGATGGCAGCTGTGCAAAATTTTAAAATTTCCTTGTTTTTTCTTGTGTCCTAATTATGCGATTGAAGTTTGAATACTACACGTTCACAATAATCTGCATGTAACAGTACATAACTCTAGGACCTACATATATAAAATCCAACATGGCGACCATCCGAAATATTTATTCGGTTCTCAATATCTACGAATCTATTACAGCAATCAAACAGAAATTGTGTATGTTGATAGAGGCAATTAACATAAGTAGGATATATGAAAATAGGCTGTATAGTTCTTCACGGAACTACTTGTTATTCATTTATTTATCAGCTGTTTAATCAATTATTATTTGTTTAATTTATCAGGTCAGATCATTAATATGTTTAACCTTCAGATAGTAATTCCATAAATCATTATTATTGTTGTTATTATAATTAGAGAATCTTGGATTATAAAATTTATATTTCCACAAAATATTTAATATCGGTTACCGAACGTTGTCTTAAAAGTCCTCTCGGCACGCCGGAAGGCGGAGGTAGATTTCACCGGACAAACTTGGGGATAGGCGAAAATAGGCAGAATATGCAGATTTTCGTAGAAGGATCAGACCTCATTTAATGCGAGAAGGTATTTTATAATTGGAGCTTAATTAACTTTGTTTTTCGTCATTTTATGCTTATTTTAAACATTTTATTGTCTTATGGGAACGGTAACCTTCTTGTCATTTGGGGTCCATTTTTATACTTGTGGTCACACTATCCTTATGCAAGGTTTCGACACTGATGTGCAACTATGTAACGGTCTGTTACTTCTTCACGCAAAATTATATCTACCGCAGAGATTTTGGTTGGTTCCTCAGTTTAGGGGCTGCGACAACGCGGTCATGTAACCCCGTGTACTTTGGGATGGCTGTATTAGTCTGTAATTCAGGTAAGGACTGCAGACGGTCAATTTCAAGCAGTAGTTACTAATGTTGCTACCAGGTACTACCGTCAACGACACCTAGCTGTGAACTTGGCTACTAGATGCCACCGCAACCAGCAACTCGCAACTAACGTTGGAACTTCCCCTCCAAAGGAAAGCATACTGACGGATTTTTAGCGCTCTTAGAAAATCCGACGACTTTGGCCGGTTTTGAACTCGCGACCTTGGGCATAGACATTCAGCATGCTACCAGTTACGTCACCGAAGCCGCTTCACACTTAGATGGAAATCTGAATCTGATCTCGTGCAAGTGCGTTATCTTGGCAACGTCTGATGGCTCATCCCTCATCAATTTAGTAGTGTTGCCATGGCAACCACTGATAGGTCTTGGCATTTTCTTATAATTCCGAAATTATTTTTCTCATCCCTTGGCATAATGGTGGGTTATATCAAAAATGCTTTCAGACAAAAGTTTTAGGTAATTATTATGGGAATATTGTCCATTTTGTACGGTTTTGATATTGTGCCTATTAAGAGAGATATGATTAATGTTTCCCGAAAAACCCACTTTTTCCCACCCCTTTGGTCAATGGTTGGTGCTATAAAAAAAACTCTTCAAACATACATTTTTGGGCTTTATCCGACACATAGTATGAATGTTGAACGGATTCGATATTTCACATATTAAGAGAGTTATAGCAATATTTCACGTTTTCGAAAAAAGCCCCCTATTTTCACCCCTTTCGACCGATTTAGCCCAGTAACGAACTCGACCGAGATTTTATAGGTATACGTATTCGGTAAAAAATTCAAAGTGATTGGTACAAAATTACGGCAGTTATCGTGTCCACAATAAACTGATATACATATACATACATAAATTATATATAACTTTTGAACTGACGGTGGTTTTGGGGTCTGGGGGATGTGAAACGCGAAGATATGTCGAAATTTTCCGGAAGTCGAAACATGGTACCCATTGCAATAGTTAGCTTTCTAATGAAATCTACCTCTGGTTGGTTCCTCAGTTTAGGGGCTGCGACAACGCGGTCATCTAACCCCGTGTACTTTGGGTGAGTGTAGAATCTGTCTGATACACGGTGTGAATTGTAATGGCTGTATTAGTCTTAATTCATGTAAGTACTGCAGACGGTCAATTTCAAGCAGTAGTTCCTAATGTTGCTACCAGGTACTACCGTCAACGACACCTACCTGTGAACTTGGCTACTAGATGCCACCCCAACCATCAACTCGCAACGAACGTTGGAACTTCCCCTCCAAAGGAAAGCATACTGAGGGATTCTAGTGCTCTTAGAAAATCCGACGACTTCGGCCGGCTTTGAAACCGCGACATTGGGCATAGACATTCAGCATGCTACCAGTTACGCCACCGAAGCCGCTTCCCACTTTGCCAGGCGGCTTCGGTGGCGTAGTCGGTAGCGTGCTGAGCTTCTATGCCCAAGATACCGGGTTCAAACCCGGCCGAAGCCGTCGGATTTTTTAAGAGTGTTAAATATCCCTTCCATCGGAGGGGAAGTAAAGCCGGCGGTCCCATGTCATAGATTTATGGCATGTTAAAGATCGTTCCACTAATTGCACCTGTGTGAAGCTAAATTGGATAGGTTAAGAATGTATACAACGCTCTTAGGTTTCTATGTTCGTTGCCAAGAGCCGACTGCGGCGGCGTCTAGTAGCTCAGTTCTGAACTTGGCCTCGTAGTCGTTGACAGTGGCGCTTGGCGGCAAAAGTAGGAACTATCTGAAAAATTGTTAGTTGCAATACTTAAATTAACAAACAGATAACACACACTAATACAGTCATCTCAATTAACACCGGTTATCAGACAGATTCTACACACACACCCAAAGTACACGGGGCTACATGACCGCGTTGTCGCAGCCCCTAAACTTAAGAAACAACCAACCAACCACTTAATCAGATGGAAATACTGAATCTGATCTCGTGCAAGTGCGTTGTCATTGCAACGTCGGATGGCCCATGCCTCATCAATTTAGTAGTGTTGCCATGGCAACCACTGATAGCTCTTGGCATTTTCTTATAATTCCGAAATCATTTTTCTCGTCCATTGGCGTAATGGTGGGTCATATCAAAAATTCTTTCAGACAAAAGTTTTAGGTAATTATTAGGGGAATATTGTCCATTTTGTACGGTTTTGATATTATGCCTATTAAGAGAGATATGATTAATGTTTCCCGAAAAACCCACTTTTTTCCACCCCTTTGGTCAATGGTTGGTGCTATCAAAAAACTTATTTGACAAATATTTTTGGCACTTATCCGACACATATTATGAACTTTGAATGGATTCGATATTGCACGTATTAAGAGAGTTATAGCGAAATTTCACTTTTTCGAAAAATGCCCCCCATTTCACCCCCTTCGACCGATTTAGCCCAGTAACGAACTCGACCGAGATTTTATAGGTATACATATTCGGTAAAAAATTCGAAGTAATTGGTGCGAAATTACGGCAGTTATCGTGTCCACAAGAAACTGATATACATATATATATATATACATATATATATATTATACCCTTCCAGGGCCTTCTAGGATGTTGAATCTTATCTCGGGCGCGGCTCGTTCGGTGGCTAATTAACACTTTACATCCTAGGAATTCGGAATTTTGGATCATGGGAACTTAAAACTATAAATCATATGCCAGGGGAACAAGGAAACAAAATTTATTCTTAGAAGACTACAAAACAGAAGAAACAATCCCTTAATAAAACGTAGAACCACAACAAAATAAACTGTGTCATCACTGTCCTTCTCTGCCATAAAGTCCACAGAGATGGTACGACCAGGGTACCTTAAATCTAATTAGTTCGGGCAAGCCTCAGCTTCCCCCTGATCAACACTGCAGGATCATGGAACTCCACAAAAAATAAAAAAAATCCAAATAAAATAAAATCCCAAAAAAATCAAAGTGGCGCGCTCTCACCCCAGGTGAGTTCAAAATGGAACAACAAAAGACTAAATTAATGCCACAAGGAATGAATCATTACGTTAATCAGATCATAACACTAATACACCAACGGAGCATCAAATCAACTGAATTTTACAAGCTGGAACCTCATTTTAACGCTCTTATATTGGAAAGGTGAATCGTACAGACGAGACCGTTCCGTTTGGCAAACAGACCTCCCTTCACGACCTCCGTTAGAGTCGTGTACGGTCAGCATGCAATGCGGCCACACAAACACTACATTAAGCTACAACGTGCCTATCTCATTCACATACAACAGTTCCCGTGTGAAACATTTATCAAGACAATCATTAATACCGACTAGCGGCCACCCGGAGGGTACAAATCTGATACACTAGTAACGTGGGTCCACAAAATAAAATCAAAACACAACAAACCAGAATCCCAGAATTAACAATAAAATATGTAAACAAACCAGCCATTTTAACTTTGACCAATTAACCTCGGACAGACTCAAGGCCAAGCAAAGCACCCCGTGGCGAGGAGTGGCTACCAGCTTTCACCCCCTCCATAGCTGATGTATACTGACTGAAGCATGAGCTCACAATAGCCCAATTCAACAAGCCCCGCAGAATCATCACTTAGCACGCTGCCTACGGGCGTCAGATCGACCCCAGCATCACGGCCGTGATTTTTACCTCGTGGGAATTACCCGTCCACGGAATTACCAAAAATACTTACGTGGTTCTGAACATCCACGACCTACCAATATGCATCAGTACATCCAGCCATACTCCAATTAAATTACCTCAAATCGCCGGGTTTGCCTGCCTTGTCCGTCACCAGTCGAAGATTGCAACACAACCATTACCTGGTAGAACTTACCACAGTCGATCCACGAACCTGATTTACCACAAAATATTCAATATGCTCTGGTTTGCTTACGACCACTGTACAAACTCTCACCCCACCTGATCACTGAAAAATGTATCTACAGTGACAGTAGCTGATGGCCAGATTTCCCCTGAATGATAATCTCCCCAAACTACATTGAAAACCATGACCACACGATACATATTTACACGCACGTTGCAGCAACAAACACAACAACAAAACACAACTAACATTAAGAAATTGAATATGTACACAGCCATTGCACTTATGCTGATCCGTACACCCCTAACTAAATTATGCAAGATAATTTGCTGTACTTATCACTATTCCTGGGTCCCAGACTGTCTCCATCATCGCGGCGTGCCCCAAGGTTTTGGGTTTACGCCCTCATTCCTCGCATGACGAATTCCATAGTTGAAGATCCTCCCACTGTTCCAATCTCGGCATCAGCTTCCTCTTGCTTCAGGTACCTCGTGGTAACGAAGAACACAGAAATACACAATTTTTTTAATGCGACAATCAAGAAAGTAACACGCACTCACTGTTCCGGACCGATAATCCTATCATTCTCCTAAATGCTACCATCTGAACTACTCGATTCATCCAGATCGTCCACCGTAGCTCCTAGCGACACAACTTATATGTTTATCTAGCGCAATGGCTAGCCTATTTCTCAGCCACTAACAAAAACTCGCACTCGTATGCTATAGTATTTAGACATGATCTCAAAAAAACCGCCACGCCATCTCAATTTACCATCTGACGTGAAAATTAACAGAGTCCAAATCACGAACTCGACTGACGTGGAGCGTCCGTGACAGAATCACAAAATTGACTGACTTCACTCTCCCATTTGGAGCTATTTAAGTTTTTGAGGCATAACCTGCCGTAGGAGGGGGAAATATGAGATTTATTTCCAAAAATAATAGCTCTGTCCCAAATTGACTTATATCACTGCACTCATCGCAATCTCAATGTCTCATTGGTGATATCCTTTCCAAGAATCGATCGTGGACTCCTTATCAAATAACCTCCGTAATCATCCCTCATTGTCTGCCAATTTACGCGCCAAACACGGCTTGGTGACGCTTATCCCCTGATTGGCTGATGCTGAAACGCCCCCATATCAGGCATTTTATACTGAATTAAATCAGCCTTACATCCAAATTGCATCAAATTACATTTCTGGGAGGCTGAGAGTCTCCCGCTTCCATACATGCAACTTTCATTGCTCTCCGGTCATTAATTCTTAAGTAGGTCACATTTGGGCGGCACCAAAACTTGGAGCTGTGACCTTGCCAAACTGCAATTTTCCCACACAAATTCCTGCGTTCAACGACCTGCCTGTCCTACCCTCGCTCGTCTTCTCATGGTACAATGTCCTCCCTCGGCACACCCTGGAAACCTGCTAAGTGCATTTATGACCACTCAACCCTCCTGCTATTCTTCGTACACGTCTCTGCACACATCCAATAAAAGTATTCGCCGCCTCTGTACTCTGCATCTGCTGTGCCGGTCTGCGTATAGAATTAATGTTGGAAATACAAACTTGAGACTAGATGGATATGCAATATGCCATAAGGTCTCATTACTCCCTCACAAGGTTAAAAATCAGGGTAAGCATTACATGATTTTTAGCACTCCACACGGCTGCTACGAGGTTCCTTTCCTCCGTCTCTACTTTGGACCCCCCTTCCTGGGTTGCTCTGAAATGACAGGGTGTCTCACTCCCCTCTCTAGCATGCCGGCCGGATTACGTCAGACCTCTGGCTCCTTTGGACTACCTGCGTGCGGTAGACAATGTCTCTCCCCTCTCTCTCCTTCTCCGAGCAATGTCCTCCACTTGCCTGAAGCAATCAGGTGCTTGTTGTAAACATCGGCCCGTGTTTACATCTGAGGACCGCCCCATGTCCTGTCCTATTCTTCCAGAGTTTTGCTATTAATTTAACTCTATGATCTCGGCATGGTTTGCTGCTGCGGCCCTGGGCTCATCGTATGGTTCCAGTGGATAATAAATCTTTAAATTAGAAATGTTGTAGATGGGAGTGTTTCCAGTACTGATCTCTTCCAATTTGTATGCGTTGTTTCCCAAATTTCGAATTATGCGGAACGGGCCCGAGTAAGGTGGTATGAATTTATGGAACACCTTCGCTGCTGGATCAGATACAGGTTGGCGCTTAACAAGGACCAACTCGCCCAGTTCCAGTGCACGGTGAAACCGCTTTCCTCGTACCCGGCGCAATCTCCGGTCTGCTTGCTTTCTAAGGTACACAGCTGTCCTTTCCACTCTCAGGGCTGGGGCTGGTCTAGGATCCATGGGACAGTTTATTATTCTTTCCCATGATCTCACTGGATATTCGTTCAAGTGTAGAACGCTCGGTATTTGACCGGTCGATTCATGTCGTGTGGAATTTATGCAGATCTCTATTTTCTTCAGGGCGTCCACCCACTTGTAATGCGCGTCGGGGATGAAGATTTTACAGAATTTAGATACTTCACGAAAAATTCTTTCCGAGGGGTTCGACTGGGGATAACGGACACTACTTAATACATGCTTAATACCTAGCTCCGCTAATCCTCTCTTGAATTCGGCGCTGGTAAAGTAGCTACCGTGGTCCGACAATATGAACTCTGGTTTCCCCATCCTAGGTATGACTTTATTCCTTAGTTGATTGAGCAGCTGTTTTGAATTTGTTTTCTGGACGGCGCAAAGTACCACGTACTTGGAAAAGACGTCCACACAGGCCAAAAGGTGCCGGCATCCTCTTCTCCCCTTAGGTAACGCGCCATAACAGTCAATGGCCACGAGCTCCAATGGTTTTTGTGGCAACAAAGGTCTCGGGTACTGTTTCATCAAGAAATTATTAGGCTTGACCCTCTGGCACGTATCGCACGTCTTTAACACTTCGCATATTGTGTTCCTCATTTTCGGCCACGTGAATGCCTCGCCTAGTGTCGCTTCCGTTTTGTCTGTCCCGGCATGCCCTAAAGTATAGTGCGCATGCCACACTAGCTTTCGCTGGAGAGAGGCAGGAACCAATATCCTCATCATGGTATGGTCCTGGTCCACAAATCTATGCAAGAGACCATTGAAATAATTGTAACTATTAGCTCGAGCTTCCGCCTCACGGTATTCCGGGCTTCCGGGTACCAGTTCCCTCTTGAAATATCTGATAATCATTCCCATCCACGGTTCCTTCTCCTGCTCCGCCTGAATGTTGCTTAACTCCCGCAGGAAATCCTGGTCTTGCTGCGTGAGCTCAATCTGATGGACCCTTGCTTCCACGGTGCTTCCGCCTTCTTCCGGGTTCCGGCTTAGAATATCCGGGATCACGTTTAATTTTCCAGGGCAAAATTCCATCTGTAGGTCAAATTGCTGCGCATAAATTGACCATCTATTCAGCCTCTCAGAAAGCATAGCCGACTTAAACAAAAACGTCAATGCCTTATGGTCAGTTCTAATTATTATGGGAAAGCCATAGATAATCTTCCTCCAGTGTTCGAGGGCATGAATTATCGCCAATAATTCAATCTCTGAGACTGTATAATTCTTCTCGTGCTTGCGCAATCTGCGGCTAGAGAACGCCAGATATATGCGACTCTGCGGGTTGCTGGCATCTTCCTGGTATAACATGGCCCCAACACCTATCATAGACGCATCGGCCTGTATGATAAATTTGCGAGTAAAGTCTGGATATCCTAGCTTTACACTATTTGCTAGTAGCTCCTTCGTTGCGACAAATGCCTTCTCACTCTCCTCGCTCCACTGCCAACGATTATTTTTTTTCAGAAGCTCTTGGAGTGGTGCCACTATCTCCGTATATCCTGGGCAATTCTCGCGGAAAAAGTTCGTGATGCCTAAAAACATTCTAATGTGCTTCACTCTGGTTGGTCTCGGGAAATTTCTAATTGCTTCAATCTTTGCCGGATTGGGCCGAACTCCTTCTCCATCGATGATATGGCCTAGATATAAAATCTCTTGCTGAAAAAAATGCGACTTCTTGAGGTTGATTTTAAAATTTGCCCTATTGAGGTTCTTTAACAGTTTCTCTAAATTTACCATATGTTCCTCCGCTGTGCTAGACGCAAGCAAGATGTCGTCCACGTATCTTACGGTCATTTCCTTAACCTCTTCTGTTAAATTCCGATCTAAAGCCCTAATGAGTGCAGATCCGGCCGTCTTGACACCAAATGGGAGCCTAGCGAAAACCCAGCTCTGGTGGTCGAACAGAAATCCAGTCAGCAACTGTGATTTCTCCTCCAGTTCGATATGGTAATAAGAGCTCGAGAGATCAACTGACGAATAAATCTGTTTTCCTCGAAAACGCTTCAAAACGTCCTTAATTATCGGCGCTTTGTCATGCTCCGGTATAAGGCGTGCATTCAAGGTGCGACTGTCGAGACACACCCTCACAGATCCATTGGGTTTCGCCACTGCAAGTATCGCGTTTAAATACGGTGTAGGTGTCTTTCTGATTATACCTGCTTTCGCCATTTCACCAATAATTTTCCTAACCTCTCGATAGTGTTTCTCTGGAACGGGGTAAAGTTTGCTTTTAAATGGTGACCAGTCGTCCACCTGCATGGCGTAGCGGAAATTTAGAATTTTCCCTGGCATTGTGTCGAACGTTGATGCCTGCTCTCTCAAAATATTTTCTAGGCGTGCCTTGCCTTCGCTGTCCAACCTGGCCTCGCTCAGTTTTTCCTGTAATAGCTTCTCAAATGTTTCTTCGGCTCCGTCAACTTCCACGGCCGTATTCCAGATCTCTCTCAGTGTATGTTCCCTAACGTGCATGGGTTGCGGGTTCGAATGTCCCTCCTGCGTTTCATTCTCGGCCTCCTCTGGTATTGTTTCTAGCATCCACATATCTGCCTCGCGCTCCAAGTGCACCTCGTTCATGTGTAAATTTACGTTGCTTAACCCTTCCACGTTCTTGAACGTAACTGTGTTCTCATGCAGGTCTATCACTGCCTGGTGGTCGCATATGAAATCCGCACCAAGGATTATGTTGAAATTTATGTTGGCCATAACCATGAAGTTTTGTGATAGAATATGGCCCATTATATCCAAATCTAGATGTACTTGGTATTTGCATACTGCTGACTTCTCCGGAATAACTCCTCTGATTTTTATCTGTGGGACAGGTAATGTGGGTATTTTGTTCTGCTTGTTTAGCATCTTAACTAAAGCTTCGGATGCCAGGCACAGTTGTGACCCAGTATCCCCGAGAGACCGGACCCTGACTCCACCGATTCTTGCTATGATAATAGGTAACTTGCGTAATCCCTGCTGTTTTGGTTGACTGAGCTCATTTAAAAAGTCGTCTGATGTAGCGACCCATTCCTGTATGTGTGCGACTAACCAGTTATTTCCCTCTTGCTCCTTTCTGAGACTGTCTTCTTGGTCTACCACCGAGTTTTTTTTTTTTTGTGCACGGCACCCTGCTGTCCGGTACCATTGTGCTCCTCTCTCTCTCCTGCATTACCAGCTCGCTTTCTGCCCCCTGTATATCTGGGTTATGCCTGTTCTCCATGGTGTGTTTCCATTTTTCTCTCTGTGCTTCCTGTTCCTGGTGCAACTCGCTTAAATATCGCTGAGTCTCCTCGTAACGACTATTCCAATCCTGTCTATAGTCTTGCGTGGGCTCCTGCCTTTCTTCTCGCCTTCCGGGCCACGGCCGCCTCCCATCTCTCTCATGTTCGTAAGGGCCGTTCCTTCTTCGCCATTCATCCCTTCTCTGTTGGTACGGCTGCCAGTTCCTTCCGCGGTGCTGTCCCCATTTTCCTCGTTCATGTCCTTGGTATCCGTTCCGCACATTATTTTCATCCCTGCGCTCGTATGCTGGCGGTCCGGTGTTCGTACCCTGACTTCGCTTGCTGGCACCAGTGTCTTGCTGTAACACAGCCGTGTTAACCTGTCCTATGGCTCGCACGTTCCGCATCTGAGGTTGCATAGAAGTGTCATCAAGCTGTCGGAGCACTTCCTCAGCTTGTACCGCGTTATTGACGTTTGCGGCCACTAGTATCTGCTGGACGCTGGCGGGTAATTGCTTGCCGATGGTCATTATCATGTCTGCTTCCCCGGGAGCGACATCAAGATCCCTCATCAATAACATCTGTTTTGTGAAATAATCCGCGTAACGTGTGGGCTGCGTAGCATGGTACTTTCTACTGTACAGCTCCATCCTGAGGCTTAGCTGTGCCGACTGCCCCCAATATTTTCTTAGGAACGCCGATTTGAACCCTTCAAAGTCCTCGAAAGTGTACCTGAAGCTCTGGTACCAGGTCAATACTTCATTCCCTAACATTTTTTCTAAAGCTCTGAGCTGTCTATTTGACGGTACTGCGTGATCGGCAAAAAATGATTCCACCTCCTTAATGAAAGATTTTGGTGTTACTGATCCATCATTTGTGTATCTCCGAGGTCTGTCCTCCTGCATTCTTATAACCTGTACGTATTGCGTGGTTAGTTTATTCTCCATTGGTGTCGATGCTTGTCCGCGAAATTGGTGGAATCCCTCTGTAGTCTCACCTACCGTAGCCTTCTCGACCGCCCCCTGGCTTGCTTCTCTTTCGCTACGTACTGTGGCTGCGGTAATCCCATCGCTTTTATTCGTTCGCATTTCCAACATGAAATCGTCATGTTCCAGAGTTCGTATCTCAGCTTTGATAATTTTCCTATCTTGCTCATCCATTCTGGCTAGGAATTGTTTCTCGACCTCTCTGATCCGTTCTTGGTTCTCTTCCATCTGTTTAAATATTTTCTGTCTATCTTCTTTCCCTTCGACTCCTATCTGCAGGCACGTCTTATTTATTTCCTCTTTCATTCTCAAGTATCTCTCTTCGTCTTTCTTCCCTCCTGCTCCGTTATTTTCTTCCAACCGATTTAGCCTCTCACCAATTAAAGCGTTACTCTCCCGCAGGTCCCCTCTTATTGCCGCCTGCTCTGCTTCTAACTCCCTCCATTTCTCTGCTGCTTGCAATTTCCCCCTTTCTACGTCTTCGTGCATGTCTCGCACGGCTTTATTTAGCTCTGCTATCTGCCCCTGAGCCATGATATTTCCCTCTTCGAGTATGTCTAGCCTGCCTTTCATCTCCTCCTGTGTCAGTTTTAGTCCTTCCGCGCTCAAATTGCATGCTAACTCTATTTGGTTTAGTTTAGCGAATGTCTTCTCCTCGCTAAGCGCGATCGCCTCTCTCAATGTTCCCTCCATGCGCTCTAATTGTATGCCCGCGTCTGCTTTAATGTCTAGCGTAAGCTTCGCGAATTGTTCCGATAATTGTCCGCTAGTGTCTGCCTTCAAATCTGCCTTTAAATGTTCATTGTTCTCGGCTATAATTTGATTTAATTGTTCGCTATTGTCTGTTTTCATGCGCTCTAATTGTTCGCTGGTGTCAGCTTTCAAGTCTGCCTTTAATTGGGCACACATCGCTTCCATAATGGCTCGCACTTCCTCTGAAGAAGCCATCTCCTCCACCACACAAAATACACTTATCTGAGAAATAGGGGCATGCCTTAATGAGGAGACAATCTGTTAGCGCTAAAATGAGTTCCTTTTTGTTCCATGTTCTGCCTCCCCCAATTACTTTAGTCAGCTCAATTATTTACGTTATTCTAACCCATAAGCAAATAGCTATCCAAGCTGCATATTGAGCTTCCTACGTGATGCACACTCCCTTAAAGTTTCCTTGAATAAATTCTTTCATCCTTACACTCGCGGTTTTTACGTTAATTTATCCCAGACTTGCTAATAAAGATATTAACAATCTATAGGCTACCAGCCTTCCTATTTCATTTTCACTGGAGTTTGTTACTATCAAAATTCAAATCGGGCGCCCAGCTGACATGTCTCTACTTTACATTTGCAATAAAAATGTCAACTGTATTTCTAATACAAACTCCATGATTTTACACCCCTTTTATTTACAATAAATCAGCCACACGCTCTTGGCGCGCCATCATAGCCTAACCCTAGTCGTACGAATCATACGCAAAATCCACCACGGATGGCAGATTTTACGATGTGCACCGACTAGCTCAAACAGGCATATGACTTTCCACATGATCCAATGAATTAGGTATCAAAACAACAATGCAATCAACTAGGGACGAATGGCTAATGCACCATCACATAACCCCTATATACCCTTCCAGGGCCTTCTAGGATGTTGAATCTTATCTCGGGCGCGGCTCGTTCGGTGGCTAATTAACACTTTACATCCTAGGAATTCGGAATTTTGGATCATGGGAACTTAAAACTATAAATCATATGCCAGGGGAACAAGGAAACAAAATTTATTCTTAGAAGACTACAAAACAGAAGAAACAATCCCTTAATAAAACGTAGAACCACAACAAAATAAACTGTGTCATCACTGTCCTTCTCTGCCATAAAGTCCACAGAGATGGTACGACCAGGGTACCTTAAATCTAATTAGTTCGGGCAAGCCTCAGCTTCCCCCTGATCAACACTGCAGGATCATGGAACTCCACAAAAAATAAAAAAAATCCAAATAAAATAAAATCCCAAAAAAATCAAAGTGGCGCGCTCTCACCCCAGGTGAGTTCAAAATGGAACAACAAAAGACTAAATTAATGCCACAAGGAATGAATCATTACGTTAATCAGATCATAACACTAATACACCAACGGAGCATCAAATCAACTGAATTTTACAAGCTGGAACCTCATTTTAACGCTCTTATATTGGAAAGGTGAATCGTACAGACGAGACCGTTCCGTTTGGCAAACAGACCTCCCTTCACGACCTCCGTTAGAGTCGTGTACGGTCAGCATGCAATGCGGCCACACAAACACTACATTAAGCTACAACGTGCCTATCTCATTCACATACAACAGTTCCCGTGTGAAACATTTATCTAGACAATCATTAATACCGACTAGCGGCCACCCGGAGGGTACAAATCTGATACACTAGTAACGTGGGTCCACAAAATAAAATCAAAACACAACAAACCAGAATCCCAGAATTAACAATAAAATATGTAAACAAACCAGCCATTTTAACTTTGACCAATTAACCTCGGACAGACTCAAGGCCAAGCAAAGCACCCCGTGGCGAGGAGTGGCTACCAGCTTTCACCCCCTCCATAGCTGATGTATACTGACTGAAGCATGAGCTCACAATAGCCCAATTCAACAAGCCCCGCAGAATCATCACTTAGCACGCTGCCTACGGGCGTCAGATCGACCCCAGCATCACGGCCGTGATTTTTACCTCGTGGGAATTACCCGTCCACGGAATTACCAAAAATACTTACGTGGTTCTGAACATCCACGACCTACCAATATGCATCAGTACATCCAGCCATACTCCAATTAAATTACCTCAAATCGCCGGGTTTGCCTGCCTTGTCCGTCACCAGTCGAAGATTGCAACACAACCATTACCTGGTAGAACTTACCACAGTCGATCCACGAACCTGATTTACCACAAAATATTCAATATGCTCTGGTTTGCTTACGACCACTGTACAAACTCTCACCCCACCTGATCACTGAAAAATGTATCTACAGTGACAGTAGCTGATGGCCAGATTTCCCCTGAATGATAATCTCCCCAAACTACATTGAAAACCATGACCACACGATACATATTTACACGCACGTTGCAGCAACAAACACAACAACAAAACACAACTAACATTAAGAAATTGAATATGTACACAGCCATTGCACTTATGCTGATCCGTACACCCCTAACTAAATTATGCAAGATAATTTGCTGTACTTATCACTATTCCTGGGTCCCAGACTGTCTCCATCATCGCGGCGTGCCCCAAGGTTTTGGGTTTACGCCCTCATTCCTCGCATGACGAATTCCATAGTTGAAGATCCTCCCACTGTTCCAATCTCGGCATCAGCTTCCTCTTGCTTCAGGTACCTCGTGGTAACGAAGAACACAGAAATACACAATTTTTTTAATGCGACAATCAAGAAAGTAACACGCACTCACTGTTCCGGACCGATAATCCTATCATTCTCCTAAATGCTACCATCTGAACTACTCGATTCATCCAGATCGTCCACCGTAGCTCCTAGCGACACAACTTATATGTTTATCTAGCGCAATGGCTAGCCTATTTCTCAGCCACTAACAAAAACTCGCACTCGTATGCTATAGTATTTAGACATGATCTCAAAAAAACCGCCACGCCATCTCAATTTACCATCTGACGTGAAAATTAACAGAGTCCAAATCACGAACTCGACTGACGTGGAGCGTCCGTGACAGAATCACAAAATTGACTGACTTCACTCTCCCATTTGGAGCTATTTAAGTTTTTGAGGCATAACCTGCCGTAGGAGGGGGAAATATGAGATTTATTTCCAAAAATAATAGCTCTGTCCCAAATTGACTTATATCACTGCACTCATCGCAATCTCAATGTCTCATTGGTGATATCCTTTCCAAGAATCGATCGTGGACTCCTTATCAAATAACCTCCGTAATCATCCCTCATTGTCTGCCAATTTACGCGCCAAACACGGCTTGGTGACGCTTATCCCCTGATTGGCTGATGCTGAAACGCCCCCATATCAGGCATTTTATACTGAATTAAATCAGCCTTACATCCAAATTGCATCAAATTACATTTCTGGGAGGCTGAGAGTCTCCCGCTTCCATACATGCAACTTTCATTGCTCTCCGGTCATTAATTCTTAAGTAGGTCACATTTGGGCGGCACCAAAACTTGGAGCTGTGACCTTGCCAAACTGCAATTTTCCCACACAAATTCCTGCGTTCAACGACCTGCCTGTCCTACCCTCGCTCGTCTTCTCATGGTACAATGTCCTCCCTCGGCACACCCTGGAAACCTGCTAAGTGCATTTATGACCACTCAACCCTCCTGCTATTCTTCGTACACGTCTCTGCACACATCCAATAAAAGTATTCGCCGCCTCTGTACTCTGCATCTGCTGTGCCGGTCTGCGTATAGAATTAATGTTGGAAATACAAACTTGAGACTAGATGGATATGCAATATGCCATAAGGTCTCAATATATATACATAAATTATATATAAACTTTTGAACTGACGGTGGTTTTGGGTTCTGGGGGATGTGAAACGCGAAGATATGTCGAAATTTTCCGGAAGTCGAAACATGGGACCCATTGCAATAGTTAGCTTTCTAATGAAATCTACCTAAAAATCCACCAGTACATTTAATTAATTACCAGGCAAAAAAATATGTTGCCTCTACAAAATCACGTTGGATCTCACCGTCAAAAACTTCACCATTTAAATTCATTTCGTCAAATATCACAATTGAACACCATTATTATTTCACATAATACAACAATTATTCAGCGCACAGCATGAACTTCAAAAATACACCAGACTGGGTTCGACGACCTCATGTCTGCATCAAAACTCTTATTGTCAATATTATAAATCTTTTTCTGGCAACCTCACAAATTCTAATCAAAATCTCAACTCATCATATAGAATGAACCACAAAAATTAGAACTGGCATCAGACTGTGGGCAAATCAGATCTACAAAATGACAGTACTGTCATGTCCAGACAACTTATTAAACAATTGGAAAATTACCAGAGTAATCGTAATCCAATCCAAGATTTGGTTTAATTCAGAGTATAAAATCTGCGTTAAGATCCTCGAAATTTACTTCAAAAAGAACACAAATGTGTTACATTAACTCATATCAATAATATCTGTTCATCATCTGCCTGTAATAAATTCCTAATAATGAATAACTCGTCATACAAGACTGAATTACTTGAAATCCTTCTCAAAGGTATGAAATCACTCACAAAAGAGTATCAAATTAATAAATGTTAAATGAATGTACTCTCAAAAGAGTAATGCAACAAACTATTGGATTGGCAAGACAAGAATTATAAAGTGTAACCCTGTTGACATTCATTTCTGAATTATTTAACAAAGATCAACTGATATGTGACTGGTAGTTTATTGTTTAATCTTCTTACGATCATAATAACACTCGGATGATAATAAGGTAGCCCTATAGCGACGGGTAAGGCGAATAACACCACACAGCTATTCAAGGTAACAGGCCCCGTCTCCGTAGACTCAGATGATAAATCCCTATAAGGACGGGTAAGGCGAATAACACCACAGAGCTACTCAAGGAAACAGGCCCCGTCTCCGTAGAATAATGAGTGTGTGTACATGATTGAAATCAACAATATTCTACTTTTCACATCAAAGCGATACTGATCCGCTTGAGCGAATTTAATTCCACATATCAAAAACAATCCAATAAAAGAAAAAATCCCTGATGATGAACTCCACATACTCGCTAGTATGCAATAAGCTGACAAAAATCTAAACTATCCGACTGCAGATCTCGGGTTTCGAAATACTCGATAAAAATATCCATAATCCAAAGTACTATCATTCAAGAAAAATATTAAGATCATACTCCTTCTTAATAGAGTCAATCAATAGTGAAAATGTCGGATCAATGTGCCTGCCATCTCATATGGTAACACCATATTTTAGCAAACGAAGTAATAAAACATTCAAGCCATGTAGAAAATAACACTCCTAAAGAATATACTAGTGTGCCCAGGATCATGCTAAAAGCACATCAGTAATGACATAGCTCTCACAATACCTTCATATTCCGGATGTTAATAAATTATCGTCGATTATCCAAGTGAACGCAACAGATTTCTCGAAAGATCGGCGAAATCGTTGCATTTGCCACTGAAATTACACTTGGCTCCATCCAAATGCACATCGTGTTGTAGTTATCCTCCTCGTTAGGAAACAAATCCATCGCTCAGAGCTGCCATCATGTATTTTCATACGCCTAGCCCCACATGGTCAAATGAATGATATCCATCACGGATAATGTCCAATAGTCTCCACAAAAGTTCGATTTAACTGGGTACCCCATTCTATCTACGGGTGTGTTACGCCGCAGCTCAATGAAAAAAATGCTTGATCGACATTCACTAATAACGTTCATCTTCACTGCGATCGAATTGTATCGACAGAAAAATAAAACTTCAGAAAGTGTACATGTTTACCAGTATCTGCGTGCATTGTGTGAATAAATTTCATAAATGTTCGTGAAGTAAAAATTATTTATTGCACATGTCACTATTGCATAAAGTGCATGAGATCCAAGTCCCATTTGGCATAATGCAGCAATGTGTGAACGGGGCCCCATGGTCGCGTTAAATACACCCCGTTTAAACACATCATATTGTATGCTGTAATATCGCTGAAATAACTTTAAGTCCATCTGACTATCCGTTGAATATGTGTAAATTGCAAATGTAATAAATATCTGGACTGCTGAAACCTAAGTCCAAACATCATAAACTTAAAATGTCAGAGTGCAATGTTCCACTCGATGACTATTAAACTGTTACAAAATGTCGCCCAATGCACGACAAGGTCTGCTTCACTGTCTATGTATAACTTGAAGTTAATCACTAGCCTCATTGTAATGGTTCGGTAAGCGATTATTCGTTGTGACTACAGCCATAATAATGTTCCTTATTCCTAGTGAAATTGTGCTTGTGTCTACTGCAAGTTATAAGCTTGTAAATGCGTTGCTATTTAAAATACATGTGAATGCAACTCCAATGTTCAAAACTAGGATGTTTCCTTTTCACAGGCCTCATGCGTATCGCTCACTGCCATCGCAACTCAACCTCCGGTTAGTCTACTTTACTGTTCCGGGCTCTTGAAATCACAATGCTAACTTCGCTTAGCGATCCTGCCATGCAGGTAAATGTCACGGCACTGCACTGCGTTAGATAATGTCGCGCTCCCGACTTGCTATTCGAGCAGAATGCAATAGAACAACTGATGAACGGATTACTCGTCACCGCGTGCTGCTACAGCTCACCTCGCCAAGCACGTGACTTGTCATCCCCTTCCGCTGTTCTCTCTGACGTCACAGATCTAACCTTGGCCCATATCTTCTGTTATGAAGCCGTTACATTCAATTAAGGGACACTGGGACCGAGTTTTCACATTTCTGTAATTATCAATGGTCATTGTCCTAATTTTACACTAATATACACTATACTACTGACTTACAGTTTTTCTATCTCTAACCGTTTAGGAGATATGATTATTAGCCTATTTTCAATTTTGAAAAAATAGGCTTATGAGATCACCTTTTGTCCGTGTGTGTGTGTGTGTGTGCGTGTGTGTGTGTGTGTGTGTGTTTCCTAAGAAAATCTAAACGGCTGGAACGATTTCAATGAAACTCAGTAAGTTCATAGCAATATTCCCGGCGACCTCGATCGTGCCCTTCAAATTTTGTTACGTCTCACCAATCCAACATGGCGGCTGTGCGAAATATTTCACTGACATTCTATATCTCCGAAACTATTACAGATATCACTCTGCAATTTTGTACGGTGATAAAGGGTACTGATACAAGTTTACCTATGTACATTTCATAAACCTGTAAAGTACAAAACGAACATGGCGACCAAGCGAATTTGAAATGTATTAATAGACTTTTCTCGTGATTTAACTCTCTGAGCGCAGTGAAATGAGGTACATTAAATGATATTGCAGATTGTAATGCACTGCCATCTAATTTAATTCAATTGTTTACATAACCTCAAGATGGCGGCAGTGCGAAATTTTAAAGTTAAGTTTTTATTTCTTGTGTCGTAATCATGCGATCGAGGGGAAAGTTTGAATAATGAACCTAGGCAATAATTGTCCTTGAATGGTACATAACTCTATGGCCTATACATATAACAATCCTAAATGGCGAGCTTCAGAATTATTTAGACAGTTCTTAATATCTATGAATCTTTTACAGCAACCAAACTGATTTTTTTTATGTTCATAGAGACTATGAACATATGTTCACCTAAAGGACTTTCAGTAACCTGGTGAGCACAAATCCAACATGGCGGCGACTCGAAGTATAAAATTTAAATGGACGTTTCTCGCGAATTAACTCTCCGAGTGCCGTGAAACGTTGCCCGTTAAATGCTTATACAAATGTTGATCCACTGGCATCTAATTTATTTCAATTGTTTGCATAATCACAAGATGTCTGCTGTGCGTAATTTTAAAATTTCGTTTTTACCTCTTGTGTTCTAATCATGCGATTGAAGTTTGAATACCACACGTACACAATAATCTTAATGTAATAGTACAAAAATAAAAATCCAACCTGGCGACCATCTGAAATATTTAGACGGTTTTCAATATCTACGAATCTGTTACAGCAATTAAACTGAAATTTTGTATGTTGATAGAGGCAATTAACATTAGCAGGATATATGAAAATAGGCTGTATAGTTCTTCACGGAACTACTTGTTTTTATATAGAAATTACGCAAATTTTGAAAATGGACCTTGCGTTAAACAGAAAGAGGTAGCTCATTTATCATGACTTTCCCATATAGATATTTAGTATGGAAGCAATCCTAGTGATTGGTTTTGAGTTCATATGAATATTTGTTGAGATTTAAATTAACTCATTTCACAATTTTTTAATCCTATTAATTGCCTATTATTTAAAATTAAAATATTTTTAATGGCAAAACTAAGAACACAACAGTAAAACTAATCACTGAACTTATGGATGCATTAATATAAAATATGAATTCAAATTTGCAATATTATAGCAGCAAATCTAATGCGCAAGGACCAAATGTTGTATAAAAAAATGGGAATCCGCGATAAATGGACTTAAAAAAACATGCATATTTTTTGGTTATCAGCTTTCAATTTTCGGTAATTATCAATGGATATTTTAATAATGTTACACACAGCACTCTAATAGTAATATACACTAGACTTCTGATTTACACTTTTCTATCTCTAACCATTTAGGAGATATGATTATTTTAATATGAAAAATAAGCAAATTTTTAAAATAGTCCTTGCGTTAAACGGATGGAGGTGGGTCATTTATCATGACTTTCCCACAAAGATATTTAGTATGGAAGCAATCCTAGGGATTGGTTTTAAGTTCATATGAATATTGTTGAGATATAAATTAACATATTTCTCAATTTATATATCCCATTAATTGCCTAATATTTGAAAATTAAAATATTTTTAATGGCAAAACTATGAATACTACAGTAAAACTAATCACTGTGCTTATTGATGCATTATTATAGAATATGTATAAAAATTTGCTACATTATATGAGGCGAATTTTGTTAAAAAAATGGGAAGCTCAGAAAAATGCACTTTTATAAAGCCATGCATATTTTTTTTTGTTATCAGCTAACATTATCTGCTAAAACTGCCCAGCACCATATGTTAACACCCTCTTTCTTACTTTTCTGAACTCCTTATTAGGAAAATAAGTACAGAAATACTCGCCTCAATAAAAGTCCATGAATAGGGGGCGTTTAAATACCAAGCACTAGACATTTCAAGAATTCGCTGGACCTTTAAATATGGCGTAATTCGTAAAAGACTTTCACTAAATTATCCGCTGGAGTCAGGGGCATAATTATATCAAAGAATAAAAAAACAATATTTTTGCGATTTCTGACAAAAACTCAGTCCCAGTGTCCCATAAGGAGTTATCCACGTTTTCTAAAGTTGTTGTTATTAATATCCCATATAATTCCTTTCTCTTCTGAGGTTATATAAGACTTTATTTCCAATTAATCTCCATAAATATCCATTATTTCTCCCGTGATTCCTTGCGTTTGAGGGGTAGTGAGTGACTCCTTCTCACATAGTCTCCTACTGAACCCATGTACCATTGGTTCAAGGGGTCGAATCCATGTATTTTGGTAAAAGGAAGGAAGGAAATATACAGTCTTCAGAGGAACATAGAAAGATTTTATACAAGAAAGCTAGCATAACGTTGTGAAATAAACTGTAGCCAGGTGGCCAGGAAATGAGATCATGCCTGACGCATTGAGAAGGAGCCAGTCACGAATATAAATAGAACGAGTGGAATTTTCCAAGCAATTGACAAAGAGCGTGTTTCGGAAATCGCCCTTACCTTGCAGTAAAATGGCAACCGCGCGGCTATGCCAGAAGAAGAATAATTAGATTTAACCCATTTGCAGGAATAAAATTAACTAAAGAAATACAGCATTGTGAATCATTTCGGAATAGAGATTTTTGTGTGGAGAAAGATGTTATAATAAAGGCCCCGGAAAGAAGTGCCGACGTGGTCTTACGTCATTGGGGGTTTCCCGAGACCCGAGGAGGGGAGAATTAAAAATCAACTGTAACACCCACACAGCTGAAAACCAAATTTTATTTAATATCTCAGAACTGCACGATCGATTTTCATGTGCAAAAAAGTCAGTTTACGTTTAGAAAACGAGCTTTCCAGAGATATAATTTTAAATAATGTGCGACCATTACTTCAAAAGTTGGTTCCGAAAAAGACGTAGAATTTATATTTTTGTCGCCGATTTGTATAAAAGTCCTGGCAGGGCCAGGCTAATCATGCAGTTTCAAACAGCGAGAGGGGGTGTCCGGCTGTATCAGTATTATTCAGTCTTCAACGACCGTTGAGGCGGGTCGTACTGTTTCACCAATCATCCAGTTCCGTGAGCGCCGAGACGCTGCACGATGAAGCATCAGAGTACGATAAGTATTTTCATAGTATCGCCGTGCGGAGAATTAGGAAAATCCTAATACAGGATTTAGTTCCGCCAATATCAGTCTTACAGTGAAAAGTTCAGTATTACAGTCGAAGTAGGCTGCGAACTTAAAAGAATAGGCGATAGGTCTTCAATAACAGTTTATTTAAACGACCAAGTGTATCGTAACGTTTTGAAGTACCATAACAGCGAAACAAACATTCTATCAACGTTAAAAGAACCCGATCAGGGCCGGACAAATAAGGTCTGCATAGTATTCTGGAAAGATAGGAATTAGAGGACAGAATAATCAGAAGGGAGAATTAAATTCAAGACGTTGTTTCAAGGAAACAAACGAACTATAAAAAGCACTAAGTTACGAGGAGTATTAGATGCTAGAAAATAATAGGTCACCGATAGAGTATTTGGGAGACAGAGAACAAGACAGACATTCGCTAGACAACTAATAGGGTCTAGAAAGAAGCAGTTCGAGCTAATAATAATCATAGCCGATCGTCAGAAAACCGTATTTGAAGACGTACCAGTCCAGGGAGGGGTAGAGTGTTTCGAGACTTTCATATTCTGGTCAGATAGGAAGCCGACATCTACTAGTTTCACCCTTGGAGACGGGGAAGCAAATATCACGTGTGCAAGGACTAATCAAAGCCTTAGTGATTAGAATCAGTGTAGTGTAAATATAAAAATTTGTGTTAGATAGTAATTTTTCAGTGATTTTATTGTGTGTAATAGAAGAATACCGAAGTGTATTTTAAAATGTTAGCAGTGTTTAGAGTATATACAGTATATGTGTGTCAAGATATGTTAGTGTATGAAATGAATTTGAGCACGATGGTGTAAATCACAAATAGTGGGCAAAAATTAAACATCGTTGGAAAGCACGGTATTGGACCGTCTGAGCATGTAAGTAGCTATTTTCATTATGTTATGTGTTGGGGAAATATTTGTGTACAATCCACCTGAGAATGATAAATAGGGATGTTTTTGGATAACAAATAACAGAATAAGAGCGCGATCTGAACAGATAAAAAATTGAGGAATTATAAAATAATTATGTGAAATGAATAAAATCCTTTAGAGGAAATGTAAGAAATAAAATATCAGCAAGCGTAATAATAATAATAATAATATGAATTATATAAATGAAGATTAAGTTGAATTATATGAAAGTAATAGCTTTTGAGCTTTTGCAAAGGATTAAAGACATGGTGCTAATACATGTTCTTAAAGTATAGCGATTATTGTCACGGGAGAGGATTTATATGAAAGTTTGAGATATAGATCAAATGATGATTTTGAATTTATCAGTTCTCTGTAAGACGCTAGGCCTTAAAGTAATGTATAGCGCATTGTCACGCATCAAAGTAAATTGTCACGCGAGGAAGGCGTTGAATCTAAATATACTTGGTAAATTAATTGTGAGGGACAGTTGATTGTGGTAATTGATGATAAGTCATCCATATAGTGATGTAGATCACGAGGCGTTGTATAAAGGTGCGAATTTATTGTATTGCTGAGCGCAGGTTAGACCGAGGTCGCCCTAAGCCGCAAATTTGTTGTAAAGTCCTCCAGTATGGGATTGGTTCCCGAGGCAGTTGAGAGAGTCGAACCCAGACTCGTATAGTTGTTGAAGCCCCTAAATATTGTTGTTGTATTGAATTATTCTTACCCATCAATGATGATACTTCATAATTAATAAATGCCAAGGTTACGAAAGTGGTCTATGAACCTAAATAATGTTGTTTAAATGAATGAAAGAAACGCCAGGTCTGTTCAGAGAACTGTGTTTGAGAAATAGCTGTTTTAAAGCATGAGTAGAGCGGTCCCGTGTGGGCGATACTGAGGGCCTCCCTCCCGGGCAATAAATCAAGTCGTGTGTCACGGTCCAACCCCTCGCTATTGAAAGTGTGGTAGGTTAGGGGAACCGTCTATTTGAAGTAATAATAAACCATGAGTGTTTAGAGTTTGTTAATGACCCGGGATTCGAACCGAGGTTCTTGTAGATGAAAATTACTGCTTGCCAGTTCAGATCGTTTGCTTTATTATGAGATGATGGTCTTTTAAGACAGATAATAATAAATATAAATCCCTAATGTAATGAGATATTGATGTAGGATTTCACGAGTTCAATGAAGACAATTAGATTTCGGGAGTGATCATAATTTTTGACTTTGTTCAAGTAGTCTTCTATAACTCGGTAGTACACAAGTATTTTTCCCGATCACTGTAATGAATTTGTTAACTTGAGAGAGGTGGTAACATGAGAACATTGTGAAATGCCTAAAAAGGATAAGTAAAGGAGTAACAATTACTTTGAATAAGATTATATATTGTTTTGATTATAAGAAACTCATAAGATAGAAATTGAGGTGTGTAAAAGAATAACACAGTTTATAGTGGAAAATATCGAGCCATTGGAGCTCGTGATTGTAGTGAATTTTAAAAGGGATACTATATGGAAGTGAAAAGAATTATAAGTTTGTTGGTTTGAAGGAAACCATGTATTTTAATATAATATTTGTTTGATTTTGTGTATTCCTTGTTCACTTTGAACAAGTTAGAAGGATTGGTCAGTAGTTTATTTGTTTAATTTGTTTGTAGCGCCATATATTTGGTTAATTAAATGTTTGATTTTGTTTTTATTTTGGAAGTGTATCCTCTATTTAGTCCAAAATGTGTAAGTCACAGAGTGGGAGAACATACCAAAACCCTGAAAATCCTGATTTGAGCATTGCTGGCATACTGTGAATTGCATATTTCTTGATAAAAGGGCACACTACGTCATTTCCTTCAACTTCACGGACTCGATCTGAGCGCTATATTTTCTTCTTAACCACATATCTCAACTACATCAGGTGTAGCCGATAGCCTCGATTAGATATCGGGTACAGTACTGAACACATAATTTCAGGGACACAGGATATGATATGGGTCGGGATATGAACTAACAGCTCTTGAGAACACAAGCGCCGATATTACGTGTCTGGTTAGGCAACCTGCAGCATGGTAAAAGGTATCAGGACTGTAGCTAATTCTAGTGTTGAATTGAAAGGTTTCCGTATACTCTTAGCACGGCAAAGT
Source organism: Meconema thalassinum (assembly GCA_946902985.2). Lineage (NCBI taxonomy): Eukaryota > Metazoa > Arthropoda > Insecta > Orthoptera > Tettigoniidae > Meconema > Meconema thalassinum. The sequence continues at coordinate 128,202,850 of OX336391.1, read as the reverse complement.
GAGGAAATGTGAAATGTTATTTCATTAGCATGGAGATGAATGCTGGAAACCGGCGAGATTGGCAGAGTTTACTGAGGGTGACGTTTGGGAAAATCCAGTTTTGTAGAGGCACGTGCCAAGGTGACTTTGAAGCGTGCGAGAAGGGAGATTAGAACGCGTAAAGGAAGGAATTTCATCACGTTACCGCATATTGACCAATGGCAAAATTACATATTGGCGGTTCTTAATATTTTATTAATTATTGAAATAATTTTCAGAAGAAAATAAATGGCAGAAATGGAAAGAAAACGAGAAATGAAAACCGATGTTGTAAATTTTATTAAAAGATTTGAAAGGATGAGACAGATATTTATTGATAAATAAAGTTACAAGGTCGAATGCAAGAAACGCCATTTTTAATTGTTATCAGAGCGGGGAGACGGCCAGAAGAAGTCATTCTCTACTTGTCTTCGAAGTTGAACAAACATGTTAGTCGAAAGTGGAAAAAGTTGACCGAGCTATCTGAAGAAGACTTGGGGGGAGGAGAGCATCGCCACCGGTCAAGATGAAGAAAAGTATCGCTGAAAGTTAATACGCTAGAAATTCAAAGTTTTAATTCAACGAAAGCAAGCAATATAATTGACAGAGATACGAAGAGAATTCATTGAAATATCCAAGGAAAATTCAACCTACGGTTTGGAGCTATTAATGCCAAGCAGAAGCAGCGTTTTTCGAGAAATACAAGAGTCATTCAAAAACTAAGTAAATTCTATGAAACCCTACTCAACGTGTTAGTTCAGACTGCTATTGAGAAATACGAAGATGTTATTTGAACTGGGGTCAACGAGGATATCTGACATGGAATATTACTTGATTGTCATGGAGAGTTACTAAATGATGAAGGGGAACTAACTATTTGCAATTTGAGGATTCCGGCAGTGACATAGCCCGTATATCACGGCTTTGTCAAGGAGAGTGTAAGCCTATCATCATGCTTCACCAAATCATCACAATCGCATCTACGACTGCAAGGTATTGCCATAACAACGTAAGAAATACCTATGAACTACAACAACAACTATTCGACGGAGAACTTCAAGAATGCATTTCGCTAGAAGACGATCGCCCGAAACGCCCTAGTTTCAGAAGAATGCAGAGAGATTCGAGTCCTGGCGCGGAGAAGGAAGTGCGGCAGACGATCTCAGCTGATAGACGGACGAGGGAGAGGTGGCAGGTGTCCCGCATGCGGCCTGGCACGGGACCACCACCAGTCCCGTTACGTCAGCTGATTTGCAAGCTTCTGTAAGAGGAGACTGCGGCGATGGAAATTCAGGTCCAATTTGGATCTGGAAAAAAGATTCTGGCAGAAGGTAAAAATACCCAACGAATATTATTGTAGTTAGAAATGCAGTAACGTAGATATCCTTGAACTGACCTAGTTTTGTGTGGCAAATTTGATATATTTCTTCGAAACTATTTAATTGTCTTAATTTAGACTTAAGCATCGTAAATGTCGTTTAATGTTCCGGTAAATGCTTTTTGTAACGTCATCATTAGGATTTTGACGTATTCGGGATTTTTAGTCGTCATTGTTTGTTATTGCGAGTTTTATTTTGAATTTATTTGTATTTGCTAAATAAATTGGAATATTTTAAAAATGAGTTAGTTCAAAATGTCTTCTTTGTGAAGAAAGTCGTTATAGACATATTTATGAGTATGATTTTCGTGACAGAGGTTTATGTAAATTCTGAATTGACAAATAAGTTATTGTTTAGTTCTGTTGAGAACAACAATAAACTTGTCTTCTTTAAAACTGACCTTTAGTGAAGTTAACGTCTCATTAAACAATCTGATGTATTGACACAGATGAAAATCGCTATATTGCGGTACGGAAAAATACGGAATGTATAAAGCAATACCTATGTAACTGAATTGTTGTGAGAAGTGAAAGAAACTTGTTAGATGAAATGTATCAGCACAGAAATACTTGAAAGGAGATGTCATGTAACGTATTTATATTTCACGAGGAGAGAATATACAGACCGTTCTCTAAATTTAGGAAGTTCTATGAACTATGGTTCCACAAAATAATAGAAGGGTAATAAGATCGTATACTAAAATACTTTAAATGATGTTGTGACAAAAAATGTATAAGAAAGGAACAGGAACGAAAATACAAGGGGTATTTTAGAAAATGTGAGAGAAATTGAATGTATAAGAGATAGAGGAATTGTAATTTGAACTTTATAAGTAAAACTACTGAATTTCGTGGATACCGAGAGTGTGCACAGAAATGGGATTATTTATTATTATTGCGTGTACAGGAAATGAATACGAATGCGTAGGTGTTGACGCTAACTTGTGTTCTGTGGTAAAAGCTTATGATGTTTCTATAGAAGTTTAGAAAGCAATGCGATTGTATAATGAAGCTCCGACCACGTTGTCGAGATGTTTTATGTTGAAAGATGCGATTCGAGCAGATTTTAGCTTCATTGTTTGAAATACTATGCTCATTGGAAGTGAAATTTAACTCTGATATGACAAAATAGTAGAAGGTTTCATTATAAGAATTAACGAAAGTACCATGCAACGAGAAGGATCAGATGGATCAAACTATTATCGAGTAGCTAACGATAATATTGTATCTACTTGTATAAAGTAATAATATGATATTTTACGGTTATTTAAAATGTATGGAGTTTAGGTTTAAATAAATGTCAATATGGAATGCATCATATAGGGGATGAATGTATAACGATAGCGTGAGAAATGTTTTACGAGTATAATGTGTACAGTATTAGCCACAAGTTCCTACTTAGGACCACGGGGCTCGTATCTACTCTTCGGTAAAGTTGTTGCTTTCTTCTTCTTCCAATAGTCCCTCATTTTCTGACTGTGAGCCAGTCTTCTTTCTTCTGTCCACTTAGCTCCTGTAGTCTTCTTACTTGCAAGGGACGTTGGGAAAACGGCCTGTCGGATGACCTGACGGAACAGCAGACGGTCACGAGTTTGTTACAGTGGGACATCTAGTTGTTCCATATCTGACTTAACTGACGCAATCCATTTGTTCTTAGAAGCCTTGCCTCTTCCTGTTACTGTAAATATCCTTTTGCTGAGTCTTTCAGAATCCAGACGTGCCAAGTGTCCATAAAAGGCCAGGCGTCTTTTCCTTATAGACGTGATGATTTCCTCCTGGTGTTCATACAATTCAACATTATGACGAATTCTGTAAATGCCTCCTTCCTCTCTAATTGGACCTAATATCCTCCTCAGGATCTTCCTCTCTTTTAACTCCAGTTTTCTGAGTGGACCCTTTCTGGTCATTACAAGGCACTCAGAAGCATACAGAACATATGGCTTGACGACGGATTTATAGTGTCTGAGTTTGAGGTTCTTGGAGAGGCACTTAGATGAATAGATACTACGACAGGAATGATAAGCCCTTTCAAACTAGGTACATCTGGCATCTATGGCTAGGTTCTCGCTCTGATTCTCAGAAATCCATTCTCCCAAGTACTTAACTGCAGGTACCTTTCGTATGGTAGTGTCTGTGAGAGGAATATTAGAAGGGGCCTCTTTGATATTGGTCATATATTCAGTCTTCTGGATGTTGATCTTCAAACCAGTCTTAACTGCTACACTATAAAGACTCTGGAGGTTGTAGTGTACCCGATTGTCACCAAGTGGACCGTGTGTTCGTATCCCAACTAGCTCACGGTCTTTCGAGGTATGGGACGTTCCTGCCCACAATACGACCACATGCTCAGGATTTGAGTCTACCAGGTAACTAATTCTACAGGAAATACACAACATTCCTAAAAATAAAACATTTACTGGTCTAAAATCATGGCTATACAATAAATACAAATCAAAGGACAAATTACATTTAATTCCCACAAATAAAATAGGGTTATTCTGTGAGCTTTCTTCTACATAATAGTGCTACACTGCACTAAAACCTACTTCTAACATCCTGTCAATAATAGTTCAGATTACAAGGTTTCCATAGTGCTCATCATGTGACACAATTTTAGTTAATGGGAGTATCTTAATACAAAAATCACATGTCACATAAAAATGATATTACTAAGACATTATTCCGTCTCTTACGGCATTTACTTTAACTAGCAAAAATTCATTATTTTCTGCATTTATTAACAAATATTTCTTGTGTCTTGCGAATCATCTTCCTTCTTTCCATCCCTATGAACGATCTAGGACAGTGGTACATGCTCCTTAAAAAAATAAACATGGATAGAATATTTTATAGTTTCACCATATAACGATTTTTCTGGGTCTTGTCGGGCTTACCATAGTTACAACTGTGTCATGTTCTGGGAAAAACACATACCCGTATGCATAAATTAGCATGAACTGGCAAAATGCACTTTAAAGAAGATGCCTACATTATTTTGGTTCGGCTTTCCTCCTCAGAGGATAACTTCGCCAAATATTATCTGATTTCTATGATCCAACAACGTATGTGACTTGCCACACACCATTCAATTCAATTGGCATCATTATAATACTCATATCTTAATTGCATATTTAAATACCGAGATTCCTCAGTGTCCTACTGTGACTGTAAATGACAAGGGATCGGACGACGGACCTTTCTCCCCCTCAGCAGGTCATACAATTCGTTCCAGCTGGCTAACCAAGATGGCCGCCACGGAAATGATCCACACTACCTTTCTCTCTCTATCGTCAAGGTCAAACTTGTTTACAATTATATAACAGTACAGATACGCTAGGCGTGATTCCTAAGTAATTGAGTCATTTAATTAATTAACACCTATCTTTATAGTGTATTTGGGCTCAAACTGGCTCCTTAATAAACATTCATGGCTGGGGTGGAATTCTAGTGATAGCCTTGCTGTTCTATGGTGATTATGTGGCTTTAAGACGCGCATCATAGTGAAACCCCACGGTTTTCACCAGCGGCTGTCAGTAATATATCAGGAAACCTGCGTTCCTAGACGACGAATATGATCCTACCTATCAGGGTAGACCATTGGTACAAATGCTCACTGCGTCTCGACGGACGTCAATAGTGGCCATAATTCATGCAAGCGTTGGCAATAGACAGGATCTATCCAAATCGCTGCGTATAATACAGTATGCACAAAGGCGATACTCCTCGAAGATTCAGCCAATTCTTCACCTAACGCACAAGCTATTCTAGTCAATCCCCGCGATTATCTTACGTAAATCACTGGATTCTACGTTAATCTGCACGCTATACATGCGGCTCAAACAATATTTCACATAGATGACTCCATTATTAAGGCACCTGCGTTCTCTCTGTTATACTACTTAAGCCAAAGCTTTACATAGCTCCTAACATAAATGTATAAATTTACTGGCTTACTTTAATTTAATGGTCCTCAAACATAATCCTAAGGATTGACCATATCAAATATTCATTCAAATTTTCACTGCCACTGAAAAAGCTCTCGTATTTTACTATATTCCACGTTACATTTATACTGTTTACCAAATTACAGTATCATTAAATTAGACATGACACTATTTGAACATTACTTAGGCCAAATATGCCCATTACTTTATTGTTGCCGACCCCAGTTTATTATTATTATTCATTTACCGTTACCGTTAGACCCATCACTATTTTTGACCTAAAGGGTCCTAAACAAATCACCTTCCAAGCCATACTTTACTCAAGACGAGTGGTGAAAACTCGTTCAGTAAGTGACTATTACATCTTTTAATCTCAAAGTGATAAATCGTTACATGGTGAACTATTCAGTTATAAGGATATAATTGCATGTGTACTCACTTTTTTCCTTCTTGCTGGAAAATGCCAGCTCCTCAGCCTGAGCGCTACCATGATGTTTGGTTTAAGCCATCATGATATCCTTAACACAACACTGAGATTCCCACACTTGCCACATGATACACATATTTTTATAAATGGCCTTTACCCCTGCTATACACTGAATATTAACCATTAGACACATGAACACTTTAAATCATTATTTCACAATTTATGTACACTTTTATCCACTACTTCACATTTTGATCCTTAATCCGGACTTCTCCTACGCTTGATCTCAGAGATGCGATGCAATTATGACAACCGCTGGTCTACGTGAAATCTAGTAGCGTTTTACGGATGTTCGATCCTCGTTCCCTGCAATCACGTTCAGCTCACTATCCTGGTTAGGTGGCAATGACTTCCACGCTCCCATCACTGTAGTGATCCTGAATATAACGTCATACAATTCTGACAATACCTCCCGGTATAAGAACTGTTCGAAAACATTATAAGTTCCTTTTCGCTGTAGCGAATTTATATCTGCGTCAGATAATAGATAAATATCTGTATTACTTTACTTTCGACGCACTTCATGATTATTTCTGAAGCTTATAACTTGCTTCCATTGTCTTCAACGGCGGCGCGTTGATATTTTAATCGTTGGCGTGCTTACTGTAGATCAACTGCTTCTGACTACTTTCAACTGACTCTTTCAACTGCTTTCAACTGACGCTTAGCGTGGGCTGCTCTCCCTTATAAAGGTTTCTTGCACAAAATAGTTCACGGGACATGTGAGAGCGACTCCCTTCTTGAAATAATCCCTCTTCAGCCGAAATGACATCTGCATCTTGTTTATTTAGGTGTGGAGGTTTCAAAAACATTCGCGTGCCGGCGATCGCTTCGGCCAATTAATTACAATTAATTGCCTTAGTTCAGCGCGTTATGACGCCACGGTGGGGGTTCCCCGCTGGCTGGTTACAATATCCCTGCTCTTGAGCGTGAGTTAGGTTGTAATGCGGTCATTTGGAGATATGGGCATTAATTTAGGTGAAAAACCACTCCTAAATTACTTCTCCGTGAATATATTCATCTGTGTGTATATTTCAATGCATTACAATGTTCCATTTAGCTGGAATTAATTAATTTCCTTGTGCATGCAGCTTGCCCCGTTGTCGAATGGTGGATTCCCGGGTCATTAATTTTGAGCTGTCTCTCCGCCCCAGACGTAAGTAGTGCGGTTGGCGCCTAGGCTACTCCGCCCACTCGCTAAGGGTCATTTGTAAACTGCCACACTCGCCTTCCCTCGTTTTCGTATGCTCTGAAAACGTATATTTCCTATGCATTTGGCTACAATTCCTCCTTTTAATTGCTATGATTTTCACATATTAAATCGTGAAATCACGCTAGACTAATTATATGTCAGTATACCTCTCATTGCTCTGTGGGTTCCCTATAATTGCTCCCCCTTAGAGACCAATGGTTCGACCCTATGCATAACCATGTGCCTGGTCTTCTCTGATGAGACCTGAGTTCGATGCCAGACTGCCGTGACTAATTGGGCACATCTTTCTCCTGCTAAGTTCGAAAAATTCATTTCATACGTGAATTTTTCGGGCCTATCACCTGGCATCAACTCCATGCAGTATTTACTTTAAGCGGTCATTGCTCTCGGCAATGGGCTTTCTCGTTCCCCACTCCACTCTGTCTGGTGTCCCGTAGACTCTCGTTCTCCCTTCTCAATTGTTCATTCATCCCCCTCAGCTTCACAGCGGCTTCCCTCAACTGGTCATAAAGTTCCTGCAGTAGACAGCTGCATTCTTCCCTCGTGTCCGCTGGGTTGGCGAGCTGGTTGTTTCGCTGCGACCCTTCTTGAGCCAGCAAGCTTTTCTCCAGAATCTTTCCGTGCATACGTAATGATTCCCCGTTCACTTGGATGTGCGTAGTTTGCTCCTCTCTCGCATCATAGTCTTCTGGTGGACTATATAATTTCAAGTTAGCTGCGTTTACCACAACTTCTCTACCCGTTGCTTCACCTTTGATCCGATATGCATTATTTTGCAGATCCCTTATAATCAGGTAGGGTCCGTGGTAAGCATGCTGAAATTTCTTATATTTCCTGCTCTCTGGATCTGAACTGGCGGGTTTCTTCAATAAGACGTACTCTCCCACGAGTAACGGTCTGTGATACCGTTTCCTCCTGTTTCTTCGCTGCCGTCTATCGGCTTGTTTCTTGAGATACTCGAACGTCCTCTGGATCCTCAACTCACGTCCAAGTTGTGCATCGATGGGTGTCTGGATGACATTATTCCACGGCCTCTCTGGTCTTCTATCGAGATGTAGGCTCACTGGCACCTCTCCTGTCGCTTCGTGCACGGTATTGTTGATACAATATTCAATAATCTCAAGTACGTCAATCCATCTCCAATTCTCAGTAGAGCAATATATCTTCATGTATTTTTGCAGTTCCCTCATAACTCTCTCAGCGGAATTCGACTCTGGGTGTCGAACCGTGGACAAAATCTGTCTTATGCCCAGATTTTCCAACTCCCTGCGAAATTCTATGCTGGTAAAACAACTTCCATGATCAGATAAGATGTTTTCTGGCTGTCCTAATATAGGAATGATTCTTTCCTTCAGCCTCTTAAGTACCTGTTTTGTACTGGTTTTCTGAATTGGACACAGGACTACCATTTTGGAAAACACGTCTAGTGCAACTAGGATGTGTTTATTTCCTCTTCTAGCTCTAGGAAGGGGTCCAAAGTTGTCGAGCGCCAGGAGCTGACATGGCTTCTCTGGTAAGAGTGGTATAGGTTTCTGCCTCATTAAGTACGAGTTAGGCTTTACTCGTTGGCACATATCACATGTCCTGATAGTATTTCTGACTGTTTCTCTAAGTTTTGGCCAAATAAATGCCTCCTTAAGCAGGGCAACAGTCTTATCTACACCGGAGTGTCCAAAAGCTCGGTGTGCTAGCCATACTAGCCTTCTCTGCAATGCTGGTGGTACAACAATCCTGGGTTTGGTGTGGTCAGAGTCGCTCCATTTATGTAGCATCTGGTTAAACCATAGATATTCCGCTGACAGTGCTTCAGCTTCCACATACATCGGGGTTCCTCTATCCAGTTTTCCCTCGAAGTAATTAATCATCAACCGTATCCAGGGATCTTCACGTTGAAAAACGGTGATGTTCCTCAGATCATCTAAGGTCTTCTGATCTCTATCTTCTATCTCGATAACTAGAGCTTCTTCTTCCTCTGCTGTAGGGTATCTGCTTAGCAAATCAGGTATGATATTGTCCTTCCCCGGGCAATATTCTGTTTCCACTTGAAATTGTTGTATGTACAGGGACCACCTTGTCAGTCTTTGACTCGACAAGTCAGTTTTCAGCAGGAACGTTAGGGCTTTATGGTCTGTTCTCAATATAATTCTAAACCCATAAATCAGCTTGTGCCAATACTGTAAAGCATACAGTATCGCAAGTAGTTCGATCTCCGTGACCGTATAATTCTTTTCATTAGGCTTCAACCTTCTACTGATAAATGCAATATAAGTTTTCTCCTCTGGCCTGTCCATATTTTCCTGATATAACATAGCTCCAATGCCTATGAAGGATGCGTCAGTCTGGATAATAAATTTCTGAGTGTAGTCAGGATATCCCAATTTTACATAATCTAACAGCATCTGTTTAGATTTCACGAAGGCTTCCTCGCATTGCTCCGTCCATCGCCATCTTCCTCCCTTCTTAAGTAAGTCTTGGAGTGGTGCTACAGTCTCGGAATACTTCGGACAATGGTTTGAAAAGAATCCAATAACGCCTAGATATTGCCTGACGTTCTTTACCTTCGTCGGTCTCGGGAAACGTTTAATGACTTCCAATTTTCCCGGATTAGGTCTGACTCCTCGTGCATCTATTACGTGACCTAGAAATTTAACTTCTCTCTGAGCAAAGTTAGACTTCTTTATATTGACCTTAAAGTTAGCCTGACTTAGGTCATATAACAACTTGCGTAGATCTCTGACATGTTCTTCCACTGTTTCAGAGGTCAGTAGTATATCATCTACGTAGCATATGGTTGTAGCTTTTACTTCTTCGGATAGGTTCCTATCTAGCGCTCGTATCAACGCTGAACCTGCTGTTTTTAATCCAAACGGAAGACGTACGTAAGAATATGTGTGCTGGTCAAATAAAAATCCAGTTAACAAACTTGTTTTCTCTTCCAGAGCAAGATGGTGAAAACTTGCAGTCAGGTCAAGATTTGAGAACACAGTCTTTCCTTTGAACCTCCTGAGTACCTCCTTAATGGGCGGCACTTTATCAAATTCCGGTATGACCTTGGAATTCAAATTTCGTAGGTCCAGGCATATCCTCACACTTCCATCCTGTTTCGGTACAACTACCAGTGGGCTGACATAAGGTGTGGCTGTCTTTACAATGACGCCTGCTTCTAGCATTTCCTGTATCGCTTCTTTGACCTTTAAATAATGTTTCTCAGCTACAGGATTCGGCTTCTGTTTAAATGGCGTCCAATCGCTGACTTGGAACGCATACTGGAAATTCTTGATCCGGCCAGGTCTCGAATCGAAGACTCCTTTATACTCGAATAGCAGTTCCCTTAGCATTTGTTTATATTCTGGACCAAATTTAGCTTCCTCAATCTTCTCTTCCAGGCATTCTTCAAATTTTGGTTCGAGATCCTTTTCAATGTCTGCGGCCAGTGTTGCCAACTCTTCCTCAATGTCTTCTATTGTCGACACTGCATCCCCAGTCATATCTCCGTATGTATGCCATACGTATTCTTCTTGTCTCGTTTCATTATGCCTTAATGAGAGTTCTAACTCTTCCTTTCCCTCACTTGCGCGAAACATCACAATGTCTTGCGAGAGATCTATAATACCTTTATACTCTCTTATGAAATCCATCCCAACAATGAGGTTATACGGCAGCTTATTCACAAGTAGGAAGCTCTGTGAGAATGTAGAGTTCCCTATCTGCAAATCTAAAAATACTTGGTATTTGCATATCATAACCTTATCTGGTATGACACCTTTTATTTTCACGCTTGAAATAGGTATTTTCAATACGTGGATTTTACTCTGGATTTCACTGTATAATGCCTGGGTTATCAAACACACTGTAGACCCTGTATCAATGAGACTTCTTACTTTCATTCCCGCAATGTTCACAATAATAATAGGTAGTTCCCTTCTTACATTGACCGTTCTTTCATCGAGGTCTTCGATAAGCTCCTCAGGTTTGGCAATCCAGTTAACAACATTCACTGTATTCCATCCTGAACCTATCTCTCTTTGGTCATTTAAAATTGGTGTTTTTTTTTTCAATTGCTCCATTCTTTGCGGAGTTTTTCTGCCTGTCTTCATGCTGTTGAAGTTCCAGACTTTTGGCACCGTCATCATTTTGATATATGTCGGGTGACCTTCTATTCCGAATCGCTTCATCCCAATGAACTCGCGATTGTCTCGGATCATCTCCGCGCTCTTCCATGTATCTTAAAGATGCGTGATAACGTTCTTCCGCCTCTTCATCGAACCCGCGACTCTGCTCTTGGGATCTCCATCCTTGGTTGTTCCCATTTCGGCCGTAATTCCTTCTGTTATCCAGCTGCTGGTCTCTGGTACCACGCTGATTCCAGTTTTTCCTTCCTCGGTTACCACGGTTCGAACCTCCTCGATACGCTGGCCTCCAATTTTGGTTTTCGCGTCCTTCGCGCTGCCAGTCGGATTTTTCTGTTTCGGTGCTTGTAGATTTGCTCTTTGTCTGCACGTTCGTTGGCTCAATCGGCGTATTCGTCATGTTAACCTGTTCCACATTTCGACTTTGTCTTGCGTGCTGCACTGTGGTTAGATCGAGTTGTCTCAGCACCTCCTCCATATCGATTGCAGTTTTGGCGTTTGCTGAGATTAGCAGACGCTGCACTTCATACGGCAGCTGCTTGGCTATTGCTATGCATAAATCTGACTCTTTAAGCCCTTCATCAAGCTCGCGAAAACGGCATAATTGATTCACAAAAAACTCCCCGTACTTAGTCGGATTACTAGTACTGTAACGCCTGGAATACAAGTCCAGTCTGAGGTTTTGTTGTACGCTCGCGTTCCAATATCTGCTTAAAAATGCTTGGCGAAATTCATCAACGGTGTCGAACGTGTACCGAAAACTCCTAAACCATAGGGCGCACTCCCCTTCGGTTAGTTTTTCAATCGCTCTCAACCTGCGCTCTGGCGGTACTTTCGCATCATTCAAGTACTCGGAAACTTCTTTAAGCCAGTACTTGGGTGTCATATTAGAATTACTCCCAGAGTATTTCTTTGGTTTCTCATCACTAGCCCTTATAACTGTGACTATTTGATTTTGTACAGCATTTTCATGCGGTGTTGACATGGCCATTGGCATACCAGGTGTGGCATACGGGCTGTCACTTGGCATGGCTGCATTCTTTGGAGTAGGCTGTATTTCTATCTCCGCCCATTTATTTCTCCTATTCTCGTCTATACTTCCTTCGCTAGACCTAGGATTCCGCAACATGGATTCCTCCTGCGCTATCATTCTAGTCTCAATTTGGCTGTGCCTGTTTTCCGCCCTTTCCAAACGAGCTAATACCTCTCGTTCTATTTTCTCTAGGCGATCTCGGTTTCTTTCTGCCATAGAAAATACCTTTTCCTTATCATCCTTAAGGTTTTCCTTCAGGTGGATAATTTCCCCTGCTAGACTTTCTCTTACTTCGGCAAGAGTCTTATCGCTGGCTTCAGTCTTTAAGCCTTCTCGAAGCTCTAATTCTTCGCGTAAGCCTGTAACTTCCCTTTGAATGTGACCTTGTATATGAGAGATTTCAGTCCTTATTTTCGTGATTTCCCCTTGGTCTTCGTCCTGTCTTTTATGGATAACTGCTAAGTCACTCTGAGTTTGTTCCAACTCTTTCTGCACTTTTCCGACTTGTCTCTTCATATTAGACATTATCTCCTTATTCTCTTGATCAGAAGTTTTTATTTCCTGAATTTCCTTACATTGGTCAAGGATATTCTGATCCTGTTTTCTTAAGGCTTCGTCTACTGCCTTGGTGTAACCTGCCATTCGCGTATTCCATTTTACGTCATTATCCTCGAACCTATGATCCACGGTCTGAGTGAACGTGTTAAATTGCTCTAACTGACGTTTAGTATTAGCTTCATTCTGACTTTGAATGTCTTTAAGCTCCCTGGACATACTGTTTAAATTATCGTTAATTTCACGCTGTGACTCTCTGCACATTTGCAGATTGCTCTCTAATTTTAATTCAATAGACTCAAAGCGTTTATCGTTATCATCTTGCATTTCTGAGATCACGCTAACAATATTCTTAGTTACCTCACGCTGGACAGACTCTTTAACGTCGTCCATTTTCTTATTAACCTCTACTAGGTTTAATTCTAACTGCGTGTTTACATTAGCCAACATCTGGCTTACCTCATTTTGACTAGCCTCTAATCTAGTATCGACTGTAGCCAACATCTGGCTTACCTCAGTTTGATTAGCATCCAATCTATCCGCTATTTCATCTTTAAATGCCTTGGATTCTGCCTTACTCTTAGCATTAATAACATCGAAATGTTCCTTTAACTCAGCAATACACCTGAGTACTTCTTCCGTTTCGGCCATCCTGTACTATTTAATTTGAGATTCAGGTAGGCCGCAGCTGAATATGCTGGCACGTTCTATTGGAAAGAAAAGATTCCGATCCCGCGACAACAACAACAACATATTATAAAATGTCAAAACTAACTATGGAATGGGTATTGACCCTCGTACCCGTCTGACACCAATGTCTGACGTCTGAACATCATCTAGAAAGACTCACAATCGCTCAAACAAAGTTTGAGAAAAAAAATATTTCTATGGTTTTCCCCATGAAAACCATGCTATTATTATGGTTTTTTTCTGAATCCCATAAGCCATCCACGTACGGGCGCCATGTTAATTACATGAATATTGGGTAGTTATGGCTATGGTTATTGTAAGACATCGGCCATCTTCTAATTTATTATTAAAACTGTTCAGGGAGTGTTTCTTTTTACTGCCGAATGCCCCACTTGGGCCATGCCAAGTTAATAATGTTGCACATTGCTCATGCTCCACAGGTGGGCGACATGTTAATTAATCTTGTGCTGGGGTTTCATGCTTAAGTGGAGGTTACCTGTATTTTAAACTGGCCCCACGTATCAGCATCATGTTAATAATTTATAGTGACCTGATAATTAAAGGGGTTTGGTGAAAGTTACATATATATAAGCATGTCTTATGGAGGATTATCAACAATTATTTTTAAACGTGATGGCTTATTAACAAATGGGACGCGGCCTTTCCTAGTTTGTCCTAATATCTATGCTGTACTTGCTTCAACCATTAATATCTCGGCCGACTTTAAGCAATACCTGTGACTCAATCCAAGTACAGAGACAACTCCCCCATGTACCCGATTGTCACCATGTGGACCATGTGTTCGTATCCCAACTAGCTCACGGTCTTTCGAGGTATGGGACGTTCCTACCCACAATACGACCATATGCTCAGGATTTGAGTCTACCAGGTAACTACTTCTACAGGAAATACACAACATTCCTAAAAATAAAACATTTACTGGTCTAAAATCGTGGCTATACAATAAATACAAATCAAAGGACAAATTACATTTAATTCCCACAAATAAAATAGGGTTATTCTGTGAGCTTTCTTCTACATAATAGTGCTACACTGCACTCAAACCTACTTCTAACATCCTGTCAATAATAGTTCAGATTACAAGGTTTCCATAGTGCTCATCATGTGACACAATTTTAGTTAATGGGAGTATCCTAATACAAAAATCACATGTCACATAAAAATGATATTACTAAGACATTATTCCGTCTCTTACGGCATTTACTTTAACTAGCAAAAATTCATTATTTTCTGCATTTATTAACAAATATTTCTTGTGTCGTGCGAATAACCTTCCTTCTTTCCATCCCTATGAACGATCTAGGACAGTGGTACATTCTCCTTAAAAAAAATAAACATGGATAGAATATTTTATAATTTCACCATATAACGATTTTTCTGGGTCTTGTCGGGCTTACCATAGTTACAACTGTGTCATGTTCTGGGAAAAACACATATCCGTATGCATAAATTAGCATGAACTGGCAAAATGCACTTTAAAGAAGATGCCTACATTATTTTGGTTCGGCTTTCCTCCTCAGAGGATAACTTCGCCAAATATTATCTGATTTCTATGATCCAACAACGTATGTGACTTGTCACACACCATTCAATTCAATTGGCATCATTATAATACTCATATCTTAATTGCATATTTAAATACCGAGATTCCTCAGTGTCCTACTGTGACTGTAAATGACAAGGGATCGGTCGACGGACCTTTCTCCGCCTCAGCAGGTCATAAAATTCGTTCCAGCTGGCTAACCAAGATGGCCGCCACGGAAATGATCCACACTACCTTTCTCTCTCTATCGTCAAGGTCAAACTTGTTTACAATTATATAACAGTACAGATACGCTAGGCGTGATTCCTAAGTAATTGAGTCATTTAATTAATTAACACCTATCTTTATAGTGTATTTGGGCTCAAACTGGCTCCTTAATAAACATTCATGGCTGGGGTGGAATTCTAGTGATAGCCTTGCTGTTCTATGGTGATTATGTGGCTTTAAGACGCGCATCATAGTGAAACCCCACGGTTTTCACCAGCGGCTGTCAGTAATATATCAGGAAACCTGCGTTCCTAGACGACGAATATGATCCTACCTATCAGGGTAGACCATTGGTACAAATGCTCACTGCGTCTCGACGGACGTCAATAGTGGCCATAATTCATGCAAGCGTTGGCAATAGACAGGATCTATCCAAATCGCTGCGTATAATACAGTATGCACAAAGGCGATACTCCTCGAAGATTCAGCCAATTCTTCACCTAACGCACAAGCTATTCTAGTCAATCCCCGCGATTATCTTACGTAAATCACTGGATTCTACGTTAATCTGCACGCTATACATGCGGCTCAAACAATATTTCACATAGATGACTCCATTATTAAGGCACCTGCGTTCTCTCTGTTATACTACTTAAGCCAAAGCTTTACATAGCTCCTAACATAAATGTATAAATTTACTGGCTTACTTTAATTTAATGGTCCTCAAACATAATCCTAAGGATTGACCATATCAAATATTCATTCAAATTTTCACTGCCACTGAAAAAGCTCTCGTATTTTACTATATTCCACGTTACATTTATACTGTTTACCAAATTACAGTATCTTTAAATTAGACATGACACTATTTGAACATTACTTAGGCCAAATTTGCCCATTACTTTATTGTTGCCGACCCCAGTTTATTATTATTATTCATTTACCGTTACCGTTAGATCCATCACTATTTTTGACCTAAAGGGTCCTAAACAAATCACCTTCCAAGCCATACTTTACTCAAGACGAGTGGTGAAAACTCGTTCAGTAAGTGACTATTACATCTTTTAATCTCAAAGTGATAAATCGTTACATGGTGAACTATTCAGTTATAAGGATATAATTGCATGTGTACTCACTTTTTTCCTTCTTGCTGGAAAATGCCAGCTCCTCAGCCTGAGCGCTACCATGATGTTTGGTTTAAGCCATCATGATATCCTTAACACAACACTGAGATTCCCACACTTGCCACATGATACACATATTTTTATAAGTGGCCTTTACCACTGCTATACACTGAATATTAACCATTAGACACATGAACACTTTAAATCATTATTTCACAATTTATGTACACTTTTATCCACTACTTCACATTTTGATCCTTAATCCGGACTTCTCCTACGCTTGATCTCAGAGATGCGATGCAATTATGACAACCGCTGGTCTACGTGAAATCTAGTAGCGTTTTACGGATGTTCGATCCTCGTTCCCTGCAATCACGTTCAGCTCACTATCCTGGTTAGGTGGCAATGACTTCCACGCTCCCATCACTGTAGTGATCCTGAATATAACGTCATACAATTCTGACAATACCTCCCGGTATAAGAACTGTTCGAAAACATTATAAGTTCCTTTTCGCTGTAGCGAATTTATATCTGCGTCAGATAATAGATAAATATCTGTATTACTTTACTTTCGACGCACTTCATGATTATTTCTGAAGCTTATAACTTGCTTCCATTGTCTTCAACGGCGGCGCGTTGATATTTTAATCGTTGGCGTGCTTACTGTAGATCAACTGCTTCTGACTACTTTCAACTGACTCTTTCAACTGCTTTCAACTGACGCTTAGCGTGGGCTGCTCTCCCTTATAAAGGTTTCTTGCACAAAATAGTTCACGGGACATGTGAGAGCGACTCCCTTCTTGAAATAATCCCTCTTCAGCCGAAATGACATCTGCATCTTGTTTATTTAGGTGTGGAGGTTTCAAAAACATTCGTGTGCCGGCGATCGCTTCGGCCAATTAATTACAATTAATTGCCTTAATTCAGCGCGTTATGACGCCACGGTGGGGGTTCCCCGCTGGCTGGTTACAATATCCCTGCTCTTGAGCGTGAGTTAGGTTGTAATGCGGTCATTTGGAGATATGGGCATTAATTTAGGTGAAAAACCACTCCTAAATTACTTCTCCGTGAATATATTCATCTGTGTGTATATTTCAATGCATTACAATGTTCCATTTAGCTGGAATTAATTAATTTCCTTGTGCATGCAGCTTGCCCCGTTGTCGAATGGTGGATTCCCGGGTCATTCATTAATTTTGAGCTGTCTCTCCGCCCCAGACGTAAGTAGTGCGGTTGGCGCCTAGGCTACTCCGCCCACTCGCTAAGGGTCATTTGTAAACTGCCAAACTCGCCTTCTCTCGTTTTCGTATGCTCTGAAAACGTATATTTCCTATGCATTTGGCTACAATTCCTCCTTTTAATTGCTATGATTTTCACATATTAAATCGTGAAATCACGCTAGACTAATTATATGTCAGTATACCTCTCATTGCTCTGTGGGTTCCCTATAATTGCTCCCCCTTAGAGACCAATGGTTCGACCCTATGCATAACCATGTGCCTGGTCTTCTCTGATGAGACCTGAGTTCGATGCCAGACTGCCGTGACTAATTGGGCACAGTAGGTAACCTCCTCTATGTTATTTGCCAGTAGAATGAGGTCATCAGCAAAGGCTAGGCAAGGGACGAAGAGGTTGTCTCTCTTGTAACCAAGCTTCAGTCCCGCTCCCGGTGGTAGCATCGTTCTCCATTCCCTAATGATCTTTTCCAGTACACAGTTGAAGAGAATACAGGACAGACCATCACCCTGTCTAACTCCTGTTCTGATTGGAAAGCTGTCGGAGAGTTCACCTCTGAATCTGACCTTGGACGTCGTGTTTCTCAGAGTGGCTTGGACTAATCGTAGTGTTTTCTCATCCAGTCCAAAATCCCGTAGTATGAAGAAAAGGGTATCTCTATCCACAGAGTCATAAGCTTTCTGAAAATCTACCTGAACCACCACCCATGGATGGCCACCTCGGTTCGTGTAGGTGAGAACTGTCTTAAGATTGTGTATCTGTTCTGGGCAAGATCTGGTCATACGGAAACCAGCCTGGTATTCACCTAATTCTGAGTCTAGCTGTGCAGTGACTCAATTGAGCAAGGCTACAGAGAGGATCTTGTAGGTAATTGGTAACAAGGAAATACCCCTATAATTGTTGAGGTCTGTTTTAGTTCCCTTCTTGTGGAGGGGATAAATCACAGTAGACGTCCAACATTCGTGTAGGGACTCTGTTGCCCATATGTCTTTATGATTTGATGGATGTTCTGTAAGGACTGGTCATCTGCATGTTTCCTCATCTCGGCTACAATGCTGTCTTCACCTGGAGCCTTGTTGTTTTTGAGACCATTCGAAATTATGTTCATTAATTCATCTCTTGTAGGCAGTTGAGAATCAGGGTTCCTGTGCGGAGGCTATTGGAAAATAAGCTTTTCATTAGGTTCCTCTGCGTATAGTAGCTTCTGGAAGTAATCTGCAAGAGTTTTAGTGCAGTCTTTATTGTTTAGTTGAAGTTTTCCATCCGTCCCGCGGAGGATGAGGGTAGGAGCTGTATACTGAGCCGTTTGCTTCTTGAGACCCTTGTACAAATCTCTTGAGTTGTTTCTCTGAAAATCATTTTCAGCCTGTTGCTTTAGACTACTGAGGTAATTCCTCTTGGCTCTGCGGATGGTGTTAGCTGTAGCTTTCCTTTGCAGGAGGAAGGCTTCATAATTAGCTTCATTTTTTTTGTTGGTTCCACCTAATCCAGGTTTTACGCATCTATTCTATAACCTCATCACAATTTTCATCCCACCATGGGTGTTTGCCTTTGGTTGATGATGCAGGGATAGTTTCCTGAGTGGCCTCCAACAAGGCCTTTTGTAAGGAAGGTCATCCGTCTTTTTCTGTATTCTTCCTAAGGATGTTCTGAAAGTCACAATCCTCATCGCGCAGTCGCAGAGTGTTGAACCTGGGTATCTTATGACTACTTTGAAGATTTGGTGGTTTCCTAAAGGGTTGTAAATTAATCTTGACAAGTGAAAGGTAGTGATCAGAGTCTGTGTTGGCTCCTCGAAATACCTTTACGTTCTGTATATCAATATGATGTTGTGGTGCTATAGCAACATGATCTAACTGTAACTCACCAAGAATAGGATTTATTATTATTATTATTTATTTACCAAAAATTGTGCATACAATTTATGGACGGCAGATAGAGAAAGGGCAAGTCCCACATACACAGCAGTGTCTCCATCTCCGTTCATTAAATCTAAACACATCTCAAATTTCACATTATAAAATTTACACCTTTACATTTGCTATATACACATAATCTGCTGTACATGACGTCTATATCATACAATTCATAAATAAAAGGGAAGACACAGGCACGCACACACACATATACACGCTCACACACGCATACATACATACATACATACATACATACATACACGCACGCGCACAATCCCAATCACTCACAAAATTACATTATCTATTATATATAATCCAAAATTGACTCATCACCGCAGGGCTCAAACCGCTAGATCTAGAAAGCTGAAATTTTGCATGTTGGTTGATCCGAGTATGTAGAGGCTCACTACGAAACGGTTTTTGAAAATTCAATTTGTAAGTGACTTTTTTTTGGCCCTTTGGCATGGACCATCCAAAATTGACTCATCGACGCAGGGCTCAAACCACTAGACCCAGAAAGCTGAAATTTTGCATGTTGGTTGATACGAGTATGTAGAGGCCCACTGAGAAACGGGTTTTGAAAATTCAATTTGTAAGTGACTTTTTTCGGCCCTTTGGCACTGAGGAAGGATAATCGGTACAAAGGTCGGATTTAGCGCGTTTTAAGCCGGCAGATACGAGAAACAATACTCAGAGGTCCTGTAGGGACCCCGAAACACACTTTTTAAGTTCCTAAAATGAACGGTTTCGGAGATATTCCCAAATAACTGTGTTCCCTCTGACAAACAGATCAACGTTACTATGGCAACCGCTGAAATTTCCCAGACCGGGGATAGTTTTCTGTCAATATCTCGAAAACCGTTCGTTTTAGGGCCTTAAAACGCTGGGTTCGGTTCCCACTTCCCAGAAGTGGAAACCACGAACATTGCTCCTCGCGTTGATACGCGCAAGAAGAGCTATATTCCATATTTCTACGAGCAAATCGACTTGGAAAGTCCCATCTATTATATATAATCAAAAATTGACTCATCACCGCAGGGCTCAAACCGCTAGACCTAGAAAGCTGAAATTTTGCATGTTGGTTGATCCGAGTATGTAGAGGCTCACTAAGAGACAGTTTTTGAAAATTCAATATGTAAGTGACTTTTTTCGGCCCTTTGGCATTGACCATCCAAAATTGACTCATCGACGCAGGGCTCAAACCACTAGAACTAGAAAGCTGAAATTTTACATGTTGGTTGATCCGAGTATGTAGAGGCCCACTGAGAAACGGTTTTTGAAAAACCATTTTGTATGTGACTTTTTTCGGCCCTTTGGCACTGTGGAAGGACAGTCGGTACAAAGGTCGGATTTAGCTCATTTTAAGCCGGAAGAAACGAGAAACAATACTCGTAGGTCCTGTAGGGACCCCGAAACACACTTTTTAAGTTCCTAAAATGAACGGCTTCGGAGATATTTCCAAATAACTGTGTTCCCTCTGAGAAACAGATCAACGTTACTATGGCAACCGCTGAAATTTCCCAGACCGGGGATAGTTGTCTGGCAATATATCAAAAACCGTTCGTTTTAGGGCCTTAAAGCGCGGGGTTCGGTTCCCAATTCTAACCACGAACATTGCTCCTCGCATTGATACGCGTAAAATGAGATATATTTTATTTATAGTGGTGGCTTTAGGGGGTCGAATACGATCGTGATTTGAGTCTAATTTTATACTCTTTGAGCTGGTTATTGTAAGCGAGCTTTCAGATCTCTACACTAATTTACAATATTAAGGTTCTTTCTATTTTGCACGGTATACATTCATTTTCTTTATAAATTTGTTTTTTGTTAACTGAATATTTTTGTTTGCCAATTTTGATCTGCTCTTTTTCGTTTTTTACCATGATCTGCAACCCATATTCACAGTCGAATGTGTCGTATTCTACCGGCTGTCACGTTAATTATTATTTTGTCTTAATTACTCTTACTGAGGAATAATGTAGTTATTTTGTCTTTCACGGCCATTGAATCCCAGCGCAAGGCACGGCTTAAACCTAAAAAAGTTGCTGAGTTGGACTAATGTACTGAACCCAACTGTCATCATGTGGACCATGTGTTCGTATCCCAGCTTACTCACGGTCTTTCGAGGCATGGGACGTTCCTGCCCACCATACGACCACATGCTCAGGATTTGAGTCTACCAGGTAACTACTCTACAGGAAATACACAACATTTTCCTAAAATGAACTATTTACTGGTCTAAAATCATGGCTATTGGCAACTCCAGCTATCTGATATGACATCTAGCGGTAAAAATGAGAAACTTACCAAGTAGGGTACTTTTGTCACGTGGTGACTGTTTGTATATGGTTTCTTGTATTGGTAAACAGATCGTGGTAAATTGTTCGTGTCTTTATACATAAGTAATAAGTTTTACTCGTTGATAGAGTGAAAAATGAGTAAAAGCAAAGTGTATTGCTCAGTTTACGGCTGTAAGTCGATGTATAAGAGGGCTGCGGATATACGTTTTCATCACTTACCAAAAGATGCAAATAGCAATAGCCGAAATGTGATGATACCTAATAATACCTAATAATAATACCTTTCCACCCCGGGAAGGATCTAACACTTGTCGAGGTAGACAGACAGAAGACCTGCGACGTAAAGCCAGCGAAGGTTATTCAGTTTAAAAACAGCTCTTACGATGGGCGCGCTGGTAAGATTGAAGTTAGGCCTACTTGAATAATTAATTAAATAATTAATTATTGGCTGCTTGGTAGGGAGAAGGGATGGGTTTAACTTGTATTAAAACTCGTGGGGTGACAGGAATTGCTTGATTTGGATGGTTAAAAGGTGGGTTTGGTGTTGAATATTTGAATGGTAGCGGAATCACTCATTCTACAGTGCCCACGGGGAGGCAAATTAGGCCTATATGACTCGTAGTGGATTAGCTCGAATATCGAAGAACTTAGCGATTACGAGGTGTAGGCTTGGCGGAAAGGCTGGCGGATCATTAGTTTGACATCAATTCATGATATAAGTCGGAGCTTGGAACAGTGGCGTCTGGTTTGCGTGGATGCTAGTCTCGGAAAGATAAAAGTAGCACAGCTTCGGTGTGTTATTTATTTGTTTATTTACCGTATTTCTCTATTTGAATGTCCTCGGCGTTGACTCAGGATCGACATTTACATTATATTGCGCATAATAGTACCGAAATAATGTCCGAAGTGTAGCCCTGTGTAAATTTGAATCAGCTGATCTACATCAACCATAAAAACTGATGCTTGATAATATGCAAATGACACCAAAAAATCCAGTGGAACACACAAATTAGATCACGTGTATCGCACAGTTATGCATATACACAATTAAAAATAACACTGTCATTACTTTAGAGACCACATTTACTGATTATAACCGAAAAATAAAAAGTGTTCCATATCAAACGCGTGTTATTGAGTATTTTAAACCCTACTTACCCAGACCGACCGCAGCGCCCCAATTGTTAGTTTGAGTTGCCAATAAAACAAATACAAATAAAGGACAAATTATATTTAATTCCCACAAATAAAAATAGGGTTATTCTGTGAGCTTTCTTCTTGAAATAGAGCTACACTGCACTCAAATCTAATTCTGTCAATGATAATTCAGACTTCCATGGGTTTCCATAGTGTTCATCATGTGACACAATCTTAGTTAATTGGAGTATCATAACACAAAAATCACATATCACATCAAAATGACCTTAATAAAACATTACTCCGTTTCTTATGACATTTACCTTGATTAGCATGAATTCATTATTTTCTGCATTCATTAACAAATATTTGTTGTGTCGTGTGAATCATCTTCCTTCTTTCCATCCATATGAAAGCTTTAAGAAAAGTGGTACTTATCCCTTCCAAAATAAACATGGATAGAATATTTTATAGTTTCACCATACAACGATTTTCTGGGTCTTGTCGGGCTTATCATCGTTACAAATGTGTCATGTTCTGGGAAAACTCATACCCGTCTGCATAAATTAGCGTGAACTGGCAAAATGCATTCTAAAAGAAGATGCCTACATTATTTTGGTTCAGCTTTCCTCCTCAGAGAATAACTGAGCCAAATATTATCTGATTTCTATGATCCTACAACGTATGTGAGTTGCAACACACCGTTCAATTCAATTGGCATCATCATAATACTCATATCTTAATTGCATATTGAAATATCGAGATTCCTCAGTGTCCTATTGTGACTCTAATTTACAAGGGACCGGTCGACCAACCTTCTTCCCCCTCAGCAGGCAATAAAATTCGTTCCAGCTGGCTAGTCAAGATGGCTGCCGCAGAAGTGGTCTACAACCCCAACTCTCTCTGCTGTCAAGGTCAAGTTTGTTTACAATTGCAGTATTGGAGTTACGCTAGGTGTGGCTCCTAAGTAATTGAGTCATTTAATTATTTAACACCTATCCTTATAGTGTCTTTGGCTCAACTGGCTCCTTAATTAACATTCATGGCTGGGAATGGAATTCTAGTGATAGCCTTGCCGTTCTATGGTGACTACTGGTGGCTTTGGACGCGCATCATAGTGAAAATCCACGATTTTCACCAGCAGCTGTCAATAAAATATAAGGAAATCTGCGTTTCCTAAGCGACGAATATGATCCTTACCTCTCAGGGTAGGTCATTGATACACATGCTCACTGCGTCTCGACGGACGTCATTAGTGGCCATAATTCATGCAAGCGTTGGATACCGACAGGCTCTGTCCAATTCGCTGAGAATAATACAGTATGCTCAAGGGCGATACTACTCGTAGATTTAGCCAACTTCTCACCTAACGCGCAAGCTATACTAGTTGGTCCCCGCAATTATCTTACGTAAATCACTGGATTCTACGTTAATTCTGCACGCTTACATGCGGCTCAAACAATACTTCACATAGATGACTCAATTATTAAGGCATCCGCGTTCTCTCTGTCATACCACTTAAGCCAAAGCTTTATATAGCTCCTAACAAAAATGTAATAAATTTACTGGCTTACTTTACTTTAATGGTCCTCAAATATAATCCTAAGGATTGGCCATATCAAATATTCATTCACATTTCACTGACACTGAAAAAAGCTCTCGTATTTCGCTATATTCCACGTTACTTTCTTACTGTTTACCAAAACACAATATCTTTATATTAGACATGACATTATTTGAACATTATTTAGGCCAAAAATGCCTACTACTTTACTGTAGCCGACCCCAGATTATTATTATTACTCATTTAACGTTACCGTTACATCCATCACTATTTTTGACCTAAATGGCCCTAAACAAATCACCTTCCAAGCCATATTTTATTCAAGACGAGTGGTGAAAACTCGTTCAGTAAGTGACTATTACATCTTATTCTCAAAGTGATAAATCGATACATGGTGAACTATTTAGTTATAATAACATTTTAAAATGGTACTCACTTTTTCCTTATCGCTGGATAGTGCCAGCGCTTCAGCTTTAGCGCTACCATGACGCTTGATTTAAGCCATCATGTTATCCTTTACACAACACTTAGATTCACACATTTTCCACCTGATAAACATACTGTTACGGCTGTGAGTTTGTGTCATCGCTCGCCGCTTGAGTCACAACTGCCCCAGGGGCTGGGCTGTGGCTTGCCTCCTGTATTGCGCGCGCCTTATGCAACAGGGCTACTACAGACAAAGGGATAGTCCAGAAGATTCGTGACTGGACCAGCGGTGGAAACCTCGAGAAGCCGTGGACTCTGGATGGATCTAGAACCATTTATTGAGTCACCGGCCTGCTATATAAGAGTGACCCGTGAAGCAGTTGTTGTTGTGTGTTTTACGAGCTAGTGTGAGCGTTTATTCTGAGCGACAGAAGTGTGGTGACTTGCGAAACCCCTAGTGTAGCGGCGAAGTGAGGAACATACAGGGGACTGCCGTGTTCTGAGTAAGTGTGCTTTCACTGAGTGTCAGATATTGTGGTGTCGAAATTAAGTGACATTGTTTCTCCCAGCTGGTGAACAGCGCGCAGCAAGTGCTCGTAAGTACTGTAGTAGGCGCACATTAGAAAGAAGTTGCATGTAGTTCTGTCAAGGCCACTAGGCTCATTAGTGGCAGGATTAACTTCTGTGGTTTGTTGACAAGTGGAAGGGCCAAGAGCGCTCAAGGAAGAGACTTGACGAAACTGGAGTAAGGCTCCTAATTGCTTGTATTTGCTGATTCGTGTAATTTTCTGGCCACAATAAAGTTAATTATTTCTTTAAGCAGTAATTGGTGTTGTGCTTTGTACCCCACCGTAATCCAGTTAACAAAAGTGCCACTAGGGGGGTGGCACGTAACAACTGGTGTCAGAAGCCGGATTACAAACTCAAGCACAACACCTGACGGTCCTGGTTTCAAAACCCGAGCAGGTCAATTTAAAAAAAAAAATCCTGTGAGTGCATGCCCTTTACAAGGCAA
This sequence comes from Meconema thalassinum, assembly GCA_946902985.2. Lineage (NCBI taxonomy): Eukaryota > Metazoa > Arthropoda > Insecta > Orthoptera > Tettigoniidae > Meconema > Meconema thalassinum. The sequence continues at coordinate 128,176,913 of OX336391.1, read as the reverse complement.
ACAACTAAAATGGTGGCGCAATTGGCAGCATTGCTAGAAAAGTTAAATGGCATAGAAGACGGCCAGAAGAATTTAACAAAGGAGCTAACTTGCAAATTAGAAGACGGCCAGAAGAAGATGGAAGACGGTCAAAATAAGTTAGCGGAGGACCTGAAGAAGATGGAGGACGGCCAGAAAAAGATGGAGGACGGCCAGAAGAAGTTGGCCGAGGACCTAACTACCAAACTAAAGGACGGCCAGAAGAAGATGGAGGACGGCCAGAAGAAGTTGGCCGAGGACCTAACTGCCAAACTAAAAGACGGCCAGAAGAAGTTAGCCGAGGACCTAACTGCTAAATTAGAAGATGGCCAGAAGAATTTAACCAAGAAGATAGAGGACGGCCAGAAGAAGATGGAAGACGGGCAGAATGAGTTAGCACAGGACTTGAAGAAATTAGAACTGGGTCTGCGTGAGGAAGTCACGGCAGTGGAAAAGAAGTTCGTCGCCTTAAAAGAAGAAGTTGCTGAACTACGCCGACGCCCGCTGACGGGGGTGGAAGAGAGATTTAACGCTCTACAGAAGGAATTTGCTGAGCTGCGCCGACACCCGCCGACAGGGATGGAAGATAGATTCAAAGCCCTACAAGAGGAAGTCGCCGAGCTGCGCTGACGCCCACCGACCGGGGTGGATGAGAGAGTCAAAGCCCTACAAGAGGAAGTTGCCGAACTGCGCCAACGCCCCCTCACGGGGGTGGAAGAGAAAGTCAACGCTCTTCAAGAGGAAGTTGCCGAGCTGCGCCGACGCCCGCCCACAGGTACACCGGGGACACCAGGAACGGGACAGAGCAGAGTGACGCCCCCAACCTTCGACGGAAAGGTCCCGTGGAGCACCTATTTACGTCAGTTCGAGGCAGCCTGTTCCATAAACAACTGGAACAGCACGGAAAAGGCTACAGCTCTCATTGTAGCGCTGAGAGGGGACGCCCTTAACGTCCTTCAGGCCATCCCGACTGGATCCCAGGACTACGCTTCACTGATCGCCCATATGGAGTCCCGATATGGGGATAGCCATCTTCAGCAGGCCTACCAGATGCAGCTCCGGACCCGGGTACAAAAGAACGCGGAAACCCTGCAGGAGTTCGAGATGGACATCGCACGCCTCGTAAGGCTAGCCTACCCAACAGCGCCGGCCGACTTTCTGGAGCAGATTGCGACGCAAACCTTCACCGACGGACTACGGGACTCGGACACTCAACAGGCGCTGCGACTCGCGCGCAATAAGACCCTGGCAGATGCGCTGAGCCACGCACTTGAGTTTGAGACGGCGAAACAGGCATCTAGAATGCACGCGCGGGTGCGTCAAGTGGACGTCGACGAACCAGTAAAAACCAGCGAGACCAAGCCCCTGGCCGACGAATTAATGGAGGCGCTAAGCCGTTTCTTCGATAGTCGCGGTACCACCAGCAAAAACGTAGCCGAAGGACATCCGGAGAGGCGGCCCGGAAGAGGACTACCGACCTGCTGGACCTGCCGTAAGAGAGGCCACCTGAGCAAGGACTGCGGTGATCGCCGCCGCCAAGGGTTTCCGTCGGGACAGTCAGTCGTAGGGAAACCGCGCGGCCCAGGAAAGCAAGTATCAGCCAGCCTAGGGGGGCAAAGGTTGGCTTGTGACAGTCGTCAAGCCCCGGCAGTCCAAGTTCGTGTGACGCAGTTACGGAGGGATAATAGCAGCCTGATGGTCGACGGAGTCGTCAACGGAGAGAGCTGGCCCATGCTAATCGACACGGGAGCATCGAGGACCATCGTCAGTCCCACCGTGATCCCGAAGTGGAGAGTGCAACCCACACAAAGGAACCTCCAGCTAATAACCGCGACCGGAGAGACCGCACCGGTACACGGCGAAGCATCACTGGAGTTCGTCATTGGTCGACGGGCGATAAAGCATCCAGTGCTTGTGGCTGACGTATCAAATGAAGTGATCGACGGACTGGACTTCCTGGACCAGAACAACATCATCTTGGATCTGAGTACCAACACTCTGCACTTCGGAGGTGAGGAACTTGCTTTGCAACCAGCACACGAGGCCGTCACCGCACGACGAGTAAGGCTGAGAGAGGACGTCATCGTTCCCGCCAGGCCGGAGGTCAGCGCTGCCGTAATTGTCGACGGAACTGCTGAGGGAGTGGCGGCTGTTATCGAGCCAAAATATGAGGACATCCAGACAAAAGGATTGCTAGTTGCCAAGACTCTCATCAACACGACGTCTCGGCCGTACGTCCGCCTGTCCAACCTGAACGACTACGACATTACGGTTCACCGGGACACCAACCTAGGAGTCTGCGAGCCCGTTACCTGGATTGCCCGCATCACAGATACGACGGACGGACACCTGCAGACGGACAACCGAAGAAGACGCACACTGCCAGAAGAACTACAGAAGCTGTACCAAGGATCCCAGGACCATCTAGACGAAGAGCAATCACGCCAACTTCAGGACCTGCTACGCGAATTCCAGGATGTCTTCTCCGTGGGGAGCAAAGACTTCGGCAGGACAAGCTTGGTCCAGCACAGAATCGACGTTGGGGACAGCGCACCGATTAGGGCCCCATTCCGACGTGTCCCGCTCGCCAAGCAATCCGAAGTCGACCGGATGGTAGAAGAGATGAAGGAGCAAGGGGTGATCGAGCCATCACATAGTCCTTGGAGTTCTGCGGTCGTGCTAGTGAAGAAGAAGGACGGTTCCACCAGGTTCTGCGTGGACTACAGGCGGGTGAACGACGTCACGAAAAAGGACAGCTACCCTCTACCCCGGATCGACGACACGCTGGACACCATATCAAGATCAAGATGGTTCTCCACCTTGGATTTGAAGAGTGGCTACTGGCAGGTGGAGGTCCACCCTAAGGACCGCGAGAAAACGGCGTTCTCTGTGGGCAGCGGGCTCTGGCAGTTCACCGTCATGCCATTCGGTCTGTGCAACGCCCCTGCAACCTTCGAAAGGCTAATGGAGTCCATTCTGAGGGGACTACACTGGAAGACCTGCCTGGTATACCTAGACGACGTCATCGTTCTGGGGAGGAGCTTCGAGGAGCACTACAGCAACCTGAAGGAGATCTTGTTGAAGCTACGGGCTGCCCAGCTGAAGTTGAGCCCCAAGAAGTGTCAGCTCTTCCAGAAGCGGGTCCAGTACCTTGGGCATATCGTCTCCGAGGAAGGGGTGCGCACCGACCCAGAGAAGACCGCAGCTGTGAGGGAGTGGCCAGTTCCGAAGGACAAGTCGCAACTACGAAGCTTCCTGGGACTCTGCACTTATTATCGTCGCTTCGTGAGAGGATTCGCCGACATCGCCAAACCTTTACATCGACTGACTGAGAAGGACCAACTCTTCACGTGGACAGCAGAATGCCACAATGCCTTCGAGCAACTCAAGCAGGCTCTGTGCACCGCGCCTATTCTGGCCTACCCCAGACCTGGAACAAGGTTCATCGTCGATACCGATGCCAGCGACTTTGGCATAGGGGGAATCCTGTCGCAGGTAGTGGACGGCGAGGAGAGAGTAGTGGCCTACTTCAGCAAGGCCTTGTCAAAGCCAGAAAGGAACTACTGCGTCACCAGGAAGGAGCTGCTCGCCATCGTGAAGACCATTGAACACTTCCACAAGTACCTGTACGGGCAAGAATTTCTCATCAGGACCGACCATGCATCCCTGCGGTGGCTCCTGAACTTCAAGCAGCCCGAGGGTCAACTCGCGCGGTGGTTAGAGAGGCTTCAACAGTATAACTTTGAGATTCAGCACAGGAAAGGCCAACTGCATTCTAACGTCGACGCCCTGTCACGAAGACCGTGCCCAGAAAACCGCACCTTCTGTGCCCGAAGGGAGGAGAACACCGGGATACAGTGCCGAAGGACTACCGTGGAACTTCAAGGGAGCTGGAGCCGCGAATCTTTCACGCGGGCGCAAGCGGAAATGATGACCTGGGACTGATAGCCGAATGGAAGAGGGCCTGTGTCCCCAGAGCCGGGTGGAACATTGTGAGTGACTGCAGCCCAAAGTTTAAGTCCTACTGGGCACAGTGGGACTCGCTGATTGTAAGGGATGGCCTCATCTGCCGTACCTGGGAGAGCACCGACGGGAAGACATCTCGGGAACAAGTCGTCGTTCCAAAGGCTATGGCGGAGGAATTCCTGAAGGAAGTTCATGGAGGATCATCTGGTGGACACCTAGGGATAAAGAAGACCCTGGAGAAGCTGAGAGAGCGGTTCTACTCGATCGGATGCCGAACAGACGTGGAGAACCACTGCGCGAGGTGCCACGATTGCGCAGCCAGCAAGGGCCCAGGACGAAGACGACGGGGTCCACTGAAGCCCTACAACGTGGGCGGCCCCATGGAGAGAGTGGCCATCGATGTTGCTGGGCCATTCCCGTTAAGCGAGGCAGGGAACCGCTACATATTAGTCGTCAGCGACTACTTTACCAAATGGCCGGAGGCGTATGCGCTCCCTAACCAAGAAGCCGCGACGATTGCAGAGACCCTGGTGAAGGAATTCGTCAGCCGGTACGGAGTACCCCTGGAGCTGCACTCCGACCAAGGGAGGAACTTCGAGTCGCAGGTGTTCCAGAACCTATGCCAGCTGCTGGGAATACGGAAGACAAGGACAACGCCACTACACCCTCAGTCCGACGGGATGGTAGAGCGATTCAATCGCACCATCGAGAACCATCTTCGAATAGTCGTCAGCGAGCACCAGAGGGATTGGGACAAACATCTTCCACTATTTCTCCTGGCCTACCGCGCCGCCGTGCATGAAGCCACCGGGTGCACACCAGCCCGGGCCATGTTTGGGAGGGAGCTCCGTCTACCTGTCGATCTTGCCTTTGGCCGACCTGGGAATGATCCGATCCCGGTAAGCCAGTATTGTCAAGAACTGGTCGACCAACTGGAGGACGTGCACGCGTTCGCGAGGAGGAAACTGCGGATCGAGATCGACAGAATGAAGACCCGATACGACCAGCAGACGGATGCCGGCGGATTCCACGAGGACGACCTGGTCTGGCTCTACAACCCATTACGGAAGAAAGGCCTGTCACCAAAACTGCAGAAGTCCTGGGAGGGCCCGTACCGAGTCGTGAAACGGATCAACGATGTCGTCTACAGGATCCAGCGGAGCGCGAGGGCGAAGATGAAGATCGTGCATCGAGATCGCCTGGCAGCCTACGGAGGGACACAGACGGACCAATGATTGATCGGGACGATCAGCCTTTTTAGGAAGGGGGTGGTGTTACGGCTGTGAGTTTGTGTCATCGCTCGCCGCTTGAGTCACAACTGCCCCAGGGGCTGGGCTGTGGCTTGCCTCCTGTATTGCGCGCGCCTTATGCAACAGGGCTTCTACAGGCAAAGGGATAGTCCAGAAGATTCGTGACTGGACCAGCGGTGGAAACCTCGAGAAGCCGTGGACTCTGGATGGATCTAGAACCATTTATTGAGTCACCGGCCTGCTATATAAGAGTGACCCGTGAAGCAGTTGTTGTTGTGTGTTTTACGAGCTAGTGTGAGCGTTTATTCTGAGCGACAGAAGTGTGGTGACTTGCGAAACCCCTAGTGTAGCGGCGAAGTGAGGAACATACAGGGGACTGCCGTGTTCTGAGTAAGTGTGCTTTCACTGAGTGTCAGATATTGTGGTGTCGAAATTAAGTGACATTGTTTCTCCCAGCTGGTGAACAGCGCGCAGCAAGTGCTCGTAAGTACTGTAGTAGGCGCACATTAGAAAGAAGTTGCATGTAGTTCTGTCAAGGCCACTAGGCTCATTAGTGGCAGGATTAACTTCTGTGGTTTGTTGACAAGTGGAAGGGCCAAGAGCGCTCAAGGAAGAGACTTGACGAAACTGGAGTAAGGCTCCTAATTGCTTGTATTTGCTGATTCGTGTAATTTTCTGGCCACAATAAAGTTAATTATTTCTTTAAGCAGTAATTGGTGTTGTGCTTTGTACCCCACCGTAATCCAGTTAACAAAAGTGCCACTAGGGGGGTGGCACGTAACAATACTTTTATCAGTGGCCTCTTTCACTGCTACACACTGCATATTAATCACTATACACATGAACACTTTTAAATCACTATTACATAATTTATGTACACTTATTCACTACTTCACAGGTTGATCCTTAAATCGGACTTCTCCTACGCCTGATCTCAGAGATGCGATGCAATTACGCCAACCGCTGGTCTTCGTGAAATCTAACAGCGTTTACGGACGTTCGGTCCTAGTCACCTGCAACATCGTTCAGCTCACTATCCAGATTCGATGGCAATGATTTCCAAGCTCCCATCATTGTAGTGATCCTGATGATAATGTCATATACAATTCTGACAATACCTCCCGGTAAAAGAACTGTTCAAAAACATTATAAGTTCCTTTTTCGCTGTGGCGAATTTATATTTGCGTCAGATAATAGATAAATATCTGTATTAATTTACTTTCGACGCGCTTCATGCTTACTTATGAAGCTTATAACTTGCTCCTATTGTTCTTCAACGGCGGAGCGTTGATACTTTAACATTTGGCGTGCTTACTGGCAGCGTCTTAGTTTCGTGTATACTGTAGAATAACTCTAGGCGAACAACTGGCTTGGTGTGAGCTGCTCTCCCTTATAAAGGTTTCTCGTACGAAATAGTCCACCGGACACATGAGAGCGACTCCTTTCTTGAAATAATACCTCTTCAGCCGAAATGACATCTACAGCTTGTTTATTTAGGTGTGGAGGTTTCAAAAACATTCGCGTGCCGGCGATCGCTTTGGCCAATTAATTACAATTAATTGCCTTAGTTCAGCGCGTCAGGACGCTACTGTGGTGGTTCCCCGTTGACTGGTCACAAAATCACTGCTCTCGAGCGTAAGCTAGGTTGTAATTCGTTCATTTGGAGATAAAAGCTTTAATTTAGGTGAAAAACCACTCCTAAATTACCTCTCCGTGAATATATTCACCTGGGTGTATATTTCAATGCATTTCAATACTCCACTTGGCTGTAATTAATTAATTTCCGTGGGCCGTCATCCCTACTCTAGGTTCAATCGTTGTCAAGCGGTGAATACCCGGTCATTAATTTTGAGCTGTCTTCCCGCTCCAGACGTAAATAGTGCGCTCGGCGCCTAAGTTCTCCGCCCACTTGCTAAGGGTAATTTGTAAAACTTCAAACTGGCCTCCTCTCATTCTCGTATGCTCTGAAAATGTATATTTCCTTGCATTTGGCTAAAATTTTCCACCTTAAGTTGCTATGATATTCACATATAGATCGTGAAATCACGCTACATTATTATATGTCAGTATACCTCTCATTGCTCTTTGGGTTCCCTGTAATTGCTCCCCCTCAGAGATCAATGGTTCGACTCTAGGCATAACCATGTGCCTGGTCTTCTCCGATGAGACCCGAGTTCGATGCCAGGCTGCCGTGACTGATTGGGCACATCTTTACCCTGCTAAGCTCGGAAAATTCATTTCATAAGTGAATTTTTCGGGCCCTTCAGATGGCATCGACTCCATGTAGTATTTACTTTAAGCGGTCAGTGCTCTCGGCAATGGGATCTCTCGTTCCCCCATTCCACTCTGTCTGCTGTCTCGTAGACTCTCGCTCTGCCTTCTCAATTGTTCATTCATTTCCTCTAGCTCCGTAGCGGCCTCCCTCAACTGGTCATAAAGTTCCTTCAGTTGACAGCTGCATTCTCCCTTCGGATCCCTTGGGTCTGCGAGCTGGTCGCTTCGCTCCGTTCCTTCCTGGGACTGCACGCTTTTCTCAAGATTCTTTCCGTGCATACGTAATATCTCCTCGTCCATTTGGGTGTGCATTGCTTGCTCCTCTCTCGTATCATAATCTTCTGGTGGACTATATAACTTCAAATTAGCTGCATTTACAACAACTTCTCTACCTGTTGCTTCGTCTTTGATCCGATATGCATTATTTTGCAGATCCCTCATAATCAGGTAGGGTCCGTGATAGGCATGCTGAATTTTTTTATATTTCCTGCTCTCTGGATCTGAACTGGCGGGTTTCTTCAATAAGACGTATTCCCCCACGAGTAACGGTCTGTGGTAGCGTTTCCTACTGTTTCTCCGCTGCCGTCTATCTGCTTGTTTCTTGAGATACTCGTACATTCTCTGGATCCACAACTCACGTCCAGGTTGTGCATCGATGGGTGTCCGAATGACATTATTCCATGGCCTCTCTGGTCTTCTATCGAGATGTAGGCTCACTGGCACCTCTCCTGTCGCTTCGTGCACGGTATTGTTGATACAATATTCAATAATCTCAAGTACGTCAATCCATTTCCAGTTCTCAGTAGAGCAATAAAACTTCATGTACTTTTGCAGTTCCCTCATAACTCTCTCAGCGGAATTCGACTCCGGGTGTCGAACTGTGGACAAAATCTGTCTTATGCCCAGATTCTCCAACTCCCTGCGAAATTCTACGCTGGTAAAACAGCTCCCATGATCAGATAAGATGTTCTCTGGCTGTCCTAATATAGGAATGATTCTTTCCTTCAGCCTCTTAAGTACCTGTTTTGTACTGGTTTTCTGAATTGGACACAGGACTACCATTTTGGAAAACACGTCTAGTGCAACTAGGATGTGTCTATTTCCTCTTCTAGCTCTAGGAAGCGGCCCAAAGTTGTCCAGTGCCAGAAGCTGACATGGCTTCTCTGGTAAGAGTGGTATAGGTTTCTGCCTCATTAAGTACGAGTTAGGCTTTACTCGTTGGCACATATCACATGTCCTGATAGTATTTCTGACTGTTTCTCTAAGTTTTGGCCAAATAAATGCCTCCTTAAGCAGGGCAACAGTCTTATCTACACCGGAGTGTCCAAAAGCTCGGTGTGCTAGCCATACTAGCCTTCTCTGCAATGCTGGTGGTACGACTATCCTGGGTTTGGTGTGGTCTGAGTCGCTCCATTTATGTAACATCTGGTTAAACCATAGATATTCCGTTGATAGTGCTTCAGCTTCCACATACATCGGGGTTCCTCTATCCAGGTTTCCCTCGAAGTAATTAATCATCAACCGTATCCAGGGATCTTCACGTTGAAAAACGGTGATGTTCCTCAGATCATCTAAGGTCTTCTGATCTCTATCTTCTATCTCGATAGCTAGAACTTCTTCTTCATCAGCTGTCGGGTATCTGCTCAGCAAGTCAGGTATGATATTGTCCTTCCCCGGACAATACTCTATTTCCACTTGAAATTGCTGTATGTACAGGGACCACCTCGTCAGTCTTTGACTCGACAAGTCAGTTTTCAACAGGAACGTTAGGGCTTTATGGTCTGTTCTCAATATAATTCTAAAACCATAAACTAGCTTTCGCCAATACTGTAGGGCATACAGTATCGCGAGTAATTCAATCTCCGTGACCGTATAATTCTTTTCATTAGGCTTCAACCTTCTACTGATAAATGCAATGTAAGTTTTCTCCTCTGGCCTGTCCATATTTTCCTGATATAACATTGCTCCAATACCTATGAATGATGCGTCAGTCTGGATAATAAATTTCTGAGTGTAGTCAGGATATCCCAATTTTACATAGTCTAACAGCATCTGTTTAGATTTCACGAAGGCTTCCTCGCATTGTTCCGTCCAGCGCCATCTTCCTCCCTTCTTAAGTAAGTCTTGGAGTAGTGCTACGGTCTCGGTATACTTTGGACAATGGTTTGAAAAGAATCCAATAACGCCTAGATATTGCCTGACGTTCTTTACCTTCGTTGGTCTCGGGAAATGTTTAATGACTTCCAATTTTCCCGGATTAGGCCTGACTCCTTGTGCATCTATTACGTGACCTAGAAATTTAACTTTTCTCTGACCAAAGTTAGACTTCTTTATATTGACCTTAAAGTTAGCCTGACTTAGGTCATATAACAACTTGCGTAGATCTCTGACATGTTCTTCGACAGTTTCAGATGTCAGTAGTATATCATCTACGTAACATATGGTTGTAGCTTTTACTTCTTCGGACAGGTTCCGATCTAGCGCTCGTATCAACGCTGAACCTGCTGTTTTTAATCCAAATGGAAGACGCACGTATGAATACGTGTGCTGGTCAAATAAAAATCCAGTTAACAAACTTGTTTTCTCTTCCAGAGCAAGATGGTGAAAACTTGCCGTCAGGTCAAGATTTGAGAACACAGTCTTTCCTTTGAACCTCCTGAGTACCTCCTTAATGGGCGGCACTTTATCAAATTCCGGTATGACCTTGGAATTCAAATTTTGTAGGTCCAGGCATATCCTCACACTTCCGTCCTGTTTAGGTACAACTACCAGTGGGCTGACATAGGGTGTGGCTGTCTTTACAATGACGCCTGCTTCTAGCATTTCCTGTATTGCTTCTTTGACCTTTAAATAATGTTTCTCGGCTACAGGATACGGCTTCTGTTTGAATGGTGTCCAATCGCTGACTTGGAACGCATACTGGAAATTCCTGATCCGGCCAGGTCTCGAATCGAAGACTCCTTTATACTCAAACAGCAGTTCCCTTAGCATTTGCTTATATTCTGGACCAAATTTAGCTTCCTCAATCTTCTCTTCCAGGCATTCTTCAAATTTTGGTTCGAGGTCCTTTTCAATGTCTGCGGCCAGTGTTGCCAACTCTTCCTCGATGTTTTCTGTTGTCGACACTGCATCCCCAGTCATATCTCCGTATGTATGCCATACGTATTCTTCTGGTCTCGTTTCGTTATGCTTTAATGAGAGTTCTAACTCTTCCTTTCCATCACTTGCGCGAAACATCACAATGTCTTGCGAGAGATCTATAATAACTTTATATTCTCTTATGAAATCCATGCCAACAATGATGTTATACGGCAGCTTATTCACAAGTAGGAAGCTCTGTGAGAATGTAGAGTTCCCTATCTGCAGATCTAAAAATACTTGGTATTTGCATATCATAACTTTATCTGGTATGACACCTTTTATTTTCACGCTTGAAATAGGTATTTTCAATACGTGAATTTTACTCTGGATTTCACTATATAATGCCTGGGTTATCAAACACACTGTTGACCCTGTATCATTGAGACTTCTTATCTTCATGCCCGCAATGTTTACAATAATAATGGGTAGTTCCCTTCTTACATTGACCGTCCTTTCATCTAGGCCTTCGATAAGCTCCTCAGGTTTGGCAATCCAGTTAACAACATTCACTGTATTCCATCCTGAACTTATCTCTCTTTGGTCATTTAAATTTGGTGGTTTTTTTCTTCAATAGCTCCATTCTTTGTGGAGTTCTTCTGTCTGTCTTCATGCTGTTGAAGTTCCAGACTCTTGGCACCGTCATCATTTTTATATATGTCGGGTGACCTTCTATTCGTAATCGCTTCATCCCAATGAACTCGCGATTGTCTCGGATCATCTCCGCGCTCTTCCATGTATCTTAAAGATGCGTGATAGCGTTCTTCCGCCTCTTCATCGAACCCGCGACTCTGCTCTTGGGATCTCCATCCTTGGTTGTTCCCATTTCGGCCGTAATTCCTTCTGTTATCGAGCTGCTGGTCTCTGGTACCACGCTGATTCCAGTTTTTCCTTCCTCGGTTTCCATGGTTCGATCCTCCTCGATATGCTGGCCTCCAATTTTGGTTTTCGCGTCCTTTGCGTTGCCAGTCGGATTTTTCTCTTTCGGTGCTTGTAGACTTGCTTTTTGTCTGCACCTTAGTTGGCTCAATCGGTGTAGTTGTCATGTTGACTTGTTCCACATTTCGACTTTGTCTTGTGTGCTGCACTGTGTTTAGATCGAGTTGTCTCAGCACCTCCTCCATATCGATCGCAGTTTTGGCGTTTGCTGAGATTAGCAGACGTTGTACTTCATACGGTAGCTGCTTGGCTATCGCTATGCACAAATCTGACTCTCTAAGTCCTTCATCAAGCTCTCGAAAACGGCACAATTGATTCACAAAGAATTCTCCGTACTTAGTCGGATTACTAGTACTGTAACGCCTGGAATACAAGTCCAATCTGAGGTTCTGTTGTATGCTCGCGTTCCAGTGTCTGCTTAAAAATGCTTGGCGAAATTCGTCAACGGTGTCGAACGTGTACCGAAAACTCCTAAACCATAGGGCACACTCCCCTTCGGTTAGTTTTTCAATCGCTCTCAACCTGCGCTCTGGCGGTACTTTCGCGTCATTCAAGTACTCGGAAACTTCTTTAAGCCTGTACTTGGGTGTCATGTTAGAATTACTCCCAGAGTATTTCTTTGGTTTCTCATCACTAGCCCTTACAACTGTGACTATTTGACTTTGAACAGCATTTTCATGCGGTGTTGACATGGCAATTGGCATACCAGGTGTGGTATACGGACTGTCACTTGGCATGGCTGCATTCTTTGGAGTGGGCTGTATTTCTATCTCTGCCCATTTATTTCTCCTATTCTCGTCTATACTTCCTTCGCTAGACCTAGGATTCCGCAACATAGATTCCTCCTGCGCGATCATTCTAGTCTCGATTTGGCTGTGTCTATTTTCTGCCCATCCCAAACGAGCTAATACCTCTCGTTCTATTTTCTCTAGGTGATCTCGGTTTCTTTCTGCCATAGAAAATACCTTTTCCTTATCATCCTTAAGGTTTTCCTGCAGGTGGATAATTTCCCCCGCTAGACTTTCTCTTACTTCGGCAAGAGTCTTATCGCTGGCTTCAGTCTTCAAGCCTTCTCGAAGTTCTAATTCTTCTCGTAAGCCTGTAACTTCCTTTTGAATGTGACCTTGTATATGAGAGATTTCAGTCCTTATTTTCGTGATTTCTCCCTGGTCCTCATCCTGTCTTTTATGGATAACTGCTAAGTCGCTCTGAGTTTGTTCCAACTCTTTCTGCACTTTCCCGACTTGCCTCTTCATATTTGACATTGTCTCCTTATTCTCTTGATCAGAAGTTTTTATTTCCTGTATTTCCTTGCATTGGTCAAGGATATTCTGATCCTGTTTTCTTAAGGCTTCGTCTACCGCCTTGGCGTAACCTGCCATTCGCGTATTCCATTTTACGTCACTATCCTCGAGCCTTTGATCCACGGTCTGAGTGAACGTATTAAATGCTCTAGTTGACGTTTAGTATTAGCTTCATTCTGACTCTGAATGTCTTTAAGCTCCATGGACATACTGCTTAAACTATCGTTAATTTCACGCTGTGACTCTCTGCACGCTTGCAGATTATTCTCTAGTTTTAACTCAATTGACTCAAAGCGTTTATCGTTATCATCTTGCATTTCTGAGACCACGCTAACAATATTCTTAGTTACTTCACGCTGGACAGACTCTTTAACGTCATCCATTTTCTTATTAACCTCTATTAGGTTTGACTCTAATTGCGTGTTTATTGTAACTTGATTAGCCTCTAATTGAGTATTGACTGTAGCCAATATCTGGCTTACCTCAGTTTGATTAGCCTCTAGTCTAGTATTTACTTCAGCTTGATTAGCCTCCAATTGTACATTTATTGTAGCCAATCTATCTGCTATTTCATCTTTAAATGCTTTAGATTCTTCCTTATTCTTAGCATTAGAATTATCAAAATGTTCCTTTAACTCAGCAATACACCTGAGTACGTCTTCAGTTCCAGCCATCCTGTACTTCTTAATTTGAGATTCAGGTAGGCCGCAGCTGAATATGTTGGCGCATTCTATTGGAAAAAAAAGGATTCCGATCCCGCGACCACAACAACAACATATTACAAAATGTCAAAACTAACTATGGAATGGGTATAGACCCTCGTACCCGTCTGACAACAGTGTCTGACGTCTGAATATCATCTAGAAAGACTCACAATCGCTCACACAAAGTTTGAGGAAAAATACTAATTTTATGGTCTTCCCCATGAAAACCATGCTATTATTATGGGGTTTTCTGAATCCCATAAGTCATCCACGTACTGGGCGCCATGATAATGAAGAAGGGATGACACGCTTTGCCCCACACACCTGGGCGACATGATAAATATATGGGTATCCATGCTTTGCTATGTTTGCCCTGACCAGTGTGCGCAATGCCAAGATCGCTCATATTGCACAGATGCAGGCGGTTCCATAATGAATTAATACCGTCGCACATTGCTTGGGCCATGATAGTTAAAGGGGTTTGTGTGTAAGTTACATTTACATTTAAGCATGTTTTATGGAGGATTATCAACATTTATTTTACGTGATGGCTTATTAACAAATGGGACGCGGCCTTTCCTATTATATCCTAATTTCTATGCTGTATTTGCTTCTACCATTAATATCTTGGCCGACTTTTAGCAGTACCTGTGACTCAATCCTAGTACAGAGACATATCCTCCATGTACCCAACTGTCATCATGTGGACCATGTGTTAGTATCCCAGCTTACTCACGGTCTTTCGAGGTATGGGACGTTCCTGCCATATCTTGGCCGACTTTTAGCAGTACCTGTGACTCAATCCTAGTACAGAGACATATCCTCCATGTACCCAACTGTCATCATGTGGACCATGTGTTAGTATCCCAGCTTACTCACGGTCTTTCGAGGTATGGGACGTTCCTGCCCACCATACGACCACATGCTCAGGATTTGAGTCTACCAGGTAACTACTCTACAGGAAATACACAACATTTTCCTAAAATGAACTATTTACTGGTCTAAAATCATGGCTATACAAAAAATACAAATAAAGGACAAATTATATTTAATTCCCACAAATAAAAATAGGGTTATTCTGTGAGCTTTCTTCTTAAAATAGTGCTACACTGCACTCAAATCTAATTCTAGCATCCTGTCAATGATAATTCAGACTTCCATGGGTTTCCATAGTGTTCATCATGTGACACAATCTTAGTTAATTCGAGTATCATAACACAAAAATCACATATCACATCAAAATGACCTTAATAAAACATTACTCCGTTTCTTATGGCATTTACCTTGATTAGCATGAATTCATTATTTTCTGCATTCATTAACAAATATTTGTTGTGTCGTGTGAATCATCTTCCTTCTTTCCATCCATATGAACGCTTTAAGAAAAGTGGTACTTATCCCTTCCAAAATAAACATGGATAGAATATTTTATAGTTTCACCATACAACGATTTTCTGGGTCTTGTCGGGCTTATCATCGTTACAAATGTGTCATGTTCTGGGAAAACACATACCCGTCTGCATAAATTAGCGTGAACTGGCAAAATGCATTCTAAAAGAAGATGCCTACATTATTTTGGTTCAGCTTTCCTCCTCAGAGAATAACTGAGCCAAATATTATCTGATTTCTATGATCCAACAACGTATGTGAGTTGCAACACACCGTTCAATTCAATTGGCATCATCATAATACTCATATCTTAATTGCATATTGAAATATCGAGATTCCTCAGTGTCCTATTGTGACTCTAATTTACAAGGGACCGGTCGACCGACCTTCTTCCCCCTCAGCAGGCAATAAAATTCGTTCCAGCTGGCTAGTCAAGATGGCTGCCGCAGAAGTGGTCTACAACCCCACCTCTCTCTGCTGTCAAGGTCAAGTTTGTTTACAATTGCAGTATTGGAGATACGCTAGGTGTGGCTCCTAAGTAATTGAGTCATTTAATTATTTAACACCTATCCTTATAGTGTCTTTGGCTCAACTGGCTCCATAATTAACATTCATGGCTGGGAATGGAATTCTAGTGGTAGCCTTGCCGTTCTATGGTGACTACTGGTGGTTTTGGACGCGCATACCAGCGGCTGTCAATAAAATATAAGGAAATCTGCGTTTCCTAAGCGACGAATATGATCCTTACCTCTCAGGGTAGGTCATTGCTACACATGCTCACTGCGTCTCGACGGACGTCATTAGTGGCCATAATTCATGCAAGCGTTGGATACAGACAGGCTCTGTCCAATTCGCTGCGAATAATACAGTATGCTCAAGGGCGATACTACTCGTAGATTTAGCCAACTTCTCACCTAACGCGCAGCTATACTAGATGGTCCCCGCAATTATCTTACGTAAATCACTGGATACTACGTTAATTCTGCACGCTTACATGCGGCTCAAACAATACTTCACATAGATGACTCAATTATTAAGGCACCCGCGTTCTCTCTGTCATACCACTTAAGCCAAAGCTTTACGTAGCTCCTAACAAAAATGTAATAAATTTACTGGTTTACTTTACTTTAATGGTCCTCAAACATAATCCTAAGGATTGACCATATCAAATATTCATTCACATTTCACTGACACTGAAAAAAGCTCTCGTATTTCGCTATATTCCACGTTACTTTCTTACTGTTTACCAAAACACAATATCTTTATATTAGACATGACATTATTTGAACATTATTTAGGCCAAAAATGCCTACTACTTTACTGTTGCCGACCCCAGATTATTATTATTACTCATTTAACGTTACCGTTACATCCATCACTATTTTTGACCTAAATGGCCCTAAACAAATCACCTTCCAAGCCATATTTTATTCAAGACGAGTGGTGAAAACTCGTTCAGTAAGTGACTATTACATCTTATTCTCAAAGTGATAAATCGTTACATGGTGAACTATTTAGTTATAATAACATTTTAAAATGGTACTCACTTTTTCCTTTTCGCTGGATAGTGCCAGCGCTTCAGCTTTAGCGCTACCATGACGCTTGATTTAAGCCATCATGTTATCCTTTACACAACACTAAGATTCACACATTTTCCACCTGATAAACATACTTTTATCAGTGGCCTCTTTCACTGCTACACACTGCATATTAATCACTATACACATGAACACTTTTAAATCACTATTACATAATTTATGTACACTTATTCACTACTTCACAGGTTGATCCTTAAATCGGACTTCTCCTACGCCTGATCTCAGAGATGCGATGCAATTACGCCAACCGCTGGTCTTCGTGAAATCTAACAGCGTTTACGGACGTTCGGTCCTAGTCACCTGCAACATCGTTCAGCTCACTATCCAGATTCGGTGGCAATGATTTCCAAGCTCCCATCATTGTAGTGATCCAGATGATAATGTCATATACAATTCTGACAATACCTCCCGGTATAAGAACTGTTCAAAGACATTATAAGTTCCTTTTTCGCTGTGGCGAATTTATATTTGCGTCAGATAATAGATAAATATCTGTATTAATTTACTTTCGACGCGCTTCATGCTTACTTATGAAGCTTATAACTTGCTCCTATTGTTCTTCAACGGTGGAGCGTTGATACTTTAACATTTGGCGTGCTTACTGGCAGCGTCTTAGTTACGTGTATACTGTAGAATAACTCTTGGCGAACAACTGGCTTGGTGTGAGCTGCTCTCCCTTATAAAGGTTTCTCGTACGAAATAGTCCACCGGACACATGAGAGCGACTCCTTTCTTGAAATAATACCTCTTCAGCCGAAATGACATCTACATCTTGTTTATTTAGGTGTGGAGGTTTCAAAAACATTCGCTTGCCGGCGATCGCTTCGGCCAATTAATTACAATTAATTGCCTTAGTTCAGCGCGTCAGGACGCTACTGTGGTGGTTCCCCGTTGACTGGTCACAAAATCACTGCTCTCGAGCGTAAGCTAGGTTGTAATTCGTTCATTTGGAGATAAAAGCTTTAATTTAGGTGAAAAACCCCTCCTAAATTACCTCTCCGTGAATATATTCACCTGGGTGTATATTTCAATGCATTTCAATACTCCACTTGGCTGTAATTAATTAATTTCAGTGGGCCATCATCCCTACTCCAGGTTCAATCGTTGTCAAGCGGTGAATACCCGGGTCATTAATTTTGAGCTGTCTTCCCGCTCCAGACGTAAATAGTGCGCTCGGCGCCTAAGTTCTCCGCCCACTTGCTAAGGGTAATTTGTAAAACTTCAAACTGGCCTCCTCTCATTCTCGTATGCTCTGAAAATGTATATTTCCTTGCATTTGGCTAAAATTTTCCACCATAAATTGCTATGATATTCACATATAGATCGTGAAATCACGCTACATTATTATATGTCAGTATACCTCTCATTGCT
This sequence comes from Meconema thalassinum, assembly GCA_946902985.2. Lineage (NCBI taxonomy): Eukaryota > Metazoa > Arthropoda > Insecta > Orthoptera > Tettigoniidae > Meconema > Meconema thalassinum. The sequence goes on along the minus strand of OX336391.1, from coordinate 128,158,962 downwards.
CTTTGGGTTCCCTGTAATTGCTCCCCCTCAGAGATCAATGGTTCGACTCTAGGCATAACCATGTGCCTGGTCTTCTCCGATGAGACCCGAGTTCGATGCCAGACTGCCATGACTGATTGGGCACAGTACTAATGGTGCAGCAGAAAAGAGGAGAATTGAAGCTTTTGCACTGTGGTGATACAGGAGAATGATGGTCAGGGTAACAAAGGAGGAGGTATTAAGACGAGTGGGAGAGGAGAGATGTTTCTGGCGACTGCTAATGAAGAGAAGAGATAGGAGTGTAGGACACATATTAAGACACGCTGGAACAGCAAGCTTAGTTATGGATGGGAGGGTCGCGGACTAGAACTGTAGGGGTAAACCAGGGTTAAACAGATTGCCTCGGATGTAAGGTGTGGTAGCTATGTAGAGATGAAACGATTAGCTCAGGAGAGGGAGACTTGGAGGGATGCATCAAACCAGTTAAAAAAACGAAGACTCAAACAAAAACAATCAGGAATTTTAATTACTTAGAGAGGCATGTGAGGCAAAAGGTGGTTGGAGATTTCAATCCCTGGGATGTAACACGGGATGAGACTGCATAATGTACATCAGCGGCCAAGGTGAGAGATATTTAACTATAGGTCTATTAATAGCGATATGTTGACGTTCAAATCATCAATACGTATGGCCAAATTACATCCAGAATAGCTTAAGTAAGAATATTTTTAACTCCCCATATTCCGATAGATTTGCCATTCCAGTGTGCAAGATTGCAGTTCCCTCTTCCAACAATATTCGCAATTTCTTTAACAAAGCGCAATGACACACACTTAACAGTAGCACGTGTACATTTAGACAAAAACCATTTTTTCCCATGGGCAATTCTATGTGGCGTGCTCGCGAGCGTCCGGACAACAAAATCGTTATGTCTCGGCAGAAGATGGCAAAACCAAGAACGTAATTTTAAAATGTGTTAACATCATGTAATATCGAACCCTGCAGACATTCACAACTCTATAAAATTCCCACTTTGCTGCTCATATCAATATACTGAATGTATCAGAATATTCAGAATTAGAATGGACCCACCTATAGCCGCGATTGCTGTAATAGAATAGACCAATTATCACCAATAATGCATCGTCCCCATTGTCTCGATCGCGGGCGAAGCCGCGGGTACCTGCTAGTACAGTATATAAATTCAATTTACATGGAGTTTTAGTCCCTTCAGAGCCTTCACTTTGCGGCAAAATTGTCGTGGAGGAAGGTCTTTTATTTCACGAGGCAGGTCATTCCATAGTCGAGCAGAGCGATTGTAGAATCCAGATTGATCATCTGTTGTCCTAGCGAATGGAGGAACAAGGGTGACACCCTGTGCTCTACGGACTGAACGATATGACAGCTGAAGGCGGTGAAATGGGGACAGTTTAATAGTGCCAGCTAGAGATTTTCGGAGGAAGGTGAGATCTATTTGGCTACATTTGTCATTTATGGATGTTAATGGTTTTGTCAAAACTTTGTTACCCTGATTGTAAATGAGCCGCTCTGCTCGTCGTTGGACTGCACTTAACTTCCTCATGTTTTCCTCGGTAGTGGGATGCCAGGCAGGAAGTCCATACAGAATAATGGGCCGTATCGTGGAGAGATACACCGCTCGGATTGCACGGCTTCGGAATCCCAGAAGATTACGTCTTGAAAATCCTAGAATTCTAAATGCCTTACACCTAGATTCTTCAACGTGTACATTCCACTTCAGATTGCTGGAAATGTTTATTCCCAGCATTCGCAGTTAATTGCACATGGGAAGAACTTTGCCGCTCAGTGAAAGGCTATGCGCAATAGGCTGTCTGGCCCTACTTAGCCGAATATATTTACACTTGTTTACATTCAAGGTCATCTTATTTACATCACACCACAGTGCCACACTGTCCAGATCTTCCTGTAGTGCTTTGACGTCATCATTTTTTTACGGCTCTGTAAATTATTGAGTCGTCTGCATACTGCGCCATCGTGGATGTCACACAGCCTGGAAGGTCGAGGATAAAAAGCACGTACAACAAAGGCCCAATCACCGACCCCTGTGATACTCCCGAAGTTACCACTATGTTCGGTGACTTGGCCCCGCCAAACACGACCCGCTGCGTTCGACCTACCAGGAATGACGTCAACCATGTAATCAGTTTGCCTCCGATGCCACATTTGCCAAGCTTTAACAAGAGTCTTTGATGAGGCACCTGGTCAAAAGCTTTGCTTAAGTCCAGGGCCACACAGTCCACTTGGGAGACGTTTGTCTGATCCAAAGAGTTCTGCCAGTCATCAATCACTTTTGTCAAAAGATCTCCCTGGAACGAAGCCATGTTGGCTAGGATTTAGCAGGCCTCGCTCACTCAGGAATTCCAGTATGTTCTTAGCAGCCAGGCGCTCCATACATTTACAGATACCAGACGTTAGAGAAATCGGGCGGTAGTTGTCCATTTCTTCCTTGTCACCATCTTTGAACACAGGGACCACGTTAGCATGTTTCCACTCTTGTGGTAGAGTCCCGGTGTTAATGGACTGGTTGAAAAGTGCGCACAATGAGGGTGCTAGGGCATCTGCACAGTAATGAAGGATCCGAGAAGGGATTAAGTCTGGTCCTGTCGCGGCATGGGGTCTAGATCTCCGTAAGCTGTCTCGAACTTCCTGTTGTGTGAAATATAGACTGGCTAGGGGAAAGAGAGGGGATGATGTCCTTGGTAGGAACATTCCTTCTCTGGTGTCAGGTGGAGAGAAGCTACTTTGGAATTTACAGTTGAACGAGTTGGCTATGTCTAGTGGGTTGGAAATACAAAGTCCGTTATGTTTAAAGCTCTGTGGTGCGGTGTTGCCACTTTTGCTCCGAATGAATGTCCACATTGCCTTGGGATAAAAGCTTAATTTGTCCATATACGTACTGTAGGCTTCACGAATTGAAGATTTGGTACTATTTCTAGCCAGCCTATACTTTTCCCACCTGCTGTCACTTGGGCACTGTTTCCACTTGTTATAGAGCTGATTTCTCTTTCTTATTTTGGATATTATGTCCTTTGAGATCCAAGGTGTTTTCTTTTCTTATTTTCAATTGTAACCTTAGGGATCACTTCATCGACGCACTGAAAAAAGATTTCCTTCCAAGTATGCCAGGTACCATCTATATCCACACTGTTGGTGACTGAAGGTGTAATGACCAGTAATCTGTCAAGTAAGATGTCAGAAAGGAGTTTCCAGTTGGTACGGGAGTAATTGTAAACTGTTCTGGTTTGTAATTTTGGACTGTTCTTCTTGTGGGTAAATATAGCTAGGAGGGCTTGGTGATTACAAAATCCAGGGATGACTTGTAGAGACTGAATTGAGGATGGAGAGTTTGTTAGGAAGAGATCGAGGGTTGAACGGGAGGTCGCAGTGATACGGGTAGCTTCAAATATGAGTTGATGGAGGAATAGATCATAGAATGCTGTAAGGAAGTTGTTGGATATAGGATTATTTGGGATAGGAGCGGCATTTCTATTCCATGTGATTTGTAGGTTGAAATCACCAACAATGTAGACAGCGTCATAATTCTGTTGAACGTTTTGCACCCGTTTGAGGGAGAGAATCAGCTCATCATTCATCAGCTGGGAAGTTTTCGGAGAGCGAAAGACTGATCCTATCAGATATTTACCGTTACTGCATTGAACCTCAACCCACACGGCCTCAGCGTCAGTTTCCAGCCGATGGACGCGAGTTGCATTGTACTCAGGTTTCACAGCAATGAGAGCCCCGCCCCCTGAAGTCTGCAGTCGGTCCTTCCGGAACATCTGGTATGTGTTTGGTAACGCCTCCCGATCACCTACCACCCCAGAGGGCCACGTTTCACTGCAACACACAATACTTGGATCTAGGACGGTCACTGTAGCATGAATGTTTTGTTTCCGTCCCGGCCGCGTGATGCTGCGGGCATTGAAGGCGAACAGTGATAAGTGTTTATTTACAAGTGAACTATTCAAGTTATTTACACTATTTACAGAGTCACTGGGAATATCACTGGTATTGTTGCACAACGAGTCGGTAAACGGCGGCATAGCACATTGCCAACATGTCCACGTTCGCGTGCCTTTCTTAATGCACCGGAACTCAGAGGTACTGATTTTAGTACACGTCCTGTGACTCGACATGTTACAATTACTGCACTGAATATATAACTGATTTTTTCGGACGATTTTTTCACATATTGCGCATTGCAAAGGTCCAGGGTTGAGTTCTATGTCGCCGCTTAGAGCAAGCGCTCGACAGCAGAGCGAGAACCCGGTAGCAGGTAGCCTTGCGACACCTCCCACTCCCGCTCGGCGTGGCCGGCTAATGGTGGCCAGCCCCAGACCTTCACTGCCACACCATGTCCAGGAATGTATTGTGCATTTGTCACTCACCAGAAGTTTTTCCAAAAGGGGTTGATTCTTCAGATCCTGTTCACCATTAACGGTCACAGAATGAACACGTGTTGCCACAGTCACTGCACATTTTACCAATAAAAATACTAAAATTACACGGAGCACACTTCCCTTGATGCAGGCACGCGCCGCCATCTTGTAACTTTGGACTCTTGGACTCTTGGACTCTTCCAGGTTTTGGCCTTTCTAGGTAGACGTTTGAAAGCTGTTGATTTTAGGACCAGGTTGTACTTGTCACATAGATCAATAAGATGCTGTCCATTTCTATTTGTTCTCCTATGGACTGGATAATGGCCTACTATCTTTCGGTACTTCCACTCCTTCCCGACTTGTGCGTTAAAGTCTCCCATGTGTATGATGGAATGGTGAGGTGGGACCATATCCAGAGTTTTCTAAGGTTGCCCAGCATTGCTCCACGTATTCCAGGTTTTTCCGGTTTGTATCATTTGTGGGAGCGTGAAAATTTACAATTGTGTGTGCTCTATTACGAGACCTGAAGGATAACGAGGAGGTCCTTCCATTAGGTGAAGTGAATTCTTAACTATGGTCTACCATCTTCTGCTGTACCGCAAACCCAGTACCAAATTGTGGGAGTGTCTTGATAACTCTTTCACCAGGTTTCCCCTTGAATATTCTATACACTCCGGACTCGATAGCATCCTCATCGTTAAAACGTGTCTCTTGTAGTGCTGCTATCATAAATTTGTGCTCTTCCAACACGTCAAGTGTTTGTTTGAGTTTACCTACTTTCAGTAGAGAATTAATGTTTATCGTAGCAAAGTACTCGATGTGATTCTTTGGTTGTCGTTTAATAGAGTTAGATATAAGTTGGAAGCATGAAGGTGCAGGTTCCCCAGAGTCCGAAGATCTGCATGCCCCAAACTGCGTGGGGGTGGATTGGTTACCACGTGGGCTACATTTCTGAATATTTGTTTTCTTCATGTTTCGAGTATTACGAGAGTCGTAATGGTGGTTACCTAAAAGGTAACGGGTTTTTAACTATCAAGGTTGTAAATATTTCATTTTTAACGTTGGAAGAATGATTTTTCTTTGTGTTAAAGTCATTAGGACTGATAAATAGTGACAGGAAGCTCACTACGTTTTTATTTTTATTTTCATTATACTACATATTTTAATTTACTTTTGTATAATAATTGTAACGTGTGAATGTAGGTGTGTTTGGACTGGAAGTGCCCATATTTTGTTGAATATACTTGCAGGCACGTGTTCGTTTGCCTGTCCGATTTGTTATAGAACATCTCGACTTTCTATTTTAATAATCTGATGACGATAGTGCTACTAGTTAGGTACTGACGCTCTTTGCAACTTAGTAACCGTTCACCCTCGAGATTCCAAGAATCTCGTCCTACCATGTATTGATTGTAGGATGTTTGATTTGTAACTAAGTAGGAGTACTATCGCGGTCTTATAAATATACCTGTATTCAGAGGTTACCAGCCTTTCACCTGGTGAGGTTCCGTTGATTTATCTAGCTGGGTATCAACGCCCATTTCTAGGATAATAGGTGAGGGCTATGTCAACTTCGGGTACAGTACACATTGCAAAAGTTAGCTTTATAATGAAACTACCTAAAATGGCCGAGCTACTACTACTGCATGGCTGTAATAGTCTCTAATTCAGGTAAGGTCTACAGACGGTCAATTTCAAGTATTAGTTCCTAACATTGCTACCGTCAACAACACCTAACCCTGAACTTGCCTACTAGATGCCACCGCAACCAGCAACTGGCAACGAACTTTGGAACTTCCGAGGGATTGTAACGCTCTTAAAATCTTAGAAATCTGACGACTTCGGCTGGGTTTGAACCCGCGACCTTGGACATAGGAGTTCAGCATGCCACCAAAGCGGCTTCCCACAGAGACAGATGGAAAGCTGAATGTGATCTCTTGCTGTGGCGTTGTCATTGCAACTTCTGATGGTTCATCCGTCATCAATTTAGTAGCGTTGTCATGGCATGCCCCCCATTTTCACCCCCCTTCAACCGATTTTGCACATTAACGAACTCGGTCGGATCTTAGTCCCGTTTTTAAACTGACGGTGGTTTAGGGTTCTGGAGGATGTGAAACGCGAAGATATGTCGAAATTTTCCGGAAGTCGAAACATGGTACCCATTGCAATAGTTAGTTTTCTAATGAAATCTACCTAAATGCAAATAGTCTTTTATGAAAAGCAGGTTCACGCTTAGCTCGGCTGTAGAGGAGGCAATGGTTAAATTCAATGTTGAACGATTTCAAATCGAGAGAAGCAGTGTTAACTGCTAATAGGGGATAATGGAGGTGACGTGTTCACAAACAGAAGCATATTGACTAGACAGGCTCTTAATAAGTCAAAATTTGCCATAGGTATTACAACCTTACGGCTAGGAATTTTACCTCCTTCACTGGGTCTCCCACTAACAAAATGTACTGTATACAGGTATAAAATAATGTAACATTAAAACATGGTATTATTTGATTACAACTACTAACTGGAGTAATTGCAAATTAGGTTTATCGTCCGATAAGAGTCCAAGTGTCCTATATTGTGTAGCACCGTTATAGAGATAATATCTCTTCGGTTACCACATGCATGTCGCTCATGACTTGATCGGGAACATAATGCCATTGATTTGACATACGGTCTTGAGATAATCAAAAGGTATTAATCTCTAATTATTAGGCCCGTTAGCCATAAGTCTAAAAATCCTACCACTGCAATAGGTCGTGTGTTGAAAAATTCTAACGTTCGCTGCTAGTTGTTAGTAAGAGTGGCGTCTGGTAGCCAAAGTTGGAACTACTTGAAATTGAACTTTCATTCTTTTTCATTCATTTCATTAAGTCCTCTCGTGAGGTTGGCGTCAGCAAGGGCATCCGGCCGTAGAAACTTCAGGCACGTGGTTTCATCACATCTCATCCCCGACCCAGTTGGTAACGAGACTAATAAGGGGTAGATATTATATTATATTATATTATATTATATTATATTATATTATATTATATTATATTATATTATATTATATTATATTATATTATATTATATTATATTATATTATATTATATTATATTATATTATATTATATTATATTATATTATATTATATTATATTATATTATATTATTTTGTTTTACCCTTGTTGTGGGGGTAGAAACTGGGGGTGAATAGTTGTCGGGGGTGGAATGTGATCAGGGGACTTCAGCGGGTGTGAGAGACCGTCAAATGAGTGCGGGAAGGTGTTGTGGGCGAAAGGATCAAGATATGTGGATGAGGGATCACAATCAAGGGCTGCTCCCTAGGGGTGAAGGTACTGTCTTGCAAACTAAGGTAGGAGCGAGTGAGCTATGACTTGGTTGCTGACATTGCGTTACGAACACTGCGCGCTGGGGGGGACAAGGTCATCTGGCATGTGCAATTTAATAAAGCTGACCCAGTACTTTCTGGTATGAATAAAGTGTGAGTGGGGAAGCGGGCTGTGAAGTAGGGCGAGGACACAATAACACCAATTGGGCTTCTATGATAAAAGTGTATTACTAAGAGCTGTAGTGTGAATGTAAATGCTTCCCTGGAATAAGGGATAGCTTTGAACAAGTATTGTGTACAATGTAGTAAGGTGTGGTAAAGTGGAAGGATGACAAACAATTAGGGAAATCCTGAGAAGTACACACTTACCGGAGGAACGGCGACGTCACTCGGCAGTCGGGCAGCGATTCTGGAGAAGACAGACATCCCCCTCCTAGCGGGATGTCTTTTTATGTGTTTCCGTACTGCTGAGTGTTGCTGGATTGGCAAACTACCGTTCTGGTAAACATTTCCTGTGTATTTGTTTATGTGTGAGGCAAGCGCTTGGCTAATAGCTGTGGCTAGCTCTGCCAGCTTTGTGTGGAAAGAAGTGTGTTGCTGTTGTTGCTTACAGCTTTAGGGATGGTTTCTGGGGTGAAATGGTGTAGAGTATTGGACAGATGGCGTAGATAGCAGGGGTGTGTTTAGGGTTGATTATAGATGTATAGATGTAGTATTATTCGTAGACTAGTTGTAGATAGATGTCTGGAGTGTAGTAGCCATATGAATATCACTCTTAAGGGCGCTATGTGCCCTTAGGGCCCTAACAATATTATATTATATTATATTATATTATAATATATTATATTATATTATATTATATTATATTATATTATATTATATTATATTATATTATATTATATTATATTATATTATATTATATTATATTATATTATATTATATTATATAAAACGGTAAGGTGTATATTTTACAAAAAGTGTCAAAATTAATAATTTATTATATACCTTATGATGCTTGAATAAAAAACTACTAACTTATTGAAATGCATTCACGTCCGTTAATCTCGATATTAAGCCTCCAAACTTATGAATTCTTCGGTTTGGGTATCTTCCCCTTTAAGAATCCGCGGCGATCACAGTAGGTTGGTGCTGCAACCTACTAGTGAATTAATATATATCTTGTACGCCTCTGAGTGTTGAATGAGCAGGCAGTTTAAAGCAGCAAGAAGGGAGGCAATCCAGCTGGTACTGCTTCAAAGTATTCGGAGCGCGGTGGTGGCTACAAGTTGAAGTAATACAAAATTTCAGTACTTCAGAAGGCCAGAGATTCACAAAGTAGAATGTTTGGAACAATTACCCACGTAATCCACAAGAGGACAGCACCGTACAGAGGCATTGAGAAGGCTGTGGTTGATGACGTGTACATGGTTCGTCTATTCTCCTTTTTCTAATGTCTTCTGCTTATGTGCGATGTTGGGGCTGCGATTATTAATACACGAGTGTATACATTAGCCTCTCCTTTGAGCTAAATGGTATTTTATTTAGTATCTGTGTAAAGAGCTCGTGCCCATCATTTGGAAAAGAATTCAAGTTTAAAAAAGCTAACTGTAGTAGTATTCGATCCCCAGTCAACCGCGAGAGACACTAACGCGCTAGCCCAGAACCAATCAGGTCGTTAACACCTGAGTTTTATTAACTGACTTAGATACAACGTGTTAGCAAATAATGACTTGAAATAAACTATTTCTTCACTGCAAATCATTTCATACACGGTTTATATTATTTGTAACACTAGGCTGTATCACATACAACATACTAAAGCTACTGAAATATAGGACAGGCAAAAGAGTTCAGCTGCCATCTTGTCATGTGACAGAGACGGCTCAGCTCTTTCAAGCCATTCATACAGTATAATATTATAATACATATTAAATTATATAAAATAATGGATCACGTCCTTTAAGATAGCTTACACCACCCTTGGCTCGATAATAGGAATTGGTGGGTCTTAATCTATTGATTATAATGGTTGCATAATTCACACGGCTGCCATCCTGAAATGGCACGGCTGATGACCTTGCAGCTTGGACGAAAGACGCGACCCATGCAAAGGTATGTTGTTACCAAATTTGGTAGAGATCGGATGAATAGTTAAGTCGTAATTTGATTTTACGTTTTTAACGTTTGAGTGGCTGCCATTCAGTTTTCGTAAAGTTGGCGGCGATATAGAATATGACAATGAGGTGCCCTTTGCCAGTGCCACCTCTGTACCAAATTTCGTTCAATTACGTTTCACCGTGTTGGATTTGATAGGGGGGACAGACATGCAGAGTACACACACACACAGTCACACACACACACAATTTTTGGCCCTGTGTAGATCTCATAAGTCTACCCTCATTTTTCTCAAAAATGTAAAAGTAGGCTAAAACTAGGCGTATGAGATCACATTTTTTTCGTGTGTGTGTTTCTGTGTGTGTGTGTGTCCCTCTAATAACTTCTAATCGGCTGGAGCAATTTCAATGATACTCGGTAAGGTTAGAGCCGACCCCGAGCGTGTCCTTTAAATTTTATTGCGTCTCACCAGTCCAACACGGCGGCTGTGGGAAATAATTCACCAGCATTCAATGTCTTCGAACCTGTAACTGATAGCACCCTGAAATTGTGTACGATGATAAAGGGCACTACTAAAATTTCACCTATGAGACTTTCTAAACCCTGGTAACTGCAAAACCAACATGGCGGCCAAGCGAATTTGAAAGTTTTAAATAGACTTGTCTCTCTATTTAATGATCCAGACGCAATGAAACATGGTACAGAAAATGTTTATACACAGTGTAATGCACTGGTATGTAATTTAATTCAATTGTTTACATAGCCTCAAGATGGCGGCTGTGCGATATTTTTAAATTAAGTTTTTGTTTGTTGTGTCGTAATCACGCGATCGAAGTGAAAGTTGGAATAATGAACCTACGCAATAATTTTCCTTTAAAGGTACATGACTCTATGGCCTATAAGTATAACAATCCAACATGGCGACCATCCGGAATATTTAGACAATTCTCAATATCTACAAATCTACTACAGCATTCAAACTGAATTCTTTATGTTCATAGGGGTAATGAACATAGGTTCACCTATAGGAATTTCAATAACCTGGTGATCACAAATCCAACATGGTGGCGACGCGAAGTATAAATATTCACATGGTCGTTTCTCGCAATTTAACCATCCAAGTGCAGTGAAACTTGGTACAGTACATCCTTATACAAATGTTAATCCACTGGCATCTAATTTATTTCAATTGTTTCCGTAACCACAAGATGGCAGCTGTGCGAAATTTTTAAATCTCTTTTTTTTTTCATCTTGTTTCCTAATCATGTGATTAAAATTTGAGTACCACACGTACACAATAATCTTCATGTAACAGTACATAACTCTAAGCCCTACATATATAAAAGTCCAACATAGCGACCATCCGAAATATTTAGACGGTTCTCAATATCTACGAATCTATTACAGCAATCAAATTGAAATTTAGTATGTTAATAGAGGCAATTTGATTGAGGATATATGAAAATAGGCTGTATAGTTCTTCAAGGAACTACTTGTTGCTTCTTGTGTCCTAATCATGCGATTGATGTTTGAATGCTACACGTACACAATAATCTTCATGTAACAGTACTTAACTCTAGGATCTACATGTATAAAAATCCAACATGGTGACCATCCAAAATATTTAGTCGATTCTCAAATTCTACGAATCTATTACAGCAATCAAACTGAAATTTTGTATGTTGATAGAGGCAATTAATATAAGTAGGATATATGAAAATAGGCTGTATAGTTCTTCACTGAACTACTTGTTTACACAACACTACAATACCGTGGTTTTTCTTTCAGTTACACTAGTACGACAATAAATCCGTACAGTAATGGCTGATATCTGCCTGGCCATTCAACACTCATACGCGTACAGGATATACTGTATATTAATTCGCCGTTAGTGTTTCGTCAAGGAGATTGACTGTCACCACTCATCTTCAATATTGTCCTAGATAAAATAATTAGAGAATGGGAAAAGGAGCTGAAATACGAACAACACTGGAAGCCCTTTCAACTTGGACGAGCAAAATACATGTATGACATTAAGGTTACTTGCTTAGCTTTCGCAGACGACCTAGCGATGCTAGCGGACAGTGAAATCACTGCAATCAAACAGATAGAAGTCCTCGAGGAATGTGCTGGAAAAGTTGGTCCACACATCTCTTTTGAGAAAACTTCGTTCTTCTCTACTGGGTTCAACATTCAGAAATTGAACAGCAAATATGGAAAAATCAATTGAGTCTCACACTTCAAGTATCTAGGGGAGATCTTGGAACCAACAGGTTTAGAAAAAGAAGCACAAAGTGTTCGGGTACAGAAATTGAAGAGAGCGTATGGGAGAACGCGCGACATCTACAACAAAAAGTGCATGTCCATCTCACAAAGATCACACACTACAACACGGTGATCAAACCAGAAGCTCTGTATGCAAGTGAAACTCTAATACTCAATAGGAAGGGTCGACTTGGAAAATATCCAAAAGGAAGAACGCAAGATCTTGAGGAGAATTCTTGGCCCAGAAAGAACAGAAGATGGATACAGGTTGACATCTCGTAAAGCAACTGAGAAATTATCTAATCTTGCGGCGGACATCAGAAAGCGAAGATTGAAGTTTTATGGACATGTTCAAAGACTTCCACCGATAAGGCTTACACACAAGTTCATGACCAACGAGAAAGACTGAAGAATATACCGTGGATTCAGCAAGTCAAATAGGATTTGGAGAAGACCTAAGTAAGAACAGCGGACGTCTTTGACAGGAACCTATTCCGATGTAGGGTAAATGGATGGAATGTAACACCATAGAATGACGCTCCAAAGAGACCAGGAACCAAGTGGACTGGCCTACAGAGAGAGAATGAATGCTATATGGAAGATCAGAAAGCCTAATCATAAAAGTACTGCGTTATTCATCTGGGTCCATTCGCACATCATAATAATAATTCACCGTTTGGTTGCAGCACCAACCTACCGTGGCATTTTAAGGGGACGATATCTGAAACGAAGGGATTTTAACTTTGGAGGCTTAATATCGAAATTGAAAAAACGCGAAAACATGGCACTAAGTTAGTTCTTTTGTTATTCAATCAGCATAAAGAATATGAGAGTAATTCAGACACACACTTACGGGCAAATTTTCAATTTATAGGAAAGCGAAACCTCACTTGCCCGTAATTACACGGTACGGATGATAATTAAAATACAACTACTTCCAACTTATTTAAATTGACCTGACATACTAGACGAGATGAAAAGAAAAGAAAAGAATAAGTTTATCTGTTTACAGTAGTGCTCCATTCGTATTTACGTCTTTTTCTAGAACTAGAACTGACGTTATTTCTTTTCTCACTACCGTCTATTTGAGTTTTGGACTTTGCTAAACCCACAAATATTAAACAAAAGACAAATCATTTTCTAAATGAAACATTGTCTCAAACTCAAGTAAGTTATCGTATTTATTAAATTTATATTCATTCGATGTCATTTAAATTAGAATTGCATAATGTGTTTTATATATTTTTTCATGTTAGTCACTTTTATAATATTGCTTTCTTTTAGACACCATATACTTTGATCTAACTCCTTCCAAGAGTTGTACTTTCCACCACGTCGTGTTACTTGATGCCGCTTTGATTAGAAAAGCCTTATGGATCTTTAAGCATACAGGCTCTTCATTAATTATACACGGGTTGGTGAAGTATTGATATTCCAGGTCTGCCATTTCAAGCTTTTGACCTTCTCAATACGGAACTATGAATGTAGTGTCTACTGTTTGTCATACATCTTCTTCAGCACCTGCAGGCTGATCACCGTCACCAACTGTATTTCATTTCATTCTTATTTGTATAACCTAAATATATGGTGCATCATATTAGGTTTAATAACCTATCTTATTACAGTGCTAAGTTTTATTTTGTTTTTCAATATGTTTTTAGCTGATGAAGAGGATAAAATTTGATTAATCTCCGAAACATGTACTAAGAACATGTTCAATAATTAATTTTCTTTATAGTATTCATTCAGGCGGGTGTACAATTCTTATTAAGAACTATTCTAATAAAAGACAGGGAAAAGAAATGCCTCCGGCTGCCGCAGAATGGTATGTTGATTAATTTAGGGGCTATGCAAAATCGTGCTCATATAGCCCCGTGTACTTGACTGTGTGTTGAATTTGTTTGATAACCCGTCTTATTGTGATGGCTGTATTAGTGTGTGTATTTATAAGTCAAGTGAATCATGGATTCTAAACACCTTGAACGCCGCTATAGCATTTTAGAGATCATTACGGTATGGGTTTAGAGAATATATTTCTTAACTTACGAAATACTTTAGGGGCTAAAAAGCCCAATGTGTTCTCAATCAATGCATCTTATTTGACATTATACTGGGATTATACGTTGCTGCATTCACTTTAACTAGGTGAGATAGGTTGGTTGGTTCCTCTGTTTAGGGGCTGTGACAACGCGGTCATGCAGCCCCATGTACTTTCGATATGTGTGGAATCTGCCTGACAACCGGTGTTAATTTTGTGTTATCTGTAATTCAGGTAAGGACTTCAGACCGTCAGTTTTAAGTAGTTCCTACTTTTGCTTCCAAATTCTACCGTCAACGACACCTAGCTGCAAACTTGGCTAATAGATACCACCGCAACCAGAACCTGACGGCGAAAGTTGGAACTTAATAGCGTTAATCAAATTTAACCTACAAATGTTACCTTCACACGAGTGTAGTTAGTGGAAGGTTCTTTTACATCACATAAATCTATGACACGGGCCCACCAGCTTTACTTCCCCTCCGAAGGAAGGCATACTGAGGGATTTTAACGCTCTTCAAAAATCCGATGACGTCGGCCGGGTTTGAACCCGCGATCTCGGACATAGAACCTCAGCATGCTACCAAATACGCCACCAAAGCCTTTCAATATGAGATAATAGGCATGTAAATACAGCAATACTATTCCCTAATATGCAGCTATAGTAGACTACACACTGACTTATGTAGGCCTACATGAATAAGCCATTTCTCAATAATCACACAATTTGTGCGGGATTAAAAATCGTGAGTATATTTGACTCCACAATAATGACTTTATATTCCATACATAGAATAATTTAAATATAGTTTTCTTTCAAAAATGTAGATGCAACAATTTAAAAATGAAAGAGAACTAAGTGAACAAGACGACTAAATTACACCCATTACAACAAAAGTAAAGACTCTCAGGAAAGTACTGTAATTGTGAGACTAGGTCTTTGTGAAATGTGCATATACAGCCCTCTTTGTTATTGATGCATTCTCAACTACGTTATTGTACTCCACAGTACCTTCCGCCTAGATTTAAAGTGAGTTAATATTGCACTTGTTTAACTTCAGAGCCCAGGAGAACTATGTTTTAAACTCACTTAGGGGCAAAGTGAATATACTTTCCGTAATATATTGGCATGTATCTTTCTATAACATGTAAAAACACCTCCCGGGCAACGCCAAGTAAAATAGCTAGTAGTATATAACTGTAAGACCTTCATATATAAAAATCCAACATGATGACCAACCGAAATATCAGACGGTTCTCAATATCAACCAATCTACTGTATTACAGCAATCAAACTGAATTTTTGTATGTTGATAGAGGCAATTAACGTAAGTAGGATATATGAAAATAGGAATTAGTTATTCACGGAACTACTTGTTTATTATGGATATTCGATTTTAGGTCTTAATTACAAACAAACCAACAGACCTACTGAAAAATGAGTTGTACCAATATATTTCTTGTTTAATTCTGGTTAGACTATGTCAACCAATTATTCCCAAGTTTATTAATAATGTTATAATTTGTGGTTGTATGATACATTGTCCGGATTTTTGACGCCCTTTCTAGGAACTGCTCACGTAAAACTATATACATTGGCAACTACTTGCCTGAGGGTAATGAAATTTGTATTTATTATAGGCACATGTATTCGTAGTGTAAATCTCAAGTTTGATTTTTTTCAACTACTCAATAAGAAGTTCTTATACTTTTCCTGAAGTAACGTTTTCTCAGCGCAGGGTAAACGTACAGCAGGAAACTTGGCCTTATTTTAAAACTCTCATTCGTGATTTTTGGAAACTACGGCCACTGTAAACGTACAGTGTGATGACGAATTTATGAAGAGTAATATTAATGTATCATTACTATAGAAAATAGGAAAGGAGCATTTGTTGGCCACACCCAACGTTTTAATGCGTTACTGACCACCATACTGGAAATAAAAGTTCTGGGGAAAAAGGAAGAGGAAGACCACGGAAGGCTCATCTGGATTATGTGATGAATGAACTTCAATTTAAACAGTATGCTGACTTAAAACGTTCAACAAGTGAGAGACAATTGCGGTTGCTGCGACAAGGCTTAGCCTTTAACCTTTAGAATTCGAGTGCAGAATTGCCGGGTACTCTCGTCCCGGGGCAGTTGTGTAATGCATTGCGAGTGACCTGGCTGTGTCCGCATACTATTTTCATTCATCCTGTTTACTGCAAATTGGCCACATCACATCGCTTCCAGATGTCACCGAGATCACCAATAGTCTGAGGGCGAACTTGCGCTATATTTCAGTACTATTTGTTTCTTTCAAAGTTAGGGAGGGGGGGGGGGGATTAGGGGACAAGAGGTTTCAAACTCCAGTGAAGAAGATGGAACAACTAAGCAAACGACTTCAATCGGATGTAAAGCTTGTTTGGTTACCAGTGGCTCATTGCGAGCTCAATCCAATCGAACTTATTTGGGCTTACGTTAAAGGAAAAATAGCAAAAACAAATATGGCTAACGTATTACAAAATGGTAAAAGTATGGAAGCAATGAATGTTTCATGCCGCGAAAAGAATTGGGAGAACGATGGACTGTCTGAAAATGTCCCTCATTTCGAGCCAGTCATAATTAACATGAATGACTGCAGTTCTGATTCATCGGAACAGAGCGATTCTTCAGACGAAGAATACTGACTGAATTAAATATTGTTAAGATATGTAAGTAATGTAAATAGCCCATGTAAAAATTTTGTAGTATGACAGTTCCAAATTAGGAAGCCAACCATTTTTCTACCTGCCATTGAAAGTCCAAAGACCTTACGTGAAAAGGTGATGGAAAATGACATTTGTACGAAGAAAGAAAATCAAAGGTGAAATGTAAACTTAAAGCTGTGTTCGTTCGATGCGAGCCGCGACTATTGCAATTTAACGTGGCAACGCTGCACCTGATTTCACAAGCCCGCCCGCTTTTAATCGCACGAGCCAAAACGCACAAAACCTCCCATTAATATTACTGTTCATAAATTCGTCGTCACACTGTACGAATGCAGTGGTCGTAGTTTCCGATAATCACAAATGAGAGCTTCAAGATGAGGCCAAGTTTCCTGCTGTGCGGTTACCCTGGGTTGAGAAAACGTTACTTCAGAGAAAGTATAAAGAGTATAAGAACTTCTTATTGGGTAGTTATAAAACATTCAAACTTGAGATTTACACTACGAATCCTTGTGCCTATAACATATAAAAGTTTAACTACCCTAAGGCAAGTAGTTTCCCATGCATATAGTTTTAAGTGAGCTGTTCCTAGAAAGGACGTCATAAACTCGGAAAATTTTTCATACAACCACAAATTTAAAAATCATTAATAAACTTGAGAATAATTAGTTTATTTAGTCTAACGCGACATTAAATATTGGTATAACTCATTTTTCAATAGGCATGTTGGTTTGTTTGTAATTAGGGCCTAAACTCGAGTATCGATAATAAAAAATCCTATAGTAGGCCTACGTTGAATTATATTCTCGAAATGATTTAACAGAGAAGCTCAACTGAAGCCCCGGCTAATATGCGAACTACTTGGCTTCCTCTTGCTCCCCTAGTTGTCATGTTACAGGATCTACTATTATTTGCTGCTGAGAAAGGCGTTACTTGCACAGGTACGTCAACAGAAACCAATACGGAAAGAATCCATTCATCGTTGTCAAATTTGTTATTATTTACATTCCTTCGCCAACTATCACACGGTGAACTTCATAAGGCAAGCATTGTGGCTTTATCGGAACTTTAGTAAATTCAACGTTTAACGTAATTCATATTCTTTTGTTTGTCTTTTGAGTATATTCAATTTCACCTTGATTTAAGTCATCTATTTTATTCCCAGTAGTTAGATATACCGTGTAAGGCATCCCTTTCTCCAAAATCAATTGCTACCTGGGTGGTGACCAAGTTACGCCACGACCAGGGAAGGAGAGTCCTCTGTGTGCTCTGGACTATTAAGTATTCTTATAAATATGGGTCATAACTTCAAGTTGCGACCTGGCGCCTAATATATATCATTATTATTATTATCATCATCAAACTGGTATGTGGTAGTTTTTGGTGATTTTATTCATCAAAAAGGTAACGTGGCTTGTTGGAAGGGCCAAAAACACCTACAAGACGGAGAAGCGAGTGAGAGAGACAGACATATAGTCTTCCCCCACCATCACTGCAACGCCGTCCCTGCACCATGGTTGAGAGCAATGAGCTCATATATCTATCTTCCTTTCTGAACCCTTTTTAACCTAGCATTACCAGCCTGCCGTCTCTGAAGTCCGTGTTCGATACGCAACTCAACTAAGAAATCAAATTGTGGTCTGAGAATTGGAACGGTGTTCACTCAGCCTCATGAGGGAAACTGAGCCATCCTAGAAGTGCTTTCTCCGGATTTTGCCTAACTTAACGCCACGTCGTGGCTGTGTTCTACCCCAAAATGAAGCGACAACAACAACTTCCTTTGTGGTTGATATTATCAAATTCTACTTTTAGTGCATGTTAGTTTTAAGTTGGCAGTATTTTAAAGTGATCACTTTCATTTTCATCCTTATCACCAGGGGAAGATTACCTCGATGTCTTACCACCATCAACTCTCTGAGAGAGGGATTATTTTGTCATGTTTACAGATGTACCATTCACCTTGCAGGACACTCCTACTTCTCTTCGTCCTATCACCAGCCACTCAACAAATGAATGAGCTGAGCGGTTCTGCGTTGATTTCTGCCCTAAGTATCCATTACTCCTCGAGATCGGTTGTGTTCCAGTGTCTTCTTGAAGACAACACGCATGGTATGTTTCACATTGATACAATACTGGTGAATGTGTGGCTTATACAAGTTCACTGCAGGCGCCCTCAAACTTCATACGTGCAGTGTGATACTGCATCGTCTACTCCAGTGTTGTATACACAAGAACAGTATCATCATTATTCCTAGTCGTACTCACAGCAAGAGTCATGGTCAATAGACTCACTACTAGTGTATCAGAGAATGTTATGTTACGCAGATTGAGGAAATCACAATCCCCAGTAAGGTGTTTAGTCCTTTTATTAATGTCAACACCCCCAAGGCGTAGCCATGCTCGTTAAATCGTGTACCGCGGCCGTGAGGGCAGTTGCAGACAGTCCGGTACCATATTTCAAGTCCCATCCCTGTCCCGAATACAGTTACACACACTACTACAGTCATCACAGGAGCACAGGTTATCTGACTAGCTCAACACACACCCAAATATTAGGTGCTGATGACCAAAATGTCCCAAGCTACTAAAATGAATTAACAACAACTTAATGGCAATGTTGTCGTGAACGTCTTTCGATGAGGGATGAAGGACACCGACAAAGAATCAGAAAGGGGAACGAGTTAAAATGTGCTCCAAAATTATGAAGTCAAAAGGAATCATAGGTGCACTGTTAGGTTGGCCCTAGAGGACGGATCAAAGTAAAATATGCATTCAGTCCGGTTCATGCAACACTCGTGATGTAATCGTTTTCTTTTTAACTTCATTTTACAAAGGCAGATACAAACACTGATCACTGAATACAATTCCCACCTCAATGTAATGTTCAATGTACACTGCAGTCTTTGATATGAAAAAATACAACAGAAAAACAAAAAGAAAGCCCCAGGAATCATATCAGCACAATGATGACCACGCGTATTTTTAGAATATATATAAAAAGTTGCCAAGAATCACTGTTGATACACTTCCGCTGTACGAGTTACCATCGTTCTTTTCGGAGGTGATCCAAAAACCCACGCATGGTAGTCACAAGGGGTGTTTGGTTTCCAGTAAGGTTGTAGTGGATGGCTCCCGCTGCTAGCCATATGATGCATTCGTTTGCGGCTCACCAAGTACATCCCGTAATTCGAAGTTCAAGGTCTTGTCCTCCCTGTTGCATTTAGATGTTAGCCCTTTTATGCTGTTTATGATGTGCATCGTCCATCGCCAAACGACCTTCGCACTCCCACATGTAGTGATACGGTGAATGAGGGTGTCAGATCTGTTGCACACAGGACAGGCATCATCAACTACTTATTCGTGGTGCTTCATTTTGTCACTTTCATTGATGTAGGAATATACAGTCCCCATTCTAAGGGAAGCCATTTGTTGTACACATTGCCCCAGGTATGCTTCCAGGACTTGTTGTGGTATTTTAATTGCACCAAGGGTGTGGAATTGCGGAGTTGTAATAGAAAATCATAGATATTTTTAGCTTCATTAAAGGAACCATCGGATATTTGGGCAGTGGGATGTTTTAGTAAGAGGGCCAGGGATTTCTTTAACAAAGTTTGAAACGGATGGAGCTGTCGTAAAGGAGTAGTTTCAATTACTTTCAGTCATCTCAATGATGGAACGCAAATCGAGCCCCTTATAAAGATATAGAGTTATCGCCACCCGCTACTTAATAGATGGATGTCACGCCGTGATGAGTGAGGTTTAATTTGATTGTTGGAGACAAGAGTTTAGGGCTTTTCAGTCTGTCAACACGAATGTACCAAAAGGAGCTGGGTTAGGCCCTAATCCTGAAATAAATTACATGAGATTAATATATATATATATATATATATATATGTAATTTATTTCAGGATTAGGGCATAACCCAGCTCTTTTGGGTACATTCGTGTTGACCGACTGAAAAGCACTAAACTATTGTGTACTATGGCAACACTGTAAATTGGCTTCAAATCCCACAATGATTGTTGGAGAATTTTACGGTTTATTAACACATTATTTAGAAGGACTGTAAGGTTCAATAATTGTAGAATATTTAGTGCGTTAGAAACAGAGAAAATTGGTGAATATTGTTATACCCTGGGGGAAATGGCCACCCCCTAACTTGCCCTTTCACCCCCATTTCATGCCACAACCCCTTGAGGAAGCAACAACAACAAACATCTAGCCATGGCAAGTACACTTGGCTTGGCAGGCCAACCACACACACATGTGGTAATTCTTAAAACATAAGTCTAAACACACAGCTACCTACTATGTGGGGCAGGAATCTGCTGACTACATAACACAAACATGGCCAATTCACATAAATACCAGCACCACCAGGAACTGATCATCTTTCATCTTTCGTCCACCGAGGTGCTGTCCGCCGCCAGTTCGACCGTTCTGCAGTTCCGGTAAGTGTACTCGAAAGTAATCCTTAATAATTCCTTTCTGTTCCAACCCCAATACTTGTAATCATCTCATTCATTCTTGTGCACTTCGCATCACACTTATAATAATTAAAACCATTCTCACTCTCTTAAAATGCCTTCTTGTATTTATTGGACCCTCTGCTCGAACTCTGGTCCTCAGACAGCAAGCCTTTATTCAGCTGCGCCACGCCGGCTGTATTGCTTGTCAGGTATTTAACATTGTAAACACTTGTCAGCATTCACTCAGTAGCAAGGCCAGACTTCCGCTTGCCTGTTCCATTCATTCTTTACTTCACGCACTTCACTACACTAACGCGACGCCCTGCATCCAAACTTTCACGTCATTTAGTAATCGCCACCCTAACTCGAGCTACCAACCCCCCAGGGCAACACAAATTTGGTGGAGGCGCTGGGAATTTGGTGAATATTATAAAAATATTTAAATACGAGGTAAATAAGTAACTAAAATCCTGTGAGAACAAATATCAGCATTATCATCATCATCATCATTATCATGTCATTTCTTTAACGTTCTAGGGTGAGTCTCTGGTTATTTAAATGAAGTGACTGAACTATTTTATTAACAAATAAAACACCAAAACTGATGTAATGATATGAAATTAATCATATTGAAAGGTCACCTTATTTACATTATAATGGAAGTGAAATACTACAAATATTTGTTATATTGGTACACCTTAGTCAATAATAGTGAAAAAAGTATACGTTATTTAAGTTTCGACCACATTGTGGCCTTCTTCAGTAACTGTCTAAAGTTAATTAAAGCTAATAGAAATACGAGCAAAGTTGATTTGATGATAATTTTTCAAAAAATATATACAAAATAACAATCTGTTAACAAAGAGTGCTTTAAATTTTAAAACTTTTAAAATCTTCCATTTATAAAACGTATTCATCAGAAAAAATATAGTAATGTGTCTTCAATTTTAAGCACTCTTTGTTAACAGATCTGTTTTTTGAATATTTTTAATGAAAAATTCCCATCAAATCAACTGTGCACGTATTTCTATTAACTTTAATTAATTTTAGAATCAACTTTGCGCGTATTTATATCAACTTTAATTAATTTTAGAATCAAATTTCCATTAGTTTTAATTAACTTCAGACAGTTACTGAAGAAGGGCATAATATGGTCGAAACTTGTATAACAGATACTTTCTTCACTATTATTTACTAAGGTGTACCAATATAATAAATACTCATAGTATTTCACTTGTACCAAAACTTATATTAATTGTTTGGATTTCGTTTTGATGATTTCAATCTGTTTGCTTACTCCTTAGATCTCTCATGGAAGAGTAATCTAGTAGGTCTTCAGAAATTCCTCTCTGGAGAGTTTATCCTGTCAACTTGTGTAAATATGGAGGATTCAAGTCAATCTGTGAAAAACGGGAGCAACAAAGATCTCCGAGTACTCTTCTACAGCAAACAAAACACTGGCCAATATTTAAGGAGAGTAAGTGCGGCATATCTCACTAATATAACTGTAAATCGTAAAGTAATGTCATAGATTAATATCATGTATGTGCATTCGTGGAAACCGCAGCCGATATGTTTTCAGCAACGGTAGTGCTGCTGTATCAAGTACCAGCTTATCATTATGCGAGGCTTCATAATACAATGGGGAGCATTAGACGGGTAGCGCTAAGGAACATGCAGTGAGCAGTCGTCTGGTTATCGCTTGGCATTTTGATGTAACCTGCTTGATACCCCTTTGGAAATCAATTATTAGATCTCTTACTCATCACTATCACATGCAGGTCATACATAAATAGAAAGTACGGGAAGTATTGTCACCTGGTATATGTTATTTCGCTTAGCCTCGAATATTGTGTTGTGTTGCTTTTGTCTGCGTCTGTGTTCTTTACATTACTGTATAGACATCGCGTCTAATTTGATGGGACAATTCGTCATTCCATATTCTCAGAGGTTGTGAAACTACTAGACATTCCAAGATTCGGATTGTTCATTTGTTATCTGGACTTGAGATCACTTATTCTTCAGCCTCCAATAAATAGGAAACAAAATAATGGGAAAGGCTACTAGTAAAACATATTGCGGCCACCATTTTGTCTAAGCTTCAATGAACCACGGGAACCATTATACTGCAGGAGGTGAGGCTAGAAAACGAGGCAGTGGGTTAAGTTTGCAAACAAAAAGATATTACAGTGATATGGGCTATATATTTCTTGTATATTCGATTCACGATTAGTCTAGAGTATTCAAACTTTGAAATGTACCTATGTGTTACTAGTGTGTGCAGGGAAGACTTTTGTTCAAGGACCAAGTAGAGCTCTTAATCTCTGAACACACTTCTGGTGTCTTCATTTATCTAATTATTTGCCTATTATTAAAGCAAAGGCTGAGAGTAAAATCCTATGCAATACGTTTTGTATTTCCTTTCTTGCATATCTTCGAAATAAAATTGTGTAAGTTATAACCAATTTTAATATACAATGTGTTTTGAACAATACATCTCTCTGTGTCTGTACTCAACATTTAAGGAATGATGAGATGCTTGCTTGGATGAAGCCACTGCTGTTTATATCTGTCTCAGCTGTTCTCCCAGCTGCATCCATCAGATTCTCGTTGGCTACTCTTCAAGGAGTCCACCAGTCCGAGAATTGAGGACGTCTTGAGAGATGTGTACATCCCTTTCGACTGCGAGTTCCTGGTAGCTGAGGGCCAACAGTTGACTGAGGTTTACAGTGTCAACAGCCAGTTTCCCTTAGTGACGTCATCGTGGGGTAGCTGGAGTCTTCAGGACGGGCTAGTGCCTCCGACCCTTAGTCTGGAGCGCCGAAGAAATAACCTGCAAGGAATGGAGCTCATCGGAACTGCTGTTCATGTAACCACCTTTATCTTGCATTCACAAAGTTGCACTTACTCACTAGTCCACTTGTTTACTGAGTTCAAGGCTGACCCTACCAGACATTCTCGACAAATTGGTACTTGACGTGCATCCTAGTTTATTTAGTGTTACCTAGAGTACACCACAGAGTTTTACACTACACGCACTAATTATTATTATTATTAATTAATATTGTACCTTTATAGGGCAAGACTATTTTGTATTTTTATGTGTTTTTACATTTTAATTTATTTTAATTATTATAATTACTAATAATGTTATTTTTGTTTCTCTGATTTTAGTGTTTATACATTTATTTATAATTTTCAATTTATGTTCTTATAGATTTAATTTTGTTATTTTATTGCATTAATTAATTAACTAATTTCGAATTGATTTTTTCATAATTTATTTATAGTTATGTTTATTATTTTATTTTTATATTTCTTTTATTATTGTAATTTAATTTTTAAGATTTTTATTTCTATATTTATATTTTATTCTTACATCTTATATTGTTGAAGTTTTTAGTTTTAACTTTTTAAAATTTTATCCAACACATAAAGTCAATTAGATAAGTATATAATATTTGATTTTTAGAAATACTAGCACTTCGGCATGAAAATTCTCCGATATTGGCGTAATGAACATCTTTGAAAGCATGAAGGGTTAAGTCGGTCAACACAAAAATCATTTCAATTGCTGGAATATGTGGAAAAAAACTGATTTAAATTACATGTGATTAAGATTTATGTACATTGTTAAGGACCTTTGAAGAGGAAAAAGAAGAACACTAAGGGATGGCATCATCCAAATATGCATGACAAATAGCTCTACACAGATAGTCTCTGTCTCTAAAAACAAAATACAACAAAACATAGTAAGTGTGGTAATTATTACCGATAAATATTGTAAAGGACGGCAAAAATTAACACACTTAATAAGTTTTCAGACCGGGTTTCTTGTATTTTGCTTTCAGAGGGCGGAAACTGTCTTGGGGTGTCACTGTAGGTTTGGCAGTGTTTTACAGAAATATTTGTCTTGCATATTTAAATCTGATGATGATCGCTTGAGCGCCGCAGGAAAATCTCGCATGTTCATAAACCACACTTTCCGCAATAGGTCTATAATGAGAGACTTAAGGAGAAAGGTTGTTATGTTTTTATTTCAACGTAATGATTATAGAATACTATTTGCATTTCAGTTAGAAGTCCAAGTTCTACGTTCCCTAACTTAAGAAGGCAATCACTGAAATTTGGATACTCATGTCATACGCTGTTGGCATGTTAAAGAACCCATTTGAATTCAGTAGGCCGTGTTCAATGGCAAAATTAATCTCGGGATTTTCCGGCAACACAAAGTTCCTCCATTCTCTACTTGAAAGCGCTGTAGTGTCAAGGAGTTTAGATATCTAACCTCCTTGACTTTAATAGCGTTCAAAGGAACGACGAAATTCGACTTGTAAGCTACCCTCTGGGTGTCAATTAACAAAGCTTGCACCAGGCACCCGAGGCCATACGATATTATTATTATTATTACTGAAATTTGGATAATCATAACATTCACTGATTATTCGATATTTATGAACTTATAAGATTTGAGTACCTACTCATTCCTTTGATTTACTGTGTCTTAATTCCTTGAAAATTGATAAAGGAAAGACCTCAGAATGTTAAAATGATATGATACAGGCGTCACAGCGACCAAAATGTGAAGTTGACAGCAATTTATGGAGAGTATTTTCTTACAGTAACAGTATTTGCAAATCGCACATTTCGTACATATTTTTGAAAGTCACGTTTTAAAGAAATTATAGTTATTTATGAAATTACTGTAGAGTGCAATTGGGAGCGTGATGGCGCAGTGGCTTAGCTGCTCGTCTTTCACTCAGACGGCCGAGGTTCGAATCCCGGTGACAGCAGGGTGGAATTTTCACCCGAAAAATCACGTGGCGTCAGGAAGGGCATCCGGCCTTCAATCCCCAGCCAAAATCAAAATGAGCCTTGTTGGCTCCGGCGATCCCTATTAATTGGGAAAAGCCGAAGAATGTTTTTACTGTAGTGTGCAATTCGTCACTGCTAATTTCTATTCTCTTTCATTTGAATGCTCAGTGGTCACGATCGGTCGCTAGTGAGTGCCGCAGGGGGATCTATACTACTGAAATTATATACACGATGATCTTAATCACATGTATTTTATTTCTGGTTTTGTCTCATATTCCAGTAATTGGAATGACATTTATGTTGACCGAATGAAAGTTAAAACATTAATTGTCAATGAGGTACACTGAGAAATGGCTTCAAAGCTAACTCTACACGTATTGTATTCTAAAACTGTTTGTATATAATTTTACGTGATGAACTTCCTTAGCATTGAGATTGCGTCGTTAGTAAGATTTAAATCAAGTAACATACGGTAGTTCCATAGCTCCTCTCATTCCCCCTACACGTTACTTTACGTAAGATGTATTGCATTCGACTTCAAAATTCTAGGAATCACCCTCCAGACAACACTAAGATCTTTCAGTATCCACACACAAGACAGAACAGTCGCAGCAATAAAAGCAATCTACAGCTTTAAGGACCTCCAAAGCCTAACGAAAGAAACGGTCAAGTCTTTACTCAGATGTGTTATATTCTCTATGACAACATATGGAATTGACTTAATCTGCGAACAACTCAGTATCAGTGACCTAAAGAAGCTGGAAAATGTAAAGACTCGTTTCATGAAAAGAGTCCTAATGCAGGGTTAACATCACGATCAAGACTGACCGATGAGCTGCTGCTGAAGGAGAGTTTTTTCATTGAGGTTATTCGATTCAATCGTATCATCCTATGATCACACACTTGAAATTCCAAGAAGTAAAATGAATGACATTTGGATTTTTTTATTCAAGTTATTTAAACAAAAGTTTGGTGCTTTTCAGTCGGTCAACACGAATGTACCCAAATAGATCTGGGTTATGCCCTGATCCTGAAATAAATTACATAAGATTAATAAATACACTAGGATGACCAGTTTCGATCGTCAAGCGATCATCATCAGATCCATTACACTTAGGCTATAACATCTATGTTTGAGAATACAGGTGACAAATATGTACAATATGTACAATTATTTAGTTGCAGTGTGGTAATGCAACAGTCGGTGTATGTTAAATGTGTTATATCTAATGTTAGTTAAACTTCTAAAATAGTGATGAAAATCCGGCATTTGTCTGTTAGGGGTGATTATATGGTTTTACAAAACCAACTATGGTTATACTGAAATAATGCAAGCTTATACTTACCGAGTTGTCTCTTTAACTGTAACTTGAAGCAGTTGCGTGTTGCCATAGACACCAGTTGTAGTCGACTAACCCCGAGTGCTCGCTGGGTGGAACTGGTTTTCCCCTTCCTCCTCCTTTAGTTGCTATGTTCTTCCAGATGTCAGTGCCATGTATATTTGTGTGACTTTGCCAAATCTAGATAAAAGTGTATGCTATTGAATGCAGGAGTCTTCAACTACTTAAGACCGTGGAACTATCTTCGCCACGCATGGGCAAAAAAGCCATTTATACTAAGCGGTACGCGGTCTATTGAAGACGTCCCGGCACCTTTAATACTGCCGCGCATATCGGCCTCGGTTTATTGCAGAAAAATGTACATAGTACACCTGATCCAAATAACATTTACCTATAAACACCGCTATTTCCCTCCTTTTTTATCTATCATGGCTGTATCGCTAAGTTGTGTCTTGTTTTCGACAGTGTGTGTTTTTTAGTAGAGCGAAAAGGGGTGAACTCTGCATAAAAGTGTGTTCATTTAGATTGTTGGGATTGTTTTGTTTGGCTAGGTGAATCACGATTGCTTCTTTTATGTCGAGAGCTCTGCCCTTCGTTTCGTGATGAATTATTTTTAGATCAGTCTCAATTTTAGTGAAGCTGTGCCCCGTATCACACATATGTTCGCATACGGCTGAATGTGTTCCGTATCTTATCGCATTCATATGTTCATTATAACGTGTATCTACTCGTCTTCCGCTCTGTCCAATGTAATTAGCTTGACAACCAATGTCAAGTTATTTATTTATTTATTTATTTATTTATTTATTTATCGTATGGCTTTTAGTGCCTGGATTATCCGAGGACATGTTCTGCTTGCCAGGGGCTGTAGCTGCTTCAAGCGGACACCACTAGGGTGAGCTACAAGTTCCGTTCAATTTCAAGTAATTCCAACTTTCGTTACCAGATATTAATGATACCTAGTGGTGAACGTTGGAACTTTGATAGTACGTTACAACGAAATTGTGGCCGATTACATTATGCGGGAAAACAAGCACAGTATTTATATGCCCTAAAATGAAAAATATTACCTGAGATATTTATCACAACATAACACGCTCTTATGTACAAAAATTGGGGGTACTTAATTGGATGACGTGTTTCGATCGTCAAGAGATCATATTCAGATCCTGCTCACTTAGGCTTAATTAATGTAAGATGATTGTAAATTACACTTAAGCACAAATATATAAGGTGCGTTTAAAAATAACGAGCCGGAGGCTGGAATGCGCAAACCTGTGACGACATCGGCTAATCGTGGCGTGCGTAACGAGGTGTGGTTCCGACCAGAGCGTGGAAGGTCACAGCCCGTCGCTAGAGGGCACGCGTGCACGTCACGTCACGGTACAAAGCGAGCAGCGGCATGCATCAAAAGATGATTTAAAGGCTTAATTAACCATGGGGCCTGAACTCTCTAGTGTTTAGCGGTCCTAGTGTTTGTCGGAGTAAACAAGGTTCTCTAAGTTCAATTGTTGAGCAAGCCGTTTTCTAATAAGGGTAGTGAATAATAAGCGGGAAGCGAGGCCAACAGGCCAGAGAGTTACTGATCGGCTAACCTTAACAATGTGCCCGCTAGGAGCCTTACTTGTACTGCTGGGTAGGCGAGTAACGTGACAATAGACCTGACTTAGCTGAATCCTGAAGGTTCATTAACAAGCGGCAATAATGTAGACAGAGAACAGTTGTTTTTAAATGTGAAATTTTAATAATGTAATTGTGGATAAATGAGCAGGCTTCCCCACTTATGTTGGGTGAAGTGCAGGTACAATAAATAATGAGAGTGAATACAAGTTTTAGAGGTACTGTTTGTGGAAAAGGAAATAGCTGTACCGTGTTTAGCACACACTAACCTTGATCAGATTGTCATCGTCGTGCCCTTCGGCAGACAACTGGGCTCGTGGTTCAGCAGACAAGACCTCGTCTTTTGGGGTGAAGGTCTATTTATTCATGATGATATAGCTGAGTAAGCATGTTGTGACACAGCCGCTCCACTTTAGTGTTTCGCTGCTGTGTCCAACCAATGTGGCAATTATGTTGTAATTCTGTAGGTATTTTGTCAATTATGTTATTGGAGTTTTTCAAGAACGTGTTTGTAGTTGTTGCTTCTTGTTTTCTTAGGTGTGAGTATTGGGGTTGAAGTGTGTTGAGTGGTGGTAGATAGGGCGTAATGATGTAGATGTACCCTGTGGGTATCTCAGGGTACAACAACACCTCTTCCTGGTTTAATCTGTGTCCTCAAAGATTGGAATATTGATAGGGGCGGTGTCTTCTTCTTCACTCTTGTTCTCCAGTTCTCTTCTTTCTTCCTGGTCCTCTCCTTTCGTCGTGGTCCTCTCCTGATTCCCGTTTTGGTCGTGTAGTCGTGTAGTGTAATGAACCGCGTAGTGTGTGCTCGGGGTAGGGTGGGTTTTAAGGGTGGAAACATATTTGTTGTATATTCTTTGGATGATTATGGATGAAAATGTTTACAGTGTATTTACAATTTTGATAAGGTTTGAAAGTACATGAACATAGAAAGAGCGAAAGAAAAATACAATAACATATGACATTGGGTGTGAAATGTGTAGAGTACCAGTGGATTAAAATGCGTGGTACAGAGTGTACAAAGTGTTACAAGGTTTACAATAATGTGTCGTGTTTCAAGAAAAATAACAAAGCAGTGAAATGCAATTTCATACAATAATAAGATGATACAATATGAGTGCGAGAAAGAAAATAAAAGAAATGCTCTCAGGGATTAAGGGTAGTACGAAAAATTTGCAACAGTTTTTTATTGATGGGTTGTGTGAGTATTTGAACATCGTGTATTTAGAGGTAGTACAGAAAATTAATAATAATAATACAGAGAAAAATGTACGTACAAGGAATAGAGTAGGATAAAAATTCAAACAGGAAATACAGTATAATAACAAGAAAAGGAAAAAGCAAGTGTTCCGGTGTATTTCATATTTCTGTCGACGTGTAAATGTGTAACTTATATGCGCTATTACTTTATTTTTACTTCCAAAGTCAACTTAGGGATTAAACTTAAAAATTTAATATAGTAACTTAGTAATTAGTTGGCCGTGCCTATGTCTAATCTAATGTCTAGCCTGTAAACTACGCCCTGTGGGTGGGTATGTTCACCTTAGCAGTGAAAGTCGTCACTTACAAGCTTGTGACGCCCTTTACAGCCGTACGTTACGCCCCATATATGGCGTTATGTTAGGTATACGTCGGTAGCACCTGATATCCCACAGATATCAGCCATTACTGTACGGATTTATCGTCGTACTAGTGTAACTGAAAGAAAAACCAAGGTATTGTAGTGTAGTGTAAACAAATAGTTCCATGAAGAACTATAGAGCCTATTTTCATATTTCCTACATATATTAATTGCCTCTATCATCATACAAAATTTCAGTTTGATTGCTGCAATAGATTCGTAGATATTGAGAATCGACTAAATATTTCGGATGGTCACCATGTTGGATTTTTATGTATGCAGGTCTTAGAGTTATATACTGTTACATGAAGAGTATTGTGTACGTGTAGTATTCAAACTTCAATCGCATAATTAGGACACAAGAAGTAAAAACGAGATTTGAAAATTATTAACGAGATTATGGAAACAATTGAAAAAATTAGATGCCAGTGGAGTAACATTTGTATAAGGATTTACTGTACCAAGTGTCACTACACTCGGATGGTTAAATTGCGAGAAACGACCATGTGAATATTTATACTTCGCGTCGCCGACATGTTGGATTTGTGATCACCAAGTTACTGAAAGTCCTATAGGTGAACTTATGAGCATATCCCCTAGGAACATTAAAAAATCAGTTTCATTGCTGCAATAGATTCGTAGATATTGAGAATCGACTAAATATTTCGGATGGTCGCCATGTTGGATTGTTCTATGTATAGGCCATAGAGTCATGTACCATTAAAGGAAAATCATTGCATAGGTTCATTATTCAAACCTTTACTTCGATCGCATGAAACGACACAAGAAATAAAAAACTTAATTTTAAATTCGCACAGCCGCCATCTTGAGGTTATGTTAACAATTGAACTAAATTACATACCCGTGCATTGTTATGTGTATAGACATTTCCTGTACCAAGTTTCATTGCGTTTGAATCATTAAATCACGAGAAGCTTACTTACTTACTTACTTAATTCCTGCCGCTCCTTCCGGAGCATAGGGCCTTGGCGAAATTTCTCCACGCAGTACGGTTCCTGGCCATTCTCTTCACTTGACTCCAGTTCTTGTCCACCTCTGCAATTTCATTTTCGATCGTCCTCTTCCAGGTCTTCTTAGGTCGACCTCGCTTCCTGGCGCCTTGAGGATTCCAGTCTAGCGCCGCCCTCTAAATAGCTCCGTCCGGCTTCCTTAGTGTGTAACCAATCCAGCGCCATTTCCTCTCCTTGATCTGGATGCTAATCGGTTGTTGATTGGTGATGGTCCAAAGATCTTCATTTGAGATTATGTCCGGCCACCTCACATTCATGATGCGACGCAGACATCTGTTAATGAACACCTGTAGCTGGTTGTTGATCGGTTTTGTGACTTTCCATGTTTCACAGCCGTAGAGAAGAATCGACTTTACGTTGCTATTGAAAAGGCGGAGCTTGGTCTTCCTGGAAATGTTTCTATTTCTACAGATGGGGTAGAGCTGGACAAAGGCACCATTTGCCTTCATGATACGGCTTCGAACATCTTCCTCTGCTCCCCCATCATTTGTGACTATACCTCCAAGGTAGAGGAAGGACTCGACTCGCTCAGTGTCCTTTCCGTTGACTGTCAAACTAGTTGTGATGTAATAATTTATCCTCATCTCTTTGGTCTTGTTGGTGTTGATCATCAGTCCTGCACGTTGTGCTTCTCTCTGCAACCTCCCCAGCTTATCTTCTATGTCTCGGTACCGTTGTGCCATAAGACAAATGTCGTCTGCGAAATCCGGATTTTCAAGCCTGTCATTTATACCCCATTGAATACCCCTCTTCCGTCCTCCCATTACCTTCTTCATCACACTATCCAGGACCAACAGGAACAGAGTGGGGGAAAGGACACACCCCTGTCTCACTCCGGAACTGACCTTTATCTTTTCTGTTAATTTGCCTTCGTGAAGAACCTGGCACCCTTCGTACATCTCTTCCATGATTCTTGACACGGGGGATGGCCAGAGTGGATGGGGGCCTACTTACCTTTCTTCAGAGGTCCGCATCGCTTCAACAGCAAAATCACCTCCAGATGACATGCCCCAAAAAAGAACACCAAAAGGGGTGCAAGGAAGATGGATAAGAGGGGAAGGCACAGGCTGTTCTACAGACACCCTCCGATAACTAATAGAATTGCTGCCGACGAAATAATGCCACAACAGTTGCTTAAAATTTAAAAGAAAAATTTAATTATCAGAAGGATGCAAGAAAATATAATTTAATATAACTCCTTCAGCCACCAAAAAACCTCTCTGGTAAAGCACATGGCTTAAGGCCTGGAAAAGGGTGTACCTAATGGATGTGGTACATCCTAAGGGATTTAGACAGAATGAGGTTTCGGGCACAAGAGGTGATAATGAAGGACAGTGCGGGAAAAGACCAAAATGTTAAAACTTAGATTTAAATGATATTTATTTAATATAAAGCAAATATATTGGCAGGAATGAATAGCTTCAAGGAAATTACTTTAAAATTGACAATAAAAAATAGTAACAATTAAAAATTACTTGTTTCTCCAGGAAACGTAAATAGAGCTGTAACTAACTTTAAAGGATTAAATATAAAATTACTGAGTAAAAGAAGCATAATAATTTAAATTCATCCCAGAGTAGATTAAAACAAAATACTCTTCTGACGGGAAGAATCCGGGCAGAGTGTAAGAAGTGAAAGGGTTACCACCTCTTCTGTTGTATGATACAGGAAGTATCAGATCTCCTTAACCATCTTCCGAAGGTAGGCCGGCTGCCGGAGGTCATCAGTAGCTGGCAGTAATTTAGTGCGCCCGCTCGGGCTTGTGCGAGGTCAGTCAGGCATACTCCAGGGTTCCGGGTTCGGAACTAGAGTTGATGATGGTAGATTCTCCTTAAAAAAAGCGACCAGCATAGAGAGGCTCTTGGTAATACCTCCCGCGGCTGGTGAAGTGATGTCCTTAGAATCAAAATTTGCAGAGTAGATCCGTGTTGAAGATTTTGGTTGAAGTGCAGGCTGATGAATTTAGACTGCCCGGCCAGGCAGCCAGGTCCAGCAGAGAGATTATGCCGGCGGAGAAGAGACTCCGGCAGCCAGAGGTACCCCGAGAGGGCAGTAACCCCAGCAGGTATGACGTGAGCAGGTGTGATCAGTTGAGAAGAGTGGACGAGAGTAGACACTGTAGGCCGGGAGACCTAAGGCTATATAGCGGTAGTGACGTCAGCGCGCCGAACCTTCTAGCATGAAGGTGTGGCGAGAGAGCAGCCAATCACAGCACAGCCCCATGCACATGCGAGCGTTACCGCTGGAGAGAGCTCAGTACTCGTGAGAAAATGTGACGGTATGGTACGTCTAGAAAGACACTACAGAAAAAAGGTGAGTTGACATGAATATTACAGAAAAGCAATTAAACTGAAACACCAATATTAAACAAATCAGAACACCGCGTTCAGACTGCAATTCACGAAATTAAAAATAATGGGGCAGAAAAATTGAACGTGTGTTTCACACCGTAAGGGAAACATAGCCAACAAAAAACATTCGCAAAGCGAACATGCTGGGAGGGGCGAGAAAAAATTGCAGTAAGAAAGTGCAGAAGTTAGGCCTCGCGTGGCAAAGGAGCAATCATGGTGATTGGCCTAAGAAAATGACCAGCAGAAGTCTGCAGTTTTACCACGCGAACCCTACCATCTCTGCCAGGAAAGCACTCAACAACCCTACCCAAATTCCAAACAAGAGGAGGACTAGGGTCTTTCAAAAGCACCAAGTCCCCCACCTGAAGGTTAGAGCAGGAAACAAGCCATTTACCACGCTGCTGAAGCAAACCGAGGTATTCCAACCTCCAGCGGCGCCAAAAATTGTTGCGCAAACTTTCAATTTTGCGCCAAGAAATGGCTAAAGAAGATTGAGAATTAGAATATAACAAAGGTGGGGAGGCAGTCAATGGACCACCGATAAGAAAATGGCCCGGCGTTAATGGTAGAAGATCTGAAGGGTCATTAGATAAGGGTGATAAAGGACGAGAATTAATTATGCCCTCAATAAAAATAATTAAGGAATTAAACTCTTCATGAGAAAGGGGGGTGTGGCCACAATCACGTCTAAGGTGCTTCTTGGTGAGTTTCACACAAGACTCCCACCGTCCACCTTGATGAGGTGCATAAGGGGGGATGAAGTGCCACTTGAAATTTCTCTGGTGAGCATAATCAGTAATCCTTTCCAGCGCTGAATTTTGAGTAAGAGCTCTCTTAATTTGCTCAGAAGCTCCGATAAAATTTTTAGCATTGTCTGAGAATACTTCTGAAGGAAGACCTCGGCGAGCAGAAAATCTGGCAAAAGCTGCCAAAAAATAAGCAGTAGAGGCGTTGGTAACTAGTTCTAAGTGAACTGCTCCGGTGACCATACATACAAACAGCGAAATATAGAGTTTTCCAAAAATACATTTTTTGGCCTCAGGAGAATTTTTTCTGTAAACAAAAGGCCCGGAATAATCCACCCCCGTAAAGGCAAAAGGTCTAGCAGGCGCAGATCTAAAGTGGGGAAGATCACCCATGAGCTGAGTGGTAATTTTAGGGTTGGATTTAAAACATGGAATGCACTTCCGGATAACAGAGGTAACTTCATGGACTCCGTTTATGGGCCAATACCTTTCACGAATGACAGAAAGTAATGTACGAGTTCCAGCATGAAGATGCTGGTAATGATACTGACGAATGATTAGGGAAGTGACATGATGCTTTGAAGGAAGAATAATTGGGTGTTTTTTATCCTCGGAAAGATCGGCCAAAGATAAACGTCCTCCAACTCTTAGTAAACCATCAGTATCCAAAAAAGGGGCGAGTGAGGAAAGCCTACTCGATTTCTTAAGGGATTAACCTTGGGACAACACCTGGCATTCTTCAGAGAATATTTCTTGTTGAGTAAGCCATAAGATTTTTGTAGTGGCTAAACCTAATTCAGAAAGGGTTAAATATGGCTTAGGAAAAAGGGGTTGTTCTACCACAAAATATTTCCATCGAAGGAGATAAGCCATAACCCTCACCAATTTATGGAAAGAGGAATATCGCTGCAAGAGAAGGGGAGAGTCAGAAACGAGAAGAGAAGATCCAGTAATCTTACCAGCATCCGGCAAGTCTGATAACTCCGGAAGAGGAAAATTTGGCCAAGCGGAAGGTTCTTGCAGAAGCCAAGGGGGACCGTGCCAGTATAATGTCAGGTTAGCCAACATAAGAGGGGAACATCCCCTAGAAATGACATCTGCAGGGTTCTCCTTGCCAGATACATGATGCCATTGTTCAAAGTTAGACAATTGTTGAATTTTGGACACTCTATTAGCTACAAACACCTGCCAATGCGAGGGAGGTTTGGCAATCCATGCCAACGTGATGGCTGAGTCACTCCAAAAGTAAGTTTTGATAAATCGGATTTTCAAACATTGGCGGATTTTGACCGATAATTCAACCGCCAGAAGAGCAGCACAAAGTTCCAGTCGTGGCAAGGATAAAGTTTTAAGAGGGGCCACCTTTGACTTAGCGCAAATTAAATTGGAAAAGAAATATGACTGGTCAAAATTGCGGCAAACAATATACGCACAACACCCATAAGCTTTCAATGAACTATCGGCAAAGATGTGAAGTTCATATCCTCCACAGGAGGGAAAGGGAATAATCACTCGCGGGATAATAACATTGGAGAGATCTTCCAAACTATTTCTATAAGAAATCCAATTTTTTTGCAACTCTGAAGGAACTGGTTCATCCCAACCAGTTTTCAAGGACCAAAGGTCCTGCATGAAAAGCTTTGCTGTGACAATAATTGGCGCCAAAAATTGGAGAGGATCAAATATCTTTGCAATCTCAGACAAAATTTGCCGCTTAGTTTGCGGTTTGATGTCACTGAGAGTAATTTTGAAAAAGAAAAAATCCTTTTGAGGACTCCAATAGATGCCTAGAGTTTTGATAGAATTACTTTCTTGAAGAAGCTCTACTGAGTCGTTATAGACTGAAGTTAATGGAAATTTAGAAAGAAATTCTTCCGAATTAGAGTTCCACTTGCACAAGGAAAATCCGCCTCCCAAAAGCAAAGCTGTCAAATCTTTAGAGACCTGCAGTGCTTCAGATACTGACTCAAATGAATGAAGAAAATCGTCAACGTAAAATGATGATTTTAACACTTCAGAAGCCTTAGGAGAATACAACGGGCCATCCTGTTCAGCAAGTAATTTCAACGTACGTATGGCTAAAAAAGCAGAGGGTTTAGTCCATAGGTTAATGTTTTTAGCCGAAAAATCTTGACAGGTTTAGTAGGCTCGTCGCGCCAAAGAATTCTCTGAAGGTCGCGCTGTTGTTGATTGACCAAAATCTGCCTATACATTTGCTTGATATCAGATATCACTGCGATAGGGAACAAGCGAAAATTCATCAAGACAGAAGAAATGTCAGATTGAATAGGAGGGCCTGATAATAATGTGTCATTCAGAGAAGTTCCATTGGCATCCAATGCAGAGCCATTAAAGACCACTCTTATGTTTTCCTTTAAAATCTCATTCTTCCAAACTGGATGATGATTGAGGTAAATGACTTCAGATGGGGTATAAGAAGCATCATCTTTCTTGGTAACAACCTCCATGTGATCAAGTGCCTCATATTCCTCCATAAATGTGGAGTATTGAGTTTTAACAACAGGGTCACGTTTAAATTTGCTTTCCACAGCATAGAGTGCTCTAAGAGCCCTAGGGTGTGTTTCAAATAAAAGAGGTGGATTATCCACTCGGGGCATTGTTACGACAAATCTACCCTCTGAATTGCGTTTGGTCGTTTCGCGAAACAGTTTTTCACACATTTCATTTTCAACCGAGGAAGGTGAAACTGAATCTATAGTTTCGATTTTCCAAAATCTTTCTAAGTTGTAATCGAGACTTGTATTGACAAAATGACATTGAGAGAAATTTTGAAATGACTTACGAGGGACTTGACCCGTTACTAACCAACCTAGCTTGGTATGATGGACAAACACTCCTGGTGATATTTTAACCTTAGAGCTAAGGAGACATTGCCAAAATACTTGGGCACTGAGAAGTATGTCTACCGGAGCGCTCGTATTAAATGTTGGATCCGCCAACTGAATGTTATGAGGAAATTGCCAATTTCTAATTTCAAAAGAATTACTAGGGGTGTTACTGCCAATAGTATCAATGGCAAGGCAATTCAACTGCAATGTTGTGTTACAATTCACAGCATCTTTGATGTGAACACGAACAAAATGCAAAGATTTAACATTGCTATTGTTAATACCGGTAACCTGAATTAATGTAGGTTGCTTGGGAAGACCAAGTTTCTTAATGAGACGCTCACTTATGAAGTCATGGGTGGCGGCATTATCCAATAGGGCACGTGCTTCAAGCCATCTACCAGATGAATCTTGAACTTTTAATAACACGGTTGATAGTAGCACCTGGGAACTACGAATTGAGCTAGAGCTCTGAGTATAAGATTGCGCATTAGCTCCTGGGGATGCATCTTTAGAACATCCAGGGGAAGGAGCCTGACGTGGCTTTTCAAACCTATGAAGCAAGGTATGATGTTGAGCCTTGCAATGGGAGCAAGTATTTTTAGATAAGCAATCAGGCACCATATGCCTAGTTGACAAACAGTTGTAGCAATATCTTTTTTGAGCTATTAATTTGCGTCTTTCGTCGGTAGAAAGGGCTTTAAAGGCAACGCAGGAATATAACCTGTGAGGTGCTTTACAGAGAATACAATCCGTTGAATTATGCTGAACAGTAAAGACAGCAGATTTGTTTATTTTAGCACCGACTGGTTTCACAACATTAGATTTGTTATCTGCACTTCCTGACATATGACAGGCTACAGCTGACAAAACCTGACATCTATTATTCATAAACGTAAGCAACGAATCATAGGTATATGGCGTGTCATTTGTTAGTTCCCTCTCCCATGCCTTTAAGGTTGATGAATCAAATTTAGAAGTAACCAAGTGAATTAAGAATAGATCCCAATGCTCGACCGGTTGATTCAACCGTGCCAATGCTCTGACATGTAGTTGGACCGTGTCACTTAAGGCTCGCAGTGTTGACAAGCTTTCAGCTCGCAAGGTGGGCAGGCTAAATAAGGCTTGAATATGCCTTTGTAAACATAATTTTTCATTGCCATAACGGCCTTTAAGAAGCTCTATAGCAATGTTATAGTTTTCTCCTGTTAAAGGGAGTTCTCTTATAAGTTGAAGGGGTGGTCCCTGCAAAATGGATTTTAAGTAATGACATTTCTGAATTTCTGGAAGTGTGGCATTATTATGTACTAATGAACTGAACAGTTCAAAGAATGATTGCCACATCTCTTCCTTTCCTGAAAAGTGCGGAATTTCAATTTTAGGTAGCAATGGTTTGATACCATTCCCATGGTCGCTAATTCTTCCTTGAGTTTCCTCTACCTTCAACGCCAGGGTCAAAGTTCTAACTAATGCCACAGCCTGAGCATGTGTATCAAAGTAATTACTCTCTACTTCTTCCCTATCTGATTGATGTTCTGGACTTTTGATTTCAATTTCAAGTTGCACGAGATCATATTTCTCGTACGCCTGTTCAAAAGCTTTTAAACGCTGAGATATAATGTCAAGGTTTTGTTCCTCTTTCGGTAGAGTAGCTAAATATTTTTGAAACCGGGTGAGTTGACCTTTGTAGGCCGCCCGAGAGTTTAACAGTTTATCATCAATTATTGGTGGCATGGCTGGAAAAGTTGGAACAACTCACTCACCAAAGCTGCTTGTGGCACCAGACAGACCTGCTCTCCGGAAAGAAACCAGTTGTATAATATGCTGGGATTGTTTCCGCCTTCCCGCAGATCTCCCGCGCTAGCCACGATGTACTGAAATGTATAGAACAAATATTAGATTGCACCAGTTTTTTTTGAATTGAATTTGTGGTCTCAGAATGAAGGTTCTGGGTTCGATCCGGGGTTGAGGTACCATGGAAAAGGGTGTACCTAATGGATGTGGTACATCCTAAGGGATTTAGACAGAATGAGGTTTCGGGCACAAGAGGTGATAATGAAGGACAGTGCGGGAAAAGACCAAAATGTTAAAACTTAGATTTAAATGATATTTATTTAATATAAAGCAAATATATTGGCAGGAATGAATAGCTTCAAGGAAATTACTTTAAAATTGACAATAAAAAATAGTAACATTTAAAAATTACTTGTTTCTCCAGGAAACGTAAATAGAGCTGTAACTAACTTTAAAGGATTAAATATAAAATTACTGAGTAAAAGAAGCATAATAATTTAAATTCATCCCAGAGTAGATTAAAACAAAATACTCTTCTGACGGGAAGAATCCGGGCAGAGTGTAAGAAGTGAAAGGGTTACCACCTCTTCTGTTGTATGATACAGGAAGTATCAGATCTCCTTAACCATCTTCCGAAGGTAGGCCGGCTGCCGGAGGTCATCAGTAGCTGGCAGTAATTTAGTGCGCCCGCTCGGGCTTGTGCGAGGTCAGTCAGGCATACTCCAGGGTTCCGGGTTCGGAACTAGAGTTGATGATGGTAGATTCTCCTTAAAAAAGCGACCAGCATAGAGAGGCTCTTGGTAATACCTCCCGCGGCTGGTGAAGTGATGTCCTTAGAATCAAAATTTGCAGAGTAGATCCGTGTTGAAGATTTTGGTTGAAGTGCAGGCTGATGAATTTAGACTGCCCGGCCAGGCAGCCAGGTCCAGCAGAGAGATTATGCCGGCGGAGAAGAGACTCCGGCAGCCAGAGGTACCCCGAGAGGGCAGTAACCCCAGCAGGTATGACGTGAGCAGGTGTGATCAGTTGAGAAGAGTGGACGAGAGTAGACACTGTAGGCCGGGAGACCTAAGGCTATATAGCGGTAGTGACGTCAGCGCGCCGAACCTTCTAGCATGAAGGTGTGGCGAGAGAGCAGCCAATCACAGCACAGCCCCATGCACATGCGAGCGTTACCGCTGGAGAGAGCTCAGTACTCGTGAGAAAATGTGACGGTATGGTACGTCTAGAAAGACACTACAGAAAAAAGGTGAGTTGACATGAATATTACAGAAAAGCAATTAAACTGAAACACCAATATTAAACAAATCAGAACACCGCGTTCAGACTGCAATTCACGAAATTAAAAATAATGGGGCAGAAAAATTGAACGTGTGTTTCACACCGTAAGGGAAACATAGCCAACAAAAAACATTCGCAAAGCGAACAAGGCCAAAACATGTCAATTACCTTAGAAAACTAGATAAGGTTTTACATGCAGTTTGCTGAACCAAAAGGAAAACATTAAATTTAAAAAAAAAATTAAGCCCAAAGGAAGAAAATCAGTAGATAGGCATTATTAAATGAGAAAGGGCTTGATAATTTACTAGTACGCAATACCGACCTGACATGCAGAGATCACGGCCACGATGCAAAACGAAAAATTTAAAATTAAATTAATAAAATAAAATATGATCAATTAAGAAATCCACAACATTCGTGACGGAGAAAAACACAGGAACATTCACCAAAAACACAAGGTTAAACCAACAAGGTTAACAAAAAACAAATTAAGCTAACACCACAACACGTTTGAGTTTCCCGGTCGACGCCTAGAGACTGTACTCTCAAGACCAGAATGCGCCCGGGCAAAACTAAAAACAAACATGGAAACCAAAACAGACGACCGCATGTCAAATCGAATTACAGCAAACAATTAGCATAAAATTAATTTAAAATCACCAGAGAGAAAGGAAGGGGAGGAAAGAATTACGCCTTAACACTATTGACATGAGGCTTTTTTAGACTGCAACGGACCGTAAAATAAATAAATAATAGGGCTATCCCAAGGATTACCAAAAACTAAATAAATAAAAATTTACAACGTAAAATAAACTAGAAGCGTGTCGCCAAAGGTACGAAGAAAACAATAAAATTTACATAACTGGTAACATTAGTAAAATAGAAAAATTAGGCCTACCAGGTGAAACAAAATACAGAATTAAAACATTAATATAAGGCCAATATCGGAGCTCCATAACAAAATGTATAAAAATTAATAGCGTACCTTAAAACTTCTCTGTGGAGACACAATAAAAATAAAATAATTAACACACAAACCAAATAACGTTATACGGCACTAGATTGCCTGAAAATGGCCCACCCAGCACATGCTTCGTTTGGGTCACAAGCACTCCTGTCTGCATCGAGATGCGATTACTATTCGAATTTCTTCTTCACTGCGAAACGATGAAATAATAGTCCGAAGAGCACAGGCAATTCCCTTCTATCGTATATCCATATTTCGAGAAGGCCAGGGGGTCAAGCCCCCGGGCACGGCAACAAATTATTCGACCAACTAGCGTGTTGATTTCTTGACGACAGACTATCAGATCACAACATGATGGAGAATACACAGTCAAAAACAGCACTGCATTCATGTTAATTGTAAATGACCAATCACAGCATGACACATCAAGTAACAATGTGATTATTAAGTAATTAATTTGGCGGTATCATGTATATACAGTCTTTTGTTCCATGACGTAGAATATAATAGCCCTCAAATACGTCTCGATTAGGATGACACCTGAAGGCACCCCAAACACACTCTAGCGGTTGAAGAAGCAACTCCGAGTAGGGACGTCGAAGTCTGATAGATGCTACTATCTCGTGTTCATTTGCGGAACCAAGCCATCAGGCGGGCGCTTTTAAAGGTCGGGAAGTCACATATAGGGGAGATACATATTTAAAAACGTTGGTACGGGCATTGCACGTAACAATTCTGATGATCTTTGTTGGAATTTTTATATTCCTCGAGGGTCTTCCACGAGAAAGGTCTATTTAAAATTTTTCAAATTCGCTTGGCCGCCATATTCGTTTTGTAGTTAACCGGTTTTTGAAAGTCATATAGATGACTAGCAGTGGTGCCGTTTATCTCCGTTCAAAATTTCAGGGTGATGCCGCTAATAGTTTCAGAGATATAGAATGCCGGTGAAATATTTCGCACAGCCGCCTTCTTGAGGTTAAGTAAACAATTGAACGAAGTTAGATGTCGGTGCATTGCAATGTGTATTAACGTATACTACACCGAGTTGCATTGCGTTTGGTTGGTTAAATCGCGAGAAACGTCTATTTCAAAGTCGCAAATTCGCTAGGTCGCCATGTTGGTTTTGTAGTTACCAGGTTTTCAAGAGGCTCATAGATTAACTTCTAGTACTTACCTTTATCACAGTACACAATTCCAATGTGATATCAATAATATTATCGGAGATATTGAATGCTGGTTAAATATTCCGCACAGCCGCCATGTTGGATTGGTGAGACTTAACAAACTTTGTAGGGCACGGTCAGGGTCGTCCGGAATAGTGCTATTAACTTACCTAGTTTCATTGAAATCGCTCCAGCCGTTTAGAAGATATTACGGGGGACACACACCATCACAGACGCATTCACAGACAGACAAAAGGTGATCTTATAAGCCTATTTTTTTTCATAAATGAAAATAGGCTAAAATGGAGTAAGGCAAGGGTATGGTCTGTCACTTTTACTAGTCAGTGTGTATGTATAAGAAGCAATGAAAGAGTTTTCAGTCACCTCTACCAATGGAATAAAAATAAATAGTCAGCTTTACCAAACAATACGTTTCGCTGATGATATAGCTCTCATAGCTGAAAGTAGGAAAGAGATAAAGACTTCACTAAAGTAATTAAATGATCTACTTATACTAAAATGTAACATGAAGGTTAACAAAACAAAACCCAAGATAATGAAATATATTCCGGATGGTAAACAGGATGTTACTGTTTGGTCGGAAGTAGAAAGATTGACTCAAGTGGATCTGTTCAG
This sequence comes from Meconema thalassinum, assembly GCA_946902985.2. NCBI lineage: Eukaryota > Metazoa > Arthropoda > Insecta > Orthoptera > Tettigoniidae > Meconema > Meconema thalassinum. The sequence continues at coordinate 128,115,449 of OX336391.1, read as the reverse complement.
TTATTTGGGAAGCATCATCGCATCTAATGGGAGATGTGACAAGGACGTCCGTTCTCGAATAGTCAAGGCAAAAGATGCTAATAAAAAAAGAAGCCTATTGACCTCCAAGGCTATATCCTTAACAGTGAGAAAGCATTTCATTAAGAGCTTCATTTGGAGCATTGCGACCTATGGCTCTGAAACCTGTACTCTATTAAAGGCTGATAAGAAAAGAATAAATGCATTCGAAATGTGGTGCTGGCACCAAATGTTACGAAAACCCTGCACTGAATGGCTAAAAAATGAAGAAGTGTTCAAGAGAGCTGAGGAAACAATCAGTCTATGAAAAATGATCACGAAAAGAAGATATAGTTGGATTGGTCACTTACTCCGACATTCATCAAGGTGCACCACACTGTTTGAAGGGAAACTGGAAGGGAAGATTAGAAGAGGACGACCTTGATGGCATTAAAGGGCGACGTCCATATCAACTAAACAAGCAGGTGGCTCAAGATAAAATGTCGTTAGATGAAGACAGTCATGCTACTCACCAACCATCAGATTGAGGAGAAAGAGAGAGATAGAGGTCTAGTCTAGTGTATCCATATAAAGCTATCCAGGCAATATAATGTAATATGGCTTCATTTTTAACGCTTTCACGTACTAACTGAAAAAATGTGAGGTTCCAAACGTACACATTTTTGATAATTAGTTAATACAGACTCTGTACATACAAGCGAGCTGTGTTGAGTATACTAAGGGATTATTACAAACTGCTTTCTGTTTCCGTATTGGCCTACGTGTCAATGTGATTCCTATCCTGGAATACGCCTCGGTGGTTTGAGATCCATATCAAGTAGGGCACATAAATGAGTTGTAAATGGTACTAAGAAAGGCCGCTAGATTTGTGCTCAGTGACATTAATCCCAGAAGCAGTGTGAGCCGTATGTTAAAGAAACTTGGGTGGGAATCACTGGAGGCTAGGAGGATGAAATCTGGACTCCGTGCTATTTACAATACGTATACAAATCAACCAGCATGGGGTGAGCTTAGCAAACGTATGGGAAAGCCCACTTAACATGAGCAGGAATGATCATCCTTTCAAAGTTGAGGGTCGACCACAGCGCACAAATGATGGTAAATATTCCTTCGTTAACCGGGTCATTGATAACTGGAACTCTCTACCTGCAGCAGTCTTAGAGCCTTTCCCCAAACATATAGGTGTGTTTAAAAAAAGACTGACGATTTGTGTAAATACTTCAGTTTAATTGTTAATTGTTATTGAATTGTTATGTATAATTATGTATTTGTTATGCATATCCAATTTGCCACCGGGGGACACACCCCCAATTGCAAATGAATGAATGAATGAATGAATGATAACATTTAGCTCACGAGGGAATTATCAGGTAAGACAGATCAAAACCTATCATGAAATTTTGTGGACGAAATCTTTGTACTATAAGAGGACAACGTGTGGAAAATTAGCCGCCAGATTGAACTGCAAGGCTCCGAAATCATGTGGCGAATCTCTCATATAAATCAATGGGAGGTAGAGAGTACCGTACATGTTGGAATGGACAGCCCTGACTGCTCAAGCACTCAAGGCCGGTGGGAAAGAGCCGCACGCTCCAATCAGCATATACGCCATACCATGTGACTACTCCAAGTGCCACAGGGATGTCCAACTCCACCAGCCGTCATGCCTGCGTACCAGGATGTCAGGTACGAGTTCGAAGCCTTCCAGTTCAATCTGGAGGCAGATTTTCCGCACGTTGTCCTCTTAGAGTACAGCGATTGCGTCCACAAAGTTTCAAGATAGGTTTCGACTTGTCTTACCTGATACTTCCCTTGTTAGCTTGAGACGTTAGGTTTAACAAAAGGAGACCATTCCTTCGGATTTTGTCTATTATGCCTGAAGCTAAATTCACCAACAGGATTATTAAGAGTACCCAAATTAATTCTCCTCTTTTCTCCTTCAGTCCCCGCCCTTAAACTACGTCACCAAGGACTTGCAGGGCCATCCTGAAGCCCGTGGAGTGTTCGCCGACATTGCTCGTGTAGTGGCAGGAACTCTCAATTTTAGGTATGCATTGTTAATGTTATTATTATTATTAATATTATTATATTATTAATATTACTGACACAGTATTCGTTTCGATAGCACGTTTAAAACAATAAATTAACCAATCTTAATCTCTAACGCAAAGTGAGGTAACGTTGTTAAATCATCATTTTTTATGAAAAATGTTCGTCCTAAAGCAATGGCAGATAACGCTGCGTTCTGTTCCAGTTTGGTAATCCATCCAGCACCAGACAATGCTTTCGGGATCCATAAAGCGAACGGGTCCTGGAATGGCATGATTGGGATGCTGATGAAAGGAAGAGCTGATATGTCGGTCTCCTTTATTTCCCAGATTCCATCACGAGCTGCAGTCGTTGACTTCTCCTATCCGATCATCAGAACTGGGTAACACCTACTCACTAGAGCACTAGAAGCAGGAAATGTAGCTGGATTCCCTCCTATCTGAGCAAAGCAACGCAACATACCAGCAGGTCTTTCTACGAAAGTATGGACCAATATTTTACTGGTGAATCCCGCTTTGTGGCGTATTACGAGCTTTGTGATTCACTAAGCTTGTTTTCTATACTTCTTGATAATACTCCTTTTAGGTTATTGTTCAAACGCTACTATATTTTACTACCAATATGCTTCAAAATGGTACTATTATAATTATTGTTTTATACAGTATATGTAACACATTGCTGGTAAATTACAACATTACTATACGGGATTCACGGAACCAAAGTATAGTTACTGAAACAGCCAAGCTGGAAAGTAGCTGCCCATGAACTTTCGGATGATTCGGTTTGTTGAGAGAACTACTGCCTTCTGCCATAGTTTGTACAGTTGAGTGTCCAGATCCAGTTCTTTAAGGCCTTGGGGCAAGGTACTTGAGATAGTCTAGGTATTGTCTTTACCCGTTCTACTTGCCATTGCCTTTTGATAGGGTCGTCCACCTCGTTATATTTGCTGATCTTTTCTATGTGTTAGACTGGAGATTCTTGTTGTCAGCAATCGCAACATCAAGGTAGAGTGCTTTATTTTCTTGCTGACAACCATCATATCCGGCCTGTTGTGTGATGTCGATTGATCAATCAGAATAATTCGGTCCCAATACTACTTGTATTCATTCTTTTCAAGAACACAGTCTCTCTGATATTGGTGATGCGGAACTTTCTTTCCTTTTAGAAGCTGAAACTTATCGGTCAACTCTTAAAGCAAGATTTTAGTAACTGCATCAAGCCTTTGTTTGTGCTCCGTCGCTAGGAAATATCTACGTGCAGATGTAATAAGCTGTATTGTATTTTGACTGTTGACAGCCGTAGTGGCACCTATCATCTGGTACATGGGGATCTTTTACAATGAGCTTGAGGTAGTTCCATGTAGGGATGACTTGGTCTTGAATTGCAAGCATAAAACCTTCAGTTTCTTTAAAGATCTGCCCTGAGGTTGTAATACTTATTAAGGAATATAATAATATTTAACCGGGAGGGCGCCATTTCATAAATAGGATACTATGAACGATATTTTGATAGATAACACAAGACACTTTCATCTCAAGGGGTAGTGTGTTTTGAACACCAACCAGGACACCTCAGTGAACAAGGCAGGTTTATATATGCTATAACACAACTATAATTCATTGGAATGCCACTTACTATTTTGTAGAATAAATGATATTTATGTCGTAACAGTAACGCTGTCATAATAAGATATAATTTCCAATTTATAGAACCAATCGATTTCTCATTTATTCAAGTTTTACTTCTTTGGAGGAGCTATATAAGAAGCTGTAGTAATACAACCAATACGACGTAGTAAAGAAAACAGAATAACTCAAATTATATCTTTCTTCACGATTATGTCTCATACAATATATTTTATATGACCAAATAACCTATAACCACTCCTTTCTTCTTTTTCATATCCTCTAACAGATTCTTCCTCTCATCTATTCCATTCTCACCTATAATTTCCTCTAACTCTATGCTACATTCGCGTAACGTCACCTCTAACAGTTTCTTCCTCTCATCTACTCCATTCTCGCGTACAATTTCCTATAACTCTATGCTACTTTTTCTACCATCTGCTTTAACTCCAAACTACTTTCACCTACAGTCTTTTCTTCCTCTATTTTACTTTTAGCTACCATCTCTTTTACCTCTTATTCACTTCTATCTACAGTCTTCTCTATTCTGCTTTCATCTACAATCTGCTCTACTTTCATTAAAATTTTCTTATACCGTTCCTGCAACTGAGTTTGGATTTCACTTCTAATTCCACCTTTCGTCTGCTGTAAGCTTTCTCTAAGCATCTCATACCTCTCATCTAGCCTATCACTCACTTTGACCACGTTATCTGATTTCTGATTCATATTATCAAATTTACTGCTAAATTCCTTCAATTTATTATTCGTTTCCTGATTATCATGCTTTAATTCCTGTAATTTATTATTGGTTTCCAGATTATTATGCTTTAACTCCTGATTATCCTGCTTTAATTCTTGCCTCATTTGAATGAGAATACTAAGGATACCATCTTGTTCTGAGATCTCAGGTATTACCCCTTCAGCACTCATATCACTAGGATTTATCTCCACGTTATTCCCAGTTCGGTCTACTTCACCATTCTCCACATTCTCATCACTCTCACCTTCCTTTCTCACCTCCATTCTCACTACATTCTCATCACTCTCACCTTCCTTTCTCACCTCCATTCTCTCTACATTCTCATCACTCTCACCTTCCTTTCTCACCTCCATTCTCTCTGATTCTCATCACTCTCGTCTTCCTTTCTAACATCCATTCTCTCTACATTCTCATCACTCTCGCCTTCCTTTCTAACATCCATTCTCTCTACATTCTCATCACTCTCACCTTCCTTTCTCACCTCCATTCTCTCTGATTCTCATCACTCTCGCCTTCCTTTCTAACATCCATTCTCTCTACATTCTCATCACTCTCGCCTTCCTTTCTAACATCCATTCTCACTACATTCTCATCACTCTCACCTTCCTTTCTAACATCCATTCTCTCTACATTCTCATCACTCTCACCTTCCTTTCTAACATCCATTCTCTCTACATTCTCATCACTCTCGCCTTCCTTTCTCACCTCCATTCTCTCTACATTCTCATCATTCTCGCCTTCCTTTCTCACCTCCATTCTCTCTACATTCTCATCACACTCGCCTTCCTTTCTAACATCCATTCTCTCTACATTCTCATCACTCTCGCTTTCCTTTCTAACATCCATTCTCTCTACATTCTCATCACTCTCACCTTCCTTTCTCACCTCCATTCTCTCTACATTCTCATCATTCTCACCTTCCTTTCTAACAACCATTCTCTCTACATTCTCATCACTCTCGCCTTCCTTTCTAACATCCATTCTCTCTACATTCTCATCACTCTCACCTTCCTTTCTCACCTCCATTCTCTCTACATTCTCATCACTCTCGCCTTCCTTTCTAACATCCATTCTCTCTACATTCTCATCACTCTCACCTTCTTTTCTAACATCCATTCTCTCTACATTCTCATCACTCTCGCCTTCCTTTCTCACCTCCATTTTCTCTACATTCAAATCAACACCACTTCTAAGCTTCATCATTTTCTCCTCATCCATTCCGTTAAAAAATTAAACAAACCCCCAAAATCGCTTGCACATTATATATACACATTCCTACCCCTACACTGATGCATCCTGGTTCTCGTGCTCAACATTGAGGTGACATATGTAATACTTATTAAAGAATACAATAATATTTAACCGGTAGGGCGCAAGTACATAAATAGGATACTATGAACGATATTTTGAGAACGCAAGAAGACTTTCATCACAAGGGGTAGTGTGTTTTGAACACCAACCAGGACACCTCAGTGAACAAGGCAGGTTAATATATGCTGTAACACAACTATAATTCATTGGAATGCCACTTACTACTGTATTTTGTAGAATAAAGGGATGATATTTAAGTCGTAACAGTAACGCTGTCATCTATACTAGTATAATAAAGCTGAAGAGGTTGTGTGTTTGTGTGTTTGTGTGTTTATGTGTTTAAACGCGCTAATCTCTGGAACTACCTGTCGGATTCGAAAAATTATTTTTGCATAAGATAGCCTGATTCAAGTGGAATAGTTTAGGATATGTTAAATTTCGGTCAGACCACTCCATTCCCCGCATTTAGGCCCTTTTGCACAAGTCTACACCGTTTCACCGATCTAATAACTTGACGGACATATTGTCGCTAGGCGACAGCGAGAAACACTGTATCATGATAGTCAACGCCGCACCATCGATGGACAGGTTGTAACTAGGCAACAACGATTTACTCTGTATCATGATAGTCCGGTAAAATAGCGGCTTCGGTGCGTAGTCGGTAGCATGCTGAGCTTCTATGCCCAAGATAGCGGGTTCAAACCCGGCCGAAGCCGTCGGATTTTTAAGAGCGTTAAAATCCCTCAGTATGCCTTCCTTCGGAGGCGAAGTAAAGCCGGTGGTCCCATGTCATAGATTAATGGCATGTTAAAGAACCTTCCACTAATTGCACATGTGTGAAGCTAAATTGGATAGGTTAAGAATGTAAACAACGCTCTTAGGTTACTACGTTCGTTGCCAAGAGCCGACTGCGGTGGCGTCTAGTTGCTAAGTTCTGAACTTGGCCTAGTAGTCGTTGACGGTGGCGCTTGGCGGCAAAAGTAGGAACTATTTGAAAAATTCTAAGTTGCAGTACTTAAATTAAAAAACAGATAACACACACTAATAGAGTCATCACAATTAACACCGGTTATCAGACAGATTCTACACTCACCCAAAGTACACGGGGCTGCATGACCGCGTTGTCGCAGTCCGTAAACCTAAGAACCAACCAACCAGTCCGCTAAAATTTGCTAAAGGACACATGGGGAAACTGACCGATTGACATTCAAGGATTGTATTGGACTGTAGTATTCTCTATGCTATCGTATGCACAGTTAATATTTCATTTGCGGGGCTTAGACATCGTGGTCATGTTGCCCCGTGTACATGGGTGTGTGTTAAGAATTTATGTGATAACCTGAGTTATTGTGATTGTTGCACTGGCATGTGTAAATCTATACTAATATAATAAAGCTGAAGAGTTTGTGTGTTTGTGTGTTTGTGTGTTTAAACGCGCTAATCTCTGGAACTACCAGTCGGATTCGGAAAATTGGTTTTGTATATGATAGCCTGATTCAAGAGGAATTGTGTAGGCTATGTTAAATTTCGGACAGACCACTCCATTCTCCGCATTTAGGCCCTTTCGCACAAGTCTACACCGTTCCACTGATCTAATAACTTGACGGACATATTGTCGCTAGGCGACAACGAGTAACACTGTATCATGATAGTCCGGTAAAATTTGCTAAAGGACACATGGGAAAACTGACCGATTGACAATCAAGGATTGTATTGGACAGTATTATTCTCTATGCTATCGTATGCACAGTTAATATTTCATTTTCGGGGCTTAGACATCGTGGTCATGTTGCCCCGTGTACATGGGTGTGTGTGTAGGATTTATTTGTTAACCTGCGTTATTGTGATTGTTGCACTAGCATGTGTAATCTCTTATATAAAGCGAAGTGTCTTGACGGACTGACTGACTGACTCATCATCGCCCAGCCAAAACTATTAAAGTTAGAAACATGAAATTTTGGTGATATGGTCGTTGTAAGTCGAAAACGCTCACTAAGGAAGGATTTTTGGATATCCAGGTTCTAAAAGGGGTGTTAAGGGTGTAGACCTGCATTTCATTGAAAAACAATATCTCCCGATTGGTTTCATTGGGAGATGTGATACTCGGCAAATACACTCATCATTAAAAATAGTGCTCCCTATTACCCGTGTACCCGTGTACCCGCACAACCGTGTTTTTAAGATCCGTGTGCTAAGAATCCGGGTTCTACTATTTACCCGTGTACCCGTGTATTCGTGTAATTACGACCGGGTACACGGGTCACACAGAATATTGTCAAAGAGTGCCGTGTCTGGTAACCTTGCTCGAACATCTGTTCACGGCAATATCGTGCCATTTTTACATGCATTTAGAAATCGTGTTTGCGTGTTCAATGTGTCCGCGCGCGTTTATTCGAATCGAAGCAGTGTGAAATTAATTAATTATTTGATTGATTATAAAGGTTAGTTCCGAGGATGAGAGAGGAGTAGATACAAAACTATATGTAACGGAATATAATCTATTATTTGCACAGTCATTTGACCAGAATGTAACTAAACAACAAACTTAAAATATCGGGCGTAGAAAACGAATACAAAATATAACATTATAATAAGAACAACAATTTATAGAATTATGATTTATTGACCAATTTACTTTAAGAAAGCTTTGTTTTGGAACAAGAATACTAAGAGGTTTACATTTTCTGGCAGAAGACAATTCCGTTTGGCTGTGACAATGTTTCCAGCAGAGGAAAAGCACCTTTCGGAGCTTGTGGATGTTGCTGGAATACACAAGTATTTTTTCGCTAGAGCAGCAACCGCAGGCTATTTGTGTTCCCTTGCTTTCCGCCACTCGAACGGGTTTATGTCAAAACGAATCTGTGCCTCCGAAAGAAAATCTTCAAATTGAGATTCAGGGCTGTTCCTTCTCCCACATGGCATTTGATACAAGAACACTAGGGCACTACTGGTGGAGGGTTGATCGGGATTAACCAAGACTTCAGCTGGTGCATCGCTCTGAAGCTTATGAAGTACTCTGTCGCGAATACATCGTCGAGCCTCTGCTGTCTCATCTACCAAATCCTTATACCTCGGGTCGAGGAAAGATTCAATCTGTCTGGCTGTGACAGTACTATCATTTATACATAGGAGGCCGAACCGATCGTTCAAGCGTGCATATCCGGTCACCTAGGACGTTGCTGACGGGGTTCCTGTTTTTCAAAAGGCGCTCGATCATGGCAAAAGTTGAATTCCAGCGGGTGTTACAGCTCTGAATCAGGGGTTGATCGGGCATTGAAAGTTGTGCTTGCATTTTTGTCAGCGCACTAGAGGCAACGTTAGAGTGTCGATGGCCAACTATCTTGCTTGCTTTCAGACACACATTAGCAGCCTTTTCATGAGCAAGAGCCTTGTTTGCAGCAAGCTGTACAGAATGTACAGCACAAGTCACTTTATCCTTCTCCAGCACATCAAGAGCACGCACAGCGTTGACGACGTTGTATGCGTTGTCAGTGAAGATGGCGGTGATCTTGTCCTGCACATTCCATTCTTCTGCAACCAATTGCAATTCCGTTGCCAGATTTTCTGAGGTGTGGCGGTCTTCCGTTTCATGCGTGGTAAGCGTCATCGCCTTTGGAACCCACTGGGAGTCGATGGTGTGAGCCGTTACCTTCTGGAAAGACGTTTGTGAGTGAGATGTCCAACAGTCAGATGTAAGGGCAACGCTTGATGCCGCTGATATTTCACCCCGCACATTATCGCTGACACCATTGGCTAGTAGAGCCAGTCTCCGCTTAAGGGCATCCTCTGAAATACACAAGTAATTGGGCTCTACGAATGCCATGAACTGCCTAAACCCATCACTGGCACAAAATGACAAAGGCAGTTGGTTCACAGCAACCATCCTTGCAAGAGCCTGATGTATTTCCTCCTGAGCGCATGGTATCGCACGGACGGTGTGCGTTACCTTCCACGCGTCGCCTGCGTCGTCTCTTGGCTCGGGATGACCATACCTGCTCCTGCTCCTCATCATCAACATGGTCACCGTCTTCCTTTGTTGCCTCCGCTTCATGCCTGTAATAATACCATATCATTTTTAATGTCGGTACGAAATGAAAGCCTTCACAACGAGGAAGGTCCTGTGCATTATAAGCGCAAATCGTGGAAAGTTGCATTGGAGATAAACAAGATCACCGCCTTTCCATTTCGCCGGTACGCGCCACCACCGTGAATATTGCACTTGACAACGATTGAAATGCACGCTTGTCCGGCCATTTCTGCGCGGAGAGCAGGATGACTCGACTGATTCCCTAATATCTGTGAAATTGTCTATGTACACAGCACACGCCTCCAGGCACAACCCCACGCCGCGCACGCTCGTCCTGAAGCTCCCGTAGGTCGCCACCGCTGCGTTCCCGATAAGCCCGTCTGTCTAATTGTTGGGACCTTTTATAATTTACGGCATGCAATTTCCCTCATTTTAAAAATCCACCATCTAAATATTATACGTCATCGAAGAGTTGAATGACTTATGCGAAGAACTATCGCTATTTATTGATGTGTAACATCTTTCCACTCGGTATCTGGATATTTTTGTGGCACTCGGTAGCTGGACATTTTTGTGGAATTGATTTTGGAAAAGGGACGGAAGTGGATGGGACGGAAGTGCATGGGACTGAAACAATGAGCGCGCGTGGTGGCGGAGATCGGTACAACGACGTACTGTAGGCCATGTGGCTATGGAGAATGTATATCTCATACAGTTTAGTTCAAGGTTTAAAGACCCCATTTAAGATATTCCTGCAGTAAATCATTCTCATGCTGAAAACAATTACGATTTATTAAATCTTCATACTTTCGCTGTATTCTTATTTAATGTAAGCACTCGATGTACTGTCGGCCATGTGGCTATGTGGAATCTACATCGCATCAACAAACACTCCAAACAACGTAGGAATTCAGTATATTAATACCGACCACTAACAATAATTGAAACTTCGTTGGTCTAAACGTATCACTGGGAGAAACACATTTAATATACCTTCTGCACACCTAATTTTTAATCACGCCTATACTTAACAGTGCACTCTATCAGCAAAAAGAGGCCATTTTCAATAACATCCCTGGCATTGGTTCACTAACTGGCCGGTATAGAGCGCAGCTCGCATCAAGTAGGCAGTGGATTGCTTCCGCCACGGCCAACTGGATGCGAGCGCATCCAGTCGGCCGTGCTCCCGCATACCATAATTCAACTAGTTGAAGGTAGATGTCACTATTGCAGATCCATTGGAGAACTTTGTTTTAATTTAATATACAGTATATTTTCCATTGTAAAATGCACCATATAACGCTGAATTGTATAACGCCTCAGTACTCAAATAACAATAAATATAAAAAATGAAGCAAAAAATACAACTCTGTTAGGATTAGAACCCCAGCCGGCAGGTTGGGAGACCAACGCTGTATTCACAGACCTAAATATGTCCTCCCAAAATGAATGTTATCAATCGATTAAGGTACAACGTCTTAGCAAATAACAATTATGATTTATTAAGGTCAGGAATTTGCACTGGAATTATACAAGTAGTTATTTCAATGACCAACAGAGTTCACTGTTAACAAGGGATTTTTCACTCCCGGGACACACATAGTAGGATAACATGTCACATGTCACACATCATATGCGACTACTGTAAAGCTCGTATATTCCTTTTTAACGTGTGCGCTAAAAACCGGTGCGCGACGGAGCGTCGGAGTGAGCGGCGGCGTGCTGCCGTGGTGGCGCGCGGTAAGTGGATAAGCGTGTGTGACGGTGGCATGAACCGAAAATAATACAGATCGTAGCGAATCAGTCAAGTAGTCTGCATTAGACTGAAATGTCTGGCAAAGCGGTAAATTTCAACATATGCCCAGTTCCATTTGGGGAAGGCAGCGCCGCGGCGCCGGCGCGACACCACTTCGCCTTCGGCGCTGATGACATGGCCTACTGACCGAAGGTGGTGGGAGTGTCGCGGAAGCGCTTGCGTCTAGCCGTGAAAGTGTGTTGTTCACAGAAGTTGGTCGTATGTAAACAAAACCAACGTAAACAGTACTAGACTATTTATTGTCAAATCAGAAAGACATTTCTGTAGGAGGTCGTGGTAACCACGGTACGCTTACGCATACGTATGGCGTTACACAATTTGCATACATAATTACTTACCCACGGTTGCTTGCCGACGTTTGTTGATTTTCCATCTTCCGGTGTATCGTTTTCAAGTGGCGTCCGATGGCTCCCGTTGACCCACCAGCACAGGAATACTCATTGTTTTCGGTAGGAGAACATAGAGAGCAATAGGCCTTATCTCCTTTCCGTTCCGCGTACTTCCATACCCAACTGCTAGTTTTCCCCATTTCTCCTCTACCACGCAGCGCGTGCTAGCTGTGGTTTGACTACTATGATCGTACTGAAATGAACGCGTGTTCTTCGATCAGGTTAGAATTCTGCCCACTAGGGGCGCCCTAACGAATAAGGGATGCGCGGTTCCCGAATATTTGAATCATTCGGTGCCGTGTTCATAGTATTTCGAAAACATCCTTTTACAAAATACGCAGTGTTATCGTTTCACTTATTCTTCGTAATAGCAAAAACTTTATATTTTTATGTTTGCTGTGTTCGTCTTCCCGATTCTACATTTGTTTTCAATTAAAAGGGGCATTAGTGCAACAAAATGTCAAAAACATTCTTCCAAAATCGAGAAAACCACATGGGCACACGATAAGACATATATACCCGTGAAACCCGTGTACTCGGACCTTCATACACGGGTACACGGGCGGTACTACTCGTGTACCCGTGTACACGTGTACTTACTGCTACACGGATTCTTATAGCGTACCTACCCGTGTACACGTGTCCCGGGTTACACGGGTACATGCTAATCCGTGTCTCATCGGTAGCCCTAATTAAAAATAAGAAGACACATGTCTGAGGGTTTTTCGATGTGGTGTATATTATGAGGTGAAAGGGGTGAAAACTGGGGGTTGAGGTATTCCTAACAGAGCGTGTATCTCTTACACGACATAAGCGAGGAGTTTGAAACTCAGCGGAAAAAATCAGCTTAAAAATGAGTAAATAGGTGTTCGACCTTTATTTCATCAATTCAACTTAAGGGGCCCATGGGCAGGGGTGAAATTCTGGGGAGAAAAAACAGGAAAGAATGTGTCCTAACTGATTGACTGACTCACCCACTCATCAATCTCAGGGGGAAAAACTGCTAAAATAAGTAAATAGGTGTTAGACAGTTTTTTTTTCATAAATCAAATTTAATGGTTTCATGGGGAGGGGTGAAATTCTGAAAAATAAATGAAAGAATATGTCTTGACTCATTCACGCACTCATCATCGCCCAGCCAAAATTATTGAAGTTAGAAACATGACAATTTGTAGATATGTTCGTTGTATGTCAAAAATGTCCACTAAGGAAGGATTTTAGGATATTCATGTTCTAAATGGGCCTTAAGGGGGTTAAATCTGCATTTCATTGAATAACAATATCTCACGAGTGGTTTCATTTGTGGATGTGATACTCGGCATATAAACTAATCATTAAAAACAAGCAGACATGTGTCTAAGGGTTTTTCGATGTGGTGAATATTGTCAGGTGAAAGGGATAAAAAGTGGGGGTTGAAGGATTCCTAACGGAGCGTGTATATCCTAAAAGATAGAGGCGAGAAGTTTGAAATTCTGCGGGGAAAAATCAGCTTAAAAATGTGTAAATAGGTGTTCGAGCGTTTTTTCATAAATTCGATTTATGGGGGCCAATGCGGTAGGGGTGGATTTCTGGAAAAAAAAAGGAGAGAAAGTGTCCTAACTGACTGACTCACTCACTCACTCACTCATCAAACTCAGGGGAAAAATACAGCTTAAAAATAAGTTTATAGGTGTTCGAGCGTTTTTTCATAAATCCAATTTAAGGGGTCCATGGGGAGGTGTGAAATTCTGAAAAAAAATGAAAGATATGTCCTGAACCTTTCTATTGATTGCCTAGCTTTTGCAGATGATCTTGCAATTTTCTCCGACTCTTTAGACATGGCCACAAAACAAATTAACCAGCTGCAGGTACAGGCAACAAAAGTTGGTCTTCAGATCTCTTTGGAGAAAACACACTTCATAACTAACATCAAGCCAGCACCAAGGGAGCTAAAAGTAAACCAGGGGAAAATCAAACGGACAGATAAGTTTAAATATCTTGGCGAGTGGGTAGAACCCAACGTATGTGAGAAAGAAACCTTCACTTCGCGCATGAACAAAATGGAAATGGCGTACCAACTCACCAAGGACGTTTACAACAAAAAGTAAATATCCCTGAACGCAAAACTTAGGCATCATTGCACTGTCATACGACCAGAGGCTCTGTACGCAGCGGAATGCCTCACCATGAACAAGAAAGGCCTGGTAGAAAAATTGGAGATCAAGGAAAGAAAGATCTTGAGGAAAATTCTTGGCCCGATTAAAGACAACGGTGAATATAGACGACGGCATAACTATGAGCTGTATATTCATGTCCAGAAGATCTCTGATGTAATGAGGAAAAGGAGGATTGCATTTTATGGCCACTTGCTTAGAATGAAACCCACACGATTGACGAACCGGATCTTTAACTATTTTAAAAATAAGAAGACCAAGTCAGCCTGGTTCGAAGAGGTGGAACGTGACCTGCAAGAGATGGAAATTACCTGTGGGGATATTCAAGAACGCAATGCCCTCAAGAAGAAATTACACGACCACCAGGGTTTTCAAGAAAAACCGAAGTTGAAGACGGGAGAGATGTGGACGGAAGAAAGAAAAGAGCAACACCGGCAACGTATGAAGGAACACTGGGCAAAGATCAAAGCCCAGAGAAGCCAGTTGAAATAACGTGGTCCTTATTTGGCCGATACGATTAAAGTAGAAGAAGAATAATAATAAGAAGAAAGATATATCCTGACTCACTCACTCATCATCGCCCAGCCAAAACTATTGAAGTTGAAAACATGACATTTTGGGAATATGTTCGCTGTATGTCGAAAACGTCCACTAGGGAAGGATTTTTGTTTATTCGGGTTCTAAAGAGGTGTTAAGGGGGTAAACGTGCATTTCAATGAATAACAATATCTCATGAGTTGTTTCCTTTGGGGATGTAATATTGGGCATATAAACTAATCATTAACAAGAAGTTCCGTGAAGAACTATACAGCCTACTTTTCATGCCAATGATTATTCTACAGTATATGAACCTATCTAGAATAATGACGAAATTAAGTTGGTAATATCGAAATATCTAATTAGTTCAAAATATACCTGGTATAATGTAGCCTAATAGAGCACTACAGTTGGCAGCCCTGGTGACTGAATATATTCTTTGTTCCACCTCTTAAGGTACAGAATACAAAATTTGGTTGAAGTCCAATGGACGTTACATGCAGTTAGACACTGGATCTATCAGCACGCGTAAAAGCATGTTGCCAACAATACCATGCGTGTGCTGGTCAGAAATAATCTAAATTATTATGATATCTTGTTGTGCCAATTTTGGATGAAATCCATTTGTTAGTATAGAAGTTACATGTATTTTAAAATTGGACATATCAGAAGGCATAGAATCATGTTGGCAGCACTGCCTTGTATTAATTACTCCAAATTAATCTAGAATGTCAGGTGCTATACGTGTGCGAAGTATAGAGCTGTTGGCTTGCATACTTTCTGATATATTGATATTAGGGTAAAAAGAATATAGACAGCATTTATTAACAGTTGGCAGCCCTGATTGCTCTTAACAATACTTATAGTCATATATGTTATGGTACACATATCACATACGAAAGTTGGTTGAAATCCAACTGATAGTATAGAAGTTACATGTATTTAAAAATTGGTACTATCAGCAGGCTTATAATCATGTTGGTAGAACTGACGTATATAAGTTACTCCAAATTAATCTAAAATGTCAGAATATACGTTTGCATAGTTTAAAGCTGTTGGCTTGCATACTTTCATATATATTGGTATTTGGATAAAAAATAGAGAGAGCAATTATTAACAGTTGGCAGCCCTGGTGGCTCTTAAGAATACGCTCAGTCATATCTGTTTATGTACAGATATTACATACAAAATTTGGTTGAAATCCAATTGATAGTGTAGAAGTTATATGCATTTAAACATTGGAACTATCAGAAGGCTTAAAATTATTTTGGCAACAATGTCATGGTTGGCCTCCTGGAAATTACACTGAAATAGTATTATCTACGTGTGTGCCAATTTTGGAATAGCTCCCATGCATACCTTGCAAGATATCCAACATGGAGCTCAAATTTCTAGTGCGTTTTTTCAGCAGTTGGTAGCACTGACATCATTTTCAAATATGGACGTGAGCTATTCCGGTGCACATCTTTACTCATACTAAATTTGGTTTTGATTGCTGAAGCCGTTTAGGAGTTGATATGGGGGGACACACACACAGCCAGACAGACAGAAGGACAGACAGACAGACAGACAGACAGAAGGACAGACAGACAGACAGACAGACACACATTTTCCCGGATCGATCTCATAAGTCTACTTTTTCCTCATTTTAGCAAAATGTGAAAAGTAGGCTATAAATAAGCAGACATATGTCTAAGTGTTTATCGATGTGGTGTATATTATGAGCAGAAAGGGGAGAAAATTGTGGGTTGAAGGATTCTTAACTGAGCGTGTATCTCTTAAATGACATAGGTGAGAAGTCTGAACATGAGCGGGTAAAAAAATCTATTGCACAAAGTTTGTCTGTCTGTCTGTCTGTCTGTCTGTCTGTTATGTATACAAATCTACACCGTTTCACCGATCTGAACCAAAATTTGTATACTTACCCTTTGGAACCCTGCGGGTAACCCTGTCAACATTAAATTTCGGACAGACCACCCCATGCCCTGCATTTAGGCCCTTTTGCACAAATCTACCCCGTTTCACCGATCTGAACCAAAAGTTGTGTATTTAACCTTTGGAACCCTGCGAGTAACACTGTCCACTTGAAATTTCGGACAGAACACCCCATTCCCTGCATTTAGGCCCTTTGGTCCAAATCCACACCGTTTCACCGATCTCAACCAAAATTTGTATATTTACCCTTTGGAACCCTGCGAGTAACACTGACCACTTAAAATTTCGGACAGACCACCCCATTCCCTGCATTTAGGCCCTTTGGTCCAAATCTACACCGTTTCACCGATCAGAACCAAAATTCGTATTCTTACCCTTTGGTGCCCTGCGAGTAACACTGTCTGCTTGAAATTGCGGACAGACCACTCCATTCCCTGCATTTAGGCCCTTTGGCCCAAATCTACACCGTTTCACCGATCTCAACCAAAATTTGTATATTTACTCTATGGAACACTGCGACTAACACTGTCTGCTTGAAATTTCGGACAGACCACTCCATTCCCTGCATTTAGGCCCTTTTTGCACAAATCTACACCGTTTCACAGATCTGAACCAAAATGTGTATACTTACCCTTAGGAACCCTGCGAGTAACACTGTCTGCTTGAAATTGCGGACAGACCACTCCATTCCACACATTTAGGCCCTTTGGCACAAATCTACATCGTTTCACCGATTTCAACCAAAATTTGTATATTTACCCTATGAAACACTGCGACTAACACTTGAAATTGCGGAGAGGCTACTCCATCCCCTGCATTTAGGCCCTTTGGCACATATCTACACCGTTTCACCAATCTGAACCAAACTTTGTATACTTACCCTTTGGAACCCTGCGAGTAACACTGTCCACTTAAAATTTCGGACAGACCACCCCATTCCCTGCATTTAGGCACTTTGGCACAAATCTACACCGTTTCACCGATCAGAACCAATATTCGGAAACTTACCCTTTGGTACCCAGCGAGTAACACTGTCTGCTTGAAATTGCGGACAGACCACTCCATTCCCTGCATTTAGGCCCTTTGTCCCAAATCTACACCGTTTCACCGATCTCAACCAAAATTTGTATATTTACTCTTTGGAACACTGCGACTAACACTGTCTGCTTGAAATTGCGGCGAGGCCACTCCATCCCTTGCATTTAGGCTGTTTGGCACAAATCTACACCGTTTCACCGATCTGACCCCAATTTTATATACTTACCCGTAGAACCCGACAAGTAACACTGTTCACTTTAAATTTCGGACAGACCACACTATTCCCTGCTTTTTGGCCCTTTGGCAGAAAACTACACCGTTTCACCGATCTCAACCACATTTTACATAATTACCCTTTGGAACTCGACGAGTAACACTGTCCACTCGAAATTTCGGACAGACCACTCCATTCCACGCATTTAGGTCCTTTGGCACAAATCTACATCGTTCACCGATCGAAAACAAAATGTGTATACTTACCCTTTGGAACCCGATGAGTAACACTGTCCACTTTAAAATTTGGACAGGCCACTCCATTCCCTGCATTTTGGCCCTTGACACAAAACTACACCGTTTCACCGATCTCAACCAGATTTTACATAATTACCGATTGTAACTCGACGAGTAACACTGTCCACTTGAAATTTCGGACAGACCACTCCATTTCCCGCATTAAGGCCCTTTGGTACAAATCTACATCGTTCACCGATCGAAAACAAAGTGTGTATACTTACCCTTTGGAACCCGATGCGTAACACTGTCCACTTGAAATTTCTGACATACCACTCCATTCCCTGCATGTAGCTCAGGAATTCCTCGGGGTTGCCAGCTTCCTAACTCACCAGTCATGAGCCCTTGAGGGTGTACCAGAAGTGGTGGGTCTACACACACCCTGCCTCTTTGAGGGCCTTGAGCAGAAGACAGGAGATATTATGAAAAGGAAAAGAAGGCAGACCCCTCGAAGAATGAGGGTATCAGGAAAGATGAGACAAAGCCAATTAAGGCGGGAAATTGAAAGACTCCCTAGTCCTCGGATATCCTATTACAGTCTGGGTCGGGAGAGAACAAGAGTTGACCAAGGGAGGCCGACAGGAAAGAGAACTGAAATGAGCCCGGCACCAGGAAGTGGAAGCGATGCCAGACTCAGCTGGGGTTCCGTGGTCGCCAACCCACGTCCCACAAGTTGTGAGACCCTGGGGGGTGGTCAGTTGTGAGAATAGCTTGCTGATTCATCGCGAGGTGACTTGAGAGTTACTTTCCAGAGCCCACCGTGTTATCTCCTGCTGTCTATGCTGATGCCAGCACAGGGCCGTTGCGAAACAGTGAGTGATTCCCGGTCAATCTGTATAGGACGGGGAACCCCGAACGTGTGTCATCATATTTCGTCATCATCTGCGATCATCTCAGGTTCGTGCAGCTTCGACCTATATTCTTTGTCTTTGCCGAGCAGTACGCTCTTTCACTAGACGCATCCAGTACAGGCCTAAGCCAGAAAATAAGGTTGAGACTTTGGAAGACATCGAAGCTAGACACCTGAATTACCTATATCAGTTTTAAAATAACACCATGTTCGTTTAGTAGTCATTTTTTCATTACCTTATTATTATCATCATAATTGCAAATGACCTAGATGTTACGCGCATCATACCAAAAATCACCGCCGCATAAAGTCTTTCTCGACTGTGATTTTTAAAATATTTTTTTTTGGTTGGTTGGTTCTTAAGTTTAGGGGCTGCGACAACGCGGTCATGTAGCCCCGTGTACTTTGGGTGTGTGTAGAATCTGTCTGATAACCGGTGTTAATTGTGATGACTGTATTAGTGTGTGTTATCTGTTTTTAAATTTAAGTACAAACTGCAACTTAGATTTCTTCAAATAGTTCGTACTTTTGCCGCCAAGCGCCACCGTCAACGACTACTAGGCCAAGTTCGGAACTTAGCTACTAGACGCCACTGCAGTCGGCAGCCCTGGTTACTCTTAAGAATCGGCATAGTCATATCTGTTATGGTACACATAGCACACACGAAATTTGGTTGAAATCCAAATGATAGTATAGAAGTTACATGTATTTGCTCTTGGCAACGGACGTAGGCATCTATGAGCGTTGTTTACCTATCAAATTTAGCTTCACACAGGTGTAATTAGTGGAAGGTTCTTTAACATGCCATAAATCTGACATGGGACCGCCGCTTTACTTCCCTTCCGAAGAAAGGCATACTGACTGATTTTTAACGCTCTTAAAATATCCGACGGCTTCGGCCGGGTTTGAACCCGCTATCTTGGGCATAGAAGCTCAGCATGCTACCAAATACGCCACCGAAGCCGCCATATAGTTATTTTTATTACAGTACATTGTGTACATTATACGTTGAAGTGTCAATTCAATACCGGTAGTAGTTTCCCTTATCATCCTCATCATAAGAGCAAATGACCTACAGTAGATGTTACGCCCATTACACCATTAATCACCACACACAATAGGTCTTCCTCGCCTGTGAATTTTGAAATATGTATTTCTATTACGGTAGTTTGTAAGTTTGACGTGTCAATTCAGCAGTAGTTTTTATTATCATCCTTATCAAAAGGGCAAATGACCTAGATATTACTCCCTCATTGTCTTTGGGGGCAAATGACTTAGATTTTAAGTCCATTATATTTCTAAGGAGACCTTAAAACATTATCATCATTCCACCGGGCGAAGCCGGGTACTACTGCTAGTAGCTTATAATATAAGTAATAGGTGTTCGACCGTTTTTAGCCTACTTTCGATTTTTGCAAAAAATGAAAGTAGACTTATGAGATCACTACAGGGCGAAAAAAAAGTGTGTCTGTGTGTGTGTGTGTGTGTATGTGTGTGTGTGAGTCTGTGTGTGTGTGAGTGTGTGTACTCTGAATGTCTGTCCCCCCCCCCCTATCAATTCGAACACGGTGAGCGCAAATTGAACGAAATTTGGTACAAAGGTAGCACTAGCAAAGAACACCTCAGTGTCATGTTTTATATCGCCGCCATCTTGACGGAAACGTAATGGCGGCCACACAAATGTTCAAAGCTTAAATCGAATTACGACTAACCTAATCATCCGATCTCTACCAAATTTTGCAACAACATACCTTTATGGGGGCAGCATCCTTTAACCAAACTAATAGGTCATCAGCCTAATAGTTTGCGGATGGCGGCCATCTTTGTGTGAAAATCGATTGTCCCTATTAATTCGAACACGGTGAAACCGAATGGAACGAAATTTGGTACAAAGGTAGTACTAGCAAAGGGCACCCCAGCGTCATGTTTTATATCGCCCCCATCTTGACGGAAACGTAATGGCGGCCACACAAATGTTCAAAGCTTAAATCAAATTACGACTAACCTAATCATCCGATCTCTACCAAATTTTGCAACAACATACCTTTGTGGAGGGAGCATCCTTTGACAAATCTAATAGGTCATTAGCCTAATAGTTTGCGGATGGCGGCCATCTTTGTGTCAAAATCGATTACCCCTATTAATTCGAACACGGAGAAACCGAATGGAATGAAATTTGGTACAGAGGTAGCACTAGCAAAGGGCACCCCAGTGTCATTTCTTATATCGCCGCCATCTTGACGGAAACGTAATTGCGGCCACCCAAATGTTCAAAGCTTAAATCAAATTACGACTAACCTAATAATCTAGTCTCTACCAAATTTTGCATCAACATACCATTATGGAGGGAGCATCCTTTGACCAAACTAATAGGTCATTAGCCTAATATTTTGCGGATGGCGGCCATCTTTGTGTGAAAATCGATTCCCCCTATCAATTCGAACACGGTGAAACCGAATGGAAGGAAATTTGGTACAGAGGTAGCATTAGAAAAGGCCACCTCAGTGTCATGTTTTATATCAGAGCCATCTTGACAGAAACGTAATCGCGGCCACCCAAATGTTAAAGGCTAAAATGTAATTACGACCAACCTAATAAACTAGTTTCTACCAAATTTTGCAACAACAAATCTTTATGCGGGAAGCATATTCTGACCAAACTGCTGGATCATCAGCCCAATAGTTTGCGGATGGTGGCCAAGTATGTGTGCAAATCGATTCCCCCTATCAATTCAAAAACGGTGAAACCGAATTGAACGAAATTTGGTACAGAGGTAGCACTAGCAAAAGGCACCTCAGTGTCATGTTTTATATCGCCGCCATCTTGACGGAAACGGAATGACGGCCACCCAAATAATAAAAGCTTAAATCAAATTTCGACCATCCTAATAATTTGATCTCTACCGGATTTTGCAACAACATGCCTTTTTGTGGAAAGCATCTTATGACTGACTACAAGGTCATCAGCCCAATAATTTGCAAATAGCGGCCATGTATGTGTGCAAATCCATTCCCCAGATCAATTCAAACACGGTGAAACCGAATTGAATGATTTTTTTTACAGAGGTAGCACTAGCAAAGGGCACCTCTTATTCATGATTAATATCCCTATAGCACGTTGTATTTCAACAAGCTACTACAACCAACATTCAATTATACTCCTTAAAAAGGACAAAGAGTTATAACAATACCCATGCATTTAGGAGAAAGTAGGCTGTATGTTCTTTACTGAACATCTTGTTTTTTAATAAATCCAATTAAAGGGGCCCATGGGGAGGGGTGAAATTCAGAAAAAAACAAGATGTTCAGTAAAGAACATATACCCTACTTTCGCCTAAATGTATGAGTATAGTTATAACTCTTTGTTATTATCAAAGAGTATAATAGAATCATTTCTTGGTTGAAGACCTTAGAAAATATTTACCTCCACCAAACGCCACAACCTAGAAAAAAACTACTACCAGCATTGAAGAAAGATAGATAAGAAGTATCTCAAGAATGTTATGGATCTGGAGACATAATCGACCGGTCTGGCTGCGTGGCCCAGCGGTAACGTTCTCGCTTGCTGGGCCCTAGGTTGCAGGTTCGTGTCCTGGCGCAGTCAGCTGGCATTTGAGGGTGCACAAATCCGAGGGAGCCATGTCAGTAGATTTACTGGCACGTTAAAGATCCCCTACGGGCCAAAATTCCGACACCCTGGCGTATCTAAAAGCAGCAGTAGTTAAAAGGGACGTAAAACAAATAACATTATTATTATTGTTATTATTACATAATCGACCTGCCGTGGGCAACATCCAACTTTGAGTTGAGGCATGTCTTTACGCGTCTGGTTGTGCTTGGCTTTCACAACCCTAATTGAATTAACAATTCTTTCCATGACCCTACAGAGACGTGTGTATACAAACTATGTGGATATTTTCGATTGCTATTTGCCTGAAATAAAAGTATTAATTAATAACCTGAACTAGCACCAACGGCTAGAACTCAGTTACTATGTGAAATCGTTTTGTTCTTTACTTCAAATAACATTTTCAAATAACGCACAATAGGCTGTTACAAATACATTAAAATAAAAAGTAAAAATTTATCGTGGTATCATCTTGTCATTCTTCAAGTTCGATGCGCATAGAATGCCAATGGTATACGGTACTAACCAATGGAGTCCCACGTAGACCAGTCGTGACATCTAGTGGAGAAGTATCGAACAATATAACCCTAACAGAGCGAGTGCATTCTAGTGGCCATAAGAAGAAACTTTTCAATAAAATCTTCAAGTTAATAAGTAGGCCGGCGTGCAGTTACCTTTTTGGCTGCCAGATGTTTCGAGCAAATCTGCTGGTGAATTATGTTTTAATTAAATATATATTTTCCACCGTAATATGCACAATATAACGCTTAATTTTAAAACGTCTGAATCATTACAAAACAATAAATATATAACATTTCAAGCAAAAAAAAAATATCTCTGATGTGGTTTGAACCATAGGCATATGCGTGATAGGCCAACGCTTTGCCACGGAGCCATTTGTGCCTACGAACAACGTTCTTAATAAAATGACTTGCATATAACTTGTTAGCAAATAATGATTTAGACTAAACGATTTCATCAGTGGAGTATATAATTTATTTATAAAGCAATCCATACAAAGTTTATTTATTTTGTATCAGTACGCTATATTGCATGCAATACTCAAATTAGAGAAATATAAGTCAGGCACAACATATCCGCTGCTATCTTGTCTTCTTACCGAGACGGCTCAGCTTTTTAAAATCACTTCTGCACTATAGTATTTCAAAATAAACTTTTAATTTCGAACTTGCATCTTCCTTTAGAACAGTTAAATCGATTCTCGGCTCGATAATCGGAACTGGTGGGTCCCATGATATGGATTATAAAGTTTGCATAATTCGCACGGCCACCATCCTGAAATGGTACGGCGGATGACCTTGTAGTTTGGTCACAAGACGCGTCCTATATGAAGGTATGTTATTACCAAATTTGGTTGTTGTTGTTTGAGTCTTCAGTCTTTTGACTGGTTTGATGCAGCCCTCCATGCCTCCCTGTCCTGAGCTAATCGTTTCATCTCTACATAGCTACCACACCCTACATCCGAGGCAATCTGTTTAACATATTCTAACCTTGGTCTACCCCTACAGTTCTTGTCCTCGACCCTTCCTTCCATAACTAAGCTTGCTATTCCTGGGTGTCTTAGTATGTGTCCTACCAACCTATCTCTTCTCTTCATTAGCAGTCGCCAGAAACATCTCTCCTCTCCCACTCGTCTTAATACCTCTTTGTTTGTAACCCTATCTACCCATCTGATCTTCATCATTCTCCTGTAACACCACATTTCAAATGCTTCAATTCTCCTCTTTTCTGCTGCACCAATAGTCAAAGTTTCACTTCCATAGAGCGCCACGCTCCAGACAAAGACTTTCACAAATGACTTCATAATACCTAAATCTATATTCGATGTCAGCAGATTCCTTTTTTTAGAAATGCTTTCCTTGCCTGAGCCAACCTACTTTTTATATCCTCTTTGCTTCGTCCATCACTGGTTATTCTGCTTCCTAAGTAACAGAAGTCTCCTACTTCAGCTTTTCACCTGCCAATTTGATCTCCATAGAGGTTTCTGATTTATTTCGGCTGCATTCCAGTACTTTTGTTTTACATTTATTAATTTTCATCATGAATTCTTTCCGTACGACGGAGTCCATACCATTCAAAAACTCATTCAAATCCTCAGGCTTGTCGGCCAAGATGACGATGTCATCAGCAAATCTCAGAGTTGAAATTATTTCTCCTTGAATCTTCACTCCCACTTTAAATTTTTCTCTAATTTCCTTCATTGCTTGTTCAATGTAAAGATTGAAAAGTATGGGTGATAAGTTGCAGCCTTGCCTTACACCTTTCTGAATTCCAGCTTCTCTCTCATGTCCTTCAACTCGAATAACTGCTGTCTGGTTTCTGTATAGATTGTATATCACCCTCCTATCCCTGTACTTTATTTCAATCGATTTCAAAATGTCAAACAATTTAGTCCAATCAACGTTATCAAAAGCCTATTCTAAGTCTACAAAAGCCATGAACGTTCTCTTATCTTTCCTTATTCTATCTTCCAAAATCATCCTAAGACTTAGTACAGCTTCCCTTGTTCCTACATTTCTCCTGAAACCAAACTGGTCTTCACCCAACTCCGTTTCTATCTGGCTCTCAATCCTCTTGTAAATTATTCTAGACAGGATCTTTGAAGCATGAGTAATCAAGCTGATTGTACGGTAATCTTCACATCTGTTAGCTCCCACTTTCTTTGGTATAGGGATGATTACATTCTTCTTGAAATCAGGGGGTACCTCACCTGTCTCATAAATCCTACACTCCAAGTGAAATAACCTGATCAGACCTTCATCTCCTATGCAGCGTAGCAACTCAATCGGTATATCATCTATGCCTGGTGCTTTGTTCCTGCTTAAGCCTTCCAAAGCTCTATCAAATTCTGATCTCAATATTAAATCTCCTTTCGCATCCTCATCAATTTCCTCCTCCCTTTCCATTACATGATTCTCAATCTCCTTTCCCTTATACAAACTCTCTATGTAAGCTTTCCATCTATCAACCTTTTCTTCCCTATCTGTTAGAGGCTTTCCATTTGTGTCCTTAATATTACAGCACTTAGTCTTCTTTTCCCCAAAAGTATTCTTAATCCTTCGATAAGCTGTGTCTACTTTTCCTAATTTCAGACAATTTTCTATACCAGCACATTTCTCTTTCAACCATTCTTCTTTCGCTTCCTTGCACTTCTTGTTAACCTCATTTCTCAGACGTCTGTATTCTGCTTTCCCCTTTTCATCTCTTACATTCTTGTGCTTCCGCCTTTCATCCATCAATTCGGGTATATCCTGAGTGATCCACGGTTTTCTACCTATTCTCTCTTTCCTACCAATGTTTTCTTCTGCGGATTTTGTTATTTCATTCTTCAAAACTGCCCATTCGTCTGCAATTGAAGTTTGTTTAGGTTTTTTTCATTAGTCCTTCCTTTATACTCTTCTTGAATCTTTCGTTTACATCCTTTACATTCAGTCTGTCTATTGCCCACCTTTTTGGCTTTTGACTTTTCTTCAGTTTCTTCAACTTTAATTTGCATTTCATTACAACCAGATTGTGGTCAGAGTTCATGTCAGCACCAGGATATGTTTTACAATCCAAAATCTGGTTTCGAAACCTCTGCTTGACCATAATGAAGTCGATTTGGTAACGCCCTGTATCTCCTGGTCTCATCCATATGTATATTCTTCTATTGTGGTTATTGAATAAGGTGTTAGCTATGACCAACTCATGCTCAGTGCAGAATTCTACCAGCCTGCTTCCTCGATCATTCCTTTCGCCTAATCCGAAATCTCCTACTATCTTCCCTTCTCTCCCTTTTCCTACCACAGCATTCCAATCTCCCATTACTATAACATATTCATCACCCTTGATATACCTCAGAATTTCGTCTATTTCTTCGTAGACCTTTTCAACATTCTGATCATCAGCTTGACTGGTAGGCATATAGATTTGTACCACTGTGGTGCTGGTAGGTATAGTATTTATTTTTGCTACAATAATCCGTTCACTATATTGCTCATAATATTTGGTAGAGATCGGATAATTTGGTTTGTCGCTATTTGATTTTACGTTTTGAACGTTTGAGTGGCCGCCATTCAGTTTTGGTAAAAATGGCGGCGATATAAAACATGACACTGAGGTGCCCTTTGCTTGTTCTACCTCTGTACCAAATTTCGTTCAATTCGGTTTCACCGTGTTCGAATTGATAGGGGGGGGGGGACAGACATTCAGAGTACACACACTCACACACACACACACACACAGACTCACACAGACTCACACAGACTCACACACACACACACACACATACACACACACAGACAGATACACAATTTTTGGCCCTGTAGTGATCTCATAAGTCTACTTTCATTTTTTGCAAAAATCGAAAGTAGGCTAAAAACAGGAACGATAGTGTCCTAACTGATTGACTCACTCACTCACTCATCAATAACAGGGAGAAAAAGAGCTTAAAAATAAGTAAATAGGTGTTCGACCGTTTTTTACATAAATCCAATTTAAGGGGTTCATGGGAGGGGTAAAATTCTGAAAAATGAATGAAAGAAAATGTCCTGACTTACTCACTCGCTCATCATCACCCAGCCAAAATTATTGAGGTTAGAAACATGGCAGTTTGTGGTTATGTTCGTTGTATGTCGAAAACGTCCACTAAGGAAGGATTTTTGGATATTCATTTTCTAAAGGGGTGTTAAGGGGGTAGACCTGCATTTCATTGAATAACAATTTATCCCGATTGGTTTCATTGGGGGATGTGATACTCGGCATATAAACTCATCATTAAGAATAAGAAGACACGTGTCTGAGGGTTTTTCGATGTGGTGTATATTATGAGGTGGAAGGGGTGAAAAGTGTGGTTTGAAGGATTCCTAACGGAGCAAGTATCTCTTAAACGACATAGGCGAGGAGTTTGAATCTCGGAGGAAAACAATCAGATTAAAAATAAATAAATAAATATATAGGTGTTCGACCTTTTTTTCATGAATCCAATTTAAGGGGCCCATGGGGAAGGGGTTAAATTCTGGAAGAAAAACGTCCACTAAGGAAGGTTTTTTGGATATTCTCTCTCATCGACCAACCAAAACTATTAAAGTTTGAAGAAAGACATTTTGGGGATATGTTCGTTGTGTGCCGAAAACGTCTACTAAGGAGTGATTGTTGGATATCCAGGTTCTAAAGGGGTGTTAACGTGGTTAAACCTGCATTTCATTGAATAACAATATGACACGACTATGACGCGACCGAAGCCGCGGGTACCTGCTAGTACGGTATAAAGCTCAATGTTGGTTTGTCTGTTATTTATACAAATCTACACCGTTTCACCGATCTGAACTAACATTTGTATACTTACACTTTGGAACCCTGCGAATAACACTGTTTACATGAAATTTCGGACAGACCACTCCATTCCCTGCATTTAGGCCCTTGGCACAAATCTACACCGTTTCACCGATCTGAACCAAAATAAGTATTCTTACCCTTTGGAAACCTGCGAGTAACACTGTCTACGTGAAATTTCGGACAGATCACTCCATTCCCTGCATTTAGGCCCTTTGGCACAAGTCTACATCGTTTCACGGATCTTAACCACACGTAATGTACTTACCCTTCGAAACCCTGCGGGTAATAATATCCACTTGATATTTTGAGCAACTCTCTCCATTCCCTATATTTAGAACGACAGACAAAATGAACTTGAAAACTATGTTTTAAGGTCCTAGAACCAGTCATGTCCGTAAAGTGTAACTGTAAGAATATTTTAATAAGTCAATTGTTGGCTGGCAATGCGAGCTGCATCACGTCGCCCCTACCAGAATTGAGAAAATAGTTACAACTTGCGCTGCTTATAAATTGAAATCACTGAGAGTAATTATTTCTACATGATTTCTTAGGCCCCGTAAAACAGTTATCATCATGAAAATATTATGCCTCTGTATAAGTGCAGTACATAGAGGTAATCAGCTGCAATATGCGTTGGTGCTTACAAATTTACTTTCATTTATTCAGATCCTTAGCCTTGAGCGGTATGTGGCGATAAATGGCAATATTGCTACTTCAGGAGCTCGGGACAGCCGAAGTTTTCCAAAGTGCTCTGATTATTTTCCTATGGCACTATGTGACAAAAGACGACCCTATTGATCTCTACTTTTCTAACAGCCAATGAGATATAGGCCCTAGGCAGTGTCTTTTCTTTCACATACTCCTCTTTCTAATCATATTTTTCAATTCGTTTGTAAATTACATGTGTCAGTACTGTAGTTAGTAAATAGCCGTTTCCCTATTCATTATTGTCATTTTCATTACGGGAAAATGACCTGAATGTTACATCCATTATACTGTACTACATATCACCCCCACCACCACCACCACAAAAAGTTATATTGTTAAAATATTTGTTTCTGTTAATTTAAGTATTATATGCCAGTTCTGTAGTAGTATTCATTATCATCCATAAAACAAACAAATCCATCGGGCGAAGCTGGGCACTATTGCTAGTAATAAGATATAATTTCCAATTTATAGAACCTATCGATTTCTCATTTATTCAAGTTTTACTTCTTTGGAGGAGCTAAATAAGAAGCTGCAGTAATACAATCAACACGGCGTAGTAAAGAAAACAGAATAATTCAATTTATATCCTTCTTCACGAATATGTATCATACAATATATTTTTATATGGCCAAATACCTATAACCACTCCTTCCTTTTTTTACAACCATCTGTTGCCTCCTCTATCACTGCCATCGTAATGTACAGGCCGTAAGGCTCCTACTGTGACGTCACGCCTACGGTCGTTATAGTCGCAGCAGCAAGTCAGATAGCTCCCTTCACACGCAGTCTCTTCAAACCTAATATAAATTACGCTCCCGCTTCGAGACGTAGAAAAATAGCAATGCTATTTAGGGCTGATTGGCACTTCCATCCATTACCACTACATACGCCTAATTACCGCTCCGCTTGTTCGAATCCGGCCGATGTGGCTGGTATTTTGAGAGTGAACAAAATGGTACATTGCCGGTACATTTACTAGGACGATTAAACACACAAACAGGGCTAAATTGCAGTACTTTGACGTCGAGAATAAGATCTATTCTTAGCCGTTTTCTCGTTGTTCACCGTTTTGAAAAGGTTTATGGTAGATGCCTGAGAAAAAAAACACATCACTCTTGGCTATTCAACAGATCACGTCCTAAACTGCTCGTGGATGGCAAAGCACAATGTAACCTATCTCTAACTGTAATCATTGCACAGGCCACCCTCAAGGTGACTTAAACAGGGCCTATCCTAACAGCACTTATTTTCTATGATTCAATCTAACTTGTTTCTTGCAACAGGAATTTACAATGGGTTGTAATTTTGAAATCAGGTATCAATAACCTACAGTACATACACCAGGTGCTAAAAATCCCATTAATGTAAATACAGTAGCCTACACAAATGCTGCCACGAAAACATTACCATATTATTCACTTGAGCTTGATCGAGAGACCATTCTCACAAATAATG
Source organism: Meconema thalassinum (assembly GCA_946902985.2). Lineage (NCBI taxonomy): Eukaryota > Metazoa > Arthropoda > Insecta > Orthoptera > Tettigoniidae > Meconema > Meconema thalassinum. The sequence goes on along the minus strand of OX336391.1, from coordinate 128,085,301 downwards.
TAACTTGGACTGACTTCAGTAGATACTGAATACTGGATATCGCTTCTCTGATTTACATTCGGTAAGTGTTGAGGACTGTTATATCTTTCGAGAGGGTGAAGGACTTTGGTCACTACTCCTTGTTTTTCTTTATATTCCAAGTGGGATCTGTATTATTATCTCTGCGGTCTGTTTTGGAGGACATGACTGATCATTGTCTACTTTGATTTATTGAAAATAAAATAAGTACCAGTACGGAATTATAAAAGAACCTATGCGCCGGTTAGGCTTTCGATAGTTACAATTTCGTTTCGTAACATTGTGGCGACCTTTGTCAGGATAAAAGAGAAAATGAATTCTCTAATAAAGAAAAGAAGTATTATTCGCAGTTCATTTACGCGAATATACAACAACGTGGACAATGATATAACGAAGAATAGTGATGAGATGCTTGTGGAGGCAAACCTGGTGGTGTTCAAGAACAAAGCCAGAGACCTAGCAAAACTGGATGAAGAAATTATAGATCTTATGCTAACAGAAGACTACACATCTGCAGATCTGGAAAAGGAAATGACTTCTGCGGACGAATATGCAAGTAAGGCCAAACTATTGGAAGTAAAATATGGAAACTACATGAAAAGTAAGATAGCTGACATGTTAAATGCTTCATCTGACCTGACGCCTTCAAACGAAGCCCATGCAAAACGCAAGTTTAAATTACCCTTGTTAGAATTTATGAAGTTTGGAGGGGATGTAAGGGAATGGTTGGCGTTCTGGGGACAGTTCCGAAAAATACATGAAGATCCTGATATAGCCCAGGAAGATAAGTTTCAGTACTTATTACAATCAACATTACCTAACTCTCGCGCCCGCGAGATAGTTGAAAGTTTCCCACCAATTAGTGAAAACTATCAAAAGGCTCTAGATAGTTTGAAGTCTAGATTCGGGCGTGATGAATTACTTGTTGAAGTATATGTTAGGGAGCTTCTGAAACTAACCCTTAATTTAACCACCAGTAGCAATAAACCTGATCTTTCGTCCATGTATGCTCGCATAGAAACACAACTTCGTGCTTTAGAGACGCTAGGAGTGACATCAGAGAAGTATGCCGCAATGCTTTTTCCTCTTGTGGAATCGTGCCTGTCAGAGGATCTGTTACGTGCTTGGCAGAGGAGTTCATTCACCTCGGGGGAGTCAGCACAAAATTCAAAGCTGGGTAACTTGATGGCATTTTTGAAGCAGGAAGTGGAAAGTGAGGAAAGGATATCTATGGCTATAGAAGGATTTCATTTAGATTCAAAAGGCAAGAATGTTAGTGAAAGTACGTTACCAACTGCGGCCTGTCTAATTAATGTTAAATCTTCCAAACCCGTATGTATCTTCTGTGATGGAACTCATAACTGCATGGACTGTTACAAAGCTCGTAAGTTTAGTTTGGAAGAGAAGAGGAAAGTTGTCAGAGATAAAAGATGCTGTTTCTGCTGCTTGAAACCCAACCATACTAGTAAGAAATGTAAAACTTTTTTAAAATGCATTGTTTGTGAGGGTAGGCACGTACCTCTCATGTGTAATAAAGCCAGTGAGTCTGTCAAATCTGACAAAATTGATATCCCTTCAGTCGAGAACAATTTGTCAAATGTGAATTGTGGACAAGTTCTTTTGAAAACTTTGACTGCTGTAATTAAGGGTGTTGCGGAAAAAACAATACGTGTTCTGTTCGATGACGGTTCTCAGAGATCCTATGTTAGGAGTGACTTAGCCAAGCAGATGGAATACCAGTCTATAGGCAGTGGTAGTGTGGTACATGCACTCTTTGGTGGTTCCCATTCTAAGCCATATGAACACCAGTGTTACAAAGTAAGGTTAGCTAGCATGGATGGGAAATATGCATGCAACTTTGATGCTTTGGATCAGGACGTTATTTGTTCAAATGTGCCCACTGCTCGAGAAGGTCCATGGTTGAGCGAACTGGAAGACGAAGGAATAAAGCTTACTAGTGATAATGGGGATCCTATCGATGTGTTGATTGGAGCAGATGTTTGTGGTAAGCTGTTGACTGGTAAGAAGAAGAATCTTAATTGTGGTCTTGTGGCTATCGAAACACACTTGGGATGGACAATCATGGGGAAGAACAAAAATGAAAGCTCAGGGAGCATTAAACGTTCAATGATGGTCTTGTCAATGTTGTCCACCGAGAAGTCGTTAACTACCTTGTGGGACTTAGATGTATTAGGAATTGAAGATCCAATAATGAGAACCAGCAAGGCTGAGATGAAACGCCTAGCCAAAGACCATTTTGAGAAAACTGTTTGTATAAATGAAGATGGAAGGTATGAGGTTCAATTGCCCTGGTTAGAAGATCACCCACCCTTCCGGGGAATTTCAACCTGGCAAAGCGCAGATTGGACTCGACAGTGAAGAAAATGGCGGGCAGTAATTCTTTTGAGCGTTATGATGCTGTGTTGACTGAATGGTTAAGGGATGATGTTATAGAAGAAATACCAAAAGAAGCATGGAGACATATACCTGGAAAAGAAAATCCAGCAGATCTATCTAGCAGAGGGTGTCCTATTAGGAAGTTTGTAACATCAAAATGGTGGAAAGGACCGGAATGGTTACAACTTGCACGAGATATGTGGCCAGTACAAAAGAACCAGATGGATGAAGAAGAAGTCATTGTGGAAAAGAAAAGAGATATATCTTTGCTCTGCGAGAATGGTGATGGTGATTGGTACTACTCCTACTTTTCAAGATTTAACAGGATCGTGAGAACAATTGGGTGGATTCTTCGATTTGCATTAAATTGTCGTCTGAAACGAGAAAGAGTTGAACTGGTGAAAGGTGAACTTCTTGCAAAAGAAATGGAAGAGGCGGAACTAAGGGTCATGAAACTTGTCCAGAAGGAGTCGTTCATTGGAGTTCAAGATAAGCAACTCCTTACGAAGACCATGATGGAGTAATCCGCTTAACTACGAAGGTGACAGAAAGGAAAGATTTGATGGATTATAGATTGCCTGTAGTGCTTTCCTCTAAACATGCAGTGGTTTGCCGATTGATTTATGACACACATGTGAAAAATTGTCATGTTGGTGTTCAAGGACTATTAAGTATCTTACGAGAGAAGTATTGGATTTTACAAGGAAGGAGGTCTGTACGCACTGTTATTTCAAAATGTGTCATCTGCAAGAGACATGGTGGGAGGAAGATGGTTGTTAGCTCCCCACCTCTACCGGAGACACGTGTAAGAGTTGCTGCAGTGTTTGAGATAATAGGTGTTGATTTAATGGGACCACTATATACTCGTGAAAATAAGGTTTGGATTTGTCTCTTCACGTGTGCAGTCTACCGAGCGATTCATTTGGAGATAGTCTCTTCGTTATCTTCTGGACACTTTCTGCAAGCCTTTCGACGATTTGTGGCTCGTCGTGGAAGACCAGCCATTGTGTATTCAGATAACGGAACCAACTTTACAGGAGCCTCCAATATGTTAAAAGCTATTAACTGGGAGAAAATAGCAGAATACAGCAATGTGGAACGGATTGACTGGCGGTTCAATCCACCAACTGCTGCATGGTGGGGTGGCTGGTGGGAACGGCGCATCGGTCTTCTGAAGCAGCTTCTGACGAGAACGCTTGGGAGATCTAGATTAACTGTGGAGGAGTTGTCTACAGTACTGTGTGACTGCGAAGCAATATTGAACTCCAGACCCTTGACCTACGTCTCAGAAGACAATTCTGATTCTGTTCCCATCACTCCTTCAATGTTTATACAAGGTGTAAAGGAGATTGGAGTACCCGATTGTGATACTGCTTATGCCACTGATTTAGGAAAAGGACTACGGTATCAACAACAATTAATCGAAAGCTTGAGGCAACGGTTCAGAACTGAGTATCATGGCCAACTCAACCGTACTTCCAAGAATCTGAAGCACAACCTGATGGCTGGGAAAGTTGTTCTAATAGGCTCAGACAACAGCTAGAAAATTGATTGGCCTATTGCTATTGTACAGGAACTTATCCCAGGGAAGGATGGAGTTGAAAGAGTAGCGCGGCTGAAGACATCATCTGGAACTCTGATTCGGCCAGTCCAAAGACTTTGTCCTTTAGAGATCTCATCTGGAGCTTGGTGTAGTGGTAACCAGTCGACCCTACCTGTAGGAGACCAGTCACCGTTGGAACCAGTAGCTGAGGAGATATCTGTAGTTGGCTATTCCATGGTGAAGACAAGATGTGGAAGAAAAATAAAAGTGCCATTTAGGTTTTCGGAGTGAACTGTAAATAATGTGTGTTGAGACAAATGTCTCAAGGTGAGAGTGTGTTGAGGACTGTTATATCTTTCGAGAGGGTGAAGGACTTTGGTCACTACTCTTTGTTTTTCTTTATATTCCAAGCGGGCTCTGTATTATTATCTCTGCGGTCTGTTTTGGAGGACATGACTGATCATTGCCTACTTTTATTTATTGAAAATAAAATAAGTACCAGTACGGAATTATAAAAGAACCTATACGCCGGTTAGGCTTTCGATAGTTACAATTTCGTTTCGTAACAGTAAGTAACTAAACATCAGCATTATCATGTTAGAAATGTTTCCAGTCCTAGCATAGGCTGAAGTTAGTGAACTTCTTACAATAATTGAAACCATATTAACTAACAACCTACCATCAAGGTGATTAGCTCTTCTCTCCCGAAGAATGGTATCTTACTTTCAGGGAAATGTTAACACACACACACTTGTATTCCCCGTAATGTACAAATAATTTCTAGGAATGTTGTGTATGCAATGCTTTCTTAAATTGTCGTGGTGGGGAAGGAGAAGCTAGCCACATTATCATTTCTTTCATAATACCGGTAGTTGCTATAAACAAATTTTTGGCATACCTGTGACCTGGGAAGGAGGTTTCATGAACTAACAACATTTTATTACCATCCAAAAAACCTTGTATGAGTCGAAATAATAAGTGATATAGAGGTCCTAACTAAAACATAACCTTCTGTGTGATGACAAAGATACAACGCAAAATTTGCGTAGATACAATAACCTACCTACAAAATGAACATTTGTTTCAGAAAATAATAAATCCTCATTCTAGATGACGTAAATAGAAGGGTTGTCAAGTATCACTTTTCATGCGGATACTCATTCATAAAAGATATAAACAACACAGCACAAAGCAAAATGGTCGACATCTCTACACCCTACCGATCAGCTGATCAATCGTTAAGAGTCGCTGCATGATGGCCTGTACATTACGATGGCAGTGCCTCTATTGTCTCATTCATCTCTTTGGAATCCACAGAGTTGACACTCCCGCTCGACCAGATTCTCCTCTATGGAACACCAAGATTAGCACTTCCACATACCAAGTTCAAGACTCCACCACACAAGCGCTCCAAAGCACCCACACAGCTTCATGAAATGTTACAAGGTGAGCCAGTAGTTTGACGCAGTTATATCAACATTTGCTTGACTGACCTCATTTGGATGTCTTCGGTGCTTTCCATGCAAATATGTAATGGCACGTGTGAGAAATTCTGGCAAGCTCTCAGGATGAAGGATGGTATCATTAATTAACTCACCTAGTCGATCGTGGATGCTGCAGAACTTCTTATACCAAAAATTCTGAATATTGTCCGGACCGGGGGCTTTCCAATTTGCCAACTTGTTGATAACTTCCTTAATATAATTTGTGGTGAATTTCCCGTGCAGCATTTGCTCAAATCTTTGGGAAGCTTGCTGTTTTTATCTTACCTAACTTGATTCACTGTCATGATGACTTGGTGTAGACAGTTGTTTGCCCAAAAAGTCTTGAATAGTCGGATAGACTTTGTCCGTAGAATCCTTTATCTTACCCAGAGTCGGATAAAACCTTCACTCTGAGTTGGAGAAAATGAAGTTATATTTCTTCCTTTTCATACTATCCCTATACTTTGCAAGTCTGGCAGATAAAACAGACTACTTGTTTTCAGGCATCTTTAAGTGTTGAACTCGGTACATGTCGCTGGTTGTGGTCTATGTTTTGTCTCATCATATGCTCAACATACCTCAATACTTTTATTGTTCTTGTACCACGAACATATTGTGTGTCTTGCAATATCTGCCCTGATCTGTTTAATCCTTCCAACAACTCTCCTTTCCCAGTTTGGAATCGAAGTCAATTGCTTTCTTCGTTCACGTTGTTCAATACCCATAGCTCTCACAACAGTTACTGCGCCACAGTAAATAATAGTATGAAGGGATTTCAGATTTGAAGATGTTCAATATGTTCCGGCAAAACATCCCGATTCATGATACTCAATAGCTTTGGCAGCTTTCTTGAACCATTGACTTTTGGTATTTTCGGCCTGCAATTTGTATCAGTTCCATAAAACTCTAGGAATGTAGCATTACAATCCTCTACTTTATAATTTTGTGATGATCGATAATTTGCATGAAAACTGAATCTACTTCTTGAAGGTCCTGGCTATCTGCTTGTCGATTCCAGTTCTTCGCCTTACTTCTCACGCCGTACCTCGTCCTTAATGGTGTTCATTCTGGCTTCAGGAATAAAATTATTTCGGAGAATAGCCCTGTATTGATCAGACACTCTCTGATCGATCACCGATAGTTCAGGGTAATGCAACCGAAATTGGAATGTAATCGTTGCCTATAACTAACTGAATTCTGCCCGACGTCAGTAACCATAAAATAAGTGCGTATAATGGTTTCGTTCATGAGATTTGTCCATTTAATATGCTGTCATGGCAGTCCTTCCTGGGTGAGCACAGGTTGAGTTTCCTGTGCAGCACCTCCAGCAGGTGAAGTACTAGATAATTATTCACTTCGTTGCTCAGGCACATCTTCAAACGCTTGTCGGCTGTGGTGTTTTTGGGATCTTGTCCAGTAGGGGCCTGCCTGTTCAGCCGTCTGCCACCGGCATATCGCATACTGTCTCGTCCAGCACCAGCTCCAAACGTGCCCTGGTGCTCCAGAGGCAACGGCATTTCATCCGAGGAATTACTCGTTAATTTCTCCACCATGCATTGGAAGGGTTTGCTTTATACACCTACAGCCAGGAATTTGTTTTCAGTCGTCCCTAACATGGAATACAGACGCTGTTGGCAGCCGCCCGTTCCAGGTCAGACGCTACCATTGTAGGTTTAATTTTGGAGTTTTTCGTCTCCTAAGCAGGAGTCCTGCCGAATCCCCCCTTACCAGGTACTACCCTCCGGGCAAGAGGGGCCTGGTACTGCATGGGCAGGGGCGCGATTCCCCGAGTGAAGCTATCCCAATGGGAATCTCCATCTGCTACCCTATTATTTATTTATGTATTTATTTACAGCGTATTTTCCCAATATTGGAAAGCGTTAAGCAATTTAACTCAATTATTGACGTTCTTCTTATCTTGCCAATATTGTTTCATTCTGTTGGAGAATACCAATTTTCTTTCGTCAGACCATTGAGGTCTGTGAGGTGTAGGTTTTGATTGCTCTGGTTGAAACGCTTTGCTAGCTCCTAACTGTTGGGTGAGAAATGTAACTGTTTACCTTTGCCTAAGCTATGTTGTTTTAATGGGCGCCAAGACCTCAATGCAATGTTGAAATCTAAATTTGTATTTAACAACGTCTAGCTCTGGCAGAACACATTCAAGACTCTATTCACTCAGATCGTGGTATGATTTGATCATTAACCCAACTAACAATTGTATCAGGAGAAGGAATTGGTCTATATCTAATGCTACCTACTGAAAGCAAAGATTGCATTGTAAAAGAAATGAATTTATTATATAAAACAATTATAGCAAAATTAATAATAATAATAACTACAAAATTTAAATTGGAGCGTTGTGATTTGAATATTACCGATAGAAAATTACGTGAAAACGGAGTCTGATAATTTGATTTTACTCTTATTTCCAAGCTATGAAGTTACTGAAATATGAAATTTAAAACAAAGAAAATGAGAGATTGCGTATTTCTGCGTGATTGGCGCTTACCACTGGAAATTGCCAAAGCATTTTCCCTCGTTCTTGCTGATGCTGTGTGCTTCCCACAGTCTCCTGGACGTCGTCATCTCCGTCGGAATATGATGATATGCTGGTAGATTAGATAATTCTATGGTCCGTACCTCGGACCCAAACACTCGTACAACCAAGTTTTACAAAAGTTCGTCGCTAACTCCACTGAACATCGGAGCGACTCGCACACGTATCCATACTCCTCAAGTATTTCACAGATAGACCTCGTTTCACGGCGCGTCGAACGATATATCCACACGCCGGCTCCCCTACCATGGTACCGACATCTAGCTTACGTCGTCCTCCTTGATTGGCTGCACCCTCCGCGCTAGATCCCCACTCCTTCCTCATTACACTCCGCGGGAGGGAGAAGTCGATTTCCGTTTCAACAATTCGCCTTTTCTAGACCTTGCGACCCAGCCTTGCGCAATACTTCTCGACAGGAATCAGCTTGTACTTGAAATCCCAGTGAGTCATGTCTCTCAAATACCCTAACTGACAAAACTCCGTAAAATTCCGTAATCAGATAATTTTCTATGATATCGTCGTTCGTAATAATTTGCTGGATAGCGTTTTCTAAGACATAGAAAACCTATCTGAATGCTAATAATTTTTATAAAATGCTCCGAAAATACCTTAATAATAATTATAATAAATTAATAATAATAATAAATTACCATGAAAAATTCTCTTGGCTGAACAATTTGCCGCGTAAATAAATATAGAATGGCTTCCTACTGACTTATGCCAGTTGCATAAAACCCCTCGAAAAACACGTTACATATTCGCCTCGGATCATCGGATGATTTACCGTGACGACGGTCCATTATCCGATTATCCCAGACACGTTAATAAACCCCATCCAAAATACATATTACATAAATGAAATCACCCTAAATTACAGATATATACACTCATATTTTTTCTTCACGCACTTTGCGTCAAAGTTTGTTGTCACTATGGATCGCACTTTGCAACCAGTTCAATGTTTTACATAGGGAATAGTGTTCCACGGATATTTCCGCCTCTCAAATTTCTCTATGTTGGAGAAATAGACATAATTAATGTGTGAGCACTATGTATTTATGATGTCATATCACACGCATTGAAGGTGTTCTGATATATTTATATCACCATAGAACTTCCTAATTTCACTGGAGGTCCCCTCCTTATGGTGACATTTAATTCCACTTATCACTCAGCACACGATCACACTATTGTGGCAGCGCCTCGTGACCATAATACTTAATCTCTCTTTAACGTAGATTAAATTAATATTGACTTCTGAAAAAAAAAAACAGTAAATGCGCATTACATATAACACCAAATATTTCTGTGCCGTAATCGCCCTGTCTTGTTAAGTTCCCGTTAACCATATTCTACTTAATACTAGTTCTCAACACAGACCATTTCTCCTCACACAAATAATACCATTGTACATATTATCTTAAATTACACACTTACAAATCTTACATGGCGAGGCCGTAAACAGAAATCACGTGTGCAGATATGTATGAGTTTCATGTAGGACTGTCTCGCATTCTGATGGCCCATCTTTTATCTCGTGGAAGCCTTAAGCTAACAAGCCCTATTCAAGCGCTCCCCCATCTCTTGGAGATAAATGGGAACCCATCAGCGCTGCCAAAAATGGCCTTGGTGCATCGAGACAATTTAGTGCTCAACAGCATCCGACAATCCCGTCATATTTCCCTGTACCTTAAAAACTCTCATTTACTTACATACTACCCCCCTGTGTGACTTCTGATACGCCTGCCTTAAGACCAGATCTTCCACGCACCAGACACCACACTTACTCATTTGATAGGCTGGCTCGCCAGCTAAACACACTCACTTTATGACACATATTTTCGTAGACTATGTATATTATACGTTCCGTATAATCTGTTTCCCTCACTATTCTCCAGCACATATGCTGTTTTGCCAATACGTTTGGAAACTATAAATGTTTCTGCGTCACCTGCTTCCAACCTTGCAAGTGGCTCCCTTAAATGAACGTCATCACGTTGCTCTACCTAGCATATTTCTCAGTGTCTGTAACGATGCCCTGTTGCTACTGTCCACACATGCTAACCCTACTTTCCTCTGGTGTCACACCTCTACTCGACACTCTATGACCTAAAAATGTCACTTCTGACTGACAGAATGACGACTTAGACAGCTTCAAAGTGAACCCTGCCTGATCTAACTTCTGAAAAACTGTATCTAAATGGCGTAGATGCTCCTCAAAACTGCGTGAACTAATTACCATATCATCAATGTAAATGGTTACAAACTCTCCTGTGTCATCCCCTAATGCGATGTTTAAAGCCCTAATTAAAGCTGCTGAACTACTCTTTAACCCATAAGGTGTTCTACAAAATTGATAAAGGTTATATTTATGACTAAAAGCTGTAAATGGTCTATCTTCGTACATAAGTGGCACTTGCCAAAAACTGGAACTCAAATCTACACAAGTGAAATACTTCTTCCCCTCAAATGTTTGCATTAATTCTTCTATTGACATAGATTTCAGCTGATCTGAACTAATTCTATTGTTAACCAAACGAGCGTCTAAACAAATACGAACAGTGCCGTCGGTCTTGGGTACCGTGATCAAAGAATTAACATATGGACTGTTAGAGTGCTCAATAATCCCATCTTCAAGCATCTGGTTAATTTGTGCCTCAACTGCACTCTGATAAGCGAAAGGTACAGGATATCTATGTCCTGTGAATACTGACCTATCAATAACGTTCAATGAATGTGTATAGCAATTGGCCATACCAATGCGATCCTCAAAAACTCTCCTATTACACCATAACACATCATAGAGCCGAACACACTGTATATCCTCTATATTTCCCTGAAATGCAGCCTCACGTAACGAGTCCTCTAGACTTCCGTTCGTAATCACACTGCCCACAAAACATGGAGAACCCCGCTCTACGGCTGGCGATATCTCATTTAAAGTACAAATCACACCTACAATACTACTTCTCTGAATATGGTCATTGAACGCTACTTCTACTTCAGAATCTCCCCATTTAAATTTCAAACTCCCTACATCATAACATAAGTTACCAGACACTCTACTTAGCCACTCTGAACCCAAGATAACACTGAATACTAAATTTGGAATTACAAGACAAATCTGCTTCTCTACATGATTATTAATTTTAATGTCTACTAAAACTTGCTTAGAAATTACTTTAGACCTCTTCCCAACAGCTGTGATAACAAAAGTGCTTTTAATTGGCATCTCCTCAAAATTTACTCCAGTTCCTTTCATTTTATCATAAAATGCACTACTTATGCAACTCTTCATACAACCACTATCAATTAAAACATCTGTGTACGCCTCGGACACGTTAAATTTAACTATGGGGCTCTTACTAACCACTTCCTGAATAATACCTTCATCATTTAGTTCATGTAATAATTCATTTCTTACATTTAGGTCATAGGGTTCCTGTATAATTGTATGGACAGGGCATGCTACAGACTGAGATTCTGATCTTACTTCGCAGCCTGGTTCGCGTTTAAAGAACCGCTACAGCTGGCCGTAGTACTAGTTACTACTGCACTGGTCTGGTTGTTCTGAGTTGTGTTGTCATTGTTTGGCTGTATATTACTACCACTAGGCTGTCCTCTTCCTTGACCCCTATTCTGGTTGTAATTATTGTCATTATAATTTCTCCCTTGATTTCCCCTGAAATCATTGTTTCTCCCTTGATTTCCCCTGTAATCATTGTTCCTCCCTTGATTTCCCCTGAAATCATTGTTCCTCCCTTGATACTGATTACCATAGCCATTTCCTCTGTTCTGATTTAGCTGATTATTATTATTTCTATTTTGAGCGTTGGCCCCTTCGCCACCGTTCCCTTGAACTTCTTGATGCCTGGCTTCATTAGGTCTATTATTATTATTACCCTGGTTCCGATTGAAATTGTCATCATAACCCCCTCTCCCTAGTGCATCAAATGTGCTTAACAAATTTTCTACTTGTGATATAGTCTTTACATTCTGGATACAAGCAGCCTCCTTGATCCTATAGGGAAAGTGCCTAAGTAGCAACCTTACCACATCACTTTCCTCCTTCAAGCCATCCAGATATTTACACACTAATACCTGCCCTAAAAAGTATTCGGTCATGGTGGAGCTTCCTTTAGGGTTATATTTACCACACACTACTCCCTCACGATGCTGCGACTGAATAACCTCATTCCAGAACTTTTCACAGAATTTCATTTTAAAATCATTCATATCAGTAAACTTGTCTCTGTAGACAGCAAACCAATTCCTCGTTTCCCCCACAAACACTTGTTCTAAAATTTCAACTACCTGGCACCACTCAATACTACCATTTTCCAACCTCTCCCCGAATTTATTTTCTATAGTGTTCATGAACTCCATTGGGCACCCCTGTCGATTGCTGAACTTACCCAGTTCTACCTCCCTGTGTGTGCTATTCACAAAAACTGGCCTATTCTGACTATTTTCTTGCCTGATCCTAGCATTTAATTTTAATTCTAATTCTGCGATTTTCTCCTCAGCCTTCCTCTCAATACTGTTTACTGTTAATTTAATGTTTCCTTCTGATTCTTCTACTTTATCATATAGCTTTGCTTGTTTCTCCTCAATCTTGCTAATGCTCTCTCTATTACTCTCTCTTAAATCATTTACTTCTGCAACTATTTGTGAGTGGACTTTCTCAATTCTACCCCCCAGCTGTTCCTTAACCTCTTTAGTAGCTACCTGAATTTTGTCAATTTCTCCCCCCAATTGCTTTTTGACCTGCTGTGTTTCCAGTTGCACTAGTTCTTTTAAATTTTCAGCCTGTGTACTGATTCTAATTTCCAACTCCTCCTGTACTTTTCCTAATTTTCTGTCTACATCTGCAATAATCTCTTTAGCCTTTTCTTCCATCACCCCCCTGATCTCACCTCTAATCAGTTCGAATTTGTCACTCATTTCCCTACTGTTTTGTTCTAATTTAGCATTTAAAGTTTCAGTACTCTCTCTATTTTCCTTACTGTTTTGTTCTAATCTGGCGTTTAAAGTTTCATTACTCTCTCTATTTTCCCTACTGTTTTGTTCTAATTTAGCGTTGTTTTGTTCCAGTTTTGCGTTTAAAGCGTCTGTACTTTCTTTATTTTCCCTACTGTTTTGTTCTAATTTTGCATTATTCTGTTCTAATTTTGCATTTAAGGCATCACTACTAACTTTGTTCTGATACATGAACTCGAGAAGTAAAGTTTTTAATTCTGGTTGGCCGCCCACACTCCCTGTTTCAGTATCGGGATTTACCTCCGCTACCCCGGTACTACCATCACTCGACATACTGCTCGTATCATCACTCTCCCGTTGATGACCACTACGTAACCTCATCTGTCTTTCTTTCTCATCCCCCATAATGATATACACTGATACAGACAAATAACCCCCAAAATACAGGCACAGAAATATATACCCTTCTCCTTCCACAAATGTTATCAGGTTTTCAGCCCCAAGTTGTCGGCGACAAATGAAACGTTTTGCTAGCTCCTAACTGTTGGGTGAGAAATGTAACTGTTTACCTTTGCCTAAGCTATGTTGTTTTAATGGGCGCCAAGACCTCAATGCAATGTTGAAATCTAAATTTGTATTTAACAACGTCTAGCTCTGGCAGAACACATTCAAGACTCTATTCACTCAGATCGTGGTATGATTTGATCATTAACCCAACTAACAATTGTATCAGGAGAAGGAATTGGTCTATATCTAATGCTACCTACTGAAAGCAAAGATTGCATTGTAAAAGAAATGAATTTATTATATAAAACAATTATAGCAAAATTAATAATAATAATAACTACAAAATTTAAATTGGAGCGTTGTGATTTGAATATTACCGATAGAAAATTACGTGAAAACGGAGTCTGATAATTTGATTTTACTCTTATTTCCAAGCTATGAAGTTACTGAAATATGAAATTTAAAACAAAGAAAATGAGAGATTGCGTATTTCTGCGTGATTGGCGCTTACCACTGGAAATTGCCAAAGCATTTTCCCTCGTTCTTGCTGATGCTGTGTGCTTCCCACAGTCTCCTGGACGTCGTCATCTCCGTCGGAATATGATGATATGCTGGTAGATTAGATAATTCTATGGTCCGTACCTCGGACCCAAACACTCGTACAACCAAGTTTTACAAAAGTTCGTCGCTAACTCCACTGAACATCGGAGCGACTCGCACACGTATCCATACTCCTCAAGTATTTCACAGATAGACCTCGTTTCACGGCGCGTCGAACGATATATCCACACGCCGGCTCCCCTACCATGGTACCGACATCTAGCTTACGTCGTCCTCCTTGATTGGCTGCACCCTCCGCGCTAGATCCCCACTCCTTCCTCATTACACTCCGCGGGAGGGAGAAGTCGATTTCCGTTTCAACAATTCGCCTTTTCTAGACCTTGCGACCCAGCCTTGCGCAATACTTCTCGACAGGAATCAGCTTGTACTTGAAATCCCAGTGAGTCATGTCTCTCAAATACCCTAACTGACAAAACTCCGTAAAATTCCGTAATCAGATAATTTTCTATGATATCGTCGTTCGTAATAATTTGCTGGATAGCGTTTTCTAAGACATAGAAAACCTATCTGAATGCTAATAATTTTTATAAAATGCTCCGAAAATACCTTAATAATAATTATAATAAATTAATAATAATAATAAATTACCATGAAAAATTCTCTTGGCTGAACAATTTGCCGCGTAAATAAATATAGAATGGCTTCCTACTGACTTATGCCAGTTGCATAAAACCCCTCGAAAAACTCGTTACATGGTTGGACTTCCCAGTTGTTCACTTTGTTACGGAAGGAGTCTCTGTCTGATGTGTCGGTTATGTTAGCAGTTCGCATGTCTTTTTGTACTTCTTTCATCCATGGTGTTGTACTTTTGAGTGATAGCTTGCCACGGTGGGTGAGTGGTTATAGTGTCGGACTACCAACCCCAAGATTGCAGGTTCGCCATGGTAAGTGATTTTGAAGGCGACAAAAATCACGATACTCATGTCATACGTTGTTGGCATGTTAAAGAACCCATTTGAATTCAGTAGGCCGTGTTCAATGGCAAAATTAATCTCGGGATTTTCCGCCAACACAAAGTTCCTCCATTCTCTACTTGAAAGCGCTGTAGTGTCAAGGAGTTTAGATATCTAACCTCCTTGACTTTCATAGCGTTCAAAGGAACGACGAAATTCGACATGCAGGCTACCCTCTGGGTGTCAATTAACAAAGCTTGCACCAGGCACCCGAGGCCATACGATATTATTATTATTATTATTATACTTTTGAGTGATGATATGTAATCTAGTATTCTTTTGATTAGTCGTGTATTCGGCAGTCTACTTATGTGCCCGAAGAATTTCAATCGTCTTTTTCTGAAGTCGACTTCGACGTTTGAGTATTTTTCAGTTGTCTTGATTGACTGTAGTCGGTACCCGTCAGGAGTGAGTCTTGCTTCCGGTATTTTCCGAATGATTTTTCTTTCTTCTTTCTTGATGTCTTCAAGTTCATATTTCTTATTGAGTGTAAGTGTTTCGCTTGCGTAGAGACTTAACGGTTTGATGACAGTGTTGTAATGTCGAAGTTTGGTTTGTCTTGACATGCATTTTTTGTTATAGAGGTTTTGGATAAGTCCGAGTGCTCTCCTGGTTTTCTGGAGACGGTTTTGTTGTGAGATATTTTCGGATCCAGTTGGTTCGATAAATTCTCCCAGATATTTGAAATGTGGGACTCTTTTGATGGTTCCGTATTTTGTTTGCATGTTGTCGCCTTTGTGACTTAGCACATGAGTTTTCTCGAAGGATATTTTAAGTCCCTCTTTTTCGGCGCATTCTTGGAGTGTTTCTATTTGTTCTATTGCGGTCTCTTGATTTTCTGTTAGTATAACCAAGTCATCGGCGAAGGCAAGATATGGTATAGAGAGATTGTTTTTACGATAGCCAAGTGTAACTGGTTTACAGACATTTTGTTTCTTGAGCTCTTTTTCCCATTCTTCCATGACTTTATCTAGGACAATGTTGAACAAGAGAGGGGAAATACCATCTCCTTGTCGCACACCTGTCTGAATTTCGAATGGTTCGGAGATTTCCCCCATAAATTTTACTTTGGATTTTGTGTTGGTCAGCGTTTGTTCAATGAGTTTCCGTGTTTTGTGATCCAATCCTCTTTCTTCAAGGATCTAGAAGAGTGATTGTCAACGATCGAGTCGTATCCTTTTTGGAAATCGACAATTGTGCACATCACTGGTTTATTTCGAATTGCATGCATTTTGACAATGGTTTTAAAGTTGAAGATTTGTTCAGGGCAGGATCGGTTTGGTATGAATCCTGCTTGAAATTCTGATAACTTTGGTTCGAGCTGTTCCTGTATTCGTGTCAATAGACAAGCAGAGAAAATTTTGTAGGCGACGGGAAGAAGAGAAATCCCTCTGTAGTTGTTCACGTCAGACTTACCTCCTCTTTTGTATAGTAGGAGGATGGGTGCTGTTTTCTAGTCATCAGGTATTTTCTCTGTTTGCCATATTTCTTGGATGATTAGTGTAATTCCTCTGAGTGCATTGGGTCCTAGGTTTTTAAGTAGTTCTGCAGTGATGCCGTCTTCACATGAGGCTTTATTGTTTTTGAGTCGATTGATGTAGGAGTGGATTTTATCTTGAGTTGGTGGTAGTGATTCTTCTGATGTGTGGTCCGGTCTGATTGTTTCTTTGGGAATCTTTTCGTGGGTTCTGGGCAATTCAAAAGTCGTGAGAAGTATGTAGCTAGCTCTTGGCAATTGTCTCGATTTGTCAATGCCAGTTTTCCATCTTGTTTTCTGAAGCATAAGTTTTGTGGTGTGTACCCTTTGATTTGGTTGGCGAATCTTTTGTAGAAATCACGCGTATTGTAGTTTCTGAAGTCGTTCTCGATCGAAGTCAATTGATCATTGATGTACTTCCGTTTGATTCATCGCAGAATTTTGGACGTCTGTTTACGTACCTCGAAGAAGATCTTCAGGTTTTTCTCAGATTTGTTACTGTTATAGGTTTAGAAGGCAGTTCTTCTGTTGTCGAGGGCGATTTCGCATTCTTGATTCCACCAAGGATGTTTCGGTTTTTTAGTCAGTGGAATCAAGGTTTTGGCGGTCTCGATGATTTTTCCGTTGAAATTTTCCCAGTTTTCTGTGGGTTGTTCTTCTCACTTTTCAGCGATTTTGAAGTCTTTGATTTTGCTTATGTCGAATTTTGGGATCATTGGGGGTGTCTTGTTAAATTTTCTCCTTGGTGTGAATTTGATTATGATTCGGGAGAGATAGTGGTCAGAATCATTGTTCGCTCCTTTGCGTACTTGTACATCGTGAATTTTTTTCTGATAGGTGTAAGAGATTGCGACATGGTCGCTTTGAAACTCGCCTAAGGGTTGGATAGGTGATCGCCATATTTTCTGTTTCTTGGGGGATTTTCGTAGTGAGGTTGACATAATTTTCAAATTGTTTTGTTGGCATAACTCAATGAGTCGAGTCCCGTTTTTATTAGTAAACTAGCTGAAGTACCCGTGCTTCGCTACGGGTCGTAAATAAATCAAAATGTGAAGGTGACAGTTAAAACAGGGGATAGGCGAGGTGCTGCGCAGAGGGAGATTAAGGATGGAACATTTTGTCCAACTACACCGCTCTGCCTTGACCGTGTTTTATAGCACACATTTAGGTTTTACTCGCTAACGGTTGGAGATACATTTCGGATAGAAAATGCAATTTTTAACCTCGTACATGCCATCAAAAGTTTGCTATTTCTTAGCGTTCTCTTTTTATTTGAAATGGAAATATGAAAGTTTAAAACCAAAGGGTAGAGTGACGTCACTAAAATGGTCGCCATCTTTAAAAGTGCAAAGTATTGAAATCAAAAGTAACCTGTATGTTTACCAGGTAAATCTGCTACTTCCACGTAAAATTCATGTAAATCGGACCAGTGGTACTTGCGTGATTGAGTAATACACAGACACACACACACCATCTCATTTTTAGTCTCGCTTCGCTCGCGTCATAGTCGTGTCATATTGTTATTCAATGAAATGCAGGTTTAACCCCATTAACACCCCTTTAGAACCTGAATATCCAAAAATCCCTCCTTAGTAGATCTTTTCGACACACGACAAACATATCCTCAAAATATCACTCTTCTAACATTAATAGTTTTGGTTGGTCGATGAGAGCGAACATCCAAAAATCCTTCCTTAGTGGACGTTTTTCTTCCAGAATTTCACCCCTCCCCATAGGCCCCTTAAATTGGATTTTTGAAAAGACGGTCGAACACCTATTTATTTATTTATTTATTTATTTATTTATTTATTTATTTATTTATTTATTTATTTATTTATTTATTTATTTATTTTTAAGCTGATTGATTTCCTCCGAGTTTCAAACTCCTCGCCTATGTCGTTTAAGAGATACACGCTCCATTAAGAATCTTTCAACCCCCACTTTTCATCCCTTTCACCTCATAATATACACTATATCGAAAAACCATTAGACATGTGTCAGCTTATTTTTAATGATTAGTATATATGCCAAGTATCAATCCCCAAATGAAACCACTCGTGAGATATTGTTATTCAATGAAATGCACGTTTACCCCCTTAACACGTATTTAGAACCTGAATATTCAAAACTCTTACCTTAGTGGATGTTTTCGACATAAAACGAACATATCCCCAAAATTTCATGTTTCCAACTTCAATAATTTTGGCTGGGCGATGATGAGTGAGTGAGTCAGTCAGGACATTTTATTTCATTTATATATGATAATTTCACCCCTCCACATGAACCCCTTAAATTGGATTTATGAAACAAATGGTCGAACACCTATTTACTTATTTAAAGCTGATTTCCCCCTGAGTTTGATGAGTGAGTAAGTGAGTCAATCAGTTAGGACACTTTCTTTCCTGTTTTATCACCCCAGAATTTCACCCCTCTCCAAGGGCCCCTTAAATTGGATTTATGAAAAAACGGTCGAACACATATTTACTTGTATTTTAAGCTGTTTTATCCCGCCGAATTTCAAACTTCTCGCCTATGTCGTTTAAGAGATACACGCTCCGTTAAGAATCCCTCAATCCCCAATTTTCACCCCTTTCACCTCATAATATACACGACATCGATAAACCTTTAGATATATGTCTGATTATTTTTAATGATTAGTTTATATACCGAATATCACATCCCCAAAGAAACAACTCATGAGATATCGTTATTCTATGAAATGCACGTTTACCCCCTTAACATCTCTTTAAAACCCGAATAAATAAAAATCATTCTTTAGTTGACGTTTTGACATACAGCGAACATATTCCCAAAATTTCATTTTTCCAACATTAATAGTTTTCGCTGGGCGCGATGAGTGAGTGAGTCAGACAGGACATTTTCTTTCAATTATTTTTACCAGAATTACACCCCTCCCCATGGGCCCCTTAAATTGGATTGATGAAAAAACGCTTGAACACCTATTAAGTTATTTTTTTAGCTGTCTGTTTCCCCTGAGTTTGATGAGTGAGTTAGTCAGTCAGTCAGGACACTTTCTCTCCTTTTCCCCCCCAGAATTTCACCCCACCCCATTGGACCTTTAAATTAATTTATGAAAAAACGGTCGAACACCGATTTACTTAATTTTTTAGCTGATTTTTTTTCGCTGAGTTTCAAATTTCTCGCCTATGTCGTTTAAGAGATAGGCCTACACGCTCCGTTAGGAATCCTTCAACCCCCAATTTTCACCCCTTTCACCTCATAATAATACACCACATCGAAAAACCCTTAGACACATGTCTGCTTATTTTTAATGATTAGTTTATATGCCGAGTATCACATCCACAGATGAAACCACTCGTGAGATATTGTTATTCAATGAAATGCAGGTTTAACCCCCTTAAGACCCCTTTAGAGCCTGAATATCCAAAAATCCTCCCTTAGTGTACGGTTTTGAGATAAAACGAACATATCCCCAGAATGCCATGGTTCCAACTTCAATATTTTTGACTGGGCGATCATGAGTGAATGAGTCAGGACATTTTCTTTCATTTTTTCCTTCAGAATTTCATCCCTCCCGATGAACCCCTTCAATATGATTGATCAAAAAAACTGTCGAACAGCTATTAACTTACTTTAAAGCAGTTCCCCTCCCCCCTGAGTTTGATGAGTGAGTCAGTCAGTCAATCAGTTAGGACACTTTATTTCCTGTTTCCCCCCCTCCCCCCAGAATTTCACCCCTCCCCATGGGCCCATTAAATTGGATTTATGAAAAAACGGTCAAACACATATTTACTTATTTTTTTTTTGCTGATTTTTTCCGCTGAGTTTCAAACTCCTCGCCTATGTCGTTTAAGAGATACACGCTCCGTTAGGAATCTTTCAATTCTTACTTTTCACCCCTTTCACCTTATAATATACACCACATCGAAAACCCCTCAGAGACGTGTCTTCTTCCTTTTTAATGATGAGTTTATATGTCGTGTATCATATCCCCCAATGAAACCAATCGGGAGATATTGTTATTCAATGGAATGCAGGTTTAACCCCCTTAAGACCCCTTCAGAACCTGAATATCCGAAAATCCTCCCTTAGTAGACGGTTTTGACATACAATGAACATATCCCCAAACTGTCATGTTTCTAACTTCAATAATTTTGGCTGGGCGATGATGAGTGTGTGAGTGAGTGAGTGAGTGAGTCAGGCAGGACATTATCTTTCAATTTTCTTTTTTCAGAATTTCACCCCTCCCCATGAACCCCTTAAATTTGATTTAATAAAAAAAACTGTCGAACAGCTATTTACTTACTTTAAAGCAGTTTTTCCCCCCTGAGTTTGATGAGTGAGTGAGTCAGTCAATCAGTTAGGACACTTTCTTCCTGTCCCCCCCCCAGAATTTCACCCCTCCCCATGGGCCCCTTAAATTGGACTTATGAATAAACGGTCAAACACATATTTACGTATTTTGTATGCTGATTGTTTTCCGCTGAGTTTCAAACTCCTCACCTATGTCGTTTAAGAGATACACGCTCCGTTAGGAATCTTTCCATCCCCACTTTTCACCCCTTTCACCTCATAATATACACCACATCGAAAAACCCTCAGACTCGTGTCTTCTTATTTTTAATGATGAGTTTACGTGCCGAGTATCACATCCCCCAATGAAACCAATCGGGAGATATTGAAATTCAATGAAATGCAGGTCAACCCCCTTAACACCCCTTTAGAACCTGAATATCCAAAAATCCTATCTTAGGGGGCATTTGCGGCCCTTTGGGAAGCTGCATACCAAATTTCATTCCAATCCGTCGGTGGTTTCTGAGATTTCGTGATGAATGAATGAGTGAGTGGTATTTCACAAATATATATAGTAGATGATAGTGTCAAGTCTTTGTTATGCTAAACTCGGTTGACAGTGCTGTGTGAGTAGGTGAGTAACTGACGGGATTTCAAGTAAAGATCCTCTTTTTCTATACCGGTAGTGCAGAGCAGAACTGGCATCCAGTCGGCCGTGTCTCGACTTGAGATATGTTGCCATGGAAACTATCTGGCTTGCCATTCCTTCGTGAGTATATTTTATGATTTGATTAGCCTGTGCTTGAGTGCAAAAGGGCCGAAATCAGAAGAATGAGAAAGACTATCGAAAATTCATGTAGCCAGCGGTTCCTTCTGGATCCTAAACTATATGTATGCAAAATTTGGTTGAGATTGGTGGTACGGTGTAGATTTGTATACGGAACAGACCCACATACATACATACATACCCACATACAGACTTTCACTTTTATATATAAGATTTGTGCGCGGGGTAATCACCTACTGTTTTATGGTATTATCTTTCTCTGCCTAATTGTGCATTGAAACCCCGAGGAGAATTTTAACGTCATCATATGGAATTTTTGATATTTCATTTTCGAGTTCTTCCCAGAATTTGTCAGTCTTTTCGGGTTCTTTTTTGTTGTCAGCATTTGTGGGTGCATGGACGTTGATGAATGTGCAATTTTTGTTCGTGTGTTTAATTCTCATAGTCATTAGTCGATTGTTGATGGGTTTCACGTCTGTTACTGAATTCAGATTTTTTTTGTCTACAATAGCGAATAGCGATATGCCTTTGCAAATTTTCTTCTTGGTTCCGCTTTTGAAGATCCTATAGGCGTTGTAATCTAATAAGTCCGAGTCAGGAAAGCGTGTTTCTTGTAAGGCAAGAATCTGGATTTTCTGTTTGGAAAGTTCCGTCGTGAGATTGTGAAGCTTAGCCGTTTGAACAAGAGTTTGAATGTTGAACGTTCCAATGTACGTATGGGTCTTCCGTGGAAGTTTACCAGAGCACTCCGACTTACTCTCTCGCACATGTCCAAGCTCCCTAGAATCCGAAAACTGACGACGGGTGGATCGTCCACCTGGAGTAATTTTGTTATTACTTGTACGAGTCATTGTTGCTTGTAATTAATGTCCAGCTTACGCTGGTTGTTTAGAACCAGGGATTGTTAGTTCCTGGAGCAGTGTGTTTGGTCCGCGAGATCTATTTTATTTCGCTCAAGTCCGCCGGTGAGGACCCCCCTATCCGCCACCTGGGACGCACCACGTCGGAGTATCACCTGTCCGCCCGCTACGACAGCGTATTGTTATTATTATTACCTTTAATTTCTAATAATTATTGTACAACTCAGTTTACAAGGTACTTGGAAAAGACTGAGTACTACCGCGTCCAAACCCTACCCCGTTCAATCCCTACCCTGCCTTTCAAATTTCCATACGTGTCACAATTAAACAAGTCTGCTGCCAGTGTTTCAGGATCACCTACCTGTTCTGTTCTTGGATGAATTATAAGTATTATATTTTTTTTCCTACTGATCAGTGATGAATATAAAGGTAACTCTTATAAGAAATGATTAAAATTAAGGAAAACCATTTGTGCAACTTTCAAAGCCATAAATCCTTATTATGGAGTTTATTTTATTGCAAGCAGTGTGGATGATTGCGTACAATGTTGAGGAAGACTCGCTCCAATTTCTTCTAAATATCTTAATTTCTAAACGTTCTACGATTTCCAAATAAAATTTACTCAATGTCCTGAAATCTCGGAACATTAGACCTATAACCTCCCGTTACTCAATTTTGAATTCTTCCCTTGATCTTCACGCAGGTATCATGGCGCTCCTTTTCTCTATGTGTATATAGAGTAAACACGTTGAAAACCTTATAACAAATGTAAAGTACAAAATGTAATAAAATTAAATGTGAAATTAAAAGCTGGACAAACAATAATAAGTTAACGAATGCATGTCCTTTAGTGTATCTAAAACGTTTGATAAGATTTGATAACAACATGATGGTGAGATTTAATAATGGTATTTATTCGAAGAAAATCCGTCTAGCCATTCCCAAATTATAAACAAACAGATGTGCAGCCCCACCCCTCATGGTACACGTCTCCTTGCCTATACAGCCCCACCCCTCATGATACACGTCTACTTGTCTACACAGCCCCACCCCCTCATGATACACGTCTACTTGTCTATACAGTCCCACCCCCTCATAATACACGTCTCATTGTCTATACAGCCCCACCCCTTCATGATACACGTCTCCTTGTCTATACAGCCCCACCCCCTCATGATACACGTCTACTTGTCTATACAGCCCCACCCCCTCATGATACACGTCTACTTGTCTATACAGCCCCACCCCCTCACGACACACGTCTCCTTGTCTATACAGCCCCACCCCCTCATGATACACGTCTCATTGTCTATACAGCCCCACCCCCGCATGATACACGACTACTTGTCTATACAGCCCCTCATGATACACGTCTACTTGTCTATACAGCCCCACCCCCTCATGACACACGTCTACTTGTCTATACAGCCCCACCCCTTCATGATACACGTCTACATGGCTATACAGCCCCACACCCTCATGACACACGTCTACTTCTCTATACAGCCCCACCCCCTCATGATACACGTCTACTTGTCTATACAGCCCCTCCCCCTCATGACACACGTCTACTTGTCTATACAGCCCCTCATGATACACGTCTACTTGTCTATACAGCCCCACCCCCTCATGACACACGTCTACTTGTCTATACAGCCCCTCATGATACACGTCTACTTGTCTATACAGCCCCACCCCCTCATGACACACGTCTACTTGTCTATACATCCCCACCCCCTCATGATACACGTCTCCTTGTCTATACAGCCCCCCCCCATAAAAACACGTCTCATTGTCTATACAGCCCCACCCCCTCATGATACACGTCTACTTGTCAATACAGCCCCTCATGATACACGTCTAATTGTCTATTCAGCCCCACCCCCTCATGATACACGTCTACTTGTCTATACAGCCCCACCCCCTCATGATACACGTCTACTTGTCTATACAGCCCCACCCCCTCATGACACACGTCTACTTGTCTAAACAGCCCCACCCCCTCATGACACAGGTCTACTTGTCTATACAGCCCCACCCCCTCATGATACACGTCTCCGTGTCTATACAGCCCCTCCCCCTCATGATACACGTCGCATTGTCCATACAGCCCCAACCCCTCATTTATTTATTTATTTGGATTTATTGTGCTTCTAACAGGCATATACCTAATAAAAAGAAACACATGTACATTTGGTTACACAATTCTATCAAATTATAATATAATTGACAGACATAATGCTGAGATTGTAATGCAAATTAATTCTACAACTAAATACGAAAATATAATAATTCTGTGCAGGTAATTGGTAGGTGGAATGTACGAGTTCATGTGATCGCACAGCAGGCAGAAACAAAGGAACTATATGTGTAACTGAATAAGTCGAGGTTGTTTGCTATTGAATGTTCATTGTATAATTGAATAGTACTTATTATTCGGGAATGTTTATGCTGTTCAGTTCTAGTTCTTGGGCAGTAAAATGTAATAAACTTAGGTCGAGTTGAGGGAGGTGGGACACGTAAATTAAACTGTGATATTAAATACGGACTATACACAAAAGGTTATTGATTACTTTGAAGACAAAAACAAGAATTGCAATTTTTCGTCTGTTAGCCAGAGATGTATAATTCAGGTAACTTAGAAGATTTCCATAGCTATCATATTTCGGATAAATACCCGTCATTTTATACTGCAGATATCTTAGGAATTTATTCTGAACCATTTCAATTTCACTAATGTGGTTCAAGTACCAGGGATTCCAGATGCTGGATGCATATTCTAATCTGCTTCTAACAAAATAATTGAACAATAATTTTATACTTTTTGGATTGACGAAATCTTTAGAATTTCTTCTTATAAAGCCTAGCATTTTATAAGCACTAGCTACCATTTCATGAGTGTGCAATGAAAATGTAAGCTTTGAATCAAAATGGACTCCTAGGTCTTTGATAGAATTGTTAATAGT
Organism: Meconema thalassinum; assembly: GCA_946902985.2. NCBI lineage: Eukaryota > Metazoa > Arthropoda > Insecta > Orthoptera > Tettigoniidae > Meconema > Meconema thalassinum. The sequence continues at coordinate 128,059,876 of OX336391.1, read as the reverse complement.
GAGATACGCATCCAATATCCGGTACCGAAACATCACCTGGAATTTGTTTCTAGTAAACTTCATAACAGAGCATTTCTTTATGTTAAGGTTCAAGCGATTTAATTTACTCCAGGATGCCACATTATTGAGATCTTCTTGTAGTAATTGACAGTCCTGCTCTGTCTGAATATTTCTAAAAATTTTGACATCGTCCGCGAATAACAAAACGTTTGAATATTTAATACACCTTGTAAGATCATTGATAAGCAGTAAGAATAATAGAGGGCCTAGGTTTGAACCTTGTGGGACGCCTGATTGGGCATAGTATGAATAGGATTCACATCCATTGCAAGCAACAAACTGTTTTCGTTCACTGAGATATGAGGTGAACAACTTCAGCAAATTGTAGGAGAAGCCATAATATGCTAACTTATTTAAGAGGATATCATGATCTACCTTATCGAATGCCTTCGCATAATCTGTATAAATTACATTAACTTGACTTCCTTTGTCCATTGCTGCTGATACTTTGTGAGTAAACTCCATTAGATTTGTTACTGTGGATCTTTTAGGCATGAACCCATGTTGAAAGTCACTTATAATGTACTGTACGTGCTGAAATATATGCTGATATAACAATTGTTCAAAGAGCTTTGCAATGGCTGACAGTATTGCCACGGGTCTGTAATTATCAAAATCAGACTTATGTCCAGACTTATGTATGGGACTTACCCTGGTAATTTTCCAACGACTGGGAAAAGTACCAGTTTGAATGGCTATATTAAATAATATAGTTAAAGGATAGGCCAGCACCTCTGCACAGCCTTTGATTATGTATGGAGGAATTAGGTCTGGGCCAGCGGCTTTATTTTGATTTATTTTTAGTATCGCATTCTTAACATCAGAAATACTAATCTGTTTAGAATCCAGTACATCAAGCAATGGGTGTATGTCCTTGTCACTTGCACCTAAATTGTCATACTTGGCGCATTCCTTGGAATAAACTGACGAGTTATAATCAGCAAAACCGTAGACTATCTGTTTATCATTTTCTAATATTTCCCCATTAATTTTCATTACGGGTATTGCCGGGGATCGTTTCTTGTGTCGAATAAATGCCCAGAGGCGATTCGTGTCCTCTCCGATTGCATTTTCGACATTACGTACGTATTGCCGGTAGGCGGATTGAATATCACGTTTCAGAATTTTCCTGAGCTCTTTAAACTTTTCGCAATGAAAGTCCTTGTTGGCCTGTTCCCTACGCATTTTCTTTCGATGGTAGGATTTTCTTCGGATGTTTTTTATTTTATCAAAATTAAACCAGCATGGATACAGTTTGGTCCTCTTACTAATGCTTACAGGTACACTAGAATCCAGAGTCTGATAGAAACGGGAATAAAAATTATCTACCGCCTCGTCTACATGGGAAAAATGCGAGAGAACACTCCAATCCACTTCTCGTAATTTTGTATAAAGCTGTTCGAAATTAGCCTTTTTAAAATTGTATGTATGAGTTTGGTGAATATTGTGTCTAACTTCTCTCTGCCAGTATCGTACATTAATGTTTAAGGGGGGATGATTATTGTCTTCCGGTACAAGGGGTTGTACCTCTCTATTGACAGCAAGAGAGGAGATGGTGGACAGTACTAGATCAAGTGTTCTGTTATTCACATTCACGATATTATTAAAACTTTTCAAGTTCATCATATTTATAAAGTTATTTAAGGAGGTAGAAAGCCGAGATCCTGTTTTTAAATCAAATGTTGGGGTTATTTCCGGAATGTTAAAGTCTCCCAAAATAAGAACAGGATTGTTGCTTATGAGTGAGTTCGATTCTATACTTGTGTAAAATTCCTCGTATTTCTCTGCCTTCGACTCCGGCGGAAAGTAAACTGAACAGATAACTATGGTAAAATAGTTGTCTATGAAGAGTTTCACACAAAGGACTTCCGTTTCCAGACCCAGGTCAATCTCCACAGCTTTATACTTGTTATGGACAGCGAGGACTACACCCCCTCCTAGCCTCTTGCCGGTTATATTTTCGTCACGATCATTTCTAAATACAGCATACCTCTCATCAAAGAGTTCAGACGAATAGATTGACGAAATAAGCCAAGATTCTGTTAAAACCACTATACCGTAGCTCTCGCTGGTCATATTTGTATAAAACTGAGTAGTTTTAGTTCTCAAACCCCTACAATTTTGATAATATAAATTTAGCGATTTATAAGAAGAAGACATTTTACTTAAATGAGAAGAGAGGCACCTGCAGTGAGGCTAGGCCATTAGTAGGGATTTCCGTTAGGCGAAACAATGGGGCAAGGAAAGAGAAAGGCTCAAGAAACTGTCCAGAAATAATCTGACAGTGACCCTCCAGTACTCTCAGTGTACAATCACTATAGACCTTACAAAGTATTTCAAATGAGACCTTACGGGTTGTCACGAATTATGATAGCTCCCTGAGATCATTACTGTCATTTATGATATAAATATTTGACCCCTCACTCTTCCTGAGTTTTATCACACCGTTACGTACCCATAAGAACATGTAGCCGTGTTCCCTCTTGAAGTTCCGCGATAGAGCCAGCAGTTTCTTCTTCTCAGGTGACAGACTTTCATTTATGTAGATTATGTTCTCTCCAGAAAGCCCCATGTGCTTGGTTGACAGGTTACGCTTCACACGCCTTCGAAACATGAAGTCTTCCTTGTCGAACCGCCGGACAAATTTCACGATGATTCCACCATGAGGCTGATCTGGTCGCTTAGGCAAGCGATGACATGCGTCCACCATCTGATTTTCAATGTTCATGTCCATTGCCCTGCCAACGGCTTTAACGGTCTCGATCACGTCTTCATTTTTAGTTTCAGGGACCCCAAATATCTCTAGAGTGTTACGGCGTGAATACTGCTCTCCATCCGAGAGGCGAGTCTCCAATGTCTTCACACGGACCCTGAGATCAGTGTTCTCTTGTTGTAGGGATAGAACCTGCTGCGAGATTTCCTTCAGATGAGTATCGTGCTGTTTGATTTTCTTCGCATTTTCATCTACTCCCTCATGGCAAAAGTTCAGAGATTTTGTGAGGTCCTGCTCCCGAGATTGTTGTTGTTGCTTGATCTCAATGATTTCTGCCTGCATTTCTAATAGGAGTTTTACGATATTCTCCAATGAATAACTCGGCGCAGCTTTCACACAACACTCGCCATTTCCTTCTTCCATGCACTTCGAGTGGTTCCACTTTTCACACGCTACACACTGTACCTTCGTCTTCCCCAGTTCCTTGTCACAGAAGGCGGAGGTCGGCATGTTTCTTGGTGACACAGCTCACTTCAGTAAATAACGATTACACGGATAAACGATGGTACACTGATTAAGCAACGCACACTCAGTTTGTAAAAGTAAATAAAAGGAAGACTTTTCTTTGCTGTAGTTGCAAAATATTCAGATTAGTACACAAAATAATACACAAAGTTCGGGAGCTGAACAACACGCCACTCTTACTCAGCCATTCGTGTTACACGTCTACTTCTCTATACAGAGCCAACCCCTCATGATACACGTCGCATTGTCTATACAGCCCCTCCCCATCATGATACACGTCGCATTGTCTATACAGACCCACCCCCTCATGATACACGTCTACTTGCCTATACAGCCCCGCCACCTCATGATACACGTCTCATTGTCTATACAGCCCCACCCCCTCATGATACACGTCTACTTGTATAAACAGCCCCATCCCCTCATAATAGATGTCTCCTTGTCTATACAGCCCCACCCACTAATGATACACGTCTCCTTGTCTATACGGACCCACCCCCTCATGATACACGTCTCCTTGTCTATACGGACCCACCCCATCATGATACACGACTCATTGTCTATACAGCCCCACCCCCTCATGATACACGTATCCTTGCCTATACAGCCCCACCCCCTCATGATACACGTCTACTTGTCTATACAGCACCACCCCCTCATGATACACGTCTACTTGTCTATACAGCCCCCCATGATACACGTCTACTTGTCTATACAGCCCCACCCCCTCATGACACACGTCTCCTTGTCTATACAGCCCCACCCCCTCATAATACACGTCTCATTGTCTATACAGCCCCACCCCCTCATGATACACGTCTACTTGTCTATACAGCCATTCATGATACAAACCTACTTGTCTATACAGCCCCACCCCCTCATGACACACGTCTACTTGTCTATACAGCCCCACCCTTCCTTGATACGCGTCTACTTGTCTATACAGCCCCACCCCCTCATGACACACGTCTACTTGTCTATACAGCCCCACCCCCTCATGATACACGTCTACTTGTCTATACAGCCCCTCCCCCTCATGACACACGTCTAATTGTCTATACAGCCCCACCCTTCATGACACACGTCTACTTGTCTATACAGCCCCTCATGATAAACGTCTACTTGTCTATACAGCCCCACCCCCTCATGATACACGTCTCCTTGTCTATTCAGCCCCACCCCCTAATAATACACGTCTCATTGTCTATACAGCCCCACCCCCTCATGATACACGTCTACTTGTCTATACAGCCCCTCATCATAAACGTCTACTTGTCTATACTTCCACACCCCCTCATGACACACGTCTACCTGTCTATACAGCCCCACGCCCTCATGATACATGTCTACTTGTCTATACAGCCCTACCCCTCATGACACACGTCTACTTGTCTATAGAGCCCCACCCCCTCATTACACACGTCTACTTGTCTATAGAGCCCCACCCCCTCATGACACACGTCTACTTGTCTATAGAGCCCCACCCCCTCATGATACACGTCTACTTGTCTATACAGCCCCACCCCCTCATGATACACGTCTCCTTGTCTATACAGCCCCTCCCCGTCATGATACACGTCGCATTGTCCAAACAGCCCCAACCCCTCATGATACACGTCTACTCTCTATACAGAACCAACCTCTCATGATACACGTCGCATTGTCTATACAGCCCCTCCCCTTCATGATACACGTCGCATTGTCTATACAGCCCCACTCCCTCATGATACACGTCTACTTGTCTATACAGCCCCGCCCCCTCATGATACACGTCTCATTGTCTATAGAGCCACCCCCTCATGATATACGTCTACCTGTCTAAACAGCCCCACCCCCTCATGATACACGTCTACTTGTCTATAGAGCCCCACCCGCTCATGATACACGTCTACTTGTCTATTCAGCCCCACCCCCTCATGATACACGTCTACTTGTCTAAATAGCCCCACCCCCTCATGACACACGTCTATTTCTCTATACATAACCAACCCCTCATGATACACGTCTACTTGTATATACAGCCTCACCCCCTCATGATACACGTATACTTGTCATTACAGCCCCACCCCCTCATGATACACGTCTACTTGTATATACAGCCCAACCCCCTCATGATACACGTCTACTTGTATATACAGCCCCGCCCCCTCATAATACACGTCTCCTTGTCTATACAGCCCCGCCCCTTCATGATACACGTCTACTTGTCTATACAGCCCTGCCCCTACATGATACACGTCTACTTGTCTATACAGACCCACCCCCTCATGATACACGTGACATTGTCTATACAGCCCCTCCCCCTCATGATACACGTCTCCTTGTCTATACAGCCCCACCCCCTCATGACGCACGTCTACTTCTCTATACAGAAACAACCCCACATGATACACGTCTACTTGTCTATAGAGCCCCGCCCCCTCATGATACACGTCGCATTGTCTATACAGCCCCACCCCCTCATGATACATGTCTACTTGTCTATACAGCCCTGCCCCTTCAAGATACACGTCTACTTGTCTATACAGACCCACCCCCTCATGATACACGTCACATTGTCTATACAGCCCCTCCCCCTCATGATACACGTCTCCTTGTCTATACAGCCCCACACCCTCAAGACACGAGTCTACTTCTCTATAAAGAACCAACCCCTCATGATACACGTCTACTTGTATATACAGCCCCACCCCCTCATGATACACGACTATTTGTCTATACAGCCCCACCCCCTCATGATACACGTCTACTTGTATATAGAGCCCAACCCCCTCATGATACACGTCTACTTGTATATACAGCCCCGCCCCCTCATGATACACGTCTACTTGTCTATACAGCCCCACCCCCTCATGAAACACGTCTCCTTGTCTATACAGCCCCGCCCCTTCATGATACACGTCTATTTGTCTATACAGCCCCGCCCCTTCATGATACACGTCTACTTGTCTATACAGACCCACCCCCTCATGATACACGTCACATTGTCTATACAGCCCCTCCCCCTCATGATACACGTCTCCTTGTCTATACAGACCCACCTCCTCTTGATACACGTCACATTGTCTATACAGACCCACCCCTCATGATACACGTCTCCTTGTCTATACAGCCCCACCCCCTCATGATACACGTCACATTGGCTATGCAGCCCCACCGCCTCATGATACACGTCTACACGTCTATACAGCCCCACCCCCTCATGATACACGTCTCCTTGTCTATACAGCCACACCCCCTCATGATACCCGACTACTTGTGGATACAGCCCCACCCCCTCATGATACACGTCTACTTGTATATACAGCCCCACCCCCGCATGATACACGTCTCCTTGTCTATACAGCCCCAGCCCCTCATGATACACGTCGCCTTGTCTATACGGCCCCACCCCCTCATGATACACGTATACGTGTCTATACAGCCCCACCCCTCATGTTACACGTCTCCTTGTCTATACGGCCCCTCGCCCTCACGATACACGTCTCCTTGTCTATACGGCCCCATCCCCGCATGATACACGTCTCCTTGTCTATACAGCCCCACCCCCTCATGATACACGTCTCCTTGTCTATACGGCCCCACCCCCTCAGGATACACGTCTACATGTCTATACAGCCCCACCCCTCATGATACACGTCTCCTTGTCTCTATGGCCCCACCCCCTCATGATACACGTCTCCTTGTCCATACGGCCCCACCCCCGCATGATACCCGACTCCTTGACTATACGGCCCCACTCCCTCATGATACACGTCTACTTGTCCATACAGCCCTTCCCCCTCATGATACACGTCTACTTGTATATACAGCCCCGCCCCCTCATGGTATACGACTTTCTGTCCATAGAGCTCCGCCTCCTCATGATACACGTCGACTTGTATATACAGCCCCGCCCCCTCATGGTACACGTCTACTTGTCCATACAGCCCCTCCCCCTCATGATACACGTCTACTTGTATATACAGCCCCGCCCCCTCATGATACACGTCTCCTTGTCTATACAGCCCCTCCCCCTCATGATACACGTCTCCTTGTCTATAGAGCCACGCCCTTTCATGATGCACGTCTCCTTGTCTATACGGACCCACCCCGTCATGATACACGTCTCATTGTATATACAGCCCCACCCCCTCATGATACACGTCTCCTTGTCTATACAGCCCCACCCCTTCATGATAGACGTCTACTTGTCTATACAGCCCCACCCCCTCATGATACACGTCTACTTGTCTATACAGCCCCACCCCCTCATGATACACGTCTCCTTGTCTATACAGACCCACTCCATCATGATACACGTCTCCTTGTCTATACTGACCCACCCCGTCATGATACACGTCTCATTGTCTATACAGCCCCACCCCCTCATGATACACGTCTCCTTGTCTATACAGCCCCACCCCCTCATGATACACGTCTACTTGTCTATACAGCCCCGACCCCTCATGATACACGTCTACTTTTCTATACAGCCCCTCATGATACACGTCTACTTGTCTATACAGCCCCACCCCCTCATGACACACGCCTCCTTTTCTATACAGCCCCACCCCCTCATAATACACGTCTCATTGTCTAAACAGTCCCACCCCCTCATGAAACACGTCTACTTGTCTATACAGCCCCTCATGATACACGTCAACTTGTCTATACAGCCCCACCCCCTCATGACACAGATCTATTTGTCTATACAGCCCCACCCCTTCATGATACACGTCTACTTGTCCATAGAGCACCACCCCCTCATGACTCACGTCTACTTGTCTATACAGCCCCACCCCCTCATGATACACGTCTACTTGTCTATACAGCCCCTCCCCCTCATGACACATGTCTAATTGTCTATACAGCCCCACCCCTCAAGACACACGTCTATTTGTCTATACAGCCCCTCATGATAAACGTCTGCTTGTCTATACAGCTCCACCCCTTCATGACACACGTCTACTTGTCTATACATCCCCACCCCCTCATGATACACGTCACCTTGTCTATTCTGCCCCACCCCCTAATAATACATGTCTCATTGTCTATACAGCCACACCCCCTTATGATACACGTCTACTTGTCTATACAGCCACTCATGATACACGTCTACTAGTCTATATTTCCCCACCCCCTCATGACACACGTCTACCTGTCTATACAGCCCCACCACCTCATGATACACGTCTACTTGTCTATACAGCCCCACCCCCTCATTACACACGTCTATTTGTCTATACAGCCCCGCCCCCTCATGACACACGTCTACTTGTCTATACAGACCCACCCCCTCATGATACACGTCTCCTTGTCTATACAGCCCCTCCCCCTCATGATAAACATCACATTGTCCATACAGCCCCAACCCCTCATGATACACGTCTACTTCTCTATATAGAACCAACCCCTCATGATACACGTCACATTGTCTATACAGCCCCTCCCCTTCATGATACATGTCGCATTGTCTATTCCGCCCCACCCCCTCATGATACATGTCTACTTGTCCTTACTGCCCCGCCCCCTCATGATACACGTCTCATTGTCTATACAGTCCCACCCCCTCATGATACACGTCTACTTGTCTAAACAGCCCCACCCCCTCATAATACATGTCTCCTTGTCTATAAAACCCCACCCCCTCATTATACGTCTCTTTGTCTATACGGACCCAACCCCTCATGATACACGTCTCCTTGTCTATACGGACCCACCCCGTCATGATACACGTCTCATTGTCTATACAGCCCCACAACCCCTTATGAAACAGGTCTCCTGGTCTATACAGCCCCACCCCCTCATGATACACGTCTACTTGTCTATACAGCCCCACCCCCTCATGATACACGTCTACTTGTCTATACAGCCCCTCACGATACACGTCTACTTTTCTATACAGCCCCACCCCCTCATGACACACGTCTCCTTGTCTATACAGCCCCATCCCCTCATAATACACGTCTCATTGTCTATACAGCTCCACCCCTCATGATACACGTCTACTTGTCTATACAGCCCCTCATGATACACGTCTACTTGTCTATACAGCCCCACCACCTCATGACACTCGTCTACTTGTCTATACAGCCCCACCCCCTCATGATACACGTCTACTTGTCGATACAGCCCCTACCCCTCATGACACACGTCTAATTGTCTATACAGCCCTACCCCCTCATGACACACGTCTACTTGTCTATACAGCCCCTCATGATACACGTCTACTTGTTTATACAGCCCCACCCCCTCATGACACACGTCTCCTTGTCTATACAGCCCCATCACCTCATAATACACGTCTCATTGTCTATACAGCCCCACCCCCTCATGATACACGTCTCCTTGTCTATACAGCCCCATCCCCTCATAATACACGTCTCATTGTCTATACAGCCCCACCCCCTCATGATACACGTCTACTTGTCTATACAGCCCCTCATGATACACGTCTACTTGTCTATACAGCCCCACCCCCTCATGACACACGTCTACTTGTCTATACAGCCCCACCCCCTCATGATACACGTCTACTTGTCGATACAGCCCCTACCCCTCATGACACACGTCTACTTGTCTATACAGCTCCACCCCCTCATGATACACGTCTCCTTGTCTTAACAACCCCACCCCCTCCTGATACAGGTCTACTTGTATATACTGCTCCGCCCCCTCATGATACACGTCTACTTGTCTATACAGCCCCTCATGATACACGTCTACTTTTATATACAGCCCCACCCCCTCATGATACACGTCTATTTGTCTATACAGCCCCACCCCCTCATGACACACGTCTCTTTGTCTATACAGCCCCACCCCCTCATGATGCACGTCACATTGGCTATACAGCACCACCCCCTCATGATACACGTCTACATGCCTATACAGCCCCACCCCCTCATGATACACGTCTCCTTGTCTATACAGCCACACCCCCTCATGATACCCGTCTACTTGTGTATATAGCCCCACCCCCTCATGATTCACGTCTACTTGTATATACAGCCCCACCCCTGCATGATACACGTCTCCTTGTCTATACGGCCCCACGCCCTAAACATACACGTCTCCTTGTCTATACGGCCCCACCCCCGCATGATACACGTCTCCTTGTCAATACAGCCCCACCCCCTCATGATACAGGTCTACATGTCTATACAGCCCTACCCCCTCATGGTACACGTCTACATGTCCATACAGCCCCAACCCTCATGATACACGTCTCCTTATCTATACGGCCCCACCCCCTCATGATACACGTCTACTTGTCTATACAGCCCCACCCCCTCATGATACACGTCTACTTGTCTATACAGCCCCTCATGATACACGTCTACTTTTCTATACAGCCCCACCCCCTCATGACACACGTCTCCTTGTCTATACAGCCCCATCCCCTCATAATACACGTCTCATTGTCTATACAGCCCCACCCCTCATGATACACGTCTACTTGTCTATACAGCCCCTCATGATACACGTCTACTTGTCTATACAGCCCCACCCCCTAATGACACTCGTCTACTTGTCTATACAGCCCCACCCCCTCATGATACACGTCTACTTGTCGATACAGCCCCTACCCCTCATGACACACGTCTACTTGTCTATACAGCCCTACCCCCTCACGACACACGTCTACTTGTCTATACAGCCCCTCATGATACACGTCTACTTGTTTATACAGCCCCACCCCCTCATGACACACGTCTCCTTGTCTATACAGCCCCATCACCTCATAATACACGTCTCATTGTCTATACAGCCCCACCCCCTCATGATACACGTCTCCTTGTCTATACAGCCCCATCCCCTCATAATACACGTCTCATTGTCTATACAGCCCCACCCCCTCATGATACACGTCTACTTGTCTATACAGCCCCTCATGATACACGTCTACTTGTCTATACAGCCCCACCCCCTCATGACACACGTCTACCTGTCTATACAGCCCCACCCCCTCATGATACACGTCTACTTGTCGATTCAGCCCCTACCCCTCATGACACACGTCTACGTGTCTATACAGCTCCACCCCCTCATGATACACGTGTCCTTGTCTTTACAACCCCACCCCCTCCTGATACAGGTCTACTTGTATATACAGCTCCGCCCCCTCATGATACACGTCTACTTGTCTATACAGCCCCTCATGATACACGTCTACTTTTATATACAGCCCCACCCCCTCATGATACACGTCTATTTGTCTATACAGCCCCACCCCCTCATGACACACGTCTCTTTGTCTATACAGCCCCACCCCCTCATGATGCACGTCACATTGGCTATACAGCACCACCCCCTCATGATACACGTCTACATGCCTATACAGCCCCACCCCCTCATGATACACGTCTCCTTGTCTATACAGCCACACCCCCTCATGATACCCGTCTACTTGTGTATATAGCCCCACCCCCTCATGATTCACGTCTAGTTGTATATACAGCCCCACCCCTGCATGATACACGTCTCCTTGTCTATACGGCCCCACGCCCGAAAGATACACGTCTCCTTGTCTATACGGCCCCACCCCCGCATGATACACGTCTCCTTGTCAATACAGCCCCACCCCCTCATGATACAGGTCTACATGTCTATACAGCCCTACCCCCTCATGGTACACGTCTACATGTCCATACAGCCCCAACCCTCATGATACACGTCTCCTTATCTATACGGCCCCACCCCCCATGATACATGTCTACTTGTCCATACAGCCCCTCCCCCTCATGATACACGTCTACTTGTATATACAGCCCCGGCCCCTCATGGTACACGTCTACTTGTCCATACAGCCCCTACCCTGATGATACAAGTCTATTGTATATACAGCCCCGCCCCTTCATGATACACGTCTCCTTGTCTATACAGCCCCAACCCCCCATGATACACGTCTCCTTGTCTATACAGCCCCGCCCCTTCATGATGCACGTCTATTTGTCTATAGTGCCCCACCCCCTCATGATACACGTCTCCTTGTCTATACAGCCCCACCCCCACTTGAAACACGTCTACATGTCTATACAGCCCCACCCCTTCATGATACACGTCTACTTGTGTATAGAGACCCATCCCCTCATGCTACACGTCTACTTGTATATGCAGCCCCGCCCCTTCATTATACACGTCTACTTGTCTATAAAGCCCCACCCCTCATGATACACGTCTTCATGTCGATACAGCCCCGCTCCCTCATGATACACGTGTCCTTATCTTTACAGCCCACTCCCTCATGATACACGTCTACTCGTCTATACAGCCCCTCCCCCTCATGATACACGTCTACTTGTCTATAGAGTCCACCACCTCATGATACCCGTCTTCATGTCTATACAGCCCCTCCCCCTCATGGTACACGTCTACATGTCTATACAGCCCCACCTCCTCATGATACACGTCTACATGTCTATACAGCCCCACCCCCTCATGATACACGTCTACATGTCTATACAGCCCCACCCCCTCACGGTACACGTCTACGTGTCTATACCGCCCCACCCCCACATGAAACACGTCTACATGTCTATACAGCCCCACCACCTCATGATACACGTCTACATATCTATACAGCCCCATCCCCTCATGATCACGTCTCCTTGTCTATACAGCCCCACCCCCTCATTATACAGGTCTACATGTCTATACAGCCCCACCCCTCATGGTACACGTCTACATGTCTATACCGCCCCACCCCCTCATGATACACGTCTACATGTCTATACAGCCCCACCCCCTCATGATACACGTCTCCTTGTCTATAGAGCCCCACCCCCTCATGATACACGTCTATTGGGGAACAAGTTACATCTGAAACTTCCGATGCGCATGTGCGTCCAGTTACATTAGGTCATCCCCCTGCCTGGATTCTTTGTCAACCAGTGAGCACATACTTCATCACGCGCTGGTTAGATGTTGCCAAGTAGTTATTATTCCCACCACTTTGGCACGGTACAGATGCTGTCAAGGCAAGCGAAGCACGACTGAGCAGCTCTGTTCTTTGACAAGCACGGCAACAAGCTTGCTGTCAGGAGTGTGTGAAGTGGGCGCGCCCTCAGTTCATTACCACCAATACCAATGCTATGTCACTGAGAATGCTCCTATTCGATACTTTAGGCTTGCATAATATAACCACGACGAGCAGCGAGCAGCCCCAAACAGTTGTTGCACCAAAGAGGGGAAATCGCATTTGCGCCTAGTGATCCCACTACTTCCCCTCCTAGACGAGACTCCGCCATGACAGGCCAGATCTAACTTGCCACGCTATACATGTCTATACAGCCCCACCCCTTCATGATACGCGTCTCCTTGTCTATGCAGCCCCACCGCCTCACGATACACGTCTACATGTCTATACAGCCTCACTCCCTTATGGTACACGTCTCCTTGTCTATAGAGCCCCACCCCAACATGATACACGTCTCCTTGTCTATACAGCCCCACCGCCTCATGATACACGTCTACATGTCTATACAGTCCCACCCATCATGATACTCGTCTACTTGTCTATACAGCCCCTCATGATACACGTCTACATGTCTATACAGTCCCCCCCCCCCCATGATATACGTCTCCTTGTCTATACAGCCCCATCTCCTCATGATACACGTCTACATGTCTATACAGCCCCACCCCCTCATGATACACGTCTACTCGTCTATACGGCCCCATCCCCTCATGATACACGTCTCCTTGTATATAGGGCCACACCCCCGCATGATACACGTCTCCTTGATTATACGGCCCCACCCCCTCATGATACACGTTTACATGTCTATACAGCCCCACACCCTCATGATACACGTCTACTCGTCTATACAGCCCCTCCCCCTCATGATACACGTCTACCTGTCTATACAGCCCCACCCCCTCATGATACACGTCTACATGTCTATACAGCCCCTCCTCTCATGGTACACGTCTGCTTGTATATACAGCCCCACCGCCTCATGATACACGTTTACATGTCTTTACAGACCCACCCCCTCATGATACACGTCTCCTTGTCTATACGGCCCCACCCCCTCATGATACACGTCTCCTTGTATATAGGGCCCCTCCCCGCATGATACACGTCTCCTTGACTATACGGCCCCACCCCCTCATGATAAACGTCTACTTGTCTATACAGCCCCTCCCACTCATGATACACGTCTACTTGGATATACAGTCCCACCCCCTCATGGTACACGTCTACTTGTCCATACAGCCCCACCCCCTCATGATACACGTCTACTTGTAAATACAGCCCCGCCCCCTCATGATACACGTCTCCGTGTCTAAACAGCCCCAACTCCTCATGATACACGTCTCCTTGTCGATACAGCCCCGCCCCTTCATGATGCACGTCTACTTGTCTATAAAGCCCCACCCCCTCATGATACACGTCTCCTTGTCTATACAGCCCCGCCCCCTCTTGATACACGTCTGCATTTCTATACAGCCACACCCTTTCTTGATACACGTCTACTTGTGTATACAGACCCATCCCCTCATGCTACACGTCTTCTTGTCTATACAGCCCCGCCCATTCATGATACACGTCTACTTGTCTATAAATTCCCACCCCTCATGATACACGTCTTCTTGTCTATACAGCCCCTCATCATAAACGTCTACTTGTCTATACTTCCCCACCCCCTCATGACACACGTCTACCTGTCTATACAGCCCCACGCACTCATGAAATATATCTACTTGTCTATACAGCCCTACCCCCTCATGACACACGTCTACTTGTCTATACAGCCCCACACCCTCATTACACACGTCTACTTGTCTATAGAGCCCCACCCCCTCATGATACACGTCTCCTTGTCTATACAGCCCCTCCCCGTCATGATACACGTCGCATTGTCCAAACAGCCCCAACCCCTCGTGATACACGTCTACTCTCTATACAGAACCAACCCCTCATGATACACGTCGCATTGTCTATACAGCCCCTCCCCTTCATGATACACGTCTCATTGTCTATAGAGCCACCCCCTCATGATATACGTCTACCTCTCTAAACAGCCCCACCCCCTCATGATACACGTCTACTTGTCTATAGAGCCCCACCCACTCATGATACAAGTCTACCTTTCTATACAGCCCCACCCCCTCATGATACACGTCTACTTGTCTAAACAGCCCCACCCCTTCATGACACACGTCTATTTCTCTATACATAACCAACCCCTCATGATACACGTCTACTTGTATATACAGCCTCACCCCCTCATGATACACGTATACTTGTCTATACAGCCCCACCCCCTCATGATACAGGTCTAATTGTATATAAAGCCCAACCCCCTCATGATACACGTCTACTTGTATATACAGCCCCGCCCCCTCATGATACACGTCTACTTGTCTATACAGCCCCACCCCCTCATGATACACGTCTCCTTGTCTATACAGCCCCGCCCCTTCATGATACACGTCTACTTGTCTATACAGCCCTGCCCCTTCATGATACACGGCTACTTGTCTATACAGACCCTTCCCCTCATGATAAGCGTCACATTGTCTATACAGCCCCTCCCCCTCATGATACACATCTCCTTGTCCATACAGCCCCACCCCCTCATGACGCACGTCTACTTCTCTGTACAGAAACAACCCCACATGATACACGTCTACTTGTCTATAGAGCTCCACCCCATCATGATACACGTCGCATTGTCTATACAGCCCCTCCTCCTCATGATACACGTCTCCTTGTCTATACAGCCCCGCCCCTTCATGATACACGTCTACTTGTCTATACAGCCCTGCCCCTTCATGATACACGTCTACTTGTCTATACAGACCCACCCCCTCATGATACACGTCACATTGTCTATACAGCCCCTCCCCCGCATGATACACGTCTCCTTGTCTATACAGCCCACACACTCATGACACGAGTCTACTTCTCTATACAGAACCAACCCCTCATGATACACGTCTACTTTTATATACAGCCCCACCCCCTCATGATACACGACTATTTGTCTATACAGCCCCACCCCCTCATGATACACGCCTACTTGTATATACAGCCCAACCCCCTCATGACACGTCTACTTGTATATACAGCCCCGCCCCCTCATGATACACGTCTACTTGTCTATACAGCCCCACCCACTCATGATACTCGTCTCCTTGTCTATACAGCCCCGCCCCTTCATGATACACGTCTATTTGTCTATACAGCCCCGCCCCTTCATGATACACGTCTACATGTCTATACTGACCCACCCCCTCATTATACACGTCACATTGTCTATACAGCCCCTCCCCCTCATGATACACGTCTCCTTGTCTATACAGCCCCACCTCCTCTTGATACACGTCACATTGTCTATACAGACCCACCCCCTCATGATACACGTCTCCTTGTCTATACAGCCCCACCCCCTCATGATACACGTCACATTGGCTATACAGCCCCACCTCCTCATGATACACGTCTACACGTCTATACAGCCCCACCCCCTCATGATACACGTCTACACGTCTATACAGCCCCACCCCCTAATGATACACGTCTCCTTGTCTATACAGGCACACCCCCTCATGATACCCGTCTATTTGTGAATACAGCCCCACCCCCTCATGATACACGTCTACTTGTATATACAGCCCCACCCCACGCATGATACACGTCTCCTTGTCTATACAGCCCCAGTCCCTCATGATACACGTCGCCTTGTCTATACGGCCCCACCCCCTCATGATACACGTATACGTGTCTATACAGCCCCACCCCTCATGATACACGTCTCCTTGTCTATACGGCCCCTCGCCCTCATGATACACGTCTCCTTGTCTATACGGCCCCACCCCCGCATGATACACGTCTCCTTGTCTACACAGCCCCACCCCCTCATGATACACGTCTCCTTGTCTATACGGCCCCACCCCCTCATGATACACGTCTACATGTCTATACAGCCCCACCCCTCATGATACACGTCTCCTTGTCTCTATGGCCCCACCCCCTCATGATACACGTCTCCTTGTCCATACGGCCCCACCCCAGCATGATACACGACTCCTTGACTATACGGCCCCACCCCCTCATGATACACGTCTACTTGTCCATACAGCCCTTCCGCCTCATGATACACGTCTACTTGTATATACAGCCCCGCCCCCTCATAGTATACGTCTTTTTGTCCATACAGCCCCGCCTCCTCATGATACACGTCTACTTGTTTATACAGCCTCGCCCCCTCATGGTACACGTCTACTTGTCCATACAGCCCCTCCCCCTCATGATACACGTCTACTTGTATATACAGCCCAGCCCCCTCATGATTCACGTCTCCTTGTCTATACAGCCCCACCCCCTCATGATACACGTCTCCTTGTCTATAGAGCCACGCCCCTTCATGATGCACGTCTACTTGTCTGTACGGACCCACCCACTCATGATACACGTCTCCTTGTCTATACGGACCCACCCCGTCATGATACACGTCTCATTGTATATACAGCCCCACCCCCTCATGATACACGTCTCCTTGTCTATACAGCCCCACCCCCTCATGATAGACGTCTACTTGTCTATACAGCCCCACCCCCTCATGATACACGTCTACTTGTCTATACAGCCCCACCCCCTCATGACACACGTCTCCTTGTCTATACAGCCCCACCCCCTCATAATACACGTCTCATTGTCTATACAGCCCCAATCCCTCATGATACGCGTCTACTTGTATAAACAGCCCCACCCCTCATAATACACGTCTCCTTGTCTATACAGCCCCACCCCCTCATGATAGACGTCTCCTTGTCTATACGGACCCACTCCCTCATGATACACGTCTCCTTGTCTATACGGACCCACCCCGTCATGATACACGTCTCATTGTCTATACAGCCCCACCCCCTCATGATACACGTCTCCTTGTCTATACAGCCCCACCCCCTCATGATACACGTCTACTTGTCTATACAGCCCCACCCCCTCATGATACACGTCTACTTTTCTATACAGCCCCACATGATACACGTCTACTTGTCTATACAGCCCCACCCCCTCATGACACACGTTTCTTGTCTATACAGCCCCACCCCCTCATAATACACGTCTCATTGTCTATACAGCCCCACCCCCTCATGAAACACGTCTACTTGTCTATACAGCCCCTCATGATACACGTCTGCTTGTCTAAACAGCCCCACCCCCTCATGACACACGTCTACTTGCCTATACAGCCCCACCCCTTCATGATACACGTCTACTGGTCTATACAGCACCACCCCCTCATGACAAACGTCTACTTGTCTATACAGCCCCACCCCCTCATGATACACGTCTACTTGTCTATACAGCCCCTCCCCCTCATGACACACGTCTAATTGTCTATACAGCCCCACCCCTCATGACACACGTCTATTCTTCTACACAGCCCCTCATGATAAACGTCTATTTGTCTATACAGCTCCACCCCATCATGGCACACGTCTGCTTGTCTATACAGCCCCACCCCCTCATGATACACGTCTCCTTGTCTATTCTGCCCCAACCCTTAATAATACACGTCTCATTGTCTATACAGCCCCATCCCCTCATGATACACGTCTACTTGTCTATACAGCCCCTCATGATACACGTCTACTAGTCTATACTTCCCCACCCCCTCATGACACACGTCTACCTGTCTATATAGCCCCACCACCTCATGATACACGTCTACATGTCTATACAGCCCCACCCCCTCATTACACACGTCTATTTGTCTATACAGCCTCACCCCCTCATGACACACGTCTACTTGTCTATACAGCCCCACCCCCTCATGATACAGGTCTCCTTGTCTACACATCCCCTTCCCCTCATGATAAACGTCACATTGTCCATACAGCCCCAACCCCTCATGATACACGTCTACTTCTCTATATAGAACCAACCCCTCATGATACACGTCGCATTGTCTATACAGCCCCTCCCCTTCATGATACATGTCGCATTGTCTTTTCTGCCCCACCCCCTCATGATACATGTCTACTTGTCTATAAAGCCCCGCCCCCTCATGATACACGTTTCATTGTCTATACAGCCCCACCCCCTCATGATACACGTCTACTTGTCTAAACATCCCCACCCCCTCATAATACATGTCCCCTTGTCTATACAACCCCACCCCCTCATTATACGTCTCTTTGTATATACGGACCCACCCAATCCTGATACACGTCTCCTTGTCTATACGGACCCACCCCGTCATGATACACGTCTCATTGTCTATACAGTCCCACCCCTTATGAAACAGGTCTCCTTGTCTATACAGCCCCACCCCCTCATGATACACGTCTACTTGTCTATACAGCCCCACCCCCTCATGATACACGTCTACTTGTCTATACAGCCCCTCATGATACACCTCTACTTTTCTATACAGCCCCACCCCCTCAAGACACACGTCACCTTGTCCATACAGCCCCACCCCCTCATGATACACGTCTACTTGTCTATAGAGCCCCTCATGATACACATCTACTTGTCTATACAGCCCCACCCCCTCATGACACACGTCTACTGGTCTATACAGCCCCACCCCTTCATGATACACGTCTACTTGTCTATACAGCCCCACCCCTCATGACACACGTCTACTTGTCTATACAGCCCCACCCCCTCATGATACACGTCTACTTGTCGATACAGCCCTTACCCCTCATGACACACGTCTACTTGTCTATACAGCCCCACCCTCTCATGACACACGTCTACTTGTCTATACTGCCCCTCATGATACACGTCTACTTGTCTATACAGCCCCACCCCCTCATGACACACGTATACTTGTCTATACAGCCCCACCCCCTCATGATACACGTCTCCTTGTCTTTACAACCCCACCCCCTCATGATACAGGTCTACTTGTATATACAGCCCCGCCCCCTCATGATACACGTCTACTTGTCTATAGAGCCCCTCATGATACACGTCTACTTGTATATACAGCCCCACCCCCTCATGATACACGTCTATTTGTCTATACAGCCCCACCCCCTCATGACACACGTCTCTTTGTCTATACAGCCCCACCCCCTCATGATGCACGTCACATTGGCTATACAGCCCCACCACCTCATGATACACGTCTACATGCCTATACAGCCCCACCCCCTCATGATACACGTCTCCTTGTCTATACAGCCACACCCCCTCATGATACCCGTCTACTTGTGTATACAGCCCCACCCCCTCATGATTCACGTCTACTTGTATATACAGCCCCACCCCTGCATGATACACGTCTCCTTGTCTATACGGCCCCACCCCCTCATGATACACGTCTCCTTGTCTATACGGCCCCACCCCCGCATGATACACGTCTCCTTGTCTATACAGCCCCACCCCCTCATGATACAGGTTCTACATGTCTATACAGCCCTACCCCCTCATGGTACACGTCTACATGTCCATACAGCCCCAACCCTCATGATACACGTCTCCTTATCTATACGGCCCCACCCCCTCATGATACACGTCTACTTGTCCATACAGCCCCTCCCCCTCATGATACACGTCTACTTGTATATACAGCCCCGCCCCCTCATGGTACACGTCTACTTGTCCATACAGCCCCTCCCCTCATGATACACGTCTATTGTATATACAGCCCCGCCCCCTCATGAAACACGTCTCCTTGTCTATACAGCCCCCCCCATGATACACGTCTCCTTGTTTATACAGCCCCGCCCCTTCATGATGCACGTCTACTCGTCTATAGTGCCCCACCCCCTCATGATACACGTATCCTTGTCTATACAGCCCCACCCCCACTTGATACACGTCTACATGTCTATACAGCCCCACCCCTTCATGATAAACGTCTACTTGTGTATAGAGACCCATCCCCTCATGCTACACGTCTTCTTGTATATGCAGCCCCGCCCCTTCATGATACACGTCTACTTGTCTATAAAGCCCCACCCCTCATGATACACGTCTTCTTGTCGATACAGCCCCGCCCCCACATGATACACGTCTCCTTATCTTTACAGCCCACTCCTTCATGATACACTTCTACTCGGCTATACAGCCCCTCCCCCTCATGATACACGTCTACTTGTCTATAGAGCCCTCCACCTCATGATACCCGTCTTCATGTCTATACAGCCCCTCCCCCTCATGGTACACATCTACATGCCTATACAGCCCCTACTCCTCATGATACACGTCTACATGTCTATACAGCCCCACCCCCTCATGATACACGTCTACATGTCTATACAGCCCCAACCCCTCATGGTACACAGCTACGTGTCTATACCGCCCCACCCCCACATGAAACATGTCTATACAGCCCCACCGCCTCATGATACACGTCTACATGTCTATACAGCCCCACCCCCTCATGATACACGTCTCCTTGTCTATACAGCCCCACCCCCTCATGATACAGGTCTACATGTCTATACAGCCCCACCCCTCATGGTACACGTCTACATGTCTATACCGCCCCACCCCCTCATGATACACGTCTACATGTGTATACAGCCCCACCCCCTCATGATACACGTCTGCTTGTCTACACAGCCCCACCCCCTCATGATACACGTCTATTGGGGAACAAGTTAGGTCTGAACCTTCCGATGCGCATGTGCGTCCAGTTGCATTACGTCATCCCCCTGCCTGGATTCTTTGTCAACCAGTGAGCACATACTTCATCACGCGCTGGTTAGATGTTGCCAAGTAGTCATTATTCCCACCACCTTGGCACGGTACAGATGCTGTCAAGGCAAGCGAAGCACGACTGAGCAGCTCTGTTCTTTGACAAGCTCGGCAACAAGCTTGCTGTCAGGAGTGTGTGAAGTGGGCGCGCCCTCAGTTCATTACCTCCAATACCAATGCTATGTCACTGAGAATGCTCCTATTCGATACTTTAGGCTTGCATAATATAACCACGACGAGCAGCGAGCAGCCCCAAACAGTTGTTGCACCAAAGAGGGGAAATCGCATTTGCGCCTAGTGATCCCACTACTTCCCCTCCTAGACGAGACTCCGCCATGACAGGCCATATCTAACTTGCCACGCTATACATGTCTATACAGCCCCACCCCTTCATGATACACGTCTCCTTGTCTATGCAGCCCCACCGCCTCACGATACACGTCTACATGTCTATACAGCCCCACTCCCTCATGGTACACGTCTCCTTGTCTATAGAGCCCCACCCCAACATGATACACGTCTCCTTGTCTATACAGCCCCACCGCCTCATGATACACGTCTACATGTCTATACAGCCCCTCCCATCATGATACTCGTCTACTTGTCTATACAGCCCCTCATGATACACGTCTACATGTCTATACAGCCCCCCCCATGATATACATCTCCTTGTCTATACAGCCCCATCCCCTCATGATACACGTCTACATGTCTATACAGCCCCACACCCTCATGATACACGTCTACTCGTCTATACGGCCCCACCCCCTCATTATACACGTCTACATGTCTATACAGCCCCACCCCTCATGATACACGTCTCCTTGTCTATACGGCCCCACCCCCTCATGATACACGTCTCCTTGTATATAGGGCCCCACCCCCGCATGATACACGTCTCCTTGATTATACGGACCCACCCCTTCATGATACACGTCTACATGTCTATACAGCCCCACCCCATCATGATACACGTCTACCTGTCTATACAGCCCCACCCCCTCATGATACACGTCTACATGTCTACACAGCCCCTCCTCTCATGGTACACGTCTACTTTTCTATACAGCCCCACCGCCTCATGATACACGTTTTCATGTCTTTACGGACCAACCCCCTCATGATACACGTCTCCTTGTCTATACGGCCCCACCCCCTCATGATACACGTCTCCTTGTATATAGGTCCCCACCACCGCCTGGCCCACGTCTCCTTGACTATACGGCCCCACCCCCTCATGATACACGTCTACTTGTCTATACAGCCCCTCCCCCTCATGATACACGTCTACTTGTATATACAGCCCCACCCCCTCCTGGCACACGTCTACTTGTCCATACAGCCCCTCCCCCTCATGATACACGTCTACTTGTATATACAGCCCCACCCCCTCATGATACACGTCTCCTTGTCTATTCAGCCCCGCCCCCTCTTGATACACGTCTGCATGTCTATACAGCCACTCCCCTTCATGATACACGTCTACTTGTGTATAGAGAACCATCCCCTCATGCTACACGTCTACTTGTCTATACAGCCCTACCGCCTCATGATACACGTCTACATGTCTATACAGCCCCTCCCATCATGATACTCGTCTACTTGTCTATACAGCCCCTCATGATACACGTCTACATGTCTATACAGCCCCCCCCCATGATATACATCTCTTTGTCTATACAGCCCCATCCCCTCATGATACACGTCTACATGTCTATACAGCCCCACACCCTCATGATACACGTCTACTCGTCTATACGGCCCCACCCCCTCATTATACACGTCTACATGTCTATACAGCCCCACCCCTCATGATACACGTCTCCTTGTCTATACGGCCCCACCCCCTCATGATACACGTCTCCTTGTATATAGGGCCCCACCCCCGCATGATACACGTCTCCTTGATTATACGGACCCACCCCTTCATGATACACGTCTACATGTCTATACAGCCCCACCCCATCATGATACACGTCTACTCGTCTATACAGCCCCTCCCCCTCGTGATACACGTCTACCTGTCTATACAGCCCCACCCCCTCATGATACACGTCTACATGTCTACACAGCCCCTCCTCTCATGGTACACGTCTACTTGTCTATACAGCCCCACCGCCTCATGATACACGTTTTCATGTCTTTACGGACCCACCCCCTCATGATACACGTCTCCTTGTCTATACGGCCCCACCCCCTCATGATACACGTCTCCTTGTATATAGGGCCCCACCACCGCCTGGCCCACGTCTCCTTGACTATACGGCCCCACCCGCTCATGATACACGTCTACTTGTCTATACAGCCCCTCCCCCTCATGATACACGTCTACTTGTATATACAGCCCCACCCCCTCCTGGCACACGTCTACTTGTCCATACAGCCCCTCCCCCTCATGATACACGTCTACTTGTATATACAGCCCCACCCCCTCATGATACACGTCTCCTTGTCTATACAGCCCCGCCCCCTCTTGATACACGTCTGCATGTCTATACAGCCACACCCCTTCATGATACACGTCTACTTGTGTATAGAGAACCATCCCCTCATGCTACACGTCTACTTGTCTATACAGCCCCGCCCATTCATGATACACGTCTACATGTCTATACACCCCCTCCCCTTCATGGTACACGTCTACATGTCTATACTGACCCACCCCCTCATTATACACGTCACATTGTCTATACAGCCCCTCCCCCTCATGATACACGTCTCCTTGTCTATACAGCCCCACCTCCTCTTGATACACGTCACATTGTCTATACAGACCCACCCCCTCATGATACACGTCTCCTTGTCTATACAGCCCCACCCCCTCATGATACACGTCACATTGGCAATACAGCCCCACCTCCTCATGATACACGTCTACACGTCTATACAGCCCCACCCCCTCATGATACACGTCTACACGTCTATACAGCCCCACCCCCTCATGATACACGTCTCCTTGTCTATACAGGCACACCCCCTCATGATACCCGTCTATTTGTGAATACAGCCCCACCCCCTCATGATACACGTCTACTTGTATATACAGCCCCACCCCACGCATGATACACGTCTCCTTGTCTATACAGCCCCAGTCCCTCATGATACACGTCGCCTTGTCTATACGGCCCCACCCCCTCATGATACACGTATACGTGTCTATACAGCCCCACCCCTCATGATACACGTCTCCTTGTCTATACGGCCCCTCGCCCTCATGATACACGTCTCCTTGTCTATACGGCCCCACCCCCGCATGATACACGTCTCCTTGTCTATACAGCCCCACCCCCTCATGATACACGTCTCCTTGTCTATACGGCCCCACCCCCTCATGATACACGTCTACATGTCTATACAGCCCCACCCCTCATGATACACGTCTCCTTGTCTCTATGGCCCCACCCCCTCATGATACACGTCTCCTTGTCCATACGGCCCCACCCCAGCATGATACACGACTCCTTGACTATACGGCCCCACCCCCTCATGATACACGTCTACTTGTCCATACAGCCCTTCCGCCTCATGATACACGTCTACTTGTATATACAGCCCCGCCCCCTCATAGTATACGTCTTTTTGTCCATACAGCCCCGCCTCCTCATGATACACGTCTCCTTGTCTATAGAGCCACGCCCCTTCATGATGCACGTCTACTTGTCTGTACGGACCCACCCACTCATGATACACGTCTCCTTGTCTATACGGACCCACCCCGTCATGATACACGTCTCATTGTATATACAGCCCCACCCCCTCATGATACACGTCTCCTTGTCTATACAGCCCCACCCCCTCATGATAGACGTCTACTTGTCTATACAGCCCCACCCCCTCATGATACACGTCTACTTGTCTATACAGCCCCACCCCCTCATGACACACGTCTCCTTGTCTATACAGCCCCACCCCCTCATAATACACGTCTCATTGTCTATACAGCCCCAATCCCTCATGATACGCGTCTACTTGTATAAACAGCCCCACCCCTCATAATACACGTCTCCTTGTCTATACAGCCCCACCACCTCATGATACATGTCTCCTTGTCTATACGGACCCACTTCCTCATGATACACGTCTCCTTGTCTATACGGACCCACCCCGTCATGATACACGTCTCATTGTCTATACAGCCCCACCCCCTCATGATACACGTCTCCTTGTCTATACAGCCCCACCCCCTCATGATACACGTCTACTTGTCTATACAGCCCCACCCCCTCATGATACACGTCTACTTTTCTATACAGCCCCACATGATACACGTCTACTTGTCTATACAGCCCCACCCCCTCATGACACACGTTTCTTGTCTATACAGCCCCACCCCCTCATAATACACGTCTCATTGTCTATACAGCCCCACCCCCTCATGAAACACGTCTACTTGTCTATACAGCCCCTCATGATACACGTCTGCTTGTCTAAACAGCCCCACCCCCTCATGACACACGTCTACTTGCCTATACAGCCCCACCCCTTCATGATACACGTCTACTGGTCTATACAGCACCACCCCCTCATGACAAACGTCCACTTGTCTATACAGCCCCACCCCCTCATGATACACGTCTACTTGTCTATACAGCCCCTCCCCTCATGACACACGTCTAATTGTCTATACAGCCCCACCCCTCATGACACACGTCTATTCTTCTACACAGCCGCTCATGATAAACGTCTATTTGTCTATACAGCTCCACCCCATCATGGCACACGTCTGCTTGTCTATACAGCCCCACCCCCTCATGATACACGTCTCCTTGTCTATTCTGCCCCAACCCCTAATAATACACGTCTCATTGTCTATACAGCCCCATCCCCTCATGATACACGTCTACTTGTCTATACAGCCCCTCATGATACACGTCTACTAGTCTATACTTCCCCACCCCCTCATGACACACGTCTACCTGTCTATGTAGCCCCACCACCTCATGATACACGTCTACATGTCTATACAGCCCCACCCCCTCATTACACACGTCTATTTGTCTATACAGCCTCACCCCCTCATGACACACGTCTACTTGTCTATACAGCCCCACCCCCTCATGATACAGGTCTCCTTGTCTATACATCCCCTTCCCCTCATGATAAACGTCACATTGTCCATACAGCCCCAACCCCTCATGATACACGTCTACTTCTCTATATAGAACCAACCCCTCATGATACACGTCGCATTGTCTATACAGCCCCTCCCCTTCATGATACATGTCGCATTGTCTATTCTGCCCCACCCCCTCATGATACATGTCTACTTGTCTATAAAGCCCCGCCCCCTCATGATACACGTTTCATTGTCTATACAGCCCCACCCCCTCATGATACACGTCTACTTGTCTAAACATCCCCACCCCCTCATAATACATGTCCCCTTGTCTATACAACCCCACCCCCTCATTATACGTCTCTTTGTATATACGGACCCACCCAATCCTGATACACGTCTCCTTGCCTATACGGACCCACCCCGTCATGATACACGTCTCATTGTCTATACAGTCCCACCCCTTATGAAACAGGTCTCCTTGTCTATACAGCCCCACCCCCTCATGATACACGTCTACTTGTCTATACAGCCCCACCCCCTCATGATACACGTCTACTTGTCTATACAGCCCCTCATGATACACGTCTACTTTTCTATACAGCCCCACCCCCTCAAGACACACGTCACCTTGTCCATACAGCCCCACCCCCTCATGATACACGTCTACTTGTCTATAGAGCCCCTCATGATACACATCTACTTGTCTATACAGCCCCACCCCCTCATGACACACGTCTACTGGTCTATACAGCCCCACCCCTTCATGATACACGTCTACTTGTCTATACAGCCCCACCCCTCATGACACACGTCTACTTGTCTATACAGCCCCACCCCCTCATGATACACGTCTACTTGTCGATACAGCCCTTACCCCTCATGACACACGTCTACTTGTCTATACAGCCCCACCCTCTCATGACACACGTCTACTTGTCTATACTGCCCCTCATGATACACGTCTACTTGTCTATACAGCCCCACCCCCTCATGACACACGTATACTTGTCTATACAGCCCCACCCCCTCATGATACACGTCTCCTTGTCTTTACAACCCCACCCCCTCATGATACAGGTCTACTTGTATATACAGCCCCGCCCCCTCATGATACACGTCTACTTGTCTATAGAGCCCCTCATGATACACGTCTACTTGTATATACAGCCCCACCCCCTCATGATACACGTCTATTTGTCTATACAGCCCCACCCCCTCATGACACACGTCTCTTTGTCTATACAGCCCCACCCCCTCATAATGCACGTCACATTGGCTATACAGCCCCACCACCTCATGATACACGTCTACATGCCTATACAGCCCCACCCCCTCATGATACACGTCTCCTTGTCTATACAGCCACACCCCCTCATGATACCCGTCTACTTGTGTATACAGCCCCACCCCCTCATGATTCACGTCTACTTGTATATACAGCCCCACCCCTGCATGATACACGTCTCCTTGTCTATACGGCCCCACCCCCTCATGATACACGTCTCCTTGTCTATACGGCCCCACCCCCGCATGATACACGTCTCCTTGTCTATACAGCCCCACCCCCTCATGATACAGGTTCTACATGTCTATACAGCCCTACCCCCTCATGGTACACGTCTACATGTCCATACAGCCCCAACCCTCATGATACACGTCTCCTTATCTATACGGCCCCACCCCCTCATGATACACGTCTACTTGTCCATACAGCCCCTCCCCCTCATGATACACGTCTACTTGTATATACAGCCCCGCCCCCTCATGGTACACGTCTACTTGTCCATACAGCCCCTCCCCTCATGATACACGTCTATTGTATATACAGCCCCGCCCCCTCATGAAACACGTCTCCTTGTCTATACAGCCCCCCCCCATGATACACGTCTCCTTGTTTATACAGCCCCGCCCCTTCATGATGCACGTCTACTCGTCTATAGTGCCCCACCCCCTCATGATACACGTATCCTTGTCTATACAGCCCCACCCCCACTTGATACACGTCTACATGTCTATACAGCCCCACCCCTTCATGATAAACGTCTACTTGTGTATAGAGACCCATCCCCTCATGCTACACGTCCTCTTGTATATGCAGCCCCGCCCCAAACATGATACACGTCTACTTGTCTATAAAGCCCCACCCCTCATGATACACGTCTTCTTGTCGATACAGCCCCGCCCCCACATGATACACGTCTCCTTATCTTTACAGCCCACTCCTTCATGATACACTTCTACTCGGCTATACAGCCCCTCCCCCTCATGATACACGTCTACTTGTCTATAGAGCCCTCCACCTCATGATACCCGTCTTCATGTCTATACAGCCCCTCCCCCTCATGGTACACGTCTACATGCCTATACAGCCCCTACTCCTCATGATACACGTCTACATGTCTATACAGCCCCACCCCCTCATGATACACGTCTACATGTCTATACAGCCCCAACCCCTCATGGTACACGTCTACGTGTCTATACCGCCCCACCCCCACATGAAACATGTCTATACAGCCCCACCGCCTCATGATACACGTCTACATGTCTATACAGCCCCACCCCCTCATGATACACGTCTCCTTGTCTATACAGCCCCACCCCCTCATGATACAGGTCTACATGTCTATACAGCCCCACCCCTCATGGTACACGTCTACATGTCTATACCGCCCCACCCCCTCATGATACACGTCTACATGTGTATACAGCCCCACCCCCTCATGATACACGTCTGCTTGTCTACACAGCCCCACCCCCTCATGATACACGTCTATTGGGGAACAAGTTAGGTCTGAACCTTCCGATGCGCATGTGCGTCCAGTTGCATTACGTCATCCCCCTGCCTGGATTCTTTGTCAACCAGTGAGCACATACTTCATCACGCGCTGGTTAGATGTTGCCAAGTAGTCATTATTCCCACCACCTTGGCACGGTACAGATGCTGTCAAGGCAAGCGAAGCACGACTGAGCAGCTCTGTTCTTTGACAAGCTCGGCAACAAGCTTGCTGTCAGGAGTGTGTGAAGTGGGCGCGCCCTCAGTTCATTACCTCCAATACCAATGCTATGTCACTGAGAATGCTCCTATTCGATACTTTAGGCTTGCATAATATAACCACGACGAGCAGCGAGCAGCCCCAAACAGTTGTTGCACCAAAGAGGGGAAATCGCATTTGCGCCTAGTGATCCCACTACTTCCCCTCCTAGACGAGACTCCGCCATGACAGGCCATATCTAACTTGCCACGCTATACATGTCTATACAGCCCCACCCCTTCATGATACACGTCTCCTTGTCTATGCAGCCCCACCGCCTCACGATACACGTCTACATGTCTATACAGCCCCACTCCCTCATGGTACACGTCTCCTTGTCTATAGAGCCCCACCCCAACATGATACACGTCTCCTTGTCTATACAGCCCCACCGCCTCATGATACACGTCTACATGTCTATACGGCCCCTCCCATCATGATACTCGTCTACTTGTCTATACAGCCCCTCATGATACACGTCTACATGTCTATACAGCCCCCCCCAT
This sequence comes from Meconema thalassinum, assembly GCA_946902985.2. Lineage (NCBI taxonomy): Eukaryota > Metazoa > Arthropoda > Insecta > Orthoptera > Tettigoniidae > Meconema > Meconema thalassinum. The sequence goes on along the minus strand of OX336391.1, from coordinate 128,029,317 downwards.
GATATACATCTCCTTGTCTATACAGCCCCATCCCCTCATGATACACGTCTACATGTCTATACAGCCCCACACCCTCATGATACACGTCTACTCGTCTATACGGCCCCACCCCCTCATTATACACGTCTACATGTCTATACAGCCCCACCCCTCATGATACACGTCTCCTTGTCTCTACGGCCCCACCCCCTCATGATACACGTCTCCTTGTATATAGGGCCCCACCCCCGCATGATACACGTCTCCTTGATTATACGGACCCACCCCTTCATGATACACGTCTACATGTCTATACAGCCCCACCCCATCATGATACACGTCTACCTGTCTATACAGCCCCACCCCCTCATGATACACGTCTACATGTCTACACAGCCCCTCCTCTCATGGTACACGTCTACTTTTCTATACAGCCCCACCGCCTCATGATACACGTTTTCATGTCTTTACGGACCCACCCCCTCATGATACACGTCTCCTTGTCTATACGGCCCCACCCCCTCATGATACACGTCTCCTTGTATATAGGGCCCCACCACCGCCTGGCCCACGTCTCCTTGACTATACGGCCCCACCCCCTCATGATACACGTCTACTTGTCTATACAGCCCCTCCCCCTCATGATACACGTCTACTTGTATATACAGCCCCACCCCCTCCTGGCACACGTCTACTTGTCCATACAGCCCCTCCCCCTCATGATACACGTCTACTTGTATATACAGCCCCACCCCCTCATGATACACGTCTCCTTGTCTATACAGCCCCGCCCCCTCTTGATACACGTCTGCATGTCTATACAGCCACTCCCCTTCATGATACACGTCTACTTGAGTATAGAGAACCATCCCCTCATGCTACACGTCTACTTGTCTATACAGCCCCACCGCCTCATGATACACGTCTACATGTCTATACAGCCCCTCCCATCATGATACTCGTCTACTTGTCTATACAGCCCCTCATGATACACGTCTACATGTCTATACAGCCCCCCCCCATGATATACATCTCTTTGTCTATACAGCCCCATCCCCTCATGATACACGTCTACATGTCTATACAGCCCCACACCCTCATGATACACGTCTACTCGTCTATACGGCCCCACCCCCTCATTATACACGTCTACATGTCTATACAGCCCCACCCCTCATGATACACGTCTCCTTGTCTATACGGCCCCACCCCCTCATGATACACGTCTCCTTGTATATAGGGCCCCACCCCCGCATGATACACGTCTCCTTGATTATACGGACCCACCCCTTCATGATACACGTCTACATGTCTATACAGCCCCACCCCATCATGATACACGTCTACTCGTCTATACAGCCCCTCCCCCTCATGATACACGTCTACCTGTCTATACAGCCCCACCCCCTCATGATACACGTCTACATGTCTACACAGCCCCTCCTCTCATGGTACACGTCTACTTGTCTATACAGCCCCACCGCCTCATGATACACGTTTTCATGTCTTTACGGACCCACCCCCTCATGATACACGTCTCCTTGTCTATACGGCCCTACCCCCTCATGATACACGTCTCCTTGTATATAGGGCCCCACCACCGCCTGGCCCACGTCTCCTTGACTATACGGCCCCACCCCCCTCATGATACACGTCTACTTGTCTATACAGCCCCTCCCCCTCATGATACACGTCTACTTGTATATACAGCCCCACCCCCTCCTGGCACACGTCTACTTGTCCATACAGCCCCTCCCCCTCATGATACACGTCTACTTGTATATACAGCCCCACCCCCTCATGATACACGTCTCCTTGTCTATACAGCCCCGCCCCCTCTTGATACACGTCTGCATGTCTATACAGCCACACCCCTTCATGATACACGTCTACTTGTGTATAGAGAACCATCCCCTCATGCTACACGTCTACTTGTCTATACAGCCCCGCCCATTCATGATACACGTCTACATGTCTATACACCCCCTCCCCTTCATGGTACACGTCTACATGTCTATACAGCCCCACCCCCTCATGATACACGTCTACATGTCTATACAGCCCTACCCCCTCGTGATACACGTCTACATGTCTATACAGCCCCACCCCCTCATGGTGCACGTTAACATGTCTATACCGCCCCACCCCCACATGATACAGGCCTACATGTCTATACAGCCCCACCGCCTCATGATACACGTCTACATATCTATACAGCCCCACCCCCTCATGATACACGTCTCCTTGTCGATACAGCCCCGCCCCTTCATGATGCACGTCTACTTGTCTATAAAGCCCCACCCCTCATGATACACGTCTTCTTGTCTATACAGCCCCGCCCCCACATGATACACGTCTCCTTATCTTTACAGCCCCACCCCCTCATGATACACGTCTACTCGTCTATACAGCCCCTCCTTCTCATGATACACGTCTACTTGTCTATACAGCCCCACCCGCTCATGATACACGTCTACATGTCTATACAGCCCCTCCCCCTTCATGGTACACGTCTACATGTCTATACAGCCCCACCCCCTCATGATACACGTCTACATGTCTATACAGCCCCACCCCCTCGTGATACACGTCTACATGTCTATACAGCCCCACCCCCTCGTGGTACACGTCTACATGTCTATACCGCCCCACCCCCACATGATACAGGTCTACATGTCTATACAGCCCCACCGACTCATGATACACGTCTACATGTCTATACAGCCCCACCCCCTCATGATACACACCTCCTTGTCTACACAGCCCCACCCCCTCATGATGCAGGTCTACATGTCTATACAGCCCTACCCCTTCATGGTACACGTCTATATTTCTATACCGCCCCACCCCCTCATGATACACGTCTACATGTCTATACCGCCCCACCCCTCATGTTACACGTCTCCTTGTCTATACAGCCCCACCCCCTCATGATACACGTCTACATGTCTATACAGCCCCACCCCCTCATGATACACGTCTCCTTGTATATACAGCCCCACCGCCTCACGATACACGTCTACATGTCTATACAGCCCCACTCCCTCATGGTACACGTCTCCTTGTCTATAGAGCCCCCACATGATACACGTCTCCTTGTCTATACAGTCCCACCGCCTCATGATACACGTCTACATGTCTATACCGCCCCACCCATCATGATACTCGTCTACTTGTCCATACAGCCCCTCATGGTACACGTCTACATGTCTATACAGCCCCACCTCCTCATGATACACGTCTCCTTGTCTATACAGCCCCACCGCCTCATGATACACGTCTACATGTCTAGGCAGCCCCACCCTCTCATGATACACGTCTACTCGTCTATACAGCCCCTCCCCCTCATGATACACGTCTACTTGTCTATACAGCCCCACCCCCTCATGATACACGTCTACATGTCTATACAGCCCCTCCCCCTCATGGTACACGTCTACTTGTCTATACAGCCCCACCGCCTCATGATACACGTCTACATGTCTATAAATCCCCACCCCCTCATGATACACGTCTCCTTGTCTATACAGCCCCACCCCTCATGATACACGTCTACTTGTCTATACAGCCCATCATGATACACGTCTACTTGTCTATACAGCCCCACCCCCTCATGATACACGTCTACTTGTCTATACAATCCCACCCCCTCATGATACACGTCTACTTGTCTATATAGCCCCACCCCCACATGATACACGTCTACTTGTCTACACAGCCCCACCCCCTCATGATACACGTCTACTTGTCTATACAGCCCATCCCCCTCATGATACACGTCTACGTGTCCATACAGCCACACCCCCTCATGATATACGTCTCTTTGGCAATTTAGCTAAACAATCAATGTGTGAAATATAATGGGACAGTAAATATGGACGGTATTACAAAAATCACTTTGTGATTCTATGCACAAGAATATCTCCTAGGCATTTAGTGTTAGAAGAAACTTTTAAAAACAATATAAAATATAAAATCCTAGTGATGGGCCACAGTTAGAGCACCTGGGTGAAACTCTGCAACAAATACGACAAAAGCCTAGATGTTTTTATTTGACTTTATTTGCGTGACCGTGAAAGATGATGTTCCTCCTTTCGAATAAATCTTGAACATTTGAACTGTCATCTCTTATTAGTATTGGCACTGAACTCGAATTCAGCCCAGCTTAAGACTTTGACTGAGCCGAGGTTCAAACCGACTTGCGAACCATGGGAGAGGATAATTGGAAATACGGAATTAAAACAATTTAATATTTTTATATGCATTTTGGGAAAAGAATGATGCAAAATGAAACTATTTTGGAAAATTTTGGAGCATTTTATGGAATTATTATTTGGAAACATTCTGGTGAATGAGATTTTAATTAAGGAAGTGTTAGATCATTCGAGGCTGGAAATTGTATAAGGCTTCATGCTAGCAAGCAGAAAACCAGTTTTGGTTAGTCAAGGCAACAATAATAAATTATGCACACGACCCGTTGATAAGAGGAGCTTCTATCACGATATTCCAACAGCCAATCAGATTGACGCACATAAATTTTGTGGGAATCGTTTTTATATAAATTTGATTTATATAAAGCGATATGAACACTTCTACAGGCGTAGAATTCAGTATGGAATTTATTTGGTTGAATAGAAATATAAATTATTGGCTAGGAGAGAAACTATGAGTATATTTCTATTAAAATGCATCCGCGCGTGGCTAGCAGACCAGTCTAGTTTTGGCACGCACGCTATCGCGGAGAGAGAAGCGATGACTCTTACTCAGCTCCTTGAACCGAGCGGACGTTGTCAGTCACGCGTCCAGCAAAGCACATTTCCACGATAAAAGAAGTGCGGACGACAGACGCGGTAGTACCGTCTAGAGATCGACCATTCGCCGAAGAAGAGATACGAGGAGCCGGTGAAATGCAAATGCACTAGATATTGAAGAGAATCACATTTATTCTGTTCCACAATTATAAGAAGAAGACTTCGCTGAAATAGCGTTATTCTACAGCGAAGCAATAACCAACAGCATTGCTTACTACAGCCACATTATTGCTACATTAATATTCTACGGTACAACATCATAATCAACATGACCGTAATGAACTTGAATCGGGGAGGACAAACTTTTTCAACGATTACTGAGAAGATTATTATGAGCAACTAAATAATGGAAGGAGGTTAGTCTATACCATGGATTGGAGATTCAGAGTGACTTAGAAGACCGGGAATGGATAAATCTACAACTGCTTAACAACATGCAGTATTCTGAGATGACTTCCAATACTACAAGTGAGAAGTCCATTACAATCAGGAGGAGATGTCAACCCAGGACATTCAGATCTATATTGATGATGCCACTCTGTTACACGGAGAAAAGAAGAAGACGAACGCTAGCAGTCGATTGGACCAAGAGATGCAGTTTCCAGGTCGCTGACCGTGAAACAAGAAGACTTGCCATTAGCTGTCACAGTCGAGCAGGATTACAGGTGTCCGTATCACGATGCAGTCGAGGGAGCGCTCAGCTGTGTCGCACACGACCGGAGAAACTGGTTTCCATAGCAGACGACTTGCTCACGCAGTTCCAGCGGAACATCGACAACATCTTATGAAGGTATTCACGACACCAGAAGCCATCACAAAGGTAGAAAAACTGAATGTTCTAAGATCTTTAGTTTTGCAGTAGTACTTGAAATCATTGAGGGGTGACCAACTTCATTGTAGATATTCCTATCTTTGTCCTATGTTTATTGTAGCTAAATTTTAGAGATTCATTGTAATTATTTGATACGTCTACGTGTGTCGTTTCAGACGTAATTTCATTCATTTTCGACTTTAGATATTTCGTTTCATTTATATTTTAAAGGAATCCTTTTAACATGCTCACTTTCGAACGAAACTCGTTTTATAAGGGAATGCTTCGATAACAACATATTTCGAAGGATATGCTTCGATAGTAACATATTTCCAATTGTAAGGACATTTTGAACGTTAAGATTGATATTGATAGTTACGAATGCGTAACAGCGACAGTACATTTGTATAATTATATTGCACTATTGTAAAGGAAAGCATTATTGTAAAATGCTCTAACATTGTATAACAGACATTATGTCAGTATACATCTGAAACACTTATTTATAACAATATGGAAGTTATAAAATTCAAATTGCGGAATACAATTTATTTGTCAATGATATAGTCTTGGACTATTGTTATTATGAAAGTACACTATAAAATAGGATCATGGTAGTGACAATTGAGGTCGAATGATGCCTATAGTTATTAACAATTTAATTGGAATCATTGTTAAACTGAAATGATAGACCAGGAGATTTGTTAGTCTACCTGAAGTCTATTATGTCTTAAAATAAGCTTAAATATGAATAATTCACTTATTTAAATGTAAACCAGATGCGTGAGGATGTGTATTTATATTATTTAACTACTAAAGACGAGCGAACTACGAGATAGTATTGTTAATATTTTGTAACGTGGAAAAACAATCTGTTATGGAACTAAGTAAACGAAAAGCGCTATTGAAAGAAATAAGAAATACTGTATGAGGTGAATTGTAGTGAACGAACATGTAATAATTGTTAAAGATGCACGAGGTTAAATAATTTAGAGGAGAGATGGAGCTAGGAGTGCACTCTGAACGGTAGTATACAATTGCGTATTTACCTAGTAAAGTCACTGATTCTTCTACAAGCCTGTAGCAAGATGGGTTTCTTATTGAAGTAATGCCGTGCGGAGTATTGAAGATTGTTGTTAGTAATGAAAAGATGGAAGTATGTTATGTTTGGAGCGTAGCAGACGCTATTTATGAATATTGTTCACCGTATTACGAGAGAAGGAAATGTATTGCCATGTGGACCAATGAATTGTTACAGTATGTGTAAAAAGCGCTGACATAAGTGATAATATTTGTATTGTTCATGTCAGAGAGTGTCAGTATATAATCCACGAAGTGTTTAAAGATTTTTAAGTAGTTTCGCATTGCTCTTTATCTTATTGTATTTTATTCATTGACACGACATATTCTAAGCTATATTTAACTTCAGTGTTCGATATACAAGCTTTACTAATTATGAAAAGTTGCCAGAGATACCTGAGAATTTATTGTTGTGTGAAACATTGTTCATAAAACTGTTTTTAAAACAGAGACACTAGAAGACTGTCAGATCGCGACTGATAGTGCCAATAGTATTTTTAATACCGTGTTAAACATGGAAAATTGTATATAATGTATATATTTCACTTATAATTAATTACTATTATTATTATTATTATGTTATATATTTACGTTTTACACACGTATGTGTATAATTTAGGGTTTTATATTGTTAACTTAATTTTTGATGCTTGAACAGCTGATGCTGATCAGTCTGCTTCAGTGATAGAGTCACAGGGTGATTATTAAATGCGTAAACATTTTAATAATTTCTTAAATAATTACATTTCTGTAATCACATTCTTTATGAACATTTATACCACAGATAGAAGGACTATCTGACGTGAGATTTATTTTATTTGAACTTGCTTAGATTTTTATTGGTGATAGGGAGTTTATTGTTCTGTAAATTTTTAGTAATAAATCCCAGGCACTATTTTTGTGTGCCTGTTTGTTTTTATAAATCTGATCACCTTTTCATTTTGCAATCGACATGCGATAATACTGCGAATTAGTTACAAGAATTCACGTAGTCTCAACTTTCACCGTTCACGCCCGAGATCCGAGATTCTCGTCCTACCATCATGTTATGGGTATTGTATTTCTAGTAAATGTGTAACAAATCAGTAGTGTTGTTGCATGGCCGGTATGTATCGTGAGGTTCCTAGTCATTATCCTAGTAGGGTAGTGTTGGTTTATCTGGCTGGGTATCGACCTCCCTACAATCCTTTTCCATCTCAGCTGATATAGGCTATGACTATGCGGAATTCGGGTGCAGTACATAGATTTAATCTTCGACATAATTTGAGTTTAGGATACCGTGTCACGAACCTTCCAATTTGTCGAGCATTCATCTTCGACACATTTATGATAATAACAGTAATGTCTCTCTCCGCGAAGAGCGGTTGTTGTTGTTTATTCGGACTTGTAACCATCCAGCGAGTAGCGAGTCGACACCAAGTTTTAATGATGAAACTGACTTCTTCCTGTAGGTACAGCGTCATCTTCCAGACGTCATACGACCACGGCAGCAAATGGAGAATATACCTGTCTCCTTTCACCGCCAAGCTGTGGTACTGCCTCGCTGGATGTATCCTCTTCATCACCTGCTCTTCCAAAGTAATCGAAGTTCTGCCACCATTCGAGCAATGCCCAGATATCTCCGAGATCTTCTTTCGAGTGTTGGGAATCTTCTTCGGTCAAGGTAAAACGTTGAAAGCTGACACAAGCAAATCACCGATTCCCGGGTAATGCATTGAATACGGCAATCTATTAAATTCGAAGGGAATATTTTATAGCACTGTACATTTCTTCAGTATTGTCTTTTTCTGTGTAAAAATTGAACATTTTAACTTAGCCGCCTAAGATAACGGAGCATTCCTACATTAATTAACTGACAGAAGTGCGTTTCTACCAGAACATAAATATATAGTTCTAGATGCACTCTTCTGAGATGCTATGCTGTGAGTGTGAGTCTTGCTGCCGAGTACGCGAGAGATACGTTCTGGGGAGGAGAGACGAGCTACTGTACTACAGTGAATACCAATCAGAGAAAGCCACACCCACGTGGCAAGACACAGCAGTTAAGTGGGAAAGACAGGTCATCAGTGAGCATCCTCGACCAGTAGACAGGGGCATGGGTTAGAAAAGAACAGACCTTCATTCTAACGTTTCAACATAAGTCAACCATCTCTCATTCTCCAAGGTTTAAACAGAACATCAGCTGTACTTTATCTTACGTGAATACAAACATATGCTCGATATACAAACCGGTAAACAATCCATGGGATTAAACTTCCTTTAATTTGCAGATACTCATGTTAAAGAACTTATTGGACAATTCTCATGTCTTGTAATATAAATCTATATCAATGAAATGCCTATGCATAAGCTAGAGAATGAACTCTGGTAGTACGGAATTAGCTAAGTAAATTATAATGCTTGATGCACAAGACTGAATTCCAAAAGTTAGTGTAGACCCAACGAACATTTTACTCTGTTTCTGATAACGAAAACTAAATAACTACAATTTGGAAGCACCCTGTATTAATGTATTAACTACTGTAGCAAAAGTACAGCGCTGCCTTCGTGTTCAATAGATATGGTCTGAGTCAAGGGTTAGGTTATCGACTTCAGTCCCAGCCATCCCAGAATTGGCGAGTGCCAGGAAGCCAACAAGCTCATGGCCACGATTGTCTCCTCAATCCTAGACCTATTTACGAGGTCTCATATTCAATTATATATAAGTAGATTACAATTTGTATTACCAGTATTATAGTTTCCTCGATGTCCCTACGAAAATTTTCCGATGCACATTCTTGTTTCTAGCAATCTGTCTGACGTCACGCCTGTGGTCCATCCGTCTGGTGGTGTGGGTGACATTCCTTTTGGCGGTCGTCACCATGACAGCATACACGGCCCGTGTCACTTCCGTTCTCACTGTCAGGGATAAGGTGGTGCCCTTCCATGACCTGGAGGGCCTCCTAGACAGTTCTTACGCTTTTGGGATGACACAGAACACAGCCTCATTCGAACTTTTCAGGGTGAGTATGTACACAGTCTCTGTCAAGGATCATGTAAATAATTTGTTCCGTTCCCAGTTCATGTGCCTATGAATGCTGACTGTGTGCCCCTCAGGTTTCTTGTGCTGAGGTTAGTGCCTGGCCGGCAGAGAGTAACGGCACCATAGATACTCTGGTGCCGTTGTGTCGTGAGGCAGAGAGTAACGGCACCATAGATACGCTTGGTGCCTTAGTGTCGTGAAGCAGAGAGTAATGGCACTATACATATGCTTGGTGTCTTTGTGTCGTGAAGCAGAGAGTAATGACACTATAGATACGCTTGGTGCCTTTGTGTCGTGAAGCAGAGAGTAACGGCACCATAGATACGCTTGGTGCCTTTGTGTCGTGAGGCAGAGAGTAATGGCACTATAGATACGCTTGGTGCCTTTGTGTCGTGAAGCAGAGAGTAACGGCACTATAGATACGCTTGGTGCCTTTGTGTCGTGAGGCAGAGAGTAACGGCACCATAGATACGCTTGGTGCCTTTGTGTCGTGTGGCAGAAAGTAATGGCACTATAGATAGCTTAGTGCCTTTGTGTCGTGTGGCAGAGAATAACGGCACTATAGATACGCTTGGTGCCTTTGTGTCGTGAGGCAGAGAGTAACGGCACTATAGATACGCTTAGTGCCTTTGTGTCGTGTGGCAGAGAGTAACGGCACTATAGATACGCTTGGTGCCTTTGTGTCGTGAGGCAGAGAGTAACGGCACTATAGATACGCTTGGTGCCTTTGTGTCCTGAGGCAGAGAGTAATGGCACTATAGATACGCTTGGTGCCTTTGTGTCGTGTGGCAGAGAGTAACGGCACTATAGATAGCTTAGTGCCTTTGTGTCGTGTGGCAGAGAGTAACGGCACTATAGATACGCTTGGTGCCTTTGTGTCGTGTGGCAGAAAGTAATGGCACTATAGATAGCTTAGTGCCTTTGTGTCGTGTGGCAGAGAGTAACGGCACTATAGATACGCTTGGTGCCTTTGTGTCGTGAGGCAGAGAGTACGGCACTATAGATAGCTTAGTGCCTTTGTGTCGTGTGGCAGAGAGTAACGGCACTATAGATACGCTTGGTGCCTTTGTGTCGTGAGGCATAGAGTAACGGCACATACATAGCTTAGTGCCTTTGTGTCGTGAGGCAGAGAGTAACGGCACTATAGATAGCTTAGTGCCTTTGTGTCGTGTGGCAGAGAGTAACGGCACCATAGATAGCTTAGTGCCTTTGTGTCGTGAGGCAGAGAGTAACGGCACTATAGATAAGCTTAGTGCCTTTGTATCGTGTGGCAGAGAGTAACGGCACCATAGATAGCTTAGTGCTTTTGTGTCGTGAGGCAGAGAGTAACGGCACCATAAATACGCTGGTGCCTTTGTGTCGTGAGGCAGAGAGTAACGGCACCATACATACGCTGGTGCCTTTGTGTCTTGAGGCAGAGAGTAACGGCACATAGATAGCTTAGTGCCTTTGTGTCGTGAGGCAGAGAGTAACGGCACTATAGATACGCTTGGTGCCTTTGTGTCGTGGGGGCAGAGAGTAACGGCACTATAGATACGCTTGGTGCCTTTGTGTCGTGAGGCAGAGAGTAACGGCACCATAGATACGCTTGGTGCCTTTGTGTCGTGGGGGCAGAGAGTAACGGCACCATAGATACGCTTGGTGCCTCTGTGTCGTGAGGCAGAGAGTAACGGCACCATAGATAGCTTAGTGCCTTTGTGTCGTGAGGCAGAGAGTAACGGCACATACATAGCTTAGTGCCTTTGTGTCGTGAGGCAGAGAGTAACGGCACTATAAATACGCTTGATGCCTTTGTGTCGTGAGGCAGAGAGTAACGGCACCATAGATAGCTTAGTGCCTTTGTGTCGTGAGGCAGAGTGTAACGGCACATAGATAGCTTAGTGCCTTTGTGTCGTGAGGCAGATAGTAACGGCACTATAAATACGCTTGATGCCTTTGTGTCGTGAGGCAGAGAGTAACGGCACCATAGATAGCTTAGTGCCTTTGTGTCGTGGGGGCAGAGAGTAACGGCACCATAGATACGCTTGGTGCCTCTGTGTCGTGAGGCAGAGAGTAACGGCACCATAGATAGCTTAGTGCCTTTGTGTCGTGAGGCAGAGAGTAACGGCACTATAGATACGCTTGGTGTCTTGTGTCGTGAGGCAGAGAGTAATGGCACCATAGATAGCTTAGTGCCTTTGTGTCGTGTGGCAGAGAGTAACGGCACTATAGATACGCTTGGTGCCTTTGTGTCGTGAGGCAGAGAGTAACGGCACCATAGATACGCTTGGTGCCTTTGTGTCGTGAGGCAGAGAATAATGGCACTATAGATACGCTTGGTGCCTTTGTGTCGTGAGGCAGAGAGTAACGACACTATAGATACGCTTGGTGCCTTTGTGTCGTGAGGCAGAGAGTAACGGCACTATAGATACGCTTGGTGTCTTGTGTCCTGAGGCAGAGAGTAATGGCACCATAGATAGCTTAGTGCATTTGTGTCGTGAGGCAGAGTGTAACGGCATTATAGATACGCTTGGTGCCTTTGTGTCGTGAGGCAGAGAGTAACGACACCATAGATACGCTTGGTGCCTTCGTGTCGTGAGGCAGAGAGAAACGCCACCATAGATACGCTTGATGCCTTTGTGTCGTGAGGCAGCATGGCATGTGTTCTGTGTGATGCAAACACGCGACAATGTATATAAGATTTGTGTGTAATAATAATATATGTGCTATTAATTGTGTTTAATTTGGCGTGAATGGTGAGTGTAATTAAATGATTAATAGCACATGAGGATCATTAGATGTATGATATGCGCGAACACATGGCCTATACCGGGCCGGATTCGAAAACCAAACTGTCCATGGAAATACACTAGCCTACTTAGAAGTCCACATTGATGACATCATCTGCCATTTCCAGTATCGATGTTCCATCACCAGAGATTATGTAAACAAGTAATTCAGTGAGTAAATACAAATTTCTCAGGCTTCCCTTTCCTTACAATCATCCTATTAATAATGGATACCGCCTCATGATACACGTCTACATATCTATACAGCCCCACCCCCTCATGATACACGTCTCCTTGTCGATACAGCCCCGCCCCTTCATGATGCACGTCTACTTGTCTATAAAGCCCCACCCCTCATGATACACGTCTTCTTGTCTATACAGCCCCGCCCCCACATGATACACGTCTCCTTATCTTTACAGCCCCACCCCCTCATGATACACGTCTACTCGTCTATACAGCCCCTCCTTCTCATGATACACGTCTACTTGTCTATACAGCCCCACCCGCTCATGATACACGTCTACATGTCTATACAGCCCCTCCCCCTTCATGGTACACGTCTACATGTCTATACAGCCCCACCCCCTCATGATACACGTCTACATGTCTATACAGCCCCACCCCCTCGTGATACACGTCTACATGTCTATACAGCCCCACCCCCTCGTGGTACACGTCTACATGTCTATACCGCCCCACCCCCACATGATACAGGTCTACATGTCTATACAGCCCCACCGACTCATGATACACGTCTACATGTCTATACAGCCCCACCCCCTCATGATACACACCTCCTTGTCTACACAGCCCCACCCCCTCATGATGCAGGTCTACATGTCTATACAGCCCTACCCCTTCATGGTACACGTCTATATTTCTATACCGCCCCACCCCCTCATGATACACGTCTACATGTCTATACCGCCCCACCCCTCATGTTACACGTCTCCTTGTCTATACAGCCCCACCCCCTCATGATACACGTCTACATGTCTATACAGCCCCACCCCCTCATGATACACGTCTCCTTGTATATACAGCCCCACCGCCTCACGATACACGTCTACATGTCTATACAGCCCCACTCCCTCATGGTACACGTCTCCTTGTCTATAGAGCCCCCACATGATACACGTCTCCTTGTCTATACAGTCCCACCGCCTCATGATACACGTCTACATGTCTATACCGCCCCACCCATCATGATACTCGTCTACTTGTCCATACAGCCCCTCATGGTACACGTCTACATGTCTATACAGCCCCACCTCCTCATGATACACGTCTCCTTGTCTATACAGCCCCACCGCCTCATGATACACGTCTACATGTCTAGGCAGCCCCACCCTCTCATGATACACGTCTACTCGTCTATACAGCCCCTCCCCCTCATGATACACGTCTACTTGTCTATACAGCCCCACCCCCTCATGATACACGTCTACATGTCTATACAGCCCCTCCCCCTCATGGTACACGTCTACTTGTCTATACAGCCCCACCGCCTCATGATACACGTCTACATGTCTATAAATCCCCACCCCCTCATGATACACGTCTCCTTGTCTATACAGCCCCACCCCTCATGATACACGTCTACTTGTCTATACAGCCCATCATGATACACGTCTACTTGTCTATACAGCCCCACCCCCTCATGATACACGTCTACTTGTCTATACAATCCCACCCCCTCATGATACACGTCTACTTGTCTATATAGCCCCACCCCCACATGATACACGTCTACTTGTCTACACAGCCCCACCCCCTCATGATACACGTCTACTTGTCTATACAGCCCATCCCCCTCATGATACACGTCTACGTGTCCATACAGCCACACCCCCTCATGATATACGTCTCTTTGGCAATTTAGCTAAACAATCAATGTGTGAAATATAATGGGACAGTAAATATGGACGGTATTACAAAAATCACTTTGTGATTCTATGCACAAGAATATCTCCTAGGCATTTAGTGTTAGAAGAAACTTTTAAAAACAATATAAAATATAAAATCCTAGTGATGGGCCACAGTTAGAGCACCTGGGTGAAACTCTGCAACAAATACGACAAAAGCCTAGATGTTTTTATTTGACTTTATTTGCGTGACCGTGAAAGATGATGTTCCTCCTTTCGAATAAATCTTGAACATTTGAACTGTCATCTCTTATTAGTATTGGCACTGAACTCGAATTCAGCCCAGCTTAAGACTTTGACTGAGCCGAGGTTCAAACCGACTTGCGAACCATGGGAGAGGATAATTGGAAATACGGAATTAAAACAATTTAATATTTTTATATGCATTTTGGGAAAAGAATGATGCAAAATGAAACTATTTTGGAAAATTTTGGAGCATTTTATGGAATTATTATTTGGAAACATTCTGGTGAATGAGATTTTAATTAAGGAAGTGTTAGATCATTCGAGGCTGGAAATTGTATAAGGCTTCATGCTAGCAAGCAGAAAACCAGTTTTGGTTAGTCAAGGCAACAATAATAAATTATGCACACGACCCGTTGATAAGAGGAGCTTCTATCACGATATTCCAACAGCCAATCAGATTGACGCACATAAATTTTGTGGGAATCGTTTTTATATAAATTTGATTTATATAAAGCGATATGAACACTTCTACAGGCGTAGAATTCAGTATGGAATTTATTTGGTTGAATAGAAATATAAATTATTGGCTAGGAGAGAAACTATGAGTATATTTCTATTAAAATGCATCCGCGCGTGGCTAGCAGACCAGTCTAGTTTTGGCACGCACGCTATCGCGGAGAGAGAAGCGATGACTCTTACTCAGCTCCTTGAACCGAGCGGACGTTGTCAGTCACGCGTCCAGCAAAGCACATTTCCACGATAAAAGAAGTGCGGACGACAGACGCGGTAGTACCGTCTAGAGATCGACCATTCGCCGAAGAAGAGATACGAGGAGCCGGTGAAATGCAAATGCACTAGATATTGAAGAGAATCACATTTATTCTGTTCCACAATTATAAGAAGAAGACTTCGCTGAAATAGCGTTATTCTACAGCGAAGCAATAACCAACAGCATTGCTTACTACAGCCACATTATTGCTACATTAATATTCTACGGTACAACATCATAATCAACATGACCGTAATGAACTTGAATCGGGGAGGACAAACTTTTTCAACGATTACTGAGAAGATTATTATGAGCAACTAAATAATGGAAGGAGGTTAGTCTATACCATGGATTGGAGATTCAGAGTGACTTAGAAGACCGGGAATGGATAAATCTACAACTGCTTAACAACATGCAGTATTCTGAGATGACTTCCAATACTACAAGTGAGAAGTCCATTACAATCAGGAGGAGATGTCAACCCAGGACATTCAGATCTATATTGATGATGCCACTCTGTTACACGGAGAAAAGAAGAAGACGAACGCTAGCAGTCGATTGGACCAAGAGATGCAGTTTCCAGGTCGCTGACCGTGAAACAAGAAGACTTGCCATTAGCTGTCACAGTCGAGCAGGATTACAGGTGTCCGTATCACGATGCAGTCGAGGGAGCGCTCAGCTGTGTCGCACACGACCGGAGAAACTGGTTTCCATAGCAGACGACTTGCTCACGCAGTTCCAGCGGAACATCGACAACATCTTATGAAGGTATTCACGACACCAGAAGCCATCACAAAGGTAGAAAAACTGAATGTTCTAAGATCTTTAGTTTTGCAGTAGTACTTGAAATCATTGAGGGGTGACCAACTTCATTGTAGATATTCCTATCTTTGTCCTATGTTTATTGTAGCTAAATTTTAGAGATTCATTGTAATTATTTGATACGTCTACGTGTGTCGTTTCAGACGTAATTTCATTCATTTTCGACTTTAGATATTTCGTTTCATTTATATTTTAAAGGAATCCTTTTAACATGCTCACTTTCGAACGAAACTCGTTTTATAAGGGAATGCTTCGATAACAACATATTTCGAAGGATATGCTTCGATAGTAACATATTTCCAATTGTAAGGACATTTTGAACGTTAAGATTGATATTGATAGTTACGAATGCGTAACAGCGACAGTACATTTGTATAATTATATTGCACTATTGTAAAGGAAAGCATTATTGTAAAATGCTCTAACATTGTATAACAGACATTATGTCAGTATACATCTGAAACACTTATTTATAACAATATGGAAGTTATAAAATTCAAATTGCGGAATACAATTTATTTGTCAATGATATAGTCTTGGACTATTGTTATTATGAAAGTACACTATAAAATAGGATCATGGTAGTGACAATTGAGGTCGAATGATGCCTATAGTTATTAACAATTTAATTGGAATCATTGTTAAACTGAAATGATAGACCAGGAGATTTGTTAGTCTACCTGAAGTCTATTATGTCTTAAAATAAGCTTAAATATGAATAATTCACTTATTTAAATGTAAACCAGATGCGTGAGGATGTGTATTTATATTATTTAACTACTAAAGACGAGCGAACTACGAGATAGTATTGTTAATATTTTGTAACGTGGAAAAACAATCTGTTATGGAACTAAGTAAACGAAAAGCGCTATTGAAAGAAATAAGAAATACTGTATGAGGTGAATTGTAGTGAACGAACATGTAATAATTGTTAAAGATGCACGAGGTTAAATAATTTAGAGGAGAGATGGAGCTAGGAGTGCACTCTGAACGGTAGTATACAATTGCGTATTTACCTAGTAAAGTCACTGATTCTTCTACAAGCCTGTAGCAAGATGGGTTTCTTATTGAAGTAATGCCGTGCGGAGTATTGAAGATTGTTGTTAGTAATGAAAAGATGGAAGTATGTTATGTTTGGAGCGTAGCAGACGCTATTTATGAATATTGTTCACCGTATTACGAGAGAAGGAAATGTATTGCCATGTGGACCAATGAATTGTTACAGTATGTGTAAAAAGCGCTGACATAAGTGATAATATTTGTATTGTTCATGTCAGAGAGTGTCAGTATATAATCCACGAAGTGTTTAAAGATTTTTAAGTAGTTTCGCATTGCTCTTTATCTTATTGTATTTTATTCATTGACACGACATATTCTAAGCTATATTTAACTTCAGTGTTCGATATACAAGCTTTACTAATTATGAAAAGTTGCCAGAGATACCTGAGAATTTATTGTTGTGTGAAACATTGTTCATAAAACTGTTTTTAAAACAGAGACACTAGAAGACTGTCAGATCGCGACTGATAGTGCCAATAGTATTTTTAATACCGTGTTAAACATGGAAAATTGTATATAATGTATATATTTCACTTATAATTAATTACTATTATTATTATTATTATGTTATATATTTACGTTTTACACACGTATGTGTATAATTTAGGGTTTTATATTGTTAACTTAATTTTTGATGCTTGAACAGCTGATGCTGATCAGTCTGCTTCAGTGATAGAGTCACAGGGTGATTATTAAATGCGTAAACATTTTAATAATTTCTTAAATAATTACATTTCTGTAATCACATTCTTTATGAACATTTATACCACAGATAGAAGGACTATCTGACGTGAGATTTATTTTATTTGAACTTGCTTAGATTTTTATTGGTGATAGGGAGTTTATTGTTCTGTAAATTTTTAGTAATAAATCCCAGGCACTATTTTTGTGTGCCTGTTTGTTTTTATAAATCTGATCACCTTTTCATTTTGCAATCGACATGCGATAATACTGCGAATTAGTTACAAGAATTCACGTAGTCTCAACTTTCACCGTTCACGCCCGAGATCCGAGATTCTCGTCCTACCATCATGTTATGGGTATTGTATTTCTAGTAAATGTGTAACAAATCAGTAGTGTTGTTGCATGGCCGGTATGTATCGTGAGGTTCCTAGTCATTATCCTAGTAGGGTAGTGTTGGTTTATCTGGCTGGGTATCGACCTCCCTACAATCCTTTTCCATCTCAGCTGATATAGGCTATGACTATGCGGAATTCGGGTGCAGTACATAGATTTAATCTTCGACATAATTTGAGTTTAGGATACCGTGTCACGAACCTTCCAATTTGTCGAGCATTCATCTTCGACACATTTATGATAATAACAGTAATGTCTCTCTCCGCGAAGAGCGGTTGTTGTTGTTTATTCGGACTTGTAACCATCCAGCGAGTAGCGAGTCGACACCAAGTTTTAATGATGAAACTGACTTCTTCCTGTAGGTACAGCGTCATCTTCCAGACGTCATACGACCACGGCAGCAAATGGAGAATATACCTGTCTCCTTTCACCGCCAAGCTGTGGTACTGCCTCGCTGGATGTATCCTCTTCATCACCTGCTCTTCCAAAGTAATCGAAGTTCTGCCACCATTCGAGCAATGCCCAGATATCTCCGAGATCTTCTTTCGAGTGTTGGGAATCTTCTTCGGTCAAGGTAAAACGTTGAAAGCTGACACAAGCAAATCACCGATTCCCGGGTAATGCATTGAATACGGCAATCTATTAAATTCGAAGGGAATATTTTATAGCACTGTACATTTCTTCAGTATTGTCTTTTTCTGTGTAAAAATTGAACATTTTAACTTAGCCGCCTAAGATAACGGAGCATTCCTACATTAATTAACTGACAGAAGTGCGTTTCTACCAGAACATAAATATATAGTTCTAGATGCACTCTTCTGAGATGCTATGCTGTGAGTGTGAGTCTTGCTGCCGAGTACGCGAGAGATACGTTCTGGGGAGGAGAGACGAGCTACTGTACTACAGTGAATACCAATCAGAGAAAGCCACACCCACGTGGCAAGACACAGCAGTTAAGTGGGAAAGACAGGTCATCAGTGAGCATCCTCGACCAGTAGACAGGGGCATGGGTTAGAAAAGAACAGACCTTCATTCTAACGTTTCAACATAAGTCAACCATCTCTCATTCTCCAAGGTTTAAACAGAACATCAGCTGTACTTTATCTTACGTGAATACAAACATATGCTCGATATACAAACCGGTAAACAATCCATGGGATTAAACTTCCTTTAATTTGCAGATACTCATGTTAAAGAACTTATTGGACAATTCTCATGTCTTGTAATATAAATCTATATCAATGAAATGCCTATGCATAAGCTAGAGAATGAACTCTGGTAGTACGGAATTAGCTAAGTAAATTATAATGCTTGATGCACAAGACTGAATTCCAAAAGTTAGTGTAGACCCAACGAACATTTTACTCTGTTTCTGATAACGAAAACTAAATAACTACAATTTGGAAGCACCCTGTATTAATGTATTAACTACTGTAGCAAAAGTACAGCGCTGCCTTCGTGTTCAATAGATATGGTCTGAGTCAAGGGTTAGGTTATCGACTTCAGTCCCAGCCATCCCAGAATTGGCGAGTGCCAGGAAGCCAACAAGCTCATGGCCACGATTGTCTCCTCAATCCTAGACCTATTTACGAGGTCTCATATTCAATTATATATAAGTAGATTACAATTTGTATTACCAGTATTATAGTTTCCTCGATGTCCCTACGAAAATTTTCCGATGCACATTCTTGTTTCTAGCAATCTGTCTGACGTCACGCCTGTGGTCCATCCGTCTGGTGGTGTGGGTGACATTCCTTTTGGCGGTCGTCACCATGACAGCATACACGGCCCGTGTCACTTCCGTTCTCACTGTCAGGGATAAGGTGGTGCCCTTCCATGACCTGGAGGGCCTCCTAGACAGTTCTTACGCTTTTGGGATGACACAGAACACAGCCTCATTCGAACTTTTCAGGGTGAGTATGTACACAGTCTCTGTCAAGGATCATGTAAATAATTTGTTCCGTTCCCAGTTCATGTGCCTATGAATGCTGACTGTGTGCCCCTCAGGTTTCTTGTGCTGAGGTTAGTGCCTGGCCGGCAGAGAGTAACGGCACCATAGATACTCTGGTGCCGTTGTGTCGTGAGGCAGAGAGTAACGGCACCATAGATACGCTTGGTGCCTTAGTGTCGTGAAGCAGAGAGTAATGGCACTATACATATGCTTGGTGTCTTTGTGTCGTGAAGCAGAGAGTAATGACACTATAGATACGCTTGGTGCCTTTGTGTCGTGAAGCAGAGAGTAACGGCACCATAGATACGCTTGGTGCCTTTGTGTCGTGAGGCAGAGAGTAATGGCACTATAGATACGCTTGGTGCCTTTGTGTCGTGAAGCAGAGAGTAACGGCACTATAGATACGCTTGGTGCCTTTGTGTCGTGAGGCAGAGAGTAACGGCACCATAGATACGCTTGGTGCCTTTGTGTCGTGTGGCAGAAAGGTAATGGCACTATAGATAGCTTAGTGCCTTTGTGTCGTGTGGCAGAGAATAACGGCACTATAGATACGCTTGGTGCCTTTGTGTCGTGAGGCAGAGAGTAACGGCACTATAGATACGGCTTAGTGCCTTTGTGTCGTGTGGCAGAGAGTAACGGCACTATAGATACGCTTGGTGCCTTTGTGTCGTGAGGCAGAGAGTAACGGCACTATAGATACGCTTGGTGCCTTTGTGTCCTGAGGCAGAGAGTAATGGCACTATAGATACGCTTGGTGCCTTTGTGTCGTGTGGCAGAGAGTAACGGCACTATAGATAGCTTAGTGCCTTTGTGTCGTGTGGCAGAGAGTAACGGCACTATAGATACGCTTGGTGCCTTTGTGTCGTGTGGCAGAAAGTAATGGCACTATAGATAGCTTAGTGCCTTTGTGTCGTGTGGCAGAGAGTAACGGCACTATAGATACGCTTGGTGCCTTTGTGTCGTGAGGCAGAGAGTACGGCACTATAGATAGCTTAGTGCCTTTGTGTCGTGTGGCAGAGAGTAACGGCACTATAGATACGCTTGGTGCCTTTGTGTCGTGAGGCATAGAGTAACGGCACATACATAGCTTAGTGCCTTTGTGTCGTGAGGCAGAGAGTAACGGCACTATAGATAGCTTAGTGCCTTTGTGTCGTGTGGCAGAGAGTAACGGCACCATAGATAGCTTAGTGCCTTTGTGTCGTGAGGCAGAGAGTAACGGCACTATAGATAAGCTTAGTGCCTTTGTATCGTGTGGCAGAGAGTAACGGCACCATAGATAGCTTAGTGCTTTTGTGTCGTGAGGCAGAGAGTAACGGCACCATAAATACGCTGGTGCCTTTGTGTCGTGAGGCAGAGAGTAACGGCACCATACATACGCTGGTGCCTTTGTGTCTTGAGGCAGAGAGTAACGGCACATAGATAGCTTAGTGCCTTTGTGTCGTGAGGCAGAGAGTAACGGCACTATAGATACGCTTGGTGCCTTTGTGTCGTGGGGGCAGAGAGTAACGGCACTATAGATACGCTTGGTGCCTTTGTGTCGTGAGGCAGAGAGTAACGGCACCATAGATACGCTTGGTGCCTTTGTGTCGTGGGGGCAGAGAGTAACGGCACCATAGATACGCTTGGTGCCTCTGTGTCGTGAGGCAGAGAGTAACGGCACCATAGATAGCTTAGTGCCTTTGTGTCGTGAGGCAGAGAGTAACGGCACATACATAGCTTAGTGCCTTTGTGTCGTGAGGCAGAGAGTAACGGCACTATAAATACGCTTGATGCCTTTGTGTCGTGAGGCAGAGAGTAACGGCACCATAGATAGCTTAGTGCCTTTGTGTCGTGAGGCAGAGTGTAACGGCACATAGATAGCTTAGTGCCTTTGTGTCGTGAGGCAGATAGTAACGGCACTATAAATACGCTTGATGCCTTTGTGTCGTGAGGCAGAGAGTAACGGCACCATAGATAGCTTAGTGCCTTTGTGTCGTGGGGGCAGAGAGTAACGGCACCATAGATACGCTTGGTGCCTCTGTGTCGTGAGGCAGAGAGTAACGGCACCATAGATAGCTTAGTGCCTTTGTGTCGTGAGGCAGAGAGTAACGGCACTATAGATACGCTTGGTGTCTTGTGTCGTGAGGCAGAGAGTAATGGCACCATAGATAGCTTAGTGCCTTTGTGTCGTGTGGCAGAGAGTAACGGCACTATAGATACGCTTGGTGCCTTTGTGTCGTGAGGCAGAGAGTAACGGCACCATAGATACGCTTGGTGCCTTTGTGTCGTGAGGCAGAGAATAATGGCACTATAGATACGCTTGGTGCCTTTGTGTCGTGAGGCAGAGAGTAACGACACTATAGATACGCTTGGTGCCTTTGTGTCGTGAGGCAGAGAGTAACGGCACTATAGATACGCTTGGTGTCTTGTGTCCTGAGGCAGAGAGTAATGGCACCATAGATAGCTTAGTGCATTTGTGTCGTGAGGCAGAGTGTAACGGCATTATAGATACGCTTGGTGCCTTTGTGTCGTGAGGCAGAGAGTAACGACACCATAGATACGCTTGGTGCCTTCGTGTCGTGAGGCAGAGAGAAACGCCACCATAGATACGCTCGATGCCTTTGTGTCGTGAGGCAGCATGGCATGTGTTCTGTGTGATGCAAACACGCGACAATGTATATAAGATTTGTGTGTAATAATAATATATGTGCTATTAATTGTGTTTAATTTGGCGTGAATGGTGAGTGTAATTAAATGATTAATAGCACATGAGGATCATTAGATGTATGATATGCGCGAACACATGGCCTATACCGGGCCGGATTCGAAAACCAAACTGTCCATGGAAATACACTAGCCTACTTAGAAGTCCACATTGATGACATCATCTGCCATTTCCAGTATCGATGTTCCATCACCAGAGATTATGTAAACAAGTAATTCAGTGAGTAAATACAAATTTCTCAGGCTTCCCTTTCCTTACAATCATCCTATTAATAATGGATACCGCCTCATGATACACGTCTACATATCTATACAGCCCCACCCCCTCATGATACACGTCTCCTTGTCGATACAGCCCCGCCCCTTCATGATGCACGTCTACTTGTCTATAAAGCCCCACCCCTCATGATACACGTCTTCTTGTCTATACAGCCCCGCCCCCACATGATACACGTCTCCTTATCTTTACAGCCCCACCCCCTCATGATACACGTCTACTCGTCTATACAGCCCCTCCTTCTCATGATACACGTCTACTTGTCTATACAGCCCCACCCGCTCATGATACACGTCTACATGTCTATACAGCCCCTCCCCCTTCATGGTACACGTCTACATGTCTATACAGCCCCACCCCCTCATGATACACGTCTACATGTCTATACAGCCCCACCCCCTCGTGATACACGTCTACATGTCTATACAGCCCCACCCCCTCGTGGTACACGTCTACATGTCTATACCGCCCCACCCCCACATGATACAGGTCTACATGTCTATACAGCCCCACCGACTCATGATACACGTCTACATGTCTATACAGCCCCACCCCCTCATGATACACACCTCCTTGTCTACACAGCCCCACCCCCTCATGATGCAGGTCTACATGTCTATACAGCCCTACCCCTTCATGGTACACGTCTATATTTCTATACCGCCCCACCCCTCATGATACACGTCTACATGTCTATACCGCCCCACCCCTCATGTTACACGTCTCCTTGTCTATACAGCCCCACCCCCTCATGATACACGTCTACATGTCTATACAGCCCCACCCCCTCATGATACACGTCTCCTTGTATATACAGCCCCACCGCCTCACGATACACGTCTACATGTCTATACAGCCCCACTCCCTCATGGTACACGTCTCCTTGTCTATAGAGCCCCCACATGATACACGTCTCCTTGTCTATACAGTCCCACCGCCTCATGATACACGTCTACATGTCTATACCGCCCCACCCATCATGATACTCGTCTACTTGTCCATACAGCCCCTCATGGTACACGTCTACATGTCTATACAGCCCCACCTCCTCATGATACACGTCTCCTTGTCTATACAGCCCCACCGCCTCATGATACACGTCTACATGTCTAGGCAGCCCCACCCTCTCATGATACACGTCTACTCGTCTATACAGCCCCTCCCCCTCATGATACACGTCTACTTGTCTATACAGCCCCACCCCCTCATGATACACGTCTACATGTCTATACAGCCCCTCCCCCTCATGGTACACGTCTACTTGTCTATACAGCCCCACCGCCTCATGATACACGTCTACATGTCTATAAATCCCCACCCCCTCATGATACACGTCTCCTTGTCTATACAGCCCCACCCCTCATGATACACGTCTACTTGTCTATACAGCCCATCATGATACACGTCTACTTGTCTATACAGCCCCACCCCCTCATGATACACGTCTACTTGTCTATACAATCCCACCCCCTCATGATACACGTCTACTTGTCTATATAGCCCCACCCCCACATGATACACGTCTACTTGTCTACACAGCCCCACCCCCTCATGATACACGTCTACTTGTCTATACAGCCCATCCCCCTCATGATACACGTCTACGTGTCCATACAGCCACACCCCCTCATGATATACGTCTCTTTGGCAATTTAGCTAAACAATCAATGTGTGAAATATAATGGGACAGTAAATATGGACGGTATTACAAAAATCACTTTGTGATTCTATGCACAAGAATATCTCCTAGGCATTTAGTGTTAGAAGAAACTTTTAAAAACAATATAAAATATAAAATCCTAGTGATGGGCCACAGTTAGAGCACCTGGGTGAAACTCTGCAACAAATACGACAAAAGCCTAGATGTTTTTATTTGACTTTATTTGCGTGACCGTGAAAGATGATGTTCCTCCTTTCGAATAAATCTTGAACATTTGAACTGTCATCTCTTATTAGTATTGGCACTGAACTCGAATTCAGCCCAGCTTAAGACTTTGACTGAGCCGAGGTTCAAACCGACTTGCGAACCATGGGAGAGGATAATTGGAAATACGGAATTAAAACAATTTAATATTTTTATATGCATTTTGGGAAAAGAATGATGCAAAATGAAACTATTTTGGAAAATTTTGGAGCATTTTATGGAATTATTATTTGGAAACATTCTGGTGAATGAGATTTTAATTAAGGAAGTGTTAGATCATTCGAGGCTGGAAATTGTATAAGGCTTCATGCTAGCAAGCAGAAAACCAGTTTTGGTTAGTCAAGGCAACAATAATAAATTATGCACACGACCCGTTGATAAGAGGAGCTTCTATCACGATATTCCAACAGCCAATCAGATTGACGCACATAAATTTTGTGGGAATCGTTTTTATATAAATTTGATTTATATAAAGCGATATGAACACTTCTACAGGCGTAGAATTCAGTATGGAATTTATTTGGTTGAATAGAAATATAAATTATTGGCTAGGAGAGAAACTATGAGTATATTTCTATTAAAATGCATCCGCGCGTGGCTAGCAGACCAGTCTAGTTTTGGCACGCACGCTATCGCGGAGAGAGAAGCGATGACTCTTACTCAGCTCCTTGAACCGAGCGGACGTTGTCAGTCACGCGTCCAGCAAAGCACATTTCCACGATAAAAGAAGTGCGGACGACAGACGCGGTAGTACCGTCTAGAGATCGACCATTCGCCGAAGAAGAGATACGAGGAGCCGGTGAAATGCAAATGCACTAGATATTGAAGAGAATCACATTTATTCTGTTCCACAATTATAAGAAGAAGACTTCGCTGAAATAGCGTTATTCTACAGCGAAGCAATAACCAACAGCATTGCTTACTACAGCCACATTATTGCTACATTAATATTCTACGGTACAACATCATAATCAACATGACCGTAATGAACTTGAATCGGGGAGGACAAACTTTTTCAACGATTACTGAGAAGATTATTATGAGCAACTAAATAATGGAAGGAGGTTAGTCTATACCATGGATTGGAGATTCAGAGTGACTTAGAAGACCGGGAATGGATAAATCTACAACTGCTTAACAACATGCAGTATTCTGAGATGACTTCCAATACTACAAGTGAGAAGTCCATTACAATCAGGAGGAGATGTCAACCCAGGACATTCAGATCTATATTGATGATGCCACTCTGTTACACGGAGAAAAGAAGAAGACGAACGCTAGCAGTCGATTGGACCAAGAGATGCAGTTTCCAGGTCGCTGACCGTGAAACAAGAAGACTTGCCATTAGCTGTCACAGTCGAGCAGGATTACAGGTGTCCGTATCACGATGCAGTCGAGGGAGCGCTCAGCTGTGTCGCACACGACCGGAGAAACTGGTTTCCATAGCAGACGACTTGCTCACGCAGTTCCAGCGGAACATCGACAACATCTTATGAAGGTATTCACGACACCAGAAGCCATCACAAAGGTAGAAAAACTGAATGTTCTAAGATCTTTAGTTTTGCAGTAGTACTTGAAATCATTGAGGGGTGACCAACTTCATTGTAGATATTCCTATCTTTGTCCTATGTTTATTGTAGCTAAATTTTAGAGATTCATTGTAATTATTTGATACGTCTACGTGTGTCGTTTCAGACGTAATTTCATTCATTTTCGACTTTAGATATTTCGTTTCATTTATATTTTAAAGGAATCCTTTTAACATGCTCACTTTCGAACGAAACTCGTTTTATAAGGGAATGCTTCGATAACAACATATTTCGAAGGATATGCTTCGATAGTAACATATTTCCAATTGTAAGGACATTTTGAACGTTAAGATTGATATTGATAGTTACGAATGCGTAACAGCGACAGTACATTTGTATAATTATATTGCACTATTGTAAAGGAAAGCATTATTGTAAAATGCTCTAACATTGTATAACAGACATTATGTCAGTATACATCTGAAACACTTATTTATAACAATATGGAAGTTATAAAATTCAAATTGCGGAATACAATTTATTTGTCAATGATATAGTCTTGGACTATTGTTATTATGAAAGTACACTATAAAATAGGATCATGGTAGTGACAATTGAGGTCGAATGATGCCTATAGTTATTAACAATTTAATTGGAATCATTGTTAAACTGAAATGATAGACCAGGAGATTTGTTAGTCTACCTGAAGTCTATTATGTCTTAAAATAAGCTTAAATATGAATAATTCACTTATTTAAATGTAAACCAGATGCGTGAGGATGTGTATTTATATTATTTAACTACTAAAGACGAGCGAACTACGAGATAGTATTGTTAATATTTTGTAACGTGGAAAAACAATCTGTTATGGAACTAAGTAAACGAAAAGCGCTATTGAAAGAAATAAGAAATACTGTATGAGGTGAATTGTAGTGAACGAACATGTAATAATTGTTAAAGATGCACGAGGTTAAATAATTTAGAGGAGAGATGGAGCTAGGAGTGCACTCTGAACGGTAGTATACAATTGCGTATTTACCTAGTAAAGTCACTGATTCTTCTACAAGCCTGTAGCAAGATGGGTTTCTTATTGAAGTAATGCCGTGCGGAGTATTGAAGATTGTTGTTAGTAATGAAAAGATGGAAGTATGTTATGTTTGGAGCGTAGCAGACGCTATTTATGAATATTGTTCACCGTATTACGAGAGAAGGAAATGTATTGCCATGTGGACCAATGAATTGTTACAGTATGTGTAAAAAGCGCTGACATAAGTGATAATATTTGTATTGTTCATGTCAGAGAGTGTCAGTATATAATCCACGAAGTGTTTAAAGATTTTTAAGTAGTTTCGCATTGCTCTTTATCTTATTGTATTTTATTCATTGACACGACATATTCTAAGCTATATTTAACTTCAGTGTTCGATATACAAGCTTTACTAATTATGAAAAGTTGCCAGAGATACCTGAGAATTTATTGTTGTGTGAAACATTGTTCATAAAACTGTTTTTAAAACAGAGACACTAGAAGACTGTCAGATCGCGACTGATAGTGCCAATAGTATTTTTAATACCGTGTTAAACATGGAAAATTGTATATAATGTATATATTTCACTTATAATTAATTACTATTATTATTATTATTATGTTATATATTTACGTTTTACACACGTATGTGTATAATTTAGGGTTTTATATTGTTAACTTAATTTTTGATGCTTGAACAGCTGATGCTGATCAGTCTGCTTCAGTGATAGAGTCACAGGGTGATTATTAAATGCGTAAACATTTTAATAATTTCTTAAATAATTACATTTCTGTAATCACATTCTTTATGAACATTTATACCACAGATAGAAGGACTATCTGACGTGAGATTTATTTTATTTGAACTTGCTTAGATTTTTATTGGTGATAGGGAGTTTATTGTTCTGTAAATTTTTAGTAATAAATCCCAGGCACTATTTTTGTGTGCCTGTTTGTTTTTATAAATCTGATCACCTTTTCATTTTGCAATCGACATGCGATAATACTGCGAATTAGTTACAAGAATTCACGTAGTCTCAACTTTCACCGTTCACGCCCGAGATCCGAGATTCTCGTCCTACCATCATGTTATGGGTATTGTATTTCTAGTAAATGTGTAACAAATCAGTAGTGTTGTTGCATGGCCGGTATGTATCGTGAGGTTCCTAGTCATTATCCTAGTAGGGTAGTGTTGGTTTATCTGGCTGGGTATCGACCTCCCTACAATCCTTTTCCATCTCAGCTGATATAGGCTATGACTATGCGGAATTCGGGTGCAGTACATAGATTTAATCTTCGACATAATTTGAGTTTAGGATACCGTGTCACGAACCTTCCAATTTGTCGAGCATTCATCTTCGACACATTTATGATAATAACAGTAATGTCTCTCTCCGCGAAGAGCGGTTGTTGTTGTTTATTCGGACTTGTAACCATCCAGCGAGTAGCGAGTCGACACCAAGTTTTAATGATGAAACTGACTTCTTCCTGTAGGTACAGCGTCATCTTCCAGACGTCATACGACCACGGCAGCAAATGGAGAATATACCTGTCTCCTTTCACCGCCAAGCTGTGGTACTGCCTCGCTGGATGTATCCTCTTCATCACCTGCTCTTCCAAAGTAATCGAAGTTCTGCCACCATTCGAGCAATGCCCAGATATCTCCGAGATCTTCTTTCGAGTGTTGGGAATCTTCTTCGGTCAAGGTAAAACGTTGAAAGCTGACACAAGCAAATCACCGATTCCCGGGTAATGCATTGAATACGGCAATCTATTAAATTCGAAGGGAATATTTTATAGCACTGTACATTTCTTCAGTATTGTCTTTTTCTGTGTAAAAATTGAACATTTTAACTTAGCCGCCTAAGATAACGGAGCATTCCTACATTAATTAACTGACAGAAGTGCGTTTCTACCAGAACATAAATATATAGTTCTAGATGCACTCTTCTGAGATGCTATGCTGTGAGTGTGAGTCTTGCTGCCGAGTACGCGAGAGATACGTTCTGGGGAGGAGAGACGAGCTACTGTACTACAGTGAATACCAATCAGAGAAAGCCACACCCACGTGGCAAGACACAGCAGTTAAGTGGGAAAGACAGGTCATCAGTGAGCATCCTCGACCAGTAGACAGGGGCATGGGTTAGAAAAGAACAGACCTTCATTCTAACGTTTCAACATAAGTCAACCATCTCTCATTCTCCAAGGTTTAAACAGAACATCAGCTGTACTTTATCTTACGTGAATACAAACATATGCTCGATATACAAACCGGTAAACAATCCATGGGATTAAACTTCCTTTAATTTGCAGATACTCATGTTAAAGAACTTATTGGACAATTCTCATGTCTTGTAATATAAATCTATATCAATGAAATGCCTATGCATAAGCTAGAGAATGAACTCTGGTAGTACGGAATTAGCTAAGTAAATTATAATGCTTGATGCACAAGACTGAATTCCAAAAGTTAGTGTAGACCCAACGAACATTTTACTCTGTTTCTGATAACGAAAACTAAATAACTACAATTTGGAAGCACCCTGTATTAATGTATTAACTACTGTAGCAAAAGTACAGCGCTGCCTTCGTGTTCAATAGATATGGTCTGAGTCAAGGGTTAGGTTATCGACTTCAGTCCCAGCCATCCCAGAATTGGCGAGTGCCAGGAAGCCAACAAGCTCATGGCCACGATTGTCTCCTCAATCCTAGACCTATTTACGAGGTCTCATATTCAATTATATATAAGTAGATTACAATTTGTATTACCAGTATTATAGTTTCCTCGATGTCCCTACGAAAATTTTCCGATGCACATTCTTGTTTCTAGCAATCTGTCTGACGTCACGCCTGTGGTCCATCCGTCTGGTGGTGTGGGTGACATTCCTTTTGGCGGTCGTCACCATGACAGCATACACGGCCCGTGTCACTTCCGTTCTCACTGTCAGGGATAAGGTGGTGCCCTTCCATGACCTGGAGGGCCTCCTAGACAGTTCTTACGCTTTTGGGATGACACAGAACACAGCCTCATTCGAACTTTTCAGGGTGAGTATGTACACAGTCTCTGTCAAGGATCATGTAAATAATTTGTTCCGTTCCCAGTTCATGTGCCTATGAATGCTGACTGTGTGCCCCTCAGGTTTCTTGTGCTGAGGTTAGTGCCTGGCCGGCAGAGAGTAACGGCACCATAGATACTCTGGTGCCGTTGTGTCGTGAGGCAGAGAGTAACGGCACCATAGATACGCTTGGTGCCTTAGTGTCGTGAAGCAGAGAGTAATGGCACTATACATATGCTTGGTGTCTTTGTGTCGTGAAGCAGAGAGTAATGACACTATAGATACGCTTGGTGCCTTTGTGTCGTGAAGCAGAGAGTAACGGCACCATAGATACGCTTGGTGCCTTTGTGTCGTGAGGCAGAGAGTAATGGCACTATAGATACGCTTGGTGCCTTTGTGTCGTGAAGCAGAGAGTAACGGCACTATAGATACGCTTGGTGCCTTTGTGTCGTGAGGCAGAGAGTAACGGCACCATAGATACGCTTGGTGCCTTTGTGTCGTGTGGCAGAAAGTAATGGCACTATAGATAGCTTAGTGCCTTTGTGTCGTGTGGCAGAGAATAACGGCACTATAGATACGCTTGGTGCCTTTGTGTCGTGAGGCAGAGAGTAACGGCACTATAGATACGCTTAGTGCCTTTGTGTCGTGTGGCAGAGAGTAACGGCACTATAGATACGCTTGGTGCCTTTGTGTCGTGAGGCAGAGAGTAACGGCACTATAGATACGCTTGGTGCCTTTGTGTCCTGAGGCAGAGAGTAATGGCACTATAGATACGCTTGGTGCCTTTGTGTCGTGTGGCAGAGAGTAACGGCACTATAGATAGCTTAGTGCCTTTGTGTCGTGTGGCAGAGAGTAACGGCACTATAGATACGCTTGGTGCCTTTGTGTCGTGTGGCAGAAAGTAATGGCACTATAGATAGCTTAGTGCCTTTGTGTCGTGTGGCAGAGAGTAACGGCACTATAGATACGCTTGGTGCCTTTGTGTCGTGAGGCAGAGAGTACGGCACTATAGATAGCTTAGTGCCTTTGTGTCGTGTGGCAGAGAGTAACGGCACTATAGATACGCTTGGTGCCTTTGTGTCGTGAGGCATAGAGTAACGGCACATACATAGCTTAGTGCCTTTGTGTCGTGAGGCAGAGAGTAACGGCACTATAGATAGCTTAGTGCCTTTGTGTCGTGTGGCAGAGAGTAACGGCACCATAGATAGCTTAGTGCCTTTGTGTCGTGAGGCAGAGAGTAACGGCACTATAGATAAGCTTAGTGCCTTTGTATCGTGTGGCAGAGAGTAACGGCACCATAGATAGCTTAGTGCTTTTGTGTCGTGAGGCAGAGAGTAACGGCACCATAAATACGCTGGTGCCTTTGTGTCGTGAGGCAGAGAGTAACGGCACCATACATACGCTGGTGCCTTTGTGTCTTGAGGCAGAGAGTAACGGCACATAGATAGCTTAGTGCCTTTGTGTCGTGAGGCAGAGAGTAACGGCACTATAGATACGCTTGGTGCCTTTGTGTCGTGGGGGCAGAGAGTAACGGCACTATAGATACGCTTGGTGCCTTTGTGTCGTGAGGCAGAGAGTAACGGCACCATAGATACGCTTGGTGCCTTTGTGTCGTGGGGGCAGAGAGTAACGGCACCATAGATACGCTTGGTGCCTCTGTGTCGTGAGGCAGAGAGTAACGGCACCATAGATAGCTTAGTGCCTTTGTGTCGTGAGGCAGAGAGTAACGGCACATACATAGCTTAGTGCCTTTGTGTCGTGAGGCAGAGAGTAACGGCACTATAAATACGCTTGATGCCTTTGTGTCGTGAGGCAGAGAGTAACGGCACCATAGATAGCTTAGTGCCTTTGTGTCGTGAGGCAGAGTGTAACGGCACATAGATAGCTTAGTGCCTTTGTGTCGTGAGGCAGATAGTAACGGCACTATAAATACGCTTGATGCCTTTGTGTCGTGAGGCAGAGAGTAACGGCACCATAGATAGCTTAGTGCCTTTGTGTCGTGGGGGCAGAGAGTAACGGCACCATAGATACGCTTGGTGCCTCTGTGTCGTGAGGCAGAGAGTAACGGCACCATAGATAGCTTAGTGCCTTTGTGTCGTGAGGCAGAGAGTAACGGCACTATAGATACGCTTGGTGTCTTGTGTCGTGAGGCAGAGAGTAATGGCACCATAGATAGCTTAGTGCCTTTGTGTCGTGTGGCAGAGAGTAACGGCACTATAGATACGCTTGGTGCCTTTGTGTCGTGAGGCAGAGAGTAACGGCACCATAGATACGCTTGGTGCCTTTGTGTCGTGAGGCAGAGAATAATGGCACTATAGATACGCTTGGTGCCTTTGTGTCGTGAGGCAGAGAGTAACGACACTATAGATACGCTTGGTGCCTTTGTGTCGTGAGGCAGAGAGTAACGGCACTATAGATACGCTTGGTGTCTTGTGTCCTGAGGCAGAGAGTAATGGCACCATAGATAGCTTAGTGCATTTGTGTCGTGAGGCAGAGTGTAACGGCATTATAGATACGCTTGGTGCCTTTGTGTCGTGAGGCAGAGAGTAACGACACCATAGATACGCTTGGTGCCTTCGTGTCGTGAGGCAGAGAGAAACGCCACCATAGATACGCTTGATGCCTTTGTGTCGTGAGGCAGCATGGCATGTGTTCTGTGTGATGCAAACACGCGACAATGTATATAAGATTTGTGTGTAATAATAATATATGTGCTATTAATTGTGTTTAATTTGGCGTGAATGGTGAGTGTAATTAAATGATTAATAGCACATGAGGATCATTAGATGTATGATATGCGCGAACACATGGCCTATACCGGGCCGGATTCGAAAACCAAACTGTCCATGGAAATACACTAGCCTACTTAGAAGTCCACATTGATGACATCATCTGCCATTTCCAGTATCGATGTTCCATCACCAGAGATTATGTAAACAAGTAATTCAGTGAGTAAATACAAATTTCTCAGGCTTCCCTTTCCTTACAATCATCCTATTAATAATGGATACTGCCACGAAACAGAAACTGCTCAAGCATAGGGCACGGCTAAGAGCTCAACCCACTCGTATGCAGACCTTCGTAGAAATTCTAGGCGACCAGCAGCGATCTAATTTGCATGAAATTAAATTGAGATATGACGATATGGGTGCTTTAATGTCCACGTTTGACGATGTTCTGTCTGAACTAGAACTAGGAGATACCGAAAGTGAGCAAGTACATGAACAAGCTAGATTGGAATTTGAAACTAATTACTAAAAGACTAAGGGTGACATGGGTAACATAATCACTAATATTGAAGACGCATCACATCATTTCGGAAGCTCTGGCAGAACCCAAGCAGGCACTATTTCAGGGTTGCAACTTCCGTCCAGGAGACATAGAATTATTATTCGGCGCAGAGCATTTCCTTTCATTACTGAAGCCTGGTCATCGTACACGATCACCAAATTATCCAGTCCTCCAAGAAACTGAATTTGGATGGATTCTTTCAGGACGATTTCGACCACAGGGAGAAGAATGTTTAGGAGAAGCCTCATACTTTTTGTGGATAGAAGACAACTTAGATGCCCAGTTACAACAGTTCTGGGAAATAGAGGATCTCTCTTCCCCAATCAGAATTCAGGAAGAAAAGACTGTGAAAATCAGATATCACTACGAGGGATGAATCAGGTAGATTTTTAGTTCGCTTGCCTCTTAAGCAAGAGCCTGAAGTATTAGGAGACTCCTTTAGTCAGGCTATGTCAAGGTTAACTCAGCTAGAGCGGCGCTTTAGCAAACAGGCCGTATTAAAGCAGGACTACTGTAACTTTCTGCATGCATATGAAATGTTAGAGCACATGGTGAAAATAAATAACTCTTTGACGTTAGGTGATGACAGTGGATGTTATTACTTGCCACATCATCCTGTTTCTAAGCCGTGTAGCATTACAACCAAAACTAGGGTTGTGTTTGACGTATGTGTAAAATCATCAAGTGATTCGTCTCTCAAGGGCATACTAATGGTTGGACCCACAGTTCAAGAGGATCTGTACTCCATTATTCTCAGATTCAGAACACATACTTTCGCCTTCATCGCCGATATTGCCAAGATGTATCGACAAGTCAAGGTGCATGTTGGTGACAGGAAGTTACAACGGATTATGTGGAGAAAATGTTCAGAGGAGCCACCTAGTTGCTATGAACAAACTACCGTAACATATGGTACAGCTGCTGCACCTTTTCTAGCCACGAGATGCATGCAAAAACTCGCTGAAGTAGAAGAATCAAGGTTTCCTAGAGCAGCACAAGTTCTCCGCAGGGATTTTAAATTGATGACCTAGTTAGTGGTTGTAACGACCTTCAGGATGCTCTACAGCTCCAATCTGAAATCATAACATTGTTGGAGAGTGGAGGCTTCTGTGCCAATCACCCAGCATTTCTGACACAGTTTCAGAAGGGAATAGAGAAACTCAGCTGCCTCTTAATCTAGTCCAAGGTAGCAGTGTGAAATCTCTAGGCTTATTATGGTAACCATTACCAGATCAATTCCTGATTTCTGGTGACCTGTGTTGCAGTTCGGATCTTGCTGATTCCATTGTCACAAAGCGCAAGATTTTGACAGTCATTGCTTCTATTTTTGATCCCCTTGGTTTGGTCAGTCCATTGGTGATATCCTATAAGATCTTCATGCCAAAACTATTGTTGGTCACACTAAATTGGGATGATGAACTTCCGTCTGAACAAGTTATAGATTAGGAAGGGTTTCATTCTCAACTCCCTGCAGTCAAGGAATTTAAGGTGAAACCATTTGTCACTTGTAAAGTCCCCCTTGCAGATGTTCAGATTCATGGATTTGTCGATGCCTCGGAACGAGCGTATGGGGCTTGTATTTATGTACGGCCTGTCGACAAGGAAGGGAGGACGTTTGTCAACTTGTTATGCTCCAAGTCCAGAGTAGCCCCTTTGAAGAGACTGACGCTGCCTGGACTCGAACTGTGAGGAGCAATGTTGCTCGCACAACTGGTACATAAAACACTGCCAGTATTGTCATTCCAAGTCAGCAAGGTGCTCCTGTGGACAGACTCAGCCATAGTTCTGTCCTGGATCACATCCTCTGCTACGCGGTGGAAGACATTTATGGCCAACAGGGTATCAAGAATATACTCACAAAGCAGAATGGAGACACATTCCAACCCATGAAAACCCAGCAGACTTAATACCTAGAGGAGTTGCTCCAGGACGACTACAAGATATGAAGCTCTGGTGGCATGGTTCCCCTTGGCTACCTGAACCCATTGAGTTTTGGCCTGTGAAACGTATCTCCCATGTACAGAAGGATAGTTACCTGAATCTCGAGATACCCATTCTGCGGTCATCTTAGTAAGTACCGAGGCAGTTGCATTTATGCACAAATACTCATCGTTGTCTCGACTGACTCGAGTGACTGCTTATTGCCTACGATTCATGCACAACGCAGCCAACCTACAGGATAAAATACAGGGATACTGACTGCAAGAACTTAAGATGGCGTTATACACTTGTATTAAAATCTCGCAATAGGAGTGTTATGCTAAAATGATAGCTGACCTTCAAGCTAATCGTTGCGTCTCCAAGAAGAGCAACATTGCAGATCTGCACCCATTCTTAGACACCAGGGAATGCTGAGAGTAGGTGGACGGCTTGAAAACTCAAACCTGCCATATAGTCCTAAGCATCAGCTTATTCTTCCACCACAGCATACTCTGACGAAACTTGTGGTTATGGGGGAACACATTCGGCTTCTACATGCAGTTACACAACCCACCATTTCGCCCCTACGTGAAAGATATTGGATCCCTACCGCCAAAGCAATTGTGCGGAAAGTCATTCACAAATGTTTGAAGTGTTTTAGATTCAAAGCAACTACGTGTGAATAACTGATGGGACAACTTCCTGTGACCAGACTGCAAGAAAGCCGACAGTTCCTTAATGTAGGCGTCGACTACACAGGTCCATTTCTCATCAGGACAGGAAAGGTGAGAAGCAAATTTACAGTCAAGAGTTGCATTGCACTATTCATCTAGCCACCAAGGCACTTCACCTGGAAGTAGTGAGTGATCTTTCTACTGATGGATTCTTGGCTGTCTTGAGGGGGTTCACAGCACGGCAAGGCAAGAGTTCCTTTATTTATAGTGATAATGACACAAACTTTGTTGGTGCCAACAAGAAACTGCAAGATCTACGCAAACTTTTACTATCATGTACCTTCTGTGAAGACAATAAAAACTCTTTAGCCATGGAATGCATAACATGGCAGTTCATACCTCCAAGCTCTCCACACTTCGGCGGGCCCTGGGAAGCCGCTGTTAAGTCGATGAAGTACCACTAAAGGAGAGTTGCCGGAAATACACTAATGACTTTCGAAGAGCTCTGTACACTTGTCACGCAGATAGAAGCATGCCTCAATTCTCGCCCAATGGCCGCTTTATCAAATGACCCAGTAACCTTAGCTACCTTTCACCTTCTCATTTCCTAATTGGTGCTCCTCTTACCACTATACCCGAGCCTGAGTTGACTGACCTGCCTATGAGTAGACTATCTCGTTGGAAACGGTTCTAGTCAATGCAGCAGCAGTTGTGGAAACGGTGGACGGCTGATTACCTAAATTCCCTGCAGCAGAGGAAGAAGTCGGTCTGCTCCAAGACCAACCTAATGCCTGGGACTGTCGTACTGCTGAAGAAGGACAACCTTCCTCCTCTTTGTTGGAAGTTGGCCGTCGTACAGTGTGTTCACGCTGGGAAGGATGGATTTGCGCGGGTAGCTACTATCAAGACTGTGGCCATTCAGTCTATGTTATTTCTATTATATCAACTGATTCAACGGCGGGGAGCATGTTCCGTTCCCAGTTCATGTGCCTGTGATTGCTGACTGTGTGCCCCTCAGGTTTATTGTGCTGGTGTTAGTGCCTGGCCGACAGAGAGTAACGGCACCATAGATACGCTTGTTGCCTTCGTGTCGTGAGGCAGCATGGCCTGTATTCTGATGCAAACACGCGACAATGTACATAAGATTTCTGTGTAATATATAATAATATGTGTGCTGCTGAATGTGTTTCATTATGGGAGAAGGGTGAGTGTAATTAAATGATTAAGAGCACATGAGGATCATTAGATGTATGATATGCGCGAACACAATTAGATCCGCCAGTCATGCGTATATGTTTACTTAGGGCGAAGGTTTGCCAAAATACGTAAATAAATACTGTTCGAATATCTACAGAATTATGCATCAATCAAACCTTTTTAGCCTATTTTCATTTTATGAAAAAATAGACTTATGAGATCTCCTTTTGTCCGTCTGTGTGTATGTGTGTGTGTGTCCCTTCCCCCCCTCAACCTCCCTCCTAATAAAATCTAAACGGCTAAAGCGATTCCAATGAACCTCGGTAAGGTCATAGCACCACTTTGGACGACCCCGACCGTATCCTTCAAAATTCATATCTCACCAATCCAACATGGCGGCTGTGCGAAATATTTCGCCAGCATTCAATATCTCCAACTCTATTACCAATATCACCCTGAAAATTTGTACGGTGATAAAGGTCACTACCGGAAGTTCGCCCAAGAGACTTTCAAAAACCTGGTAACTACAAAACTAACATGGCGGCCAAGCGGATTTGAGACATTAAAATTGACTTTCCTCGCGATTTAACCATTCAAACGTAACGAAACTTGGTACACCAAATATTTGTATACATTGTAATTCACTGGCATCTAATTTAGTTCAATTTTTTACATAACCTAAAAATGGCGTCTGTGCGAAATATTTCACTGGGATTCAATATCACCGAACCTATTACGGATATCATCCTGAAATTTTGTGCAGTGATAAATAGCACTACTATAAGTTTATTTATGTAACTTGCAAAAACCTCTATAGTACAAAACGAACATGGCGGCCACGCGAAGTTGAAACATTTTAATAGAGTTTTCTAGCGATTTGACCATCTGAGCGCAGCGAAATATGGTACAGTAAATGATTATACATATTGCAATGCACTGGCAACTAATTTAGTTCAATTCTTTAGATAACCTCAAGATGGCAGCTGTGTAAAAATTTAAATTAAGTTTTTATTTCTTGTGCCGTAATCATGCGATCGAAGTGAAATTTTGAATAATGAATTTACGCAACAATTTTTGTTTAATGGTACATAACTCTATGGCCTGTACATATACCAATCCAAAATGGCGACCATCCGAAATATTTGGTGAGCACAAATCCAACATGGCGACGCGAAGAATAAATATTTAAATTGACGTTTATCGCGATTTATCCATCCGAGTGCAGTCAAACTTTGTACGGTAAATGCTTGTACAAATATTAATCCACTGGCATCTAATTTATTTCAATAGATTTCATAACCAAAC
The DNA here is from genome assembly GCA_946902985.2 of Meconema thalassinum. NCBI lineage: Eukaryota > Metazoa > Arthropoda > Insecta > Orthoptera > Tettigoniidae > Meconema > Meconema thalassinum. The sequence continues at coordinate 127,990,151 of OX336391.1, read as the reverse complement.
GATGGCAACTGTGCGAAATTTTCTAATCTCTCTTTTACTTCTCATGTCCTAATCATGCGATTGAATTTTGAATACCACACCTACACAATAATCTTAATGTAATAGTGCATAAATAAAATCCAACATGGCGACCATCTGAAATATGTAGATGGTTCTCAATATCTACGAATCTATTACATCAATTAAACTGAAATTTTGTATGTTGTTAGAGACAATTAACGTTTGTAGGCTGTATAGTTATTCACGGGACTAATTGTTTATTTAAAAATTAAAACTACTAAGGAACATAAGGGACATATTTCTGGTTGTTGTTGGTGAATCATTTCGGAGCTTTGCAACATAGTGGTCATCTAGTCCCGTACTTGGGGGTGCGTAGGATTTGGCTGATAACCTGTGTTATAATGATATCTGTACTAGGTAATTTTCTCTTTTTTAATACACACATCAAAAAAGTTTTGCATCACCTCGGTTCCAAGAGTTCCGGAACCGTTAAATACAAAGGGAATAGAGATCAACACAAACAACATTTCAGCTCGTTTTATTGCTCATGAGACCCACATATTGCATGTTGTACCATCATACAGCTAGACTTTCAGCATTTGTGGTCCAGATTGCAGTACACACCACTACCTCTAATACCCAGTAGCACGTCCTCTTGCATTGATGCATGCCTGTATTCGCCGTGGCATACTATCCACAAGTTCATCAAGACACTGTTGGTCCAAATTGTCCCACTCCTCAACGACAATTCGGCGTAAATCTCTCAGAGTGGTTGGTGGGTCAAGACGTCCATAAACAGCCCTTTTCAACATATCCCAGGCATGTTCGATAGGGTTCATGTCTGGCGAACATGCTGGCCACTGTAGTCGAGCGATGTCGTTATCTTGAAGGAACGCATTCACAAGATGTGCACGATGAGGTCGAGAATTGTCGTCCATGAAGACAAATGCCTCTCCAATATTCTGCCGATATGGTTGCACTATGGGTCGGAGGATGTCATTCAGGTATCGTAAAGCCGTTTCGGAGCCTTCCATGACCACCAGTGGCGTACGTCGGCCCCACATAATGCCACCCCAAAACATCAGGGAACCACCACCTTGCTGCACTCGCTGGACAGTGTGTCTAAGACGTTCAGCCTGACCAGGGTGCCTCCAAACACGTATCCGACGATTGTCTGGTTGAAGGCATATGCGACACTCATCGGTGAAGAGAACGTGATGCCAATTCCGTGGGGTCCATTCAGCATGTTGTTGGGCCCATCTGTACCGCGCTGCATGGTGTCGGGGTTGCAAAGCTGGACCTCGCCATGGACGTCGGGAGTGAAGTTGCGCATCATGCAGCCTATTGCGCACAGTTTGAGTTGAAACACGACGTCCTGTGGCTGAACGAAACGCATTATTCAACATGGTGGCATTGCTGTCAGGGTTCCTCCGAGCGGCAATCCGTAAGTAGCGGTCATCCACTACAGTAGTAGCCCTTGGGCGGCCTGAGCGAGGCCTGTCATCGACAGTTCCTGTATCTCTGTACCTCCTCCATGTCCGAACAACATCGCTTTGGTTCACTCTGAGACGCCTGGAAACTTCCCTTGTTGAGAGCCCTTCTTGACACAAAGTAACAATGCGGACGCGATCGAACTGCGGTATTGACCTTCTAGGCATGGTAGAACTACAGACAACATGAGCAGCGTACCTTCGTCCTGGTGGAATGACTGGAACTGATCGGCTGTCGTACCCCCTCCGTCTAATAGGCCCTGCTCATGCATGGTTGTTTACATCTTTGAGCAGTTTTAGTGACATCTATGAACAGTCAAAGGGACTGTATCTTGGATACAATATACACAGTCAACGTCTATATGCCGGAGATCTGGGAACCGAGGTGATGCAAAACTTTTTTTGGTGTGTGTATTTTTAATTTTTTAGCGTATGGCTTTTGGTGCCAGGAGTGTTCGAGGAAATGTTCAGCTCGCCAGAGTTTGTAGCTGCTTCTATGCGGACACCAATGGGATGAGCTACAAGTACCGTCGCTTGTGGAGTGTTGTCTGGGGAGGGAATTGTGAAAGTAAGGATGAGGAATTGGAAGTTATCGGCTGTGGCCTATAGTTAGGGACCAACACCTGCATTTGCCTGGAAGGAAGATGGGAAACCACAGAAGACCATCTTAAAGGTTGCTGGCCGGGGGAATTCGATCCTCCTCGCCTCCCGGATGTGAGCGACTGCCTGCAACCACGCCGTAACGACCACGGCTAACTCACCCATCTGTACTAATGTTTATGCAATTGAAACTGAGGCCTGGATTGGGATGGACATGGCTGTGGTTGAAGTTAGGAATAATCCCAGCATTTGTTTGGAGTATAAATGGGAAAGCATGCAAAACCAATTCTATGATGGCCGAGGTATGAATTGAACACTCCTCCTCTCTGGTTTTCCTCACGCGGTTGAGTGTATCTCGTTCCTGCCGTAAGAACAGAATTGATTTGGGCGGAGCTGAAAAGCATTAAACCAAAAAGGGACATTTTTAAACAATTGGTATTCTGTAGTATTGACCCAAGAGCCTTGGAGCGGCAGAGTAAAGAATTAAGTCAACCTTCTGTTTAAAGCTACACACAAAACAATTTCATCTTACGAGCAGGAGAAAAAGCACGAAAGTTCACTGGCAAGGCAAAATCCATCACAAAGCAATTTGTTTTGTGATTTACGCCAGAAACCACTGCTTCATAAAGTGCGATCAGAAAAGAAAAGCTTTAAGTCAATGACTTACTCCCTTCAAGTGCCGTATTCCGTACTTAATGTGGCCGCACTGCAAGATTCCCTCGTGGTACACTCATCATCATCATCATCGTGCATAGTTTCCAGCCACTGGCCGGGTCTGTTTGGAACACAAGCCTCTCCAACGTCTTCTGCCTTCCCACCATCTCTCAGCCTCCACCCTTGTCCAGTCTTCTCCTCTCTTCTTCACGCTTTCTTCCACCCCCTTCAGCCACCTGTCTCTCGGTCTTCCTCTCGGTCTCTTTCCTTCCCATTTCGTCTCGTGTATCCTCCTGGGCATTCTCTTCTCCTCCATTCGTTTTAGATGTCCATACCATCTAAGTCTAGATTTCTCTATACCATCCTGTAATGGTTCCTCCTTCATTAATTCTCTGGTCCTCTCATTTCTTATTCTATCCATCTTTGTAGCTCCAATACTGCTTCTCAAGAACCTCATCTCACCTGCCTGTATTCTGCTCTTCTCCCTTCCTTTCGTAACCCAAGTCTGCGAGGCATACGTCAGGATAGAGACATAGTACGTCCGATATTTGATGTTTTTGCTGTTCTGAGGGACATCGTTGCTCCATATCATGCTTCTCACACTCCTCCGGAATGCTTCAGCCTGTCTTCCCCGCTCATTTATTTCTCCATCGTTTCTTACATTATCTTGTATCAGGCTTCCCAGATACTTGAAACTCTCCACTTTCTTCAGCTGTTCCCCACCAATAGTTATTCCCGTTGATATTGTTTCCTTCTTCCTTGTTGTGATCACCATCTCACTCTTATTTATGCTAAATTTCATCCCATATCCTTGTATTATTCCTTCCCACGCGTCCAACTGCTCCTGTACCTCCTCCTTCTTGTTTCCCCAAATCATCAAACCATATGCAAACACCATTGCTTTCATCTTTCCTTCCCCAATTACTTGTGCCACTAGGGTCATTATGTCATCCATCACCACAATGAAAAGTAACGGTGACAGTCCACTTTTTTGTTACAGGCCGTTTCTCTGTTCCAACCAGTCCGATCTCTCTCCTCCCACTTTCACACAGCTCACGCTTCCCTTGTACATCTCCTTTATCCTTATTATAGTCCATTTATCTTATCCTCTGTCCTCCAGGGACTTCCATACTTTGTTTCTGCATACACTGTCATATGCTTTCTCAATATCCAGGAAGGCCTTCAGTAGATCTGTTCCATGCTCATAGTGCTGTTCTTGTAACTGCCTTACAGCAAAAATCAAATCCACTGTGCACCTTCCTGCTCTGAAGCCATGTTGTTCTTCCCTCATCCCTCCTTCTATCCTTGTCCTAAATCTCCTTTCCAAAATTTTCTCAAATATCTTTGCACAATGACTCATCAGTGTTATTCCCCGATAGTTTCTACATTCTGTTCTACTACTTTTCTTGAAGATTGGGACAATTATTCCCATTTTTTCAGTCCTCTGGGGTCCTCCACTCCTTCCATGCTGCCTCCATCACTCGGTACAACCATTGTATCCCCACCTCTCCTGCTGCTCTCACCATCTCCACACTCAACTCATCCATACCCGGTGCCTTCCCTCCTTTCATCTTCCTCACTGCATCGTCCACTTCTTTTCATGTTAAGTCCTTTTCTGTTTGCAGACCATCTTCCTCTTCCCCGATTTCTTCCTCCTCGCCGTGGTTTCCATTGAGATTCAGAAGTTCTTCAAAATATTATTTCCACATTTTCTTCAGTTCTTCCCTATTTTCTATCTCTTCACCATTCTAACATAATCTGTCGGATCCTTCCGCCTCTTATTTTTAGCCTATTTTCAATTTTTAAAAAATAGGCTTATGAGATCACCTTTTGTCCGTGTGTGTGTGTGCGTGTGTGTGTGTGTGTGTGTGTGTGTGTGTGTGTGAGGAGTGTTCATTCATTCATTCATTCATTCATTCATTCATTTATTTGCAATGGGGGGTGTGTCCCCCGGTGGCAAATTGGATATATATAACAAATAAATAATTATACGTAACAATTCAATAACAATTATACAACAATTAAACTGGAGTATTTACACAAATAGTCAGTCTTTTCTTAAACACACCTATATGTTTGGGAAAAGGCTCTAAGACTGCGGCAGGTAGAGAGTTCCAATTATCAATGGCACGGTTTACAAAGAAATATTTACCATAATTATTTCGCTGTGGTCGGCCCTTAACTTTGAAAGGATGATCGCTCCTACGTATGTAAGTGGGCTTTCCCAATCGTTTGCTATGCTCGCCCCACGCTGGTTGATGTGTATACGTGTTGTACATAGCGCAGAGTCTATATTTCATCCTCCTAGCCTCAAGTGATTCCCACCCAAGTTTCTTTAACATACGGCTCACACTGCTCCTGGGATTGAAGTCACTGAGCACAAATCTAGCGGCCTTTCTTTGTACCATTTCCAACTCATTGATGAGCCCTACTTGATATGGATCCCAAACCGCCGAGGCATATTCCAGAATAGGTCTTACAAGTGACAAATAGCCTAATTCTTTAGCAGAGGTACTACTTCCTTTTAATACCCTCATTACAAAGTGCAGGGATTTGTAAGCTTTTGAAACTACACATCCTACATGACTACTCCATTTCATAACATTCCTTACGTGAACGCCCAAATATTTGCATGAATCTTCTTCTACAAGTATTTCCGAGCCAATGTTATATTGAAAATCCTGCCTTCGCACTTTCCCTATTTTTAAGAGACTACATTTTCTTGTGTTTATTTTCATTTTATTTACAATCGCCCACTTATAGACCAGGTTCAGGTCCTCTTGAAGTACTGCATTGTCTTGTGAGTCATGTATCTTTCGATATATTACACAATCATCCCCAAACAATCGACAGTCACTGCGAATCCCATTTGGTAAGTCATTTATAAACGCCAAAAATAACAAAGTTCCGATTACGCTGCCCCCGTGAGGGATACCCGACGTTACGGTAATTTCATCTGAGAATATGCCTTCGACTCTCACTTTCTGGGAACGACCCGTCAAAATTTCTTGAATCCATAAAATTACCCTTCTATCAATCTTCGTCGAAGCTAATTTATGGAGTAGCATGTCATGCGGCACGACATCAAATGCCTTCGCAAAATCTATAACCACGGCGTCGACTGAAACTCCATGGTCTAACGATTCGCTAATGTCTTGAAAAAGTGATAGCATCTGACTCTCGCATGAGTAACCTTTCCGAAATCCATGTTGCCTATCATTAAACCATGATAATGTTTCCCACTCTTCCCTCAAGTTGTCACAAATGAGATGCGCCATCTGTTTACAAACGATGGACGTAAGGCTAACCGGCCTGTATTTGCCCAATTCAAGTCTGCTCCCTCCCTTAAATATTGGGACTACCGTAGCTCTTTTCCAGTCATCTGGGATTTGCGCATTGTTTATGGACACATTAAACATCACCTCCAAGTATCGTGCCACGGCCCTACCTCCTAGTTTAAGTACTTCACTAACAATATTATCAGGACCTTTTGATACATTGAAACGTAGTTTTTGTATTAGCTTTACAATTACTGACTGGTTTATTTGGAACAGGTGAGCCCCTGATTCGTCGTTAAGGTCCAACACACAGCTATTGGATTTATTGAACACACTACCGTAAAATACATTTAATTAATTAGCAATGGCCTGTTTCTCAGTAATTAATTTTCCGTCACCGGACATTATCATCGACAAATTATTTGAATTTCCCTTTCTTCTCCTAACATAACTGTAATTTTTTTTCCACCCATCACCTCCCGAACCAAGTAAACCTTGCATATAACTGTCATGAGCAGCCCTCTTTTTTAAGACGAGCTCTCTTGATAAGGACTTAAATTTCAACATATACTTGCAACTAACATGTCTTTTATTATTGTATAATTTCCTAATTTTCCGTTTTAGACTCCTAATTTCTCGTGTGTAATACTCAGGATCTGGGTTTTGTTTCAGCAATTTAAATGGGACAAATTTTTCAACAGCGCTATTTAAAATTTTCAAGAAGTTAGTCCACAGGATATTAATGTGATTTCCTTCCGATGCCCATTCTACAAATAGCTCATCCAAATATCCCTGAAACTTGCCCTGATCCGCCCTGCGATACTGGAATATGATCTTTTTTGCTACATCAGAGTCTAATTTTGTAATGTCACCATATCTAATAATTAATTCAACCCCAGAATGGTCACTAATTCCTGGTACTTTCAGACAGTTAATATACAGTTCTACGGGCCTTACGAGATAAACATCTAAGGTATTATTGTCTCTAGTTGGGAAGTCAACTACTTGGGAAAATCCCCCCTCCCTTAAGAATTTATTTGCAGCGCTCTGAGCTTGACCACAGCTAGTTGACTCACCAGACCAGTCTACTTTGGGGAGGTTTAAATCTCCAGCAATTATTATGCTTTTTTCATAGCATTACCCGTACAAGTTTTATCATACAGTGTTTCGAGGAGAGAAAAGTTATATTTCGGTGCTCTATACGCCCCTATCACCTGAAGAGGGAATTTATTTCCTTTATCCGAAATTTGTACACATAACATTTCATGATCCATATCAGCCCACTTTAAGAAACTAGCTATATTTTTTGCGCACACAAATAAATAGCCCACCACCTCGCTTCCCCCGATCCCTTCTGTATATTTCGTAGGTCCCTTGAATTATTTCGCTACTATTTATGTCCTCATATAACCAAGATTCAGTTCCAATGACAATGTCCGGAGAATACGTCTCTACAAGATTCCAAAATTCAATTAATTTATTTCCTAAACTCTGACAATTAACCTGCAGTAATCTTAGTGTCTTACCTCCGCAGCAAATATCTCGAAAGAGCTCCTTCTGTTCCCATCGGCTGGCAACCACTGGACCTGCTCCTCCTCACAAAAGCCGGCACGAACCGATGACCCTGTCATGTAGGCTCCCTAGGTTGAAAGCGCCCCGTCGATTTAGATGCAGCCCGTCTCGGGCAAAGTCACGGCCACCAATCCAGCAGTCAGCTTCTACGTACACTAATCGCAGTTGTGCACAAACCCAGTCCGTGCAGTCATTTACAGTCTTAACTCGCCTTAACGGAACATCTCCCCGCCGAACAATGCCACTCATTATAATTTTTGCATTTCTAAACTTGCTTTTAGCTTTTCTGCCTAGTTCGTAGAGCTCCCCCATGATGTAATCAGCTGTAGCCCTCTTCTTCAAATCGTTCGTCCCAACATGTAGCAGCAACAATTTAACTTTTTCACAGTCCTCTACATTTGATTCTTCCACTTGTTGGGCAAGCTGGTCAATTTTAATCCCCGGATAACACCGCACTTTCGCACCTGATTTCCTCGAGATATTCGCACTCCATCGTATCATAGAATCACCCATTATGATAACGTCATCTTCAGTTTGCTCCTGCACGCCCTCTTCCACACTGATCCCAGTAGAAAGCCGTTCAGTCACATCCTTCACCGTTTCTTCTGATTCACGAAGCTTTGCTCTAAGTTCCTGTATTATTTGATCCCTTGCTTTGATTTGCACCCTCAAACAGTCCGGCGTATCACATACTTTACAAAACCAATTTCCGACATCACAATCATCCTTCTTGACCTTAATACAGCCGAAGTGAAACCATTTATCACATAGTCCACACTCAACACCATTCTTCAATGCTTTACTGCACGTCGAACACTTTAAAGCTGCCACTGGATCATTTGCCTGATTCACATTTAGAGTAACAGGCCCTGGATTCACTTCCACTCCACCAATAACTAGCAATGCAGCTATCACTAGGGCTATGAACCACAAGTTGCTAGGTCCCGTACGCACACACAAACACCGGAAATCCCGACTACCCTTCGCATACCACAGTCCGATCCTCGCCCGATAACACTCCAGAGAACAACCCATTTCAGCACACCTGAGAGCTCGGGAAAAACACGACCTTTCAATTTGACTGCCAAGTGATAAGTGTGCGTGTCCCCCTAATAAATTCTAAACGGCTGGAGCGATTTCAATGAAACTCGGTAAGTTCATAGCACTAATCCGGGCGACCCCGACCGTGTCCTTCAAATTTTGTTACGTCCCACTAATCCAACATGGCGGCTGTGCGAAATATTTCACAAGCATTCAATATCCCCCAAACTATTTCCGATATCACCCTGCAATTTATTACGGTGATAAAGGGAACTACTAGAAGTTGACCTAAGTGACTTTTGAAAAACTGGCAACTACAAAACCAACATGGCGGCCACGTGAATTTGCAACTTTTAAATAGACGTTTCTCGCGATTTATCCAACCAAACGCAATAAAACTTGGTACAGTATATGTTTATACACATTGTAATACACCGACATCTAACTTCGTTCAATTGTTTACATAACCACAATATGGCGGATGTGCGAAATATTTCACCGGCATTCTATATCTCTGAAACTATTAGCGGTATCATCCTGAAATTTTGTACGGAGATACAGGGCACTACTGAAAGTTCATATATGAGACTTCCAATAACCGGTTAACTACAAAACGAACATGGCGGCCAAGCGAATTTGAAAATTTTAAATAGACTTTTCTCGCGATTTAATGTTCCAACCGCAATGACATCTGGTACTGGAAATGTTTATACACATTGCAATGCACTGGTATCTAATTTAGTTCAATTGTTTACATTACCTCATGATGGCGGCTGTGCGAATTTCTAAATTAAATTTTTATTTCTTGTGTCGTAATCATGCGATCGAAGTGAAAGTTTCAATAATGAACCTACGCAATAATTTTCCTGTAATGGTACATGACTCTATGGCCTATACATTTAGCAATCCAACATGGCGACCATCCGAAATATTTAGACGGCTCTGAATATCTACGAATCTATTATAGCAATCAAACTGATTTTTTTTATGTTCATAGGGGCTATGAACTTAAGTTCACCTATAGGACTTTAAATAACCTGGTGATCACAAATCCAACATGGCGGCGACGCGAAGTATAAATATTCACATGGACGTTCCTCGCAATTTAACCGTCCGAGTTCAGTGAAACTTGGTACAGTAAATCCTTATACGAATGTTAATCCACTGGCATCTAATTAATTTCATTTTTTCCATAACCACAAGATGGCAGCTGTGCGAAATTTTAAAATCTCCTTGTTACTTCTTGTGTCCTAATCATGCGATTGAAATTTGAATGCTACACGTACACAATAATCTTCATGTAAAAAAATGAAAATCCACAGCCTGCTTCCAGTCTCCGACCGGGTCAGGAATGGAATGAATGAAGCCCCCATCTAGCGGCGAGGATATGAACTGTGCCGGCTGCCGAAATCTTCATGTAACTGTACATAATTCTAGGAGCTACATATATAAAATCCAACATGGCGACCATCTGAAATATTTAGTCGGTTCTCAATATCTACGAATCTATTACAGCAATCAAACTGAAATTTTGTATGTTGATACTGGTAATTAAGATGAGTGGGATATATGAAAATAGGCTGTATAGTTCTTCACGGAACTACTTGTTTACCATCCCATACAGGACTTTTATTGTACCTTCACTATCCTCCTTCATCATCTTTGTCCACTCTTCCATCCACTTTCTTCTCTCCTCGGTCACTACTCTCTTTGCCTCCTTCTTTCTTTCCTGGTACTCTTCCCTTGTCTCTACCGTCCTATTTTGATACCACCTCCTAAAGGCTCTATTCTATTCCCTTACTATGTCTCTCATCTTCTCATTCCACCATGGTGTTTCCTTCCACCTCTTCTTACTACTTGTCCTCCCACATACTGCTTCTGCTGCACCTACTAGTGTCTTCTTAAATTTAGTCCATTCCTCTTCCACCCCTCTTTCTTCATCTGTTGGAATTCCTTCCTTTACCATTTTGAGGTACTCGACCTTTCTATCCCCTTCTTTCAGTTTCCATATCCTTATACGTCTTTCCTGGTTCTCAGTCCCTTTCTTCTCCTTACTTCCTCTCAGGTTCATTACCAGTAATCAATGGTCGCTATCCAGGTTCTCCGATGGTATAACCTTGATGTCCGTGATGTTCTTATTTAGTTCTTTCTCATACAGTATATAGTCGACCACCGACTTCCTGGTCAAGTCATCACTGTACCATGTGATTGTGTGGCTCTCTCTTTTCTTAAACCAGGAGTTCCCAACTAGCAGGCTGTTCCTCTGGCAGAAGTCCAACAGTCTCTTTCCTTCCTCATTTCTTCCGCCCCAAACATCTGGTCCTAGAACACTCTCATAACCTTGTCTGTGATGCTCTTATTTAATTCTCTATCCCTTTTAAAATAAAATGTCAAGTGGAATATTCATCCTGGATGGATTTATGCCGCACTAAACTGACCATGGGGCTGAAAGGCATTACGTCACGTTTCCAAAATTGATTAGAAAGATATATTTGATATTCCGCTAACACAAATATAATCTGAATAGTCGCTTCACAACATAGATAACTAATATAGTGTGTTTGTTAAGTTCTGTTCTGTCAATGACGTTTTATCTGTGTCCTGAAAGGTAGTGAAAACTGACTTAATGCTTTTCAGCTCCGACCGATTCAATTGAATTCCTAGACAGAGACGGGAATCGAACCTGAACCTCCAGGGCCACAACCAAGAATGCTAGGCGCTACACCGCCAGTTGGTCTAGTTTCATTAAATTGAGGATGATTATAATATACTGTTCTCTTACCTCGTAGAAGTGCAGTATTAGAGCATGTTGTAGATATAGTGTTTGTGGTTCCATCACATTAATAGTTTACTTCTTTTGCTTCCTCCGAGTGTTCGCGGGTTCGGCTTCTGATCAACGAAGTCAGATATTTGAAGAGCGGAAAATATTCACGGCTCCCCGAGTCGGCTCGGAAAAGATCTCTCGTATCGCATTTACTGATAACAAGACGCAATTAATTTAAAATAAATCTCAGCGACTGGTCGGCTTGGGTGTGTTAACAAGATCGTAGAAACTGAATAGCCCAGTCAATAAAGGTAAAAATATACGCTTTGTCGCAACTAATTACAGGAAAGCCAAAGTAAATAGCCAAAAATTACAAAGTCCTGACCCCCACCCCTCTTGCTTCCCCCCCCCCCCCCCCCTCCTAAACCTTGCTAGAGCAGTACTATGGTTAAATGTTTACAGCTCGAAAGCTAATAAAGCTACAGACGTGATTGTTTTTTTATTTTACCCCTTACAATATTTTTAACAATTTATTTAAGAATAAATTTTTACGTAGAAAACCTATTATCGCCATAATACATTAATATATACAGAGAACTGTCATTGCAAAAAACAAAAAGTAATTTATACTAATTATAACTATTTACTCTTATGTCGTAGAAAAAATATGTTCGATTAAAATGTTTAGCTACTGTTATTACCTTTAACGTTATGGGTCTACAAAAGATACTTGTTAACATGATGGCTTCACAGAGCGATGAACAGTAGCGGACACCGCACATCCCGCCGGGCAGCCGCGTATAGCGTGGTGTGGTGACTCGGCCGCTTGGCTGTCTGCACGAGTCAGACTGCACGTTGCAACTTGTTTGTTTACTGCCCTCTTATCTCTACTACGCTGCTTATTAAGTCCTTTTCGTTATTAGTGGGCCTTGCCTGTTTAGTGTTCGGTTAACCATGGCATTGTGCGGTTCGTTGCATTTTGTGTTTCGTGATAGTTTTACTTTTTGTACAGAAATACAAGTTGTTGTGTTGTGCCAAGTGCAGTGAAATGCTGATACTTTTGCTATTGTTATGTATTGTTGAGCGAGATAAGCAAGCTAAAAGGTAACCCTTAAAAATAGTAAAAACTTGTTAAATCTGAACTGTTACCCACGAACTTTACAGCTAGGCACTCTTTATTATCAACAGTTTTCAATAATGACTGATTTTACCAATATATGCGTAATATGTAATGAGGAAGTGAAAGATGCCGGGGTAACAGTCACTAAAGTTAAAAACACTTTAATAAAATGTAGTATTGAGAGAAAAGACGAAATCCATAGGTTACTTGTTAGCGTCGATATAATAAAAGTACATACTGTATGCAGGCAAAATTATACCAGACCTAGCAATATTAAAGCAGCATTAAAAAATCAAAATTCGGAATCTTCCACCTCGCAGCGCCTTCTCAGAGAATTAGACACCAAATTTGATTTCAAGCATGACTGTTTGTTATGTGAAAAAAAAATGCTGTGTTTGACCCAAAACTTCCTTCTCAATACCGAACCCAAATTCATGAGGTTTCAACAATTGAAATAAAGCAAACTCTCCTTAATGCTTGTGTTAATAGGAATGATGATAGGGCCTGTAAAGTTAAGTCCAGGCTTTTAGATGTGATTGATTTAGTTGCGGCCGAAGCCCGTTATCATGGGCAATGTTATAAGGACTTTTGTAAACCTAAACCTCATGAACAAAAGGTAGGACGTCCATTATTAGCCGAGTCTGTAGAAAAATTTAATTAACTTACTAATTACCTTGAGATCGACAATGAGGGCCAGTATTCACTAAAAGAATTAAGAGAGATAGTAGAGGAGTTATGTGGTTCTGATATAGACTATAGTGATTATTATCTCAAGTCAAAACTTGTAGATTTTTTCAAAGATCGGCTAGTTGTACATAATTTATCTGGAAAGAGAAGTATTTTATGTATGTCACATACTAGTCACAAGGTATTAGATTCGTGGTACATAAACAGAGAAACAACTACTGAAAACAAACGTAAAAGAATTGTTAGAACAGCAGCAGAAATCGTTAGGGAAGATATACAAAAAATGAATTATGACTGTGAAAAATACGCAAGTGAAAAGGAAGTGAGTACTGTATCAAATGATTTGATTGCTGAAACATTGGCACTATTTACAACTACAGTAACTAAAAAAGAGCTGGAAATTCGTCCCCTGATATAAGTAGAAAACGTGCTGTAATTAACCATACAATAATTTCAACTGTAAGACCAAGGTCCTTCTTGTCGTCAATACAAATTTCTTTGTCTTTATATTTGAATAGAATGTCTGGGTCAAAGCATCTCATTGAGGTACTCTCTGCGCTGGGAGTATGTTCTTCATATTATGAAAGTGACAGGTACATAAGGTCTTTAATAACGCATGGACCCCCAGTCATAAAATGTAATTCCTTTACACAGTACGTTTTCGACAACGCTGACGTTAACGTAAGATCATTGGATGGTTTAAATACATTTCATGTGATGGGAGGAATTGCATGTATCTCTCCATCGTCCCATGTCTCCATTACCTCAGAAGTACCTAGATTAATTGACGGATCGTTCAAAGTTGCAGAAGAAATTCGTAAGCGAGCGTATGTAAAGAAAAGAACCAGTGGCTTAGCTGGAATCGTTATGGAAGACTTTTCAGATGTTATATCATTAAGGAAAACAAATACAAACACAGTATATTTTATTCATCCGTTTAATCTGCTATGGGTCAGTGGATGTAACACTCAACCTGGATGGGATGGTTTTATGAGTGTCTCAACCAAAAAGTTAAAAAACCATGACACTTCATACATTTTAGCTATTCCCTTCATAGATATTGATCCAAACAACCCATCATCAGTGTATACAGCATTATGTTTTGCAGCTGAGCAGTGCAGTAAGAACAAGCAAACATGCATTGTGACCTTTGACCAGCCACTGTACTTAAAGCTATGGAAATCGTCGGTGGCTCTGAAGATCCATCTGATTTGTCAAAAATTGTTGTAAAGTTAGGATGTTTTCACTTACTTATGTCATACTTAGGATGTATTGGTCGTATAATGGAAGGTATGGGAAACAGTGTACGGCAAGGCAACGGTCAGACACATGCTTTGCCAGAGCTGTGAGAGCATACACATTAACTTATGCTGCTATTGTTGAAAAAGTGACAGAAGATGCGCCTGTACGTGAGAGTGTATTTTGTAATGACGTGCGAACAATTTACGACAAAGTTTCTCGCAGTGAAATTTCTCAAGCAACTGCTTGTGATGATAAAGCTGTTCAATCTTCCATGTCAAAATTGACAGACCATATCAATGTAAAGAAGTCAGTCAGCAGAACATCAAACCTTTGGCTAAATCTAATTCAGCAAGTTGACCTAATGTTAAATTTTATCCTAGCTGAGAGAACGGGAAACTGGAAATTGCACTTAGATACTGCCACCGATATGCTTCCTTACTTTCATGCTGCGGGGCACCTTCCTTACGCAAAATCTGCTCATATGTATGTCCAAGAAATGGACAAACTGCAAACAAAGCTAACTGAGGAAGAGTGCGAAATTTTTGTAACGAAAGGTCTTTTTACTATAAGAAGAAAAGAACAGTTTTGGTCTGGAAATTGGAGTGATATGTGTATAGAGCAGTCTTTGATGTTGTTGTTTGAGTCTTCAGTTTTTTGACTGGTTTGATGCAGCTCTCCATGCCTCCCTGTCCTGAGCTAATCGTTTCATCTCTACATAGCTACCACACCCCACATCCGAGGCAATCTGTTTAACATATTCTAACCTTGGTCTACCCCTACAGTTCTTGTCCTCAACCCTTCCTTCCATAACTAAGCTTGCTATTCCTGGGTGTCTTAGTATGTGTCCTACCAACCTATCTCTTCTCTTCATTAGCAGTCGCCAGAAACATCTCTCCTCTCCCACTCGGCTTAATACCTCTTTGTTTGTAACCCTATCTACCCATCTGATCTTCATCATTCTCCTGTAACACCACATTTCAAATGCTTCAATTCTCCTCTTTTCTGCTACACCAATAGTCCAAGTTTCACTTCCATAGAGCGCCACGCTCCAGACAAAGGCTTTCAAAAATGACTTCCTAATACCTAAATCTATATTCGATGTCAGCAGATTCCTTTTTTGTAGAAATGCTTTCTTTGCCTGAGCCAACCTACTTTTTATATCCTCTTTGCTTCGTCCATCACTGGTTATTCTGCTTCCTAAGTAACAGAAGTCTCCTACTTCTTTCAGCTTTTCACCTGCCAATTTGATCTCCATAGAGGTTTCTGATTTATTTCGGCTGCATTCCAGTATTTTTGTTTTACATTTATTAATTTTCGTCATGAATTCTTTCCGTAAGACGGAGTCCATACCATTCAAAAACTCAGTCAAATCCTCAGGCTTGTCGGCCAAGATGACGATGTCATCAGCAAATCTCAGAGTTGAAATTATTTCTCCTTGAATCTTCACTCCCACTTTACATTTTTCTCTAATTTCCTTCATTGCTTGTTCAATGTAAAGATTGAACAGTATGGGTGATAAGTTGCAGCCTTGCCTTACACTTTTCTGAATACCAGCTTCTCTCTCATGTCCTTCAACTCGAATGACTGCTGTCTGGTTTCTGTATAGATTGTATATCACCCTCCTATCCCTGTACTTTATTCCAATCGATTTCAAAATGTCAAACAATTTAGTCCAATCAATGTTATCAAAAGCCTTTTCTAAGTCTACAAAAGCCATGAACGTTCTCTTATCTTTCCTTATTCTACCTTCCAAAATCAGCCTAAGACTTAGTACAGCTTCCCTTGTTCCTACATTTCTCCTGAAACCAAACTGGTCTTCACCCAACTCCGTTTCTATCTGGCTTTCAATCCTCTTATAAATTATTCTAGACAGGATCTTTGAAGCATGAGTATTCAAGCTGATTGTACGGTAATCTTTACATCTGTCAGCTCCCACTTTATTTGGTATAGGGATGATTACATTCTTCTTGAAATCAGGGGGTACCTCACCTGTCTCATAAATCCTACACACCGAGTGAAATAACCTGATCAGACCTTCATCTCCTATGCAGCGTAGCAACTCAATCGGTATATCATCTATGCCTGTTGCTTTGTTCCTGCTTAAGTCTTCCAAAGCTCTATCAAATTCTGATCTCAATATTAAATCTCCTTTCGCATCCTCATCAATTTCCTCCTCCATTTCCATTACATGATTCTCAATCTCCTTTCCCTTATACAAACTCTCTATATAAGCTTTCCATCTCTCAACCTTTTCTTCCCTATCTGTTAGAGGCTTTCCATTTGTGTCCTTAATATTACAGCACTTAGTCTTCTTTTCCCCAAAAGTATTCTTAACCCTTCGATAAGTTGTGTCTACTTTTCCTAATTTCAGACAATTTTCTATACCAGCACATTTCTCTTTCAACCATTCTTCTTTCGCTTCCTTGCACTTCTTGTTAACCTCATTTCTCAGACGTCTGTATTCTGCTTTCCCCTTTTCATCTCTTAGATTCTTGTGTTTCCGCCTTTCATCCATCAATTCTAGTATATCCTGAGTGATCCACGGTTTTCTACCTATTCTTTCTTTCCTACCAATGTTTTCTTCTGCGGATTTTGTTATTTCATTCTTCAAAAGTGCCCATTTGTCTGCAATTGAAGTTTGTTTAGGGTTTTTCATTAGTCCTTCCTTTATACTCTTCTTGAATCTTTCGTTTACATCCTTCTCTTTCAGTCTGTCTATTGCCCACCTTTTTGGTTTTTGACTTTTCTTCAGTTTCTTCAACTTTAATCTGCATTTCATTACAACCAGATTGTGGTCAGAGTTTATGTCAGCACCAGGATATGTTGCTTTGATAAAGTCGTTAAAGTCAATAGGAGGTTTAACGCACGGTAGAGGAATAACTGAGAGCACCTTAAACAAATGGGGTTTAGGAGCCCCTTCATTTTTACGTGTAAGTGAAGCATTTAGAAGCTTTCTTGGACTGAACTACAATACTCACGAGCAACATGTAGAGCTGAGAGAAAGCCGCAAATCCAGAGACCTACAAGATTTTTCAAAGTTCAAAGTTTGGCTGTCAGCACAACCCTTTTGCTTGCGGCAGTAGTGAATTGGTTTCTCTTTCAACGGGATTGGTATCAGACTCTTCAGTTAATTGTGATGATGCGTATGAAGTTGGCTTAAAAGCAATGGAAAATATGGTGGGAAAATCTTTCAATGACATAAAACTACAGCCGAAGGATATGGTTACAACACAGGCAAGTTTCAAGTCTATCAAAGTGAGATCTAAAGAAGTTTCAATTAACTCCCAGCAAATATTCAATCGAATTTTATGCATCTGCGACAGCCCCGTTAAGTTGAAATCTTATTTTGAGTTCGAATTAGCATCTCACCCACTGTCACTATTTGACGAGGCACCAATATGTAAAGGTACGAACGCATCGTTTATGAAATTATTTGAAGATAGAATTGTTGAAGGAAGCTTCAAGGCAAATGAAGATGTTTTTGTGATGGATGGTGGATATTTGTTACATGCTGTGGTTTGGAGAAAAAACAGCACTTTTAAGGAAATAATAGATTCTTATTTCAGCTCTATACTTTGTAAATACGGAAATAAAGTTACAGTGGTATTCGACGGTTATCCCAACTTTCCAACCACGAAACAGCAAGAACAAGAGAGAAGAGCATCAAAGAAATTTTCTCACACAATTTTTTTATGAAAATACAGTTTGCACAACACAACAAGCAGACTTTCTAACAAACCCTCATAACAAAAAGAGGTTGATAGAAGCAATTACAACACGTTGTGTGTTTGAGGATATTAAAGTTTTTCTGCGGAAGGTGACGCTGACACTGTCATTGTCGACCAGGCAATTAAATATGAGCAAACTAATAATACTACAGTTGTTGTCGTGGGAACTGATACAGATCTCTTGGTTTTACTCGTAGCATTAGCTCCCCAGCAAGACGCCATAATTTTCTTCTTAAAGCCTTCGTCGTCAATGTCCAAACTGTACTCTGTCGATTTTCTTATAAATCAACATGTCAAGCAGCAAACTTTACTGTTTTTTCTCATTCAATGACTGGTTGTGATACAACGTCTACTTTCTATGGGCTAGGGAAGTTAAAAGCAGCCGACATGATACGTAAATCAACTGAAGCTAGATCTCAGGCTGAGCTTTTCACAAATCAAGACATTACAAAAGATATTCTTCTAGAAAGTGGAGAACTGTTTATCCTAAGCTTGTACAACTTATCAAAGTTCAAAACCCACAATGAAGCCAGGTACTTTAAGTTCAAGCAATTAACCGCAAAAATGTCTCTCAAGTCTAATTTTGATTTAGCAAAACTTCCACCAACTTCAGATGCTGCTCATCAACATATTTTGAGGGTTTACCACCAGATTCAAACATGGTTAGGTTGTAAAATTCCGGCAGAAGAATGGGGTTGACAGTATACATCAAATAACAGACTGATACCTAAGCCCATGCCGAATCCTGCTGCTCCAAGTGAACTTCTTCTACTGATATCTTGTAATTTTATTGCAAAACATTGTGTGTTACAAACTGTAGTTGTCGTAAAGCTGGGTTCGATTGCACATCTATGTGTGGGAACTGCAGTGGAATGTATTGTAAAAATTCTTCAGACCAAACCGATGAAACATTAAAAAATGAGCCTTTATACTAAAAAAAAGGAAAAACATAAACGTTGTTTATTATTAAGCCGTGTTAGTTGTGCAGGAATTAATAAGTTATCAAAAATACTATACAATGAAACTTTATTATTTGTCAGCTATAAAAGTGTATTAAGTACAGGATTTTGGTAATGAAAAGTTGAAGTTAAAGTTTTTATATTTCATCATCATAAACTCAATGACTATTCAAGATTAAGGATATGAGTACATACAGCGGTGCCCTTCAGCATCGAGTGACAACGGCGCGGCTCTGCTTCGTCTGGCGCGGCGACGCGGTGGCCATTACTGTTCATAGCTCTCTTTGAAGCCATCATTTCAACGGTAAGCATTATAGTAGACACATATTTTTAAAGCTAATTAAATTGTCTATAAGTTTTGTGCAGGACATTTCATTGTATGACGGAAAGATAAAAAGGTACAATAGGTTGAGTTACTTTTTGTCTTTTGTAGTGGCAGTTTTTTGCATATATTGGAGTATTACGGTGAAATTACGCTATCTACAAAAACGTTTATATGACATCATTTTTTTAGAATAATGTTAGGCGTAAGATTATTAAAAAATCGCGTTTGTAACTTCATTAGTTCATTAACTTTAAGCATTAAACCAGAGTACTCCTCTTGTAAGGTTGGGGAGGGGGTGGGGGGGGGGGAAGCAAGGGGGGGTGGGGGTCGGGACTTTGTGTTTTTTTACTTTATACTTTATATACTAACATCCTGAAAAAAAATCAGCTTTCCTCTAATTAGTTGCGACACTAAACCTTTATTGACTGGGCTAGAAGAGCCGTTTGCCTCAACAACACCAACTTAAAAGAGGTATTTACTGCCATACGGTTATTACTGTATTTATTTATTTCTTCTTCTCTCTTAGAATTTGGCCTACTGTGGACCACGGGAAACAATTGAATTGCTGGTTAATTCCTTAGTCTTCACCCAGAATTTCTTCATCCCTTCGCTATGGTTCCTCCTCCTTTCCTCTGACCAGGTGTTCATGGTCGTTCTACTGGATCTTTCCTTGAACCCCGCTGAAGTTATCAATTTTAGCTCGAAACACAGCCCTATTCCAGATGTATTTTGGATGAACGCCAACGTCCTCTATGTCTTTTCTCATTCCTTCTACCCGCATTGTTGTCACCATTAGCTTGGTGATGTAATTATTAAAGATTCTTTTCGTTATTTGATGCTCATCCATTCTTATGAGGTGCCCTTAAATCTTCAGTCTCCTCTTACGCATGGTGTCCGTGATCTTCTCTGCCTGTCTATATAGATTATTTATTTATCTCTCTATATATAAGAATGAAAGTTTGTCTGTTTTTTCTGAATTTCTACGGAAATTTGCGTTATTTACGCGTTTCAGACTTTTTTTTATGACGGATGCGCGCGAAAATAAAAATTTTGTATATCTGTCTGTTTGTCTGTCTGTCTGTGGACAAAGTGGTTGTTCCCTTATAACTCGAGAACGGCTGGGTGGATCAACGTAAAATTTGGTACCGATATCCTTCAGATGCACGACACTAATCATTGATGTAACTCTTCTCTGTACCTCTCATAAAAGGGGGCCTACCTCCTTAAAATACTTGCTGAAATAGGCGTAGAAGGGCGAGACAAAGCCCATTTTCAGCCCCTCAATGTGAGAAGCAAAACTCGGGAGGGACCCCGAAAACCATATTTTAAGGCCCTAAAACCAACAGTTTTTGAGATATTCCCAGAAAATCAATTTCATTTAATACAATAATGACAGAAAGTAAGTCGGTAACCATGGCAACAGAAACTCACAGGTCCATCTATTGCTGTAAGACGCAATACAATTCCATTTATTACCTTGGTTGGTTCTTAAGTTTAGGGGCTGCGACAACGCGGTCATGTAGCCCCGTGTACTTTGGGTGTGTGTAGAATCTGTCTGATAACCGGTGTTAATTGTGATGACTGTATCTATATATATATAAGATTGAAAGTTTGTCTGTTTTTTCTAAATTTCTACGGAAATTTGCGTTATTTACGCGTTTCAGACTGTTTTATGACGGATGCGCGCGAAAATAAATAAAAAATCTGTCCGTCTGTATGTCTGTCTGTCTGTCTGTCTGTCTGTCTGTCTGTCTGTGGACAAAGTGGTTGTTCCCTTATAACTGGAGAAACGGCTGGGTGGATCAACGTAAAATTTGGTACAGATATCCTTCAGAGTCACGACACTAATCATTGATGTAACACTTCTCTGTACCTGTCATAAAAGGGGGCCTACCCCCTTAAAATACTTGCAGAAATAGGCGTAGAAGGGCGAGACAAAGCTCATTTTCAGCCCCCCAATGTGAGAAGCAAAACTCGAAAACCACATTTGAAGGCCCTAAAACCAACAGTTTTTGAGATATTCCCAGAAAAAAAATTTCATTTAATACAATAATGAAAGAAAGTAAGTCGGTAACCATGGCAACAGAAACTTCATCTATTGCTGTAAGACGCAATACAATTCCATTTATTACGTTGGTTGGTTGGTTCTTAAGTTTAGGGGCTGCGACAACGCGGTCATGTAGCCCCGTGTACTTTGGGTGTGTGTAGAATCTGTCTGATAACCGGTGTTAATTGTGATGACTGTATTAGAGCGTGTTATCTGTTTTTAAATTAAGTACTGCAACATAGAATTTTCCAAATAGTTCCTACTTTTGCCGCCAAGCGCCACCGTCAACGACTACTAGGCCAAGTTCAGAACTAAGCTACTAGACACCACGGCAGTCATTTATTACGTTACTGGGATAGTTTGCAAACGGCTATAAGGTTATAACGGAACCAAATTAAGCTGTAAAATTCATCAATACATATAATGTGCTTAGGGGGGTCAAGGGGTACTCTAGAATATTTTCACGCGATTTACACGTGCTGGTGTGGTACGGAAGGTCTATTATATCCCTATCCCTATATTGTTATATTATTATTGTAATTATTATTATTATTATTATTATTATTATACTAGACGAGACAAAGATTATTTTCAGCCCCTTGGTGTCAGAAAAAAACTCGGGGCCCTTAAACAGCCGTAAAGGGTCCCCGAAAACTGCATTTTAAGGCTCTAAAACCAAGGGTTTCCGAGATATTCCCAGGAAACTAATTTCATTCAATAAACTAATGTATGAATGCAAGCCAGTAACCATGACAACAGTGTCTCAAAAAGTTACATCCATCTATTTCTGCAAGAAGTAATGCCACTCCATTTATTAAATTTCTGTGAAAGTTTTCAAATGGCTATAAGGTTATCACGGAACCAACAAAAACTGTAAACTTCATCAATGCCCTAGATTTTTTTCACAAGACTTAAACGTGCGATATGTCGTACTGAAGGTCTATTATATCTTCAAACAGCAAGATTATTTTCAAAAATTCCTGGATTGAAATATATATTTTTTGCTTTGCTTTTAGGAATTTGGGCGATTGGAGGCTAAAAAACCTGAATTTTCATGCACCACAAGCCATTATAATTTATTAAAGGGGTTTTTCTCTGGATGCGGACTTGACACAACAGTGAGGGTCAGTTTTTATGTGACGTGTATAATTGCGTTTCGTCTACGAGGATTTCAATTTTATTTTCACGTCAGGAAGTACACGTTAGGTAAAGTAGTTTCAGAGCATTTTTCAACTAATCATTTATCTTTGTCGACAAACAGGTTCCAAGCCCCTAACCATTGCAACAGTAGCTCAATTGATTACGTCTGGTTATTAATACCGAAGACCGTTCGAAGAATGGGTACTTCTGCTTGTCTCTCTATATATAAGAATGAATGTTTGTTTGTTTTTTCTGAATTTCTACGGAAATTTGCGTTATTTATGCGTTTCAGACTGTTTTATGACGGATGCGCGCGAAAATATTTTTTTTGTCTGTCTGTCTGTCTGTCTGTCTGTATGTATGTCTGTCTGTTTATTTGTCTGTCTGTCTGTCTGTCTGTGGACAAAGTTGTTCCCTTATAACTCGAGAACGGCTGGGTGGA
Source organism: Meconema thalassinum (assembly GCA_946902985.2). Classification (NCBI taxonomy): domain Eukaryota; kingdom Metazoa; phylum Arthropoda; class Insecta; order Orthoptera; family Tettigoniidae; genus Meconema; species Meconema thalassinum. The sequence goes on along the minus strand of OX336391.1, from coordinate 127,967,062 downwards.
TCAACGTAAAATTTGGTACAGATATCCTTCATAGGCAGGACACTAATAATTGATGTAACTCTTCTCTGTACCTCTCATAAAAGGGGGTCTACCCCCATAAATTACTTGCTGAAATAGGCGTAGAAGGGCGAGACAAAGCTCATTTTCAGTCCCTCAATGTGAGAAACGAAACTTGGGGCCCTAAAACCACATTTTAAGGCCCTAAAACCAACAGTTTTTGAGATATTTCCAGAACACTAATTTCATTTAATACAATAACGAAAGAATGCAAGCCGGTAACCATGGCAATGGAATCTCCCAGGTCCATCTATTGCTGTAAGACGCAATACATTTCCATTTATTACATTACTGAGATAGTTTGCAAACGGCTATAAGGTTATAACGGAACGAAATTAAGCTGTAAAATTCATCAATGTCATATAATGCGCTTAAGGGGGTCAATGGGCACTCTAGATTTTTTCACGCTATTTACACGTGCGGGTGTGGTATGGAAGGTCTCTTATATCCCTATCCCTATATTGTTATATTATTATTATTATAATTAATATTATTATTATACTACGGCCTACAACGACGAGACAAAGCTTATTTTCAGCCCCTTTGGGGTCAGAAACAAAACTCGGTGCACCTAAATAACAGTAAAGGGTCCCCTAAAATTTTATTTTAAGGCTCTAAAACCAACAGTTTCTGAGATATTCCCAGAAAACTAAGTTCATTTAATAAACTAATGAAGGAATGAAAGCCAGTAACCATGACAACAGTATCTCAATAGGTGACATCCAACTTTTCTGCAAGAAGTAAAGCCACTCCATTTATTAAATTTCGGTGAATGTTTGTAAATGCCTATAAGGTTATTACGGAATCGTTTAAAACTCTAAAATTCATCAATGCGCTTAAGGAGGTTAAGGGGTACCCTAGATTTTTTTCACATGACTTAAATGTGCGTTATGTCGTACAGAAGGTCTATTATATCTCCAAGCAGCCAGATTATTTTCAAAAATTCCTGAATTGAAATAGTTTTTTTCTTTTAGGAATTTGGGCCATTGGAGGCTAAAAAAAACTGAATTTTCATGCACCAAAAGCCTTTATAATTTATTAAAGGTGTCTTCCTCTGGATGGGGACTTGACACAACAGTGAAGGTCAGTTTTATTTGACGTGTATTGCGTTTCGTTTACGAGGTTTTCAATTTTATTTGCACGTCAGGAAGTTCACGTTAGATAAATTTAGTTTCAGAACATATTTTAACAAATCATTTTTCTTTGTCGACAAACAGGTTCCAAGCCCCTAACCATTGCAACAGTAGCTCAATTGATTACGTCTGGTTATTAATACTGAAGACCGTTTGAAGAATGGGTACTTCTGCTTGTATTATATATTTTCGGTCGTTTGGGCCACCTATGGACCACGGTGCTTGTGCTTCAGCTGTTGTCTGCCACTTCTGGTGTTTTGGTGGATTGTTTTCCGGCTGCTTTCTTGCTGGAATCTTGAGCCTTTCTATTGGACCAGTAATCTTTCATTTTCCTGCTGAACTCTATCTTACGTTCCTCGGACCATTTCCTGGACGCGTTCTGGTGAACCTCTGTAATGGATGTGAGGAAAGGCCTGGTAGCGACTCTTGTCATTTATTGTGTCTTGCTGAATATTAAGTTCAGCAAGATCCTTCTCAACTTGTTTGATCCACCCTTCTTGGCTACCTTGAAGATCTTATAAGACAGTCTGCGGTGGTCCATTCTGTACATTTGGCCGTAGAAAGCCTGGCGTCTCCTTCTGATAGCATCGGTGAGGCTTTCCTGGTGTTTGCAGAGTTCGTAATTTGGTTTGTACCATCGTCTTCCATCTGGCAAGATCCTTGGTCCCACTATTTTCCTCAAGAATGTCCTTTCCTGTACCTCGAGGGCCCTTAGGGGGGTCTTCTTAGTTAGAAACATGCACTCAGCTGCCCAGAGAAGATTGGTGGTATGACTAATGTATTATAGTGTCTTAGTTTGACATTCATCGACAGATGTTTCGAGGCCCACAGATTTCTCCAAGCATGGTATGCCCTGTCTAGTTTGATCCTCCTGTGTTCGAGTGCCATCATTTCACCGTGATCTTCTGAGATTTTTTCTCCAAAGTATTTTACTGCTTTTACTCTCTTGATATGGTTAGTATCACTGACTCTCATGGTTTTAGGGGATTCTTGAATATTGGTAATGAACTCTGGCTTTCCTACGTTGATCAACAGACCCGTTTTCGCCGCTATTGAGTACAGTGTTTGGAGTTGTGTGGTGGCCTCTTGCATGTCGTTTGCCAGCAAGGTCAGGTCGTCAGCAAAGGCTAGGCAAGGGATCCTTAGATTATCTGCTTTGGTACCCATCCTTAAACCGGTGTCGACTGGTAGGTTTCTGGCCCATTCCCTGACAACGTTTCCCAGAACACAGTTAAATAATATGCAAGATATACCATCTCCTTGCCTCACTCCTGTTTTGATTGGGAAACTCTCCGAGAGCTGCCCTCGAAACCTAACTCTGGAAGTAGTATTGAAATGGTGGCTTGTACCAACCTAATGATTTTGTCGTTAAGTCCCAGTTCTCCAAGGATTCTGAATAGAATCGTTCTATCCACAGAGTCGTATGCATTCTGGAAGTCAACGAAGGTGATTACCCACTTTCTGGCTCGTTTCTTGCTGTATTGGAGGATGGTCTTAAGGTTTTGTATTTGTTCAGCACAAGAACTTGATGATCTAAAACCAGCTTGGTATTCCCCTAACTGATTGTCTCGTAACATGCCGTTCTAAGATCTTGGAAAATATCTTATAAGTGACTGCTAAGAGTGATATACCTCTGTAATTTGCAGGATCTGTTTTGTTCCCTTTCTTGCGGATTGGGTGAATAACGGCTGACGTCCAGTCATCTGGGAGTCGATGTGTCCAGGAACACTGCGTGGATATGCCTGAAGGTTTGTTCTCCGGCTAGTTTTAGCATTTCTGACACTATCTCATCTTTCCCAGACGCTTTTTTTTATTCATGAGAAGTTTTACGATCTCTTCTACCTCTTCATATGTTGGAGGAAGGATGTAATCGGTGTGAGGATTAGTGGGTTCCCTAACTGGGAGTTGTTCGGCAGGTTCTTCGGCATTTAGGAGTCTCTGGAAGTAGTCAGCTAGGGTTTTAGTAGATTCGATATCGTTGAGGCACAGTGTTCCGTCTGCTCTCTGGAAATGTAAGCCAGGGAGCGCAAACGAGGTCGATTGCTATTTGAGGCCCTTATATAGATCTCCAGAGTTGTCGCTCTGAAAATTCTCTTCTGCTTGCTTAATTTATTTATTTATTTATTTATTTATTTATTTATCATCCCAGCGCTCGTCTCTTCGACCTGACCGCTGTGAGGTGTAGGCTAGTGGTTGGTGTCGCTCACTCTCACCACTAAATTTGAAGCATCAACCACCCATTAGTTTTGGTTGGTTAGTTCCTCAGTTTATTGGCTGCAACAACGCGGTCATGTAGCCCCGTGTACTTTTAATGTGTGTAGAATCTGTCTGATAACTGTTGTTAATTGTGCTGGCTGTATTAGTGTGTGTTATCTGTCTTAAATTCAAGTAAGGACTGCAGACATTGAATTTTCAAGTATTTCCTACTTTTGCTGCCAAACGCCACCGTCAACGACTTCTAGTTCAGAACTTCGTTACTAGATGCCACTGCAGTCGACTCCCAGCGACGAAAGTTGGAACCTCAGAGCGTTCGTCAAATTTAACCTATAATTTAGCTTCGGACAAGTGTAATTAGTGGAAGGTTCCAAACTCCTTCTCCAAAACAAAACTCGAGCATGGTCACTGTGGAAATCAGTTCCTAATCCTCATACATGCAATGTATTTATTCACCTACGGAAAATTTCAAGAGTTCATATTACAGAAGATTACAACCGCTACATATCCTTCATAACAGGAAATCTCAAGAATAACCCGAAGAAGTTCTGGACACTTATATCATCCCGTAGAAAGACTCCTAGAATTCCACTTAACCTAAACCTCCATAATGAAGAAATCCCATTTGAAATGAGGTCCACACATTTCAATGAATATTTTCACTCAACCTTTTCAGTTCCCGTACCAATCTCCAGTCCCCCTCAATTTACTAGCGTCTGTTCTGATTCACTGTCTCAAATTTCAACGACCCCCGATGAAATCCAAAATATTTTAAAAAGTTTGCCCGCAAACCGATCTACCGGACCATCAGATATAAGCCCGATATTCCTGAAAAACACCTCTGCATCTCTCAGCATCCCCTTGTCCATAATACTCAACTGGTGCATGCCTTCCGGCACTTTTCCTGACTCATGGGAAAGAGCTGATGTCACACCTGTCTTTGAATCAGGCAGCAAGCACGAAATTTCCTCATACAGACCTATATATATCGTCCCTATACTCTCTTCAGACTTCGAAAGAATAATACATTGCCGTCTCCTCACTTTCACCGACCCACACCTCCCAGAAGAATAACAGGGCTTCGTCCCTGGAAAATCATGTTTAACAAATCTGACTGTTCTGAACCATCACTTATTTTCTGCAATAGACCAAAAATCTCAGCTAGATGTAATCTACGTTGACCTGGATAGCATTTGATTCCGTGAACCGTTTCCTCCTCCTACACAACTTGCTTCACGATACAACGTAGGCCTACATGGATCCTTCCTATCCCTAATACAAAGCTTCCTGTCCAATAGGCAACAACGGGTAGTGCTTTCAGGGTCTGTATCGTCCTGGCTCCCAGTCTTATCAGGAGTAACTCAGGACAGTACCCCTTCTCTTCGTGCTGTATATGGACGATATAAACACATGCGTGCAAAATTCTCCGTGTTCCCTTCTTCTGTACGCTGATGACCTTACGATGTTCAGAAAAATTTCCAGTTCTGACAACCGCGCTGAGCTCCAGGAAGCAGTGAATACATGTACTGATTGGTTCAACAAATGGAGGTTATCCCCAAATCCCAAAGGGTGCTTCAATGTGTCTTTTTCACTACTGAAATCTGGAAATCAGGCGGACTATAAAATATGTAGAAATAAATTGGATACGGTTTCTCAGGTAAGAGATTTAGGTATTAATCACGATGATAAATTGACATTCTCTCCCCACATTGACCACATCAAATCTCGCGCAATGCGCAGTCTCGGCATTCTATACAGGTTCACAGAAATTAAAGACCTCACTGCACTTAAATTATACTTCACCGCATATGTTCTCCCTATCCTAGATTTCTCTTCTCCAATTAGGACCACTTCGGCTATAACCAATATTTCTAAATCGAACAGTGTCTTTAATTGCTTCATATCAATAGTCAAAGCTCGCAATCCTTCACTAGGGCACTTTGCCAAATACGACATTCTAAATCAGCTCAATGTACTCGACCTGAGAAGCCGTCTACAATTTACTGACCTGTGTTTCCTACATAAAATTATGAACGGTTACACAAAATGTAACATGCTCTTAAGCTACTTCCTACTCCATGTTCCCTCCCGTTCAACACGTCAGAGCCATTAACACCACATACCTCGCCCACGTCTTGAAGTACAGGAGCGCTCTATTTTCCACCGTCTACCTACCCTTAGCAACTCCCTTCCAAATATTGACAGATTCTCTCCCTATAGAACATTCATACATAAAATTAGAAGATCCCTTTCATCCTCAATTCCTACCCCTTCATCCTCCTAATCACCCACTACCCCAGTCATTCCCTGCGTCTTTCCCGAGATTTATCCCTTGCTGCCATCACTGCCATTTTACCTGTTATTGTTGTTGTTTTTGTTAATATTATTTGAAATTGTTAAAATATTAGTGCAAAATGACCTTTTCATGGTTATATCCAATCTACTTATTCTTCTTCTTCCTCTTCCTAGCGTTGTCCCGCGGGTGCAGGGTCCACTTTTTTGGTCATTGACCTCCATTTTGTCCGGCTTAGTGCGTCAGCTGGATTTAGGCCGGTAACCTTAAAGTCACCATTTATTGAGTCTTGCCAACGCTGCTTCGGTCGTCCTCTGGGGCGCAGACCTACAACCTCAAAATGAAATACAGTGTTAGTAACAGTATGAGGCGCTGCACGCAGGGCATTGCCATACCATCGGAGCCGTCTCTCCCTCATGTTGTCCACAATTGGGGCGACACCCACTTGCTCCCGAATAGTGTCGTTTCTGACATGGTCAATAAGGGAGATGACCATTGTTCATGGTTGTAGCTAATAATATTATTAAATAAATAAAAATAAAAATAAAACATGCCACAGGCTACTCTTAGTTTTGGCTGTCGTCCCTGATTTCATGTCAGATTCCCGGCTCTGCCAAGAAATTTAATATTGGTCTAGTGGCTGGATCGTTGTGCACTCAGTAAAACTCTGTAAAAACCTCAGCCGTCTTGTTTCCCACTTCTACTCCTAACATATTCTGGGATGGTTCCTAACGCTAGCCACCGCCCTCCTTCTTTCCAATGATAGTGTCAACTACAAATACAGGTGATACTGACACCACAATAACATAGTTTATGAGGAAAATTCTTTATTCACCAAGTACACGTGCCTTTATATGGTGGTGTCTCATGTTCATAAATGAAAGAAAGTCGACAACAACACTTTCGAGCAATTACGAAAGGTGATCAGAAACCAAGGTAACAAGGTTGATATTCATGGAGTTTCGTCTGTTATAAAGAAATGAGAAGTGTGGTGGTATTCGGAATACATACGGTTGGTAACTGTGCAGAGTTTCAGCCACCCGCTACCTACAGCGCTAGTTGTAGGTAAAAAAACTGATGGCGACTCGTTTGGAAAACTGGCCTCGTGAAGAGATCCGCTCAGTTATTCGATATCTGTGGGCGAAACATGTAACCGCAGCTGAAACTCACCGGCAGCTGGTAGAGGTTCACGAAGGGTCTTCCCAAGAAGTGCCAAGGATCGCTAAAAGTGGCTCATTGCGCTTTCCTGTGGTGCAAGGATCGCTTTTTGAGATCCTTAGTAAAAGTGTGTTTTCTTGACTATTATGCCATCTGTTGGTGAAACATTGGTACTACATCAACTTGAATGTCTATAGTTCACGCATGTCACCACTATTGTCGCTTTTGGTAGTATTTGTTGGAGTTTTATGTCTACAAAAATCTAGTATCTACTACAGGTCATGTGACTGTAGTAAACTAACATGGCAGCGCAGAAGTCTAATACATTGCTAACTGAACCGGATATTTTACAAGCTTTTGATAAGGACAGTGACTTTAGTGACTTTGAAAATGGTGAAATTGACAATGAAAATGCAGATAAGGCAGGAGGAAGTTCGGAAAATTCGCCAGGTGGTGATACACCATTGCAGACCGGACTTGATCATGCGCATGTAAGTGTTCTAAGAGTGCTAATTATGTACATATTTACTTGAAACGTTCAGTGTTATTTCAGTATTGTATGAGGAACATTTTCTATATTTCAGTTTTGTTTGATATGATGACATTTTTTTGTGCAATTTCACTTTGAGTTTTCAGGATAACAAAAAGGTAAAACCATCAAAAAGCTTTATTTCTATAAAGGAACTTTAGTTCTTATATTTTCATTCTTTATGTGTCTTTTTTATCATGAAACAATTTTTTCTGATCAAAGTGGTGTTTATATTGTTGATTTCTATTAATATTGACCGATTTTATAAAATACTAGCGGACCCGTGCAAGAAATCTCGCATTTTCATAAACCACACTTTTCTCAATAGGTTCATAATGACTAATGCGTGACTTAAGGAAAAAGGTTGTTAAGTTTTTATTTCAACCAAATGATTATAGAACACTATTTACATTTCAGTTAGAATTCCAAGTTCTACGTTCCCTAACTTAAGATGGCGATAACTGAAAATTGGATCAGCATAACACTCACCGGTTATTCGATATTTATGAAATTATACGATTTGAGTACTCATTCCTTTGATTTACTGTTCCTGAAATTCATGCAAAATGATAAAGGAAATACCTCAGAATGTTAAAATGACATGAAACAGGCGACATGGCGGCCAAAATGTGTAGTGGACAGCAATTATGGAGCGTATTTTCCTACAGCAACAGTAACTTCAAATCGCACACTTCAAACATTTTTTATATTCGACCCTGACTATTATATGTCTGAAAACTGTATCATAATTGTTACGTGCAAGAGCCCGTCCCAACGTTTTCAAACATGTATCTACCCTTGGATGTGACTTCATGACATTTTGAAACGACCGACTGGTCGCTTGGTTCCGTTTGTGAACACGAGATGGCAGCTGCTGTCGGACTTCGGGGTTTCTTCACGTGGTTCCTTCTTCTCCGCTAGAGTGTGTTGGTTGTGCTTTATAAAACTAATCCTATTCGTGTCATTTTTGAAGGCTAATGTGATTCTACGTCATGAAACAAAGGACTGTATATAAATGATACCGCCAAATTAATCACTTAATAATCACATTGTTAATTGATGTGTCAAGCTGTGATTGGACAATTAAATTAACATGTATGCAATACTGTTTTTGACGCGCGATTCTCCGCCATCTTGTGGAGTTGATTGTCTGTCGTCTAAGAAGCAACTTGCCAGCTGGTGTGACAGAGTATCTCTTCGTGGGCTGGGGGGGCCTTGGCCCCCAGCTTTTACAAAATATGAATACCAATTCTACTAAGAAATTGCCTGTGCTCTTCAGACTATTATTTCATCGTTTCGCAGTGAAGAAGTACGAAATGAAAAACGCATATCGATACAGACCAATGCTTGTGATACCAAAACGAAGCATGTGCTGGGTGGGCCATTTTCAGGCAATATAGTGCCGTATTACGTTATTTGGTTTGAGTGTGAACTATTTTATTTTTATTGTGTATCCACTGTGAAGTTTTAAGGTACGTTTTTTATTTATTTTATTATGGGAGCTCCAATATTGGCCTTGTATGAATGTTTGATCTTGTGTTTTGTTTCGCCTGGTAGGCCTAAATTTTTTTTAATGTTTTAATAATGTTTCCATATTTTTTTTTCTTCCTTTCTTTCTGCTGATTTTAAAATTTAATAATGCGAATTGTTTGCCGTAGTTTCGATTTGACATGCGGTCATCTGTTTTAGTGGCCATGTTTGTTTTTGTTTTGCCGAAATGCATTCTGGTCTTGAGGTCTGTCTCTTGGCGCCGATCGCAAAACTAAAACGTGTTGTGGTGTTAGCTTAATATGTTTTTTATTTACTTTGTTGGTTTAACTTTGTGTTTTTGGTGAATGTTCCTGTGTTTTTCTCCGTCATGCAAATTATGGATTTATTTTCTGATCCAATTTTATTTTATTAATTTAATTTTAAATTTCTCGTTTCATCATGACCTGGATCTCTGCATGTCCGGTCGGTATTGCGTCCTACTAAATTATCAAGCCCGTTCTCATTTAATTATGCCTGTATTTTCTTTTTTTTTAATCTTTGGGCGTTAACATTTTAATTTTAATTTAATTCTTTTCTTTTTTGCTTTGCAAGCAAGCATGTTAAGCCGTCTCTTGCCTATTTTTTTGTAATTTAATGCTGGCTGATGCATGTTCTGTTTTCTGGTGGAGGTGCTCTTTTAACTTTTAACATTAAATTTTTATTTTAAATTTTTAAGCAACTGTTGTGGCATTATTTCGTCGGCAGCAGTTCTGTTTGTTATTGGGGGGTGTCTGTAGAATAGCCTGTGCGTTGTCCCCTTCTCCTCCTTCCTTCCACCCCTTTGGAGCTCTTCTGTTGGGACATGTCATCTGGAGGTGATTTTGCTGTGGAAGCGATGCGGACCTCTGAATAAACGGTAAGTAGCCATCCGCGCTGGCCGTCCACGTGTCATTTTGGTAGCAGACCGAGCTCGAGTTCACTTCCGTAACTATCCCCTCCTCAATACCCGCAGGCTCGTTTTATGGACCCTTCTAGTGCTGATGGGGCGGTTGTTGATGGGATCTTGTCATGCCAGTGCACTTGATGTTATGTAAAACTAATCCTTGTTGTTTGTTTAATTTCATGTTGGCCTCTGAATATCCATGTGCTGTTATGTAAGTGTCCTGTTCAAAGCGAGGTGTTTGCTGCTGTATTTTATCCTGTTTGTAATACAACATCCCCACTGAAAAAGAAGCTCGGTGAGTGACTGACATGTGTTCTTGGCATGGGAAATGGGGATTTGTTAATATTCTGATAGCCTACATGCTACGAGTGGAGACATCCTGGAGCCCTGTCTGTAGCTGTTCGCCATGTGTTTGGTGCAAATTTTTGCAATTTAGCTTCCTGTTCTCGAGCCAAGCAGGCGGTGACGTATGCAGTTCTGGGCAGCATTGTGCATGATATTGTATAATATGGTGGCGGTATTCGAGTGTCAACCTAACCTATGGTGTTGGTAATTGGTAGTTATGGTATTGTTGTGAAAGTGTAAACTGTCCTCGTAATTCCTGAAATTTGTTTCCTTCTGTATTGTCTGTCTGCATTCTGTGTTTTTTTAAATGGCCGACAATAATAGGGTTTTCGATTTAATTGACTTACGAGATAACCTTGTGAATTTGGAGAGTTCTTCTGGGGTTGAACGTGAATCACCTCTGTTTACTAGGTCTGAGGTTTTGGGATCGATTACTAGTAGTAGTTTGCCTGCCCCTCTGTTGTCTGGTTCCGGCTCGCCCAGACCTCTTAACCCTGCATACGGTCATTCTTCTCATGTTAGGTCACCTAATGATTTCCTGGGTCCTGCCGACCCATTGCATCCCAGTTTTTTCTCTGGCAATGTAAATGTTTTGTCTCCTGTAGAGGGTGTGCGAGCGGGCTACCGTGGTAACAATGTCTCTTTTCCTAATGCTACGCACTCCCCTACCGTTCATTATGGGTCGATTCCTCATCCTATTTCTGGTTTCTTAGCTAAGTTAAACAGTTTCAACCTAGATGATGTTACCCAAGTGGTCCTATTTTTAAAACAAGTGGTCGAATTGGGTAACCATGCCTCGATTTTTGGGATGTCGGAAATTCAGATTTTCCAACTTTTGTATCCTGTTGCATCCGGTATGCTGCGCGATAAACTAATTGAAGCTATCCACCTCCGCATGTCCTTAGCCATGCTTATTAGGGAAGTGTTGTGGTTTTTGTCCCTGCGAGTGCCCTTAGTGCTCTCGAGCAAAAGTTTTTGTATCGTGTCCAAAGGTTGGACGAGTCACTTAGCAACTATGTCAGTGACATTAAGGTGTATGCCCAGGTATTTGCGTCTCCTTTAACTGAGCGACAGTTGGTGTCATCGATTGTAAATGGGTTTTCGCCTCAATATAGGTCATACATGACTATGTGTACCAGGCCTTCGTCATTTGTCGAGCTGAAACAGGTCATTATAGAGGCTATGGCTGTGAAACATGCAGATTCCCTTCGTGTAGCTAATGTTCCTCCTCCTTCCTTGATGTCTCGTCCCCCTCCTTCCTTGATGTCTCGTCCCCCGCCTAAGGTTATGTTCCACCCAAGACCCAATATTAAGTACCACACGTGCGGTGGCGTGGGACATGTTAAGATGGTGTGTCCGAGTAACCAGGTTGTGTATCGCCAATGACGGAATGTTGTGGAGACCAATTCGGGTGTTACTTCTAAGGATATTTCTGTGCATGTGAATTTGGGAAAACCCTGTGAAGTTTCTGGTCGCCCTACTAATGAAAATTTTGATAACTCTTTGATAACTAATTCATCACGTGCTAATTCTGCTTATGTCGCTGACCTACCTAACCTGTCGGTGAGCAATGTCGTGGCAAGTCAGCCTAATTCTAAACATAATATGAAACCTGTGGTGAGGGTGTCCTCGTCATCTAATTGTAATCGTTTTAGAGTGAGCAATGATTTTGGAATTTCTCCTGTGGCTAAAGGAATATCCCCGTTTTTTGAAATTTGTGTTAATGACGAGCCCGTTTCTGCATTGCTTGATTCTGGTAGTGTCGCATCCTTTATAAGCGAGGACTGTTTTTTATCTATGAAGAGTGTTTGCAAATTTCCTGAGTTAGAGCCTAACAATGAATCTTTTAGTTCGGCAAATTGTTCAAACTTAAATATTTTGGGTAGTATGACAGTCAAAATTCATATTCTAAATTTTTCTTGGAAGTTTAAATTTTTTGTTGCCAGAAATCTTTCTTGTTCTGTGGTCATTGGAGCTAATTTCATGTCACACGTTGGTATGCTTCTTGATTTTGGTGCTCGCAACTTATGGTTTAAGTTTAATCCGCAGAGTAAATTATCGTTCAACCCGGTTTTATCTTCTCCTGCTGTCAATTCTGTTAGTGAACCTATGACTATTGAGGATCTCGATCTGGAAAATTTAACGAGTCTCCAAAAGGATGCCATTAAGAGGTTATGTCAGGAGTATAGTGATGTATTTACGGACAAGTTGGGTGTAACCCATTTGATGGAGTACAAGATTGAGCTAACCGATTCTGTGCCGGTGCGTCCCAGCCCGTATCGCCTTGCCCCGCCCAAGATGGCTGAACTACGGTTGATTATCGATAAGATGTTGGAAGAAGGTGTAAGCAAACCCTCTATCTCTGCCTATTCATCCCCTGTATTCCTTGTGCCAAAAACTAACGGTGGTTTTCGGCCGGTGGTCGACTATAGGGCTCTTAATCAAAAGGTTGTTTTACAATCAATTCCTTTGCCGGACCTTCATACTTGTTTTAGTTGGTTTCGCAACGCGAAGGTGTTCACGATCCTCGATTTAAATTCTTCTTACTTCCAAATTCCCCTCTCTCCGGAATCCAGGCATGTTACTGCTTTTTCCACTGACTGGAACCTGTTTGAGTATGCCCGTGTCCCGTTTGGCCTATCCACCGGAGCCGTTGTGTTGAGCAGACTTCTGGACAAGGTGTTTTCAGAAATTAAATTCAAGTTTGTGTACCACTACCTTGACGATGTGGTGATCTATTCTGAGTCCTTCGAGGAACACGTTGATCATCTGAAAGTTGTACTTGATCGGTTGCGTGACGCTGGCCTTACCGTCAAATTGTCCAAGGTTTCCTTTGCCAAGCCCAAAATTTCCTTCTTGGGACATATTGTTTCTGAATCTGGTATCTCCGTGGACCAATCTCGTACTCATGCCATCAGAGATTTTAAACCACCCAAGAACGCCAAGGGTGTTGCTCGTTACATTGGTATGGTGAACTTCTTCCGTAAGTTCATCAGTAACTTTCCCGACCGTGCTGCTCCTCTAAATCAATTACGCAAAAAGGCTGTGAAGTTTGAGTGGGGTCCCTCTCAGCAGGCAGCCTTCGAAGATCTTAAGCTTGTGCTCTTTAACGCCCCTGTGTTAGCCATTCCGGATTTTGGGAAGCAGTTCATTGTACAGACTGATGCGTCTGGTCGTGGTGTTGGTTGTGTCCTACTGCAAGAATCTGATCTGGGTAGGCAACCCATTGCATACGCTTCTCGTACCTTAACGGACGCAGAGAGGAAGTATTCCATATACGAACTTGAGGGTTTAGCTGTGTTGTTCGCTCTGGAAAAATTCCGTATGTATCTTGAGCACACTAAGTTTCTCCTTGAGACCGATAACCAAGCCTTGAGCTGGGTGTTAGGGAAACCCCGTAAACCTGGTAGGATTGCCAGATGGGCAACTAGGATTCTGTCATTCCAGTTCACTCTCCACCACATTCGTGGGTCCGAAAATGCGGTAGCTGATTCATTAAGCCGCATGTATGAGGAAACAGCCGAAGAGGATATTCAAGGATGTGAACCCGTAAACCTTGTATCACCTGTAAATTATGTCAATGTCATTCTCAGCAATTCCCCTGTGCTTTTTGAAGATGTGAGGAGATTCCAGAAAGAAGATCCCTCCTTATCTAGCCTAATTGACCGAATCAATTCTGGTGAAGTGATCAAGCCCTACTCTCTAAAGGATGGTGTATTGTGTTGTTAGTCTCGTCATGACCGTCTACCTAAAATTGTGCTCCCGTCGGTCCTCATTCCGGAAATCTTTCGTTACTATCACGAATCTCCTATTGGTGGCCACCTTGGAGTATTCAAGACCCGAGCTAAAATCAGACAGTTTTTCATTTGGCAAAGTATGGATGGCGACATCAGGAGGCTCATTAGAAATTGTGCTGCATGTAGTATTAGCAAACCTCCGGTTTCTACTAAGGTTGGACTGTTGTCATCCTAACCGGCATCTAGACCCATGGAGAGGCTTTTTATCGACCATGTTGGGCAGTTCCCTCGCTCTGGTCGGGGAAACCAATTTGCGCTTGTTTGCACTGACGGTTTCACCCGGTTTAGTTGGATTTTCCCCACCAGACAGGCTACGACCAGTTCCGTCATAAAGTGTCTTAATTCCATCTTTTCATCTTTTGGGCCATGTCAGTTCCTGGTGTCAGATAATGCCAAGTGCTTTGTATCTCATCAGTTCCGTCAATTCTTATTTGATTATGCTATTTCTCATGTAACCACCACTCCCTATTTTCCTAACCCCTCTCTCGCTGAGCGAGTCAATCGTAATCTCCGTTCTGTTCTGATTGCTTTCCACCACGACGACCATTCCAAGTGGGATTCTAATTTGCATTGGCTCAATTTTGCTTTCAACACCGCCGTGCATGAGAGCACGCAAGCCACCTCTTTTTCGTTAATGTTTTCCATTATGGCTAATTCTCCATTGTCTAACCTGTGGAACCTGCACGATCTCCTTCAACACAGTTTTACGCCCGAGGATATGACGGCGAAATTCGACAAGGCTAGAGAGAATATTAAGGTATCACATGACCAACTTGCCAAGCGACACAATGCCTGTCTCAAGCCAACTGATTTGGAAATTGGTGATGTTGTGTACGTTCGCAATTTCGAGCCCAAGGGCGTCAGTAATCTAGTTTCAAGCTAGTTGACCCCTCGTTTTAAAGGCCCGTGTTATGTAGAGGCATTCCTGACTCCCGTTACTCTGCTTATTAGAAACCCTAAGGCCAACAAAATTTCCAGAGTGCATCTGTCACACATTAAACGAGGTGGAGAGGTTTCTAATGAGGAAATGCTACCATAAATTTTGTAAACTGATTTTGTATAATGTAGAGTATCCCTAACCTTCATTGAGGCCTTCAGGCATCTGTTCCTTCTGGAATTTTGAACTGGATATGAAAACTCTGCTGGGATACAAACTGTAACTGTTGGGTAATTCCCATTTTTATGGTATATGGTAAAATTGAAACTAAATTTTGATGTTTTCATTGAAGATGCTAGCATGTAAGTTGGACTCGGTGGGAGACCTAACTCATGGTGATCTTATATACCTGATTCATTGGGAATTTGGGTGGTCATTCCTCTACCACAGCTCTTGCTAAATGTGTAGTCATTCAACTCGCATATTATTGAAATGTACTACTAGTCTGTAAAAAGGTAAACTTGTTAATGAAATTTTGTAAGCACGGATCTAGGGCATGGTCAGAAATATTTTCTTCATATAAATTCAACTCTGTTTCTCTTTTGTAAAATGTAGTAAGAAATTGTATTTTCTGTAAACTTTTTTGAAATAAGATTAACTTCTGTTTTGTAAATGGCTGCCCACGAGTCGAATGATATCTGGCACATTGCTTCCACCTACTTCGTTTAAAGCGAACTACATTGGACTTATTGAAAATGTACCTAACGTGTCTCGGACTATGAAAGCACTGCTGGTGCTGGTGTTCTGCGTTCTGAAGACTTATGAACACAGTGAAGCTGTTAACTAAGTGGTTTGCGAGGTGATCAATTTTATCTCTTCACTGATAATCTGACCCTGCACTCTTCCTAACCAAAACGATGCGGTTTCGTCCATCAATTGGAGTTAACTGGTGAACATTATCTTCTGGAAACATGTTTGGTGAATCGACTAGTTAAGGAGTACTGCCTATGCCTAGGCATATTCGTGAACGGTGTTCACGCGTAAGGGAGGGAGACTGTTACGTGCAAGAGCCCGTCCCAACGTTTTCAAACATGTATCTACCCTTGGATGTGACTTCATGACATTTTGAAACGACCGACTGGTCGCTTGGTTCCGTTTGTGAACACGAGATGGCAGCTGCTGTCGGACTTCGGGGTTTCTTCACGTGGTTCCTTCTTCTCCGCTAGAGTGTGTTGGTTGTGCCTTATAAAACTAATCCTATTCGTGTCATTTTTGAAGGCTAATGTGATTCTACGTCATGAAACAAAGGACTGTATATAAATGATACCGCCAAATTAATCACTTAATAATCACATTGTTGATTGATGTGTCAAGCTGTGATTGGACAATTAAATTAACATGTATGCAATACTGTTTTTGACGCGCGATTCTCCGCCATCTTGTGGAGTTGATTGTCTGTCGTCTAAGAAGCAACTTGCCAGCTGGTGTGACAGAGTATCTCTTCGTGGGCTGGGGGGGCCTTGGCCCCCAGCTTTTACAAAATATGAATACCAATTCTACTAAGAAATTCCCTGTGCTCTTCAGACTATTATTTCATCGTTTCGCAGTGAAGAAGTACGAAATGAAAAACGCATATCGATACAGACCAATGCTTGTGATACCAAAACGAAGCATGTGCTGGGTGGGCCATTTTCAGGCAATATAGTGCCGTATTACGTTATTTGGTTTGTGTGTGAATTATTTTATTTTTATTGTGTATCCACTGTGAAGGTTTAAGGTACGTTTTTTATTTATTTTATTATGGGAGCTCCAATATTGACCTTGTATGAATGTTTGATCTTGTGTTTTGTTTCGCCTGGGTAGGCCAAAATTTTTTTTAATGTTTTAATAATGTTTCCATATATATATATTTCTTCCTTTCTTTCTGCTGATTTTAAAATTTAATAATGCTAATTGTTTGCCGTAGTTTCGATTTGACATGCGGTCATCTGTTTTAGTGGCCATGTTTGTTTTTGTTTTGCCGAAATGCATTCTGGTCTTGAGGTCTGTCTCTTGGCGCCGACCGCAAAACTAAAACGTATTGTGGTGTTAGCTTAATATGTTTTTTATTTACTTTGTTGGTTTAACTTTGTGTTTTTGGTGAATGTTCCTGTGTTTTTCTCCGTCATGCAAATTATGGATTTATTTTCTGATCCAATTTTATTTTATTAATTTAATTTTAAATTTCCCGTTTCATCGTGGCCTGGATCTCTGCATGTCCGGTCGGTATTGCGTCCTACTAAATTATCAAGCCCGTTCTCATTTAATTATGCCTGTATTTTCTTTTTTTTAAATCTTTGGGCGTTAACATTTTAATTTTAATTTAATTCTTTTCCTTTTTTGCTTTGCAAGCAAGCATGTTAAGCCGTCTCTTGCCTATTTTTGTAATTTAATGCTGGCTGATGCATGTTCTGTTTTCTGGTGGATGTGCTCTTTTAACTTTTAACATTAAATTTTTATTTTAAATTTTTAAGCAACTGTTGTGGCATTATTTCGTCGGCAGCAGTTCTGTTTGTTATTGGGGGTGTCTGTAGAATAGCCTGTGCGTTGTCCCCTTCTCCTCCTTCCTTCCACCCCTTTGGAGCTCTTCTGTTGGGACATGTCATCTGGAGGTGATTTTGCTGTGGAAGCGATGCGGACCTCTGAATAAACGGTAAGTAGGCCCATCCACGCTGGCCGTCCACGGTGTCAATAATGATGGTCATTATAACACTATTTTTCTTTATGAAACAGTTTCTCCCACCAATCACAGCTCAAGAAACTGTTTCTTGACCAATTAGATAAGGATATCTTCGCGCTTGCGCTCAAAATCCAACATGTCTATATAAATTACCAAACGTGCACCGTCCATATGTTCGCGTAAATAAACTGGTGAATATGAGACAAGAAATAGCACTTTACCTTAATATCCCCAAATCTAATTTCTACACAGCGCGTTGTTTTCAACGACTTCGGTGACAGTTTCACTGAATACTGGTGCACAATCTGAACATATGGCATTGAAGCACACAGAGCGCATGCGTCGGTCGGCCAGAGAGCTTGGAGAACAGAGGTATCCAACCCATCGCAGTACCCGATCACAAAATTCTAGTGACTGAACAGATATTTATGAATATTTATGTTAAAACACATAATAAAGTTATAATTATCGTCGAACATAAACAGTCGTATGCAACTCGCTTATAATGGTAATTAAGACACTCGTATGGAAATGACAAAACTCGCTTACGCTCGTTTTATATACATACTCGTGTCTTAATTATAGCCATTATAGACTCGTTGCATAATGTACTATTAAATATTTTTTTTAGAAATCATAGATATTCATGAAAATATATTGCAATTCGTCACTGCTAATGTCTATTCTCTTTCATTTGAATGCTCATTTGTCACGATCGGTCGCTTGTGAGCGCTGCAGGAGGGATCTATACTGCTGAAATAATATATATGATGATACTCCGGTCCCAACGGTGCGGGGTTCTGTTCCCAGTTCTCTCACGAAAGTTAAATTTAAATATAAGTTATATGAAGATATCTTTTACTTAGGAACAGGCGTGGCTCCAAAAAGAAGTAACAGTCCACCTCCTACAGTAGAGTTGTGGCTAGCGTTCTCGGCTGACGCCTTGTAGGTCCAGGTTCGATTTCCGGCTCTGCAAAGAAATTTAATTCTGGTCAGAGGGCGGAAAAGGGATACATTCAGCCCCGCGAGCCGAAACTGAGGAGAGGTGTGTTCGATTTTCACCTCAGACATTCTAGATGTGGTTTTCCGTTGTGGTTTCCTACTTATACTCCAGGCAAATGCCGGGATGGTTTTTAACTTAAGTCCACGGCCGCTTCCTTCTCAGTCCTCACCTGAATTACGAAAAGAACACTACTACAGACTAAACAATAACGCAGGTTATCCGACATTTCTCAAACCTTATACTGTACTAGCTCTTAAGCCCGGCGTTGCTCGGGTCCACAATTGGATGTCAGGATATCGTAGCTATGCTCGCTGTGACGTATTGTGTGCAACCCGGAGGAAGGTTATAATGAGCAATATTTTGCCTCTCAAAGTCGTTGTGCGAGTTATTTTATCTGATAAACAATTGTGTTGAAATTGTTAAGTAGGTGGATACGATGGCTCTATACTGCTTGATGCTTATAATAGATTAATTCTGAAATTTCGCTAGTATAACTAAATATTTAAGGAGCCTATTTTAATCTAAATGTGCTTTATTAACCTAGGCCTAACTATTGCATTTTAAAGGCCAATAAATTTCTTTCACTTCATTGTATTTACATCGCGTGTATTGCCGAATAGCAACATTTCAAGAGGATAATGGTAATCCGCAGATAATCTCTTAGAATCCCAGCTTCATAATAATATATGCATATGATTAGGGGAATAATAAATATTAAAAGAAAATACGTCAAAAATATCATCTAAGAATCTATATGTCCACGCACACTTAAATAAGAACCACACATAGGAGTGCAGAGACACCTTGTGGCCACGAGACAAACTAACCCTATCAAACTTGGTAGCAATTGTCATATCCGCACTAAGTAATATCGTGCAAACTACGTAACATGTCGTGATTTAGAGTAAAAGAAACAAAACAAACTATAATCATTTCAAGTAATCATAACAAAACCATTTTAAACATATTAATACACACATCAAAAAAAGTTTTGCATCACCTCGGTTCCAAGAGTTCCGGAACCTTTAAATACAAAGGGAATAGAGATCAACACAAACAACATTTCAGCTCGTTTTATTGCTCATGAGACCCACACATTGCATGTTGTACCATCATACAGCTAGACTTTCAGCATTTGTGGTCCAGATTGCAGTACACACCACTACCTCTAATACCCAGTAGCACGTCCTCTTGCATTGATGCATGCCTGTATTCGTCGTGGCATACTATCCACAAGTTCATCAAGACACTGTTGGTCCAAATTGTCCCACTCCTCAACGACAATTCGGCGTAAATCTCTCAGAGTGGTTGGTGGGTCAAGACGTCCATAAACAGCCCTTTTCAACATATCCCAGGCATGTTCGATAGGGTTCATGTCTGGCGAACATGCTGGCCACTGTAGTCGAGCGATGTCGTTATCTTGAAGGAACGCATTCACAAGATGTGCACGATGAGGTCGAGAATTGTCGTCCATGAAGACAAATGCCTCTCCAATATTCTGCCGATATGGTTGCACTATGGGTCGGAGGATGTCATTCAGGTATCGTAAAGCCGTTTCGGAGCCTTCCATGACCACCAGTGGCGTACGTCGGCCCCACATAATGCCACCCCAAAACATCAGGGAACCACCACCATGCTGCACTCGCTGGACAGTGTGTCTAAGACGTTCAGCCTGACCAGGGTGCCTCCAAACACGTCTCCGACGATTGTCTGGTTGAAGGCATATGCGACACTCATCGGTGAAGAGAACGTGATGCCAATTCCGTGGGGTCCATTCAGCATGTTGTTGGGCCCATCTGTACCGCGCTGCATGGTGTCGGGGTTGCAAAGCTGGACCTCGCCATGGACGTCGGGAGTGAAGTTGCGCATCATGCAGCCTATTGCGCACAGTTTGAGTTGAAACACGACGTCCTGTGGCTGAACGAAACGCATTATTCAACATGGTGGCATTGCTGTCAGGGTTCCTCCGAGCGGCAATCCGTAAGTAGCGGTCATCCACTACAGTAGTAGCCCTTGGGCGGCCTGAGCGAGGCCTGTCATCGACAGTTCCTGTATCTCTGTACCTCCTCCATGTCCGAACAACATCGCTTTGGGTCACTCTGAGACGCCTGGAAACTTCCCTTGTTGAGAGCCCTTCTTGACACAAAGTAACAATGCGGACGCGATCGAACTGCGGTATTGACCTTCCAGGCATGGTAGAACTACAGACAACATGAGCAGCGTACCTTCGTCCTGGTGGAATGACTGGAACTGATCGGCTGTCGTACCCCCTCCGTCTAATAGGCCCTGCTCATGCATGGTTGTTTACATCTTTGAGCAGTTTTAGTGACATCTATGAACAGTCAAAGGGACTGTATCTTGGATACAATATACACAGTCAACGTCTATATGCCGGAGATCTGGGAACCGAGGTGATGCAAAACTTTTTTTGATGTGTGTATTTCTAAGCTTGTGCCGTGTCTTGTGAAGGGTTTGACCAGTAAGTTTTATAAGGCAAACTTAATAAACTAATGGGAAGGTCGGTAGGATACGCCACAGTAGTCAGTGATTTTAGGTTGCACATAATGACAGAAAACGACCAAAAATTAGTTAAATATTTGCAAATAGAAGCATTCAAGTAACAAATCAGAAATCTATAAACAGTAAGAAAGCATACCGCGCAAAATGGAAACAATAATACCCTGGTAATCCGTCGTAAAGATACAAATACTCACATACAATAATCAACGCAGAGACTATAAAATTAGACTCAAATCACGCTCGGGTCCGACCCCACAATCCACCATTATATATAATACAATTCATGTAGGGATATAAAATTTGTACATTCCTCACTCATACTGTGAAATAACGAATCCTCGCCAAACTGTAAGTCCCCATCCTCGTGACGACGCCCTTAAATAAAATAATAAAGTTTGTGGGGCATGGAAATTCAGTATTTGTGCCAAAGGTCCTAAATGAAGGGAATGGAGAGGTCTGTCCGTATTTTCAAGTAGATAGTGTTACTCGTCTTGTTCCAAATGGTGAGTACGTAAAATTCGGTTCAGATCGGTGAAACGGTGTAGATTTGAGCCAAGAAAAACCGTGTGTATTTGTGCCAAAGGTACTAAATGAAAGGAATGAAGAGGGTTATCTAAAATTATTGTTGCCAAAAACCTTCCTTGGGGTGTGTACTACAACCCTACACAATTTCAATGCAATCGGTTAAACGGTGTCGCAGTCCATTAGCTTCGGACATATATACATATCCATTTTTATATTGTTATGGACAACACGACCCTCTTTATTTCCGTCTTTCTATTGTTACACTCTCTGGTTGGCATAGATTAATATTAAGCTACAAGACTAGACATATGCTACTGGTTGATAGGCCGTGGTGCTTCGTAATCCACAACATCCTCCCCACCCTGGTCTATCTCCAGGGGGATGACCAGCTGCACTGGGCGAGTTATTATAGTCCCCTTTGAGTCCTTGAGTATTGCAGTTCTTGTCACTCCATCTCTCCCACCTCGGAGCTCCGCTATGCGGACCTTCCTCCACATGTGTCGGGGTTGGCTGTCTTCTTGCAGAAGCGCTACGTCTCCAACTCGCAGTTGAGGAATGTTGCCCCGAGAATGACGGACTTCATGAAAACTCTTAGCTCCATGAGGTATTCTTTTGTCCAGCGCTTCCAGAAGTCGTCAGTGATCTTTTATCGTGCAGTAAACTCCTTTGTCAGGTTAGCTCTTAATGTTGGTTCTGGTCCAGTTGGTAGGGTAGTTAGCCTTTGTCCGGTCAAGAAGTGGACGGGAGTCAGAGCTTCTGCTCCGTCTTCATATTGAGTGATGGGTCGTGAGTTAATGGAATGCTGTGCTAGGTACTGATGGACGGACGGTCCGGTGAGGTGTTGCCATAGTGAAGACAATTCTTTGTTAGTAGCGTGAAATGTCTTGGCGTTATCCGTATAGAGTATGTGTGGCAACCCTCGTCTTCCTGTAAACCTTTGTAATGCGAGGAGAAATGTTTCAGTAGTCATATCTGAGCATAATTCCAGGTGCAAGGCCCTTGTAGATGCACACGTGAAGGGAGCAATGTAGCATTTCTTCGATTCTCTCCCCATCTTGTTATATAGAGGCCCTGCAAAGTCAATGCCAGTCACTTCGAAGGGTTTCAAGGGCTTCACACGATCGGCTGGCAAGGGTGCTTCAGTAGCCTAGCCAAAGGGGTTGGGTGCCATTTTAAAAGGCAGACAAGTGCGCAGAACTTTCGTCATGGTTTGCCGAGCTCGAAGAATCCAATATTCTGATCGTATCTCTGACAGTACTATACGTAAACCTAAGTGATGGAGCCTGATGTGAGTCTGCCTTATTAGAAGTCGCGTGAAAGTGTGGGACCCATCCAAAAACACTGGATGCTTTTCTGTCTGCGTCAGATCTGCATTTTGATGTCGACCACCAAGTCGAATCAGGTCGTCTTGAATATATGGATTGAATCTTGCAATTTTGGACGTACTGGGAAGTGGAAGGTTTTTCTTTTTCTTCAAGGCGTTGAGTTCCAGACCGAATCACACTTCTTGAACCTGACGAATCCAGTAAAGTCGGGCATCATTCAGTTCCTTTTCTGTCAGATACTTGGGGTATCGTACTCTTTCCTTGATCGCTCTGACAAACCGTAAAACCCATCAAGTAACATTTATCAGTTTCCAATATGAGCTGAACCTTAATACATCTAATATGGGTTCAGTGGCGGTGATCAAAAACACATTAGGCATCTTTCTGATTTCTGTTATTGTTAGGTGTTCCGTTGTTATGTCAGGTGGCCAGGTATCGCTCTGAGTAAGCCAGTGGGGACCACACCACCACGTGTCTAAAGATGGTAGCTGGTCTGCGTCTTCTCCTCGCTTGAGATAATCTCCGGGACAGTGTCGCCACTGGCTGGGAGTTGTGTGTCTAATTATCTCTGTTACACGATTGGCAACGAAAGTCTTCCACTTGCTTGGGTCGGTTTTTAGCCTATTTTCAATTTTGAAAAAATAGGCTTATGAGATCACCTTTTGTCCGTGTGTGTGTGCGTGTGTGTGTTTGTGTGATTCGTGTGTGTGTTTCCCCCTAATAAAATCTAAAAGGCAGGAGCGATTTCAATGAAACTCGGAAAGTTCATAGCACTATTCCCGGCGACTCGACCGTGCCCTTCAAATTTTGTTACGACTCACCAATCCAACATGGCGGCTGTGCGAAATATTTCACCAGCATTCAATATCTCCGAAACTATTACAGATATTACCCTGACATTTTCTATGGTGATAGAGGGAACTACTATAAGTTCACTTATGTGACTTTTGAAAACCTGGTAACTACAAAACGAACATGGCGGCCAAGCGAATTTGCGACTTTTAAATACACGTTTCTCGCGATTTGACCAACCAAACGCAATGAAACTTGGTACAGTATATGTTTATATACATCGACATCTAACTTCGTTCAATTGTTTACATAATCATAAGATGGCGGATGTGCGAAATATTTCACCGGCATTCTATATCTCTGAAACTATTAGCGGTATCTCCCTAAAATTTTGTAATGAGATAAAGGGCACTACTGGAAGTCCATCTATAAGATTTTCAAAAACCGGTTAACTACAAAACGAACAAGGCGGCCAAGCGAATTTGAACATTTTAAATAGACCTTTCTCGCGATTTAATGTTCCAAGCGCACTGAAACCTGGTACAGGAAATATTTATACACATTGTAATCCACTGGTATCTAATTTAGTTCAATTGTTTACATAACCTCAAGATGGCGGCAGTGCGAATTTTAAAATTAAGTTTTTATTTCTTGTGATGTAGTCATGCGATCGAAGTGAAAGTTTGAATAATGAACCTACGCAATAATTTTCCTTTAATGGTACATGACTCTATGGCCTATACATTTAACAATCCAACATGGCGACCATCCGAAATATTTAGACGATACTGAATATCTACGAATCTATTTTAGCAATCAATCTGCATTTTTTAATGTTCATAGGGGCTATGAACTTAAGTTCACCTATAGGACTTTAAATAACCTGGTGATCACAAATCCAACATGGCGGTGACGCGAATTATAAATATTCACATGGACGTTTCTCGCAATTTAACCACCCGCGAGCAGTGAAACTTGGTACAGTAAATCTTTATCCGAATGTTAATCCACTGGCATCTAATTTATTTCAATTGTTTCCATAACCTCAAGATGGCAGCTTTGAAAAAATTTTAAATCTCCTTGTTTTTTCTTGTGTCCTAATTATGCGATTGAAGTTTGAATACTACACGTTCACAATAATCTGCATGTAACAGTACATAACTCTAGGACCTACATATATAAAATCCAACATGGCGACCATCCGAAATATTTAGTCGGTTCTCAATATCTACGAATCTATTACAGATATCAAACTGAAATTGTGTATGTTAAATAGTGGCAATTAACATAAGTAGGATATATGAAAATAGGCTGTATAGTTCCTCACGGAACTACTTGTTATCCATCCCAACGTCACTGTAGAGTCGCTCCACAGGGTAGCCCTATTGAGATCAAAACCGGTTTCCTCACAAAAGTAACGCAGGAGGCGCGTGCCTAGCCTATAAGTGCAACTAGCAGCTCTAATCTTGGAAGCGTGACTCTCTTCACTGGTGCAAGTCTGTTTGTGCTGCAAACTATGCGAGCGGAGGTGGTATAGTCCCGTGTTGATTTCATATAAATAACTGCTCCGTGTGCCCTCTCAGAGGCGTCACAGAATACGTGCACATGTGATTCGTGACTTGTTTTCCCAATCCAGATCCATCTGGGAATGTGTACAGAAGACAATAAGTGAAGTTTGGTAAGCCAAGAGTGCCAATTCTTAGCTATATCTGGAGGTAGTAATTCGTCACAGGTCAATCTTCTTAGCCAGGTATCCTGAAATATTAATTTGGCAACAATTCCCTCTGGTGCGAAAAGTCCAAGTGGATTGTAGAACTGGGCGGTCGCACGAAGAATGTTCTTCTTGGTTCCTGGTTTATGTATGAGATCGTTAGGGATCTTCTCCTTGTTAGTGAAGAGACAATCTTCAACTGTATTCCAGTCTACTCCTAGAACGCTCATCACTCTTCTTTCCTCCAGATGTCCATTGCGCCATAACGCTTTTAACGGTTCGGAGTTGGTCGCCCACTTGGAAAGTGAGAGTTTAATTTGCTGCAAAAGTGCGGTGAGTTCCTAATATATGGCAATTACTTTTTTGTCATCATCTACACTTGCAATGAAGTCATCCATAAACATAGATTTGTCCACTAACTCTGATGCAGCTGCATATCTGTCCTGATTCAGTGTGGTTGTTTCCCTTATAGTGGCCGACAGAATGAATGGACTAGACGTCAATCCAAAGGGTAGGCGTTTAAAACGATAGGATATCAACTCGTTTGATGTGTCATAAATCCCGTCCTCCCTCTGCTCGACACGATACCATAGAAATCTCGTAAAATCTCTATCATCTTCGTTGAGTGTCAATTGTAAGAATGCTTGCTCGCCGTCGCATTCAATTGCTTTGGAGTGTTTTCTAAATCTTAACAGTGTCCCTAGAATTTCTTGTAACAAGTTAGGACCCATTTCTAGCACGTCATTTAGTGATGGAGAGTCTATTTCGTGAGAGGATGCGTCCAAAACGATTCTGTATTTTGTGCTACTCACGTTGGATTTCTTTACGATGTGATGAGGTAGGTAATATACATCTCCAGAGTAGTCATTGTGAGGGGCAACCTCTACTTGATCTCTCCGTATATAATCTAACATGTGTTTATGGTAAATGGACTTCAGCTCATCATTCCCTTGTAGTCTATTTTTTAATGATGAGAATCGCCTTTCTGCTATTGTGAAGTTGGAAGAAAAGAGAACGCCCTCTTTCTTAGGCAACGAAACAACTCTCCTCCCATCCTCCATACGGTAGGTGTTATGAAAATCTTGGAGAATAGCGTGATCCTTGGGTGACAGTGTTCGCCCTTGATATTCCTTAATGCCAATAGCTTCCAACTCCCAAAACTGACGTAGACTGTCATCAGAGATTTCATCTACAGCAGAAGAAATGTGATGGACCATTATCTCGGTCACTGTGACGCCTGACCTATTTCCACTGAGGATATACCCAAAGATAGTAGGTAGGAGGACCAGTGATGGTGACACTCTAATGGGTTCTCTTGTTGTAACTATCTGCCAGTGGGAATCAGCACCTATGAGTGCCTCGATTGGAAGATCCGTGGCGTGGTCATCTCTCGGATCTGCTAGCCTTATCTTCCTTAACGATGCCAGCGTAGTTATGTCTTGAGGAGCGGTCGGCTGTGGGGTGTAGGTGCTGTGGCTTTCGAACGCTGTAATCGAGACTTGAACTGTGGTTTAATAACCCGTCATGTCATAGCAGACCTTTCTTCTAGTGTACTGAGTATTGGAGGGTGATTCAAACGTGCTTATCTCTCGAGTCTTGCACTCAGTGACATTAAGCTGCAGCGAGTCAATCAGGGAGTTGTGGATGAAGCTAGATTGACTTCCCGCGTCCAGGATGCAACGGATTACTTTGCTTCGCCCTGTCGGCCCCTTGATCCATACACGTGCCGTTTGTAGGTGAGTGAAGTCGTACGTGGCGACCCCTATCTTGCCTACGGAGGTTCGCAAGTTGTTACCTTCAGAGCAGATTGACACGTGATGTGGCCCACGACATGTGATGCAAGTCGTCTTCCCCTTCTTGAAACAGTTGGTTTTATTGTGCCCTCGGCGGAGACAAAGAAAGCATCGATTTGTTGTCTTTAATCTCTCAATCCTCGCCTGGGGGTCCTTCATCTGCTGGCAATCTTGACCCCAGTGACCTCGGTTTTCGCAATATACGCAGAACGGATCTATACCCCGTTTCTGTATTTCCTTTTGTTTGTTGGGTTTCGTATGGACGTGAAGATTGGCTGCTGTAGGCACTGAAGTGGTAACCAACGGGGCATGCCCCCGTATATTTTGTGAATTGAGGGCTCATTCAACTTCTTCGTTGAGGAACACCATCAGTTGGCTGGTGTCTCCTTCTTGTATGCCTAGTCGTTTAGCGTGGATAAGCCAGCAGCGGCATATGTTTCCGGAAAGGCTCTTAGTAACTTGGGTGCCAAGATTCGACCATATGCGTCGACGTCTTCTCCTAGTGATTTCAAAGCTTCGATTCGGCAGTGACATTCAATGTAGGTTGCATTTAATACCTCAGGGGCTTCTGAGACTGCAACTTCGAGGTTTTCTAAGTAATGGACATGAGATTGAATAATTCTATTCTTATCGCCATATCGTGCTGTCAGAATTTGTTCAATCTGCTCATAGGTACCTGCTGTTATGGATATCCCATCTACAAGACGTTTAGGTTCGCCTTCCAAGTATCCGCGGAGAAACACATGTTTGTTAATGACGGACACAGAAAATTTTTGTCAATGGAGGACTCAAACTGCTCCCAAAAAGCTGGCCATTCTTCTATGTTCCCCGAGAATGACTGCAATTTGATAGTAGGAAGCTTTATATCCTGTGTAGTTGAGAGTCGAACGAAGGTGCTAGGAGACAGAGTGGTTAAAGGAGTCTCCCTCCCAGCGCATATCTGTTCCATGAGGCCCGTGGCCTTTCTGATTGCCCGTTTGGAGTTGTCCAGATATTCTTCGCACGCTTCTATGTCGTTTTCGTATTCTGCGTCATCGACTGAGTCTTGGATACTTTCATCTAGAGCATTTAGGAACGATAAGGTTTCCTGCAGACGCTCGTGGAAATGTTCAATTTCATCTAATTCCGTGGACTGGCTAAAGGAATTAATTTTATTTATAAAACGCGTCGCGTTAGAACGGTAAGTCACTCGTCTGCGTTTCAATTTCGTGATCTGAGCCATTGTACTGTCTTCCATGACGTCTACTGCTAAGAAGTGAATTACCGCTTGTCCGACAGATGGCACTAGTATTATTTATTTATTTATTCGAGTCAAAAGCACTACAACATTCACAGAGGGATGATACACAATATTAAAAAAGAATAATACATTCTACAATGTCTCGAATTAGATTGTCTTCGCCCAGAAACGGGCCACTGTCACACCCCTTTCATGACCTTCCATTAACTCCTGCGTTGTGCAAGAGCACGGGCACAGTTCACAGGAACACAGGTGTGTCATGGTCTGTCTCTCCCCACACTCACAGAATTCTGATTCCTGTAGGTATCCCCATTTGTGGAGATTAACTTTGCATCTCCCAACACCAGTCCGAAGTCCGTTGAGTGACCCCCATGTTTCCCAGTTGTTGTTGTGGCCTTCTGGAAGCCTTTCCTTGGCCTTCATCCAATCTGTTGGTATGGTGGATTGCCATAGCTGTATCCTGGCTACTTCTGGTTTTGTAGTAGGCATCAATGTTGTTTGCAGAAAGCTTTTCCTTGATTTTAGCCGCCTTCTTGGAGGCTAGTGACCAAAAAGAGGGTGAGCATGGTCCTCTGCGGACTTTTTTCGTTCCGTTTGTGGTATGACCTCACGGAGTACCTCATGAGGGGCTATTCCTGCCAAGGAATGTAGTTTGTGGACAGGTGTACGTTTCAGGCAACCAGTAATTATTCTGCAGGACTCGTTGAGGGCAACATCAACCTGTTTTACATGAGCAGCGGGTCGTATTACTCAGTATTCCGTGCGCTCGTGTTGGGCATGCAGTTCTTATCCTCTGACAAAATGGAGGTCCTTTTATAGTGGTAGTTTCCAGGTTATGACTACTGAAAAGGAAATAATATTACCGTATATATGTATATCCAAGCCTCTACTTGCATGCGAAACTGAGATAGTGTTCCTGGTTCGTGCAAACTCTCAAGTTTCTCGTGGTTCGGCACCAATTCTATGTGATGGACAACACGTCTTTCTCCACGACCCTCTTTATTTCCGTCTTTCTATTGTTACACTCTCTGGTTGGCATAGATTAATATTAAGCTACCAGACTAGACATATGCTTCGTAATCCACAACATATATATAAGATTTTCTAAACCACTACAATTTCAGCATTAAGGCCTGGCACTACGGAATATAGCATTGGCCCTTGTAATTTCTCGTCAGCATATCACAGAATAGTGTCGAAAGTCTCTGGGATATCATTGATTACCCTCCCCTGTAGCCCTGACCTCGCTCCAAGCGACTTTCACCTGTTTCCTCACTTAGGAGTTCAACGATTTGCCTCAGACAAGGAAGTGAAACACTTCGTGAGAACGTGGCTAAATACGCAAGGAAAGGATGTGTACAATGAGGGAATATTCAAACTCATGCCTAAACTGATATGAAGACTATGTCGAGAAATAATCTAACGTATGTACTAACTTCTTCTTCTTCTTCTTCTTCTACTACTACTTCTTCTTTTCCTTCGTCTTTTCCCAATCAAGTGGGGTCGACGTTCCTGGCAAGTCTTCTCCATTTCCCTCGGTCCCATACGTCCTCTTCCCTTAGATGTTTCTCCCTCAAGTTGTCTCGTATACAGTCCCTCCATCTTCTTCTTGGCCTTCGCCTTCCTCTGTCAACTTCCACCACCATTACTGTCATTCTCTTGCCGAAATAAGTGTCGTCCCTTCATATGACATGTCCATACCACTGTAGTGTTCTCTCTTGAACCTTCTTTGATATCTCCGTCATTTTAACACTGCCTCTTAAGGTACGATTTCGATCCTCGCCGCCAAGGCGGCGCACTGCCATGGCGGAGGAAGCTCACTACCCTCTACGTGTATTTAGACGGGATACCCGGAAATGGAGCATAAAAACTGCTATCGAAAATGGCGTTTCATAAAAGTACGCTAGATGTGTCGACTTCTCACTAATAATTGTATCTTTTGCCTTTTTAAGGCCGAAAAGCAAATTATTCAAATAATACGGCATCTAAATAACTTTTAAATGGCATTTCATTTAATTTTAGACCAATTTTATGTAACGGAAATATGACCTTAGGCTAAATTAAGTATGGATTGGAGTGACCTGGTTAGGCCTTAATAAATAAAAACTTTAAAATGTTTGGGAGCCAATATTTTCATACTTTACCGCCATACCACTAGGAGTGCTTTAGTAGATTGTTGTTGCCATGCTTTACCTTGCGTCTATTAACTTAGCCTACTTCTATTATAATATTGATGTCCTGTGGCGTACATTTCCCAGCCGCGTGCATTTGTATCAACAATGCCGTCTTTTGCGGCAGATGACGAAAAACTCGTGGAGTTTGTTTCCAAATACCCAGTTTTGTATGATGCAAAAGTGGCAGGTTATAAAGACGGTGTGAAGCGTGAAAACATTCGGGTCTGCAGTATTGTCTAAATAGATCTTCGTCCCTTTTCAGATGTATTTCGATCAATATTTTAAAGCACCGCTCGCTATCTCGGGTTTTGTAGATCTCTTTCGTGGCTTTCCTTTTTTTCTCGCATCAATAGGGCTAGAATCAAGTTGTCATCGTCTTCTTCTTCCTCCAAAAATCTTCTAATTCCCGTTTTGGTAGCGACACTACACATGATGATCGTACCTTTATTAAATAACCTCAATGTAAACAGCCTACTGAACCTCTGCCGCGCAACACAGGCAGCGAGGAACGAAAACACCACAACTGTCCAAGCAACGCCGCCAGGGACGCGCCGCCAAGCCAGCGAGGAACGAAAACACCACAACTGTCCAGGCAACGCCGCCAGGGACGCGCCGCCAAGCCAGCGAGGAACGAAAACACCACAACTGTCCAGGCAACGCCGCCAGGGACGCGCCGCCAAGCCAGCGAGGAACGAAAACACCACAACTGTCCAGGCAACGCCGCCAGGGACGCGCCGCCAAGCCAGCGAGGAACGAAAACACCACAACTGTGCAGGCAACGCCGCCAGGGACGCGCCGCCAAGCCAGCGAGGAACGAAAACACCACAACTGTCCAGGCAACGCCGCCAGGGACGCGCCGCCAAGCCAGCGAGGAACGAAAACACCACAACTGTCCAGGCAACGCCGCCAGGGACGCGCCGCCAAGCCAGCGAGGAACGAAAACACCAAAACTGTCCAGGCAACGCCGCCAGGGACGCGCCGCCAAGCCAGCGAGGAACGAAAACACCACAACTGTCCAGGCAACGCCGCCAGGGACGCGCCGCCAAGCCAGCGAGGAACGAAAACACCACAACTGTCCAGGCAACGCCGCCAGGGACGCGCCGCCAAGCCAGCGAGGAACGAAAACACCACAACTGTCCAGGCAACGCCGCCAGGGACGCGCCGCCAAGCCAGCGAGGAACGAAAACACCACAACTGTCCAGGCAACGCCGCCAGGGACGCGCCGCCAAGCCAGCGAGGAACGAAAACACCACAACTGTCCAGGCAACGCCGCCAGGGACGCGCCGCCAAGCCAGCGAGGAACGAAAACACCACAACTGTCCAGGCAACGCCGCCAGGGACGCGCCGCCAAGGCAGCGGCAGCGCGCCACCTTGGCGGCGAGGATCCAAATCGTACCTTTAGTCTCTCAATTGTAATCCTATCGGCTCTGGTGACGCCACAAATTCTCCTTAACATTTTTATTTCTGCCACTTCCATTGCCTTACAATGTGCCTCGTTTGGTGCCCATGTCTCTGCTCCATAAATCATTACAGATCTCACTATTGACTTAATATATGTACAATATGTTGGCTATAATGGTCGTATGAAACAATGTACACGTTTCACGTATCTGATCACTCCTCGTACATGCAAAAAAACAGAAGCACGCTCGCACAAAGAAATTGTTTTTTAATTTGAATTTCAAATGACCTTCTTTCGTACATTATTGTTTATCATAATAATTATTAGTTTCATTTTTCTCTAATCATCATATATATTAATTCATTAGTAAGCATCCCTCCTGCGGCACTCACAAGCGATCGATCGTGAAAAATGAGCATTCAAATGAAAGAGAATATACATTACCAGTGACGCATTGCACTCCAATTTCATAAATATCTATAATTTCTTTAAAAAATGACTTCAAAAAGACTGTAAGAAGTGTGCGATTTGCAGTTACTGTTGCTGCAGAAAGATACGCTCCATAATTGGTGTCCACTTTACATTTCGGCCGCTGTGACGCCTGTTTCATGTCATTTTAACATTCTGAGGTCTTTCCTTTATCATTTTGTATGGATTTCAGGGACAGCAAATCAAAGGAATGTGTACTCAAATCGTATAATTTCATAAATTAGCAGTGATGAATTGCATTCTAATTTCATAAATATAACTTTTTGTAATAAGTGTGCGATTTGCAAATACTGATACTCTAACAAGCTGCAATTATGAGTTGTCGTGTAAACCCTTAAAACTATTAAACGTTAATTATTTTACAGGTTTTTCTTCTGCATTCTAATTTCATAAATATTGATCATTTCAAGTGGTTATCAGGAACAGTAAATCAATGGATTGAGTACCCTAATTGTATAACCGGTGAGTGTTACGTCGTCTAAAACCTTGGAACAATTAAACAATAAGTTAATTCTTTTACACGTTATCTTCTATCATTTCCCTTGGTTTTCAGAATCAGTCGGCTAAATCATTGGATTGGGTACTCAAATCGTATAACCGGCGAGTGTTACTGCTAAGCTTTCAATCAATGGACTCAGCACACACATGATTTAAGCTCATCCGTCTAAACCATGGATTTATTAAATTCCAGGTTTGTTAATATGCCGCGATACAGGTCTTTCTTCTGCAATCTAATTCCATAAATATCGATTTTTGTAAGAATTGTGCTTTTCGCTTTGTGGTTTTCAGATTCAGTAAATCAATGGATTGGGTACAGGTTTTTCTTCTGTATTCTAATTCCATTAATATCGATTTTTGTAAGAAGTGTGCTTTTTGCAAATACTGTTGCTGTATCATGCTATAATATGAGTTATCGTCTAATACCTTAGAACTATCATCATCATCATCATATAGGCCTCATAAATTAGCAGTGACGAATTGCATTCTAATTTCAGGCCTATCAATTTTTGTAAGAAGCGTGCTATTGAACGTTAATTCCCTTACAGTTTTTCTTCTATCATTTCGCATGGATTTCAGAAACAGTATATCAATGGATTGAGTAGGCCCTACTCTAAATCATAAAACCGGCCAGTGTTACGGTGTCAAAAACCTTAGGACTATTAAACATTAATTCTTTTACAGGTTTTTCTTCTATCTTCTATCATTTCCGATGGTTTTCAGAATTAGTAAATCAATGGATTGGGTACTAAAATCGTATAATTTCATAAATATCGAATAACCGGAGTTATGATGATCCAATTTTCAGTGATTGCCTTCTGAAGTTAGAGAACGTAGATCTTGGAATTCTAACTGAAATGTAAATAGTGTTCTATAACCATTTGCTTGAAACAGAAACATAACAACCTTTCTCCTATTAAGTCTCTTATTATAAATCTATTGAGGAAAGTATGACTTATGAACATGCGAGATTTCTCGCACGGGTCCGCTAGTATATATACTTTCAGTAGTATAGATCCCTCCTGCAGCGCTCACAAGCGATTGATCGTGAAGAATGAGCATTCAAATGAAAGAGAATAGACATTAGCGGTGACGCATTGCACTCTAATTTCATAAATATCTATAATTTCTTTAAAAAATGACTTTTAAAAGACTGTAAGAAGTATGCGATTTGCAGATATTGTTGCTGAATGAAGATACGCTCCATAATTGCAGTCCACTTCACATTTTGGCCGCTGTGACGCCTGTTTCATGTCATTTTAACATTCTGACGTCTTTCCTTTAACATTTTGCATGGATTTCAGAAAGAGTAATTCAAAGGAATGAGTACACAAATCGTATAATTTCATAAATATCGAATAACCGGTGAGCGTTACGGCCAAGCTGTCAATCAATGTACTCGGAACACAAATGACATTAGCAGTGACGAATAGCATTCTATTTTCATAAATATCAATTTTTGTAAGAAGTGTGTGATTTGCAAATACTGTTGCTGTAGGAAAATACGCGACATCATTGCTGTTCAGTTCGTATTTTGGTCGTAGGGACGTCTTAAACGTAAATCATTTGGTTCAAATAAAAATATTACTACCCTTCTCCTTAAGTCCCCTATTATAAACTTGTTGGGGAAAGTGTGGTTTATGAACATGCGAGATTTCTCGCACGGATCCGCTAGTTTTATTAGTATTTACATATTTAGACAACCGCCTCTAAATTTTAACCAATTTATATTTTTTAAATTTAACTTCTTTATGAAGGGCAGATTACCATGCTGTTCCACCCCTAAAACAACAAAATCTGACTAAATTAACACGCGTGCATGTCAATTATTGTATTTGCACGGAATCACCTGGGCTGGAAAAGTGACTGGGAGGAGAGAAATGCAGTCAATGATTGCATGAATGCGTCCGCATCCAGCGCTCTTACTGATTGATGAGGGCATTTCAGTGTTGTTGTTGCTGTTGTCGGTTTATTTTAACAGCTGGTTTGTTTATTCTTTTCCAGAGAGCGGAGGGTATTATGAAGACGGCCTATGAACGCATGGTTGTGGGAAGAGAAAGCAAGCTACCAAAGACTGATCAAGAAGCAGTTAATCGGGTCTGCACTGCGAAGTACGCTCACGTGATGAACACAGTACACACCAAGCTGGAAAGCATACCTTGTGATCTGACCATGTTCCCTAGCTTCATTTACACTATATACTGGTCCCTGGCCTTCCCTAAGAAGAGCCCCTACAGGAAAATCATAAGCTACACGTAAGTAGAAACAATGTGTGTTTTGTATTAACTTCCCCCAAGAAACTTACTGCCCAAGGTTGCAGGATAGAATCCTGTTGCTGACAGTGGGCATTTGACGGTGCGCAAAATGGAGATAGCCGTGTCAGTAGATTTACTGGAACGTTAAAACTCCTCTTCGGTGCAAAATTCCGGCTCCTCGGCGTGTCTAAAAGCTACAAAAGTTAAAAGGGACGTAAAACCAATAACATTATATTATCAAGAATGTCACAAGGAATGATATGTAACTCTGTTCTGCGTAATTCTTACTGTACATAAACGTAAATGTTTATATATCCCTGGAAAATATAATTTAAAAACGTGCCAATTATACCTTAAGGAAAGTCGTGGAGCCCAACGTTAGCAATGTTAAAATGGTGATAAAAATGCTCCATTTTCTCAAGGTCTGTTGAATATTGAGATTTAATGTACCCTTCGTACATTTTGGTAAGCCAATTAATGGTTTTCAATGCCCCTTAAAGTGGGAAACGTCATTTGATGTAGCCTTCATATATTAATATTGGGGCTATTGGATGGCGTTAAGGTGGGTATTGATCAATTATTAATAGACTTACCAACACCTTCCGCCAGCCCAATGATAATGTACGAAGATTACATTAAATGGCGCACAACATGGGAAGATAAAAACCATTAAATGACGTATCCCACTTCAAGGGGCATTGAAAACCACTAATTGGCTTACTCACACCTTCCACCAGCCTAATTAAAGAATTCTAATTGTCTATTGTAGGCTGATAACCTCAAGGTATATAGAAAAATATCTATATCGACTGCGTCTTACTTCAAAATGACCTGAACAGTATTATGGAATGGACTACAGAAAGTAGCCTATATTAGGATGTCTCTCAATATCGTTCACCCGGAATATAAACCCTATCGTTTTTAATTACAAGCTAGGTTGCAGTGTCCTGAAATCCGTAAATGAAAACAAAGATCTCGGGGTGTTGCTAGATCGAGAACTAACGTTCACTCTCCATATACTGAAAATGATAGCTGACTCAAACAAAACACTGGGATTTCCTTTCAGGAATATAAAACCATTCAAAAACATAAGCACGCGTATCTACTTGTACAACACACTGGTCCGACCGAAACTCAATATACTCAATCGTGTAAGACTGAATTTTTACTCATTATACTAGCATTATATGGAGACCTAGATGCAAGACATATACCTCAATGATTGAAAACACGCGAAAGAAATTCCTAAAATATCTGCATTTTAAAAGAACAGCCAACTATCCTCACTTGATACCATACAGGAACTGCTAATACATGTTGATGTAGACAGTATAGAAACAAGAGTTTAGTGCTTTTCAGTCGGTCAACACGAATGTACCCAAAAGAGATGGGTTATGCCCTAATCCTGAAATAAATTACATGAGATTACATGAGTGTTTTATTAATCTCATGTAATTTATTTCAGGATTAGGGCATAACCCATCTCTTTTGGGTACATTCGTGTTGATCGACTGAAAAGCACTAAACTCTTGTTTACTAAGGCAACACTGAAAATATGGCTTCAAACACCACAACAGTATAGAAACACGAAGAAAAATAGATGCTATGAAAT
Source organism: Meconema thalassinum (assembly GCA_946902985.2). Classification (NCBI taxonomy): domain Eukaryota; kingdom Metazoa; phylum Arthropoda; class Insecta; order Orthoptera; family Tettigoniidae; genus Meconema; species Meconema thalassinum. The sequence goes on along the minus strand of OX336391.1, from coordinate 127,930,188 downwards.
TCCTTTTCAAAATTATAAACAATTCAATTGATGATTCCGAATTCCTTTCTCTCATAAATTTCCATGTACCACGCATCAATTCAAGGAACAATATCCCATTTGAAATTAAAAGAACCAGGACATCTCCCCACAAAAATTCACCGCTGAACAGACTATGTAATAGCTTCAACAATGTTGTTCTAAGAAATAATGTCATAGATTTTAGTACTTCCTTGACAGTATTTTTGATGGAATTTCTAACCACTTTCCAGAAAAAATGTTTCAAATCTTGCAAATTGTAAATCATGAATCCTTACCACAGTGGCATTTTACCTAGCCAACCTTGGTTATGTATTAGTTGTTGTTGTTTTAAGGGGCGGAACTATGAGGTCATCTGCCCCCTAGCAAACATTGTATTACAAATTTTGTATTATTTGTGTTACTATTTTTTAATCGGTTTACAATCCACGGTTGGCTTTTTCCTCGGACTCACTGAGGATCCCACCTTTACCGCCTCCGGGGCAGTGTCCTGGAGCTTGAAACTTCGGGTCGGGGGTACAACTGGGGGAGGTGGATCGAGAAGCTCGGCCAGGCGGCCTCATCTGCAAAGCGAACAAGGGCCTTATGAGGGATGGGAAGATTGGGAGGGATAGACAAGGAAGAGGGAAGGAGGTGGCCTGGCCTTACGGTAGGTGCTGTGCCCGAATAAACAAGGATAGTACTTGTCGAATCCGATGGAAGAGCTGGATCGTAGAACCTGAAAGACCCGGCTAGAAAACCCCTCAAAATCCTACCGACAAGTACTACATGTAAGGGAACACTTTCCTAAAAAGATTGCGTTATGAAAAAGAACCAATGAAGAATTAAAATAAACTAGTTCAATCGATAAAAATCGAGAAACAAGAAAAATAAAATCTCAAGGTAACGGGACTAATATGGGAGTAACACACTACACTGGTCTTCATAACACAATCTTGTACAAATTATTATTATAAATCACAACGTCATCCTTCTCAAATTCAATTTATTTAAATCGAAGACTGATACACAAAAAAATTTATGTTCGACCCTGACTATTATATGTCAGAAAACTGTAGTATGAGGCTCATTATAACACTATTTTTCATTATGAAACTCTTTCTCCCACCAATCAGAGCTCAAGAAACAGTTGTTTGACCAATTAGATAATTAGTTGCGCTGAGTTCCACGGCCTTCTAATTTAAATTTCACTGCCTGGCCTAGTGTCATAGTATGGTAATCGAGGAGGCCATGGTCAAATACAAGGCATTCTCTGCGTCTCATGCGTCTGTTCAGTAATAAAACTGGCGAAATCTCGACAGATATTTATGAATATTTATGTTCGAACATAAAATAGTTATATTATCGTCGAACATAAACAGTCGTATGCAACTCGCCTATAATGGTAATTAAGACACTCGTTAGGAAATTATAAAACTCGCATACGCTCGTTTTATAAACATACTCGTGTCTTAATTATTGCCATTAAAGGCTCGTTGCATAATGTACTATAATCCCCCTGTCAAAAATATCAAAATTATATAACACACGACATGAACTACGTCATATTAAAGTTTCACGCTTGCAACGTACGAATGAACAAAATTAAATTGAAGATACCACACCTTCACGTAGATATTAGCGTTCGGTTAAGAATAAACAACACTCACTCTAAATGTAAACATAAATTTCCATGAAACGGCAATCATGATACTGGTAATCGTATTAATCTTCATACAACAATCGACAATCCGTCATTTCAGATTTCGTTAAATACGTAGACATATTCCAATACTACAAACACATATTCTCATAATCTCACTTCATGAATCTTTCTTAAGCATCAAAAATAATTATAATATTTTCACAATAATCGATATCAATATCATTCGTCGTCACAACTTAATTTTAACATACTAAGATTATCACCTAAAGTCATTACCATATGCTTCTGTTTCATAACAACAGTGAAATTTAGTAATAGTCCGGCCTATTTCACCGACCAATTAAGCTAAGTTCAAATGTATCTTACAAATTCGTGCCAAATGGGTAAATAATGATAATAAAAGTACTATCATGAGCTCCGCTTACTAATTCTTCCACATTCTAACATGTTTAACATCATTTAAAATTAATATTCACTTCCATATAATATGATCATCTATTTCTCACAGAATAATACTTTCTCTTCATATTCTTCGGGGGCGTGGTGGCGCAGCGGTCAGGCTGCATGCCTCTCACCAAGGCGGACCGGGTTCGATTCCCGGTCACTGCATGTGAGATTTTCGATGTGAAATGCCATGTCCTGTGGTTCGGATTCCCCGTAAAACGGAGGTCCCGTGGCTTATGATCGCGAGATTAACGGTCACGTTAAACTACAAGCTTCCTTTTTCATATTCTTCACTAAGCTTTCCATGTCTTAAATCACGACAAAATTCGTTTAAATATACTCACATAATCAACAGTCCATGTACTCTCTTATAAATTAAATATAGACTATACTATATATATACTTCAATAATTTCAATACCACTTCTACATCAAATACAACCTCATTATACCTCAAATATGCTTTAAACAGATATGCTGCAAATTCTTATATTACTCGACAATTTAATACTTCCGTTAGATTTAATTTTGTTAAATACATGTTCTATCATCGTTCCTTTGATTTACATGGCTATAATGTTTTATAATAATTTAAATTATTATTTAATAGTTATATAGTTAGTTACTTTCGGTCAATATGTTATGTGTTATAAACAATATCAAACATCTTTAAGTTTTCAACATTTTCAGTATAATTCTTAATTATTATTCTCAGTTTTCAAAATGTATCCAACTTTCATTGGAATTCAATAAACTCTACAAATATGAAAGCATGGTAACTTTCCGTACTCAAAAAAGAATGTGTAATTGACCCAAAATATCATTCAAAATATAGCTTTAATAGAACATCTCAATGTTGAGAAAAATCGATAATACTGTTCACAGTTCGTAAGTTCTTCAACACAATCTCCTAAATACGCTGACAAAGTAATCCTTCCATTCTATATTTCCTAATATCGTTGATTATAATATAAGTAAAATATCTGTCGAAAATATGCATAAACTATATACAATAATGTCTATCAAAATCCTAATCCTATAAATCGTCTTCCTACTACTATCAATCTCCTTGCTAACATATTCTTCTTCCTAACGCATACCGCCACAACACAACCAAATCTTCATTCGATCAAATAACAAATCGAAAATATTCATGATCCAAAATAAATTCAATACAAAATCGAAAATAGAGGATGAATTCGCAAACGAATCAAAATCCTACTTGAAAATATGGCAAAATACGAAAATAGTAGCATATCTACACCACACTGCAATTTAAATTGACAATAATGGCGAAATAGTAAACTCCAACATACCTCACACAACTACTCATCATCATCATCATCATCATGAACCGGCTCCAGTTTCCAGGGTGCGGTGAATGAGCGCTCTCCATTTAGTTATATCCAAGAATGTTTCCTCCTCCATGATCTGCTGCACATCCAGACCTCTCCCTGCAAGATCATTTCTAACCTGGTCGATTCATCTCTTGCTCGGTCGACCTCTTGGTCTCTTGCCACACTCTAGCTCTTCTTTGTGTGTCCATTCTTTTGAGATGAATTAACCATTTCAGCCTGGCTTCAACACAGATCTCATTAAGAGATGGCGTATCTCATCGTCTTTTATTTTGTCCCTCCTTGTCTTCTGCATCATAGTTCTTAAAAACTTCATCTCCATTGCCTGTAGTTTACTGGTATTTCTCTTGGATTGGGTACAGGTTTCTAAGCTATATACTGTGACCGAAATCCACCATGTTGGTGATCTTCGATTGCCGAGATTCGCACAGCAACCTTGGAAGTAGTTGATGAATGTAACATATTGTAATGTATTCCAGCACGTGTTTGTAGCAGACCTAGAGCTAAAGAAACATTCTTCATAATTATTATTCTAGCTGCTAAATGGACCCATCCTTATGGCATTGAGCTAAAATTTAGCACAAGCGAGTGTCGAACATCTTCTACTCCTAACGGCTTTGACAAGTCGTGACGCAATAGATGAGGGGTGGAAATTCCCCACACTCCTACGGATCAGGTGACCAGGGCAACCGGTGTATGCTCTGTGTAACACGTGTAGAGAGGTTATTCCATTCTAGTCTGTTCTATTGCTGATTTAACACACATGTGCGCGGAGACGATCATTCTACCTTCGGGAAGCGTGTGTCCACACTATGATATTAGCATTACAATTTGCTTGTGAAATACCGGTACTTGTTATAACTCATTTACGAGTGACAGGTAAAATTAAAATTAGTGATTTCTCCAAGAGGCTGATGTAAGTAGAAACTGTATATTTATCAAGTGAACACATTAACACAGCTACAAATCGGACTTGACAAATTCACCGTGGAACGCCAGAATACGGAGACATTAATATGCAACATGTTAAAGCACACGATATAATAGCAGACCTTGTCGTGCTACGAAACCCGGCATATAGTCAGTCAATGTTGAACATTTCTACAATAGTAATTGCATCTTATTCAACATAATACATTCAACAAATAACCGGATTGCCAGCAAGAGCATTGATAAATTATTAACAGTATCGAAACAACACCGTACATTCCATATCAGTGAAATACATGGAATATTTCTTCAGCAGTGGCGTACACCTAATTCTTTTTAGGGGGTGTCTGATGTCATCCACTATGATACTTTCACTCAAGAATAAGAATATGGGAACATTTATGGAACTTTTCATATACTTCAAGATAATGGCTTAAGCATTTAATAGGGAAACTTGATGGTGAGGACGAATCCGGGATTCGGAGAGGCTGAATATACTGTAGACCAGGCATCACGATGATGTTGGCGTTAAACGAGTTTCTTAAACGCCGATCTTGCAAATTAAAGAACATAATCAAGATTAATTCGTCGTGGGAAAATATGGGAAACACATGCATCGTCAACTTGGGCATATATTCACACCACACCCTTCTGAACATTTAGGGCAAACCAACACCATGATTTAATTATGTTCTTTCTTCCAGGTGGCTAAAATATATTTCGAATGAATTTCCAAACTTGGAGAGCAAATTATTTTCAAGATATTGAGATCTTTCACACACATAAATTCCGATATTTAATAATTATTTTGTTTTATAATATTTAATAATTCTAAACTTAGGATTTTTTTCTCATGGCGATTTTTACCATGAAGGCGATTGCGAACGGAACGTTTGACTTTTTGCAGCGGTAATGATTGTAGCATATTCATTAATTTATGGCATTGCAATTATAATTATGGTTCATGATCTATGATCCTAGACATTACAGAAATGTAATTCAGATTGCCCAAGAATACAAAGCCTATGATGCTCAGTCACATTAGGGAAATTTTTGACCAGATTTAGGAATGCAGATTACGAGGGTTTATAATAATTTGAGGATTATTTGTCATTATGTCGATTGGATTTGGAACTGCACTTTGAGTATAAGCACAATGAATTATGAGTTGTAGACACTTTATAGTGGTCTTATGGTGGCAACTGTTGGACATGAGAAATACCATTCCAACTTATTAATACGAATAATAAATCAATTAATAAATTTCTTCGAGGATATAGTAAATGATTATGATTATGCCAGGATGTATAGGGGCTTATGCAGTCCTAGGTTCAATGGACTTAGAATGTGCTTTATATTTGTAATTATATTAAGTAGTTCCAACGGTGGAAAACAGTGCAATGACAGTTACTGCATTACTGTTCAATTAATCGTCATAATAAATGCAATGTTATCAGAATTACATGTGCTGGTCAATTAAAAATTAATAATTCCTGCAGATCATAGGTGAATCATTTGTATCTTAATTTAATATATGCTAAAAATTATAATATCGCAATCTGAATAATTAAATTGATCCCATAAGGATATGATAAACTCAGCTAATTATTTGAAAATGATATGAGGGATTAGGATGTCAATTGAAGCCAGTTATTGTGCGGCTATAACAAGTTATTGTTATTTATAGCTGATGTAATTTCCATCAGGAAACTTTAAATTATGTTGAAAAAAATTAATAATAATAATTTCTTTCCACAAGTTCATCTAGTCAAATTAAATGATTGACAGTCATCATTGACAATCGTAAGTCTGTAAATATTAGAAATGTGTGAAATTTATGTGTAAATTATTAATTCAGTTAACATTCATGGGAAGGAAAAATGTATAGTGAATTTTATTCTAATTTTTCTTCTTTTAGAAGCTGAAAGTAAAAGTGAAGTGTTTTTTTTATCATTATTATTCAGCTAATCATCGAACACTTGAACTCTAATAATTTCTTTTGCGAGTACTTCCCTGATTAAGTCAAACAGGGTAGCTCAATGATATTGATGGACATTATGGATTTTTATGATCCCAAACTAATGATATTCATTGAGTAATAGGAGTATTCATTTTTTTGTCCGTCTGCTCAAAAATAAATTTAGGATCTCGATTTTTCAAGTTCTGGTTATTCTTGTAGTTTGGAACTTTTCCCGAGTCAGTGACACTTTTCTTTCTTGTTTGTGAAGTATTTGTGCTGTTGAACGTTGCATGCCTCTCCCTTTAATCGACCCGAGATATTCGATCTCTTGCCTGCCCGAGCTAGTTTTTTTGATTTTTTTTTGGTATTGGACAAATATTTCCAGGACTTAATTTTTTTGTATCGCCTGTGTCCCTTCTTCGGTTTCTCGTTGAAATCGCCGGGCCAACGTGACGTCGGGGAAACGGGCACAATATAAAGAAGCTTTTGTAGAGTATTAATTTTGATCATAAAGGAACTTGCTTATCCCAAAGAAGCCCTCTCACGAGATGATAAAATTTTGCTCCATTTTGAACTCTACTAGTGATTTCTGCAGATGATTGGTTATCTGTGGACACTACACTGCCAAGATAACAGAACTGATGTACTTGTTCTAATTGTGAACCATTGAGAGTGATGTTAGTACAGATGTGTTGTCGACTAAAGGGCATCACAACCGTTTTTGACTTGCTTATATTCAGACCAAATTGCTTGAATACAGCATTCCAATCATTCAGTTTCTGTTGTACTTCAGCCTCATTTTCACCCCATATTACAACATCATCTGCAAACGCTAAAGCTTTAAATTCAGAGGTCTTATTGAGTCTCTTAACTCTCTTCATTATTTCATCCATTACAGTAATGAATAAAAGTGGTGATAGTGCGCTGCCTTGCTGTACACCCTGCTTGGTGTCAAACCACTCTGAATAGCCATCACCTATTGGACATAGCTCTGGTGGTGTTCATATAGCATCTTGAGTTTATTTATTAAAGCGTATGGTATTGATCTATTTTGAAGGCATTCCCAGATTGTATTTCTCCGTACACTGTAGTAAGCCTTCTCAATATCTAGAAAAATGAAGATGATGATTTTAATTTAGCAGTAGTTGTGTGTGTATTCACACAACCATTACTAAATTAAACTCTTCTTCTCTACCTTGTGCTGAGTCTTGTTGAAATTGCATATTCGAAAATACACAATGGTCTACTCCAAAAACGGAACAGTGGTTCTCTTCCCCCGTCTGCCTCTCCTGGTCTTGAAATGGGTTACGGACTCCTCCCTCTCGTTCCTTCCTGGATTGTGGACTGCATCTCTCAGATTCCGGGTTTTCGTTCGTCCAGATTGTAGACTCCATCTCCCTTGTTTGAAGTATCACTTAACATTGTAGTAGCATTTCAGTTTTAGGTCTGATTGTGGTTTGAACTCACCTCCTCCATAATTTGGAAATAAGTAGTTATCGAACTCATAAGCGTCGTTGATTACCCTTGGCATTCTCAGTTACTTCATTTGTTGTGTTCCTTCTTTATATTTAACCAATCATCGTCGTAGATTTAGTATAATGCTATAATATTCCTCCTTACTTCACGTAGTATAACATAGTGAAATAACGTTGTGGACTGACTTCACTGAAATGCTTTATCATAAGAATGGATATTATTTTAACTTCAAATATAGTTGATATTGCGCCCATTTACGATGTCATGGTCCGGCGTGTGTTTAGAGAGAGCGCGCTCGTGACGTCAGCGAGTCAAGTTCTAGCTGCTAACTCAACGCAAGCTTTGAACCGGCCAAATGTTCCACGTGTAGCTAGCGGATATTGAAGGCATATTCGTTGTAAGCTTTTGTTATAGAAGAAACTTATCTCAACCCTTCAGTATTGTATGGGGAGTAATATGCTTGCTTACTCAGGATATTCTATTGGAAATTACAAACCTTCTGGAGGGTTCTATGAACATAGCCAATGATATGGAAGATCAGGCATTACGTAATGTGTGTTGAATGATCGATATGCGCACGTGAGACGGTATAAAAACCGGCCTTGACCCAGGCCAAGTACACAGTCGGACATAGTCTGACCCGTCATCGAAACACGAAGTGTGTGTGTGTCACCGATATAGTTGAATACGACGTCAGTATGAGCGAGTGCTCCTTCGAATTAGGCAATTAGTGCGACGTTTCTCTGTCCGTTTGGACATAGCCTAGGTGCGACGTTGGTGGTGAACATAGCCATAATGTACAGTGCTTCAAACTTATAATTCTGCACCTGATAGAACAAGACATCAAAAGGTATGTGAGTGCGACTTGTATTTTACAAGTATTTCACTGTGGTTTTGTGTATAGTCTCCACTACCAAAAACAAACTGTTAGGAACTGGGACCGCCTCATAAGTTAGCAATCGAACATTTGCAAAAGCTAACAGGCTACCCTAACAACTTATATTTTTATACAGGGAAATATCAGGCCATATTCCACCTATATTCACAAAGACATTATCACCTGGAATTATTATTTTCCCGTCCCGTCAGACCAGGGGGGTCATACCAGTGAACTCCATTATTTAAACATGAACATTACTAGCAGCATGCCTTATGCGCATGGATATCAGTCCCAAGATATGATAATTTATATACCCCAGTCCATGGAGATGACTAGCGGCTAGAAGGCAGGATGTGAGGAGACCAGACCAGGATGTCCTTAGGAACGAGGAATAAAGCCACTTGCGTCTGAGGTCCGTAGGCCAAGCAGAATTATGCATCATAACCCAATGCCCTGCGTTTCAACTTCTCAGGTCCGTGGTGCGTGGAGTCGACCTGCACCGGGGGAGTTGAACGTGACATCATGCCCCATGTTAAACTTTTCAGATCCGAGGTGCGTGAAGTTGATCTGCATCGAGGGAGGTCTGATAGTCACGGAAACATGATAACGTAGACTTCCGCAAGCTTAAACATTTCAGAGAGCCATGAATATTCCTCCGTTCTGATAGACCAATTCACCTTCTTTATTAAGTAACTCTTGTACAGTTAGAATGGTTGCATAATTTTTGGCGTAATTTTTCCATATAGTCAGGGTGGACTTGCAGCCGAGGTGTAATCCTCAATGTTTCATTTTTGCAGTAAATAATATGAGGATTCCTATCCTAATTAATAAAGCAGCAGATTTTCAATGATTAGATGCATTAAATAATTTCTGTTCTGCATGATAGAAAAATATGATGTCTCATAATAATAATAATAATAATAATAAGAAATATTTTTTCTGAATAAATAATAATCATCTTGAATTCTATAAATAATGATGGAAGTGATATTCCAAATGAATAAAATAGTAATGAAAGCTACTGATAAAATATTGAATAGTAATTACTGTTGATATCCATGTGAATGCTTGATATTTGTTATCTTTTAGGATGTTGAGAATAGAAGTTAAATTGCTAAGGCACTTTGTAAAAGTTGTTTAAAGAGGCCTAGATTCTCGTGTTGAGTGGAGATTAGAGGAGTTGTATCCGAAATCCACCGAAAGCTGTATGCTTTGATAAAAAATAAAATGGGAGTTGCGGGAATTGTCTCCTGTCCCATAATGCTTCTGTGCATTCCAAATCCTAAAGATTTCCCTGTGATGTGATAGTTCAAATTATTATGGATTATTACAAGCAATATTGTCATGCAAATTTTATGGTCATATGAATTCATGGTCATTGCATTAGATCTTTAAAGTTATGAAGGAATATGTCTAGCTAACTCCATGAAACCAGATATTATTATTATTATTATTATTATTGTTCTCAATTGTCTGCTATAAAATTAACTGCTGTTCCCGAGTAATAGTCATCATGACATGTTGACATAACTGCGTTAAAAAGTGTGTTTATTAAATAATTGAATGAAGAATCGCGTGTGAACTAATCCGTGCTAATGTCAGAACTATCTGTAGATAGTAAAATAGAGTAAATATGCAACATAATAGGGAACAATTATTTTATGTCATCTCGACTAGTGTAAATTAAAGAATGAAGTGTAATTCATAAACATAGTCAAGATATGGACAATTTTAAATACGACTATGGTTTATTTTCATATAAGAGAGACATAAAATCTGCTATTGAATGCGTGTGCGATTTTGAGCTTATGCAAGAATGAAGGAATTTAATGTTGTTGTTTTTTGTGAATTGGTTCGTGTTGAAACATGGTCTTCAATTCTCAATTGCATGTCACGTCCTTCCTTTTTCCTTTACGAGCGGCATGAGCACAGTGTTGGTAATTATCGACCAAACCCAGAACGCCCTGAGAGAGATCTCGCGCTAACACTGTGTTCACTGCTGTCTCGCATGTGGTTGTCTGTCGCTCAAGGTGCACAGACGGGCACAATATTTCTTGCGAGTTTTCAAAATGTGCATATAAGTTTCACAGAATATGTTTGGAGTACATCTCCACTGTAGATCACAGCTGGAATATTCGCTGTCACTAGCAATGTTGTCGTAACTTCTCGTGCTGGTTACGACTTGAAGACATGTTGATCTCCCTTCACGGTTCAAAAGAATAAGAACCTTCTCGTACTGACACGTCTTTCACTCTTCACGGTCCAAAGGAATAAAACCCTTCTTCTCCACTCACTACCTCCTTCCATCACTTTCTCACAAAATCGTTGGCCTTCTTCTCGTGATATATCTCGATGTTTAACACACAATTCCGTTACGTCATTCACATAGTATTTAATTGTACAAGATTTCAATCAAATCACATTCCTACTTACTTATGGCAATTTCTGGTGTATAACAGCGTGTACTTGTAATTCTGTATTCCTCTCTATTCATGAGACATTACATTCTGAGACGCTTTCGATCTATTTGCTGTTAGCTGGTGACCTCACACGCCTCCTTAACTTGCGTGCGCTGGCAAGAATGACCTTGAATAAAATTGAATTCCAAGTAACATTTCGGGATGCCTACACTGCTGGCATTCTTCGTCTCGTAACATATGTGTAATACGTAATTCATTCCTCTCGCTAACTGGATTTTACACTCGTAAAATTTGTATACGTTGAGACCGCTGTTCTGCTCCAATCGCTTCAGCAAAATACTGGCACAGTACCATCCCGGCATTTGCCCGGAGACGAAGTGAGAAAAAACGAAAAGCCACTTCAAGGATGGCTGAGGTGGGAGTCAGATCTCCTCTACTCATTTGGACCACCCGAGGCTGAGTAGACCCCGTTCCAGTCCTCATACCACTTTTCAAATTTCATGGTATTGCCAGGAATCGAACCTTGGACCTCCGGGGGTTAGCTAAACACTTTCACCACAACACCACGGAGGCGACAATAACAAAATAGTACAAAGGTTAATTCTCAGGAATACGTATATTTCGATTCGAGCACAGGCGATCAGAATATCCTTCGATATGAAGTGGTTGTTGTTGTTGTTGTTTCATTTCAGGGGCTAGAACTTAACAGTCATTTAGCCCCGTGTAATTCGGTGTGGGTAGAATTTCTCTGATAGCATGTGTTGTAGCGGTGTCTGTATTAATGTGTGTATTAGGAATTAAGGTGAGGATTGGGAGGGAGGCATCCGTGGCTTTAAGTTAGTAACCATCCCAGCATTAGCCTGGAGTAGAAGGGGGAAACCACAGAAATCCACTCCCAGGGTGGCTGACGTGGGAATCGAACCCACCTTTCTCAGTTCTGCCCCACGAGGCGCAGAATACCCTGTTACAGCCCTCAGACCAGCATTAAAATTATTTGCAGAGCCGGTAATCGAATCCGGACCTCCGGATTGGTACTTCGATTTGTTATGTTAATGTCCATGTCGGATTTTTTAACTTTCTGCCATTACAGGTCACGTGGCATAACCTGCTGATTCGATCGTATCTCTTTATAAATGAGCAAATTTCAACGTACTCTTCACAGGAATAGATCGTTAGTTAATAAATGTGGCCATTTGACTTGGTATGTGTGGCTTAGTATTACAACCCCACTAAAATAGAGCACGGGCTGTCGTTCAAAACCTTATGCGTACCACTGGACTTGAAGCACCATTCTACCAGTTCTCACCCACTATGTCCTTTCCGGAACTTTACCGATTCAGCCACAATGGATACCACGCGCTGCACGTGTATTAATTACAGTGGTCATCCCATCTCGAACGTTAATGTCAATGTCAAAGTTATCAATCATGGTTTAAGGTATTGATTTAACTTTCTACTATTACAGATCACGTAGCGTAACCATTAATTCCATCGTAGTACGTGGATTTGTGTTCTTTCAAGGAGAAACAAATCACATGTTAGTAGAATCGTCCTTCATTGTCGATTTTTCCTTGCTGGACCCATGGCTCAATTACATTGCTGTCACACAGGCAGAGCGCAGAGCAATATCGACCATCAGGAGAAATGTAATGTTAGTTGGGTTTTATAAAACTAAATAATAAGGGGCTGGTGAACCACTCTGTATGCAATATATTGTCCCTGTCGCACGTACATTACCTGGTGTTCTATTTCTGGTATCAATTTGCTGTAAACATTGTTCGCTGTCCTTTCATTAATCCTCTTCTATGTTTCTACGTTTGTTGGCATTTTGGAGCCGGTAGTGTGCATGGAGTGACACTGCAGGTTTCACTGAGTGATTACAAAGGCACCTAAGAGTTTTAGTGACTTTTTTTCTTTTGTAGGTATATTTGCTACAGTTGGAATGCAGATAATAATACGTTTATGGTTGTTCTTTGTCCCAAATCCGTTCATGTGTGTTGTTCTAGTAACTTATGAAATTTGATATAACTTATCTGCGGTAAGGCTAAGAAATAATTCACCCTTGAAAGGGCCTCTGTTTTTATGAACTAGCAAATTGCGATAAGAAATAAGAAAACAAATAGCTCTAAACAGTATGGATTAGTGTTTGTGAGATAGGTAAACATAATATTTGGATATGGGAAAGATCTAGGGTAGAGTAATTTGGCACATATAGAAATGCATCACCATAAACGTGTAGGTGATTATTTATTATCTTGCCAGGCACTGTAATTTCTTCATTAGAGAGGCCTTCTTTACTTTGGCTTCTGATTCTATAGCACTTAAAACCTTGATAGTTTTTAACCATACATCTAAATTCACAACTTTCATGGATAATGCGTTGTCAGGATACAAACCCATCTTAGGTCTTTCTTGCATTCTTTGAACCATCTCCACTTGGTGGCCATTGGATTTTTAAAAATCCCAGAAGTTTTTAAGAACAGCTATTGATTTATTATAGTTAATATTATTATTATTTAAAATGTTCCTGTTACAGGATACGGAAGCTGCAGTGGACCGGAATACAGAGGAAGATTTATCTTGATTGGATAAAGCTGGCGGATAAGAAAGTGAACGCGCCAACTCCTGTCGTTATGTTCGAGGATATTAGCTCCCTAGTACTGATGTGTTTGTGTGGGACAGTCATAGCTGCCATTATCATGTCACTGGAAATCTTGTTGCACGTAGTTCGGTACAAATTAAAAGCACGAAAGAAAAACTGTCACCCAACTCTACGGAGGAAAATACTTTATCCAGTCAGACGTCATGTGATTGTGAGAAAATAAAAATATTCGAAGGAATTTGGGCAGCATTATTTAATGAAATATTTGGTGAAGTATTGCACGTTACTTCATGATTACTTATCTTACATATAAAAGTGAAATTCTGTGTGTATGTGGGTGGGTGGATTTGTTCCGTATACAAATCCACACCGTTCCAGCAATCTCAACCAAATTTTGCATACACATAGTTTAGGACCCAGAAGGAACGGCTGGCTACATGCATTTTCGATAGTCTTTCTCATTCATTTTATTTATGCCCTTTTTCACTCTAGCAAAAGCTAATAAAGTCATAAAATAAACTCAGGAAGGTCGTTTCCATGGCAACAGTAGCTCAAAGACAAGACACGGCCGACAGGATGCGAGTTGCTCTTTCCACTACCGTTATAGAAAATGACGCTCTTTACATGAAATCCCGTTAGTTCCTCAACTGCCCACACAGCACTGTCAACCCAGTATAGCATAACAAAGACTTGACACTATTTGTCAATATAATTTCCGCATTATCAAAATGCAAATTATATCACAAAATACAATAGCGTGATATTAAATGACAGAACCTAAACATACCTTTGCACCTTATTAAAATAGAATTCCATTAGGTTCACTCGATTTTTATAAAACTTCATGAACTTTCCTGCTGAGTGGTTAGTACAGAAGTTAATTGTAAGCAACCGGTATTTCGGCTTCCGCAATAATATTTGTAATCGGTGATACCAATTTCTCTGCAAGGACGCTGGCAAGACCGCTGCTGCGGTGAGGTTAATGAGTAGAGAGGATTAGAGTTCTGAGAAATGCAAGCCAAACATTTCATACAAGATATTCTTTCCACCGTGAATACAACTTAAACCAGACTTTCAGTTTTCATTGTCGAAAAAGTGATTGGTGCAATATTGCGGTGGTATTGCTGGAATGATTTTCTTTCAAACTTTTCGCTTGTCAGATGGTGGGGTCATATGAAGAGAATGGGGAAGGAGAGTTAGGTTGGTTGGTTCCTCAGTTTAGGGGCTGCAACAATGCGGTCATGTAGCCCCGTGTACTTTGGGTGTGTGTAGAATCTGTCTGATAACCGGTGTTAATTGTGATGGCTGAATTAGTGTGTGTTATCTGTAATTCAGGTAAGGACTGCAGACGATTAATTTCAAGTAGTTACTACTTTTGCTACCAAATGCTACCGTCAACGACAGCTAGATTTGAACTTGACCACTATATGCCACCGCAACCGTCACCTGGCAGTGATCGTTGTAACTTATTCGAGCGTTAATCAAATCCAACCTACAAATTTAGCTTCACACAATTGTAGTTAGTGGAAAGTTCTTTTACATGTCATAAATCTATGGCGCCAACAGCCTAGCCGTGTTGAAACACCGGATCCCATGAGAACTCCGTAGTTAAGCAACATTGGGCGCAGTCGGAACTTGGATGGTATGCCGGTTCTAGGTACTGCGCGCTGTTGGCCATCATAAGGAGGAGCGGAAAGGCCCTGGCCACCCTACCGCAAGTTAACTCCGGCTGAGGATAGCCTTTTCGGAAGCTCGGACCTTCCTTCGGGCAGAATAACAATTTTTTAAAAATCTATGGCATGGGCCCACAGGCTTTACTTCCCCTCCGAAGGATTTTTTAAGAGCGTTAAAATTCCTCAGTAGGTTATGGCAACCTACGGAGGGATTTTAACACTCTTAAAAATCCATTGACTTCGACTGGGTTTGAACCCGCGATCTTGGGCATAGAAGCTCAGCATGCTATCAACTACGCCACCGAATCCACCGGAGGGGAGATTACCTAAGAGGTTAATGAATTCGGCTGAAGAGGGTAAAAGAAGCAGAGGTAAACCTAGGAGGCGATGGTTAGTTTCAGTGATTAATCATTTCCAAGAGAGAGGTGTAGAAGCAGAGGAGGCCGCAGTCTAACTGCTAATAGGGGATCATAGAGGTGACTTGTTCGCAAACAGAGGTTTGCAGACTAAACTGGACGCTGAAAGGAAAAATAGTCTAAATGAAAATGTATGTATGTCGAAAAGAGAAGAGGCCAGTTGAGTGAACTATTGAACTACTTCCATAGTTTATTCCTATCTCAAAAACATTTCCTGATATTGGGTTTTCCCTGATCTTCTTTAATAAGGTCACGTACGGCAGGAATGTTATCTGTAGTGATGCTCGTCCATGGTCCTCTTTGGTGAGACTCATTTTCAACAGCTTCCCGTCATAACAATTTTTATGCCATTCATACAATACGGCCTTCAGAAATGGAGGAATATACAAACTAGAACAAACATATTTCCAACACTATACTTGTAAATACTATACTTATGTGACACTCTACAACCCAGTGGCAAGTGCTTCACACACCAAATAACTGAAATAACCGCTAAAGTTATCAATGCAATTCACGACATAAGAAATATGCAAAGCCTCAGCCTTGGAACGACAATGAAACGTCTTCAAAACAAAAGTCGCACCTGTGTTAACTTACGCAGTCGAAGTTATCTGGCCCGTTCACACTAGAAAATATCCAGATTATCTGGAGAATTCTTATATACCGCAAAGTGGTATTTGTTCTACCTTAGTTAATACTATATTGGAAACAAGATGTTTGGACCTGTCATTGTGGTCTCCGTCAGTTGAGAAACTATTATATTTGTAATCGTATACATTAATAAAACAAGTCAACAAACAAATGATTTTTTGTTGAGTCTATTATTAATAATACTAATAAATAATAAAAACAAGTAGTTCCGTGAAGAACTATACAGCCTATTTTCATATATCCTACTTATGTTAACTGCCACAATCAACATACAACATTTCAGTTTAATTGCTGTAACAGATTCGTAGATATTGAGAACCGTCTAAATATTTCAGATGGTCGCCAGGTTGGATTTTTAGCCTACTTTTCACATTTTGCAAAAATGAGGAAAAGTAGACTTATGAGATCGGGCAAATGTGTGTCTGTCTGTCTGTCTGTCTGTCCTTCTGTCTGTCTGTCTGGCTGTGAGTGTGTCCCCCCCCCCCTATCAACTCCTAAACGGCTGCAGCAATCAAAACCAAATTTAGTATGAGTAAAGATGTGCACCGGAATATCTCACGTCCATATTTGAAAATGATGTCAGTGCTACCAACTGCTGAAATAACGCACTAGAAATTTGAGCTCCATGTTGGATATCTTGCAAGGTATGCATGGGAGCTATTCCAAAATTGGCACGCATGCAGATAATACTATTTCAGTTTAATTTCCAGGAGGCCAACAATGACAGTGTTGCCAAAATAATGTTAAGCCTTCTGATAGGTCCAATGTTTAAATGCATATAACTTCTACACTATCAATTGGATTTCAACCAAATTTTGTATGTAACATCTGTACATAAACATATATGAATGAGCATATTCTTAAGAGCCAACAGGGCTACCAACTGTTAATAATTGCTCTCTCTATTTTTTTATCCAAATACCAATATATCAGAAAGTATGCAAGCCAACAGCTTTACACTATGCACACGTATATTCTGACATTTTAGATTAATTTGGAGTAACTTATATACGTCAGTTCTACCAACATGATTATAAGCCAGCTGATAGTACCAATTTTTAAATACATGTAACTTCTATACTATCAGTTGGATTTCAACCAAATTTCGTATGTGCTATGTGTACCATAACAGATATGACTATAAGTATTGTTAAGAGCAATCAGGGCTGCCAACTGTTAATAATGCTGTCTGTATTGTTTTTACCCTAATATCAATATACCAGAAATTATGCAAGCCAACAGCTCTATACTTTGCACACGTATAGCGCCTGACATTCTAGATTAATTTGGAGTAATTAATACAAGGCAGTGCTGCCAACATGATTATGTAACTGCTGATATGTCCAATTTTAAAATACATATCATTTCTATACTAACAAATGGATTTCATCCATAATTGGCACAGCAAGATATCATAATATTTCAGATTATTTCTGACCAGCACACGCATGGTATTGTTGGCAACATGCTTTTACGCGTGCTGATAGATCCAGTGTCTAACTGCATGTAACGTCCATTGGACTTGAACCAAATTTTGTATTCGGTACCTTAAGAGATTGAACTAAGAATATATTTAGTCACCAGGGCTGCCAACTGTAGTGCTCTATTAGGCAACATCATACCAGGTATATTTTGAACTAATTAGATATTTCGATATTACCAACTTAATTTTGTCATTATTCTAGATAGGTTCATATAGTGTAGAATAATCATTGGCATGAAAAGTAGGCTGTATAGTTCTTCACGGAACTTCTTGTTATTTTTGTACTATTACATTAAGATTATTGTGTACGTGTGGTATTCAAACTTCAATCGCATGATTAGACAACAAGAAGTAAAAACGAGATTTTAAAATTACGCACAGCAGCCATCTTGTGATAATGCAAACCATTGAAATAAATTAGATGCCAGTGGATCAACATTTGTATAAGCATTTAACGTGCAACGTTACACGGCACTCGGATAGTTAATTCGCGAGAAACGTCCATTTAAATATTTATACTTCGCGTCGCCGCCATGTTGGATTTGTGCTCACCAGGTTCCTGAAAGTCCTATAGGTGAACATATGTTCATAGTCTCTATGAACATTAAAAAATTCAGTTTGGTTGCTGTAAAAGATTCATAGATATTGAGAACCGTCTAAATATTTCGGGAGCTCACCATTTAGGAGTGTTATGTGTATAGGCCATAGAGTTATGTACCATTCAAGGACAATTATTGCCTAGGTTCATTATTCAAACTTTCACTTCGATCGCATGATTACGACACAAGAAATTAAAACTTAATTTTAAAATTTCGCACAGCCGCCATCTTGAGGTTATGTAAGCAATTGAATTAAATTAGATGGCAGTGCATTACAATCTGCAAAATCAATTACTGTACCACATTTCACTGCGCTCAGAGAGTTAAATCACGAGAAAAGTCTATTAAAATATTTTAAATTCGCTTGGTCGCCATGTTCGTTTGGTACTTTACAGGTTTATGAAATATACATAGGTATACCTGTATCAGTACCCTTTATCACCGTACAAAATTGCAGGGTGATATCTGTAATAGTTTCGGAGATATAGAATGTCAGTGAAATATTTCGCACAGCCGCCATTTTGAGGTCATGTAAACAATTGAACTAAATTAGACTCCAGTGCATTACAATGTGTATAAACATTTGCTGTACCAAGTTTCATTACATTTAGATAGTTAAATCGCGAGAAAAGTCTATTTAAATATCTCAACTTCGCTTGGCCGCCATGTTGGTTTTGTAGTCACCAGATTTTTGAAAGTCTCATAGGTGGACTTCTAGTAGTGCCCTTTATCACAGTACACAATTTCAGGGCGATATCGGTAATAGTTTCGGAGATATTGAATGCTAGTGAAATATTTCGCACAGCCGCCATGTTGGATTGGAGAGACGTAACAACATTTGAAGGGCACGGTCGAGGTCGCTGGGAATAGTGCTATGAACTTCCCGAGTTTCATTGAAATCGCTCCAGCCGTTTCGATTTTATTAGGGGGGGGACACACACACACGAATCACACACACACGCACACACACACACACACACGCACACACACACGGACAAAAGGTGATCTCATAAGCCTATTTTTTTAAAATTGAAAATAGGCTAATAATGCATATATTCTGACTGTCTACATCACAGTAACCAATATACCGGGTGAGTTAGCCGTGGTAGTTACGGCATGACTGCTGGCAGTCGCTCACATCCGGGAGGGGAGGAGGTTCGAATCCCCCCGCCAGCAACCTTGAAGATGGTCTTCGGTGGTTTCCCATCTTCCTTCCAGGCAAATGCCGGGGTTGGTCGCTAACTATAGGCCACAGCCGATACCTTCGAACTCCTCGTCCTTACATTCAAACTTTCCTCCTAAGACAACACTGCACACGTGACGGTACTTGTAGCTCACCCATTGGGTGTCCGCCTCGAAGTAGCTGCAAAAATGGCGAGCCGAACATTTCCTCGGACACTCCCGGCACCAAAAGCCATGCGCAAAAAAAATTCGCCATTCATAATGAACGAGGTTTGCTTTCGTACTTTATGCAATGATAAATAAATATGTGAAGTTTTGGCAGACTGTTTAAGGGGTAGGTGAACACCTAAGAGAGGGATTATTTAACGACTTTCTTCTAACAAATTGTCAGAAGATAAAATTAAGCTGATAATTTCCTCGATCATCAAGTACAAAAACTAATGCCCAATGAACAATTTCCAGAAAAACTCAACTCCCACGAAAAACAAGCATGGTACAGCCATAAAGCAGTGATCCATGGCTTCCTTGGATATAAGATTGCTGAGAATTACAAAGAGCTTATTTCCACTATGCCTGAGCACTTAAAACTCATGGGTTGCAGAATGTCCCCTAAAGTACACATGTTGCATATTCACTTTGAAATGAGCCCATAATTAGGAATTTAAGAGTAATGGAAGTTTCTTTTTAATTTAATTTTCTTAATGCTTCAACTAGGGATAGTTGTTTCCATATTTATGTTTAAAGGGGAACTATGGATATGCTATTGAGGGCCTTAATGCCTTAGTGATCCGTTCTTGAGTTCCCTGGATTCAACAGATAACCTACCCTAATACTCTTTCGTTTTCATTTGCTAGTGAAATTATGGCCTTTCAAAAGAAAAGCAAATTGAAACTCTATTCATGTCCAACTGGAGACCTCCAGGGAACGGACATTGGTACTCTCGTTCAGTGAGTTCAACAGTGGGAATAACTTGTGAACCTTCTACTTATAAACGTAAAAAAAAGCTTTATTCAATGTCTATATACTGTAACTGGCAACCCGCCCCGGCTTCGCCCGGGAACAGTTATGAATGAAATGTGATAGGCTACTTTTAACCGAGGTCTTATAAGATTTCGTTGTATACGACATTAGTAGTTTTCCTTCCAGAAGTGAACACGAAAAGATTTCGGTTTCATGTAACACCCGATAGAGCCACGTAAAGCTGTCCACGAGACAAAACATTCTCCACTGAGATCAACTCCAGTCACGCTAAGTGTCTGACCCTGTGCTTTGTTTATAGTCATGCCAAAGCATACTCTTACTGGGAACTGTACTAGTTTGAAATGATACGGCAAATCTGAAGGAATCATAGGGATTCTGGGTACTAAGGGCGTTTTTCCTGTACTACATCGAGTTGAGATAGTTGCTTCAATGAGACAGTTTTTCAAAGTTTTCACTACCAATCGCGTCCTATTGCGTAACTTTGGTGGGCGTAAATTACGTAGCAATATAACAGGCACTCCCACTTTTAAAATTAGCTTGTGTGGTGGCAAGGCAGAAGGAAGAAAAGAAGTTAGGAATTCTGTAGGGTAATGAACAGCTTCTTCACTATCGACTTCTGCGTCTACTGAGTATTATACGGTACTTGAGCCTTGGCTGTGAATTTGGAGAACACCAAGTCATTAATTTTCACAACTTGTTCGTTTGTCGGCGATAATATTTCTCTTTCTTTAAACCATGAATGAGACTTGTTAGATACGTCATGGATTTGAGGATAAACGCTATCAATCAATTCTTGAATGCTGCTTACTAAAACACAACATCGTGACTGAGGGTAATTTTCCCGTCAATGACCGGTAAATCTCCATTTCCGACTCTATGTAACAAATTAGCAAACAGACTATTGTCTTCTGAAGATAAGAGTACTCTCATGTAAGTTTAGAGAACCGATTTTTTTATATCCGGCCAGATGTAAGATATTTTTAATGAAGCGTTCACTTCGTCGGCTCTCGTTCCTCTGGTAACAACTGGTAAACTTTGACTAAAATCTCATGCGAACAAAACTGTGTTCAGATTCGTTAGATCACGCAAGGTCTTGTCTACAGCTTCAACGGAACTATTGTGCGACATTGTAGCCATATCCCATACAACTAAAGAACAATTTTAGTTTAAACAGGCAGTGTTACTGTGTTTGAAATATTAGATACACTTCCATCATTACTGCCGACTTACAAAGGAAGTTTAAATGTTGCATGAGCTGTTCTTCCCCCTTCCAAAAGAGTGGCTTCAATTCCAGATGATGCGACGGCAAGAGCAATATTACCACCAGGCGTCACTTTGGCGAGCAACAAATTAATGGCCTCCAAGGCCATCGGGAACAAAATATCTTACCTTCCGTCTTTATGATGCTAGATATGATGGTGTCATAGGCTTGTTTCTGATCGTGGTTCAGACGGTGTTCTTCTTGAGCAAGGGTTTGAAGGAGCCTAGAACGAAGTCTTTCTTTCTCTTGTGACAATCGAGAAATTATGTGTTGCCCTGTTTCATTGTTACGTGATAAGCTCTTTTTTTTTCGATGTCAATGAACTACCTATATCCGTTTTACAACTCGGCATGATGGCTTAAAATCACTGACTGGACTATATCAATTATAACGAATTCTTGTCAGACGTGATTTAAGAATGGCGAGGTGCATGAAACACAAATCCCCCTTCCGTCCAATATTCAATTGACTGTGTATTTTGCGGAACGAAAAGCCCACAGGCGAAATGAAGAAAAGCCGAGTTGCACTTCCAGGGGAATGGCGAGGTGCATGAACCACAAATCCCCCTTCCGTCCAATGTTAACTTAACTGTGTATTTTGCGGAACGGAAAGTTCACAGGCGAAATGAAAAGTTGTACTTCCAGGGAATGGCGAGGTGCATGAAACACAAATCTCCCTTCAGTCCAATCTTAACTTGACTGAGTAATTTGCGGAACGGAAAGTTCACAGGCGAAATGTAGAAAAGCTGAGTTGCACTTCCAGGGAAACACAAGCATCCTTCTCTGATGTCTTAACTCAACACCTGTGCTCAACAGGACTCAACGGTTTGCTGCTGGCTGTATCCGGGGTAATAGGTTCGCCCGCTAGTTAGACTGTAACAGGGGTGATAGACTCGCCCTTTGCTAGCTCGTAAATTGTCGCCTCAGTATTTAAATGGACATGGTTGGAAGAAATAAAAACGTAAAAACACTTATGGTGGGCGATGTATTGTATGCTCAAGGCGACTTTTTTTGTAGAACTTCTCATGCTGAACAATTCTTACACTGAAAGAATTAAGAAATTTTTAACGGTTTGTCCGGCGTAAGCTTGCAAAGCGCTTGGACGCCAGGGTTATTTTTCGACTTTTTCATTGAAATCGTTACTGCTCGGCTTCCTTTGATCATAAATAAATTATTTTCTACAGAAATCGTCCTCGAGATATCCTTTACAGAATGGTGAAAACAGCATCAAAACCCATCAAGAGGTTCTCGAGATTACCCGTGACATCCAAGAATCGGGGACTTTGTTTTATACTAAGTAGAGATTAGATTGGATATTACCAGACGTCTGTTTGCATATGAAAGTATGAAAATGAAAAATGAAAATCCACAGCCTGCTTCCAGTCTCCGACCGGGTCAGGAATGGAATGAATGAAGCCCCCATCTAGCGGCGAGGATATGGACTGTGCCGGCTGCCGAGGCCTGACGCACTCCTCTGGGGCAATGATTAAATGAATGACAGATGAAATGAAATGATAGTGGAGAGTGTTGCTGGAAATAAATTTTGACAGGGAAAACCGGAGTACCCGGAGAAAAACCTGTCTGCCTCAGTTTTGTCCAGCACAGATCTCACATGGAGTGACCGGGATTTGAACCACGGACCCAGCGGTGAGAGGCCGGCGTGCTGCCGCCTTAGCCACGGAGGCTTATATGAAAGTATGACGAGATATATATATGTGATTGCCAAAAATATCAATTAAAATATCTCAGATGTGCTTTTACTCAGGCTATGGATAATAATCAATGATTACAAGTGAAAATAATATTCAAGAGTCCTATTTGTAGTAGATTGTACTTAGATTATTGGATATATCTATATATGTTCCTAGGGGCGTGGTGGCTCAGCGGTCTAGCTGTATGCCTCTCACCAAGGCGGTCCGGGTTTGATTCCCGGTCAATGCATGTGAGATTTTCGAAGTGAAATGCCATGTCCTGTGGTTCAGATTCCACGTAAAAAGGAGGTCCCGTGGCTTATGATCTACAGATTAACGGTCACGTTAAACTACAAGCTTCCTTCCAGTAAAAAATAATTTATGTGATAAATCTTAAGAAATTAAAGTATGAGTTAGCTACTACCTTGAACTTCCGAACCCTAGAAAATAGTAACATCATTACCCCCTCGTTACCGCAAAATTTAACGGTTATAAATGGTGACGTCACATGTAAGACGTTACCCCACCGTTACTGCAAAAGTAGCGGTTACAATTGGTGACGTCACGTGTAAGACGTTCCCCCACCGTTACCGCAAAAGTAACGGTTACAATTGGTGACGTCACGTGTAACACGTTACCCCATCGTTACCGCAAAAGTAACGGTTACAATTGGTGACGTCACGTGTAACACGTTACCCCATCGTTACCTCAAAAGTAACGGTTACAATTGGTGACGTCACATGTAACACGTTACCCCATCGTTACCGAAAATTATTGGTGACGTCACGTGTAACACGTTACCCCACCGTTACCGAAAAGTATTGGTGACGTCACGTGTAACACGTTACCCCACTGTTACCGAAAAGTATTGGTGACGTCACGTGTAACACGTTACCCCACTGTTACCGAAAAGTATTGGTGACGTCACATGTAACACGTTACCCCACCGTTACCGAAAAGTATTGGTGACGTCACGTGTAACAAGTTACCCCACCGTTACCGAAAAGTATTGGTGACGTCACATGTAGCACGTTACCCTATCGTTACCGAAAAGTAACGGTTACAATTGGTGACGTCACATGTAACATGTTACATCTCAACAGGGCGCCACATATTTCTTCCGGTGAAAACCAGACTACAATGTTCTACTATCTAGCTGGAATATAATGCAGCGTGCATTCAAAAATCTCCCTCATTGTTTCCAATACGTACCGTGCTCTGTTTTATCAAATTACCACCACCAGAAAATAATGTGTTTCATTTAGTGTTGGCTGTAAAATAAACAATAATGGATAGCACGTTGCCTTTTTTCAGTCGTAACCATGTAATATCATTTCCCCTCTCCTTGCCAACGGGTGCTCATGACTGGGAAGTTACAATACTAGCCAACGTTTATATCTGACGTTAATCCTATTGGAAAATACTGTTATGTGCTGTTCATCACAGAAATCTCTTAGTGGAGCCAAACTACCCAGGATTATATCAACATATCTCCTGCTCTAAATTGGTACGAATGTTACAATTACTTCTGCGATTAAACTTCCATAAAACGAATTAATCTGCCAGTGGTCGCTATATGATCAAAATGTTCACGATTGTGTTTGTCTACCCCTGATCTTTATTCCCGTTTTAACGGGACCAGCGTTAGGATGCCTCCAATTCCTATGTGGCAACGGCCGGAGACCTTTTAAAACGGCCCGATAATTTTCATGACACTAAAATCATGTGGGGAGACAATGACTTAAGAAATGAATAAAGGTGAATGTAATTTCGAAATGAGGGGGAGAAAGCGACCGTAGCCGATTAAAAGCGACCGCATCGGCATTTGCCTGCACTTGAAAGTCGAAAACCATGGAATAAACATTTCCATGACGGCCTGTGGTGAGGTTCAACCCACTCGTTTATGGGGGAACGTTCATGAAAAACACACACTACTTAAAAGATGCGCCAAACCCACAATTTTGAAGATATGACAATGAAATTTTGCACCATGCTTTATATTAAGTTAGTGAATTTACTGTGAAGTTCCTGGGTTATATTTTCAACATTAACTATTTTTAAGAGAATATAAAATTGTACTTCCAAAAAATCATAAATGTTCCTTTTTTCAGAAACTATTCAACAGTTTTCTACAAAACTTTCTGTATTTAATCTCTTTGCATGTAGTAAGGTTCTCTCATGAGCTTTTTTGGATATATCTTATACGAGAATTTTAATAATTTTTTAATTTTATTTCTGTACGTATAATATAAAATCCACCCAAAATTCCAAACACTATGCCCCATATCTCAGCTTATACACAAAATTTTCAAAATTTTCTCATGAGAGAACATGTATTATGTTTATAGAAATAAAAGTACAACATTTAATAATTCTAGCATTTTTAGATCCTGAGGAAAAGGTACATAAACATTGAAAAATATAATTTTCAGGAAAAGCAATTTAAAGTTTGACATAACATTTTTTCTTCTGTTACCTCTTTAAAAGGCCCCAGAACTGTACCCAGGGTCCTCTTTCCCTTCAAGGCTTCTCTTTTGGCTTCTTGTTTTCTGCCTCGTTTGCTTAACCAGGTGTTCAACTGAATTTCAGCTGCGTAGAGGCGCTGTAAATCTATTTTTCTCAAGATGTCATGAGTGAAACCTCCTATCTTGAAGCCATTTTCTCTAATACCTTCATCCTCCCTACATTCCCATCATTGAATAGAATGACTGCATCATAAGTAGCAATTCTGACAACTGTAGCAGATGAAAATGTCGTTTTAGGACATTGGTTCCATTTGAGTGAATTTGGACCCGTTTGGATTCTGGGTTTTGCCATGAACACACTTTTTGAGAAGGTCATGATCAGCCAGAAACCTGTATGTGGGTTTGACAACATCCAGGATAGGCTACAATTTGGAAGCCTCTCCTTGTGAATGTAAGGGATGTTATCCCTCCGAGCCAGTAGATATTTACAACAGCTAATGTGACACAGATGATGAATGGGATGTTCATCTGTTGACAGCATGTGGAAATACGTATCCCATACAACACTTTTCATTTCACTTACACTGTGAAACGTTTTGACTTGCTCCACGTTGGGCGTACAAGTGAAACGTTTTTCTCCACGTTGGGTGACAAGTGAAACGTTTTCTATTGCCCTTACTGTTGCGTAACAAATGTAATGGTTTCTTACTAGCTCTGCCTTGCACTTTGAAATATTTACTCTGACTAAGGTATGTTGTTTTAATGGGCGCCAAGACCTCAACGCTATGTTGAAATCTAAATTTATATTTAACAACACCTAGCTCTGGTAGAACACCTTCAAGAATCTTTTCACTCAGATCGTGGTATGATTTGATCATTAACCCAACAAACAATTGTATCAGGAGAAGGAATTGGTCTATATCTAATGCTACCTACTGAAAGCAAAGATTGCATGGTTGAAAGAAATGAATTTATTATATAAAACAAGTATTGCAAAATTAACAATAATAATAATAAGTTTTGAATTTAAATTGGAGCGTTTTGATTTGAATATTACCGCTAGAAAATTACGTGAAAACGGATTCGGATAAATTACTGATTTTACTCTTATTCCCAAGCTATGAAGTTACTGAAATACTGAATATAAAACAAAGAGACGAGAGATTACGTAGTTCTGAGTCATTCGCGCTTACCACTGGAAATTGCCGTAGCATTTCCCTCGTACTGGATGTTGTAGAGAGCTTCCCACAGCCTCCTGGTCGTCGTCATCTTCTTCGTTAGTTGATGAGATACTTGTAGATATGATAACTTATAGTCCGAATATCGGAACCAACCACACGTACAACCACACTGGTTAAGTTTTACAAAGATAGTCCCCTGCCTCCACTGCGCGCAAACCATATATGCACTCGTCGCATCCCCTCTCTGGACCCCGTCTTCTCCTCGCCCGCTCTACACTGATTGGCCGAGCCTCCACGCGATACTTCCCCACCTCCGGGTCATTACACTCGGTGCAGCGATGATGTCGATTACCGTTCCAGGCCATTTCGCCTTTTCTTGAAGCAGCAACCCAGCTTGCGCCATGCTACTCGACAAGATTAAGCCTGTAGCCGAATTCCCCGTGACTCATCTCTCTCAAAATACCCTAACTGACAAAACTCCGTAAAATTCCGTAATCAAATAATTTTCTATGATAATGTTCTTCGTAATAATTTGCTTGATAGTGTTTTCTATAACATAGAAAACCTATCTGATTACTTATAATTTTATAAAAAATGCTCCAAAGAAATACCTTAATAATAATAATAAGTTAATAATAATAATAATAATAATAAGTTACATGAAAACTTCTCTTGGCTGAACAATTTGCCGCGTGAATAAATATAGAATGGCTTCCTACTGACTTATGCCAGTGGCGTAAAATCCCCTCGAAAAACACGTTACGTATTCGCCTCGGATCATCGGATGATTTACCGTGACGACGGTCCATCATGCGTTTATCCCAGACACGTTAATAAAACCCCATCCAAAATACATATTACATAAATGAAATCACCCTAAATTACATATATATACACTCATAATTTTCTCTACGCACTTTGCGTCAAAGTTTGTTGTCACTATGGATTGCACTTTGCAACCAGTCCAATGTTTTTCATATAGAATAATGTTCCACGGATATTTCCGCCTCTCAAATTTCTATATGTTGGAAAAATAGACAAAAATAATGCGTGAGCACTATGTGTATGAGATGTCACATCACACGCATCAAAGGTGTTCTGTTATATGTATCACCACAGAACTTCCTAATTTCAGTGGAGGTCCCTTCCTTATGGTGAAATTTAATCTCACTTATCACTGAGCACACGATCACACTATTGTGGCAGCGCCTCGTGACCATAATACTTAATCTCTCTTTATATAAGACGAAATTAATATTGACTTCTGAAAAAAAAAACAGTAAGTGCGCATTACATATAACACCAAATATTTCTGTGCCGTAATCGCCCTGTCTTCTTAAGTTCCCGTAGACCATATTCTACTTAATACTAGTTCTCAACTCAGACCAGTTCTCCTCACACAAATAATACCTTTGTACTAATTACCTTACATTACACACTTACAACTCTTACATAGCGAGGCCGTAAACAGAAATCACGTGTGCTGTTATGTATGAGTTTCATGAAGGACTGTCTCGCCTTCTGATGGCCCATCTATTGTCTCGTGGACGCCTTAAGCAAAAATACCCTGTTCAAGCGCTCACCCATCTCTTGGAGACAAATGGGAATTCACCAGCGCTGCCAAATTCTAGCCTTGGTGTATCGAGACATTTTAGTGCTCAAGAGCATCCGACAATCCCGTCATATTTCCCTGTACCTTAAAAACTCTCATTTAATTACATACTACCCCCTGTGTGACTTCTGATACGCCTGCCTGGAAGACCAGATCTTCCTCGCACCAAATACCACACTTACTCATTTGATAGGCTGGGTCGCCAGCTAAACACACTTACTTTATGACACATCCTTAATGTCCTCACATTGCTCCACTAGCTTATTTCTCAGTGTCTGTAACGATGCCCTGTAGCTACTGTCCACACATGCACATATTAAAATACCGTCCTCTGCTTTAACCACAGGATAATCCCTACATAAATTAGTGTCCCTTGATAGCATGTCT
The DNA here is from genome assembly GCA_946902985.2 of Meconema thalassinum. Lineage (NCBI taxonomy): Eukaryota > Metazoa > Arthropoda > Insecta > Orthoptera > Tettigoniidae > Meconema > Meconema thalassinum. The sequence goes on along the minus strand of OX336391.1, from coordinate 127,900,875 downwards.
GCAATAATGTTATCTTTACCTTTAATAAATTTTACTGTGAATTCGTATTCCTGCAGAGCAAGAATCCACCTACTAACTCTATTAGAACTGAGTTTGCAACCTCCTATACAGTAATGCATGGTGATCTGTATGGATCTCAAATTTCCCCCCTACTAAATACATTCTAAATTTCCCTAAACTGAAAACAATACCTAAAAGCTCTAACTGAGTAATCGTGTATCTTTTCTCTGCTGCTGTCAGTCCTCGCGAGGCTAAAGATACAATGCACAGATTATCCTCATCATCTTTCTGACATAATACTCTAGCAATGCCTATATGTGAAGCATCTGTCATAACCACATATTCCTTATGTTTCAAAAGATATTTCAGCACTACAGCTGTCTCAAAACCTTCCTTCAGCGCTCTAAAAGCCTGATCATGCTTGGACTCCCATCTCCACCGAGTCCCACTTTTAAGCAATTCCCTGAATGGTTCTACCAACCCTGAGTATTTAAGAACGAGCCTCCTGAAAAAGTTGCAAATTCCCAGGTATGTTATTAACTGTTTAACATTCTGTGGCACCTCTGCGTTAAGTATCTTATTAACCCTACTTTCTTCTGGTGTTACACCTCTACTCGACACTCTATTACCTAAAAATGTCACTTCTGACTGACAGAGTGACGACTTAGACAGCTTCAAAGTGAACCCTGCCTGATCTAACTTCTGAAAAACTATATTTAAATTACGTAGATGCTCCTCAAAACTGCGTGAATTAATTACCATATCATCAATGTAAATGGTTACAAACTCTCCTGTGTCATCCCCTAATGCGATGTTTAAAGCCCTAATTAAAGCTGCTGAACTACTCTTTAACCCATAAGGTGTTCTACAAAATTGATAAAGGTTATATTTATGACTAAAAGCTGTAAATGGTCTATCTTCGTACATAAGTGGCACTTGCCAAAAACTGGAACTGAAATCTACACAAGTGAAATACTTCTTCCCCTCAAATGTTTGCATTAATTCCTCTATTGACATAGATTTCAGCTGATCTGAACTAATTCTACTGTTAACCAAACGAGCGTCTAAACAAATACGAACTGTGCCGTCGGCCTTGTGTACCGTGATCAAAGAATTAACATATGGACTGTTAGAGTGCTCAATAATCCCATCTTCAAGCATCTGGTTAATTTGTGATTCAACTGCACTCTGATAAGCAAAAGGTACAGGATATCTATGTCCTGTGAATACTGACCTATCAATAACGTTCAATGAATGTTTATAGCAATTGGCCATACCAATGCGATCCTCAAAAACTCTCCTATTACACAATAACACATCATAGAGCCGAACACATTGTTCCACCTCTATATTTCCCTGAAATGCAGCATCATGTAACGAGTCTTCTAGACTACCGTTCGTAATCACACTGCCCACAAATCATGGAGAACCCCGCTCTACGGCTGGCGATATCTCATTTAAAGTACAAATCACACCTACAACACTACTTCTCTGAATATGGTCATTGAACGCTACTTCTACTTCAGAATCTCCCCATTTAAATTTCAAACTCCCTACATCATAACATAAGTTACCAGACACTTTACTTAGCCACTCTGAACCCAAGATAACACTGAATACTAAATTTTGAATTACAAGACAAATCTGCTTCTCTACATGATTATTAATTTTAATGTCTACTAAAACTTGCTTAGAAATTACTTTAGATCTCTTCCCAACAGCTGTGATAACAAAAGTACTTTTAATTGGCATCTCCTCAAAATTTACTCCAGTTCCTTTCATTTTATCATAAAATGCACTACTTATGCAACTCTTCATACAACCACTATCAATTAAAACATCTGTGTACGCCTCGGACACGATAAATTTAACTATGGGGCTCTTACTAACTACCTCCTGAATAATACCTTCATCATTTAGTTCACGTAATAATTCATCTCTTACATTTAGGTCATAGGGTTCCTGTATAAATGTATGGACAGGGCATGTTACAGACTGAGATTCTGACCTTACATCGCAGCCTGGTTCGTGTTTAAAGTATTGCTACCGCTTGGTGTAGTACTACTCACTACTGCACTGGTCTGGTTGTTCTGGGTTGTGTTAACGGTATCTCTCTGTCCGTTATTACCATTGGGCTGATTCCCTCCTTGACCCCCGTTCTGGTTATAATTATTATTATTATTATACCTCCCTTGGTTACCCCTAAAATCATTATTTCGACCTTGATTTCCCCTGAAATCATTATTTCTACCTTGGTAGTTCGTACTATACCCATTTCCTCTGTATTGGTTTTGCTGATTATTATTATTAATATTTTGGTTCCCCCTATTTTGGACACTGGCCCCTTCGCCACTGTTCCCTTGAACTTCCTGATTCCTATTTTCATTAGGCCTGTTATTATGGTTACCCTAGTTCCTATCGAAATTCTCCTCGTAACCACCTCTTCCCAGAGCATCGAATGTACTTAATAAATGTTCCACTTGTGAAATAGATTTGACATTTTGGATACAGGCAGCTTCCTTGATTCTATACGGAAAATGTCTTAGTAATAGCCTGACTACATCACTTTCCTCCTTCAAACCATCCAGATATTTACATGTTAATACCTGTCCTAAAAAGTACTCGGTCATAGTGTAGTTTCCTCTCGGGTAATATTTCCCACACACAATTCCCTCACGATGCTGAGACTGAACTACCTCATTCCAAAATTTCTCTCAAAATTTTACTTTAAAATCTGAAATATTCTCGAAATTGTCTCTGTAGACAGCAAACCAGTTTCTTGTCTCCCCTACAAACGCTTGCTCTAAAATCTCAACTACCTGGCACCACTCAATACTACCATCTTCCAAACTCTCCCCGAATTTATTTTCTATTGTATTCATGAACTCCATTGGGCAACCCTGCCGATAACTGGATTTGCCTAGTTCTATTTCCCTGTGTGTGCTATTCACATAAACTGGCCTACTCTGACTATTTTCCTGCCTAATTCTAGCTTTCAACTTCTGTTCTAATTCAGCAATTTTCTCCTCAGCTTTTCTTTCAATATTAGTTACAGTTAACCTAATGCTCCCTTCCGATGCTTCAACTTTACCACTTAACTGAGCTTGTTTCTCATTAATCTCATTAAAGCTTTCCTTATTCCTCTTCCTTAAATCATTAACTTCAGTGATTATTTCTCATGAACTTTATCAATTCTTCCCCCCAGCTGTTCTTTAACCTCTTTAGTTGCTACCTGAATTTTGTCAATTTCTCCCCCCAATTGCTTTTTGACCTGCTGTGTTTCAAGTTGCACTAGTTCTTTTAAATTTTCAGCCTGTGTACTGATTCTAATTTCTAACTCCTCCTGTACTTTTCCTAATTTTCTGTCTACATCTGCAATAATCTCCTTAGCCTTCTCTTCCATCACCCCTCTGATTTCTCCTCTAATCTGCTCAAATTTCTTATCTAATGTTAGATTGTTCTCTTCAAATTTTTCATTTAATTTATTGCTCACTTCCTTACTGTTTTGTTCAAGTTTAGCATTTAAAATTTCAGTACTCTCTCTATTTTCCCTACTGTTTTGTTCAAGTTTAGCATTTAACCTATCGCTCAATTCCCTATTACTCTCTTTATTTTCCCTACTATTTTGTTCAAGTCTAGCGTCATTTTATTCGAGTTCAGCATTTAAAGCATCTGTGCTAATTTTATTGTGTTGCATAAACTGAAGAAGCAAACTCTCTAATCCTGCTTGACTGTTTTGATTACCCCCCTCAGTATCGGGATTTACCTCCGACATCCCTGTACTGCTTTCATTTCCAAGACTAGCCATACTGCTCGTATCTTCACTATCCAACTGGTGACCACTACGCAACTTCATCTCTTCCTCAACACTACCCATGCTAATACACACCGATAAATGAAAAAAACCCAAAATTCAGGCACAGAAATATATATCCTTCTCCTTCCACAAATGTTATTAGGTTTTCGGCCCCATGTTGGTAGCGACAAGTGAAACGTTTTTTACTTTACGTTGGGTGTACAAGTGAAACGTTTTTCTCCACGTTGGGTGACAAGTGAAACGTTTTCTATTGCCCTTACTGTTGCGTAACAAATGTAATGGTTTCTTACTAGCTCTGCCTTGCACTTTGAAATATTTACTCTGATTAAGGTATGTTGTTTTAATGGGCGCCAAGACCTCAACGCTATGTTGAAATCTAAATTTATATTTAACAACACCTAGCTCTGGTAGAACACCTTCAAGAATCTTTTCACTCAGATCGTGGTATGATTTGATCATTAACCCAACAAACAATTGTATCAGGAGAAGGAATTGGTCTATATCTAATGCTACCTACTGAAAGCAAAGATTGCATGGTTAAAAGAAATGAATTTGTTATATAAAATAAGTATTGCAAAATTAACAATAATGATAATAAGTTTTGAATTTAAATTGGAGCGTTGCGAATTGAATATTACCGCTAGAAAATTACGTGAAAACGGATTCGGATAAATTACTGATTTTACTCTTATTCCCAAGCTATGAAGTTACTGAAATACTGAATATAAAACAAAGAGACGAGAGATTACGTAGTTCTGAGTCATTCGCGCTTACCACTGGAAATTGCCGTAGCATTTCCCTCGTACTGGATGTTGTAGAGAGCTTCCCACAGCCTCCTGGTCGTCGTCATCTTCTTCGTTAGTTGATGAGATACTTGTAGATATGATAACTTATGGTCCGAATATCGGAACCAACCACACGTACAACCACACTGGTTAAGTTTTACAAAGATAGTCCCCTGCCTCCACTGCGCGCAAACCATATATGCACTCGTTGCATCCCCTCTCTGGAACCCGTCTTCTCCTCGCCCGCTCTACACTGATTGGCCGAGCCTCCACGCGATACTTCCCCACCTCCGGGTCATTACACTCGGCGCGGCGATGATGTTGATTACCGTTCCAGGCCATTTCGCCTTTTCTTGAAGCAGCATCCCAGCTTGCGTCCTGCTACTCGACAAGATTAAGCCTGTAGCCGAATTCTCCGTGACTCATCTCTCTCAAAATACCCTAACTGACAAAACTCCGTAAAATTCCGTAATCAAATAATTTTCTATGATAATGTTCTTCGTAATAATTTGCTTGATAGTGTTTTCTATAACATAGAAAACCTATCTGATTACTTATAATTTTATAAAAAATGCTCCAAAGAAATACCTTAATAATAATAATAAGTTAATAATAATAATAAGTTACATGAAAACTTCTCTTGGCTGAACAATTTGCAGCGTAAATAAATATAGAATGGCTTCCTACTGACTTATGCCAGTGGCGTAAAATCCCCTCGAAAAACACGTTACAACTGGATAGGTTCTGTCTAATTGCCTTGCCATAATACACTTGAAGAGTGTCTATCAACTTCTTTGTGAGTCTATTATGTCCTCCAATTCCCTTTCTATCCTCCAACTTTGAACGTCAGTACCACAAGGCAAAACAACAATGAATTGCTTCTTTATAAACCGTGCAGCTGGATTGTTATTGTTTCCAGGATACGGAACAGAGTAGCAGAGATGGTCTATAAAACCAATGAATATATATCACAGCCATCTAGATGTATCCCGCGCAAGTTTACTTGAAAGTAATCCATGGAATCGTTGTTCATCGTGATAGTATGACAAGTTGCTTCAAAAGGTGGGCGCGGTTGGAATGTTGCGTCACATATTTAATTATTTTTCAGGCACTTAGGATGCGATTTCATCATTGAAACTTTGGGAACTTATTGTCATTGAGTTCTACTAACAAATAAAAAATAAATTGAAAATTGATATTTTTAGTCCATTTCATGCACTCCCCCCCCCCCCCCCCCCCCCCCTTATGACGTCTGCAGCTACCTGGCTTCATGGCCTGGCGCTGCGCCCCAGCGAGCGTAGCTACTAATATTGGTATTGACTGTACTTACTCACTGTACGATTTAACGAGCACGGCTATGCCTCGGGACCATACAATTTCTACACACACCCAAGTGCATGGGACTATATGATCACGATGTCGATAAGCCCCTTAAATTATTAAGCCGACTGCTTCTAGTAAAATGAGAACTTGATAATGTCGCTTGCGTCTGAACACCTAACTATTGTGACCGTACGCCTCTGATTACAATCCACAATGCCAGTTTAATGAACATCGTGTATTGACTTTAATAGCTGCGCCAGACAGGATAATTGGATTCCAGTGCGCTACAAATCATACAAGCTCTCTTGACTGTAGGGCTAATGAAATAGCGAGTGATCGCTACACAACTCCATCCAGTGGCCTGCAAGCCCAGTTTAAAACTGGAGTCCAGGTACACGGTTCAATAACATAACACTAGTGTGTTTTACCAAGCTTGTAGTTTTACTTGACTCTTAACTTTGAGACGATAAGTAAAGGGATATTTGTCTTACGTGGTAACGAAACAACGGACGTGAACCTCTACCTAGAAAAACATACACGCATTGATCCGGAATCAACCCTGGGTCCACCTTGGTGAGAAGCAATTGTTTGACCACTCCTCCACCACACCCCTACAGTGGAACACAATATGGTAACAGTTCCATAATTTTTATTAAAAGAATGGTACAGGCTGATCACATTGTTCGTTATTTTAACAATACACCGTAGAACTACTTAGGTAACATTTCCATAGAGCATCCTGTTTTATAATTGTTATTAAAAGAACAGAAACCAGACAGCAGTCATTCGAGCTGAAGGACATGAGAGAGAAGCTGATATTCAGAAAGGTGTAAAGCAAGGCTGCAACTTACCACCCATACTTTTCAATCTTTACATTGAACAAGCAATGAAGGAAATTGGAGAAAAATTTAAAGAGGGAATGAAGATTCAAGGAGTAATAATTTCAACTCTGAGATTTGCCGACGACATCGTCATCTTGGCCGACACGCCTGAGGATTTGAATGAGTTTTTGAATGGTATGGACTTCGTCTTGAGGAAACAAATCATGATGAAAATTAATAAATGTAAAACAAAAATATTGGAATGCAGCCGTAAAAATCAGAAACCTCTATGGACATCAAATTGGCAGGTGAAAAGCTGAAGGAAGTAGGAGACTTCTATTACTTACGAAGCAAATTAACCAGTGATGGACGAAGCAAAGAGGATATAAAAAGTAGGTTGGCTCAGGCATGGAAAGCATTTCTACAAAAATGGAATCTGTTGACATCGAATATAGATTTAGATATTAAGAAGTCATTTTTGAAAGCCTTTGTCTGGAGCGTGGCACCCTATGGAAGTGAAACTTGGACTATTGGTGCAGCAGAAAAGAGGAGAATTGAAGCGTTTGAAGTGGGGTGTTACAGGAGAATGATGAAGATCAGATGGGTAGTTAGGGTTACAAACGAAGAGGAATTAAGACGGGTGGGAGAGGTGAGAAGTTTCTGGCAACTGCTAATGAAGAGAAGAGATAGGTTGCTAGGACACATACTAAGACACCCAGCAATAGCAAGCTTAGTTGTGGAAGGAAGGGTCGACGACAAGAACTGTAAGGGCAGACCAAGGTTAGAATATGTTAATCAGATTGCCTCGGATGTAGGATGTGGTAGCTATGTAGAGATGAAACGATTAGCTCAGGATAGGGAGGGATGGAAAGCTGCAGCAAACCAGTCAAAAGACTGAAGACTCAAACAACAACATTAAAAGAACGGGTACAGGCTGATCACATTGTTCCTTATTTTATTAACCCTTTGAAGGTCACGGTGCAAAATATTGCGTGTCGGAATTTAAATTGACATATACACTATTTACTTCTGTATGTCTTTGGACATGAATTGAAAACCTGACAACTCCTAACATCAGTTTGCTATTTTCTGAACTTATTAGATTGTTTGTATCTCCACGGGGAGCGCTAGAAAATAAAAAGATACGAGACTTACAGTAGTCGCATATGATGTGTAACATCTGACATGTTATCCTACTATGAAATGGAGATGAAATGTATGTGAAGTCATCTGACATGTTATCCAACTCGTAGGCTATACTACACAGCTTGGACATTCTTAAAATGTTAATTTACGCTCCGTTTTCATATTGGTGCTATGATGAATGTATAGATTGAATTAGAGATATGCTACTGACACACTTGTTTGAACAAACATCACATAAGAGGAGGGATGAAACCATTGTCTCTAGCCTATCTATAGACTACTAGAAATAATGTTCAATTTAATCAAATTTCCCAACTCCTGCTTGGTGCAAACTATTGTTATTAAAATTATATATATCGTAATTTCATGTAGATTCTCTTAAAATGACGCATAATGTTATGATAGATATCGTTTAAAACGATAATCTGGTAGCAAAAAGATTTGCCGCGACTGGGGTTCGAACCTGAGACCTCATGATTCGCAGACCAAGTCGCTATCCACGCAACCAATACAACCATAGAAATTTAGAGTAAAAGAGGTTTAGCCTACTTATTTTTACGTGCCGGTAATAATATGGAAGTAATTTTTTATTCTCCAATAATATTTTGCTTTTTTCGATAATGTTCCTACGTGGAATTGAGTTTTAAATTAGTTATGAATATACCTACTTGACAGTAAAGGGAATTCCTATAATGGTCCATGAAATGCTAGCCCAGCTCCCGTATAAAAACATCGATATATATTATATTGATCACTGCATTACCGCAATGTGGGTTAATATCTGAATAGCCATTGTGCAGAAACTTAATACCGGCTTTGCCGACTAGTTTCTTATTAAAGCATATCATCATTTAAATACTGATACGAAGACTTTGAACATGTGGTTTTTGTTTCAATCAGTTGACACCAGAGTTCGCATGAGCGTTTACCGTTCAGTATGAAAGTGTTGAGCAAAGTTACTCGGGGAGTGGATGCCCATCACTTTTATCCAGAGATTGAAAAACAGATTCTTAATAAATCATATTTTTTCTCAGGAAATATTATATAATGAATATTTTTACACCAAAGAACGACAACTTGAGCAGCCAGGAGGGATGCGATCCAGCTGCATTACACACTTCCGTCCGATCCACTTCCGTCCCATTTTTCAAAATCACTCCCACAAAAATATCCAGCAACCGAGTGGAAAGATGTTACACATCAAAAAATGTTTCCAACTAGATGTCCTTAGCTTTGGAGAGTCACTCGCTGATAGTTCAACATGGCTGCTCCTGGTCGAGCTGAACATTGCAGAGTATAATAATTTTCCCCAATGTTTGTGCTTAAACTAGTTGTTTGATGTTTTGATAACATACAGTGTTGAATTCATTTGGTGTATTCAAATATAATGCCCGTTGAAGGTTGTTTTACAATCGAATGCGAAAACATAAATATATGTAGAAGTATTGCGGTAACAGTTCCGTAGAGCATCCCGCTTTTTAAAAGAACAGGCACAGGCTAAAAATAGTATCCCTGATGTTAGCAATACTACCGTAGATATATTGCGGCAGCTAAGGGGAGTTATGTTTTAGAGCCATTCCTATGTTTCAAAAAATGTAAGTGAGGTTCAGACTTTACCCCACAAGTATCACTGTACGTGTCGTGTAGGATATCAAAGATATTTCCTCGTAGTCCCGGAAGTGGCCCCCATCAGCGGCCTCCTTGCAAGAACTCAAAAATTTGCCAAGGTCGGAGTTTGGCCACATTGGTGGAAGAGGTTAAAAGCACCTGACCGGACAGCGGGAGATTTGGGTTCGAATTCCGACTGTGTCACATTTTCAAGTCTTACTCAACAGATATGACCGATGTAACATAGAATCATTTCAGTGTTCCTTTGATGATGTTAGCGCCTAAAAGCATCCATCAGTAAAAATTATCTGCCACATAGAAATGGGGTTCGCTTCTTTGCGCAGTGATTAGCATTCTTGGCTGTCACTACGGAGGCCCGGGTTGGATTCCCGGCTCTGCCAAGAAATTCAATTCTGGTCTGAAGGCTGACACGGGGTACACTTAGCCTCGTAAGGCAAAACTGAGTCGAGGCGTATTCGATTCCTACCTCCGCTATCCTGGAAGTGGTTTTCCGTGGTTTTCCACTTCTACCCCAGGCAGGCGTTTTCGGTGGCGTAGTTGATAGGATGCTGAGTTTCTATGCCCAAGATCGCGGGTTTAAACCCGGCTGAAGTTAGTAAAAATCCCTCAGTAAGTCTTTCTTCGGAGGGGAAGTAAAGCCGGCGGGCCCATGTTATAGATTTATGTCATGTAAAAGAACCTTGCACTAACATCAATTGTGTGAAGCTAAATTTGTAGATTAGATTCGATTAACGCTCTATTAAGTTCTAACGTTCGCCATCAGGTGCCAGTTGCGGTGGCATCTAGTACCCAAGTTCGCAGTTAGGTGTCATTGACGTAGCATTGGGTAACAAAAGTAGGAACTGCTCGAAATTGAGCCTCTGCAGTCCTTACCTGAATTAGAGATAACACACACTAATACAGTCATCACAATTAACACCGGTTATCAGACAGATTCTACACACGCCCAAAGTACACAGGGCTACATGACCGCGTTGTCGGAGCCCCTAAACTGAGGAACCAACCAATCCAGGCAAATTCTGGGATGGTACCTAACTTAAGGCCATGGCCGCTTCCTACCCAAATCCTACCTTAATTACAAATGCATACACTAGTACAGGCATCACAGTGACTCAAGTTATCAGACAAATTCTACCCTCAGCCAAGTACACGGGGCTACATGACCACGAAGTCACAAAACCGCAAAAGAAGTGCATCTGACCAAACCCTCAATCCCAAAGAAACGGAAATAAGAACACGCACTAACAGAATACAGTAGGTGTAGGCAAGTGTCATTGTCCTCTCGTTATTTGTTAGCTGTTCAAGACAAAAGTTCCGCTGGTGATGTTTATAGCAGCAGAAACCTCGCGGCACTTAAACGCAGGGGCGGGGACAGCAATGACAGGGCGTCATCTGCACATATTGTCTGCGCACCAGAAGAAGTAGGTTCAACACGCTGCAACGGGGAGCGGGGACTTGGGCTGTACGCAAGCGTGGTCCGTATATTCCTGACATAAATATATCCACAGTCAGTTACTTTTACCTCCCGCATGGTGCTTAATTTCTATCCGGCTTGAGGTGTGTAGTCTGTCACTAAAGGCACACTTTCATATTTCCCGTTTGCAGTGTACAGAGTACAAATAAAGAAGGCGCTGAACGAATGAAGTTGGCAGCAACAGTCTTGATGTTTTTGGAATGCGCAATACACGGTAAGCAGGAAGGCATCTTGAGTCCAAGCTGATTTCTCTTGACGCGCAGACAATAAGTAGATAACCCCGTGGTGTAGCGGCTAATGCTCTGAGCTGTCGCCCGGAGGTCCGGGTTCGATTCCTGGATCTGCCAAGTAATTGTAAATCTGGTGTGAGGGCTGGAACACGGTACACTCAGCATCGTGAGGCAAAACTGAGAAAAGAAGAGTTCAACTCCCACAGCAGTCATTCTAGAAGTGGGTTTCTCCCCACTTCTACTCAAGGAAAATGCTGGAATGGTTTCTGACTTAAGGCCACGTACGCCTCCTTCCCAATAGTATCCCCAATTTACACTAGTACAGCCATCACAATACCACAGGTCATCACACCAATTCCACCACGCTATCGCAGCCCAATATGTCATGCAGTATTGCGCGCACTACTTGTGTTAGAAGTTATATTGTGAACGGAAAAATTCATAATGGGCCAGATAAAAATTTCGTGTTTCTAATTGTTCCTCAACGACATAGCTAAGCATAACATGAAGACGTGACAGCATGGAGAAGAGAACGATGACTGAGGCTACTGGAGCTAGAACACGGCTCAGCAGTTTGGGACCCATATCAGGTAGGGCTCATCAATGAGCTGGAGTTGGTACAAAGGAAGGCTGCTAGGTTTGTGCTCAACGATTTTAATCCTAGAAGTAGTGTAACTTGAATGATAGAAAAACTAGGGTGGGAATCCCTGTAAGTTAGAAGGACGAAATCTAGACTATACGCTATGTTTAACACTTACACTAATCGCCAGCATGGGCAGAACTAAGGAAACGTCTGGAGAATCCCACCTACTTGATCAGGGCAGATCATCCACATAAGGACCACAGCGTACAAATTAAGGGAAATATAATTTCATTAACCGTGGTATTGATAATTGGAACTCATTTCCTGACTTAGTCTTAGAGCCTTTCCCCAAACATATTGATGTGTTTAAGGGAAGATTTACATTTTGTGTAAATACTACGATGTAATTAATATAGTTCCTAAATTGCGATTTGTATATATTGTGTTTTATGTTATTGTTGGTGATTTTCTGTGTTTGTACAATTTGCCACCGGGGAATTACCCCCATTTGCAAATATTATATATAGACTATATATGAGTCGCCTAGATGCAAAAGTGTCCATGTCCTCCATAACTGGTTTTGAGAAAAAGTGGAAAATGTGTTTTTACTGGGTGGATTGGTATAAGCCTACACTGTTTGTCATATAAATAAGTATGAATTAGTACAAATCTGATTGAGCTATTGACAAAAAACCAGGAACGCAATGCTTGCAAGATATAAGCAAAATAAAAATGGACATGGACACTTTTGCATCTCATTTTGCCGATGGACATTTTTGCATGCAACTGTAATGGACATGGACAGTTTTGAAACAGACTAGAGACTATGTGAAGAGAATACATGTGATGATCATAAGTCTAAATTTTTGTATTCAATTTTTTATTTATGGAATGAACATAAATCTAAATTTGTGCATTTTTTTAAAACGTACATGGTGTAATATCTGACAATCTGCCACGCACTTAGTACATCATACCTGGAACAATGTCTTGATCCTCTCCTGCTAGCCTAATAAGTTCATGTACTATAACAGAGAGTTAATCTCCCTCCAGGACTCACCATAGTGTTTCTCGAGGAGATTTGAAACATTTTCCAGTTATTTTTCATTAATGGTCACGGGAGAGTTTGTTAAGCAGCCCGGGTTTACCTGTTTATAGTGTGTTCCCCGTTTGCATACACCCATTGGTTCATTGATGTCAGACCTATAATTAGGCTCCCCTTGGACGTGAATTACATTCTGTGAATTACGGATGATGATGATGATGACTCTTTTTACTTTTGTTATCTGGAAGGGGAACGATGCTGTGGATTGGATGACGTTTTGAATGGCCCTTTCCAGTCAGCTATCTCCCAGTCTCTCCCTAGTTTGTGGAGGGTCCCATACTCTTCCAAGATGCTATGGTTGAAGCTATCGTTTCTCGTTTCCGCAGTTGCCTTTTGATGAGCCCAATCATTCTATCGGAAGACATGAATGAGTATCCAGTAATGGGATAATTCATTTCTATTTTGTTGACGCTTGTTGTGTGTTTGTACATCCTGTGACACAGCATCTAGACAACTATTGTGTTTTTATTTTGCCCAGGGCACCCATCGGCAATTAAGCCCAAAGTTTTTATGTTGCTCATGTCTGTATGGCATAAACAGTGATAGAGAGCTGAGCATATTTCATTTGACCCTTTCTTACCTTCGCTCTCAAGCCATGTGTACATGAATACATTATTAGTGGTTAACCTTGATTTGAAGAGGAACATACTATAATGGTAAGATTGTATTGGTATAATTGCCTACTGTAATAGACACTCTGATCAGATATTTTAATTCCTTTGGCAGTCGAAAGACATGGGCAGAAATTGTCTCGCATTTCCTTCAGCAATGAATAGAAACAACTTGCGTCACTGATCTTTACGGCGTACTCGCTTCCTAGAACGGTCAGATTTTGTTTCCGCAATGCCTTGATCAACATTACGGACATGTTTCATATTTATTGTGACGAAAACAGTGCGTATAACTTTCAGCATAAACTTTAAAACACACACAAGGGCTCAATGTTTACATACATAAGACGGCCATCTTGTATTAATCATCTGACTTCAATCTTCATTGCGATTGGTGGAAAGGGACAAGGCAAGTTTTGAGCCTCACTTACGTATGGACATGGACAGTTTTGAATCCAACCACACTTTTCGAGAGCTGGTATTCATATGACAAGGACAGTTTTGAGCATAAATAGCATTTGAGGCATGTGTAATAAGTCTAGCTCTACACTCCAGTGTTGCCAACTCATTTTTTTTGAAAAGTGGACATGGACAGTTTTGCATCTAGGCAACTCATATATATATATATTCTTTTTTTTAACGAGGGACTGTGGAAAATCTTCAAAAGACTCATGCGAAGGGTCCGCACTCCACAGTAGTGTGGGATTCTTACCCACTAAAAACCACATCCCTTTTCCCACGATGCGTTCATCACCCCGGAACCGCTCTCGCATTACTTCAGGGTGATGTCGTGCTTACTTAGCCTTTCAGACTTCTTCTTTCTTCATTTTTTCTTGAGGACGTTTGTACGCTTCCAGATCCCGCTTTTTCTGGCGAAGGACATCCTCCAAATACACTGCTACCTGGTGTCAGTTCTCCCAATTCAGTTTCCACATTTTCTTTCTTTATCATCCAATGGCCGCACACGAAGAAGGTGTGAAGTACATCATCGATATTGTCACAATATATGCATGTTGCACCACTCGCTCCGCCTAATCTATGCAGGAATTTACGGAAATATCCGTGTCCTGTTAGAAGTTGTGTGAGGTAATAATTGACTTCACCATGGACTCTTTCGACCCCGATAACCAGGCGTGGTATCAGTCGCTCGGTCCATTTACCACGAGGGTCACTTTCCCATCTGAATTGCCATCGCCTCATCCGTTGATTAAAGGCACGCTTCTTTGCACATTTCTTTCCCAGCTCTCTTTGGGTACGCCAGATTTCTTGTCGCTCCAATGCAAGTAGATCATTTGGGGCTATTGCTGCCACCGTGAGGATTGCAGGTTCAGAAACCGTGCGGTATGCACATGCAATACGTGAAGCTGCTCTCCGATGTACAGCAGCTATCCTTCTTCGATACCATGCAAATCTCAAGGATTCGGCCCAAACTTCAGTGCCATACAGGAGCACTGACTGAACCGTCGTCATGAGGAGGCGTCTTTTACTTGATTTTGGGCTGTTAATATTGCCCATCAGCCTACTAAGTGCTGTCATGTATTTTGCTGCCTTATCTGTCGTTCTCTGAATATGGTTCCAGAATGTGAGCTTGGAGTCAAGTATCACTCCTAAATATTTTGTACTCGTAAATGTTTCAATCACTGTATCTCCAACAGTCATTGGTACAAGAGTCTCAATTCTTTTCCTTGTCAGAAGAACTATCTCCGTTTTATATTCTGCTAGTGTTAGTCTGTGACTCGTCATCCAGTTTTTTATGCGCCGCATCACCTGGTTCAATTTGATTTGAGCCATCTCAACATTGCGGGCCACTATCAAGGCAGCCACATCAACAGCGTAGCCCACTAGATTCGTATCCTCGGACATCTCCTGACGTAACAAGCCATCATACATGATGTTCCAGAGATCTGGACCAAGGATCGATCCCTGCGCTGTTCCAGCCGTTAGTCGTTTTGCCCTTTGTCCATTTTCATTTTCATACAGCAGATTGCGATCCCTGAAGTAGTCTCTCATTATTATATATATTATATATAATAATATCCTACCAGCGCAACTGTACTTGTCAACTTGGCCGGCTGTCAGTCTAACACAAGTAAACTAAGTATAGTTCCCTCCTTCGCCGTCAGCAGTCGTATCTTGAAATGATAATAACACTACTATAGCTTTTCCAAACCACTGAACACTCATCTACGCAATAAACTCCGGTCTAATGTAAGTCGTACCGTATTACAATATTAATACTAGAGCTGCCGATCGATTACAAATTTTGATCAGTTAACCGAATGCCTTTAATCGATTAATCGAAATTCAGTCGGTTTCACACAGCATCAGTTCGAGAAATAAAACCTTTGAACATTATATTTTAAAAAGTTTGCAATTCCATTTGCTATGAGGAAGATATAATTTTACTAGCCTACTTTTCACATTTTGCAAAAATGAGGAAAAAATAGACTTATGAGATCGATCCGAGAAAATGTGTGTCTGTCTGTCTGTCTATCTGTCCTTCTGTCTGACTGTCTGTCTGTCCTTCTGTCTGTCTGGCTGTGTGTGTGTCCGTCCCCCCCCCCCCCTATCAACTCCCAAACGGCTGCAGCAATCGAAACCAAATTTAGTATGAGTAAAGATGTATACTGGAATATCTCAAACCCATATTAGGAAATTATTTCAGTGCTACCAACTGCTAAAAGACGCACTAGAAATTTGAGCTCCATGTTGGATATCATGGAAGGTATACATGGGAGCTATTCCAAAACTGGCACACATGTAGATAATACTATTTCAGTTTAATATCCAGGAGGCCATACATGACAGTGTTGCCAAAATAATTTTAAGCCTTCTGAGAGGTCAAATTTTAAATGCATATAACTTCTACACTATTAATTGGATTTCAACCAAATTTTCTATGTAATATGTGTACATAAACAGATATGACTGAGTGTATTCTTATGTGCCACCAGAGCTGCCAACTGTTAATAATTCCTCTCTCTATTTTCTTCATCCGAATACCAATATATCTGAAAGTCTGCAAGCCGACAGCTTTAAACTATGCACACGTATAGTACCTGACATTTTAGATTAATTTGGAGTAACATATACGGCAGTTCTATCAACATGATTCTAAGCCTGCTGATACGACCAATTTTTAAATACATGTAACTTCTATACTGAGACCGACGGTGGAGCTGCCAGGATAGCCAACAACCGCAATGACTTCCCTAACATCTCATCCGTCGGACATAATTGCCGTGAGGATCAGGTGAACTTCCAAATAGGCCAAAGCGGCACGAGAATCTGTAGTCCACAGGGATCGTGGTACATGGTGACGATGGTCATAGACTGCCTAAGGAAAGGTTCACCTTAAAACTAGACTGAGAAAATAAACATCCAGACTTATGTAAAACACCGTGAAAATTTATTGTTAAAATTCACGAGCCCCTAGCCTAGTTCGGAGGGTTTCAATCGGCTAATCCGCAAGCTAATAAACAAACAAAAATAAAGAGCAGGTCCCTACCTGAGAAGTTACGGAAAACCCTCGCGAAAGATCTATCTCACAATAATAAAGCAACAACAGCAACACTAGGAAAATGGTACGACGCAAATCCCTAGGTCAAGTTACAAGATCAAGTTAATATCAGAATTTACATTTAACAGGGTAGCAAAACAAATCTAAGTTAGGATGATACCATCTCCACATTTACATTTAACGTTAATTCGTCTAGCTAAGTCCTATCAGTTAATAACAAAATTTACGGCGATGACGTCCGTAACAGAAAACAATTACATTCAAATCTAAGTGAACAGCCATATAAAAAAACATTTAATTATTCTTAGTAACTAGGTGCTAACAGCACACAAGAAGGTAACATGTAGGATTCATACACTTGTACATCATAAATAATTAATGAAAGAGACAACAGTTTTATTAAAATGCCTGCCTGCACCTTGGTTTACTCTTTGTAAGCCATAGTCATCTAATGTGTGTAGTTACGGTGACGACTGAGTAGTAAAAACTATGTCTAACATCGCATGGCCTGCGCTCCACAAGCTACGAACTCAAGGTTCGAGCAAGCTTCAGGTCGCTACAAAAGTGTCAGCTGTCCTAGTCATTTCCTCAAAAGGAAATACCTTCATCTAGCACAGCCATGTCAGCAGGTTCAAAATGCAAAAGAACAAAGTTAGATAGAAAGGATTCGTTAGTTAGTTTTTGTTTTACCAAAATTATGCGTTTTATTATTAAGATGTCGGTTTAGGTTTATCGTTGGTTTATGGCGAATAATACTGACAATAGCCTGGGCACGGAGTGTCTCCACTGAGATCAATCTCCACCAAAAGCCTCGACTCAAAAGTCGGAATATAATCAACGAGCAATAACAACTCAGACACACAATAACACAAGTTACCAGCGGCGCAAAGCTCGCGTTCAATAACTCTGGGATGGGCCTGCACACTCAGTCACCCTCCAATAACATCTGGTCAACGGGAACAATCCCGGACAAGGTACACACAAATACCTTCATACAATAAATATCTCCTATAACAGGGTAGCCTACAACGTACTATAGAAAACCTGACATAACTGTACACGTCAAACGACGGTACACGCAACAGTGTGCTTAACTAACAAAAAACAATCTATAAAAACATGTGTTCAGATACAAGGTTGGACACTGGGTTCCATGAGCTAAATTGCAATGAAAGGAAGAGCGAATACAACAAGCATTCTGTCTTCTGTCAATCTATGTCTGTCTCATAATAGAAGCGTGCTCTCAAGGGCACTGGGTAAACCAGTTTGTGTCGCCGCAGGCTACAACATTCCTGCGCTGTCTGACACAACACACACACTATCAAGGCCGGCGATTTAAACAAAATAAAAACTGTACATCTGGCCTCATCATAAAAACCTTTACCATAGGTTATAAACCTCGAAGAATATGTGTATAAAAACACGCTATAAATCTGAATACAATAATATAATTCCGTCTTTCACACCAAAGACGTCTAAATGGTAGCAATGTCACATTGCTGGAGCTCTTTGCTCTCAAAGATATAATTCAGTAGTTGCTTGTATAACTTCAAATAAATACGTGTCTTCACATGACACTAACAAAATAATAATTGTGGCGCAGATTCCACACTCTGGATCTGCTTAATGATACGTTGGAACTGGGTTCGATGCTAGAAAACGAAACATTACTTTTACTTATAAGGTCCACACTTGACCTGATGGCTTCTGAGCAACATCTCAAATGAAATATAATGCAGTTACAAAACTGGTAATAACAGTCGATTACCTAACTGATAACGAAGTCAGGGGAGTAACAAAGACTGGTTGCCAAAAATGCAGTTAAGGAAATATAACCATGGCATCTGATTGGCATAACTAAAGTCAGCAAAGACTTGAAAAATCACCCCAAATAGGGTTAAACAAAGTAACCTAAAATGATTACGGTCACGTCTATCAAAAGATAGGCATTGACGTTCTACGACGTCCATCAAGCTGCACCAGGGCTGACCAAAATGTCTGACCCAAGGATGTCTCATTCTAACTGATATAAATGACATCTAATTAGACTAGTTACATTCCCTACCTATAAAAATGGCTGACACTGAGTTCGGTTGGTTCACAAACTACATTAAACCTACTATACCACCAGAAACTAGAACAAGAAAGGGTGTACAAAAACTCACGAAATGGAGGAGCTCTCACTCAGCCCTCTGTTAAACGACAAGGGTTGTACAAATTCATCACTGGCTCTCCGGAACGGTATTGTCCTCACCAGGATTCCCATCTGGACTCCTCCAAAGACCAGGGTTCGATCTGTCCCTGTCGATAACTTCGTGGATGTACTGGATATGCCTCGGAATGGCATCCTGGGTTCCCTTCTCCTCGTTCGCTGTTCTGGAAGCTCCACCATCATGCTGGTCCCAATAGATACATCACCCTCATACCATGGCGGTATTAGCCCATGATGTTGGTCTCAAACATGGTGTAGAATAATCTGATCACGTGGGTGGTTGAATAAATCGTGTAGTAGTTCATTCTTTCATTTCAAAATTCACAATGTTCGTAGTAAATGTTACAGGCTTTATTTGCAATTGTTAACACAGCCTTTACTTCGCAGATATTGAATAATACGTGAGCAAGCACTGTTCTATGGTTCTTCACGTGTACTGACGCCACTTTTACATCACGTAGCATCCGTGAAATGTGTGTCGTTTTGTAATTGAAAAATTCACTGTGGCAATTCAAATATACTGTACATTCATAATCACAATTATTTAAGGTAGTTATAACACGTTTACCTCTATATTTTTCACCAGGCTCTCGGCCCTCCACAAACACGTGGGTATGAAAATGTGGTGTTACGGTAATGTTAGAATTTTCACTATACTTGCCAATTATATCACAATATGCTTCTTGTTGTTCACTGTGCATAAATAACAGTGATTTATAGAATATTTGTGCACGATGGCACCCGATGATAACTTCCACGCTAAACAGCGGATATTTTTCACGTCTGACACGACGGCTACAATTGCACGCCTTCAAAGGGCGTATTTTCCAGATATAGTGCAAATAATTCACTATACAATTCTTACTTATCACTCGTATCGTAACGTATTCGTGCTCGATGGCAACTGATAACAATTTCCACGCTAAACAGCGGATATTTTCTACGTCTAACAAGACAGATGTAACTTCACGCCTACTCGGGGCTGATTCTCCAGACGCAGTGCAAGGCACAGGGTTACTCGAGGAAGTAGGTCGTCAAACCGAAGTCGTTGAGCGACTACTTACATTCCTGTTTGCGTATCTGCAAGAGTATTACCTTACCTTAAGCGAAAATAACATTCTCCAAAATGTTTTAATAATGCAGCATGACGAAATGGAATATTCTGAGTCTCGTGGAAAGATAAAATTAATTAATAAGACCTCAGATAAATAATTAGCAGACTTCACCAAAGTCAATAGTGCGATTCTCCGCTACTTCAAAGAGCATAGCGTGAGCTCTCTGCTCCACGTGGCTTTCTGGGTGTGTTCAAAGGTACTACATCCCATCATAAATGTGCTGTTATAAAAAATATCACATGAACCTTAGCTCAGCGGGTTCATCTGCCTCTCCGTCGTTTCAAATACAATGTTGGGACGACATTTTTATTTGACTTAAAGTTCATTCATAAGTGATATTTTTTTCCATCATTCCATCGGTGGTTCTTTTTTTGGATTGCGTCGTTATTCAGCGTCGTTCGTCAGCAAGAATCTCCCTCGAAGATACTGTTCTTCAGTCGGAGTCTTCTTCGAAGTGTTCTCCTATCCCATCTTCACCCTCGTAATATCGTCGTTCCTTTGCCTTTCTGGCATCGTCCATCCTGTCGGAAGTCTTGACAAATCGTCGCTTGTCCATCACCGGCTCTATGCAGTGGATTTCAGCTTCGACAGTCTTCTGATTGTTCTCTTTGGAGCGCGAGTCTTCCCTCGGAGTCCGGTTCTGATCTCCCTCTTCTCGGATTTGGAGTTCTCTGAGTTGTTGAAGATACTCACGGCTCTCCCGTGCTCTTCCTTTCCAATCTCTATCTGGCTGATATCTGGGGTCTCGATCTCTGTTATACCCTCTACTGTAACCGTAGTCTCTACGGATACTTCCGTGCTGTTGGTTTCGACCATTATTCCCTCGGCGGTCGTTTTCGTGACGATGGTCGTTGTTCGTCCCTCGGTCAAAGCGCTGATTCCAATGACTACGACGGTCATCTCGCTGGTCCCTAGCATATGGAGTGTTGTTCCATTCTCTTCTACCATAGTTATAATTATTACGTTGCCCAGAGCTCTCTTGGGTTAGCGTCTGTTGTGGCGTCTGGCACACTTTGTCGACAGTAGTTAAGTTGACATGTCTCTCCTCACGCCTGTCAGCCTTCTGATGACTGTGTGTCGGGAACTGTTCCGTGTTTGCATCCAACCGTCGCAGGATTTGGTCACACTGCTGAAAAGTGGATGCCCCTGCAGCAATCAATACGCGTTGCACGTCTGCAGGGTATTGCCAAACGATGGTGTTTACTAGGTCTTGTTCATACAATGGGGGTTGAAGACAACGAAGCTTCGCAAGCTGGATCGCGAAGTAGTTCGCATAACGCGTTGGAGTATTAGAGCTGTATCGGCGAGTATACATCTCAGCTCTGATGCTCTGTTGGATGTCGCTCGACCAGTAAGTTCTTAACAAGGCCTCTTT
Source organism: Meconema thalassinum (assembly GCA_946902985.2). Taxonomy (NCBI): domain Eukaryota; kingdom Metazoa; phylum Arthropoda; class Insecta; order Orthoptera; family Tettigoniidae; genus Meconema; species Meconema thalassinum. Next base: position 127,879,129 of record OX336391.1, on the reverse strand, counting down.
GAAATCCTGGTAGCCTATAAAGGAGTATCGGAATGCTCTAAACCAGGTGCTGGCTTGCCCCTCAAGCAAACGCTCTATAACTCGGAGCTCCCTCTCCGGAGTTACCATAGTGTCTCTCAAATAGCTTTCTACGTTGGCCAGAAATTCAACTGGAGTAATACCACTTCCAGTTCCTGAGAAGCGAGCAGGTTTCTCCTCTCTCGAACGGATTATAGTTACATTTCCCAGCGTATGCGCGGGTCTAAATGAATTCTGCATGTAGTTATGCGTAGGCGTATTAGTTTCATGACTAAGTCGATTGGGTGCTGGTTGAAAAGGATGGGCGTCAAAGTTCAAAGTTTGACATTGCGCTGAACCAGTGAATTGGGATGGTTGCGGTTCTATAGGTGCGCTGGGTTGGAAATGAGTAGGCATCATCCCTGCGGATTGAGATACGGGTGTTTCCTGAGAGTTTCCCATCTGTGAGGGTAAGTGTCTCTCTCTAGGAAGCGTCTCAAGTCTGTCAAGACGTCTTTCAATAACCTCGAGTCCTGGAATTGTCCTAGCTGCGACTTTGTTACCTAAGTCGTTAAGTTGTAGCTCGATCCTATCGACTTTTCCTTTGAGGTTCGTGTCAACTTCGCGTATTGCCGTCCTGAGGTTATAGCTAAGGTCTAACCTCTCGGTTACCGCGACTTCCTCGAATCGTTTCTGTAAGGAATCGATTTCTCCTTCGACTTTCGACACGTTCTCTTGGATCTTTCCAACATCGTCTCTGACCTCGGCTACCTTAGTCTCCACTGTGGTCTTGAGCTCGTTGAGGTCACCCCTGAATAATATGAGATCGATTTTATGTTCCTCGCGATGAACGTCAACTGTCTCACGCAGGCTCGCTACGGTTTCTGTCAACTCCGTAATATTCCTCCTATTGGTGTTTAATTCGTCCTTGACTTCTATCATGCCGTCGACGATCGTCTTGACGTTGTTATTCACAGCATTGGCTGCACCTCTCATCAAAATCAGTCCAATATTCATTGTTGCCATGTCCTTTTTAACGGTGTCCATAAATCCCTCGACGTGCGTCAATCGAGTCCCAAATTCATCTCGAGTGTGCTCCAGGTCGGCTCTCATATCTATCTGGACTCTGTTTATGGTCGTTTGAATTTGAGCTGTGTGCTCCTCCAATCGGGTCTGCACATCCTCCCTAGCTCTATTCATCTGGTCGGTTAAGCAATCTATACGCTGGTTAGCCTCCTGATGGTGTCGTATGACATCAACCCTAACAGCCGCTAAACGTGCCGTAAGATCATTCCTAGCTTCGACTCTATATGCGTCCATGTCAGCCCTGACCTGAGTTAAATCAGCCCTAACATTGTTAACTGACTGGCTGTTAACCTCTAAATCTTGTCTTACTTGGTCCACATGACCATTTACATTGTTAATCAACTGAGTGTTAACCTCTAAATCTTGTCTGACATTGTTAATCGACTGGGTGCTGACTTGTAAGTACTGTCTAACATTGTTAACTTCCTGCCTAACTTGGTCCACATGACCACTTACAATATTTATAGACTGGGTGTTGACTTCTAAGTCCTGTCTAACATTGTTAACAGCTTGGGTATTCTGACCTAAATCAGCAGTAATCTGCTGGAGATTAGCATTAATACCTGCCATCATCTCCCCAAACACACGACGAATAGTTTCCCCATCCATTGACAAGAAATATATATGAGAAAGTGAGGGATCAATATCTAAAGGAACTTACAGCTATGATTAGTTACTAGGTGGTATAAAGCTTGTTTCATTTAAATAAATATCACGTGTACAGCTGGAGTATGCAAACTAAGTGCTTCTACATTTACAAATACAACAAAGTATTACATTTACTCAGGATGAGGCATCATCAAAGAAAATCCTATCCCTCATTTATCTAACACTAAAGCATCACCCCATGGACTTCTATCAAACATGAATGCCATGCGGTCAATTGATCTGCAGTACGACCTTCTAAGTTCGTCCCAGTCCTGTCAATTTACCATTAATCAACATTAAGATCCTCCGAAATAACATGGAACTGACGGTCACCACGTTAACGTCGGCACATGAGTTGGGCGCCATTTTATGAGACCGTCGGTGGAGTTGCCAGGATAGCCAACAACCGCAATGACTTCCCTAACATCTCATCCGTCGGACATAATTGCCGTGAGGATCAGGTGAACTTCCAAATAGGCCAAAGCGGCACGAGAATCTGTAGTCCACAGGGATCGTGGTACATGGTGACGATGGTCATAGACTGCCTAAGGAAAGGTTCACCTTAAAACTAGACTGAGAAAATAAACATCCAGACTTATGTAAAACACCGTGAAAATTTATTGTTAAAATTCACAAGCCCCTAGCCTAGTTCGGAGGGTTTCAATCGGCTAATTCGCAAGCTAATAAACAAACAAAAATAAAGAGCAGGTCCCTACCTGAGAAGTTACGGAAAACCCTCGCGAAAGATCTATCTCACAATAATAAAGCAACAACAGCAACACTAGGAAAATGGTACGACGCAAATCCCTAGGTCAAGTTACAAGATCAAGTTAATATCAGAATTTACATTTAACAGGGTAGCAAAACAAATCTAAGTTAGGATGATACCATCTCCACATTTACATTTAACGTTAATTCGTCTAGCTAAGTCCTATCAGTTAATAACAAAATTTACGGCGATGACGTCCGTAACAGAAAACAATTACATTCAAATCTAAGTGAACAGCCATATAAAAAAACATTTAATTATTCTTAGTAACTAGGTGCTAACAGCACACAAGAAGGTAACATGTAGGATTCATACACTTGCACATCATAAATAATTAATGAAAGAGACAACAGTTTTATTAAAATGCCTGCCTGCACCTTGGTTTACTCTTTGTAAGCCATAGTCATCTAATGTGTGCAGTTACGGTGACGACTGAGTAGTAAAAACTACGTCTAACATCGCATGGCCTGCGCTCCACAAGCTACGAACTCAAGGTTCGAGCAAGCTTCAGGTCGCTACAAAAGTGTCAGCTGTCCTAGTCATTTCCTCAAAAGGAAATACCTTCATCTAGCACAGCCATGTCAGCAGGTTCAAAATGCAAAAGAACAAAGTTAGATAGAAAGGATTCGTTAGTTAGTTTTTGTTTTACCAAAATTATGCGTTTTATTATTAAGATGTCGGTTTAGGTTTATCGTTGGTTTATGGCGAATAATACTGACAATAGCCTGGGCACGGAGTGTCTCCACTGAGATCAATCTCCACCAAAAGCCTCGACTCAAAAGTCGGAATATAATCAACGAGCAATAACAAGTCGGACACACAATAACACAAGTTACCAGCGGCGCAAAGCTCGCGTTCAATAACTCTGGGATGGGCCTGCACACTCAGTCACCCTCCAATAACATCTGGTCAACGGGAACAATCCCGGACAAGGTACACACAAATACCTTCATACAATAAATATCTCCTATAACAAGGTAGCCTACAACGTACTATAGAAAACCTGACATAACTGTACACGTCAAACGACGGTACACGCAACAGTGCGCTAAACTAACAAAAAATAATCTATAAAAACATGTGATCAGATACAAGGTTGGACACTGGGTTCCATGAGCTAAATTGCAATGAAAGGAAGAGCGAATACAACAAGCATTCTGTCTTCTGTCAATCTATGTCTGTCTCATAATAGAAGCGTGCTCTCAAGGGCACTGGGTAAACCAGTTTGTGTCGCCGCAGGCTACAACATTCCTGCGCTATCTGACACAACACACACATTATCAAGGCCGGCGATTTAAACAAAATAAAAACTGTACATCTGGCCTCATCATAAAAACCTTTACCATAGGTTATAAACCTCGAAGAATATGTGTATAAAAACACGCTATAAATCTGAATACAATAATATAATTCCGTCTTTCACACCAAAGACGTCTAAATGGTAGCAATGTCACATTGCTGGAGCTCTTTGCTCTCAAAGATATAATTCAGTAGTTGCTTGTATAACTTCAAATAAATACGTGTCTTCACATGACACTAACAAAATAATAATTGTGGCGCAGATTCCACACTCTGGATCTGCTTAATGATACGTTGGGAACTGGGTTCGATGCTAGACAACGAATCATTACTTTTACTTATAAGGTCCACACTTGACATGAAGGCTTCTGAGCAACATCTCAAATGAAATATAATGCAGTTACAAAACTGGTAATTACAGTCGATTACCTAACTAATAACGAAGTCAGGGGTGTAACAAAGACTGGTTGCCAAAATTGCAGTTAAGGAAATATAACCATGGCATCTGATTGGCATAACTAAAGTCAGCAAAGACTTGAAAAATCACCCCAAATAGGGTTAAACAAAGTAACCTAAAATGACTACGGTCACGTCTAGCAAAAGATAGGCATTGACGTTCTACGACGTCGATCAAGCTGCACCAGGGCTGACCAAAATGTCTGACCCAAGGGTGTCTCACTCTAACTGAAATAAATGACATCTAATTAGACTAGTTACATTCCCTACCTATAAAAATGGCTGACACTGAGTTCGGGTGGTTCACAAACTACATTAAACCTACTATACCACCAGAAACTAGAACAAGAAAGGGTGTACAAAAACTCACGAAATGGAGGAGCTCTCACTCAGCCCTCTGTTCAACGACAAGGGTTGTACAAATTCATCACTGGCTATCCGGAACTGTATTGTCCTCACCAGGATTCCCATCTGGACTCTTCCAAAGACCAGGATTCGATCTGTCCCTGTCGATAACTTTGTGGTTGTACTGGATATGCCTGGGAATGGCATCCTGGGTTCCCTTCTCCTCGTTCGCTGTTCTGGAAGCTCCACCATCATGCTGGTCCCAATAGATACATCACCCTCATACCATGGCGGTATTAGCCCATGATGTTGGTCTCAAACATGGTGTAGAATAATCTGATCACGTGGGTGGTTGAATAAATCGTGTAGTTGTTCATTCTTTCACTTCAAAAATCACAATGTTCGTAGTAAATGTTACAGGCTTTAATTGCAATTGTTAACACAGCCTTTACTTCGCAGATATTGAATAATACGTGAGCAAGCACTGTTCTATGGTTCTTCACGTGTACTGACGCCACTTTTACATCACGTAGCATCCGTGAAATGTGTGTCGTTTTGTAATTGAAAAATTCACTGTGGCAATTCAAATATACTGTACATTCATAATCACAATTATTTAAGGTAGTTATAACACGTTTACCTCTATATTTTTCACCAGGCTATCGGCCCTCCACAAACACGTGGGTATGAAAATGTGGTGTTACGGTAATGTTAGAATTTTCACTATACTTGCCCATTATATCACAATATGCTTCTTGTTGTTCACTGTGCATAAATAACAGTGATTCATAGTATATTTGTGCACGATGGCACCCGATGATAACTTCCACGCTAAACAGCGGATATTTTTCACGTCTGACACGACGGCTACAATTGCACGCCTTCACAGGGCGTATTTTCCAGATATAGTGCAAATAATTCACTATACAATTCTTACTTATCACTCGTATCGTAACGTATTCGTGCTCGATGGCAACTGATAACAATTTCCACGCTAAACAGCGGATATTTTCTACGTCTAACAAGACAGATGTAACTTCACGCCTACACGGGGTGGATTCTCCAGACGTAGTGCAAGGCACAGGGTTAATCGAGGAAGTAGGTCGTCAAACCGAAGTCGTTGAGCAACTACTTACATTCCTGTTTGCGTATCTGCAAGGGTATTACCTTACCTTAAGCGAAATAAACATTCTCCAAAATGTTTTAATAATGCAGCATGACGAAATGGAATATTCTGAGTCTCGTGGAAAGATAAAATTAATTAATAAGACCTCAGATAAATAATTAGCAGACTTCACCAAAGTCAAAAGTGCGATTCTCAGCTACTTCAAAGAGTATAGCGTGAGCTCTCTGCTCCACGTGGCTTTCTGGGTGTGTTCAAAGGTACTACATCCCATCATAAATGTGCTGTTATAAAAAATATCACATGAACCTTAGCTCAGCGGGTTCAATACTATCAGTTGGATTTCAACCAAATTTCTTATGTGCTATGTGTAACATAACATATATGTCTATAAATAAGTATTCTTAGAGCAATCAGGGCTGCCAACTGGTAATAAATGATGTCTATATTTTTTTACACTGATATCAAAATATCAGAAAGCTAACAGCTTTATACTTTGCACAGGTATAGCACCTGCCACTCTAGATTAATTTGGAGTAATTAATATAAGTCAGTCCTGCCAACATGATTCTATGCTTGCTGATAAGTCCAATTTTAAAATACATGTAACTTATATACTAACAGATGGATTTCATCCAAAATTAGCACAACAAGATATCATGAAATTTCCGATTATTTCTAACCAGCACACGCGTGACGTTGTTCCCAACATGTTTTTACGCGTGCTGATAAATCCATTGTCTAACTGCATGTAACGTCCATTGGACTTCAACCAAATGTTGTATTCTGTACCCTAAGAGATGGAACTAAGAATATATTCATTCACCAGGGCTGCCAACTGTAGTGCTATATTAGGCTACATTATACCAGCAATATTTCGAACTAATTAGACATTTCTATATTACCAACTTAATTTCGTCATTATTATAGATAGTTTCATATACTGTAGAATAATCATTGGCATGACAAGTAGGCTCTTTAGTTCGTCACGGAACTTCTTGTTTTTAATTGTATTGGTGGCGTGCAAGTGAGAAATAAATAAATTGAAAAATTTAAGCTAATAATAGACGTAATATTTAAAATATTTGTCAATATTGTTTATTTAATGACACAAGAGTTTGAAGTTAATTTCACAGTTACTTACAGCCACACTTCTTTGCTCCAAGACATGTCAGTAATTTGACATCCTAGAACTAAGGGCTGCCCTTCTCTAAGTGACAATAATTTTCCAGCTTCACTGAACACTTTCTCACACGGAAATGAAGTAGTAGGAATGCAAAACAATTTTTTCGTTACACGTGCGAGATGTGGAAGTTGGTCTGAAAGTTTTTTCCGCCATTGTGTAAGTCATCTTCTAGATATTATCGCTTTTATCTTTCTGAAGAAGAGGCATGAGCATCAGCTAACTTTAATGACCTGTCTATCTTACAATAACTAAATCTAGCGCCAAATGGCAAAAAATAATACACTACACAGGTTTTGTTCTACCCTGCTAATGGACATACGGCTGCAATTCATATATAAAAACTATTACTTTTCCTACACCAGCTTTAGTTAATACACTTATGACTGTTAAAAGCACTGTATGTCATACATAAGCACAGAAACGGTGGAATCTCAGTAGGAAGAAACTTGCATTAGTTTCGAGTTAAATTCCCGGCTATGCCAAGAAATTTAATCCTAGTCTGAGGGCTGGGATGAGTTACACTTAGCTTCTGAAGGAAATACAGGGATGAGGTTGGCTCAGTTTCTACCTCAGCCATCCTAGGTTTTCTGAGTTTCCGCATCTATTCTTCTTCTTCTTCTTCTGAGCGTGCCTGTTGGCAATCAACATGGCTATTCTGGCTTTATCTGTGGCAATTCAGAACAATTTTTCAGAGCTTTTGTTGAACCAGGTTCTAAGGTTGTCGAGGCGGGAAATTCTCCTTCTGCCGGGCGATCTGTTTCCTTCTATTTTTCCGTGTAGTATAAGTTGAAGCAGCTCATACCTTTTTTGATTCTGCATCTCTACTCTAAGTAAATGTGAAGGCTCCTAAGTTGAGGCCACAGCCGCCTCCTTCCCAATCTTTCCCACAGTTACAAACACCCACAGTGATACAGCCTTCACAATGACACAGGTTAACAAGCAAATTCCACACTCATCCAAGTACACGGGGATGCATGACCACAATGTCGCAAACAAACAACAACACATTTTAGCCCAAATGAAACAATATTGTTCAGCTCTCATCACAGTAATCTCTTTGGAATTATTTGAGCAGTTCACTAGCGTTTTATCTTTGGATTTTTAGCCTACTTTCGTTTTTTGCAAAAAATGAAAGTAGTCTTATGAGATCAATACAGGGCCTAAAAAATGTGTGTCTGTCTGTGTGTGAGTGTGTATGTGTACTCTGTATGTACCCTATCAATTCAAACACGGTGAAATATAATTGAACGAAATTTGGTACAGAGGTACCACTTTCAAATGGCACCTCAGTGTCATGTTTTATATTGCTGCCATCTTTACCAAAACTGAATGGCGGCCACTCAAACGTTCAAAACGTAAAATCAAATAACGACTCAACTATCAATCGATCTCTACCAAATTTGGAAACATCATACCTTTATATGGGACGCGTCTTGTGCCCAAACTACAAGGTCATCAGCCGTACCATTTCTGGATGGCTGCCGTGTGAATTATGCAAACTTTATAATCCAAAACATGGGACCCACCAGTTCCGATTATCGAACCGAGAATCGATTAAACTGTTCTAAAGGACGTGGCCCGTTTGAAATTAAAAGTTTATAATGTAATATTATAGTGCGGTAGTGACTTTAAAAGGTTGAGCCGTCTCGGTTACAAGACAAGATGGCAGCTTATATCTTGTGCCTGACCTATATTTCACTAGTTTGAGTACTGCATGCAATATAGCCTACTGATAGAAATAATATAAACTTTGTATGAAATGCTTTATATATAAAAATATACTCCACTGAAGAAATTGTTTAGTCTAAATCATTATATGCTAAGACGTATAAGTTAATTGATACTGGCGAATTTTGGTTGACATTTTTGGCTGTGTGGTAAAGCGTTAACCGTTCACCCGTATGATCGGGGTTCAAATCCTATCAATTTTTTTTTTCTTTGCATGAATGTATTGTTTTGTAATTACTCAGACGTTTTAAAATTAAGGGTTATATTGTGCATATTACAATGGAAAATATACATTTAATTAAAACAAACTTTGCCACCGGATCTGCACGAGACGTCTAACAGCAACCAGGTGAACTATCATGGCCAACTGGTTGCAAACTGCTCACCGTCCCACAGATTACCTTACAGTTTTAATTGAAAAGTTTCTTTTTATAGCCGCTAGAATGCACTCTCGCTATTAGGATTATCTTATCCGAAACTTTTCCACCAGATGTCATGACTGGTCTACGTGGGACCCCATTGTTTGGCATACCATTGGCATTCGATACGCATCGAATTTGAAGAATGACAAGTTGATAATACGATATATTTATTTTATAGCGTTTGTAACAACTCATTGTGTGTTATTTGAATATGTTATTTGAACTAAAGAACAAAACGATATCACATAGTATCTGTACTCTATCAGTTGGTGCTAGTTCAGGATATTAATTAATACTTTTAATGCAACCAAATAGAAATCGAAAATAAAGAATGAACGTGTACACTAAAATTGCGCTCTGGGAATGCAAGGGAGATTGAGCTCTGTAAAATATCATCTCCGAAAAAAATCAATATCGATAGACTCCCTTGCTTGTAGTAAAATCAGTAATTTACGTCCAGACAGTCATCTAACCCAGTACCGGTTAATGGTTTCATCCTGACAGTCGTATAAGCAAGTAACGTCCAATGGTTTCGTCCAAGTCGTTGTCTACAGCGGCCAATGGTTTCGTCCCGACCGTCGCCTAACCAAGTAGTGACCAAGGGCTTCGTCCAGACCGTCGTCAATAGTTTCGTCCCGACCGTCGCCTGACCAAGTAGTGACCAATGGTTTCGTCCAGACCGTCGCCTAACCAAGTAGTGACCAAGGGCTTCGTCCAGACCGTCACATAACCAAGTAGTAGTAACCAATGGTTTCGTCCAGACCGTCGTCAATAGTTTCGTCCAGACTGTCGCCTAACCAAGTAGTGACCAAGGGCTTCGTCCAGACCGTCGCCTAACCAAGTAGTAACCAAGGGCTTCGTCCAGACCGTCGTCAATTGTTTCGTCACGACCGTCGCCTAACCAAGTAGTGACCAATGGTTTCGTCCAGACCGTCGCCTAACCAAGTAGTGACCAAGGGCATCGTCCAGACCGTCGCCTAACCAAGTAGTAACCAAGGGCTTCGTCCAGACCGTCGTCAATAGTTTCGTCCAGACTGTCGCCTAACCAAGTAGTGACCAAGGGCTTCGTCCAGACCGTCGCCTAACCAAGTAGTGACCAAGGGCTTCGTGAAGACCGTCATCAATAGTTTCGTCCAGACTGTCGTCTAATCAAGTAGTAACCAATGGCTTCTTCCAAACTGTCGTCTAACCAAGTAGTGACCAAGGGCTTCGTCCAGACCGTCGCTCAACCAAGTAGTAACCAATGGTTTCGTTCAGACCGTCGTCTAACCAAGTAGTAAACAATGGTTTCTTCCAGACTGTCGTCTAACCAAGTAGCGACCAATGGTTTCGTCCAGATTGTCGTCTAACCAAGTTGTAAACAATGGTTTCTTCCAGACTGTCGTCTAACCAAGTAGCGACCAATGGTTTCGTCCAGATCGTCGTCTAACCAAGTAGTTACCAATAGTTTCGTCCAAACCTTCATCTAACCAAGTAGCGACCAATGGCTTTTGTCTCACCCATCTTAGTATACCAGTAATTTTCGTCCAGACAGTCATCTATGCTCGCATCAGGGGAGTGAAGTTGGCAGCATTGCCTGATACAAACCTTATCTAACATTGTGGCGTGTTTTTCGTCAGTTTATTAATCAAAGTGAATGTTGATAATCTCCTTATTTTCATGTATGAATGCGGTGTTTCTTAAAAGCAGTTAGCTTCAAAAACATGGCACAATATAAACAACATTTTCAGAGTGTTACTAACAAAAATAACAAAATTAAAACGGGATACAAGGGCCAACATTATGTTAAAATAGTATGTCTTCCGTAAATGAAATCATCACCTATACAGTCCACCAGAAAGTACATCACAATCATAATAAATATACCCAAGCATTCATTAAATCACAAACTTGCTATACAAATTGACCCAGAATTGAAAATAATACCACAGTAAAAATCCAATACTTGTGCCTCTTGTTGCTCTGCTCAATTTAACTCTGGAGATTGGAAAGAAACACGATAGCACAGCCTCTGTAATCTTGTAAGTTCTCAGCAAATTGGATTTACTTCTTGAGACTGACAAGTGAAGCTCGCAAGATGCATACTTTTGAAACATTTCTCCCTCGTGGAGCTGTTGTTCTGGGAGAACAATACAGTTTCCAGCTTCCTAACGTTATTCTCCAAATACTAACATCTGCTAGAAATGAGATAGTAAACCACTGGGTCACCGAAACTCTTTTACAATAGAATCTGAGTGCCGTTGTGTTGTAAGTATGGCACTATAATTTATATATGATGTTGCTTGAGTCTTTAGTCTTTTGACTTGTTTGATGCAGCACTCCATGCCTCCCTGTATTGAGCTAATCGTTTGATCTCTACATAGCTGCCATACATTACATCCGAGACAATCTGTGTAACATATTCTGACCTTGGTATACCCCTACAGTTCTTGTCCTCGACCCTTCCTTACATAACTAAGTTTGCAATTAGTAGTGGTTTTTGGATGGTTCTACAGCCTCCATCTCCACATTCCTCCACACAAGATGGCGGCGGTGCGATATCTCTCGAACCCATGGTTGAATTTTAAAAAATGAGGTGTTGTTGAACTCGGGCTAACACCCCCTTTCCAATGGACAACATATTTCCACCCCAAAAATAAAACCTACCCTACTAGGGGTGAAAATTGTAATTTTTTAGAGAATCTATCTTTCCAATTGCAACATGTGAGAGTTTGAATGCCGATATGGATTTAAACGTTGTTCCACATAAAGTGCATGTGTTCGGTGGTTAGCCACTATGAATTAACATGCTTGTTTTTTGTTTTTACGCATGCCCACTCATGGCTTTTGTACGAGGGTGGGGGAGTGGATCCCTGTGGATGGGTTATTGTTGACAGGTCATTGTTGACAGGTCATTGATGACAGGTCCTTGTTGACAGGGCCCTGTGGACGAGTCCTTGTCCCTTTGGACTGATCCCTTTGGACGGGTCCCTTTGGCCTGGTTCCTACGGACTAGCCCATGAATTTATCCAAATTATGTCAAAGGGCTTAACTAACGGACTAATAAGGCTAGGAACTTGTATGAGGTATTGTAGGACTTGGGATGAAGCCCCCTTTTAGAATGTACTTTTGAAATTTTGGCAAAGGGCCTAACCACACTTTTGTTAATATCTCGCGAACCTATCATGCTAGTGACTTGTATGAGGGGTCCTAGCAATTGGGGGCGATGATCCCCTTTGGGGGTGAAACTATCCCCCCACTCCCAAATTTAAAAATCGTTATCTTGGAAATTAAGAGCCTTAAAATTAAGTGTGATAGCTTTAAAAATAGGTCATGACATACGCTTATACCACGATAGGTCATTTCACCCCTAAAATAGTAAATAGCAATGTTACAGGGAAAAAAGCGGTTAAACACTTAAAAATGATAAATGAACCTAAGATCATTTGTTTTTGATGAAGAAATAGTAAGAGGGTTAAAACTACCCCCAAAATTTAAAAATCGTTATCTTGGAAATTAATAGCCTTAAAATTAAGTGTGATAGCTTTAAAAATAGGTCATGACATAAGCTTATACCACGATAGGTCATTTCACCCCTAAAACAGTGAATAGTGATTTTACAGGGAAAAAGGTGTTAAACGCCTAAAAATGATAAATGAACCTAAGATCTTTTGTTTTTGATGAAAAATAGTAAGGGGGTGAAAAACTACCCCAAAATTGAAAAATCGATATCTTGGAAACTGAGAAACGTAAAATTAGGTGTGATAGCTCAAAAAATTGGTCATTTAATACTCTTTTACCACGATTGGTCAGTTTACCCCTAAAACAATGCATGTAGTTTTTACAGGGGAAAAAGCGGAACCAATAATCAGATTTGGACACATGAGGTGTTATAAGACTCAGGGCGACAATCTCTTCTTGAATGTATTATTTATTTTTTGAAATTTTGACAAAGGGCCTAACCACACATTTTGAAAATTTAGATTTTTTAAATTTTTGAATTAATTTTAATATATATATATAGTTTTTTTTTTGTTGAGAGAGACAGTACCGGTTGTGTTTAAACGAGCATGTCGCCGATCACTGTGGCCATGTTCAATGGATGAATCGATATTTTGTGAAGCATTGATTGAAGAGGGTCATGCGACGACTTGTTTTAAGAAAATTTTTATGATTTTTCCTATGATGCATGCATTTATTTAAATATCCCAAAACGGCAAGGTTACTGATTTGAGTTTATAAACTAATAATGGGATTTGGACTCATAAGGTGTCCTATAACTTGACATGACGCTTTCTTTATATGGCTTATGAATTTTCCCAAAAAGATTGAAAACAACAAGGTCATGGACTTTTGTTTTTCTTAATATATTGCAAACCCATAATGTTAGATGTTTATGGTGAGTGATGAAACATAGCTATGTAGAGAAAGAATTATTGTAGGCTTTACGTATGGTGACTGACAAGTCTTTGACCATTGAAACTTGTTTTTAAACCTGACCGGAGTACATAGGGAGTATAGGTTTCAGGCATGACATGACAAACGGTGTGTACAAAATCCAATTTATCGATTCAAGAATTAAGAGTAGACTATCTTTAATTGATTAGTTAAAGAGGGTAGCTAAGAAAACAAGATGGTGATTACACTGAACCAAACCGAACCAATACAATCCTTTTTGAATGTGTAATGTTACTTGCTAACCATTTTGTGCTGCAGTGGCAAGCACTTTTGGCTCTTGCACTAGAGGCCTTAACTCGATTTAACTTTAAGGCTTAGAACGAACCAAACTAAGAAAGATGGTTATAGTGGTGCAGTGGTTAAGCTGTTATCCTTTGACTAAGGTAGACCAGGGTTTGATTTTAGATTAAAACGCATGTCAAAAACATATAAAAAGTAGGGATAATGTTTTAAGACTGATTACACTTGTATATTTTTTCAAATTATTACTTGGATTACAAATACAAAGGAGTACTGGGTTCAATATACAGTTATTGCAAGTAAGATTTTGTATTTGTTTTTTATTTTAGACTTTAGATTTTAGAATTTACATTTTACATTTTAGATTGTACTAAAAGATCAAACCATAATGTCATGACTTTAAATTTTCGGTAACTAATTATTAAAGAAAAACATATAAGGATTTGTATTACTTGGAATTATGTTTTCTATACTATATTTTATTTTGGTTTTAGATTTTAGAAATTTGATATTGGATTTTAGATTTTAGGTAAAGACCAAACTAATATTGACTATTCATTAGACGCTGGTATGTAGATAGAAAGATGATTAGACAATATGTTAAGATACATTTTTAGGTGTTGACTGGCCTTGCAATAGGAATTGACTAACCAGACATGAGTTAACTACCAACGAAACACTTTGGCGACTATGCTTGTTATTGACCAGTGAGTAGGGTTATAGAAAAACTGTTTGCTATTTTGGGTTATATACAACAAATGCATAGACCTACTGAGCGACTATGTTTGCTAAACAAGACATTATACCAGAGATGATTAGGATTCTTATGTAGCTCAGGCAAGGAAAGCATTTCTACAGAATTTGTTGACATTGAATATAGATTTAGGTATTAGGATGTCGTTTTTGAAGACCTTTGTCTGGAGTGTGACGCTCTATGAAAGGGAAACTTGGACTATTGGTGTAGCAGAAAAGTGGAGAGTTGAAGTGTTTGAAATGTGATGTTACAGGAGAATGATGAAGATTAGATGGGTAAATAGGGTTACAAACAAAGAGGTATTAAGACAAGTGGGAGAGGAGAGATGTTTTTTGCGACAGCTAGTGAAGTAAATCGATAGGTTGTTAGGACACATACACCCAGGAATAGCAAGCTTAGTTATGGAAGAACGGGTTGAGGACAAGAACTGTAGGGGTAGACCAAGGATAGAATATGTTAAACAGATAGCCTTGGATGTAGAGTGTGGTAGCTATATAGCTATGAAACGATCAGCTCAGGACAGGGAGTCATGGAGAGCTGTATTAAACCAGTCAAAATGCTGAAGACTCAAACACCATGTAGAGCTTACCAAAATAATGTTGTTTAATGGTAAATACTAGTCAACAAACATTAATGCATTACTAAAACACATGACACGATACCTGAGAGCTTTTCTAAAATTATTTTAAGATGCCTTTATCCCTATATTAAACACCTAGTTCTCTAGACTCATAACTACAATGTAATGAAAAAAAAACAGCAACAACAACAACAACAAAAAACATTTAAAAACGAGCAAGTGGTTGAGTCAATGCGCACTGGAAAATTTTGTAAACACTCAAGTGCACAAAACAAATTACATTATTAACTGTCAGGTTGATCGAGTGGTTAAGGCGTTTGACTTATGTTCACATTTTCAATACAAGAAAGCAAGGATTTGAACCCCTTACCTGACATAACTATTGCTTTAACATAGCTTAGCGATACTGTATTATTATGATACTCGATACACAAACCTTAGATAGAGTGTATTCTTTAAGTCCACTCTCTCTTTCTAAACATAGCTAGAGACTGTCAATGGTTAACAATTGCATTAATAGTGGGAGGATGTAGTGATAGTAATTAAGAAAAAGCAGACAATAACCATAACATATTTTTATTAAATTCATTTTATAATAGATACACACTGAATACAACTCTCTCTATTTACCATTGTTTGATATAGATTTTTTAGACACAACGCTTGTTGTAGATCCTTTTATAACTTTCTCCATGTACTCTTGTTCTTAAAAACTGGGGAAGTCGCAGCGGTTTTATAGACATAAAACCCTCATCCTTTTCTTTTTCATCATCCTCATCATCATCATCTTCATTATGAATATTATCATCAAAATTATGATAGTCATTGTCACCATCATTATCATCATCATCATCATCATCATCATCATCATCAACATCACTAGAACAATCCAATTCCTCTTGTTCCTTTTCCACAGGGACCTCTTTTAAAGTCTGCGTTGCTTTTGATAGTGTTAAGGGTTTCTTAGACGTTGACAACTGTCCTAACATGACTTTTTGAGGACATGATAAGTGATTTTGAACAAACACTGCACGATCTTGAGCAGCAATATTTTTTTCTTGGACTTGCTTTTTTACCTTGATTAGAGTATTTTGTCCATTTAAATGTGTATTAATTTAAGATTCACAATGATGCTTGTTTGAGGTAAGTACTGTCCCCGTTTACCTGGATAGTAGGCTGTCAGATATCCGCCCCCTCAATCGGATGGCCAATTATCAATCGCACCGGCACAGTTACATCAATAAAAATGGCACTGACAGATACTATCGAGATAAGAGCACAGAAATTCACAGGAAATCATTGTGGAACACACCAAAATAGACGGGGGTTCATACTTACCGTTACTTACCTCTTAATTATCTCGGGGTTTGAGTTGACAACAGGATCACTAAAAGTCCGTTCACACAATAACCTCCACCATAACATTTAAAAATGAACCAGAAACGAAGACGAGAACTTTGAACTGTACAAAAGCTTTATTTCTAATAAAGGGTATGATTTTTCTAACACAACAAAATCAACGTGGCTATCAGTAGCCCAAGTCAATCTGACTACGTCCTCCAGTAGGACTTGCAAAAATTATCATACAACATGATGTAAAACATTTTAGCTCCCAAGAGCTCCAAATAACGTAATATTCATAATACTATTGGATTGGAAAAGGACGTCAGGGTGTGACATATATATAGAGCATTTGGTTTCCTTTTAATAAACATGGCAATGGTATTTATAGTCGCAAGGCCAAAGTGTGTACGACCTCACTCCCTGAGAACCATATGTTGACACAGCTGCGGGCTACCTTCCAGCCTGTTGCATACTGGTCAAATGCACTCCCTTCTCACATGCTATGTTACGTAAGAATACAGCTTGTTCTCTCAAGCTTTTAAATGTCCACAAGACAACTCACATTATTTACGCAAATCTTTCAAGTACTTTGCTTACATCCTATTGGATCATTATGTTAATTTCTTAAACTTGTTAACTTCAATCCAAATGTTTAATTAGCTCTTAAATGTTTATAACAAAATCACATAAATTATTTATAACAATTAGAAATTGTTTATAATATTTGTCAAAGACAATAAAAATATTATAAGCACGCCTTTAACATCACTCTCGTTCCATATTATTTTCAAAAATATTTACAGCAATTATTTACAATATTAACATTTAAATTGTTTAAATTATTAATTTAATAAATACATTAACCACATGTTCATTCGGTTGATAATTTTATAATCCTGTTTAATATAATCGACCAATGAAGGTTAGTTATACATGTTAATGTCACAATCTGGTTTAATAAAGGTTTTAATAATGATTTGTGACGGCAACCTTCATTCAAAATCTTATCTCAAATTCTTTCAAAACTCGTGTTAATTCTAACAGTAACTCACTTGATTAATTTTCAACGAACTATGACAATCTTACTCCAGCGGAAGATCCTTCGCTAACAAGTTAATGCACAATCTGCATTAAAAAAAATATGCCCAAAATCATCATATATTAATCTATATGGCATTTAAAAACTTCCACATCACTTACAAAACTTCCACAAATAATTCTTTAACATTTATTCCTGTGGGAACCTCCTTCATATTCAAGGGCATTATACCTCAGCGACTTTCAACACGCGCTGCACTAGCGATTATACATTCATAGTTCCACTTAAAAATTTTTATAATCATTAATAGTTTCAAAACTGTTTTTCTATAACCTTCGTGGATTTCATTCATGAACCGAAATGAAGTCAAAACTTGCCAATCACAAACAAATTTAATAGTGAATACGCTTATATACGCCTGTCTGGTCTATCAAAATTTAAGATTAACATCTTAAAAGAAAATTGTAGTATGAAAATACTATCTTCAAATAAAGTGCGACTAAAATGCAAAGTAGTCGAATAGAATCCAATTAGACTGGGGAATGCAAACATCGTTATATAATTCTCTAATTGAGAAAAACTCCTAACAAAAGTACTTGACTTTAATGCATTCAATAATTCATTATTAAAGTTACTCTTTCACAAAAGTGTCTATGATGCAATGTTCATTCATAACTGACAATAAATGTCTGTGTTGCAATCAATACAAATAACGACTAGTATTTCCAAGATCGTCGACAACGTAAGAGATTTTAACGCTCTAAAATCATTTAAATGTTCTTCCTTCTTGATGATGACAGAAAATTGGTCAAAGTAATTAAACTGGGGTAGAATTACTTTAATAAAATGACACGCTGTCTGAATTTAAATCTGCCATAAAAATCATTAACTTACAGTCAAATCGTGACTACAAAAATATTAATTACTGAAAAATCTAAATATCAGTCTCAACTGATTCAAAATCGTTAACTATGCCCATGACATAACAATGTCTTAATAAATCGTCGAAAAAATGCAAAACTCAACAAGGTGTACTGAGAATAAGAATCTCAACAAGAAAATAGGGCAAAAAACATGAGGATAAAAATATGGGAAAAATGGTTGCTCAAACATTATTAGGATACTCAAATACAATAAACATTCACGACTACCTTATCTGCCGATTGACGTTCCAGAGGAAAATTCCCCAAAGAAGACTGCTGATGGATCCATTTCACCACGTTAAAGTTGAGCTCCATCCTCGAAATAGGAAATAGCACCCTCGGAGAATCGAACTGCTTCCTTCTCCGTGAATCGCTATGCTCCTCGAAGACGAATAGACATCCTTCCGGCAATAATCTTCTTTGTGAGTCGGGATATCCCTGACCTCTCTTGAAAAATTCCCTGAAGTTCCAGTAGACAATCGTCATGAAGTTTTGTAGAAATTTCCGAAGAAATTATTCATATTCAGAGTATGAAATTGTTTCTATGGCTGTTCGATGGTATTCAGCCTTTAATTACGAAACATGGGTGTAGATGGTATTCACCGCATGTTCGCTTGTGTGGAATAGCAATTAGCGAAGTTCCATGTCGCTATCTTACTCCAATGAAGTATGTCCCAATTGCAATAAGCCCTTTTAGCCTTCCATTTGCTCTTCGGTTGTAGTGTCAGAATAACAAACTGCCGTATTCAATTGCTCCATTATACTGGTATCGTTCTGTAACCAAGCAATCTGAAGTCTTTCTACTCCACTCACAGCGTCAGCCGTTGCGTTGATTCTGGCTAAACAAAAGTGCTTCTCTAGTGGCGAGATAATCACTTTAGTCAGTCGTATAAAACTGCTAATATCTTTTAAACTACTCGGTCGAAAATGTTCAGATTTTCTCTATAACTGCATGTAGCACTGCACAATACAATTATCTTATCGGTGACCGCTAACTGTTCGAAGCTTAACTTGTAGAAGCTTTCTAAGGTCCGTTTCAACTTCACCTAGTTTGACCTGGATCTCGTTAATATAGTGGCCTCGCCACGCGTTATAAAAACGATTCTTTTCACTGCTGTTCACTTCGACGTCTCACTATAATGAATGTATAAGAAAAGAACTTTCACAAATATACTTCGATGATCTGACAATGAGATCTCAGAATGATCAGAGAACGAAAGAGAGTCCTCTCTTCTGCGCAAGCCCTTTTATTAACTTCACGAGGGGCGTTTCCATCCCTTCCAAAGCGTGATACTACGTCATCGCTAGAAGTTCCAACTTCGTTAATACATGACGGATTTTCAAAATTCAAAAACTGAAAATAAATTTCACCAAAATTCCAAATCAATGCTTTTACTGCAAATGGATTTCCACAATTCTGCATTCCAAAAGTAATAAAAATACCATAGTTTCAGCAATCTCCGTCTTCCTTGAAACTATCGTTCATTGGTTCATGCCTCTCCTCCAATAGCATAGTTTCTTCCTCAGCAGAATTCCTCGTTTCCTGCGACTGCGTCGTACATCTTGGAACATTCTGGACTAAAAGCTGACGTCACTGAGAATCTCAGCTCAAGTAGCCTGCTGGCATAACATTTGCGTCATCCGTGCTTACGTCATGACTACCCACGTCATAACTATGACAGCCATAACTCTCCTTATAATTTCAAATATAGCCACCGTGGTCTCTATATAATTCAATTACGGGGGCATTCTCCTCTCACCACGTTTTAAAAACAGTTGCAAATTGTTTTTAAACTCAGTGTTACAAGTATCTCAACTCTCTTGAACACGAAATTGAATTATTACTGGCTTACTCTAGTATGATATTTCCTCTATGTTCCTTAATCATAAATTTCTTCTACTCTGGGTTGTATGTGGTTAATGTATTCTTTCCTCTCTAATTCCTCTTCTGACCAGTATTTCTATTTTCAAAGTTCTGCTGGCTCGTAGAAGGACCAGGATCGATTACAACATCCTGCCTTTTCTTTTGATTGTCAGCTTCTTTATCCCTTAATTCTTTTAAGTATTGCTGGCTTTCCTTTTCTCTTTGCTGATATTGATCAGGTGTCATAACCTGACTTTGAGTATTCTGGTTTCTATTTTGGTTTTGGTTATTCCTATTATAGTTACGGTTATACCCATTATTGTTGTAATACCTGCCTCTTCCATTGTAGTTTCCTCGGTTGTAGTTCCAACCTCTTCTCTGTTGATACGGTCGGTAACCTTGTGATCTGTAATTTCTAAACTGATTATTCCTGTGAGGACCTACATTGTCAGTTTTCTCCTGCTCTGGCTTGTCAGTTTGTTGGACTTGGTCCATGTATACCGTGTTGATTTCTTTAAATTCCTGCCTTTGACCTTTCTGGACTACGTTAGGCATTGGACTTGTGTAGTCTAATCTTCTCAGTAATTCATCCATGCTGGATAAATCCCTGATGTTGGACGAAATTATAAGTCTTCTCACCTCAACTGGCAGCATACGAGAAATCGCATCTATTAGTTGCTCCGTGGACAATGGGGGTTGCAAAAATCTCAAGCGGGACAACTGACTCGTAAAGAAATCAGCGTACCTCGTTGGAAGAGTACCTGAGTATTTTCTTGAATACACCTCCGCTCTTAACGAATTCTGCGCTTCTATGGACCAAAATCGTTTGATTAATGCCTCTGCAAACTCGTCAAAGTTACTGAATGTGTATCTAAATGCGCGAAACCATTCAAGGGGTCCTCCAATCAGATATCTCTCTACTATCTTCATCTCTCTCTCTCTGGGAATGTGAGCTTCGATGAAATAATCTTTGAGATTCCTTACATACTCTATAGGTGTCAAACTATCAGTGTTACTGAATTTTTGTGGTTTGTCCTCGAAATTCCTGATGACCGTCACGTTCCTCGGATATGAATCCGGATAGTTTTTCCCACTATCTCGATAATTCCACTCAGGTTCCATACTCCTCTCGTCATCCTCCTCTCTGAATCTGGATACACGTTCTTCAGGAGTCACGTCTCTTTCTTCTGGCTCTAGGTTATGTCTTCTAGCATAATTCCTATTCAATTCGCAAGCTAAGCCTTCTGTATCCTTGTCGGTGATTTCTGTTAAGACTTTCTTGACTATCTCTTCTTTGTAGTTCTCCATTAAACTAGCCTCTCCTAACTTCAAATTTTTCAGTTTACTCGTCGTTTCATTTACATCCGAGACAACTTTATGCATCTGATCCTCTAATGTAGATTTTAAAGTTTGCATATCCTGATTTAGTTGTGTTCTATCGTCAACTTGTTTTTCGGATAGCGAATTTATCCTGACGCTTAAATCTTTCCTAATCTGTACTACTTCATTGTTAATTTCTATCTGCGTACTGGCAAGTTTTCTTTCAATCCTTTCCTGAATTTGGGTTACATGTTCCCCACTTGACTTATTCCACTCGTCTTTCCATACCGCTACGTTTGCTGTTAACATTTCGGCTATGTCTACTTCGATATCCTCTTTTAATACTCTATTGTGGTCTAATACCTGGGTTCTCATGACCTCTACATCATACTTCAACTCTGCTAAAGACGTTGTTGTTCTAACCGATTCATCGACTAACCTAGTCGCTAATGCAGTTATATTACGCGTACAAAGAGTTTTTGAGTTTTCGATTTCTTCCCTGACTTTATTTACATCAGTTTGGACTTTAGTGATATCTACGATAACTGTGTTGACCTCTACCTGAATCTTAGTTATGTCACTTTGCACCTCAGTTATATCCGCATGAATGTTATTAATGTCTACCTGAACATTAGATACATCAGTTCTAGCTTTTTGAATTTCTTTTTGGACTTCCTCGACCTTGTCTTGGACAGTCGCTACATCGTTTTTGACAACAACTACTTCGGCTCTAGCACAAGAAATATCCCCTCGGACATTAGCTACATCTAGATTTAACATTGTAAGGTCTTTCTGTACCTTAGACACATCATTTTTAACATCATCAACACTTTTATGCACAATAGACACATCTTTATGGACATTAGACACCTCTGTGCGCATGTTCGTTACAGTATTCTCAATTCCTAGGGTATTAATCTGTAAACGCGACATATTATCCTCCAAATTAGCAGCACTAGTATGAAGAACCTTCATATTCTCCTCCATTCGACTATTATTCTCCTTCATGCTTTCATTCAGCATCTGCTTCATACTACTATTCATGTTAGCAGACATCTCCTCTAACATTTTCTTCAAACTTTCATCTGCCATTACAATATTATTCAAAAATGGGTTGCTGTAGGGACATACATCAAAAGAGCAAAATAACAACATTTGAGCAACACTTTTCACCATATATAATTTTTGATCAATTTTCTGTCTTAAATCTAACTTGTAACTACCTTATAATTAACCTTCGAATATACTTCATGTTGAAACAAACTCCAGCACATGTTCAAATTTCCCTGGCTCATTTTAAAATATCCTAACACAAATAATTTACATTTACAATCCAAATAATTTAATTTTATCTTTAATATGACTAAAATGTCATAAGCCGGTCAAATAAAATAAGATTCCAGATCATAGGCGACTTTTCTAAGTTTCCTGCCCATTTAACCTTTCTCAAGTTGTATAAGATCTGATCTTTTCTGAGTGTAATTTTCCTAATACAATACAACATTTAATTCCTATATAATCACACTCGTAAATACTACAATTGGCCTAGACATCTAACAAAGAATCAACCTCTTTATTTGAGTCTAAACGAACCCAACGTTTTAGGTGCGAATCTTTCTATTGTTCAACCTGGTGATCCAGTTTTGTTGAACACGCCCCACACGTATTAGGTGCGAATCTTTCTGTTGACTCAGCCCCACGTTCTTGGGTCGCCAATCTTTCTGTCCCCGTTTACCTGGATAGCAGGCTGTCAGATATCCGCCCCCTCAATCGGATTGCCAATTATCAATCGCACCGGCACAGTTACATCAATAAAAATGGCACTGACAGATACTATCGAGATAAGAGCACAGAAATTCACAGGAAATCATTGTGGAACACACCAAAATAGACGGGGGTTCATACTTACCGTTACTTACCTCTTAATTATCTCGGGGTTTGAGTTGACAACAGGATCACTAAAAGTCCGTTCACACAATAACCTCCACCATAACATTTAAAAATGAACCAGAAACGAAGACGAGAACTTTGAACTGTACAAAAGCTTTATTTCTAATAAAGGGTATGATTTTTCTAACACAACAAAATCAACGTGGCTATCAGTAGCCCAAGTCAATCTGACTACGTCCTCCAGTAGGACTTGCAAAAATTATCATACAACATGATGTAAAACATTTTAGCTCCCAAGAGCTCCAAATAACGTAATATTCATAACACTATTGGATTGGAAAAGGACGTCAGGGTGTGACATATATATAGAGCATTTGGTTTCCTTTTAATAAACATGGCAATGGTATTTATAGTCGCAAGGCCAAAGTGTGTACGACCTCACTCCCTGAGAACCATATGTTGACACAGCTGCGGGCTACCTTCCAGCCTGTTGCATACTGGTCAAATGCACTCCCTTCTCACATGCTATGTTACGTAAGAATACAGCTTGTTCTCTCAAGCTTTTAAATGTCCACAAGACAACTCACATTATTTACGCAAATCTTTCAAGTACTTTGCTTACATCCTATTGGATCATTATGTTAATTTCTTAAACTTGTTAACTTCAATCCAAATGTTTAATTAGCTCTTAAATGTTTATAACAAAATCACATAAATTATTTATAACAATTAGAAATTGTTTATAATATTTGTCAAAGACAATAAAAATATTATAAGCACGCCTTTAACATCACTCTCGTTCCATATTATTTTCAAAAATATTTACAGCAATTATTTACAATATTAACATTTAAATTGTTTAAATTATTAATTTAATAAATACATTAACCACATGTTCATTCGGTTGATAATTTTATAATCCTGTTTAATATAATCGACCAATGAAGGTTAGTTATACATGTTAATGTCACAATCTGGTTTAATAAAGGTTTTAATAATGATTTGTGACGGCAACCTTCATTCAAAATCTTATCTCAAATTCTTTCAAAACTCGTGTTAATTCTAACAGTAACTCACTTGATTAATTTTCAACGAACTATGACAATCTTACTCCAGCGGAAGATCCTTCGCTAACAAGTTAATGCACAATCTGCATTAAAAAAAATATGCCCAAAATCATCATATATTAATCTATATGGCATTTAAAAACTTCCACATCACTTACAAAACTTCCACAAATAATTCTTTAACATTTATTCCTGTGGGAACCTCCTTCATATTCAAGGGCATTATACCTCAGCGACTTTCAACACGCGCTGCACTAGCGATTATACATTCATAGTTCCACTTAAAATTTTTTATAATCATTAATAGTTTCAAAACTGTTTTTCTATAACCTTCGTGGATTTCATTCATGAACCGAAATGAAGTCAAAACTTGCCAATCACAAACAAATTTAATAGTGAATACGCTTATATACGCCTGTCTGGTCTATCAAAATTTAAGATTAACATCTTAAAAGAAAATTGTAGTATGAAAATACTATCTTCAAATAAAGTGCGACTAAAATGCAAAGTAGTCGAATAGAATCCAATTAGACTGGGGAATGCAAACATCGTTATATAATTCTCTAATTGAGAAAAACTCCTAACAAAAGTACTTGACTTTAATGCATTCAATAATTCATTATTAAAGTTACTCTTTCACAAAAGTGTCTATGATGCAATGTTCATTCATAACTGACAATAAATGTCTGTGTTGCAATCAATACAAATAACGACTAGTATTTCCAAGATCGTCGACAACGTAAGAGATTTTAACGCTCTAAAATCATTTAAATGTTCTTCCTTCTTGATGATGACAGAAAATTGGTCAAAGTAATTAAACTGGGGTAGAATTACTTTAATAAAATGACACGCTGTCTGAATTTAAATCTGCCATAAAAATCATTAACTTACAGTCAAATCGTGACTACAAAAATATTAATTACTGAAAAATCTAAATATCAGTCTCAACTGATTCAAAATCGTTAACTATGCCCATGACATAACAATGTCTTAATAAATCGTCGAAAAAATGCAAAACTCAACAAGGTGTACTGAGAATAAGAATCTCAACAAGAAAATAGGGCAAAAAACATGAGGATAAAAATATGGGAAAAATGGTTGCTCAAACATTATTAGGATACTCAAATACAATAAACATTCACGACTACCTTATCTGCCGATTGACGTTCCAGAGGAAAATTCCCCAAAGAAGACTGCTGATGGATCCATTTCACCACGTTAAAGTTGAGCTCCATCCTCGAAATAGGAAATAGCACCCTCGGAGAATCGAACTGCTTCCTTCTCCGTGAATCGCTCTGCTCCTCGAAGATGAATAGACATCCTTCCGGCAATAATCTTCTTTGTGAGTCGGGATATCCCTGACCTCTCTTGAAAAATTCCCTGAAGTTCCAGTAGACAATCGTCATGAAGTTTTGTAGAAATTTCCGAAGAAATTATTCATATTCAGAGTATGAAATTGTTTCTATGGCTGTTCGATGGTATTCAGCCTTTAATTACGAAACATGGGTGTAGATGGTATTCACCGCATGTTCGCTTGTGTGGAATAGCAATTAGCGAAGTTCCATGTCGCTATCTTACTCCAATGAAGTATGTCCCAATTGCAATAAGCCCTTTTAGCCTTCCATTTGCTCTTCGGTTGTAGTGTCAGAATAACAAACTGCCGTATTCAATTGCTCCATTATACTGGTATCGTTCTGTAACCAAGCAATCTGAAGTCTTTCTACTCCACTCACAGCGTCAGCCGTTGCGTTGATTCTGGCTAAACAAAAGTGCTTCTCTAGTGGCGAGATAATCACTTTAGTCAGTCGTATAAAACTGCTAATATCTTTTAAACTACTCGGTCGAAAATGTTCAGATTTTCTCTATAACTGCATGTAGCACTGCACAATACAATTATCTTATCGGTGACCGCTAACTGTTCGAAGCTTAACTTGTAGAAGCTTTCTAAGGTCCGTTTCAACTTCACCTAGTTTGACCTGGATCTCGTTAATATAGTGGCCTCGCCACGCGTTATAAAAACGATTCTTTTCACTGCTGTTCACTTCGACGTCTCACTATAATGAATGTATAAGAAAAGAACTTTCACAAATATACTTCGATGATCTGACAATGAGATCTCAGAATGATCAGAGAACGAAAGAGAGTCCTCTCTTCTGCGCAAGCCCTTTTATTAACTTCACGAGGGGCGTTTCCATCCCTTCCAAAGCGTGATACTACGTCATCGCTAGAAGTTCCAACTTCGTTAATACATGACGGATTTTCAAAATTCAAAAACTGAAAATAAATTTCACCAAAATTCCAAATCAATGCTTTTACTGCAAATGGATTTCCACAATTCTGCATTCCAAAAGTAATAAAAATACCATAGTTTCAGCAATCTCCGTCTTCCTTGAAACTATCGTTCATTGGTTCATGCCTCTCCTCCAATAGCATAGTTTCTTCCTCAGCAGAATTCCTCGTTTCCTGCGACTGCGTCGTACATCTTGGAACATTCTGGACTAAAAGCTGACGTCACTGAGAATCTCAGCTCAAGTAGCCTGCTGGCATAACATTTGCGTCATCCGTGCTTACGTCATGACTACCCACGTCATAACTATGACAGCCATAACTCTCCTTATAATTTCAAATATAGCCACCGTGGTCTCTATATAATTCAATTACGGGGGCATTCTCCTCTCACCACGTTTTAAAAACAGTTGCAAATTGTTTTTAAACTCAGTGTTACAAGTATCTCAACTCTCTTGAACACGAAATTGAATTATTACTGGCTTACTCTAGTATGATATTTCCTCTATGTTCCTTAATCATAAATTTCTTCTACTCTGGGTTGTATGTGGTTAATGTATTCTTTCCTCTCTAATTCCTCTTCTGACCAGTATTTCTATTTTCAAAGTTCTGCTGGCTCGTAGAAGGACCAGGATCGATTACAACATCCTGCCTTTTCTTTTGATTGTCAGCTTCTTTATCCCTTAATTCTTTTAAGTATTGCTGGCTTTCCTTTTCTCTTTGCTGATATTGATCAGGTGTCATAACCTGACTTTGAGTATTCTGGTTTCTATTTTGGTTTTGGTTATTCCTATTATAGTTACGGTTATACCCATTATTGTTGTAATACCTGCCTCTTCCATTGTAGTTTCCTCGGTTGTAGTTCCAACCTCTTCTCTGTTGATACGGTCGGTAACCTTGTGATCTGTAATTTCTAAACTGATTATTCCTGTGAGGACCTACATTGTCAGTTTTCTCCTGCTCTGGCTTGTCAGTTTGTTGGACTTGGTCCATGTATACCGTGTTGATTTCTTTAAATTCCTGCCTTTGACCTTTCTGGACTACGTTAGGCATTGGACTTGTGTAGTCTAATCTTCTCAGTAATTCATCCATGCTGGATAAATCCCTGATGTTGGACGAAATTATAAGTCTTCTCACCTCAACTGGCAGCATACGAGAAATCGCATCTATTAGTTGCTCCGTGGACAATGGGGGTTGCAAAAATCTCAAGCGGGACAACTGACTCGTAAAGAAATCAGCGTACCTCGTTGGAAGAGTACCTGAGTATTTTCTTGAATACACCTCCGCTCTTAACGAATTCTGCGCTTCTATGGACCAAAATCGTTTGATTAATGCCTCTGCAAACTCGTCAAAGTTACTGAATGTGTATCTAAATGCGCGAAACCATTCAAGGGGTCCTCCAATCAGATATCTCTCTACTATCTTCATCTCTCTCTCTCTGGGAATGTGAGCTTCGATGAAATAATCTTTGAGATTCCTTACATACTCTATAGGTGTCAAACTATCAGTGTTACTGAATTTTTGTGGTTTGTCCTCGAAATTCCTGATGACCGTCACGTTCCTCGGATATGAATCCGGATAGTTTTTCCCACTATCTCGATAATTCCACTCAGGTTCCATACTCCTCTCGTCATCCTCCTCTCTGAATCTGGATACACGTTCTTCAGGAGTCACGTCTCTTTCTTCTGGCTCTAGGTTATGTCTTCTAGCATAATTCCTATTCAATTCGCAAGCTAAGCCTTCTGTATCCTTGTCGGTGATTTCTGTTAAGACTTTCTTGACTATCTCTTCTTTGTAGTTCTCCATTAAACTAGCCTCTCCTAACTTCAAATTTTTCAGTTTACTCGTCGTTTCATTTACATCCGAGACAACTTTATGCATCTGATCCTCTAATGTAGATTTTAAAGTTTGCATATCCTGATCTAGTTGTGTTCTATCGTCAACTTGTTTTTCGGATAGCGAATTTATCCTGACGCTTAAATCTTTCCTAATCTGTACTACTTCATTGTTAATTTCTATCTGCGTACTGGCAAGTTTTCTTTCAATCCTTTCCTGAATTTGGGTTACATGTTCCCCACTTGACTTATTCCACTCGTCTTTCCATACCGCTACGTTTGCTGTTAACATTTCGGCTATGTCTACTTCGATATCCTCTTTTAATACTCTATTGTGGTCTAATACCTGGGTTCTCATGACCTCTACATCATACTTCAACTCTGCTAAAGACGTTGTTGTTCTAACCGATTCATCGACTAACCTAGTCGCTAATGCAGTTATATTACGCGTACAAAGAGTTTTTGAGTTTTCGATTTCTTCCCTGACTTTATTTACATCAGTTTGGACTTTAGTGATATCTACGATAACTGTGTTGACCTCTACCTGAATCTTAGTTATGTCACTTTGCACCTCAGTTATATCCGCATGAATGTTATTAATGTCTACCTGAACATTAGATACATCAGTTCTAGCTTTTTGAATTTCTTTTTGGACTTCCTCGACCTTGTCTTGGACAGTCGCTACATCGTTTTTGACAACAACTACTTCGGCTCTAGCACAAGAAATATCCCCTCGGACATTAGCTACATCTAGATTTAACATTGTAAGGTCTTTCTGTACCTTAGACACATCATTTTTAACATCATCAACACTTTTATGCACAATAGACACATCTTTATGGACATTAGACACCTCTGTGCGCATGTTCGTTACAGTATTCTCAATTCCTAGGGTATTAATCTGTAAACGCGACATATTATCCTCCAAATTAGCAGCACTAGTATGAAGAACCTTCATATTCTCCTCCATTCGACTATTATTCTCCTTCATGCTTTCATTCAGCATCTGCTTCATACTACTATTCATGTTAGCAGACATCTCCTCTAACATTTTCTTCAAACTTTCATCTGCCATTACAATATTATTCAAAAATGGGTTGCTGTAGGGACATACATCAAAAGAGCAAAATAACAACATTTGAGCAACACTTTTCACCATATATAATTTTTGATCAATTTTCTGTCTTAAATCTAACTTGTAACTACCTTATAATTAACCTTCGAATATACTTCATGTTGAAACAAACTCCAGCACATGTTCAAATTTCCCTGGCTCATTTTAAAATATCCTAACACAAATAATTTACATTTACAATCCAAATAATTTAATTTTATCTTTAATATGACTAAAATGTCATAAGCCGGTCAAATAAAATAAGATTCCAGATCATAGGCGACTTTTCTAAGTTTCCTGCCCATTTAACCTTTCTCAAGTTGTATAAGATCTGATCTTTTCTGAGTGTAATTTTCCTAATACAATACAACATTTAATTCCTATATAATCACACTCGTAAATACTACAATTGGCCTAGACATCTAACAAAGAATCAACCTCTTTATTTGAGTCTAAACGAACCCAACGTTTTAGGTGCGAATCTTTCTATTGTTCAACCTGGTGATCCAGTTTTGTTGAACACGCCCCACACGTATTAGGTGCGAATCTTTCTGTTGACTCATCCCCACGTTCTTGGGTCGCCAATCTTTCTGTCCCCGTTTACCTGGATAGCAGGCTGTCAGATATCCGCCCCCTCAATCGGATTGCCAATTATCAATCGCACCGGCACAGTTACATCAATAAAAATGGCACTGACAGATACTATCGAGATAAGAGCACAGAAATTCACAGGAAATCATTGTGGAACACACCAAAATAGACGGGGGTTCATACTTACCGTTACTTACCTCTTAATTATCTCGGGGTTTGAGTTGACAACAGGATCACTAAAAGTCCGTTCACACAATAACCTCCACCATAACATTTAAAAATGAACCAGAAACGAAGACGAGAACTTTGAACTGTACAAAAGCTTTATTTCTAATAAAGGGTATGATTTTTCTAACACAACAAAATCAACGTGGCTATCAGTAGCCCAAGTCAATCTGACTACGTCCTCCAGTAGGACTTGCAAAAATTATCATACAACATGATGTAAAACATTTTAGCTCCCAAGAGCTCCAAATAACGTAATATTCATAACACTATTGGATTGGAAAAGGACGTCAGGGTGTGACATATATATAGAGCATTTGGTTTCCTTTTAATAAACATGGCAATGGTATTTATAGTCGCAAGGCCAAAGTGTGTACGACCTCACTCCCTGAGAACCATATGTTGACACAGCTGCGGGCTACCTTCCAGCCTGTTGCATACTGGTCAAATGCACTCCCTTCTCACATGCTATGTTACGTAAGAATACAGCTTGTTCTCTCAAGCTTTTAAATGTCCACAAGACAACTCACATTATTTACGCAAATCTTTCAAGTACTTTGCTTACATCCTATTGGATCATTATGTTAATTTCTTAAACTTGTTAACTTCAATCCAAATGTTTAATTAGCTCTTAAATGTTTATAACAAAATCACATAAATTATTTATAACAATTAGAAATTGTTTATAATATTTGTCAAAGACAATAAAAATATTATAAGCACGCCTTTAACATCACTCTCGTTCCATATTATTTTCAAAAATATTTACAGCAATTATTTACAATATTAACATTTAAATTGTTTAAATTATTAATTTAATAAATACATTAACCACATGTTCATTCGGTTGATAATTTTATAATCCTGTTTAATATAATCGACCAATGAAGGTTAGTTATACATGTTAATGTCACAATCTGGTTTAATAAAGGTTTTAATAATGATTTGTGACGGCAACCTTCATTCAAAATCTTATCTCAAATTCTTTCAAAACTCGTGTTAATTCTAACAGTAACTCACTTGATTAATTTTCAACGAACTATGACAATCTTACTCCAGCGGAAGATCCTTCGCTAACAAGTTAATGCACAATCTGCATTAAAAAAAATATGCCCAAAATCATCATATATTAATCTATATGGCATTTAAAAACTTCCACATCACTTACAAAACTTCCACAAATAATTCTTTAACATTTATTCCTGTGGGAACCTCCTTCATATTCAAGGGCATTATACCTCAGCGACTTTCAACACGCGCTGCACTAGCGATTATACATTCATAGTTCCACTTAAAATTTTTTATAATCATTAATAGTTTCAAAACTGTTTTTCTATAACCTTCGTGGATTTCATTCATGAACCGAAATGAAGTCAAAACTTGCCAATCACAAACAAATTTAATAGTGAATACGCTTATATACGCCTGTCTGGTCTATCAAAATTTAAGATTAACATCTTAAAAGAAAATTGTAGTATGAAAATACTATCTTCAAATAAAGTGCGACTAAAATGCAAAGTAGTCGAATAGAATCCAATTAGACTGGGGAATGCAAACATCGTTATATAATTCTCTAATTGAGAAAAACTCCTAACAAAAGTACTTGACTTTAATGCATTCAATAATTCATTATTAAAGTTACTCTTTCACAAAAGTGTCTATGATGCAATGTTCATTCATAACTGACAATAAATGTCTGTGTTGCAATCAATACAAATAACGACTAGTATTTCCAAGATCGTCGACAACGTAAGAGATTTTAACGCTCTAAAATCATTTAAATGTTCTTCCTTCTTGATGATGACAGAAAATTGGTCAAAGTAATTAAACTGGGGTAGAATTACTTTAATAAAATGACACGCTGTCTGAATTTAAATCTGCCATAAAAATCATTAACTTACAGTCAAATCGTGACTACAAAAATATTAATTACTGAAAAATCTAAATATCAGTCTCAACTGATTCAAAATCGTTAACTATGCCCATGACATAACAATGTCTTAATAAATCGTCGAAAAAATGCAAAACTCAACAAGGTGTACTGAGAATAAGAATCTCAACAAGAAAATAGGGCAAAAAACATGAGGATAAAAATATGGGAAAAATGGTTGCTCAAACATTATTAGGATACTCAAATACAATAAACATTCACGACTACCTTATCTGCCGATTGACGTTCCAGAGGAAAATTCCCCAAAGAAGACTGCTGATGGATCCATTTCACCACGTTAAAGTTGAGCTCCATCCTCGAAATAGGAAATAGCACCCTCGGAGAATCGAACTGCTTCCTTCTCCGTGAATCGCTCTGCTCCTCGAAGATGAATAGACATCCTTCCGGCAATAATCTTCTTTGTGAGTCGGGATATCCCTGACCTCTCTTGAAAAATTCCCTGAAGTTCCAGTAGACAATCGTCATGAAGTTTTGTAGAAATTTCCGAAGAAATTATTCATATTCAGAGTATGAAATTGTTTCTATGGCTGTTCGATGGTATTCAGCCTTTAATTACGAAACATGGGTGTAGATGGTATTCACCGCATGTTCGCTTGTGTGGAATAGCAATTAGCGAAGTTCCATGTCGCTATCTTACTCCAATGAAGTATGTCCCAATTGCAATAAGCCCTTTTAGCCTTCCATTTGCTCTTCGGTTGTAGTGTCAGAATAACAAACTGCCGTATTCAATTGCTCCATTATACTGGTATCGTTCTGTAACCAAGCAATCTGAAGTCTTTCTACTCCACTCACAGCGTCAGCCGTTGCGTTGATTCTGGCTAAACAAAAGTGCTTCTCTAGTGGCGAGATAATCACTTTAGTCAGTCGTATAAAACTGCTAATATCTTTTAAACTACTCGGTCGAAATTGTTCAGATTTTCTCTATAACTGCATGTAGCACTGCACAATACAATTATCTTATCGGTGACCGCTAACTGTTCGAAGCTTAACTTGTAGAAGCTTTCTAAGGTCCGTTTCAACTTCACCTAGTTTGACCTGGATCTCGTTAATATAGTGGCCTCGCCACGCGTTATAAAAACGATTCTTTTCACTGCTGTTCACTTCGACGTCTCACTATAATGAATGTATAAGAAAAGAACTTTCAGAAATATACTTCGATGATCTGACAATGAGATCTCAGAATGATCAGAGAACGAAAGAGAGTCCTCTCTTCTGCGCAAGCCCTTTTATTAACTTCACGAGGGGCGTTTCCATCCCTTCCAAAGCGTGATACTACGTCATCGCTAGAAGTTCCAACTTCGTTAATACATGACGGATTTTCAAAATTCAAAAACTGAAAATAAATTTCACCAAAATTCCAAATCAATGCTTTTACTGCAAATGGATTTCCACAATTCTGCATTCCAAAAGTAATGAAAATACCATAGTTTCAGCAATCTCCGTCTTCCTTGAAACTATCGTTCATTGGTTCATGCCTCTCCTCCAATAGCATAGTTTCTTCCTCAGCAGAATTCCTCGTTTCCTGCGACTGCGTCGTACATCTTGGAACATTCTGGACTAAAAGCTGACGTCACTGAGAATCTCAGCTCAAGTAGCCTGCTGGCATAACATTTGCGTCATCCGTGCTTACGTCATGACTACCCACGTCATAACTATGACAGCCATAACTCTCCTTATAATTTCAAATATAGCCACCGTGGTCTCTATATAATTCAATTACGGGGGCAGTACGTTGGAGTCTTTTGTTTTAATCATTCCTCGACACTTTTTAGATCGTTGTTTTGAACATCGCCAAATAACAATTCCATTTTTATTGGTTGTTTTTACAATATATGTATATCCTTTATAGTAGGCACATGAATTACCATGGCTGGTTGTTGAGACTTCCATATTAACTAATACAAATTAATTTAATTTTAGTAAAGTCACTTTAGTAATAATAACAGTAAAATAAATGAAGTGGATTGATATTTTTTAAAGGTGGAATTTTCAAAGTACTGTCAAGAATAATAATCACATGAACAAATTTTAGACTACAAGTGATTTACACACACATTGCTCAATGTCAAGATTTATACTGAACACAATTTATAGTGATTATGATTTTTATTGACTGTAATTGATAGTAGCCATGGTTAGTAGAGGCAATGTATACTGGGTGCGTTTTATAGCTCGCTCAATTTATAGTAGGTACGAATAGTAGACGCGTTTGATACTGGGCACGTTTTATACTGATTATGATTTATACTGAGCGCGATTTTTAGTAGAAGCGATTTTTACCAGCTGTAATTGATAGCAGTTCATACTCAACGCAATTGATAGTAGGCGTAATTGATAGTAGGCCCTATTGGTAGTAGGCGCAATTGGTAGTAGACGCAATTACTAGTAGGCGCGATTGGTAGTAGGCGAAATTGCTAGTAGGCGCAATTCACAGTAGGCGCGATTGGTAGTGGGTGTAATTGCTAGTAGGCGCTATTGATAGTAGGTGCAATTGACAGTAGGCACAATTAGTAGTAGGCGCGATTGGTAGTAGGTTCAATTGATAGCAGGTGCAATTAATAGGCGCAATTGATAGTAGGCGCGATTGATAGTAAGCGCAATTGATAGCAGGCGCTATTAGTAGATGCGATTGATAGTAGGCGCGATTGGTAGTGGACGTAATTGATAGTAGGCGCTATTGATAGTAGGCGCGATTGATGGTAGGCGCGATTGGTAGCAGGCGCTATTAGTAGACGCGATTGATAGTAGGCGCGATTGGTAGTGGACGTAATTGATAGTAGGCGCTATTGATAGTAGGCGCTATTGATAGTAGGTGTGATTGATAGTAAGCGCAATTGATAGCAGGCGGTATTAGTAGACGCGATTGATAGTAGGCACGATTGGTAGTGGACGTAATTGATAGTAGGCGCTATTGATAGTAGGCGCGATTGGTAGTAGGCGCAATTGGTAGTAGACGCAATTACTAGTAGGCACGATTGGTAGTAGGCGCAATTGATAGTAGGCGAAATTCACAGTAGGCGCGATTGGTAGTGGGCGTAATTGCTAGTAGGCGCTATTGATAGTAGGTGCAATTGACAGTAGGCGCAATTAGTAGTAGGCGTGATTGGTAGTAGGTGCAATTGATAGTAGGAGCAATTAATAGACGCAATTAATAGTAGGCGCGATTGATAGTAGGCGCAATTGATATGAGGCGCTATTAGGAGACGCGATTGATAGTAGGCGCGATTGGTAGTGGACGTAATTGACAGTAGGCGCTATTGATAGTAGGCGCGATTGATAGTAGGCGCGATTGGTAGCAGGCGCTATTAGTAGGCGCGATTGGTAGTAGGCGAAATTCACAGTAGGCGCGATTGGTAGTAGGCGCGATTGATAGTAGGCGCGATTTATAGTAGGCGCGATTGGTAGTAGGCGCTATTAATAGACGCGATTGATAGTAGGCGCGATTGGTAGTGGACGTAATTGATAGTAGGCGCTATTGATAGTAGGCGCGATTGATAGTATGCGCGATTGGTAGTAGGCGCTATTAGTAGACGCGATTGATAGTAGGCGCGATTGGTAGTAGGCGCGATTGATAGTAGGCGCGATTGATAGTAGGCGCTATTAGTAGGCGCGATTGATAGTAGGCGCTATTAGTAGACGCGATTGATAGTAGGCGCGATTGGTAGTGGACGTAATTGATAGTAGGCGCGATTGATAGTAGGCGTGATTGGTAGACCCTTTTGATTGATCCCTGTTGATTTGTCATTTAGACTGGTCCCTGTTGACTAGCCCCTGTTGACCAGCCCCTTTGGGCGGGTCCTTTATGAAGGGAGTCATTTTAGACAGGTCCCTGTGGACGGGCCCATGCATTTATCCAAATTATGTCAAAGTCACTTAACCTAACCTTGTCACATGACCTGTTCTACAAGTTTAGACTTGCTTTGAGACTGGCTATGACGTCACAGATGAATGGCGGTGGGAGGCTGGACATTACTTTTTATTACACAAAAACATTCTCCTTAAAGTGAGAGGAAAAGTGGGTGCAAGAGTGGATGCATGAATGGGTGCAAATAGGCAAACCAATAATCAAAGAGGGGTATGACAGACCTTGAGGCGATAACCCCTTTTGATTGATCCCTGTTGATTTGCCCCTTGGGACTGGTCCCTCTTGACTAGCCCCTTTGGACGGGTCCTTTTTGAAGGGAGTCATTTTTGACGGGCCCATGCTGAAGGGTCACTGTGGACGGATCCCTGTGGACGGGTCCCTGTTGACAGGTCCTTTTGACTAATCCCTTTGGACCGGTCCCTTTGACATAATTTGGATAAATGCATGGCCAACCCATAGGGATCAGTCCAAAGGGACCGGTTATAAAAGGAAAGTTAATGATGAGTGGACATGAACATTGAAAAGGATTGAGGAATTGGTATTTCCTTTGGATTCTATTTTTGTAAAGCTCTATTTGTTGTGAAATAAAACAAGGTTTACAAGATCACAATGTCTTTTAATTTTAAAAATGGTGATAGCCATTTTCTTCATTTTCATCTTTTCACACATGAATATTTACAATTTCCACTTTACATTTTTTAACATTCCCCTTGTTTAGTTCACACATTCTGTACATTTTTTGTTGTGAAATAAAAACAAGATGTTCAGTAAAGAACATATAGCCTACTTTCTCCTAAATGTATGAGTATAGTTATAACTCGTTGTTATTATCAAAGAGTATAATAGAACTATTCTTTGTTGAAGACCTTAGAAACGATTTACCTCTACCAAACGCCACAACCTAGATAAAAACTGCTACCATCATTGAAGAAAGAAAGAAAGAAAGGAAGAAAGATAAGAAGTATATCAAGAATGTTATGGATCTGGAGACATAATCGACCGGACTGGCTGCGTGGCTCAGCGGTAACGTTCTCGCTTGCTGGGCCCTAGGTTGCAGGTTCGTATCCTGGCGCAGTCAGCTGGCATTTGAGGGTGCACAAATGCGAGGGAGCCGTGTCAGTACATTTACTGGCACGTTAAAGATCCCCTTCGGGCCAAAATTCCGGCACCCCGGTGTCTCTAAAAGCAGCAGTAGTTAAAAGGGACGTAAAACCAATAACATTATTATTATTATTATTATTATTATTATTATTATTATTATTATTATTATTACATATACGACCTGCCGTGGGCAACATCCAACTTTGAGTTGAGGCATGTCTTTACACGTCTGGTTGTGCATGGCTTTCACAACCCTAATTGAAAAAAAAGGAAGGAAGATTGTAGTTTTACGTGACCGTGAATCTTGTGATTATGAGCCACGGGACCTCCTTTTTACGTGGAATCCGAACCACAGGACATGGCATTTCACTTCGAAAAACTCACATGCATTGACAGGGAATCGAAAACCCTAATTGAATTAACAAATCTTTCCATGACCCTACAGAGACGTGTGTATACAAACTATGTGGATATTTTCGATTGCTATTTGCCTGAAATAAAAGTTGTAATTAATAACCTGAACTAACACCAACGGCTTGAATTCAGTTACTATGTGAAATCGTTTTGTTCTTTACTTCAAATAACATTTTCAAGTAACGCAAAATAGGCTGTTACAAACCCTTTAAAATAAAAAGTAAAAAGTATCGTAGTATCATCTTGTCATTCTTCAAATTCGATGCGCATAGAATGCCAATGGTATAGGAATCAATGGAGCCCCACGTAGACTAGTCGTGACATCTAGTGGTGAAATATCGAACAATATAATCCTAACAGAGCGAGTGCATTCTAGCGGCCAGAAGAAGAAACTTTTCAATAAAATCTGGAAGTTAATAAGTAGGTCGGCGTGCAGTTACCTTTTTGGCAGCTAGATGTCTCGATTAAATCTGCTGGCGAATTATGTTTTAATTAAATATATATTTTACACCATAATATGCACAATATAACGCTTAATTTTAAAACATCTGAGTCATTACAAAACAATAAACATATAACATTTCAAGCGAAAAACCTAGCTCTGATTGGGTTTGAACCATAGGCATTTGAGCGATAGGCTAACGCTCTACCACTGAGCTAATTGTGTCAACGAATATCGTTCTATATAAAATGACTTACATATAACTTGTTAGCAAATAATGATTTATACTAAACGATTTCATCACTGGAGTATATTATTTATATATAAAGCATTTCATACAAAGTTTATTTATTTTGTATTAGTACGCTATATTGCATGCAATACTCACATTAGTGAAATATAAGTCAGGCACAAGATATCCGCTGCCATCTTGTCTTATTACTGAATCAGCTCAGCTTTTTAAAATCACGTCTGCACTATAGTATTACAAAATAAACTTTTAATTTCGAACGTGCCTCTTCCTTTAGAACAGTTAAAACGATTCTCGGCTCGATAATCGGAACTGGTGGGTCCCATGATATGGATTATAAAGTTTGCATAATTCGCACGGCCGCCATCCTGAAATAGTATGGCGGACGACCTTGTAGTTTGGTCACAAGACGCATCCTATATGAAGGTATGTTGTTACCAAATTTGGTAGAGATAGGATGATTTGGTTAGTCGTTATTTGATTTTACGTTTTGAACGTTTGAATGGCAGCCATTCAGTTTTAGTAAAGATGGCGGCGATATAAAACATGACACTGAGGTGTGCTTTGCTAGTGCTACCTTTGTACCAAATTTCGTTCAATTCGCATTCACCGTGTTCGAATTGATAGGGGGGGACAGACATTCAGAGTACACACACTCTCACACACACAGACACACACACACACAGACTCACACACACACATACGCACACACACACACACACACACAGACTCACACACACACATACACACACACAGACAGACACACTTTTTTCGCCCTGTGTTGATCTCATAAGTCTACTTTCATTTTTTGCAAAAATCGAAAGTAGGCTAATAAGGTTCACCAGATCACTATATCTTTTAATTTTTAAAAATGGTGATAGCCATTTCATTTTTTCACACATTACTATTTACAATTTCCACTTTTCATTTTTTACATTCCCCTTGTTTAGTTTACACATTCTGTACATTTTTGTTGTTGTGAAATAAAAACAAGGTTTACCAGATCACAATGTCTTTTTAATTTTAAAATGGTGATAGCCATTTCACTTTTCTCACACATGGATATTTACAATTTCCACTTTACATTTTTTTACATTCCCTTGTTTAGTTCACACATTCTGTACATTTTTTAAAATCTTTTTCGTAATATACAAAAGTAAACATTTTACACTAAAATGTATTACTTATCTTATTTTTACTAATCTACAGTAGCCTAACTTTATACATTCTACTTAAAGTTTTTAAAACGAATATTACAATATAAAACACACTACAAATATTACAATATAGCGATCATTAGTCTCAAGTAAAGTAATAGTCGTCAATGCGACTGTTTCCCCAAGCAAGAGTATCAAACGTGTTGGGTATAATGAATCGTTTGTTGTCTTCATTACTTAAAGCAACTTTGTTCAGCAAATTGGTATGTAGTTGATGATTTTTACTTCTAAATACACACATTTTCTTATATAATACAGGTGGGTTACTAACTATACAGTTTTTATAATCACTTATATCTAACTCTTTACTAACAATGTTCTTTTTCACTCCTTTTAATTTCTTTACTACTACATCATCAATTGTCATATAGCTGTATGATTTAGATTTTGTACCTACAAAGGTGTCTATAATAACACCAGCACATTCATCCTTAAATTTCCCAAGAACCTTTTTGTTTACTAGAGGCAAATGGTAAATATTATCCTCGGGATAGTCACTTGTATCAAACCTATCTAGCTCAGTTTTGATATCCTCATAAAAATCATCAGTTTTAAACTCATAAATAAAAGAATCTGTGTCTGTGTAGAGTAATTTAGCATTATCAAGATAGTTTTTCTTTACATAATCATAGTGAAATTCATACATAAGTGTTTTTGACAATTCCAGTATGGTGTAACCCACATATATGGGTTTGTTGCAAGTTACTTTAAGACGATTCATTTGTATTACAACTAAATCCTCATGAATAATTGAACAGCTATGAAAGTTAGGCTTGCTTATTAAGTTGCTCGCACCATACCTTTTACCATCATTCTCCCACTTTGTTATCAGCTTTACATCAACTCGTTTATCAACATTCTCCATAGTCTTTCCAAAAACACTATTATTCATGAGTTTATAAAAATCTTTTTAAATCGCGTTTTTTGACTGTGTTTTTAAATTATTGTTTAGATCAATATACGGTTTGAGCCATGCTGACTGATGAAATTGCAATACGCGATGAATTTTAGTTAATTTCAATCCATGCTGTAGACACTGTTTCAAGTTTTGATAATGTATTACATATTTACATTTATCATTTATATTAGCAATTAACATTTTGGTTCGTGATGTGATATATGGAGATTTCATATTCTCAGGACAAAATGGTAAATCATTATGATCATCATGTAACTCTTTAGGGTACTCATGATTTACCTCTAAAATATATCCTTTATCATCGTTATCATTAAGAGTATCAACATGTAAGACATCAATTTCAGGTTGTGTCAGCCAGCGAAAATCTTTCAGTGGTAGATATTGACTCATAGCCCAACCATATTGGTTATTTGAATCGAGGTAGACAATATACTTTGACTCTTCACAAGGGTTGTAGCTAGGCATGTATTTATTATTTGCTTTAGGGTACCGTCCACTACATTGGCTTAATCCACCTCGAATTGATGATTTTATAAAATTGATCATGTCTATATCAGTCATTAATTCTAAATTTACTTTCGTTTTTTTCAACATTGAACTGAAACTTAACCGAGGAGCAGTGAAATACTGACAAGGATCAAGGTCATAAGTTTTCATACAAACATTCCGAAAGTTTTCAAAAACATCTGCTAATAATAACACATCTGTCTTCAAATATATGTCTGAAAATTCTCCTAAAGTTTGAATGTGTAACTGTGTCCATACACGTTGTGCATGTAAATATTCCTGATCACTGATATGACTTGTGTTTAAGGAACCGTAAAATGCATCTTTCGATGGTAAAGAACACTCCTCAGGACGTTCCACACAGTTAATATATTCATAAGGGAATATACCCTTTTGACGAATTAAATTAAAATCATCTTCTTTAGGAAAGACACGTTGAATTTCATGAAACTGATCTGATTTTAAATTACTAGCCAGCTTATCAAGACTACTCGGCATAAAGCGGAATGAATCTAAAAATCGCAGTTTAATGTTTTTTTTATTGCTAGTTTTGATGTATTTTGTGAACGATATGTATTGTTCCTTATTATTTGCAATCACATCAATTTTCACATCTGAAGCTCCAAATTCTTTAACGATAAAGTGGTTATCGTATTTGCTACCGTTATGTAGAATGACCGGAATGAATTTACTTACTCTATAATTTAAATTACATTCTTGGTGAGCAGCACCACGATATTTTCCTGTTAAATGGTCATGATCGCGAACCCTGTCTGTATATAAATATTCACCACATATAAAACAGTTAGTTTCAGTTTCAAAATTCATCTGCTCTGATGAAGTTAGTAGCTCCATTGGAATGATCGTATTTAAAATAGATGATATACGGATGGCATCTTTTTCAAGTCTTTCCATAAAAACTTTAGGTGCATCAGGTCCTCTATAAAATCTCAAACTTATTTAAAGAGTCATCGTAACTACATTTAATATAATATGCAAAGCTAAAAGGTTCATGAATGTGAGTAGTGTTGGTAAAAGGTTGGGCTGGATTCGATGAACATGTATTAAATGGTTTTAGCAGAGCTTCAAGTCAGCATATATAACAAATGGTACTCGAAGCTGTTTCTCATAATCCTTAAATTTTAGAGTGTTATTTCTCGGAGTAGGTAATACCGTACAAACATGATTACAACCCCATTTTTAGCCTATTTTCAA
This sequence comes from Meconema thalassinum, assembly GCA_946902985.2. Lineage (NCBI taxonomy): Eukaryota > Metazoa > Arthropoda > Insecta > Orthoptera > Tettigoniidae > Meconema > Meconema thalassinum. Next base: position 127,836,680 of record OX336391.1, on the reverse strand, counting down.
TTTTGAAAAAATAGGCTTATGAGATCACCTTTTGTCCGTGTGTGTGTGTGTGCGCGTGTGTGTGTGTGTGTGTGAGAGAGAGGTGTGTGTGTGTCCCCCCCTAATAAAATCTGAACAGCTGGAGCGATTTCAGTGAAACTCGGTAAGTTCATAGCACTATTCTCGGTGACCTCGACCGTGCTCTTCAAATTTTGTTACGTCTCACCAATCTAACATGGCGGCTGTGTGAAATATTTCACTAGCATTCAATATCTCCGAAACTATTACCGATATCGCTCTGAAATTGTGTACGGTGATAAACGGGACTACTAGAAGTTCACCTATGAGACTTTCAAAAACCTGGTGACTACAAAACCAACATGGTGGCCAAGCGAAGTTGAGACTTTTAAATAGACTTTTCTCGCGATTTAACTATCCAAACGTAATGAAACTTGGTACAGCAAATGTTTATACACATTGCAATGCACTGGAGTCCAATTTAGTTCAATTGTTTACATGACCTCAAAATGGCGGCTGTGCGAAATATTTCACTGACATTCTATATCTCCGAAACTATTACAGATATCACCCTGCAATTTTGTACAGTGATAAAGGGGACTGATACAAGTTTACCTATGCATAATTCATAAACTTGTAAAGTACAAAACGAACAAGGCGATCAAGCGAATTTGAAATATTTTAATAGACTTTTCTCGTGAGTTAACTCTCTGAGCGCAGTGAAATGTGGTACAGTAAATGATTTTGCAGATTGTAATGTACTGTCATCTAATTTAATTCAATTGTTTACATAACCTCAAGATGGCGGCTGTGCGAAATTTTAAAATTAAGTTTTTATTTCTTGTGTCGTAATCATGCGATCGAAGTGAAAGTTTGAATAATGAACCTAGGCAATAAGTGTCCTTGAATGGTACATAACTCTATGGCCTACACATATAACAATCCTAAATGGCGAGCTCCCGATATATTTAGACGGTTCTCAATATCTATGAATCTTGTACTGCAACCAAACTGAAATTTTATGTTCATAGAGACTATGAACATATGTTCACCAATAGGACTTTCAGTAACCTGGAGAGCATGAATCCAACATGGCGGCGACGGGAAGTATAAATATTTAAATGGACGTTTCTCGCGAATTAACTATCCGAGTGCCGTGAAACGTTGCACGTTAAATGCTTACACAAATGTTGATCCACTGGCATCTAATTTATTTCAATTGTTTGCATAATCACAAGATGGCTGCTGTGCGTAATTATAAAATCTCGTTTTTACTTCTTGTGTTCTAATCATGCGATTGAAGTTTGAATACCACACGTACACAATTATCTTAATATAATAGTACAAAAATTAAAATCCAACCTGGCGACCATCTGAAATATTTAGACGGTTCCCAATATCTACGAATCTGTTACAGCAATTAAAGTGAAATTTTGTATGTTGATAGAGGCAATTAACATGAGCAGGATATATGAAAATAGGCTGTATAGTTCATCACGGAACTACTTGTTGATGTTGAGTTAGTTGATCCTCTTTTCTAAAATATAGTAAACAACCATCACACAACCACTTTCTATTATTACGTTTTGACAGCTGACTACCGACAAGTCTACTTAAATGTTTTATCCAACAATAGTGAGCATTTTCACCTTGAGTTATGTATAGTAAATTTACAGGAATATCCTTTTTTCACTGAGTATAATATAGAGGACCTACTATTCTCTTATTTTCAATTCCATAAACATTAATACTTACATTGTTCAGCTTTTCAAAACGTTGAATGTCTTTTATCGCCATAGGAAATTCTATTTCTTTTAAATCTAACACTTAAGAATAGTGAGGATAAGATGACGTTCTCTTTTCATTCATCGCTGCTGGATGGAGAGCTGAGGTTACAGCCCATGCAAAACATGCTTGGTCACTATTCATAACGTTTACACAAGCTTTCTTCCGTTTAATCCATGGAGGTAAATCAATATATGATGATGCTCGAAGGGGATTATATTTATTCATGTTGGTTTCTAAATAAAGTACTTCAACCAATGCCCAGCCCGACTCCCTTTCCTGGAACTCTTCACTCTTCACGATGATAGCACTTGAAATATTTTGATATATATCACTAATATTAGTTGATTCACTAACAATTACGTTTTTTGTATTAAAAGATTTGATATCCGTAATTTCACCTTCGCTCCCAGTTTTTACATAGAGGCCAAAATGTTCAAAATTCATTTTAATTGTTGTATGCTCTAATAAAACATTTTCTACCAAGTCAAACACAGTAGGTTGAACATTTTTTAAAAATGATTCAATACTTTGAGTTTTTTCTTTACTATAATGTCTATAACTAGCAATTCGACTTTTAAATTAACTACCAATTTGTTAAATATTTCCAGAATTTCTTTCATGGTAAGCGTTATTTTATGATGAATACTGCGTAAATGTCCATGAATGATTGAAGAAGGTATATCAATATTACATACATTTATTTATTTAATCGTATGGTGAATTACATAAAAACAAATCACAAATCCAAGTTCAAGTTTTGGAGCCATTCCACAGTACATTCTCGAAGATGAAACAGATCACTAGGGCTCCCGGAGTAGGCGTGTAGAGGGCAGCGCTGGATGATATGGTCCATGATATGTTCCTCCTCATTGCATTAACACAATGGGGAATCTATCCAACCCCACTTATGGCATAGGTAATTGCAACGGCCGTGCCTGGTTCTCAGTCTATTGAGGCGACACCATAATTTTCTAGGAAGGTCAAATCCTTGTATTTTCACCGTTGGGTTGATCTCCTGGGCACTAATTCCAGACGTTGAGTTTGACCATTCGTCCTGCCAGCATTGGTTTAGGTTGAATCGATTTGCCAGAAGTTGGTCGGCCAATAAACTGGTTGGTCTCCTCGAATGAAGTCGCTTCGGTGGTGGGTGGCAGAATTCCTGGTGTATTGGTAATGAGGGAGAAGCATAGATCTTCTTTGCTTCTCTGATCAGAGCTTCCTTCCTCCTCAGGTGAGGTGGTGGAATGTGGCTGAGTACTGGTAGCCAGTGGCGAGGGGTTGATTTTATGGTGCCGGTTATGCAACGCATAGTGTCATTCAGCTTGGTATCCACTTTATGCACTTTCCAACCATACTGGAGCACAGTATTCCGCTGCAGAATAGACTAGACTAATACCCGTTAATCTTAAGCAGTCCGCCGTGGCTCCCCATGAACTACCGCAAAGCTTGTGCAGGATGTTATTTCTGGTGGAAATTTTGTGAGAGAGCTTGGTGAGGCATACATCACAATGTGTTATCAAAGCTTCACCATTCTTCTTTCTTTTTGTTACACAACCATTTTCACAATCTTGAGAACGTTTACGCTTTTGAGCATCACATTCGTTTAAAGGTTCCGTGCTAGTTGATGGTTTTACAGTTTTTAATTCCTGTTGTTCACCATGCACTTCATCCATGTGGGATTGATATAGCTTTACAACAACAAAAAAACAAGATCACAAACTGAACATGAAAAAGGTGCTGAACTGACATGCTTTAAATTTACATGCCGTCTAAGACTATCCTGTCGGTTAAATGTCATAGCACAATGACTGCACACAAACATTTTAATGTCATGTTTAGCATTTACGTGTCGTTGAAGGTTGTCAGGTCTTGAAAACTGTTTCTTACAGTCACCACACTTGAACATTATGATCACTTTCGAAATTACCTATAAAAGAAAGAAATCATAAATGTTAATAAATGATAAAACAAAGCACAATATAAATAGTTTAATTACATTCCAGTCAATGGTTATAGCAGGGTATTTAAATCGATCATCTGTGAACTCTTAGCAAGTCTAACTTCATGTAGTTCTAACTGAGGGTCACTATATACCACTGTCACTGACACTTAGCGGTGAACATTGGAACTTGATAGAGTGGTAGAAACCAGCGGTCGCCAGTGAAGTGAGCTAGGTGTGACGTCATAGCCAGTCTTAAAGCAAGTCTAAACTTGTAGAACATGTCACGTGATAGAAACCAGCGATCGCCAGTTAAGTGAGCTAAGTGTAACGTCATAGCCAGTCTTAAAACAAGTCTAAACTTGTAGAACATATCACGTGATAGAAACCAGCGATCGCCCGTTAAGTGAGCTACGTGTGACGTCATAGTCAGTCATAAAGCAAGTCTAAACTTGTAGAACATATCACGTGATAGAAACCAGCAGCGACCTGTTAAGTGAGCTAAGTGTGACGTCATAGTCAGTTATAAAGCAAGTCTAAACTTGTAAAATATGTCAAGTGACAAGGTTAAGTTAGGTAAAGTTAGGTTATGTTAGGTGAACAGAGGTTAAGACTTGAAATATTCCCTATGTCACTGACACCTAGCAACGAACATTCGGACTTAATAGAGCGGTAATCAAAATCTAACCTACAAAATTAGCTTTACACACCATGGTCAAGTAGTTCCAACTTTCACTACCAAATATACCATTTTTACTGACATCTAGTAGTGAACATTGGAAAATAACACTCTAACTGTTTAAAAGTTCTTAGAGGGGCACTTACCTTTTTATAATTTATCAACTGCTGTCACTGAATGAACAGATTGTAGGAATCTGGAAACCTACAGGTACTCAATTATCTGTAAACAAATCAATCAATCAATCAATAAATACATTCCAATCAATAACTTCAACATCAATTAGTAATAAAAGACTACAATCCATTAATAATATGTACTTACCTTGCAAAATAATTTAAAGATTTTCTACAAAAAAAAAGGCTTTTTATTACAACTCTTGAGCAGTAATACAGCACTGTTCACTCAAAGCGAGTAATAAAGACTGACAGTAGGGAAATATAGGACGCCTCTCTCATATAAACTCTCATCGCTCGTGTCAGCAGTTTTTTGCAGATCATTGCAATTTATTTCCCAATACAGCTGAGAGTCCAAAGTACACTAGGAACACCTGTGTGGTATCCAATTACTGCTGACTTTGCATGATCATCACCCATTGTCTTAAGCAACACCTGAGGTTTCAAATTACTGCAGCGTCAGTCATAGCAACAGCAGTGTGCGCTCCCTGCCATGTCAGCAACATGACACCTGAAGGAAAACCTGTGTAATATCCAATAACTGCTAACTTTGCATGATCATCATCCATTGTCTTGATGAACACCTGGGGTTTCAAATTACTGCATCGTTAGTCATAGCAACAGATCTGCGCGCTCTCTGTCATGCCTGTAATATGACACAGGAAGTAACAAGTCGGTTTACTGCACGTACCATCTCTTCAGTTTTAACATCTTAAGAACATGTATTATTCTCTTTCAACTACAAATGACTCGTTAGAACACATCCATCCACCAAGTTAGATCCCTACACGTAAAATGTAGTTAGGCACTTAAACATAATTTAAAAAATTATTGGGCTAGTCCGTAGGAACCAGGCCAAAGGGACCCGTCCAAAGGGATCAGTCCAAAGTGACAAGGACTCGTCCACAGGGTCCTGTCAACAAGGACCTGTCCACAAGGACCTGTCCACAAGGACCTGTCCACAAGGACTCGTCCACAAGGACCTGTCATCAATGACCTGTCAACAATGACCTGTCAACAATAACCCATCCACAGGGATCCACCTCCCCACCCTCTTACAAAAGCCATGAGTGGGCATGCGTAAAAACAAAAAACAAGCATGTTAATTCATAGTGGCTAACCACATGCAACACATGCACTTTATGTGGAACAACGTTTAAATCCATATCGGCATTCAAACTCTTCACATGTTGCAATTGGAAAGATAGATTCTCTAAAAAATTACAATTTTCACCCCTAGTAGGGTAGGTTTTATTTTTGGGGAGGAAATATGTTGTCCATTGGAAAGGGGGTGTTAGCCCGAGTTCAACAACACCTCATTTTTTAAAATCCAACCATGGGTTCGAGAGATATCGCACCGCCGCCATCTTGTGTGGAGGAATGTGGAGGTGGAGGCTGTAGAACCATCCAAAAACCACTACTGCTATTCCTGGATGTCTTAGTAAGTGTTTTACCACGGTGGGTGAGTGGTTATCGTGTCGGATTACTAACCACAAGCTTGCAGGTTTGCTACTGGCCCTGGTAAGTGATTTTTAAAATGCGGAAAAAATCACGACACGCATATCATACGATGTTCGCATGTTAAAGAACCCATTTGAATTCAGTAGTCCGTGTTCTTAATGGCAAAATTAATCTCGGGATTTTCCACCAAGACAAAGTTCCTCATTTCTCTACTAGAAAGCGCTATAGTGTCAAGGAGCTATCTAACCTCCTTGACTTTCATAGTGCTTCAAGGAACAACAAAATTCGACATGGAAGCTGCCCTCTGGTGGCAAATAACAAAGCTTGCACCTGGCACCCACGGCCATACGTTATTATTATTATTATTATTATTATTATTATTATTATTCAACCTATCTCTTCACTCCGTTAGCTGTCGTCAGATACAGCCCTCCTCTCCCTCTCGCCTTAACACCTATTCATTTGTTACCCTATCTACCCATCTGATCTTCATCATTCTCCTGTAACACCACATTTCAAATGCTTCTGTTCTTTTTTCTGCTGCGCCAACAGTTTGAGTTTCACTTCCATGGAGCGCCACACTCCAGACAAAGGGTTTCAAAAATGAATTTCTAATACCTAAATAATGTCAAGAGATTTCTTTTCTTAAGAAATGCATTCCTTGCCTGAGCCAACCTACTGATTATAACCTCTTTGCCTCATCCATCACCACGTGTTTTGCTTTCTAAGTAGAAGAAGTCTCCTACTTCCTTTAGCTTTATCTCAGTTACGCCGACAAGTACTGGCATTTTGGGGGTCAGTGACTAGCTGACCAGTACACTGAGAGCGATCAAGGGAATTACTCGCGTGTGACGGAGCTCTTTCCGGTCACGGAGGGAGTCCGTCATTTTTTGTAGGCTAAGGATAGGTCATACAAGATCCACACACTCGTATCTAATGAGAAGGGAAGACCCCCTCATTTTGTACCTGTGGAGCCGTGTTCACCGTGGCCCACATTTTAACCGAGTGTGTGGATCTTGCTGACTTACAAAAAAACCTTGGTTTGCATATGACACTCAAATTTATATTAGCCGATGACGTGGTGGCTGCTGATCTCGTCATCCGCTTTATAAGTGAAAGTGGGTTATGGCCTGTAATCTATATTTCCAGTGTACATTTACTTAAAGACTTGTTCTTTTTTTGAATTCTGAATTTCTTGTTTATTCTTTTTTATTATTATTATAATTATTAGTCTTATTTAACATTTTTTTCATTAATTTTCGATTTTTTCACATGTATACGTTCACCTCTAAATTGTTAATTGAATTCCAAATTTGAATACTTGAATCTGTGTTAAGAGGGGCAGATGGCCTCGTAGTTCCACCCCTTAAAACCTCAATAACTAACTAGCTTTTCACGTGTCAATTTGACGTCAATAGTGGCTTCTGATTTCTATCGGCTGCGTTCCATTATTTTTGTCTTACATTTAAGAACTTTCATCATGAATTATTTCCCCAAGATGGAGTCCATGCCATTTACAATTAGATATAACAATATTGATATTGCAATTATTCAGTCGGTCAACAATTCCAATTACTGGGGCATGCAAACAAATAACCTGAAATAAGTTACTTGCTTACTTAATTACTCCTTGGCGCTACAGACATTTTAGGTCCTTGGCCCCCCGGACAATCTCCACCCATTCTTCCCTGTTGACTGCTTTGTTTCTCCACCTTCTGACTCCCATCCTTCTCAGATCCTCCTTCACGTTGTCCAGCCATCTGGTCCTAGGTCTTCCCCTCACACGCCGTCCTCCTGGCTTCCCTTTGAAGACCTTCCTTACTACCCTGTTCTCTGTCATTCTTTCTACATGTCCCAACCTAAGTAGTCAACTACTCTTTATTTCCACTACTATATCTGGCTTACCATACAACTCTCTTGTTGTTGTTGTTGTTTGAATCTTCAGTTTTTTGACTGGTTTGATGCAGCTTTCCATGCCTCTCTGTACTGAGCTAATCGTTTCATCACTACATAGCTACCACACCCTATGTCCGAAGCAATCTGTTTAACATATTCTACAGTTCTTATCCTCGACCCTTCCTTCCATAACTAAGCTTGCTATTCCTGGGTGTCTTAGTATGTGTCCTACCAACCTGTCTCTTCTCTTCATTAGCAGTCGCCAGAAACATCTCTCCTCTCCCACCCGTCTTAATACCTCTTCGTTTGTGACCCTATCTACCCATCTGATCTTCATCAATCTCCTGTTACACCACATTTCAAACGCTTCAATTCTCCTCTTCTATGCTGCACCAATAGGCCAAGTTTCACTTCCATAGAGCGCCACGCTCCAGACAAAGACCTTCAAAAATGACTTCCTAACATCTAAATCTATATTTGATAACACAAAGTTCCTCATTTGTCTACTAGAAAGCGTTATAGTGTTCAAGGAGCTTAGATATCTAACCTCCTTGACTTCCATAGTGATTCAAGGAACAACGAAATTCGACATGCAAGCTACCCTCTGGATGTCAAATTTCAAAGCTTGCACCCGACATCCGAGGCCATGCGATATTATTATATTACTATATTCGATGCCAACAGATTCCTTTTCTGTAGAAATGTTTTCCTTGCCTAAGATAACCTACTTTTTATATCCTCTTTGCTTCGTCCATCACTGGTTATTTTGCTTTTTAAGTAACAGAAGTCTCCTACTTCCTTTTGTTTTTCACCTGCCAATTTGATGTCCATAGAGAATTCTGATTTATTTCGGCCGCATTCCAATATTTTTGTTTTACATTTATTAATTTTTTTCATGAATTCTTTCCTCCATATTATTTCTGATTCGCCAGAATACATATTGTGACTAAATATCTATACATATTTGTTATGGACTACAGAAGACGGAGACAACTATGGGTTGATATTTTTCGCTCGTGGGTAGATTATTGGCTGAGGAATAACCTAACCACCAAGGGAAGATGATTAAGAGAAGGAGATAGGTCTCGGACTGGAGAAAAAGGATAGAAAAATAGGAGGAGACTCACACAAAAGTTATAAATTTAACCTTAAATGCACTTAGAGGCGGTTGCCACCGCAAATTCATTCTCTGATACCTAAAATGGGTAAGGGCTTGGTCTAAGCTGATGGGGAACACAGCTAGGACTTGGGCGGTTTGCAAGAGAGTGGCTTTAGTATATTCCCTCTCAAGCATGCATCTGCTTACTATGGGGAAGGGTGGTGGTCTGGAAAGACTGAGAGTAACAGATTTATTGTGTGTCTGTTCAAAAAAATTCGTTTTTGCAAAGTAATTCGAAGAATGCCAATAATTTGAATCAGGTTTGGTATTTCCAGTTTTCGAAGTTATGGAGTTCCTGAAAAGGCGACCAAGTGCTTCCAAGAAGGATGATGATAAAAAATTATACCTTGGGGAGTAATTTTGGTAAGTGGACCAATGGTTGCATTTGGAAATGGCTAAGCTTTTACTCAGCAAGGAGCCGGCTAAAAGTTTAGACGAAAAGAAACACTTATCTTTTGGAAAACTAACCATAAGTTTTCGGAGAGGATCTCCACAAGCAGGTAGCTGGAGTAGCGAGCTTTACTTGCCTTACTGGCCAGTTAGAATTAGCTTTTAAAGCTAAGAGAAACTTTGACGAGATTACCACTAAGAGTTCTTGCTCAAATGCAACGAGTGGTGAGAGCCCTATCAATAGATTTAATGGCATTGAGTAGGGAGAGCCAAGGAAGACAGGATCTTGCCTAATCGTTGTATTTGCGAAATGATAAATCCAAAAAAAAATATTTGATTTATTTAACAAGGCAAACGAAGTTGATAACTTTAAGAAAGATTTTCAATTTGGTTAACAATTTTGGGGTCACAGATCTCAGAAAGCATTAAACGTTTGCGCCAGGCAATTAACAATTTATGAGGTTTCGAACCTTATATATTTTCTAAAATCTTTGTAAGAAAAAAACCAAATGAAGTGATTAAAATTTAACAATAAATAGAGTACAAGGTGTGTACTTTAAGAAATTCCTGAGAGAATATTCTAGAAAGAGTGACAACTTCGAAAATAACAATAAGAAAAACATGAAGAATAAGATAGAAGTTCCTACAACTTCTTATATTTAAGCTGAATTACTTTTGGTTCTTATACAAATAAGGGCAGGTCACTTACTGTGAAACCTGAAGAGAAAATCAAAAGGAAGGCTCTCGACCTCCTATGTTTAAGTAGGAATCACGAGCCAAATGGGGCAGTTTCCATTTCGTGAGACCTAGAAATAACTCACTCAAGAGTTGAAAGAATTGTTTTCCCTGATTATAAGGTAGAAACAATATAAGCTTGAACCGTGTATGAAACACATAGTTATACAGAAATTAATTAATGATAAACAAGCAAGATGGAAGGGCACTTCGTTAGAGTGACACCTTATTGGAAGTGATTCAGATTTACAATTTTATTAATATGGTTTGTTAGTAGAAGGTTTAGGAAAGATCGATTGGGATTGAGGATAAATGTTCATGGCATTATTTAATGTAAACGGACGATCGCGACGCGGTAGAAAAGTTGGATAAGCACTAGTTTTCACTATAGTCTGTTAAATAGATGAAAAGTTCACTGTAGAAACACAAAAGTATATGGGAAAGAAAGTTATTGCAATGATGAAAATAACTGATTGCACAAGGTAGGCGAGAGTCTATTTCTTGAGAAGGTTGTGAATTACAATTAAATGCGCCATAGAACATTCCAACGGTGGAAGAAAATTCGCTATTGCAGTAATTTATAATGAAGATTCCTCGTTTTAAATAGTATTCCCACAAGTGAGTGAAAAATACATGACGGCAGGACTTGTAGATAAAGTACAGGATCTGGAAGGTTCCAGAACGATCTTAATAGAAGAATGGGGTCAAAGTTAATCCAGCGTAGGAACTAGCTTGGTAATTTATAGACAGCGGGTATTAGGTAATATCCCACGTGGTGAGAAGATTTCTCATTTAACAAGCATACGAAATGCTGCTTTTCACCAAGATTGGCTTAATTAGACTAAAGCCCAACATGGAAAATCCCGCGAAGGATGATTATTTCAACAAATAAGTAATTTCACACTGCCTATTGAACCCTTCAGAATAGCAGTGTTTTATGCAAGAATCTTAGATCAAGGGGTCGCGTTCAGTTCATAGTGTGGTGTTTACGTCCGCCAAACTACGTGCTTTTCTGAGGCAAGGGTTATAGGATGAAAACTATAACTAAGAAAGAAAGGAGACAAAACGTAAGATAATAACAAGATTTAATAACTAATTTGTGCATAAAAGAATAAAACAAACAATAATAAACAAAATCCTCCCTGAATTTTTCCCCTGACATGAATATTTATCACTTTGAGGAGTCAAACAGATCTCCCCTTTTCTAATAAAATGTGGATCCTAGTTCCACTATCTTGCATATGAATTTATGTTCGCGTGGTGACTATCTACGGGAAATGAGTACTTGGATGATCATTCGTTCACAACGGATTAACAGCCACGGTGCTCACGAACAATCATCTCGTAAATCAACTTTTATGGCTATGGGCATAGCATTAATAAAAATCCTTAAATCTAACTCTGACACACATATTACAACTCTACTATTTACAGGCATCTCTCTGAGACCCTTATTAGTGTGGTGACACACTTATCCAAATGAGCTGCCACCATGGTCAGATACTCAACAACAAGGAAACACAGCGCCGCACGGGACTCACGAGTCACTGACATGTACAATAAACAAAGAATAAACCAACAACAACAAACAACCTGAGTGGTTAAGATTACTTTATATTAACAAAACTGCATGTTAAGGAAAACGCTTCGAAGGTAATCGTGTTTCGTAGGCAACTCCCATTTATTTAAACAATTTTACCATTGATCAGTTTCTCACATTTATATTTATTTTCAAGTAATTGGGAGCCAGTCGTGCACTCCACTTTAATGAGCTCTGCTTGCGAAACTCAGCCAGCCCTTGTGACAACAACTCGCCCCTTTCCACAATACCAGTCATGTCCCCCATCCAGTGTATATAAATAGCCGACCAGCGGAACTGTTATCTCAAGGAATCAACAGCCGCTAACATCTCCTCCCACTCAACATATGGTCAGACAATAATCACATATCCATAATTGTCCTCGCAAGGAAACAATATGAATCTGGTACCAAGCTGACAGAAATCAGTCTCTGCTGAAGTTCCCGCTTGTAATACCACCAAAAAATATACTCACAGTACACACATCTGGGACTGACATAACGCCTTTCACATGGGTCTGCTGAATTAGAGCTCGCAAAACATTTAACACAATATTTAAAACTTACGATAGAGCTGAGTACTCTTCGTCACAAATTACATTGCTACAAAGGCAATAATCACACTGAATCTGATCAATAATAATTCTCAACAAAATCTAATTACCCTCCCATCTACTATATAATTATATTAATTCAGTCCTACTTCTGAAACACGACATATCTCCGAGAGACGTTTTTAACCGCACTTCGTAACCTAGGCGAACACGGCCGTTCACATAGATACGTTAGTTAACACAACACAAAGAAAAGAACCTTCCATTAACTACCATTGTGCGAGCTGCTTCCAAACAAAAGTGTGTCAGATCAAAACTAAATATACTACACTAAATCACACAAGCAAAGTATTTAAAAAAATATGTCCCATTAACCATAAGTTAATTTAATAAATAATAAAATATTATTTGTACTCATCTCGTGTTGTAGTCACCCGTCAAAGAACATCAGACGCCATTCCCCAACTGGATGATTCTTTATCTCATAGCAGCCATCTGGACGGACTGTTGAGACTTCCACACTTCTTCTGCATTCATCGATGTCATCCTTGCGCTGATACAAAAATTAGGTTATTATACACTTTATGCCTGACTACTAAATTCGCTTGTTCAGGTACTAAATTCCCTGTCACTGTTCGTTGGCGAATTATCGACGCTACTGTCCCTATAACTATAGTACTAAGACTATCTATCACTGATTTTACCACTTTTCAATGAATCTCTTGTGTCCTTGTGACACGGAAATAAAAGTCTATCTCTTCAGACGAACAGAATCAAAGTCCTGTGTTCTCGACACACGGAATAAAAGTCAATGTCTCCTAGACACACGGAATGAAAGTCATCTACGTCCGTAGACGCACAGAATAAAAGTAGTGTGTCCTCAACACACGGAATAAAAGTCATGTCTCCTAGACACACGGAATGAAAGTCATCTCTTGTGTCCTCAACACACAGAATAAAAGTCAATGTCTTGGCTCTTCGACACACTTATAAATGAACTGGCCCTTGGGTCTAGATGGAGGGGGATTTTATGTAAAAAAAATATCGAAGTAATTGTGATACAGGAATGAAATACATATCACTGAACTCGTAATATTGCACAGGTCAAGAATATGCCCATTAATCCTAGAATCGATCGTAGAGATTTTGTCTAGGCGATTTCCCGCGTGAATGCTAGCCACCGCGTACCCCAGCCAGAGTTGGCGCGCAAGTAGGCATTCTCTTCTCATTGGTTCTCCATTTTCTGATAATTTGGCGGTTTCTAGTAGATCTTGGCGTCTTGGGAGTGTCTATTTTCTTCATCAGCCATTCACGTTACTGCATTATATTTCTTCTAGGCGCGAATATCACAATGAACATACCAGAACCATGTCTCACCGCGCGTCGCTTCTAAAATTGAGGTAGCCACACCTGTCCCTGTGATACATAGCTCTGCTATTTCTTTTCATAGCTCAAGTACTTAGCCTTTTGTTAAACTGTCGCAGGTATGTCCCTACTGTCTCCAACAAATGCTTGAGATTTCCTCATCGCTGTCTGGCTACTTTCATGATGCTGGTTGAAATATTTATTAATTGAAGAAATAAAATAGTAGAATCATTTAACCAACATAGGGTAAAGGGTTCACAACTCTCCCACTCACAAAATGTCGAACTTAGGAATAAAGTCGACAATTTTACAATACATCCGTAGGCCAATTTGTTTTATTTCCAGAATCACCCCTTTTTCTTACTTGGTCTAGGCGCTCCTGTCTTCAATGGCATTTACTCGTTTTCATATCCTGCTTGTCACTCCCCCTTCCCATCTTGCGTGACGCTCGGTGCCTGCGGCAACACCTTACTTGCCTCGTTAATGTTTGTCAACAACAAGTCTACTTCCTCGTTCATCTCGTGCCGTAGTCAACTGCTCCCCGTTGACTTTGTTGATAGTAGGACGTCCGTATATTCAAACAGCGTCATTATTTCGGCGCTACCATGGTTCACTTCGACGATATTTCTTTAGGTTGGCAGCGTTGTAAACTGACATTGTTCCTGTGCTCAATTCTTTCACTCTGTAAGCATTATTTCCAAGGTTTCTTACGATAGAATAGGGTCCTATGAATTTTTCGCAGAATTTACTAAAGATTTTCTTTTCTGGGTCCGATGTAGCAGGTCGTTTTACCAAAACGAGCTGGTTGACTTCAAGATCACCGTGGAACCTCTTATTTCTTACTCGCCGTAATATGCGGTCCGCTGTTTCCTCATGTATTCTCTCGTTCTTTCAATTCTCAGGTCTGGTGCTATCATGGGATCTTGTGGACAGTTAATGATGCTTTTCCACGTTCTTACTGGATACTCGTTCTTGTGTAGGACCATAGGGATTTGTCCTGTTGACTCGTGCCTGGTAGAATTCATGCATGTCTCTACGTCCTTAATTTTATCGACCCATTTGTGGTGTTCGTTCGGATTGAAGATTCTCAAATATGCAATTACAGATTTAATTACTCTCTCGCTTGGATTTGCTTGGGCATGTCGGATACTGCTTAAAACATGTTTTATACCCATGTCTTCCATTCCTTTCTTGAATCCGGCGCTTGTGAAATAACTGCCGTGATCTGATAATATAAATTCTGGTTTTCCAAGGGTTGGAATAACTCTATTACGAATGCGACTGAGTACCTGCTTCGATGTTGTTTTCTGAATAGGGCAAAGTACTACAAACGTAGAAAATACATCAATGCACACTAGCAAATGACGGCAACCTCTCCTTCCCTTTGGAATTGGACCAAGACAGTCCATCGCCAGTAGCTCACATGGTTTTTGAGGTAGCAATGGTCTAGGATATTGCCTCAGTAAATAATTATTTGGCTTTGTCCTCTGACACGGGTCACAAGTTGTAATGACGTCGCATATAGTTGTTCTCATACGTGGCCATGTAAATGTCTCTCCTATTGTCGCTTCGCACTTGTCTAAGCCCACGTGACTGTAACTTTCGTGCGTATGCCATGTCAATCCTCGTTGTAACGATGCAGGTACTAATATGCGTAACTTGGTGTGGTCATTATCTACCCATTTGTGTAGCAAATTGTTGACATAAACATATCTTCCTTCTTTGGCTTTCGCTTCTCGAAATGCAGGTGTTCCTGTAGGTAGTTGCTTTTTGAAGTATTTAATTAATAGCATCATCCATGGTTCCGCTTCCTGTTCTCGCTGTATCTCACGTAACTCCTCCAAGAATTTCCGGTCCTTCGGTGTTAACTCCAAGTGTTGTACCATCGCTGTTTCTTCATTATCAGGCTCTGGGTTCCTGCTGAGTGCATCCGGTATCACGTTCATCTTCCCTGGACAATGTTCAATTTCAATGCTGAACTGCTGAATGTATATAGACCAACGTGTCACACGTTCGCTTGCCATTGACGTCTTAAACAAGAATGTTAGTGCCTTGTGGTCAGTCCTGACAACAATCGGGTAACCATAGATTATTCGTTTCCATTGTTGGAGCGCATGAAGGATGGCCAACAATTCTAGCTCGGTTACCGTATAGTTCCGCTCGTGCTTACGCAATTTTCGGCTGACAAATGCCAAATATGTTTTGTGCTGCAGGTTCGCTGGATCCTCTTGGTAGATCATAGCACCTATCCCAATTAGTGAAGCATCCGCTTGGATTATGAATTTGTGCTTGAAATCTGGATATCCTAATTTAATGCAGTTTTCCAATAGCTGTTTTGTTGCTTGGAATGCCTTCTCACATTCCGCGTTCCATGACCATTTGTTATTTTTCTTTAACATTTCTTGCATTGGAGCTACAGTCTCCGTATAACCTGGACAGTTTTCTTTAAAGAATCCCGTTACGCCTAAGAAAGCCCGAATGTGCTTGACTCTCGTTGGTGTAGGGAAATTCTTTATCGCTTCAATCTTAGCTGGATTAGGCTTCACCCCCTCCTTGTCAATGACGTGACCCAAATATAAGATCTCGCTCTTGAAGAAATGCGATTTCTTCAGGTTTACTTTGAAATTCGATGCGTTCAAGTTGCCCAATACTTTATCTAAATTTTCCATGTGAGTTTCAATGTTGTCGGATGCCAACAGAATGTCGTCGATGTATCGCACCGTCATCTCCTTTACTTCCTCGGTTAGGTTCCGGTCCAGTGCTCGGATTAAAGCACAGCCCGCTGTTTTGACTCCAAAAGGCATTCTGACGAAACAATATGTCTGGTTATCGAATAAGAAGCCAGTTAGAAGCTGTGACTTCTCATCCAACTCAAGATGCTGGAACGAGCTCGTCAGATCGACTGATGAATAAATGCTCTTGTTTTTAAAGCCTTTTAATACGTCTCTGATAATTGGCGCTCTGTCATACTCAGGAAAAATGAGTCTCATGTTGAGATTTCTGGCATCTAAACAAAGTCTAATAGATCCATTTGGTTTTGTGACTGCCAAAATCGCATTTAGATAAGGTGTAGGTGTCTTCCTTATCACTCCAGCTTCTAACTTCTCATCTATAATGATTTTAACTTGACCACGATATTTTTCAGGAATTGGGTACAATCTGCTTTTGAAAGGTGACCAGTCCTCGACTTGCATAGAGTACTTGAAATTTAAAATTTTCCCAGGTACTGTATCAAATACTGATTTGTGCTTCCTTAGAATCTCTTCCAACTGTTTTCTGTGTTCACCCCCAAGTTGAATGTCATTGAGCCGCTCCTGTAGTAACTCTTCAAATTGTGCGTCGCTGTCATCTCCTTCTGTTAATAAAGACCATATCTCCTGGGATTCTATCTCCTCATCTAGTTCCACAACAGCCCCTTCTATGATGTTATCTTCCGCCTTTCGTACCTCCTCTTCCGTCTCTTCTGATATTGCTTCCAATGCCCAAGAATTTACATTTCTTCCGGTAGTGATTTCATCCATATGCAATCCCACGTTTTTCAGCTGGTCATATTCTCTAAAACTGACTGTATTCTTGTGTAAATCTATCACTGCTTGATAGTCACAAATGAAATTTGCACCAAGAATTATATTGAAATTCATCTTTGCCATGATAATGAATGTTTGCCCAAAAGTGTGTTCCAATATGTTCAGCTCTAAGTATGCCTGACGTTTACAAGTAACGGTGCGTTCAGGAATAACACCCCTCACTTTGAGCTGTGGTACCGGAATTACAGGAATATTCTGAGTCCGTCCCAACTCTCGAACCAAGGCCTCCGATACTAGACTGATCTGTGACCCTGTATCCAATAAACATATTATATTAATTCCACCAATCCTTGCGTAAATAATGGGTAATTGCCTAATTTCATCGTTCCGTGGTTTCACCGTCTCCTCCAGGCAATCTTCTGGTAAAGCAATCCATTCTTGTATGTTCGCTACTATCCATCCATCTTCAACTTCCGACTGTTGTGTTTTGAGACTGTCTCCTTGATCCAAAATTAACCTTTTTTTTTTAGCTCCATTTCGACACCCATCATCCTTCTGTCGCTCATGTCCTTGATATTCCTCTTGTCTCAGTAGACTTCCAGCTTCCTCAGTATGTGTATCTGGGTTCTTTCTGTTCCCAATGGCCTTTTCCCATCTTCCTAGCTCTCCACCTTGATTAGCGTGTAACTCCTCTAAGTAATTTTGTGATTGAGCGTGCCTATCATCCCAGTCATCTCGATAGTTACGTTGATCTCCTTGATTTTGATCTCTCCTTCCTTTCCATCTTTGATTGGCATTGTAATCACCGTATCTTCCATAAGGCCTGTCATTCCTTCGATTATCACGCCATTGTTGATATCCTCTCTGTTGGTATCTATTGTTGCTCTGGTATCTATTGTTGTAGTAATTTTTGTTACGCTGATATGGTCTGTTTTCCCCTTCTTCCTGGTTTCGCCTAGGTGTGGAGGTGCTCGTATTAGTACCCTGCGTTTTAGTATTTCCCTGTTTTGTCTTTACGACCTCTGTAGTGTTGACTAATTCCAGTTGTCTTCCTCCTCTAAAATGACTATGAGATGTGGTCTCATCTATTTGCCGTAATATCTGCTCTGCATGTAGGGCCGTACTGACGTTTGCTGCGACTAGTACTTGCTGTACATTAACTGGCATTTGCCTTGCTATTGTCATCACCAAATCGGCTTCGTTTAATGGGTAATCCAGATCGCGAAATTTTAGCATTTGCATGTTAAAGAAATCTGAGTATTTTGTCTGCTGGGTAGTTTGGTATTTTCTAGAGTAAAGCTCCATTCTTAAACTCTGTTGTATGGCGGGAGACCAGTATTTGCGCAGAAACGCTAAGTTAAAGTCTGACATGGTTCCAAATGTATATTTGAAACTTAAAAACCAGGTGAGAACATTCCCTGATAAAAATCTCTCCATCATTCTCAATCTACGTGCTTCAGGTACCCCAGTGTCATTAAAATGGTCTTCAATCTCTTTGATAAAGGCCTTAGGTGTTACCCCTGAATTTTCGGTGTATTTCTGAGGCTTGTAGTCATTTGAGCGAATTACTTGAATAAGTTGTGTGGGCTGATGACCGTCCTGTGGTGTTGAGCTTCTATCTACGTTCTTACGAAATCCTTCCGTGTTTGTTGTTAATGGGCTCTCTGCTTGATTCTGACTTCCTGCTATGCTGGGTTGGGAACTATGTGAGTCATCCTGCTTGACTTTCAATGCTCCCGTTTTAAATATAGACGATTGTTCTAATGAGCGAAGTTCGGCTTTAATGATCCTGTCTGTCTGCTCTTTAAGTCTATTTTTTACCTCTTGCTCCAAAGCTTGAATACGCGTGTGGTTTTCGCCTACTGTTTTAATAATGGTGGATCTTTCCTCTCTAGAATCAATATTCATTTTCTTCCAATCTTTCCTGATCTGTTCTTTAATCGTGCTTATTTTTTCTTCAATCTGGCTCTTATTTTCATCCTGATTATTTTCTATCTGGCTTAGCCTTTCGTCTAATGTACTCTTAAATTGTTCTTGTTCCGTTTCTAGGCTTTTCCACTGTTCCGCTGATTTTATCTCTAGACGGTCCATATCTTTAATTATGCCTGATATGTTCTCATCTACTGCTGATATTTGTTGTTGAATGACCCTGCCACTTTTCTCCATCTCCTTAAATCGACCTTCCAACCTATCCTGAGCTATGTTGACCTCGCTTGTATTCATCGTGCATGCTATTTCAATCTGCTCTAATTTAGCTAACACCGTTTCATCGAGGATGCTAAGTTTTTTTTATCGAAAATACTCTCCATTTGTTTAATCTGCTCTAATTGTTTCTCATTATTTTTGCTTACGTCAAGGGCCAGTAATATCATCTGTTGGTTTGTGTGCTCTTTCATCTCTGCGGTTAACGAAGCTAATTGGTTCGTGTTTTTATTATTTTGCGTCTCTAACTGTGAATTTATAGTGTCATTAATTTCACTCTTTAATAACCTAGCTTGTTCCACCTGATATTCATTTTGCTCAATTCTGCTGTTATTTAACTGTGTCCGCAATGATTCACTTTGTTCTAACAGTTTAGCATTTAGCGATTTACTTTGTTCTGACATTTTCGTATTTATTTGTTCAGATAATTTTGTATTCAACGCTTCACTTTGCTCTACCATACTAGTGTTTATAGATTGACTCTGTTCTGATAATTTAGTGTTCAACGCTTCACTTTGCTCTGCTAATTTAGTATCCAACAATTCCTGCGTTCTCCTCGCTGCACTTTCAATGATCTCCTGGATCTGCGCCACCGTTGCCATGTTTTACAATATATATGAGACATATGGGAAATGGCATACGCCAATGCCCTTTGACACGCACATAAATCCAATGCACATTTAATTTCTTTATTCTACTCAGTTCATTTATTTTTACCTTTAATCCCATTAGTCGATTGCATCTCTGAGTAGTTCTAGTTTTACTCAATTTAATTTTAAACCGAAGCACATATTTAGTCATTAAACAGTTATCCTGATCTGATATTAACACTGACTAATTAACAAAGTATTAATTGTCATTTCAGGCTACAGCCTCCTAATATTTCCATGAGTTTGACTTTCTACACAAATCTAGTTTTAACTTTATCATTGGGCGCCCGGTATCACATCTTAATTTTACTTTAATTTAAAAGACAACAACGTGAACCGTATTTTACTTTGCAAACTCCTGATTTTAATTTATCTTTCACATATTTGGCGGTATCCACTTCGCCACAACTACTTTTAATAAAATATCACTTCCCGGTGATTAATTACTGTCATATCTGCCTGCACTTGCGGCATGCCAGTTTTACTCAAATGCGCCACTATTGACATGTGTAATCTCCCCGTTACACCACAGTGAATAGCCCCACCGTTGGCCGCCAGTTTTCACCTATGAACCCTTCAGAATAGCAGTGTTTTATGCAAGAATCTTAGATCAAGGGGTCGCGTTCAGTTCATAGTGTGGTGTTTACGTCCGCCAAACTACGTGCTTTTCTGAGGCAAGGGTTATAGGATGAAAACTATAACTAAGAAAGAAAGGAGACAAAACGTAAGATAATAACAAGATTTAATAACTAATTTGTGCATAAAAGAATAAAACAAACAATAATAAACAAAATCCTCCCTGAATTTTTCCCCTGACATGAATATTTATCACTTTGAGGAGTCAAACAGATCTCCCCTTTTCTAATAAAATGTGGATCCTAGTTCCACTATCTTGCATATGAATTTATGTTCGCGTGGTGACTATCTACGGGAAATGAGTACTTGGATGATCATTCGTTCACAACGGGTTAACAGCCACGGTGCTCACGAACAATCATCTCGTAAATCAACTTTTATGGCTATGGGCATAGCATTAATAAAAATCCTTAAATCTAACTCTGACACACATATTACAACTCTACTATTTACAGGCATCTCTCTGAGACCCTTATTAGTGTGGTGACACACTTATCCAAATGAGCTGCCACCATGGCCAGATACTCAACAACAAGGAAACACAGCGCCGCACGTGACTCACGAGTCACTGACATGTACAATAAACAAAGAATAAACCAACAACAACAAACAACCTGAGTGGTTAAGATTACTTTATATTAACAAAACTGCATGTTAAGGAAAACGCTTCGAAGGTAATCGTGTTTCGTAGGCAACTCCCATTTATTTAAACAATTTTACCATTGATCAGTTTCTCACATTTATATTTATTTTCAAGTAATTGGGAGCCAGTCGTGCACTCCACTTTAATGAGCTCTGCTTGCGAAACTCAGCCAGCCCTTGTGACAACAACTCGCCCCTTTCCACAATACCAGTCATGTCCCCCATCCAGTGTATATAAATAGCCGACCAGCGGAACTGTTATCTCAAGGAATCAACAGCCGCTAACATCTCCTCCCACTCAACATATGGTCAGACAATAATCACATATCCATAATTGTCCTCGCAAGGAAACAATATGAATCTGGTACCAAGCTGACAGAAATCAGTCTCTGCTGAAGTTCCCGCTTGTAATACCACCAAAAAATATACTCACAGTACACACATCTGGGACTGACATAACGCCTTTCACATGGGTCTGCTGAATTAGAGCTCGCAAAACATTTAACACAATATTTAAAACTTACGATAGAGCTGAGTACTCTTCGTCACAAATTACATTGCTACAAAGGCAATAATCACACTGAATCTGATCAATAATAATTCTCAACAAAATCTAATTACCCTCCAATCTACTATATAATTATATTAATTCAGTCCTACTTCTGAAACACGACATATCTCCGAGAGACGTTTTTAACCGCACTTCGTAACCTAGGCGAACACGGCCGTTCACATAGATACGTTAGTTAACACAACACAAAGAAAAGAACCTTCCATTAACTACCATTGTGCGAGCTGCTTCCAAACAAAAGTGTGTCAGATCAAAACTAAATATACTACACTAAATCACACAAGCAAAGTATTTACAAAAATATGTCCCATTAACCATAAGTTAATTTAATAAATAATAAAATATTATTTGTACTCATCTCGTGTTGTAGTCACCCGTCAAAGAACATCAGACGCCATTCCCCAACTGGATGATTCTTTATCTCATAGCAGCCATCTGGACGGACTGTTGAGACTTCCACACTTCTTCTGCATTCATCGATGTCATCCTTGCGCTGATACAAAAATTAGGTTATTATACACTTTATGCCTGACTACTAAATTCGCTTGTTCAGGTACTAAATTCCCTGTCACTGTTCGTTGGCGAATTATCGACGCTACTGTCCCTATAACTATAGTACTAAGACTATCTATCACTGATTTTACCACTTTTCAATGAATCTCTTGTGTCCTTGTGACACGGAAATAAAAGTCTATCTCTTCAGACGAACAGAATCAAAGTCCTGTGTTCTCGACACACGGAATAAAAGTCAATGTCTCCTAGACACACGGAATGAAAGTCATCTACGTCCGTAGACGCACAGAATAAAAGTAGTGTGTCCTCAACACACGGAATAAAAGTCATGTCTCCTAGACACACGGAATGAAAGTCATCTCTTGTGTCCTCAACACACAGAATAAAAGTCAATGTCTTGGCTCTTCGACACACTTATAAATGAACTGGCCCTTGGGTCTAGATGGAGGGGGATTTTAGGTAAAAAAATTATCGAAGTAATTGTGATACAGGAATGAAATACATATCACTGAACTCGTAATATTGCACAGGTCAAGAATATGCCCATTAATCCTAGAATCGATCGTAGAGATTTTGTCTAGGCGATTTCCCGCGTGAATGCTAGCCACCGCGTACCCCAGCCAGAGTTGGCGCGCAAGTAGGCATTCTCTTCTCATTGGTTCTCCATTTTCTGATAATTTGGCGGTTTCTAGTAGATCTTGGCGTCTTGGGAGTGTCTATTTTCTTCATCAGCCATTAACGTTACTGCATTATATTTCTTCTAGGCGCGAATATCACAATGAACATACCAGAACCGTGTCTCACCGCGCGTCGCTTCTAAAATTGAGGTAGCCACACCTGTCCCTGTGATACATAGCTCTGCTATTTCTTTTCATAGCTCAAGTACTTAGCCTTTTGTTAAACTGTCGCAGGTATGTCCCTACTGTCTCCAACAAATGCTTGAGATTTCCTCATCGCTGTCTGGCTACTTTCATGATGCTGGTTGAAATATTTATTAATTGAAGAAATAAAATAGTAGAATCATTTAATCAACATAGGGTAAAGGGTTCACTATAAAAGATCGTTAAAAGCATGTAGAAGTTAAAACCATGAAGATGAGGTTAAAACTTGAAGTTTGTACTTAACTTTGCTGCATGGCGAAAGTGAGGTTCTCCTTGATGTTTAAAGTTACCACATGGCGTGGAATCTAAAAAATGCCTCGTTAGGTCAGGAAGCTAGCTCTAGTTGAGCCTTAACTGAGTCGACGGCCGGCGCACAAGTGAGACCCACTCAGCGACGCACAGAGAGTCCAAGGAAGGGAAAGGAGTGGGGGTAAGAGACAAAAGGAATACATATCAGAATAACCAACATAAGAAATTAAATTCTCTTGAGGAGATGGTCTTCAAAGAGTTGATAGCAGGCGATACTAGCACAGCATGGTGAGTGAAAAAGTAAACGAAGTTCTCTTGCTCATGGAGATAATAGCTGGCGATGGCAACGAGATCTGGTGGCCAGATGGAAAAGGAAGTCCTCTTGCACCAGGAAGAATTGAGGAGCTTCAGAGATTCACTGCTAGATGACGCTAGGAGGATCATGGAAGATATATATCTAGAAGAGACTCACAAAAGATATAAGCGACATGATCACCAAAGAGAAAATAGAAAATCACTGTTGGTGTTTGATGAAGAGGAAGGAATGAACAAGCAAAGAGCATTAAACTTTATATTCTCTCGTACCGTGTATTCCAAGAATACACCAGCTCGTCAAGCGAGCATCATCAGTTCCAAATCGTCGTCGTCGTCGTCGGCGGCAGATTCTCGTATCCAAGTGTACGTTTCTTTTCTACACCACTAATTATTTGCATCCACTCGATGATGATGTGGCTGGAGACTCAACAGACCAATTCTGGCTTAGAACAAACAGCCACACACGATGCATCTGATGCAAGGTGGAGGACGTGGTAATATCTTGCGCAGCTTCCTCTTCTGACGAATTTCCATTTCCTACCTTCGGCGTTCTTCTTCAAAATGTGAAACATCTGCCGAGGTGGCTGCACGGCAACGTGTGAGATCGCTGTACGGGATTGGCCGAAAGATTCTGTCGTCATTCATGCACTGGGCATGACCTATCCATCTGAGCCGGTGACTAATGATGATGGCCTCTATACTTTTCATCTCTGCCCTCTCGAGAACTGCAGCATTTGTTATATAGTCATACCATTTGATGTGCATAATGGAACGGAGTTTCTGCAGGTCAAAGCTTTCCAGTGTTTTGGTGGTCTGGCGGTATAGGGCCCAGGTCTCACATCCATAGAGTAACGTAGAAATGACAAGAGCTTGGTATACCATTGGTTATGTACAGATTCATCGATCTTTGTTCTGGAATACACGACGTGAGAAACGTGCAAACGGTGCATGCGCAGCACGGATTCTGTTGTCCACGTCCTTCTTAACAGTTCATTGCGTAGACCAGCGATTCCCAACCTTTCTGGACTCGCGAACCCCATCCACAACGATCTGAGTTGGGTGAACCACTGACTTTCAATGGAACCGGGACGTGGAAATCGATAGAAAAATGTAGCTTCCGATGTTTAGTTACATATCTCAGAAACTACAATAGGCGGCTTCGGTGGCGTAGTCGGTAGCATGCTGAGCTTCGTTGCCCAAGATAGCGGGTTCAAACCCGGCCGAAGGCGTCGGATTTTTAAGAGCGTTAAAAATCCCTCAGTTGCCTTCCTTCGGAGGGGAAGTAAAGCCGGCGGTCCCATGTCATAGATTTGTGGCATGTTAATGAACCTTCCACTAATTACACCTGTGTGTAGCTAAATTGGATAGGTTATGAAAGTAAACAACGCTCTTTCGTTGCCAAGAGCCGACTGCGGTGGCGTCTAGTAGCTAAGTTCTGAACTTGGCGTAGTAATTGTTGACGTTGACGCTTGGCGGCAAAAGTAGGTACTATTTGAAAAATTCTAAGTTGCAGTCTGTACTCAAATTTAAAAAACAGATAATACACACTAATACAGTCATCACAATTAACACCGGTTATCACACAGATTCTACACACACACAAAGTGCACGGGGCTACATGACCACGTTGTCGCAGCCCCTAAACTTAAGAACCAACCAACGGAACTACAATAGATATTTCCTTGAATGTTCTTTTGGTGTATTCAGAGTACATTCATCATTTTTGGGGTTGAATTTGAAGTTTCTATGTCGAATATTTTGTGTCAGAGAGAGCATTACAAATATAATCTTAAAGAAATAAATTATTAAAAATTCCCCAAACTCTTGTCCTTTTTTCTGAGCAAATACTCAAACCAGACCCAACAAACTTTGCAAACATAATAATTAAACCATTTTTGATCTACTGAAGTAAACGTATTGTCCTATTGTTTACAGGAGTTCAGTTTCTTTTTCTTTTTTTTACATCCTACTTGAAAACTGAAATTATTTGTAAAATTGTCAATGCTTTTCAAGCTAGGCTCCATGAACTAATCAAGATACTGTGCCCGTTTGGACCGAGATCGAACGACCACATTTTGTATAATACTGACATCGGATTAGCACGAGAAAATATATCTCAGGGTCTATCTAGGTGAATACTTGGGTCTAATCTGGCATCCCTGATCTCGGTAATTCACAAGTAAGGCAAGGTGAGAAATTATTTTGAATTAGCACATTCCTTTAAAATCTCAATGTATTTATAGATAAAAATATGATTTGAATGGCAAAAACGTCAACAAAGATAAAACAAATCACACATGAGAAATCAACAGTCCCTAAAATTATTACTAAAATGTCGCAGATATGATAATCAGAAAATTAATTAGTCCATTCGGATATTAAAAAAAAATCAAAAAAAATATTTACACTGGTAATCACTGTTCAATCAAGAGTTCTGAGTGATATTTACATGTTCGTAGTTCACTTTTCGGAAGATTGCATTTGATTTTTCAAATATTCGTAGCAAAACATTCCCCCCCCCCCCAAAAAAAAAAATAGTCACCTGATTCATTCGGTGTTATTCCAAAATTATACTTATTTGGAAAAATTATCATATCACTGATTCGCTGTTTCATAACAATATCAATACTCGACTGACATAAAGTCGAATGTTAATAATTGTTTATAAAGATTTTCAATTTCAAAAAAACAAAATTTGTTAAAAAAATCATAATATTTAGAAAAATTAACTTTCTTCTTTTCTCACTTTCATTTGTTTAAATGTCACAAAAAAATTAATCATTTTGATATGTTATTAAAATTACAAATATTAATGTAAACAATATAAATTGTTGCTATCCACCATCAGCGGATTAAATCATTAACTCTTCACCAAAATTTTATATCATCAACATTTTCTATCACTAAAATTTTCATATAATCTCAAAACAAATAATCAAAGATATTTATTATTATTATTAATTAATACATTTCCAAATTTCCCTTCACTTTATTTATAACAAGTTTTCTCGACCTCTCACTTGATGAATATTTTATTTGCTCATTTCCAATGTTATTAACAAATTAATTAATTATTTATTTTAATTCATTTGCACTTTTCATCTTATTATTTTTTTTCTCGGTCAGGTTCAACAAATCTAAATTTATGTTCTTCAATTATTTATTTAGGCATACCATCGGAACTTCGAGTTGATCCAGAAAAAAATATTATTTAATATTTGGATTGACAGAATAGCGAAATCTGACAAGAATATGGCGCGGTCCACATTGCCTAACCCTTCTTTTACAATTTAGCCCACATGCTCTTTCAAAAACATACGCACATCCTTGTGTGCCCACAACTACGGGAACAAAAGCCCTCTTGGATGACCCCCAAGGTCTCCACAACTTTAAGTGTCGCCAAACGCACACTAAAATCATCACCAAAATATTCTGCACACAACATCATATTATTCTCTTTTTTTTATCATATATATTTTTTGTTGCAATATTCTGTCAATTACTATACTGTGTTCTTCAGTGTTATTTTACCAATAAAATAAATTCTGGTCAATCTCTCCTTGCCTCCCATTTACATAAATTCTCCCTGATTTGATACATTAAATACCTGATGTTTCCTTTCTTTTCATATGAATATTTTTGTTAAGTGCTTTTGGACAAAATAATTCTGAGCACAAAAATCTTACTACTTCATTCTCTTCATCCATAAACTCATTTAAATTTATTTATACTTCCAAACTTTTATTCAAAAATAAACAAAGTTATTTAATTGAAGTCCTTCCAACTAATTAAATTCATCCACAAATTATTATTATTATTATTATTATTATTATTATTATTATTATTACAAAAATTATTTAGGCATCATCAATGTCATAAATGATTATTATCGCCCTATTTCTTTAATAAATAAATATTTAAATCTCATCTGTAAATGATAATTACTAACATCTCCTATTATTTTTATTTAATGCACTAATTATTTAATCACAATAAACAATTAACAATTAATTTAATTTAGTTCCTAATGTTCGGTATTATCACTCCCTAATTATTTATAACTTTAAATAGCATCGTTATTATTTATAATATTATTAACTTATTCACTTCACACTTGAATATTTTTATTATTATTGCGACACCTGGCATGGGATGGTTTGGCCAACTTACCTGTTTTCAGAAGTCCGCATCGCTCACAGCAAAATCACCGCCAGATGACATGTCCCAACTGAAGAACACCTATAGGTGAAAGAAGGTGGAGAAGCGGGAAACGCACAGGCTCGCCTACAGACACAGACCGATAACCCACAGAACTGCCACCGACGAAATGATGCCACAACAGTTGCTTAATATTTAAAAGAATATTTACTCAGCAAACAAAGGGGCAAGAAAAATATAATTTAACAAAATCATAAAAAGGAAACTCTATTGCCACAACAACCTCTCTCTGGTGATGCACATGGCTTAAGGCCAACATAATTAAATTACATAAGTAGGCAAGAGACGGCTTAACATGCTTGCTTGCAGAGCAAAAACGAAATGATTTAATTTAAAATTAAAATAATAAAGCCCAAAAGATAGAAAACCAGAATACAGGTATTACCAAAGGAGAAAGGGCTTGATAATTTACTAGGGTACGCAATACCGACCCGACATGCAGACATCAAGGCCACGAGGAAAAACAAAAAGTAAACACAATTTAATAAAATAAAATTAATTCACAAAACTAAAACTTTCATGACGAAGGAAACCTCAGGGACACTCACAAAAACACAAAGTTAAACTAATAAGATTAACAAAAAACATACTGATCTACCAGCACAACACGTTTGAGTGTCCCGCTCGATGCCTAGAGAACTACCCTCCACAGACCAGAATGCACTCGGGCAAAATAAAAAACAAACATGGCCACCAAATAGACGACCGCATGTCCGGTCGAATTACGACAAACAATTATCTTTTTAAATTTAAACGACACCAGAGAGAACAGAAAGGGAGGAAAGAATTACGCCTTAACACTGATGACACGAGGCAATTTAGGCTGCAACGGATCGTAAATCAAATTAATAATAGAGCAAACCCTAAGATTACCAAAAGAAAATACACTAAATAAAAAATACTTTTTACCAGGTACGATAACTAGGTACGTGTCTCCGGAAGGCACAGAAAAAGGAAATATTTACATATCAGGTAACATTAACAAACAGAAATATTAGGCCTGGAACACGAAATGAAATACAGAATAAAAACATAAATATATGGCCAATAACGGAGCTCCCATAACAGTATATATATATATATTAAATAATAACGTACCTTAAAATCCTTCCTCAATGGAGACACAAGGAAACAAAAAACTAACACATTTTAAATAATGTAAAAGATATGAACTGCCTCAATATGGCTGCGTTAGCACACACATCCCGCTTCGATCTCCCACGAGACTTTTCTTCTTGTAGCCCGTAAAATAAACAGATCACACGTCATCTTCAAGGCAAGTTAAGAAATTATAGCCTAGGAGCACAGGCATTTCTTTTTTTTTTATATATCCATATTTCGTAGAGGCTAGGGGCAAAGCCCCCAGCAGCGGCGACACCTTTCACGACCAACTAACTTGTTGCTTTCTTGACGACAGACTGTTAAGATGCC
Source organism: Meconema thalassinum (assembly GCA_946902985.2). Classification (NCBI taxonomy): domain Eukaryota; kingdom Metazoa; phylum Arthropoda; class Insecta; order Orthoptera; family Tettigoniidae; genus Meconema; species Meconema thalassinum. Next base: position 127,807,128 of record OX336391.1, on the reverse strand, counting down.
AAGATGGCGGAGACTCCAAAGTCAACCGCAGTGCATTAATGCTAATTGTAATTGTCCAATCACAGATTGACACATCAAGTAACAATGTGCAGATTATATAATTATTTTGGCGGTATGATGTATATATAGTCTTTTGTTCAATAACGTAGATTACAATATCCTTCAAATATGTTTCGATTAGATGAGATCAGAAGACACCACTCACACACTCTAGCGGTCGAAGATACAACTCCGGCTAGAGGAGACGATAGATGCTGCCACCTCGAGTTCATAAGCCCAACCAAGCCATCTAGGCGGGCGTTTTAAAGGTCGGGAACACACATGTAGATGTATGGGAGATACATTTTTAATAACGTTGGGACGGGCTTTGCACGTAACAATTATTATTAAATAAATCAAATTATTTAAATAATCCAAGTCGCAATTACGTCTTCTCTCATAATAAGAATTAAAGAAAAATACTCCTATCCCTTGGAATAATCGAAATATTTCATGTCGGAACATGAACTAATGCCTGTCCTGACAAAATCGTAGATCGAAAAATAAATTGTCAGACAGCAGTTCCATTTGTCATCCAGAGAAATACAATCGAAAATCTAGCTATGGTGAAAAATGTGTGTTGATTTCTGATCGTGACTGTTCAAAAATATGGAATTCTCTAATACTACAGGTTAGTGGATAGTACATGAATACTTGTCTTACTTCATTCTTGATGTGTAGGAAGAGCGTGTCCTGCGGTGGACACTATTCCAACAGTGTCTTACCATGGCCATCTGCTGTATCCGTATACCTCGTTTGTCTCCATGTCCTACCAACCCTATGAGTAGTTTAACGACGCATGTTGATATTCGCAGTCACTCGTACTAAACAACTCCCGCTATCACCAGTACCGTGTAACATGACGAAAAGTTGCTCAGTCATAGACTGGTACAGTACTCTTGTAGATTTGAGAATAAATCTCATATTCAAATAATGCGGTTTCGTTTGCACGCTAAGATAGGAACACCTATTAGCTGCATAAACGAACTGATGAAATAAATAACTTCTCCTGATGAAATTCGAAGTGCCTGATGTATAGTCACCACAAGTAATACATTGTTCTGTAGGCTAACTTCTGTGAATGGTTTCGACACTACCATCACCTGACTGTAGAATATGTGACCTCAAAGTCAGTGGATACTTTAAGTCCATTCGCTGCCAAAAGTTAAGTTTGTTCACTCGAACAAAAACTAAGTCTTGCTGATCACTGGTACAGCGACTAAGTCTTTCGACCGTCAGAATCTTGGCGTGTATACTGTCACTTCACGTTACGTAGTTCTGCACATGAGCAAATGCTCCGTTGTAATGATGTAACTATCTTGAGAATCGTGCCCTTTATATAGTCCAGCGAGCAATTGTTCCAGAAACTTCCATCTCGTATCTCGGCTTCTACTTGACCGATTTTAACGCTTAATAGCTCAAATTCCTTCTCTTGTAATTGCCAGTAAAGTGTGCTAATCTCCTAGCATCCATCTCTTATCCTAAAGGTAATTCCAGAAAAACAATTCTCGTGACGTATGCGGGCTCCACGTCACAAACTCACGTCACTCGCTTCTGCGATGCATGTTTCCCTCAGCACTCTTGGGTCTCCTCCGCGCACTATTCAAACCATCCATTCCCTCAATCTCTTCAACTAATAACTCTTCTTTCCAAAATAATAATGTCTACAATGTCACGGACGTGTGAATGATCCGGGTATAATAAGTGAATACATATAACTCCACCTGTAGATCTATATGGTGTCTTAGAGACTACCAAGTTTCAAATACATTGATCTGATAGTTTCTGAGAAAATGGTACATGAAGTTTCAAAAAAATGACTTACGGAAAACACAAAAATGATGATGATGATAATTGTTGTTTTAAGGGGCCTAACAGCTAGGTTATCGGCCCCAAAACACAAAAAGAATGTTTGGTTAGTAGCTACTATATAGCTTTAAAATATTTTGTTTGAAACTAATTTCATTGCATCAAATATCACCTCAGCACAATAATTGATACACCAAATTCTTCAGGAAAGATGGGAGGATTTTGTAAGCTACAAAAAATTGACAATTTTGAACCTATCACACGTCTCGGTTCCCTTAAATATACAATGTGCATGTACTGTTCCTTGGGGCCATTCTAGACGAGCGGGTAAATTGCCGCGTTTCGCCCACCTCCTACCACGTCAAAATGTTTCAATCTACACGTGACCGTCAAAACGCGGCGTGTGACCCGCCTACATCAGATCGCGCCAAATTTGTGCAATGTATATGTGGCGGTCAAAACGTGGCGTGAGAACAGAAGCGCCCTCTAATCTATTCTTTCTACTGAGAAAATTAGTCTACTCGCATAGTTTATGATTTTCCCCAGCATTTTACAATGTCATCAGCAAACACTCCAAACTACGTAGGAATTCAGTATTTTAATACCGACTACTTACAATAATTGAAACTGAAAAAAACGTCGTTGTTCTAAACGTATCACAGTGAGAAACACACTGCACAGCTGTTTACTAATCACGCCTATACATGGGCTGGGGATGCGCTCTATCGGCAACTAGAGGAAATTTTCCAATTAAACGTTAGGCATGGCTTTTAACTGGGAATGTCAAGGCCGGTATAAAGAGCGCAGCTCGCATCCACTCGGCGTGAGGTTATTGACGCGTGTAAACTACTTGCCAAACGCCACGTGTAGTTTCGTGCGGGCAGGACAACTCCAGAGGCGTGCTTCCCGCCCGACGCGTCTCGAACGCCTCCTCCAGCGACCGGCAAAGCGCTCGTGTAGACAGACCAATTCATTACTGTAGGTTCTGTCCGATGGCGCGGTAGGAGGCGGGCAAAACGCGACAGTTTACCCATTCGTGTAGAATGGCCCTTAGTTGGATCGCGGTACTGTTGTTAGTATTGTTAGAACCAGTGACGAAGCTATATTCATGCTACTGGGTATTCTCAAGTAACTACATTGTAGTTTATCTCTAGGCTACTTAGTATAAAACTAAGTCCCCGATTCTTGGATGTCACGGGTAATCTCGAGAACCATTGTATGGATTTTGATGCGGTTTTCACCATTCTGTAAAGGATATCTCAGGATTAATATCTGTAGAAAATTATTTATTTATGATCAAAGGAAGCCGAGCAGTAACGATTTCAGTGGAAAAGTCGAAGAGAAACCTGGCGTCCGAGCGCTTACGCTGGGCAGACCGTTAAACATATCTAAATACTATGAGTGTAAGAATTGTTCAGCATGAAAAGTTCTACAAAAACGTCCGCGAGAGCATATGTCTCTCTTCAATACATCGCCCACTATAAGTGGTTTTACGTTTTAATTTCCTCCAACCATGTCCATTCAACTACTGAGGCGACAGAGTACGAGCTAGCTAAGGGCGAGCCTATCATCTCTGTTACAGCCTAGCTAGCGGGCGAACCTATTGCCCCAGATACAGCTAGCAGCAAACCGTCCAGTCGTGTTGAGTTAATACTCCTGAGAAGGGTGGTTGTGTTTGGAGTTTCCCTGGAAGTGCAACTCGGCTTTTCTTCATCTCGCCTGTGAACTTTTCGTTCCGCAAAATTCACAGTCAAGTGCACCTCGCCATTCTTAAATTACGTCTGACAAGAATTTGTTGCACATGCATCTCCATGATAATATAATTAATAGTCCAGTCAGTGATTTTGACCCATCATGCCGAGACGTAAAACGGATATTGGTCGCTGTTCATTGATATTGAAAAAAAAGCGCTTATCACGTAATGCATTCATAACTGTTCACGGGCGAAGCCGGGTCGAGTTGCTAGTTATACATAAACTCCAGTCGTCGTGTTATTCTCTCTGACCCTGAACATGATGTTAGTTATTGAGGTTTTAAGGGGCGGAACTACGAGGTCATCTGCCCCTTAGCCCTGAAGATTATTTCGTTCCAAATTAAGTATATCCTAGCAGTAGTGCCCGGCTTCGCCCGGTGGATTTATTTGGTTTATGGATGATAATGAATTGAGTATATTAATACCGACTACTGGATCGCTCAAGGATAAGGATCGGAAAGCACCAACGCTTATTGCAGCTGATAACCTCAGTATACTGCACCAACACCATCGCCCTTATACAGAGACATACTATTGTCATGATGATAACTTTTTTAAGGGGACTAAGAAATCTTTTTGCACTAATTACTCCCCATGACTGCAATTTATAAGCAGCTCGCAATTCTGCACCAGAACACTGGTAGGGGCGACGTGATGCAGACCGCATTGCCAGGCAATAATAGACTTAGGTATTATTGAAGCTGTTCAGCAGCGCTTGTTCTTCCGACTTACTGAACAAAAATCAATCTTTAAGGTTACCTGAGAGGTGTAGCATAATGCTATATAGCCTAAACTATTCCTCTTGTATCTGGCTATCATATACAAAAAGACTTTTTCGAATCCAACTGGTAGTTCCAGAGATCAGTGCGTTTAAACACACAAACAAACTCTTCAGCTTTATTATATTAGTATATTAGTATAGATTTCTTAGAAAGTTGATGCTTTCGTGCTCTACGAAGGAAAATTTAATACACGCAATTCCAGTTTCACTCCATTATTTACTATCGCCACCAAACAGAATACAAACACAACATTGCATCGTGCCCGTCGTTACACTTGCTGTTAACCATTCATACTACTCATACCACTGAGACTAGGATTTACGTGACTGATGTTTATCACTCGGTACAATATTTCTCTTTCACTGCACATTTCTCTTCATAGGACAACGAAGAAAATGGTGCTGCTAATCGGTTCTGAAGCCGCTGGATGCGAGCGAAGCGAGCAGGCCAGCGGCACTAGGGGACCAGGTACCACTGCGACAATGCGCTACTCTGCCTGGTTTATGTTATTTTAAGGGGGATAAATTGAATTTTTGTTGATATAAAATTATTTCATTAATATAATAATAAAGATTTTCGCCGCAAGCGACTGTCGGCCGCAAAGTAGCCGGCGGTCGCTTTGCCGATTGCGTGTATAAGTTGGTAAATTATTTTCAACTTGCTGTTATGAAATAAGTTAAGGATTATCATTTATACTTTCACGGCCCGTTATACTATTCATAATGTTGAAAAGTTTGGGATGGAAAAAGATTTAATTAATTGCTTTGTTTCGGGGAATAAGCAGTTGTCATAGCAGACAAGCTCTGATTAGCCTGGTGGGATGGCTTTAAAATGTAGCGTGTGCCATGACCGGCGTTGGCAACGACTTCAGCTTGGTAATAATAATAATAAAAATCTGGAAGTTGAAAATGTTAAGTTTTAAAATTGTTAAGGCTTAGGGAGGCAGAAAGACCTTGATTTTAAATACACTATTATTTCAATAAACTGATGCATATTTTAAACCTCACAAACGAACATGCACGCGCTGAGATACCGCCCGCCTCAGGATTGCACTGCTGGAGTCTAGGCTCTCTGCTGACGCATTCGGCTATCGACCGTCCACTTGGCGCATGCGCAGTTGCCTTCTCTACCCTCAGAGACTTGAGCCTGTTTCAAAGGAGACACACTGTCTGCTCAGTCCCGCGCTGAGAAGCTGGCGTCAATCCCGCCGTGGCTACAGAGAATAATACCGAAAACTGGAGATTTAATTTTCCAGTTCAGAAAGAGGGAATATGGATAAATAGACCGACAATAGAACTGTACAAACAGATAGAGACGATAACAAACAACGTAAAGAAAAGGAGGGGAAATTTTTATGGACATATACATAGGACAAACTGACCAAGAACATTTTTAATATAATTACGAATAGTACACTTAAAACCAATTGGGTAAAGGAAACCGTGGAAGAACTCAAGAAACTAAACATCTCTACGAATACATGACAGACAGGAGCACAAATAGAGAAAAACTTAGACAACAGAAGTTTGAGCAAACTCCCAAGGGGAGACAACCGAGAAAGAAGTGGACGGAGGATAGAAAGATGAAGCATAGTGTTTGTATGAGAGTTTTTTGGAAAAAAAAGAAGAAAGGAACAGAATAGAATATGAAAATTGATTGTGTTGTAACGCTCTCCTTATGGGGAATTAACAAATAAATAAATAAATAAATAATGAAAAATAGGAAAATGTAAAAGTGCATATTCCTTGAGAATGAAATGGGCAGGGCTAGATTTGTGACGGTACGCACCGGTACGCCGTACCGAAACCTCTGATCGCGGGAAAAGTCGAATATATAACATAATTTTTAGAACTGCAGAATGTTAGTTGTAAGTCAAGGTCTACTTGGTCTTTGACCCGACTGTACTTCAAAGTACGTGGAATCTTGGCTGCTTCGGGGACGGCACTCTGCTCTGGATACTAACAGCAAGGCGAGAGAAAGAGTTGGGACATACAACGAAATCTTTTCTAAACTTTGGACAATTTTATAAACTGTGAGGTAAAACATGTTTAAGTAGAGTACCTTTTATATTAAACTAGCAGAAGTACCCGTTCTTCGAACGGTGTTCGTAGTTAACACCAGACATTATCAATTGAGCTACTGTGCAATGGTTAGCGGTTTGTCATTCCATCAAGTTTATCAGAACGAAGTTAGTTTATTGGGAATACCACACACACTGTTAATTTAAGGCCCTTAAAATGTAGTTTTCGGAGACCCTTTACAGATTCCCGAATTATCTGTCTCACATTGAGAAGCGCAACATATGCTTTGGTCGTCCTTGTAGGATAATTTTTATATTTCGCATATTTTAGCATATATTGAGAAGTTTTTCTCTATATCCACCCTTCTACTGTATGAAAAGTACGGTGAAGAGTTTTATAAATGATTGGTGTATTGACTCTCATGGTTACCATACCTAATTTTAAGATGCACCAAGCATCCGAACACGAGGTATAGGCGTACATAAAGATACACAGAAAGACAGACAGACAATTCTATTGTCTACAACATATTACCCAGATATCCAAATATGGATATATCTACCACACAGTATCAAATAAAATCATCCTTATGAGGAACCCGTATGTCGACAAAAAAAATTAGTTAAAATGTGCTCTCAGACTAAATTCACCTAACGTGTACTTCCTGACGAGAAATACAATTGAAAGTCTTGTAGACGAAACGCAATACACGTCACGTAAAAACTGACCCTCTACGTTGTGCTAGGTGCCCATACACAGGAAGACCCCTTTCATAAATTATAAAGGCTTGTGGTGCATGAAAATTCAGTTTCTCTAGACTCAAATTGCCCAAATTCCTAAAAGCCGCAAAAAATGCTAGTTCAATTCAGGAATTTTTGGAAATAATGTTGCTGTTTGGAGATATAATAGACCCTCTGTACTATATGTCGAACGTGAAAATTGCATGAAGAAAATCTAGGCTACTCCTTCACCCACTTAATTGCATTGATGAATTATACGGTCTACGTTGGTTCCGAGATAACCTTATAGCCATTTGCAAACTTTCACAGAAATGTAATAAATGGAGTGTCATTGCTTCTTACAGAAATAGATGGAAAGTTGTATGCAACCTCATGGCTACCGATTTGCATTCCTTCATTAGTTTGTTAAATTAAATTAAATTAGTTTTCTGGGAATATTTCACAAACTGTTGGATTTAGAGCCTTATAATGTAGTTTTCGAGGACCCTTTAGGGCCCCCGAGTTTTGTTTCAGGCACCGAGGGGCTTTGCCTCGTCGTTGTACGTCATAATATAATACTAATAATAATATAATATAGGGAGAAATTATAACTCCTATTTTTTATTATTTTTTATTCAGCCAATGGCCATGTACTTTTCTTTTCAGGACGGGTCAGGGAAGGGATATTATCAGAGAAAGAAGCATTCACATCGCGCATGAGCAAAATGGAAATGGCCTACCATTTAACTAAGGACATCTATATGAAAAGGTCAATATCCTTCAACGCAAAACTAAAACATTACTGCAGTGTCATCCGTCCGGAAGTCTTGCATGCTTCTGAATGCCTCACGATGAACAAAAAAGGCTTGGTCGAGAAACTGGAGGCCAAAGAAAGAAAAATGTTGAGAAAGATATTGGGTTCCATCAAAGATAATGGGGAATACAGAAAACGGCATAACCATGACCTATATACTCATGTGGAGAAGATAAGCAACGTCATCCGGAAGAGAAGGTTACCGTTTGTTGGGCATGTGAAACGAATGAGCCCAGCGAGACTTACTTTCAGGAGAGGAAAACAAAATGGGCCTGGTTCATTGAACTGGATAAAGATCTGAAAGAAGTGGGGATTACACCAACAGACATTCAGGAGTGCGTCCCACTCAAAGGGAAACTTCAAGCTTGTAAAGGTTTCCAAGAAAAACCGAAGCTGAAAACGGGAAAGATTTGGACCCAGGAACGGAAGGAAGTCCACCGAGAACGAATGCTGGCGTACAGGGCAAACATCAAAGCCAGTAGGAGACGGTTGGAATGACGCGGTCCATAGATGGCCTATACGAAATGAATGAATGAATGAATGAATGAATAATATGGGGATAGGAATATAATAGACCTGCCGTACCACACCCGCAGGTGTAAATCGCATGAAAAAATTCTAGAGTACCCCTTGATCCCCTTAAGCGCGTTAAACGTATTGATGAATTTTACGGCTTTGGTTCCGTGATAACCTTCTAGCCGTTTGCAAACTTTCACACTAATGTAATTAATGGAATTGCATTGCGTCTTACAGCAATAGATGGGACCTCTGAGAATCCGTTGGCATGGTTACTGGCTTGCATTCGTTCATTAGTTTATTAAATTAAATTAGTTTTCTGGGAATATCTAAAAAACGGTTGGTCTTCGGTCCTTGAAATGTGGTATTCTGGGACCCGAGTTTTGTCTCTCACATTGAGGGGCTGAAAATGAGATTTGTCTCGTCCTTCTACGCCTATTTCAGCATGTATTTTAAGGGGGTAGGCCCCCTTTTATGAGAGGTACGGAGAAGAGTTACATCAATGATTGGTGTCGTGCCTCTGATGGATATCTGTACCAAATTTTACGTTGCTACACCCAGCCGTTCTCGAGTTATAAGGGAACAAATTTGTCCACAGACAAACAAACTAACAGACAGACAAACAAACAAAAATATTTTCGCGCGCATCATTCATAAAACAGTCTGAAACGTGTAAACATCTCAAATTTCCGTAGAAATTCAGAGATAAACACACAAATGTTCATTTTTATATATAGAGAGATATACTGCACCGCTCGGTGTTGACCGTGTTTTATTGCACCGATTCTGGTTTTACTCGCTAACCGTTGGAGATATACGAAAAGTGATAAGGACCTTTCGGATAGAAAATTAAATGTTAAAGCTCATGTATACCATCAAAAGTTTGCTATTTCTTAGCGTTCTCTTTTTATTTGAAAAGAAAATATGAAATTTTGAAACCAAAGGGTGTAGTGACGTCACAAATGTCGGTTTTACTCGCTAACTGTTGGAGATACACGAAAAGTGATAAGGACCTTTCGGATAGGAAATTAAATTTCAAAGCTCGTGAGTGCCATCGAAAGTTTGCTATTTCCTACCGTTCTCTTTTTATTTGAAATGGAAATATGAAATTTTGAAACCAAAGGGTCTAATGACGTCACTAAAATAGTCGCCATTTTTTAATAGTGCAAAATTTCGAAATCAAAAGTATCCTATATCTAAACCTGGTAAATCAGCTACATCCATGCAAAATTTCATTTAAATCGGACCAGTGGTTCTTGAGTTATTGAGTAACAGACAGACTGACAGACAGACACACACCATCTCATTTTTTTATATTAGTATGATAATAATTTCATAAAGATGTAAAGACAAAATTATAAAACCAGAAATAAAAGATTGTTGGTGAACTTGTGTGTATTTTCAAACCGAATGTATCTAATTTTTTATATTACGTATAGAAGTACATTTAAATAATGTGCATTGTTTGAAATTTTTCCTAGTTGGCCTACATTAAAATGTAATATGGGCCAACGGCTATGGTAAGAAAAGTCTTGCTACAGCAGTCTCAATTTAATTTAAAATTGCAATCAAAATTAGATTGCTATTTTGTCCACTGATTAATTTTTAAAGGTGTTCAGAAAAGTGTAAACATATCGTTTTAAGAACTCTATATTTCAATATTCCATAAAACCCCCATCCCCCTCCCACCACCACCCGGTAGCCTAAAGTACCGGAACCTCTTTTGTTTACAAATCAAGCACTGGAAATGGGTATTCTATGGCTCAAAGATTCCCCTCCAGCTTCGCCTCCGGTTTGAACACAAAGAAGCTGGCAGACTAAATGTCCAATATAGCGAAATCAAATGCATTCCTAACGATGTTTCATAGCTGTAAATCAGGCATTCGCGGTAAATATTAATTTATTGTGGAAATAATGTGATAGGGTCAATTTAATTTAAAATGATAATAATACTATGACAATAACGCAGAAATTAAGGAAATAATAACAAGCCTAACATCGAAACCCGCCATTACGGAAAAGTGTTTGGCGAACCCCTTGAAATATTTTGCTAACCCCCTGGGGGTTCGCGAACCACAGGTTGGTAAACGATGGTGTAGATGAATCAGATTCAAATACACAAGACATAATAGCTATACAAAACATTACCAAACCCACTAACAGTCTCCGCCCTCCAAAAGCAAAAAGCACGGTAAAAAGTAGAAAGTGTGCAAACTGTTAATGATAAATACAAAGGCACTACATACATTCATATCCCACGTCGTTCCATCTTTTAGATGGGTCGACGAATGAGGCCCCTCCACCAATTTATTTCTCTGTACTTCTCTTCTTCTTCTTCTTCAATGCTGTCGAAGTCCTGACCCAATCGTTGGATGTCAATTCTCACCATGTCTGCATATTTCCTTCTTGGCCGTCCTCTTGGTCTTCAGTCATGAAGCTGCAGTTCATACATTTGATTTAGAATTCTGGTAACATCCATTCTTCGCATATGGCCAAACCACATGAGCCTTTTCAAGGCTATTTTATCCTGTAGTTTGTCGACCTGAACCAATTCTCTGATATGCTCATTGCGAATTCTGTCTTTTCTTGTTTTAGCAACCATGGCTCTGGCAAATCTCATCTCTGCTGCCTGAATCCTTCTCTCATCTTTCTTCCTCATGGTCCAAGTTTCACAGCCATAGGTCAAAATTGGCACATAATAAGTCTGATAAATTGCTCGTTTACATTGCAGAGGCACTTTCTCGTTCCATATGATGTCTTGCACAGCTCTATAAAATCTACCTCCAGCCGAAATCCTGTTGGTGATTTCCTCATCATTGGTACCTGTTGCTCATATCACACTTCCCAGATATTAAAATTTTTGAGAAAATCTTATCTGTCTGCCATCAAATTCATATGGAACCCTCCGGTTGGTCGTTTCTCTGCATAACTAGCACCTCACTTTTTTCTACACTAAACATAAGACCATATTCATTTTTTCTTTCTGTCCATGGTTTGATATGTTCTTGCAATTCTTTTGGGATCACCCCACACACTCCCCCTTGCCTTAAACCTGTAGTTATTCTAAAGGGTTCTGTCAGGCCTGATGGTGTTTTAACACGACTATTGATTCCCTCGTAAATGTTCTCTTGACTATATCATTACTCAAACAACTTTTCCTCAACAATGTACAGACTTTATCCCTGTTCACAGCAACGAAAGCCTCTCTGATATCCAGGAAGGCTATCCAGCGAACTTTATTGTGTTCATAATATTTCTCCATCAATTGACGGAGCCCAAATATCAGATCAACTGTTGATCTGCCTTTCCTGAATCCATATTGTTCCCCTGATAACCTTGGTTCTATCAGTGGTCTAATCTTTCCTTCTATAATCCTTTCATACAATTTTCCCATTTGGGATGTTAATGTGATGCCCCTGTAATTAGAACATCTCTTCCTGTCACTCTTCTTAAACAATGGAACGATAATGCCCTCCTTCCAGTCAGCTGGAATCTGTCCTTCTTTCCAAATCTTACGAAAAAGCCTGTATATCCACTGCTTGCCAATAATTCCCATCGACTTGATCATTTCACCAGTCACCTCATCAATTCCAGGAAACTTTCCTGTTTTGATGTACTTCCAGGCATATCCTATATCACTCCATGTCAGATCCATATTGTCTCCCAACCAACTGCCATTTACCACACCATCTACTGGGATCATTGTTGTATCAGTCACATTCAATAATTTGTCAAAATAATTCTTCCATTCCTCTTTAATTTCGTTATCACTAGTAATTAAATTACCATTAACATTTGTCAGGAATTTTGTGAGGTTTGAAGCCATTTTTCAGTGTTGCCTAAGTAAACAAAAGTTTGGTGCTTTCCAGTCAGTCAACAGGAATGTACCTAAAGAGAGCTGGGTTATGCCCTAATCCTGAATAAATTATATGAGATTAATAAATACACTAAATACACTCATGTAATTTATTCAGGATTAGGGCATAACCCAGCTCTTTTTGGGTACAATCGTGTTGACCGACTGAAAAGCACCAAACTTTTGTTTTTTGTCAGGAATTTAGTATGTTATTTTTCCCTACGTCAATTCTTAATCATTCCATACAGCATTTTCTTGTTGCCATCTACATCTTCCTTTAGCTTGTCACTCCATACATTCAGCCAGTCTCCCCTCTCTTTCCTGACAATCTGTTTTGATTCCTTTCTAGCTAATTTATAAAGCCCCTTGTCCTCATCACATCTACTGCAGAGGTATTTTCTATAATCATTGTTCTTTTTCAAGACTACCTCTCTTGTCCTATTATTCCACCATGATGTTTCTTTCCATTTTCTTTTGTCATTTGTCCTTCTACATAACTCCTCCGTTGTTTCGACCAAGCACTCTTTAAAATTTTTCCATTCTGCCTCAACTGTTCCTGTGTCAGTTTTGGGTAGGCTTTGGCGTTCTTTTTTTCTTGATATTCTTCTACTGTTTTTTAATCTTTTAATTTCCACACCTTTAATTTCTTCTCCTGAAGAGTTCTTATTTCTTTCAACTTATTAAACTTGAAGCGGCTAACCAGAAGTCTATGATCACTATCTAAGGATAGACTAGGTATTAATTTAACATCTTCCTTGAAAATACTTATCTACCATAATGTAGTCTATAATTGACTCTTGTCGTCCATCCCATCCATATCTGGTAATTTTGTGACTTTTCTGCTTTTTATACTATGTGTTACCAACAACTATGTAATTTCTTAAACAAAAGCCTAAGAGTCTGCTTCCCTCAGTACTCCTCAATCCCAATCCATGAGGTCCCATAATACTCTCATAACCTGTTCTTCCAAGGCTTCTTCAAAAGAGTCTTTCTCTATATCATCACTACCTACCTGTGGAGCGTAACACTGGATGATGTTAAAGTTCTGAGTTTGGTCTAAGTTTATATTGACTTGTATGATCCTGTCTGATTTGAACTTTATGTCTGTTAATCGCAGCTTCATTGCATGGTTCAGTATTACACCCACTCCATTCTTAGCTGATCCTCCACCAGACCAATACAGATGGTAACCTCCTCTTAGTTCTTTTGAAACCTGGCCCTTCCATTTGGTTTCACTGAGTCCTAGCACGTTAATATTTCTGGATTTCATCAAATCCACGCACTCCTCTATTTTACCTGTCAAAGTAAAAAATATATTGCAGATATTAATATTAATAGTTCTTTTTCCGGTGCGCAATGCATTAGTACTCGTATTTATCAGTAATATTTGCCACACTTCACAGATTAGTTTGAAGGAGGAAGACTGTTTTTATCGATAGGATCGTCATTTCTAAGTTTTGCAACGTAAAAATAAATAGATCTTTTCTCGGGTGCTTTATGCCTTAATATTTAACAAAAATTACCACACTTACTAAATATTCTGACAGGTTTTCTTGTATATTGTTATTGGAGGGCTGAGACTGACTGTGGCTGTCACTGTATATGTTTCGATCTGATAATGCTCGCTTGACGAGCGAAACATGTCATGCCTTAGAGCCCCTTCACACGAGGCCATTTAGCAGAATTTCTCTGAAGCGCTTCCGTTCATAAATACTGTAGATAAATGAGAGCGTTCACACACAGCCACCGCCACAGAACTGTGGCGCAGCAGACGCTCTGTGTAGTTGACTTCGCCGCTGGTGGCGGCCACAAAAAGCAGCGCTTCTCTTCGCGAAACCAGGGATTATATTGTTGCTTTCAGACGAGGCCGCAGCCACGCCACTAATTTAGTGGCGAATACGTAGCGCCACGGTAGCGTTACTAATGCTTGACAGAAGCAACACAAAGGGCCCCTTCAGACGAGGCCACTTAGCAGCGCTGCTTCGTGGCGCGTTGGTGGCGCTTCTACCAAGTGTTAGTGGCACGTTGGTGGCGCTTCTACAGAGCGTTAGTGGCCCTTCTACCAAGCGTAGCTCAGTTTTCCAGTAAACATGGACTTAGAAGGTGATATAATTCTTGCCATGCTCCTCATACGGAGGAGAAAGAGACTTAAACGGAAAACAAGAAGATTCTGGGTGCATCCATTGGTTTTGGAAAGGCAAAATCGAGGACTGTTCTACACCTTATTCGATGATCTACTACAGGATGACGAAAAGTTCTTTGCGTACTTTCGCATGTCCAAAAAATCATTTTAAGAGTCCCACGCCGTAGTTGTGATCGTAGTTAGTTGTTTAGTTATTGAGGTTTTAAGAGGCGGAACTACGAGGTCATTTGCCCCTGTAGTTGTGGTCGTTTAATCGTGCACCACGGCTCTGAGGGCAGCTGTAGCAAGTCTAGAGATCGTAGGTTAAAAACCCAGCACTGACAGAAAATATCCAGAGTGTGGTTTTTCTACACTCCATCTAGGCAAATGCAGGGATATTACTTTACCACTGCTAGTAACGCACATGTTAAGGACTTTCTGGCCTCTGAGACCTACGAAGATATCCATTTAACTACGGAATCAACCGGCCAGTGCATACCCATAAGGTATCTTCTGAAAAATGGGTATCATAATATTTTCTTGCGATTATGTAGAATCATTGTTCAGTACAACCCACAGGGGCTTACGACTAATGTGATGAGGGTTTGGTGATCACGGGACCCCAGCTGAGTGCAGTATTGCTTTCACTTACTTGTACCGGGCCCCTTTCTGTCATGTTTCCTGTCGACCACCCTTGGTCATCTCTCGTTCACTTACGACGTTACGACACTCCCCCTCCCTTAGGGGCTTACAACTTGTGGGACGTTGGTTGTTGACCACGGCCCAGCTGAGTTCACGATTGCTTCCACTTAATTGCGCCGGGGTCCTCTCTGGAATATTTCCTGTCGGCCTCCCATGATCAACTCTTGTTCTCTTCCAACCCTGGAGGTATTAGGATATCCAAGGTCTAGGGAGTCATTCAAATTCCCGCCTTAATTGTACATTGTCTCATCTTTCCTGATACCCTCGTTCTTCAAAGTGTCAGATCTCTTGTTTTTCTTGTCATCATATCTCTTTCCTTCTGCACAAGGTCATAGAGGAGGCACGGGGTGTGTAGACCCACCACTGAAGGTGCGCCCTGGATAGTGCTACACCCTCAAGGGCTCACGGCTGTTGAGTTCGGGAGGATACCTGAGCTGGATCTATTTTTTTTTCCTTTTTCCAGTGACTCTGGGGCGGACTCTATCATTTCCCTTCTTATGTGCCTTTCATGGCTCTACATCCTTCCAAATCCATCAATTCTCATTTTTCGAGGGTTTAGGGCATTTCTGTTACCTGTATTTTATTTCCCTTATTCCTTCCTTTTGTCCTTTTCTTCTACTAATCCGTAAGTTAGTTGTAAGTTTTATTTCTGGTGTTCATTTCATCATCATATTTCATTTTCGCAAAAAAAAAATAGAGGCCGATAACCTCAATGTTAGGCCCTTTAACATCAACAAATATCAAATTACAGTTTAAGCAATACCTTTGCCGACAATGAAAACTGCAAGTCTGGGTTAGGTTGTATGCACAGTGGAAATAATTTCTTGTATGAAATGCTTGGATTGCATTTCTCAGAACTCTAATTCTCTCCACTCATTAATCTAACCGCAGCAACAGACTTGCCAGCGTCATTGCAGAAATTTGTATCACCGATTACGAATATTAGACCGTATTGCACAAGCCGAAATAGGCTACCGGTTGCTTCCAAATGCCTTCTGTACTAACCACTCAGCAGGAAAGTTAATGAAGTTTTATAAAAACCGAGTAAACCTAATGGAATTTTATTTTAATAAGGTGTAAGGTATGCCTAGTTTCTCTCAGATTTAATATCACTCTATTTTATTTTGTGATATAATTTGCATTTTGATATTGCGGAAATTATTATAAGTCATAAGTCTTTGTTATGCTATGCGGTGTTGACTGCGCTGTGTGAGCAGTTGAGTAACTAACGGGATTTCATTTAAAAGCCTCATTGCCTAGACCGGTAGTGGAGAGCGCAGCTCGTATCCAGTCGGCCGTGAAAATACACGACCATGTGGCGAGCCGTCCGTTAGTAGCGCTACCGACGCGCCACTAACGCGCTACGTATGCGCCACTAATTAGTGGCGTGGCTGCAGCTTCGCATGAAAGCAACAATCTAGTTCCTGGTTTCGCGAAGAGAAGCGCTTCTTTTTGTGGCCGCCACCAGCGGCGAAGTCAACTACACAGAGCGTCTGCTGCGCCACAGTTCTGTGGCGGTGGCTGTGTGTGAACGCTCTCATTTATCTATAGTATTTATAAACGGAAGCGCTTCAGAGAAGCGCTGCTTCGTGGCGCGTTGGTGGCGCTTCTACCAAGCGTTAGTGGCGCTTCTACCAAGCGATAGTGGCGCGTTGGTGGCGCTTCTACCAAGCGCAGCTGGCCCTGCTATTGTTTGATACCCAGACGGAGAACTCGTCAGTTTTCCAGTAAACATGGACTTAGAAGGTGATATAATTCTTGCCATGCTCCTAATACGGAGGAGAAAGAGACTTACGGAAAGCAAGAAGATTCTGGGTTCATCGATTGGTTTTGGAAAGGCAGAATCAAGGACTGTTCTACACTTTATTCGATGATCTACAACAGGATGACGAAAAGTTATTTGATTGGCTTAACGTGATTTCCCGCGATAACTTTGTTCCGGGCACAAACTCACCTTCGTCTGTTGTGTGTAGTCGTCATTTTAAGAGTCCCACGCCGTAGTTGTGATCGTGGTTAGTTGTTTATTTATTGAGGGTTTAAGGAGTGGAACTACGAGCACATCTGCCCCTGTAGTTGTGGTCGTTTAATCGTGCACCGTGGCTTTGGGGGCAGCTGTAGCAAATCTAGAGATCATAGGTTCAAAACCCAGCACCGACAGAAAATATCTAGAGTGTGGTTTTTCTACACTCCATCTAGGCAAATGACGGGATATTACTTTACCACTGCTAGTAACTCACATGATAAGGACTTCCTGGCCTCTGAGACCTACGAAGATATCCAATTAACTACGGAATCAACCAGCCAGTGCATATCCATATGGTATCTACTGAAAAATGTGTATCATAATGTTTTCTTGCGATTCTGTTGAATCATTCTTCAGTACATCCTCCAGAGGCTCACGACTATTGGGACGTGGGGTTGCTAACCACGAGACCCAAGCTGAGTCCGGTATTGCTTGCACTTACTTGCGCCGGGCCCCTTTCTGTCATCTTCCATGTCAACCACCCTTGATCACCTTCGTTCACTTACGACAATACGACACTCCCTCTCCCTCAGGGGCTTATAACTTGTGGGACGTTGGTTGTTGACCACGGCCCAGCTGAGTCCGCGATTGCTTCCACATAATTGTGCCGGGGTCGTCTCTGGAATATTTCCTGTCGGCCTCCCTTGATCAACTCTTGTTCTCTTCCAACCCTGGCGGTATTAGGATATCCAAGGTCTAGGGAGTCTTTCAAATTCCCGCCTTAATTGTACATTGTCTCATCTTTCCTGATACCCTCGTTCTTCAAAGGGTCAGTTCTCTTGTTTTTCTTTGTCATCATATCTCTTTCCTTCTGCACAAGGTCATCAAGGAGGCAGGGTGTGTATAGACCCACCACTGAAGGTGCGCCCTGGATAGTGCTATACCCTCAAGGGCTCACGGCTGTTGAGTTCGGGAGGATACCTGAGCTGTTATAGTTGTTGTTGTTTTAAGGGGCGGAACTACGAGGTCATCTGCCCCTTACCTGATCTGGATCTGTTTTTTTCCTTTTCCAGTGACTCTGGGGCGGACTCTCTTATTTCCCTTCCTATGTGCCTTTCATGGCTCTACATCCTTCCAAATCCATCAATTCTCATTTTTCGAGGGTTGAGGGTATTTCTCTTACCAGTATTTCATTTCCCTTATTCCTTCCTTTTGTTCTTTTCTTCTCTTAATCCGTAAGTTAGTTGTAAGTTTTAGTTCTAGTATTCATTTCATCATATTTCATTTTCACCCAGACATTTAGAGGCCGATAACCTCGATGTTAGTCCCTTTAGCATCAACAAACATCAAATTACAATTTCAGCAATACCTTTGCCGACAATGAAAACTGCATGTCTGGGTTACGTTGTATACACAGTGGAATGCATTTCTTGTATGAAATGTTTGGATTGCATTTCTCAGAACTCTAACTCATTAATCTAAACGCAGCAACAGACTTGCCAGCGTCATTGCAGAGAAATTTGTATCACCGATTACGTATATTAGACCGTATTGCACAAGCCGAAATAGGCTACCGGTTGCTTCCAAATGCCTTCTGTACTAACCACTCAGCAGGAAAGTTAATGAAGTTTTATAAAAACCGAGTGAACCTAACGGAATTCTATTTTAATTAGGTGTAAGGTATGCCTAGTTTCTCTCAGATTTAATATCACGCTATTTTATTTTATGATATAATTTGCATTTTGATATTGCGGAAATTATAATAAGTCATAAGTCTTTGTTATGCTATGCGGTGTTGACTGCGCTGTGTGAGCAATTGAGTAACTAACGGGATTTCATGTAAAAAGCCTCATTGTCTAGGCCGGTAGTGGAGAGCGCAGCTGGCATCCAGTCGGCCGTGAAAATACACGACCATGTGGCGAGCCGACCGTTAGTAGCACTACCGACGCGCCACTAACGCGCTACGTATGCGCCACTAATTAGTGGCGTGGCTGCAGCCTCGTATGAAAGCAACAATCTAGTTCCTGGTTTCGCGAAGAGAAGCGCTTCTTTTTGTGGCCGCCACCAGCGGCGAAGTCAACTATACAGAGCGTCTGCAGCGCCACTGTTCTGTGGCGGTGGCTGTGTGTGAACGCTCTCATTTATCTATAGTATTTATGAACGGAAGCGCTTCAGAGCAGCGCTGCTAAGTGGCCTCGTGTGAAGGGGCCCTAACGCTTGCTAACGCTTGATAGAAGCAAAACTAACGCTTGGTAGAAGCGCTACCAACGCTTGGTAGAAGTGCTACCAACGCGCCACTATCGCTTGGTAAAAGCGCCATCAACGCGACACTAACGCTTGGTAGAAGCGCCTCTAACGCTTGGTAGAAGCACTACCAACGCGCCACTAACGCTTGATATAAGCGCCACTAACGCTTGGTAGAAGCACTACCAACGCGCCACTAACGCTTGATAGAAGCAAAATTAACGCTTGGTAGAAGCGCTACCAACGCTTGGTAGAAGCGCTACCAACGCGCCACTAACGCTTGGTAGAAGCGCCATCAACGCGACACTAACTCTTGGTAAAAGCGCCTCTAACGCTTGGTAGAAGCACTACCAACGCGCCACTAACGCTTGATATAAGTGCCACTAACGCTTGGTAGAAACGCTACCAATGCGACACGAACGCTTGGTAGAAGTGCCACTAACGCTTGGTAGAAGCGCTACCAAGGCACCACTAAAGCTTGGTAGAAGCGCCACTAACGCTTGATATAAGCGCCACTAACGCTTGGTAGAAACGCCACCAATGCGACACGAACGCTTGGTAGAAGCGCCACTAACGCTTGGTAGAAGCTCTACCAAGGCGCCACTAACGCTTGGTAGAAGCGCCTCTAACGCTGGATATAAGCGCCACTAACGCTTGGTGGAAACGCCACCAATGCGACACGAACGCTTGGTAGAAGCGTCACTAACGCTTGGTAGAAGCGCTAACAACGCGCCACTAACGCTTGGTAAAAGCGACATCAACGCGACACTAACGCTTGGTAGAAGCACTATCAACGCGCCACTAACGCTTGATATAAGCGCCACTAACGCTTGGTAGAAGCGCCACCAATGCGACACGAACGCTTGGCAGAAGCGCCACCAATGCGACACCAACGCTTGGTAGAAGCGCCACTTACGCTTAGTAGAAGCGCCACCAACGCGCCACGAAGTATCGCTGCTAAGTGCCCTCGTCTGAAGGGGCCCGAAGTTTTCTTCATCTTCTTCAATAGTCCGTAACAATATACACTGTATACTGTATAGCAACACGAAATTTTAAAATGAGATGATTGTATTCTTTGATTGGTTGATTCAAGAAACTATTGTAAAGAATATTGTTGATATTTGATTCTCCCTCATACATACCCGGTACTGCACCCGTTCGTCCGAGGTATGCGATGACCCAACTGCCATAACACCGCATACCCGGCATCCCAGGCCAGAGTGGACTGAAATAAACACAAAATAAAACAAGGAATGTGTAGGAGATTCAGTTGAAATATAGAACAAAAGCAGGGGTAACACGAGACAAAGTATCTCTGGGTCGTTACGGGCTTATATTTGATCGAATAGCAAATAAAAGGGCGCCATCAAGTGAATTCCCAGCAAACCACATCCTTCCTGGTTAAGCCTTAATTATGACACACGAAAGGATGGGGAAACCACATCATCTTGAGATCACACAACTTAAAATCAAATAAAGTTTATTCGAACTTGTTTGACAAGACAAATAAAACGAAATTCCTGCCTAGGAGTATGGTAGAGTACGACTGTTAGGATGTCATAGTTCATTCAAGTCATACCATCTCCGCACTACGGTATATCAAATAAATTTTATTCACGTGCAAAAGAAAATAAATTAGAGTTCTCTTGTGCTCTCAGGGTCACCGTAGCACTATGTCACTCGTCACTGATTTCTTTGCGATCCCTGGGACTTATCATTATTTAAGATAACATCAAGCACGTGAATTAATTAAGTTTTATACTGTTCTAACACACAACGATTATTATATTCACATAAACAACATATTTAAGCATTCACAATTGAATTGAATGTCACTATTCCAAATGTTGGAATCATAATTATCACTTCTTAAATTAACAACAAATTTGTAGAAGTTATTTACAGTCATCCTGTCGATGTCTCGCTTATAAATCAAAAATTGGTTATAATTATCTGTCATCATAATCATCATCCATAGAAAAATCATTAACTGTTCATCACCTCAACCATTATTCAATCAGCTGTCTATCCAAATCATTATATTTATCCTCAGCTCAAATCAGCTGTTCCAGTTAAATTATTATTATTAATGTATTATCATCATCTCATTTAAATAATAATTAATTTTATCATCTCTTTTCAATTATTATTATATTATCATCTCATTTAATTTAATTATATTTATCAGCTCATTTAATTAATCCTTATTTATCTGCTCATTTAATTAATTATTATTATTATTATTATTTTATTTTTATCATCAGATCAGATCAACTACTCCATTTAAATTTCAAATTACAATTCCACAAATTATTACTAGAGAAACTTGGATCATAAAACTTCCAGAAAAATTTAAGATTGGTTAAAGAAAGTTGTCATAAAAATCTATCACTTCAGTGAAATTATATTGCAAGATGTAATCACACATGTTACATGTCCCTTAATATACTCGATTGCCATGCCAAAAATTCATTGCCTCCACTACACCACATTGGATCTCTTCATCCATAAATTTACCTATAGAATTTACTCCACATAAATTACTTAGTCAAATATCACATTTGAACACTATTATTTCACCATATTATATCACAACTATTCAGCGCACAGCATGAATTCAAAATATATAAGACTGGGTTCAATGACCCCTAGTCTGCATCATTAATCTCACAATGGCAATGTCATACACTTGGCAAATAATACAAAACGTTTGTCAAAAAACCTCAACTCAACGTATTTAATAATCCACAATTTATTGTAGAACTGGCTTCTGATATTCATAAATTTGACCTACAAGAACTGTAGTAATAATGTTTAGACAACTTCTTAAACAACAAGAAAAATTACCAAAGTAATTGTAATCCAATCCAAAGTTTAATTAAATCCAAAGTATAAAATCTCTATAAAGATCATCGAAATTTGTTTCAAAAAACACCAACTGTGTTATATTTAATCATATTCATCATATATTTTCCGGGTGATTCAGCCGCGGTCGTTACGGCATGACTGCTGGCAGTCGCTCACATCCGGGAGGCAAGGAGGTTCGAATCCCCCCGCCGGCAACCTTGAAGATGGTCTTCTGTGGTTTACCATCTTCCTTCCAAGCAAATGCCAGGGTAGGTCCCTAAATATAGGCCACAGCAGCTACCTTCCAACTCCTTGTCCTTACATTCAAACTTTCCTCCCCAGACAACACTCCACACGCGACGGTACGTGTAGCTCACCCATTGGTTGTCCGCCTCGAAGCAGCTACAAAACTGGCGAGCCGAACATGTCCTCGGACACTCCCAGCACTAAAAGCCAACCGCTAAAAAATCACATCCGTTCATAGCCTGCCTGTGATAAATTCTTAATAAGAAAGAACTCGTCTTAAAAGACTCAATCGCTCAAAAACCTTGTCAAAGGCTCAAATCCACTCACCAAAATATTAATTAACAAATATTAAATGACTGTACTCTCAAATGAGTAATGCAACAAAACTATTGGATCTGCAACACAAGATACGAAAAGTAATACTATTGACATTTATTTTTAATTTATGTAATGAAGATCAACTAATAAATGACCGATAAATTATTGTTTGATTCGCTTACAGTCACCATTGCACTCGGATGATAAGATGGTATTTCCTAGGTATGGGAATGGCGTTTAACACCACACAATTGCATAAATGCAAAGGGCCCCATCGTCGGCGGCTCAGATGATTAATCCCTATTCGGCGGGTAAAGCGTTTTACACCACAGAATTGCGTATAGCAACAGGCCCCGTCTTCGTTGACTAATGAATGAATGCACATGACTGGAATCAACAATTATTGTACTGTCAGATAAAAGTGATACTGCTTCGCTAGAGCGAATTATATTCCATAGCTCAAAAACAATCCAATAAAGGAAAATCCCTGATATTAAATCCCACATACTCGCTAGTATGCGATAAGCTGTGTTTTAGATCCCTTATTTGGGGGTGGATCTAAAAGGGAGAGTTATTGTACTAATTTATAAGGTTGTGCCTAAAAAGGGTAGCTTCCATTGGCAGGGCAAGCTGACCAGTGTAGAGTGTTGTGGTGTGCTAGGAACTAGGGGGCGTTCCTATAAATAATGTAGTAGTGTTTGAAGGGATAGGACCCAATGCAAAGGGTCGCTGTGCTAGTCGCTCAGCTGACTGCTTATTATGTAATTGAATCTGCTCGTATCAGCCGAGTGGCACGTGCTGCTTGCTGGCAGCCGAGCCGGCTCGGGGAATACAAAGGTACCTGAGTTAGCGCTATTGGACTACCGTCTGTCACGTCTTTACGTGACGGGAATAAGGAAGGGCGTTGGGATGTAAAGAGGCGCATAAACAGTAATGCTAGTGTAGAGTGTGGACCAAGTGTTTTATTGGTCTGTAGTTCTGAGTATGAGTCCCTTGTAGGGAATGTAATTATGTTCACAATGTAGTACAAGTGTTGGGTTACAGGTTACAAAGTAGGAACTCTGAACACGATTGACTGACTCACCTCGGTTGACACCAGCGTGGCCTCCGGCCGTCTCGATGAAGCACTGATAATGGAGAGACCCTTTGACCTCATTAGGATGCCTTCTTATACTCTCTGGCGCTATGTTGTCAGCAATGTATTGGCCCAGTTACTAGTATGTAGGTATGTGTAACCATTGTGCAAGGACTGAGCTGCTTCTTAGAGTGGCAAGCTGTCCCTGCTAACTTTTATGGATGTTGGGCCGGCTTTCCAAGGGTTGCCATTTAGGGGATTTAGCCAGATGCCGGGGGGATGGACTCCAAGGGGTGCATACCCCTGGGAGGCTGTACAGCTGACAAAAATAAACTACCCGACTGCAGGTCTCGAGTCTCGAAATGCTCGATAAGAAAACGGTCATGCTCAAGAATGCACTATCAATCAAGAAAAAGAAAGATCTATACCCTGCCTAATAATGTCGGTAAAATAGCAAAGATCGGATGAATGTGTCTGCCATCTCATATGGAAAAACCATATTTTAGCAAATTCCTCAGGATGAAATGTAAAATATATCAAGCAATGTCTTAAATAACACTCCTAACGATATACAAGTGGGACCAGTGTCATATCAAAATCACATCAGTAAAGTCATAAGCGTTCACATTACCTTCAGATGTTCCGGATGTTTAATATAAATTTATTCCATGATTGGCGATAATTCAGGTATACGCAATAGAATTCTCGAAAGATTGGCGAAATCTTCGTCCTGTGCCATTGGAAATGCATTCCCCCATCCTAAAGCATATCACGATGTAGATCCTCGCCTCGGTAGGAATCGAACCCGTCACTTTGTTCTGCCATCACGTCTCTTGATACGCCTAGCCGTACATCGTAGAGTGAAATATATCCATCACGGATATTGTCCAATAATCCACAAAAAGGTTCACCTCAAATGGGTACCCCATTCTGTCCTCGGTTGTACTAAGCCACTGTCCCATGCGAAAATGTCGATTGACACTCACTGATAGTGTTCTTGTCCACTGCGGTTGAATTATATTGATGAATCAAATATTTCAGATTGTATGCATGTTTGTCAGACACTCTGTATCTGTACGCGACGTGGTAATAATATCCATAACTGTTCATGAACCTAGGTCATTTAGCGAACACTTCAGCGTTGTACAAAATTCGTGAAGTCCATAGTACTATTCGCATAACGCAGGAATGTGTAAACTGCCTCGCGGTCGACTTGAATGTGCCATGATAAAACACATCAGCTTTGTCTTCCATTATACTGATAAAAAAGGATTTCAAGTCCATCAGGTTATAAATATCCATGTTGAAAATGCATGAACTGTGAATTGCGACAAGTATTTGGACCATTGAAAGTCCATGTCCAATTATTGAAGATGTGAAAATGTCGAATCCGTTATACGACAGCTAAATCTCCACAAACTGTCGCCCACTGCATGATTATTCCGGCTTCACCATATGTGTATAACACGAAGTTAATAACTAGCCTCATTAGACCAATGTTGTATACGAATATTCATTGTGAAGTCTGTTATAATAATGTTCGTTTCACCAAATGAAAGTCTTGCTTGCTTCTGTTACAAGTTATGAACAGTGAAATGTGTTGCTATACGAAATAAGCTGAAGCAAATTCACTTTCTAACTAACATGTTCCCACTCGCCGGCCGTGTTCGTAGAAACTCACTGCCATCGCGATCCTAACTCCCGTCAACTGCTTGACTTCGCCGTGCTATCAATCTCACGACGCTAACTTCACTAGTTTTACTCTGCTGGACAGGTGATGATTACTGCACTGCAGTGTATACTGTAACGGAATAGACTAGAGAATGAATCCTCTTCCACACCGTGCTGCGGTAACTGACCTAGCTAAACGCTTGCCACGGTGGGTGAGTGGTTATAGTGTCGGACTACCAACCCCAAGATTGCAGGTTCGCTTCTGGCCATGGTAAGTGATTTTTGAAAGGCGACAAAAATCACGACACTCATGTCATACGTTGTTGGCATGTTAAAGAACCCATTTGTATTCAGTAGGCCGTGTTCAATGGCAAAATTAATCTCGGGATTTTCCGCCATCACAAAGTTCCTCCATTCTCTACTTCAAAGCGCTGTAGTGTCAAGGAGTTTAGATATCGAACCGCCTTGACTTTCATAGCGTTCAAAGGAACGACGAAATTCGACATGCAAGCTACCCTCTGGGTGTCAATTAACAAAGCTTGCACCAGGCACCCGAGGCCATACGATATTATTATACCTAGCTAAACACGTGACTTCTCTCCCCTTTACTGGAGTAAGGGTAGACCCATTACTGCTGTTCTCTGACGTCAGATATTCAACCTCGGCCAATATCTGCTGTTGCAAAGCTATTGCACTCAATTAAGGAGTTATCCACCTTCTCAAACGTTATTATAATAAATATTCAACATTATTCCTTTCTTTTCTGATGTTAAATAAGGCTTCATTTCAAAGTTATTTCCATAAATATCTTGCCTTCTTCCCGTGCTTCCGTGCGTTCGAGGGGTATCGCTCTCTTCTCCCTTAATCTTCTACGTCATTTCCCTTGTCGTCATCGACGCGATCTCAGTGCAATCTCTACTTCCAAGCAACAAAATTTCAACTACAGCTAGCGTAGCCGATAGCCTCGATTAAATATCGCGTACAGTACAGGCAAGAAAACAGAAAGGGTAAATGCTACTCACTTGCACTCTTCACCAGGAAAGTTTTGTATGGATATTATCAATGTTTATGTGCAAGGGATGATAAAATCAATCATTCAATATTTTAGGAATGAAAAATAAAATTTGAATATATACAGAGGTAGCCAATTTATTATAATAAACATTCATTTTTAGCCTATTTTCATTTATGTGAAAGAAAATAGGCTTATGATATCACCTTTTGTCCGTGTGTGTTTCTGTGTGTGCGTCCGTGAGCGGTCCCCCCTAATTAAATTTAAACGGCTGGAGCGATTTCAATGAAACTCGGTAATGTCAATGTACTATTTTGGCCGACCCTAACCGTGCCCTTCAAATTGTATTACGTCTCACCAGTCCAACATGGCGGCTGTGCGAAATATTTCACCGGCATTCAATATCTCCGCAACTATTAATGATAACACCAGGAAATATTGTACGGTGATGAAGGGTACAAGACGTTTACCTATGTGACTTTTAAAAACCTGCTAACTACAACACGAACATGATGGCCAGGCAAATTTGAAACATTTAAATAGACTTTTCTCGTGATTTATCAATACGAGCGCAGTGAAACGTGGTTCGGTATGCTTATACGAATTTTTATCCAATGGCATCTAATTTATTTCAATTGTTTTCATAATTACAAGATGGTGGCTGTGAAAAATTTTAAAATCTTGATTTTATTATTTCTTGTGTCCTAATCATGCGATTGAAGTTTGAATAATACACCTGCACAATACTCTTCAAGTAATATAGATAATTCTAAGGCCTATATGCCGGCCCCGTGGTGTTAGGGTAGCGCGCCTGCCTCTCACCCGGAGGCCCAAAGTTCGATTCCCGGCTCCGTCAGGGATTTTAGAAACTGACGTGAGGGCTGGAACGGGGTGCACTTAGCCTCACGAGGACAATTGAGTAGCTCTCTGACAGTGAGGCAGCGCCCAGAACACGAAAACCAAGATGAGCGGCCGAGGGGACCAGATGCGCAGATCATGGGTCACCCCAATAACTGCAGGCCAAACGGCTGGGCAGCGGTCGCTTAGTAGGCCTAGTCCCTTCACGGGCGGTAGTGCCAGGGGTTTTAAGGCCTACAAATATAAAAAGCCGACATGTTGACCATCCGAAATATTTAGACGTTTCTCAATATCTTCTAATCTATTACTGCAATCAAACCGAAATGTTGTATGTTGATAGAGGCAATTAACATAAGTAGGATATATGAACATAGGCTATATATTTCTTCACGGAACTACTTGTTCCAATTTTTTACCTATTCACAACCCCTATGAAGTAATTACCGCCCTAATTGTAGACGTTTTGTTTATCGTCACTAATGATTTTGAAATTCTTGTTTTTTATAGCTATTTCATATTTTTTGTAATCCTTGTAAGCCAGAAATTATTTTACTATGGCATTGCGTATTGAAGATTCTGCATAATCTTGAATTATTGTTAGTAAGATAAAGCATGAAGCATACTTATCACCTTTTATTCTTAATAAGTAATCATGAATGAACGCGCAATTTCATTAAATAATGCTGCCCAAATACCTTGGAATATTTTTATTTTCTCACGAACACATGAAGTCTGACCGGATAAAATATTTTCCTCCGTAGAATTGCGTGGCAGTGTTTCTTTCGTGCCTTTAATTTGTACCGAACTACGTGCAACAAGATTTCCAGTGACATGATAATGACAGCTATGATTGTCCCACACAAACACATCAGTACTAGGGAGCTGATATCCTCGAACATAACGATAGGAGTTGGCACGTTCTCTTTCTGATCCGCCAGTTTTATCCAATCAAGATAAATCTTCCGCTGTATTCCGGTCCACTGCAGCTTCCGTATCCTGTAAAAGGAACACTTTTAATAATAATAATAATATTAACAATAATAAATCAATAGCTGTTCTTAAAAAAATCTGGGATTTTTAAAATCCAAAGGCCACCAAGTAGTGATACTTCAAAGAATGCAAGAAATACCTAACATGAGTTTGTATCCTGACAACGTATTATCCATGAGAGATGTGAATTTAGAAGAATGGTTATAAACTATCAAGGTTTTAAAGTGCTATAGAATCAGAACCCAAAATATAGATGGCCTCCCTAATGAAGAAATTACAGTGCCTGGCAAGATAGTAAATAATCACCTACACATTTATGGTGATGCATATCTTTATGTACCACATTACTCTAGCCTAGATCGTTCCCATTTCCTGATATTTTCTTTACCTATCTCACAAACACTATTTGTTGGCTTATTTATTATTGCAATTTGCTAGTTCTTGAAAGCGGTGGCCCT
Organism: Meconema thalassinum; assembly: GCA_946902985.2. NCBI lineage: Eukaryota > Metazoa > Arthropoda > Insecta > Orthoptera > Tettigoniidae > Meconema > Meconema thalassinum. The sequence continues at coordinate 127,778,313 of OX336391.1, read as the reverse complement.
TTCGAGGATGAATTATTTCTTATTTTTATCGTATTAAAGATATATCAAAATTCATAAGTAACGAGAACAATACACATGAAAGGATTTGGGACAAAGAACAACTATTAAGTTATTATTATCTGCAATCCAACTGTAGCAAAAATACCTACAAAAGAAAAAAAGTCACTAAAACTCTTAGGTGCCTTTTTAATCACTCAGCAAACCAGCATTCACTCCATGCACATTACCGGCTCTAAAATGCCAACAAACGTATAAACATAGAAGAGGATTAATGGAAGGACAGCGAACAAACCTTACAGCAGATTGATACAAGAAATAGAAGACCAGGTAATGTACGTGCGACAGGGACTGTATATTGTATACAGAGTGGTTCACCAGCCCCTTATTATTTAGTTTTATGAAACCCAACTAACATTACATTTCTCCCAATTGTCGATATTGCTCATTGCTCAGCGCTCTACCTGTGTGACAGCAATGTAATTGAGCCATGGGTCTAGCATAGAAAAAAACGACCATGAAGATGTTTGCGCCAAATACTAAGGACTATTCTACTAACATGTGATTTGTTTCTCCTTGAAAGAACACACATACACGTAATACGATGGAATTAATAGTAACGCTACGCGATCTGTAATAGTAGAAAGGTAAATCAACACCATAGACCATGATTGAAAACTTTGACATTGACATTAACTTTCGAGGTGGCATGACCACTGTAATTAATACACGTGTAGCGCGTGGTATCCATTGTGGCTGAATCGGTAAAGTTCCGGAAAGGACATAGTGGAACTGGTAAAATGGTGCTTCAAGTCCAGTAGTAGGCACAAGGTTTTGAACGACAGCCCTTGCTCTATTTTAGTGGGGTTGTAATACTAAGCCACACCTACAAAGTCAAATGGCCACATTTATTAACTGACGATCTATTCCTGTGAAGAGTACGTTGAAATTTGCTGATTTATAAAGAGATACGATCGAATCAGCAGGTTATGCCACGTGACCTGTAATGGCAGAAAGTTAAACAAGAAGTTCCGTGAAGAACTATATAGCCTACTTTTCATGCCAATGATTATTCTACAGTATATGAACCTATCTAGAATAATGACGAAATTAAGTTGGTAATATCGAAATATCTAAATAGTTCAAAATGTACCTGGTATAATGTAGCCTAATAGAGCACTACAGTTGGCAGCCCTGGTGACTGAATATATTCTTAGTTCCACCTCTTAAGGTACAGAATACAAAATTTGGTTGAAGTCCAATGGACGTTACATGCATTTAGACACTGGATCTATCAGCACGCGTAAACGCATGTTGCCAACAATACCATGCGTGTGCTGGTCAGAAAAAATCTGAATTATTATGATATCTTGTTGTGCCAGTTTTGGATGAAATCCATTTGTTAGTATAGAAGTTACATGCATTTTAAAATTGGTCATATCGGCAGGCATAGAAGCATGTTGGCAGCACTGCCTTGTATTAATTACTCCAAATTAATCTAGAATATCAGGTGCTATACGTGTGTAAAGTATAGAGCTGTTGGCTTGCATACTTTCTGATATATTGATATTAGGGTAAAAAGAATATAGACAGCATTTATTAACAGTTGGCAGCCCTGGTGGCTCTTAAGAATACGCTCAGTCATATCTGTTTGTATACAGATATTACATACAAAATTTGGTTGAAATCCAATTAATAGGGTAGAAGTTATATGCATTTAAACATTGGACATATCAGAAGGCTTAAAATTATTTTGGCAACACTGTCATGGTTGGCCTCCTGGAAATTAAACTGAAATAGTATTATCTACATGTGTGCCAATTTTGGAATAGCTCCCATACATACCTTGCAAGATATCCAACATGGAGCTCAAATTTCTAGTGCGTTTTTTCAGCAGTTGGTAGCACTGACATCATTTTCAAATATGGACGTGAGCTATTCCGGTGCACATCTTTATTCATACTAAATTTGGTTTTGATTGCTGCAGCCGTTTAGGAGTTGATAGGGGGGGACACACACACACAGCCAGCCAGACAGACAGAAGGACAGTCAGACAGACAGACAGACAGACAGACATTCATTTTCCCGGATCGATCTCATAAGTCCACTTTTTCCTCATTTTTGCAAAATGTGAAAAGTAGCCTAAAAATCCGACATGGACATAGGGAATGCATCTGTGAAAATATAATCGAAAATGATGAAAAATATGACTTAGTGATTTTTAGCCTATTTTAAATTTTGAAAAAATAGGCTTATGAGATCACCTTTTGTCCGTGTGTGTGTGCGCGTGTGTGTGTGTGTGTGTGTGTGTGTGTGAGGTGTGTGTGTGTTCCCCCCTAATAAAATCTAAACGGCTGGAGCGATTTCAATGAAACTCGGTAAGTTCATAGCACTATTTCCGGCGACCTCGACCATGCCCTTCAAATTTTGTTACGTCTCACCAATCCACCTTGGCGGCTGTGCGAAATATTTCACTAGCATTCAATATCTCCGAAACTATTAACGATATCGCCCTGAAATTGTGTACGGTGATATAAGGCACTACTAGAAGTTCACCTATGCCACTTTCAAAAACCTGGTGACTACAAAACCAACATGGCGGCCAAGCGAAGTTGAGACTTTCAAATAGACTTTTCTCGCGATTTAACAATCCAAACCTAATGAAACTTGGTACAGCAAATGCTTATACACATTGTAATGCACTGAAGTCTAATTTTGTTCAATTGTTTACATAACCTCAAAGTGGCGGCTGTGCGAAATATTTCACTGACACTCTATATCTCCGAAACTATTACAGATATCACCCTGCAATTTTGTACGGTGATAAAGGGTACTGATACAGGTTTACCTACGTATATTTCATAAACCTGTAAAGTACAAAACGAACATGGCGACCAAGCGAATTTGAAATATTTTAATAGACTTTTCTCGTGATTTAACTCTCTGAGCACTGTGAAATGTGGTACAGTAAATGATTTTTCAGATTGTAATGCACTGCCATCTAATTTAATTCAATTGTTTACATAACCTCAAGATGGCGGCTGTGCGAAATTTTAAAATTAAGTTTTTATTTCTTGTGTCGTAATGATGCGATCGAAGTGAAAGTTTGAATAATGAACCTAGGCAATAATTGTCCTTGAATGGTACATAACTCTATGGCCTATACATATAACAATCCTAAATGGCGAGCTTCCGAAATATTTAGACGGCTCTCAATATCTATGAATCTTTTACAGCAACCAAACTGATTTTTTTTATGTTCATAGAGACTATGAACATATGTTCACCTATAGGACTTTCAGTAACCTGGTGAGCACAAATCCAACATGGCGGCGACGCGAAGTATAAATATTTAAATGGACGTTTCTCGCGAATTAACTATCCGAGTGCCATGAAACGTTGCAAGTTAAATGCTTATACAAATGTTGATCCACTGGCATCTAATTTATTTCAATTGTTTGCATAATCACAAGATGGCTGCTGTGCGTAATTTTAGAATTTCGTTTTTACTTCTTGTGTTCTAATCATGCGATTACAGTTTGAATACCACACAAAAATAAAAATCCAACCTGGCGACCATCTGAAATATTTAGACGGTTCTCAATATCTACGAATCTGTTACAGCAATTAAACTGAAATTGTGTATGTTGATAGAGGCAATTAACATGAGCAGGGTATATGAAAATAGGCTGTATAGTTCTTCACGGAACTACTTGTTATGTTTTTATTATCCTTAGACCTCCTACTATCATAACACTGGTTCACTTTTTAATATTTGAGCCATTTAGCGCCGTGACGTCATTATATAAAGAGTCGCGTGCACGTGATTCTCTCTACCCTGGATACCGCATGGTCCACGCCCACCATTGTATCTTATTTTGTTCTCTAAAGTTATTTTCTCACATCCACAGTATTATGCTTTTAGTAGGAGTAAATTTTGTGCTATGGGTCACTCGAGATTGGCAAGACTGATGATTGTGCATTGTTTTCCTCAATTGGATGGAAGTTTGATGCTTGTTTGTATTCAATGTTTACATCTGCATCTCGTTGAGTTTACGCGTTGGAAAGTTTTTTTTTGTAGAATTGTAGGCTTAGTTTGTCATTCAAGTACATAATATATATATGTATAGTCATTAGGGTATTTATTTAGTTTAGTTCTTTTATGTAGCTTTGCGTGTTTATATTAGTGTTAGTGATAGTTTTATTAGCTTCCATAACATCGCGGTTAGGTCAGTTGTTGTTGTAGATAATAGTTTAGTTCCGGATATAAACTTACTTGAAAATGAATAGAATATGAAATACCAGCAAGAAAGGAAAGAAACGTGGTTATCATAAGGGTAGGAATTTTGTGCAGAACCTCTGGAAACATAACCTTGAAACTGTGTCAAACCAAGTTAGTGATTTGCCTTTGTGTGATGACACTGATCAGTGTCAGGACAGAAATGAGGTTGTAAATACCTCTGTATCAAGTGCTTGCTCAGCTAGTGAAAAGAAATTGGCACTTTTTATTGGCACTGCAGAAGTTACAACCACCTCAAGCTCAAGTGAAACAGGTAACGAGGCAGATTACATGGTAGTTCATAACATTGTATGGCAGGAATTTAAAAAAAAATGTAAAATGTTGTGTGTGTGATTCCCAGTCAATGACTGTCTTGATTCTACCTTGTGAAAATGATGCCAGTCTACCAGAGGCTAGCATCTGATGAAATACTGCAAAGGTGTACCAGGGGAACAACTCAAAATGGAAAAGAGAGTTTACTTAGTGTAATTTGAAGCGAGTGTCCTAAAGAAACCTTCATTTCCAAGAAAAAAAAAAACTTGAAATTTCTGTGATTTCAGCTGTATGTGACTTCAATATGGGGTGTACAATCACTAATGAACTGAAGGGAGCTGTCAAAGGGGAACAGCTTAGTGAATCTTCTAAAAAACTTTGTGCTATTAGGGACAAACGTCGTGTACAGCGTAGTGTCAAGAAGGTAGGAAAGAGGCATATGTAGGTCCATTGTATGCTGCAGGGAGCTTTTGAATCGGTAAGTTATTGAGAAATACATTTTTAGGGATGTTGAATCTTAAAACTGCTTTTACTTAGAAGTGATTTTTTTATGTTAGACAATTTTCAAAACCGTCCACATGATGCAATTTTCACTCAAATGGCTTGAAATTCAAAATTAAGATTGTTAATTACATATGTAAAAAGGTGACATATGCGATTTAGTCGAATCATCACAGTTCCTTAGCAATATTCAATTGAATTTTGAATTTGCTTCAAAATCTCAAGAAAAAAGTCAGTTTTTTAATCTATATTCAGAGAATTACATATAAAATTATTGGATCCATAAAATCAAAATTGCATCAGGTGGACCAATTTTTTCGGAGCCGTGAGTTTGAAAAATAAATAATTAATATCTCCAAAACCGTTAATGCAACAATGTTGCTACTTAGTACACAGATGTTTCTCAGTAAGATCTGAATACTTATACATTTTCAGCTTTATATCTTCAAAACTGTGGGAGTTTCAAATTTCACAGATGCATCCCCTTAACTTAACATATAGAAGTGCCACTCTGGAGGTCCGTGTTCGATTCCCGGCTCTGCCAAGACATTTAATGCTGGTCTGAGGGCTGGAACAGGGTATTCTAAGCCTCATGGGGCAGAACTGAGAAGAGGAGGGTTCGATTCCCACGTCAGCCACCCTGGAAGTGGATTTATGTGGATTCCCACTTCCAATCCAGGCTAATGCTGGGACGGTTTCTAACTTAAGGCCACGGCTGCTTCCATCTCAATCCTCACCTCAATTGCTAATACACGCATTAATACAGACACCGCTACAACACAGGTTATCAGAGAAATTCTACCCACACCGAATTACACGGGGCTAAATGACGGCAAAGTTCTAGCCCCTCAAATGAAACAACAACAACAACCACTACATATCGAAGGAAATATTGATCGCCAGTGCTCGCATCGAAATATACGCATTCCCGAGAATTTACCTTCGTATTATTTTGTTGTCGCCTTCGTGGTGTAGTGGTGAGCGTACATAACTGCCAACCCCAAAGGTCCGAGGCTCTGCCACGAAATTTGAAAAGTGGTATGAGGACTGGAACGGGGTCTACTCAGCCTCGGGTGATCCAAATGAGTAGAATGGGTTCGTGCTCCACCTCAGCCATCCTCGAGGAGGCTTTCCGTGGTCTCTCACTTCGTCTCCGGGCCAATGCCGGGATAGTACTGCACCAGTATTTTGCTGAAGCGATTGGAGCAGAACAGCGGTCTCAACGTATACAAATTTGACGAGTGTGCGACGAAGAATGCCAGCATTGTAGGCATCCCGCAAAGCTACTTGGAATTCAGGTTTATTCAAGGTCATTCTTGCCGGCGCACGCAAGTTAAGGAGGCGTGTGAGGTCACCAGCTGACAGCGAATAGATCGAAAGCGTTGCAGAATGTAATGTCTCATGAATACAGAGGAATACAGAATTAAAAGTACACGATGTTAATCACCAGAAATGACCGTAAGTAAGTAGGGAAGTGATTTCATTGAAATCTTTTGGAATGTAATACTATGAGAATGACGTAACGGAATTGTGTGTTAAACATAGAGATATATCGCGAGAAGAAGGCCAGCGATGGTATGAGAAAGTGCTGGAATGAGGTAGTGAGTGGAGAAGAAGGGTCTTATTCTTTTGAACCGTGAAGAGTGAACGACGTGTCAGTACGAGAAGGTTCTTATTCTTTTGAACCGTGAAGGGAGAACAACGTGTCTTCAAGTCGTAATCAGCACGAGAAGTTACGAGAACATTGTTAGTGACAGCGAATATTACAGCAGTGATCTACAGTGGAGATGTACTCCAAACATACTCTGTGAAACTTGTATGCACATTTTGAAAACTCGCAAGAAGTATCAACTATATTTGAAGTTAAGAGAATACCCAATCTTATGATAAAGCATTTCAGTGAGGTCAGCCCACAACTCTATTTCACTATGTTATACTACGTGAAGTCAGGAGGAATATTATCGCATTATACTAACTCTACGACGATGATTGGTGAAATATAAAGAAGGAGCACAACATATGAAGTAACTGAGAATGTCAAGAGAAATCAACGACGCTTATGAGTTCGTTAACTACTTATTTCAAAATTATGGAGGAAGTGAGGCCAAACCACAATCAGACTTTAAAGTGAAATGCTGCTAAAAGTTAAACGTTTCTTCAAACAAGGGAGATGGAGTCTACAATCTAGACGAACGAGAACCCAGAATCTGAGAGATGCAGTCCACAATCCGGGAAGGAACGAGAGGGAGGATCCGTAACCCAGTCGGAGACCAGGAGAGGCAGACGGGTGAACAGAACCACAGTTCCATTTTTGGAAGAGACCATTGTGTATTTTCGAATATGCAGAAGAAGATTTTAATTAAGTAGTAGTACGGTAGTTGAGGTATGTTGGAGTTTAACATTTCGCCATTTTTGTCTATTTGAATTGGAGTATGGTGTAGATAAGCTACTCTTTTCATATTTTCCCATATTTTCAAGTAGGATATTGATTCGTTTGCGAATTCATCCTCATTTTCAATTTTCGATTTTATATTGAATTTATTTTGGATCATGAATATTTTCAATTTGCTATTCAATCGAATGAAGATTTTGTTGTTGTGAAAATATGCGTTAGGCAGAAGAATTTGTTAGGAAGATGATTTATAGTAGTAAGAAGAAGAGTTATAGGATTAGGATTTGGTAGACATTATTGTAGGTAGTTTATGAATATTTTCGACAGATATGTTATTTATAATATGATCAACGATATCAGAAAGTGAAGAAAGTAAGGATTACTCTGTCAGCGTATTTAGGAGATTGTGTTGAAGAACTTATGAACTGTGAACAGTATTATCGAATTTTCTCAACTTTGAGATGTTCTATTAAAGCTTTAGTTTGAATGACATTTTGGGTCAATTACATATTCAATTTGAGTAAGGAAAATTACCATGCCTTCATATTTGTAGATTTTATTGGATTCCAATGAAAGTTGGCTACACTTTGAAAACTGAGAATACTAAGTTAAGGATTATACTGAAAATATTGAAAACTTAAAGACGTTTGATATTGTTTATAACACATAAGATATTGACTGAAAGTTACTAACTATATTATTATTAAATAATAATTAAAATTATTATTGTAATACATTATAGATATATAAATCCACGAAATGATGATAGAACATGTATTTATAAGAGATTACATGGACTGTTGATTATGTGATTATATTTAAAAGAATTTAGACGTGATTTAAGACATGGAAAACTTAGTGAAGAAGGTTATAAGAATGTATTATGCTATGAGAAATAGATGAGCATATTATATGGAACGGAAAATTTGGATAAGGTAGGATTAATTTTAAATGATTTTAAACATGTTAGAACGTGGAAGAATTAGTAAGTGGAGCTCATGGTAGTACTTTTTATTATCATTATTTACTATTTGATACACATTTGCAAGATACATTTAAACTTAGCTTAATTGCTTGGACTAATAGGCCATACTGTCGTTATGAAACAGAAGCATATGTTGTTGACATTTGGTGATGATCTTAGTACGTTAAAATTAAGTTGTGACGACGAATGATATTGATATCGATTATTGTGAAAAGATTACAATTAATTTTGATACTTAAGACAGATTCATGAAGTATGATTATGAGAATTAAGTGTATATAGTAGTAGAATATATATACGTAATTAACGAAATCTGAAATGACCGATTTACGATTGTTGTATGAAGATTAATATGATTACCAGTATCATGATTGCCATTTCATGGACATTTATGTTTAAATTTAGAGTGAGTGTTGTTTATTCTTAACAGAACGCTAATATCTACGTGAAGTTGTTGTATCTTCAATTTAGTTTTGTTCATTTATACGTTGCAAGCGTGAAACTTTAATATGACGTAGTTCATGTCGTGTTTTATATCAGTTTGATCTTTTTGACAGGGGGATTGAATTGTTTATGTATCAGTCTTCGATTTCAATAAATTACATTCGGGAAGGATGACGTTGTGATTTATAATAATTTTTACTAGATTGTGTAGGGTGTTATTCCCATATTAGTCCCATTTCCTTGAGATTTTATTTTTCTTGTTTCTCGATTTTAATCGATTGAGCTAGTTAATTTTCTTTCTTCATTGGTTCTCTTTCATAGCGCAATCTTTTTAGGAAAGTGATCCCCTACATGTAGTAATTGTCGGTAGGATTTTGAGGGGTTTTCTAGCCGGGGACTTTCAGGTTCTACGATCCAGCTGTTCCATCGGATTCGACAAGTACTCTTCATGTTTATTCGGGCACAGTACGTTACCGTGAGGCCACGGCCACCTCCTTCCCTCTTCCTTGTCTATCCCTCCCAATCTTCCCATCCCTCATAAGGCCCCTGTTCGCTTTGCAAATGAGGCCACCTGGGCGAGCTGCTCGATCCACCTCCCCAGTTGTATCCCCCGGCCAGAAGTTTCAAGCTCCAGGACACTGCCCTGGGACCCTCACTGAGTCCGAGGGAAATGCCAACCCTGGAGGATAAACCGACTAAACAGTATAATACAAATAATACAAATGTAATACAAGGTTGGCTAAGGGGCAGTTGACCTCATAGTTCCGCCCCTTAAATCAACAGCCACTAATAAATAACTAAGGTTGGCTCGGTAGAATGCCACAGTGGTAAGAATTCATTATTTACAATTTGCAAGGTTTGAAACATTATTTCTGGAGAGTGGTTAGAAATTCCATCAAATATACTGTCAAGGAAGTACTAAAATCCATGGCATTATTTCTTAGAATAACATTGTTGAAGCTATTTCGTAGTCTGTTCAGCGGTGAAATTTTGTGGGCAGATGTCCTGAATATTTTATTTTAAAATGTGATATTGTTCCTTGAATTGATGCGTGGTACATGGAAATTTAAGAGAGAAAGGAATTCGGATTCATCAATTGATCTAATATATAAAAGTGAAAGTCTGTATGTATGTATGTATGTATATGGATTAGTTCCGTATACAAATCTACACCGTTCCACCAATCTCAAACAAATTTTGCATACACATAGTTTAGGACCCAGAAGGAACGGCTGGCTACATGAATTTTCGATAGTCTTTCTCATTCTTCTGATTTCGGCCTTTTTGCACTCGAGCAAAGGCTAATTAAGTCAGAAAATATATTGATTAAGTAATGGCAAGGCCGGCCATCTCCATGGCAACACTAGCTCGAGTCGAGACACGGCCGATTGGATGCGAGTTGCGCTCTCCACTACCGGTAAAGAAAAGGAGGCTCATTACATGAATTCTCGTTAGTTACTCAACTGGTCACACAGCACTGTCAACCCAGTATAGCATAACAAAGACTTGACACTATTTTTCAATATAATTTCCGCAATATCAACATGCAAATTATATCACAAAATACAATAGCGTGATATTTAATGACAGAAACTAAACATTCCTTTGCACCTTATTAAAATAGAATTCCATTAGGTTCACTCGATTTTTATAAACTTTATGAACTTTCCTGCTGAGTGGTTAGTACACGAGTTATTTGGAAGCAACCGGTATTTCGGCTTCCGCAATAATATTCGTAATCGGTGATACCAACTTCTCGGCAATGACGCTAGCAAGACCGCTGCTGCAGTCAGGTTAATGAGTGGAGAGGATTAGAGTTCTGAGAAATGCAATCCAAACATTTCATACAATAAATTCTTTCCACTGTGAATACAACTTAAACCAGACTTTCAGTTTTCATTGAAGAAAAATATATTGTTGAAATTGTAATTTCATGATGATAGTTGATGTTAAAGGGCCCAACATGGAGGCTATAGGCCTCTTAATTCTTTGGGATGAAAATGAAGAATGATGATAAAATGTACACTAGAACTAAAACTAACTACAACTTACAATCAACTTACGAATTGGGAGAAGAAAAGGACAAAAACGAAGGAATAAGGGAAATGAAATACATGTAAAAAATGCTCTCAACCCTCAAGAAATGAGAATTGACGGATTTGGTAAGGTGTGCCATGAAAGGCAGATAGGAAGGGAAATAGGAGATAGACCGCCCCAGAATCACTGGAAAAGAGGAAAAAAACAGATCCAGCTCAGGTATCCTCCCAAACTCAACAGCCGTGAGCCCTTGAGGGTGTAAAACCTCCAGTGGTGGGGCTACACACACCCTGCCTCCTTTATGACCTCGTGCAGAAGGCAGGAGATATGATGAAAAGAAAAACAAGACATCTGACCTTTTGAAGAATGAGGGTATCAGGAAAGATGAAACAAGTTCAAATTAAGGCGGGAATTTGAAAGACTCCTTAGACCTTTGATATCCTAATACCGTCAGGGTTGGAAGAGGACAAGAGTTGACCAAGGGAGGCCGACAGGAAATATGCCAGAGTGGACCCCGGCACAATTAAGTGGAAGCAATCGCGAACTGAGCTGGGGTCCCCTGATCGCTAACCAGCGTCCCACTAGCTGTAAGCCCCTGAAGGAGGGTGAGTTTCGTAATGTCGTAAGTGAACGAGAGGTGACCAAGTGTGGTCGACAGGAAAGATGACTGAAGGGAGCCCGGCACAAGTAAGTGAAAGCAATACTGCACTCAGCTGGGGTCCCGTGATCACCAAACCCTCATCACATTAGTCGTAAGCCCCTGTGGGTTGTACTGAACAATGATTCTACATAATCGCAAGAAAATATTATGATACCCATTTTTCAAAATATAACTTATGGATATGCACTGGACGTTTGATTGGATATCATCGTAGGTATCAGAGGCACAGAAGTCCCTACCATGTGCGTTACTAGCAGTGGTCAAGTACTATCCCGACATTTGCTGGACAGAGTGTAGAAAAACCACACTCAGGATAGTTTCGAACCTGCGATGTCTGAACTTGCTACAGCTGCCCTCGCAGCCGTGGTGCACGATTAAAGAATCACAACTACGGCGTGGGACTCTCCAAATGACGACTACACACGACAGACGAAGGAGTGTTTGTGTCCGGAACAACGGATCGCCGGACTCATGTGGGGGGCTAAGAGTAGTTGTATGCGACATCTATCATCGGTACTTGCAACTGGCATATGTAATGCTATTGTAGATATGTTTTGTTCTCTTTGAAAATAGATTGTTATTAAGGAAAATATCGACGTAGTGTTTCTATACGTAATTATACTACGACATATTGGTGTCTAAAACTCAATTACGATCACGTGCCACTACGACACGCTACGAAAGGTATTCAGATTTACTCCTGACATCGATATACGAGCTGAAAGGAGTAGTGATGTGCAATATCCTGCATGACATACGGCACTTCAGAACTACGCACGGGGATAAACGGCGTAATTAACCATTCAATACAGGTTCTATTTTCATAACGCAGCTTATTGCGAGGTAACATATGGCATTATTTTACTTGAGTATATATACAATTGTATTAAAATTTTGATTGATAACCTCATTGTTCACGAGTAGCAATTTTCATTGCCATTAGCACGGCCATCTACGAATAAGCACGTGAGATGTGCTACCATCTGTCGGCAACTACTGAAACCGTCTGCACTCGTTCAGTAATACAGGTCTTCTTTGACTATTTCCCATTTGCACAGCCACACAAATCAGAAATCGATTTCAGCTATTCTCGTATTTTCCCTCACACAATGACTGACCACGAACAACAACTCAAAACTCTTAAACGGAAACGTGCCACTCAGCGCACTAATTCTACACGTTTCGCAACATCTTTAATAGACAATAATACTACTATAGACACTGCTGAGATCAAGCATATCCGCAATCACCTTCAGGATACTATAACATTGTTGCTCACCTTATATGATTCTATCCATGAAATGCTACAAGATGAAGAATACGAACTAGACGCACAGACTTGTGAAGAATACTTAGACATCTCAAAGCGCGCCATTCAAAAGGCCAATAGCCAACTTACATAGAAGAAAGCCGAACATATTATACTTTCTACTCCTACTTCCAGTTCTGACAATCAGCACTCGATTATGCAAGGAGTCAAATTACCAACGATGCGACTCGAATCGTTCTCGGGTGATATAGAGACTAGGTGCAGATTCTGGGAACAGTTCCAGCCTTCAGTCGAGTCGACAAGAACCCGACAATATCAGACATTAATAAGCATGTGTTCCTCAGAGGTTACCTCGAAGGCGAGCCAAAGCGGCTCATAGATGGCATAGCGGTAAGCGCAGACACATATGAGCAGACGAAGGCGATACTTATAGCACGATATGGAGATAAGGACAGAATAATCCACGCCCACCTGGACTTCCTAGAGAATTTAAGGCCTGTTTTGTCGGAAAGTCCTCATGAATTGAACTCGACGTACGTGGAGTGTTATCGCAGAGTGCAGGCCCTCAAGGCCCTAGGAGAAGATGTGAATTTGTACGGACGTATATTAGCTCCAAAAATCCTGCGAGCCTTTCCAGCTGAGATATGTAGACGCTGGTTCATACACGCAAAGAGAACAGGATGGCGGGAAAGGATGATAGGTTCCACCAAACGCTGTCTCAGAAAGGTACTCGGTCGATCGCAGGTCGATGAAGAAGGACTCAACACTGTACTGATCAGTATTGAAGCCACCCTGAATTCACGTACCATTGTGCAAGACGGGAGCAACCTTGAAGCTCTTACACCTTCTCACTTTCTGAACGGAGAGAAACTCATGACCCTTCCAAATGGACCTGATCCTGATGAAAGAAGAGATCTGATCAAAGAATTTCGATTAAAGATGAACATATTTGAAGAATTCTGGCGAAGGTGGAAGAGGGAATACCTCTTAAAACTGCGGAGTTACCACGAGGTTAAGTATCCAGCTGGTAAATACCCGAAACTGCGATTTGGAGACCTTGCCCTCTTACAAGACGACGTCCTGCCTAGGCATATGTGGAAGAGAGCCCGAGTCGACGAAATACTGAAAGGGAGAGATGGCCGAGTGAGGTCAGCCATCCTGCGTCACCCCGATGGTTCTAGAGTCAGCCGGCCGGTGCAACTGGTGATTCCTCTCGAAATCGACCAGGGGGGGGGGGGATGTGGGGGACCAAGGGTAGTTGAATGCGACATCTACCATCGATACTTGCAACTGGCATATGTAATGCCATTGTAGATATATTTTCTTCTCTTTGAAAATAGATTGTTACAGTATTAAGAAAAATGTCGACGAAGTTTTTCTATACGTAATTATACTACGACACCTCCTATGTTCTTCCTATTTAAAGTGCAAAATGACAAACAACAGTATGACAAACTGGATTTGAGCAGCGGCGTTCAAATCATTTTACAATTTCATCAACAAACACTCCAAACAACGTAGGAATTTAGTATACTAATACCGACTACTTACAATAATTGAAACTGAAACAAAACTTCGTTGTTCTAAACGTATCGCAGTGAGAAACACATTTAATAAACCTATTGAACAGCTGTTTACTAATCGCGCCTATACTTGGGTGGGAGTGCGTTCTATCGGCAACTAGAGGAAATTTTTCAATTACACCTTATGCATGGGATCTAACTGGGAGGGAATGGCAAGGCCGGTATAGAGCGCAGCTCGCTTTCAGTCGGCCGTGGACGAGACCACCAAGTTACCACCTATCTCTGTAAGACACCATGGCACTCCATTTTTAACCTTATGACGAAAGGTATAACGCGTAATATATTGTATGTAATGTCTACTAGAATCGAAGTTTTATACTCTCCGTTAAGGTGTGTTCTACTACTGATATGTTGACTTTTAAGTTTTATGTCCTTAGACCGCATTTCTTATTGTTGAGAGTGTCTACGTCTACCACCTGTCTTTTGTATTACAAATCAGAAATACAGTAACTTTTGAGTGATAATGCAGATTGTTCTATGAATAATATTTCCTTCTGATATTCGGGTTATATTGTAATTGGTAATTTTGCTGCTCTGAGACTATGGTAATTTGTAATGGAACCGGATGTTAAATTATGAATTTAGTTGATAACATGTCAATAACATACGGTAATTAAACTACGAATATATATTATTATGCGATAATTTTCCAAAGGAACCAAACAGTAACTAATGATACTTTGCCATAAGAATAGCGGATCCCATTAAATAAAAAATTAACACTATCAATAAAGTAATTGCGAGACTGAGTTCTCGAGGAATTGTGTATATACATCCCTTTTTACTATTGTTGCAGTCTCCGCTACGTTATTGTACTCCACAGTAATGTACTATTCGACTATTTACAGTGAGTTAATATTGAACTTGAGTAACATCAGAATCGAGGAGAACCATGTTCTAAACTCACTTAAGAGCAAAATGAATACACACTGCGAAATATATTGGCATGTATCTATCTATAACATATAGAGACACCTCCCAGGGAACGCCGGGTACAATAGCTAGATGTTTAGAATTTTGAAAAGGAATTTCATTGCATAGATTTTTCTTCGTATCTCTAAACTGTTTACATCAAACTATATTAGCAGCTCCTGGTATGGTATCAAGTGAGGATAGTTGGCTGTTCTTTTAAAATGTAGTTATATTACGATTTTATTTCGTGTGTTTTCAATCATTGAGGTATATGTCTTGCATCTAGGTCTCCATATAATGCTAGTATATTTAGTTTCGGTCGGACTAGTGAGTTGTACAAGTGCATACGCGTGCTTATGTTTTTGAATGGTTTTGTATTCCTGAAAGGAAATCCCAGTGTTTTGTTTGAGTCAGCTATCACTTTCAGTATATGGAGAGTAAACGTTAGTTCTCTATCTAGCAACACCCCGAGATCATTGTTTTCATTTACGGATTTCAGAACACTGCTACCTAGCTTGTAATTAAAAACGATAGGGTTTATATTCCGGGTGAACGACATTGAGAGACATCCTAATATAGGCTACTTTCTGTAGTCCATTCCAAAATACTGTTCAGGTCATTTTGAAGTAAGACGCAGTCGATACATTTCTAGGTTTTTTAGTTTTGGCACCAATGCTTCAGTGCCAAGTTGCAACAATGTTAGGCGCTGCCACTTTTACCGACAATTGCTGCCCTGCATCCGCTCCCTCAGAGCGCATGACCTTGCCCGTCCTCACCACCACTCGTGCGCAGTCGCGCCTGTTAGATGAGTAGTGTGAGACCAGCGCTCGCGAAAGACAGTCGCAATATTTTCCAAGCAGGAGCAGAGAACGTGGATAAAAATTCAGTGTGTTAGGGGTCGCAGTGCTAAACAGTGCCACTAAGGCGTGCGGTGCAGCTGCGTTACCGTTCAGAACGGTAGCAAGATGGGTTGCAGCCTTTCGAGATTGGCGCGAATGTGAGGAGCACTCGCCTCGATCTGGTCACCCACCAGTAAGTGATGACAATGTACAGATGGTGTCCGCGTTGGTAGAGGTGGATCGGAACGTAACGATTCGTCAATTAGAGCAATATACCGGACTGGCGCATTCAACTGTCCTCCACATCCTGAAGGACTTACTGAAAATGAGGAAGATTGCGTCCAAATGGGTTCCACATGACTTACCCGACATGCAAAAATGGCTGCGATATGACGCTTGTCGTATGCACTTGCAGCGTTATGAGCGCGAAGGAGAGGCCTCTTACGGCTATCATAACCATTGACGAGACGTGGGCCAGATCTTATGAGCCACAGTTAAAACGCCAATCGAATGAGAGGCGGCACCACGGATCACCACGGAAACAAACAGTTCGACCAACCCCCACCAATATGAAGGTAATGTTGATTCTTGCCTATGATGGGGATGGTGTGATCATTCACCATACTGTTCCCCGAGGGCAAACCGTTAATGCGGCGTACTATTGTTCGTTTCTGCAAGACCATCTCCGAGGAGCTCTGAGAAGGAAACGGCGCCACCACATGGTTACACCGCCCATCGTTCTGCATGACAATGCTAGGGCACACACAGCAGGCGTTGTGTCGGCATTGTTGGATCGCTGGGGCTGGGAGGTCCTCTATCACCCCCTATATTCTCCCGTCATCAGTCCCTACGACTATGATCTCATCCCGAAGATGAAGATGACAATGCGCGGGGATTGCTTCCGTACCATTGAAGACGTTAAGCAGGCTGCCGAGCGCTCTCTTCGTACCATCATTAGATTGGGCAGTGCCAACGGGATCCAACGACTTCCGCATCGCTGGGAACACGTTGTACGCAACGGTGGGGACAACATCGAGGGCCTGTGAAACTTGGAACCATCTAAGTGAGTTATTAATCCAGTTATAACTAAGGTGCCAAAACTAAAAATAAACAACCCATGTACCTTGAGGTCATCAGCCTAAAATAGACAATTAGAATGCTTTAATTAGGCTGGTGGAAGGTGTGGGTTTTCAATGCCCCTTGAAGTGGGAGACGTCATTTAATGGTTTTTATCTTTCCAACTTGCGCGCCATTTAATTTAATCTTCGAACATTCTTTTTGGGCTGGCGGAAGGTGTTGGTAAGTCAATTAACAATTGATCAATACCCTACTTAACGCCATCCAATAGCCCCAATATTAATATATGAAGGATACATCGCATGAAGTCTCCCACTTTAAGCGGCATTGAAAACCATTAATTGGCTTACCAACAACCTACCACCAGTCAAAAAATGTACGAAGGGTACATTAAATCTCAATATTCAACAGACCTTGAGAAAAAGGAGCATTTTTATCACCAATTTAACATTGCTAACGTTGGGATTCACGACTTCCCTTAGGGTTTAATTAGCAGATTTTTTCACGGGATATGTAAACATTTTACGTTTATGTACAGTAAGGATTACGCAGAACAGAGTTACGTATTATTCCTTGTGACGTTCTTGATAATATAATATTATTGATTTTACGTCCCTTTTAACTTCTGTGCCTTTTAGACACGCCGAGGAGCCGGAATTTTGCACCAAAGGGGAGTTTTAACGATCCAGTAAATCTACTGACACGGCTTCCTCGCATTTGCGCACCGTCAAATGCCCACTGTCCACAACAGAATTGGATCCTGCAACCTTGGGCAGTAAGTTTCTTGGGGAGAAGTTAATACAAAATACTGTTTGCTGATTGAAACACACAATGTTTCTACTTACGTGTAGCTTATGATTTTCCTGTAGGGGCTCTTCCTAGGGAAGGCCATGGACCAGTATATAGTGTAAATGAAGCTTGGGAACATGGTCAGATGACAAGGAATGTTTTCTAGCTTGGTGTGTACTGTGTTCATCACGTGAGCGTACTTCGCAGTGCAGACACGACCAACTGCTTCATGATCAGTCTTTGGTAGCAGGCTTTCTTTTCCCACAACCATGCGTTCATAGGCTGTCTTCATAATACCCTCCCCTCTCTGGAAAAGAATAAACAAACTAGATGTTAAAATAAATCAACAACAGCAATAACAACACTGAAATGCCCTCACCAATCAGGAAGAGCGGTGGATACGGACGCATTCTTGCATCATTAAGTGCATTTCTTACCTCCCAGCCACTATTCCAGCCCAGATGATTCCGTGCAGATACAACAATTGACAAGCACGCGTGTTAATTTAGTCACTTCTTGTTATTTTAGGGGGTGGAACAGTAAGGTCATCTGCCCTTCATAACGCAGTTAAAATTAAACATATAAATTAGTTAAAATTTCCTGGTGGTTGCCTAAATTTATTATTAATATGTAAATACTGTAGCTAATATTCATAAAATTAGAGACAAACTAATAATTATTATGATAAATAATAATGTATTAAAATAGCAAAGAAAAAGGAAGCTTGTAGTTTAACGTGACTGTTAATCTCGCGATCATAAGCCACGGGACCTCCGTTTTACGTGGAATCCGAACCACAGGACATGGCATTTCACATCGAAAATCTCACATGCATTGACCGGGAAACGAACCCACTAAAATAGCACATTATGCAAAAAGCTTATAACGGCAATAATTAAGACACGCTTCGCTCGTTTTATAATTTCCAGACGAGTGTCTTAATTACCTTTATAGGCGAGTTGCATAGGACTGTTGAAGTTCGACGATAATTAAAACTTTACTATATGTTCTAACATAAATATTCGTAAATATCCGTCGAGATTCTGTCGGTTGCCTCCTTCTTCTAGGAAATTGTGTGGGCTCAGCATTTGCTATCTACCCAATAACGAATTGCAAAGCTTGGAAACATTGTTTATCCTGGAGTTGCACCAACAGATAGTGCACAGGTATATGTGAGATTATTTTGTTATTTTGGTCAAATAACATAAAATAGGCTGTTACAAACGCTTCAAAATTTAAATGAATCGTATTATCAACTAGTTATTCTTCAAATTCGATGCGTATAGAATGTCAACGGAAGGCAATTCAATGTATCCCTAATAGAAAAATCATGACATCTTTCGGACAAGTTTCGCATCAGAAATCGCTTTAGTGAACAGAGAACTGGATTATAATTTCCGTGGATATAATCACATACGCTTGCCTCGTCCATGACGTTCTGGTGTGTTTATGTCAACAACAGCATTCACAAAAACTGTCGGCGATTTCGTACGATGTATTGCCCTGTGTAGAAATAGGAGTTGCGGAGATTAAGGTACTGTGCTATTTATTTTGCAATATTCCGCAGTTTGTATATGCAAAAATTACGGACGGTGCACACTTTCTATGTCGGCATAGGGTACAATAATGGGTTGCGAACTTCCGGACGTAGATTCCTACATTGCATGCATATTTCATAGTATTTTCTTGTTTTCGTAAATATCCGTGCTAATTTTACCTTTGTGTGTGGGATTTTAACTACAATGGTTTATCCAATACACATTGTCAACTTTCAAATCATTTAATTCAAGTCTGACAAGTTGGATTTTGAGCGCATGTGCGAATCTATCCTTACCTTATTGGCCAATGAATGAGCTCTGATTGGTTGGAGATAGTGTATCATAATTAACACTAGTACTATAATGACCCTCATTATGATACGGTTTTCTGACATATAATATTTATATTACGACATCGTCGAACATAAAAGGTCTTCGAAATTCAAATATTTTAAAAAAATATTTGAGTGAGCGTGCTTTTGTTCTTTTGCATGTACGAGGAGTGATCAGAAACTAAGGTTACAAAGCCTGCAGTGTACATTGTTTTTCATACGACCATTATAGCCAACTGGTAGATATATTAAGTCAGTAGTGAGATCTGTAATGATTTATGGAGCAGAGACATGGGCACCAACTGAGGCACATTCTAAGGCAATGGATGTGGCAGAAATGAAAATGTTAAGGAGAATTTGTGGTGTCACCAGAGCCGATATGATTAGAAATGAGAGACTAAGAGGCAGTGTTAAAGTGACGGAGATATCAAAGAAGGTTCAAGAGAGAACACTACAGTGGTATGGACATGTCATATGAAGGGACGACACTTAAGTTGGCAAGAGAATTATAGTAATGGTAGTGGAAGTTAACAGAGGAAGGCGAAGGCCAAGAAGAAAATGGAGGGACTGTATACGAGACGACTTGAGGGAGAAACATCTAAGGGAAGAGGACGTAAGGGACCGAGGGAAATGGGGAAGATTTGCCAGGAACGTCGACCCCACTTGAGTGAGAAAAGACGAACGAAAAGAAGAAGAAGAAGTATTCATATCGGTTTAGGCATAATGTCGCTTTGTGGGCTGAGTTTGAATATTCCTTCATTGTAAACATCCTTTACTTGCGTATTAAGCTACGTTTTCACGAAGTGTTTCACCTCCACGTCCGAAGTGAATCGTTGAACTCCTAAGTGAGGAAACAGGTGAAAGTCGCTTGGAGCGAGGTCAGAGCTGTAGGGGAGGCTAATCAATGATGTCCCAGAGACTGTCGACACCACTCTGTGATATGCTGACGAGACATTACAGTCCCTTCGTGAACCTCTACCGGCTGCCGGTGAATTTCATCTGCGGTTACATGATTAGGCCACAGAAATCGAATAACTGAGCGGATCCCTTCACAATTCCAGTTTTCCAAACAAGCCGCCATTAGTTGTTTACCTACAACTAGCGCTGTAGGTAGCGGGTGGCTGGAACTCTGCACAGTTACAAACCGTATGTATTCGAAATACCACCACACTATATAGTAATTTCTTTATAACAGACGAAACTCCAGGAATATCGGCCTTGTTATCTTGGTTTCTGATCACCTTTCGTAGTTGCTCTGTAACTGATCTGCCCCTCTTGGGCGACTAATTGAAATAAACCGTGGTCGTGGGGGTTCAACACCTGTACAATATTAGCAACTACACTGGTTACCTCATAAATAAAGACACTAGAGATCTGGTAAAAATTACAAACTATTCTGATATCAGACATAAAATACACTTCGCAGGATCCTCGTCGTGCAGACTATCTAACCCTCCCTATCATATTTACACAGGCACACTTATTACATATATTGATGACCCTCGGAAGTAATGATGACTGGTACTCACAGGCGTTGATCTCAGCTGTGACGAGTAAACTCTACTGATTCTGGGGTTTGTGCTCCCAGAGAATCAGTCCTACTTACTCGCATAACAATTTCTAAAAATTTCCCACGCAAGCCTCTCAACTATGAACATTATGTACAGAATTATTGACGGTCAGACTCCAACGACTTATATTGCTTCGTGGATCTGATTGTAAAAAGATGATTTAAATCCGTGAGTTGGATTATCGCAACTAGCTCGCTCCTGAGTTTACTAATACATAGCATATTTGACTTGTATTTGTCGTATAACAATTTACCGCTATGGTATTAGAATTTCGGTACACAGACGTACTTTACAATACTTCATGCTATTCGAGACAAACAATCTAGGCGATTTGTTTGAAACTTGGCTCATTATTCCCTTGAGTATGTATAGCCAACAACTGCACCTCGAACACAAACATGTAATCGTCTGTAATACCTTCCTTCTCCACCAAAAACACACAAGTCCGAAATACAAGTTCCACTCCCTCACGGAGTCCTACCAAGAATACGACCCACTCAACAGCATCGTCAATTCCTAATATCATTCATCTCCACTCCACAAATCACTGGCCTACCTGGCTTCCCTCACGGGTCCAGCCAATCGAAACAAAACATTACCATATAAGGAGCGCCTTCTTGGTCTTCAAAATAACCTAGACACACCCCTAGCACAGGGTTACCAAGCCTCCTACCTGCATGAGCCATCATGCACTTGAGCGTGCGAGAGAAAACCCCAGTCGACAACAAGCCTACTTCCTGGTTCTTGCACAGAATTCCAGACTCTCGGAATGAAGATTATTGCATTGTTAGAATATTCATATCCAACGTGACTCAAGATCCTGCCAATTAGAATATCTTAAAACCTCAACAAATTAATCGGAAATCAATCACATTATATTATACATTTCATTAAATAATTATAAAACATAAAAAGGCATCAAATAAAAATATATGGACGATTATGAAAATCGTACGTCCCGAAAGTAAGGGTTCGATCCCTTGTGACCTGGGAAGGTTACAGCTCGAAAGTGTTGTTGTTGACTTTCTTTCATTTATGAATTTTGACACCACCGTCTATAGGCACGTGTACATGGTGTATAAAGAATTTTTCTCATAAATTGTTTTATTGAGGTGTCAGTTTCACCTGTATTTGTAATTTTAATAAAAATTGGAAAGAAATAAGGCGATGGCTTGCGTTAGGAATCATCCAGAATCTGTCAGGAGTAGAAGTGGGAAACAAGAATAAACCACTTCCTGGTTGGCTGAGTTTTTTACAGAGTTTTACTGAGTGTACAACGATCCAGCCCCTAGATCAAAATTAATTTCCTTGGCAGAGCTCGGTACCCAACCCGTAATCTGGGAAGACAGCCAAAACTAATAGGTGGTTGATGCTTGAAATTTAGTGGTGAGAGACAGCAACACCAACCATTAGCCTACACCTCACAGCGGTCAGGTCGAAGAGACGAACGCTCGATTGATAAATAAATGAAAATCCACAGCCTGCTTTCAGTCTCCGACCGGGTCAGGAATGGAATGAATGAAGCCCCCATCTAGCGGCGAGGATATGAACTGTGCCGGCTGCCGAGGCCTGACGCACTCCTCTGGGGCAATGATTAAATGAATGACAGATGAACTGAAATGATAGTGGAGAGTGTTGGGGGAATGAAATTTCGACAGGGAAAACCGGAGTACCCGGAGAAGAACCTGTCTGCCTCCGTTTTGTCCAGCACAGATCACACATGGAGTGACCGGGATTTGAACCATGGACCCAGCGGTGAGAGGCCGGCGTGCTGCCGCCTAAGCCACCGAGGCTTTGATAAATAAATAAATAAATAAAATAATTGATTAATTAATTAATTAATAATCTCTTAAGACAGGCAGAGAAGGTCACGGACACCATGCGTAAGAGGAGACCCCATGGGTGTCCGCATAGAAGCAGCTACAAACTCTGGCGAGCCGAACATGTTCTCGGACACTACTGGCACCAAAAGCCATACGCTAAAAAGAAAGAAGACAAAAAGAGAAAAAAACTAGCACAGATATCATTATATTACAGGTTATCAGCCAAATTCTACGCACACCCAAGTACACGGAACTAGATGACCACGATGTTGCAAAGCACCAAGAACAATCAGCAATATGTCCCGTATGTGCCTCGGTAGTTTTAATTTGTATATAACAAAGGGTTGATTGATGCATAATTCTGTAGATACTCGAACGGTATTTATTTACGTACTTTGGCAAACCTTCGCCCTAAGTAAACATAAACGTATGACTGGCGGATCTAATTAGTTACATGATCCTTGACAGAGACTGTGTACGTACTCACCCTGAAAATATCGAATGAGGCTGTGCTTTGTGCCATCCCAAAAGCGTAAGAACTGTCTAGGAGGCCCTCCAAGTCATGGAAGGGCACCACCTCCTTCCTGACAGCGAGAATGGAAGTGAAACGGGCCGTGTATGCTGTCATGGTGACGACCGCCACAAGGAATGTCACCCACACCACCAGACGGATGGAGCTCAGGCGTGATGTCAGACAGATTGCTAGAAAAAAGAAAGAGCAAAGGAAAATTTTCGTAGGGACATCGATGTAACCATAATACTGGTAATACAAACTGTAATCTATATAATTGAGTATGTGACCTCGTAAATAGGTCTAGGATTGAGGAGACAATCGTGACCATGAGCTTGTTGGTTTTCTGGTACTCGCCACACCGTATCTCCGGAACACGAAAGTGCCGTAATACTTTTGCTACAGTAATTAATACATTTATTTTATAAACAGGTGCTTGCGAATTGGAGTTATTTAGTTTACGTTACCAGAGACAGGGTAAAATATTCGTTGTGTCTACACTAACTTTTGGAATTCAGTCTCGTGCATAAAGCATTATAATTTACTTAGCTAACTCCATACAACCAGAGTTCATTCTCTTGTTTATGCAATAGGCGTTTCATTGATATTGTTACCGATCTGAGCTTGACCGATTTCCGCCTTGAGAACAATCTGAAATGTGCCGGAGCTGAGGGGCTGACGTGACGTCAGATCATGACGTAACACGAATACCAGACAGGCCGGGAGCAGGGAATGCTCGGTTATCAACGCGTGAGAAACACGGATAGAGACGCCGGACGAAATATATTTGATATATTTGATGCTGAGATAAGAGCAATTTCACATGCACTCCATCAGTTATTAGGCAGAAACATTGATTATCAATGTGTTATCATTACAGATTCAAAAGCAGCCATCCAAGCCATCTCGTCAAATAAAGAACTGAAAATAAAGAACTGAAATAAATTTTTGTTATGATAAAAACCCTTCTAAAGACTCCACAAACAGATCTCATTTCAGTGGATCCCTTCTCTTGTTGGAATAGCAGGTAATGAAGAGGCGGACAGATTAGCAAAAAAGGTACCACACTACAACAACCTGTCAGTCAGACTGATTTTATGTCAGCAAAAAGGATCTTGAAAAATACTATCCAAAACAGGTATGAAGAAATGGCAAAGAAAACAGCAGAAACCAAATTATGGAAGGACATTGATGCTAAATGGGATCAATATAAATTAACACCAAGGAGAGAAGCTGTAGCCTTCTTCAGACTTAACACTGGCCATGACTGCCTTGCAGGTCATCTGAAACGAATCAACATCCTGAGATCTGAAGAATGCTCACTTTGTCACGAACCTGGAAGTAAAATGGATAAGGGGCACCTGCTACAATGCAACAAACTTGATGTGACGGCTAGAACTTCAGGAAACCTCACACAACTCTATTGGAACGCAAGAAAGCTGATGGATTGGAATCCGGGCTAGCCATAGGAAACAACAACAACAACATATTTGGATTTGTGGTCCGAGATGTATATGATTATTTTCTTCGGCTTTACGGACACAAGAATGATCCGTCAATATAATTATTCGCACCCATGTAAATGAAGAGAACTATGAAGAACATAGAGGATATTTCCCTATGTCACCAGTAGAGTAGAGGAAATGAACTATGGAACTTCCTACCCCCACCCCTTCTGCGTGGAGAATGCTGTGTCTGATCTTGACAGTGTAGTATCGTAACTGCATGCGACGTGGCAGCATGACAGCAAAGTATCGTAACAGTATGCATCGCGGCGGTACGAGAGTAAAGTATCCTGGCGTGAAGTGTCACCGCATTATGTACTAGTCGCAGTACGTGTGAAGTGTCGCCGAGGTACGCGAGTGAATTATTGCTTGATAGATTAGTGTAGCAGCAGAATACGTGAAATTGTATCGCTGCGTTGTACGGCATTATAGTGCCGCATAAATTGTGTATCGAATGCGTTAATACGGCTTGAAATACGCGATTGTGTGCATTTATGGTCCGAGCAGGGAATTGAAGGTCGGTCGGATCCATGCTGGAACCAGTGTCGTGAGAAAGGGACATGTAGGATCTCACATGATTATAAATCGCCATTATTTTTGCTGAAGAAAGACTTTGCACGTGGCTACACGA
Source organism: Meconema thalassinum (assembly GCA_946902985.2). NCBI lineage: Eukaryota > Metazoa > Arthropoda > Insecta > Orthoptera > Tettigoniidae > Meconema > Meconema thalassinum. The sequence continues at coordinate 127,752,363 of OX336391.1, read as the reverse complement.
TATAGTAACATTTTGAAATGCCGAACGCGTGCACGATAATCCAGATATAATGGGCCTGTGCATATCCGCAAGTGAGAACAGATGCCGCCAGTGGAATTAAAATCTGTATGCTTACGATAACGCCGGTAAAAATATGAACGGACTGTGTGAATATTTAAACATGAGTGGATATAAGTAAAATGAGATTATCAGGTGAGTGCATAATTTGGGAGTCAGTGAAACATTGTTTATAAGAGCCACGGGACGAGATATTACGAAAGCTATGTTCACACTGGCCTTGTTTATCGATGGTTATTTGACGCGATGACAGTATGGGAGTTAAGTTAGTCGCATAACAATTGTTCGTGGCTAACGTGCTAAGCTAGGTCCTCACAAGTTCTCCACAAGTCTGAGTGAGAGGCTATCTATTTCAAATGAAGCGAAGAGTTCAACTTTGTTATTTATTGTTTCGACTAGTCACTAATACATTTGAAGTTATTTACAAATATTGCAAGTGCCGAGGCATGAAGCCCGACTGCCAACCAGTTCAGTTGGTTAGTCTTAAGATTACTTAGTTACAAGAGACTAGAGCTCTGTGAGTCCAGGGTTTTATAGGAATTAAAGAAGTCACATGTCAATCCCTCTGGGTGGGATACAGTACAATCTTACTGGCTAGTTACCAGGGTAGAGGGGGCACATTTGGAAGGGACTGCTGGTGGTCGGGAGTAGGGAACATACGTCGCGGAAATATCTGGCTGGACTCTGCCAAGCACGAGGTTCTGTCTCATCTGAACCCTGAGCTGTTTCATAACTTGCTAGGCACGAGGTTATGTGTCATTTGGACCTCGAGTTGTTATTGAATATTATACTGAGAAATTATTCATAGCTGGCCAGGCACGAGCTTATGCGTCATCTGGACTTTGAGTTGTTATTGAATTACACACAGCCCGACTCACATAGTATTGAGCAAGTAACATACATACTGTTGTAATTTGGCTGACACTCATATTAATGATAATAATAATAATAATGTAGCTTTTAGAAGCTGAAGCCATTAACATTGGTAATCGAGGGTTCTATTCCCGACGAGGAATATAACTTGGGTAGTAGGCCAAGGTCATTTCAAACAGCAGCGCGACTAAAGAGCCGGGAGGCAGGTTCAGCTGCTGTGTTTTCACGTAAATGATTTCAAACACGGAGTTGAATCAAGCCCTGTATCTTACAGACACTGAAGCGAATTATTACGGTGCATTCTAATGCCGTGCTATGGGAATAGGAACTATATGAACATGAACTCGCAAACGTGTGAAATTAAATAACTCCAAATGTACATGAACAGTCATACGATGAATTGTTAGGCATATTAAGGGGCGCAGTGGTAAGAAACAGTCGTCATGAAACGGAAACGCGGATCATAGATGTACCGTTTGGAGATGCAGCCCCCGCGAGGAATAGGACCCTGGCGCCCGATGGAGGAAGGCGTCGTTAGGGGAGCGGAAGCACACACCACAGCAGGACACCGGGAGGAGTACGGAGATGCCGCCGCCAGGACGCCGGAACGCATGGAGACGTCGCCGCCGATGGAGATACCGAGGGTATGGTCGCATCTGGAAGCCATGCATTAAGTAAGATGCCTACTCTTTTTCATGTACATCGTGCGAATGAACTTCTTTTACAAATAGCCGTGTCACCGATGACTTGAGAATGTAATACTTAACGCCTTTACGATCATTTAGTTTAATGTTATTTAGATTTTTTTGTAGAATTACTTTTCGGATCTCATATGCAATTAGATAGGCTTATTTAATGGGATGCGGAATTTATTTTGAATTTCCGAATTTGTAATTACAAGAATCCTGATGTCATTAATGATAATATGAGAGATGCTTACATCATTTTAAATCATTTTGGTGTTATTATGTTATACATTACCAGGGGAAGGTGTTGGAAACTGTAATACTTAATCTGATATAAACTTGATGCAATGTTCATGCATAATTATAATACGTTTGTCAACAGTATGGTTGAATACAATGGTCATTGGATGAGTGCCATCCTGAATATTTCTGGGTCAGTTGAGATTGAAAGTGTAATAAAATGGTGTGATGGAGATAATTAGGAACAATTAGTTCAGGTTCCTTGTCGTACTTAATACCATAAGAGGTCGATGTCCAGATAAAGCAGACATGCAATGTTAAGGTTGGATCTTTGTTTCATGTAAATTAGTGCATGATTTTCGTGGTTGGATAATATGTGGAATTAATCAATGATTGTGATGAGATAGTGTTCCGTCAAGCTAGTTGCCTGGATGATGATGTTTCGCAGATCAGTGCATGACTGCTGAATAGATTATAAGGATGTGGTCCTTAATCTAAATAATTTGTTGCATGTTGGAGTAGAGCGATGGAATGATTGGTTGCGAGCACTCTCGTAGAAGGTAGTTTGGATCCTCACACACGGTATTAGGTGGAATGGCTTCGATGGAGGTCTATTATATATAATTATTCAATGCATATAAATATATCAGGTGACCACACTATAGGTTTCATAATCTGTATACGGAATGTCAGACGTTGTAATGATTTATTGACAATAACTTAATACATCGTCTCCCACAAGTCCAACCCCTCCTCCACGTGGTGGGAGACAGCAACGGCATGAAGTAGGGGATTGCCTGTAGGGGTGAAGTACAGTGGGGACTTTGTGTGCCCCGGGACCGCTGCGGTAGCTGTGAAGGCTCTATGGGAACCCTGAAAAAGTGACGGCTGACGGGGCTCTGGTGAAGCTACGATAGGCCTAGCAAGCCAGTAGTGGATATCATATTTGCTTTCAAAACAGGAACAGGCCTCGGAAGGGACGGATGCAAACGACGACGACCCGGATATGCTAATGGACTACGAGTTGGGACATTAAACATACAGACATTGACAGGAAAGGTGGAGGAGACTGTAGATGTGATGGAGAGAAGAAAACTGGATATACTGGGCTTGGCAGAAACAAGATGGAAAGGAGAAGGTCGCAGAGAACTGAGGAAAGGGTACCGGTTGTACTGGAGTGGGAACAGTGAAGGAAGGAGCAGCGGAGTAGGAGTAGTTGTGAGAGATGGAATGAAGGAAGAGGTAAAGGGAATAAGTGACAGGATCATGAAGATCAGAGTAACTGTAAAGGGAAGAAGCCTGGAGATAGCCCAGGTATATGCCCCTCAAGGTTGATGTACAGCTCAAGAGAAGGAAGACTTTGAGGAGGAGCTACAACAGCAGTTGAATGGTCATAGCATCATTGTCATGGGAGATTTGAATGCACATGTAGGAAGTGAAAGGCAAGGATATTACAATGTATTGGGAGCAGAAGGATGGGGTAGCAGGAATGAAGAAGGGAGAAAGTTGCTGGATTTTTGCAAGAGAAACGGTTTAGTGGTAGGCAACTCCTGGTTCCGGAAGAAAGAAACCCACAAGGTAACGTGGTACAGCAGTGATTTAACAAAGAAATCTTTGGTAGATTACATGTTGTACGACTGGGAAATGAAGAGAAGTGTCAGAGATATAAAGGTAATACCATCAAAGGCCTTAGATAGCGACCACAGAATACTTGTAATGAACCTGGGAGTTGTTAAGGATAGCAAGAGGACAGAATACCAGGAAAGGGGAATCAAAGTATGGAAACTCAAGGAAAAGGAAGTCAAGGAAGAATTACAGAAGATAATAAGGGAAAGGATGCCAACAGACAATCCTAAAACAGGGGAAGAGGAATGGAAGCAATTCAAGAACACAATGGTGGAAGCTGCAGTGGCAATATGTGGAAGAACAAGCAAGAGAAAGCGGTGTGTAGAGACACCATGGTGGAATGAGAGAGTAAAAGAAGCTGTAGGAAGGAAGAACAAGGCTTTCAGAGTGTGGTTCCAGGAAAAAACTGATCTGGCAAGGGAAGATTATAAGATAAAGAAGAAAGAAGCAAACAAGATTGTCGCAGAGGAGAGGAAGAAGTGGATGACAAAGTGGACAGAGATGATGGAGGAAGACAGAAGAGGAAATAAGAAAGTACTTTATGGGATGGTCAAAAGTGAGAGAAGAGGTCTGCGAGAGGATGTGGTAATGATGGACAAAAACGGAAATGAGGTACACAACAAAGAAACACTCAAGACAGTGTGGAAAGAGTACTTTGAGGATTTGCTGAATCCAAATGGTCATAGGGAGGAAGACAATGTATTGGAAGATGGAGAAGACAACACAGGAATGGAAAAGGACCTGAATTGGAGAGAACTGGAGATGGCTATAGACAAGATGAAAGGAGGAAGGGCACCGGGAGTGGATGAAGTGAGTGTTGAAATGGTGAAGGCAGCAGGGGAGGTTGAGAAACAGTGGCTGTACCGTGTGATGAGGGTGATATGGAAAGAGAAAAAGACCCCAGAAGATTGGAAGAAAGGATTAATTGTCCCAATATTTAAGAAAGGAAGCAGAAAGGAGTGCAGAAATTACAGGGGAGTCACACTCAAACCTCACTGTGCCAAGATATATGAAAAGATATTAGAAAGTAGAATACGAGCCAAAGTGGAGAGAAAATTGAGAGAGGAGCAGTATGGATTCAGACCTGGGAGATCAACAGTGGATCTCATATTTTCAGTGAGACAGCTCCAGGAACACCACTACGAATTTGGAGAGGATCTGTTGATGGCCTTCCTGGACATCGAAAAGGCCTATGATAGTGTGTGTAGGGAGAAGGTTTGGAAAGCAATGGAAAACATGGGAGTGGAAAAAGGGACTGTAGGCAGAGTGAAGGAGATGTATTGTGGAAGTGTGAGTTGTGTGAAAGTTGGAGGGGAAAGAACAGACTGGTTCAGACAAATGAGTGGCCTGAAACAGGGTAGTGCGCTGTCACCCCTTCTCTTTATTGTGGTTATGGACGAGGTAATGACACGGATAGCAGGAAAGATAGGAGAAGATAAGATGAAAGCAATGGTGTTTGCAGATGATCTCATGGTCTGGGGAAACAAGGAGGAGGAAATTCAGGAGCAACTGAAGGCTTGGGAAGAAACAGTGGGAGAGTACGGATAGAAGTTCAACATCAGTAAATGTGAGATCCTGTTAACGGCCCAGAAAAAGGACAGACCAATGAGTGGGATAACACTTGGAGGTGGACAGCTGAAGAAGGTGGAAAGTCTCAAGTACTTGGGAAGTATAGTGGAGGAAAATGGGAGAAATGACAAAGAGATTACGGAACGTGGCAGACAGGCAGAAGCATTTCTGAGAAGCATTAGGAGCTTAGTGTGGAATAAAGATGTCCCACAAAAAAGCAAGGAAGTGTTATACAGACGCTACTATATCCCGATACTGACCTATGCTTCAGAAACGTGGACAATGAAGAAAAGAGACATAAGCAGAATACAGGCAGGTGAAATGAAGTTCCTGCGAAGTAGGATCGGAGTAACAAGAAGAGACAGAGTGAGGAATGAAAAGGTCAGGGAAATGGTGAAAGAGGAGCCCTTGCAAGGTAGGATTGAGACATCAAGACTGAGGTGGTATGGACACTTAAAGAGAATGTATGAGAAGAAGATTCCCAAGAGCATACATGAGATGCAGATGCAGAAGAAACGACCAAGGGGAAGACCAAGAGATAGATGGCTGAAAGGAGTGGAGGAATGTGTCAAGAAGAGAGGCGAGGACTGGACCAGGTGACAGCGGAGAGGTGGTGGGAAGAAAGGACTAAGTGGCGAGGCTTATGTTCCAAACAGACCCAGCCTGGGGCTGGGAACTGTACAAGAGGATGATGATGATGATGATGAACTTAATACATCAAGGATTGAAGTGAAAGGAATGAATTTAATAATTATTAAAAATGTGGAAACATGAACATAAAAATATTATATTTGGTGGTCTAATAACAAGTTGAATGACTGATTTGAATTCAGAATAAATGTCGCTAGTGCGAAATAATATTTCAACAATTAGGATATTACTTAATTAATTTTGTGGGTATTTCGAACTAAATGGACTTGATAATATTGGGTAATATGCTGTTTGATATTTATAATATGGTTAGCTATTTTTGCGGTCCGATAAGGGAGATGCGTCTTTAGATCTACAGAGTAAAATGAATGGAAATTGTACGTAGTTTTCCGTCTTCCACAATATGACGCGAATGTAAACTTAGTGATTTTGTGTGGACAGTGTTTGAATATATGCGTGTGCGTGGACATCTATTTGGATGTATTCTTTCTTCTTTAATTTGCTAGGCGATCGCCTTATCGAGACTTAATCAACAGGACATCGATGAGTTTGGAATAATTTAGCTTCTTTTCTTTCAGGGACTCGGAATTTTTTATTTTTTTTTACTTGGTCCCAACCTAACTTTTTGAACTCATGTGTGCTAGGTTAAAGCCGCCCCTTTCTTTCTTTTCCTTGCACTATTGATCCAATAAAGGAACAGTGATTTTATCCAGGATTTCTCATTTTTGCTTGGTCACTTAAATTGGTGTGTTTGCCGAAGGTTTTTGGTTCGTTGAGCCCTTACAACCCAACTCGTAAGCGACCCGAGACACTTTGTCTCTTGCCTGCCCGAGCATTTGCATTTTCTTGTATGGGAACCAAAATCGACGCACCAGTTTTTTTTACGCTTCTTCTGATGGGGCCGGGATGTGAGCCGGGTCATCGCTTGTCCCATCGGAGAATCGGGCACAATATAGATTTGTATTAGCCTACAAGACATGTGAAGTGTCCAATACGTTCTTTTAAATGAGTATCTGCAAATTAAAGAAAGTTTACTCCCATGGATTGCTTATCGGTTTGTATATCGAGCATATGTTTGTGTTCGCGTAAGGTAAAGTACACCTGATGTTCTGCATAAACCTTGGAGAATGAGAGATGGTTGACCTATGTTGGAACGTTTGAACGAAGGTCTGATCTTTTCTCACCCACGCCCCTGTCTACTGGTCGAGGATGCCCGCTGATGAGCTGTCTTTCCCACCTAACTTCTGTGTCTTGCCACGTGGGTGTGGCTTTCTCTGTTTGGTATCCACTGTAATACAGCAGCTCGTCTCTCCTCCCCAGAACAATATCTCTCGTACTTGGCAGCAAGACTCACACTCACAGCATAGCATCTCAGAAGAGTGCATCTAGAACTTTATATTTCTGGTCTAGGTAGAAACGCTCTTCTGTCAGTTAATTAATGTGGGAATCCTCAGTTATCTTAGGCGGCTAAGTTAAAATGTTCAATGATGACACAGAAAATGACAACTCTGAAGAAATGTACAGTGCTATAAAATATTCCCTTAGTATTTAACAGATTGCCATATTCAATGCATTTGCCAGGGAATTGGTGACTTGCTTGTGTCTGCTTTCAACATTTTACCTTGAGCGCAGAAGATTCCCAACACTCGGAAGAAGATCTCAGTGATATCTGGGCAATGCTCGAATGGTGGCAGCACTTGGATTACTTTGGAAGAGCAGGTGATGAAGAGGATACATCCAGCGAGGCAGTACCACAACTTGGCGTTGAAAGGAGACAGGTATTTTCTCCATGTGTTGCCGTGTTCGTATGACGTCTGGAAGAAGATGCTGTACCTACAGGGAGAAGTGAGTTTCATCATTAAATCTTGGGTGTCGACTCGCTACTCGCTGGATGGTTATAAGTCGAAGTGAACAACACTACAAACCGTTCTTCGCGGAGAGACGCCCTACTGCTATTATAATAAATGTGTCGACATTGCATGCTAGACAAATTGAATCAGTGTTTTTCGAATGGGCGTAGGTTAACGAAAGGAAATTGTTGGAAAACTAAATAAAACTTCCCCAAAGGCTCAATTTTTAATAACATTTTTATTTTAATGGATTTTGTGACTAACATGGTTTTATGGAACATGTTCTGCTCTCAAAAATAATTTTATAAATCTTTGTCCGGAAGATATGCGCAAAAGAAAATCGAGCTACTACGCCCTTTCAAAAAAATCGACTAATTAGACACAAAAGTGTTCATTAAATTGTTCGAAAACGCAATCTATTTGCTAGAGACAGATATTTACACAAATATAGGGCAAATATGGACACAAAATATAATGGATAATTGTTACATATCAGTTTAGGACTTATATTGGAATATTTTTGCAATAGGCCTACAAAGAAATTAGTGCAAATCTAAAGCACAGACATTGTGTTCAATTGGAATGGATTAGCTACACACAGAAATTGCAACAAATTTGAAGCACAGGGAAACACTTACAACATATGAAAGTCGTTATTGGTTGGTTCCTTAGTTTAGGGGCTGCAACAACGCGATCATGTAGTCCCGTGTACTTTGGGTGTGACGCACGTCCGCCCTTTCAAAAGCACTCAATATTTTTGAACATGAGTTTTATACGGAAACAGCGCTTGCACGAGCGTCCTTTCAAAGGAAACAGATGGTTCTATTCAAAAGGAAAACAAAACGCTAAGAAAAGTGAAAATGTCAAAAAATGTCGATTACACCCTTTCAAAAAAACACCGATTCAATTGAAGGGTGCGTGACATGGTATCCTAAACTCAGTTTATGTCGAGGATGAAATCTATGTACCAATTCTAATAAGAGATGACAGATACAATGTTTATGATTTATTTGAAAGGTGGAAGATTATCCGTCACGGTTAAGCAATTAAACTCCAGCAAATCATCTAGGCTTTTGTCGTGTTTGTTGTAGAGATTCGCCCCAGGTGCACCAACTGAGGTCCATCGTTTTTTTTTTTTTTTTTTAGTTTTTAAAAGTGTCTTCTAACACTCAATGCCTAGGAGATATTATCGTGCAGGAATCCACAAAGTCATTTTAGTAATACCGTATATATTTTTGTGACATTCTATTTCACATAGGGATTCCTTTAGCTTTGTCCTGTGAATTTGTCAACAGATTAAAACAAATCATAAGTACGCACATGAACAGAAAAATCTAGTAAAAGTAATTACCACGTATGCCGTGCCTGTGCTGAGCCACTCCTTTGGGAGAATCAAATGGTGTAAAACGGATATCGAAGGTCTTGAGCGAAAATTGAGAACAATGCTTACAAAAGGAAGGAAACACTACCCACGATCAATAGAGTGAATGACTCTACCCAGAAGCCTAGGTGGACGTGGGTTCGTTCACATTGATAACCATATGAAATGACAGATAGACAGCCTTAGGTAGTACTTCAACGCAGAAGCGAGATCGTCTATACTTCACAGAACCATCAGTGAGGCGGACAGATCAACGCCACTGGTCTTGTGTCAACAAGAGATTCAACACCACCTACATACTGACCTACAGAAGATAAAAGCATGGAAAGCAGAACCTTTGCACGGAAGACATCCAAATGAGGTCAGTCAAGCAAATGTTGATATAACTGCGTCAAACTACTGGCTCACCTCAGGACAGATCTTTCAAGAAACTGAAGGTTTTATGCTTGCAATTCAAGACCACGTCATCCCTACAAGGAACTACATCAAGATCCCGCTGTACCAGATGATAAGTGCCGCTACGTCTGCAATCATTCAGAAACAATACATCATATTGCATCTGCAAGTAGGAATTTCCTGGCGATGGAACACAAACAAAGGCATGATGCAGTTGCTAAAATCTTGCATCAGGAGTGGGCTGACAAGTTTCAGCTTCTAAAAGGAAAGAATGTTCCCCATCACCAATATTAGCCAGATTGTGTTCTTAAAAACAATGAATACAAGTTGTATTGGGACCAAACTATTCTGACTGATCATTCGGCATCATACAACAGGCCGGGTCTGGTGGTTGTCAGCAAGAAAATAAAGCAAACTATATACCTTGATTGATGTTGCGATTCCTAACAACAAGAATCTCCAGTCAAAATACATAGAAAAGATCAGCAAATATAACAAGTTGGTCGACCTTGTCAAATGGCAATGGCATGTAGAACGGGTAAATACCATACCTATCATTGTTTCAAGTACGAGCGTGATCCCAAGTACCTTGCTCCAAGGCCTTAAATAACTGGATCTGGACACTCAACTGTACAAACTAATGCAACAACCTGAATCGTCCGGAGGTTCATTGGTAGCGACTTTCCAGCTTAGAAGTGGCTGTTTCAGTAACTATACTTTGGTTCCGTGAAGCCCGTATAATTATGTTTTAATGTACTGATCCCATATGTGCCCATGATGGTGATATTTTCTTTGGAGACATGGTAAATGAAGTTGAACAAGTACCACAATAGAACGCACCCGGAAGCATTCTTGAGCTTCGAACATTCTTTTGACTCTGGAGAGTTATGTTAAAATTATTCCTGGGTACATTTATATAATTATCATCACTCTAGACATCTCAGGAGTTTATAACCGGTAATTGTGCATCATTTATCACATTCCTATGACTTCAAATATGCGTTTAAATCACATTGGTAAAGGTATTATCATCGCGGATATGCGAAAGTATTTAATTAATCCCTACACGACTTTAGAAGTTCCTTGAAAGCAGGGAAACAGTTCTGTGAAGAAACACAACACGTTTTGAATCCTATCAAGCTGGACGTGCTTACGTTATAGTCCGTTGAGAACAAGCACAAGTTTTGTGGGCTTACCACATCATCAAGTGCAGTGAACAGTATCTGCGGCCATCAAGCCAATTGTGCATCATAAACTGACAAAAATTATCATTGGAACGCCAAGTAAGGCGAACGCTATGATAACCACGTCATAAATTTGCTAAAATTGTTAATCTTCGATTTTTCACTGTTCAGCACGTGGTCAATTATCAGCGATATCACGCTGCTTACAATCTCTTCAAACCACGGGGCGTGGAATTGTAATAAGTGCAATTGTAAGAACACTGCATCAGCGCAAAAGGCGCCACTGTAATTAATTCAGCACCGAACAGTTTGTGCGGGATTTTTCACCCGACGATTACGTTGATTCTACTGTGATAGTGTTGCTAAGTACTAGAATCTGTGTGCTAGATACCGCACGTTGTATCTTGTAAAGCCAGTGGCAGATGTGTATGGGCCATTATTGAATTTATCTGCACCTGTGTAGAAACAGTGTTATATTTGTTGAAAGTAGTGATAGCCATAAATTCTGTCAAACACCGTCAACCACGTGTACGCCATCATTAACTCTGTACACGAAATGTTTATAATGGCCTAAGCTAACCCGTGGAGGAGATCAAGGAGATAGTTCTACCATGATTAAGAATCAGTACCAGAGTGAGGAACCGACAACTATGACGAACCACTAGGGACCATGAGGAATCGTAAGAAGAGGAGAAATGGCCGGACCTAATGCCTAGGATGATTCGTCATAATCCCTCCTACATATAGGAGACACATTACCCCGCAAATCTCAAGGAAACTGAGGTGAATCCACGGTATCCACAGTGAGTTATGTAATGTTATTTTTATAAAGGGCCTTGTCTTAAGCGGATTTAATTTTAAACCGTACTCCGATAGCAACCATTATAGGCAGATGTGTGTAGAATTAGTTGTGCTAGTATATGTTCTTCCAATTTAGCTTATAGACTGGTCTACTATGAGTTAGACACCTTGTGGCGAAATTTCACGCCGGTGCACCCACGTGAATATGTGAAAGAAATGTTTCAAAATTTACCCACTAATATGACCTAGCTCTCGGAGCTAAATTCTTCGTCAGCATAAGCTGAATTTATAGGATGAATAACATCTGAACATAACTTAGGAGACACCCTGTTTTAATTCAACTATTATTTTTCTTGTACCATTCTTTATGGGCGTATCGTTTGGTAGTTTGAAGTTTCGCTACCGCCCTTATTAATGGATTTTGTGAACACTATCATGTGGACCTCTGATGCCACAACATTCCGAGTAGGAATAAACTTATGTGTATGATGTAGGCCAGTAGACCTTTCATCGAACCCAGGTACACTTTCGTATCATTTTAAACAGCACGGGGAGTGCAGTGTGCTCTAAATGTTTTGTATTTATTTGTGGCGAGGTGGACACACACATTTATCCCAGCAAGAAGATTGTAAATAATATGTGGTAGGAATATCTTTGAAACCAATGCAGTTAGGCTGAGAGATAGTCTCTGTACTGTTGGCTTGTTTGCCTTTTCAAACAATTTATATTTTTATACCCTACAGAATATGGTACAGAACAAAATGTTGTAAATATTATACTCAGTAATCAATATTATAAGGGTCAAATATGGGACATGAGCAAGTGAATCCCTGTGTAATTGGCATTTATTATCTTGCTAAAAATCGAGTACCTTCTTCACGCATTGCATGAAAGTTATGAGCAGCGAAGGTTGTAACATTCACCAAGGTCAACCCGTATAACCAGTTTGAATTACCCAGAGTTCTCCTTGCTAGACAGACTTATTGATCATTTTCTGACGTTATCTAACGTCATCCTTCTGTGTGGAATGTCCATGAACTATGGTAGGAATGCTGTATTTTGTAGGTCAGAGCTGATGTGTTACATTTTTGAATACGAGTGACCGTGATGTCACAGATTTGAGTTCGCCATTTCAGAGCGACTGTTCATATGAAATTCGTGATTTCCCAGTATACAATGAAAGGTTTATCCCTCTTTTATATTATTGACCAAGTCGACACTGTATAAAGTTAGCCATTTGTGTAATTATTGTGCCTGTTGTTTCACGTTGAAGGATGGAATGAATATCCTCAACTGATTGTTATACCAGACATTAACGAGCCGTTTTGCCAGACTGTACTCATCAGTGTTTGCGTGCCGTGTAGTGCCGCCTATCGTGTTATTGTTATATGAGCCGATTGTTAGCTCAAGGTGTTGTGGTGTCTTGTAGGGTCGCACACCTTGTAAGGATCACTGAGGGTACCTACAGTTACTTCGCTATTTAGCCAGTGTCATTGAGTCAGGTCAGAACGACATAAAAACTATTAGGGATTTAAACCAACGATTTAAATCTGAAATTAATCATGAAATCCAATTATCCTAAAACTACGATTATAATGTGATTGATGAATAGTTTGATGCTTGTCTAAACTTGAACCTACATTCTTACTTGCTGACTGACACATTGGGCTGCCACATTTTCACTGAGAAGTGACCTTAGATTGTGCTGAAACTATTTGGATCGACGAGATTTATGGGTGACCAATAGTTCGTAACTGGTGGACCGCGTGATTCGAAGTGATATCAGACGTAGTTTCTAACTACGCTTTCGCCAACCTAATTACATGTTGTCGATGACAATTAAGGGCAAACAGCTCCTTAATGTGCGTACGAAGGTTTTGTCCTGAGTGATCCTGTACCAAATGTTACACTTTCGTGTTGTATTACCAATGTTTCTTTTTATGGATATCCATGGTTGCTATCATAGCTTTTGTATTAATTGTTTGCACACGGACGTTTCTCGCCGTAATTTGTTGTAATGTCAGGACTTAGCTAGACAAAGTAAATTTAAATGTAAATACGAAGGTAGTACCATCATAATTTAGGACCTTGCTTTGCTTTTGATGTTAAATGTAAATTCTGTTATTAATCTGTGTTTGTATTTGTGTAGATAACTGTTTACGCACCACGTTCCAAGTGTTGTTGTTGTTTGACTTTTCCTGTATAGAAGGACTTTCGAGAGGGTTAACTTAGCTTCAGTTAGGATCTCTTTTTCATTATTTATGTTTGTTTATTAGCTTTGCGGACTAGCCGTATCCAAACCCTCCGAAGTAGGATAGAGTTTGTTGTTACTGAATAAATGTTTCCACGAATTTTACTTAAGCCTGGATTTTGTTATTTATTAGCTTTGTGTGTTTGGGTTGTACTTCTTTGGGCGTCTATGGCAATTACTCCGTGTTACAGTCTGATCCCTTGGGTGACGGAATCTCGTACCGGCGCTAGCCCTAAAGAAGTGCATTCGATTCTCTCAGGTTGTCTTTTCGAAGGATGGGGTTGTCTGGAATGCCATTTACGGTTTGATGGTACCCCGGCAATCTCCTCTGACGGGCTCAGTACCAGCAATGGGTTATGTTCTGTATAAAACAATAATAATAGTACCATTTTGAAGCCAATTGGTAGTAAAACATAGAAGCGTATAAACAATGACCTAAATGGAGAAATATAACGAAGTAGTGAAACACAAAGCTCGTAATACGCCACAAAGCGGGATTCACTAGTAAATTATTGGTCCATACTTTCGTGGAAAGTCCACTGGTATGTTGAGTTGCTTTGCTCAGATAGGAGGGGGACCAGCTACATTTCCTGCTTCTAGTGCTCTAGTGAGAAGGTGTTACCCAGTTCTGATGATCGGATAGGAGAAGTCGACCACTGCAGCTCGTGAAGGAATCTGGGAAAAAATGGAGACCGACATATGAGCTCTTCCTTTCATCAGCATCCTGATCATGCCATTCCAGGACCCGTTCGCTTTCTGGACCCCGTAAGCATTGTCTGGAGCTGGATGGATTACCAAGCTGGAACAGAACGCAGCGTTATCTGTCATTGCTTTAAAACGAACATTTTCATAATTTATGATTTAACAAAGTTACCTCACTTTGCCTTACAGATTTATGATTTGTTAATTTATTGTTTGAAACGTGCTATCGAAATGAATACTCATACAATAAAATAATAATAATATAACAACAATAATAATAATAATAATAACAGTAACAATGCATACCTAAAATTGAGAGTTTCTGCCACTACACGAGCAATGTCTGCGAACACTCCATGGGCTTCAGGATGGCCCTGGAAGTCCTTGGTGACGTAGTGTAAGGGCGGGGACTGAAGAAAAAAGGAGAAGAATTAATTGCGGGTGCTCTTAATAACCCTATTGGTGAATTTAGCTACAGGCATAATAGACAAAATCCGAGAAGGAATGGTCTCCTTTTGTTAAACCTAACGTCTCAAGCTAACAATGGAAGTATCAGGTAAGACAGGTCGAAACCTATCTTGAAACTTTGTGGACGCAATCGTTGTACTATAAGAGGACAACGTGCGGAAATTTACCGCCAGATCGAATTGCAAGGCTACGAAATCGTACCTGACATCCTTCTACGCAGGCATGACGGCTGGTGGAGCTGGACATCCCTGCGGCACTTAGAGTAGTAGGGCGTGTATGCTGACTGGATCATGCGGCTGCTACTCATCGGCCTTGAGTGCCTAGGCCGTCAGGGCTGTCCCTTCCAAAATGTACGGTACTCACTACTTCCCATTGATTTATATGAGAGATTCGCTGCATGAGATCAACGGTTTCCAGCGCTGAGGTACATCAACGACATCGATCATCTGCTACATTCTCTTTTAGGATGTGTTTTCCATATTTTTTGTTGCAATGACACGGCCTTGAATCGCAATTAATTGCAAAGCCCTCAGTTTCACTGAAAAGTGAACCATGCTTCAAGTTCAACAGTGATCGGTCGACATGATATTGACTAAGCATGTTATTATTATTATTATTACTAGCAGAAGTACCCGTTCCTCGAACGGTGCTCGGTGTTAACACCAGACATTATCAATTGAGCTACTGTTGCAATGGTTAGCGGTTTGTGATTCCTTCATAAGTTTATCAGAACAAAGTTAGTTTTCTGGGAATATCACACACACTGTTAATTTAAGGGCCTTCAAATGTGGTTTTTCGGGCACCCTTTATAGACTCCTGAATTTTGTGTTTCACATTGAGAAGCGCAACATATGCTTTGGTCGTCCTTCTAGGATAATTTTTATATTTCGCCTATTTTAGCATGTATGTTGAGAAGGTTTTCCCTATATCCACCTTTCTACTGTATGAAAAGTACGGTGAAGAGTTTTATAAATGATTGGTGTATTGACTCTCATGGGTACCATACCTGATTTTACGATGCACCAAGCATCCGGACACGAGTTATAGGCGTACATAAAGATGCACAGAAAGACAGACAGACAATGATCTTGTCTACAACATATCATCCAGGTATCCAAATATGGGTATATCTACCACACAGTATCAAACAAAATCATCCTTACGATGGACCCGTATGTCGGCAAAAAAAAAGGATTAGTTAAAATGTGCTCTCAAACTAAATTCACCTAACGTGTACTTCCTGACGTAAAATAAAATTGAAAGCCTTGTAGACGAAACGCAATACACGTCACATAAAAACTGACCCTCTACGTTGTGTTAGGTCCCCATACACAGGAAGACCACTTTCATAAAGTATAAAGGCTTGTGGTGCATACAAATTCAGGTTCTTTAGCCTCAAATGACCCAAATTCCTAAAAGCCGTAAACAATGATGATTCCATTCAGGAATTTTTGAAAATAATGTTGCTGTTTGGAGATATAATAGACCTTCTGTACTATTTGTCGCACGTGAAAATTGCGTGAAAAAATTCTAGGTTACCCCTTGACACCCTTAATTGCATAGATGAATTATACAGTCTAAGTTGGTTCCGTGATAACCTTATAACCATTTGCAAACTTTCACATAAATGTAATAAATGGAATGACATTGCTTGTTACAGAAATAGATGGAAAGTTGGATGTCACCCCTTGAGATAATGTTGTCATGGTTACCGACTTGCATTCCTTCATTAGTTTGTAAAATTAAATTAAATTAGTTTTCTGGGAATATCTCAGAAACTGTCGGTTTTAGAGCTTTATAATGCAGTTTTCGAGGACCATTTAGGGCCCCCAAGTTTTGTTTCTGATACCAAGGGGCTTTGTCTCGTCGTTGTACGCCATAATATAATAAAATACTAATATTAATAATAATAATATAATATAGGGATATGAATATAATAGACCTGCCGTACCACACACGCAGGTGTAAATCACGTGAAAATCTAGAATACCCCTTGACCCCCTTATTTGTTTTATACGTATTGATGAATTTTACAGCTTAATTTGGTTCCATGATAACCTTGTAGCCCTTTGCAAACTTTCACACTAATGTAATTTATGAAATTGCATTGCGTCTTACAGCAATATATGGACCTCTGAGATTCTGATGCCATGTTTACCGGATTGCATTCTTTCATTACCGGTATTGTAGTTTATTAAATGAAATTATTTTTCTGGAAATATTTCAAAAAAGGTTGGTTTTAGGGCTTAAAATGTGGTTTTCGGGGACCCTTTAGGGCCCCCGAGTTTTGTCTCTCACATTGACGGGCCGAAAATGAGCTTTGTCTCGTCCTTCTACGCCTATTTCAACATGTATTTTAAGAGGATAGGCCCCCTTTTATGAGAGGTACGGAAAATAGTTACATCAATGATTAGTGTCGTGCCTCTGATGGATATGTGTACCAAATTTTACGTTGATACACCCAGCCTTCCTCGAGTTATAAGGGAACAAAATTGTCCACAGACAAACAAACCTACAGATAGAAAAAAAAATATTTTCGCGCGCATCCATCATAAAACAGTCTGAAACGCGTAAATAACTCAAATTTCTGTAGAAATTCAGAAGAAACAGGCCAACTTTCAACATACTAATACACACATCAAAAAAAGTTTTGCATCACCTCGGTTCCTAGAGTTCCGGAACCGTTAAATACAAAGGGAATAGAGATCAACACAAACAACATTTCAGCTCGTTTTATTGCTCATGAGACCCACACATTGCATGTTGTACCATCATACAGCTAGACTTTCAGCATTTGTGGTCCAGATTGCAGTACACACCACTACCTCTAATACCCAGTAGCACGTCCTCTTGCATTGATGCATGCCTGTATTCGCCGTGGCATACTATCCACAAGTTCATCAAGACACTGTTGGTCCAAATTGTCCCACTCCTCAACGACAATTCGGCGTAAATCTCTCAGAGTGGTTGGTGGGTCAAGACGTCCATAAACAGCCCTTTTCAACATATCCCAGGCATGTTCGATAGGGTTCATGTCTGGCGAACATGCTGGCCACTGTAGTCGAGCGATGTCGTTATCTTGAAGGAACGCATTCACAAGATGTGCACGATGAGGTCGAGAATTGTCGTCCATGAAGACAAATGCCTATGCACTATGGGTCGGAGGATGTCATTCAGGTATCGTAAAGCCGTTTCGGAGCCTTCCATGACCACCAGTGGCGTACGTCGGCCCCACATAATGCCACCCCAAAACAACAGGGAACCACCACCTTGCTGCACTCGCTGGACAGTGTGTCTAAGACGTTCAGCCTGACCAGGGTGCCTCCAAACACGTCTCCGACGATTGTCTGGTTGAAGGCATATGCGACACTCATCGGTGAAGAGAACGTGATGCCAATTCCGTGGGGTCCATTCAGCATGTTGTTGGGCCCATCTGTACCGCGCTGCATGGTGTCGGGGTTGCAAAGCTGGACCTCGCCATGGACGTCGGGAGTGAAGTTGCGCATCATGCAGCCTATTGCGCACAGTTTGAGTTGAAACACGACGTCCTGTGGCTGAACGAAACGCATTATTCAACATGGTGGCATTGCTGTCAGGGTTCCTCCGAGCGGCAATCCGTAAGTAGCGGTCATCCACTACAGTAGTAGCCCTTGGGCGGCCTGAGCGAGGCCTGTCATCGACAGTTCCTGTATCTCTGTACCTCCTCCATGTCCGAACAACATCGCTTTGGTTCACTCTGAGACGCCTGGAAACTTCCCTTGTTGAGAGCCCTTCTTGACACAAAGTAACAATGCGGACGCGATCGAACTGCGGTATTGACCTTCTAGGCATGGTAGAACTACAGACAACATGAGCAGCGTACCTTCGTCCTGGTGGAATGACTGGAACTGATCGGCTGTCGTACCCCCTCCGTCTAATAGGCCCTGCTCATGCATGGTTGTTTACATCTTTGAGCAGTTTTAGTGACATCTATGAACAGTCAAAGGGACTGTATCTTGGATACAATATACACAGTCAACGTCTATATGCCGGAGATCTGGGAACCGAGGTGATGCAAAACTTTTTTTGATGTGTGTATATAAAATTGAGATGGTGTTTGTCTGTCTGTCTGCCGTCCTGTCTGTTACTCAATCACGCAAGAACCACTGGTCCGATTGAAATGAAATTTTGCATGGATGTAGCTGATTTACCAGATTTACAACTAGGCTAATTTTGGTTTCGATAGTTTGCACTATTTAAAAATGGCGACCATTTTAGTGACCTCACTACACCCTTTGGTTTCAAAATTTCATATTTACTTTCAAATAAAAAGAGAACGCTAAGAAATAGCAAACTTTTGATTTAATTTAATTTTCTATCCAAAAGGTGCTTACCACTTTTCGTGTATCTCCAACGGTTAGCGAGTAAAACCTAAATATGTGCTATAAAACACGGTCAACGCCGAGCGATGTTAGTCTATGTTAGTCTCTACATGAACTGTTTTATTTATGGAGGTAGTTTGTGGGGTCCGAAACGAGACATGATTTTGAGTCTAATTTTATACTCTTTGTTCTGGTTATTGTATGTGAGTATATGGACCTTTACGCTGTTTCACATTGTTATAGTGCTTTCTATTTTGCACGGTATGCTTTCATCCTTTTTATCGATTTGTTTTTTATTAACTGAATATTTCTGTTGACCAATATTTATCTGCTTTTTGTCGTTTTTTTTACCATGATCAGAAACCCAAATTCACAGACGAATGTGTCGAAGACTACCGACTGTCTCATTAGTTTATTTAGTGTTCATATCAATCGTACTGCAGAACTGGGCAAATTTATTTCAATAAAGTTGGTATTTTGCCTTTCACAGCCAATAAAAAAAGCCCCCACAAAACACGGCGTAAACCTAGAAACGTTGCAGAGGTTTAATTGCTTGGCCCTGAAATTCAATAAACAATCATTTTGGAATCCTTTATAGGGAGTTGAAAGACTGTTTTAGCGTTTAGCTCTCGCAGTAAAATAGCGGAGGTGTTCTAAATAAGAATTGAGGTATCGCGCAGTTTGCTACTCCTTTGGTAGTCCGCAAATAGACCACAAGAGCCCGCTGATGAACCATCTAGGAGTTACTAGGCGTAATCTCGGTCAAGAAACGGCATCAATTTAGAACATTTATGTGTGATTAAAACTGTTTTTGGTATTATTACTTGGGATGATTGAAGTTTGTTCCGTTACTGTTACTCTTTATCATGACATGGTACGTAGTTTCCGCAATATTACTTATTGCGGATATGATAATTGCTATCAAGTTTGATTTATTTTTAGCATAATGTTTATATGTTTAAATATAGTATGAAGACGTTAAACGATAGGTTTTCGATATTTAAGACAGGTTATTTAACTTTTACTACATAGAAGCTGAAATTTATTTCCAATATATAAACGCACTTCTCACCTACAAAGCGGTGGCAGACAGGCTTTTCTCCGGGTACTCCGGTTTTCCCTGTCACAAAGTCATTCCAGCAACAATCTCCACTATCATTTCATTTCATCTGTCATTCATTTAATCATTGCCTCAGGGGAGTGCGACAGGCTTCGGCTGCCGGCACAGTTCATATCCTCGCTGCTAGATGGGTGTTTTATTCATTCCAATCCCTGACCCGGTCGGTCGACTGAAAGCAGGCTGAAGATTTTCACTTTCCTACCTCTGATTAATAATTAAGTGAGTGAAAATGCATGTTGTCTACACATGTAGTTGGTAACATGGAAATAACATAACTATATTACGAATGTGTGATTATATATATTAATGATTTACGCCAGCAAGTACTAAAAGCCGTTCGAAAAACGGGTACTTCAGCTAGAGAGTAATAATTACCACGCTCAGTAAGTTTTCTTGTATTTTTTTTTTTTTTTTTTAGAGGGCAGAGACTGTCTGAGGGTGTCCCTCTAGGCTTGGCAGCGTTTTGTAGATATATTTGTCTTGCATATTTGGATCTGCTGATGCTTGCTTGACGAACGAAATATGCCATCCCTTAGTATTCTTCTTCTTCCTCCTCTTATTCTTCTCCATCAATGGTCCTTAAAAATGTACTTTCTTTTGCCGTGTGGCCTCCTCAGAGGCCGAGTGCAGCTCTTTCTAGTCGACGCCCGTGGGCGACCTGCGCGTCGGAATGAGAGATGGAATGGATGAAGAAGAATGAAACTGAGCAAGAATGTGGAAGGTAGAGACCGAGGCCTATCAGAAGGTACCGTCCCAGCATTTTCCTGGTGTTGAAAATGGGGAAAACACTGAAAACCATTTCAAGGACGGCCGACGGTGGGGCTCGAACCCACGCGTCTACCGAGTCAGCAGAGAGCTTGGCCCCATGACCTAACGCTGCGCTTTAGCCAGCGTAGCCACTGCTGTCGGTTAACAATGTACATACATATTAATCACATGTAATTTATTTCATATTTTGTCACATTTTCCAGCAATTGGAATGATTTTTGTGTTGACCTACTTAAAGCTATAATATTAATTAGTAACTAGTTGAAACCCGTCAAAACAGGACGGACAATGGACAAAATATTTACTATATAAGTTAAATTCTTTGTATCATTACTTGTTGGCACTATTGCAACTTTAAGGGTGTCAAAAGATTCCACTCTCGACAATGCAACATACTGCCGGCACAAATCTCACATGGATTGACCGGGATTTGTACCACGACCCAGCGGTGAGGGGCTGACGTGCTTCCCCAAGAGATAAATTAAGGTATGAAAACGATATATTGTCGAAATGGAAGCGAAATGAAAGATTGATATGTCGTGCATAATTAATGAATCTTCCCTTCCTTTATAACTCATATCAATAACTATCACATTAATACGCGCTGGACATCTGCCATGTCTGTAATGAACCAAGCTGATTCTGCGCATGCGCTAAGGGCAAGAATTTTGCATATTTGTTTATTAATTAAAATATATGGTAACATTTTTGTTTATTTTAAAGCCACTCTGCAAATCTACATGCCAAGCGCTCTCGTTAGAATGTATTACGAAGTCAATCAATTAAGACGTTTTCTCAATCTCGCGGTAACAAAACTCAGCTTAGTGTAAATGTAAATCACGGAGAATTCGTAACTTTACGAGAATTATAAGAGTTAAATATGTTTCGACAATGTAATACCAATTGTAAGAAAGAAGAAAACAGAAATTTAAAAAAATATAACCGAGGTGGGATTCGAACCCTCTCGACTATGAATAATACAACTTTTAAGACTGGAACGCCAGCCCCTCAGCCTTCCAGACAATCATACATCAGAGCAATATTCAGCTTCCTAAACAGCATACACTCTCAACTGCCAGTTTTAGTTCTTCAAAATTTCTCTTATTTTATAACTCTATTTCATTGTAGCTATATCGTGGAAACATCATAAACAATATTTCCCCTCCTTTATACTGTAATTCATATCATTAACTATCATATTAAAACGCCCTGGACATCCGCTATGTCTCTCATGAACCATGCTGATTCTGCGCGTGCGCTAAGGGCAAGAATATTGCATATTTGTTTATTAATTAAAAATATATGGCAACATATTTGTTTATTTTAAAGACACTCTGCAAATCTACATGCCAAGAGCTTTCGTTAGAATACATTACGAAGTCAATCAATTAATACGTTTTCTCAATCTCGCGATAACGAAAATCAGCTTAGTGTTTTAAATATATAGATAAATAGCAGTTACCCGCGGCATCGCCCGCGATCAAGACAATGGGGCGATGCATTATTGCTGATAATTGGTCTATACTATTACAGCAATCGCGGCTATAGGTGGGTCCATTCTAATTCTGAATATTCTGATACATACAGTATATTGATATGAGCAGCAAAGTGGGAATTTTACAGAGTTTTGAAAGTCTGCAGGGTTCGATATTACATTATATTAACACATTTTAAAATGACGTTCTTGGTTTTGCCATCTTCTGCTGAGACATAACGATTTTGTTGTCCGAATGCTCGCGAGCACGCCACATACAGTTGCCCATGGGAAAAATGGTTTTGTCTAAATGTACACGTGCTACTGTTAAGTGTGTGTCATTGCGCTTTGTTAAAGAAATTGCGAATATTGTTTGAAGAGGGAACTGCACTCTTGCACACTGGAATGGCAAATCTATCGGAATATGGGGAATGAAAAGTATTTTCCGTAAGTTATTCTCGGTGTAATTTTGCCACACTTATTGATGATTTGAACGTCAACATGTCGCTATTAATAGACCTATAGTTAAATATCGCTCACCTTGGCCGCTGATGTACATTATGCAGTCTCTTCCAGTGTTACATCCCAGGGATTGAAATTCTCCAAACACCCTTTTGCCTCACATGCCTCTCTAAGTAATTAAAATTCCTGATTGTTGTGATTTGAGTCTTTAGTTTTCTAACTGGTTTGATGCAGCGCTCCATGTTCCCTCTCGTGACATAATCGTTCCATCTCTACATAGCTACCGCACCCTACATCTGAGGCAATCTGTTTAACTCTGGTTTACCCCTACAGTTCTTGCCCGCGACCCTCCCATCCATAACTAACTTTGCTATTCCTGGGTATCTTAATATGTGTCCTACTTCTCTTCATTAGCAGTCGCCAGAAACATCTCTCCTCTCCCACTCGTCATAATACCTCTTCGTTTGTTACCCTATCTACCCATCTGATCATCATTCTCCTGTATCACCACATTTCAAAAGCTTCAAATCTCCTCTTTTCTGCTGCACCATTAGTCCAACTCGGCAACTTTTCTAGGTGTAAGTCGTGCCTTGTGAGGGGATTCAATGGCCGTGAAAGACAAAATACCAACTTTATTGAAATAAGTTTGCCCAATTCCTCAGAAAGAGTAATTAAGAAAAAATAATATTTAACGTGACAGCCGGTAGTATACGACACATTCGACTGTGAATATGGGTTGCTGATCTTGGTTAAAAACGAAAAAGAGCAGATCAAAATTGGCAAACAAAAATATTCAGTTAACAAAAAACAAATTTATGAAGAAAATGAAAGCATACCGTGCAAATTAGAAAGCATCTTAACATTGTAAATTAGAGTAAAGATCTGAAAGTTCGCTTTTAATAACCAGCTCAAAGAGTATAAAATTAGACTCAAAATCATGATCGTATCCGACCTCAAAAGCCATCTCTATAAATAAAATATATCTCATTTTACGCGTATAAAAGCGAGGAGCAATGTTCGTGGTTAGAAGTGGGAACCTAACCCCGCGTTTTAAGGCTTAAAACGAATGGTTTTCGAGATATTGCCAGAAAACTATCCCCGGTATGCGAAATTTCAGCGGTTGCCATAGTAACGTTGATCTGTTTCTGAGAGGGAACACAGTTATTTGGGAATATCTCCGAAACCGTTCATTTTAGGAACTTAAACATTGTGTTTCGGGGTCCCTACAGGACCTCCGAGTATTGTTTCTCGTATCTGGCGGCTTAAAATGAGCTACATCCGAACTTTGTACAGACTGTCCTTGCTCAGTGCCAAAGGGCCGAAAAAATTCACTTACCAATTGAATTTTCAAAAACCGTCTTTTAGTGGGCCTCTACATACTCGGATCATCCAAAATGCAGAATTTCAGCTTTCTAGGTCTAGTGGTTTGAACCCTGCGTCGATGAGTCAATTTTGAATGATCAATGCCAAAAGGCAGAAAAAAGTCACTTACAAATTGAATTTTCAAACACAGTGAGCCTCTACATACTTGGATCAACCAAGATCCAAAATTTCAGCTTTCTAGATCTACTGGTTTGAGCCCTGCGGTGATGAGTCAATTTTGGATTATATATAATAGATCAGACTTTCCAAGTGGATTTGCTCGTAGAAATATGGAATATAGCTCTTTTTGTGCGTATCAATGCGAGGAGCAATGTTCGTGGTTTCCACTTCTGTGAAGTGGGAACCGAAACCACCGTTTTAAGGCCCTAAAACGAACGATTTTCGAGATATTGCCAGAAAACTATCCCCGGTCTGCGAAATTTCAGCGGTTGCCATAGTAACGTTGATCTGTTTCTCAGAGGGAACACAGTTATTTGGGAATATCTCCGAAACCGAGGAACTTAAACATTGTGTTTCGGGGTCCCTACAGGACCTCCGAGTAATTTTTCTCGTATCTGGCGGCTTAAAATGATCTAAATCCGAACTTTGTACAGACTGTCCTTGCTCAGTGCCAAAGGGCCGAAAAAAGTCACTTACAAATTGAATTTTCAAAAACCGTTTCTTAGTGGGCTTCTACATACTCGGATCAACCAACATGCAGAATTTCAGCTTTCTAGGTCTAGTGGTTTGAGCCTTGCGTCGATGAGTCAATTTTGGATGGTCAATGCCAAAGGGCCGAAAAAAGTCACTTATAAATTGAATTTTCAATAACCGTTTCTTAGTGAACCTCGACATACTCGGATCAACCAACATGAAAAATTTCATATAAACCGCACTCGTTCCAGGATCCGTATTGACCATGTTTACAAGATGTATAACACAATTTAACTCGCCAAATCAATACTTAACTTTACTAAAAAATACTATAGGTACATGTTTCGGAAACTTGATATGTTTCCTTCTTCAGCCCATATGTTGGTGTGAAACATCATAAGACATCGAAATCTTAACTAAAAATAAAAATACAGTTCGTACTTCTTCTCTTGTTCTTCATTTGTTGAGCCTGTGTCATTAGACATATTAATGTCAACCATTGAATAAGCACTTATTATTTGAAGTGATGAATGAGTTACGTGAAACGTTAAATATTTATTCCTTGTAAGGATGATTGGGTGTGGTGTCAAGAAATTTTGATCAAGTCAGGATATGTGTAGGAATTAATCTATTACGGCGGGGGTTGAGGAAGAAGTTTTCTTTTTTTTTTTGTTATTTAAATAATCTGCTAATGTATCAAATAATACGTTAGTCTCAAAGTTAATCTCGTTCAGATTATTGCATTCATTAGATCTCTGATAAGTGTTGATATGAATATTTCCAAAACATTCATATAGCTGCCTTTCGATGCGTAATGCAAAATTTTGACATCATTATTTATGTCCGTGAACTTATGTCCCGTTTCTTCCATATGTACCGCCATGGCTGAGAACTTCCTGTGCTTTATGGCCGAAACATGCTCAGCATAACGAGTGCGTATGCTCCTACCTGTTTGTCCCGCGTAGTTTGATTGGCAAAAATTACATCTGAGCTCATAAATTCCCGATTTTAAATGTTTATCGATACTGTTAACTTTATTTGTGTTAAAAAATTTGTTGAAGTTTGAATTATTTGTTTTAAAGGCGATGCTCATATTGTGTTTCTTGAGGATATTGGTTACTGTGTACACACTTCGATCCACGTAGGTGAAGGTAGCAAAAGTCTTCTTAGATGTGTCCTCTCTAAGTAATTTAGTTAAGGGTCTATTTTTCAACTTGTAAATCAATCTGCTGACATAATTGTGGTTATAACCATTGAGTTTAGCTATTTGATATATAATATCAATTTCTTGCTTCCGTTCATGATCAGAAGAAGGGATACGTAACGCTCTATTAATAAGGCTTATGAATGTTGCATTCTTATGGCCGCCTGGATGGTTAGAATCCTGCCGTATAACTGTACTCGTTTGCGTTGGTTTTCTGTATACTTTATAATGCATACGATTGAATATCTATGACTTTAGTCATTTTTTAAGTTTTTCCGTATTGATTTTGATAAGTTATGTACTTGTCCACTATACAATACAAAATATCTTTTTATTTATACATTTTGATACATGTTTCGGCCCTGTGAGCCTTCTTCAGTCAAAATCAAAAAATTCTCCTAGATCATTCTAAAGGTTGGTCTCTCATAAAAAAAAATTGTAAATCAAATTTTACATCGTCAGGATGCTTAAAATACATGAATATAAAATGCTTAAAGACATTAAAAGATTTAAAAATGCACGAAATTTTGAAACGTGGGCTCCATTCTTGTTAATCTATTTCCAAAACAAGGGACCCCATTGTACAAGCATCTTTAAAAAGGAAAGTAGAAATAGGAATCGAACGTTGTTTATTTAGAGCTTGGTCAAAATGTTTTCAACAACCGCAGTTTGGAGACCATAAACTATCACCTCACAACTTGAAAGAGCTACTACAAATGTGTCCGTCTTGTTGTTCACCTTGATCACATGTTGACGTATTCTAGTGAGAGGTGAGATGATCGCCAAAGAAGCAATGAATGATCCATACATAGCCATCAGACCAAGAAGATCGTCAAGATCTAGCAACGTAGAAATAGGAATATGGGAATCGCACTTCACTCTCATCCTTAACGGTACAGGTCAACAAGCGGCATATGAAATTGAATGTAGAGATCAACACGAAGAAATACTCCCCATCACTAAAACAGAGGTATTGGACATAATCAATGCTACGAAATGTAACAAGGCCGCAGGACCAGACGGGTTTTTCAACGAACATCTAAAGGAATCGGCACAACACCTATCAGAACTATGGTCCAAGCTCTTTACCAAATGCCCAGAAACAGGAAATATTCCCGATGAATGGAGAAAATCGACCATTAAAACTCTCTATAAAGGAAAAGGTGAAACCAACGACCCCAACTCGTACAGAGGAATTGCACTGGAAAGCAACACCTTCAAGTTACTGACAAGAATTCTAACCAACAGGATAGTATACGAAGTCGACTCCAAGATACCGGAGGAACAATTCGGCTTTAGACGAGGAAGAGGAACCTTGCACGCAATTCAAAATCTGTTAAATGACATAGAGGAAGCAAAACGACTCCAAAAGGGAAAGTTTTATGCAGTCTTTATAGACTATACAAAGGCCTTCGACCTAATTGACAGAAGAAAGCTCACATCGAAACTTCAAAATATCATCGGAAATCACAATCCTTTAACAATCTTAGTAAAAAATATCCTGGCATACAACCAGATCACCATAGATGACGCAGTATGCAAAACAAAGGAAATCGCCCAAACTAATGGAGTGTTGCAAGGCGACCCCCTCAGTCCCATACTGTTCAATATTGCCACAGCCGATGTAACAACAGCAATCCGAGAGAAATCAAAGGACGCAGTGATCTACATATATGCGGATGACATGGTCCTAGGGTCACCAAATAAGGAAGAACTCCAACACGCCTTCTCAGCACTGGTAGAATGGGCAGGAAATAACAGTCTGAAAATAAACTGGACAAAAACCCAACAGATGGTTTTTCGGAAAGGTGGGCGTGTAGCAGCAAACGACAACTTGCAATATGAAGAGGTCAAAGTGGAAATACACACATCAAAAAAAGTTTTGCATCACCTCGGTTCCAAGAGTTCCGGAACCTTTAAATACAAAGGGAATAGAGATCAACACAAACAACATTTCAGCTCGTTTTATTGCTCATGAGACCCACACATTGCATGTTGTACCATCATACAGCTAGACTTTCAGCATTTGTGGTCCAGATTGCAGTACACA
Source organism: Meconema thalassinum (assembly GCA_946902985.2). Lineage (NCBI taxonomy): Eukaryota > Metazoa > Arthropoda > Insecta > Orthoptera > Tettigoniidae > Meconema > Meconema thalassinum. The sequence continues at coordinate 127,724,173 of OX336391.1, read as the reverse complement.
CCACTACCTCTAATACCCAGTAGCACGTCCTCTTGCATTGATGCATGCCTGTATTCGTCGTGGCATACTATCCACAAGTTCATCAAGACACTGTTGGTCCAAATTGTCCCACTCCTCAACGACAATTCGGCGTAAATCTCTCAGAGTGGTTGGTGGGTCAAGACGTCCATAAACAGCCCTTTTCAACATATCCCAGGTATGTTCGATAGGGTTCATGTCTGGCGAACATGCTGGCCACTGTAGTCGAGCGATGTCGTTATCTTGAAGGAACGCATTCACAAGATGTGCACGATGAGGTCGAGAATTGTCGTCCATGAAGACAAATGCCTCTCCAATATTCTGCCGATATGGGTGCACTATGGGTCGGAGGATGTCATTCAGGTATCGTAAAGCCGTTTCGGAGCCTTCCATGACCACCAGTGGCGTACGTCGGCCCCACATAATGCCACCCCAAAACAACAGGGAACCACCACCTTGCTGCACTCGCTGGACAGTGTGTCTAAGACGTTCAGCCTGACCAGGGTGCCTCCAAACACGTCTCCGACGATTGTCTGGTTGAAGGCATATGCGACACTCATCGGTGAAGAGAACGTGATGCCAATTCTGTGGGGTCCATTCAGCATGTTGTTGGGCCCATCTGTACCGCGCTGCATGGTGTCGGGGTTGCAAAGCTGGACCTCGCCATGGACGTCGGGAGTGAAGTTGCGCATCATGCAGCCTATTGCGCACAGTTTGAGTTGAAACACGACGTCCTGTGGCTGAACGAAACGCATTATTCAACATGGTGGCATTGCTGTCAGGGTTCCTCCGAGCGGCAATCCGTAAGTAGCGGTCATCCACTACAGTAGTAGCCCTTGGGCGGCCTGAGCGAGGCCTGTCATCGACAGTTCCTGTATCTCTGTACCTCCTCCATGTCCGAACAACATCGCTTTGGTTCACTCTGAGACGCCTGGAAACTTCCCTTGTTGAGAGCCCTTCTTGACACAAAGTAACAATGCGGACGCGATCGAACTGCGGTATTGACCTTCTAGGCATGGTAGAACTACAGACAACATGAGCAGCGTACCTTCGTCCTGGTGGAATGACTGGAACTGATCGGCTGTCGTACCCCCTCCGTCTAATAGGCCCTGCTCATGCATGGTTGTTTACATCTTTGAGCAGTTTTAGTGACATCTATGAACAGTCAAAGGGACTGTATCTTTGATACAATATACACAGTCAACGTCTATATGCCGGAGATCTGGGAACCGAGGTGATGCAAAACTTTTTTTGATGTGTGTAGTAAATGCAGTTAAATACCTTGGGATTACTTTACAGACTACCGGAACATTCAGACTACACATCCAAGACAGAGCAGTGGCTTGCTTGAAAGCCATGTACGACGTTATCAATCTCCAGCAGCTATCCTTAAAAACAGCTATGCATCTGTTTGACGCAAAGATCCTACCAATTCTCACGTACGGGATCCACTTGATATGGGACCGACTAACGAAGAGAGATCTGGCCACCATCGAAAGAGTTAAAGCCCAATTCCTGAAAACCTTAATGGGCATCTCAAAATACACGCGCTCACGCCTAACATATGAATTAGCACGGGAACCCTTCCTCGTCGAAGAAATAAGAACAAAATTACAGCTTCCATCAACAAAGAATGCTGAAGCGCACCTAGCAGAGAGAAGAGATAAGAGAGAAGACATTCCGCTAGAATTTTACAGCACGGATGCCATGATCAACCGGAACTGGACCAGCGCCAATCAGAAACTAAGACATGTGGTGATAAAGTTAGCAGTGCATGGGTACCACCATAAAATATGTAAAAACATGTCCTACCACGCCCCAAATGAACTCTGCGTGTGCTCGTTATGTGACCAGTTCTGTGACACATATCACATCACACGATGTAAAAATAACCAGAAATCACTCTGTGATTATAGCAAGGAATAACATTTAAAATGAACAAAGCATCATACAGTGTTGCTCTATTTCACAAATAACATTCAATTCACAATATAATGACTGGTCATGAATAAATGCTTTAATGCACACATTCCTGATTGATTACTGGATCATGATGTTTTTCACATTAATTAACTCTTTTGTAACATGTTTGTTTCACTAATGTAAATCTATGTTATGCACATTCGTGCGCTTTTCTGTTAATAATAATGTCTTTAAGCATTTTATATTCATGTATTTTAAGCATCCTGACGATGTACAATTTGATTTACAATTTTTTTATGAGAGACCAACCTTTAGAATGATCTAGGAAAATTTTTTGATTTTGACTGAAGAAGGCTCACAGGGCCGAAACATGTATCAAAATGTATAAATAAAAAGATATTTTGTATTGTATAGTGGACAAGTACATAACTTATGCATACGATTGTCTTTTCTAATCACAGTTACATCCAGGAAATTAATTTTGTTGTCTACTTCTGATTCTAAAGTGAATTTAATATTTCTGTCTATTTTGTTCAAATTATCTAATATTTGTTCAATCGCTTGAACTTGGTTATTGGTAATGAAGAAAATATCATCTACATATCTTCCCCAGAAAATGATGCCATTAATTTGGTTGATAATCTTCTCATGTTCAATGTGGTCAAGGTAAATGTTGGCTAAAACACCTGACAATGGGGAACCCATTGCAAGGCCTTCAGATTGTTTAAACATTTTCTTGTTGAACAAAAAAATGTTGTTGTCTGTGACAAAGGTTAAAATTGAAATGAATTCTTCGATTTCCACTTTAGACAAATCGCTATTGTTAATTAATCTATCCTGAATGATCTTGATCGTTTTCTTGACCGGGATGTTAGTATACATGTCTTTAATGTCGACCGAATGCATGGTGTTGTTCTCGTTTAATTTCAAGTCTATGGTTCTTTCACAGAAATGCATGGTGTTGACGAAAGAACAGTCGGCCTTGAGTTTGTAGTGCTTATTAAGAAATTGTTGGGCTAATTTCGCTAGTTTGTACGTTGGGCTATTCCTGAAATTCACAATAGGCCTAATAGGGGTGTTAGGTTTATGAATTTTCGGAAGAGATTTCAAAGTGGGAATGCCGGGGTTCATGCTTACTAGCATATCTGCTTGTTTCTCATCTAAGACAAAAATGGTGTTCTTCAAAAGTTGTTTCAGCCGTTTCTGAATGACATTAGTAGGGTCCTTTTTGACTTCTGTGAAACTGCCTGAATTAAGAAACTCCATTGTTTTATTAATGTAATCGTCTTCATTCATTAGCACTGTTGTGTTGCCTTTATCTGCTTTGGTTATTATTATGTTGTTATCTTGAACTTTGGTAATGATACTTTTGAACTTGTTGTTTAAATTGCAACTTACATTGACCTTTCTCTTGCTCGAATTAATTATCTTCTTAATTTTATTATTAGTTTCATCTAACAGCATTTTGTTCTTCAATGGGTAGTTTTCTAATGGCTGTTTCAGTTTCAGCTACTAGGATAGTTAGATCGTTCTTGTTTAAATTTTGCTCCCAGTTGTGTTTAGGACCCTTTCGGAGAATATCTAGATCGCTCTGGTGGAAAGTAACATTAGTCAAGTTTTTAACTGGGCTTTGGAAATTATGGGTATTGTTCACATCTGGTGCGTTTTGGTTACTGGGTATTTTCTGTGAGTTGACTAAATAAAATAATTTATTGTTTAAGTTATTGACCTTTTTGATAGCGCAAGAATGCGTTATATGACTCACGATGATTTGGTAGTTGTCCCATTCCTTCTTCTCTATAGAGTTAGCTGCCTCTAGGTGGGCACGGTACAAGGCATTACTGATGTAGTTCTTCTTCATGAAAAGAAACTTTATTTCACGACTGAGAATTCTGTTGTTGACTAAGAGCTGTGTATGTTTTTCGTATGGGTTGGAATGACCTTTTCTTTGGTAGCCCTTAAGATGTTGCGGTATTAATTTGTGTTTCTTGCATTTCTTAAGAAAATCAATGTCTTTGATGACGTTAGCCAATTTAACTTTCAGATCTTTGTATTTATATTTTAATCTGTTGGCCTGGCTAGCCTTATACTTATAAACCGCACTCGTTCCAGGTTCCGTATTGACCATGTTTACAAGATGTATAACACAATTTAACTCGCCAAATCAATACTTTACTTTACTAAAAAATACTATAGGTACATGTTTCGGAAAATTGATATGGTTCCTTCTTCAGCCCATATAACTCTATGGGTTCTCCATTGTCAGGTGTTTGAGCCAACATTTACCTTGACCACATTGAACATGAGAAGATTATTAACCAAATTAATGGCATCATTTTCTGGGGAAGATATGTAGATGATATTTTCTTCATTACCTATAACCAAGTTCAAGCGATTGAACAAATATTAGATAATTTGAACAAAATAGACAGAAATATTAAATTCACTTTAGAATCAGAAGTAGACAACAAAATTAATTTCCTTGATGTAACTGTGATTAGAAAAGACAATCGTATGCATTATAAAGTATACAGAAAACCAACGCAAACGAGTACAGTTATACGGCAGGATTCTAACCATCCAGGCGGCCATAAGAATGCAACATTCATAAGCCTTATTAATAGAGCGTTACGTATCCCTTCTTCTGATCATGAACGGAAGCAAGAAATTGATATTATATATCAAATAGCTAAACTCAATGGTTATAACCACAATTATGTCAGCAGATTGATTTACAAGTTTAAAAATAGACCCTTAACTAAATTACTTAGAGAGGACACATCTAAGAAGACTTTTGCTACCTTCACCTACGTGGATCGAAGTGTGTACACAGTAACCAATATCCTCAAGAAACACAATATGAGCATCGCCTTTAAAACAAATAATTCAAACTTCAACAAATTTTTAAACACAAATAAAGTTAACAGTATTGATAAACATTTAAAATCGGGAATTTATGAGCTAAGATGTAATTTTTGCAAATCAAACTACGCGGGACAAACAGGTAGGAGCATACGCACTCGTTATGCTGAGCATGTTTCGGCCATAAAGCACAGGAAGTTCTCAGCCATGGCGGTACATATGGAAGAAATGGGACATAAGTTCACGGACATAAATAATGATGTCAAAATTTTGCATTACGCATCGAAAGGCAGCTATATGAATGTTTTGGAAAATATTCATATCAACACTTATCAGAGATCTAATAAATGCAATAATCTGAACGAGATTAACTTTGAGACTAACGTATTATTTGATACATTAGCAGATCATTTAAATAACAAAAAAAACGAAAACTGCCTCCTCAACCCCCGCCGTAATAGATTAATTCCTACATATATCCTGACTTGATCAAAATTTCTTGACACCACACCCAATCATCCTTACAAGGAATAAATATTTAACGTTTCACGTAACTCATTCATCACTTCAAATAATAAGTGCTTATTCAATGGTTGACATTAATATGTCTAATGACACAGGCTCAACAAATGAAGAACAAGAGAAAAAGTACGAACTGTATTTTTATTTTTGGTTAAGATTTCGATGTCATATGATGTTTCACACCAACATATGGGCTGAAGAAGGAAACATATCAAGTTTCCGAAACATGTACCTATAGTATTTTTTAGTAAAGTTAAGTATTGATTTGGCGAGTTAAATTGTGTTATACTTCTTGAAAAATTTCAGCTTTCTAGGTCTAGTGGTTTGAGCCCTGCGGTGATGAGTCAATTTTGGATTATATATAATAGATAAGTACGTGTAGTGTAAAACTCTGTGGTGTACTCTAGGTAACGCTAAATGAACTAGGATGCACTTGAGATATTAGTAGATCAAGAATTTCTGGTAGGGTCAGCCTTGACCTCAGTAAACAAATGGACTTGTGAGTAAGTGCAACTTTGTGAATGCAAGATAAATGTAGTTACATGAACAGCGGTTCCAATGAGCTCCATCCCTTGCAGGTCATTTCTTCGGCGCTCCAGACCTAGGGTTGGAGACACTAGCCCGTCCTGAAGACTCCAGCTACCCCACGGAGACGTCACCAAAGGAAACTGGCTGTTGACACGGTAAACCTCAGTCAGCTGTTGCCCCTCTGCTACCAGGAACTCGCAGTCGAAAGGAATATACACTTCTCCCAAGATGTCCTCAATACTCGGACTGGCGGGCTCCTTGAAGAACAGCCAATGAGAATCTGATGGATGCAGCTGGGAGAACAGCTGAGACAGATATAAACAGCGGTGAATAGTTGGCTTCATCCAAGCAAGCATCTGATTATTCATCAAAAGGTAGGGATAGACACAGAGAGATGTATTGTTCAAAACACATTTTATCTTAAAATTGGTTATAACTTACACAATTTTATTTAGAAGATATGCAAGAAAGGAAATACAAAACATATTGCATAGGATTTTACTCACAGTTTCTTTCTAAATGATTGTGAAATCCCTATATCCCTATATCCCTATATATATTATAATTGTGAAAATCTGTGTGTCCGTGTGTGTGTGTGTGTGTGTGTGTGTTAGTTTGTTACCTCTTGACACTAAAACGGCTGGACGGATTTGGATGAAATTTGAAATGGAGACAGCTTATACCCTGGGATAACATATAGGCATCCTTTCATCCGGAAATAAATCATTGTTCCCGTGGAACAGGCAACATAACTGAAAAGTCACCAAAAATAATCAACCGGGACAAAATATCGAAGTTGTCGCAAAAAGACCGGACAGAGCTCATTTTACGCCCCTCGATGCAAGGAACAATACTCGGTAGGTCCCTGCGGGACACCGAAAACCACATTTTAAGGCCCTAAAACCAACCGTTTCAAAGATATTCGAAGAAAACTATCTTTACTCTGATAAACTGATGAAATAATGGCAAGTCCGTTTCCATGGCAACTGAACCTCACGGTATGACATCCGATTTTATATATATCCCTGTAGGAGGCAATGCCAATCAATTTGTTATCTTTTTCAAGATATATATGAACACAATACGAACAGGGTAGCGCACCTGCCTTCCATCCGGAGGCCCCGGGTTCGATTCCCGGCTCCATCAGAGACTTTAGACACTGACGTGAGGGCTGCAACGAAGTAGAAATTCTTTTCAGTAAAATAGACTGGTTCACAATTTTGTAAGTTTACATTGAGGTATGTGACAGTGGGATGCGTTAAGTGTTACGGAAACGGCAATAGCCGCCACAGAGCTTCGATACAACTGAAATAACGACCACACTGATATTTGTACTTAACTATACGGGATTTGAGATTTGTGAGCCCAGTGTTTATGAAATTGAACGTAGCTATATCGCTACCTGTATTTAGGAGCCGCTAATGTAGTGTTTAAAAATTAAAAGTGGGAGCGAAGATTTTCTATATATCCCTGTAGGAGGCAATGCCAATCCATTTATTATCTTTTTCAAGATATATATAAACACAATAAGAACAGGGTAGCGCGCCTGCCTCTCATCCGGAGGCCCCGGGTTCGATTCTTGGCTACATCAGAGATTTTAGACACTGACGTGAGGGCTGCAACGGAGTGCACTCAGCTTCGTGAGGACAATTGAGTAGCTGTCTGATAGCGAGGCAGCGCCCTGGTCACGAAGAACAAGATTAACGGCCGAGGGGACACGGTACACTGACCACGTGTCACCACAATATCTGCAGGCCAAATGGCTGGGAAGCGGTCGCATGATAGGCCTAGGCCCTTCATGGTCTGTAGTGCCAGGGGTAAAAAAATTAGGGAAAGCGCCTTCTAATACCACCTTTAATTTGTAAACACTACAGTAGCGGCTTCTAGGGGAGCGTGATGGCGCAGTGGCTTAGCTTCTCGCCTTTCACCAGGACGGCCGGGGTTCGAATCCCGGTGACAGCGGGGTGGAATTTTCACCTGGAAAATCACGTGGCGTCAGGAAGGGCATCCGGCCTTAAATCCCCGGCCAAAACGAAAATGAGCCTGGCTGGCTACGGTGACCCCAATTAATTCGGAATAGCTGAAGAAAGTTTTACAGTAGCAGCTACTAAATAAAGGTAGCGATATAGCTACGTTCAATTTCATAAACACTGGGCTCAAAAATCCCGTATAGTTAAGTAAAAATAACAGTCTGGTCGTTATTTCAGTAGCAACGAAGCTCTGTGGTGCCCATTGCCGTTTCCGTAACACTTAAGGCATCCCGCCGTCACATACCTCATTGTGCACTTACAAAATTGTGAACCAGTCTATTTTACTGAAAAGAATTTCTACGAGCGAGTATCCACTCCGGCAAAAACCACACTCACTACCTTTTCCAAAATTTACACAAGACATGATATTAAAGCACTCTTCTGTATGTTGAGGTACAGAGATATACCATATGGAAAGATACAATAAAATGTTGGCAAATCTGAGTTCAAGGAACTGCTGTTCAGAATTGGCTTTCGGTGCAGCTTATGCGGCCCATGTTCGTAACATGGAATGTTTTCTTTTGACAATGCATCTACACCATGAGCGAGGGCAACGCATTTCAAAAATCTCTAAAAACACAATAAACAGGAAGTTGGAGAAAAATTATAAGTGGGAGCGAAGATTCAAGGAGAAATAATTTCATCTTTGAGATTTGCTGATGACATCGTCATCTTCACCAATACGCCAGAGGAATTGAATGAGTTCTTGAATGGTATGGACTCCGTCTTGAGGAAATAATTCATGATGGAAATCAATAAATGTAAAACAAAATTATTGGAATGCAGCCAAAATAAATCAGAAACCTCTATGCACATCAAATTGGCAGTTGAAACGCTACGGGAAGTAGGAGACTTCTGTTACTTAGGTAGAAAAATAGCCAGTGATGGACGAAGCAAAGAGGTTGGCTCAGGCAAGGACATCATTTCTACAGAAAAGGAATCTGTTGACATCGAATATACATTTAGTTATTAGGAAGTAATTTTTGAAAGCTTTTGTCTGGAGCGTGACACTATAAGGAAGTGAAACTTGGACTAATGGTGCAGCAGAAAAGAGGAGAATTGAAGCGTTTGAAATGTGGTGTTACAGGAGAATGATGATGATCAGATGGGTAGATGGGGTAACAAATAAAGAGCTATTAAGACGAGTGGGAGTGGAGAGATGTTTCTGGCGACTGCTATTGAAGAGAAGATATAGGTTGGTACGATACATATTAAGACACCCAGGAATAGCAAGCTTAGTTATGGATGGGAGGGTTAAGGACAAGAACTGTAGGGTACACCAGGGTAAAACAGATTGCCTCGGATGTAGGATATGGTAGCGATATAGAGATGAAACGATTAGCTCAGGAGAGGGAGTTATGGAGGGCTGCATCAGTCCAGTCAAGAAACTGAAGACTCAAACAACAACAGTTGGGAATTTTAATTACTTAGAGAGGCATGTGAGGCAAAAGGGTTGTTGGAGAATTTCAATCCCTGGGATGTAACACTGGAAGAGAGTGCATAATGTACATAAACGGCCAAGGTCAGAGATATTTTACTAAAGGTAAGGAAAAATACTTTTGATTCCCCATATTCCGATAGATTTGCCATTCCATTGTGCAAGAGTGCAGTTCCCTCTTCAAACAATATTCGCAATTTCTATTAACAAAGCGCAATCGCACACACTTAACAGCAGGTGTACAATTGCATAGTCCCCATTGACTTGATCGCGAGCGAAGCCGCGGGTACCTGCTAGTATTTATTTACACTGTTTACGCCCACATTGGAGCACCAAAAATCAAACCTGATATACAAAGTCTTCCAATATTTCAAATAATTAGTTCAGTTCTTAATTCTTGATAATTTTTTCATTTCCCAATACTTCTTCAGTCTGGAAGATCTTGCAGCTCGTTCTTCTGCTGATATAACATATTGCTTACGCTGTGAAATTTTGAATGTTAGTCGAGTGTATTTGTTATTCAGAAGCCGTTTCTCCTCTGTATGTTTAATATGATGCTTAGTAATTTTCAATTCGTCTAAATCCATTTGTATTTCTTTAAACCATGTGATTTTTGTTTTACTGTTCCAAAAGAAGTCAAAAAGTTGTTTCAGGAGTCTAGTATTTGGCAAGCGGGATATGTGTCCAAAAAACGCAATCCTTCGTTTTCGCATCGTGTCAATGATAGATTCATTTTCCTTGTAAAGTATTGAATTGGGCAAAAGTCTCCACTGGCCCTCAACCTGGTGTTTTTTATTGAGTATTGTCCGAAGAATCCGTCTATCAACCTTCTGTAGTTTGTCAGTTGTTGATCGGGTGTTTAGTTTAAATAAAGTTTCACTTGCATATGTTGCTTCTGGCTTAACGACGGAGAAATAATGTCGAAGTTTAGCATTAATCGAAAGAGACTGTTTCTTATATGTTGGCCAGGTAATCTGTTGTGCTCGTCGCAATTTTAGAGTTCTATTATCTATTGATGCTCTCTCATTGGCATCCCAAGTGATGATCTCACCAAGATATTTAAATTTTTTCACAATCCTTATTTTCTGGGCATTATGCAGTACAATATGTGATGTGTCAGCTTGAAAAGGTGGCATCATTTCTGTTTTCTCAAAGGAAATTTTCAACCCAACCTTTGCTGCTAATCGTTCCAATTCCTCTACCTGGAATTTAGCTTCTCCGATACTAGTTGCTAATAATGCTAGATCATCAGCAAAGGCGAGACAATTTAGTCGAGCATTTTTTCCAATCTTGACATTCGGTGGACAAACCTTATTCCATTGACGCATAACTTTTTCCAGCACACAATTAAACAGCAATGGAGATAATCCATCTCCCTGCCGAAGACCAGTATGGATTTCAAATGACTCAGAGGTTTCACTTCTAAACCTAACTCTAGATTTAGTATTCTTAAGAGTGACCGCAATAAGGTTAACAAGTTTTCGATGTAAACCAAATTCAGTAAGGACATTTAATAGAGATTCGCGATGAATACTATCATAAGCTTTTTGAAAATCAACGAATGTGATCACTAAATCTTTGCTCCTAATCCTGTGATGTTTTATAATCCATTTGAGACTGATAATTTGATCTGGACAGCTTCGTCCTGGACGGAAACCACCCTGATATTCACCAAGTTCATGATCAAGTTGTTCGTGAATTCTGGAATATAAAATCTTTGAAAAAATCTTATACGTGACATCCAGCAACGATATCCCTCGATAATTGCCAGGATCTGATCTATCGCCCTTTTTGTGTATGGGATGTATAATTGCAATATTCCACTCTTCAGGCAATTTTTCTGTATTCCAAATGTCAATAAGATGTTTATGTAGGTTATGAATAGTCTGTACATTAGCATTCTTCCAAAGTTCTGCTACTACTTTATTCTCTCCTGCTGCTTTAAAATTCTTAAGTGAATCAATCGCTGTACGCACTTCATCGTAAACCGGCGGTATGATCTTTTCCAGGGGTGTTTTATTTCTAGGATAGGGATCGAATTCAAAAGAATCTTCAGGTTCATCACTATTAAGTAATTTTATGAAATAATCGGCCAAAATTATTGCATTGTCATAATCATTATGGGCCACCTGCCCGTTCGTATCTTTCATCAAAAGAGTAGGGGGAGTATATTATATTATAGTATATTATAATTGTGAAAATCTGTGTGTCCGTGTGTGTGTTAGTTTGTTACCTCTTGACACTAAAACGGCTGGACGTATTTGGATGAAATTTGAATTGGAGACTTCTTATTCCCTAGGATAACATATAGGCTGCCTTTCATCCGGAAATAAATCATTGTTCCCGTCGAACGGGCAACATAACTGAAAAGTCACCAAAAATACTCAGCCGGGACAAAATATCGAAGTTGTCGCATATGGACCGGACAAAGCTCATTTTACGCCCCTCGATGCGAGAAACAATACTCGGTAGGTCCCTACGGGACACCGAAAACCACATTTTAAGGCCCTAAAACCAACAGTTTCAAAGATAATCACAGAAAACTATCTTCACCCTGGTAAACTGATGAACTAATGGCAAGTCCGTTTCCATGGCAACTGAACCTCAAGGTATGACATCCGATTTTCTATATATCCCTGTAGGAGGCAGTGCCAATCCATTTATTATCTTTTTCAAGAGATATATAAACACAAGAACAGGGTAGCGTGCCTGCCTCCCATCCGGAGGCCCCGGGTTCAATTCCCGGCCCCGTCAGAGATTTTAGACACTGGCGTGAGGGCTGCAACGGAGTGCACTCTGCTTCGTGAGGACAATTGAGTAGCTGTCTGATAGAGAGGCAGCGCCCCGGTCACGAAGAACAAGATAAACGGCCAAGCGAACACGATGCACTGACCACGCGTCACCACAATTTCTGCAGGCCAAATGGCTGGGAAGCGGTCGCATGATAGGCCTAGGCCCTTCGTGGTCTGTAGTGCCAGGGGTAAAAAAATTAGGGATAGCGCCTTCTAATACCACTTTTAAATTGTAAACACTACACTAGCGGCTATTCAATAAAGTTAGCGATATACCTGCGTTCAATTTCATAAACATTGGGCTTACAACTCCCGTATAGTTAAGTACAAATATCAGTCTGGTCGTTATTTCAGTAGCAACGAAGCTCTGTGGCGGCTATTGCCGTTTCCGTAACACTTAAGGTATCTCGCCGTCACATAACTCAATGTGCACTTACAAAATTGTGAACCAGTCTATTTACTGAAAAGAATTTCTACGTGCGAGTATCCACTCTCGCAAAAACCACACTCACCACCTTTTCCAAAATGTACACAAGACATGATTTTTAAAGCACTCTTCTGTATGTTGAGGTACAGAGATATACCACATGGAAAGATACAATAAAATGTTGGCAAATCTGAATTCAAGGAACTGCTGTCCAGAATAGGCTTTCGGTGCAGGTTATGCGGCCCATGTTCGTAACATGGAATGTTATCCTTTGACAATGCATCTACACCATGTGCGAGGACAACGCATTTCAAAGAACTCTAATACCACAATAATCAGGAAATTGGAGAAAAATTTAAAGTGGGAGCGAAGATTCAAGGATAAATAATTTCATCTTTGAGATTTGCTAATGACATCGTCGTCTTGGCCGATACGCCAGAGGATTTGAACGAGTTTTTGAATGGTATGGACTCCGTCTTGAGGAATGAATTCATGATGAAAATCAATAAATGTAAAACAAAATTATTGGAATGCAGCCGAAATAAATCAGAAACCTCTATGGACCTCAAATTGGCTGGTGAAACGCTACAGGAAGTAGGATACTTCTGTTACTTAGGAAGCAAAATATCCAGTGATGGACGAAGCAAAGAGGATATAAAAAGCAGGTTGGCTCAGGCAAGGAAAGCATTTCTACAGAAAAGGATTCTGTTGACATCGAATATACATTTAGGTATTAGGAAGTCATTTTTGAAAGCTTTTGTCTGGAACGTGACATTATAAGGAAGTCAAACTTGGACTAATGGTGCAGCAGAAAAGAGGAGAATTGAAGCGTTTGAAATGTGGTGTTACAGGAGAATGATGAAGATCAGATGGGTAGATAGGGTAACAAATGAAGAGGTATTAAGACGAGTGGGAGAGGAGAGTTGTTTCTGGCGACTGCTAATGAAGGGAAGATATAGGTTGGTAGGACACATAAATAAGACACCCAGGAATAGCAAGCTTAGTTATGGAAGGGAGGGTCGAGGAAAAGAACTGTAGGCGTAGACCAGGGTTAAACAGATTGCCTCGGATGTAGGGTGTGGTTGCTGTGTAGAGATGAAACGATTAGCTCAGGAGAGGGGCATGGTTGGCTGCATCAAACCAGTAAAAAAACTGAAGAATCAAGCAACAACAACAACAATGAGGAATTTTAATTATTTAGAGAGGCATGTGAGGCAAAAGGGTTTTTGGAGAATTTCAATCCCTGGGACGTAATACTGGAAGAGACTGCATAATGTACGAGTACATCAGCGGCCAAGGTGAGATATATTTTACTATAGGTCTATTAATAGCGACATGTTGACGTTCAAATCATCAAAAGTGTGGCAAAATTACACCCAGAATAGCATAAGGAAAAATACTTTTAATTCCCCATATTCCGATAGATTTGCCATTCCAGTGTGCAAGAGTGCAGTTCCCTCTTCAAACTATATTCGCAATTTCTGTTAACAAAGCGCAATGTCACACACTTAACAGCAGCAGGTGTACATTTAGACAAAACCTTACTTTCCCATGGGCAACTGTATGTGGCGTGCTCGCGAGTATCCGGACAACAAAATCGTTATGTCTCAGCAGAAGATGGCAAAACCAAAAACGTAATTTTAAAATGTGTTCATATAATGTAACATTGTACCCTGCAGATTTTGACAACTCTAACAAAATTCCACTTTTCGGCTCATATCAATATACTGTACTGTATGTATCAGAATTTTCAGAATTAGAATTGACCCATCTGTAGCCGCGATTACTGTAATAGAATAGACCAATTAATGCATCGTCCCCATTGTCTTGATCGCGAGCGAAGCCGCGGGTACCTGCTAGTCCCTATATCTATATATATAAAGCACAAAGTTTGTCTGTCTGTCTGTCTGTCTGTCTGTCTGTTATGTATACAAATCTACACCGTTTCACCGATCTGAACCAAAATTTGTATACTTATCCTTTGGAACCCTGCGGGTAACCCTGTCAACATTAAATTTCGGACAGACCACCCCATGCCCTGCATTTAGGCCCTTTTGCACAAATCTACACCGTTTCACCGATCTGAACCAAAAGTTGTATATTTAACCTTTGGAACCCTGCGAGTAACACTGTCCACATGAAATTTCGGACAGACCACCCCATTCCCTGCATTTAGGCCCTTTGGTCCAAATCCACACCGTTTCACCGATCTCAACCAAAATTTGTATATTTACCCTTTGGAATCCTGCGAGTACCACTGACCACTTAAAATTTCGGACAGACCACCCCATTCCCTGCATTTAGGCCCTTTGGTCCAAATCTACACCGTTTCACCGATCAGAACCAAAATTCGTATTCTTACTCTTTGGTGCCCTGCGAGTAACACTGTCTGCTTGAAATTGCGGACAGACCACTCCATTCCCTGCATTTAGGCCCTTTGGCCCAAATCTATACCGTTTCACCGATCTCAACCAAAATTTGTATATTTACCCTATGGAACACTGCGACTAACACTGTCTGCTTGAAATTTCGGAAAGACCACGCCATTCCCTGCATTTAGGCCCTTTTTGCACAAATCTACACCTTTTCACCGATCTGAACCCAAATGTGTATACTTACCCTTTGGAACCCTGCGAGTAACACTGTCTGCTTGAAATTGCGGACAGACCACTCCATTCCCTGCATTTAGGCCCTTTGGCCCAAATCTACACCGTACCACCGATCTCAACCAAAATTTGTATAGTTACCCTTTGGAACACTGCGACTAACACTGTCTGCTTGAAATTGCGGAGAGGCTACTCCATCCCATGCATTTAGGCCCTTTGGCACAAATCTACACCGTTTCACCGATCTGAACCAAACTTTGTATACTTACCCTTTGGAACCCTGCGAGTAACACTGTCCACTTAAAATTTCGGACAGACCACTCCATTCCCTGCATTTAGGCACTTTGGCACAAATCTACACCGTTTCACCGACCAGAACCAATATTCGTAAATTTACCCTTTGGTACCCAGCGAGTAACACTGTCTGCTTGAAATTGCGGACAGACCACTCCATTCCCTGCATTTAGGCCCTTTGTCCCAAATCTACACCGTTTCACCGATCTCAACCAAAATTTGTATATTTACCCTTTGGAACACTGCGACTAACACTGCCTGCTTGAAATTGCGGCGAGGCCACTCCATCCCTTGCATTTAGACTGTTTGGCACAAATCTACACCGTTTCACCGATCTGACCCCAATTTTATATACTTACCCGTAGAACCCGACAAGTAACACTGTTCACTTTAAATTTCGGACAGACCACACTATTCCCTGCTTTTTGGCCCTTTGGCAGAAAACTACACCATTTCACCGATCTCAACCAGATTTTACATAATTACCCTTTGGAACTCGACGAGTAACACTGTCCACTCGAAATATCGGACAGACCACTCCATTCCACGCATTTAGGCCCTTTGGCACAAATCTACATCTTTCACCGATCGAAAACAAAATGTGTATACTTACCCTTTGGAACCCGATGAGTAACACTGTTCACTTTAAAATTTGGACAGGCCACTCACTCTATTCCCTGCATTTTGGCCCTTTGGCACAAAACTACACCGTTTCTCCGATCTCATCCAGATTTTACATAATTACCGTTTGGAACTCGACGAGTAACACTGTCCACTCGAAATTTCGGACAGACCACTCCATTTCCCGCATTAAGGCCCTTTGGTACAAATCTACATCGTTCACCGATCGAAAACAAAGTGTGTATACTTACCCTTTGGAACCCGATGCGTAACACTGTCCACTTGAAATTTCTGACATACCACTCCATTCCCTGCATGTAGCTCAGGAATTCCTCGGGGTTGCCAGCTTCCTAACTCACCAGTCATGAGCCCTTGAGGGTGTACCAGAAGTGGTGGGTCTACACACACCCTGCCTCTTTGAGGGCCTTGAGCAGAAGACAGGAGATATTATGAAAAGGAAAAGAAGGCAGACCCCTCGAAGAATGAGGGTATCAGGAAAGATGAGACAAAGCCAATTAAGGCGGGAAATTGAAAGACTCCCTAGCCCTCGGATACCCTAATACAGTCTGGGTCGGAAGAGAACAAGAGTTGACCAAGGGAGGCCGACAGGAAAGAGAACTGAAATGAGCCCGGCACCAGGAAGTAGAAGCGATGCCAGACTCAGCTGGGGTTCCGTGGTCGCCAACCCACGTCCCACAAGTTGTGAGACCCTGGGGGGGTCAGTTGTGAGAATAGCTTGCTGATTCATCGTGAGGTGACTTGAAAGTACTTTCCAGAGCCCGCCGTGTTATCTCCTGCTGTCTATGCTGATGCCAGCACAGGGCCGTTGCGAAACAGTGAGTGATTCCCGGTCAATCTGTATAGGACGGGGAACCCCGAACGAGTGTCATCATATTTCGTCATCATCTGCGATCATCTCAGGTTCGTGCAGCTTGGACCTATATTCTTTGTCTTTGCCGAGCAGTACGCTCTTTCCCTAGACGCATCCAGTACAGGCCTAAGCCAGAAAATAAGGTTGAGACTTTGGAAGACATCGAAGCTAGACACCTGAATTACCTATATCAGTTTTAAAATAACACCATGTTCGTTTAGTAGTCATTTTTTCATTACCTTATTATTATCATCATAAGTGCAAATGACCAAGATGTTACGCGCATCATACCAATAATCACCGCCGCATGAAGTCTTTCTCGACTGTGATTTTTAAAATATTTATTTTTGGTTGGTTGGTTCTTAAGTTTAGGGGCTGCGACAACGCGGTCATGTAGCCCCGTGTACTTTGGGTGTGTGTAGAATCTGTCTGATAACCGGTGTTAATTGTGATGACTGTATTAGTGTGTGTTATCTGTTTTTTAATTTAAGTACAAACGGCAACTTAGAATTCTTCAAATAGTTCGTACTTTTGCCGCCAAGCGCCACCGTCAACGACTACTAGGCCAAGTTCGGAACTTAGCTACTAGACGCCACTGCAGTCGGCTCTTGGCAACGGATGTAGACATCTATGAGCGTTGTTTACCTATCCAATTTAGCTTCACACAGGTGTAATTAGTGCAAGATCCTTTAACATGCCATAAATCTGACATGGGACCGCCGGCTTTACTTCCCCTCCAAAGAAAGGCATACTGACGGATTTTTAACGCTCTTAAAATATCCGACGTCTTCGGCCGGGTTTGAACCCGCTATCTTGGGCATAGAAGCTCAGCATGCTACCAAATAGGCCACCGTAGCCGCCATATAGTTATTTTATTACAGTACATTGTGTACATTATACGTTGAAGTGTCAATTCAATACCGGTAGTAGTTTCCCTTATCATCCTCATCATAAGAGCAAATGACCTACAGTAGATGTTACGCCCATTACACCATTAATCACCACACACAATAAGTCTTCCTCGCCTGTGAATTTTGAAATATGTATTTCTATTACGGTAGTTTGTAAGTTTGACGTGTCAATTCAACAGTAGTTTTTATTATCATTATTATCAAAAGGGCAAATGACTTAGATTTTAAGTCCATTATATTTCTAAGGAGACCTTAAAACATTATCATTCCACCGGGCGAAGCCGGGTACTACTGCTAGTATATTATAATTGTGAAAATCTGTGTGTCCGTGTGTGTGTTAGTTTGTTACCTCTTGACACTAAAACGGCTGGACGTATTTGGATGAAATTTGAAATGGAGACAGCTTATACCCTGGGATAACATATAGGCTGCCTTTCATTCGGAAATAAATCATTGTTCCCGTCGAACGGGCAACATAACTGAAAAGTCACCAAAAAAACTCAGCCGGGACAAAATATCGAAGTTGTCGCATATGGACCGGACAAAGCTCATTTTACGCCCCTCAATGCGAGAAACAATACTCGGTAGGTCCCTACGGGACACCAAAAACCACATTTTAAGGCCCTAAAACCAACAGTTTCAAAGATATTCGCAGAAAACTATCTTCACCCTGGTAAACTGATGAACTAATGGCAAGTCCGTTTCCATGGCAACTGAACCTCAAGGTATGACATCCGATTTTCTATATATCCCTGTAGGAGGCAGTGCCAATCCATTTATTATCTTTTTCAAGAGATATATAAACACAAGAACAGGGTAGCGTGCCTGCCTCCCATCCGGAGGCCCCGGGTTCGATTCCCGGCCCCGTCAGAGATTTTAGACACTGGCGTGAGGGCTGCAACGGAGTGCACTCAGCTTCGTGAGGACAATTGAGTAGCTGTCTGATAGAGAGGCAGTGCCCCGGTCACGAAGAACAAGATAAACGGCCAAGCGAACACGATGCACTGACCACGCGTCACCACAACATCTGCAGGCCAAATGGCTGGGAAGCGGTCGCATGATAGGCCTAGGCCCTTCGTGGTCAGTAGTGCCAGGGGTAAAAAAATTAGGGATAGCACCTTCTAATACCACTTTTAAATTTTAAACACTACACTAGCGGCTATTCAATAAAGTTAGCGAAATACCTGCGTTCAATTTCATAAACATTGGGCTTACAAATCCCGAATAGTTAAGTACAAATATCAGTCTGGTCGTTATTTCAGTAGCAACGAAGCTCTGTGGCGGCTATTGCCGTTTCCGTAACACTTAAGGCATCTCGCCGTCACATAACTCAATGTGCACTTACAAAATTGTGAACCAGTCTATTTACTGAAAAGAATCTCTACGTGCGAGTATCCTCTCTGGCAAAAACCACACTCACCACCTTTTCCAAAATGTACACAAGACATGATTTTTAAAGCACTCTTCTGTATGTTGAGGTACAGAGATATACCACATGGAAAGATACAATAAAATGTTGGCAAATCTGAGTTCAAGGAACTGCTGTCCAGAATAGGCTTTCGGTGCAGGTTATGCGGCCCATGTTCGTAACATGGAATGTTATCCTTTGACAATGCATCTACACCATGTGCGAGGACAACGCATTTCAAAGATCTCTAATACCACAATAATCAGGAAATTGGAGAAAAATTTAAAGTGGGAGCGAAGATTCAAGGATAAATAATTTCATCTTTGAGATTTGCTGATGACATCGTCGTCTTGGCCGATACGCCAGAGGATTTGAACGAGTTTTTGAATGGTATGGACTCCGTCTTGAGGAATGAATTCATGATGAAAATCAATAAATGTAAAACAAAATTATTGGAATGCAGCCGAAATAAATCAGAAACCTCTATGGACCTCAAATTGGCTGGTGAAACGCTACAGGAAGTAGGATACTTCTGTTACTTAGGAAGCAAAATATCCAGTGATGGACGAAGCAAAGAGGATATTAAAAGCAGGTTGGCTCAGGCAAGGAAAGCATTTCTACAGAAAAGGAATCTGTTGACATCGAATATACATTTAGGTATTAGGAAGTCATTTTTGAAAGCTTTTGTCTGGAACGTGACATTATAAGGAAGTCAAACTTGGACTAATGGTGCAGCAGAAAAGAGGAGAATTGAAGCGTTTGAAATGTGGTGTTACAGGAGAATGATGAAGATCAGATGGGTAGATAGGGTAACAAATGAAGAGGTATTAAGACGAGTGGGAGAGGAGAGTTGTTTCTGGCGACTGCTAATGAAGGGAAGATATAGGTTGGTAGGACACATAAATAAGACACCCAGGAATAGCAAGCTTAGTTATGGAAGGGAGGGTCGAGGAAAAGAACTGTAGGCGTAGACCAGGGTTAAACAGATTGCCTCGGATGTAGGGTGTGGTTGCTGTGTAGAGATGAAACGATTAGCTCAGGAGAGGGGCATGGTTGGCTGCATCAAACCAGTAAAAAAAACTGAAGAATCAAGCAACAACAACAACAATGAGGAATTTTAATTATTTAGAGAGGCATGTGAGGCAAAAGGGTTTTTGGAGAATTTCAATCCCTGGGACGTAACACTGGAAGAGACTGCATAATGTACGAGTACTTCAGCGGCCAAGGTGAAATATATTTTACTATAGGTATATTAATAGCGACATGTTGACGTTCAAATCATCAAAAGTGTGGCAAAATTACACCCAGAATAGCTTAAGGAAAATACTTTTAATTCCCCATATTCCGATAGATTTGCCATTCCAGTGTGCAAGAGTGCAGTTCCCTCTTCAAACTATATTCGCAATTTCTATTAACAAAGCGCAATGACACACACACTTAACAGCAGCAGGTGTACATTTAGACAAAACTTTTTTTTCCCATGGGCAACTGTATGTGGCGTGCTCGCGAGTATCCGGACAACAAAATCGTTATGCCTCAGCAGAAGATGGCAAAACCAAAAACGTAATTTTAAAATGTGTTCATATAATGTAACATTGTACCCTGCAGATTTTGACAACTCTAAAAAAATCCCACTTTTCGGCTCATATCAATATACTGTACTGTATGTATCAGAATTTTCAGAATTAGAATTGACCCATCTGTAGCCGCGATTGCTGTAATAGAATAGACCAATTAATGCATCGTCCCCATAGTCTTGATCGCGAGCGAAGCCGCGGGTACCTGCTAGTCATTTATAAAACTCTTCACCGTACTTTTCATACAGTAGAAGGGTGGATATAGAGAAAAACTTCTCAATATATGCTAAAATAGGCGAAATATAAAAATTATCCTAGAATGACGACCAAAGCATATGTTGCGCTTCTCAATGTGAGACCCAAAATTCGGGAATTTATAAAGGGTCTCCGAAAACTACATTTTATGGGCCTTAAATTAACAGTGTGTGTGATATTCCCAGTAAACTAACTTCGTTCTGATAAACTTGAAGGAATGACAAACCGCTAACCATTGCAACAGTACCTCAATTGATAATGTCTGGTGTTAACAACGAAGACTGTTCGAAGAACGGGTACTTCTGCTAGTATATTATAATTGTGAAAGTCTGTCTGTGTGTGGGTTAGTTTGTTACCTCTTGACACTAAAACGGCTGGACGGATAAGGATGAAATTTGAAATGGAGACAGCTTATACCCTGGGATAACATATAGGCTCCCTTTCATCCGGAAATAAATCATTGTTCCCGTGGAACGGGCAACATAACTGAAAAGTCACCAAAAATACTCAACCGGGACAAAATATCGAAGTTGTCGCATAAAGGCCGGACAAAGCTCATTTTACGCCTCTCGATGCAAGAAACAATAATCGGTGTGTCCCTACGGGACACCGATAACCACTTTTTAAGGCCCTAAAACCAACAGTTTCAAAGATATTTGCAGAAAACTATCTTCACTCTAATAAACTTATGAACTAATGGCAAGTCCGTTTCCATGGCAACAGAGCCTCAAGGTATGACATCCGATTTTCTATATATCCCTGTAGGAGGCAATGCCAGTCCATTTATTATCTTTTTCAAGATATATAAACACAATAAGGACAGGGTAGCGCACCTGCCAGTCAACCGGAAGCCCCGGGTTCGATTCCCGGCTCCGTCAGAGATTTTAGACACTGACGTGAGGGCTGCAACGAGATGCACTCAGCTTCGTGAGGACAATTGAGTAGCTGCCACAGTCACGATGAATAAGATTAACGGCCGAGGGGACACGATGCACTGACCACGGGTCACCACAATATCTGTAGGCCAAATGGCTGGGAAGCGGTCGCATGATAGGCCTAGGCCTTTCATGAACTGTAGTGCCAGGGGTAAAAATAAAAATAAAAACAAGATGTTCAGTAAAGAACATATAGCCTACTTTCTCCTAAATGCATGGGTATTGTTATAACTCTTTGTCCTTTTCAAGGAGTATGATTGAATGTTGGTTGTAGTAGCTTGTTGAAATACAACGTGCTATAGGGATATTAAACATGAATATGAGGTGCCCTTTGCTAGTGCTACCTCTGTACCAAATTTCGTTCAATTCGGTTTCACCGTGTTTGAATTGATAGGGGGAATCGATTTGCACACATACTTGGCCACTATCTGCAAACTATTGGGCTGATGTTCTTGCAGTTTGGTCTGAATATGTTTCCCACGTAAAGATATGGTGTTGCAAAATTTGGTAGAGACTAGATTATTAGGTTGGTCGTAATTACATTTTAGCTTTAAACATTTGGGTGGCCGTGATTACGTTTCCGTCAAGATAGCGGTGATATAAAACGTGACACTGAAGTGCCCTTTGCTAGTGCTACCTCTGTATCAAATTTCGTTCCGTTCGGTTTCACCGTGTTCGAATTGATAAGGGGAATCGATTTTGACACAAAGATGGCCGCCATCCGCAAAATATTAGGCTGATGACCTATTAGTTTGGTCAAAGGATGCTCCCTCCATAAAGGTGTGTAGTTGCAAAATTTGGTAGAGATCGGATGATTAAGTTAATCATAATTTGATTTAAGCTTTGAACATTCGTGTGGCCGCCATTACGTTTCTGTCAATATGGCGTCGATATAAATCATGACACTGAGATGCCCTTTGCTAGTGCTATCTCTGTACCAAATTTCGTTCCATTCGGTTTCACCGTGTTTGAATTAATAGGGGGAATCGATTTTGACACAAAGATGGCCGCCATCCACAAACTATTAGGCGAATGACCTATTAGATTGGTCAAAGGATGCTCCCTCCATAAAGGCATGTAGTTGCAAAATTTGGTAGAGATCGGATGATTAAGTTAATCGTAATTTGATTTAAGCTTTGAACATTCGTGTGGCCGCCATTACGTTTCAGTCAAGATGGCGGCGATATAAAACATGACACTGAGTTGCCCTTTGCTAGTGGTACCTCTGTACCAAATTTCGTTCATTCGGTTCCACCGTGTTCGAATTAATAGGGGGAATCAATTTTGACATAAAGATGGCCGCCATCCGCAAACTATTAGGCTAATAACCTATTAGATAGGTAAAAGGATACTCCCTCCATAAAGGAATGTTGTTGCAAAGTTGGGTAGAGATCGGAAGGTTATGTTAGTCGTAATTTAACTTAAGCTTTGAACATTTGTGTGGCCGCCATTACGTTTCTGTCAATATGGCGGCGATATAAAACATGACACTGAGATGCCCTTTGCTAGTGCTACCTCTGTACCAAATTTCGTTCCATTTGGTTTCACCGTGTTTGAATTAATAGGGGGAATTGATTTTCACACAAAGATGGCCGCCATCCGCAAACTATTACGCTAATGACCTAGTCATTTGGTCAAAGGATGCTTCCTCTATAAAGGTATGCTGTTGCAACATTTGGTAGAGATCGGATGATTAGGTTAATCGTAATTTGATTTAAGCTTTGAACATTTGGGTGGCCGCCATTACGTTTCCGCCAAGATGGCGGCGATATAAAACATGACACTGAGGTGCCTTTTGTTAGTACTACCTCTGTACTAAATTTCGTTCCATTCGGTTGTACCGTGTTCGAATTAATAGGGGGAATCGATTTTCACACAAAGATGGCCGCCATCCGCAAACTATTACGCTGATGACCTATTAGTTAGGTCAAAGGATGCTCCCCCCATAAAGGTATGTTGTTGCAAAATTTGGTAGAGATCGGATGATTAGGTTAGTCGTAATTTGATTTAAGCTTTGAACATTTGTGTGGCCGCCATTACGTTTCCGTCAAGATGGCGGCAATATAAAACATGACACTGAGGTGTCCTTTGCTAGTGCTACCTTTGTACCAAATTTCGTTCAATTCGCATTCACCGTGTTCGAGTTGATAGGGGGGGACAGACATTCAGAGTACACACACTCACACACACACACACACACACACACACACACACACACACACACACACACACACACAGAGACTCACACACACACATACACACACACACAGACTCACACACACACATACACACACACAGACAGACACACTTTTTTCGCCCTGTGTTGATCTCATAAGTCTACTTTCATTTTTTGCAAAAATCGAAAGTAGGCTAATAGGGAAAGAGCCTTCTAATACCACTTTTAATTTTTAAACACTACAGTAGCGGCTACTAAATAAAGGTAGCGATATAGCTACGTTCAATTTCATAAACACTGGGCTCACAAATCCCGTATAGTTAAGAACAAATGGTAGTCTGGTCGTTATTTCAGTAGCAACGAAGCTCTGTGGCGGCTATTGCCGTTTCCGTAACACTTAAGGCATCCCGCCGTCACATACCTCAATGTGCACTTACAAAATTGTGAATCAGTCTATTGTACTGAAAGTAATTTCTACGAGCGAGTATCCACTTCGGAAAAAAACACCACACTCACTACCTTTTCCAAAATTTACACAAGACATGATTTTTGAAGCACTCTTCTGTATGTTGAGGTACAGAGATATACCTCATGGAAAGATACAATAAAATATTGGCAAATCTGAATTCAAGGAACTACTGTTCAAAATAGGCTTTCGGTACAGGTTATGCGGCCCATGTTCGTTACATGGAATATTTTCCTTTGACAATGCATCTACACCATGTGCGAGGGCAAAGCATTTCAAAGATCTCTAAAAACATAATAATCAGGA
This sequence comes from Meconema thalassinum, assembly GCA_946902985.2. Classification (NCBI taxonomy): domain Eukaryota; kingdom Metazoa; phylum Arthropoda; class Insecta; order Orthoptera; family Tettigoniidae; genus Meconema; species Meconema thalassinum. The sequence goes on along the minus strand of OX336391.1, from coordinate 127,699,207 downwards.
AATTGGAGAAAAACTTAATGTGGGAGCGAAGATACAAGGAGAAATAATTTCATCTCTGAGACTTGCTGATGACATCGTCATCTTGGCCGATACGCCAGAGGATTTGAATGAGTTTTTGAATGGTATGGACTCCGTCTTGAAAAAAGAATTCATTATAAAAAATCAATAAATGTAAAACAAAATTATTGGAATGCAGCCGAAATAAATGAGAAACCTCTATGGACATCAAATTGGCAGGTGAAACGATACGGGAAGTAGGAGACTTCTGTTACTTAGGAAGCAAAATATCCAGTGATGGACGAAGCAAAGAGGATATAAAACGTAGATTGGCTCAGGAAAGGGAAGCATTTCTACAGAAAAGGAATCTGTTGACATCGAATATACATTTAGGTATTAGGAAGTCATTTTTGAAAGCTTTTGTCTGGAACGTGACATTATAAGGAAGTCAAACTTGGACTAATAGTGCAGCAGAAAAGAGGAGAATTGAAGCGTTTGAAATGTGGTGTTACAGGAGAATGATGAAGATCAGATGGGTAGATAGGGTAACAAATGAAGAGGTATTAAGACGAGTGGGAGAGGAGAGTTGTTTCTGGCGACTGCTAATGAAGGGAAGATATAGGTTGGTAGGACACATAAATAAGACACCCAGGAATAGCAAGCTTAGTTATGGATGGGAGGATCGAGGATAAGAACTGTAGGGGTAGACCTGGATTAAAGAGATTGCCTCGGATGTAGGGTGTGGTAGCTACTGTATGTAGAGATGAAACGATTAGCTCAGGAGAGGGAGGCTTGGAGAGCTGCATCAAACCAGTCAAAAAACTGAAGACTCAAACAACGTCAATCAGGAATTTTAATTACTTAGAGAGGCATGTGAGTCAAAAGGGTTGTTGGAAAATTTCAATCCCTGGGATGTAACACTGGAAGAGACTGCTTAATGTACATCAGCGGCCAAGGTGAGAGATGTTTTACTATAGGTCTATTAATAGCGACATGTTGACGTTCAAATCATCACTAAGTGAGGCAAAATTACACCTAGAATAGCTTAAGGAAAAATACTTTTAATTCCCCATATTCCGATATATTTGCCATATCAGTGTGTAAGAGTGCAGTTCCCTCTCCAAACAATATTTGCTATTTCTATTAACAAAGCGCAATGACACACACTTTACATCAGCAGGTGTACATTTAGACAAAACAATTTTTTCCCATGGGCAACTGTATGTGGCCTGCTCGCGAGTATCTGGACAACAAAATCGTTATGTCTCAACAGAAGACGACAAAACCAAAAACGTAATTTTCAAATGTGTTCACTTAATGTATCATCGTGCCCTGCAGACTTTCACAACTCTCTAAAATTCCCACTTTGCTGCTCATATCATTATACTGTATGTATTAGAATTAGAATGGACCCACCTGTAGCCGCGATTGCTGTAATAGAATAGACCAATTATCATCCCCATTGTCTTCATCGCGAGCGAAGCCACGGGTACCTGCTTAATAAGATAATGACGATATCATTAAGGTGTTAAGAGATTTAAGGATCTACTTGTTTCCTGTCTAAACATCTGCCCTGCACACACTAGTAACTCAGAGGTATAATTTCAAAGTTTCTGTACTCTAGACCAGGTGTTCTCAAACTTTTTCTGTCACGCCCCTCCCACCCCCCCCCCCCCCTCTTCTGAAACATGAAACATCTAGTGCCCTCTCCCCTCCTCCCTACCTTATTTTTATTTCATTTCTTAACACTTCGCATAGGCTAATACGCACAAAAAGAAAAAGAATCACAAGATCTACAGCATTTGCTTCTGTCTAATTACTGCAACTACCAGTTACAACAATAATAACTCACAATTTATTATTCTTAGAGAAAATCGAAGTTCAACAACATTTTGTAAAAATAATCATGCATTTGTATATTACTTCATGGTATTGAAAGTTAACTATTTCTCCTTGCTTATTAAAACACTGCTGCATGTGAAGTTATTGGAATTGAACAAATGTTTTTCATTCCAGATCTTTAGCTGTGACACCTGTGTTGCTTTTAGTTTAATAATGATTTTCATTGTTGAAAGCTCGTGACTTATAAATGACAATAGAAATAATACATTCAATTATCAATAGTTCACTGTGAATTGCTGCTGGCAGGATCTACTGTTCAGTTCTTGTGAAAGTACGGGTTTTTAGTCTTGAATGGTCGTGGGAGCTTCCTCCCTAAGATAGGTTCATGGATATGAGGATAGCAATATTTGTTACAGAATATCAAATATAGATACAACTATTTCAATCAGAGCTGGCGCACCACCTTGATGAACTCTGCTCTAGACTAATCGTGAATCGAATATACAGGCAATATTTAGCCCATATCATTGTAAACTCTTGTTTTGCTGCTACCCACACCATGCAGTATATTGGTCCCCGTGCTTCATTGCAGCATAAAATAAATGGTGTACATTGTCGCAATATGTTTCATTCACGATCTAGGCTACACGTTCCACTTCCCCATTTGTTTCCTAATTCTAGGGGCCTGACGAATAAGAGACCTCAAGTCCATATAATAAATTAACAATCTGATTTTTGGAATAAGCAGTAATTTCACTACGTCTGCCAATGTAGTACTATCCATTGCCCCATCATATTAGACGGAATGTCTATACAGTGATGTAAAGAACACACAAGTTAACAGAAACAACCCAACACATTATTCGAGGCTCAGTTCACGTAGGTCGTCCTGAAAAATGAAAATCCGCAGCCTGTTTCCAGTCGACCGACCGGGCCAGGGAATGGAATGAATGAAGCCCCAATCTAGAGGAGAGGATAGGAACTGTGACGGCTGCCGAAGCCTGTCGCACTCCCCTGGGGCAATGACTAAATGAATGACAGATGAAATGAAATGGTAGTGGAGAGCGTTGCTGGAATGAAATTTGTGACAGGGAAAACCGGAGTACCCGGATAAAAACCTGTCTGCCTCCGCTTTGTCCAGCACAAAGCTCACATGGAGTGACCGGGATTTGAAGCATGGACCGAGAGGTGAGAGGCCGGCGTGCTGCCACCTAAGCCACGGAGGCTTTGGTCGTCCTAACATGTTGAAATTGCTAAGCGGAATAACATATACCAGGTTGCCCTTTTGCCCCGTACTTTCTACTTATATGTGACTCGCATGTACTAGTGATGAACGGGAGGTCTAATAAATGATTTCCTAAGGGGTATCAAGCGAATTACGTTAGAATGCCAAGTGATAACCAGACGGCCACTCGCTGCATGTTCCTTAGGACTACACATCCAATACTTCCCAATGCGTTATGAAGCCTCGATTTCGAGCGCATAGTAATAGGCTGATACTTTGTACTGCATTTAAGTTGCTGTCAAAATATCGGCAATGGCTGAGCTTTTCAGCAAAGACGAGTACACACACATATTTAATCTATGGCGAATCTGGTCACAAACCATGACTTGACGGATCACAATTTATACTACGGAATGAGATGTGCCGCACTTACCGTGTTTAAATATTGACCAGTGTTTTGCTTGCTGTGGAAGAAAACTCTGAGATCTTTGTTGCTCCCGTACTTCGCAGAGTGACCAGAATCCTCCATATTTACACAAGTTGAGAGGATAAATTCTCTAGAGAGGAATTTCTGAAGACCTACCAGATTACTCTTCAATGAGAGACCTAGATAGAAAGCAAGCATATTAAAAACATCTAAAAGAATTCCAAACAGTCTATATATTTTTTTAAATACAGTATAGGTGTTTTATTTGTTACTAAAATATTACAGTTCGATAACCGTAGACTTACCCTAGAAATGTTTAGCTAATGGCAAGATGATAATGATGATGAATGATAATTGTCGCTTTAAGGGTCACAACATCTAGATTATCGTGCATACGTTCTCCACAGGATTTTAGTCGCTTATTTAACTCACATTTCTATATTTTCACAATTTTCACCAATTTTCGCAGTTTTTCACGCACGAAATCTTCTATAACCTTTGTTTGTTACACTCAATCTAAAATAATGTGTTATTAAACCATAAAATATTTGATACAAACAAAATTATGCCTAACTCGTCATTGAGCGACGTCCATGCACTAAGTGACGGGTGGCGATAACTTTGCACCTTTATAAGCGACCCTTATTTGAGTGGCACCACTGAGATTATATCACAAGGGATGCATGAGCTTGACGGATTTTCTTCCTTACAGAACGGTTTATCGATGATTCCTCTTGATTTCATAATTTTGGAGCTCCTTGGATTTCACGTTTAATCTCGTTTCCTTTTTGACTAATGTTTTGTCGTTATCGTTCCTCCCACTTTGAAAGCTGTTCATGATAAAACGTACACTGCGTTGGCATTAAGTTGTTGTTAATTCATTTGAGGGGTTGGGACATATTGGTCATCATCCCCTTGTAGTTGGGTGTGTGTTGAGGATGTCTCACAACCTGTATTCCTGTGATGGCTGTAATAGTGTGTGTATAGTTGCCTCACCTTCCTGGTTTACGTGCGGCTCGTCTTTGAAATCTAGGTGGGCGGATATGTTTACATTCCATGGCACCTGGGGCCAAGGCTTTCCCAGTGTGAGGCACAGCGTTGTCAAAGTTCCACCGTTGGCACTGAGGGCATGTAGTGGGACTGGACAGAACTATGTGCAGATGTGCAACATTGGACACTGATACTTTGCGGAGACACAAGCTAGCCACCAGGGCGGGACTTAAGGGTCCACGTGGAGTGATAGAGGAAGCATTCTATTGGTCAACAACCGTCAGCTATTGGTCAATGGTTATTGTGCTACTGCCTTACGTTTGAGTCGCCGCTCGTTAACCAGGAAAGTGAGGGAACTATATCTGGACGGGATAGCGTAACCGTCCCGGGACTTGAAGTAAGCTACTATTCAGGCATTTACCTGGAGCTAGTGTGGGAGAATCACATTTGAAGATCACCAAGGAAAGAACGGGTAAGTCCATCTTTTCCGGAAATGTGTTTATGGCGTATTCTCGTGGCCAGCCATCGTCACTACAGATCAGTTGAAATTAATTTCAAATAAAGCGGAATGCCACCGAGATACAGAGGTTTTTACTTTTAGTGTAAACACAAAGAACGTCCCATATCCTCTCACTTTTTTCCATAAATTGGGGTGTTTCAAGTATTTATTTTTAGAGTTGAAAGTTTAAATTCGTTCTCCTGAAAAAAAAGTACAGAATGTGACTTACCCCTTTCTTTCCCGTACAGTCTTCGTTTGGGATAGCCATTGTCAGCACCAGGATTTGAACCTGTGACCTCCGAACTTGCTGCAACTGCCCACATAGATGTGGTGCACGATTTAACGAGCATGTCTACATCTAACTGGGGATTGTGGTTCTCTTTATTCTTCGTTACATAACGTGCTTTGCAGCATTAATAGTGAGTTTATTGACTATGACACTTGCTGCGAGTACGAAAAGAATTGATGATGATAGTTGGTTGGTTGTTTCCTCAGTTTAGGGGCTGCGACAACGCGGTCATGTAGCCCCGTGTACTTTGGGTGTGTGTAGAATCTGTCTGATAACCGGTGTTAATATTGTGATGACTGCATTAATGTGTGTTATCTGTCTTCAATTCAAGTGAGGACTGCAGACAATGAATTTTTTCAAGCAGTTCCTACTTTTGCCGCCTAACGCTACCGTCAACGATTACCAGTTCAGAACTTGATTACCAAATGTCACCGCAGTCGGCTCCTGGCGACGAACGTCGGAACATAAGAGCGTTTGTCGAATGTTTAACCTATACATTATTTAGCTTCACACAGGTGTAATTAGTGGATGGTTCATTAGCATGCCATAATTCTATGACATGGGACCGCCGGCTTTACTTCCCCTCCGAAGGAAGGCATACTGAGGGATTTTAACGCTCTTAAAAAATCCGACAGCTTCGGCCGGGTTTGAACCCGGTATCTTGGGCATAGAAGCTCAGTATGCTACCGACTACGCCACCGAAACCACCTAATGATGATAGTGTTGTCGTGTACACAACACTGGAGCAGACGATGCAGTATCACACTGCGTGTATGAAGTTTGTGGGCGCCTGAAGTGAACTTGTATAGGCCACACATTCACCAGTGGTGTATCAATGTGAAACATACCATGCGTGTTGTCTTCAAGAAGACACTGGAACACAACAGCTCTCGAGGAGTAATGCGTCCTTAGGGCAGAAATCAACGCAGAACCGCTTAGTTCTTGCATTTGTTGAGTTGCTGGTGACAGGAGGACGAAGAGAAGTAGGAGTGTCCTGCAAGGTGAACGGTACATCTGTAAACATGACAAAATAATCCTTCTCTCAGCGAGTTGATGGTGGTAAAACATCGAGGTAATCTTCCCCTTGTGATAAGGATGAAAATGATCACTTCGAAATACTTACCAACTTAAAACGAACATGCACTAAAATAAGAATTTGATAAATAACAGTATCGACGAGAAAGGAAGTAGTTCTTGTTGTTTTATTTAGGGGTAGAATACAGCCACGGTGTTAAGTTAGACACATTCTTGATATTTGCCTGACGTAGAAACGGAAAGAAACTTCTAGGATGACAGAGGAAGGAATCGAACCCGCCTCTTTTCAGTTTTCACTCTCGAGGCTGAGTGAACACCGTTCCAATATTCAGACCACAAATAATTTTCTTGGTAGAGCAGGGAATTGAACCAAGATTCCAGAGATGACAGCCTATTAATGCTAGTCTCTCTACCGTGAGTGGTCAGAAAGGAAATAATAGACAGACGAGTTAAATGCTCTCAGCTCTTGAACAGCCGGTCTCAGGGGGTAGCACGCCTGCCTCTCACCTGAAAAGGGCTTCGGTTCGATTCCTGGCCCTGTCAGAGATTTTAAAAAGAGGCGTGAGGGCTGGAAAGGAGTGCGCTTAGCCTCGTGAGAGGATAACTGACTGGCTGTCGGTTATGAGAAGTGGAGCCCTTGAAAAGGAAGCCAGGAATAACAGCCGAAGGAACCCAACGCGCTGACCACGCCTCAGCACGTAAATTGCAAGTCAAAGGGAAGAGCAGCAGGCACTTGTTAGGCCACTGGGAGATACGAGAAGGGACAACTCACAAATAATGAAGATTGGGGAACTTAGAAGAACGTACAGAGCCATGAAGGACATATAGCAATTAGAACCACGAGAGGATCCATCACAAACATAATGCAAAAAAGAACAAGTATTTCCATGAAGAACTAAATAGCCTATTTCATATATCCTACTTATGTTAATAGCCCCTATCAACAAACAAAATTTCAAGTTTGATTGCTGTAATAGATTCGTAGATATTGAGAATCTTCTAAATATTTTGGATGGTCGCCATGTTGGAATTTTATATAATGCAGGCCATGGAGTTATGTACTATTAGATGACAATTATTGCGTAGGTTCATTATTCAAACGTTGACTTCGATCACATGATTAGGACACAAGACATATACAAATAATTTTAAAATTTCGCACAGCCGCCATCTTGAGGTTATGTAAACAATTGAACTAAATTAGATTCCAGTCCATTACAATGTGTACTTTCTGCACAGTGTTTCACTGCGCTCGGATGGTAAAATGTGGGCTATACACACCCTGCCCCTCTAGGGCAAGAGATTTTCGATGTGAAATGCCATGTCCTGTGGTTCGGATTCCACGTAAAAAGGAGGTCCCGTGGCTCATAATCACAAGATTCACGGTCACGTAAAACTACAATCTTCCTTTTTCCTCTAGGGCAATAAACAATAAATACAATAAGAAGACGAAGCCTTTAAAATTGGGGGTATCTGCAAAGAAAGGGTAAGGACCACGTCAGTTAGGAAAACGTAAGACACGTTCAGTCTCGTATACCGTAGTGCTAACCAGTGGCGGTCCGTGAAGGGGAGCTGCAGAGCTCGAGCCGGACAAACTCAGGACCGAACTGACTATATTGTATCAAAGAGAAGAATTTCGAAACATTGGTGGTGCTGTAAAACTTTTGAGTTTCCTTCTCACTGCAAACTTAGGTCCGTCATTTACAGAGGTCGTTAAACTGTTACGTATCGCTATCACCCTGCCTATGACTACCGCTGAACCAGAACGCTGCTTCTCGTGCCTCAAGAGGATCAAGACGTACCTCAGGAATGCCATGGGACAAGAAAGACTTACTGCACTTGGAATGCTGTCTATTGAGAAGGGTCTGATAAACAGCATACCGAATATCAATAACCTTGTCATCGAAAAATTCGTCACGTTCAAGACTCGGTTCCTGGAGCTGATCTACAAATAAGGTAAGTTAATGCATGTGCATGCAGCCCCCCCCCAACTACGATATAAGCGAGCCGCCACTGGTGCTAACGAGGTCGGAGAAAATCTGTGGGTGCCACTGTAGGTTTGGTAGTGTTTTGTAGTGTTTTGGATCTCATGACGCTCGCTTGCTGAGTGAAACGTGTCATCATTTAGATTTCTCCTTTCTTCAATAGCCCATAACATTATACACACACCGTCAATAAAAGCGCAACACTTGCATTTTTTAATTATTCGCATAATTCATTGCACTGAAATTATTCTTATGTGAAAATTATGCATAATTAATCGTTTTTAAACATTTGCAAACCACTTCACATACAAAACAAGAAGTTCCGTGACGAACTAAAGAGCCTACTTTTCTCGAAATGTAAGACTCATTCCAATGAATAATCTATATGGATCAAATTAGAAATAATGGCGAAATTGAGTTGGTAATATGGAAATTTCTAATTAGTTCGAAATATAACTAGCATAATGTAGCCTAATATAGCACCATAGTTGGCAGCCCTGGTGACTGAATATATTCTTAGTTCCATCTCTTAAGGTACAGAATACAAAATTTGGTTGAAGTCTAATGGATAACATAGACGTTGCATATAGTTAGACATTGGACCTATCAGCGCGCGTAAAATAATGTTGGTAACAAAGTCATGCATGTGTTGGTCAGAAATAATCTGAACTCTTATGATCTAATATAGTGCCAATTTTGGATGAAATCCATTTATTTGTATAGAAGTTACCTGTATTTTAAAATTGGACCAATCAGCAGGCTTAGAATCATGTTGGAAGCACTGACATATGTTAGTTACTCCAAATTAATCTAGAATGCAAGGTAATATACGTGTGCAAACTTTAGAGCTGTTGGCTTGAATACTTTCTGATATATTGATATTAGGCTAAAAATAGATACAGATTTATTAACAGTTGGCAGCCCTGGTTGCTCTTAAGAATACGCATAGTTATATCTGTTATAGTACACATAACACATACGAAATTTGGTTAAAACCAGTTGATAGTATAGAAGTTACATGTATTTTCAATTGGTCCTATCAGCAGGCTTATAATCATGATGGTAGAAATGAGGTCCATTAGTTACTCCAAACTAATCTAGAATGTCAGGTACTATACGTGTGCATAGTTTAAAGCTGTCGGCTTGTATACTTTCTAAAATATTGGTATTTGGATAAAAACAATAGAGAGTGCATTTATTAACAGTTGAAAGCTCTGGTGGCTCTTACGATTACGCTCATTCATATCTGTCTACCTACACACAGTACATACGAAATTTGGTTTGAATCCAATTGATAGTGTAGAAGTTATATGCATTTAAAATTGGACTTTTGAGCAGGCTTAGAATCATTTTGGCAACACTGTCATATATGGCCTCCAGGAAATTAAACTGAAATATTATTGTCTATATGTGTGCCACTTTTGGTATATCTCCCATGCATACCTTCCATGATCTAGGCCCTACAACATGGAGCTGAAATTTTAATTGTGATTATTCGGCAGTGGTAGCACTGACATCATTTTCAAAACGGCATTGAGATATTCAGATAGAGATCTTTACTCTTACCAAATTTTGGTTCGATTGCTAAAGCGGTTTAGGAGTTAATAGGGGTGGGGGCACACACAGTCAGACAAACAGACAGACAGACAGACAGACACACATTTTCCCGGATCGATCTCATAAGTCGACTTTTTCCTCATTTTTACAAAATGCGAAATATAGGCAAAAAACTTTCAAATAAAAAGCCTGTTTAACTTTCTAGAATAATACAAAAAAGAGGAAATGTCTTAAATTTTGAGTAAATTACAGTAGCGTTTAAAATTGTTAATCTGAGTTCCAAAATTTATCATTACAGAATTAATCCATTACTTTTGGTACTGACACAAGAACTGAACACTTAAAAACGGGTATTTCCACCCCTAGCACGAATCACATCGCGTAACCTCTCTGCCTTACTTGACATGATTTGTGAAATGCTTTCCTGTGGGATGCGTTCCCACTCCTCATGCAGCATCATCCGAAGTTGCTGGAGAGTCTCAGGAGCACGTTGAGGAACATTTCTGGCCAACATATCCCAAACATGTTCAATTGGGATTGAGGTCAGGGCTCCTAGCTGGCCAGTGCAGTGCCTAGACTCCAACTACATGCAGGTACTGCTGGACACATAGGAGAGTGTGTGCTCGTACATTGTCGTACATCAGGCGAAATTCATCCCTGACAAATGGAGCAAATGGTACAACATGGTTTTGAGGGACTTCCATGATGTACCGGTCAGCTGTGAGAGTCCCATTCTCATTTAGGTAAAGTTCAGTCCTGGCATCCATACTGACCCCCGCCCAGGTCATGACAGAACCCCCGTCGAATACAGTCCTGAAGGAAAAGGTTGCAGGAGAAAACCTTTCTCCAACGCTCCTCCGCACTGTTTCGCTTCCGTCAGGCGATCTGAGAACGAATCTCCTCTCGTCTGTAATTAAGACAGTATGCAGCTAATACGTAAATTTTAATTTTAAAAATCAAGTAATGCGTTGTTGTTTATTCTTTTGCCGGTGAGTGTATATTAGGTATATTCACATGTAATTTTCTTCAGTTTTTTCTTTCACACATTCCTGTAATTGTAATTATTTTGAGTTGGCGGACTAAAAGTTACGATAGGCCTATCAATCGTTACACACTTCTAGGCTAATTGTTTTCAGTATATCGGCCATACGTAGTTTCCAAATACCATAATTGATAGCTTACGTTCCAATGGATGAGTGCTTACTATAAGTTGCTCGAGTATATCTCATCACATCGCACTGAATATTACGTGCATCCGCCATCTTCAATATATAAAGTAGTGAACGATTACTCACTATCAGGTGTACTCTGCTGAATGCACTAGTGCGCGCATACAATATGTTCAGGATGGTGGCCACATTATTGTGCTTTCAGAACATATTGATCAGTAAATTAGAATGTAACTTGTTGAAAGATGACTCTTGTATGAAACCTTCCAGTTTCAGAAATCTTATTGTACATAAAGTATGAATATCAATACCGCAGAATATTGACGACAATTTGGAAGAATGTACCGCACACAGGCATGAACCACCAGGGAGGCAGAATGACAGTGTGTGTGTGAAGCAATACGATAGAATGCTTCCTTCCACACAACCGGAGGTACTGACTTACAAAGCATGTTCCTTGCGCAGCGCATTGCACGTTAAAAGAGCATAGTAGAGCATAACAGGAACTAGCGAAGCCTGGTAGATCACTGTGAGTACGCAATGCTCCTTTAAGCGAACTAATTCCATGGCCAACCCCGTTATAGACAGACCAGTGAGCTCCCGTCCAGTGTAATTACAGACATGGCAGTGCCATAACGTAACCAGCCATGTACGACTACCAATGTGGCCGCACCTGCTCATCTTCACAGATTTCATTCAAATTTATAGTTTATGCAGAGTGTGGCCAGAAATGATGGTTCCGTTGGTTGGTTCCTCAGTTTAGGTGCTGCGACAACGCGGCCATGTAGTCTCGTGTACTTAGGGTGTGTGTAGAATCTGCCTGATAACCGGTGTTAATTGTGATGGCTGTATTAGTGTGTGTATCTGTTTTAATTCAAGTAAGGATTGCAGACATAGAATTTCTTCAAGTAGTTCCTACTTTTGCCGCCAAACGCCACCGTCAACGACTACTGTATCATAACTTCGTTACCAGATGCCACTGCAGTCGTCTCCTGACGACGAACGTAGGAACCTAAGAGGGTTATTCAAATGTTTAGCCTACAATAATTTAGCTTCACACAAGTGTAATTAGTGGAAATTTCTTTAACATTCCATAACTCTAAGACATGGGACCGCCGGCTTTACTTCCCCTCCGATGGAAAGAATACTGAGAGATTTTTAACGCTCTTAAAAAATCTGACGACTTCGGCCGGGTTTGAAATCGTGATCTTGGGCATAGAAACTCAGCATGCTACCAACTGCATCACAGAAGCCGCTGACCCAGAAATGACAGTGACAGACGTGGGAGCTCCAGATGCCAAGCGTTTTAAAAAAATAGCATTTTTGGCACTTGTCGGGCGAGGCGTGAGCCACGTATGTTGTTTGTTTTTCTGTAGCAACTATAAAACAGGGGTGTGTTCCTTCACCATCAATCTTCCTAATTGTGATAGATGAAGTGATGAGGAAAACAAATGAAGGTAAAAGAAGAGGAGTAAGTTGTAATTTAACAGATCAACTAGAAGATATTGATTTTGCATATGATGTGCGTGTCGTCTCACAAAGCTTTCAGTCCATGAATGCCAAACTGGAAGATCTACAGGAACAGGCAAAAAGGCTAGGGTTACCTGTATATTCAGGGAAGACCAAATCACTAAGACTAGTAACAAGCGATAGGAAGTTTCAAATAAACGGAAGAAACGTGGAGAATGTTAAAGAATTTACGTATCTTGGTAGCATCGTTTCTAACACTGGAGGAGCAGAGGAGGATGTTAGCAGTAGGATCTGTTGTTGTTTGAGTCTTCAGTCTTTTGACTTGTTTGATGCAGCCCTCCATGCCTCCCTGTCCTGAGCTAATCGTTTCATCTCTACTTAGCTACCACACCCTACATCCGAGGCAATCTGTTTAACATATCCAAACCTTAGTCTATCCAAACAAGAGTTTAGTGCTTTTCAGTCGGTCAAGTGCTGTAGGATTGAGCGGTGCAGGGCGGGACTTCGCCAGGCTGAGACAGTTGCGACGCAGTATTTGCCGGGTATAGTTGACTTTGTTATTTCGTTTATAGCCTTCGTTTATAACGCCAGATCTTACGGTTTGCGATTTCTAGTTATGGGAAAAATTGAAAAATAAGGTTTATGCAACAAACCCGCACACTCTAGATCAGTGGTTCCCAAACTTTTCCAGCTGATGCCCCCCTTTCCAGATACGAGTGGCCATCCCCCCCCCCTCCCCCTCTCCTCCCCTTCCCTCCACTCCACTCGTCGCTTCTATACCCTCTTCGATAAACTGACACTACATAATGGAATAATTATTTCTGAAAAAATAATATGAAGTATGCGCTTTATATCTATTACATGCTAACTTCATTTTAGCACAATACAAAGAACACACTTTTACAATAAATCCTTAGCTTAGTCAACAAATGCCAGTGTGAGGGTTTAAACTGTTTTCTCTTGGTAAGATTCGATATGTTTGGTTTGATATTTGACAGAGCACAGCGGAGATCACTTGCCGACAGCGCTGCTTTGTTTTTATGACACTCAGCGTTGAAAATCCTGACTTGCATAAATATGTCGTTGAAATTAAGACATTGACACGCTAAGCAACTTCGGCTATTTCAGGATACAATGCAAGACAGTTTACCCATAAGTCACCCAGTCCTAATATTTTGGAATCATCTTTTAGCTTTGAATCACATTTCAAATCTATGGCTTCTTCTTGAAGTTGTGCTGGCAGTGCTTCAATGTCAATGGCAAACGGATTTCTTGTTAACATCCAGGACCATTCATCTGACGAGATATCAGGAAGGTATAAGTTGAATTCTTGTGCCAGGGAATCCAAATGTGACTGAATTTGCACCTTATGTTTATTACTATCACGTTCATTTTCCGACAAAATTTCATTAAGGCGAAGAAAGTATGAGAAGTTGTTCAACTGGAGCCAGCGTTTCCATACAGGTATTTTCTTCAGCAAAGTTCTGATGGCATCATAAGCAAGCATAATAAAGCAATTTTTGCCTTGGAGCTTTAAGTTCAAACTGTTCAAAGCTTCAAAGAAATCACAAACATATGCCAATGAGATGATAAAATTGGCGTTGATTTTGCTCCTTAAAACACAGCAAATTCATTATTTCACCTCCAACCTCGCAGCTCCGCATAGGTTTGTGCCGATAGTTGGCAATTACCAGTGTTTTGAACGATTGACTTGGCGCGACAATCACTTGGAGAGATTCAAAGAATATTTATTATACTAACAAGGGAACGGATTGCGGTGTAAAATTCTAATCTGGTTGAATTTTAGTACACAATATTCCTACAAAGTTCTACAATGACGTAGTGAAAACCTCACGGGCCACTTTCAATTTTGAACGCCAATATTGAACGCCGAAAACCTGCCGGGCGACGGCATGAGCGAGGAGGTGAGAAGAGGTAATGCTGATCTTGAATCCTAGCAGTACGCGGCCACCAGCTTTCATAGTGATCACTTTCAGCAAAGCAGCTTTGCAGACAAACTACCACATTCCAAGGATTAAAATTTGGAAGGTGTTCCTATTGAACATCGTCGTTGTCACTTTCTGACATTTGTCAATATTTTGACTGTTAATTTATGTTTAAAATTATTTGCTGTCTGTGCCAGTAAAATTAAAACCAGACAAAATTAAATTATCACACTTACAGTGCTTGATGAAGGAACGATTTGGGACCTGTTCATCCGAAACATCACTTTTGTTTTGCATAGTCCAACGGGATGAGGGGAAGGTGGAAGGTGAGGATTGCAATGCAGCACGACAGGTCGCTGCCTGGTGGCCGCCAGCCATCGCGTGCTGCTAGGATTCAAAGTCGGCTTTACCTGCTCCCACCTCCTCGCTCATGCCGTCACCCGGCAGGTTTTCAGCGTTCAATTTCGGCGTTCAAAATTGTAAGTGGCCCGTGCGGTTTTCACTACGTCATTGTACAACTTTGTAGGAATATTGTGTAGGCTACTAAATTTCAACCTGATTAGAATTTTACACCGCAATCCGTTCCCTTGTAAATTGTAATATTCGAGTTTTAAAAACTTAATTCGGAAATCACTTCCCCCCCCCCCCTTGATAAATCCCCACGGCCCCCTAGGGGGCACGCCCCCCAGGTTGGGAACCCCTGCTCGAGATGAACTCAAACAAAATATCACGAGAGAAATTGAGGCTATCTCGGTAAATGAACTAAAGCGTGTGAATGAAAATTTCCTTAAACGATGCCAGAAATGTGTACAAATGTGGAGGACATTTTCAAACATCTTCAGTGACAAGGTGTGTAATTATTTTACACTTTGTGTGAAAGCCCCTGAACCTGCACTGTCATTTTATACTTTATAGTCGGTCCTTCATATGAGACAAAAACATTAACCATATTGGAAAATGCTTGTTTCTACGTATTAACTTCGATTATCTAATTAAATTCGATTACAGTCGTATGTTACCCAGCATGTTATTAACAAGGTTGGCGACAGTCTTGCAGAGAATTAATATGAGTAGCTTGTATATCAGACCTTCTCTCCATGCATTGTCGTATGCAGCCTTAAGACCAATGATTGCTACTGATGTCTTAAGGCACTGTGGAAATCCTGCCTCAATATAGGTTGTTAATGTTAACACCTGATCGGTACAGCTGTGGTTTCTAAATCCAGCTTCTTCTATCGGAATTTCAGCAAGTAGCTTTGAAGCAATCATTCAGGAGAAGTCGTTCCAGTAATTTGTAGCATGTATTCAAGCAATAGGTCTGTAGCTCTCCGTTCGATCATTGGGATTCCCTGGTTTCAGAATAGGAATCACTTTAATTTGCTTCATTTATTAAGGGATTTTACCAGTCTGTAAGATGTTAGTAGTAAACTGACACAACCATAAACGAGCATTTTTCTCGCTATTGACCAGGAATTCATGATGCAATTCATCAAATCCAGGAACTTTACCTGTTTTTACTTCTTTCCGATTTACTTCATACTCATTAAAAGAAAAGGGGTGGGAGTATTTAGAATTGGTTTGACCTCTTCGTCACTGATACTCATTCCAAGAAAGCAATTCTTAATTGACACCGGTGCTGACGTATCAGTAATACCAGTGTCTTTAAGCGACAAGCGAGGAGGAGCAAATAAATGTACTCTCTTCTCACATGATGGCTCTCCACTCCGTTTTTTATTAGACCTGGGTATTGGCCTGCGTAGAAAGTTTCTATGGCCCTTTATACTCACAATTTAATTATTCTCAATTAGGTACCATGCTATATACAATATAAGTTATGTAATAGTATAACAAGACCACAACTCTAAATATTTGTGTAAGTTTAATCTTCAAAACCCTAGTGAGAAGAATCTGATGTTGATCGTGTGACGGTTGAAACGGGTTAACTTTCATTCGGTCGCGCCCGCTCAGATTACCGTCCTATTGAAAAAAAAACGCACGTAGAGCTCCTCTGATCGTTTCAAAGGGCGCAAAAGCCACATGTATTCTCATGGTACGATATCCTTCGCTAGATGACAGCGGAGTAGCGGTACTTGACGGCCACGATTTCACTCAGTTGTTCATCAGAGTGCCAAGGGCGCAGTCGAGCGGCAGACTACCGCCGCGCACGACCGGAAGTGCAATCTTTTTGCCGACCACGCAAAACAAAATGTGAGTATTTATCATCATTTCATTCACTATTGATAGCCCAGTTAGTCACTCTACCCCCCCAATATCCACACAACACTATCTTTGAAGCTGTCGAATAGTGCCCTTTCATTTATGTCACCACCATGTTCGCTCTTATTATTCACAGTTTATGATCAACTCTGAACTCCCATGTTTTTTCGATAAATATAAAATATTTTTTCATGCATGTTGGCAAAATTTGGCTTTTTATTGAGTAAACGTTGCTATATTTACGCCTATGTACAGTAAGTCAATTAAATGTTCGACCAACCTCGAAGCCAGTTATATTGCCATTGAACGTGAAAAAAAAAAATTACGAGCCTTACAGTAGTCTCATGATGTGTAACATCTGACATAGAAGAAACCTCACGTGTTGTTGATACAACGGTATTTACTAGTATTTAATCTTGGAAGTAGTTTCCATGGTTTTCCACTTCTACCCCAGGCAAATACCGGGATGGTTCCTAACTTAAGGCCACGGCCGTCTTCTTCCCAATCCTCACCTGCATTACAAATACCCACATTACTACAGAAACCACAAAAACACAGGTTATCAGGCAAATTCTACCCACACCCAACTACATGGGACTAAATGAACAAAATCGCCAAGCCTCTCAAATAAAACATCAAATATTTTACTTCCGCCCTAAATGCTAGTTCTGACCAGACTACGGGATGTCGGAATTTCGTCGCACTGTATTTCATCATCGTGCCGAACGCCAATGACACACCAGAGCTGATTATCGAAATTATGTTATAACTAACATAAATATCAATCAATGAGTTCTTCACTTACAAAGTAGGCTACACAATATTACCGGTCCTAACGTTCCTAGCCATTGCGTGCGATTTCAACAACAACAACAACAACAACAAGAACAACAGCAATATGAATTTTCTTACGAGACGGGTAGTGTTATCCTCATAACAGCTGATAACACCCCTCAACCATAAGGTCAATGCTCCGATTACGTAACAACTTCCCCTCCGCGCGTCACCACAGCTCGCCACGCCTTGTTTCCCCCAGCCTGCCACCACACCTTTAGCGTGAAGAGTTTCTGAAGAACCTAAAAACACCGACTTATTAATGATTAATTTTCAATTTAGCGATAGGTGACAATTTTTTTACCAAGGAAGCTTAGAATAGTCTCTTCTATCACTAGTGTAAAGGTCATCCATTATATCAATTACACCCTGTATAATAGATGAGACTTTCCAAGTCGATTTGCTCGTAGAAATATGGAATATAGCTCATTTGAAGCGTATCAATGCGAGGAGCAATGTTCGTGGTGGAACCGAACCCCACGTTTTAAGGCCCTAAAACGAACGGTTTTCGAGATATTGCCAGAAAACTATCCCCGGTCTGCGAAATTGCATCGGTTGCCATAGTAACGTTGATCTGTTCTCAGAGGGAACACAATTATTTGGGAATATCTCCGAAACCGTTCATTTTAGGAACTTAAAAAGTGTGTTTCGGCGTCCCTACAGGACTTCCGAGTATTGTTTCTCGTATCTGGCGGCTTAAAATGAGCTAAATCAGATCTTTGTACCGACTGTCCTTGCTCAGTGCCAAAGGGCCCAAAAAAGTCACTTACAAATTGAATTTTCAAAAACCGTTTCTTAGTGAGCCTCTACATACTCGGATCAATCAACATGCAGGATTTCAGCTTTCTAGGTCTAGTGGTTTGAGCCCTGCGATGATGAGTCAATTTTGGATGCTCTGTGCCAAAGGGCCGAAAAAAGTCACTTACAAATAGAATTTTCAAAAACCGATTCTTAGTGAGCCTCTACATACTCGGATCAACTAACATGCCAAATGTCAGCTTTCTAGGTCTAGTGGTTTGAGCCCTGCTGTGATGAGTCAATTTTGGATTATATATAATAGATGAGACTTTCCAAGTCGATTTGCTCGTAGAAATATGGAATATAGCTCATTTGAAGCGTATCAATGCGAGGAGCAATGTTCGTGGTTGGAACCGAACCCCTCGTTTTAAGGCCCTAAAACGAACAGTTTTCAAGATATTGCCAGAAAACTATCCCCGGTCTGCGAAATTGCATCGGTTGCCATTGTACGTTGATCTGTTTCTCAGAGGGAACACAGTTATTTGGGAATATCTCCGAAACCGTTCATTTTAGGAACTTAAAAAGTGTGTTTCGGGGTCCCTACAGGACCTCCGAGTATTGTTTCTCGTATCTGGCGGCTTAAAATGAGCTAAATCAGATCTTTGTACCGACTGTCCTTGCTCAGTGCCAAAGGGCCTAAAAAAGTCACTTACAAATTGAATTTTCAAAAACTGATTCTCAGTGAACCTCTACATACTCGGATCAACGAACACGCAAAATTTCAGCTTTCTAGGTCTAGTGGATTGAGCCCTGCGATGATGAGTCAATTTTGGATGCTCAGTGGCAAAGGGCCGAAAAAAGTCACTTACAAATATAATTTTCAAAAACCGTTTCTCAGTGAGCCTCTACATACTCGGATCAACCAACATGCAATATTTCAGCTTTCTAGGTCTAGTGGTTTGAGCCCTGCGGTGATGAGTCAAATTTGGATTATATATAACTAGTCAGTGAACTAGAATGCCAGCCATGGGGGCAGAGATGAGAGTAATTTAAGGGATTCTTTGTTTGCATCATCTCAACGCTCCAATTTTATTGCTTTGTGTTTATAAATGTAAATGTAGTGTTGTATACTGTGTTATAAGCCATGGTATTAGCTCAAATTAAACCCATTAGAAAGAGTTGTGTGTTGTTATTGTAGAGTTGATACCTATTAGTTTCAAATCCTAAATATGTAACCGCTCAATGGGTTGGACGTAACACGCCCGAGGACTGCTGCTAGCTGGAAGCGGAAGCATATTTTCCATGGAATGTCATCACATGGGTACAATATATCTGCTTATTTTAAATATTATTTCATATGCCGAATATCACATCCCCAAATGAAACAACTCATAAGATATTGTTATTCAATGAAATGCACGTTTAACCCCCTAACACCTCTTTAGAACCCGAATGAACAAAAATCCTTCCTTAGTGGACGTTTTCGACATACAGCGAACATATTCCCAAAATTTCATGTTCCAACTTCAATAGTTTTCGCTGGGCGATGATGAGTGAGTGAGTGAGTGAGTCAGTCAGGACATTTTCTTTCAATTTTTTTTACCAGAAATTCACGCCTCCCCATGGTCCTCCCAAATTGGATTTATTAAAAAACACTCGAACAACTATTAACTTATTTTTAAGCTGTCTTTTTCCCCTGAGTTTGATGAGTGAGTGAGTGAGTCAGTCAGTCAATTTCTCTCCTTTTGTTTTTCCAGAATTTCCCCCCACCCACTTGGCCCCTTAAACTGAATTTATGAAAAAAAAAACGGTCGAACACCTTACTTATTTTTAAGCTGATTTTTTCCCGCTGAGTTTCAAACTTTTCGCCTATGTCTTTAAGAGATACACGCTCCGTTAGGAATCCTTCAACCCCCACTTTTCACCTTTTTATCTTATAATATACATCACATCGAAAAACCCATAGACCCATGCCTGCTTATTTTAATGATTACTTTATATGCCGAGTATCACATCCGCAAATGAAACTTGTGAGTTATTGTTATTCAATGAAATGCTGGTTTAACCCCCTTAAGACCTCGTTAGAAACTGAATATCCGAAAATCCTTCCTTATTGGACGGTTTTGTCATACAACGAACATATCCCCTAATTGTAATGTTTCTAACTTCAATAATTTGGGCTGGGCGATGATGAGTGAGTGAGTCAAAACATTTTCTTTCATTTTTTTTTTTCTTTCAGAGATTCACCTCTCCCCATGAACCCCTTAAATTGAATTTATGAAAACAACTGTCGAACACCTATTTACCACCCCCCCCCCCCCCCCGAGTTTGATGAGTGAGTGAGTGAGTGAGTCAATCAGTTAGGACACTTTCTTTCCAGTTTTTTCCCCCCATAATTTCACCTCTCCCCATGGGCCCCTTAAATTGGATTTATGAAAAAAAACGGTCGAACAACTATTTACTTATTAGCCTACTTTCGATTTTTGCAAAAAATGAAAGTAGACTTAAGAGATCACTACAGGGCCAAAAATTGTGTGTCTGTCTGTGTGTGTGTATGTGTGTGGGTGAGTCTGTGTGTGTGTGTGTGTGTGTGTGAGTGCGCGTACTCTGAATGTCTGTCCCCCCCCCTATCAATTCGAACACGGTGAAACCGAATTGAACGAAATTTGGTACAGAGGTAGCACTGGCAAAGGGCACCTCAGTGTCATGTTTTATATTGCCGCCATCTTTACCAAAACTTAATGGCGGCCACTCAAATGGTCAAAACGTAATAATGCATTACAACCAAACTAATAATCGGATCTTTACCAAATTTGGTAACAACGTTCCTTCATATAAGGCGCGTCTTGTGCCCAAACTAAGAGGTCATCAACCGTACCATTTCAGAATGGTGGCCGTGTGAATTATGCAAACTTTATAATCCATAACATGGGACCCACCAGTTCCGACTATCGAACCAAGAATCGTTTAATCTGTTTGAAACGACGTGGCCCGTTTGAAATTAAAAGTTTATATTTTAATATTATAGTCTAGAAGTGATTTTAAAAAGCTGAGTCGTCTCGGTTATTTGACAAGATGGCAGCTGATCTCTCGTTCTGACCTTTATATTATTAATTTCAGTATGTTGCATGCAATATAGGCTAGTGGTAACAGTAGTATAATTCGCTAGACTTTGAATATTGCATCATCATGACCAGAAATTGCGTAATCCTGATGACGTCATTCCTGATTACGTCATGGGCCCTTAGAGCGAGCACATGGTCCAGGAGCGAACATGTGCACTGCACGTGTTAGCGTGGGAAGGGGTTGACCTTTTGGCTTGTTTGTGTGATGATGATAAAAAGTTAATGGGTGTTGACGTCATGGGGGTTGTTTATTAGGATGCTAACTGTCATCTGACACCCATGCGAGTGTGAGCATGTGTGCCAGTGCGAGCGATCCGCACATGTGGTGTGCAGCTGTTATGTTTTTTTGTCCGCGTCGGGTGGGCTGAGCGGAGAGGCGGTTCCTATCCACACATGTGGTGTGCAGCTGTTGTTGTTTTTGCTTAGGATGCTAACCATCATTTGACACCCGTGCAAGTTTGACCATGTGCAGCAGTGTGATTGATCTCGTCTGCTGTGTTCGCGTGAGACAGAGTTGACCTTTAACGTCATTGGCTAAGAATGTAATCTTTGACTTCTTTAAGCAATAGTGGAAAAAAGAAATGTTTGCGTTAGAAGCTAGTTTGCAGCATATGGTTTCTGGAGTGTGGGTGGGGGTGAAGGATATATAAATGGACGAGTGCATGGAAGAGTTTAACTTTTACTTTTGCGCGAAGAGTGTGTGTGTGTGTGTGTGAAAGAAATAAAGAAAGTCAACGACGAGGAACAAATTGTGTGATGGAAGCTCTAACGAAGTTCAATAACTTATCATCTTGTACTGAGTATTCTAATAAGAAACTAGCAGAACTAGTCATTGATTTACCATATGTGGTCCAAATTATTCGCCCCGTACAGACGAGGTTTGGAAGAAAAATAGTGGTGGACATTAACATTGAAGATGAAGTAACAAGTGTATTTCTACCAGCAGTATTTTCAAAATTAAGCGCATCAGAGATCGATGAACTAAACTCAATGGGAGGCACACTGATGCTGGTGTATTTGGGGGTGAAGAACCGCTCACATCAAGTCATTTTGAAACAGTACTCGAAGGCAAACTGATGACGGTGTATTTTGGGTTGAAGAACCGCTCACATCAACATGTTTTGGTGAGTATTGGATTATATATATTTTATGTATTGATTGATATAACGATTGATATATTTAGTTGCTAATTAATTCTTAATTTGTTTAATTTTTCAGATTATCTAAAAAACTAATAAAACAACCAGCATAATGAAGTGGAAAACTGTTAATTTCCTGAGTGGAACTGAACATCGATCGCACCCGCTAATAGAGTATCATCGTGTATGCTTTCAACAACCGAAAGAAGAGGAAGAAGATGATAACGAGGTGAGTCGTAATGAGAAAAAAAAGCTTGTTTTAACAAATGGACATCTTCGAGTGGAATTTCAACATTTTCAGTCTACGTTACCAATGTTAGCAAATCAGAGGATAGTCAGCGAGAGGTGACAGAAACAGTTCTAAGATATCTATTGAAAGAATTATGTGAAGATGAACATTTTATTTGTTTCTTCGGATACAATACATTTGATGAAGTTTTCAAAATCGAATTTTCCAAGACTTGTTACGATGTAACAAAATTGAATGAGTATAGGAACAATTTGCTTGGTAAACTTCAGGATGAATTTCCTTTTGAGGCTGTTCATTGTTCATTGGAGATTACAGGCAGTAATTTATCACAATGGCTTGAATATACTTTAAAAGATTATAGGTTTATGGTAAACCGATGTTATAGCAACTGCTGGTGGTGTATTAACAATAGTGCAAATTGGACGTATGCTTAGACATCAGTGATGGTACACCAACTGTTAGTGGTGTATTAACTTTAGTGCAAATTGGACAATTGCTTAGACAACACCAACAATGACGTCGCCTCCTAGCAAACGTAGAAAGGTCGATATTGTAATACATAATAACAGTGAAAATATAAGAAACCAATTGGACGATGCATTTGAAAGTGTTTCTAATTTTCGAAGTGAACTAAACGGTGCTATTTCAGTATCATACCAAATCGGGGGAAACACTCAAACCGAGTTGATTGGGAACAGTGATGAGTTGATTGAATGTTGGAGAGTTATTAGTGAGCACATATTGCAACAAGCTGTGAATTTCGAAGAAATTACAATTCAAATAAAGGATGAATCTTTCTTGAGCTGTGAGTTAATTGAAACGGCATTCAATTCTAGAGTGTACACACTTGCAGTATCAAATGTTAAGAATGAGTTTTTGGATCCTCGCGAATTTTTAGCGAATGCTAATATTTGGTTTACAAAGTATGTTAAGAAAGCGTTAACTGTACAAGCTTTAAAGGTGAATTCAGTTTTGTGTGCACAATATGTGCTTCGCGACATATCAGAAACAAAATATTTTGCTATCAAAAATGAGGTAGTTTTCGAGTATACTGATTTAAATGAATTTTATAATAAGAATATCATTGAAGGTACATTGACAAAAATGAGCGAATTTGAAGCAAATGGTTCCGGGTGGGCTTTAGAAAAAATTCATAGTTTGAGAATTAATATAAATAAATATGTTGGATTTCAAGAAGGAATGTCCAATACTAGTCGATTGCCTGATGTAATAGTCAATAAACATGCAGTGCTAAATTTGTATGATACAAAGGAAGCTTGTTTTGCGTGGAGTGTGGTTGCTGGTTTGTATCCAAAAACTCGAAACGTGAATCATCTTTCTTCCTATCCTAATTACAGAGATGTTTTAAATTTAGATGGAATTCCAATTCCGATGGAAATGAAATATTTAAACAAGTTTGAAAACCAAAACAATATTTCTGTAAATGTGTATGGAGCACAATATGATGAAAACAATTGGGTATGTATGGGAACAAACGAAGTAAAAGGAAAAAAAACTTTTACTATTGTACCTTTGTATGTATCAGATCAAGTATATGAAAGGAGTGTAGACTTATTGATGTTGCAGATTGGAAACAGTGAAAGTTATCACTTTTGTTTAATTAGAAATCTTGCTCGCCTTGTGCGTTCAAGCGTCACTAGCACTCAGAGAAGGATTTATATATGCAGACGTTGTTTGTCATATTATTTTCTTGAGGATGAGTTAAATGTTCACTTTGCAGACTGTAAACAGTTTCCTGTTGCAAAAAGCATAATGCCGACTGATGAACAAAGATTTGTTAATTTTACAGAATTCCGAGTTAAAGATACAGTTCCATTTATAATATATGCAGACACTGAATGCGTCTTGTCTCCAATTTCCTCCTGTTTTCCAAATAGTGACATTCCTAACTCTACTTTAACACATAAACATATTCCTTACAGCATTTCTTTATACCTTCATTGTAATTTCGATAGTGAATTGTGCAGTTTCAAACTCTTTAGGGGAAATAATTGCATTGAATTGTTTGTAAAGGAACTTTATAGTATTGTGGATAAACTTCAAACATATTACTTATCGGTTAAGCCAATGTTAAAGATGACCGAAAATGAAGAAAGATTATTTTTGTCAAGTAAAATGTGTCACATTTGCGAGAAACCGATTGCAGTTAATGAACTCAAAGTACGCGATCATTGTCACTTAACTGGAAAATATAGAGGAAGCGCACACAATAGTTGTAATTTAAATTACAAAGTAACAAAGGTTTTGCCTATAGCATTTCATAATCTAACGGCCTATGATGGACATTTTATAATTAAAGAAATTTGTGAGAAACGTGATGGAGAGGTGTTACATAATCCTGGTAATATAAGTTTGTTGGCGGTGAATATGGAACGTTATAAAGGGTTTACAAAGTATGTACGGGTTAAGAATGGATTCATTCAGTTAAGATTTTTCGATACATATAATTTCTTGTCCTGTTCACTAGATCAATGTTCATCTTCGTTAAGTGAAGATTCAAAGCAAATAACTCGACGTTATTTTAATGATGATGCACAGTTTCGACTTACTGCGAGAAAAGGCGTGTTTCCCTATGAATACGTCACGAGTATGGATGTACTTAACGAAACTAAATTACCTGAAATATCCAAGTTTTATAGCAGTCTTAATGATCAAACAATATCGAATGAAGAGTATGAGTTTGCTCAATCGGTGTGGGAAACGTTTTCATGTCAAACATTAGGAGAATACGCCGATTTGTATTTAAAAGTTGACACACTTCTTTTGGCGGATGTCTTGGAAAATTTTAGATCGAATGGCATGGAAACTTATGGCATTGATGCAGCTCATTTTTACACTGCTCCATCTATGTCTTGGTGTGCTATGAAAAAGATAACCAACGTTCAACTTGAATTGCTTCAAGATATTGATATGTTACACTTTTTTGAACGATCTATTCGAGGAGGAAATGTTCAGTGTATAACACGACATGCGATTGCTAATAATAAGTATATGAAAACTTATGATGAGAAAAAGCAAGAGTCCTACATAATGTACTTTGACGTTAATAATTTATATGGATATGCGATGATGGAATATCTTCCAACGGGCGGGTTTAAATGGGTTGCAAATGTTGAAGGCTTTGATGTTTTAACTATTGATGATACTTCAGAAATTGGATATATTTTGGAAGTAGATTTGACTTATCCTCAAGAGTTACATGACAAACATTCAGATTACCCTCTATGTCCCGAAAAGTTGAGAAAGCTAATGGCTACCCTAGATAATAAAGAACGTTATGTTTTGCATTATAGATTGTTAAAGCAATGTATTCAACTAGGAATGAAATTAGATCGTATTCACAGAATAATTGAATTCAATCAGAGCCAATGGCTAAAACCATATATTGATGTGAACACCGAGAAACGAAAACATGCCAAAAATGATTTTGAAAAGAATTTTTATAAATTGATGAATAATGCAATTTTTGGTCGTTCACTGATGAATGTGAGGAAGTTAAGGGACATCAAATGGGTCACCAAATGGCATGGAGCTCGTGGTGCTACGTCTTTAATAGCTAAGGCTAATTTTAAACATAGAATTATATTCGATGAACAATGTATGGTCATCGAGATGAGTAGACTAAAGATTTTTCACAATCAACCAGTATATGTTGGTGCATCTATATTAGATTTGTCTAAATGTAAAATGAATGACTTTCATTACAATGTTATTTTAGCAAATCCTGAATCAAATGTGAGGTTGTTATACACAGACACCGATAGTTTTATGTATATATTCTATGATGATATTTATGAGTTCATGAAACACCATTCAAATTTGTTTGATACTGGAAACTATGAAACAAACAATCCTTTTGGCATTGTGAGACAAAATAAAGGTGAAATTGGTTTAATGAAAGATGAAAATGCTGGAAGGATTGTTGAAGAATTTGTGGGGTTACGACCCAAAATGTATGCAATAAAATTGTGTGATGAAATGAATAGCTTGTGTAAGGCTAAAGGCATTAAGAAGAGTGTGAGTAAAAGTATGAATATTGATGAGTATCGAAAGTGTCTTTATAACAGAGATAAAGTCAACAAAGTTCAAGTTTGTATAATTTCAAAATCTCATTCTGTATTTACTGTTCGGCAAAATAAGTTGGCAATTTCATCAAACGAAGATAAAAGACACATAACTGAAAACGGAATTGATACTTTACCGTTTGGTCATTTTTCTCTGAAAAAATGATTAGAAACAAATTTGAGATTAAAGCACTTCATCTCACTTACTTTATTTCTTTCACACACACACTTTTATGCTGTTAATAATAATACTAATTTTTTGTGTGTTCCTTTGCTTATGAAAAAAAGAATAAATAATAATAACCCAAATTTTGTGTGTATTATTTTAAAAAAACACCTCCCCCCACCATTCCCATTTTCCAGAAATATAATTATATATGTATAATTACTTTATATTACATATCATTTAGTAATGGTGCGTTGTAAGAGGAGCAACTCTACCACTCAATATAAACGAACAGGAAGTGGATCATTAATTAGTCGTGTACTTAATAAAACTATTGATAATTTACCCGTGGAATTACACATCCCGGGATATGAATATTGTGGACCAGGAACAAAATTAGAAAAGCGATTGAGCCGTGGTGATCCAGGAATAAATATATTAGATAAAGCGTGCAAAGAGCACGACATTGCTTACGCAAAGCATAAAGATTCAAACAAAAGAAGAGAGGCTGATGAAATTTTAGCTTCAAAAGCTTGGTCTCGTGTAAAATCCCGTGACGCATCATTTGGAGAGAGAGCAGCTGCACTAACAGTGGGTGGCATAATGAAAGCTAAGTCTAAGATTGGAGGAGGTAAGCGAAACTTAAATAATAAAAAAAAACAAGAAAAGATTAAAAAAAAGAAGAACATCGAAAAAGCAAGGTGGTATTTTACCCCTACTTCCGATATTTGCAGCCTTGTCGGGCTTGGGGGGTCTAGCAGGCGGAGCAGCAGGGGTGGCGTCTGCTATAAACAAGGCGAAAGCCGTTCAAGAAGAACTAAAAGAAATGAAAAGACACAATCGAATGATAGAAGCAATGCGAGGAAAAGGAGGTCAAGGCATTTATTTAAATCCTCCTGCATACAAAAGATAATTAACCAAATACCAAATAAAGCATTAAGTAATTTCGATTTAGCAAAATACGCACATCAATTAAAGATTCCAAATTTTAGAGGAGTCTTTATGCGAGATACGTTACCAAGATATCCTCGCAAAAATGAAAACTGTATTGTTAACCTTGAACCGTTGGATAAATCCGGTTCACATTGGGTGGCTTTCAGTAAACGTGGTAAATATGTGCATTATTTTGATAGTATTGGTAATTTAAGACCACCATTAGAAATTTTAACATATCTTAAAAATTGCTATCTACAATATAATTTTCATTCATATCAATCGATTACTTCTTCGATTTGTGGACATTTATGTTTAGTCTTCTTGTATTGTATAAATAAGGGAAACACAGACCGTCTTTAAACATTTCAAAGATGGCTTTCGAAAGACGGATAACTCTTGAAGGTAAAGGCTCGAAGATTGATGTTACATTGGAGAACCCGATTCATCTTGTAGGAGCAGAGTTTTTTGAAATAGGACTTGCAGGATTGTATACATCTAATTCTATTCGAAATGTTACCAACAGAAATAATAAATTTCGCATTCATTTTACTAATTTTTTATCAATTGATTTAGTGGTACCACCGGGTATTTATGAATTTGAAGATCTAGCCTCAGCTTTTGATGATTTACTTAGTTATCACTCATTGTCGAACTTATACCAGAACATTTAGAAAAAACAAAATTGTATGTGGAAGAGGATATAGATGGAAAAAGAGACAAGCGTCTCGTTTTGTCTTCCCCGTTTAATATTGATTTCACTGTAGCCAACAGTGTAGCAGGGCCTTTAGGTATTGAAAAGAAAGTTTACCCTAAAGAGAATAAAAGAGAAATTGAAATTCATCGAAATAGAATCGATAATGAAGTAACAATTAGCGAGAATAATAACATTTTGGCTATAAAGTTGAACGAAGCGGATAGAGCGATTTTAATAATACCCAATGCTAGCTATACGTTAAAACAATTAAGTGAAAAGATTAATGAATTATTAGTTGAACATTTATTAGGTGACAAAGACAAATTCCCATCTTTTTATATTAATTATGATAAAGTCTTTTATCATTGTAAACTACATTCGAAAGTGTTTGCTATAGATTTTGGTGTTGCAGATTCTATTGCAGATTTGTTAGGCTTTTCTCATAGAAAGTTCAAGGCAAACACAACTCATCATTCTGAATATATGATTAAAATTAACACTGTTAATAGTATTCGAGTATGTTGCAACCTTGTGCTTGGTACGAGTTCTTATTTGAACCATAAACCAACACACTCTTTATATAATTTTAAAGCTCATGTTCCTGCTGGTTACCCGATTGTTGTACAACCAACAACGATTAATTTTTTGCCTATGATCACCAAGGTTATTCAACATGTATCTGTGCAACTTGAAGATCATCTTCAACAGCTCATTGATTTGCAAGATGAAGATTTAACTGTAGAATTAATTATTCGTCCAGCACGATATCTTGCTATATAAAGTAATGAAATACTGTTATGTTTTCATTCTACTTGAGTAAGCATACTAGAAAACAATCACAAATATGGTTATACTATATAATACTCAAAGTTTGAAAAAAAAAGTCAACTCTGATTCGAAAAAATAATATAAATCAATCAGCTAAAATTTGTAAAAAAAAAACCAACAACGACATCGCACCTTGAAATCTAAAAAACAGTTATCGAGTAACAACAAACATTTCTTACAGTCTTTAGGCTATCGCGTACTTTAATTTCAATATAAATATTTATGCAATTGTTAATCTTATTTAGTTTCTATCTATAGTTGAAGCTGTTAACATGTTTAGCATGTTTAACATAACAGATAAAAGAGAGGTTGACAACAGAGTTGTGCGACGAGAAGAAAGAGTTTATCAACCTTATTCAGCTAATAAATTCGAAAATAATGATGAAATTCGAATACCGATTCAAAATGAAGAAAACATAGTTTTATTATCAGAAGGTGTTCTTCACTTAGAAGGTCAAATTATTACTTCTAACATAAATCCAGCTGCTTCTACTACAGCGCATCCTGACCAAAATTTTGGGGCTAATCTTTTTAGCGAAATTCGCATCACGTTAAATGGTAAAGAAATTGATCGTACACGCCATCTAGGTATAACAAGTTCTATAAAAACCTTTGCATCATATTCAAAAAACGAATATACAGCTTTACAAAATGCTGGTTATTTTCCCTCTTTAACAACACCAGCAAGTGAAGCAAATATTGATGATAGTAACACAAAACGTTTTCATATAATACTTCCTTTAAGCAACCTGTTAGGTTTAGCAGAGGATTACAGAAAGCCGATTTTAAACTGCAAGCATGAGGTAATACTTCTCCGATCGTCAAGTGACGCACGTGCGTTTCAATCGACAACCGAAAACGATCTTTCTAAGATCAAGTTATTTAAAGTTTATCTAAAAATTCCCGTTTTATTATTATCGGACGAAGAACAAATTAAAAGATTAAAACTAATGCAGAAAAATATTCCCATTCAGGTTGGTTTTCGATCATGGGATGTTCATGTCTTGCCTTCTCTTCCTAGAACAACTAAATATAGTTGGACTGTAATGACAACTTCTGAAACTCAAAAACCACGTCAATTTTTATTAGGTTTTCAAACTAGAAGAAATTTACTAAACACATGCTCTTCCTATTTCGACCATTGTAACATTAAATCTATACGAGTTTTTTTAAATTCAATTTTTTATCCCTATGAAATGCCAACTTCTGAAATTGCCATAAATGACTACAGCGAATTGTATGACATATTTGTTAAATTTCGTAATGTATATTATCAGATCGATGATGTTCGTTCAGAGACTCTAGTTTCACGAGATGAATTTAAGTCTCTTTGTCCGATTATTGTAATTAATTGTCTCGAACAAGTGGAAGCAGTGAAGACATCTTCAGTCGATGTGCGAATTGAAATCGAGACAAGTGAGAATATACCTGAAGATACAACTCTTTATTGTGTTCTTATTCATGATCGTCAAATATCTTACAGACCATTAACAAATGAAGTAATTATCTAAACCAATATTTGCTAAGTTATAAGCAAGCAAGTAAACAAGTATTCTCACTTTAGTTGCAATCATGGAATTGACAACAACAAACTCTCCTTCTACTGATGCTGGCACGTGGAATAAGAAGCAACCAATAGTTGCAGACATTCGCAAGCTACCAAACGGCAGTTTGGAACTTGCTTACTGTATGTTAAATAACGACAATATACCTTCATTCAGCCCCGTGATCACATGGGTTGCAGCATATTGTGAAAAAACTCTTTCTTCTTTTCTTGAGTCTATTAAGAATAAATATGACTATTTAGTTGTATATAATTTGCCACAGGAATTTTCTTTGTTTGCACTAAAAGCACTTTCCCCCGACTCATTATTCGATCTTAATACGATTGATGGAATGTCAGACCTAATGTTGAGGCATAGGCATCGTTTACCTACAGATTGTCCAAAACATTTACCATCTCTAGCAATGGGAAGCAATAGTTGTGCTAAATTCAATGTCAATGCTGTTCAACATTGGTTAAATTCTTCTGATGGCATCATGAAAATCGTGTGTTCGATAATAAACAAGTTTCGAAACAATGGACTTCGAGGTTTTAATAAGTTTGATTGGAACTACTTTCCTATAAACGTACTGACTATATATGAACCACAACGAATTCGTCTAGAGTGGGAACATCTACCAGATCATCTAAAGAGGAAATTTCAACTGTTTCATCTTCGCTGCAAATGTGACAACTGTAATCGCTATCTATAAAAGGTGGTTAATTAAATCTACTAGTGTCGTTGACCGCTATACATATTTTGTTTTAGTTTGCTTTTTAACACTGTGTATATTTTTTGTCTACAGAAAATAATCATCTGGACAACTAAAAAGAAGAAGAAGAAGAAGAAGAAGAAGAAGATCATCTCAACACACCCACACTCAACTGGACAACTAAAAAAAGAATGAGATTACTTCAAGACAAATAAAATTGTATTAATTGTAATTCTAAATGAATAAAGAAGAAAAGGTCTTTTGTATCATTTCATAATAAAGTTCCTATTAATGATCAATTACCTCCCCACTCTACATGTAAATAAAATAATAATAATATTGTCGGGTGAGGGATTCGAACCCTCGCTTTCAATTTCTGAAAATTAGATCTTAAGTCTAACGCCTTAGACCGCTCGGCCAACCCAACACATGCAAATCAAGCATATTAGCCAACGTGTTTTGTTGATTCATCTCAGTTCGCATTTAGCTTTGTGTGGTGAACAACTTTTTCTTTGTGAAGTAAACCAGCATCATGAAGTATTTTAATTGTGTAAAGTATTCCAAAAAACAGTTAATGCAAATGATATTGAGTCAAAAAGAAATGAATTTAAAATCTGAAAGAGATCGGTTAAAAACATTTGAGACATGGTCTTCAGACAGTTTTACGAACACTGCATGGTTAGCAGCTGCAGGATTTTACTATTATGGATATAAGGATATGGTTAGGTGTGCTTTCTGTAATCTGCAACTTAGTTATTGGGAAGAAGATGATGATCCGTTTGAAGAGCATAAGAAATGGGCTTTTTCTTGCCCCTACGTAAACAATATTTCTCCTAGCATAGAATTGAAATGTGAATATGAAAGACTTAAAACTTTTCAAAATTGGCCTCTTCCCTGTCCAAACGAATTTTGTTTAGCATCAGCAGGATTTTATTATACTGGTCATGGTGATAAGGTGATATGTATATTCTGTAAGATTGAAATTGAAAATTGGATGGAAAACGATAATCCTTTAAATGATCATGAAAAATGGGCGCCATATTGTCCATATTTAAGAGGGTTTTACGTCGGCAACGTTGATTTAAATCCTGAAAATCCTACTATTATTCCATATAATACAAGTTATGATACGTGTGGAAGCAATATATGTTGATGTGATGTGATTTTTTGTGCAGTGTGCATTCTCAGACGTAAACGTAGACATGCTGAAGTTTGTTAAGCAGTCAAACACTCTACCAGTAATTTCATTTACTAATGCTGAAAACCAGAGTAAAAGTGAAAAAAGAAAGCATGGTGTTTTACTACCGAACACAATTCGATGTATCATTTGCGGTCCATCGAACTGTGGCAAAACAAACGTAATGCTAAATTTATTGTGTCATAAAAATGGAGTTCGTTTTGAAAACGTTTATATTTATTCTAAATCACTTGCTCAAAGTAAATATGTTGAATTAAAAAAGTTTTTGGACTCCATAAAAGAAATAAAAAGTGATTTTTTTTCCGATAATGATGAAGTAATGCCTCCAGAAATGGCTAGAAAAAACTCTATATTTGTTTTTGATGATGTAGCCAGCAATAAACAACAACACATGAAAGATTATTTCAGTAGAGGTCGTCATCACGACGTTGACGTATTTTATCTTTGTCAAACATATTCTTGTATACCTAAACATCTAATTAGAGATAACGCTAATTTTTTAATTCTTTTTAAACAAGACGGAACAAACTTGCGCCATGTATATAACGATCATGTAAATACAGATATGAGCTATGAACAGTTCTTTGATATTTGTTCGTATTGTTGGCAAAACTCTAAGTTTGGCTTTTTGGTTATCGATAAAGATAGCGAGTTACAAAATGGTCGATATCGCAATGGATTTGATGTTTATTTTCAGTTATAAATATGACTTCAAAAAGAGCTAAATGGCCATTCGTGTTATTGCTTTTGCGTGGTTAACAACTTAACTATGACATCGTTTAACAAAACCAATAATGTGTCTATTGGACGACCGACTTCACGACATGATATTGCAACTAAATCATATGTTGATGATAAGCTACTGCAATATGGAAATCAACTAACAACAACAACAAGCGACGGACATCTAAGTATTAACGGCAAACGGTTAAAAAATGTTGGAACGCCAATACATGTTGAAGATGCATGCAACAAAGGTTATGTACTGAAGTTATTAAATGAGCTAAATAAAATCGAGTCTAAAGAAGACATACAACGAAACTTTAACGACCTTAAAGGTTTAATTTTTTCAATTTGTAAAATAGAGAAAAAAGAACTTGACTTTCAAAACAAACGTCTCGCGGGCTTAGCTTTACCATCATCTGCAAATGATGCAGTAAACCTTATTGCAATGCAGCAACATACATCGAATATAAAAAAATATC
This sequence comes from Meconema thalassinum, assembly GCA_946902985.2. Lineage (NCBI taxonomy): Eukaryota > Metazoa > Arthropoda > Insecta > Orthoptera > Tettigoniidae > Meconema > Meconema thalassinum. The sequence goes on along the minus strand of OX336391.1, from coordinate 127,665,105 downwards.
TTGAGACCCGAATAACCGAAGTGTTACAACGAGTAGAATTCATTCATGGTTTAGTGCGAGAATTTTCAGAAGATCACTTTCCGTATGATCAAGATACTCTCGACTTGGGTAACAAAAGAATAAGAAATGTTAAAGATCCAATTCAAAATCAAGATGCTGTAACGTATTCTTTTCTTAAAACTCATGTAACAAATGAACTCGATGAAATTAAAAAATCTCTTTTGAATATAAACAGAGATGATGAAACTGTAGATATGTTAAATAGAAGAATAACAAACATATCTCAACCAATCGATTCGTTAGATGCAATAAACAAATATTACTTAGAAAACTTTGCTTCCTCGCGAAAAGATCTAGAAGACTTAATCACTAAATTTAGTAAACAAAACTTTTTAAACGTAGACGATGGTGGAACTTTAGATATGATGAGTAAACGAATTACTCACGTAAACAATCCCATATACGATAACGATGTTGCAAATAAGACGTTTGTTGAACAATTTGCCGCTTCCCGACGTGAATTTGATCAATTGAAACAAACTGTAAACAATCTACAACATCAAAAACAAACAAATGTTGAGTTTCCTGTTAACGACCAAGATGTGACAAATAAACGGTTTGTAGAACACTATGCTGCTTCACGAACTGAAGTTAATCAACTAAAAGAAATTTTAAGCAATTTACAAACTCGTATTGAGGGTGTTGCTAACAATCTCAATATTGTTAAAAAAGAAGATCTTGAAAGTTATGCTGCTGAATCCAAAGAAGAATATAACAAGTTAAAAACTGAACTAGAAAAAATTGAGCAAATGGTTAACAAAGAACCACTCGAAAGTTTTACTGCATCCAAAGAAGAATATGGTATATTAAAAGATGAAGTAAAGAATAAGAACTTATCAAAATTTATTCTGAAATTCTCCAACACACCATCAATCCATTCACCAGTATACACGCTTCATAATCATAACATACAGTATCAACTTCCCTACAAAGGTGTATTAAAACCAATTTTTGTTTCACCAAGATCTCCAATTGTGTATGCAATTTTAAATATACGTCAAGAGATTGAACTGGATGGCAGTGATATTGTTGTTGAAGAGCAAGATGAAATTCAGTTTCGACTTAGAGACCCTAAAACACATAAAACTGATGATCTTCCTCTTCAAATCGATTTTGAATATACTATAAATAAGTAAAACAGCCACAATTTCCGTTTAGTCATGGAGAAGAGCTCGAAGATTAAAGCTGAAAGTCGAGTAAAGGATAAACTTTCTCGCTTAAAAAAAGATGTTAAAGACAAGTATCTTTCACTTCAAAATGATGTTAGACGAAAAGAATTAGATATAGAGACTAACTTTAAACCAGTAACAACTTCATTAAATCAACTTGTAGCTATTGCTAATACATCAACTCAAAATAAAGAAAATCGAAAAAGAAAAGGAAAATATGACGATTCTGAATCCACTGCTACTTCAGACGAAGAAGATGGAGATAGCATCAAAATAATTTCACTACTTAACCGCTACTTTGATCCGTTCATTAAACAAAACGTGGATAGAACATTTGGTATAACGATAAGAAATGATAAACAATACTTGGGACGCGAACGAGTTTTCTTTGATAAAAAGTGGATAAAAGTTGGTGGTGAAAAATTTCCTATAACAGAAGGTCTACTTGAATTGATTCAAAGGAAAGTACCAGACCCCACTCTAATAGATAGGAGTGATTTAACTTCATATTTGAAATTATTAAATGTTTCAAACGTGCACAAAAGAAATTATACAAGCAATGCAGCTCCAAGAGGGACGCAATCTTATAAGTATAGACATATAATTGAACCCCTTCTCACTGAAGACATAGATAGAATTATAAAAACAGCAGATGAAAATGAATAAGAAGCAAATACTACGATGCATACTGGATATGGTAAAAAAAAAACACATCGCGCCACAAGCCATTTGGAAATTTGAAGGCGGAAACAATATTGAATTCGTTCACTGGAATGAACCAAACAAATTGGTATCAAGACTTAAAAAATTAATTGCATCGAAAGCTGCAGGTCACACAGGACTAGACAGCGAAATCTTTGCAATAGAAGAAGAACTAAGAAATGCTGGATATATTGAATAAAAATTCCAACGTTTGTAAAACAATGCACAGTATGTTATAAAACATTGTTTGGAAAATAACTATGAACGAAATCAGACGAGAAATTTCAAAAGAACTTCACGCACCGCTTAGAAAAAAGTTTAAAAGACGACGTGTTATTAGCAAAGGAATCGATGACCTCCATGAAGCTGACCTTGTGGACATGTCCAAACTTGCAAAATGGAATAATGGATTTAAATATTTATTAACCATTATTGACGTTTACTCGAAATATGCATGGGCAATTCCTCTTAAAACCAAAAAAGGAAGTGAGATCGTAAAAAGCTTAAAATTTGTTTATTCTCAAAGTAAAAGATTGCCGAATTATTTTCACACCGATCGAGGAACGGAATTTTATAACAGTGAATTCAAAACATGGTCTCAGAAACAAAATCTAAAGCATTATTCCACTGGCAGCTCCATTAAAGCGAGTGTGGTAGAAAGATTTAATCGAACTCTTAAGGAATCGATGTGGAAAGAATTCACAACACGAGGTTCTTACCGATGGGTACATATTTTGCCTGAGTTACTAGTAAAGTATAATCACAAAATACATCGCAGCATCGGCATGAAACCTAATGATGTAAAAAGAAACAATCCACCCCGCTTGCCAACACAATATAATGAAACTTTAAGAAAACCAAAATATAAAATCGGTGACATTGTAAGAATATCAAAAATCAAGAAACACTTCACTAAGGGGTACGAAGCTAATTGGACAACGGAATTATTTACAATTTATAAAGTTCAAAATACTAATCCACGAACATATCTTTTAAAAGATAATAAAAATTTGCCTATATTCGGAGCGTTCTATGAAGCAGAGTTACAACGAACAAAACATCCTAATATTTACTTAGTCAACAAAGTACTACGTAGAAAAGGAACCCGAGCCTTCGTATCTTGGCTTGGATTCGATTCAACTCACAACTCATGGATCCCCAACAAAAATATTTTCTAATTACAACAGTGTAAGTTTTTTTATTTTTTATTCCTCACAAAGATATTATTATTATTATTATTATTATTATTATTATTATTATTATTATTATTATTATTATTATTATTATTATTAATGTGTCTCTATATATATTTTTCAGCTCACTAAAACCAACACACGCAAGAAAGAAAAGAATGATTGTACTTACCCGTGCACAAGACCAGCATATTCCACTCTGCAAACAACACAGCATCTTCAATTCTCCGCAGCTTGTTGGAAAAAGAACTAATTACCACTTTAAGAACGAAGATCATATCATTTTTCACTAATTCATATTATATAATTAATGTAAACCACAAATGATCAAATAAATATATTTTTAAAAAAATTTACACTACACAAAATTATTATTATTATTATTTTTTCGTTAAAAAACAACCACTGTCCAACGTCCATTTAATTAACAATTTGGACTTCTTCTTCTTCTTCACCTTCTTCGGCATCCATGCCATCCATGCCTGCACGATCTTCACCCCCCACACTCTCTTCCTCCAGCGGCGGAAAATCGAGCAGCTCAATACTGTTGGAATTGATTGATCGCAGCCGCTGAATGATTACCCCCAATATGTGGGGGGTTACGCCATCCGACGTCAACTCTCGACAATGCTGGCGGTCTCGAATTATTTCTAAGAGCTCACAATTGTACATGTCCTACTGTAAATTAGTAAGCCCGTTGAACCACACATCCTCCTCCACTTTGAGCGCGCTCACGGCAAAGTTTAACCCCAGCCTCTCTGATTGCTCTCTCAGAGATGTTATCTCATAGAGCTGCTGGAGCTTAACAAGAATACTTCCATACATGCTCATGATGATAGACAACTGTGTTACTTTGAAACTAAGTGTTACTTCATAGCTATGTGCTCTTATATATTGTGAATATCAAACTGCAAAAAAGCTATTTTAAACATTTTCACATGGAGCTCTGGGAACTGGCTTCAGATCTTGTTCTCTCATTAAAAATTACACACTTGAATAATGACGTCTAGGAATCTAAAAACAATCAGATCAAGATTCATTTCACACACTCGAAGATATACATGACATATAAAACACTGTAACCAAATTGAGATCATGAAGCAAGCCAGAACACAAAAAATGTTAACATCATTTAAATTAAACAGACATAACATAGCGACAAGGAGTAACACAACTCCACTCCCACGCTCTGGTAATATATGCCGTACTTAAACAGAGTGTAGCTTTACAACATCAGTTTACTTATTTAGCAAGCGCGAGCAAAAACTTTAACAACCATGCACCACATGTGTGGGGAGCGCTGGCTGGTCTCATGGCTTGCCGCACGGCGCGAGCAAAAACGGAACAGCTGCACACCACATGTCTGGTAGCGAGCCGGCTATGTCGAGCGCCTCACCGTACACTCTCATTCAAACGTTATGACACCCAAGGCTCTCTACACTTCCTTTAACAATTACCAAAATATAATTCAATAATCAATCAATAATTAATAGCCATGATACACAACTAACCTCTGCTGTCCTCTCCATGCGAACACAAGGCATGGTGGTCATCCTAACCATTAGCCATTCACCTGATCCCACCTGGACCACGTGCTCGCTCTAAGGACCCATGACGTCATCAGGATTACGCAATTTCTGGTCATGATGATGCAATATTCAAAGTCTAGCGAATTATACTACTGGTAACAAATATATGAACTTTCTATGAAATGAACTCGGTTTAAAATATACTCCAGTAAAGAAAACGTTTAGTCCAAGTCATGATTTGCTATAACGTGGTATATGTATTGGTTCCTAACGATCTATTAGAGTGTGCACGATTGGCTGAGTAGTTGGTCACTAGTCGTGGCCGAGTGAGGTACGTGTGTGCGCGCTGTGTGACCGCATTGGAAGAGTGTACGTTTCCTAATACCGGTGCTTCCGATAGTTCCACGGGTGTACTGACCTTCCGTGTGTCATTCGGACAATACTTTTTCAAGTAGTGTTCCAGATAGGACAACAAAACGAGGAACCCAGAAAACCCCGCTGAATCATGTCCGGATACCAGAGGAAAAACACCGTACGCTGCCAATGGGACAGGCAGAGTTCTCGCCCCACACCAGGAGAAATTCACCGCTGGATTAGCGATACCCTCCGGTTGACTGTCGACCAAGTAGAAGCTATCCAGTTAAATGCGCAAGAAAAAACCATGTACATCAAGGTAATCAGCATATCTACTTATCAGAAATTGCTAAATACTTTTGCAGATCCTATTAAATTTCAGTATGACTCAGGCGAAATGACAAATCTTAAGCTCTCCACAGCGGATTCCAATTTTACCACAGTGCGTATATTTAATGTACCACTCGAAGTTCCCCCTGAAATTTTCAAATCCGTCCTGTCGAAATATGGCACTGTGAGTGACGTCAGGAAAGAACAATGGTCTTCTGCTTATCAGTTCCCGGTGTATAATGGAATACGTGCAGTCACTATGGAAATCAAACAAGATATCCCCTCCACTGAGACTTTTGGTGGCCATTCTGGCTATATATCGTATAATGGACAGAAACAGACCTGTTTAATTTGCAATGCTAACACACATCTACGTATCAACTGCCCAAAGAAAATGATTCCCCTCGGTATAACTCCTACACAACAACGACGTGTCCAATACTCGGAAGTTGTGACACAGCAAACGTCACATGAAAATATGCTTATTGATCAGTCAGCTGGGACAACACCAGAAGTGGCCTCGGACACACATGACGCAGAACTGGTACTTTGCACTGACCAGATCAGCGAGCCACACAGTGCCCTTGTGCTATCGGCAACCTGTATCGCAGCCTTAGAACCAACTATGCCGTCACTACAGGCTGCCACAGAAATTTTGTCTTCACTGCCCCCACCTTCTCTGGTACCTACCGACTCACTTAAGCAGGTTGATCGGGGATCCGAGAACGTATCTAAGAAGATTAAAACAAATGCCTCGATTGCCGTACCAGCCCCGAAGAATCAAACTGGCTCTTCAAACGTTCCCGCAGCTGTGAAAAAGAAACAAAATCTTCATTCTACGTCATCTAGGGACCCACGAACGCTCTCAAACGCTGACAGCCGGCCTATGAATGGCAGTCATAAGGAACTATCTCAACCTAATTTGACATAGTGCACCAGTATATTTCTCACCTGTGTCTTTTTTTTTTCTTTTTTTTTTTCTCGAGTCCACCTTCCAGTATGTCTAGCACAGCTTTTATACTTATCTTAATGGCGCAATTTCTCACTGTGGCCACTGTGAATATCAATGTAATAGAATGCCCTCTGAAATTTCAACTGTTGGAGAGATTCCTTCGAGATGCAGACATTGACATTGCCTTCATTCAAGAAGTTGCTATACCCTGTTTGCCCATATCTGCCTTCTACAAACAATACATCAATACCGGTAATACGAATAGAGGGACCGGATTCCTCATAAGACATGATATCCCACTCGAAGGTGTGCTATGTCATCCATCAGGACGCATAATATCTGGACACATAAACAATACCACCCTGATAAATGTATATGCCCCATCCGGGTCCAATAAACGTGTGGAACGGAAAATGTTCTTTCAACAGAGTATACTGCCTCATCTGCACGACGTTAAGGAAAAACTTATTCTTGCAGGGGATTTCAATTGTATTCAACGCCCAGAGGATTCCATTAGTACATACCAAGGTATCAACCCGGCTCTCAGGACCCTTCTTACCTCCCTACACCTCATTGATGCTGTGGATAGTTTAAAGGTGCCCCTGCCCCATTACACCTGTATAAGTCACAACTCCTCATCACGAATTGACCGCATCTACTTTTCACAGGAACTTATCCAGCCTAGACGATATGAAGTCATACCTGCCAGTTTCACTAACCATCATGCTGTTGTATGTACAATCTCTTACCCCCATCCCATATTTCACATAGGAAGAGGTTATTGGAAACTGAATTGCTCGCTGTTACTGGAGGAGGAATGCCAAGATATTTTCAGACAACACTGGACTCGATGGGTCCAACAAAAATGCAAATTTCGCGACTGCGCAGACTGGTGGGATATTTTAGTTAAACCAGGGATCCGCCGCGTCTCTAAGAACATATCCTACCAACGAGGTCGGGAAAGACGGGATACAGTTGAATTTTACTATCGAGTTCTTCGCCAGCTCCAGCAAAGATCTGATGCTGGGGAGCGTATATATGACCAGATTCGGGAAGTTAAAACCAAACTCCTGTCTCTACAGCAACGAACGCTCGCTCATATAAACGTTGCTTTAAAAGATCGTACAGTGCTCCCGGACGAAAGTGCAAGTGTATACCATATCGCCAAAGGACAACGTGAGCGGCAACGTAAATATATCCACCGCCTCCGCACCAGTACTGGAAGTGTCGTCACCTCCCCTGACGCTATACGTAGTGAAATATCATTATTTTATCAACGGTTCTACGCTAAGGCTCCAATTGATCCACAGCAGGTGACCCTATTGCTTTCATCTTGCAGTACCCAACTATCTCCGGACAACAAAACTCTGCTCAGCGCGGATATTACGGATGAAGAGATTCACTCTGTGGTTAAGCACCTCCCAAACAACCGCTCACCTGGCATTGATGGACTGCCATATGAAATGTATAAACACTTCTGGCCTCTCATTGGCAAAGAATTTTGTCATGTCCTGCGTACCATTCTCCAACGTCGTGCTCTTTGTCAATCACGAGGGTACCATAGTCCTCATACCAAAAACATCCTCTCCCATGGCAGTTGGTGACTTCCGACCAGTTACTCTGCTCTGCAGTGATTATAAAGTCCTTACCAAAGTACTTGCATGCCGATTGAAGACTGTTCTACATGATATCATTGGTGATGAACAATGTTGCAGTATTCCTGGAAGAACTCTGTTAACAAATTTAGCGATACTATGGGACCTACACCTAAAAGCCGAAATGCTCCCCACTGAGCCAATGAGTTTTCTCACCTTAGATCTTGATAAAGCTTTCGACCGCATCAGTCATGAATACTTGTACATGGTCTTGCAACACTTTGAATTTCCTGAAATCCTTATTGACTACATTCGTATGATAAATTGTAATGCTACGTCTCGAGTGCTCGTCAACGGTTTTCTTTCCCCTCTGATTCCAATACAACGATCAGTTAGGCTAGGATGTCCCCTTTCCACGCTACTTTTTGTCATTGGCCTTGAACCGTTCATTCAGACTACCCAGGTGAAGCTACAGGGTTAAAAACTGTCCACACATGTTTTTGGCATGTGCGCCTATGCTGATGACGTATCAATATTGATCCGCAATAATGAAGACATCTCCCACATCGATAGCGTCCTTCAGCTATACCATATCGCCTCTGGAGCACAATCGAACCCCCAGAAAACTGCTTTGCTTCCGCTCAATACTAACTCAGTGATTACCCAACAGCCCTGGTTCCGGATAGTAAATGAGGTGAAAATTCTTGGCATTACCTGGAAGCAATCGCTTCTGGACACAGTGCAAGCAAACTGGACTAAGGTCATTGCCAAAGTTAGGGGAGTGCTGATCCAATTTGGTCAAAGAAACCTCAATATAGTGCAACGGGTCATGGTCCTCAACGTGTTTGCGCTCTCTAAAATATGGTATGTCGCACAACTTTTCCCACTTCCCAAAATGTTTGAGAGCCAATTGGCAAAATATACAGGTTGGTTTATATGGCAAGGATTTTTGTTCCGAGTACAACGGGAACAGTTGTATCTCCCATCCCGGCAAGGAGGGCTAGGGCTAACAGCTCATGGCATGAAATGCCGTGCACTCCTCTGCAAGAACGATATCACCATTCTTTCCCAACATGACACTTTTACGAAAGCGCTATGCAAAGATATTCGAAACACAGCCCGTGGTTGTGATAGAGCTTTGCCGAAGATATTTAGGGACCATCAACAGCACCTTCTGGAAACTGTTCGCCAAATGCCTTCAAGGACTGTTCCAACGACGAAAAGTATTTATAACATGTTGCGGCAAGTGGTACACTCCAAACCGCGAATCGAGGCCACCACCCTCTGTTTGGAAAAATTTTGGGGCTATGACCATTTCTTCTGCTGTACACTCCCAGGTTTTTATCTTCCTCAACGATCTCATCCCAACCGCTCTACGGCGATATACCATCCGTCTTGAAGCTTACCCATGGTGTACTATATGTGGTCAAACTGATACGGCGATACACCGCTTCACATCATGCACGCGAGTTGCCTCCACGTGGCTGTTGTGTAAGGGAAAAGTATGTCAACTATTAAATGTGCCCACGGATGACCTTGATGACAGGAAGTTGATTCGTTTGTCGGTGACCGCCTTCCCCCAAATTAAACAGACCGCCATTGTGTGGATAATGGGCCAATATGTACACTTCGTGATGGACAATGATCATCATTTCTCGTTCCTGGATCTCAGGTATCACCTGCAGAAAGAGCGTTGGAAGCTTAGTGAAAGTGGACAATTGTACGATAAATATGGACACTATCTGGATTTCTTGTGATGTAATAGTATGGTATTTATCATATCTGAAAATTCTGTAATTCTGTAAAGAGCTAATAAAAAAAAGTGGTCAGCGCGTTAGTCTTTCATCAGGTTGGCCGGGGTTCAAATCCTATCAGAGTCAGACTCTTTTTCTTGATTTGTTTTATATTTATTAATTCTTGAGTACTGAGACGTTATAAAATAAAGCATTAGATGGTGCATTTTGAAATGGAAAATATATATTTAATTAAAACAACATTCACCACTGGAGTGACATCTAAGAGTAATTACTTGAACTATGTTATTGGTAACCACAGCTTTCTATATGCGAGCTATGCTCTCTACCGGCCAGTTAGTGAACCCATGTCTACAGTATAATTGCGAAGGTTATTATTTTTGCCGATAGAGGGTACACATCCCCAAGATAAGGCGCGATTATCACGGCCAATGAGAATGACTGGCTCTGGTGAGTTTTCGTGACGTCAGCAATGTAGTTCTGTTGCACCACTGCCTGGTCTTCGTTTTACTGCCGGTGTGGTACCTAGTCATCTTGTCAACATCATTGAACCTGTATAAACGTTGGTATTCATTTATCACTTGTCTTCATAGAAGGTATTGATACAAGTCGTTAGTCGGTGGGTAGTGTATTCCACAGCAGGGCCGTGGAGAGCGAAGACGGGCCCTGGGGATGGAATCTCCCGGGCCCCACTCTATAACCAAACTATGTAAAATCAATTTATAATCCTCGTAAATTTGCACAAACTGATTTTGCGCAATTTCCTTTTGCACAAAATGTTCATCATGAAATAAACTACAAGAACATAAAAAACAGCAAGCAATAATAATAATAATAATTGCAGCATGCTGCGCTGCTATGCTCAAGTTCGCGGGTTTATGTCCGGCCGAAGTCGTCGGATTGTTAAGAGCTTAAAAATCCTTCAGTATGCCTTTATTCGGACTTCGGAGGGGAAGTAAAGCCGGCGGGCCTGTGGTTTAGAAGGCCGTGGATATGAGTTGTGAGTGACACTTCTGTCCTCAGTGTGCGCACTTGAATGCAATAACACAGGAGACCGACGCGACAGTCCCGCGACAAAAATCACGCCAGCTGTTGCGACAGTCCGGACACATTTTTGTCTCATCAAAAGGCTGTAGTCGCACCATCGTACATTCATTTCCATTACAATTGGTAGTGTGTAGCCAAAATTTGTAGATTATTTTGTTAGAAACACACTATCAAGTTCCAACGTTCGCCGCTTGGATGTCATTGACTGTGGCGTCTGGTAGCCAAAGTTGGAACTACTTGAATTTGAACTTTTGAGGAGCCTACGGGCTTTCAATTGATATATCCTGATATGACCATTGGCTGCAATAAATACTGTATAATATAGGCCTACTGTATTAATAATATTTCAATTATATATTCCAGTAGATCCAGGCCAAATGTATTATCATAAGCAGAGCGTGAATTAATAACAATATAAATAAGTTAATGCTAGTATGTAAAATTTACAACAGTGAAACTGGAGGAATGCATGCAGAATTATTTGCAAACTCAATGTTTATACCTGACAAGCGCGTACCAATGCATTATTTTCAATTAATAAAAATAAATATCACGAGTAAAGCCATCGAAAACTGGGTAATAATTTTCATTAAATTCACTATATTGTTTATTTTTGGCGTTTGACAGATCTAAATTTGTCCCGATGAGGTAACACTGTAAGCATGCACAGTGTTCAGATTTAACGTTCTGCAGATCCTCTTTGATATCAATAATCTTAGAACTTCAGTGATACTCGTAAAAGCAATATGCTCGTTAGTCATACCCAAATTTGAAATAAAAAATGCATCTATCGGACCGTAATTTCATCGCTTTTACAGTACCGTATTTAACTTGGGGAGAAAATTCACATTGGAAAAAGCTGTTGTCCATGAACTTGGAAACAGGTGGGTTCGAATTCCACCGTCGATGAGTCTAAGCTTATTTTCCAGGATTCATTGTTTTAACCCTAGACTATAGCCAAAGGCTGTAGTTGCACCATCGTACACTCATTTCCTCCTCAATTAAATCCCCAATTAATTCAAAATATACAGTACGATTAACTTCAGATATAGATTGTCGGACAGAGATCTACACACACAGTAAGTAGAAAGGACTGATGACCACGACGTCCTAAGACCCAAAAATTTATCAACAGGTAGTTCAGTTCACTGAACTGCTTGTTAAAACAGGTGGAAAGGGTATACTGTACTACGGCCTCGGTGACATATGACGTAATCTCTTTTCATAATGAAAACATGATTTTTACACTAAGTCATGACGTATTTTAAAATACGTTTTACATATAGGGTTTTTATGTTGAAATTCTCAAAACTTGCTGCCCTCAAGAGCCACGCCCTTGGGTCTTAGCCTAAACACTGTTTAGGTTGAACGGCGATCACACATCCTTGTACATTAAACAAAGCAAAATATGTTTTCATAATCACCCACAGGTATACCCATACGTAAGTCAAGTTATTTATTATGTGCTATCAGTAGATTGCAGCTGATCAGTGATTGCTTTCACAAAAGAAGAAAATGTGAATTTCATCTATATTTTGTAATTTGCAGTCAGTGGACTTCTTATAATTTAATATTGCTTTGCAGTAAGCAAACCTAGAGCCAGTTCTCCTAAAAATCCCAAATCCTATCTATGACTGGTGACCATCGGGGGCAGTTTTAAGCCAAGATTATGGGAGAGTGGACACACGGGGGATCTGGGGGAATGGAATATAATCAAGCTCAGAGTGGGGTCCGGGGGTCCTGCTCCGGAAAATGTTGCGAAAATCAGGTCCAAATCATTGACTTATAGGCAATTTGGGTGATTATTTTTGTGATATTTTGGAGTAAAAATTTGGTGACCATTGACATTAGTGGCTATGAAAAGACTCTCCGATATTGAAGTAAAATCTCTCGCACCTTCAAGTAATACTCCGCGGTGTAGCCCACCAATGACCGTGATGGGGGTCTACAGAGAGTCTGCAGATCAGATGTTCAAATCCCGGTGCTGACAGCGGCTATCCTGAGTATTGTTTTTCACACTCCCTCCAGACAAATGCCGGTATAGTACCTTATTTCAAGTCCAGGGACACCTACCCTACTCTTAACCCTAATAATTACAGTAATAGTCGCGGCGAGCAACGCATTCCCACTTTTCCCGGTCGACAACTAAGAATACGGCATGCGTTTGATCATGTCACAGAGGCAATAGCACAGCTGAGTGTATACGCTGCTTTTCGTTACTTATTGTTGTTTTATGGGGGCGGAACAGCTACGGTAGGTCATCTGTCCTTACCACTGACGTTCCACGAGAGGAATTGGAAAACAAAATTGAGTGGCTCAGTGCCCTAGCTTAATTGTAATTTTTCTCCTGGTTATCACTAAGTCCAGAAAAAAACTTGAATGTTACCTTAGTTTCAGTCATTGAATACATTTCCCAACTCTAGTACCAATAGTAATATAGGTTTTCAATAAATCCTTTAATTATAAATAATTTGCGCACGAACCCAAGTTTCTGGGATTGTTGATCGTATTGAATGAACCAATTATAATTATAATTATACTGCACCTAAACATGGAGATTATTCAAATGTTAGCATTGTTTTCTCAATTCAGTATACGAGAAGATGAACAATTTTGCATGCATTTCTTCTATTTACGTTTGACAACGGAATCATCCCAAACTTTCGCAAGATATTTAGCCAGCAATGATAATTTTTCACACAGTGCAAAAGTGAATTACTAGGGGAAGATGGCCTCGCTGTTTCGCCCCTTAAATCAACAATAACTTTAAAGTGAATTACTATGTGGACGCTACTTTAAAATTTATTTTACTAGCCTGTCTGCACGGCATACGATACGTCTAGCTACACAATATATTCATTTCAGACATTAACATCTCTAAATATCTAAGCTCGATGTGACGCACCAAACTTGAAACTCTTGAGCTAGCTGACCAAACACATCAGGGCAGCCCAGGCTCTCGTGGCCTTGGCGAAATAAGTGAAGGGATGAGAAGGTTATTTGAAGGATTGGTGCATAAGCCGAACAAGCCAAATTTAGACTAATGGAAAGCTCTCTCTGTCTTCAAGTATATTCTGAGAACAATACATAGCGAAGCCCCGTCGCCTAAGTTGTCCACATAGAGACAGTTATTCTTCCCACAAACTCTTTGTAAAGGAAATTATTGCCCACTTGACAGAATAAGTTTCTCAATCCTTGTAACCTTGTTCATTGCATTCCCTAAATGACTGCCAGTAGCAAATTCAAGTCACATAAAGGCAATAATAAAGCAATGCCCGATCGGGTCCATCCTCCTAGGACGCCGGGCCCCCCTGGGAGGGTCGGGCCCCGGGGCACCAGCCCTGCCTGATCCCCCCTCTCGTCGGGCCTGTTCCACAGATCTCTTCTATAAACGAATTAATTTATGTTCCGCCCCTTGAAACAACAATAAGTTAATGATATCATTACTGTGCTGCAAGATTCTTTGATCTAATTATACTAATGTGCACATAATTTAACTCACAACGAAGGTCACAGAATCTACAACTCGACTTACTGTAGCCTGCTCGTTGCAGCTATTAAAGACACAACGAACCCTTGAATCCTAGTTCGCGTGGATTTTTGTAAGGAGTAACTTCAATAGGCGTAGTTTTGCAAACCTATACAGTATAATTTATCGTGTTTGAAAACACACGGAACATCTAAACTGCGTCCATTTTATGAAGATTGATATAAAATATTGCATTTCTGCTGCTTATGAATTGCTCTCGACTTAAACGTACAAGCATCATAAAGCAGTACCGGTACATTGCCTACGTCACAGAAGGGTTTGGTTTACGCGCCATGGCCTGTCTTTCTCGTCAGCCGTGCGCGATTACAGATTAGCTGTGTAATAGTTATATTAAATATGTTTCTCCCAGTGATACGTTTAGAGCAACGAAGTTTAAATTATTGTAAGTGGTCGGTGTTAATAAACTGAATACCTACGTTGTTTGGAGTGTTTACTGATGAAATTGCAAAATGCTGGGGTAAATTATTTGAACGGCACTCCTCAAATCCAGTGTGCCAATTTGCACTTCGAATTGGAAGAAATTAGGAGATGATAAAGACAAAGAGTTATAACTATACCCATACATTTAGGAGAAAGTAGGCTATATGTTCTTTCCCGAACATCTTGTTTTTTTTGTTGATTTTTTTCGCTGAGTTTCAATCTCCTCGCCTATGTCATTTAAGAGATACATGGTCCATTAGGAATCCTTCAACCCGCACTTTTCAACACTTTCACCTTATAATATACATCACATCGAAAAATCCTTAGGCACATGTCTGCTTAGTTTTTATGATTAATTTATATGCCGAGTACCACATCCACAAATGAAACCACTCGTGAGATATTGTTATTCAAGGAAATGCAGGTTTAACCCCCGTAAGACCTATTTAGAACTTGAATATCCGAAAATCCTTCCTAAGTGGACGGTTTTGGCATACAACGAACCTATCTCCAAAATGTCATGTTTCTAACGTCAGTAATTTTGGCTGGACGATGATGCGTGAGTGAGTCAAGATATTTTCTTTCATTTTCTTTTTCAGAATTTCACCTCTCCCCATGAACCCCTTAAATTGAATTTGTGAAAATAACTGTCGAACACCTATTTACTTATTTTTAAGCTGTTTCCCCCCCCCCCCCCCCGAGTTTGATAAGTGAGTGAGTGAGTGAGCGAGTCAATCAGTTAGCACACTTTCTTTCCTGTTTTTTTTTTCCATAATTTCACCCCTCCCCATGGGCCTTTTAAATTGGATTTATGAAAAAACGGTCGAAAACCTATTTACTTATTTGTTAAGCTGATTTTTTTCGCTGAGTTTCAAACTATTCGCCTATGTTGTTTAAGAGATACACGGTCCGTTAGGAATCCTTCAACCCCCAATTTTCACCCCTTTCACCTCATAATGTACACCACATCGAAAAACCCTCAGACACGTGTCTTCTTATTTCTAATGATGAGTTTATATGCCGTGTATCACATCCCCCAATGAAACCAATCTGGAGATATTGTTATTCAATTAAATACAGGTCTACCGCCTTAACACCCCTTTAGAATCTGAATATCCAAAAATCCGTCCTAAGTGGACGTTTTCGACTTACAACGAACATATACCCAAAATTTCATGTTTATAACTTTAATAGTTTTGGCTGGGCGATGATGAGTCTGTGAGTGAGTCAGTCAGTCAGTCAGGACACTTTGTTTTATATAAGAAATTTGCACAAATAATAATCTATTGTAAAAGGGAGTATTTTACAGATATTGTAGTATATAATACGGAACTCATTTTATTAGATGATTTGTAGCTTCCACCAGCACTAGCCTAAACAAAGAATACGATATTGATCAACTAGATTAATAGACGCGACACCGCTCATAACCTTAAATTCCTTATAAACAGGTCCTCTTGATTCACAGACCAACACGTAATTTCATATGGATTCTGTTAAAATGAGTCATATTGATACGATAAATATCGTTTAAAATGATAATCTGATAGCAAAAATATCTACACCGTCCGGGATTCAAACCCGAGACCTCTAGATTCACAGTCATAGGCACTTACCCCACGACTATTTCGACCACGAAAATATTGTGCACAAGATGGTGACTTATTTCCACGTTCCAATAATACTGCATTACGGAATTAAGTTTCATTTATACTTTGCTTGTTTCGACAATGTTCCTGCGTGAAATTGAGTTTAGAATGCCTTATGAATAGGCCCTCTTGTGAGTAAAGAGAATGTATTCAGCAATAGTTCATGAAGGCTTGCTCAATTCTCGTATAACCACAACGATTGTATTATATTGATGACTGGATTACCGTTACGTGGGTTAATATTTGAATAGCCATTGTGCAGAAACATAATACCGGCAATGCCGACTACTTACAATGTTAGATATTAAGGCATTTTACCATTTAAATACTGATACGAAGACTTCGAACCTGTACCATGTGCTTTGTTTCAATCACTTGACACCAGAGTTCGCATGGGCCTTTACCGTTTTGTATGTCATATACATTCCACATGGCCGAGAGTACGTCATGGTATCAATTACCGACACCGCGCGCTCATTGTTTCTCTTACCACTTCCCGTTGGATCTTACAACTGCCAGCTGGATCATACCACTGCCAGCTGGATCGATCGATCGAGTTGGCAGTGTGTCTTACACTTCCGTTCGATGGAACGGAAGTGTGCCAGCTGATGCCACCTCGATCGTTCCGATCCACTTCCGTCCCATTTTTCAAAATCACTCCCACAAAAATATCCAGCAACCGAGTGGAAAGATGTTACACATAAATAAAAATCTCACAATTGAAAAGAACGGGAGGACGGTAGACTACCGTCGCGCGACCACTGTCCCCCATTTATCAGTGAATATCATTAACACATGTAATTATTTTACGACTCGTGTTATAAATGCAATGTAAACTTGCCCATCCATATAGGGCTAGAAGCTTGTTCACCGACTGAAAATTATAAATTAATAGTTTGTACAGGTAACACTAAAGTAATTGCTTCCAAACTTCACATGTACCTGCACGACGTAGCTCCTTAAGTTAACAGTGAATTCAGAACTCGCCACGGTAGGTGAGTGGTTAGTGTGTCTGAGTACCAACCCCAAGCTTTGCTCTTGGGCGTGGTAAGTTATTTTTGAAAGGCGGCAAAAATCTCGGTACGCATATCATACGTTGTTGGCATGTTAAAGTACCCATTTGATTTCAGTAGGCCGTGTTCATAATGGCAAAATTAATCTCGTGGTTTTCCACCAGCACAAAGTTCCTCCTTGGCCCATTAGAAAGCGCTATAGTGTCAAGGAGCTTAGATATCTAACCTCCTTGACTGTCACAGCGCTCCAAGGAACAACAAATATTCGACATGCAAGCTGCCCTCTAGGCGTCAAATAAGAAAGCTTTCTCCTGTCACCCGTGGCCATACGATATAATTATTAGTGAATTCAGAAGCAATGCAGTGAACCATTAAGTCTTGCCTCATTTTGCAAAGAAATGTTGGTTGGTTCTTTAGTTTAGGGGCTGCGACTACGCGGTCATGTAGCCCCGTGTACTTTGGGTGTGTGTTCAGAATCTGTCTGATAACCAGTGTTAATTGTGATGGCTGTGTTAGTGTGTGTATCTGTTTTAATTCAAGTAAGGACTGCAAACATTCAATTTTTCCAAGTAGTTTCTACTTTTGCCGCCAAACGCCACCGTCAACGACCAACTAGTTCAGAAGTTAGTTACCAGATGCCACCGCAGTCGACTCTTGACGACGTACGCAGGAACCAAAGAACGTTAGTCAAATGTTATAATTTAGCCTCATACAGGTGTAATTAGTGGAAGGTTCTTTAACATGCCATAAATCTATGACATGGGACCGCCGGCTTTACTTCCCCTCGGAAGGAAGGCATACTGAGGGATTTTTAACGTTCTTAAAAATCCGACGACTTTGGCCGGGTTTGAACCCGCAATATTGGGCATAGAAACTCAGCTTGCTACCAACTACGCCGTCAAAGCCGTTCTTTGCAAAGAAATAATAATAATAATCTAATATTATAGCGATAGCGATATAATAGACCTTCAGTACCACATCCGCACGTGTAAATCGCGTGAAAAAATTTCTAGAGTACCCCTTAACTCCCTTAAGCGCATTATATACGTATTGATGAATTTTACAGCTTAATTTGGTTCCGTGATAACCTTATAGCCGTTTGCAAACTTTCACAGTAATGTAATAAATGGAATGGCTTTGCGTCTTACAGAAATAGATGGACCTCTAAGATTGTGTTGCCATGGTTACCGGCTTGCATTCTTTCATTATTTTTAGTCAGTTATTGTTGATTTAAGGGGAGGAACATCGAGGTCATCTGACCCTAAAATTTCAATAGTTTATTAAGTGAAATTAGTTTTCTGGTCATATCTCAAAACCTGTTGGTTTTAGGGCCTTAAAATGTGGCTTTTGGGTGCCCTTGGGGCCCCCGAGTTTTGTTTCTCACATTGATGGGCTGAAAATGAGCTTTGTCTCGTCTTTCTATGACCATATCAGCATGTATTTTTAGGGGGTAGGCCCCATTTATGAGAGGTATGGAGAAGAGTTAAATCAGTGATTATTTTCGTGCCTTGGATGGTAATCAGTACCAAATTTTACGTTGATCCACTCAGTCATTCTCGAGTGATGCGCGTACAAAGTTGTACACAGACAGACAACAATTTTGGTTTTGCGCGTAACCGTCATAAAAACCAGTCTGAAACGCGTTAATAACTGACATTTCCGTGGAAATTCAGAAGAAAACAGAGAAACTTTCATTATTATGCACTAGTGTCTATGCGGCTTCGGTGACGTAGTTGGTAGCATGCTGAGCTTCTATGTCGAAGATCGCGGGTTCAAATCCAGCCGAAGTCGTTGGATTTTTAAGAGCGTTAAAAATCTCTCAGTATGCCTTCCTTCAAAGGGGAAGTAAAGCCGGCGGTCCCATGTCATAGATTTATGGCATGTTAAAGAACCTTTCACTAATTACACCTGTGTGAAGCTAAATTGTATAGGTTAAGAATGTAAACAAGGCTCTTAGGTTCCTACGTTCGTTGCCAGGAGCCGACTGCGGTGGCATCTGGTAGCTAAGTTCTGAACTAGTAGTTGTTGACGGTGGCGTTTGGCATCAAAATTAGGAACTATTTGAAAAATTCAAAAGTCCGCAGTCCCTACTTGAATTAAAAAACTGATAACACTCACTAATACAGTCATGACAATTAACAACGGTTATCAGACAGATTCTACACACACCCCAAAATACACGGGGCTACATGACCGCGTTGTCGCAGCCCCTAAACTTAAGAACCAACCAACACTAGTGTCTAAAGGTTATCCAAGACGGAGGGGAGAAGTTCCACAAGAGAATTCACCTAATAATAGAGGGGATCTGGACTATGGAGGACATCCCAGAATATAGGAAAACAGCGATCTTCTGCCCTATATACAACAAAGGTGACAAAATGGACTGCAACAACTATCCTTGACCTACAGTCTGAGTCCAATTGGATTGACGCGTCACGAAAACCTGGTTTTCATTGACAAGTGACGGTCAGGTTCGATGATGATGATGATAATTGTTGTTTTAAGGGGCCTAACATCTAGGTTATCGGCCCCTGAACAGTCAGGTTCGATTGGCTTTTCATTTGTCCGTGCACGCCGGCTGTTGGCTTACCGTGTTCAGTCCATGTATTAAAGTGTTATTATGCTAGCGTGTGTGATACCATCTATTCAACATTTACGTGTACAATTAACAAGAATATCTCGCTGTCATTACGGCGTACGTTTATTACTGCTCCCGCACTGCGTAAATTTCTTGTAATACTCTGACATTGCGTTTCATATGTCCGCACTCGTTCATTCACTGGGAAGTCTGTTTAACTTTGCCCCTGCGGCAATTAACTCGACTCATTAGTGCACAATATTAGCCTCGTTATAAAACTGTTCATTCGTAGTTTTACTGTACGCCACCGATGTACAGTAAGAAGTGGACTATCCTCCTTAATGCCTTTGCCATTACGCCTCGCCTTCGCAATGACAGAGCGCTCTATAGCGTAGTATTCACACCACATGGTCAACTTAACTACTACTTTCGTGATATTCAGACGTAGTACATCTCATCATTCTCCCAATTTCTTCAATAAATTCTTCTCTGTTTACATCCGTTTTATTTTATAATCAAACTTTCACTAGGCTACTACTTTATTCAGGGCCGGATTTAAGAGTTTGCCGCCTATAGGCTAAAGCCCATTTGCCGCCCCCTCAATAGTTCATATTTGCTTAATACATTTGTTTTATACAACAAAAGGATAGAGTTCATTGGCGTTTTCATCTTTTTTATAATAAAGTTAATTTAGTTTAGATAAAACTACAATTTTAATGGTTTAAATAATACATTATATACCGTAATGAAATTAGTTATCTACTTGTGTTTTTTTTACTTACTTCTTTTAAGATTCGTTAAAAAATGAAATTGGTTTCGAACTAAATTTATTAATTTGTTCTTTTAGATCAGTGATCACTATTTTACACATATTTTATATTTTAATGCAATAACTATCTTTGCGTAATTGAAGAACTGTGTTAAATTTGAATTAAGTTGTCCTACACGCTGAAATAAAATTGTACAAATTGTAGTTAAAATTACTAGTTTATTTGTTGAAAAATATACAAACTTCTCTAAAACCACTCACCCCACGTAATCTTGATGTTCAAATTTACATACCGTAGCTTTCTTACGAGATTTGCTAATGGCACTCGTTAGTAATGTCCTTGATGAAAGTATTTTTGTTGTATTCGCCTCAATACAAGGTAATGCAAGTGATTTCAACCGTAGTTTGGAAATAAGCCTGCTAGTTCGCAGATAGTTCTTAACTCTGCTAGGGCAGGAAAAACTGTAGGACTAAAACATATTTTTAAGTAACTTGTATTCTTAAATTCGTACGGAAAAAAATATTAACGTCTGAAATACTTCATTTTAACTTTTGAATGAATTGCCAAACTGCCGCCCCTGAAAATTTGCCGCTCTTGGCTGCAGCCTACTTAGCGTATTTAGAAATACGGCCCTGGCCTTATTCAGCGTAATCATATCGCTTAAAGTTGAGACTACGCAGTTGAGACGTCATTCTGCTCCTCTATGTCACCTTTCCAACGTTAAATCAAGGGGGTGTGTTCTGATGTCTTGACGCATGTCATATCGGTAACAGTACGTATACCGATCATGAATGTGTGTTCATTAGGAGCTCTCTTCAGGTATCATGCTTTGACTCTCTCAATGGTTCTTAGGTCTCCTATTGATAGCTTTTACCAGAATAGTTTCATCCCATATGTTAGGATCGGGATTGAAGCCTCCGTGGCTTAGGCGGCAGCACGCCGGCCTCTCACCGCTGGGTCCGTGGTTCAAATCCCGGTCACTCCATGTGAGATCTGTGCTGGACAAAACGGAGGCAGACAGGTTTTTCTCCGGGTACTCCGGTTTTCCCTGTCAAAATTTCATTCCAGCAACACTCTCCACTATCATTTCATTTCATCTGTCATTCATTTAATCATTGCCCCAGAGGAGTGCGTCAGGCCTCGGCAGCCGGGACAGTTCATATCCTCGCCGCTAGATAGGGGCTTCATTCATTCCATTCCTGACCCGGTCGGAGACTGGAAGCAGGCTGTGGATTTTCATTCATGTTAGGATCGGGATTATGGCTGTGAAGAATATTTTCATTGCTGATTCTAATGAGAGTCTGTGAAGTTTCTTTATTCTGTAGGTGGCTCTAATAGCTCATTTTCGACCTGAGTTTACTTATCCGGTTTTTACAAAATTATGTAGATACGTCCGCGTTGTGTCCAACACAATAGTCCAGGTTGGATTTATGGACTGAGTGTTTGATTGACGCGCGGAAGACTATACGTGGCAACGTCACAGGTGAGAAACCCGGGGAATACGTCACTCCATCAGCGAGCTTGATCTGTCGGCAAAGTGTCCAACATTTTTCATTACTGTGACATCCTGTAACATTCGGCATTAATGGAGAAGCAAGAATAGCTCAGATTATTTATGAAGAGACTACTCTGTTTGTGTGAATTAGGAGTTGTTCCCCCAACTATATATATGTCTGCATATTCCTTTTGAAATATGAAGAGAGAAGTGTCTTTGATCGACGCCAGGGCGAAGCACGAGCGACCACGTGGCTGACTCGGTAGCGGTGATTTGTCGCCACACATGTGACAAGCAGACAAATTAATGTGTGGGGGCAGTGAACATTGTCGACACTCATTCGAGAGTACGTGGATTTTATCATTTTAAATAATCTTGTCGACTTCGTCGTTACGCTGGGGTCTAGCGTTACGTTACGGTGACGGGACGAAATGTACCTAGATGCACTGAGGTGTGTGACGTCATAGTACCGCTTGGTGCATGTGTTCCCCGACAATCTCTAATTCGCTAGTATAAGACAAACATCCCCGATTCTTGGATGTCACGGGTAATCTCGAGAACCACTGGATGGATTTTGATGCGGTTTTCACCATTCTGTAAAGGATATCTCGAGGAAAGATTCTGTAGAAAATAATTCATGTATGATCAAAGGAAGCCAAGCAGTAACGATTTCAAAAAGTCGAAACAAACTTGGCGTCCGTGCGCTTCTTAAGCTTACGCTGGGCAAACCGTTAAAAATATCAATAAACTATGAGCGTAAGAATTGGTCAGCATGAAAAGTTCTACAAAAAAGTCCGCGAGAGCATATCTCTATCTTCAATACATCGCCCACTGTAAGTGTTTTTAGACTGGATGGAAGGGGCACGTCCCCGCGCGCTCTGGTGAGCGTGATGGCATCCCGCGCGCTAGACCTTGCTTTGTCCTTGGTTTGCACTTGCCGTTCGCGAGTAATTTGAAACAAGGTAAAGTATTATAAAGCAAGATATGTATTATGCAGATAAGTTTCCAACATGTCAAGAGTCTCTGGCTTCGAGTGAAGCGAGAAGCCTCCAGCCTTTCTAGCATTTTTCAGCATTTGTAGCATTTAAAATGATACAAAGTCTAGTCTTTCAGACTGACTGTCACTTTTTATATGTGCGAGATCGAATCACGTCTTGTATGTGACGAAGTGCAATGGCACGATATCGCGGAGTACGAATTCACCGGCATTTTCAGTAATACAAGAGGGCATAATAGCTATGTATTACTTGAACATTGTGATATTGGTTCGAACAATTCGTTCTGATAAAATATGGATCTATTGCTTAAGTCGTTCTGCAGATATTTGAAACGAACTTGTGTGGCCGAAGGTCAGAACAGACATTTAACTCCAAGCACGATTCAGTTGCCATGTTAAAGCACTTACCGCCTGTACTAGGCTGATCGTAATTCTGTTAATCCTTACGTATCACAGACCATTATTGTGCTTTACAGTTCGCGAAGCGCTTATGACATTACACGGGGTGTTTTATCACCATTTTTGTTAAGAACCGTGTGTCATGCGAGGACTTGCAAACATCATCATGAAGCAAGGACTTTTATTAACATGTGCTAATAATTTGTCTACATATCCCAACCCAAACTTATTCATGGGTAATATGCATCACTAAACGGCCATGAGGGGACTCAAAGGAGTGACAACCACCAAGGAAGTAATGGGGAGACCATGTTCGAGCAACCACGAGAGGGAACGGGAAGGTTGCGGGTTCGAATTCGGAGGCTAAAGAAGAAAGAAAATCTTATTAGAAGAAGGGATGAATGCTACCCTGGCACGAGAAGAAAGAAGACTGGAAGGAAGCTGGTATTTTCTTCGAGATCCAGAACTAAGCCAGGCTTGTTCCACAATTATCTTACCATTTCGAGCAGTTGGTGAGCCATACATTTCAGTATTATAGTAGAATGAGCAGTCTGACGACTCATTTTAGTTAGAAGTATGCCAGTCATGTGATTAATTATGTATTTGGAATATAATTCTAAGGTTGATTATTATTACCATGGGATATATGTGGTCTACGTGGACATGAATTGATATGACTAGTGGTCATGAAACGGAATTGGACCTCAGTATCATTACGTCTTATCAACTACCAATTTATTTCCACGAGTATTAGTGGGTGATTACTTTTTGGATCTGTCGATTGACAGTCCGTTATGATTACAATATCTTGACATCGTAAATTTCTATGCTATATTTTCCATATGGAATTATTACTACAGACTTCAAATATTTTGTGGTCAGATAGATGCACCGTGACGACACTTCAGGATTGGAAGCTGATTGTGGAGAGCCAGTGTGTTCTTCATTAATTGATTTTTCTACGATACTTACAGATTTGAGCCACGCTGGACTCTATTTTCAGTCTAGTTTATTTTTAGCTTATAGGAGATAGTATCCCAGTTTTGTTTTATTTTGTAACTTTAATTATTTCCATGGGATATTGAAAATTTAACATGCTCTATCCACTTGACTTTGTTACCCAAAAATATTTGTCTGTGCTTTATTATGTGCACATGTGATTTATATTAATAACAGATGATGATATAATAATGTAATCGAGTATACCAGTAATTGAATAGGATGATGTAGTCACATATAAAAACAAAAATCGAAAGTAGGCTAATAATTGGAATTGAATTCACATATTCTGTGAAGGTCAATAAGGTAGTACATGGATAAAAATATGTAATATACGCAAAAGAGATTAATATAATAATAAGTGAATATTGCTGACTACAGCATTGGTAAATGCAATTAAAATATGGTATTTGATTATTTATTTTTTTGGAAAGCAGTCAGTGGACAAATGATCGTGTGATAAGGAATTTCAATGTGCCATAATATAATTGTTGAACAGGAAGATTTTCCTTCTCGAATGGATCTCACATGATATAATTATTTAAAGCATGAATAATAGATGATAGTATGACTGATATTCTCATTACCTGAGATGATATAACTTAGTTGAGTCTATGATTGATTTAAATCGATAACATAATCATTTCTGATAGGAAAGTCTGGTGATGATTAAATGGATGAATTAGTGAGTTTATGAAAATTTCATTTAAGGACAATTAGGCCTAATTTATAAACAATTCATTTATGATTAATTAAAATATGAACAATTTATCTATGAACAATTAAATTATGGATTGATAGCTAGTTGATTGATTGGAATCTGTGCGAATCATTTATTAATGATGATTGATCAGTTCATAGAATTATTAGTGATTAACTAAATAAAATCATGGACATTTAGTCATTCGAATGAACGCACAAACCAACTGAATTAAGTTATGCATGGATGAAATGAGTTTATTGAAAATAACATAGAAGGAGACAGTTGTAAATAGCAAATGAGATAGTTGTAAATAGATGATTGAATTGAATATAATTTATAATTGTGGAAGGATGAATGAAAGTCAAAAATAGAGACTCACACCGTTGACTGATACTTTTTTTTTCATGAAGGAGCATTGCACTTAATTTTTTCAATTGAAGCTCATTAGTTAGAACGGAGATCTACATTCCATATTTCAAAGCGATCTATTTATTTTATATTATTTTAGTCGTGAAGAAATCTCATTTATTAGTTGAAACACCATATGACAGACATTCTAGGTGTGTGATAAACTCTTACAGTCTTACTCTTACTCTTAATTTTGTGTTTGAGGTAGATTTCATTTTCTTAAATCTCATAATTTTATTTATATCCAAGGCAAGGACTGAGGAGATTCATTGACCGAATTAACCTTTGAAGTGTCTTTGACGTATTTATCTAACCTTTTGAGCAGACCTCAGCAAGTAGTAACTTAGACTGAATCCCTGAAGTAGGATAGGAGTAGTTGCTTTATTTATTGGATGTTGCCTGTTGGTTTATGAGCTGCAAATAAATGGAACCTTTTATTTTTATGAATTTCTGCACTTCTGATTTTGCTAATCTGTATTTTCTTTTCAGTGTTCGGATTGATTTGGATCTAGGTGGAAATTGATTTTCCCAGGTACGCCTCTCCTTTTAACCACACCGAGATCACTTGAGGTCTCATTCCTCCGTTTGTGTGTGTGTGTGTATGTGATCAAATTGCGCCTAGATCCCAAACAGGTTTTTCGTATGCCACGATCCCGGTTTATCGGCATGTATCGTGATGTATTTCGCCGGGCCATCCGATCCACTGCCGTTGGATGGGGACAGTGTTACAAAATTTAGTCTACGTACTTTTATGTGTTCCAGGTTGAACTGCATGTAACTTCAATAACATTCAGTGGATTTCTACCAAATTTTGTTTGTGCAGTGTCTGCCATGAGAGATATAGTACGTGTACTCATTCTCAGTGCTACCAACTACCTAATAACTCTCCCTGGGCATATGAACTGTCGACTCTCAGCATCAGAATCCATGTAAGTAGGCTGTATTGCTCTATTGGGTGAATTCTAGCATGCAAATCTGGAGAAATATTATTATGTCAGTGGTACCAGCATTCTAAGAAGGATTTATATACAGGAATAAAGATGGAATCTTACATTTTAAACAATGTAGGCGCTAGTTTGTCACGGAACAACATAACTTCAAATAATTCAAATAACTTCAAATAATTAGATAGGCCTACATACATTTTCACTGACTCTGATGGGATGAGGCCAGTCCTCAGGAATATGGTTTCTTTCGTGGCAATACTTCGGCGTCTCTCGTTGCTTTACCAGCGTCTCACAACTCACTCCAACACTCTGACATTCAAATTAGTTTTTCTAGCAGACCAGTCAGCTTCGACATCAGAAGATTTTCCATAGCAATTTCTCTGTCTTCTAGGCATGGTTAAACAATACTCTAGACATTCAAGAATGTGAAATGGACTAGTAGCCTAATTCAGTTATTGAAATGATATGTGTATGAAATATGTAAGATATCCAGGTCGCTCCACGCAGGAAAATATCCGAAATTGTCCATACGTAATTTCGTGACAATATCACAGAAGAAATGCCATGGCTTTTATTTAAATAATGAAAATCAATCCATCGGAAAAACTACCGGAATTAAATTGTTGTTCAAACCAAGTATTGTGTCTCAATAGAGTGTAATTTATCATTCAATTCCCAGCGATAAGTGGGAACGTAATTACTATGGTTAGGTCGCCGGGTTTCAATTAACAGTCCTCTGTCTCCAGTCTTAATCAACTTTCATAGAGAGAGTACATTTTTAGGAAATATTTATATTATACCATTAATTTACAACTATGGTTGAGCATTTAAATGGTCTGCCAATTGAGAAGCGTTTCTGTATCACTAATCATCAGCATGCTTCAAAATGTTTTGCTTTAAAGAAACGTCACCAGACATTCACTATTTTTTGAAGTTTTCAAGAATTATTGTTTTGATTTTTAGGCTAGACCAAATCTAGGAAGCAAACTCACACTTAAGCAAGTAGGTACATGAACAACTAAGTAGCCTATTTTCATATATCCTACTGGACTTATCCATTATAAACTTACCCGGCTATTAAAAGAGCTTTCCATGTGATGTATACGAAGTAGCTTTTGGTAAACGAAATATAACTCCACCAATACCATTACATTGAGAAATTATGTGCCAGAATATAACTTTAATCATCGCCGATTAACACTCCTCCCGTGAGATGGCATTTTTTGTAACGAGTCAGGTGAGTTTAGTTCAAGAAAAGTAAAATGCAAATGTAATTAATTTTGAAATTTTGCACAGCCGCCAAATTGAGGTTATGAAAACAGTTGAATTAAATTAAATCCCAGTAGATTAAATCTTGTACAAAGATTTACCGTACCAAGTCTCACTGCGCGAGGATAATTAAATTGCGAGAAAATTCTATTAAAATACTTTAATTTCGCTTGGCCGCCATGTTAGATTTGTAGTTAACAGGTGTTTTGAAGTCATATTGATCAACGTAAATAACCTTAATCACCATAAAAATATTGCCAGGTGATATCAGTAACTGTTGCGGTGTTTCGTGCGGCCGCCATGTTGGATTTGTGAAACGTATTAAATTTTGGAAGACACGTTCGAAGTCGGACGATATAGTACTATGTCCTTACCGAGTTTCATTCAAATCGCTTCAGCAATTTAGATTTAATTAGGGACATACACACACGGACAAAAAGGTGATATCATAAGCCAATTTATTCATAAGATGGAAATAGACTATCCTTAATGCAGACTCGCGCCACCATCCTGCATAGAAATTGGGTAACCTTAGCCATCAGAGCAAGAAGAGCTTGTGAAGGCAAAAAGGTTCTCCATTAAATATTGAAAGGTCTTCATTGAAGAGCACATAGCCTATTTCCTCTTAAAATACGGCTATAGTCGACCTAATCATACAGTGTAATATTGTGAGCTTTAGGTGATCTACTATTAACGTTTCATACAGACAATGTTCTAAGTAAAGTGTCCGCCTCGTTTGAAGTACCTAACATTGTTGGTTTTCATCGCGGAGACCCGCGTTCGATTCACGGCTCTGCAAAAAAAATCTGTTCTGAGGGATGGAACGGGGTATACTCCGCCTCAAGAGGCAAAACTGAGAAGAGGTGGGTTTCATGCCAGCCTCATTCATCCTGAAAGTGGATTTCCGTTATTTCCAACGTCTACTCCAGGCAAATGCTGGGATGGTACTGAGTCATTCCTTCAAAGACTATTTGTCAGAATCCAAGATGAGCAGGATCGCAGACTATTGACGGCCCCCGCTTATTGAACCGCTGAAAGAAAATGCCTGACAAATAGGATAGAAACAACTCTCCTAAAGCTGTACTACGTCAACGACAAGAATACAATTTAAAAAAACTACTCCGATAAAGCTGAGAGACTTAACGATCTTGGGGGATTACAGGTGAAAAATTGGTGGGCATCAATTTTAGTTCGCGTAGTACAACTATCATTTGCTAAGATAAATCAGAAATCGAAGATTAAAATAGAAAGTCGAACAAACAAAATACTCGTGTTCGGGATTTATTCAGAAGACGATGCACGCAAAAACTGTCGCACTTGACGCTTCTTTTCACAACAAAATCTATTGCGCCATAAATATCAAACGTTATAAAAGTCTAGATTTCGCAATGCCATGTGCATGAAATACCATCAAAAACTGATCCTCCCAAACCATAACATCGGAGGTTATTAACTCAAAGATCGAACATCCCTAACTGAAATTAAATTCATGTGACTTGATTCAAAAAAATAAAGCAAAATTAAACATATGTATTTAGTTAATTTATACAACTGCTAATGTCTGACGTCCACTCCTACAAATTATATACACTTCATATGACACTCGTCCTTGCGGATAGTGAACGTAAGTTTCACTTCCATAGATCAAGTGGCTTTAGTAAAAGTTCGGAACAACGACTAATTTCACAACACTAATCCTCTAATATATCGAAGTCCTGGCACATAAAGCCGTCCAATTAAGTCTAGCTCATGTTAATATATTTTCAATCAAGTTCAATAATTAATAAGAATGATGTTAATTGTCCACAACAAAATTGCTTCAGTCTCAAGTTCCTTCAACAATAATACAAGTCTGGCATAGCACCTGATAATTGCTTCAGTCTCAAGTTCCTTCAACAATAATACAAGTCTGGCATAGCACCTGATAATTGCTTCAGTCTCAAGTTCCTTCAACAATAATACAAGTCTGGCATAGCACCTGATAATTGCTTCAGTCTCAAGTTCCTTCAACAATAATACAAGTCTGGCGTAGCACCTGATAATTAAACAACGCAGCTTTCAATTAAATCAACTCTCAACAAAATGCATCTCCCACAAACTGTAACATAACTGATCTTAAACGGCATCTCATGTCATATTCCGATAATAATTCCACATTAATAATTTATTTCAATAATTACATCCATAATTAACATTCCCATCGTCACCTTGACAGATTTAACTTTCAATTAAAAACATTCGATTCTCATAATGCCATATAATAATTGACAGTGCGTTTACCCCATATTACGACTGTGCATACGATTTCGAAAGTTGTAGAGCTTGTATTTTACATTTCACCATAGCATATTTTTTATAACATTCATGACATCAAAATTAATAAAAAATATTTCACACTCCCTTCTGGTCGTTTGTGAATGCACCAATCGGCATTAATAAATTACGTCCATTAATTAGATATGCAATCTCAAGTTGCTTAAAAAAACATTATAATATACAACACAATTTCGCATACCCAATCGCTATATGACAGCATGGATGCATCCACGCTCTAATCATTGTCACTTCCTTGACTATGTGATTACCAGGCAGTGTGACAAGAAGGATTTTCTGATCACAAAGATTGCAAGGAACTTGGACGACTGTTGGACTGACCACAAACTCCTGACCTGTCGACTCAAAATTTCCGTCCGACATAAATCTACCGCTCAACGTTCAAGCATACTCCCTCGCTGGTTTGCAACTTCCAAACTTTCAAATGCAGCTATTGCATCTAACTTCCAAAATGCAATCTTGACCCGCTTCAAAAGCAACCCAGTCTGCACAAAAGATATTGAACAGGAGTGGTCAACAGTCAAGAAGATCATCATCGAGTCAGCTGATGAAACCATTTACTATGAGGGTAGGAAGAGACAAGACTGGTTTGAGGAGAACAACAAAGAAATACTGGAACTCATCAGTGCTAAGCGGAAAGCTCATCTATCCCTTCTTCAAGACCCATCATACTGTGCAAAGAAAGCTCATCTTAATGATCAGAAACGGAAGAGTCAGACTGGAATCAAGGAAATGAAGAACAACTGGTGGCAACAGAAAGCTGAGGAGCTTCAACATTATGCTGATGCCCGAAATCTTCGGAACTTCTATGAGGGGATTAAAGAGATCTATGATACGATTCGTTCCTCTATTGTTACTCTAAAGTCAGCTGATGGAAGTACTACAGCTACTAATTCCAAAGACATCCTGGAGCACTGAAAGGAACATTTTTCTACTCTCTTAAACCGAAGCTCCACTGCTGCACAAGATTTCCTACGAGATGTGCCACACCTTCCTTCTCAACCTTGGATGGCGATGCCTCCAGCATCTCAAGAATTCTGTGAGGCCCTTGATAGGCTTAAACCCTGAAAAGCTCCTGGACCAGACAACATCCTACTGGAACTAATTCAAGCTACATGCTTATCTCTAAAGACAAGGCTCTTCTCCCTGACACTGTCGATTTGGGAAACCCATAGACTACCCAATGACCTAAAAATGCCAACATCGTCACTTTTTTCAAAAAAGGGGACAGCATATTTGACAACTACCTGGGCATTTCCTGGCTATCTATAGTAGGAAAAATACTCGCTTATTATTATTATTTAGGCTATCACTCGTGATACGAATATGATTATCTTCCAAGTTACATTTATGTAAATCTTCGCTGTAATCCAACATTAGGCCTAATCATATTGCGTGAGTTCTTTGGTGACTGTACAGTCCGATCCGAGAAACACAGACTCTTCCACAATATTGGCACACAAGGTCTTGAGCAGCCAATGGATCTTGGGGGTTGATCATTCTGCGAATCATGCGCTCTTTCCTGGCATTTCTTTTTTCAGCCAGAAGCCTTCTTCTCTCTTGTTCGAAGTACAAGTGGCCTTGATGGACGTTGCGGCGCCACTCTGATCGGTCGAATGCGACAGCCTCCCAGTTACCTGTATCAATTTGACATTTCTTCAAATTGGTCTTCAGAACATCTTTGTAGCGTTTTTGTTGCCCACCCTGCTTTCTCTGACCGACATTCAGCTGGCAATATAAGATTTGTTTTGGGAGGCGGGACTCAGGCATGCGAACTACATGTCCTGTCCATCGAATTTGGTGTTTTATAATGAGAGCCTCTATACTAATAGTGCTAGCTTCCTCTAAAACACTTGTGTTAGTGCGCCGGTCTTGCCATTTAATACCAAGAATTCTCCTAAGGCATCGTTGATGGTATTTTTCTAAAGATACGAGGTGCCTTCTGTAAGTAACCCAGGTTTCGCAGCCATAACGCAGAGTGGGAACTACAACAGCTTGATAAACGTATAATTTTGTTAGAATGCTAATGTCGTGGTTGTCAAACACGCGAACGAGCAAACGACCAAAGGCTGCATTGGCACATTTGAGGCGGTGTTGAATCTCAGCGTCAATGTTCGCATTTGTTGATAGGTGACTACCCAAATAGGGAAAATGATCTATATTCTTTAGTTTATGTCCATCAATCATGATAGCAGGAGCAGTAGCCCTGTCATGTGATGTAGGCTGATGAAGAACCTGTGTTTTATTGGTGTTTATGTCCAGACCAATGCTTCTGTATGCCTCATTGAACACATTCAGGGTGGTTTGAAGAATACTCGCTAGAATTCTACTGGCCCGCCTTCAAGTCATCTCCGAGAGGACTCTTCCCGAGTCTCAGTGTGGTTTCCGTGCCTCCAGAGGCACTGTTGACATGATATTTTGTGCACGGCAACTTCAAGAAAAATGTAAATAACAACAGAGGGACCTTTTGCTTGTGTTCTACGACCTTGAAAAGGCATTTGATTCCGTCCCAAGACCAATGTGGGAGGTACTGAGACGCTTTGGTTGTCCCGATCAGTTTGTGGAACTAGTGCGAGCACTTCATGATGGTATGACTGGACAGCTTCTCAATCAAAATAACATCTCAGAAGCATTCCCAATCACCCATGGTTTGAAACAGGGGTGTGTCCTAGCTCCAACTCTCTTTGCCCTGTACTTAGCTGCCATGCTGTATGCGACAGCGAGCAAACCAGGGGTAGATATTAGATATCGCTAAGATGGAGGCCTCTTCAACTTGGCCAGGCTTCGATCACGTCTTACAAGTGTCACTAAGATAACTGAACTGCAGTTCGCGGATGACACTGCATCACCTCCCCTTACACCTGAGGACTTACAGCACTCAGTTAATAGCTACAAGAATGCATGTGATCCGTTTTGGCCTCAGCATCAATCCAGGCAAAACAAAGGTACTTGCTCAGCCTGCTCCTGAGTCTAGCATTGCAGAATTCAACATCTCCATCGCCAACACAAATTTGGAACAAGTAGACCATTTTACATATCTAGGGAGCATCTTATCTAAGAACTGTACTTCTGAACAAGATATAGAAAACAGGCTTCGAGCTGCTCATGTAGCGTTTGGTCGATTATCACACCATGTCTTTAGAAACAAAGATCTTACAATTCGCACGAAACTCATAGTATAGCAGGCAGTGGTCATCTCAACTTTACTTTACGGATGTGAAACGTTGACCTTATACCGTCGCGAGATCAGAACACTGGAGCATATTCACCAGCAAAATCTCCGTTCGATCATGAATATTAAGTGGGACGACTATGTATCCAATCTTGCTGTCCCCGAGGAAGCATGCACCAAGAGCGTAGAAGCTATCATCTTTGGTCATCGACTAAGATGGACTGGACATGTCCGCCGCATGAATGACACTAGGTTTCCACGCCAATTCCTCTACGGTGAACTTTGCTCTGGTAAAAGGCCACAGGGTGAACCTTTAAGGCTCTTCAAAGACCAGATGAAACACACTTTCAGGTTGAGAGGAATTAACCCTCTTACTTGGGAGGCACTGGCTGACGTTCGTGAACTTTGGAGGCAAACTATATCTGCTTCAGTAAATCATTTTGAACAGGAACGTCGCAGACTGGCTGAAATGAAGCGACTCCAACGCAAGCTTTGCCACACCCGTCCACGCTCTCCTCCAACTATACGATGCTCAGTATATGGCCGCATGTTCCTTGCAAGAATCGGCCTGTTTAATCACCAGAAATTCACTCATAAAATGTCCTGATTTTGGAAGTGTACTGTCAGAAAACTGTATACTCGGAAACGAGCTGCAGCCGACGACGGCGTCGACAATACAATTTATTCATGCTT
This sequence comes from Meconema thalassinum, assembly GCA_946902985.2. Classification (NCBI taxonomy): domain Eukaryota; kingdom Metazoa; phylum Arthropoda; class Insecta; order Orthoptera; family Tettigoniidae; genus Meconema; species Meconema thalassinum. The sequence goes on along the minus strand of OX336391.1, from coordinate 127,631,024 downwards.
TCATAGCTTTGCAATGAACTTAACAAAACCTCTATCGGATTTGTCACAAGTCTAGAATGTCCCTGAACCACATTCCAGCAATCAGTTGTTTCCAGACAGCAATGACAAAAAGTATTCGCAAGCAGATCGATTCATCCCAGAGATGCAAACGTGGATCACAAATACAAGGAAAACTGTTGTTGTTTGAGTCGTCAGTCATTTGACTGGTACGATGCAGCCCTCCATGCCTCCCTGTCCTGAACTAATCGTTTCATCTCTACATAGCTACAACATCCTACATCCGAAGCAATCTGTTTAACATATTCTAACCTTGGTCTACCCCTACAATTCTTGTCCTCGACCCTTCCTTCCATAACTAAGCTTGCTATTCCTGGGTGTCTTAGTATGTGTCCTACTAGCCTATCTCTTCTCTTCATTAGCAGTCGCCAGAAACATCTCTCCTCTCCCACTCGTCTTAATACCTCTTCGTTTGTAACCCTATCTACCCATCTGATCTTCATCATTCTCATGTAACACCACATTTCAAATGCTTCAATTCTCCTCTTTTCTGCTGCCCAAATAGTCCAAGTTTCACTTCCATAGAGCGCCAGGCTCCAGACAAAGGCTTTCAAAAATGACTTCCTAATACCTAAATCTATATTCGATGTCAACAGATTCCTTTTTTGTAGAAATGCTTTCCTTGCCTGAGCCAACCTACTTTTTATATCCTCGTTGCTTCGTCCATCACTGGTTATTTTGCTTCCTAAGTAACAGAAGTTTCCTACTTCCTTCAGCTTTTCACCTGCCAATTTGATGCAAGGAAAACTAACGCAACAAAATAGAAATGCTTCTAAAAACGTTTCCTATATCATCAAAACCTATAGAGTCAGAAAAATCTCCTAGCAAAAATTTAGCTAAAACGAAGACAATTCGAACGAACTCATGAACATGAAATCCAAAAGAAAAATACTAAAAATCGCCGAAATGAAAATTGCTGAAATTGCAAACAGCTCATCTAACCACTACTCCAAATCAAAATATGAAAATTCAATTACACTATCCAAATATAAAACATCCAAAAATGGTTCTCAAGATTTTTCCAAAATTCTACAGCAAAAAATATGTAACATGAGTCGTCTTCTACCTTGCGATGACCTTTGCTTCCTCTGAAGAAATTGGCGTAGATATGGCCGTCCCCGGTAATATAGGAACAGTCACTGGAACTCCATATCTCCAACTTCTGCTAAATCACCTGGTCCGATTTCCAAGTACGTCCCCGTCCGGTCTTGATCTGGATTCTTGAGGCATTTGAGCTGGGTCGATATTGCTCCTCCTACGTAATTTATTCCTCCTCAAACAGATCTGTCCTGACTCTCTGGAAACATCTTTTCCATAGCCATGATGTTGTTGATTGATATTGAGTAGGTCCGGCATTTCTCCAAAATTTTGTAAAATCAGATGTTGGTTACTCTGGATCTTCCCATGATCTCAATGTAGCATTCCCTATTCAAATTTACTCTTCCATCTCAGCACTCATGTCCAATTCTAATACAATTTCCCACACTGTAGCTACGAATTCCATTTTCAGCCGAAGTTTCGTAAACACTTTTATGATCCTCCCTCGTCTAGTTTCTTTGGTTACATTATATGTCATATGGCATGACATCCACTTCATAATTCCGTCATTCTCGAGGTGTCGAAGCAATATTCTAGAAGTAAATGTTTTGCGTAACATCCCTCGTATGACATCAATATTCAAAAATCTCGTAAATGGCGAAAATAAAAAATGCTCCGCGTCTGATTTCACAAACTCCACTGTTCATATGCATGCTGTAATGCCTCCGTGAAAAATCTCACTAGCATAACATTTGTTCCTGTAGACGTTTAAAATGACATGAAATTTGCTTAATACTGAAGTCAAAAGCACTCAGTTTCACTATTACAAGTCACCCGTTTTTACGCTGTCCTTCAGGCTGAAAACACAGCTCCGATACCGGTCAAGTTAAACACTCCCCGCCCACGGTTAGAATACATCAGTCACCGCGACCTCACCGAATGCGTCAAGAGTTCAATCACAAGTCTCCTCTCACGTGGCTCTGCTGATTGCACCATACATTCTCCTTGGGAAACGCCAATCCCTCCGCAAACGAAAAGTAGTCCTCCCAAATTGTAATTTCAATTCGAAATCACCTAAATATGCCTAACTTTCTTTCAGAACAGATGGTGATGTCGTTAAAATAATAAGACATTTCCTGGGAACTTCTTAATTCTTCCGTTTCTTCTGTAACAGTATTAATGTCTTAATTATAGCTTCAGTAAATCGCCGACATGGCCCGCACACAAGGACAACCTCTCTCTCTCGCCCCTACAATTGACCTTGGCCGAGCTAGCATTGCTACCTCACCCGCCCGACGCTGTGATATATGGAAACGTACAAATTACGAATTTCCGAAGACAATACGATCCGTTATAATTGTGTGCTAAAACGCTAACTTCATGATATGTCAGTCCGTTCCCATCCTAGGTTCGAATGCCGCTTTTTATTAAAGCCAAATAAAACATGCTTTTAATCTCGACTGAGCCATGCATTGAAATACGGGTTCAGTACCAAATCCACACTCCATTACAAATTCGCACACTAGTAAAGACTTCACAGTGACACGGGCTATCAGACAAATTCTACACACACCCACGTACACGGGGCTACAAGACTACGATGTCGTAAAACCCCTAAAGAATCAACAACTACAGCAACAACAATTAAGTAAAGTAATAGGCACCAGCTTGGTTCATGTTGATAGAAGAAATCTACCATGCTGCAAAGCGCACGTATAGGGATATATTAAATATGTGAGTTCCCTTATTTTGGCTTTCAACAGTGAATGTACATTAGAAGTGAATACCATTATAGGCACAAATAGAAACTCACCACTCACTCTTGGGCAATATCTACATGTAGCCTATTAACTCACAAAATATAATGTATATAACTTAGTACATTATTAATCAAAAACTGTCTTGTTTTGTTTTCTTTATTATCGATCACTACATGTAACACTCCGTCCGATCGACCCTCTGTTGTCTCCTATACACCATTACACATTTCCTTGGCGCTTAAAGCCTTTTTGTGTGAATTTGGACACATATTTTCTAGTGCTGGAGTTGTGTTGACATGAGTCATCCCTTTATAGGTCCTTGGGATACTATCTTCCCACCATGTATTTATAGAACGGTGTTAGGGAGAGAATCTTCCCACCCCTTACATTTCAAGCAGTTCCACATGCATCCACATGCTAGATGCAGAGAAATATTGAAAACCCATTAATTTGATGTATACTGTCATCAGAAACCAAAGGTGGGAAGCATATATCCCAGTGGTCTCCACAGTGCACGTGCTCGCCAGTTCGATTGTGTTGAGTGAATGAAATGCAATGTTTTACAGAAGACAGTGTTTTTATTGAAGATAAGAGATTTGTAAATGTTGGTATATAACTGAAATACAATGTTAATAATGGTTTTGGTCACTTGAGTAAATATATTTCAGCTAGAATGGAAATAATTATCCTGCTCAGGGTGTTTGCCATAGAATAGAAGGTTTTTAAAATTAATTTTCTGGGTTATTAGTAAATACTATTTTGAAATTATTGAATTATATTCGAATATACTAACTTTTAACATTCCAAAATCACTTTTATATTTTTTGTGCAGTTTTCGGCAAAGATGTTATAGGTCACTGACCTTATGTATCGTGGGAGTTACGTTTTTTGAAAAATTATAGAGCGTGATGGGTGTTTTTATATATTATATCCAGTTAAATAAACCTCATTATTGAGTGATAAACACAGTATCATCATAATTTGGAGGTGAGAGATTATTACCCCATTGCTCATTTAAGAAAACATACTGTCGGGTGTGGGCAGTGGGATAATAATTTCCCACCCCATATTTCATAAAATAGAACCCACACCCATAAAATTGTTGCTTATTCCTACTCATCTATCACCCCCAATTACAATTGTGCAAGAAAACATAAATATTGTATCCCCCAGTCGTTTGCCGAATAAAGGGTTTTAACTTGAGGATCTATGAAAGCTTTGATTTAAGACACGGTATGCACTAGTATCATAGTAAGGTGAATATGCTTCCTTATATAATTTTTATGCTCCTTGTCTGAAATGAATACAACTTATGTATACAGTATTGTATTTGAGTTTTACTAGTATTTGTTTGCTCTATAATTTGTCACGAAGCTATTTAGTACATCACGCAACAATTTTCATTTTAATGATACATGACTCTATGGCCTAAACATATAACAATCCACCATGGCGACCATCCGATATATTTAGATGGTTCTCAATATCTACGAATCTATTACAACAATCAGACTAAAATTGTTTATGTTCATAGGGGCTATGAACATATGTTCCTCTATAGGACTTTCAATAACCTGGTGAGCACAAAGCCAACCCGGTGTGACGCGAAATATAAATATTTAAATGGACGTTGCTCGCTATTTAACAATCCTTGTACAGTGAAACTTGGTACAGTAAATGCTTGTACAAGTTTTAATCCACTGGCATCTAATTTATTTCAATTGTTTTCACAACCACAAGATGGCAGCTGTACTAAATTTTAAAATCTCGTTTTTTTCTTGTGTCCTAATCATGCGATTGAAGTTTGAATACTACACCTACACAATAATTTTCATGTAATAGTTCCTTACTCTAAGACCTATATTTATAACAAATGAACATGGCGACTATCCAAAATATTTAGATGATTCACAATATCTACGAATCTATTACAGCAATCAAACTGAAATTTTGCTTGTTGATAGTGGCTATGAACATAAGTAGGATATATGAAAATAGGCTTTAGTTCTTCACGGAACTACTTGTTATATATATAAGGATATAGGGATATTATATATACAGAGTGTAACTAAATATGTGGGAAAGCTCCGAGGATTCGATAGAGGACCTGACAACAAGAAAAAGATGTCCCGTAAACATATGGTGTATGTGCGTTCGTTGCGGTGTAACAAGCATTGCCTGTGGTGTGCTTCAAACAGAAGGCAGCACGATACTAGTTGGTTATTTGTGGAGGGCACACAGGGTGCTTGTTCGTTTCGTCGCTATTGAAGTCTGAGTGCATTCCCAAACAATTGTATAGGGTGTCAGGGACCGACACCGTGGCCTGCTTGTTCTCCGGATCTCAACCCATTAGACTTCTATTTATGGGGTCATTTAAAAACCATTGTGTATGTCATACCTATTCATAACGTAGGCATACTGCGTCAACGAATAGAGCAAGGATGTCAGCAGGTACGACAGACGCCGGGAATATGTGAGACAGTCAATGATGCGGCGTATAGACGCCTGCATTACAGATCGTGGTAGCCATTTTGAGCACCTTCTGTAGAGAACTGAAAGCAGTAATGTACACTTTAACAACACAAATGACCAAACTGTGCAGTGAAGCGGTCTGTGTATGTAACCACAAACAATGCGTGTAACAAGGAAACGAAAGAAAATACACCATATGTTTACAGGACATGTTTTGCTTGCTGTCAGGTCGTCTATCAAATTCCTGGAGCTTTCCCACATGTTTTTTATACCCTGTGTTTATATACGCCCAAGTACACGGGTCTAAATGATCACAATGTTCAAGCCCATCAAATTTAACAAACAAAAAACAGACACAGCAAACAGTATGACACATGCAAGGAACGTAGGGTAACTTCGGATGGATTCGAAGAAAATCATTGAATGTAATCTACTGTACAAGTCCTAATAATTAACTACGAAATGATTTATTAAGGACATGTCTGTGCCCCAATTTAAAGTTATTTGACAATCTTTAATGTATTCTCTTTGAGATGCAGACACTTACCTTAGCAGTTCGACTCCTGACACTTGCACTCTTGGCACAGCGGTAACGCATGCTGTGCTGAAGGTTGCAGGATTGAATCCTGGTGCAGTCAGTTGGCATTTGTGGGAGCTGTGTCAGTAGATTTACTGGAGCGTTAAAGATCCCCTTTGGGACACATTTCCGTCACTCCACCGTCTCTAAAAGCCACAGTAGTTAAAAGAGACGTAACACCAATAACATTATTAAACTAGCGTTCAGGTCAGGTTCACTTATTTACGTGTGCCACACTTGACCAATAGAAACAGGCCGTGAACTGGTGACACTTCCTAAGCAAAGCACGAGTGTACGGATAGCGTCAATATGTCGTTGTATTTATTACAAAGGAGAAATTGTATTCCACAAACTACTATGACCCCACTTAGAGTTCTCAAGATATTGTCTCGTTAAATGGATTCGATCCCATAAACATGCAAGACAATTAACTCCTAATTAACTCGAGAACAGCTGGCTGGATCAACGTAATATTTGGTACAGATATCCATCAGAGACACGACACCAATCATTGATGTTACTCATTTCCGTACCTCTCATAAAAGGGGGCCCACCCCCTTAAATGGCCATACGTGTCGACAGCGGCGCTATCGGCCTTACGGATAACTACCTTAACTATCCCTATACATATAAAAATGAAAGTTTGTCTGTTTTTTCTGAATTTATACGGAAATTTGCGTCATTAACGCGCTTCAGAGTGTTTTATGTCGGATGCGCGCAAAAATATAATTTTTGTATGTCTGTGAACAGGTTTGTTCCCTTACAACTCGAGAACGGCTGGGTGGATCAACGTAAAATTTGGTACAGATATCCATCAGAGGCACGACACCAATAATTGATGTAACTCTTCTCCGTACCTCTAATATAAAGGGGTAGGCCCCTTAAAATACATGCTGAAATTGGTGAAGAAGAACGAGACAAAGCTTATTTTCAGCCCCTCAATGTGAGAAACAAAACTCGAGGGCCCTAAAGGATGCCCGGAAACCATGTTTTAAGGCCCTGAAACCAATAGCTTCTAAGATATTTCCAGAAAACTAATTTCATGTAATAAACTAACGAAGGAATGCAAGACCGTTTCAATTGCAACAGAATCTCGAGAGGTGACATCTATTTCTGTAAAAGGCAATGCCACTCCATTTATTACATTTCTGTGAAAGTTTGCAAATGGCTATAAGGTTATCACGGAACCAACTTAGGCTAAACAATTCATCAATACGTATATTGCGCTTAACGGGGTCAAGGCATTTTTTTCACGCGATTTGCACCTGCGATATGTTGTACGGAAAGTCTATCTCCAAACTGCAACATTATTTTGAAAACATTCTGGAATTGAAATAGTATCTCTCGCGGCTTTTAGGAATGTGGCAATTGAAAACTAAAAAGTCGAATTTTCATGCCCTACATGCGTTTTAAATTTATTAAAGGGGTCTTCGTGGGGATGGGGACTTTGCGCATCGGTGAGGGTCATTTTTTTTTTGTGACGTTCATTGCCTTTCTTCTAGGTTTTCAACTTTAATTTCACGTTTAGAAGGACATGTTAGGTAAGTTTAGTATTATAACACACTTTTGCAAGTCCTTTAAATTTTTGTCGTCAAACGGCTTCATAATAGAGAAGTTGTCATTTGATACTGTGTGGTTAACATATCCATATTTGGCCACCTGGGTGATATTGTGTATCAACCGAGTTAATTGGCCTCGTGGCCACTAGGTGCCTTCGCTTTCGCTTGGAGATATATTATATACACATATCTAGAAAACTATTTAGGAAACTACGAAAGTTTGTTTAATCAATTTTCAATGTTGTCTTCTTGTTACGAGTTTCGAACTGTGTTTTGACGGATGCATGCAAGAAGTGGTTTTGTCTGCTTGTTGTGGTTTTCCGGTAAGACCAACTTTCAGATCAAAAAGAAAAAAATAATTTCTTCTAGGTCAGAGCACGGTTCTGTCACTCTAATTCTTAGTTCCCTCGATAACAGGCTGTACGAAGTCGTGAGGAGGGGAAAGTGGGGAGGATTTTGGCTATTTCGGGCAGGCTAAAACAGACGAAATAAGTACGATTTCGGGGTCGGACCATAGACATCTTATTTAATACCCCTCACTGTGAGAAACTATTTTACAATTTTAGCTTAAATACTCGTAGCTTTGATTTGAGATTTTAATAAACACATTTTTATTTTATTTGTTGTTTTGTGGGAATGGAAACCATTCCGTCATTTAGGGTCACACTGTTCTCATATAAGGCCTCAACACTGATGTCTATCTAATGGCCTGTTACTTTTGACGCAAAATTTTCTCCCCTACAGAGGCAGATGGAAAGCTGAATTGATCACGTGAGCTGGTGTTGTCATGGTAATGTATGGTAACCAATATGCCCAAAATTGCGGGTTCATATCCGGCCAAAGTCATCGGACTTTTGAGAGCGTTAAAAATCCCTCAGTATGCCTTCCTTCTGAGGGGAAGTAAAGCCGGCGGACCCATGCCATAGATTTATGGAATGTTAAGAACCTTCCACTAACTACATTGTGTGAAGTTAAAATTTGTAGTTTAGATTTGTTTAACGCTCTATGTTCTAAAGTTCTTCGCCAGGTGTGATTGCGGTGGTTCGCCAAGTTTGCTTCTAGATGTCGTTGACGGTAGCATTTGGTAGCAAAAGTAGGAACTACTTGAAATTGATCATCTGCAGTCCTTACCTGAATTGCAGATAACACACACCAATACAGCCATCACAATTAACACCGGTTATCACACAGATTCTACACTCACCGAAAGTACACGCGGCTACATTACCGCGTGGTCGTAGCCCCTGAACTGAGGTACCAATCAACTGTACTTGGCCGTGTGGTGACAATTTCTATTAGGTCTCTCAAGAAAAATAATATTCAAACAGAAGGGACCCGATCTATGTTGGTGGAAATAATTCCTGGATAAATCACTTGAGGACCATGCCCTTTTAGGTTCTTTCTCTCGGCTACATTTTAACTAGGTACACTCATTGTTTAATTTGTCTCCTATTCCTCCCACTGTGTGGATATTCATATTCACCCCAATTATACATATTTATTTTGGCCATGTCTGTGTGTAATTATGGCATTATGCGATATCAACAAGGATGCCACGACCCACTGCCACTAAATTCTGTACTTAACTGTAATAAGAATCGTACCAACCTCTTCTCAGTTATCCTTATGAGACTCATTGTATGATATTCCAGAGCTGGGAATCAAACAATCTCAATAATTCCTGGATAAATCACTTGAGCACCATGGTAGTCGTTTTATGTTCTCACAGTTGTAAGTTCAGGGAAGGGAATTTTGATTTTACTCACTACTTTGTACATTTCATTAATGCGTGGATTGTAAGAATGTTTGTGAAAATGCTAAGAATAAAGCATAGGGTAAATGTTGTCAGGAAACAATCAGAGTAGGCCAACTTAGTTTGAAGGGCTCAAGGTTCGCACAACCAATATACTATAAGTCTGTAAAATACTCCACTTGGGGCAGATGACCTCACTGTTCCACCCCTTAAAGCAATAACTAAGTTACGAAAAATACTCAACTGCGCATGAGCATAGGGTGTGGAATACTCAACTGCGCATTCCCATAGGGTGTGGAATACTCAACTGCGCATGCGCACAGGGTGAGGAATACTCAACTGCCCATGCGCACAGGGTGTGGAATACTCAACTGAGCATGCGCACATGGTGTGGAATACCCAACTGCGCATGCGCACAGGGTGTGGAATACTCAACTGCGCATGCACACAGGGCATGAAATACTCAACTTCGCATGCTCACAGGGTATGAAATACTCAACTGTGCATGCGCACAGGGTAAAAATACTCAACTGTGCATGCGCACAGGGCATGAAATACTCAACTGCGCATGCGCACAGGGTATGAAATACTCAACTGCGGATGCGCACAGGGTGTGGAATACTCAACTGCGCATGCGCACAGGGTTTGGAATACTCAACAGCGCATGCGAACCAGGTATGGAATACTCAACAGCGCATGCGCACAGTGTGTGGAATACTCAACTGCGCATACGCATAGGGTGTGGCATACTCGACTGCGCATGCGCACAGGGTGTGGCATACCCGACTGCGCATGCGTACAGGGTGTGGCATACTCGACTGCACATGCGCGCAGGGTGTGGAATACTCGACTGCGCATTCGCACAGGGTGTGGAATACTCGACTGCGCATTCGCACAGGGTGTGGAATACTCGACTGCGCATGCGCACAGGGTATGATACACTGCGCGTGCGTCACAGATGCAACATTTCAGAGAATAGCATCAATATCTCAAAGCTCTCTGCGAACCTTTTTCCGCTACAAAGTATTGTACATGAATTACAGTGACAGCCTTCCCTATAGACCGGGGCCTCGCAGTCGCCGTGTGACTGCAGGGACACTGAGTGTAGCCACCTGTTGAGCAAGGCACAGCGGAGCGCCCAACTAGTTCAACACATTTACACTTTTTAGCGTATTTAATAATCATAATTACTTGCAAGAATTTCAGAGATGTTGCTGGAAATGCTGTCCTTCATTTTCTAAACACACATTGCACCAACGTAGGAAGTTTTGGTACACTCACTGTAATTCATCCTCACTCATATCTCATATTGGGGCAGTTCTTTCGTTCTCGAGAGCACGCGGATTGTTTATGTATACCTTTTGTTTGAGGTTCCCCACAAGTAACAATAGCACGGCGCTTAAACCTACTGTACCCGTATTCTCATGGGCAGAATATGTTGAATCCGATAACCAAGCTGGATCGTAGAATCTGGAAGAACCCGGCTAGAAAAAATCTTACCAACTAGATATAGGCCTACTAGGAATAGGGATACACAAAGATGAAAGAATGCGTTAAGAGAAACCAATGTAAACAGGAAAATGAACTAGCTCAAAACGAAGAACTCGAGAATCAAAAGAAAATCTCGTGGTGAAAGACCTACGTTGGGAAAATATCAAACACTGGCCTTCTTAACACATCCTTGCATTAATATAAATCACCACATCGGAAAGAATTTAAAATAAAATATAAGTTTATTAAACGAAGACAAACGAAGTAAATGTGATGTTACTCCAAAATTTCAAGGAAAATATTTCTTCAATGATGATATTAATTTCGATGCAATCTCGCATCTGACGTTGCTAATACAATAGGTATGAGAATCACACTAAACTATCCACCAAATATTAAAGAATAAAGAACAGCCTCGAATGTCCCTTCAAGGGCAGAGGTCTCCTATAAATGGGTAGTTCTTTTTCACTTACGTGGTGAGCTAGTCACATTAGGATTGTGCATGGTAATTGTATGGTCTGTTTTGTCTTATTTTGTACTGTTACACTTTGACTTTCTCTCCCAGTTTTCCTAGCGCTGGACTTGACTTAAATTACTTTCACTTGCCCTATAGTCTGTCTTCCATGGTCCTCCACTCGGTTCTACTTCCTGCTTCTCTCGTCCACTGTGGGCCTGCCTGCGCTCTGTAAAAGACCTTCGCCTCGGTCTTCCTCTCTGTCGTTTACCTATCCTACACCAAATATTGATATACCCTAATTAATACACGTAATTATCCATCAAATTATTTAGAGTTATGCACTGTTTTAGTCATATCTGAATCCATGTAAGATTCACGTCATCCAATTTATCTCATTAGCGTTAATTTCATAATTGTTGCTTCATCACATCCAGTCCTATTTGACAAGCAATTAAGATCAGCAAACGTGAATTGAAATATCCGTTAGTAATATTAAGTACTTATACTCCAAAAGTGTCTTTGTTTCACTTACGACACGTAACAATTATTCTACATGATCCATATTTTTTTGCCTATTATCATTTATGAAAAAATAGGCTTATGAGATCACCTTTTGTCCGTGTGTCTGTCTGTGCGTGCGTGTGCGTGTGTGTGTGAGGGTTATTGTGTGTCCTTCCTAATAACTTCTAATCAGCTGGAGCGATTTCAATGAAACTCGGTAAGTTCATAGCACTATTCCGAGCAACTCCGACCGTGCCCTTCAAATTGTGTTACGTCTCACCAATCCAACATGGCGGCTGTGTGAAATATTTCACCAGTATTCCATCTCCGAAACTATTACCGATATCACCCTGGAAGTTTGTACGGTGATAAAGGGAACTACTAGAAGTTCACTTATGTGACATTTGAACACCAAGTAACTACAAAACCAACATGGCGGTCAAGCAAATTTAAATAGACGTTTCTCGCTGTTTAACGAACCAAACTCAATGAAACTTGGTACAGTATATGTTTATACACATTGCAATGCACCGACATCTAACTTCGTTCAATTGTTTACATAACGTCAAGATGGCGGCTGTGCGAAATATATCACTGGCATTCTATATCTCGGAAACTATTACCGGTATCACCATGAAATCTTGTACGGAGATAAAGGACACTACTGGACGTTTATCTATGAGAATTTCAAATACCAGTTAACTACAAAACGAACATGGCGGCCAATCGAAGTTGAAAGTTTTAAATAGACTTTTCTCGCGATTTAATGATCCAAACGCATTGAAACTTCGTACGGAAAATGTTTATACACAATATAATGCACTGGTATCTAATTTAGATCAATTGTTTGCGTAAGCTCAAAATGCCGGCTGTGCGAATTTTAAATTTAAGATTTATTTCTTGTGTTCTAATCATGCGATCGAAATCAACATTTGCATAATGAACGTACACAATAATCACCATCTAATGTTACATAAATCTATGGCCTACATATAATAAAATCCAACATGGCGACCATCCGAAATATTTAGACGGTTCTCAATATATATTAATCTACTACAGCAATCAAACTGAAATTTTGTAAGAGCATAGAGGCTATAAGCATAAGTTCACCTATGGGACGTTCAATAACTTGGCGAGCACAAATGCAACATGGCGGCGACGCGAAATTTAAATATTCAAATGGACGTTTCTTGCGTTTTAACCATCCGAGCGCAGTGACACTTGATACGGTATATGCTTATACCAATTTTAATCGACTGGCATCTAATTCATTTAAATTATTTTCATAACCACAAGATGGCGGCTGAGCGAAATTTTAAAATCCCGCTTTTATTGCTTGTGTCCAAATCATGCGATTGAAGTTTGAATAAAACACCTACACAATAATCTTCTTGTAATAGTACATATATCTAAGGCCTATAATATAAAAATCCAACATGGTGACCATCCAAAATATGTAGACGGTTCAAAATATATAGGAATCTATTACAGCAATCAAACTGACAGTTTGTATGTTGATAGAGGCAATTAATATTAGTAGGATATATGAAAATAGGCTATTTAGTTCTTCACGGAACTAGTTGTTATCAATAAATTCCTTCTCTTCAAATTTCAATTCTTAAAACTCATTCGTGGTACAAAAAGATTCCTACATAAGATTTCTAACAAGATTGCTCGTGCTCAATCACAAAAAAACACACACATAATTACATCAATCCATCAACTTTCATAGCTCATTAAATTCATGAATAATTTTGCCATTCTCACTATATTTCACTTTACTCCAACATTTCTCATAATAATCGGAGATGTTATATTAGCACATTATAATTCCATTCAACCACTTGTTGAATCATCTATATTATTTAATACAAGTATGCTGTAAATTCAACTACCACTCAGAATTTCTCAAATATCAATACTCCATTGTTGTTGTTGTTGTTTGAGTCTTCAGTCTTTTGACTGGTTTGATGCAGCTCTCCATGCCTCCCTGTCCTGAGCTAATCGTTTCATCTCTACATAGCTACCACACCCTACATCCGAGGCAATCTGTTTAACATATTCTAACCTTGGTCTACCCCTACAGTTCTTGTCCTCGACCCTTCCTTCCATAACTAAGCTTGCTATTCCTGGGTGTCTTAGTATGTGTCCTACCAACCTATCTCTTCTCTTCATTAGCAGTCGCCAGAAACATCTCTCCTCTCCCACTCGTCTTAATACCTCTTTGTTTGTAACCCTATCTACCCATCTGATCTTCATCATTCTCCTGTAGCACCACATTTCAAATGCTTCAATTCTCCTCTTTTCTGCTGCACCAATAGTCCAAGTTTCACTTCCATAGAGCGCCACGCTCCAGACAAAGGCTTTCAAAAATGACTTCCTAATACCTAAATCTATATTCGATGTCAGCAGATTCCTTTTTTGTAGAAATGCTTTTCTTGCCTGAGCCAACCTACTTTTTATATCCTCTTTGCTTCGTCCATCACTGGTTATTCTGCTTCCTAAGTAACAGAAATCTCCTACTTCCTTCAGCTTTTCACCTGCCAATTTGATCTCCATAGAGGTTTCTGATTTATTTCGGCTGCATTCCAGTATTTTTGTTTTACATTTATTAATTTTCATCATGAATTCTTTCCGTAAGACGGAGTCCATACCATTCAAAAACTCATTCAAATCCTCAGGCTTGTTGGCCAATATGACGATGTCATCAGAAAATCTCAGAGTTGAAATTATTTCTCCTTGAATCTTCACTCCCACTTTAAATTTTTCTCTAATTTCCTTCATTGCTTGTTCAATGTAAAGATTGAAAAGTATGGGTGATAAGTTGCAGCCTTGCCTTACACCTTTCTGAATACCAGCTTCTCTCTCATGTCCTTCAACTCGAATGACTGCAGTCTGGTTTCTGTATAGATTGTATATCACCCTCCTATCCCTGTACTTTATTCCAATCGATTTCAAAATGTCAAACAATTTAGTCCAATCAACGTTATCAAAAGCCTTTTCTAAGTCTACAAAAGCCATGAACGTTCTCTTATCTTTCCTTATTCTACCTTCCAAAATCAGCCTAAGACTTAGTACAGCTTCCCTTGTTCCTACATTTCTCCTGAAACCAAACTGGTATTCACCCAACTCCGTTTCTATCTGGCTCTCAATCCTCTTGTAAATTATTCTAGACAGGATCTTTGAAGCATGAGTAATCAAGCTGATTGTACGATAATCTTCACATCTGTCAGCTCCCACTTTCTTTGGTATAGGGATGATTACATTCTTCTTGAAATCAGGGGGTACCTCACCTGTCTCATAAATCCTACACACCAAGTGAAATAACCTGATCAGACCTTCCTCTCCTATGCAGCGTAGCAACTCAATCGGTATATCATCTATGCCTGGTGCTTTGTTCCTGCTTAAGTCTTCCAAAGCTCTATCAAATTCTGATCTCAATATTAAATCTCCTTTCGCATCCTCATCAATTTCCTCCTCCCTTTCCATTACATGATTCTCAATCTCCTTTCCCTTATACAAACTCTCTATGTAAGCTTTCCATCTCTCAACCTTTTCTTCCCTATCTGTTAGAGGCTTTCCATTTGTGTCCTTAATATTACAGCACTTAGTCTTCTTTTCCACAAAAATATTCTTAATCCTTCGATAAGCTGTGTCTACTTTTCCTAATTTCAGACAATTTTCTATACCAGCACATTTCTCTTTCAACCATTCTTCTTTCGCTTCCTTGCACTTCTTGTTAACCTCATTTCTCAGACGTCTGTATTCTGCTTTCCCCTTTTCATCTCTTTTTCTTGTGCTTCCGCCTTTCATCCATCAAATCGAGTATATCCTCAGTGATCCACGGGTTTCTACCTATTCTCTCCTTCCTACCAATGTTTTCTTCTGCGGATTTTGTTATTTCATTCCTCAAAAGTGCCCATTCGTCTGCAATTGAAGTTTGTTTAGGGTTTTTCATTAGTCCTTCCTTTATACTCTTCTTGAATCTTTCGTTTACATCCTTCTCTTTCAGTCTGTCTATTGCCCACCTTTTTGGCTTTTGACTTTTCTTCAGTTTCTTCAACTTTAATCTGCATTTCATTACAACCAGATTGTGATCAGAGTTTATGTCAGTACCAGGATATGTTTTACAATCCAAAATCTGGTTTCGAAACCTCTTCTTGACCATAATGAAGTCGATTTGGTAACGCCCTGTATCTCCTGGTCTCATCCATGTGTATATTCTTCTATTGTGGTTATTGAATAAGGTGTTAGCTATGACCAACTCATGCTCAGTGCAGAATTCTACCAGCCTGCTTCCTCGATCATTCCTTTCACCTAATCCGAAATCTCCTACTATCTTCCCTTCTCTCCCTTTTCCTACCACAGCATTCCAATCTCCCATTACTATAACATTTTCATCACCCTTGATATACCTCAGAATTTCGTCTATTTCTTCGTAGACCTTTTCAACATCCTCATCATCAGCTTGACTGGTAGGCATATAGACTTGTATCACTGTGGTGCAGGTAGGTTTAGTATTTATTTTTGCTACAATAATCCGTTCACTATATTGCTCATAATATTCCACCCGCTGTCCAAGTTTCCTACTCAATATGAGGCCAACCCCTCAATTATGAATTGTTATATATTATTTGTTCGTGACCATATTATGTTGAAAATCCATCTCGTAATAATAATACAATTATTCAAAAATTGGCCATCAAAAACAATGAGTATTAGTATTGGTAAGAGTCAAAAATCATTCAGTCTCAAAAATAGAAGCATGCTGACCTTCATGAGGGTCGATCAATCCTACACCATGAATTTTATTTCAAATGATAATTGAGTTTAATAAAAAAAGAACCATCAGAAACGATCGGTCCAAGAAATATCTGGCAATGAACTTAGATCAATGAAAATCGGAAAAACTGAGTTGATTCTAAACCATGAAATCATGACCTTAAATGTCATTCGAGAATTGAAGTCTTCTAAAAAAAAGTAATGAAAATATTAATACAGAATACAAAAATCTCATTTAGTTCAGATCTAAGTTTCGAATCGACGTATTATTTCAATTATCAAAAAGATCTTCTATTTCAACGTAGCTTATACTGAACAAATATTCAAAATTATTCGTGAATGATTCCTGTGGAAT
Source organism: Meconema thalassinum (assembly GCA_946902985.2). Classification (NCBI taxonomy): domain Eukaryota; kingdom Metazoa; phylum Arthropoda; class Insecta; order Orthoptera; family Tettigoniidae; genus Meconema; species Meconema thalassinum. The sequence continues at coordinate 127,614,219 of OX336391.1, read as the reverse complement.
ATTCGTTAATATCATTCGAAAATATATTCTTCTTGTAAACGCAATCTTCTTACATACGCAATCTTCTTCCTATCGCAAAATCGTCTCAACCATTAAAAATCTCCATACGAAATGCCAAAATAAAAATAGACGAAATTCTAAAGTATTGAATTCAAAAACATCGAAACTAACAAAAGTAAAGCAAAAGATGCATTCGTAATCGAATCCAAATCTTGGTAAACGAATAGATCAAAATGACAGAAGCGTCATAATTAAACTATTGTTCACTTCAACATACTATAGAAATATGATGAAAAAGGTTACTCCACAAATGCCGTGCACTTGCAGCGTTATGAGCGCGAAGTAGAGGCCTTATTACGGCGTATCATAACCATTGACGAGACGTTGTAACGTGTTTTTCGAGGGGTTTTATGCAACTGGCATAAGTCAGTAGGAAGCCATTCTATATTTATTTACGCGGCAAATTGTTCAGCCAAGAGAATTTTTCATGTTAATTTATTATTATTATTAATTTATTATAATTATTATTTAGATATTTTCGGAGCATTTTATAAAAATTATTAGCATTCAGATAGGTTTTCTAAGTTTTAGAAAACGCTATCATGCAAATTATTACGAACGACGATATCATAGAAAATTATTTGATTACGGAATTTTACGGAGTTTTGTCAGTTAGGGTATTTGAGAGACATGACTCACTGGGAATTCGAGTACAAGCTGATTCCTGTCGAGAAGCATGACGCAATCTTGGGTCGCATCGTCAAGAAGAGGCGAATTGTTGAAACGGAAAACGACTTCTCCCTCTCGCCCGCGGAGTGTAATGAACCGGAGGAGGGGAAGTGGCGGCGTGCTCAGCCAATCAGCGGGGACAACGTAAGCTAGATGTCGGTACCATGGTGGGGGAGCCAACGTGTGGATATATCGTTCGACGCGCCGTGAAACGAGGACTATCTGTGAAATACTTGAGGAGTGTGGATACGTGTGCGAGTCGCTCCGATGTTCAGTGGAGTTAGGGACAATCTGTGTAGAACTTGCAGAGTACCGTCGCAAGTGCGTGTCGCTCCGATGTTCAGTGGAGTTAGCGACGAACTTTTGTAAAACTTGGTTGTACGAGTGTTTGGGTCCGAGGTACGGACCATAGAATTATCTAATCTACCAGTATATCATCAACTTCCGACGGAGATGACGACGTCCAGGAGACTGTGGGAAGCTCACAACATCATCAAGAACGAGGGAAAATGCTTTGGCAATTTCCAGTGGTAAGCGCCAATGACGCAGAAATACGCAATCTCTCATTTTCTTTGTTTTACATTTCATATTTCAGTAACTTCATAGCTTGGAAATAAGAGTAAAATCAATTTATCAAACTCCGTTTTCACGTAATTTTCTATCGGTAATATTCAAATCACAACGCTCCAATTTAAATTTTAAACTTATTATGATTATTAATTTTGCTATACTTGTTTTATATAATAAATTCTTTTCTTTTACAATGCAATCTTTGCTTTCAGTAGGTAGCATTAGATATAGACCAATTCCTTCTCCTGATACAATTGTTTGTTGGGTTAATGATCAAATCATACCACGATCTGAGTGAATAGTGTCTTGAAGGTGTTCTGCCAGAGCTAGACGTTGTTAAATACAAATTTAGATTTCAACATTGCATTGAGGTCTTGGCGCCCATTAAAACAACATAGCTTAGGCAAAGGTAAACAGTTACATTTCTCACCCAACAGTTAGGGGCTAGCAAAACGTTTCATTTGTACGCTCAACGTGGAGCAAAGTAAATAACGTTTCAACGTGGGCCAGATCTTATGAGACACATAATGAAAATCTGCCCAGCTACCTTGTGATGGCATCCTGATGAACGTGTATATCGGAATACACAATCATTCCTACTCCAAACGACACCTTGGTTCCGAAATGCTGTTGACCCTCCTGGCATCGAAATGGGAAAACGAACTCCTTCCCCCTGCTCGTCCTTCCTCGAATAGTCAATGGCATATCTCCTGGACAACCCTTGGATCTCGTTCGTAGGGATAGTAGACACCTGCTCTCTTGGTTAAAGACCTCTCCATTTGTAACAGTATTCCATTTCAAAGCGCTATTTGAGAATTCCCTTCGCTCACTTTGTGGTAATGAACAGTATAATTCTTATACATGTTCCACTGCGTAGTTACTCATGATATCCGTTGCTGATCTGTCTGTTACGTTCCTTTAGTAACTTAGCACTTCATAATGGCAAGTTCATAAAACTGCGTATTCATTCCTCTCGACTCCAGGATGAATAACAAGATGCTAATTACAGTATATAGAAAATCTCCGCGTCCAATTGTTTCTCCACTGCATGGGTTGGTTATTTAGTTTTGGCAACTTATTTATAACTGGATTAATAACTCACTTAGATGGTTCCAAGTTTCACAGGCCCTCGACGCAGTCCCCACCATTGCGTACAACGTGTTCCGAGCGATGAGGAAGTCGTTGGTTCCCGTTGGCACTGCCCAATCTATTGATGGTACGAAGAGAGCGCTCGGCAGCCTGCTTAACGCCTTCAATGGCACGGAAGCTCTCCCCGCGCATTGTCATCTTCATCTTCGGGATGAGATCATAGTCGCAGGGACTGATGTCGGGAGAATATGGGGGGGGGGGGTTGATAGAAGACCTCCCAGCCCCAGCGATCCAACCATGCCGACACAACGCCTGCTGTGTGTGCCCTAGCATTGTCATGCAGAACTATGGCCGGTGTAACCATGTGGTGGCGCCGTTTCCTTCTCAGAGCTCCTCGGAGATGGTCTTGCAGAAACGAACAATAGTACGCCACATTAACGGTTTGCCCTCGGGGAACAGTATGGTGAATGATCACACCATCCCAATCATAGGCAAGAATCAACATTACGTTCACATTGGTGGGGGCTGGTCGAACTGTTTGTTTCCGTGGTGATCCGTGGTGATCCGTGGTGCCGCCACTCGTTCAATTGGCGTTTTAACTGTGGCTCATACGATCTGGCCCACGTCTCGTCAATGGTTATGATACGCCGTAAGAAGGCCTCTACTTCGCGCTCATAACGCTGCAAGTGCATACGACAATCGTCATATCGCAGCCATTTGTGCATGTCGGTAAAGTCATGCGGAACCCATTTGGACGCAATCTTCCTCATTTTCAGTAAGTCCTTCAGGATGTGGAGGACAGTTGAATGCGCCAGTCCGGTATCTTGCTCTAATTGACGAATCGTTACGTTCCGATCCACCTCTACTAACGCGGACACCATCTGTACATTGTCATCACTTACTGGTGGGTGACCAGATCGAGGCATGTGCTCCACACGTTCGCACCCATCTTGAAAGGCTGCAACCCATCTTGCTACCGTTTTGAGCGGTAACGCAGCTGCACCGCACGCTTCCTGCAATCCTCGGTGACACTGTTTAGCACTGCGACCCCTAGCACACTGAAATTGTATCCTCGTTCTCTGCTCCTGCTTGGAAAACATTGCGACTGTCTTTCGCGAGCGCTGGTCTCACACTACTCATCTAACAGGCGCGACTGCGCACGAGCGGTGGTGAGGACGGGCGAGGTCATGTGCTCTGAGGGAGGGGATGCAGGGCATCAACCGTCGGTAAAAGTTGCAGCGCCCAACATTGTTGCAACTTGGCACTGAAGCATTGGTGCCAAAACTAAAAAACCAACCCATGTATAATGTATTAGGTTCCACTGTAGATATTATAAGTTCCAGTTTTAGCATAAGTAAAAAGAAGAACAAGTCTTCTGTCTGATGAGCATCGCTGATATGGCAAAGTCCGAGCTCCTACTCGTGACTTTACTCTGCGTGTGTATAATACTTGGACGAAGCCCACTTCACTTATTCACTTTTCCCGTCCGAATGTTCTTTACCGCTTGAATATGAAAACCAATCTGTCGTCTCTTCTCGAGACACAAATCTCCCACTGTCAGAGCATTCCCCCACTTCTCAGGGTAGTATATCGATGTATATCGAAGTCTATATACGTAACAGAGCGATTCCTGCTACTTAACGCCTTCAACGGAAGCGGTCAAGAGAATTTGCGACTTTTAAATAGACGTTTCTCGCTATTTAACGAACCAAACGCAATGAAACTTGGTACAGTATATGTTTATACACATTGCAATGCACCGACATCTAACTGGAAACACGCCTGGCCAGATGCAGTAGTTGCGGGATAGTATCAGTTCTCCTAAACCAGCTTGGAATCCAGTTTGCGTATATAATCTGGTACATTCAAAAGAGTCGCCTCCGTAGCGTAGCGGTCAGCACGGTTAGCTGCCGCCCCGGAGGTCCTGGGTTCGATTCTCGGCTCTGCCACGAAATTTGAAAAGTGGTTTGAGGACTGGAACGGGGTCTACTCAGCCTCGGGTGTTCCAAATGAGTAGAGGGTGTTCGATTCCCACCTCAGCCATCCTCGAAGTGGTTTTCCGTGGTTTCCCACTTCGTCTTCGGGCAAATGCCGGGATGGTACTGACCCCGATAATCCGGATAGTAGGCTGTCAGAAATCCGCCCCCTCAATCGGATTGCCAATAATCAATCGCACCGGCACAGCTACATCAATGAAAATGGCACTGACAGATACTACCGAGATTAGAGCACAGTAGTTAACAAGAAATTATTGTGGAACACACCAAAATATACGGGGGTTCATACTTACCTTTTACTTACCGATTCAAATTAATCTCGGGTCTGGGTTTTCAACTGGATCACTTAATAGTATGCCCTCACAATAACCTCCACCACGATATTTAAAATGAACCAAGTCGGAAACAAGAAAATTTAAACTGCACAATAATTTATTTCACATAAAGAAAATAATTTAACAAAATTTAACAACAAAATTTACGTGGCAATCAGAAGCCATTGTCAATACAACCTTGTCCTCCTGTAGGACTTGTAGACTTTATATACAAAATTTCAGCTTTCTCTAGCTCAAAAGAACGTAATAATAACAATTCACTTTGGAATGGATAAGGGAGCTGGGACGAGACATATAGCATTTGTTTCCTTGTTCATGAACTTCACATTTTATTTATAACCGCAAGGCTGCTATGTAGATGACCTTGGCCTCTATCATACAGTTATCTGGCCACCTGCGATACACCCTGCACCATGCCGCATGCTTGCATCGTCAAATGGACACACCTGTCCAGCCAATGTTAGCATATGCTAGTTACATCAGAGCCTAGCTCCTTTTCAACACTTTAAATGTTCACATCTCAACTCAAATATTATCACGCAAATCTTTTAAATGCTCCGTTCAAATACCAATGGATTACTCTAATAATGCCAAATCTTGTTGAATTGTATAATCCAATTGTTTAACTAGCGTTGTTTCGAGTATAATAACGAAAACACTTAATGTTTATAACACAAAGTTCATTAATTATTTATAACATTTTAAATTGTTTATAGCAATGTCAAACGACAATTGAAAAATTTATACACGCCTCTATTAATCCCGTTCGTTTCAAATTATTATTAAAGATATTTACATAGTTATTTACATTATTTATATTATTTATATTAGAAATACATTAAACCACACGTTTATCCGGTTGATAATTACTTAAATCGGTGTGATATAATCGACCAATGAAGGTTAGTTATATTTAAATTTTAGATTCAGGTTTAATAAGATGTAATAATTATTATTTGTGACGGTAACCTCCATTCAAAATCGTTATCTCAAATTATTTAAACACTCTTGTTAATTTTAACAGTAACTTCACATGAATAATTTTCAATGGACCTGAACAATACAATCAGCGGAAAAATACCTCGCTCAAAACGCACAAAATTGCACAAAAATTGGCCCATAATTCATCATATATCTCATTATATATGGCATCAAAATCTTCCACAATACACACAAAAAACCTCCACTTATAAATTCATCATCTTCATCAATATTACTGTGGGAACCTCCTTCACTTATTAAAGGGCATTATTCATCAGCGACTTTTACACGTCCACTGAACTAACGATTATACATCCATAGTTCCTCTTTAAAAATTCTTATATTCATCAATTGTATCGAAAACTGTTATTATATTTAACCTTCGTGGGTTTCATTCATGAAGCGATATGAAGTAAAAATTTGCCAGTCACAAATAAATTTAATAGCAAATACGATTAGACACGCCTCCCTGGTCTATCAAAATTGAGATTAGTATCATCAAAGTATCGCAGTATAAAAATACTATCTTCAATCAAAGTTCATCTAAACTGCATAAATAATCGAATAGAATACAATTAGACTGTGGAATGCAAACATTATTGTTCCAATCTAGAATTGAGAAAAACTCCTATCAAATGTTCATTACTATAGTGTACTCAATAAATCGTAATCAAAGTTCATATTTCATAAAACTGTCTATAATGCAATGGTGTTTCAGAATTGACGATAAATGTCTATGTTGCAATCATGTTCATAAAACGACTAGTATTTCCAAGATCGTCGATAAAGTAATAGATTTTAACGCTCTAAAATCTTTTAATCATTCTTCTTTCTTGAGGATGACAGAAAATTGGTCAAAGTAATTTACTGAATAGAATTACTTTAATAAAATGACACGCTGTCTGAATTCAAACTTGCCATAGAAAATCGTTAACTTTACAGTTAAAACGTGACTACAAAAATATGCAAATTACTGAAAGAATATCTAATATCAGTCTCAACTGATCCAAAATTATTTAAATATGCCAATGACATAATAATGTCTCAATAAGTCGTAGAAAAAGGCATAAATCAGCAAAGTGTACAGAGTACAGAAATGTCAAGCAAGAATATGGGGCAAAATATATGGGACAGAAAACATGGGAAAAATGGTTGCTCAGATATCGCTAAATGGCTCAAATAAATCAAGAAACGTTCACGACTACCTTATCTGTTGATTGAAGTTCTAGAGGAAAATTTCCAAAGAAGACTGCTGATGGTTCCATTTCACCACCGTAAAGATGTGCTCCGACCTCGAACCTGGAACCTGCGCCCTCGGAGAATAGAACAGTTTCCTCCTCCGGAAATTGCACTGCTCCGTGTAGACGATAGACATCCTTCTGGCAAAACTCTTCTGTGTGAGCCGGGTCCACCCTGGCCTCTCTTGATAGTTCCCTGAAGTTCTGGTAGAAATTCGCCATGAAGTCTATTGCAATTATTTCCGCAGAAATGTTCATAATTGTGGAGTATGAAGATATTTCCACTGCCATTTGATGTAATTCAGCGATGTATTACGTTGCATGAGTGTAGTTGGATGTTCACTACATGCTCGCTTTTGTAGAATGCCGATTAACGAAGTTCCATGCTGCTATTTCACTCCATTGATGTATGTCCCAATTGCATTAAAGTTTTAGTCTTCCATCTCCACTTCCGTTCTAATAATAGTCGAAAGTACTGCCAGATTATATAGTTCCATTGTAGAATGTAGCGTTATATCACCAAATGTAATCTTCAGTATCACGGTTGCAATACACGTGTCAGCCGTAGCGTAGAATGTGGTATTATAAATGTGCTTCTCAGGTGTCGAGAAAATCACTTTTGTCTGCAGTCTTAAAATGCGAATATCTTCCAAAGTATAATAGTGAAAATGTTCAACTTTCGTACACGCCTCAATATTGTAATGCACAATTGAATTAACATAAATGCAGTAGCTAACTTTTGATAGATAATCTTGTAGACTCGTTTATGTGTGCGCTCCAACTTCGCCTAGTTTTAGTAACCGTAAAATTGTACTGCTGCACGCTCCGTGCTTGTTCGATGCTGTGGGCTCTACCACACGTGCTAATGACGACTTGCTTCACTTCAGAACTCGAAGTCTGACAATATGAGAATCAGAAAAATGAGCCATGAGAGCCATGAGAACTTGAGAACTTGAGAACTTGCTATCTGCTGTGCAAGGCCTTTTATCAACTTCTTAAGGGGCGTATCCATCCCTTCCATAGCTTGTTCCTCCGTCATTGCTAGAAGTTCTAACTTTGGCTATACTTGACGGATTTTCAAATTTCAAAAACTCATAATTAATTTCTTCAAAATTCCAAATCAATGCCATAACTGAAAATAGATTTCCACAATTCTGCATGCCAAAAGTAATTAAATATGGTAGTTTCAGTAATCTCCGTCTCCCTCCAAGCTATCATTCATTGGTTCGAGCCTCTCCTCCAATAGCGTAACTTCTTCCTCAGCACAATTCCTTGCTTCCTGCGACTGCGTCGTAAATCTCAGATCCTTCTCGAACAAAATCATGACGTCACCAAGAATCTCAGCTCATCCAGCCTACTTGCATGAAGTCTGCGTCATCCGTGCCTACGTCATGAATATACACGTCACAACTATGACGGCCATAACTTTATTCACATATGCCAATACAGCCACCGTGGTCTCAGTATAATTCAATTTACGGGGGCATTCTCCCTTCACCACGTTTTAAAAACAGTTGCAAATTGTTTTTAAACTCTGTTATAAATATCTGAATTCACTTGAACACTAAATTGAATTATTATTCCACTCTTGTATGATATTTCCTCTATGTTCCTTAATCACAAGTCTCTTCTCCTCTGGGTTGTGTGTGGCTAATGCATTCTCTCCTCTCTACTTTCTCTTCTGTCCTGTATTCCTGTTTTCCAAATTCTGCTGGCTTGTAGAAGGACCAGGATCGATCACTACATCCTGTCTTTTCTTCTGGTTTTCAGCTTCCTTCTCTCGTAATTCCTTCAAATACTGCTGACTTTCTTTCTCTCTCTCTTGATACTTGTCCGGTGTCATAACCTGACCTTGAGAATTCTGATTCCGATTCTGGTACTGGTTATTTCTGTTGTAGTTCCTATTGTACCCATTGTTATTATAATATCTACCTCTTCCGTTATTATAATTCCCTCTATTATTATTCCAGCCTCGTCTTTGCTGATATGGACGATAACCTTGTGATCTGTTGTTGCGAAAATAATTGTTCCTGTGAGGACCTACATTTTCAGTTTTCTCTTCAGCAGGCGTATCAGTTTGCTGAACTTGATCCATGTAGACTGTATTAATGTCTTTGAATTCGTGCCTCTGACCTTCTTGAACCAAATTTGGCATCGGACTCGTGTAGTCAAGCCTTCTCAATAGTTCGCCCATACTGGTCAAATCCCTGATATTTGACGATATAATAAGCCTTCTTACCTCCACAGGCAGCATACGTGAAATAGCATCTATCAACTGCTCTGCCGACAATGGGGGTTGTAAGAATCTCAAGCGCGATAACTGGCTCGTGAAGAAATCAGCGTACCGTGTTGGAAGAGTACCTGAATACTTCCTCGAGTATACCTCAGCTCTTAATGAATTTTGTGCTTCTATTGACCAGAATCGTTTTATCAGTGCCTCTGCAAATTCATCGAAATTACTAAAAGTGTACCGAAATGCTCTGAACCATTCAAGGGGTCCTCCAGCTAGAAATCTTTCTACGATTCTCATTTCTCTTTCTCCAGGAATATGGGCTTCAATAAAATAGTCTTTCAGGTTCCTGATATACTCTATCGGTGTTAGACTATCTGTATTACTAAATTTCTGAGGCTTGTCCTCAAAGTTTCGGATGACTGTCACATTTCTTGGATATGAATCCATGTAATTCTTCCCACTATCACGATATTTCCATTCAGGTTCAATGTTCCTATCCTCTTCTTCTTCCCGGAATCTGAATATACGTTCCTCAGGACTAATATCTCTCTCTTCAGTAGCGAGGTTACATCTTCTCACGTAATTCCTATTATCTTCACAAGTCAACCCTTCTGGATCCTTATCTGTGATTTCCGTAATGACTTTCCTAATCAACTCTTCTTTATACGTTTCCATCATGCTAGCTTCTCCTAGTTTCAAATTCTGAAGTTTGCTCGTAGTTTCATTGACATCAGAGACAACCTTATGAATTTGTTCCTCTAACGCGGTTTTTAATGCTTGCACGTCCTGACCCATTTGAGTTCTATCCTCTACCTGCTTTTCGGATAGCGAATCCATCCTTATACTCAAATCCTTTCTAATTTGAACTACCTCATTATTTATATCTACTTGTGTACTGGCAAGTTTTCGTTCAATTCGCTCCTGAATCTGATTGGCATGTTCCCCACTTGACCTGTTCCATTCATCTTTCCAAACTGTTACATTTGCAGTTAACATTTCAGCAATATCTACTTCAATGTCTTCCTTAAGTAAACGATTATGATCTAAGACTTGGGTCCTCATGACCTCTACATCATATTTTAATCCAGCTAGAGAAGCTGTTGTCCTAACAGACTCGTCAACCAACCTAGTTGTTAAAGCACTAATGTTACGAGTACAAAGCCTTTTTGAAGTTTCAATTTCTTCTCTAACCTTATTAACATCAGTTTGAACTTTGGCAATGTCTACAAAAACTGTATTAACTTCTATTTGCATCTTATTGATATCGCTTTGCATATCATTAACGTCAGAATGAATATTATTTATGTCTACTTGAACGTTTGACACATCGGTTCGAACATTTCTAATCTCTCTTTGAACTTCTTCTACCTTGTCTTGTACAGTAGCAACATCATTCCTAACAACGATTACTTCTGCTCTAGCACATGAAATATCACCCCGGACATTAGCAACATCAAGATTCAACATAGTAAGGTCTTTCTGTACTTTGGAAACATCAGTCTTAACATCTGATACATCTTTATGGACATTGGATAAATCTACTTTAGCATCTGAGGCATCCTTGTGAATGTCAGTCACGGCATTCTGGATTCCCTGGGTACTGGTCTGTAAACGCGACACATTATTTTCCAAGTTTGCAGAACTGGTCTGAAGAACCTTCAAACTTTCACCAAGCCTAATAGACAAATTACTAGCATTCTCTTCCATTCGACTAGTATTCCTCGCTTCCATCTCCTCCATTCGACTAGTATTCCTAGCTTCCATCTCCTTCACACTTTCATACATGCTATCTTTCAAATTAGCAGACAAACTGTTGGACATCTCCTCCAACATCTTCCTAATACTCTCATCTGCCATCTCATTAATATTTCAATAATAGACTGCGTTAGGGACATACATCAAACAGAGCAAGATAACAACATCTGAGCAACATCCTTCACCATATATATAAGTTTGAGCAATTTTCTGTCTTAAATCTAACTTATAATTACCTTATAATTAACTTTCGTAGACACCCTATGTTGAAATAAACTCAAGCACATGTTCAAATTTCCTTGGTTCACTTTAAAATATCCTAACACAAACAATTTACATTTACAATCCAAATAGTTTAATTTTATCTTAAATATGACTAAACATGTCATAAGCCGGTCAAATAAAATAAGACTCCAGATCATAGGCGATTTTTCTTAAGTTTCCAGCCTATTTAACCTCTCTCAGGTTGTATAAGATCTGATCTTTTCTGAGTGTAATTTTCCTAATACAACACAACATTTAATCCCTATATAATCACACTCTCAAATTCTACAATTGGCCAAGACATCTAACAAAGAATCAACCTCTTTATTTGAGTCTTCACAATCCCATTGACATCGATAACTTGGTAATCCAATGTTATTCGATCCCCACGAAATTGCGGTACCAATCCCACTGGCGTTCAACCTGGGAATCCAGTTTTGTCGAGCCCCACGAAATTGCGGTGCCAATCCTACTGTCCCCGATAATCCGGATAGTAGGCTGTCAGAAATCCGCCCCCTCAATCGGATTGCCAATAATCAATCGCACCGGCACAGCTACATCAATGAAAATGGCACTGACAGATACTACCGAGATTAGAGCACAGTAGTTAACAAGAAATTATTGTGGAACACACCAAAATATACGGGGGTTCATACTTACCTTTTACTTACCTATTCAAATTAATCTCGGGTCTGGGTTTTCAACTGGATCACTTAATAGTATGCCCTCACAATAACCTCCACCACGATATTTAAAATGAACCAAGTCGGAAACAAGAAAATTTAAACTGCACAATAATTTATTTCACATAAAGAAAATAATTTAACAAAATTTAACAACAAAATTTATATGGCAATCAGAAGCCATTGTCAATACAACCATGTCCTCCTGTAGGACTTGTAGACTTTACATACAAAATTTCAGCTTTCTCTAGCTCAAAAGAACGTAATAATAACAATTCACTTTGGAATGGATAAGGGAGCTGGGACGAGACATATAGCATTTGTTTCCTTGTTCATGAACTTCACATTTTATTTATAACCGCAAGGCTGCTATGTAGATGACCTTGGCCTCTATCATACAGTTATCTGGCCACCTGCGATACACCCTGCACCATGCCGCATGCTTGCATCGTCAAATGGACACACCTGTCCAGCCAATGTTAGCATATGCTAGTTACATCAGAGCCTAGCTCCTTTTCAACACCTTAAATGTTCACATCTCAACTCAAATATTATCACGCAAATCTTTTAAATGCTCCGTTCAAATACCAATGGATTACTCTAATAATCCCAAATCTTGTTTAATTGTATAATCCAATTGTTTAACTAGCGTTGTTTAGAGTATAATAACGAAAACGCTTAATGTTTATAACAAAAAGTTCATTAATTATTTATAACATTTTAAATTGTTTATAGCAATGTCAAACGACAATTGAAAAATTTATACACGCCTCTATTAATCCCGTTCGTTTCAAATTATTATTAAAGATATTTACATAGTTATTTACATTATTTATATTATTTATATTAGAAATACATTAAACCACACGTTTATCCGGTTGATAATTACTTAAATCGGTGTGATATAATCGACCAATGAAGGTTAGTTATATTTAAATTTTAGATTCAGTTTTAATAAGATTTAATAATTATTATTTGTGACGGTAACCTCCATTCAAAATCGTTATCTCAAATTATTTAAACACTCTTGTTAATTTTAACAGTAAATTCACATGAATAATTTTCAATGGACCTGAACAATACAATCAGCGGAAAAATACCTCGCTCAAAACGCACAAAATTGCACAAAAATTGGCCCATAAATCATCATATATCTTATTATATATGGCATCAAAATCTTCCACAATACACACAAAAAACCTCCACTTATAAATTCATCATCTTCATCAATATTACTGTGGGAACCTCCTTCACTTATTTAAGGGCATTATTCATCAGCGACTTTTACACGTCCACTGAACTAACGATTATACATCCATAGTTCCTCTTTAAAAATTCTTATATTCATCAATTGTATCGAAAACTGTTATTATATTTAACCTTCGTGGGTTTCATTCATGAAGCGATATGAAGTAAAAATTTGCCAGTCACAAATAAATTTAATAGCAAATACGATTAGACACGCCTCCCTGGTCTATCAAAATTGAGATTAGTATCATCAAAGTATCGCAGTATAAAAATACTATCTTCAATCAAAGTTCATCTAAACTGCATAAATAATCGAATAGAATACAATTAGACTGTGGAATGCAAACATTATTGTTCCAATCTAGAATTGAGAAAAACTCCTATCAAATGTTCATTACTATAGTGTACTCAATAAATCGTAATCAAAGTTCATATTTCATAAAACTGTCTATAATGCAATGGTGTTTCAGAATTGACGATAAATGTCTATGTTGCAATCATGTTCATAAAACGACTAGTATTTCCAAGATCGTCGATAAAGTAATAGATTTTAACGCTCTAAAATCTTTTAATCATTCTTCTTTCTTGAGGATGACAGAAAATTGGTCAAAGTAATTTACTGAATAGAATTACTTTAATAAAATGACACGCTGTCTGAATTCAAACTTGCCATAGAAAATCGTTAACTTTACAGTTAAATCGTGACTACAAAAATATGCAAATTACTGAAAGAATATCTAATATCAGTCTCAACTGATCCAAAATTATTTAAATATGCCAATGACATAATAATGTCTCAATAAGTCGTAGAAAAAGGCATAAATCAGCAAAGTGTACAGAGTACAGAAATGTCAAGCAAGAATATGGGGCAAAATATATGGGACAGAAAACATGGGAAAAATGGTTGCTCAGATATCGCTAAATGGCTCAAATAAATCAAGAAACGTTCACGACTACCTTATCTGTTGATTGAAGTTCTAGAGGAAAATTTCCAAAGAAGACTGCTGATGGTTCCATTTCACCACCGTAAAGATGTGCTCCGACCTCGAACCTGGAACCTGCGCCCTCGGAGAATAGAACAGTTTCCTCCTCCGGAAATTGCACTGCTCCGTGTAGACGATAGACATCCTTCTGGCAAAACTCTTCTGTGTGAGCCGGGTCCACCCTGGCCTCTCTTGATAGTTCCCTGAAGTTCTGGTAGAAATTCGCCATGAAGTCTATTGCAATTATTTCCGCAGAAATGTTCATAATTGTGGAGTATGAAGATATTTCCACTGCCATTTGATGTAATTCAGCGATGGATTACGATGCATGAGTGTAGTTGGATGTTCACTACATGCTCGCTTTTGTAGAATGCCGATTAACGAAGTTCCATGCTGCTATTTCACTCCTTTGATGTATGTCCCAATTGCATTAAAGTTTTAGTCTTCCATCTCCACTTCCGTTATAATAATAGTCGAAAGTACTGCCAGATTATATAGTTCCATTGTAGAATGTAGCGTTATATCACCAAATGTAATCTTCAGTATCACGGTTGCAATACACGTGTCAGCCGTAGCGTAGAATGTGGTATTATAAATGTGCTTCTCAGGTGTCGAGAAAATCACTTTTGTCTGCAGTCTTAAAATGCGAATATCTTCCAAAGTATAATAGTGAAAATGTTCAACTTTCGTACACGCCTCAATATTGTAATGCACAATTGAATTAACATAAATGCAGCAGCTAACTTTTGATAGATAACCTTGTAGACTCGTTTATGTGTGCGCTCCAACTTCGCCTAGTTTTAGTAACCGTAAAATTGTACTGCTGCACGCTCCGTGCTTGTTCGATGTTGTGGGCTCTACCACACGTGCTAATGACGACTTGCTTCACTTCAGAACTCGAAGTCTGACAATATGAGAATCAGAAAAATGAGCCATGAGAGCCATGAGAACTTGAGAACTTGAGAACTTGCTATCTGCTGTGCAAGGCCTTTTATCAACTTCTTAAGGGGCGTATCCATCCCTTCCATAGCTTGTTCCTCCGTCATTGCTAGAAGTTCTAACTTTGGCTATACTTGACGGATTTTCAAATTTCAAAAACTCATAATTAATTTCTTCAAAATTCCAAATCAATGCCATAACTGAAAATAGATTTCCACAATTCTGCATGCCAAAAGTAATTAAATATGGTAGTTTCAGTAATCTCCGTCTCCCTCCAAGCTATCATTCATTGGTTCGAGCCTCTCCTCCAATAGCGTAACTTCTTCCTCAGCACAATTCCTTGCTTCCTGCGACTGCGTCGTAAATCTCAGATCCTTCTCGAACAAAATCATGATGTCACCAAGAATCTCAGCTCATCCAGCCTACTTGCATGAAGTCTGCGTCATCCGTGCCTACGTCATGAATATACACGTCACAACTATGACGGCCATAACTTTATTCACATATGCCAATACAGCCACCGTGGTCTCAGTATAATTCAATTTACGGTGGCAGTACCTTATTCAATGTCACGGCCGCCTCCTTCCCTCTTCCTTGCCTATACATCCTGACCTTCCATTACCTTCCCTCATGAGGCCCCTGTTCGCTTTGCAGGTGAGGCCGCCTGGGCGAGGTGCCAATCACACCAGTTGTATCCACTCCGATTAGAAGTTCCCAGCTCTAGGACACTGCCCGTAGAGGCGGTAGTGGTGAGTTCCCTCGCTGAGTCCGTGGGTTCCACCAACCTGGAGGGTAAACGACTAAGAAGAAACATTCAAAAGATCGCAGCTCTGCGTAAAAATATCCAAACCAAAATTGCCTTAATCTCACCAGGTAAATACTGTTTCATTACGAACACATTTACTGAAAGACTTCATTTTGAGAAGATAAGTTTCCACTAGGGAAATTCCATGTTTTGTTCAATACCTAACCATGTTCACGGGATACGAGAAAGGCAACAGTACTTCACCTCAAGTATCAACGGTAATTTTTTGGGAATGATGAACCAGGATCCTACCCTTGCACATTGCTAATATAATGTCATATGCATGATTTTCATACCTTATTTGATATTTCGAGAGTCATTGCACTGGCAATATGTGATAATTACGTAAATATGTGACTGTAGTCGTTATTTATTGTTTATTCAACGACGGCAACTGTCATGGCTTGTTGTTGCTCCTAAAAAGGCGCATTCGAATTGTTCATCTGTTACCAAGACGTAATTTCACTGTTGCCAATGTATGGTGCACAATACACAACACAGGTCATGCGTAACGAGCTCAGCAAGCGGAGCCAGAAACTTTTGGCCGAAAATTACTGCTTGTTCTACAGGCATGGGGGTCTGGGGCGTTTGCACCAGATTAGGTTTGTTTATGTATATAGGGCCTTCTTAACATAGAAACACAACAAAGTGAACAAATCGAGTGGAGCAAGCGCAGCATAAAACAAACACCACACGGTACGGTATGAGTGGGGTTGTTTATCGCATAAATCACGACCACAACGCCCGTCACAACTGAAATTTCACTATATAAGTCGTGTTATAAACAAGTAGTTCTGTAAAGAAATATACAGCCTATTTTCATATACCCTACTTATGTTAATTGCCTCTATCCACATGCAAAATTTCAGTTTGATTCCTGTAATAGATTCATAAATATTGAGAACCGCCTAAATATATTGGTTGGTCACCATGTTGGATTTTCATGTATGTAGGCCATAGAGTTATGTACTATTTGATGGCGATTTTGGGTAGGTTCATTATTCAAACGTTCACTTCGATCGCATGAATAATACACAAGAAAAAAAACTTAATTTAAAAACTGCGCCCAGCCACCATCTTGAGGTTATGTGAATAATTAAACTAAATTAGATGCCAGTGCATTGCAATGCGTATAAACATTTACTGTACCAAATTTCACGGTGCTCAGATGGTTAAATCGCGAGAAAAGTCTAATAAAATATTTCACATTTGCTTGGCCGCCATGTTCGCCTTTGTATTTTAGAGGTTTAAGGAAGGCCCATAGCTGAACTTCTAGTAGTACCCTTTATCAACGTACAAAATTTCAGCGAGATATCGGTAATAGTTTCGGAGATAGAGAATGCCGGTAAAATATTTCACACAGCCACCATGTTGGATAAGTGAGACGCAATAAAATTTGAAAGGCGTGGTTGGGGTTGGCCGTAATGGTACTATGACCATACCGAGTTTCGTTGAAATTGATCCAGCCGTTTAGACGTTATTAGGGACACACAAACAAACACACATATACGCACACACACGGACAAATGGTGATCTCATAAGCCTGTTTTTTTACATAAAATAAAAACAAGATGTTCAGTATAGAACATATAGCCTATTTTCTCCTAAATGTATGAGTACAGTTATAACTCTTTGTCTTTATCAAAGAGTATAATAGAACAGAACCTCGGGAAAACTACTAACATCATTGAAGAAAGAAAGAAAGAAAGAAAGAAAGAAAGAAAGAAAGAAAGAAAGAAAGAAAACAAAAGAAGAAAAGAAAGAAACACATGACATATCTCAAGAATGTTATGGAACTGGAGATATAATCGACCGTACGTGGGCAACATCCAGGCATGTGTTTACACGTCTGGCTGTCCATGGTTTTCACCACCTTAATTGCATTAACAAATATTTCCAAGACTCTACAGTCATGCGTGTATGCCGATTATGTTGACAAGCATGTGAAAGCTACCACTTAGAACTTTTTAGTAAAGGAAACCATCAATCAAATCTATGCAATTCAAATCCACAGCGCGCAATTTTAGTGTTCTTGTTCATTCTTTATTTTCGATTGCTATTTGGCTGCAATAAAATTAGTAATTAATAGAATAGCATTAATAGAAGCATACTAGTAAAGAAACTCACCGAAATGATTGGTCTGGAGCACCACTACATCACCAGATTGATTAAGGATATTCTACATAACAACGAGGTAGAAATAGATAACGGAATAACTATATCTAATCCAATCGATCAAACAATGGGAGTACTTCAGGGTGACCCTCTAAGTCCTCTTCTATTTAATGTCGCGACTGCAGATGTGGTATGTCTCTTACGTTCCCAGAAAGTCAAAATCATCGTATATGCCGATGATATGGTTCTGACCTCGTCGTCAAGAGAAGAGCTACAAGACAGCTTGAATCAACTTGCAATATGGGCCCAAAACAACGATCTTGAAATAAACCTTCTGAAAACGGTAGCAATAATATTCAGAAAGGGCGGAAGAACTGCCAAAGATGACATTCTTTACCTCAGAGATTAACATTTGCTTCAAACCAGTCATTACAAATATCTAGGAATTACTTTGCAAATACAAGGGAAATTATTTACACGTCACATCAAAGATAAAATGATCTGTGCGGTCAGATCAATGAACGACATTAGTCATCTCAGGGATATGTCCCTGCAATCGGCACTGAGACTCTTTAAAGCAAAAGTTACACCAATTGCATTGTATGGATTGGATATAATATGGGTTAATTTAAGCAAAAATAACCTGAAAGACGTAGAGAAAGTGAAAGCCTTGTTCTTAAAAAGACTGCTTTGTTTGTCAAAATTCACCTCATCGAGACTGGCGTATGAACTAGCGGGGGAACCTTTCTTTATAGAAGTACTCCGACTGGTTCACCAACTACCATCCACAAGACAATACAACGATTTGCTACAAGAAATACTTGCAAAAAAGAAGGACATCCCAATTGATTTCTACTCCACTACGGCCATGACGTCAACAGAATGGAAGGGCACTGCCTATGATTTGAGACACACAGTGACCCGATTCGCGGTGCATGGTTTTCACCACAGGATTTGTGAGACTGAGGTGTTCCATGTGCCCAGACCAAAGTGCATTTGTAAATTTTGTCAAAAGTCATGCGATACTTACCACGCTCTCGTGTGTAGTAAAAGGTTATCATCGCTTACAGAATTTTGTAAATAATTAATGTAATGCACATTGTGCGCACTTATCCTTAATAATAAATAAAATTAGTAATTAATATCCTGAACTAGCACCAACAGATAGAACACGGGTACTATGTGAGATCGTTTTGTTTTTAGTTCAAATAACACAAAATAGGCTGTTACAAACGTTTTAAAATAAAAATGCATCGTATTATCAACTTTTCATTCTTCAAATTCGATACGTATAGAATGCCAACCAGTGGAGTCCCACGTAGAACAGTCATGACATCTGGCGGATAAGATAATCCTATTAGGGAGAGCGCATTCTAGCGGCCATAAAAGTAAACTTTTCAATTAAAGATGAAAGGTAATCTGCGGGCCGGTGCGCAATAAGTCGGCCATGATAGTTCCCCTGGTTACTGTTAGATATCTCTTGCAGTTCCGCTGGCAAATTTTGTTTTAATTAAATATAAATTTTCCATTGTAATAGCCATAATATAACGCATAATTTTAAAACGTCGGAGTAATTACAAAACAAAACAAAAAATATAAAAAACAAGCAAAATACCCAACTCTGATAGGATTAGAACCCCAGTCTTACGGGCGAAAGTCTAAGGCTTTACAACGCAGCCAAACAAGTCAACCAAAATTCGTCGATATCAATTGAATTACGTACAACGTCTTAGCAAATAATGATTTAGACTAAACGATTTCTTCAGTGGAGTATTCTTTTTATATATAAAGCATTTTATACAAAGATTATATTATTTCTATCAGTAGGCTATATTGCATGCAATATTCAAACTAGTGAAATATAGATCTGCACATGATATCAGGTGCCATCTTGTCTTGTAACTGAGACGGCTCAGCTTTTTAACGTCACTACTGTAGTATAATATTACAATATAAACTTATAATTTCGAACGGGCCATGTCCTTTATAACAGTATAAACGATTCAAGTTTCAATAATCGGGTCTGGTGGGTCCCATGTTATGGATTGTAAAGTTTGCATAATTCACACGGCTGCCATCCTGAAATAGTACGGCTGATGACCTTGTAGTTTGGGCGCAAGACGCGTCCCATATGGAGATATGTTGCTAGCAAATTTGGTAGAGACCGGATGATTAGTTTAGTCGTTATTTGATTTTACGTTTTGAACGTTTCAGTGGACACCATTGAGTTTTGGTAAATATGGCGGCGATATAAAACATGACACTGAGTTCCCCTTTGCTAGTGCTACCTCTGTACCAAATTTCGTTCAATTCGGATTCACCGTGTTTGTATTGATAGGGGGGACAGACATACAGAGTACACACACACACTTACACACACACTCACACACACAGACAGACAGACAGACAGACACACAATATTGGCCCTATGTAGATCTCATAAGTCTACTTTCATTTTTGGCAAAAAAAATAGGAAGTAGGCTAATAGGCTAAAAGAGGATGGTGGGTGGCTTATAGACAGCGTAGGAGTAACCATCTATTAGGACATCGTTTCAACAATTATTGTTATTGATCATTACAGAAGATATTTTGGCTAATTTAAGTAATGTTTCAGTGTTGCCTTATTAACAATTAATATTATAGTTTTCACTCGGTCAACACAAAAACCATTCCAATTACTGGAATATGTGAAAAATAACCTGGAATAACTAATATATTGTTACGGACTAGTGAAGACTTCTTCAACAATCTGCAACAATGCATATAAATCTTAATCGCCTTGAAGACTTCTTCAACAATCTGCAACACTGTATATAAATCTTAATCATATAGAAGACTTCTTCAACAATCCGCATTAATGTATATACATTTTAATCACATATAATTTATTTCATGTTATTTTTCACATATTCCAGTAATTGGAATGATTTTTGTATTGACCTACTGAAATTAGGGTCATCACTCCCCAAGTGTTACCGTTTTAACTCTCTGAACTAAGGTATCTTGCCGGCTGGGAATGTAATCAATGCTATAACCACATGTGGTGATTCCGAACCGGCTGTGTGCAACGGTAGATGCTAGTCAACTGGCGGTGACTAATCCCTCCCCGCACGCCACATGGGCTGGCAAAACTCAGTACTATTGGGAAGGCTCTCACTGTACTAGACTAGTGCATGTTGTTAGAGAGAACTGGCTGATTATGACATACAGAGTATGGTATTATTAGTAATTTGGTTCTTCTAGCCCAATTTCTTCAATTAACACAGTTTTTGTCTGCCACCGCAAAGACAAAAATAGGTCTGCATAATGTCCAACAGTAAATAAAATTCGTTTCCCGCACCTCTGGAAAATCAATAATAATTCATTTAACGAGAGAAAAATAATTTTTCGAATAATCTTGGAATGAAGGAACATTCAAGGCTCATGGTGTAGTTGCCTCCTAGTTCGTGAACCATCGGCAACGGCTGAGTGGCCTAGTAATCGGTCCTGACCGTCAAGATACCAGTTACTATGGAATAGGAGAGGGCATCTTGGACATATTCTGAGTCGTGGCCTTCCACTCAGGCGGCTAGGACTACACAACTCCCTTGTTTGTTCCCTGAGGTCAAACTCATTGGGCCCTGTGTAAGTAAGCCTAGCAACCTGCTTCACTTGGACTTCCTAAACCTGCTGAAAATGTCATGATCATGCCTTGGGCCTATGGGAGTGATGAAGTCCCACAACCATCTGATAGATCAGGGACTCATTGGAAACGGACAGGCAATCGAACTGGTATTCGATGAGTTGCAATTAATATTGAGAGTGGTTATGGAAAGAAGAAAGTAGAATAGCGAGTCTTCAAATAGGATGAGATTTGATATTCTAGTGATTAGTGAAGTTCATATAAAAGGAACTAGAAAGGAGGAAGTAGGAGATTATAAGGTTTACCTGCCAGGCATAAAACGAGGCAGGGCAGAGTCTGGTGTAGGTTTATATGTCAAGAAAACCGTGGAACGTAACATAGTTTCTGTGTGGTACGTAAATGAACGATACATTTGGATAGATTTGGAAATGTCAGGAAATCGGGTCAGGGTTGTTTCTGTATATGATCCATGTGAAGGGGCAGATCAGGACGAAATAGACATTTATGAGGCACTGAGTGATGTGGTAGTGAGAGTTAACAATAAGGATAGTGTACTGTAGTACTGATGGGCAATTTCAATGCTAGGATAGGAATTAGAACTGAGGGTTATGAGATGGTAATGTGTAAGTGGGGTGAGGAGAGGGAAGTGAATACCTATGGGAAATATTTATTGGACTTCTGTGCTAGCATGGGGTTATCAGTAGGAAACTCAGTCTCGAAGCTTAAGGAGATTCACAGATACACATGGGAGGGTAGAGGAACCGGATCAATAATAGACTTTGGTGAAACAGAACACAAACTGATCTGCTGTGAATTATGCATAGTTACAGTAGACCTATAGTGCAGAAAGTGAGTGCTGCTTGCAGACGGATTCGGGTTGAAAGTCTCCAGGATAAGGAACTTAGGCAGAAATACAGAAAATCACGGGAGGAATTTGGAGTTAAATTAGAAAAGTTAGGTCAAGCGGCAGGAAAAACTCTCCGGAGTGTTATAAATAATCTTAGAAATGTAGGAAAAAGAGAAATCAGCAGTACTCTGAATAATTCAGGGAGGATGGCAGGAATACTTCGAAAACTTGCTAAATGTTAATGGAGACTTATCTGGCAGATTTCGAGATTATGGAGAAGGAAAATGATAGTAAATCCATTTTACAGTTGGTAACACACGAGTAGATTCAACCAATGAGTGACGGCACGCGAATCGTTTCAGCAAAGTCCCATATGTGTTCATATACCATTAATCCGATTGCGATGAGACTTTGGGGAATTGTTGTGTACACTCCCGTAAAGGTTTATGACTTAGTAAATCCATTTTCAGGTCGTTGCGCACGAGTAGATTCAACAAATGAGTGACGGCACGTGAATCGTTTCAACAACGTCCCATAGGCGTTCATATACCATTCATCCGATTACAATGAAACTTTGGTGAGTTGTTGTGTACACCCGTTCAAAGGTTTCTGACTCAGTAAATCCATTCTAAAATAGGTAGCGCACGAGTAGATTCAACAAATGAGTGACGCGGCGCGAATCGTTTCAACAAAATCCCATATGCGTCCATATACCATACATCCGATTGCGACGGAACTTTGGTGAGTTGTGTATACTCCTGCAAAGATTTCTGCCATAGTAAATCCACTTTACAATAGGTATCACAGGAGTAGATTCAACAAATGAGTGATGGTGCGCGAATTGTTTCAATAGGGTCCTGCATGCGTTCATATACCATTCATCCGATTGCGATGAAACTTTGGTGAGTTGTTGTGTACACTCCTGCAGACGTTTCCGACTTAGTAAATCCATTTTACAATAGGTAGCACATGAGTAGATTCAGCAAATGAGTGATGGGTAGTGAATCGTTTCAACTAAGTCCCATATGCGTTCATATGCCATGCATCCGATTGCGATGGAGCTTTGGTGAGTTGTTGTGTTCCCTCCTGAAAAGATTTAAGAATTAGTAAATCCATTTTGTTACAGGTGGCACACGAGTAGCTTCAACAAATTAGTGGTGGCACGCGAATCGTTTCAACAAAGTCCCACATGCATTATACACCGTACATCCGATTGCGATGGAATTTTGGTGAGTTGTTGTACACGCTCCCACGATTGTTTATGAATTGCTAAATCCATTTTACAATAGCTTGGAGGCAGTTGATGGAAAAGGAAAAAAATCTGTATCCAAAAACATAATAACAAACAAAATTATAACGCCAACACTTCGTTTAATTGGCATTGCAAGGCATGCCGGGTACAGCTAGTACATAATAAAATAGAGTACCGGTACTACAACATGTATAGAATTGGGAAGCCGGCAGTAAATGTCGCCCAAATGACACAATTCTTGGAAGCCAGATCCATGTTCGTTCCCCGCCGTCTGTCTTATTCCTACGCTTTTCTAAATGCCGGTGGGCTTCTTTCACCCTTGAGACATGGGTCTTCCTGAGAACCCGGCTGGTGAAACTTTCTGGTCCCTTCCTTTTAATATGTCGATAGAAAGTCAATCTCCCTTTCTTCATTGCGGTAGTGGTATTTTTAATATACACATATATTAATATTATTATAGTTTCACCACTAAATTAGACCCTAATTGTTAATATTATGTACTTCGTTATTTCCTGTACGATGTAGCAGTTGTGTGAAGGAAGTTGGTATACCTGGTGAATATTGTTTTTTTTTTGTCAGGCACCGTGGGCAAAATTGTCTGGCAGTCAAGTGAGCGTTACATTGTTGTGTCGGTTGTTTGTGAGACTTGTGTGAATGAACTTGGGATTGGGCTTGAGATGATCCTTTCCATTACATCATCAAAACGGCTTCGAGGTCGCAATGCACGTATCATTCGCTGTGCTCAAGAATATTTAAGTTTCTCTTAGATTTTACCTCCAGTTTGCTATGACTAGTTGGAATTCATAAGGAAACATTGTAGCTGGTAGTTAAGTTTAGGAATGGGCCCAATATTTGCCTCTACCAAAGATAATAAATAAATATACAGAGTGGTCCAAACATCCCCTTATATTTTTTTGGAGAAAGGCAACCCAACTAACGCGTGTATCATAGTCATCCTAAAAGACAATAGTACCTGCTCCTTTACGACCTTAGTACAACTTTACCGTTGAGTACATGCTCGCGAATATAGTAGCAGTGTTATTGCAATGACCTCAAATATAATGCATGATAAAAAAAACGATCGCAGCTCCGAATAACACCTTCTTACGTATGTACAGGAAGTGTCTACGAACAGATTCAATACGTACCAGCAATGCACCATTGTTCTCGATAGCTGTGATGGCTAAATCAAGAATTGCTAGAGTAGCGTCAATGAAGTCCCATTGTAGGTTCGAACCCCGAACTAGTACAATTTATTGTTTGTCTTAATGTGGTTTATTGTGGATTTATTATGGACGCATATCTATCTGTTGCAACGAGTGATTTTTTATTTGGTCCTGAAAAGGACCGTACTTATCCGATGGTACGTAACCAGGTTGGACGACGACATAATGATCTGTAGAACGAAAGCAAGGTATCCTGAATATTCAGGGTAGCAAGTGTTCGAAACTTTGGTTTAAAGGAAACCTCAGACCCACTCAGACCCACTCAGGCCACCACACATGCCAAGCCAAAGCCCTCTGTAACGTCTCGGGTTGTAAACCATTCCTCATTCTTACACTGTGACAAGTCAAAGCTCTCGGTAATCGCGGGATATAATCTAATCCTCATTCTTACGTTTGACAAATATAAAAACAAGATGTTCAGCAAAGAACATATAGCCTACTTTCTCCTAAATGTATGGGTATATTTATAACTCTTTGTCCTCATCCCTAAAACCACCTCTACCACCATGTAGTGTTTGTTTTCTTTTATATTGATAATTAGCCAGTAAGTGTCAAAATCAATATTATGTACTTTATGATGATTGAATAACAAAACTACTAACTTATTGTAGTGCATTCACGTCCGTTAATATCTATATTAAGTCAGCCTGCAAACTTAAGAATCTTTCGTTTTGGGTACTTTCCCCTTTAAAAATCCCCGCCGTAGGTTGGTGCTGCGACCTAGCAGTGAATTAATATTTTTAAGTTCGACCCTAACTAATATGTGTCAGAAAACTGTATCATAATTAGGCTCATTATAACACTATCATTCATTATGAAACAGTTTCTCCCACCAATCAGAGCTCAAGAAACATTTGTGTGACCAATTAGATAAGGATACCTTCGCACATGCGTTCAAAATCCAACATGTCTATATAAATTACCGAAATTGCACCGTCCATATGTTCCCGTAAATAAACTGAGACAAGAAATGGCACTGTACCTTAATATCCCCAAAATCAATTTCTACACAGCGCGTGGTTTTGAAACGACTTCGGTGACAGTTTTACTGAATACTGGAGCACAATCTGAACATATGGCATTGAAGCACACAGAGCGCATGCGTCGGTTGTCCAGAGAGCTTAGGAAACAGAGATATACTCCCCACCGCAGCACCCGACACAACATTCTAGTGACTGAACAGATATTTATGAATATTTATGTTAAAACATATAATAAAGTTATAATTATCGTCGAACATAAACAGTCGTATGCAACTCCCCTATAATGGTAATTAAAACACTCGTATGGAAATTATAAAACTCGCATACGCTCGTTTTATAAAAAATACTCGTGTCTTAATTATGGCCACTATAGGCTCGTTGCATAATGTACTAATCTTGTACGCCTCTGGGTGTTCAATGAGCAGGCAGTTTAAAGTAGCCAGGAGGGAGGCGATCCTGCTGGCAGTGTTTAAAGGTAATCGGAGCGCGATCGTGGCTAATAGTTGAACTACCAGTATTACAAAATTGCCATACTTAAGGAGGCCAGGTATTGACACAGCGGTATGTTTGGAACAATATTACCCACATTACCCACAAGAGGACAGCACCGTACAGAGACATTAAGAAGGCTGTGGTTGATGAAAACATGTATCTAGATCTTCTATTCTCCTTTTCCTAATGTCTTCTGTTTATGTGCAATGCTGGGACTGTGATTTTATTAATAAACGAGTGTATACATTAGCCTCCCCTTAGAGCTAAATGACATTTTATTCAGAATCTGTGGTAAGAACTTGTGCACATCATTTGTAAAAGAATTCAAGAAAAAAAAAAGGTTAACTGTAGCAGTATTCGATCCCCAGTCTACTGCGTAACAGACTAACACGCTAGCCCAGAGCTAAACATATCCTTAGCATCATCGTGTTCTTAGCTGATATATTAGATACAACCTGTTGGAAATAATGACTTGAAATAAACGATTTCTTCACTGCAGTACATCTTCATTATAGATCATTTCATACAAAGTTTATATTATTGTATCAGTAGGGTATATCACATATAACATACTAAAACTACTGAAATATATGACAGGCTCATGAGGACAGCTGCCATCTTGTCGTGTGGCAGAGACGGCTCAGCTCTTTTAAGCCACTCATACAGTATAATATTATAATATTAAATTAAAATAAATAACGGATCACGACCTTCAGGATAGCTAAAACCACCCTAGGCTCGATAATCGGAATTGGTAGGTCTTAAGCTATTGTTTATAATGGTTGCATAATTCACACGGCCGCCATCCTGAAATAGCAAGGCCGATTACCTTGAAGTTTGGGTGAAAGACGCGTCCTATATAAAGGTATGTGGTAGAGATCGGATGATAAGTTTAGCCGTAATTAGAGTTTACGTTTTGAACGTTTGAGTGGCCGCCATTTAGTTTTGGTCAAGATGGCGGCGACATAAAGTATGACACTGAGGTGCCCTTTGCTAGTGCTACCTCTGTACCCAATTTCGTTCAATTCGGTTTCACCGTGTCCGAATTGATAGGGGGGACAGACATTCAGAGTACACACACTCACACACACACACACACACACACGCACAGACTCACCCAAACACATACACACACACAGACAGACACACAAGTTTTCGCCCTGTGTTGATCTCATAAGTCTACTTTCATTTTTTGCAAAAATCGAAAGTAGGCTAAACATATTAATTGACCCACTTATGGGAAATACCGTACTGCATTGAGTTCATTAGACTTTTAACATGACTTTTCTCACTAAAATCCCGTATCACACGACACTCGCTGGCAAGGAAGCTGCTGTGATCGCTGGTAACAAAAATCCTGTATGATTCTGTTCGTCAGTACACCTGCTAGTATGACCGAAGTGTATCACAGGCTAGCATTTTGTACGCCAAGTTGTATGAAATAAAACAAGGCGAAGGGTTGTCGTTTGAGGGTATAATATGCAGTTCATTCGAGTAGTGGGGAAAACTGGATCCGAACACAGTCCTTATATGGTCATGTCAAGGTCATCCACTTTTTTGCACCTGTGGTGTGTTGGAGGCCACAGGTGCGGGGACGGGGACGGGGGAGGGGGAGGGGGAGCGGGGATGGGCAT
Organism: Meconema thalassinum; assembly: GCA_946902985.2. Classification (NCBI taxonomy): domain Eukaryota; kingdom Metazoa; phylum Arthropoda; class Insecta; order Orthoptera; family Tettigoniidae; genus Meconema; species Meconema thalassinum. Next base: position 127,586,199 of record OX336391.1, on the reverse strand, counting down.
GGCGGAGAGCTCCGCACAGGCTGACGACTGTCAGCCAACTATGCACTTGATGGGAGCAGTCTCTGCGTATATACAAGTGGTTGGTAGCCTGCGAGCTTGAGCCGAGCAGTAGCGAGACCAGTCGAGGTCAGCCGAAGCTGGTATAGCTCGAGGCAGTATGACGTACTGAGTGGTGGGAAGCTGGGATGTGTTTTCTCTCTTGGTCTACACTTGACTTGCATTGCTGGACTGGCGCGCTCAACTTGCCCGGTGAGAGGAAGGGGAACCTTGTTTTTGTGTTTTGAGCCGAGCAGCAGTGAAGAGAGCCGAGTGAAGCCGAGTGGGTGTTTGTTTCATTATTCCCTCGATCCAAGTCGAGCTTACTTGAAGAGAAACAAATTGATGTCAAAAAGGAATTGATTTTTTTAGTGTTTTACAAGGCAGTGTTGCCAACCAATGTTGAGATAAAAAAGTTGTGTCGGGTGAGGGATTTGAACCCTTGTTTTTTATGTAGAAAATTCGAACTTAAGTCGAACGCCTTAGACCACTCGGCCAACCCGACAAGGAGAGGATTAGAGAGGTTAAAATAAAATAAATAAGAATAATTATACAAGATCGGATTTATTAATCCAAGAATTAAAAGAGGAATTAAAACCTAACCATTTGACATAAAGTTTATTGCCATTTCTTTTAATCACTTTTTCAACAAGATAATGCTCAGGATACAGTGTCTTTTGAAGTTCCTGTACGTAGAATCCTCCTTTGATGGGCTGATTGTTACTGTCCTGAAGTAGATAAGTGACTGGATGGGTACGTTTCACCTGGCGAATGGTGAATATTTCTGTGCTCCACTTTGGTGTGTACCCTTTTGAGAAGAGTGATTTATGTTTACTGACGCGTACATAGTCACCTAAGTGAAAACGCTGACGTTGTGGGTCAGCTGTTTTGATGACATGATGAATGCGATTCAGCCGTGGAGTGTTTTTTATTACCAAACACGGCTTTACTCCAATAGTTCTATGTTTGGTATTGTTGTAACGTGATACTAGATTCTGCACTAGGTTTACCCAGCGGTAAGATCCACTTGTTGTAAATTCCCGCCACATGTAAGTTTTTAACGTTCGGTTGAAACGTTCAACAACACTTGCCTTTAAATTACTATAGGTGGAATAATGATGAATGCCAAGTTCTTGCATATACGTAGAAAACTCCTTGTTGAAAAACTCCTTTCCTTGATCGGTCTGGAGGAGGCGAGGTTGTCGTTTAACTCTTTGAATATTCTGTTTAAAGGCTGCAGTAACTAGGTTACCTGTTTTATTTTGCACAGGTTCAACAAACGCCATTTTGGAATAGACGTCAATGACTGTGAGCAGATATTTGATACCATTGTTAGTATTGGCATAGGGAATCATTTCAACGAGATCGGCTTGCCAAAGCTCATCAATTCCTTTTGAAACAACATGACGCCGTGGATAGATACGGCGAGCTGGTTTATGCAACTCGCGAGCAATTGCTGTTTTTATAGGTGAAGGGATGTTGCCACGTGGATCCATCACACAATAATGCCAGCATGAAGAAGCTCCTCTTCTATTTCTACAATTTCACCTTCATGACCGGTATGTCCAGCCTGTTGGGAAGCGTTCAGGAGGTGTAGACGTTTGACCAACTTATTAGGATCGTTCCAATAGGCGAAATCGACAAAAGGTTTCAAAGTTTTAAACGTGACGCCGGACGCTGAGCTTGTATGACGGACACTTGCATAGGTGGGAAACAATTTGGATATGATGGTCTTATATTTGAAACTCTTATTTGCATTGATTGGTTCAGAACGTTTATAATTACGTCTAAAACCATTTGTAGCCATCAATATATCCTTATACTTTTGAAGATCGTCTTCGTCATACCCATCCTTAGAAGGAACACGTGCAAATAAAAGTTCTAAAAGACCTGACGTCAATTGATATCGAACCGTTTTAACAATCATAACATTATCTTTTATTTTGATCTCCGAGTCACCAATTCGAAAACGTTTATTTTCATAGCGAACGCCGTAGGTCGTATCAGTTTTTCTAGTAAAAAGGTCTTCAAGGTAGGGTGTTACCAATGGGCCAAATTGCTCTACCAGAATACTTTTCAGGTGTAGCCAAGATTTCTGACAGTGTAGGTTTTTTTTCTCTAGAGCTAGACGGCGTTTGAGCAATGACTGTAGTTTTTAGAAACTCCGGAAGCGGTGATTCTGTTTCAGAAGTAAAAACATCTTCAGCTTCTTCATTGTCTTCTTCTTGTTCTTCCTCCACAATGGTTTGCGTTCCTTTTGATACTGTATTTGGCTTATTGGACTTTGATGTTCCTTTTAACACAGCTTCCAGAGGTGATTTCAAATGTTTTGCGATCAACAGCTCACTATCGGCATGTGTGCGTTTCAGTTCGCGGAACTTGCGTCGAATATTATTTCGTGCACGGATAATGTGTTTCTTTAATTGACTTCCTGCTGTTACCATGATAGCTAAAGAAATGACGAATGAAAAAGCCACGCAGCACCTTAAATACGTATGAAATGATCAAATCCCTTACGGTAGCGGCCGTTGGTAATGTCACTCTGCTTATCGATAACAAGACAGCCGTGGTGATGAGCGTTCCAGCATGTGGCGCACAACTGTGTAAAGGTTTGAAAGGTCATGTCTGGGTTCACGTGATCATCATAGACGTGACGCATGTTACGTTCATCCTGCCGGAAGAGAACAATCACGTTTGCATTGTCACGAATTAATTGTTTCGGTATTCGTGAATAGGTTTGACACAGATAGAAGCAGTCAATATGTTTGTGTCGTCCCATGCTGAAATAGGCTTGAATGATAGCCTGCCGTTCTGTGGACACAACATCAAAAATCATAAGTGAATTGGGGCGAACATGATCTGGAGAGATGACATCTTTGTGTGCAGGGAATGTAAAGTACCTTATGTTATTGTTGCGAAGACCTGACATGACCTGTTCCAAGAACACATAAAGAGGTTGATAGAGGGACTTGGCAAAAATGTAAATATTTTGAAAGCGCACGCCGTTTAACGACGTGATTAGGGTAAGCAGAAGATTTGTTTTTCCACATCCTGATGGTCCGGTGATGAGACAGCGAATGGATGACGGGAAGAGCGAGCCGTGACGTTGTTCAGACGTTGTCGAGAAGAGGTTAGAAACCAAATCTCCCACCGGAAGTGAATGTTGCTGCTTAATAATCTGCATATTAACTAAGCGTGAAAAGGATAGAGGTGGTCTCTATATACATGAAGCAAGTGTCTCTTTCAGATCTAGTGTAACCATGGATGCCTATGGAAGAACACATAAGACAAAGAAAACAAATGCATCATCTGTCTCAATAAACGATCCAAAACATGATACAGATCCGGCTAATAAACGATATGTTGATGCCAATGCACTGCCACGCACAACGGATGGTCATTACAACTTTAATGGAAAGCGATTAACCAATATAACAGAACCTCTATTACCTTCAGACGCATGTTCGAAAAAGTATGTAGATTACTATCGCTTACGCCGTATCAAGGGAGATTATGACGCACAGAATAAACGTATCACGAGTGTTGCAGACCCTGTGAACAATCAAGATGTGTGCACCAAAATCTACATATTAACCAATGCTGTGGTGTTAACAGAAGCAAAGGACTATGATGTACACCATCGTCGAATCACTCAGCTGGCTCTTCCAACAAATAACACGGACGCTGCTAGAAAGGACTATGTGGATAACAAGGTGAAACAACTTCTCAGCATTGTGCCTTCCCTAACTGAAAAAGGTTATACAGCGAATAATGCACGTCTTGTGCATGTGGCCGATCCTGAGGACGATCAAGATGTTTGTACAAAACGGTTTTTGACCTCCGAAATGAGAAAGGTGTGGGAAATTAAGGAGAATGCACTACAGATGAAACGAAGACGAATAGCTGAAGTTGCTGATCCTGTACAACCTCACGATGTAGCGACCAAACGTTTTTTGGAACAACGGTTATCGCTTTTCATTAAATCAATGCCCTCCATAATTTTGCTGCACATTGTAAACCAACAACCGGTAAAAGACCCCAATGAACTCACCTATATACTACGTTCGGGTTATAGCAATTACCGTTTACTGTATGATGGTGCAATTCGTGTTATCGAGTATACACCAGATTTTAAACATTTAGACTTACTATTAAACGGTAGTGTTATATCATCATCACTCATCGATCTGGCGGTGAAAGCCGAGGACAAATTATCCTTTCAACTGAAATTGTCGTCTGAAGAAAAAGAGGCAGGGAAAACAATGAACGATTTTCCGCTGTATGTAGAACTTGAATATACCGCCACCATTAATTAAATAATTGCGCGTTCTCCTCCCAAGAAGCGTTAGTTGTGTTCCATACTTTACAGCGTGAGGTTGTCTCGTTTCTCGCTCGCGATGGTGAAACAAAGATATGTGGGGAAGAAGATGAAGAAGACGTCATCGAGAAAGGGAGGCTTTAAAGCAATTCTTCATGCGGCACGTCAAGCTTCACGTGGAGAAAAAATAGCGATTTGGCCATTAAAAAAGCCCTCCGAGCAGCACGATTGCATGCAAATCCCAAAAGTAAACTACGTTTTAGAAAACGAGCGCGTGTTATTCCTGTACCGAAACGTGGCGGATTTTTACCCGCACTATTTGCTGGACTAGGAGCTCTGGGTTCACTTCTTGGTGGAGCAAGTGCGGTAGCACGAACAGTGAAAGCTGTTGAGGAGGCGAAGCAACAGTTGAAGGAAAGTGAAAGACATAATAAAACAATGGAAGCCATTGCACTGCGCGGTAAAGGTGTGAACATGAAGCTGGCACCTTACAGGAAAGGACTTGGCATTTACATGTCGCCAAAAAACATTTAATAGACGCACTGCCGCGGCGAGCTATGACGCATGAGGGAGTTATGAGATATGCAAAACGGTTGAAGATATCACGCTTTCGAGGTGTGTTTATGCGTAATCAATTACCACCTCGACCTTGGATGCGTGAAAGTGCTGTTGTTAATTTGGATGAGCGTCATGGACCAGGAACACATTACGTGGCCTACATAAAACAAGGATCTACTGTGTGGTACTTTGACAGTTTTGGAAACCTTCCTCCTCCGACAGAGCTTATTCGCTATTTCGGAAGCAGTGCAATAATAAACTATAATGTGAAACGAGTACAAAATTTTAACACTCAACACTGTGGTCGCCTCTGTCTGACCTTTCTATATAAGACTCAGCACATGAGGTAACGTGAGCAGTATAATGGCAGAAAGTAGAACGTTTACAGTGCACGGACAAGGAGCTGAAGTAACTGTTGACTTTTATCCTCCTATTGAATTGGGACAACGACCCTACGTGCTGGGACTTATTTCGTTCGAAGGTTATAATAGAATCTACAACGTACATGAAGGCATCAACGATAAGTTCTACTACGATGACTATGAGTTAACTCTACCACCTGGCAGCTACACGGTAGATGATATTTACGATCACATCTACACAACTCTCATCAGAGAATTTACTCTAAAAGCATTTCTTGACGGGACATACAAGTTTGAACTCATAGCCAACAACGTGACACATCGTTGCAGTATTCTTTCTTCCTTTAGGATTGATTTTAAATCACAACCAGACTCAATTGGTCCATTGCTTGGTTTTTCAGCACGAGTTTTAGAACCAAATGTGTTGCACAAGTCTGACCAACCTGAAAAAATTATTGAAGACCATCACATATCTGTCACGTGTAACATAATCACCGACGTTTACACCAATCAGGAACCATCGCATTCACTCTACGATTTTATTGTCACTTCACCCAGTGGCTATATCATCCGTGAAAACCCATCAGTAGTGCTCTATCATCCTGTGAGTGTAACCAATATTAGGAATATTACCTTAAGACTGGTGAATAGAAACCAACGTCTCATCCAGTTAGACCGTCATACACCTGTAACCTACAAATTGTATCTGAAGTCAGCATGAAACAAGTGTATAAAGCACCAACACCATCCAGGCTGGGTGTTAGTTGTTTGCAACGCGTGTACAGGTTAACACGTGTCAACAAGCAGATCTTACAACAACTGGGTTACACCTTACATCATGAATTCAATCCTCGACGTGACAAACCCAGTTGAAGTACAGGAGGGTATTGTAAAAATTGAACAGCATTCCTACCAACCGTATACTCAAGGATTAAATAATAATGATGAGATCCGTATTACCATTAATCAACAAGATATCTACACCCTACCACATGAAAGTTACATCCTGATTGAAGGTCAACTCATCAAATCAGATGGTACCATCCCGACAACGTCAAAGTTGGCCAACAATGCTCTTGCCTTTCTGTTTTCTGAAGTTCGCTATGTCATCAACGGAATCGAAGTGGATACAACTCGAAATGTTGGCATAACAAACGCTGTGAAACTTTATCCTGCGTATGGAACTGAAGAAAGTAAAGCTTTTCGTATGGCTGGCTGGTGTCCCGACACAAGCAATGACTGGATGATTAACACTGATGGTTCATTTACCGGTCATTTACCTTTAAAATTAATACTAGGCTTTGCAGAGGATCATAAGCGCATCGTTGTGAACGCAAAACAGGATCATATTCTTGTGCGAGACAGGAGTGATTATAATGCACTGAAGGGTGTTGATGGTGCCGCAATAGATTCAAAAATTTTATTGCAACGAATTCTATGGAAAGTACCGCACGTTACTCTGTCCGATCAGAGAAAATTGAGTCTACTCAAGATTGTGGAGAAGGATACACCTTTACCCATACAATTTAGAAGTTGGGAGCTGCATGAATATCCGGTATTACCACTCACCGATACGCATACATGGTCTATAAAAACCTCACGGTACACAGAGCGACCTCTCTACGTCATTGTTGGATTTCAAACAGATCGTAAATATCAACAGAATAAAGATGCATCACAATTTGATCACATCCAATTGCGAAATATGCGACTCTTCCTGAACGGTGTTACTTTCCCCTATGAGGGAATGGACTTAAACTTTACCAAGAACAAATATGGAAAGCTCTATGACATGTTTACAAATTTTCAGTCATCCTATTATCAGAAAGAACCATGTCCGCTATTATCACCACAAGACTTTAAGACCAAAGCACCTCTGGTTGTGATGGACTGTTCGTATTTGGAGGAGTCGATGAAGGAAACAACTATTGATATCAGACTAGAATTTGAAACATCTGCCGTTATTCCAGAAAAAACAACAGCCTATTGCCTTATTGTTCACGAGGCACAGGTTTATTATCAGCCGCTGTCCAACATCGTGACCAGAGTATAAATAGCATGTCTGCCTGCATTCCCCTGCTCAGTCATGGAAAGCTACGATGAAGTCAACACCCCTCCTCCAAGGGGAGCAACAGACTGAAAATGTGAAAGTGACTCACATAGTGAAGATGAGGATGCGAGGTTTATCATCTATCGTTCTCTAGTGAGTGAAGCTATTACTGCCTATCACAAGACTCATACTGTGCATAGAATTCCACCGCATCTGGTTTCCTATTTACCAGATGGATTTATGTCAACGTTCGGCATTCACGATAGGGGGTACAAAAAGCATTGCTCAAAAAAGAAGAAAGATGATGTCGCCAAAGCATCATGTCATGATGGAGAGCGGGCGGATGGGTTAAACTGTAAATGTGATCGTTGCTCAACAAGTCGAGACGCCGATGCGGTATTTAAAATTTATCGTAGCCTGATAAGTTCAGCCATCACCGCCTACCATAAAGCAGAATTGCTTCATAAAATGCCGCAGCATCTGATCCCCTATTTACCAGCTGGATTTCTGTCCACGTATGGTGCACACGATACTGATTTCAACTGGGATAAACTACCATCACACCTCCGTATGTCAGCGGATGTTGCAGCCTGCCGCAGCTGCCGTAGACATTTCATGCATCGAGGGGATTCCCACACTGATTGGGATGGCCCTAATCCTATGATAAAAAATTGTAAACAAAGTTCAGATCTCTTTACAAATAAAGTAGTGTAATTTATCTCATTATTTTAATTTTTATTTAAACCACTCCCTTTTTGTTTCATCTTTTACCCCTTTAACTAGCAGGACTATAGGTAGACCTTGGTTAGTTGACAGAAGTCGGCGGCGAAGAAAGGTGTGTCATCAAGCAGTAATCATGTCTAGAACACTGATTGTTGATATTCAGGGCTTCAAAGTCAATGGAAACAAGTTTGTCTTCAAAGAGGTTGCCATTATAGACTGTACAAACATGTTGGCGCCTAGAGTAAGTGCTTTCACTTTTGAACCACCATTTCCATTGCACATGCAGTCGGACGAAGATAGAAAACAAACCGAGTGGCTACGGCATAATTTAGGATTAAACTGGAATCAAGGAGACATTCCTTATCATTATCTATCGTTTGTTTTAAAACCCTGTTTTTTCGCTGCCAACCATGTTTTTGTAAAGGGAGGCGAAAAAAGGGAATGGTTACGTCACCATATTCCACCATCTTGCCAACTCATCGATCTTCACGAGATGGGATGTCCTGCACTACATACCTTGTGCGAGCCTGCTGAACGTGTACAAAAGAAGACACTTCTACATGTAATGAAGCTCTTTGATTGGCTAAGTCGCAATGCATGTCGGTACGTGGAAGACAATTGTAAAAATATGATGCATGAATGTTGACCACCACAGTGAGTTAGAGACTTTTGTGTTGTGCAGACGTGTAGAATGGCTACCATTGAAAGTTTAAATTCTAACCCTATTGAACGGGCAATTGTTAAGTTTTTCGCTTGTAAGAAGAAACTGCATACTTTTACAGAAGAAGAATTAAATGCTCTACCCAAAGCGTTTTTGTTTTATGTTGCGTCAAATGCTGTGAAGGAGATTTGGGATAGCGTGCCTAGTCATTGGACTCAAGATCCTGTGCTGTGTGAACTTCAACCATGCACTGATTATGATCATCATCAACAAGTGGCCGTTTCCAAAATGCCATCGGTTCACACATGTAGAACATGTCAGTTAATTAAACTGTATAATGGACATAAAACCTCATGTAAAGACTATGTTTCCTCATTCCACGGATGTGATGGCAAGAAGGAAGCATCATCCACAGCAGCAGAAAAGGAAGAAAAGTGTACGTCATCGACTGAATAAGATATGCCAGACCTGTACTGGTCATGGTCTCGTTGACAAAGTCATAGATCTTCTACACTTCGAGCTGCATCTACCTGGTTATCAATATTGTGGACCTGGCACTAATTTGGACGTACGACTTGCACGTGGTGATCCTGGAATTAACATTCTGGACGCTGCGTGTAAGCAGCATGATCTAGCATACAGAGCTTCTAAACATGAAAAGAACATTTCTGAACTAAGACGTGTTGCCGATCAGATTCTTTTGAGAAAAGCCATGGAACGTGTGTCATCACCTTCAGCATCTGTCGCAGAAAAAATGGCAGCTCTTGTTGTTGCAGGAGCTATGAAGGGAAAGCTCACAATCAGTGGTGGACGATTACGAAAACTAAAAAGATAAACAGGATGTATTATGTTTTATAATTAAAATAAATAAATACAAACAAAAAAAGCGTTAATTATTTTTAGTGTTAGCAACGTTACAAGCATTATTTACAAGCAAGATGAAGAATAGTACAAGATCATTCTACCTCTTTAAATTTCCAATTTTGTTAAAAAGAATATCATACTTTAATTTCTGTTAAGTTTTAAAATTTTAAAGTTTTTACACATCGTATTATATTTTTTTTCGTCTTCATCATTAAGTGGCTGCGATTCCAATTCGATAGACACATATTCCAATTCGGTATATGGTAACCGCTTGCCCGGAAAGTCAATGAAACAGTCCGGTGAATTTTCCCATGTACACCACCACAAATTTTTTCCACAACCATTACACCAGTATGTTTGACGTTCAGTCAACACAACCTCAAACACTTTTTCAAATGTCATATTATAGGTTACTACTACTCTCGATTTCTTTATACCCATCAATTCAGCGCATGGTTCGCAGTATGAGAGTTCATTAATTAATTCATCAAAGAGGACACCTTTCTTCAGGGAAGTCAATCCATTCGTTGATAATGGTGGATACAAAATGGAGTGGGTGTGTGATTCCATAAGTTTCGTGAAATCGTCTAGTGTTGTCGCATCATAGAGTACAACACGTTTTTTCTGCTCTTTTTCAGATGAAGAAGATGGAATACTGAAAAAGATTTGAAACAATATCTTGTAGATTTTATATATTACGCTATATAATATATCATTGTGCAAACTTTTCTTTATCCATTATAATTCTATATTCTTGTGAGATAGACAAATCAATCACAGCAAATGACATTATACATATCAATTTGTTTAACATTGAAATAGAACATTAATTTAAATCTGATATAAACATTGATTTATTCAAAACAATCATGTACGTTTAATTTCACTGATCTCAATACTATGCTATTTTTGAATTTATTTTTTAGTGTACTTGTGTTACAGAACACCATTAACTAACTTTGAAAGGGAAACTACTGCTTATTTCAATTACAGTACTTGAATGTTTGTGAAAACTTGAACTTCTTAGCTGATAAATTTTCAATTCTTTTGCACATTGATATGTTTAATTGTTACAAATTTTTACACTTTACAAGTGTCTATGGAACGAAATGTAACTCACCAGTTGTTTGCTCTTGACGATGATGGTGTACATTCCATCCATCCGTCTAATGTACTGCTGTCCATCTCGCTTGTAAATAATGCTTGCTTGTCCACTTGCTAGTACTGTTGACGATGCTAATGTTTTCAAACTCATTGTCTTCCCTTTATATACATAGCAGACATCCTTCCATCTTTACCAAATTACCCCTCCATCGAGAACATCATGAAACTGCGCATGTGTCACTTTTTCCCTCTCCCCCATGTGGGAAGATCTCTTACGCCATGCAATTGCGCATGCATACATTGTCATAAGCAGTGTGATTGGTTCGCTTTTTATTTTCTTGTTTTTGTTTCCTGTAAAGTTAGAACAACCTTACCTTGACTTTCTTTACTTGAAATATGAGGCCACATGTGTGAGGGTCATCTGTCTAGACAATACAAGTTCGAGGACGGTTATATCCGTCTGTGATGATTGTAAATACATCTGGATGGCGTAACCTTTTCTTTACTCTCAAGGGTAGTGTGTTCTTACCTTGAGGTTAGATGTGTGAAAATCACTTGTCTAGACAAGGTAATTTCGAGATCGGTGTTATATGTATAGGATAATTGTACACTCATCTGGGTGAAGTAACCTTGCTTCTTTTTTTTTACTCCCAAGAGTAGAGTGTTCTTACCTTGACTAGTTTTTTTGAAACATGAGGTTACATGCATAAAATTTCCATGTCTAGACAAGCCAAGTTCAAGGTTGGTTATATCCGTATAAAATGGAGTAACCTTGTTTTTGCTCTCTAGGGTAGAGTGTCCTTCCCTTGTCTTGCTTTTTCTTGAAACTCGTGGTTACATGTGTGAAGGTTACTCGTCTAGACAACACAAGTTCGAGGATGGTCATATCCGTCTGAAGTAATTGCGCACTTGAGACAATAGTGACCTTGCTACATCCACTTTCTTTCTCTAACGTGATTGGACCCCTACCACTACAACCATGTTTAAACTCCACCTATTTGAGAGTATAGCAACCATGCCACACCCAGTTAGCTCTTCTAACGTGATTGGACCCCTACCACTACTGTAACATTTAAACTCCACCCAAAACATGTTCCTAGACTAAGCAAACCAGTTTGTATTACCATCTCTCCCTTGATTCATAGAACAGCGCATGCTCAATTTGTATGATTTAATGTCATTGGTTCCCTACCACCATCCCTACCCATCTCCTTCCACAACGATATTTGTTTCGTGTGCAAAAGAGATTTTTTTTAATTTTTTCATACACTTCTTGTAAATTGATATATATACAGCCGCATGCAGCAAACACTGTCATATTGTCATCAACATCTGTCTGAAGTGAACACATCTTCACTACCTAAGGTAAGATACCTTATTTTGTAAATTCATCAGTTCAGCTTAAAGGAAAGAACAATGCTTACAAATATTTTTTTTTTCATTATAGACTAACTATGGACGCTCTTCAACAGATAAATAAAATTGGAGCTCAGGCTGGACTGGAAACGCGGAGACTTAAGGATCTTCCCATTAATCAGCCGTTTCCAGTGGAAAATCTAAAAAAAATAGATACTACATTTGGAGCAAGAATACTTTGCCAGTGTCATGACTTTGTTGTATTCTTGCCAACCAGATTTGGTTCTTTAACGGAGGAAGCATTGGCAGCATTGAATGCACGCAACCTCGTCCTAAAGTATTTAGGTGTGCGAAACAATGCTTGCATTGTGAATTTTGAAGAGGAGGAGAGTTAACTTAGCGCAATCGTATCCTATTGTATTTAGATGTGCTAAACAGCAGTGTGATCATTCTAAATTTTGAAGAGTTGAAATGGTAAATTAGAATTGTGTAATTTTTAAATTTTGTTATGGAGACACTTGTTTGGGAGGATACTCGCAACTGTTTTCAGTGACGAGTATGTAGCGGTCGCATACACAATGTTAACAACATCATCAATCTGAAAGTATTTCTGCTCGCATGTCTTGAATTATTCGTAATTAAAATTACTGAATATTTATCACATTTTACAGCGCTAAAAGTAAATTCAGAATTGGCATGTACCTTTGTTTTTGTAAAATGGAATGGTGACGAAGTTCGCGAAAATTTTTATTTTATAACAAACATGCGACCATTGTATCCATCTGACACTATTGAAGATTGGTTTAAAATCAATATTGTAGATAATCTCTTAGGTAAATTGGATAAATTTCAGGAAGGTGAAAGTGGAAAAGCTCTTGAAACCATTCTATTTTTTCAAATAAATATATGTAACTTTGATCCTTTAAACTCTGGTGCAATGTATATTAATTTACCTACATCAATTAAAAAGAAAAATGGAGTTGTAAATATATGTAATGAAGACGTTTACTGTTTTGTGTGGTGTATAGCGGCCACATTAGCACCTGTTAAACATAATAGAAACAGACCAACAAAATATAAGAAAATGTTTAACAAGCTTTTAGAATCACTCAACTTGACCAGTATTGTTTTTCCTCTTGAGTTAACATCTATTTCTAAATTTGAAAGACTTAATCCTGATTATTCATTTAACGTTTATGGTCTTAACAGGATTACTGTTATTGGTCCTCTTTATTTTTCATCATATAAAAACAGAAAGTACCATATTAATCTTTTATACATTTCCAACTCAGTCACAAGTCATTATTGTCTCATCACTAATCTTGGTAAACTTGTGGGTGCGCAATTCTCTACCAATCATTCAAGGAGATTCATTTGTGAACGATGCTTACAATATTTTACCACGCAGGACATATTGAATAATCATATGATCGATTGTACCACTCACAGTGCTGTAAAATTAACTTTTCCTGAAAAAGCAAAAGCAAAAATGAAATATGTCAATTATCATTGTAGAGATACAGTTGCATATGTTGTGTACGCAGATATAGAAACTCTCTCTGTCCCAGTGCAGCGATGTCAACCAAATCCACTTCAATCTTACACAGATGATATTCAAAGACATGAACCGTTTTCTGTCGCTTTTCAAGTCGTTTGCTCTTACAATTCAAATTTATCATATTTTGACTTGTATCGTGGACCAAACTGCTTTCAGTGGTTATTAACTATGTTGTATCAGCTTGCTGATCGTTTGCATCAGCTTTTACATAACGCTGTAACCATTCAATTAACTATGGATGATATAACACGACATGATAATACAAATGTATGTCATATTTGTGAAAAAATCATTTTACCTGATGAAATCAAAGTTCGCTATCACTGTCACTTTACAGGTAGGTTCAGAGGACCAGCAAATAACGACTGCAACATCAATTACCGTGCAGCTAAGTATATTCCATGTCTGTTTCATAACTTGAGTGGCTTTGATTCTCATTTTATTATTCGAGAATTTGCAAATGTTGATAAAGCTAAATTTTCCATTATTCCTCAAAATCATGAAAGATTTATATCTTTTTCCATACGACATGGAGATATTTCAATTCGTTTCCTTGATTCTTTTCGGTTTATGTCCTCATCTCTTGATGCATTAGTAAAGGGAATTTCTCACAAAGACATGCACTATACACAAAAACACTTTCCAAATTCTGATCATTTTCAGTTATGCATTCAAAAAGGTATTTTTCCCTATAATTATGTTAATAGCTGGGCATTGTTAAGCGAATCACGTTTACCTGATGAATCTGCCTTTTTCAACACGTTAAACAATGAACCAATTTCCGATGAAGATTATCGTCACGCCTGTAATGTTTGGTCCACATTTGGTATTACAACGTTAGGTCAATATGCAGATCTATACCTTACTGTAGACACACTTTTACTAACTGATGTGTTTGAAAAATTTCGTCACATGAGTCTCAAAATATATGTCACTATTATACAGGTCCGGGTTATTCCTGGGATGCAATGCTCCGGTATACAAATATTGAATTGGATCTGCTCACTGATGTTGATATGCTTTTGTTTTTTGAAAAGGGGATAAGAGGTGGATTTGTTTCTCTCAACAAGAAGCATGTTCAGGCAAATAATCTATACATGTCTTTGTATAAACCTGAACAGCCTACCTCCTACCTTATGCATTTCGACGTCAATAACCTTTATGGTTATGCCATGTCTCAACCACTTCCATACGGAGATTTTGTATGGTTGACAAATCAGGAAATTGAGCAATTTGATATTGAAATGGCTGGACGTGATCCAAACCGTGGATACGTTCTCGAAATCGACATAGATTACCCTGCACATGTACACAATGACCATTCTGATTTTCCATTTTGTCTTGAGCGCATGATCCCTGCTGGTTCAAAATCTAAACAAACAAAATTGATGGGAACCTTGTATTCTAAAAAGAAATATGTCATACACATTCAGATGCTCTTACAATGCATAGTTTATGGTATGAGACTTGTAAAAGTTCATCGTATTATTTCATTTGCACAAAGTGCATGGCTGAAGTCATATATGGACTTGAACACACAGCATCGGCAACGTGCAACACAACCATTTGAGATGAACTTTTTTAAGCTGATGAATAACGCGTGTTATGGAAAAAGTATGGAGGATATTCGCAATCATCGAGTAATTCATTTAGTAAATTCTTGGGAGGGTGGATGGGGCGCACGTAAGTTAATTGCAAAACCCAATTTTAGGTCTATCAAGATTATTGAAAATGATTTGGCTACCATTGAATTAAACAAAGTGGAAATATTTTATAATAAACCCATATTCTTGGGCATGTGTATTTTGGAGTATTCAAAATTACACATGTATGCATTTCACTATGGATTTGCTCATAATCATTTTGGTAATGTCTCACTAATTTACAGCGACACTGATAGTTTTGTCTATCATATCAAAAATGAAGATCCCTATCTTGTAATGAGTAAGCATTTTATGCAGTTTGACACATCTTCGTTTCCTAGCGAAAACGTGTTTGGAATATTACCTAGAAATTCATAAGTGTTAAGACTTTTAAAGGATGAATGTGGTATTAATCTTATGACGGAATTTATAGGTTTGGCCCCAAAAATGTATTGTTACAATACAGAAATGTCCCGTCAGGTTTGTAAGGCAAAAGGGGTACGTTCCAATGTTGTCCGTTCATTAAGTATCGAACGCTACCGAGATGAATTGTTTAATGGTACATCTCTGTTACAAAAACAATTACGACTACACTCCCAAAGTCATCGTGTGTTTCTTGTCGAAGAAATGAAACGAACTTTATTTTCGTTCGACAATAAACGCTCATGGCTAAGTGACGGCATTTCAAGTTTACCTTGGGGACATTCAACACTGTAAATATGGATTTGTATGTCTAAATCTTTGTATCGCTGTTTGCAATGGGATTGGTAAAAGATAATTGAAGTTTATTTTACATTGTATGTATATTACCTTATTGAATAAATGTATATATTTGATGTTGTATTTTTTATTTTGTATGCTGTTCTATTACCCTATATCCTATTGGGAAAGGTTTGGGTATGGAGATATGTAGCATAGATCATATTACTCAGGAATCAAATTGAGCCAAAATGTTCATTCTTTGTACTTAATATGAGAGACAAGTGAGTTGAAGACAGAGGAATGAAGTGCTGTAAAAATTGTGTGTTGACATCGAACCCACAGTCTGCTAAGGATCAGCCGTGCCCTGCAACTGGAGTAGATAGCCTGCAGCACCACGGGGTGTGTCTTGACTGCGGTTAGAGTGAGTAATGGGTACTTGGAAGGCGTGTTTTGTAACAGGATTTGAATTTATAATGAGGTGTAGATGTGTCTTTTGTGAAGGCGGCTATGATTAGTTGATGAGCTGTGCGTTTGCTGCATATGTAATGAGCTGGGAGTATTTTAGTGTAAGTGGATTGTGATTGGTCGTATGATACAATACAAATGGCTGCCAGGCGTGGCATAATCAACTGTTGGTTTTTACTCTGCATATGATGATTTTATTGTAATTGGTAGTTTTGTAAGGAGTAAATTTGATGTTGAAATGAATCCCCGCTTGGGCTTGGTTGAAATTAAATGCTGCCTAGTTTAGAAGTTTCCTAGTTACTCATGAAAGTTCAAATTAAGAGGAGTGATGGCCTATGCACTCTTACCATACTTTACTTTGTAACTTTATTCGACCTCACTCATAGTTATTTAGTGCAGGTTCTATGTAGTTGGGTGTGTTTGTGATTCCCTAGTGTATGGTACATCATCCCGAGTGGGCAGACATGGCCTTGAACCCTCAGGCAGATTATACCACGGGCTAGAGACTGGGTTTGTTAGTTGAAATTTATGTTGTTTAATTGCAAGTGTTTAAAGTTTTTTGTGATGTTTGATGAGAGTAGTTGGAAGGAATTTTATGTTTATATTGTAGCTGTGGCCAAGTGCTGAATTTGTAATATGTGCGTTAGAGCCACGTTCTTGTTGAGAGTAGTCTATGAAACTTGAAGGGATATGAGGGCTGGAATGTTTACCATTAAATGTTGTTTTACTTTCAACTGCCTGCGTAGCACTTAGAGCTGTTCCGGACACCTTACTTTGATTGTAGCAGGTATCGTGAGAACATTTTGTAGTGTTATGGAGTTGCCTTTAGCAGTTGTTAATGCTGCTAGTGGTTTGTACAATATTTAACAAAACAAGAGAATTAAAAAAGCGTTGTCTCACCTTTTACAGAGCAGAGCAATAATGTTCACATGACTAGAGATGTGATGCAAGCATGATTGTAGGTACCACTTACATCGAATATATACTATCCGTCAAGGTGATTTCCTTGAAACTATATCCTGTTTTTACTATTAGAATTAAATAACCTTTAACCTTTCAACAAAACAGCTTTCAGTTATCCCTGGTTTAAGGTATAAAAGAGAGTGAACACCCCAATAGGTACTGTCATCCAGTGGTGTGCACTTGGAGGAAACAAACGTGTACGAATCAGCAAATCTACTGTACGGTAATTATATCTCGATTTATCCATCTTACTATTCATCTTTCTAACTCTGCAACAATGACTTCCACAAACCAACAGATGAAACAATATTTGTTGTCGCCTGACACCTGGGCTTATCCAACTAGTCATGGACATCGAACTATACATTATAATAGAGACTACGCCAAATTTCGACGTACTAGTACTTATACAAATTACTTAAACAGTGTTATTAGGGAGTGGCCGCTACAATATTTTATAACGCCTGACACAACTCGATATGACTATAGACTACACTACACAATGGGAGACAACAAAGGCGATATCATTGTCTTTCCTCGTCAATTTCAAAAATTCCCGTGTGTGACATATATTCATGACTATCATATACCAGGTAGGCCTACATCAGACATATTTGAAGACGGAAACGTTGATCACTGTTATATTATGTGTCTGAAATGTTTTATTTTACAAAGAGGTTTATCATTGTCATTGGATGAAGATACTAGTAGCAGTGATGCTTCAGATGACCTCCTCCTACATCTAACGGAACACATAATATAACATTTTATGTTTGACATGATAATTATAGATCCTTATTGCATGACCTTGACAAGGAAGCGATGTACTTGTGTTCTCAGTGTGCCAGAGCAAAGTTTTTAACGAGATGTCTAGCTGATGATGGGAATAGAACGGATATAATTATTCCAAAGAGTACTGATTTCCTATATCATACACATATATCCTCTCATGCAAGATATTCTCTCTTCCCGACAAACCAAGGATCGTCGAGAAGGAATGTCTTTAACCATCATTGATATTTATATAAACCTGTGTGTAAATAAGAAGGCCTCTGGCGTGAGATTAACATCTCTGTAAGCCTTCATGTGAATGAATAAAAAGCTTCTGATGTGAAATTAATTTCTCTATAACCTTATGTATGTGTGTGTATGTATGTGCGTGTGCGTGTTAACTTTGCCTCTAGGCTTAAGTCCTAGTGATGGTCTCCAGCCCAGAAAAAAAGGAGAGGCACAAAAGCTTTTACTTCCACTTAACTATTTATTTTTAAAGTTCGCTGAGATGAAATTCAAATCCATTTTTTCAGCACCAGTTCTCATATGGATTGGAAAAGAGACTAGCATGGCTGTGTAAGAAATAATAATCCAACTTTTGTCTGAAAAATCATAGGAACGTTTTCATTTTTATGATTCTTCTTCTTCTTTACTCATAATTGCAAGGTGGTATTAAATAAAAAGAAGTCACATTTGTGCAGACTGTACATTAACCATGGTCTACCTCAATACAGGTTACATAAGCTTACTGACACCAATGCATTGCTATTGATCTTGACTGAGTGCATGGTTGGTACGTGACCTAGAATTAATCACTCTTCCTTAAAGAGTTGGCTCAAGGGGAACAAACAGCCACTTGGCTTCACTCGCCTCCCTTCACTCCCATTCAGCTCCAAACAAGAAAATAAGGTTCCGCTTTCTCCTGTCTGCCAAGGCTGGCACGCGCCAGTTAACCCCCTCAGGCTGTCAACAAATCTCATTTACACACACACAAGTTGAGCGCGCCAGTCCAGCAATGCAAGACAAGTGTAGACCAAGAGAGAAAACACATCCCAGTGTCCCACCACTCAGTACGTCATACTGCCTCGAGCTATACCAGCTTCGGCTGACCTCGACTGGTCTCGCTACTGCTCGGCTCAAGCCCGCAGGTTACCAGCCACTTGCATATACACAGAGACTGCTCCCATCAAGTGCATAGTTGGCTGACTGTCGTCAGCCTGTGCGGAGCTCTCCGCCATGCCCATCCCCGCTCCCCCTCCCCCTCCCCACTCCCACTCCCCCTCCCCTCCCCCTCCCCCTCCCCCTCCCCCTCCCCCGTCCCTGCACCTGTGGCCTCCAACACACCACAGGTGCAAAAAAGTGGATGACCTTGACATGACCATATAAGGACTGTGTTCGGATCCAGTTTTCCCCACTACTCATTCGCCTTATTAGCGCAAGGAGGCGACTGTGGCCTTAAGATAGAAATCGTCCCGGAATTTGGCTGGAGTAGAAGTGGGAAACCACGGAAAACCACTTCCAGGGTGGTTGAGGTTGGAATCGAACCCACCTCTTCTCAGATTGGCTTCGCGAAGCTGAGTGTACTCAATTTTAGCCCTCAGACCAGTATTGATGTGGTAATGAAAGTGGAATTATGAATTAAGTGCTCAAGTGGAGTACATGTGTATTTTATGAGGCCATATAAAGGCAAATATAATGTGAAAAATATAGAAAGATATATCTTGAGGAAATATTATAGGTATAATCCATTAGTACATGGAAGCGTGAAGTCATGTATTTCAGCGAAATTCCACCAAAATATTATGGTGATTTAGAGGAATAAATTTCAGAACAGGAATGAATTTGTTTAAATGGAGAATTTTTATAATACCAATTCAGGAATTTGGATGACCATGTTGACTAGGTTGTATAGTCATTCCGAATTATTGATCAGGTGATCATTGTTGAAACTGAGTACGGTATTTTAAATTCTTCTAAGCTCCATTGCTCGGTCGAATACACCATTAATTGACCAATAATCACATATGAAAGTAAATAATTAATGGAGCACTAATGAAAGTGCCAGATTATGAGAATTTTTGTGAAAGCACTCAAGAGTTCAATGATACTATTGTACATTTTTGTACATTTGTATATAAGGGTATTTTTGAATTTCAAGGCGTATCTATGAATGTGGAATTTCAGGAAAAATCAACTAAATGATCCCATAGGATTTTCTTGTTTTGCAATTGGATCATTGCTATATATATTTGTTCTTGAATTGAGTAAAATGCAGTCTAGTCCCTGGAGACTGATCTCTGCATTTGTAGCACGTTATGTTGCTAAATCCCAGTTAGGATTGTTGTATTTTCTAGTTGTTGTTTCATGGACATAGCATTTGATGCTATGTCATTTTCTGAATAGATTTTTGTCAATTTTTATCTTAATCTTCGAGTGTGATGCTTTATAAAAGCGATATGAGGTTATATTAAGAAGGCTGTTGTCAGGTATTTCTGGAGTATCCCACACTCCTGAGATTACGTTTCTACGTAATTCTCGTGTTCTCTGAGCTTATTTTCATCGTTTGCCATGGTCTTTCTTAATGTCACCTCTGTTAGATTGACCTGTGCCCTATTATCCCCTTCACTTGTTGGTAGGATCTGGGGGTTTTCTAGCCGGCATTTTCAGGTTCTACGATCCACGGAAAACCACTTCGAGGAAGGATGAGGTGGCAATCGAACCCCTTCTACTCATTTGGACCCCGAGGCTGAGTAGACCCCGTTCCAGTCCTCATACCACTTTTCAAATTTCGTGGCAGAGCCGGGAATCGAACCCAGGACCTTCGGGGCGGCAGTTAACCATGCTGACCGCTACGCTACGGAGGTGACACAATATATATATTTTTTTAAATTTCTTCCATTACAGGGCACGTACCAATTCGATCGAATTATCTTTATAAATCAGCATAATTCAACGTACTCTTCTCAAAAAATACATCGTAAGGGTATAAATGTGGCAATGTAGTTACATTCCCACTAAAATGGAGCGTAGGCTTTTGTTCAAAAAAGTATGCCTACCACTGGATTCGAAGCACTATTTTACCCGTTCTCGCCCACTGTGTACCTGCGGGCCTTAACCGAATCAGCCACCAATGCATGGTAGATACAGCGCGCTGCAACTGCAGTAGTACTGTGGCCGTCCCTCCTCAAACGTTAAGTCCATATCAAAGTCTTCAATCATGGTTTATGGTGTTGATTTAACTTTCTACTATCACAGATCACGTGGCGTAAGCTATTAATTCGATCGTATTACGTGTGTGTGTGTTCTTTCAAGGAGCAATAAGTCAAATGTTAGTAGAATGGACCTTAGTATTTGGCGGTGAAGAGTTTACGGCCGTTTTTCTTTGCTAGACCCATGACTCAATTAGATTGCTGTCACTCAGTCAGAGCGCAGAGCAATATCGACCATCGGGAGAAAGGCAATGTTATTTGGGTTTCATAAAACTAAATAATAAGGGGCTGGTGGACCACTCTGTATATCTTAATTATATGTAAATGATTTCAGGTTATTTTTCACATATTCAAGTAATTGGAGTTATATAGTGTTCACCGACTGAAAACTACACTGTTAATTTGTAATAAGGCAACACTGAAAAATGGTTTCAAAGCTATCTTAAACATAATTTAAAAACATCATCATCTTCATCATCATCTTAATTTCCCCTTTTCCAGTTGACAGTGGGTGGGCAAATATAGTTCCCCTCCACTTTGTTCTGTCGTTCCTTCGTTCCTCTTCCGACACAGTGTTCTAATCCAGGTTCCGTTTTCTAATAATATTCTCCACCGAGTCCATCCAACGCGTTCTTGGTCTTCCTCGTCCTCTCTTCCCTGTCATCCGTCGTTCCAGTTCTCGTCTCGGTACCCTTACTTCATTCATCCGTTTGACATGGTCAGACCATCTCAATCTGCTTTGCTCCAGTTTATCATTTAGTTTTTGTACTCCCAGTTCTTTCCATATATCTTCATTTCTCACTCTGTCCCTCCTCGTTTTCTGGACCATAATTCTCAGGAATCTCATCTCAGCTGCTTGTACTCTGCTCTCATCCCTCTTAGTCATTGTCCAAGTTTCAGCTGCATATGCCATTATAGGAACATAATATGCTTTGTACATAACTTTGTACTTTGTCATAAAAGCGGATGCTTTTATAACATACGACAACGAGTATGCGACACAATGATAAAAAGTACGAAGGCTGTTTTTAAGTAAGGGCCGTTTTTATAAGCCCTTAGTTAGTGCGCACGCCGCAACAAGCGTGCGCGCTACCTCCCGGCATCCTTTGCGAACAAGCAGCCGTCAGTTGCAGCTGTGTAGCTAACCTGTACGCTGAACTGTGCATCATTACAATGTGCATGGTTATTGATTCGCTCGCTGCGTGTGAGGTACGATCTGTGATACGTTTTTTGAGTGCAAGAAACATGTCGGCTGCAGAAATTCATCGTCAGCTTTGTGAGGTGTACGGTGATAATGCAATGACGTAAGGTAAAGTGCAAAAAAGGGTACGCGAGTTCACAAGTGGCCGTGAAAATGTTCATGACGATGAACGCTCAGGTCGACAATCTTGGATCACAGATTTCCACCTCTCTTCGCAGCTGAAACGTCATCTTGGTGGGAAGCGCTTCGCCGACGATGAACAAGTGAAAACAGCCGTGAATTCTTGGTTGTCAGAGCAGGCGGCAAACTTTTATGCAGAGGGATTTCAGAACTTAGTTTTAAAGTATGGCAGGTGCCTAAATAAACAAGGCAACTATGTAGATAAATAGAGGAAGGTATGTAAAACCTAAAAATAAATGTGGCTTCAAAATAAAATGTTCGGTTGAATTAAAAATAAAACGGCCCTTACTTAAAAAAACAGCCCTCGTAGTTTTTGTTTCCATAACACTTCTTACGGCTTGTAAATCAACCCAACAACGATGTTTGAAGCAAGCAACTCAACTCTCTCTAAGAGTGGCGTAGTGACTAGTATCTTGGTGCAGATTCAAGTTCTATTCGTGGTTCTGCCATGGAATTTAATTCTCTGGAACGTAGTAAACTCAATTACGTGTGGCAAAAAGGCGGACAGGGTTCGATTTCCAGTCAATGCACGTGAGATTTTTAATGTAAAATATCACATCATGTGGTTCGGATTCTGCGTGAAATGGAGGGCTCCATGGCCAATGATCGCGAGATTAACGGTCACGTACTAATAATAATCAGAAGAAGAAGAAGAAGAAGAAAAATGTTTTACAAATATATAATAATAATTCCAAAAAATGGATTTCAAAATTATTAATAATTATAATAATAATACTTGAATTTTTTCCTTCCTTTCTCCCTGTGGTGGGTTGGATTCCTACAAGCCGGACGTTTGTTTTAAACGAGTGAAGAATCGTAATGGAAGCCTGGAGGCGAGTTACTCCAGTACTTGTGTTGTTGTCAGCTGTCCCATGTGGTCAGATGATGGACAAAACAAACTCCCGCTACTGCTGAAGTACAGTCAATGGCAAATATAACGGCGTTCTGTTCGTAATGTAATATGTTCATAACGACAAACTATTACTTGTTATTTATATATTTAGATTTATTATTAATATTATTCGTACTTAATTGATAGAATTCTTTATTAATATTATTATTATTATTATTATTATTATTATTATTATTATTATTAAGTTTGGATTCAAGGCTAACTGAGCCATGGAGATGTTTTATTACACACGAAAACTCCAATTATTTTCGCTATTTGAATCAAAGGGATTCGAAATATTTTAGTTATTCTACAGTATGTTAACTTGCGAGGTGACCACAGTCATGAGACCCTTTCCTTATTTTGTTAAGACATATTTTAAAACCGTGGCGAGTGCAATTATTCTGAGTGACACGCACAGCGGGGACTCTCCGGAAACAAGTGAACAATGGACAGCCGATTACTACAGATTTCAAGAGATTAGTGTCAAAGAGTGTATCGAACAATGAAGCTATCTGGCTTCACAGGTGTGCCTGTTCCAAGTGAAGAGGATTTTAACTGATGTTTTCTAAGAAGGACACGGGGTCTACTGGAATGTATCTAGGAGACAGAAGACCATAGCAACGGTATTTTGATTGGTCGACGAAGGTTTATTTTCTGCAGGAGTGGGGAGAAAGACGGATTGCACTGGAGGGCTGGCGCGTTTAAGGAAAGAGTCACTCACTACTGTGAATCTTATTTGGAATGAAGTAAGTCATTCAGACCGTCTATAGTTTGGACTTGATTGTGCATATAAGACATATTTCTTCGTCTTACCATGCAATAACGACAATGGTTGTGTTCTTGGCCAAAGTCGGTAAAGTGATTTATGGAGTTAGAACTTCGTCACTGATCAAGCTAGCAGCGAAATCTATATCATCGCTGCTCAGTAAATATAATTAACGGAACTTATCTGCTGGGATCCTTCAAGACGTCATTCCAAGAGATGAATCAACGTCCAAGGAACAACTACAAGTCTTAACTATGGAGACCAATTCCTTCGACACGCAACCTCGGTAAGCTAGGCTGACATATATTATTCAAAATCTCTTTTTTATATTTCTGGCAAGTAACTTCATAGTTTTGGAAATAACGTTAAATTTAATGTCGGTCTCATCACTTTTCTCGCGCCTCAGGTTAACATAACTTCAGTAAAAGTATTTACTATTTATTATTATTAACTTTTCATATTTTGTTTTTGTATAGAATTAAATTCAGTATTTTAATCCATGCCTTGCATTCCTTTTTCAGTAGTTAGAAGTACATGTAAGTCATCCCTTATCCCCAATGCAAAAACTAACTGGTTGATTACTTTGATTTCGCCACGGGCTGGGAGAAAGAGGTCTCAGGTGCTCCACTAATGCTCAATTATCATTATTTGTGTTCTCACTCGTTTCTTTTATTGGTCTTCAGCACTCTGTTGCGACCATGGCGCCGAACATTTCATTTTGAGAGCACTACTGAAGGTAAGTTCACAATACCAGTGTGTATTAATATGTGTCTCATCTCATTTCATGACCTATTACATTTATCATCCAACAGTGAGCAAACCACCATCATAAAACATTACAGTAACTATGTCACACAATACTTTGACGTGGACTGTTCTGTCAGTTCTGCACGGTGGTGCCGTCACGTGCTCAAGTCTGGAATTCCATTACATCAGACTGGTGGTGACAACTGTGAAGCGAGAGGTGCGAGAGAGCAACTGTCTAAAACAAACATCCGGCCTGTACCTCAGCAATTATGGCAGTGGGTTTCCGCGGTTTCCAACTTCTAGTCCAGGCAAATGCCGGTATGGTTCCTAACTTAAGGCATGGGCCACCTACTTACCAATCCTCACCTGATCTACAAATGCACAAACTAACTTTTACAGTCATTACGATAACACGGGTTATCAGACAGAGTACACCCACTAAAGTACACGGAGCTATATGACGACGATATCACTAAGACCCTTGGTGATTGTTGCTTATTAGTAACTGTGTCGCAATGATAGTATAGGTGCCAATGAATTTGTTGTCACTTTGCATGAATACCATTGGGCAAAGGCGAGTCGGCAACCTTCGGTTAACCAACCAAGTCATTCAGTCCAAAAGCCATCTGAGTTCGAAGGGAGAGTGTAGAAATAGAATCTCCCCCATGACGAATGAGAACCGGCCTCAGAGACCGCCGCGCCGTCTGTATGCGGGTCTCTCCGACTTGTTCTTACCGCAGACCTGTGGCCATCAAGCCGTGATACACAGCTACGGGCCTTACCACCCCTCTCTCTGACACATGAATCACTAACCAGGGCAGCACTTTGCACACATGTTGTACAGACCTCATCTCCGAAACAGCAGTATTGCATCTTCATATTACTCTCATTATTATTCCTTATAATTAACTATCATTATTAATATTATTATTATTATTATTATTTTTAGCGTATGGCTTTTAGTGCCGGGAGTGTCCGAGGACATGTTCGGCTCGCCAGTTTTGTAGCTGCTTCGAGACGGACAACCAATGGGTGAGCTACAAGTACCGTTGGGGAGGAAAGTTGGAATGTAAGGACGAGGAGTTGAAAGGTAGCGGCTGTGGCCTATAGTTAGGGACCAACCCCGGCATTTGCCTGGAAGGAAGATGGGAAACCACAGAAGACCATCTTCAAGGTTGCCAGCGGGGGGATTCGAACCTCCTCGCCTCCCGGATGTGAGCAACTGCCAGCAGTCATGACGTAACGACCTCGGCTAACTCACCCGGTATTATCATTAATAACAATATTAATAATTCCAAGAATTGGGTTCTCATATTAACAGTAATAATAGTATTGAGGTCATACATGACAGTTCCGGCAAGCCATTCGGCTGCGAGATTTTCCCACACCACTTACTAGTAGGAAGAAAGCAGGGAACAGCAGACTTTTATGGATAGCTGCTCAAAGTCAGAAGATGAAGGAGTACTGGAAGAGGAGAAAAAAAGTCCTCTCGGCACGCCGGAAGGCGGAGGTAGATTTCACCGGACAAACTTGGGGATAGGCGAAAATAGGCAGAATATGCAGATTTTCGTAGAAGGATCAGACCTCATTTAATGCGAGAAGGTATTTTATAATTGGAGCTTAATTAACTTTGTTTTTCGTCATTTTATGCTTATTTTAAACATTTTATTGTCTTATGGGAACGGTAACCTTCTTGTCATTTGGGGTCCATTTTTATACTTGTGGTCACACTGTCCTTATGCTAGGTTTCGACACTGATGTGCAACTATGTAACGGTCTGTTACTTCTTCACGCAAAATTATATCTACCGCAGAGATTTTGGTTGGTTCCTCAGTTTAGGGGCTGCGACAACGCGGTCATGTAACCCCGTGTACTTTGGGATGGCTGTATTAGTCTGTAATTCAGGTAAGGACTGCAGACGGTCAATTTCAAGCAGTAGTTACTAATGTTGCTACCAGGTACTACCGTCAACGACACCTAGCTGTGAACTTGGCTACTAGATGCCACCGCAACCAGCAACTCGCAACGAACGTTGGAACTTCCCCTCCAAAGGAAAGCATACTGAGGGATTTTTGGCGCTCTTAGAAAATCCGACGACTTCGGCCGGCTTTGAACTCGCGACCTTGGGCATAAACATTCAGCATGCTACCAGTTACGTCACCGAAGCCGCTTCACACTTAGATGGAAATCTGAATCTGATCTCGTGCAAGTGCGTTATCTTGGCAACGTCTGATGGCTCATCCCTCATCAATTTAGTAGTGTTGCCATGGCAACCACTGATAGGTCTTGTCATTTTCTTATAATTCCGAAATTATTTTTCTCATCCCTTGGCATAATGGTGGGTTATATCAAAAATTCTTTCAGACAAAAGTTTTAGGTAATTATTATGGGAATATTGTCCATTTTGTACGGTTTTGATATTGTGCCTATTAAGAGAGATATGATTAATGTTTCCCGAAAAACCCACTTTTTCCCACCCCTTTGGTCAATGGTTGGTGCTATAAAAAAAACTCTTCAAACATACATTTTTGGGCTTTATCCGACACATAGTATGAATGTTGAACGGATTCGATATTTCACATATTAAGAGAGTTATAGCAATATTTCACTTTTTCGAAAAAAAAACCCCATTTTCACCCCCCAACGACCGATTTAGCCCAGTAACGAACTCGACCGAGATTTTATAGGTATACGTATTCGGTAAAAAATTCAAAGTGATTGGTACAAAATTACGGCAGTTATCGTGTCCACAATAAACTGATATACATATACATACATAAATTATATATAACTTTTGAACTGACGGTGGTTTTGGGGCCTGGGGATGTGAAACGCGAAGATATGTCGAAATTTTCCGGAAGTCGAAACATGGTACCCATTGCAATAGTTAGCTTTCTAACGAAATCTACCTCTGGTTGGTTCCTCAGTTTAGGGGCTGCGACAACGCGGTCATCTAACCCCGTGTACTTTGGGTGAGTGTAGAATCTGTCTGATACACGGTGTGAATTGGAATGGCTGTATTAGTCTTAATTCATGTAAGTACTGCAGACGGTCAATTTCAAGCAGTAGTTCCTAATGTTGCTACCAGGTACAACCGTCAACGACACCTAGCTGTGAACTTGGCTACTAGATGCCACCCCAACCATCAACTCGCAACGAACGTTGGAACTTCCCCTCCAAAGGAAAGCATACTGAGGGATTCTAGTGCTCTTAGAAAATCCGACGACTTCGGCCGGCTTTGAAACCGCGACATTGGGCATAGACATTCAGCATGCTACCAGTTACGTCACCGAAGCCGCTTCCCACTTTATCAGGCGGCTTTGGTGGCGTAGTCGGTAACATGCTGAGCTTCTATGCCCAAGATACCGGGTTCAAACCCGGCCGAAGCCGTCGGATTTTTTAAGAGCGTTAAATATCCCTCAGTATGCCTTCCTTCGGAGGGGAAGTAAAGCCGGCGGTCCCATGTCATAGATTTATGGCATGTTAAAGATCCTTCCACTAATTGCACCTGTGTGAAGCTAAATTGGATAGGTTAAGA
This sequence comes from Meconema thalassinum, assembly GCA_946902985.2. Lineage (NCBI taxonomy): Eukaryota > Metazoa > Arthropoda > Insecta > Orthoptera > Tettigoniidae > Meconema > Meconema thalassinum. The sequence continues at coordinate 127,557,529 of OX336391.1, read as the reverse complement.
ATGTATACAACGCTCTTAGGTTTCTATGTTCGTTGCCAAGAGCCGACTGTGGCGGCGTCTAGTAGCTCAGTTCTGAACTTGGCCTCGTAGTCGTTGACAGTGGCGCTTGGCGGCAAAAGTAGGAACTATCTGAAAAATTGTTAGTTGCAGTACTTAAATTAACAAACAGATAACACACACTAATACAGTCATCACAATTAACACCAGTTATCAGACAGATTCTACACACACCCAAAGTACACGGGGCTACATGACCGCGTTGTCGCAGCCCCTAAACTTAAGAACCAACCAACCAACCACTTAATCAGATGGAAATACTGAATCTGATCTCGTGCAAGTGCGTTGTCATGGCAACGTCTGATGGTCCATGCCTCATCAATTTAGTAGTGTTGCCATGGCAACCACTGATAGCTCTTGGCATTTTCTTATAATTCCGAAATTATTTTTCTCGTCCCTTGGCGTAATGGTGGGTCATATCAAAAATTCTTTCAGACAAAAGTTTTAGGTAATTATTAGGGGAATATTGTCCATTTTGTACGGTTTTGATATTGTGCCTATTAAGAGAGATATGATTAATGTTTCCCGAAAAACCCACTTTTTTCCACCCCTTTGGTCAATGGTTGGTGCTATCAAAAATCTTATTTGACATAAATTTTTGGCACTTATCCGACACATATTATGAACTTTGAATGGATTCGATATTGCACGTATTAAGAGAGTTATAGCGAAATTTCACTTTTTCGAAAAAAGCCCCCCATTTTCACCCCCTTCGACCGATTTAGCCCAGTAACGAACTCGACCGAGATTTTATAGGTATACATCTTCGGTAAAAAATTCGAAGTAATTGGTGCAAAATTACGGCAGTTATCGTGTCCACAAGAAACTGATATACATATATATATACATATATATATATATATACATAAATTAATAAACTTTTGAACTGACGGTGGTTTTGGGGTCTGGGGGATGTGAAACGCGAAGATATGTCGAAATTTTCCGGAAGTCGAAACATGGGACCCATTGCAATAGTTAGCTTTCTAATGAAATCTACCTAAAAGAAGGCCCAAGCGGTGAGAAGATACGAGCCCCTTGGTCCTCAGTAGGCCGAAACGACAAAGAAGGAGCAGAAGAAGAAGAATAGTATTAATGATAATACTAGCGGACCCGTGCGAGAAATCTCGCATGTTCAGAAACCACACTTTCCCCAATAGGTTTATAATAAGAGACTTAAGGAGATTGGTTGTTATGTTTTTATTTCAACCAAATGATTATAGAACACTATTTACGTTTCAGGTGTCCCTACGGCCAAAATGCGAACTGAACAGCAATGGTGTCACGTATTTTCCTACAGCAACAGTATTTGCAAATCGCACACTTTTACAAAAATAGATATTTATGAAATTAGAATGCAATTCGTCACTGCTAATGTCATTTGTTTGCTGAGTCCATTGGTGACAGCTTAACCGAAACACTCACCGGTTATTCGATATGTATGAAATTATACAGTACGATTTGAGTACGGTACTCATTCCTTTAAATTACTCTTTCTAAAATCCATGCAAAACGATAAAAGTAAAAACCTCTGAATGTCAAAATTACATGAAACAGGCGTCACAGCGGCCAAAATGTGAAGTGGACAGCAATTATGGAGCGTATCTTCCTCCAGCAACTGTCATCTGCAAATCGCATACTTCCTACAGTTTTTTAAAAGTCATTTTTAATGAAATTATAGAAATTTATTCAATTATAGTGCAATGGGTCACTGGTAATGTATATTCTCTTTCATTTGTCACGATCGGTTGCTTGTGAGGGCCACAGGAGGGATCTATACTACTGAAATAATATATATGATAATAATTGTAAAAATTGGACATTAATAATAATAATTATTATTATTCAAAGTTTTTCATTTTTAAATTAATAAATATTTTTTTATTATTAAAATATTAAATTGATAATAAGTTCAAAGATGGAGGTTACAAGCTCTGGAGTAATTCAGAAATATACTCAAGATCTCAAGTGTAATCCGGAAAGAGAGAATAACATTCTATGCCCACCTCCTCAGAATGCCAGTCAGTAGATTCTCCAATCGTCAATTATCATACTCCGAGTTTTAAAGGTGATGCCACTTTGGCTGGTGGAAGTAGATAAGGACTTGTTAAAGTTTGAAATATCTGAATCAGATATCTTGCTCAGAACTCCATTGAAACAATAACTCCGTCAGGTTCATCAAGAGGAAGTAAAACCCAGCAAGGGATACAGTATGTTCACTCGGATGATTGCAGGAAATCCCATTCCGAAAATATGAAAGCGTGATGGGCCAACAAGAAGAAAAACAATTAAGATGTCTCGGTCCCTAGTGGCCACAACAATTAAAGTAAAGTAAGTAATAATTACAATAAGAATAATAATAATAATTCAAAAATTAAATTTTCAAAGTAATACCAATTCCAGGAATTCAATTATAAATACTGTGTAATAATATTAATATATTTTTAGCCTACTTTCGATTTTTGCAAAAAAAAATGAAAGTAACCTTATGAGATCAACACAGGGCGAAAAAGTGTGTGTCTGTCTCTGAGTGAGTCTGTTTGTGTGAGAGTGTGTGTACTCTGAATGTCTGTGCCCCCTATCAATCCAAACACGGTGAAACCGAATTGAACGAAATTTGGTACAGAGGTAGCACTACATGTTTTATATCACCGCCATCTTGATAGAAACGTAATGGCGGCCACCCAAATGTTCAAAGCTTAAATCAAATTACGACTAACCTAATAATCCGATCTCTACCAAAATTTGCAACAACATATATTTATATGGCGAGAGTCCTTTTACTAAACTACAAGGTCATCAGCCCAATAGTTTGTGGACGGCGGCCATGTATGTGTGCAAATAGATTCCTCCTGTCAATACAAACACGGCGAAACCGAATTGAACGAAATTTGGTACAGAGGTAGCACTGGCAAAGGGCACCTCAGTGTCATCTTTTATATCTCCGCCGTCTTGACCAAAACATAATGGCGGCCATCCAAATTTTAAAATCTTAAATGAAATTACGACCAACCTAATCATCTGATCTCTACTAAATTTTGTAACAACATAACTTTTAGTGGGAAGTATCTTTTGACTGAACTACATGGTCATCAGCCCAATAGTTTGCAGATAGTGGCCATGTACGTGTGCAAATCGATTCACCTTCCCATCTATTCAAACACGGTGAAACCGAATTGAACGAAATTTTGTACAGAGGTAGCACTAGCAACGTTTTATTTCAACAAACTACTACAACCAATAGTCAATTAAACTGCTTGAAAAGGACAAATGGTTATAACAATACCCATGCATTTAGGAGAAAGTAGGCTATATGTTCCTTACTGAACATCTTGTTTAACTCCTATTCACCCACGAACTCGGCAGTCCACAGTCACAAGGACTGGGAGCTGCCGGGGAGCTGAACACATTTTGTCAGCAGATACGGTATATCCAGAATAATGACAAGCCGATCGCCCAGGCGACCACTAAATTGGGTCTAATTAATAAAGGCTCAGGGAAGGGATTTGGCAAATAGTCGGGCCTGGGACTGTTGAAAGGAACCGTGTGCCCCGTTCCAGCCCTCAGACGGTGCGGCAACTGTGCGCGTGCCTTAAGGAAGTGGTTTAACTAGTGCGATTGGTCGGAGAGAACACGAAAACTCAATGTGCACACCCACCAGAGCCTTTTCAAGTTTTGAATCAGTATTCGTTTTCTATAAGAATAAGCCTGCGTGGTTTAGGCGGCAGCACGCCGGCCTCTCACCGCTGGGTCTGTGGTTCAAATCCCGGTCACTCCATGTGAGATCTATGCTAGACAAAACGGAGGCAAACAAGGTTTTCTCTGTGTACTCCGGTTTTCTCTCTCGAAATTTCATTCCAGCAACACACTCCACTATCATCTCATTTCGTCTGTCATTCATTTAATCATTGCCTCAGAGGAGTGCTACAGGCTTCGGCAGCCGGCATAGTTAATATCCTCACCGCTAGATGGGGGCTTCATTCATTCCAACCCTGACCCGGTCGGTCGACTGGAAGCAGGCTGTGGATTTTCATTCGTGTTCTATAGGGATAGCCCAAATTAATTTGTGGATTATAGAAAATAAAACCATCGCAGACGTTTCCCGCATGACATAGCAACATGTGTGCAGAGTTTAAAGTTCCAACCAGATCGGCATCTTGTTGATCGAGCTGTTGCCTTGTTAAGCATGATAATTGAGAACTATCACAGTTGGTGTAAAAACACTATTACTTGAATTGTTTCCCGCGTGACATAGCAACATGTGTGCAGAGTTTAAAGTTCCAGCCAGATCGGCAGCTTGATGATCGAGCTGTTGCCTTGTTAAGCATGATAATTGAGAACTATCACATTTGGTGTAAAACACTATTACTTGAATTTGCGACGTCGGGGTGCTGTAATTCGGCCTTTAGATCTAAAATATGCTAATGTATCTCGTACCACGGGTCTCGCGCATTTCAAGCTAAAGGAAGTAGGAGACTTCCGTTACTTAGGAAGCAAAATAACCAGTGTTGGACGAAGCAACGAGGATATAAAAAGTAGGTTAGCACAGGCCAGGAAAGCATTTATACAGAAAAGGAATCTGTTGACATCGAATATAGAATTAGGTATTAGGAAGTCGTTTTTGAAGGCCTTTGTCTCGAGTGTGGCACTCTATGGAAATGCAACTTGGACTGTTGGAACAGCTGAAAGGAGGAGAATTGAAGCGTTTGAAATGTGGTGTTAAGAAAAATGTTGATGATCAGATGGTTAGACATAGTTACTAATGAAGGGGTATTAAGACGAGTGGGAGAGGAGAGATGTTTCTGGCGACTGCTAATGAAGAGAAGAGATAGGTTGGTAGGACACATACTAAGACACCCAGGAATAGCAAACTAAGTTATAGAAGGTAGGGTCGAGGTTAAGAACTGTAGGGGTAGACCAAGGTTAGAATATGTTAAACAGATTGGCTCGGATATAGGGGGTGTGGTAGCTATGAATAGATGAAACGATTAGCCCAGGGCAGGGAATCATGGAGAGCTTCATCAGAGCAGTCGAAGGACTGAAGACTCTAACAACAACAGATGTCTTCAAAACTTCAAAACTTCAAGACTGTAAAACTAGTTCAACGCATCCCTATATATATAGAAATGAAAGTTTGTCTGTTTTTTTCTGAATTTCCACGGAAATTTGAGTTATTAACGCGTTTCAGACTGGTTTATGATGGTTGCGCGCAAAAAGAAAAATGTTGTCTGTCTGTCTGTGTGTCTGTGTACAACTTTGTCCGCGCATCACTCGAGAACGGCTGAGTGATCAACGTAAAATTTGGTACAGATATCCATCAGAGGCACGAAAGAAATCATTGATGTAACTCTTCTCCGTACCTCTCATAAAAGAGGTTAGTTAGTTAGTTATTGTTGTTTTAAAGGGAGAAACTACGAGTTCATCTGCCCCTATCATAAAAGAGGGCCAACCCCCTTAAAATACATGCTGAAATGCGCGTAGTAAGACGAGACAAAGCTCATTTTCAGCGTCTCAATGTGGGAAACAAAACTCGGAGGCCCTACGGGCCCTGAAAACCAACAGTTTTAGAGATATTCCCAGAAAACTATTTCATTTAATAAACTAATGAAAGAATGCAAGCCGGTAACCATGGCAACGCAATCTCAAGGGTCCATCTATTTCTGTAAGATGCAATGCCGTTCCATTACTGTGAACGTTCGCAAACGGCTCTAAGCTTATCACGGAACCAACTTAAGCCGTAAAATTCATAAATACGTATATAATGCGCTTAAGGGGGTCAAGGGGTACTCTTGAATTTCTTCAAGGGGCGTGGTGGCGCAGCGGTCAAGCTGTTCGCCTCTCACCAATGTGGACCAGGTTCGATTCCCGGTCAATGCATGTGAGATTTTCAATGTGAAATGCCATGTCCTGTGATTCAAATTCCACGTTAAAAGGAGGTCCCGTATCTTATGATCTCGAGATTGACGGTCACGTTAAACTACAAGCTTTTTATTTAATTCCATCACGTGATTTACACGGGTGGGTGTGGTACTGAAGGTCTATTATATCCCTATCCCTATATTATTAAATTATTATTATTATGATTATTATTATTATATTATGGCGTACAAGGACGAGACAAAACTCATTTTCAGCCCCTTGGAGGCTCGTAGGCTACTACGTTTTAAAGCTCTAAAACCACGTGTCTGAGATATTCCCAGGAAACTAATTTCAATTAATAAACTAAAAAATAGATGACGAGTACAGAAGATCACCAAATCAGGAGCTGTATAGATTATACTGAGACAATCACAGATGTGGCTAGGAAGAGAAGTCTGCCTTTCTACGGACATGTCTCAAGGATGAACCCAACAAGACGAACCATCCGACTTCTCAACTACTGGGAGAATAGAAAGAGCGTGACACCGTGGCTAACAGAAGTTAACAAGGACATCCAAGAACTGAAGATAATGGAAAGTGATATTTGAAGTCGATCACATCTCAGAAAGATTCTTAAGCAGAAGAGTTTTCAGGACAGACCACCCCGTAAGAAAACCGGCATCATCTGGACAAAAGATAGAATGGAGAAACATAGCCAGAGAATGCGCGAATATTGGGCAAGCATCAAGTCCCTCGCCGAGCTGAAAAGTTCAACGTCCAGCCCATCCGAAAGGAGAACAAGAAAAACTATGGAGTAATGCAAGCCGGTAAACATGACAACAGATTCCCAAGAGGTCACATCGAACTTTCCATCTATTTCTATAAGAAGCAATGCCACTCAATTTCGAAATTTCTGCGAAAGTTTGCAAATGGCTATAAGGTTATCATGGTAACAAGCATAGACAGTAAAACTCATCAATGCGCATAAGGGGGTCAAGAGGTACCCTAGACTGCGATATGTTGCACAAAAGGTCTATTATACCTCCAAACTGCTGAACCCAAGTGGATTGGTTCAAGCGTCGAATCCATATTTTATATGTAGAAAAGAGAGGAAATAATGCAGTCTTTAGAATGAATTTGTAAAGAATTTTAAGGATTAATAAGAAGTCGGGCCGTTACAAGATGATGCAAGCGCGGGTGACCACTAGTCACGCGGGCATGAGATCACGGCTGACTCGGCGATAAGAAGCCAGCGCATGATTATTAATAGAGCTGGTAGTTTTCCACTGCGAGTGACGGAGAAGGAGTTTCGGAAATAGGTCTTACTCAGCGATAAAATGGCAATATCGCAATGACGCAAGAAGAGAAATAATTAAAATTATGCCATTTTCAAGCATTTAATTAATGAAATGAACCCGTCAGTGTTGATCATCTTGGAAAAGAGATTTTTGTGTGACGAAAAAGTTTATAATAATTGCACAGGAAAGTAGTGCAAAAGGAAGCTTGTAGTTTAACGTGACCGTTAATCTCGCGATCATAAGCCACGGGGAAAGTAGTGCATACGCGGCATTACGTCGATAGTTATTCCCCGAGCCCAAAGCTAGGAGAGAGGGAAAATTAAAACCACACTACCCAAGCATCTGAGGTGCCCAATCATTTAATATCTTGGAATTATGTGATCGATTTTCGTGATCAAAGGAACCCCTTTACGTTTAAAACGAAAGCATTCATGAGACATATTTTTCAAAATTATATGACAATTATTTTAGAAGTTAGTGTTGGAGAAGAAGCTGATCTGATCATTCTGTGGCAGATTTCAATATAAACCCTGGACGCACCAGGAAATTCATTCAGTCTATAGCGGACCTCGGGGAGAGGCCGTGCTGGATCAACAATCATTCAGTCTTCAACGTCCTAGAGGGGCGTGTTGTTGTTTCAACCAACAACAATGCAGTATTCAGTACTCACTAGACCGTGCTAGGTCGTGTTACTCTGTATCGCAGACGAGCACCCCGTATGGGAGTCGCCGTCTAGTATTGTCAATAGTATCGCCGTGCGAAGACACATCAAAATCCTTGTTATAGGAAAATATATCATCAAGCCTCGGACTTTATAAATTTCACCAGTACAGTCAAAGTTTTAGACTGTGGACTTAAGAAGTTACCGGCGATAGGTACTCGAATCTAACTAGTTTCAGTTAAAGAACCGACATTTCATACGATTTCGAAGTACCCAAGAACAGTGAACTATACAATTCTATCTACGTTAAATAACCAGATTAGGGTAGAACGTGATAGTAACGCCTAGTGTTCCTGAACTGAGGGGACTAGAGCGGAGTTCGATAGAATTTAGGAATCGAAATTCCAGGCTTTGTCTAGGTGTAGACAAATGAACAGTCAGACATTGGGGATTACTCCAATAAGTCAAAAATCGGAGTAACAGAAAGTAAAATCCACGTGTGGATTATTAAACAAGGAAATTACTAGGTCGCCGATCCTAAAAATAAAACGTCAGTGACAGACTTTTATTAGACGAACAAGTTAGCGTCTAGCAAGATACGATATCGTGCAGTAAAATTATTAAGCCGATAGTCAAACCCAGAATAAGAGGATCAACCGTTCCAGTGAGGGTAGTTCGATCGAGACTTTCAATCATCTCATCAGATTAGGAAGCCGACGTACTGCACCATTATTCATAAAGGTCTTAAGTACAGACATGGTTACAGTATTTTGGGAACACCCTGTAACTTCCTAACTAGCCTCTGAAGTCTATAATTACAGCTGGTCTACAGCGAGCAAAAGCCATGCTATCAAGAAAGAGATCGGCAGAGCTCGTGTTTCCAACGAGAAACCCGAAGGTCATCGATAATAACCATATTGACTGTGTCTAACACTATATCGATCGATTCACCTGAGAGTGATTAATACAAATTAAAGCATATTTAGCGCTTTATGTAAGCAGCTACATACGTCTGTGTGTATATTTCCATGGCAGAAAGCTATTATTAAGAAAGTATGAAGAACAGAAGATGATCTGTTAACTCACTGCTGATTACGTTTCGACTGCGATATATTTTGTATCGAGTCGTGACGTGTGAAGGAGTGGGGGGAGCGGATGTGAGACCAAGACGACCTCGTGGAGAGAGCAATGAGTATAGAAACTGACAGCGTACAGGTTTGAGCCTGAAAACAGTGAAAGTAAAGTCGCCAGCTAACGGGAGTTTTAAAAACGTGTGACCGTGCTGAAGTGTATACGCTAGTTCGTTCAGCATTCTACGTGAAGTAGAAACGTGTTTAATAGGGCTCAGACATGGTCTTAAACATGTAATAGTTTATCTTTGCGACCGTGTATATACAGCAACTAACGGGCCATGCGGATGGATACTTTCATAATCCCGACCGCGAGCTCAGCTGTCATGTGTCACGAAACTCTGAATATAAACCGTCGTGGAAATGCAGCCTAGACTTGATTCACTCTTCACAGTGATAATACTTTTTGAAAAGAGCACATTCTCAAGCAAGGTGTCAGAGGGAAGGAACAATATGAAGCTTATATCCATTACGATGGTAGGCTAAATTGATTTAAGAATACTACATTAGCAGGGTGCAGCGGGGACATGTTGGCAGCAACTTTCATTTAGCATGAAGTGTGCAAGCGACTCTCGTGATGCAAGGGGGCGCGTCGACCCTTGTGAACTTGTTCACACTTGCGTTCATATATTGGAACCTTTTAGTGACTGTTCGAGTTCGCCCTCGCTTCGTGACGAGTTGATAAACTGTGTGCAGTCCGTCCGTCGGTATTCGAATATGTATGGGAAGATATCGCCAGGATATGTTGGAACTATTTCGACCGACCGGGTGTGGTTCGAGCCTAGGAGGACTTTGGTTCGTTCTGTGGAAACCCAGTTGAAGTCCAGCATGTTTTCTGTTGGTCTGGAGCTTAGTATGGCCAACAATATCCTTTTTTCCTCATCTAGATTCGCCAAAGGTACAGATCACTTCAACTTGTTACAGTAGCGTAGCGTGGACATTTAGAACTACCACACATTGCCATGTTTGATTTTGTAGATTAAATGGTTGAGTAGAAAGTGCAGGTTCGATGTTTATTTCGAAACTGACCTTCTATGATGCCAGGATTTTGACTCATAAAAATGAGTGCATCCTTTGTGTAATTTTGATGAATAAATTAACAATTTCAGTAGTATTTTACAGTATTTAAACTAATATGCTCATTCTTATTTGTCGAGAAACAAATGTAGGAGGAAGATCTACAGTTTTTCTTGTGTAAGAACATTTTAGTAACAATTTTCTTTTGAGAACATATAATTTGAGTTTTTCATATTCTAGTGCATTGTTCTTTAAGCACTTTCGCTTGGATCGTCGTATTCTTTGAGGGGAATTTTCCTTTTCGTATTCTTAATACGATATTAAGAAGTTTTCGGATCCTGTTATTCTAAATGTTACTTCGAGTCCTTTGACTATATATTTTTTTTTGCAATTTAATAACAGATTTAACTTGTATTTTCTGAGCGTGATTTTCGGAATGGATTGCCTAATGGGTCATTAGTCGCTTAGCCTTTGTTGCTAACCTAGATCTATGCTGTAGGACTAATCCATCGACATTTTCGCGTTCGGGAAATTCAGGGAAGATCTTATTTTGAGATTGAATTTATCTTTATAGATCGCTTTACAACCTCAGTTTGTGTGGTTGGTGAGTGTTATATTTTTTTTTCTTATGAAGTTAACACTGGATTAAATTGATATCATTGCCTTTGGTGCAATAGTTTTTCTCTATTAAGAGGGTATTTGAACGACATACAAATTTGCGAGGATAATCCCAGGGACGACTTACTATAAGTCATACGTTTAAGAATTATGGATCATGTAATACATCAATGTAAGGCAAGTTTTTAAAGATAGGTGGAATATTTCTGAAATCCACTGGGCTTTATTCGTAATCTGTTACAGAATCATATTTTTTTTTTCGCACTTGAGTTCAGGATTTTTCTATAAACAGCTGATTTTCATAATTGTGGATTTATAACAGTAAGGCTCCTATTATAGGTGCATGTTCGACTTTAGAGAGGCATGTACTATGAGTAATGTCTTTGTGTTTAAGTATATTGATGCAATGCTTTGTAAAGCATATTTTTCTTGTTGAGGATTGAGCCAGGTGTGCCAATCAGGATTAGATTGATTGGGGTTTTAACCCAGAGAGGTGTTGTTTTTAACCTAGTATGGTTAATATTTGGTCATAGTTGACTTTATCGCTGTTATCGTGAAAATGCCTGTGTGAAGATTAATATTTTTCTGAGCAGTATTATTGAGAATCTTGAGTGGATATCCGGTTAAATATTTCCAGTAAAACTAATATAACAATTTTGCCATAAGATGTATGTTTAATAAGGAAACCGATAACTATTTAAGGCTGAATTTATGATTAATTTTTGCTTAGCTTAACTGTTCGGCAGAATTACCCTAAAACTAGAAATGAAACAATATTAAGCAGAAAGGAATGTCGTGACATCAAGTCAGTGGGAAGAGAATAATTGAAATTATTCTGGAATTTTGTGTAAATTATATTCTGTAAATATGCCATATGAATTTCTTCGTTTAATAACAAGAACATATAATGTTACTGAAGATGTCGTGTAGGATTATTAATTATAATCAGGATATTTTTGTATAAGATGTTATTTCCGTTAAGGAACCGAAATTAATTTAATGTATTCAAGTCTTATAATATTTTTCTTTTTGTAAATGCTTACCATAGGGGATTGATCATTATTATTATTAATATGCCTTAGTTGAGATAATGGGTATTTTTTTTTGAAAAACAATCCAGTATAATCAATGAGAATTTTTGATTGGTCGTGGTATCGACAAAATTGATATTTTTCTGTCTTGTTTATTCTTACAATAAACTCCTTTATTACTGGGTTTTAATTATTGCGTGATGCTTTATAGAGGTGATGGAAGGGTGTATTAAGGGGGCCATCGCTAGGTATTTTAGTGTTTTCCACACCTTTGAGATTCTTTCTTCCTCTTGAAGAATTCTTGTGTTTTGAGCTAGTCTTTTCTTTTTCTGAGCCTTGGTCAGTCTTAATACATCCTGTTAGGTATTCGAGTGGCCCTATTATCCCTGTGTCTGTTGGTAGAACTTGGGGGGTCTTTAGAGCCGGGGCATTTTCAGGTTCTACGATCCCGCTGCTATCCAGGGATTCAACAGGTATTGGTAGGTAAAAGGGTACATTAGGTGGCGCCCAGCTCAGGGGCTTCGAAAAACTGGAATACCAGAGCGAATACCAGGGAGTTGAATGCCATAATTCCGCCAAAATTGAACCTGAAAGTACATAGTGGAAATTAGTTTTATGATCATGTAACACAGATCGCGAATTGGAACACCGTGTTTCTTGTGTGACCATGAATCAAGGCGATAAAATAATGGTGAACCAATATTTTGGCACGGACTATTGGAATTCCTATGGAACAAAGCAATTACGAGGATACTCGAGCTACTTGACTTACAAGTGGTATTGCAACCATTATTAATTTTTATTTTATTTTATGTATTGGAGTGGTGCCACACGCTTTGTTAAGAATTTGTTCTACTTGTTTCCGGCTGATGATCATTGCTGACATCATTAAAAATAGAAGTATTTGTAGTAAATTTAAAATTTAAGTAATGGTAGAATCATAGACCTTCAACCAATATAAACCAACACGCACTTGTATATGGTCGATCCCAAATCAAATGGGGCACTTTGTGTTTAGACATAAGCTTATTTTAAGGTAACGCCAGACGATAAGAATGAGCATGTATGGTAAATGGTGGTTGTTTGTAGATGTTCTCGCTGTGCTTTGTTGGTGTGGTGTTCTTATTTCTTGTGAAGTGTAGTGAAGCATGTCTGAAGGTAATATGGTGACTGTTGGTGACGTTAAGAAGATGTTTGAAATTATTCAACATAAAATGGACAATTTGAATCAGGACATAGAAAATATTAAGGTCCAAACTAAATCTGCATTAGACCATATGTCTGAAACTGTTATTCAAAGTCAGGGAGTGATAAAAGATGCAGTTGCTGAAGGTATCAGGGGGGAAATTGATACTATGCAATCCTCATTGAAGGCTATCAATGACAGTTCTAAAAGGGTAGAAAAGAAGGTTACCAGTGTAGAATCTAATATCGAAGATATCCAGGACGATAATAGAAAAACACAACTAGATATCAGTACACTACGGGCTAATGTTGGCTCGGTACAGGTTGCCCAAGAAAGAATCCAAACTAGTCAAACATCAATCCAAACTAGTCAAACTTCAATGCAAACAGATCTTAACAATATCGAAACTAGTCAAACTTCAATGCAAACAGATCTTAACAATGTTCAGACTAGTCAAAGGGGAATTGAGGAAACAGTAAAGGATGTAAACTCTAATGTAAGGATTATGCAATCCCAAATCAATGATTTAAGAACAGATGTGGGATTAATAGAATCCAGTCAAAATAAAATGGAGCTAGAGGTCCAAAAAATCGAATCTAGTCAAAATCAGACGGAGGTTAAGTTAATGGAGCTAGAAAAATCTAATAAAGAGTTTCAAGTTGAGATTAGACTAGACTTTGAAAAGAGTGTGAAGCTCAGTAAAAAAAAATTTAGAAACACTTCAGCTACAGTTTTCCCATGACACTAATCAGACCCAGAATAGCCTGGAGCAGTTGAAATGTGAAATGGGGACACTCCGAGCTCAAGTCACTGATCATACGAAACTTCTCAGGGATGATTTTGACATCGATTTGAAAGGGATCATAAGTGATAATATTGTAACATTTCGTCAAGATATCATGAAAATTAATGAGGAATGTTTTAAAGTTGAGAAATCTAAGTTAGAATCTAAACTTGCCGCTGGTCTTGCAACTAATAGCAAAGACATAATAAATGTTAGGGAAGATCTAAGCAAAAGAATGGATGGAATTCAAAATACACAGGTTAATAACATATCCGATTTAGAGAAACGTATTAACAGTGTTGAAACTAAAGTCGACCAAAGTAAGATAGAGTTAAATGAGGTCAGGGAGAAGATAACTTCCGAGATTAATGAAATCAGAAAGGGTCTCGAGCAAATTAATCTAGAGGGGCATATCAATTTAGATACGCTAAAAGATCAATTGCGATCACTTTTACAGTCCGATTTTCGAGTTGTAGTTGAACAACCTGAAGTGATAGTACCTGAGGGTAGGGAAAGGATGATGCAGGAATCTTCCAACAACGAACCCAACGTTCGGCTCAGTCAAATGGAACATTCGAGTCCCATTCGAACAAGCAGGGAAACTTTTAGTTCTCCGAACCCCAACGTAGGCGTGGGTGATTATACTTCGAAATCATTGGAAAGGACACCGAATGTAACCATAATACGAAACTTTGATGACAAACCTAGGAAGTTTAGCAACTTGGATGGAATGACACCAATCGAATTTGTCAGGACATTAAGAGATTACTTTTTGGAGTCACATGTGCCACGTGAGCGTGAGCTACGTATGGTGGAAAGGTTTCTTACCGATGCTCCGTTACAATGGTTCAGGGCTTTTCGTTACACATTTGACAATTTTGAACAGTTTTCGGAAGCCTTCATACAAAGATTTTGGTCGATCGAGGTCCAACAAAATGTGAGATCGGAAGTCTATTCACGCAAGTACTCCAGTACAGGACCAACCAGCTATGCTGAATACTTTGCGTGTCAGTTATCAAAACTCCGTTTTCTTCAGCCGCCGTTAACCCAGAAGAACTCCTTGAAGCTATCTCACGTCAATTGCCTGCGGAAGTAAGGAGATCAATTATTTCTTCCGGAGTATCGTCTTTAACGTCGTTAGATGACTTGTTACGTCGATTAGATCATATGAGTATGATGACGCAACCTACCATAGTCAAAAATGCCAGGCAGGAATCGAAAGTTGTAAATGCGGTAATGATGAACCGTACACAGCAGACGGATCGTTTTGGGCAAAGAAGAGATGATAGAATGGGTCCTATTAGAAATACCCATCAGCAAGAGAGGAGATGGGAAAACCAACGTAGGGACGTCCAGGAGAGACCATGGCAACGTCGCTACGAGGAGAGAAATTTATATCGAAGAGATAACGATCGAAACCGGAATGATTATCGAGAAACGCCCTATAACAGGAATTACAGATATGATCAAAATAATCGAGATAATAGATATAATAGGAATGATAGGGACACCCGTGACAACAGAGATAAGAGACAAAATCAAGGGTACTCAAGATACAACAATTATCGGACGGAGGCATCCGATAAGAAAGTGCAACAGGAGAGGCTCAAGAGAGGGCGAGATAAGTCCACGGAGGTTGAAGGAAGAAAATCGAAGGAAAGAAAGGATGAAAATCCGGATAAGTCACGACCCAGTACTAGCAGAGAAGGTCGGAGTTCAGAAAGAGCTCCGGATCTAGAAAAAAAACGCCAATTTCCGGGCGAAATTAATAACTGACGTTGCCACGCATTCCTCTGATATCACGATTTTTGAAATATTTGAAGCTACTGACGAAGACCTTCTATTTGAACCAGAAACGAAACCGAGAGGAAGGGTAGTTGAACTTCCCGTTATTGATATACTAATTGGTCTACAACATTGTAAAGCTTTGATGGACACAGGTGCTATGATCTCAATAGTTGACGAGGACTGTTTTGAGAGATTGAAACCAGAAAACCAATTTACCATTCTTCCAGCATCTCCAACAAAAATTCGTGGGATATTTAAGGATAAAACTATGAATTGCAAAGTGCAGATTCTAATGAAATTCTGGATCAATCAGAGAAGTTACGAACATATTTTCATAGTCATTAAGAATATTAATTTTGACGTCATACTAGGGATCGATTTTATTACTCAAGCTAGGGCAATCATCGACATGGACAAAGGAATAATAAGATTCAAGGAAGAAAGAACAGAGGATGTAGTGATGGAAGAAATGGATGGAAACGAAATTAATAGAGATATCCCTAGAATGGAAATCCTGGATCACGTAGTTGAAGAAACTGAGCAAGTGAGGGAACAATATACCTTGAAAGCCGAGGGATTTAAAAACGTGAAAGAAGAATTTGACGACTTGATTTGTCAATTTGCGGACATCTTCGATGATAAGCCTGGTTTGATTAGAGACTTCAAGTACCAGATTAGGCTAATAGATGAATCCCCTTATCAAGCCAAGCTTTATCCTATCCCAGAAAAATACCATGATGAGGTCAAAGAGATCATAGATAAAATGGAGAGAGATGGTATAATAAAAAAACAGGCTTCTTCGTATTTGAATCCAATAACTGTGGTAAAGAAAGCGAACGGACAATTGAGGCTTTGTTTGGACGCCAGGAAGATCAACACGAGAATCATGTTAGAAACTGACCGTCCACCAAAAATTAGAGAACTTCTGAAAAAGTTCAAAGGTAAAGCGTGTTTCAGCGTCCTAGACCTGACCGCTTCCTTCTATCAAGTAGAGCTGGAGGAAGATAGCCGGCAATACACCGGATTCTTATTCGATCAGACCACGTATGTTTTCTGTCGCGTTCCTTTTGGAATGGTGAATAGCGGTCCGGCCTTGATCAGAGCTCTAGATAGCAAATTAACGGAAAGCGTGAAACGTAACGTTATTTGCTATATCGATGACTTGATAATTTCTTCAACAAATGTCCAAGAACATCTTGTGCACTTGAAACAGCTATTCGAGAATTTAAGAGAGGCCAATATTAAGGTCAACATGCATAAGTGTCAATTCATGCATGAATCTATCAAGTTCCTTGGCCATACTATTGATCAGTTTGGGTATCACCCAAACTGGAAGAAGATAGACGCCATTTCAAGATTCCC
Source organism: Meconema thalassinum (assembly GCA_946902985.2). Classification (NCBI taxonomy): domain Eukaryota; kingdom Metazoa; phylum Arthropoda; class Insecta; order Orthoptera; family Tettigoniidae; genus Meconema; species Meconema thalassinum. The sequence continues at coordinate 127,540,741 of OX336391.1, read as the reverse complement.
TCGTCCCGCAAAAGTAAAGCAGCTCCGTGAGTTTCTGGGTATGTGCCAGTTCTTGAGTAGCCACTGTCCGGGATACTCAACTACTATGGCCCCTTTGTATGAGGCATTAAAGAAAAATAATAAATGGAAATGGACAGAGGATACGAATAGGGCATTTGAAGAGGCCAAGCTCATGCTCCAAAATTGTGTTAAGCTGGAATATCCTGAGTTTGATCGGATATTTTACATCGAGTCTGATGCTTCAAAAGTTGGTATTAGTGCTGTCCTCTATCAAAAGGACGAGGAGGGGAGGAAGCACTACTTGGACTTCCACAGCAGAAAGCTGCAGGAACACGAAAAGAATTATTTCACCTCTGAGCTCGAAGCTTTGGCATTCATATCTGCTCTTCAAAAGTGGAAGAAACTTCTGATAGGACATCGAGTGGTCATTATCACGGACCATAGAGCGCTTCAGTTTATGATGCAAACTGATCTTTCCAGTGACAGATTGACGAGGTGGACATTGTTTCTCCAGCAGTTCAATGCCACCATCGTGCATCAGCCTGGAAAGGATAATCTGCTCGCGGATGCACTCTCAAGAAATCCAGTTAGTAAGATCGAGATTAACACTGTACAGTTGGAGAGGGAACACGAACTCACCCTGGAGAAGCTAAAGAAGATAGCGGTGTCACAGAAGAGACACACCCCAACTAGACATATGTACAGGTTTTTGAGAGGTGCAATGGACCATACCGATCTTGACTACGAGCAGACTAGGAAGCGATCTGAGAAATTCCTGGTGTGTGATGACGTCGTTTGTAAATACATTGACCGAGACAGGACGAAAATTAGAATTGTAGTCCCTCCTAAACTAATAAATGGGTTGGTGTGGTTAGCTCACTGCACCATTGGCCATGGGGGTGTCGACAAAACGTTTAGAACGTTATTGGAAACATTCACCTGGACCAAGATGCGGGGCACTATAGCAGCCATTATCAGATCATGCCAGGAGTGCCAACGAGGGAAATACCCGTCGGCGTTATCAAAAGAGAGACCTCGAGCCATTATTCCAGAAAGGCCGAGAGAGCTAATGGCTTGCGATATCTTCGGTCCTTGCCCGAAGGGAGCTAGGGGAAACCAGTTTCTCCTAGTCACAATCGATGCATTCTCAAAATACGTGACCCTCGATCCTATGCAGAGGGCCACTACAGCCCAAGTCCTTAGCCGTCTTGAAAACAGTGTGTTTTCTAAGGCGGGAAAACCTGTAACTCTCCTATCGGATCATGGAGCTCAATTCACTTCGATGGAATTTGAGAATGCCATGATTAGGCTTGATGTCAAGCACGTGTTTTCTAGCGTTAGATATCCGGAATCCAACGTCTCGGAACGTGTTATGGCAGAAATTAGCAAGTTCGCGAGAATTTACTGTCCTGAGGATCATGCGAGCTGGGTCAAGTTCATCCCACTCATGGAAAGATGCATGAATTCCACATTCCATGAGAGCTTATCAGACATACCTATGGTTGTTCACCATAATAAGAGGCCAGAAAGAGCCTGGACAGAGATCGTGATATTTCTACCTAAGGACGGGGAGCCTACAGTCCAAGAAAGAATTAATTCAGCTAGAGAAAGCTTGATGGATGCAGCCGAGAAGCGGCATAAACGAATCAGAAATAAAAGATATCGGCCACCGATGAGAGTAGGCGAGATGATTCTCGTCAAGAAACCGACGAAAGCAGATGTGGCTAAGAAGCAATTCACCAAGTTTTCCTATGTCTTCCACGGACCCTATAAGATCGCTAGGTCGTTCGGAAATAATTGTTATGAGGTAGTAAGCCTAAATGGAAGAGAAATGATAGGTCGTTTCAATGCAAAAAACCTGAAAAGATATGTGCAGAAGATAGTCTGAGTGTTGACTGAATAATGCTACATATGCCGAGATTACCTGGAATGGTGTAAATAAAAGTTGAGGAGACTTTTATTTAAATCAAAGGGAAAATGCACCATTATTCATAAAGGTCTTAAGTACAGACATGGTTACAGTATTTTGGGAACACCCTGTAACTTCCTAACTAGCCTCTGAAGTCTATAATTACAGCTGGTCTACAACGAGCAAAAGCCATGCTATCAAGAAAGAGATCGGCAGAGCTCGTGTTTCCGACGAGAAACCCGAAGGTCATCGATAATAACCATATTGACTGTGTCTAACACTATATCGATCGATTCACCTGAGAGTGATTAATACAAATTAAAGCATATTTAGCGCTTTATGTAAGCAGCTACATACGTCTGTGTGTATATTTCCATGGCAGAAAGCTATTATTAAGAAAGTATGAAGAACAGAAGATGATCTGTTAACTCACTGCTGATTACGTTTCGACTGCGATATATTTTGTATCGAGTCGTGACGTGTGAAGGAGTGGGGGGAGCGGATGTGAGACCAAGACGACCTCGTGGAGAGAGCAATGAGTATAGAAACTGACAGCGTACAGGTTTGAGCCTGAAAACAGTGAAAGTAAAGTCGCCAGCTAACGGGAGTTTTAAAAACGTGTGACCGTGCTGAAGTGTATACGCTAGTTCGTTCAGCATTCTACGTGAAGTAGAAACGTGTTTAATAGGGCTCAGACATGGTCTTAAACATGTAATAGTTTATCTTTGCGACCGTGTATCTACAGCAACTAACGGGCCATGCGGATGGATACTTTCATAATCCCGACCGCGAGCTCAGCTGTCATGTGCACGAAACTCTGAATATAAACCGTCGTGGAAATGCAGCCTAGACTTGATTCACTCTTCACAGTGATTATACTTTTTGAAAAGAGCACATTCTCAAGCAAGGTGTCAGAGGGAAGGAACAATATGAAGCTTATATCCATTACGATGGTAGGCTAAATTGATTTAAGAATACTACATTAACAGGGTGCAGCGGGGACATGTTGGCAGCAACTTTCATTTAGCATGAAGTGTGCAAGCGACTCTCGTGATGCAAGGGGCCGCGTCGACCCTTGTGAACTTGTTCACACTTGCGTTCATATATTGGAACCTTTTAGTGACTGTTCGAGTTCGCCCTCGCTTAGTGACGAGTTGATAAACTGTGTGCGGTCCGTCCGTCGGTATTCGAATATGTATGGGAAGATATCGCCAGGATATGTTGGAACTATTTCGACCGACCGGGTGTGGTTCGAGCCTAGGAGGACTTTGGTTCGTTCTGTGGAAACCCAGTTGAAGTCCAGCATGTTTTCTGTTGGTCTGGAGCTTAGTATGGCCAACAATATCCTTTTTTCCTCATCTAGATTCGCCAAAGGTACAGATCACTTCAACTTGTTACAGTAGCGTAGCGTGGACATTTAGAACTACCACACATTGCCATGTTTGATTTTGTAGATTAAATGGTTGAGTAGAAAGTGCAGGTTCGATGTTTATTTCGAAACTGACCTTCTATGATGCCAGGATTTTGACTCATAAAAATGAGTGCATCCTTTGTGTAATTTTGATGAATAAATTAACAATTTCAGTAGTATTTTACAGTATTTAAACTAATATGCTCATTCTTATTTGTCGAGAAACAAATGTAGGAAGAAGATCTACAGTTTTTCTTGTGTAAGAACATTTTAGTAACACAATTTTCTTTTGAGAACATATAATTTGAGTTTTTCATATTCTAGTGCATTGTTCTTTAAGCACTTTCGCGTGGATCGTCGTATTCTTTGAGGGGAATTTTCCTTTTCGTATTCTTAATACGATATTAAGAAGTTTTCGGATCCTGTTATTCTAAATGTTACTTCGAGTCCTTTGACTATATATTTTTTTTTGCAATTTAATAACAGATTTAACTTGTATTTTCTGAGCGTGATTTTCGGAATGGATTGCCTAATGGGTCATTAGTCGCTTAGCCTTTGTTGCTAACCTAGATCTATGCTGTAGGACTAATCCATCGACATTTTCGCGTTCGGGAAATTCAGGGAAGATCTTATTTTGAGATTGAATTTATCTTTATAGATCGCTTTACAACCTCAGTTTGTGTGGTTGGTGAGTGTTATATTTTTTTTTCTTATGAAGTTAACACTGGATTAAATTGATATCATTGCCTTTGGTGCAATAGTTTTTCTCTATTAAGAGGGTATTTGAACGACATCCAAATTTGCGAGGATAATCCCAGGGACGACTTACTATAAGTCATACGTTTAAGAATTATGGATCATGTAATACATCAATGTAAGGCAAGTTTTTAAAGATAGGTGGAATATTTCTGAAATCCACTGGGCTTTATTCGTAATCTGTTACAGAATCATATTTTTTTTCGCACTTGAGTTCAGGATTTTTCTATAAACAGCTGATTTTCATAATTGTGGATTTATAACAGTAAGGCTCCTATTATAGGTGCATGTTCGACTTTAGAGAGGCATGTACTATGAGTAATGTCTTTGTGTTTAAGTATATTGATGCAATGCTTTGTAAAGCATATTTTTCTTGTTGAGGATTGAGCCAGGTGTGCCAATCAGGATTAGATTGATTGGGGTTTTAACCCAGAGAGGTGTTGTTTTTAACCTAGTATGGTTAATATTTGGTCATAGTTGACTTTATCGCTGTTATCGTGAAAATGCCTGTGTGAAGATTAATATTTTTCTGAGCAGTATTATTGAGAATCTTGAGTGGATATCCGGTTAAATATTTCCAGTAAAACTAATATAACAATTTTGCCATAAGATGTATGTTTAATAAGGAAACCGATAACTATTTAAGGCTGAATTTATGATTAATTTTTGCTTAGCTTAACTGTTCGGCAGAATTACCCTAAAACTAGAAATGAAACAATATTAAGCAGAAAGGAATGTCGTGACATCAAGTCAGTGGGAAGAGAATAATTGAAATTATTCTGGAATTTTGTGTAAATTATATTCTGTAAATATGCCATATGAATTTCTTCGTTTAATAACAAGAACATATAATGTTACTGAAGATGTCGTGTAGGATTATTAATTATAATCAGGATATTTTTGTATAAGATGTTATTTCCGTTAAGGAACCGAAATTAATTTAATGTATTCAAGTCTTATAATATTTTTCTTTTTGTAAATGCTTACCATAGGGGATTGATCATTATTATTATTAATATGCCTTAGTTGAGATAATGGGTAATTTTTTTTGAAAGACAATCCAGTATAATCAATGAGAATTTTTGATTGGTCGTGGTATCGACAAAATTGATATTTTTCTGTCTTGTTTATTCTTACAATAAACTCCTTTATTACTTGGTTTTAATTATTGCGTGATGCTTTATAGAGGTGATGGAAGGGTGTATTAAGGGGGCCATCGCTAGGTATTTTAGTGTTTTCCACACCTTTGAGATTCTTTCTTCCTCTTGAAGAATTCTTGTGTTTTGAGCTAGTCTTTTCTTTTTCTGAGCCTTGGTCAGTCATAATACATCCTGTTAGGTATTCGAGTGGCCCTATTATCCCTGTGTCTGTTGGTAGAACTTGGGGGGTCTTTAGAGCCGGGGCATTTTCAGGTTCTACGATCCAGCTGCTATCCAGGGATTCAACAGGTATTGGTAGGTAAAAGGGTACAGTACATAAAGTGCAACCCTTGGAAACGGGAAAGAATAAGGAAATCACGTGTGTTAAGGCAAATAATTAATGCCAGAGTGATAATAGTTTGTGTAATTCAAGTGTAGTGAAATTTTTGAGTGTAATATATTTTAGTGAATTTGTATTTGTGATTAAGTGAAAATGATTCCAAAAATGGTATTCTTTAGACTAAAAGTGATCAGTGTATATGTTTTATGTGATGTTGAAAAAGTGTTATCAAGTGTAAATATGATCATGAATATGGCTTAAGAAGCAATTAGTAGGTGAAATGTTCCATCGATGGAGAACTCGGTCGCTGACCATAAAATCATGTGAGTACTAATTTCATTATTATGTGTTTTTGGGAAGATTTGCGTATAATCCTCAGGAGTGGAAGTAGGGATGTTTGAAAACATGTGAAATATAGGTTGCGCGATCTGAACGATTAATTTGATGGAAATATAAAATAAGGTGAAGTATTAATGAATCCCTTGTGGAAAATATTCAGTGGAATATCAGTATAATGGTAAATAATATAACTATGGTAAAGCGAGTTAATAATAATAATAATGAAATAAAATATTATGTGATGAATTTAAATTTGAATAAGTGGTAGCTGCAAGAGCCCCTTAGATGAATTGTTAATATGTTGTGAATCAATATGTTCTTAATGTTATAAATGATTATTGTTGATGGAGGCTAATGCTGAATATATTATTTTTGAGACGAAGATCAAATTTTGATTTGAATTCATTTCTTTCTTTCTTTCTTTCTTTCTTTCTTTCTTTCTTTCTTTATTTCTTTCTTTCTCTTTTCTTTCTTTGAAAGACAACTTGGCTATTTTGTGTATGAGCGCAATTGAAATATTTGTCACGCTAGGAACTCGTTGAAATGCTCGGTAATAATAATTGTGAGGGACAGTTAGTAGCGGTAATGAGTTATGTTGAATTGTGATACTATGAAATACTGAAAAGTGTGCAATTTATGTTGTATTATGAGCGCTGGTTGCGTGCTATGCCTTCCTTAAGTCGCTAATGTTGTAAGTCCTCAAAGTTGGGATACTGCTCCTGAGGCATTTTAAAGGATTGAACTCAGAGTTGTCTGCGTCGAAGCCCCTAGTATATTTGTTGTTTTATGGATTTTCTTACCCGCTAATGAGGACACTTCATAATTATACTTTACCGAAGCTGAAAGAATAGATTTGAAGAACCTAATATTGTCTTGTTGTTAATTTGTATTATGAGCCTGGTCTTTCAAAGAAACGAATTTGAAGCAGCTGGCAGTAGCGCTGTATAGCCGTCTCTTGAGGAAGCGAGACTGTGGGTCCCCCTCCCTCCATAGCCATAAATCAACCAAGTATTTGAGACAGTCCCTTACACACTCTCTTATAGAGAAAGGTCAAGAACGAGCTGTCTGATTCACGGTACATGGAAGTGTTTAAGATTGTTTTAACGACCCAGTATTTGAACTGAGGTCCTTTTACGTTCATTATTATCGCTTGCAGAGTTCAGATCGTTGCTTCCATAAGATATAATTGTCTTTGAAGACAATATAATAAAATCCCTAACGTTATTATTTAAATGATTCAGTTGATTCACGAGTTATTATGAAGATGTTAAGATTTTGGGAGTAATCTTAGGTTGACTTGGTCGGTAGTTTTCTATAACTCGGGGATACGCAAATTTTCCCAATCACGGTAGTGAGTTGGTAGCTTGAGAAGAGAGATGGTAACAGATGAGCATTGTGGGAGCCCAAAATTAATTAATGAGTAGCCATACTATGACATTGTGATTAAAGCCAGATATACTCATGTAAGGTTTGAATGGTGTGTGTTTAATTGTTAACACAATGCATGTATGCTTTACCGAGCCATTTGGAGCTCGTTTTTAAAGAATTATGATTGATACTATATGGGAGTGAAACTCAGATGGAAATTTTTGTTTGGTTTCTGGATAACCAGTAATTATTATTTTGTGAATATTTAATTTGAATTCCTTGTTCATCTTTGGACAAGTGTGAAGTGTAGTGTCAGTATTTTTATTTATTTTTATTTTTGTAGCGCCATATTTTGAATAATTAAATGTTTTGATAGTAGTATTTTGATTTTGTTTATTTTTGGAAGTGTATCCTATGCTTAATATGAAAAGATATTAGAAAGTAGAATACGAGCCAAAGTGGAGAGAAAATTGAGAGAGTAGCAGTATGGATTCAGACCTGGGAGATCAACAGTGCATCTCATATTTTCAGTGAGACAGCTCCTGGAACACCACTAAGAATTTGGAGAGGATCTGTTGATGGCCTTCCAGGACATCGAAAAGGCCTATGATTGTGTGTGTAGGGAGAAGGTTTGGGAAGCAATGGAAAACATGGGAGTGGAAAAAGGGACTGTAGGCAGAGTTAAGGAGATGTATTGTGGAAGTGTGAGTTGTGTGAAAGTTGGAGGAGAAAGAACAGACTGGTTCCGACAAATGAGTGGCCTGAAACAAGGTAGTGAACTGTCACCCCTTCTCTTTATTGTGGTTATGGACTAGGCAATGACACGGATAGCAGGAAAGATAGGAGAAGATAAGATGAAAGCAATGGTGTTTGTAGATGATCTCATGGTCTGGGAAAACAAGGAGGAGGAAATTCAGGAGCAACTGAAGGCTTGGGAAGAAACAGTGGGAGAGTACGGATGGAAGTTCAACATCAGTAAATGTGAAATCCTGTTAACGACCCGGAAAAAGGACAGACCAATGAGTGGGATAACACTTGGAGGTGGACAGCTGAAGAAGGTGGAAAGTCTCAAGTACTTGGGAAGTATAGTGGAGGAAAATGGGAGAAATGACAAAGAGATTACGGAACGTGGCAGACAGGCAGAATCATTTCTGAGAAGCATTAGGAGCCTAGTGTGGAATAAAGATGTCCCACAAGAAAGCAAGGAAGTGTTATACAGAAGCTACTATATCCCAATACTGACCTATGCTTCAGAAACGTGGACAATGAAGAAAAGAGACATAAGCGGAATACAGGCAGGTGAAATGAAGTTCCTGCGAAGTAGGATCGGAGTAACAAGAAGAGACAGGGTGAGGAATGAAAAGGTCAGGGAAATAGTGAAAGAGGAGCCATTGCAAGGTAGGATTGAGACATCAAGACTGAGGTGGTATGGACACATAAAGAGAATGGATGAGAAGAAGATTCCCAAGAGGATACATGAGATGCAGATGCAGAAGAAACGACCAAGAGATAGATCGCTGAAAGGAGTGGAGGAATGTGTCAAGAAGAGAGGCGAGGACTGGACCAGAGTGACAGCGGAGAGGTGTTGGGAAGAAAGGACTAAGTGGCGAGGCTTATGTTCCAAACAGACCCAGCCTGGGGCTGGAAACTGTACAAGATGATGATGATGATCCTATGCTTAATCCAAAGTGTGTAAGTCACAGAGTGGGAGAACATACCATGAACCCCGATACTCCCGATTGAGCATTGCTGGCGAACTGTGATTTGCATATTTCATTGTTGAAATGGGCACATGGGGGAATAGAAATTATGTGCTTTTACTAATGTTTTTAGGAACACTAAAGACGGTCATATCACTTAAAGGTAAAATAGTGATAGGATTAGCTACAAAGTATAAATTTAACTGACCACATTGGGACCTTGGAAACTCATACCGAGCAGCCCTAGATAACCCCCTTATAATAAAAACCATGGCGCCCAACGTGGGGAATTCGGCAGTATAAACAACCCCCGGAATGGTTTTTACGAAATCCTGAATTTTTGGCTGATGTCTCGCGGAGGGTGGCCAAATGTGCTTGTGTAGCACCATTAATAAAAACCATGGCGCCCAGTACGTAGGGATGAGTTTTCCGTGGAAAAACCCCTAGTTTTAATTGAAAAATCAAAATTTTCATTTTTTGAAAAATATGGTTTTTCAAAATTTTTAAATTTTAAGAGAATCACTTCCATAATAGTGTTGATATTGTAATGCGTATTATACCATGCGGGTACGTTTTAGTAAACACCCGTACTGAGGTTAAATTTTGGAAATTGGGACACAAGTGTTCAGAGTACCATCTCTCACGCATGAACCAATAATGGGACAGAGTAGCCCACTATATTTTTAAATAAGTGTGTAAAATGGTAGGTCTAACTCAGGAGCAGAGGCAGAAGTTCTTAGACTCAATTAATGAAGGTAAAAGTGAAGATGAACAAGTAGTTCCGTGAAGAACTATACAGCCTATTTTCATATATCCTACTTATGTTAATTGCCTCTATCAACATACAGAATTTCAGTTTGATTGCTGTAATAGACTCGTAGATATTGAGAACCGACTAAATATTGCGGATGGTCGCCATTTTGGATATAAGTAGGTCTTAGAGTTATGTACTATTACATGAAGGTTATTGTGTACGTGTAGTATTCAAACTTCAATCGCATGATTAGGACACCAGAAGTAGAAACAAGATTTTTAAAATTCGCACAGCTGACATCTTGTGGTTATGGAAACAATTGAAAAAATTTTGATAACCGGAGATTATTGTGTACGTGTAGTATTCAAACTTCAATCGCATGATTAGGACACCTGAAGTAGAAACAAGATTTTAAAAATTCGCACAGCTGACATCTTGTGGTTATGGAAACAATTGAAAAAAATTAGATGCCAGTGGATTAACATTTGTATAAGGATTTACTGTACCAAGTGTCACTGCACTCGGATGGTTAAATTGCGAGAAACGACCATGTGAATATTTATACTTCGCGTCTCCACCATGTTGGATTTGTGATCACCAGGTTACCGTATTGAAAGTCCTATAGGTGAACTTATGTTCATAGCCCCTATGAACATTAAAAAATTCAGTTTGATTGCTGTAATAGATTCGTTGATTTTGAGATTCATTAGGTAGGTTCATTATTCAAACTTTCACTTCGATCGCATGAATACGACACAAGAAAAAAAATTAATTTTAAAATTCGCATAGCCGCCATTTTGAGGTTATGTATTCAATAGGACTAAATTAGATACCAGTACATTACAATGTGTATAAACATTTCCTGTATCAAGTTGCATTGCGTTTGGATCATTAAATCGCGAGAAAGGTCAATTAAAAATTTTCAAATTCGCTTGGCCGCCATATTCGTTTTGTAGTTAACCGGTTTTTGAATGTCTTATGGATGAATTTTCAGTAGTGCCCCTTATCTCCGTACAAAATTTCAGGGTGATACCGCTAAAAGTTTCAGAGATATAGAATGCCGGTGAAATATTTGCACAGGCACCATCTTGAGGTTATGTAAACAATTGAACGAAGTTAGATGTCGGCCCATTATAATGTATATAAACATATACTGTGCCAAATTTCATTGCGTTTGGTTGGTTAAATCGCGAGAAACGTTCATTTAAAAGTCACAACTTCGCATGGCCGCCATGTTGGTTTTGTAGTTACCAGGTTTTCAAAGGTCACATAAGTGAATTTCTAGTAGTTCCCTTTATCACCATACAAAATTCCAGGATGATATCGGTAATAGTTTCGGAGATATTGAATGCTGGTGAAATATTTCGCACAACCGCCATGTTGGATTGGTGAGACATAACAAAATTTGAAGGGCACGATTGGGGTCGCCCGGAATAGAGCTAAGAACTTACCGAATTTCATTGAATTCTCTACAGCCGTTTAGAATTTATTAGGGGGGACACACACACGAATCACACACACACGCACACACACACACGGACAAAAGGTGATCTCATAAGCCTATTTTTTCAAAATTGAAAATAGGCTAAAAATGGTACCCAACCAAAGAAAATGTAGAAATTTCCTTAAAACGCATGCGTGCATCTAGAGGCATAGTTGCACGAAGAGAAGGTAACATGTCTTTAGAAAACAGGGTAAAGGTTGAGCCCATGGAGCTCCAAATTGAGTGTGAAACATGTAAACCGATTCAAAGGGAGTGCGTGCAAAGTAAAATCAATAATGAGGATAAGAATGAGGATGATTTAAAGTCTCATTTAGTAACGCAAGTTCAAGTAGGATCGGAAAGCGAAAGCGAAAGAATGATAGTCGTAGCAATCCACGTCAGGAAAGGGTAAAAATGGCTACTTTAAAGGAGGCACAGGAATAAAGCGCGTTAATAAAAGAAATCCTTAGAACCTAGGCAAATGATAGAGGAACTTTGGCAGTTTCAAATGGAAGTAGGGTTTCTGGATAAGCGTCTGAAAATCAGAGCATTAAGGAGGGAGATTGAGAAAGAAATTGACGTTATAGATGAGGTCAATGAGAAAATAGTTCATAACCATTTGTAATACCTAGCCAAGAGTTAGAAGAGGCATACGCGAAAATCACTAGTACTAAAAAGTCAGTGAGGGAAATGGAGAAGAAATTTGTGAAACGCATGGTTGAAGAAGGGAAAATAGAATTAGCTCCTTGGGGACAGATAAGAACGTTCATTGAGGAAGTAAGTGAAATAATGATGCAATTAAGGAACATATGGACGAACTGGGAACATATGAAGTGTAAGATCGATCACCAAGAGCACGACAGGAGGAAATACATTCAGGAACAGGTGGCTTATAGAATAGAACATGATAAGATGCATCAGTTCAGAATGAGCAAGTATAATGGAAAAGATATAATAACCATTCAGGAGTTAGCCAAATTGAGAAAGGTTAAAATCCTTGAATATGAAGAAATCCTGACGGACGCTAGGGAAACGTATGACGAGTATATACTAGCGCAAGACCTCCAATCAAAAGAAGTAGTTATCCAAGCTGAAAGTAAAACAGTAGTTGTAGAAGAAAAGGAAATAACTGAGCAAGATCCCGAAATTTGTCATAAAGAAGACGAAATAGAAAGGGAGGCAGATATCGTTATGGCTCATGTGGAAAGGGAGAAATTTATGGAGCCACAGGGAGAAAAAGTCATAGAGATTCAGGAGGAAATGGAAATTCCAGGGCAAGAAGAATGCCAAAATGAAAATGAGTCACATATAAAAGAGGACCATTCGTATGCACGATTTAAGCAGGAAGATAAGTCAGAACAAATACTTGAAATAGAAGAAGTAGAAGGGAAAAATGAATTAAGAGACAATCAGGTTGAGTCCCAGAATGAGATTACACAAGGAGTTGAGGAAGTTCCTGAGGAAAATTACCAGTCCGGAAAGGACAGGATGGAAATAGATATACCAGAGGAGAAGGATGAAAATTAGGAGCAGGAAGAGAATGGTCCCAGTCAGGTTAAATAATGATGAGGATATGGAATTGGAAGAAGAACAGTTGAAGGCACAAATTTTGGAACTCATGATGAAATATCGGGAATGCAAACGGAAAAGGGCCGAGCAAAGAAAAATTGTAATAGACTTATTGAAAAGGATGAAACCATTGGGGACAGTGAAGAAAATAGAGGAGATGTCTATGAGAGAGATGGTGAAATTAGGAAGAAACCCGCCAATTTTAGCAGGTATCCACGATGATAACAATCAGGTTGAAACTATGAGATGGTAAGAAATAGCGCAAATTCCCAAGGAGAGAGACAACTCGCAGGTGTTTTACAGTTGGAAACTTATAAGAAAGAAATGGAAAAAGGGAGATAGAAGGAAAACGCGTTTATGGACAAGGATGAAAGGAAGAAGGATCTGTTTCATAAAACAAAAGAGATACAGGGTGTGGAAAAGAAGAAATAAAACTTATCGTCTAGGGATAAGAAGACAAGAGAATATAGGATACGAAGAAATCCTAGGGGAAAAAGATAGGGTCAAGGAGAGCCAGAAGGATGCTAAGATCATAGAAAGGATAGAGCACTATAGAAGAGTCATAGAAATAAGTGAAGGGTATGAAAAAAGAATTATACATTGTTTAAAACAATTATAGGGGGCTGCGTGGCGCAGTCGGTAGAGGCGCTGTGCTTCTAACTGAAAGGGAGTGGGTTCGAGCCCGCCCAGGTAGTGGATTTTAGAAACAAAACTACCACTTTCAGAAACGCAAATAGCCCTGGTGTTCACTCAGCCTACACCAGAAATGAGTACCAGGGTAATTCCTGGGAGCAAAGACGGCCGGGCGTGGAGCTGACAACACCATCCCATCTAGTGCCGATGTCACAAAAAGTGGAAGCCTCTACCTTCCACTACTCACCGGGCCTTCATGGCCTGTACGGAGTTGGCTTTAAAACAATTATATGATCTACAGATTACTATTCAGCATCTGGAATATACTGGAATAGGTAGATTCATAAATAATATGGGGAAACAGGAAAATATAGTGGGAGATGCATCCAGAGCTCTAGTGAAACATTGGATGGAAATGGTAATGGAAAACCAAAGAGAAGAGGAAGAACTTGAATGTAAAGAGAGAGACTCTATAGAACCAGAAAGTGACGAGAGCGACGAAAAAGAACAAGAGGATGACGAAGAACAAGAAATGGTGGGATATGATGGGATGGAATTAACGAACACCATCATTTATTACCAAAAAGCCATCGAAAGGTGTATGGATAATGAAAACGTCTTATTGCATTGCCTAAACATACTAAGAAACTTACCCATAACAGTCCGACAATTAATTGAGACAATAGTCGTTGAGACAGTGGAGAGTATTCACGAACGAGGAGGAGACGTGAACATTCGAGCTCAGGAATTATTGATCAAATGGGAGAATGAAATGATAGAAGATTTGAGAGCAGGAGGAGAAGACGTTATGTAAATTGGAAACATGATTGAGGAAAGTAATGAGGAAGACCCAGAAGAGGAGGAAAATGAAGAGGAAGAAGAAGAACAAGGAGGAATTATAACAGTCGGAGATATAAGAGGGAGACACAAAGGGTAGAATGGGCTATCCTTGAAATAAATGGTAACGGGTTAAGCCATATGCACTCAGTTGTAGCATGATATGGTGAAATATTGGAGAAGGATTGTAAATATATAATAGGAAGTATGATGGAAGAAAACAGAAAAGGACTAACGGGGTAGGGTAAAGACCGCACCCGTGGAGCCTTAAAATGATGTAAATAGGTTAGTAGTTGGAAGAGAAGAAAGGAGAGAGACAGGCAGAAAGCCAGTCCTAGAAAATAAAGAAAAAAAAGGAACCCGTCTGACACAGGTCCGGAGTGCACGCCAGCCTGTGCGGAGGCAGAGGAATACCCGAACGAGACAAGAGATTTATGACCTTAAGTGTAGACGTCCGCTTAAAGGGAATGAATAGAGGGAACCCTGTTGAGACTATAACAAGCCAGAGAAAGGAAGTGCTTGTAAAAGGGAGACCAGAAGGTACTGCGAAGTGTTATGATGGCTTCGACACTGAAAGAATGAGATTTTCTATGAAAAATATTTAAATAAATTTCCTCAAAATTTCGAAAATTTAATTATCAAAGAAGGGGAGATTTGAACCCATGTGGATTGGTTCAAGCGTCGAATCCATATTTTATATGTAGAAAAGAGAGGAAATAATGCAGTCTTTAGAATGAATTTGTAAAGAATTTTAAGGGTTAATAAGAAGTCGGAATGTTACAAGATGATGCAAGCGCGGGTGACCACTAGTCACGCGGGCATGAGATCATGGCTGACTCGGCGATAAGAGGCCAGCGCATGATTATTAATAGAGCTGCTAGTTTTCCACTGCGAGTGACGGAGAAGGAGTTTCGGAAATAGGTCTTACTCAGCGATAAAATGGCAATATAGCAATGACGCAAGAAGAGAAATAATTAAAATTATGCCATTTTCAAGCATTTAATTAATGAAATGAACCCATCAGTGTTGATCATCTTGGAAAAGAGATTTTTGTGTGAGGAAAAAGTTTATAATAATTGCACAGGAAAGAAGTGCAAAAGGAAGCTTGTAGTTTAACGTGACCGTTAATCTCGCGATCATAAGCCACGGGGAAAGTAGTGCATACGCGGCATTACGTCGATAGTTATTCCCCGAGCCCAAAGCTAGAAGAGAGGGAAAATAATACCACACTACCCACGCATCTGAGGAGCCCAATTATTTAATATCTTGGAATTATGTGATCGATTTCCGTGATCAAAGGAACCCTTTTACGTTTAAAAAAAGACCTTTCAGGAGACATATTTTTCAAAATTATACGACAATTATTTTAGAAGTTAGTGTTGGAGAAGAAGCAGATCTGATCTTTTTGTGGCAGATTTCAATACAAACCCTGGACGCGCCAGGAAATTCATTCAGTCTATAGCGGACCTCGGGGAGAGGCCGTGCTGGATCAACAATCATTCAGTCTTCAACGTCCTAGAGGGGCGTGTTGCTGTTTCAACCAACAACAATGCAGTATTCAGTACTCACTAGACCGTGCTAGGTCGTGTTACTCTGTATCGTAGACGAGCACCCCGTATGGGAGTCGCCGTCTAGTATCGTCAATAGTATCGCCGTGCGAAGACACATCAAAATCCTTGTTATAGGAAAATATATCATCAAGCTTCGAACTTTATAAATTTCACCAGTACAGTCAAAGTTTTAGACTGTGGACTTAAGAAATTACCGGTGATAGGTACTCGAATCTAACTAGTTTCGGTTAAAGAACCGACGCTTCATACGATTTCGAAGTACCCAAGAACAGTAAACTATACAATTCTATCTACGTTAAATAACCAGATTAGGGTAGAACGTGATAGTAACGCCTAGTGTTCCTGAACTGAGGGGACTAGAGCGGAGTACGATAGAATTTAGGAATCGAAATTCCAGGCTTTGTCTAGGTGTAGACAAATGAACAGTCAGACATTGGGGATTACTCCAATAAATCAAAAATCGCAGTAACAGAAAGTAAAATCCACGTGTGGATTATTAAACAAGGAAATTACTAGGTCGCCGATCCTAAAAATAAAACGTCAGTGACAGACTTTTATTAGACGAACAAGTTAGCGTCTAGCAAGGTACGATATCGTGCAGTAAAATTATTAAGCCGATAGTCAAACCCAGAATAAGAGGATCAACCGTTCCAGTGAGGGTAGTTCGATCGAGACTTTCAATCATCTCATCAGATTAGGAAGCCGACGTACTGCACCATTATTCATAAAGGTCTTAAGTACAGACATGGTTACAGTATTTTGGGAACACCCTGTAACTTCCTGACTAGCCTCTGAAGTCTATAATTACAGCTGGTCTACAGCGAGCAAAAGCCATGCTATCAAGAAAGAGATCGGCAGAGCTCGTGTTTCCGACGAGAAACCCGAAGGTCATCGATAATAACCATATTGACTGTGTCTAACACTATATCGATCGATTCACCTGAGAGTGATTAATACAAATTAAAGCATATTTAGCGCTTTATGTAAGCAGCTACATACGTCTGTGTGTATATTTCCATGGCAGAAAGCTATTATTAAGAAAGTATGAAGAACAGAAGATGATCTGTTAACTCACTGCTGATTACGTTTCGACTGCGATATATTTTGTATCGAGTCGTGACGTGTGAAGGAGTGGGGGGAGCGGATGTGAGACCAAGACGACCTCGTGGAGAGAGCAATGAGTATAGAAACTGACAGCGTACAGGTTTGAGCCTGAAAACAGTGAAAGTAAAGTCGCCAGCTAACGGGAGTTTTAAAAACGTGTGACCGTGCTGAAGTGTATACGCTAGTTCGTTCAGCATTCTACGTGAAGTAGAAACGTGTTTAATAGGGCTCAGACATGGTCTTAAACATGTAATAGTTTATCTTTGCGACCGTGTATCTACAGCAACTAACGGGCCATGCGGATGGATACTTTCATAATCCCGACCGCGAGCTCAGCTGTCATGTGTCACGAAACTCTGAATATAAACCGTCGTGGAAATGCAGCCTAGACTTGATTCACTCTTCACAGTGATTATACTTTTTGAAAAGAGCACATTCTCAAGCAAGGTGTCAGAGGGAAGGAACAATATGAAGCTTATATCCATTACGATGGTAGGCTAAATTGATTTAAGAATACTACATTAGCAGGGTGCAGCGGGGACATGTTGGCAGCAACTTTCATTTAGCATGAAGTGTGCAAGCGACTCTCGTGATGCAAGGGGCCGCGTCGACCCTTGTGAACTTGTTCACACTTGCGTTCATATATTGGAACCTTTTAGTGACTGTTCGAGTTCGCCCTCGCTTCGTGACGAGTTGATAAACTGTGTGCGGTCCGTCCGTCGGTATTCGAATATGTATGGGAAGATATCGCCAGGATATGTTGGAACTATTTCGACCGACCGGGTGTGGTTCGAGCCTAGGAGGACTTTGGTTCGTTCTGTGGAAACCCAGTTGAAGTCCAGCATGTTTTCTGTTGGTCTGGAGCTTAGTATGGCCAACAATATCCTTTTTTCCTCATCTAGATTCGCCAAAGGTACAGATCACTTCAACTTGTTACAGTAGCGTAGCGTGGACATTTAGAACTACCACACATTGCCATGTTTGATTTTGTAGATTAAATGGTTGAGTAGAAAGTGCAGGTTCGATGTTTATTTCGAAACTGACCTTCTATGATGCCAGGATTTTGACTCATAAAAATGAGTGCATCCTTTGTGTAATTTTGATGAATAAATTAACAATTTCAGTAGTATTTTACAGTATTTAAACTAATATGCTCATTCTTATTTGTCGAGAAACAAATGTAGGAAGAAGATCTACAGTTTCTCTTGTGTAAGAACATTTTAGTAACACAATTTTCTTTTGAGAACATATAATTTGAGTTTTTCATATTCTAGTGCATTGTTCTTTAAGCACTTTCGCTTGGATCGTCGTATTCTTTGAGGGGAATTTTCCTTTTCGTATTCTTAATACGATATTAAGAAGTTTTCGGATCCTGTTATTCTAAATGTTACTTCGAGTCCTTTGACTATATTTTTTTTTTTTTTTGCAATTTAATAACAGATTTAACTTGTATTTTCTGAGCGTGATTTTCGGAATGGATTGCCTAATGGGTCATTAGTCGCTTAGCCTTTGTTGCTAACCTAATCTATGCTGTAGGACTAATCCATCGACATTTTCGCGTTCGGGAAATTCAGGGAAGATCTTATTTTGAGATTGAATTTATCTTTATAGATCGCTTTACAACCTCAGTTTGTGTGGTTGGTGAGTGTTATATTTTTTTTTCTTATGAAGTTAACACTGGATTAAATTGATATCATTGCCTTTGGTGCAATAGTTTTTCTCTATTAAGAGGGTATTTGAACGACATACAAATTTGCGAGGATAATCCCAGGGACGACTTACTATAAGTCATACGTTTAAGAATTATGGATCATGTAATACATCAATGTAAGGCAAGTTTTTAAAGATAGGTGGAATATTTCTGAAATCCACTGGGCTTTATTCGTAATCTGTTACAGAATCATATTATTTTTTTTCGCACTTGAGTTCAGGATTTTTCTATAAACAGCTGATTTTCATAATTGTGGATTTATAACAGTAAGGCTCCTATTATAGGTGCATGTTCGACTTTAGAGAGGCATGTACTATGAGTAATGTCTTTGTGTTTAAGTATATTGATGCAATGCTTTGTAAAGCATATTTTTCTTGTTGAGGATTGAGCCAGGTGTGCCAATCAGGATTAGATTGATTGGGGTTTTAACCCAGAGAGGTGTTGTTTTTAACCTAGTATGGTTAATATTTGGTCATAGTTGACTTTATCGCTGTTATCGTGAAAATGCCTGTGTGAAGATTAATATTTTTCTGAGCAGTATTATTGAGAATCTTGAGTGGATATCCGGTTAAATATTTCCAGTAAAACTAATATAACAATTTTGCCATAAGATGTATGTTTAATAAGGAAACCGATAACTATTTAAGGCTGAATTTATGATTAATTTTTGCTTAGCTTAACTGTTCGGCAGAATTACCCTAAAACTAGAAATGAAACAATATTAAGCAGAAAGGAATGTCGTGACATCAAGTCAGTGGGAAGAGAATAATTGAAATTATTCTGGAATTTTGTGTAAATTATATTCTGTAAATATGCCATATGAATTTCTTCGTTTAATAACAAGAACATATAATGTTACTGAAGATGTCGTGTAGGATTATTAATTATAATCAGGATATTTTTGTATAAGATGTTATTTCCGTTAAGGAACCGAAATTAATTTAATGTATTCAAGTCTTATAATATTATCTTTTTGTAAATGCTTACCATAGGGGATTGATCATTATTATTATTAATATGCCTTAGTTGAGATAATGGGTAATTTTTTTTGAAAGACAATCCAGTATAATCAATGAGAATTTTTGATTGGTCGTGGTATCGACAAAATTGATATTTTTCTGTCTTGTTCATTCTTACAATAAACTCCTTTATTACTTGGTTTTAATTATTGCGTGATGCTTTATAGAGGTGATGGAAGGGTGTATTAAGGGGGCCATCGCTAGGTATTTTAGTGTTTTCCACACCTTTGAGATTCTTTCTTCCTCTTGAAGAATTCTTGTGTTTTGAGCTAGTCTTTTCTTTTTCTGAGCCTTGGTCAGTCATAATACATCCTGTTAGGTATTCGAGTGGCCCTATTATCCCTGTGTCTGTTGGTAGAACTTGGGGGGTCTTTAGAGCCGGGGCATTTTCAGGTTCTACGATCCAGCTGCTATCCAGGGATTCAACAGGTATTGGTAGGTAAAAGGGTACAGTACATAAAGTGCAACCCTTGGAAACGGGAAAGAATAAGGAAATCACGTGTGTTAAGGCAAATAATTAATGCCAGAGTGATAATAGTTTGTGTAATTCAAGTGTAGTGAAATTTTTGAGTGTAATATATTTTAGTGAATTTGTATTTGTGTTTAAGTGAAAATGATTCCAAAAATGGTATTCTTTAGACTAAAAGTGATCAGTGTATATGTTTTATGTGATGTTGAAAAAGTGTTATCAAGTGTAAATATGATCATGAATATGGCTTAAGAAGCAATTAGTAGGTGAAATGTTCCATCGATGGAGAACTCGGTCGCTGACCATAAAATCATGTGAGAACTAATTTCATTATTATGTGTTTTTGGGAAGATTTGCGTATAATCCTCAGGAGTGGAAGTAGGGATGTTTGAAAACATGTGAAATATAGGTTGCGCGATCTGAACGATTAATTTGATGGAAATATAAAATAAGGTGAAGTATTAATGAATCCCTTGTGGAAAATATTCAGTGGAATATCAGTATAATGGTAAATAATATAACTATGGTAAAGCGAGTTAATAATAATAATAATTAAATAAATTATTATGTGATGAATTTAAATTTGAATAAGTGGTAGCTGCAAGAGCCCCTTAGATGAATTGTTAATATGTTGTGAATCAATATGTTCTTAATGTTATAAATGATTATTGTTGATGGAGGCTAATGCTGAATATATTATTTTTGAGACGAAGATCAAATTTTGATTTGAATTCATTTCTTTCTTTCTTTCTTTCTTTCTTTCTTTCTTTCTTTCTTTCTTTCTTTCTTTTTTCTTTCTTTGAAAGACAACTTGGCTATTTTGTGTATGAGCGCAATTGAAATATTTGTCAAGCTAGGAACTCGTTGAAATGCTCGGTAATAATAATTGTGAGGGACAGTTAGTAGCGGTAATGAGTTATGTTGAATTGTGATACTATGCAATACTGAAAAGTGTGCAATTTATGTTGTATTATGAGCGCTGGTTGCGTGCTATGCCTTCCGTAAGTCGCTAATGTTGTAAGTCCTCAAAGTTGGGATACTGCTCCAGAGGCATTTTAAAGGATTGAACTCAGAGTTGTCTGCGTCGAAGCCCCTAGTATATTTGTTGTTTTATGGATTTTCTTACCCGCTAATGAGGACACTTCATAATTATACTTTACCGAAGCTGAAAGAATAGATTTGAAGAACCTAATATTGTCTTGTTGTTAATTTGTATTATGAGCCTGGTCTTTCAAAGAAACGAATTTGAAGCAGCTGGCAGTAGCGCTGTATAGCCGTCTCTTGAGGAAGCGAGACTGTGGGTCCCCCTCCCTCCATAGCCATAAATCAACCAAGTATTTGAGACAGTCCCTTACACACTCTCTTATAGAGAAAGGTCAAGAACGAGCTGTCTGATTCACGGTACATGGAAGTGTTTAAGATTGTTTTAACGACCCAGTATTTGAACTGAGGTCCTTTTACGTTCATTATTATCGCTTGCAGAGTTCAGATCGTTGCTTCCATAAGATATAATTGTCTTTGAAGACAATATAATAAAATCCCTAACGTTATTATTTAAATGATTCAGTTGATTCACGAGTTATTATGAAGATGTTAAGATTTTGGGAGTAATCTTAGGTTGACTTGGTCGGTAGTTTTCTATAACTCGGGGATACGCAAATTTTCCCAATCACGGTAGTGAGTTGGTAGCTTGAGAAGAGAGATGGTAACAGATGAGCATTGTGGGAGCCCAAAATTAATTAATGAGTAGCCATACTATGACATTGTGATTAAAGCCAGATATACTCATGTAAGGTTTGAATGGTGTGTGTTTAATTGTTAACACAATGCATGTATGCTTTACCGAGCCATTTGGAGCTCGTTTTTAAAGAATTATGATTGATGCTATATGGGAGTGAAACTCAGATGGAAATTTTTTTTTGGTTTCTGGATAACCAGTAATTATTATTTTGTGAATATTTAATTTGAATTCCTTGTTCATCTTTGGACAAGTGTGAAGTGTAGTGTCAGTATTTTTATTTATTTTTATTTTTGTAGCGCCATATTTTGAATAATTAAATGTTTTGATAGTAGCATTTTGATTTTGTTTATTTTTGGAAGTGTATCCTATGCTTAATATGAAAAGATATTAGAAAGTAGAATACGAGCCAAAGTGGAGAGAAAATTGAGAGAGTAGCAGTATGGATTCAGACCTGGGAGATCAACAGTGCATCTCATATTTTCAGTGAGACAGCTCCAGGAACACCACTAAGAATTTGGAGAGGATCTGTTGATGGCCTTCCAGGACATCGAAAAGGCCTATGATTGTGTGTGTAGGGAGAAGGTTTGGGAAGCAATGGAAAACATGGGAGTGGAAAAAGGGACTGTAGGCAGAGTTAAGGAGATGTATTGTGGAAGTGTGAGTTGTGTGAAAGTTGGAGGAGAAAGAACAGACTGGTTCCGACAAATGAGTGGCCTGAAACAAGGTAGTGAACTGTCACCCCTTCTCTTTATTGTGGTTATGGACTAGGCAATGACACGGATAGCAGGAAAGATAGGAGAAGATAAGATGAAAGCAATGGTGTTTGTAGATGATCTCATGGTCTGGGAAAACAAGGAGGAGGAAATTCAGGAGCAACTGAAGGCTTGGGAAGAAACAGTGGGAGAGTACGGATGGAAGTTCAACATCAGTAAATGTGAAATCCTGTTAACGACCCGGAAAAAGGACAGACCAATGAGTGGGATAACACTTGGAGGTGGACAGCTGAAGAAGGTGGAAAGTCTCAAGTACTTGGGAAGTATAGTGGAGGAAAATGGGAGAAATGACAAAGAGATTACGGAACGTGGCAGACAGGCAGAATCATTTCTGAGAAGCATTAGGAGCCTAGTGTGGAATAAAGATGTCCCACAAGAAAGCAAGGAAGTGTTATACAGAAGCTACTATATCCCAATACTGACCTATGCTTCAGAAACGTGGACAATGAAGAAAAGAGACATAAGCGGAATACAGGCAGGTGAAATGAAGTTCCTGCGAAGTAGGATCGGAGTAACAAGAAGAGACAGGGTGAGGAATGAAAAGGTCAGGGAAATAGTGAAAGAGGAGCCATTGCAAGGTAGGATTGAGACATCAAGACTGAGGTGGTATGGACACATAAAGAGAATGGATGAGAAGAAGATTCCCAAGAGGATACATGAGATGCAGATGCAGAAGAAACGACCAAGAGATAGATCGCTGAAAGGAGTGGAGGAATGTGTCAAGAAGAGAGGCGAGGACTGGGCCAGAGTGACAGCGGAGAGGTGTTGGGAAGAAAGGACTAAGTGGCGAGGCTTATGTTCCAAACAGACCCAGCCTGGGGCTGGAAACTGTACAAGATGATGATGATGATCCTATGCTTAATCCAAAGTGTGTAAGTCACAGAGTGGGAGAACATACCATGAACCCCGATACTCCCGATTGAGCATTGCTGGCGAACTGTGATTTGCATATTTCATTGTTGAAATGGGCACATGGGGGAATAGAAATTATGTGCTTTTACTAATGTTTTTAGGAACACTAAAGACGGTCATATCACTTAAAGGTAAAATAGTGATAGGATTAGCTACAAAGTATAAATTTAACTGACCACATTGGGACCCTGGAAACTCATACCGAGCAGCCCTAGATAACCCCCTTATAATAAAAACCATGGCGCCCAACGTGGGGAATTCGGCAGTATAAACAACCCCCGGAATGGTTTTTACGAAATCCTGAATTTTTGGCTGATGTCTCGCGGAGGGTGGCCAACTGTGCTTGTGTAGCACCATTAATAAAAACCATGGCGCCCAGTACGTAGGGATGAGTTTTCCGAGGAAAAACCCCTAGTTTTAATTGAAAAATCAAAATTTTCATTTTTTGAAAAATATGGTTTTTCAAAATTTTTAAATTTTAAGAGAATCACTTCCATAATAGTGTTGATATTGTAATGCGTATTATACCATGCGGGTACGTTTTAGTAAACACCCGTACTGAGGTTAAATTTTGGAAATTGGGACACAAGTGTTCAGAGTACCATCTCTCACGCATGAACCAATAATGGGACAGAGTAGCCCACTATATTTTTGAATAAGTGTGTAAAATGGTAGGTCTAACTCAGGAGCAGAGGCAGAAGCTCTTAGACTCAATTAATGAAGGTAAAAGTGAAGATGAACAAGTAGTTCCGTGAAGAACTATACAGCCTATTTTCATATATCCTACTTATGTTAATTGCCTCTATCAACATACAGAATTTCAGTTTGATTGCTGTAATAATAGACTCGTAGATATTGAGAACCGACTAAATATTGCGGATGGTCGCCATTTTGGATATAAGTAGGTCTTAGAGTTATGTACTATTACATGAAGGTTATTGTGTACGTGTAGTATTCAAACTTCAATCGCATGATTAGGACACCAGAAGTAGAAACAAGATTTTTAAAATTCGCACAGCTGACATCTTGTGGTTATGGAAACAATTGAAAAAAATTTGATAACCGGAGATTATTGTGTACGTGTAGTATTCAAACTTCAATCGCATGATTAGGACACCAGAAGTAGAAACAAGATTTTAAAAATTCGCACAGCTGACATCTTGTGGTTATGGAAACAATTGAAAAAAATTAGATGCCAGTGGATTAACATTTGTATAAGGATTTACTGTACCAAGTGTCACTGCACTCGGATGGTTAAATTGCGAGAAACGACCATGTGAATATTTATACTTCGCGTCTCCACCATGTTGGATTTGTGATCACCAGGTTACCGTATTGAAAGTCCTATAGGTGAACTTATGTTCATAGCCCCTATGAACATTAAAAAATTCAGTTTGATTGCTGTAATAGATTCGTTGATTTTGAGATCCATCTAAATAGGTCGGATGGTCGCCATGTTGGATTGTTATATGTATAGGCCATAGAGTCATGTGCCACTAAAGGAAATTTATTGCGTAGGTTCATTATTCAAACTTTCACTTCGATCGCATGAATACGACACAAGAAAAAAAAACTTAATTTTAAAATTCGCATAGCCGCCATTTTGAGGTTATGTATACAATAGGACTAAATTAGATACCAGTACATTACAATGTGTATAAACATTTCCTGTATCAAGTTGCATTGCGTTTGGATCATTAAATCGCGAGAAAGGTCAATTAAAAATTTTCAAATTCGCTTGGCCGCCATATTCGTTTTGTAGTTAACCGGTTTTTGAAGGTCTTATGGATGAATTTTCAGTAGTGCCTCTTATCTCCGTACAAAATTTCAGGGTGATACCGCTAAAAGTTTCAGAGATATAGAATGCCGGTGAAATATTTGCACAGGCACCATCTTGAGGTTATGTAAACAATTGAACGAAGTTAGATGTCGGCCCATTATAATGTATATAAACATATACTGTGCCAAATTTCATTGCGTTTGGTTGGTTAAATCGCGAGAAACGTTCATTTAAAAGTCACAACTTCGCATGGCCGCCATGTTGGTTTTGTAGTTACCAGGTTTTCAAAGGTCACATAAGTGAATTTCTAGTAGTTCCCTTTATCACCATACAAAATTCCAGGATGATATCGGTAATAGTTTCGGAGATATTGAATGCTGGTGAAATATTTCGCACAACCGCCATGTTGGATTGGTGAGACATAACAAAATTTGAAGGGCACGATTGGGGTCGCCCGGAATAGAGCTAAGAACTTACCGAATTTCATTGAATTCTCTACAGCCGTTTAGAATTTATTAGGGGGGACACACACACGAATCACACACACACACGCACACACACACACGGACAAAAGGTGATCTCATAAGCCTATTTTTTCGAAATTGAAAATAGGCTAAAAATGGTACCCAACCAAAGAAAATGTAGAAATTTCCTTAAAACGCATGCGTGCATCTAGAGGCATAGTTGCACGAAGAGAAGGTAACATGTCTTTAGAAAACAGGGTAAAGGTTGAGCCCATGGAGCTCCAAATTGAGTGTGAAACATGTAAACCGATTCAAAGGGAGTGCGTGCAAAGTAAAATCAATAATGAGGATAAGAATGAGGATGATTTAAAGTCTCATATAGTAACGCAAGTTCAAGTAGGATCGGAAAGCGAAAGTGAAAGAATGATAGTCGTAGCAATCCACGTCAGGAAAGGGTAAAAATGACTACTTTAAAGGAGGCACAGGAATAAAGCGCGTTAATAAAAGAAATCCTTAGAACCTAGGGAAATGATAGAGGAACTTTGGCAGTTTCAAATGGAAGTAGGGTTTCTGGATAAGCGTCTGAAAATCAGAGCATTAAGGAGGGAGATTGAGAAAGAAATTGACGTTATAGATGAGGTCAGTGAGAAAATAGTTCAGAAACCATTTGTAATATCTAGCCAAGAGTTAGAAGAGGCATACGCGAAAATCACTAGTACTAAAAAGTCAGTGAGAGAAATGGAGAAGAAATTTGTGAAACGCATGGTTGAAGAAGGGAAAATAGAATTAGCTCCTTGGGGACAGATAAGAACGTTCATTGAGGAAGTAAGTGAAATAATGATCCAATTAAGGAACATATGGACGAACTGGGAACATATGAAGTGTAAGATCGATCACCAAGAGCACGACAGGAGGAAATACATTCAGGAACAGGTGGCTTATAGAATAGAACATGATAAGATGCATCAGTTCAGAATGAGCAAGTATAATGGAAAAGATATAATAACCATTCAGGAGTTAGCCAAATTGAGAAAGGTTAAAATCCTTGAATATGAAGAAATCCTGACGGACGCTAGGGAAACGTATGACGAGTATATACTAGCGCAAGACCTCCAATCAAAAGAAGTAGTTATCCAAGCTGAAAGTAAAACAGTAGTTGTAGAAGAAAAGGAAATAACTGAGCAAGATCCCGAAATTTGTCATAAAGAAGACGAAATAGAAAGGGAGGCAGATATCGTTATGGCTCATGTGGAAAGGGAGAAATTTATGGAGCCACAGGGAGAAAAAGTCATAGAGATTCAGGAGGAAATGGAAATTCCAGGGCAAGAAGAATGCCAAAATGAAAATGAGACACATATAAAAGAGGACCATTCGTATGCACGATTTAAGCAGGAAGATAAGTCAGAACAAATACTTGAAATAGAAGAAGTAGAAGGGAAAAATGAATTAAGAGACAATCAGGTTGAGTCCCAGAATGAGATTACACAAGGAGTTGAGGAAGTTCCTGAGGAAAATTACCAGTCCGGAAAGGACAGGATGCAAATAGATATACCAGAGGAGAAGGATGAAAGTTAGGAGCAGGAAGAGAATGGTCCCAGTCAGGTTAAATAATGATGAGGATATGGAATTGGAAGAAGAACAGTTGAAGGCACAAATTTTGGAACTCATGATGAAATATCGGGAATGCAAACGAAAAAGGGCCGAGCAAAGAAAAATTGTAATAGACTTATTGAAAAGGATGAAACCATTGGGGACAGTGAAGAAAATAGAGGAGATGTCTATGAGAGAGATGGTGAAATTAGGAAGAAACCCGCCAATTTTAGCAGGTATCCACGATGATAACAATCAGGTTGAAACTATGAGATGGTAAGAAATAGCGCAAATTCCCAAGGAGAGAGACAACTCGCAGGTGTTTTACAGTTGGAAACTTATAAGAAAGAAATGGAAAAAGGGAGATAGAAGGAAAACGCGTTTATGGACAAGGATGAAAGGAAGAAGGATCTGTTTCATAAAACAAAAGAGATACAGGGTGTGGAAAAGAAGAAATAAAATTTATCGTCTAGGGATAAGAAGACAAGAGAATATAGGATACGAAGAAATCCTAGGGGAAAAAGATAGGGTCAAGGAGAGCCAGAAGGATGCTAAGATCATAGAAAGGATAGAGCACTATAGAAGAGTCATAGAAATAAGTGAAGGGTATGAAAAAAGAATTATACATTGTTTAAAACTTTTGGGGAAAAGAAGACTAAGTGCTGTAATATTAAGGACACAAATGGAAAGCCTCTAACAGATAGGGAAGAAAAGGTTGAGAGATGGAAAGCTTACATAGAGAGTTTGTATAAGGGAAAGGAGATTGAGAATCATGTAATGGAAAGGGAGGAGGAAATTGATGAGGATGCGAAAGGAGATTTAATATTGAGATCAGAATTTGATAGAGCTTTGGAAGACTTAAGCAGGAACAAAGCACCAGGCATAGATGATATACCGATTGAGTTGCTACGCTGCATAGGAGATGAAGGTCTGATCAGGTTATTTCACTTGGTGTGTAGGATTTATGAGACAGGTGAGGTACCCCCTGATTTCAAGAAGAATGTAATCATCCCTATACCAAAGAAAGTGGGAGCTGACAGATGTGAAGATTACCGTACAATCAGCTTGATTACTCATGCTTCAAAGATCCTGTCTAGAATAATTAACAAGAGGATTGAAAGCCAGATAGAAACGGAGTTGGGTGAAGACCAGTTTGGTTTCAGGAGAAATGTAGGAACAAGGGAAGCTGTACTAAGCCTTAGGCTGATTTTAGAAGGTAGAATAAGGAAAGATAAGAGAACGTTCATGGCTTTTGTAGACTTAGAAAAGGCTTTTGATAACGTTGATTGGACTAAATTGTTTGACATTTTGAAATCAATTGGAATAAAGTACAGGGATAGGAGGGTGATATACAATCTGTACAGAAACCAGACAGCAGTCATTCGAGTTGAAGGACATGAGAGAGAAGCTGGTATTCAGAAAGGTGTAAGGCAAGGCTGCAACTTATCACCCATACTTTTCAATCTTTACATTGAACAAGCAATGAAGGAAATTGGAGAAAAATTTAAAGTGGGAGTGAAGATTCAAGGAGAAATAATTTCAACTCTGAGATTTGCTGATGACATCGTCATCTTGGCCGACAAGCCTGAGGATTTGAATGAGTTTTTGAATGGTATGGACTCCGTCTTTCGGAAAGAATTCATGATGAAAATAAATAAATAAATGTAAAACAAAAATACTGGAATGCAGCCGAAATAAATCAGAAACCTCTATGGAGATCAAATTGGCAGGTGAAAAGCTGAATGAAGTAGGAGACTTCTGTTACTTAGGAAGCAGAATAACCAGTGATGGACGAAGCAAAGAGGATATTAAAAGTAGGTTGGCTCAGGCAAAGAAAGCATTTCTACAAAAAAGGAATCTGCTGACATCGAATATAGATTTAGGTATTAGGAAGTCATTTTTGAAAGCCTTTGTCTGGAGCGTGGCGCTCTATGGAAGTGAAACTTGGACTATTGGTGCAGCAGAAAAGAGGAGAATTGAAGCATTTGAAATGAGGTGTTACAGGAGAATGATGAAGATCAGATGGGTAGATAGGGTTACAAACAAAGAGGTATTAAGACGAGTGGGAGAGGAGAGATGTTTCTGGCGACTGCTAATGAAGAGAAGAGATAGGTTGGTAGGACACATACTAAGACACCCAGGAATAGTAAGCTTAGTTATGGAAGGAAGGGTCGAGGACAAAAACTATAGGGGTAGACCAAGGTTAGAATATGTTAAACAGATTGCCTCCGATGTAGGGTGTCGGTGCTATGTAGAGATGAAACGATTAGCTCAGGACAGGGAGGCATGGAGAGCTGCATCAAACCAGTCAAAAGACTGAAGACTCAAACAACAACTAAAACAATTATAGGGGGCTGCGTGGCGCAGTCGGTAGAGGCGCTGTGCTTCTAACTGAAAGGGAGTGGGTTCGAGCCCGCCCAGGTAGTGGATTTTAGAAACAAAACTACCACTTTCAGAAACGCAAATAGCCCTGGTGTTCACTCAGCCTACACCAGAAATGAGTACCAGGGTAATTCCTGGGAGCAAAGACGGCCGGGCGTGGAGCTGACAACACCATCCCATCTAGTGCCGATGTCACAAAAAGTGGAAGCCTCTACCTTCCACTACTCACCGGGCCTTCATGGCCTGTACGGAGTTGGCTTTAAAACAATTATATGATCTACAGATTACTATTCAGCATCTGGAATATACTGGAATAGGTAGATTCATAAATAATATGGGGAAACAGGAAAATATAGTGGGAGATGCATCCAGAGCTCTAGTGAAACATTGGAAGGAAATGGTAATGGAAAACCAAAGAGAAGAGGAAGAACTTGAATGTAAAGAGAGAGACTCTATAGAACCAGAAAGTGACGAGAGCGACGAAAAAGAACAAGAGGATGACGAAGAACAAGAAATGGTGGGATATGATGGGATGGAATTAACGAACACCATCATTTATTACCAAAAAGCCATCGAAAGGTGTATGGATAATGAAAACGTCTTATTGCATTGCCTAAACATACTAAGAAACTTACCCATAACAGTCCGACAATTAATTGAGACAATAGTCGTTGAGACAGTGGAGAGTATTCACGAACGAGGAGGAGACGTGAACATTCGAGCTCAGGAATTATTGATCAAATGGGAGAATGAAATGATAGAAGATTTGAGAGCAGGAGGAGAAGACGTTATGTAAATTGGAAACATGATTGAGGAAAGTAATGAGGAAGACCCAGAAGAGGAGGAAAATGAAGAGGAAGAAGAAGAACAAGGAGGAATTATAACAGTCGGAGATATAAGAGGGAGACACAAAGGGTAGAATGGGCTATCCTTGAAATAAATGGTAACGGGTTAAGCCATATGCACTCAGTTGTAGCATGATATGGTGAAATATTGGAGAAGGATTGTAAATATATAATAGGAAGTATGATGGAAGAAAACAGAAAAGGACTAACGGGGTAGGGTAAAGACCGCACCCGTGGAGCCTTAAAATGATGTAAATAGGTTAGTAGTTGGAAGAGAAGAAAGGAGAGAGACAGGCAGAAAGCCAGTCCTAGAAAATAAAGAAAAAAAAGGAACCCGTCTGACACAGGTCCGGAGTGCACGCCAGCCTGTGCGGAGGCAGAGGAATACCCGAACGAGACAAGAGATTTATGACCTTAAGTGTAGACGTCCGCTTAAAGGGAATGAATAGAGGGAACCCTGTTGAGACTATAACAAGCCAGAGAAAGGAAGTGCTTGTAAAAGGGAGACCAGAAGGTACTGCGAAGTGTTATGATGGCTTCGACACTGAAAGAATGAGATTTTCTATGAAAAATATTTAAATAAATTTCCTCAAAATTTCGAAAATTTAATTATCAAAGAAGGGGAGATTTGAACCCATGTGGATTGGTTCAAGCGTCGAATCCATATTTTATATGTAGAAAAGAGAGGAAATAATGCAGTCTTTAGAATGAATTTGTAAAGAATTTTAAGGGTTAATAAGAAGTCGGAATGTTACAAGATGATGCAAGCGCGGGTGACCACTAGTCACGCGGGCATGAGATCATGGCTGACTCGGCGATAAGAGGCCAGCGCATGATTATTAATAGAGCTGGTAGTTTTCCACTGCGAGTGACGGAGAAGGAGTTTCGGAAATAGGTCTTACTCAGCGATAAAATGGCAATATAGCAATGACGCAAGAAGAGAAATAATTAAAATTATGCCATTTTCAAGCATTTAATTAATGAAATGAACCCATCAGTGTTGATCATCTTGGAAAAGAGATTTTTGTGTGAGGAAAAAGTTTATAATAATTGCACAGGAAAGAAGTGCAAAAGGAAGCTTGTAGTTTAACGTGACCGTTAATCTCGCGATCATAAGCCACGGGGAAAGTAGTGCATACGCGGCATTACGTCGATAGTTATTCCCCGAGCCCAAAGCTAGAAGAGAGGGAAAATAAAACCACACTACCCACGCATCTGAGGAGCCCAATTATTTAATATCTTGGAATTATGTGATCGATTTCCGTGATCAAAGGAACCCTTTTACGTTTAAAAAAAGACCTTTCAGGAGACATATTTTTCAAAATTATACGACAATTATTTTAGAAGTTAGTGTTGGAGAAGAAGCAGATCTGATCTTTTTGTGGCAGATTTCAATACAAACCCTGGACGCGCCAGGAAATTCATTCAGTCTATAGCGGACCTCGGGGAGAGGCCGTGCTGGATCAACAATCATTCAGTCTTCAACGTCCTAGAGGGGTGTGTTGCTGTTTCAACCAACAACAATGCAGTATTCAGTACTCACTAGACCGTGCTAGGTCGTGTTACTCTGTATCGTAGACGAGCACCCCGTATGGGAGTCGCCGTCTAGTATCGTCAATAGTATCGCCGTGCGAAGACACATCAAAATCCTTGTTATAGGAAAATATATCATCAAGCTTCGAACTTTATAAATTTCACCAGTACAGTCAAAGTTTTAGACTGTGGACTTAAGAAATTACCGGTGATAGGTACTCGAATCTAACTAGTTTCGGTTAAAGAACCGACGCTTCATACGATTTCGAAGTACCCAAGAACAGTGAACTATACAATTCTATCTACGTTAAATAACCAGATTAGGGTAGAACGTGATAGTAACGCCTAGTGTTCCTGAACTGAGGGGACTAGAGCGGAGTACGATAGAATTTAGGAATCGAAATTCCAGGCTTTGTCTAGGTGTAGACAAATGAACAGTCAGACATTGGGGATTACTCCAATAAATCAAAAATCGCAGTAACAGAAAGTAAAATCCACGTGTGGATTATTAAACAAGGAAATTACTAGGTCGCCGATCCTAAAAATAAAACGTCAGTGACAGACTTTTATTAGACGAACAAGTTAGCGTCTAGCAAGATACGATATCGTGCAGTAAAATTATTAAGCCGATAGTCAAACCCAGAATAAGAGGATCAACCGTTCTAGTGAGGGTAGTTCGATTGAGACTTTCAATCATCTCATCAGATTAGGAAGCCGACGTACATAAAGTGCAACCCTTGGAAACGGGAAGGAATAAGGAAATCACGTGTGTTAAGGAAAATGATTAATGCCAGAGTGATAAAATTTTATGTAATTCAAGTGTAGTGAAAGTTTTGAGTGTAATATATTTTTAGTGAAATTGTACTTGTGTTTAAGTGAAAATGAATCCAAAAATGGTATTCTTTAGATTAAAAGTGATCAGTGTATATGTTTTACGTGATGTTGAAAAAGTGTTATCAAGTGTAGATATGGCTTAAGAAGCAATTAGTGGGTGAAATGTTCCATCGATGGAGAACTCGGTCGCTGACCGTAAAATCATGAGAGT
This sequence comes from Meconema thalassinum, assembly GCA_946902985.2. NCBI lineage: Eukaryota > Metazoa > Arthropoda > Insecta > Orthoptera > Tettigoniidae > Meconema > Meconema thalassinum. The sequence continues at coordinate 127,507,564 of OX336391.1, read as the reverse complement.
ACTAATTTCATTATTATGTGTTTTGGGAAGATTTGAGTATAATCCTCAGGAGTGGAAGTAGGGATGTTTGAAAACATGTGAAATATAGGTTGCGCGATCTGAACGATTAATTTGATGGAAATATAAAATAATGTGAAGTATTAATGAATCCCTTGTGAAAAATATTCAGTGGAATACCAGTATAATTGTAAATAATATAACTATGGTATTGCTAGTTAATAATAATAATAATAATAATGAAATAAATTATTATGTGATGAATTTAAATTTGAATAAGTGGTAGCTGCAAGAGCCCCTTAGATGAATTGTTAATATGTTGTGAATCAATATGTTCTTAATGTTATAAATGATTATGGTTGAAGGAGGCTAAGGCTGAATATATTATTTTTGAGACGAAGATCAAATTTTGATTTGAATTCATTTCTTTCTTTCTTTCTTTCTTTCTTTCTTTCTTTCTTTGAAAGGCAACTTCGCTATTTTGTGTATGAGCGCATGTCGCGCAATTGAAATATTTGTCACCCTAGGAACTCGTTGAAATGCTCGGTAATAATAATTGTGAGGGACAGTTAGTAGCGGTAATGAGTTATGTTGAATTGTGATACTATGCAATACTGAGAAGTGTGCAATTTATGTTGTATTATGAGCTCTGGTTGCGTGCTATGCCTTCCTTAAGTCGCTAATGTTGTAAGTCCTCAAAGTTGGGATACTGCTCCTGAGGCATTTTAAAGGATTGAACTCAGAGTTGTCCGCGTCGAAGTCCCTAATATATTTGTTGTTTTAAGGATTTTCTTACCCGCTAATGAGGACCTTCATAATTATACGCTGCCGAAGCTAAAAGAATAGGTCTGAAGAATCTAATATTGTCTTGTTGTTAATTTGTATTATGAGCCTGGTCTTTCAAAGGAACGCATTTGAAGCAGCTGGCAGTAGCGCTGTATAGCAGTCTCTTGAGGAAGCGAGACTGTGGGTCCCCCTCCCTCCATAGCCATAAATCAGCCAAGTATTTGAGACAGACCCTTACACACTCTCTTATAGCGAAAGGTCAAGAACGGGCTGTCTGATTCACGGTACACGGAAGTGTTTAAGATTGTCTTAACGACCCAGTATTTGAACTGAGATCCTTTTACGTTCATTATTATCGCTTGCAGAGTTCAGATCGTTGCTTCCGTAAGATATAATTGTCTTTGAAGACAATATAATAAAATCCCTAACGTTATTATTAAATGATTCAGTTGATTCACGAGTTATTATGAAGATGTTAAGATTTTTGGAGTAATCTTAGTTTGACTTGGTCAGTAGTTTTCTATAACTCGGCGATACGCAAATTTTCCCAATCACGGTAGTGAGTTGGTAGCTTGAGAAGAGAGATGGTAACAGATGAGCATTGTGGGAGCCCAAAATTAATTAATGAGTAGCCATACTATGATATTGTGATTATAGCCAGATATACCCATGTAAGGTTTGAATGGTGTGTGTTTAATTGTTAACACAATGCATGCAGGCTTTACCGAGCCATTTGGAGCTCGTTTTTAAAGAATTATGATTGATGCTATATGGGAGTGAAACTCAGATGGAAATTTTTGTTTGGTTTCTGGATAACCAGTAATTATTATTTTGTGAATATTTAATTTGAATTCCTTGTTCATCTTTGGACAAGTGTGAAGTGTAGTGTCAGTATTTTTATGTTTATTTTTGTAGCGCCATATTTTGAATAATTAAATGTTTTGATAGTAGGATTTTGATTTCGTTTATTTTGGGAAGTGTATCCTATGCTTAATCCAAAGTGTGTAAGTCACCGAGTGGGAGAACATACCATGAACCCCGATACTCCCAATTGAGCATTGCTGGCGAACTGTGATTTGCATATTTCATTGTTGAAATGGGCACACTGCAACTTTTTTTTTCAAAAATTCTTGAATTGAAATAGTTTTTTTTTTTTTTTGCCAGCTAGTGGAAATTTGGGCCATCGGAGGCTAAAAATCCTGAAAAATCATGCACCACAAGCCTTTATAATTTATTAAAAGGGTCTCCCTGGGGATGGGGACTTTCCACACCGGTGTGGATCAGTTTTTATTTGACAGACATTGCGTTTCGTTAACAAGGTGTTCAATATTATTTTCACGTCAGGAAGTACACGTTAGGTGAATTTAGTTTGAGAGCATATTTTAACTAATCTTTTTTTTTTCGTCGACATACGGGTTCATCGTAAGGATGATTTTGTTTGATACTGTGTGGTAGATATACCCATATTTGGATATCTGGGTGATATGTTGTAGACAATAGAATTGTCTGTCTGTCTTTCTGTCTATCTTTATGGACGCCTATAACTCGTATTCAAATGCTTGGTGCATCGTAGGATTAGGTATGGTATCCATGAGAGTCAATACACCAATCAATTTATAAAACTCTTCACCGTACTTTTCATACAGTAGAAAGGTGGATATAGGGAAATCTTCTCAAAATACATCCTAAGATATGCGAAAAATAAAAATTATCCTAGAAAGACGACAAAAGCATATGTTGCGCTTCTCAATGTGTGATACAAAACTAGGGAGTCTATAAAGGGTCTCTGAAAACCAAATTTTAAGGCCCTTAAATTATCAGTGTCTGTGATATAACCAGAAAACTAACTTCGTTCTGATAAACTTATGAAGGAATGACAAGCCCCTAACCATTGCAACAGTAGCTGAATTGATAACGTCTGGTTATTAATCCCGAAGACCGTTCGAAGAGCGGGTACTTCTGCTAGTATTTCTATAAGAGACAACGAAAATATACCTTCAGCCAACACAATTATTACTAATGTTCTAAAGAACCGGTTTCGGTCACATTATGACCTTCATCAGCAAAGTATAATGAATATTTATAAATAGAAACAAGTATGTAGTTATAATAATAATAATAATAATAATAATAATAATAATAATAACGTATGACCTCGGGTGCCGGGTGCAAGCTTTGTCATGTGACGCCCAGAGGGCAGCTTGGTAGTTCAATTTTATCCCTCCCTGGAGCGCTATGAAAGCCAAAGAGGTTAGATATCTCTGCTCCTTGACACTATAGCGCTTTCTAGTAGAGAAAGGTGAAACTTTGTGTTGCCGGAAAATCCCGAGATTAATTTTGCCATCATGAACACGGCCTACTGAATTCAAATGGGTTCTTTAACAAGCCAACAACGTATCACATGCGTGCCGCTATTTTTGTCGCCTGCAAGCTTGGAGTTGGTAGACGATAACCACTCACCCACCGTGGCAAGATAAGTATGTAGTTGAATGTTCGTGAAATTATATGATAAAAGTTAAAACAACAAGTGTTGTCGAGAGAAATAGTTCAACAAGCAAAAATTAAATTTATAAAAGACGTGACATTCACTAATATTTCTAAAATGTATTGTGTCCGAATTATTTAAAAATAGTCTAATAATTAAATCAGATTTGTTACAAATTTTGACTAATATGAAGAATATTTCTACAGAAGCTGCTTGATGTAGGAATGCCATTGTTTTGTGTATGTGTACTGTGTTAATTTATCATTTGAAGTTGTGAAGAAGGTACAGTATATCTCATTGTCTATGTGCTTTTCACGTTGAAATATCACTGTATATTACGTTCCTGGGAAATGCTAATTAAAAATTATTGTATTAGTGATTAATATTTGCTCATGGAAAGAAGTGTAAAGAGTATTTCTATAACGACCCAAAATACGTATACGTTATCCATGTTAAATTGGTAACAGTTTTATCCATATTGACTAATGGTAAAATATAATATGTACTGTATTGTGTAATTCATAGTATTGGAAAGGCGGATTACACAATGTATATTGTACAGTGAGTCAGGGAATGTTCTCCGCAGCGCCTACATGCGTCTGCGAGAGCTAGCTACAGAAGTTACGTCGACAGTACGGCTGCCACTTGCATCATATTAGCCTTTCACGAAATGATTACCGGCGGTCGAGATGGGAACTATTCTTTGTTTACTTGTGACACACGTCAGCCCACTTCGTTAACAGGTACAGTTGCGCGAGTAGGATATGACTCAGCTCAAGTAGCCTCTGTCATCGTTTAACTGTCCGTGGTGACATGAGCTCATATGACGCGCAATGCTGCTTGACTTATGTGCTGATGCATTCTGTCATCGCTGTGTTCCCTAATAACAAGCAAACAATATACTTTGTACTCACCACAGCCATTCATAACAGATGCTGGAAGTGCTGATAACACATACGCTCGCTAATTGCAATATACATTGACGATTTCAACAGGCTACAGCCCACACGTGTGGGATTCACCCTGCTAAAGACACCGTGCTACCAACTAAACCGATGACGCAACCACTCACAGCTGCACGTAACCACTGCGCCCTGTATAATACTACAATATGTTTCCTTCTATAATAATTTAAAAATAAATGTACAATAAGCAACGAGCCAATAATGGCAATAATTAAGACACGGGTATATTTATAAAACGAGCGAACCATTATAGGCGAGTTGCATACGACTGCTTATGTTCGACGATAATTATAACAATTTTATGTTCGAACTTAAATATTCTTAAATATCTGTCGAGATTTCGCCAGTTCTTATGTACTGAACCAAGCGCATGGGACGCAGAGAATACCTTGTATTTGACCATGGTCTCCTCGAATACCCCACTAAGCCACGAGCCACGCAGTGAAATTTAAAATAGAAGGCCGTGGAAGTGAGTGCAGGTGCGATGCTATCCTTACCTAATTGGTCACACAACTGTTTCTTGAGCTCTGATTGCTGGGAGAAACTGTTTCATAATGAAAAATAGTGTTATAATGACGCTCATTATGGTACAGTTTTCTGACGTATAATATTTATATTTCGACATCGTCGAACATAAAATAAATTATATGATAGGTCGGTTCCTTAGTTTAGGGGCTATGAAAACATGGTCATGCAGCCCCGTGAACTATGGGTGTGTGTAGAATTTGTCTAATAACCGGTGTTAATTGTGATGGCTGTATTAGTCAGTGCTATCTGTGATTCAGGTAAGGACTGCAGACGATAAATTTTCAAGTAGTTCCTTCCTTTGGCTACAAAATGCTACCGTCCACGACACCTAGCTGCGGACTTGGTTACCAGACGCTATCGCAACCAGCACCTGGAGACCAACGTTGCAACTAATAGAGCGTTAATCAAATCTAACCTACAAATTTTAGCTTCACACTAGTGTCGTTAGTGGAAGGTTCTTTTACATGCCATTGATGAATGGCATGGGCCCGCCGGCTTCAGTTACCCTCCGAAGGAAGGCATACTGAAGGATATTTAACGCTCTTAAAAATCAGACAACTTCGGCTGGGCTTAAACCCACGATCTCGAGCATAGAAGCTCAGCATGCTACCAACTACGCCACCGAAGCCGCTAACTATATGATTATATGAATAATTGAAATACTTTAAAAGCATTATATATATATATATATATATAATGAACCCAAAAGGGTTAGGCTGACTGGTATCGAACGTGGATCTCAGAGATAGTGAGCTCAGAATTGAGGTTCCGGCAAGGAACGAACCCGAGATCTTTTGAGGGAGTTTTAGTTGTAAAAACCCCTAGACGAAATTACTTATTAAATCACTGGTGTAATATCAAATAATGCTGACATTATTTATTAATATAATGCAGGGAATATTAGTGGAATACAGCATTATTGGGCTGTATGAAGTTGGCTATGCTGGACTTGAGCACAGAAGTTGGAGAGTTTGACATTTTACTAATGACTCCAGAAAAGTGGGAGGAGATCTTTGGAGCCTTGTCACTCTCGCTGACCTACTTAAGTCGTCTGGAGCACCTAGGGGGTTAAATAATGGCAAAGTTCTTCCCCGTTTCAGAAAAGAAACGTGAGTGGAGTGGGAAGATACCAGTGAAAATTAATGATTACTCGTGATTGGAGCAACGCAGTGACATGATTGTTGCACACATGTAAATGTTTGGCCGGGAGGCTAATTATCAAGCCATTAAACAGTGAAATCGAGGCATATTTAATGGACTGCGCAAGGACACACTACTTTGGGAGTTAGCGGAATGTTATAACCATGCTGTCGGGGATTTTACAGGACGCCGCGTACCCACGCCATGGCAAAGGCAATTAATATTAATTAATTGGCCGATCGATCCTCGAGCACGCATTCAGTTTTGTGATCAGCAAGGAAAAAGGAACCATATGAGCATTATTTCAAGACCAGAATCATACTGGGAGAGAAAAGGACACTGCGGGGGATTTCGCGGTCTACTTTTCTCTTGAAACGAATATAAGGGAGTGGACTCAGGTCAGAGGGGACAGTTGTAACAGAATCTAGCGCGGAGTGAATGTTGCCCGGGTCCAGGAAAGGAACGCGCACACAAAGACTTGAACATTTTTAGTGTTAATCAGTATATTCGCCGTGCAGTGTAATGCACAAATTGAGAAAAATTACTAATAAGTACTGTAATCAGGGAAATGCAGGATAACACAAAATGCGCGTTACCGGAATCAAGAATGGATGCTCGGACTTCAGTATGAGAAGCCGTTCAGTAAAACATTTATAATACTCTTAATTAAGGACAGTCGGGTATGTGTATAGTCGGCAGTACGAGCGATTGGTAGTGTGCACATAGGAAATGTACCGTGTGATATACAAGCTAGAACAGTTGAGAGTAATAATTTGTATAAGTACAATGTACAATGTTGAGCGCAGTGTGTAAAATATTGATTGGACATATCTTAGTATGCTGGACTGCGCAGAGAAAAACTTTATGCTGCGATTGGTGAAATTTCATGAGCACACCAATATAAGTAACGCTCAGGACGATATGTAAGCATATTCATGCCAAATCAGGAAGTTATCGAAGGATGATTGATAGACAGTTGGTGAATCGATAGGAATCCATAGGCAGATGATCGAGGCTTTCCATCAGGATGCGGGTAGGAGCGAGGAAGAGTCCGTCAACGCCTGCAGTTCTGATATCTTGCCAGGGAAATTCAACCAGTAAGAAATGTAAATAGTGACGTGTGTTTTGTAGTGTTGATCTGTGAAATATCTTTAAAATTAATATTGTAACAAGTGTTATACAGTGTTATGTGTATAAGAAAGCCATAGCCTCAATATGGGAAAGGAAATTGCCGTGTGTTTTGGGAGGCAAAGGTCATATAAAATGTGTGTTATCAGCGTGAGAATGCCTCGCTAATTATGCAAATGGCAGGTATTACTGGAAGGAGTGAGTGGTTGGAGCCACCTGGGTAGCCTACAGTATGTAAGTACCCATAAACCATGATTTTATAGCAATTATAGTCCACTGTATGTAATGTGATTTCAGAATTATAAAAGATGCCAGTAAGAATCAGTATTAGGAGGTAGACCCTCAAAGTTTTATTGTTTATTGTGTTGATTTTAGTAGAGTTGAGATGTTTGTGTACATCAGTGAGTTGATCAATCGTTACCACTCTTATGAAATGGAAAATCAGTATGTACAAACTTAACGTAACGAACACGGATGTTCGATTATTAAAATGGTTACGTTGTGTCGGGTTAGGGTAATTCATGTCAGTAATAATAATAATAATAAAAAGGAATAAACGAATACATCAGGGAAAATGTTGTTGTAAGAAATATTTATGCTAATTGGAATATTTATCTATCCAAGCAGTAAGATAATACATTAAGGGCTGAGAAAAGCAGTTTAATATCAGAGTATATTGTGTTAATGGGAATATAATTATGCAAGAATCTAGGAAATGGAAGAGTTTAATAGTGAATTGAATTTGAAGCTTGTGAATAAGCTTGTAGAGTAATTGATAGATTTCTCTTACTAATTAAAGGACGAGATCATAGCATGGGGTCAGGGAGACGGGTAATCTGTTCGACGTGTTAAATCTCGTATAGCCTAGGGCATACAGAGATATTTATTATTTGCCAGAGTGTATTTAGAGTTGTACGCTAACTCTGAGGATGGATATGGAATGTTCCGGGTTCGAATCCTGTGGTATATGAGAGGATAACAATGGAAACCTCTGCATGATACCTGATCGACCGTTAACATGTTATTGAAATGATTCAGCTCTTGAGAGGCGAATCTAATTGGCGGCAGCATGTGCCTGACCGTAGCAGCTGTAAGTTGCCGGCTAGCCAGTTCGACCAGTGGTTTATGAATCTCTTGCCTTCATAATGAAATGGACCTATTGAGGCCAGTTATTAATATCCTAAGGTTAGGAATAAATGTTTAAACTCGACCAGAACCTAAATTGCATACCATTCAGTTTAAATCATATGGGACATGTGGGTCATTGTGACTACACTATTGTATTGAAAGTTACGAGTTACTGCTTGGAGATAAAAGAGAGAGTGAAAAGCGAGACAGAGCTAGTGGAGGACGTACCGAGGGTTTCGTTACCGACCGCCACAGCCCATTATGCAGCAAAAACCCAGGGGGAGACGTTATACGACCCTTGTAGGTTGTCAATTAAAATGGACAAACTTTGAGACCCTGTTTGTAATGAAAGAGTCATTGTTATATTGGATAAGGTAATTGTGTGGTTTGAAACACATTGATAATTAAAGATCATCCTGATGATTTAATATTTAGCAAACTTATGAATTGTTGGAAGTTGCATTTTTACTGACAGTATTGCTTTGCTCTGGAGCTCGGCACTAGATGCCACAGGCTATGCTCGCAAGGGTAGCCTAATATACCATCCGACACAGCGGTAACGGAAGTTTTGAAATTGAAATCACAACGGCATGCAGTGGAACTATAGAAAGGGAACGGTAGGGGATTATTTAAATAATGGTGGAGTTGCAAGTAGATTTGATGTGCAACCCATAAATTGGCTAATGCATGATAAAGCATTTTGGTGGGAAGAGAGAAACAAAACACAAAGGCACGCATAATGTAAAGTGAGATGTGTTGTGAGAAATAATTAACCTTGTGGAATTAAAGAAGTCACACCAGGTGACATAAGGAATAAGTACAGTTTTTATGGAAGTTACATGTGCATCAGCGCACTTGAGAGAGAGTATTGAAGTCAATCTCAGGGTAAAGAATTGAATAATTATATGAATTTAATAGGATAAAATGTGAATAATTAGTGGATTGTGGGAGTAATAGCTTTGTTTTTGTATTATATTTGTTGGGATTGTGTTTTTATGTGTTTGAAGCCATGATTTAATGCTGAATTAAAGTCTTTAGAATAGAGTTGTGCCTTATCATTGTAGAGTTGATACCTCTTAGTCTCAGATCAAAATATGCAACTGCTCAGTGGGTGGACGGTACACGCCTGAGAACTGAAGCTAGCTGTAGGCAGAAGCATGTTTTCCATGGAGATTACTCACATGGGTTCATAGAGATTGATGTCCTGTACAGTGATTTGAGCTATAGGTACAACTGAAGTCGGTCAAGATCTTGTGTAAACAACTCTATTAAAGTAACGGATAAAATGAATTAGGGGAAGGACCGCGCCTAACCTTAGCTAAGCTCCGGTACAAAAAATATAAATTTTGATAAACACCTTATACTTACCATGATCCAGGTAACATGGGGCGGTATTATTCTATTGTGGAATCGCCTCATTAGTGCAATATGTGTGTCTTGGCATTGCAAGACATGACCTTCATGGCAAAGCATGATGCATTTTATTATCATGGCGCTGGTATGTGGGCCAGTTTAAAATACAGGTCACCATAGGCGCAGAGGTGTCTTATATTTATCATGGCGCCCAGGTTTGTGGAGTTTATGGGATTTAGGGAAACCCCATAGATTTTTATGGTATTTCATGGGGAAAACCATAATAATTATTTTTTGGCCTCAAACTGTGTTTGAGTGAGTTTTGAGTTCAGTAGGCTCTTGACGTAACGCAGAATCTCTCTATTGAGAAGAGGATTACCCAAGGGTATGAGCGCTACGCACCCAATCCACAATTTATCCTAGAATCCAAAGTTTTAGTACAATCTTACAATATGTGTGCAGTGTCTTGTGTCTCTCTTCAAAACGAATCCACACATGTTTCCAGGAAGCCTGCCTGTATTTCAAAGTGTATTGCTGTAAGAATGGCTGCTACAGAGGAGATTTTGTAGGGGATTGCAGAGTTAAGACAGCATTTTGACGCTGTTAATGAACAGAATAAGCTGGAAGCCAAGGCTTTCCAGGATGAAATAAACACTCGTTTAGATGCCAATCAGGAGGCAATTAATGCAAATCAGGTTGCAATGAATAATAACCAGATTGAATTGAGTAATCGTTTAGTTGCTAATCAGGTTGAAATAAACAACCGATTGGATGTAAATAAGGCAGAAATAAATGATAAGCTAGGTCAAATGCAAGAAACGATTAAGGCCGAAGTAACAGAAACCGTTGTAAGCATTATATCAGAAATGCAGGTTAAGACAGATAAACGTTTCGAGGCTATAGAAGCCAAACTTGAAAGTAATTTACAGGCTTGTAAGCACGCGCAGGATGAAACCAATAGTAGGTTAGATGCGCTGTCTAATTACATTAAGGATATTCAAATCCAAAATGAGGCAAATCTCGAACGCCAAGCGAAACAGTTTTCAGAATTTACTAGAACGGTAGATAAGAGGTTAGAAGAAAACGACAATAAGTGGGACGAGAAGTTGAAAGGTTATGCTAGAGCGATTAACGGCGACCTAAAGAAACAGGATCAGAACATATTAGATCAATGTCAGGAAATAGGAGAGATTAAGGCTATCGCTAACGAAAGTAAAGAGCTGGTAGGCAACATGAAGGGTCAGATGAGCAAAGTTCATCAAGAACTGGACCAAATTCAAAGTGACGTTGTTATCGTTAACAAAAGGCAAGAGGAGAACAGAGGTGAAATTATTAAGGTCCGGAACGAAATATCAAAGGTCAATGGACATATTCAAGAGGAAATTAAAGGGTTGAGAGAAGAACTCGAAGTGAGAGAAGGCCAAAAGACAGGCAAGCGACAAGACCCTTGCTCAAATAAAGGAAGATGTAGAGGATGAAATCTCCCATATCAAGCAAAGCCTGAAAGAAGATAAGAAGAAAATATTTCAAGTGGCAGATGAAAATAGAGATAGGCTTAACAGAATATAAAAGGAGGTAATTACTCGACTGGAAAGAGCAGAGATGTGCCACAATCAAATGGAGACTAGGATAATCGCACAGGAGGAAACCCTAATGAAAGATCCTAAGTCAAGTGAAGGCAGCGTGGAAGATATGAGGAAAACTAGGTGGGCAGATTTGGAAACCCAACCTATAAGAAGGAACGCTACAGGCCCAGGCGAAATTAATTATATGACGCCAGGTGCACCAGTTGCAGCCTCTACGCCGCATGAAAATGCTATGCACACCCAAGTGATAAACGTCATTAGAGCAAGCGAAGAGAAATCAAGGAAATTCTCAGGTAGCCATTGTAATATGACACCGAAGTATTGGCTGAATGAAGTGTCTGAATATTTGAATGATGCGCGGATACCACAAGAGCGCCGGCTACGAGCCATAGAGAAACTAACAGAGGGAGAATGTGCGTTATGGTTCCGCAGTTTCCGTTATACCTTCGATACTGTTGAGGAGTTTCGGGAGGCATTTTTGAAGCGGTACTGGGATCCAATGACACAGCAGAATTTACGATTGGATTTGTATTCGAAAAGATACAGCACCAACAATCCAACGAAGTACGCAGAATTCTTCATATCTCAGATGTGTCGGTTTAAGGAACTTGACCAAAAACCTAGCGAGCTGGAGCTATGTATTGCTATCGCCAAACAGCTTCCTTATGAAATCCAAAGGCTGCTGATTTCGGCAAATGCAAAAACCGCAATGGAAATGGAGGCCGTTCTTAGGCAACTAGAACTCACGACATCCAATACTATGCGTCAGAATCGAACCGTGGAACAGGTACACGTGACCAACACGCAGACGGACCAATGCCAAGCTCCGAAGAACAACAAAGCTACTAGCACGGAAACGTTAGATTCCAACGGACGTCAATGGGAACATGAACCCAGAAGATGGCAGCCGAAGTATAAAGGGAATGCTGGTAGAGGAAGAGGAGGCCGAAATTCTTGGAATAAACAGAATACCAGGGGTAGACCGTACCAAAATAATGGAGGTAACAATGGAAAAGAAGTCAACAATAGGAATTGGAGACCCCAGGAAACAAGACGTAATTTTGATGACGAGGTAGAGGAACGTTATCACGCTTCATTGCAATACCTCAATGAAAGGGGAGAAGAACCCCAGAAGCAACAAGTCCACTGGCAAGAAGCTATGCAGAATAGGACGTCGCCAGACAGATATGGAGACGGAGCCAAAAGTTTGGAGTTACAGCTCAGTGAACAGGAGAGAAGAAACTCTAAGGGGACTGGCGCTGTAGAAAAAAACCTCTAAAATTAGAAGAATTCGTGAATGATGGATGGAAGTCGGTCAACATCATTAATTGGATAGCCAAACCAGAAGAGTTAATCGAGGATACAGGAGGATCACAGGTCATGGTCAAAAGAGAATTGCCTATTATATTCGTAAGAGTGGCAGGGTTGAAGATAAGAAGTCTGTTAGACACGGGTTCAACGGTGTGTCTTATGACACAAGCTTTGTATAATGAGATAGTGCAGAGAGAAAATGTTTTGAAAATACCTATCTCAAGTGTCAAAATAAAAGGTGTCATTCCAGACAGAACGATGATATGCAAATATCAGGTATTCCTAGATTTACAGATAGGAGGCTCTATGTTTTCACAGAGTTTACTACTAGTAAACAAACTGCCTTTTAACCTGATTATTGGGGCAGAGTTTATAAGGCAATACAGAGTGGTAATAGACCTATCACAGGACAGAGTTATGTTCCGTGTGAACGAGGAAGCCGAAGGCTTAGAGGTCTCACTCAATCAGAATGAACCAGGGACAGGTGAACAAGTATGGCATACATACAGAGACGTGGCTGAGGAAGAAGTGTTAGCTATTGAGCAGTTAGAAGATGAACTGAAAACACTAGCTGCAGACATGGAGAAAGATCTGGAACCCGAACTGGATGAACATATTTCGGAAAAACTAGAAGAAGCAAAAATTGGTCCAAGAGTTAGAGAAAATTTAAAGAAATTATTATTGGAACAGAAGGAAGTCTTTGACTCGAGACCTGGTCGTATAAAGAACTTCACTTATGCTTTCCAAGTTAGTGACTGGACACCAATTAGGCAGAAACCCTACCCTATAGCCGAAAAGCACTATGCTAAGGTCAAAGAGGCAATTCTTGAGATGTTGGAGGCCGGTGTTATTGAGAAAACACCTACGTCTTATGTAAGCCCATTGGTAATCGTACCTAAGACAGACGGGACTGTCAGAGTATGCCTGGACCTGAGACATTTAAATATGAAGGTAATTCCGGAGTTCGACCAAGTGCCACCTATTAAAGAAATCCTCAGAAAGTTTAAAGGGAAGACCATATTTACAAATTTAGATATTACTTCAAGCTTTCACCATCTTGAATTAGAGAAGAAAACTAGTCTGTTGACAGGATTTATGTTTGATCAACATACATACACGTTTTTAAGGCTACCTTTTGGTTTGAAAACAGCTGGTTCAGCCCTGATAAGAGCGTTAGATCGAAATCTATCAGATGATGTTAAAGAGAGTACCATCAGATACGTAGACGACATTCTACTCACATCAGAATCTCTGGAGGAGCACATGAGAGACCTGAAGAAGTTGCTGGATAACCTTCGAGAAGCTAATTTTAAGGTTAATATCAAGAAATCGCACTTCTGTCAGAGGGAAGTTAAATTCCTAGGGCATGTTATTGATGAAAATGGAGTTAAACCAATCCCAGAGAAATTAGAGGTAATTCGAAATTTTCCTCGACCCACGAAAGTAAAGCACGTCCGACAGTATTTGGGAGTAATTGGATTCTTTTCGAACCACTGCCCAAACTATACTACGACTGTGGCACCCCTGCAGGATCTATTGAAGAAAGGCGGCAGGTGGAATTGGACGGAGCAATGTCAAGAAGCATTCATGAGGTCGAAACAAATGCTTTTGGAATATGTGAAACGGGGATACCCTGATTATACCCAGAAGTTCATCATACAGACGGATGCATCACTTGTTGGGATAGGAGCGATGCTGTTCCAAGAAAATGTTGATAAGCCCGAAAAGAAAGTTTTTATTGCCTTTATAAGTAGGAGGTTGATGGCCCAAGTGAAAAATTACACGATTACAGAGATAGAGTTGCTCGCAATTTTGTACGCATTGCAGTACTGGCGAAAACTCATCTATGGTTTTCAAATAGTCCTCAGAACAGACCATAAAGCTTTAACATTTTGGTTAAAGACGGACTTGTCTAGCCAGAGGTTGACAAGATGGTCCCTGTATATCCAACAGTTCAATGTGGAAATAGAATACTGTCCAGGGAAAGAGAAAGTAATACCGGACATATTAAGCCGATATCCAAGAGAAGAGGAAGCTCTAGCTGTCCAGATTGAAAATCGAGACCAGAAGACCTTAGATGACTTGAAGAATCTTACCAACCTACAACGCGAAGACCCGTGGTTGAGAATGATGATTGATTACTTCGAGGGACGCTTAGCAAGGGGAACTGAAATATACAGAGAGGCAGAGGCGTTATCAACAGACTATGTATGGTACAATCAGATGCTACACAAGTGGGATGATGTAGATCATACACGTCAAAGAATTGTTATTCCTGCATCTTTGCAGAGAAGATTGGTATGGCTAGCACACAGAGCGTTTGGACATTCCGGGATAGACAAAATAACTGCTCTACTGAAAGAAGCATTCACTTGGCCAAAGTTAAGAGAAACTGTGAGAAATGCTATTAGGACATGCGATTTGTGCCAAAGGGTAAAGCCAAACCCCTTTTAAATGAGACAACGACCCATTCAGTTGTTACCAGAGAAGCTATTGAGTGTAGACAATTTTGGACCACTGCCTAGAGCACGTAGAGGCAATAGACATATTTTTGTAGCCATGGATGTATTCTCAAAAATGGTGGTATTATGCCCCATACAGAAGACCAGCTCAAAGCAGGTATTGAAACGCCTGAAAGAGAGAGTTATTCCGATACATGGGAAACCGGATAACCTACTCTCAGACCATGGGAGCTGTTTTACTAGCGCCGAATTTCGTCGGGAATAAGAAAATTTAGGAATCAGGCAGATTTTATCTACCATTCGCCATCCTGAGGCAAGTCCAGTTGAGCGTGTAATGAGAGAGATACAGAAGTACATGAAAATTTACTGCTCTGAAGAGAACTGGAAATGGATCGATTTCTTGGATGTAATAGAATACTGCATAAATAATACTGTGCATGAGGCGGCAGGTCAGGTGCCCGTGACTCTACATTTGGATCAGAGACCGGAGAGGCCATGGACTGGTGTTATTCCATTACCTGTTGACGCACAGCCAGGACGAGAATTGAGGATCCAGCGAACCTTCGAATATCTCCAAGCACAGGCAGAGAGACGCCAGAGAAGAAATCGTGCGAAGCGATATCATAGACCGCTTCTCGTGGGGGAAAAAGTTTTAGTCAAGAAACCAGCCATTTCAGATCCAGAAGCACGGAAGTATAAAAAGTTCATTTTCGGATATCACGGCCGTTCGAGGTGATCAGAGACCTACAGAATAATGCATATAGAATAAGGCATTTAGAAACAGGAAACGAGGTCGTTATGAATGCAGCCAACCTCAAAATTTATCATTCACCAGAGGAATTTGATGAACAAGAGGAAGTAATAGCAGCGCACACCCAACTAGACGTGGACGGCAAAGTCAGCCAGGCAGTCAGGCCTGAAGGTTCGCGCAGCGAGACGGAACGAGAAACAAGCAGCTTGCCCAGTGAAAGGAGCGGACGGCTAGAATGCCAGTGTCTGCAACAGCTTTACAACGACTGGTCGAAGCGGCTAGGGAGGTGGAAGCAATAAATGAGATCCTCCGTCGAGAGAATGCACAGCTTAGGGCTGAGCGCAGAGTGGAAGATGGAAGCAGACAAACCTACTCGCAGCCAGACGAGGTGAAGGACCCCTAATGTAAACACAGACAGTGGGACAGTCAGCTGGTTACTTACAGAAGGTCACTTGCAATTGACATTTATAAGTTTTGCAAGGGGAATATGAACCCAAAGGGGTTAGGCTGACTGGTATCGAACGTGGATCTCAGAGATAGTGAGCTCAGAATTGAGGTTCCGGCAGGGAACGAACCCGAGATCTTTTGAGGGAGTTTTAGTTGTAAAAACCCCTAGACGAAATTACTTATTAAATCACTGGTGTAATATCAAATAATGCTGACATTATTTATTAATATAATGCAGGGAATATTAGTGGAATACAGCATTATTGGGCTGTATGAAGTAGGCTATGCTGGACTTGAGCACAGAAGTTGGAGAGTTTGACATTTTACTAATGACTCCAGAAAAGTAGGAGGAGATCTTTGGAGCCTTGTCACTCTCGCTGACCTACTTAAGTCATCTGGAGCACCTAGGGGGTTAAATAATGGCAAAGTTCTTCCCCGTTTCAGAAAAGAAACGTGAGTGGAGTGGGAAGATACCAGTGAAAATTAATGATTACTCGTGATTGGAGCAACGCAGTGACATGAGGGTTGCACACATGTAAATGTTTAGCCGGGAGGCTAATTATCAAGCCATTAAACAGTGAAATCGAGGCATATTTAATGGACTGCGCAAGGACACACTATTTTGGGAGTTAGCGGAATGTTATAACAATGCTGTCGGGGATTTTACAGGACGCCACGTACCCACGGCAAGCAAAGGCAATTAATATTATTTAATTGGCCGATCGATCCTCGAGCACGCATTCAGTTTTGTGATCAGCAAGGAAAATGGAACCATATGAGCATTATTTCAAGAACAGAATCATACTGGGAGAGAAAAGGACACTGCGGGGATTTCGCGGTCTACCTTTTCTCTTGAAACGAATATAAGGGAGTGGACTCAGGTCAGAGGGGACAGTTGTAACAGAATCTAGCGCGGAGCGAATGTTGCCCGGGTCCAGGAAAGGAACTCGCGCACAAAGACTTGAACATTTTTAGTGTTAATCAGTATGTTCGCCGTGCAGTGTAATGCACAAATTGAGAACAATTAATAATAAGTACTGTAAACAGGGAACCGCAGGATAATGCAAAATGCGCGTCACCGAAATCAAGAATGGATGCTCGGACTTCAGTATGAGAAGCCGTGCAGTAAAACATTTATAATACTCTTAATTAAGGACAGTCGGGTATGTGTATAGTCGGCAGTACGAGCGATTGGTAGTGTGCACATAGGAAATGTACCGTGTGATATACAAGCTAGAACAGTTGAGAGTAATAATTTGTATAAGTACAATGTACAATGTTGAGCGCAGTGTGTAAAATATTGATTGGACATATCTTAGTATAATGGACTGCGCAGAGATAAACTTTATGCTGCGATTGGTGAAATTTCATGAGCACACCAATATAAGTAACGCTCAGGACGATATGTAAGCATATTCATGCCAAATCAGGAAGTTATCGAAGGATGATTGATAGACAGTGGGTGAATCGATAGAAATCCATAGGCAGATGATCGAGACTTTCAATCAGGATGCGGGTAGGAGCGAGGAAGAGTCCGTCAACGCCTGCAGTTCTGATATCTTGCCAGGGAAATTCAACCAGTAAGAAATGTAAATAGTGACGTGTGTTTTGTAGTGTTGATCTGTGAATTATCTTTAAAATTAATATTGTAACAAGTGTTATACAGTGTTATGTGTATAAGAAAGCCATAGCCTCAATATGGGAAAGAAAATTGCCGTGTGTTTTGGGAGGCAAAGGTCATATAAAATGTGTGTTATCAGCGTGAGAATGCCTCGCTAATTATGCAAATGGCAGGCATTACTGGAAGGAGTGAGTGGTTGGAGCCACCTGGATAGCCTACAGTATGTAAGTACCCATAAACCATGATTTTATAGCAGTTATAGTCCACTGTATGTAATGTGATTTCAGAATTATAAAAGATGCCAGTAAGAATCAGTATTAGGAGGTAGACCGTCAAAGTTTTATTCTTTATTGTGTTGATTTTAGTTGAGTTGAGATGTTTGTGTACATCAGTGAGTGGATCAATCGTTACCACTATTATGAAATGGCAAATCAGTATATAAAAACTTAACGTAACGAACATGGATGTTCGATTAATAAAATGGTTACGTTGTGTCGGGTTAGGGTAATTCATGTCAGTAATAATAATAATAATAAAAAGGAATAAACGAATACATCAGGGAAAATGTTGTTGTAAGAAATATTTATGCTAATTGGAATATTTATCTATCCAAGCAGTAAGATAATACATTAAGGGCTGAGAAAAGCAGTTTAATATCAGAGTATATTGTGTTAATGGGAATATAATTATGCAAGAATCTAGGAAATGGAAGAGTTTAATAGTGAATTGAATTTGCAGCTTGTGAATAAGCTTGTAGAATAATTGATAGATATCTCTTACTAATTAAAGGACGAGATCATAGCATGGGGTCAGGGAGCCAGGTAATCTGTTCGACGTGTGAAATCTCGTATAGCCCAGGCCATACAGAGATATTTATTATTTGCCAGAGTGTATTTAGTGTTGTACCCTAACTCTGAGGATGGATATGGAATGTTTCGGGTTCGAATCCTGTGGTATATGTGAGGATAACAATTGAAACCTCTGCATGATACCTGATCGGCCGTGAACTTGTTATTGAAATGATTCAGCTCTTGAGAGGCGAATCTAATTGGCGGCAGCATGTGCCTGACCGTAGCAGCTGTAAGATGCCGGCTAGCCAGTTCGACCAGTGGTTTATGAATCTCGTGCCTTCATAATGAAATGGACCTATTGAGGCCAGTTATTAATATCCTAAGGTTAGGAATAAATGTTTAAACTCGACCAGAACCTAAATTGCATACCATTCGGTTTAAATCATATGAGACATGTGGGTCATTGTGACTACACTATTGTATTGAAAGTTACGAGTTACTGCTTGGAGATAAAAGAGAGAGTGAAAAGCGAGACAGAGCTAGTGGAGGACGGACCGAGGGTTTCGTTACCGACCGGCACAGCCCATTATGCAGCAAAAACCCAGGGGGAGACGTTATACGACCCTTGTAGGTTGTCATTTAAAATGGACAAACTTTGAGACCCTGTTTTTAATGAAAGAGTCATTGTTATATTGGATAAGGTAAATGTGTGGTTTGAAACACATTGATAATTAAAGATCATCCTGATGATTTAGTATTTAGCAGACTTATGAATTGTTGGAAGTTGCATTTTTACTGACAGTATTGTTTAGCTCTGGAGCTCGGCACTAGATGCCACAGGCTATGCTCGCAAGGGTAGCCTAATATACCATCCGACACAGCGGTAACGGAAGTTTTGAAATTGAAATCACAACGGCATGCAGTGGAACTATAGAAAGGGAACGGTGGGGGTATATTTATATAATGGTGGAGTTGCAAGTAGATTTGATGTGCAACCCATAAATTGGCTAATGCATGATAAAGCATTTTGGTGGGAAGAGAGAAACAAAACACAAAGGCACGCATAATGTAAAGTGAGATGTGTTGTGAGAAATAATTAACCTTGTGAAATTAAAGAAGTCACACCAGGTGACATAAGGAATAAGTACAGTTTTTATGGTAGTTACATGTGCATCAGCGCACTTGAGAGAGAGTGTTGAAGTCAATCTCAGGGTGAAGGATTGAATAATTATATGAATTTAATAGGATGAAATGTGAATAAATAGTGGATTGTGGGAGTAATAGCTTTGTTTTTGTATTATATTTGTTGGGATTGTGTTTTTATGTGTTTGAAGCCATGATGTAATGCTGAATTAAAGTCTTTAGAATAGAGTTGTGCCTCATCATTGTAGAGTTGATACCTCTTAGTCTCAGATCAAAATATGCAACTGGTCAGTGGGTGGATGGTACACGCCTGAGAACTGAAGCTAGCTGGAGGCAGAAGCATGTTTTACATGGAGATTACTCACATGGGTACAATAACAAGAAGTTCCGTGAAGAACTATAAAGCCTACTTTTCATGCCAATGATTATTCACGAGTATATGAACCTATCTAGAATAATGACGAAATCAAGTTGGTAATACCGAAATATCTAATTAGTTCAAAATATACCTGGTATAATGTAGCCTAATAGAGCACTACAGTTGGCAGCCCTGGCGACTGAATATATTTTTAGTTCAATCTTTTAAGGTACAGAATACAAAATTTGGTTGAAGTCCAATGGACGTTACATGCAGTTAGACACTGTACCTATCAGCACGCGTAAAAGCATGTTTCTAAGAATACCATGCGTGTGCTGGTCAGAAATAATCTGAAATATTATGATATCTTGTTGTGCCAATTTTGGATGAAATCCATTTGTTAGTATAGAATTTACATGATTTTAAAATTGGATATATCAGCAGGCATAGAATCATGTTGGCAGCACTGCCCTGTATTAATTACTCCAAATTAATCTAGAATGTCAGGTGCTATACATGTGCAAATATAGAGCTGTTGGCTTGCATACTTTCTGGTATATTGATATTAGTGTAAAATAAATATAGACAGCATTTATTAACAGTTGGCAGCCCTGATTGATCTTAACAATACTTATAGTCATATCTGTTGTGGTACACATAGCACATACGAAATTTGGTTGAAATCCAACTGATAGTATAGAAGTTACATGTATTTAAAAATTGGTCGTATCAGCAGGCTTATAATCATGTTGGTAGAACTGACGAATATAAGTTACTCCAAATTAATCTAAAATGTCAGAATATACGTGTGCATAGTTTAAAACTGATGGCTTGCATACTTTCTGATATATTGGTATTTGGATAAAAAATTGAGGAAAGCAATGGCAAACTACCTCACTCCTCACCTTGCCTAGTACGCCTCAATATAGCGCTGCCTTGGGTTTTTGTGGATATTTACCAACATAACCTAACTGCGGTACTTTTTGAGGATCCAACCAGCCTTCGGGCTGACTACCTAACAGACAGGATAAAAAATAAAGAGAGCAATTATTAACAGTTGGCAGTCCTAGTGGCTCTTAAGAATACGCTCAGTCATACCTGTTTATGTACAGATATTACATACAAAATTTGGTTGAAATCCAACTGATAGTGTAGAAGTTATATGCATTTAATCATTGGACTTATCAGAAGGCTTAACATTATGTTGGCAACACTGTCATCGTTGGCCTCCTGGAAATTAAACTGAAATAGTCTTATCTACATGTGTGCCAATTTTGGAATAGCTCCCATGCATACTTTGCAAGATATCCAACATGGAGCTCATTTTTCTAGTAGGTTTTTTCAGCAGTTGGTAGCACTGACATCATTTTCAAATATGGACGTGAGATATTCCGTTGCACATCTTTACTCATACTAAATTTGGTTTTGATTGCTGCAGCCGCTTAGGAGTTGATAGGGGGGGACACACACACAGCCAGACAGACAGACAGACAGACAGACAGACACACTTTTTCCCGGATCAATCTTATAAGTCTACTTTTTCCTCATTTTTGCAAAATGTGAAAAGTAGGCTAAAAATCAATTTTACGAGATAGTTTGTCTGTCTGTTTGTGGGTGTGTATGTCTCCTATGTGTTCATATACCATTCATCCGATTGCGATGAAACTTAAGTGGGATGTTGATTACACACCAAGGAAGGTTTCTGACTTAGCAAATCAATTTTACAATAGGTTGCGCATGCGTAGATTCAACAAATGAGCAACGATGCGCGAAGCGTTTCAAACAAGTCCCGAATGTGTTCATATACCATTCGTCCGATATCGATGAAACATGGGTGAGATGTTGTATACACTTACGTGAAGGTTTCAAAATTAGTGAATGCATTTCACAGTAGGTAGCGCACGAGTATATTCAACAAATGGGCGACGACACGCAAAGCGTTTCAACAAAGTCCCGTATGCATTCATATACCATTCGTCCGACAGCTATGAAACTCGCGTAAAATGTTGTGTACACTTCAGGGAAATTTTCTGGCTCAGTACATCCACTTTACAATAGGCAGCGCACGAGAAGATTCAACAAATGAGCTACGACGCGCGAAGCATTTCAACAAAGTCACGTATGCGTTCATATACCATTCGTCCGATAGCGATGAAACTAGGCTGAGATGTTGTGTGCACTCCAGGGAAGGTTTCTGGCTTAGTAAATCCCTTTAAAAGTAGGTGGAGCACGAGTAGAATCAACAAATGAGCGACGACCAGCGAAGCGTTTCGACAACGTCCCGTATACGTTCACATACCATTCATCCGATTGCGATGAAACTTGGGTGAGATGTTGTGTACACTCCAAGGAAGGTTTCTGGCTAAGTACATCCATATTACAATACGTAGCGCAAGAGTAGAATCAACAAATGAGATATCCCGTTGATTGCTGCAGCCGTTTAGGAGTTGATAGGGGGACACACACACACACAGCCAGACAGACAGACACACATTTTCCCGGATCGATCTCATAAGTCTACTTTTACCTCATTTTTGCAAAATGTGAAAAGTAGGCTAAAAATCAATTTTACGAGATAGTTTGTCTGTCTGTGGGTGTGTATGTCTCCTATGTGTTCATATACAATTCATCCGATTGCGATGAAACTTAAGTGGGATGTTGATTACACTCCAAGGAAGGTTTCTGACTTAGCAAATCAATTTTACAATAGGTTACGCATGCGTAGATTCAACAAATGAGCAACGATGCGCGAAGCGTTTCAAACAAGTCCCGAATGTGTTCATATACCATTCGTCCGATATCGATGAAACATGGGTGAGATGTATACACTTAAGTGAAGGTTTCAAAATTAGTGAATACATTTCACAGTAGATAGCGCACGAGTATATTCAACAAATGGGCGACGACACGCAAAGCGTTTCAACAAAGTCCCGTATGCATTCATATACCATTCGTCCGACAGCTATGAAACTCGCGTAAAATGTTGTGTACACTTCAGGGAAATTTTCTGGCTCAGTACATCCACTTTACAATAGGCAGCGCACGAGAAGATTCAACAAATGAGCTACGACGCGCGAAGCATTTCAACAAAGTCACGTATGCGTTCATATACCATTCGTCCGATAGCGATGAAACTAGGCTGAGATGTTGTGTGCACTCCAGGGAAGGTTTCTGGCTTAGTAAATCCCTTTAAAAGTAGGTGGAGCACGAGTAGAATCAACAAATGAGCGACGACCAGCGAAGCGTTTCGACAACGTCCCGTATACGTTCACATACCATTCATCCGATTGCGATGAAACTTGGGTGAGATGTTGTGTACACTCCAAGGAAGGTTTCTGGCTAAGTACATCCATATTACAATACGTAGCGCAAGAGTAGAATCAACAAATGAGCGACGACGCACGAAGCGTTTCAACTAAGTCCCGTATGCATCCATATACCATTCGTCCGACAGCTATGAAACTTGGGTGAGATGTTGTGTACACTTCATGGAAGGTTTCTGACTTAGTAAATCTCTATATATATAAATCAATTTTACGAGATAGTTTTTCTGTCTGTCTGTGGGTGTGTATGTCTCCTATCCGTTCATATACCATTCACCCGATTGCGATGAAACTTAATTGGGATGTTGATTACACTCCAAGGAAGGTTTCTGCCTTAGCAAATCCATTTTACAAAAGGTAGCGCATGCGTAGATTCAACAAATTGGCGACGATGCGCGAAGCATTTCAACAAAGTCACGTATGCGTTCATATACCATTCGCCCGACAGCTATGAAACTTGCGTAAAATGTTGTGTACACTTCAGGGAAATTTTCTGGCGTAGTACATCCACTTTACAATAAGGAAGGAAGCTTGTAGTTTAACGTGGCCGTTAATCTTGAGATCATGAGCCACGGGACCTCCTTTTTACGTGGAATCCGAACCACAGGACATGGCATTTCACTTCGAAAAACTGACATGCATTGACTGGGAATCAAACCCGGACCGCTTTGGTGAGAGGCATACAGCTAGACCGCTGAGCCACCACACCCCACCCACTTTACAATAGGCAGCGCACGAGTAGATTCAACAAATGAGCTACGACGCGCGAAGCATTTCAACAAAGTCACGTATGCGTTCATATACCATTCGTCCGATAGCGATTAAACTAGGCTGAGGTGTTGTGTGCACTCCAGGGAAGGTTTCTGGCTTAGTAAATCCTTTTAAATGTAGGTAGAGCACGAGTAGAATCAACAAATGAGCGACGACGCGCGAAGCGTTTCAAACAAGTCCCGTATGCATTCATATACCATTCGTCCGATAGCTATGAAACATGGGTGAGATGTTGTGTACACATCATGGAAGGTTTCTGGCTTAGGAAATCTATATATATAACAAGAAGATCCGAGACGAACTAAAGAGCCTACTTTTCTTGAAATTTAAGATTCATGCCAATGAATAATCTACATGGATCTACCTAGAATAATGACGAAATTAAGTTGGTAATATCGAAATTTCTAATTAGTTCAAAATACTGTAATCCCGGCATAATGTAGCCTAATAGAGCACTACAGTTGGCAGCCCTGATGACAGAATATATTCTTAGTTCCATCCCTTAAGGTACAGAATACAAAATTTGGTTGGAGTCCAATGAATAGCATGGATGTTACATGCAGTTAAACATTGGATCTAACAGCGCGAGTAAATCATGTTGGCAAAATTGGCATGCATGTATTGGTCAGACATAATCTGAAATAATATGATCTATTGTTGTGCCAATTTTGAACGAAATCCATTAGTCGGTATAGAAGTTACATGCATTTTAAAATTGGACTTATCAGCAGGCTTAGAATCATGTTGGTAGCACTGACGTATATAAGTTACTCCAAATTAATATAGAATGTCAGGTACTATACGTGTGCAAAATTTAAAGCTGTCGGCTTGTATATTTTCTGATATATTGGTATTAGGATAAAATAAATTAAGAGCATTTATTAAGAGTTGGCAGCCCTGGTGGTTCTTAAGAATACGCTCAGTCATATCTAGTTATGTACACATACAACATACGAAATTTGGTTGAATTCCAATTGATAGTGTAGAAGTTATATGCATTTAAAAATAGGACTTATCAGCAGGCTTATAATAATTTTGGCAACACTGCCATGTTTGGCCTCCTAGAAATTAAACTGCAATATTATTATCTATGTGTGCCAATTTTGAAATAGCTCCCATTCATACCTTACAAGATATCCAACATGGAGCTCAAATTTCAATTGTGATTTTTCAGCAGTTGGTAGCACTGACATCATTTTCAAATATGGCCGTGAGATATTCAGGTATAGATCTTTACTCCTACCAAATTTTGTTTCGATTGCTCCAGCCGTTTAGAAGTTGATAGGGGGGGGGGGGCACACACACAGCTAGACAGACAGACAGACAGACAGAAGGACAGACAGACAAACAGACAGACACACATTTGGCCAATCTCATAAGACTACTTTTTCCTCATTTTTGCAAAATGTGAAAAGTAGGCTAAAAATCAATTTTACGAGATAGTTTGTCTGTCTGTCTGTGGGTGTGTATGTCTCCTATGCGTTCATATACCATTCATCCGATTGCGATGAAACTTAAGTGGGATGTTGATTACACTCCAAGGAAGGTTTCTGACTTAGCAAATCCATTTTACAATAGGTAGCGCATGCGTAGATTGAACAAATGAGCGGCGATGCGCGAAGCGTTTCAAACAAATCCCGTATGTGTTCATATACCATTCGCCCGATATCGATGAAACTTGGGTGAGATGTTGAACACACTTACGTGAAGGTTTCAAAATTAGTGAATACATTTCACAGTAGATAGCGCACGAGTAGATTCAACAACTGTGCGACGATACGCAAAGCGTTTCAACAGTGTCCCGTATGCATTCATATACCATTCGCCCGACAGCTATGAAACTTGCGTAAAATGTTGTGTACACTTCAGGGAAATTTTCTGGCTTAGTACATCCACTTTACAATAGGCAGCGCACGAGTAGATTCAACAAATGACCTATGACTCGCGAAGCATTTCAACAAAGTCACGTATGCGTTCATATACCATTCGTCCGATAGCGATGAAA
The DNA here is from genome assembly GCA_946902985.2 of Meconema thalassinum. NCBI lineage: Eukaryota > Metazoa > Arthropoda > Insecta > Orthoptera > Tettigoniidae > Meconema > Meconema thalassinum. The sequence goes on along the minus strand of OX336391.1, from coordinate 127,481,485 downwards.
CTAGGCTGAGATGTTGTGTGCACTCCAAGGAAGGTTTCTGGCTTAGTAAATCCCTTTAAAAGTAGGTAGAGCACGAGTAGAATCAACAAATGAGCGACGACGCGCGAAGCGTTTCGAAAACGTCCAGTATACGTTCACATACCATTCATCCGATTGTGATGAAACTTGGGTGAGTTGTTGTGTACACTCCAGGGAAGGTTTCTGTCTGAGTACATCCATATTACAATACGTAGTGCAAGAGTAGAATCAACAAATGAGCGACGACGCGCGAAGCGTTTGAACCAAGTCCCGTATGCATTCATATACCATCCGTCCGATAGCTATGAAACTTGGGTGTGATGTTGTGTACACTTCATGGAAGTTTTCTGGCTTAGTAAATCTATATATATAACAAGAAGTTCCGTGAAGAACTATACAGCCTACTTTTAATGCTAATGATTATTCTACAGAATATGAGCTTATCTAGAATAATGACGAAATTAAGTTGGTAATATCGAAATATCTAATTAGTTCAAAATATACCTGGTATAATGTAGCCTAATAGAGCACTACAATTGCCAGCCCTGGTGACTGAATATATTCTTAGTTCCATGTCTTAAGGTACAGAATACAAAATTTGGTTGAAGTCCAATGGACGTTACATGCAGTTAGACATTGGATCAATCAGCACGCGTAAACGCATGTTGCCAACAATGTCATGCGTGTGCTGGTCAGAAATAATCTGAAATATTATGATATCTTGTTGTGCCAATTTTGGATGAAATCCATTTGTTAGTATAGAAGTTACATGAATTTTAAAATTGGTCATATCAGCAGGCATAGATTCATGTTGGCAGCACTGCCTTGTATTAATTACTCCAAATTAATCTAGAATGTCAGGTGCTATAAGTGTGCAAAGTATAGAGCTGTTGGCTTGCAGACTTTCTGATATATTGATATTAGGGTAAAAAAATATTGACAGCATTTATTAACAGTTGGCAGCCCTGATTGCTCTTAACAATACTTATAGTCATATCTGTTATGGTACACATAGCACATACGAAATTTGGTTGAAATCCAACTGATAGTATAGAAGTTACATGTATTTAAAAATTGGTACTATCAGCAGATTTATAATCATGTTGGTAGAACTGACGTATATAAGTTACTCCAAATTAATCTAAAATGTCAGAATATACGTGTGCATAGTTTAAAGCTGTTGGCTTGCATACTTTCTGATATATAGGTATTTGGATGAAAAAAATAGAGAGAGCAATTTTAACAGTTGGCAGCCCTGGTGGCATTAAGAATACGCTCTCTCATATCTGTTTATGTGCAGATATTACATACAAAATTTGGTTGAAATCCAATTGATAGTGTAGAAGTTATATGCATTTAAACATTGGACCTCTCAGAAGGCTTAACATTATTTTGGCAACACTGTCATGGTTGGCCTCCTGGAAATTAAATTGAAATAGTCTTACCTACATGTGTGCCAATTTTTGAATAGCTCCCATGCATACCTTGTAAGATATCCAAAATGGAGCTCAAATTTCTAGTGCGTTTTTTCAGCAGTTGGTAGCACTGACATCATTTTCAAATATGGACGTGAGATATTCCGTTGCACATCTTTACTCATACTAAATTTGGTTTTGATTGCTGCAGCCGCTTAGGAGTTGATAGGGGGGGGACACACACACACAGCCAGACAGACAGACAGACAGACAGACACACTTTTTCCCGGATCAATCTTATAAGTCTACTTTTTCCTCATTTTTAGCCTATTTTCAATTTTGAAAAAATAGGCTTATGAGATCACCTTTTGTCCGTGTGTGTGTGCGCGCGTGTGTGTGTGTGTGTGTGTGTGTGTGTGATTCGTGTGTGTGTCCCCCCCTAATAAAATCTAAACGGCTGGAGCGATTTCAATGAAACTCGGGAAGTTCATAGCACTATTCCCAGCGACCTCGACCGTGCCCTTCAAATGTTGTTACGTCTCTCCAATCCAACATGGCGGCTGTGCGAAATATTTCACTAGCATTCAATATCTCCGAAACTATTACCGATATCGCCCTGAAATTGTGTACTGTGATAAAGGGCACTACTAGAAGTCCACCTATGAGACTTTCAAAAATCTGGTGACTACAAAACCAACATGGCGGCCAAGCGAAGTTGAGACTTTTAAATAGACTTTTCTCGCGATTTAACTATCTAAATGTAATGAAACTTGGTACAGCAAATGTTTATACACATTGTAATGCACTGGAGTCTAATTTAGTTCAATTGTTTACATAACCTCAAAATGGCGGCTGTGCGAAATATTTCACTGACATTCTATATCTCCGAAACTATTACAGATATCACCTTGCAATTTTGTACGGTGATAAAGGGTACTGATACAGGTATACCTATGTATATTTCATAAATCTGTAAAGTACGAAACGAACATGGCGACCAAGCGAATTTAAAACATTTTAATAGACTTTTCTCGTGATTTAACTCTCTGAGCGCAGTGAAATGTGGTACAGTAATTGATTTTGCAGATTGAAATGCACTGCCATCTAATTTAATTCAATTGCTTACATAACCTCAAGATAGCGGCTGTGCGAAATTTTAAGATTAAGTTTTAATTTCTTGTGTCGTAATCATGCGATCGAAGTGAAAGTTTGAATAATGAACCTAGGCAATAATTGTCCTTGAATGGTACATAACTCTATGGCCTATACACATAACACTCCTAAATGGTGAGCTCCCGAAATATTTAGACGTTCTCAATATCTATGAATCTTTTACAGCAACCAAACTGAATTTTTTTATGTTCATAGAGACTATGAACATATGTTCACCTATAGGACTTTCAGGAACCTGGTGAGCACAAATCCAACATGGCGGCGACGCGAAGTATAAATATTTAAATGGACGTTTCCCGCGAATTAACTATCCGAGTGCCGTGAAACGTTGCACGTTAAATGCTTATACAAATGTTGATCCACTGGCATCTAATTTATTTCAATGGTTTGCATTATCACAAGATGGCTGCTGTGCGTAATTTTAAAATCTCGTTTTTACTTCTTGTTGTCTAATCATGCGATTGAAGTTTGAATACCACACGTACACAATAATCTTAATGCAATAGTACAAAAATAAAAATCCAACCTGGCGACCATCTGAAATATTTAGACGGTTCTCAATATCTACGAATCTGTTACAGCAATTAAACTGAAATTTTGTATGTTGATTGTGGCAGTTAACATAAGTAGGATATATGAAAATAGGCTGTAGAGTTCTTCACGGAACTACTTGTTGCAAAATGTGAAAAGTAGGCTAAAAATCAATTTTACGAGATAGTTTGTCTGTCTGTTTGTGGGTGTGTATGTCTCCTATGTGTTCATATACCATTCATCCGATTGCGATGAAACTTAAGTGGGATGTTGATTACACACCAAGGAAGGTTTCTGACTTAGCAAATCAATTTTACAATAGGTTGCGCATGCGTAGATTCAACAAATGAGCAACGATGCGCGAAGCGTTTCAAACAAGTCCCGAATGTGTTCATATACCATTCGTCCGATATCGATGAAACATGGGTGAGATGTTGTATACACTTACGTGAAGGTTTCAAAATTAGTGAATGCATTTCACAGTAGGTAGCGCACGAGTATATTCAACAAATGGGCGACGACACGCAAATCGTTTCAACAAAGTCCCGTATGCATTCATATACCATTCGCCCGACAGCTATGAAACTTGCGTAAAATGTTGTGTACACTTCAGGGAAATTTTCTGGCTTAGTACATCCACTTTACAATAAGGAAGGAAGCTTGTAGTTTAACGTGACCGTTAAACTTGAGATTATGAGCCACGGGACCTCCTTTTTACGTGGAATCCGAACCACAGGACATGGCATTTCACTTCGAAAATCTGACATGCATTGACCGGGAATCGAACCCGGACCGCCTTGGTGAGAGGCATACAGCTAGACCGCTGAGCCACCACGCCCCCACCCACTTTACAATAGGCAGCGCACGAGTAGATTCAACAAATGAGCTACGACGCGCGAAGCATTTCAACAAAGTCACGTATGCGTTCATATACCATTCGTCCGATAGCGATTAAACTAGGCTGAGGTGTTGTGTGCACTCCAGGGAAGGTTTCTGGCTTAGTAAATCCCTTTAAATGTAGGTAGAGCACGAGTAGAATCAACAAATGAGCGACGACGCGCGAAGCGTTTCGACAATGTCCCGTATACGTTCACATACCATTCATCCAATTGCGATGAAATTTGGGTGAGATGTTGTGTACACTCCAGGGAAGGTTTCTGGCTGAGTACATCCTTATTACAATACGTAGCGCAAGAGAACAATCAACAAATCAGCGACGACGCGCGAAGAGTTTCAAACAATTCCCGTATGCATTTATATACCATTCGTCCGATAGCTATGAAACATGGGTGAGATGTTGTGTACACTTCATGGAAGGTTTCTGGCGTAGTAAATCTATATATATAACAAGAAGATCCGTGACGAACTAAAGAGCCTATTTTTCTCGAAATTCAAGATTCATGCCAATGGTTAATCTACATGGATCTAACTAGAATAATGACGAAATTAAGTTCGTAATATTGAAATTTCTAATTAGTTCAAAATACTGTAATCCCGGTTTAATGTAGCCAAATAGAGCACTACAGTTGGCTGCCCTGGTGACAGAATATATTCTTAGTTCCATCCCTTAAGGTACAGAATACAGAATTGAGTCCAATGAATAGCATGGACGTTACAAGCAGTTAAACATTGGATCTAACAGCGCGAGAAAATCATGTTGGCAACAATGGCATGCATGTATTGGTCAGAAATAATCTGAAATAATATGATCTATTGTTGTGCCAATTTTGAACGAAATCCATTAGTTAGTATAGAAGTTACATGCATTTTAAAATTGGACTTATCAGCAGGCTTAGAATCATGTTGGTAGCACTGACGTACATAAGTTACTCCAAATTAATATAGAATGTCAGGTACTATACGTGTGCATAATTTAAAGCAGTCGGCTTGCATATTTTCTGATATATTGGTATTAGGATAAAATAAATTAAGTGCATTCATTAACAGTTGGCAGCCCTGATGGTTCTTTAGAATACGCTCAGTCATTTCTGGTTATGTACACATACAAAATACGAAATTTGGTTGAATTCCAATTGATAGTGTAGAAGTTAAATTCATTTAAAAATTGGACTTATCAGCAGGCTTATAATCATTTTGGCAACACTGCCATGTTTGGCCTCCTAGAAATTAAACTACAATATTATTATCTATGTGTGCCAATTTTGAAATAGCTCCCCTTCATACCTTACAAGATATCCAACATGGAGCTCAAATTTCAATTGTGATTTTTCAGCAGTTGGTAGCACTGACATCATTTTCAAATATGGCCGTGAGATATTTAGGTATAGATCTTTACTCCTACCAAATGTTGTTTCGATTGCTCCAGCCGTTAAGAAGTTGATAGGGGGGGGGGCACACACACACAGCTAGACAGACAGACAGACAGACAGACAGGACAGACAGGACAGACAGGACAGACAGACAAACAGACTCATTTGGCCGATCTCATAAGACTACTTTTTCCTCATTTTTGCAAAATGTGAAAAGTAGGCTAAAAATCAATTTTACGAGATAGTTTGTTTGTCTGTCTGTGGGTGTGTAAGTCTCCTATGCGTTCATATACCATTCATCCGATTGCGATGAAACTTAAGTGAGATGTTGATTACACTCCAAGGAAGGTTTCTGACTTAGCAAATCCATTTTACAATAGGTAGCGCATGCGTAGATTCAACAAATGAGCGGCGATGCGCGAAGCGTTTCAAACAAATCCCGTATGTGTTCATATACCATTCGCCCGATATCGATGAAACTTGGGTGAGATGTTGTACAAACTTACGTGAAGGTTTTAAAATTAGTGAATACATTTCACAGTAGATAGCGCACGAGTAGATTCAACAAATGTGCGACGATACGCAAAGCGTTTCAACAAAGTCCCGTATGCATTCATATGCCATTCGCCCGACAGCTATGAAACTTGCGTAAAATGTTGTGTACACTTCAGGGAAATTTTCTGGCTTAGTACATCCACTTTACAATAGGCAGCGCACGAGTAGATTCAACAAATGAGCTATGACGCGCGAAGCATTTCAACAAAGTCACGTATGCGTTCATATACCATTCGTCCGATAGCGATGAAACTAGGCTGAGATGTTGTGTGCACTCCAGGAAAGGTTTCTGGCTTAGTAAATCCCTTTAAAAGTAGGTAGAGCACGAGTAGAATCAACAAATGAGCGACGACGCGCGAAGCGTTTCGAAAACGTCCAGTATACGTTCACATACCATTCATCCGATTGCGATGAAACTTGGGTGAGTTGTTGTGTACACTCCAGGGAAGGTTTCTGTCTGAGTACATCCATATTACAATATGTAGTGCAAGAGTAGAATCAACAAATGAGCGACGACGCGCGAAGCGTTTGAACCAAGTCCCGTATGCATTCATATACCATCCGTCCGATAGCTATGAAACTTGGGTGTGATGTTGTGTACACTTCACGGAAGTTTTCTGGCTTAGTAAATCTATATATATAACAAGAAGTTCCGTGAAGAACTATACAGCCTACTTTTCATTCTAATGATTATTCTACAGAATATGAACCTATCTAGAATAATGACGAAATTAAGTTGGTAATATCGAAATATCTAATTAGTTCAAAATATACCTGGTATAATGTAGCCTAATAGAGCACTACAATTACCAGCCCTGGTGACTGAATATATTCTTAGTTCCATGTCTTAAGGTACAGAATACAAAATTTGGTTGAAGTCCAATGGACGTTACATGCAGTTAGACATTGGATCAATCAGCACGCGTAAACGCATGTTGCCAACAATGTCATGCGTGTGCTGGTCAGAAATAATCTGAAATATTATGATATCTTGTTGTGCCAATTTTGGATGAAATCCATTTGTTAGTATAGAAGTTACATGTATTTTAAAATTGGTCATATCAGCAGGCATAGATTCATGTTGGCAGCACTGCCTTGTATTAATTACTCCAAATTAATCTAGAATGTCAGGTGCTATAAGTGTGCAAAGTATAGAGCTGTTAGCTTGCATACTTTCTCATATATTGATATTAGGGTAAAAAATATAGACAGCCTTTATTAACAGTTGGCAGCCCTGATTGCTCTTAACAATACTTATAGTCATATCTGTTATGGTACACATAGCACATACGAAATTTGGTTGAAATCCAACTGATAGTATAGAAGTTACATGTATTTAAAAATTGGTACTATCAGCAGATTTATAATCATGTTGGCAGAACTGACGTATATAAGTTACTCCAAATTAATCTAAAATGTCAGAATATACGTGTGCATAGTTTAAAGCTGTTGGCTTGCATACTTTCTGTTATATAGGTATTTGGATGAAAAAATAGAGAGAGCAATTTTAACAGTTGGCATCCCTGGTGGCATTAAGAATACGCTCTGTCATATCTGTTTATGTGCAGATATTACATACAAAATTTGGTTGAAATCCAATTGATAGTGTAGAAGTTATATGCATTTAAACATTGGACCTATCAGAAGGCTTAACATTATTTTGGCAACGCTGTCGTGGTTGGCCCCCTGGAAATTAAATTGTAATAGTCTTATCTACATGTGTGCCAATTTTGGAATAGCTCCCATGCATACCTTGCAAGATATCCAACATGGAGCTCAAAATTCTAGTGCGCTTTTTCATCAGTTGGTAGCACTGACATCATTTTCAAATATGGACGTGAGATATTCCGGTGCACATCTTTACTCATACTAAATTTGGTTTTGATTGCTGCAGCCGTTTAGGAGTTGATAGGGGGGACACACACACAGCCAGACAGACAGATAGACAGACAGCCACACATTTTCCCGGATCGATCTCATAAGTCTACATTTTCCTCATTTTTGCTGAATGTGAAAAGTAGGCTAAAATCAATTTTACGAGATAGTTTGTTTGTCTGTCTGTGGGTGTGTATGTCTCCTATGTGTTCATATACCATTCATCCGATTGCGATGAAACTTGGGTGAGATGTTGTGTACACTCCAGGGAAGGTTTCTGGCTGAGTACATCCATATTACAATACGTAGCGCAAGAGTAGAATCAACAAATGAGCGACGACGTGCCAAACGTTTCAAACAAGTCCCGTATGCATTCATATACCATTCGTCCGATAGTTATGAAACTTGGGTGAGATGTTGTGTACACTTCATGGAAGGTTTTTGGCTTAGTAAATCTATATATATGAAAATCAATTTTACGTGATAGTTTGTCTGTCTGTGGGTGTGTATGTCTCCTATGTGCTCATATACCATTCATCCGATTGCGATGAAGCTTAAGTGGGATGTTGATTACACTCCAAGGAAGGTTTCTGACTTAGCAAATCCATTTTACAATAGGTAGCGCATTCGTAGATTCAACAAATGTGCGACGATGCGCGAAGCGTTTCAAACAAGTCCCGTATGTGTTCATATACCATTCGTCCGATATCGATGAATCTTGGGTGAGATGTTGTATACACTTACGTGAAGGTTTCAAAATTAGTGAATACATTTCACAGTAGGTAGCGCACGAGTAGATTCAACAAATGGGCGACGACACGCAAAGCGTTTCAAAAAGTCCCGTATGCATTCGTGTACCATTCGTCCGATACCTAAGGAACTTGCGTAGGATGTTGTGTACACTTCTGGGAAATTTTCTGGCTTAGTAAATCCACTTTACAATACGTAGCGCGCGAGTAGATTCAACAAATGAGCTACGACGCGCGAAGCATTTCAACAAAGTCACGTATGCGTTCATATGCCATTCGTCCGATAGCGATGAAACTAGGCTGAGATGTTGTGTGCACTCCATGGAAGGTTTCTGGCTTAGTCAATTCCTTTAAAAATAGGTAGAGCACGAGTAGAATCAACAAATGGGCGACGACGCGCGAAGCGTTTCACCAAGTCCCATATAAGTTCATATACCATTCATCCGATAGCGATGAAACTTGGGTGAGATGTTGTGTACACTCCAGGGAAGGTTTCTGGTTTAGTACATCCATTTTACAATAGGTAGCGCACCAGTTAATTCAACAATTGAGCGATGACACGCGAAGCGTTTCAACAAAGTCCCGTATGCATTCATATACCATTCGTCCGATAGCTATGAAACTTGGGAGAGATGTTGTGTACACTTCATGGAAGGTTTCTGGCTTAGTAAATCCACTACACAATAGGCAGCGCACAAGTAGATACAACAAATGAGGGGCGACGCGCGAAGCGTTTCAACCAAGTCCCGTATAAGGTCATATACCATTCTGCCGTTAGCGGTGAAACTTGGGTGAAATATGGTGGACACTCCAAGGAAGGTTTCTGGTTTAGTAAATACATTTGACAGTAGGTAGCACACGAGTAGATTCGACAAAATAATGAACGACGACACGCGGAGCGTTTCAAAACAGTCCCCTATGTCTTCATATCCCAATAGTCCGATAGCGATGAAACTTGGGTGAGATGTTGTGGACACTTACGTGACGGTTTCTAACGTAGTAAATACATTTTACAGTAGCTAGCGCACGAGCAGATTCAACAAATGAATGACGGGTCGCGAATCGTTTAAACAAAATCCGGTATGCGTTCATATACTATTCATCCGTTTGCGATGAAACATTTATCAGTTATTGTGTACATGCCAGGGAAGGGTTTCGACTTAGTAAATCCATTTCACAATAAGTAGCCCAAGAGTAGATGCAACAAATGGGTGACGACGCGCGAAGCGTTTCAACAAAATCCCCTATTGCGTTCATATAACCTTCTTCGATTGCGATGAAACCTTGATGAGTTATTGTTTACACGCCAGGGAAGGGCCTTGACTTAGTAATACATTTCCCAATAGGTAGCGCACGAGTAGATTCAACAAATGAGTGACAGCGCATGAATCGTTTAAACAAAACCCCGTCTACTTGCATATACCATTCATCCGATTGCGATGAAACATTGATGAGTTATTTTGTACACGCCAGGGAAGGGTTTCGACTTAGTAAATCCATTTCACAATAGGTAGCGCACGAGTATATGCAACAAATGGGTGACGACGCGCGAAGCGTTTCAACACAATCCCCTATGCGTTCATATAACCTTCTTCGATTGTGATGAAACCTTGATGAGTTATTGTGTACACGCCAGGGTAGTGTTTCGACTTGGTAAATCCATTTCTCAATAGGTAGCGTACGAGTAGAATCAACAAATGAGTGACAGCGCACGAATCGTTCTAACAAAATCCCGTATACGTTCATATGCCATTCATCCGATTGCGATGAAACTTTTGAAAGTTATTGTGCACGCTCCCACGAATGATTCTAAATTAGAAAATCCATTTTACGATAGCTTAGAGGCAGTTAACGGAAATTGAAAATCATGTTGTGTATCCAAAAACACGTCAAGAAACAGAATTTCAACGCCAACACTTTCTTTGATTGGCATTGCAACGCATGCCGGGTACAGCTTGTGCTTTATATACCAGCCTACAGCCCTACACTTACCTGAATACGTTACTAATACCCATATTATACTGTAGTTTACATTCAAAATAGTTATCTATATATTTAAAACAGTAAGGTGATTTTTGTTACCTCGAGATTGAGAGAACGACAGAACCGATTTACTTCGTAGAGCACTCTAACGAAAGCTCTTGGCCTCTAGATTTGCAGAGTGTCTATAAAATAAACAAATATATTACGGTATATTTTTGAATTAATATAGAAAATAGCAGAATTCTTGCCCCTCACGCATGCGCACAATCCGCCTGGGGTCATGACAAAATGGCGGTGAGAAGTCCATTAAAATGTAAGTTATTTAATAAGCTTGCATGTAATTGAAAACATACATTAACCAAGTTCTGGCAATAAAATATAATAACAGTATGAACGTATACGAATGTGCAACATTGATTTATTTGGATAATGAAATGGATTATTTCCTTCAGACAGCGGCTTTTAATAATAAAGAACGGCTGCGGCTGCTGCTGACCAGGAGTGCGCGAGTAGCTATGTGGTTAAGGCGACAGACTGTGGTTCCAAGGTTTACCGGTTCGATCCCAGCCCTCGCCGATATATATTTTTTTTTACCACTGAAATATTGTTAAATCAAGGAGTATTAGTAAGGTTTTATGTCTGTTAAAGATACATATTTCTACATTCCCTCTCGGTATATTTTTGAATTAATATAGAAAATAGCAGAATTCTTTCCCCTCACGCATGCGCACAATCCGCCTGAGGTCATGACAAAATGGCGGTGAGAATTCCACTAAAATGTAAGTTATTTAATAAGCTTCCATGTAATTGAAAACATACATCAACCAAGTTCTGGAAATAAAATATAATAACAGTATGAACGTATACGAATTTGCAACATTGATTTATTTGGATAATGAAATGGATTATTTCCTTCAGACAGCAGCTTTTGAAGATAATGAAAGGCTGCGTCTGCATCTGAACATGCTTGCGCGAGTAGCTATGTGGTTAAGGCAACAGACTGGGGTGCCCATGTTCACCGGTTCGATCCCAGCCCTCGCCAATATATCTGTTTTTTTTTACCATTGAAATATTGTTTAATCAGGGAATATTAGTAAGGTTTTATGTCTGTAAAAGATACATATTTCTACATTCCCTCTCAATACGTTTTATTTCCGTTTTACCATTGCATTACAGCATGTGATCAAAAGAGCAAACTGTTGTCCTCAGTACGCCGTTTAAATATCTGCAATCAGTTCCTATAACTGACAACAGATGGCAGTACATCGCCCATATAGTTCCAGTAACTGACAGCAGATGGCAGCACCATTGCATCGATATATTTAAAACCCAAGACATGGCACGTTTTCACGTGATGGAGAATTATAAAGGAGGGGAATATTTAAGAAGGGAAATTTTGAGGAACATTAACCGACAGTTGAATGTGTAGGCTATGTTGTTTATGTACCTTAATATTGCAATTTCTTCCCAATGCTTCGGTGGTCAAGTTATTAGCGTCCTAGACTAAAAGTTATAATTATGCATCGTCGATATACTCTTAAATTATTAAAGAAAAAAGTTGTTTTCCAGGCACTCGCGCGTGTCCACAATTGCTTTCGCCATAAGAGACACTTGGCAAACATAATTCGTTTGAAGGGCTCCGACATTGTGGTCACTCAGCCCCGTGTACTTGGGTGTGTATGTGTGAAATTTTCTCTCATAACCTGTGTTATTGTAATGGCTGCATTACTGTGTGTATTTGTAATTAAGGTGGTAAATGGCAAGAGAGACGGCCAAGGCCTTAAGTTAGGAACCATCCCGGTATTTGCCTTAAGTGGAAGTGGGAAACCACGGAAAACCACATCCAAGATTGTCGAGGTGGGAATTAAACCTTCCTCTTCTTAGTTATACCTCAAGAGACTGAATGTGCCCCGTTTTTGCCCTCAGACCAGAATTCAATTTCTTGGCAGAGCAGGAAATGTAACCCAGGTCTCCGGGGCGATAGACAAGAATAGGTGGGCCTCCATGTGTTAATACGATTTTTGACATGCACGGGACATATAATTCAAAAACTGCCTCCATTAGGGTGACTGCCGAAGTGAGTATTGAGTATAGGCCTATGGTCGTTCCAGTAGTTGGCGAAGTGATTCTATGTTCCCCTGCAAAATGTACTGTCATAACCTATAACAGGTGATGGAAATTGCTTATTTAGAGCAGTTTCGTACTGTTTATAACAAAATGAAGAACGTCATTCTGAGCTGCGTTTTCAAGCTATCGCCAAAAATTTCGCTGGCAGGAACAATTATAAGGAATTTATTTTAAGCGATCAGTCTCATCGCATTCTCCTCACCAACCAACTTGAGTATGAAAGTCTCTGGACGGTCATGTTGAACTTCATTGTATAAGACAATTGTTTAATGATTATTTGTTTAGAGTACTGAGTCTAACTACGCAGTTGATTTCGGCAATGGAAGTATTATTTGCCATGTAATATTTAGCGGCTCCGTTATTGCAGGACACTATAGTGTTATCGAATAATACGAAGCCACATTTAAAATCCAATATAAATAGGCCATTTCAGAAACAATTTCAGATATTATGCAGTACAGTGTACTGTAAGGTCTTTGACGATCAAATGTAAACATTGTTCTACATTGTACTTCTCTTGCGTAAAATCTATGCGTGGTTACTTTGGTCTTTACTGTTGTGAGGGTAAAATTGATCTGCTGGAATATAAAATATTTGCCAAGCTGCAACAATGTAATGATATTAATTTAAAAGTCATTGAACTTATATCCAGTAGTTCAAACACATACATCAGCGTTAACAGATTGGATACTGAAGATGAAAGCCAGCTACTTCATTTCCCTATTATTGAATTTTTCAATTCCTTGGAATTAAATGATTCGCCTCCACATACTCCGAACGTTTGAGCCATAGTTATGCTCCTTAGAAATCTGAACGTTTCCCAATGACTCGTATATGGTAATATATTAATTGTAAGAAATATGTAAGAAATTGCTTGGATTCGGATATAATAGGTGCAGTAATATTAGGCAGAGAGATCAAATCCTACGACTTGATTTAACACCTTCCGATAAAACACTTGCAGGTACAGTACATTTTCTTTTAATAGGCAACAATGTCCTATTCGCTCGGCCTACTTTATCACAATCAATCAAGCTCAAGGAGAAACTCTTGAACGTATTGGGCTATTTACCTCATCACGTTTTAAGTCATGACCAGCAGGATAGTGAAGGTACAAAAAAGGTCCTGTATGGGATGGTAAAGAATAAGAGGCGGAAGGATCCTACGGATTATGTCAGAATGGTGAACAAAAGGGGACAAGGGATAGAAAATAGGGAAGAACTGAAGAAAATGTGGAAAGAATATTTTGAAGAACTCCTGAACCCAAATGGAAACCATGGCGAGGAAGAAGAAATCGGGGAAGAGGTACAGTAGATGAACTGCAAACAGAAAAGGACGTAACATGGAAAGAAGTGGAAGATGCAGTGAGGAAGATGTAAGGAGGGAAGGCACCGGGTGTGGATGAGTTGAGTGTGGAGATGGTGAGAGCAGCAGGAGAGGTGGGGATACAATGGTTGTACCGAGTGATGAAGGCAGCATGGAAGGAAAGGAAGACCCCAGAGGACTGGAAAAAGGGAATAATTGTCCCGATCTTCCAGAAAGGTAGTAGAACAGAATGCAAAAACTATCGGGGAATAACACTGATGAGTCATTGTGCAAAGATGTTTGAGAAAGTTTTAGAAAGGAGAATATAGGACAAGGATAGAAGGAGGGATGAGGGAAGAACAACATGGCTTCAGAGCAGGAAGGTCCACAGTGGATTTGATTTTTGCTGTAAGTCAGTTACAAGAACAGCACTAAAAGTATGGAACAGATCTACTGATGGCCTTCCTGGACATTGAGAAAGCATATGACAGTGTGTGCAGAAACAAAGTATGGAAGTCCCTGGAGGATAGAGGAGTAGAAAAATGGACTATAAGGAGGATAAAAGAGATGTACAAGGGAAGCGTGAGCTGTGTGAAAGTGGGAGGAGAGAGATCGGACTGGGTGGAACAGAGAAACGGCCTGAAACAAAGAAGTGCACTATCACCGTTAATTTTCATTGTGGTGATGGATGACATAATGACCCGAGCGGCACAAGTAATTGGGGAAGGAAAGATGAAAGCAATGGTGTTTGCGGATGATTTGATGATTGTGGAAACAAGGAGGAGGAGGTACAGGAACAGTTGGACGTGTGGGAAGGAATAATACAAGGATATGGGATGAAATTTAGCATAAATAAGAGTGAGATGGTGATCACAACAAGGAAGAAGGAAAGGACCACAACGGGAATAACAATTGGTGGGGAACAGCTGAAGAAAGTGGAGAGTTTCAAGTATCTGGTAAGCCTGATACAAGAGAATGGAAGAAACGGTAGAGAAATAAATGAGTGGGGGAGACAGGCAGAAGCATTCCGGAGGAGTGTGAGAAGCATGTTATGGAGCAGGGATGTCCCTCAGAACAGCAAGTAGATCATATATCGTACTATGTCCCTATCCTGACGTATGCCTCGGAGACCTGGGTTATGAAAGGAAGGGAGAAGAGCAAAATACAGGCTAGTGAGATGAGGTTCTTGAGAAGCAGTATTGGAGCTACAAAGAGGGACAGAATAAGAAATGAGAGGACCAGAGAATTAATGAAGGAGGAACCATTACAGGATGGTATAGAGAAATCTAGACTTAGATGGTATGGACATGTAAAACGAATGGAGGAGAAGAGGATACCCAGGAGGATACACGAGACGAAGTGGGAAGGAAAGAGACCAAGAGGGAGACCGAGAGACAGGTGGCTGAAGGGGGTGGAAGAAAGCGTGAAGAAGAGAGGAGAAGACTGGACAAGGGTGGAGGCTGAGAGATGGTGGGAAGACAGAAGACGTTGGAGAGGCTTGTGTTCCAAACAGACCCGGCCAGTGGCTGGAAACTGTGCAAGATGATGATGACCTCATCACGTTTTCAGTCATGACCAGCAATATGTTGCAATGCTGAGAATGCTATCTTTTGACGCCCTTAAAGTTGCAATAGTGCTAAAAGGTAATCGTACGAAGAATGTAACTTATATAAGAAGCTTCTTCAGTAAATTTGTTTTCCATTGTCCGTCATGTGTTGACGGGTTTCATCTAGTTAATATAAATTTAGTTAGATGGGCCTTCAGCCTTTTTTTAAATCAATTTTCAAGCTGTATGCCTCTCACCAAGGCGGACCGGGTTCGATTCCCGGTCAATGCATGTGAGATTTTTCGATGTGAAATGCCATGTCCTGTGGTTCGAATTCCACGTAAAACGGAGGTCCCGTGGCTTATGATCGCGAGATTAACGGTCACGTTAAACTACAAGCTTCCTTCCTTTTTTAAAATCAATTTACTGGACCCAGGTCAAAATAGGTTGGCCACCCCCCGACCTACCCCAATAGAATGCCACCGTGTTAAGTAAGACTTACGTGCAAGAAGTCTCACTCAGGCAATAGCGCTTGACAACATCAGAGTTTCTTAAGTTTAGGGGCTGCGACAACGCAGTCATGTAGCCCCGGGTACTTTGGGTGTGTGTAGAATCTGTCTAGTGTTAATTGTGATGACTGTATTAGTGTGTGTTACCTGTTTTTTAATTCAAGTAAGGACTGCAGAGTTTTGAAATTTTGAAATAGTTCCTACTTTTGCCGCCAAACGCCACCGTCAACAACTACTAGTTCAGAACTTAGCTACCAGACGCCACCGCAGTCGGCTCTTGGCAACGAACGTACAAACCTAAGAGCGTTGTTTACATTCTTAACGGGGCAGATGACCTCGTAGTTCCGCCCCTTAAAACAACAATAACTAACTCACTAACTGCATTCTTAACCTATATAATTTAGCTTCACACAGGTGTAATTAGTGGAAGGTTCCTTAACATGCCATAAATCTATGACATGGGACTGGCGGCTTCACTTCCACTCCGAAGGAAGGCATACTGAGGGATTTTTAACGCTCTTAAATATCCGACAACTTCGGCCGGATTTGAACCCGCGATCTTGGGCATGCTACCGACTACGCCACCGAAGCCGCCTGAGATAAGTGTATAAGAATTCTTGTATTTGACGTTGACACGCACAGCAATACCGTACGTAGAGCTCAAGGCATGGGAACTTCCAGTCAGTTGGAGACGACTCGTATTTACCGATTCATTAACACTGAAAGCTCTCATTATTCCAATCAACTCTTTCATTCAAGAAATCAGTAATTCTTCTTTGTGAATCCATTAGCTAATTTTTCCTTCCTGTTCCAATGTTTGATCAACCTGTTCTACTCAATCCGATAATTGAACTGTGTTCTTAATGAACAGATATTTAAATTGCGTTTCATTTCTTCTTCAGTTTGCGTTACATCCGGCGAATGGAATGGAAATTAATGGGAAGAGATGGGGGAGGAGTGGGGGAGAGATCGTTACCATGGCAACGAGTGTCGCTATACCAAGTAGCGCAGGACACAGGGCTTAGTGCAATAAGAGGCTATCCTGGCTTATATTGAATTTTGAGAGAAATGTAGTTTCTCAAGGTTACTTCTTTGAGAACTGTGTAATATATATTATTAATTCTATTTCATGTGATTTCCATCCATAAATGCAGGCGCCTCAAAAATTACTGTATTACGACCCCCATATTTTCGTTGCATTAGCCTTCTGACGTTTGTCAGATCCCACATGCACAAGTGGATATATCTATGTCCAAGGTCGCGGGTTCAAACCCGGCCGAAATCATCGGATTTTTAAGAGCGGTAAAAATCCCTCAATACTGTATGCCTTCCTTTGGAGGGGAAATAAAGCCGGCGGGCCCATGTCATAGCCTCATGGTATGTACCTAAGAACTATCCATTAAATACAATTGTGTGAAGCTAAATTTATAGGTTAGATTTGACTAACGCCCTCTAAATTCTAACGTTTGTCACCAGATGACGGTTGCGGTGGCATATAGTAGCCAAGTGCACGGATAGGTGTCGTTGACGGTAGCATTTGGTATCAAAAGTAGGAACTATTTGAAATTGATCGTCTGCAGTCCTTACCTGAATTACAGATAACACACACTAATACAGCCATCACAATTAACACCGGTCATCAGACAGATTCTACACACAACCAAAGTACACGGGGCTACCAGACTGCGTTGTCGCGGCCCCTAAACTGAGGAACCAACCAAGCTATCAAAATACATCACTCCTAAAGCCTCATTTTCACCCTCGCAGTTCCACGAGTGTAAGGCAGGAAATGGAATATCCCTACCATGTCATACGATGTTGGCAAGTCAAAGAACCCATTTGAATTCAGTAGGCAGTTTTCATAATGGCAAAATTAATCTCGGGAGTTTCCGCCAACACAAAGTTCCTCATTTCTCTACTAGAAAGCGCTATAGTGTTCAAGGAGCTTAGATATCTAACCTCGTTGACTTTCATAGTGCTTCAAAGAACAACGGAATTCGACATGCAAGCTACCCTCTGGGTGTCAAATAACAAAGCTTGCACCCGGCAACCGAGGCCATACGATATTATGATTATTATCAACTATTGTATTCCTGTGTCATACAAGTCTGCCGCCTGCGAACGGAACCAGCGTGCGATATTTGTATTCAGCTCTTCGTTAGTGTGAAAATGCTGAACGGAAAACAGGAATTTCTTGAGGTGTAAGAAAAGATGTAAATCACTGGGAGCAAGATCAGGACAGCAACTGTTCAGCAGAAGTTTGACTGGGAGCTGTTTGATCAACCATCGTACAGTCCCGGCAAGATTAGGGCCATTGCGCCCTAAAACCTGATTATAACACGAGAACAGTAACGACAATATAGGCATATTTATAAATGGAATTTGCGGTATATGAAAATTAAAGTTTGACTGTCTATTCTTAATTTCAACGGTATTTTGCGTTATTTACGCGTTTCAGACTGTTTTATGACTGATGCGCGTAAATGTAAAACTGTTGTCTGTGTCTTTGCACGCTTACGAAAACGGCTGGGTGGATCAACGTAAAATTCGGTATGAATATCCATCAGGGGCAATACACCAATCATTTACATAACTTTTCATCCCCCTCCAAATACATGCTTAAATAGGCAACATATCAAAAATTATAGCAAGAAGATAAGAGAAAGCTCATTTTGAATCCCTCAATGTGAGGTAGAAAGCTTGGGAAGTTACCGAAGGAACCTCGAAAACCACAGTTTAAGGCTTTAAAACCAATAGTTGCAGAGGTATCCCTAGAAAACTATATTCGCTCTGATATAGGCCTACAAATGAAGGAATGGCAATCCCGTAACCATAGCTCAAGAGGGGACATCCAACTATCCATCCCATCTCATGTTGTTGCGGCTAGCGTTCTTGGCTGTCACCCAGGAGGTCCGGGTTTTATTCTCGGCCCCACCAAAATACTGTAATTCTGGTGTGACTAATAGTAATTGAAGTTATGATTAGGATGAAGGCATGAGGCAGCTGAGGTCTTAAGTTATAAACCACCCGCACATTTGTCTGTAGTATAAATGGATAACCACAGGAAAACGTTCCTAGAATGGCTGGGGTGGATTTTAACGTCCTCAGGTTTATCTCACAAGACTAATAATATCCCTGAATCGAACCCAGACCTTAAGGGTGACAGCCAAGGCCGCTACAGCTCGGTAAGTTCAACTGAAGCCCTGAGTGAGGCAGTGGCGATTCCTCCATGTAGGTCGTGAGGATCATCCTACAGTCAGCTCTCAGCTGTAACTGTTTTAAAACAAGTAGTTCCGTGAAGAACTATACAGCCTATTTTCATATATCCTACTTATGTTAATTGCCTCTAGCAACATACACAATTTCAGTTTGATTGCTGTAATAGATTCGTAGATATTGAGAACCGACTAAACATTTCGGATGGTCGCCATGTTGGATTTCATATATGTAGGTCCTAGAGTTATGTACTGTTACATGCAGATTATTGTGTACGTGTAGTATTCAAACTACAATCGCATAATTAGGACACAAGAAGTAACAAGGAGATTTTAAAATTTCGCACAGCTGCCATTTTGAGGTTATGGAAACAATTGAAATAAATTAGATGCCAGTGGATTACCATTTGTATAAGGATTTACTGTTCCAAGTTTCACTACACTCGGATGGTTAAATTGCGAGAAACGTCCATGTGAATTTTTATATTTCGCGTCGCCTCCATGTTGGATTTGTGAACACCAAGTTATTTAAAGTCCTATAGGTGAACTTAAGTTCATAGCCCCTATGAACATTAAGAAATTCAGTTTGATTGCTATAATAGATTCGTAGATATTCAGAGCCGACTAAATATTTTGGATGGTCGCCATGTTGAATTGTTAAATGTAGAGGCTATAGAGTCATGTACCATTAAAGGAAAATTATTGCGTAGGTTCAATATTCAAACTTTCAATTCGATCGCATGACTACATCACAAGAAATAAAAACTTAATTTTAAAATTCGCACATCCGCCATCTTGAGGTTACGTAAGCAATTGAACTAAATTAGATACCAGTGCATTACAATGTGTATAAATATTTCCTGTACCAGATTTCAGTGCGTTTGGAACATTAAATCGCGAGAAAGGTCTATTTAAAATTTTCAACTTCGCTTGGCTGCCATGTTCGTTTTGTAGTTAACCGGTTTCTGAAAGTCTTATAGATGGACTTCCGTAGTGCCCTTTATTTCCGTAAAAGATTTCAGGGAGATACCGCTAATAGTTTCACAGATATGGAATGCCGGTGAAATATTTTGCACATCCGCCATCTTGAGGTTATGTAAACAATTGAACGAAGTTAGATGTCAGTGCATTACAATGTATATAAACATATACTGTACCAAGTTTCATTGCGTTTGGTTGGTTAAATCGCGAGAAACGTCTATTTAAAAGTCGAAACTTCGCTTAGCCGCCATGTTCGTTTTGTAGTTACCAGATTTTCAAAGGTCACATAAGTGAACTTATAGTTGTTCCCTTTATCACCATACAAAATGTCAGGGTAATATCGGTAATAGTTTCGGAGATATTGAATGCTGGTGAAATATTTCGCACAGCTGCCATGTTGGATTGGTGAGTCGTAACAAAATTTGAAGGGCACGGTCGGGGTCGCAGGGAATAGTGTTATGAACTTACCGAGTTTCATTGAAATCGCTCCAGCCGTTTAGATTTTATTAGGGGGGGACACACACACGAATCACACACACACACGCACACACACACGGGCAAAAGGTGATCTCATAAGCCTATTTTTTTAAAATTGAAAATAGGCTAAAAATGATTGTTTTGTAAAATAGCCTTTGTGGCTACTTTGAGCGCCCTCTCGATAAGGTCTGTCTCACTGTCACTGTCAGTACTTGTAACTAGTTCTACATCTCAGCCGTAGATGGGTGAAGTGTGATCTTCACCGTCAGGAGTAGAAAGCTGAAGAAGGAAGCCTTGCATCCTCAGAGCACGTGTTCATAGCTTTAGAAATGTATGGGAGCCCTTGAGGGGGAAGGGGCAGGTTTGGTCTGTTTAATGGTGCTCTGAGGACGTCCACTGAGATCCTCAAGTCTCGCTATTGGTTGAATTAAACCAACACTATTGGCTTATTGGTTACAATTTCGCGCGTGCAGAATGGATAGCCTGTTTTCAGCGTGCGCACATTTTTGAAGTGGTAATCGATTGTATTGTGTTGTGTAATGTGTTCGTATTTGTGCTGTGCGACTGAATAATTAATATTAGTCTGAATCTAATATCTCAATTTAGGCCAGCTATAATAATTATCTTAAGTTAAGCCTATTATATTATGTCTTACCCATTACAAAAAAAGTTACAGTCAGTCTGAAAGACTAGACTTTATATCATTACAAATGACGCATGCTACAACTACTTTCTCGCTTCGTTTGACGCCCCAGGACTCTTTCAACAGACTCCATTACCCATTAACTTAGCCTTCCCACGTGGCTGCATGAAGTCACGCACTCGCCGTCCATTACCCATTAACTTAGGCTTCCCGCGCGGCAGCATGACGTCACGTGGTCGCCGTCTCCGTAATGCATAACGTTAAACTCAAGCTTCCCGCGTGGCTGCATGACGTCACACACTCGCCGTCCATTACCCATTAACTTAGGCTTCCCGCGCGGCTGCATGACGTCACGTGGTCGCCGTCTCCGTAACGCATAACGTTAAACTCAAGCATAACGATGAAGTCGACAAGATCATTTGAAATGATAAAATCAGCAGTCGCCACTGGAGTGAGGGCGCTGCAGGCGCGAGCGAGCGAGAGAGGGAAAGCCCGTGGTAGGCGGTGGGAGAGAGTGAGACCATTGATAATAATAATAATATCGTATGGCCTCGGCTGCCGGGTGCTAACTTTGTAATTTGACACCCAGAGGGTAGCTTGCATGTCAAATTTCGTTGTTCCTTGAATCACTATGATAGTCAAGGAGGTTAGATATCTATAGCGCTTTCTAGTAGAGAAATGAAGAACTTTGTGTTGGCGGAAACTCTCGAGATTAATTTTGCCATTATGAACACGGCCTACTGAATTCGAATGGGTTCTTTGACATGCCAACATCGTATGACATGCGTGTCGTATTTTTGCTGCCTTTCAAAAATCACTTACCACGGCCAGGAGCGAACCTGCAATCTTGGGGTTAGTAGACCGACACGCTATCCACTCACCCACCGTGGCAAGCTACACCATTGATAAATCATCCTCACGTGCACTCTACCCAGCGGCAGTTGGTTTCTGTGCAAGTCACGCCTTTCGCGGCAGCACATAGCAGTAGATCTAGCAACATGATGACCAGAGAGGCGAGGGGGAAGCCTAATAGTTGGCATATTTCCGGGGCTTCAGATGTACTTTTCTTGCTGTAGCTACTACGCCACGATGTTGTTCCTCGTGTCTCTAAAGCCACGCTGAGCTTCTAACTTTATTGTTATGATTAGGGCCCGGATGCAGGGCTGGATTTACCAATAGGCCCCTGCCTAGGAGCGGAACATGCTGAGGGGCGCAAGTTCTTTTTACAGTTCAAAAATAGACTAAACAGAGCTTTACTACTTATGATTTATTTAAACCAATTTCGTATATTTTTTTTAGTCCTTTACCCTCCAGGTTGGTGGAACCCACGGACTCAGCGAGGGAACTCACCACTACCGCCTCTACGGGCAGTGTCCTAGAGCTGGGAACATCTAATCGGAGTGGATACAACTGGTGAGATGGGATTGGCACCTCGCCAAGGCGGCCTCACCTGCAAAGCGAACAGGGGCCTCATGAGGGAAGGCAGGGGATGGTGAGGATGGATAGGCAAGGAAGAGGGAAGGAGGCGGCCGTGGCCTTGAAGAAGGTACCATCCCGGCATTTGCCCGAAGACGGAGTGGGAAACCACCGAAAACCACTTCGAGGATGGCTGAGGGGGAATCGAACCCCCTCTACTCATTTGGGCCACCCGAGGCTGAGTAGACCCCGTTCCAGTCCTCGTACCACTGTTCAAATTTCGTGGCAGAGCCGGGAATCGAACCCAGGACCTCCGGGGCGGCAGCTAAGCATGCTGACCGCTACGCTACGGAGGCGACTCGAATAATTTTATGATTTAAATTAAACTTTCCAAACTTTTGACACATTTCCAATTTATATTGTGGCCATCATTTTCCAACAAATGTTTTGCAACAGCAGATTTTTCGACTTCAGCTTTAGGACAGGAACGTTTTATGATTAATCAGAAGAAAATTTAAGTATTGAATATTAATATCAGTTTAATTTGAATAATATCTCGTCCTATGTATTCATAGTTTATATACTAATTTAGAAACAGTTGATTCTCTCATTATTTTTATACATTAGTATAAAATAAAAATTACCTTCACAAAGACCTTTCTGAGGTCTAATTACTCCCCCCTTCACGATGGTAAGAACAGGGGGTGGCAAAAACCCACGGGCCTAGGAGCGCATAAAATCTAAATCCGGCCCTGCCCGGAGGTTGATGACTTGTCATCTTTCTACAGAGCTGTTTAAAACAATACTGAAGTACATAGAGGGCGTGGTGGTTCAGCGGTCAAGCTGTCTGTCTCTCACCAAGGCGGACCGGGTTCAATTCCTGGTCATTCATCATGTGATCAAAATCAATTGTCCGCAGAACATCTGACTCGATATACATTATACTTGGCATGTCTAATCGTTCTTGTGACACGATGCTTCTTTGCGCACTTTTGATCCGTTCCAATTTTTAAAACGAGCACTCCGCAGAATAATTCGTTATCATGAGGGTCAGGAAAACGCGAAAAGCAACTTCTACGCTCGGAAAAACAGACTCAAGCTTGTCTCGAATAAGAATTTCGTAAAGTTCAGAATGAGTGAACTCAGTTTTTAAAGGACATTGTAATGTAATATAATGCCGAAACTGTCTTCAGTTCTGGATAAAATTTTTCTAAATCTTCGGAATAAAATTGAACTAAATTACAATTTGCTTGGGGGCCCTAGGCCTGGGCCTAGTCGGGCCTAATGGGTAATCCAGCACTGGTCACCACCACCTTGGTCAGAGACAGATATCAGTAGTTTTCGTGTGTTTGCCTACTCAGCCGCATGGCGCGCCAGTTGACGTGCACTACATCCTTCCTCTCCACTTGAAATGTTTATTGATAAGGATACCTCGAGGCTCCCTGAGCACGTAGCGTAATGCTCGAGGCGGCACTTCCACTCAGCCTAACAAAAGCGAAAAATGTTCTGTCGTCAGCCAAGCTGGAGTATGGAGGTCGGTCGATAACCAGATAAGTGGGCCGAATCTTCTCCCACACATCGACTGTAGGCTCAACTAAAGAGAACATATGGGTACTGTTTCTCCTCAGCAGCGTTGCCAAATTTATCAAATAATAGAGACGTGGAACTACTTCAGATATTTATTATGATTAACAGTGGGATCGTACATAAAATGAATATCATAAACCTATGCCTATTTTGGACATCTGCTATTTCACATGACTGTACATTTTAAGCAGCTTTTTATTTCGACTGGATAGTTTCTCGTTGACTTTTTGCCGCAGCAGAAATAAAGAGAATGGAAGCATTTGAAACGTGGTGTTACAGGAGAATTATGAAGATCAGATGGGTAGATAGGGTAACGAACAAAGAGGTATTAAGACGAGTGGGAGAGGAGAGATGTGTCTGGCGACTGCTAATGGAGATAAGAGATAGGTTGCTAGGACACATACTAAGACACCCAGGATTAACAATCTTATTTAAGGAAGGAAGGGTCGAGGATAAGAACTGGAGGAATAGACCGTGGTTAGAATATGTTAAACAGATTGTGTCTATGTAGAGCTATGTAGCACAGGACAGGGAGGCATGAGGAACTGCATCAAACCATTCAAAAGACTGAAGACTCCGACACACAGTTTCTCACAAATTAGCATACAAGCTATAGGTCTGCACCTGCCTATTCTGTGCGTGTTTTAGCACTCTCCTCTTCCTGGTGACAGCAGACATTGCACATACGTTTATCCAAAGAGCCCGAAGTAAATGCATGTGCAACTGCCCAAATCCTTGTGATCACTTTTCCTGAACTGTACTAGCCACCTAATCCTCTCTCTCTGGTCATCTCCAACACGAAACTCATCCACGACCTGTTTGTGAAATAAATTCTGAGGATTAACGTGACCAAATTCCAATATTAGCGGATCCACACACCACTACGACGTGCCACCTGGCAGCTAAACAGTCTAATAAATGCGGGGAAAAGAAGAAAATTCAATTACAAATGAGCAATATAATTACACTTTATACTATTGTAGATATTTTTAAATGTATATACAGTCAAGCCTTGATATCGCGAAATGTTAGGGGATGTCAAATTCGACTTATCGGAAATTCGAGTATTAGAGATACGTAGGGATATCGTATGAGGGACCTTGCTGAAGTAAGCCGTATAAATAACGGCCATCTTCAACATATAAAATATGATGGTGAATAACTCAGAGTATTTTAAAGATACAACAAGGAAAATTAACAGTAACATAGAACCTTGTAAGTATGACCAAGTCAAAAGTACAGCGCCTCCATACGTTCATGACGGTGGCTGGGTGTACTCTTAAAGATTGAATATCATTAACTCACGGTATAATAGCACAATTAACGCGAAATGTAATGAGAGAGGAGTATCATACAAAAGACCTTGCTAACATTATTAGTATTAATATGGCACGAATGTTTGATGCTTTCCAGTCGGTGAACACGATTGTACCCAATTGTGATGGGTTATTCCCTAATCCTGAAAAAATTACATGAGATTAATGAACACACTTGGATGACCAGTTTCGATCGTCAAGTGATCATCATCAGATCGATTACGCTTAGGTTATTTATGTCTGCAAATATGGGTGAAAATATTTACAATATGTACATTTATTTAGTTGCTGTATTGAAAATGAAAATCCACAGCCTGCTTCCAGTCTCCGACCGGGTCAGGAATGGAATGAATGAAGCCCCCCATCTAGCGGCGAGGATATAGACTGTGCCGGCTGCCGAGGCCAGACGCACTCCTCTGGGGCAATGATTAAATGAATGACTGATGAAATGAAATGATAGTGGAGAGTGTTGCTGGAATGAAATTTTGACAGGGAAAACCGGAGTACCCGGAGAAAAACCTGTCTGCCTCCGTTTTGTCCAGCACAGATCTCACATGGAGTGACCGGGATTGGAACCACGGACCCAGCGGTGAGAGGCCGGCGTGCTGCCGCCTAAGCCACGGAGGCTTATTTAGTTGCAGTATTAATTGAGGTAATTCAACTCGTCCGTATTTGTTAGTTATAGTCTACTAGCTGAAGTACCCGTGCTTCGCTACTGGTCATACATCAATTGAAATGTGAAGGTGACAGATAAAACAGGGGATAGGCGAGGTCCTGCGCAGAGGGAGAGTAAGGATGAAACATTTTGTCCAACTACACCGCTCGGCGTTGACCGTGTTTTATAGCACAAATTTAGGTTTTACTCGCTAACCGTTGGAGATACATGAAAAGTGATAAAGACCTTTCGTACAGAAATCTAAATTATAAACCTCGTACATGCCATCAAAAGTTTGCTATTTGTCAGCGTTCTCTTCTTATTTGAAATTGAAATATGGAAGTTTGAAAAAAAGGGTGTAGTGACGTAACTAAAATGGTCGCCATCTTTAAATAGTACAAAGTATCTAAATCATAAGTAGCCTATATATTACCAAGGTAAATCAGCGATTTCCATGTAAAATTTCATGTAAATCGGACCAGTGATTCTTTGGTGATTGAGCAATACACAGACACCCAGACACACACCATCTCATTGGTATATATTAGTATAGATGTAGTTTTTTCATGGGAAGTGTGGGGCACATTGAACCGGAAAAATAATTTTTCACTGCTACTCATCCAGTAATTTTAGTAGAGAGCTGTGGTTTTCTCACTTGAGAAGTTTAATCATTCAAGTATCAAATGCCCTCATATGAATACACTGTGAATAGTAGTTTCTATGCTACATGTATTTAAATAAAAATAGGTCAATGGTTCATTCTGCCCCATCCGTGGGGTACCATGAACCACTCTGCAGAGTTTCATTAGAAGAACTTAATTACAGAGCTATTTCCAAATTTAATACAATCTTCACATACAGTCCTCTTATAAATCATATAACTAAGCATATAGGCATTCAACCACATATACACATTTGAAATTAACAGACTTCATTGGACTGGAAGTTAATTCCAAATTTGCAATATGATATTTGTCTCTTTCTAACCCCCTGTTCAGTAGGATATGGCAACACATATACTATATTATTTGCTGGAACAGATGCTTCATCCCTTACCTGAATAAATAAGAACTTCCACCCATTATTTCACTCTTTCTCAAGAATGACACCTGATTGTCGCCTGCATCATCCTTCGGTGTACGTCTATGAATTTCAAAATATTCCCCACATGGTAAACATTTTGTTTTTCAGTTCAAACTTGGTCAGAACCAGAACAAAATCATCTGTTTCTGGATATTTGTCCAAATCCTCAAAGTTGTATTTGGATTCATCAAACTCATTCAGGTTGGCATCGCTCTCTTCGTACTGAACCTCACTATTCCCTTTCTCCGAATCCTGCACATAAAGCTTGCGTTTGGCCTAATTAAATTATGTAAATGAATAGACAATACCAGCACCTTAAGTATTTATCCATGCTAAGAACCCACAAAAGGACTCATGGCATTTAGGGAAAATTGAATCACTCCCGGGGCACAATGAAACATGACTCATTGTGCCCCGGGAGAGCTTGGCTCAATGTGCCCCAGCAGTACATATTTCTATACAAAGCTATTGTGAGGTTATGTATGAACATTGTTCAAATTATAAGATATATAAATTTAAGACACGATTCTGATGTTATTTAATAACTTACTTAATCTGAATTTCAACCAATCATTTGCCACCAAATGTTAATCTACCAAGTTCTCAGAAAATTACTTCACTGTAGCTGTAAACAAATAACAGCTGCAGAGAGCTAATGCCGGGAACCAGATTTTGCAGAAACAAAATATAAGTCAGTAGAACAGCTCTACCAACATACTGTGCCCATTTGGACCGAGATCCAAAGACCACATTTTGCAATTTACCGAAATCAGTTCAGCATGAGAATATCTATCTCAGGGTCTATCTGGGCGAATACTAGGTCTAAAACTGGCATCCCTGATATCGGTAATTCGCAAGTAAGGCAGGGAGAGAAATTATTTGAAAATAGCACATTTCTTAAAAATCTCAATTTATTTACAATTAAAATTTGAAAATTACTGGTAAAAATTCTCAAAAACACAAACACAATCCCATATAAAAATCAGCATCTCCTATAAATAAATAAACACCCCTAAACTTCGCTGAATTAATACCCAGAAAATTGATAGTCCCTTCTGGTATCAACAAAAAAAAACTAATATTTACACTCAGGTGACCACGATTCGATTAAGAGTTCCAGTGATCCCTTCTATTTACATTTGCAAATTCACTTTCTCGAAGATTTGTTTAAGATTGTTCAAGTAAACGTTGAATGTTACTTGGAAAATTTTCACTTTGATTAGTTTATGATGCTTTCCAAAAAAATAAAAAATATTGGAACAATTATTTCACTGAATTCATTGAAGTTTTGCATCAACATGATATCAATATTCGGCTAACATAAAGTTGAATGATAATATTGTTGTGTCTTTTGAATATTTTGTTTCAAAGAACAACAAAAAATGTTTATAAATTTTCATTTTTTATAATGATATGAAAAATAAATCTTTTCTTTTCCTCATTTCCATTTGTCTCACATAAGCAAAATTTTAAATTTACTCATCTCAAAAATATGTTATATAAATTAGCATGAATTGTTATTAACAATAGAAATTGTTGTGATCTACTATTAGTTGATTAAATCATTTCACTTCCCAGAAATACTTTTCTCACACTCAGATAATTTTCTAATATCTCAAAATCATAAAAAATGTTAATCACTGAATTTATTATTATTATTTTCATAATTTTCTTTAAATTTATTTTTAACAGGTCTTCTCTCACACTCTGATTATGAATATTTAATGCTCATTTCAAATGTTATTATCATTATTATTATTATTATTATTATTATTATTCCAAGCACAAAACATGAATATTTTCAGTTATTTATTCCATTCATGCATTAGCAACTATTTATTTTCTTAATATTTTTCTCGGTGAGGTCCATCAAATCTAAATTCATATGTTATCCATTTATCTAGGCATAATATTGGAAATCTAGATTGATACAGGTAAAAATAAATTATTCAGAACTACAGATTCTGGAATTTGACTAGAATATGGGGCGGACCACTTGCCTTACCCTTCTTTTACAACTGAGAGAACACATGCTCTTATTAACCACTCCAAGTACCAAACATACATCTACATGTGCTCATAACTACAGGATCCAATGTCCTCCTGGATGACCCCTTGGCCTCCACATAAACTCAAGTGTCGACAATCCTAGTCGCACACTAAAATCACCATATGTGACTTCAAATATTTTTTTTTCACAATACTTTATTTTGTATTATTTTTTATGTTTTGTAATATCCTGTCTTACCAATTTACTGTGTGTTCTCCAATTTAATTTTTCCGACGAAAAGATGTAGTTATTCATGGTCAATTTTTCCTTGCCTCCTTTTTACATAATCTCACCTTAGTTTATACATTTTAGTACCTGCCGGCTTATTTTTAGCCTATTTTCAATTTTGAAAAACTAGGCTTATGAGATCACCTTTTGTCCGTGTGTGTGTGCGTGTGTGTGTGATTCGTGTGTGTGTCTCCCCCTAATAAAATCTAAACGGCTGGAGCGATTTCAATGAAACTAAGAAAGTTCATAGAACTATTCCCGGCGACCTAGACCGTGCCCTTCAAATTTTGTTACGACTCACCAATCCAACATGGCGGCTGTGCGAAATATTTCACCAGCATTCAATATCTCCGAAACTATTACCGATATTACCCTGACATTTTCTATGGTGATAGAGGGAACTACTATAAGTTCACTTATGTGACTTTTGAAAACCTGGTAACAACAAAACCAACATGGCGGCCAAGCGAATTTGCGACTTTTAAATAGACGTTTCTCGCGATTTGACCAACCAAACGCAATGAAACATGGTACAGTATATGTTTATATACATTGTAATGCACCGACATCTAACTTCGTTCAATTATTTACATAATCACAAGATGGCGGATGTGCGAAGTATTTCACCGGCATTCTATATCTCTGAAACTATTAGCGGTAAAACCCTGAAATTTTGTACGGAGATAAAGGGCACTATTGGAAGTCCATCCATAAAACTTTCAAAAACCGGTTAACTACAAAACGAACATGGCGGCCAAGCGAATTTGAAAATTTTAAATAGACCTTTCTCGCGATGTATTTTTCCAAGCGCACTGAAACCTGGCATAGGAAATATTTATACACATTGTAATCCACTGGTATCTAATTTAGTTCAATTGTTTACATAAGCTCAAGATGGCGGCAGTGCGAATTTTAAAATTAAGTTTTTATTTATTGTGATGTAGTCATGCGATCGAAGAGAAAGTTTGAATAATGAACCTACGGAATAATTTTCCTTTAATGGTACATGACTCTATGGCCTATACATTTAACAATTCAACATGGCGACCATCCGAAATATTTAGACAATACTGAATATCTACGAATCTATTTTAGCAATCAAACTGCATTTTTTAATGTTCATAGGGGCTATGAACTTAAGTTCACCTAAAGGACTTTAAATAACCTGGTGATCACAAATCCAACATGGCGGTGACGCGAATTATAAATATTCACATGGACGTTTCTCGCAATTTAACCATCCGCGTGCAGTGAAACTTGGTACAGTAAATCCTTATACGAATATTAATCCACTGGCATCTAATTTATTTCAATTGTTTCCATAACCTTAAGATTGCGGCTGTGAAAAATTTTAAAATCTCCTTGTTAGCCTACTTTTCACATTTTGCAAAAATGAGGAAAAAGTAGACTTATGAGATCGGGCAAATGTGTGTCTGTCTGTCTGTCTGTCTGTCTGTCCTGTCTGTCTGTCTGTCTGTCCTGTCTGTCTGTCTGGCTGTGTGTGTGTCCCCCCCCCCTATCAACTCCTAAACGGCTGCAGCAATCGAAACAAAATTTGGTAGGAGTAAAGATCTATACCTGAATATCTCACGGCCATATTTGAAAATGATGTCAGTGCTACCAACTGCTAAAAAATCGCAATTGAAATTTGAGCTCCATGTTGGATATCT
This sequence comes from Meconema thalassinum, assembly GCA_946902985.2. Lineage (NCBI taxonomy): Eukaryota > Metazoa > Arthropoda > Insecta > Orthoptera > Tettigoniidae > Meconema > Meconema thalassinum. Next base: position 127,450,108 of record OX336391.1, on the reverse strand, counting down.
TGGAAAGTATGAATGGGAGCTATTTCAAAATTGGCACACGTACAGATCATAATATTTCAGTTTAATTTCCAGGAGGCCAAACATGGCAGTGTTGCCAAAATGATTATAAGCCTCCTGATAGGTCCAATTTTTAAATGCATATAACTTCTACACTATCAAGCGGAATTCAACCAAATTTCGTATGTTGTATGTGTACATAACCAGATATGACTGAGCGTATTCTTAAGACCTACCAGGGCTGCCAACTGTTAATAAATGCTCCTAATTTATTTTATCCAAATACCAATATATCAGAAAGTATGCAAGCCGACAGCTTTAAACTATGCACACGTATAGTACCTGACATTCTATATTAATTTGGAGTAACTTATATACGTCAGTGCTACCAACATGATTCTAAGCCTGCTGACAGGTCCAACTTTAAATACATGTAACTTCCATACTATCATTTGGATTTCAACCAAATTCCGTATGTGGTATGTGTACCATAACAGATATGACTATGCGTATTCTAAGGAGCAACCAGGGCTGCCAACTGTTAATATGTGCTGTCCCTATTTTTGTTACCCTAATATCAATATATCAGAAAGTATGCAAGCCAATAGCTCTAAACTTTGCACACGTATAGTACCTGGCATTCTAGACGAATTTGGAGTAACTAATATACGTCAGTGCTGCCAACATGATTCTAAGCCTGCTGATAGGTCCAATTTTAAAATGCATGTAACTTCTATACTAACTAATGGATTTCATTCAAAATTGGCACAACAATAGATCATATTATTTCAGATTATTTCTGACCAATACATGCATGACATTGTTGCCAACATGATTTTACGCGCGCTGTTAGATCCAATGTTTAACTGCATGTAACGTCCATGCTATCCAGTGGACTTCAACCAAATTTTGTATTTAGTACCGTAAGAGACGGAACTAAGAATATATTCAGTCATCAGGGCTGCCAACTGTAGTGCTCTATTAGGATACATTATGCCAGGTATACAGTATTTCGAACTAACTGGAAATTTCGATATTAGCAACTTAATTTCGTCATTATTCTAGATAGGTTCATATTCTGTAGAATAATCATTGGCATGAAAAGTAGGCTGTATAGTTCTTCACGGAACTTCTTGTTTTTTCTTGTGTCCTAACTATGCGATTGAAGTTTGAATACTACACGTTCACAATAATCTGCATGTAACAGTACATAACTCTAGGACCTACATATATAAAATCCAACATGGCGACCATCCGAAATATTTAGTCGGTTCTCAATATCTACGAATCTATTAAAGCAATCAAACTGAAATTGTGTATGTTGATAGTGGCAATTAACATAAGTAGGATATATGAAAATAGGCTGTATAGTTCTTCACGGAACTACTTGTTCTTTCATTAAATATTTGTAGTGCTTTTGGAAAATCTCCTAAACTCAAATCCTTGCTATTTTACTTCATTTACAAACTAGTTTAAACCTGTTAATAAATACAAACTTCTTTTCCAAAAATAAACAAAAGTTATTATATTCATTACTGTTCTATTTATTTAAATTCTTCTATGAAATTATTATTATCCCTGGCAAAATATTATTTAGGCAGTGTTGCTTTCTATAACATCAGAATTATTATTATAGCCCTATTTTATCCATAAATAATTAAATCATTGTTTAAATCCTCATCACAAATTATGTATAACACTCTCACTTCCTGATTATTAATTCAGTAATTTTAATCACTATTGAAAATCCACAGCCTGCTTCCAGTCTCCGACCGGGTCAGGAATGGAATGAATGAAGCCCCCATCTAGCGGTGAGGATATGAACTGTGCCGGCTGCCGAGGCCTGATGCACTCCTCTGGGGCAATGATTAAATGAATGACAGATGAAATGAAATGATAGTGGAGAGTGTTGCTGGAATGAAATTGTGACAGAAAAAACCGGAGTACCCGGAGAAAAACCTGTCTGCCTCCGTTTTGTCCAGCACAGATCTCACATGGAGTGACCGGGATTTGAACCACGGACCCAGCGGTGAGAGGCCGGCGTGCTGCCGCCTAAGCCACGGAGGCTCAAATTTTAATCACTATTAACAAATTAAATGAAATTTTCAAATTTGTGCTATCACCTTACAAAATATATATATATTTTTTTTAATTTAATGGTGTATTCCTTCTTTGATTATCATTCATTTATTTACTCCACAGTGATTTATTATCCTACTTTTCACATTTTGCAAAAATGAGGAAAAAGTAGACTTATGAGATCGATCCGGGAAAATGTGTGTCTGTCTGTCTGTCTGTCTGTCCTTCTGTCTGTCTGTCGGTCGTTCTGTCTGTCTGGCTGTGTGTGTGTGTCCCCCCCCCCCTATCAACTCCTAAACGGCTGTAGCAATCAAAACCAAATTTAGTATGAGTAAAGATGTGCACCGGAATAGCTCACGTCCATATTTGAAAATGATGTCAGTGCTACCAACTGCTGAAAAAACGCACTAGAAATTTGAGCTCCATGTTGGATTTCTTGCAAGGTATGTATGGGAGCTATTCCAAAATTGGCACACATGTAGATAATACTATTTCAGTTAAATTTCCAGGAGGCCAACCATGACAATGTTGCCAAAATAATTTTAAGCCTTCTGATAGGTCCAATGTTTAAATGCATATAACTTCTACACTATCAATTGGATTTCAACCAAATTTTGTATGTAATATATGTACATAAACAGATATGACTGAGCGTATTCTTAAGAGCCTCCAGGGCTGTCAACTGTTAATAATTGCTCTCTCTATTTTTTATCCAAATACCAATATATCAGAAAGTATGCAAGCCAACAGCTTTAAACTATGCACACGTATATTCTGACATTTTAGATTAATTTGGAGTAACTTATATACGTCAGTTCTACCAACATGATTATAAGCCTGCTGATAGTACCAATTTTTAAATACATGTAACTTCTATACTATCAGTTGGATTTCAACCACATTTCGTATGTGATATGTGTACCATAACAGATATGACTATAAGTATTGTTAAGAGCAATCAGGGCTGCCAACTGTTAATAAATGCTGTCTATATTCTTTTTACCCTAATATCAATATATCAGAAAGTATGCAAGCCATCAGCTCTATACTTTGCACACGTATAGCACCTGACATTCTAGATTAATTTGAAGTAATTAATACAAGGCAGTGCGGCCAACATGATTCTATGCCTGCTGATACGTCCAATTTTAAAATACATGTAACTTCTATACTAACAAATGGATTTCATCCAAAATTGGCACAACAAGATATCATAATAATTCAGATTATTTCTGACCAGCACACGCATGGTATTGTTGGCAACATGCTTTTACGCGTGCTGATAGATCCAGTGTCTAACTGCATGTAACGTCCATTGGACTTCAACCAAATTTTGTATTCTGTACCTTAAGAGGTGGAACTAAGAATATATTCAGTCACCAGGGCTACCAACTGTAGTGCTCTATTAGGCTACATTATACCAGGTATATTTTGAACTAATTAGATATTTCGATATTACCAACTTAATTTCGTCATTATTCTAGATAGGTTCATATACTGTAGAATAATCATCGACATGAAAAGTAGGCTGTATAGTTCTTCACGGAACTTCTTGTTATTATTTAAATAATCCAAGTTGTGTCGAGCCTCTAATAAGAGCTATAGAAAAATTTATTACTATTACTTGAAAAATAAATCAAGATATTCCATGTCAAGAGACATGAATATGTCTGTTGTCCTGACAGCGTAGCAAAATAGTATAATAAATTGTCGGACTTAAATATTGCTCCATTTGTCATCCTGGACAAATATAAATGGCGTTCTCATAATGATGATGGTGTTGATTTCTTATTGTGAAAGTATAAAAAGGAATTCTCAATCACTACATTAGGCTAGTGTATAATACATGTAGAGTTGGCTTACTTCATGCTTGATGTGATGGTAATCCGTGTCCTTCGGCGTTCACTATTGCCATAGCGTCCTCCCAGGGTCATCTGCGATTCCATATAAGCCTCGTTCCCTTCCATATTACACCTATCCTCGTATAGTTTAACTGCGCATGTCGGTGATTATCACAACGCGTTCACAAACACTCCCGTTGTACTTAGTAAAATTCGAGATGTTGAAATGTTGTAAAAACTTGTACTGTTCGTTTACTTTCTTCAAGTTTGACATAATAACAAGTTCCACATTCGAATATTGCGGTTTCATTCGCCTTACTATTCCAGGAACACCTGTTAGCAGCGTGAAATGAACGATAAATGCAATGTCCATCTGGTTATTAGTAGAATGCCTAATATTCAGTTTCACCACAAGAAACATAATGTTCTTGTAGGCTGAACTTATGCGAATGGTATTTCGAAAAATCACCATCACTAACCAGTAGAAGAACATGACCAGAATGTCGTCTGATATTCTAAGACATGCGAAATATACAAGTGTCCATTCACTGAACAGAGACTAAGTCCGTGGACAGCTCGTTCAGCGACTAAGTTCCTTCGACGATCAAAATGACGGCGTAACAACTCGTTCACGGTATAGCGGTGATGTTCACAAGAGCAGTTGTTCGGTTGAAGTACATGTCCTCCTTGATTTCCTTGCTCCTTTTATACTCACAGCGGTGAAACTTCTAGGACCTTCCATTCCGTATCTCAGCTCCTGTTGAACGGATTTCCTTGCTTGATAGCTCCAATTTCTTCAAATTTAATAGCCGGAAAACTGTGCTACTTTTTAAAGTTCAAATCCATCGTCTAGAAGAAATTCTAGAAAACTTCATTCTATTACGTAGGCTGGTGTGCACGTCACAGTACCTCGTCACAAGCCCCTACGTCTCATACCTCCCTCAACACTCGAAGTCTCCAAGCGCGCTATTCAAATATCAGCCGCTCCCTTGCCAATATAGACTAACGTCTCTTCGTCCTAATAATGACGTCACTATGTCATGGACGCGTAAACGATCCGGGAACAATACCCAGAGTGAGAAAAATAACTCCTTTATATATACTGAAGTTATGTAACCTGTTTCATAGTGCCCCGAGGTTCAATGTGTCCCACTCTCCCTACGAAAAACGTAAGATATTATTTACTTAGTAATTTGAATGTACCCATGTTTAAGTACAAAAGGAGCCTGGTCATGGCTTCAAATCATTACTTTGAGAATTATTGGTGACGTCAGTTACCTGTAAGTTTACTACGGTACTGTATCTGTCGTGGGCAGTGAAGGAGGTAATGTTCTGTACAAATAATTTATTCTTATATTCATCTTTTTGACTCTTTGAGTGTACAGAGAGCTGCCGTATGGTAGTGCCTCTAAACTGAACCCAAAGTCTTAAGTAGAAAAGAGGACGTGTTCATGGCGTGATTAATCATTTTAGATTACTGTTTCATTTTGGTTGCTACAAATTATTCTGGTTCTGTCAGTCTTAGTCAAGTCTTATAACAGTTACTGTATTCCTGATTTGTAATACAAAAGACAGATGGGACAGGTTAACACTGTCAACAATTTAAAAAATGCAGCATGAAAACATTAGGATTAATGAGACATGAACATCAACATAGTAGTAGAACATACCTTATCGGAGAGTATAACACAACAATACAATATATTGCGCGTGATACCTTCCGCCATGAGGTAAAGATTCAAAATCTCACGTAAAAGCAGCGGCATCAAGAGTATGAAGTTAGACTCAAAATGTCCCATTTAGACGACCACGTGAATTAGCGTCTAACATTCTCGGCTGTCTCCTTGGAGGTCCGAGTTTGAATCCCGGCTCTGCCAAGAAATTTTAATTCTGGTCTGAGAGCTGGAACGGGACTGCACCTCCCGAGGCAAAACTTGGAAGATGTTTTCCGTGGTTTCCCACTTCTACTCGAGGCAAACCCCGGGATAGTTTCTAACTGAAGGCAACAGCAACCTCCTTGTAATTACTAATACACACACTACTACAGTCATCACAGTAACACAGGTTATCAGAAAAAATTCGTACACACTTAATTTCATGGGGCTACATGGCCATGATGTCGCCAAGCCTCTAAATCAATCAACAATAACAGAATCATTTAATTTCATTTAATCTTAATACTAAGTTTCGTAATGATATCTATAGCCGTAGTTACGTTAGGCCGCGTGCAGGGTTAGCCGATGTATTTGTTTTTTATTTTATTTTAATTAATAAAAATTTTAAAAACTACGTAGTCAGAATTTTCTGGCGTTCCGATTTCTAATGTACTTATCGTGGTTTGGATAGAAAATGGAGGCCCATGGCCTGGTGTTTACGCCTTGAGCTAATGTAGTCATGGAGAAAATGGAGTGGCATGGCCCCTTACAGAGACAGATGGAAACCTGGCGATCCCTTCTTGAGGCACTGTTGCCGTTCAGAGAATTGAGTGGCATGGCCTCTTACCGACATAGATGTAAACTTGGTGGACCCGTCATGAGCTAGTGTTGCCATTTGTTCATGAGAATGGTTGAACGGTATGGATTTGTATACGGAACATACATACATACAAACTTTCACTTATATGTATTACTAGCTGAAGTACCCGTGCATCGCTACGCGTCATAAATAAATTAAAATGTGCTGGTGAGAGTTAAACCAGGGGATAGGCGAGGTGCTGCGCAGAGGGGGATTAAGGATGGTACATTTTGTCCAACTACACCGCTAGGCGTTGACCGTGTTTTATTACACATATTTAGGTCTTACTCGCTAACCGTTGGAGATACCTTTCGGATAGAAAATGTAATTTTAAACTTCGTATATGCCATCAAAAGTTTGCTATTTCTTAGTGTTCTCCTTTTATTTGAAATGGAAATATGAAAGTTTGAAACAAAAGGGTGTAGTGACGTCACTAAAATGGTCGCCATCTTTAAATAGTGCAAAGTATTGAAATGAAAAGTAACCTATATGTTAACCAGTTAAATCAGCTACTTCCATGTAAAGTTCATGTAAATCGGACCAGTGGTACTTGCGTGATTGAGTAATACACAGACTCACACTATCTCATTTTTAGCCTTGCTTCGCTCGCGTCATAGTCGTGTCATATTGTTATTCAATGAAATGCAGGTTTAACCCCGTTAACACCCCCTTAGAACCTGCATATCCAAAAATCCCTCCTTAGTAGACGTTTTCGACACACAACAAACATATCCCCAAAATATAATTCTTCTAACATTAATAGTTTTGGTTGGTCGATGAGAGTGAACATCCAAAAATCCTTCCTTAGTGGACGTTTTTCGTCCAGAATTTCACCCCTCCCCATAGGCCCCTTAAATTGCATTTATGAAAAAACGGTCGAACAACTATTTATTTATTTATTTATTTATTTTTAAACTGATTGAAACTCGGAGAAAATCAAACTCCTCGCCTATGTCGTTTAAGAGATACACGCTCCGTTAGGAATCTTTCAACCCCAAATTTTCATCCCTTTCACCTCATAATATACACTACATCGAAAAACCATTAGACATGTGTCAGCTTATTTTTAATGATTAGTATATATGCCAAGTATCACATCACCAAATGAAACCACTCGTGAGACATTGTTATTCAATGAAATGCACGTTTACCCCCTTAACACCTCTTTAGAACCTGAATATCCAAAACTCTTTCCTTAGTGGACGTTTTCGACATACAACGAACATATCCCCAAAATGTTATGTTTCTAACTTCAATAATTTTGGCTGGGCGATGATGAGTGAGTGAGTGAGTCAGGACATTTTCTTTCATTTATTTTTGATAATTTCACCCCTCCCCTTAAATTGTATTTATGAAGCAAACGGTCGAACACCTATTTACTTATTTAAAGCTGTTTTCGCCCTGAGTTTGATGAGTGAGTAAGTGAGTCAATCAGTTAGGACACTTTCTTTCCTGTTTTTTCCCCCCAGAATTTCATCCCTCTCCAAGGGCCCCTTAAATTGGATTTATGAAAAAACGGTCAAACACCTATTTACTTGTATTTTAAGCTGTTTTTCCCGCCGAATTTCAAACTTCTCTCCTATGTCGTTTAAGAGATACACGCTCCGTCAAGAATCCCTCAACCCGCAATTTTCACCCCTTTCACCTCATAATATACACCACATCGATAAACCCTTAGATATACTGTATGTCTAATTATTTTTAATGATTATTTTATATACAGAATATCACATCCCCAAAGAAACAACTCATGAAATATCGTTATTCAATGAAATGCACGTTTACCCCCTTAACATCTCTTTAAAACCCGAATAAACAAAAATCATTCCTTATTTGACGTTTTCGACATACAGCGAACATATTCCCAAAATTTCATTTTTCCAACTTGAATAGTTTTCGCTGGGCGTGATGAGTGAGTGAGTCAGACAGGACATTTTCTTTCAATTATTTTTACCAGAATTTCACCCCTTCCCATGGGCCCCTTAAATTGGATTGATGAAAAAACGCATGAACACCCCTTAACTTATTTTTTAAACTGTCTTTTTCCCCTGAGTTTGATGAGTGAGAGAGTTAGTCAGTCAGTTAGGACACTTTATCTCCTTCCCCCCCTCCCTGAATTTCACCCCACCCCATTGACCCCTTAAATTAATTAATGAAAAAACGGTCGAACACCGATTTACTTACTTTTTAAGCTGATTTTTTTCCGCTGAGTTTCCAATTTCTTGCCTATGTCGTTTAAGAGATAGGCCTACACGCTCCGTTAGGAATCCTTCAACCCCCCACTTTTCACCCATTTCACCTCATAATAATACACCACATCGAAAATCGCTTTAACACATGTCTGCTTGTTTTAAATGATTAGTTTATATGCCGAGTATCACATCCACAAATGAAACCACTCGTGAGATATTGTTATTCAATGAAATGCAGGTTTAACCCCCTTAAGACCCCTTTAGAACCTAAATATCAAAATTCCTCCCTTAGTGTACGGCTTTGACATACAACGAACATATCCCCGAAATGCCATGTTTCCAACTTCAATATTTTTGGCTGGGCGATGATGAGTGAGTGAGTGAGTCAGGACATTTTCTTTCAACTTTTTTTCTTCAGAATTTCACCCCTCCCGATGAACCCCTTCAATTTGATTGATCAAAAAAAACTGTCGAAAAGCTATTTACTTACTTTAAAGCAGTTTTCCCCCCTGAGTTTGATGAGTGAGTCAGTCAGTCAATCAGTTAGGACACTTTCTTTCCTGTTCCCCCCCCCCCCCAGAATTTCACCCCTCCCCATGGGCCCCTTAAATTGGATTTATGAAAAAACGGTCAAGCACATATTTACTTATTTTGTATGCTGATTTTTTCTCGCTGAGTTTCAAACTCCTCGCCTATGTCGTTTAAGAGATACACGCTCCATTAGGAATCTTTCAATCCCCACTTTTTACCCCTTTCACCTCATAATATACAACACATCGAAAAACCCTGACACATGTCTTCTTATTTTAAATGATAAGTTTATATGCCGACTATCACATCCCCCCAATGAAAACAATCGGGAGATATTGCTATTCAATGAAATGCAGGTCTACCCCCTTAAAACCCCTTTAAAACCTGAATATCCAAAAATCCTTTCTTAGTGGGCGTTTGCGGCCCGTGAGGAAGCTACATACCAATTTTTATTCCAATTCGTTCGGTGGTTTCAGAGATTTCGAGATGAATGTATAAATGAGTGAGTGAGTGAGTGGTATTTGACAAATATATAGTAGATAGTGTCAAATCTTTGTTATGCTATACTCGGTTGACAGTGCTGTGTGAGCAGTTGAGTAACTAAGGGGATTTCAAGTAAAGATCCTATTTTCTATACCGGTAGTGCAGAGCGCAACTGGCATCCAGTCGGCCGTGTCTCGACTTGAGCTATGTTGCCATGGAAACTATCTGCCTTGCTATTCCTTCATGAGTATATTTTATGATTTGATTAGCCTGTGCGTGAGTGCAAAAGGGCCGAAATCAGAAGAATGAGAAAGACTATCGGAAATTGATGCAGCCAGCGGTTCTTTTTGGGTCCTAAACTATGTGTATGAAAAATTTGGTTGAGATTGGTGGAACGGTGTAGATTTGTATACGGAACAGACAAACCCACATACATACAGACTTTCACTTTTATATATAAGATATCTGATGTTTTATTTAAATACTGGAAGTGGTGATTGACCTCCAAACGTGCTTGTTTAGAGTGATGATGGTGATGATGATGATGATAATTGTTGTTTTAAGGGGCCTAACATCTAGGTTATCGACCCTGTTTAGAGTGAATCGGTGACGGTAGTTAAATGGTTAGTTCAGGTTGTACTGTGCGGGCTACTTATCTGATTGAGTCTTGCGCTGTCCTGGTGAGAGCAGTTATCTTCGTCACTATCTACTCTCGACTGGGGGAGCTTCCTGTGGGCCAGGGTCTCTTATATACCTGGGCGTGGGCATTTCCCCTCTCGCATTCCTACGTTTCTGTGTTTGTCATACAAACGTGACTGTGTGTGGCCAAATCCACACTCCCTAGTATGGTGTATGTTACTGTATTCAGGATAATCTTCAACTATTAAAGACCTGGTTTCATCCTTGCCACGCATAAGCCAAATAGGCGTCTCTAAGCGCAAATGGCCTAATGAGAATATCCCGGCACCTTTAATACTGCCGTTAATACTGGCCTCGGTATATTAAAGAAAAATATACATCGTACATCCCGATCCAATAACATATTTCCCTTCTTAATCCCTTATCTACCTTGGCTCCATCGTTATGCTGTGTATTGTTTCCGACGGGATGTGTTTTCTAGTAGAGTGAAGAGGGGTGATCTCTCCTGAATGTGTGTTCGTTTAAATGATTGGGGTTGTTTATTTTGACTAAGTGTATCTCGATTGCATCCTTTCGGTTCGTGATGAATTATTTTTAAGTCGGTTTCAATGTTAGTGAAACTGTATCCCGCGTCGCACATGTGTTTCGCATACGGCCGGGTGCGTCCCGTATTTTATCGCATTTCCGTGTTCAAAGTATCGTGTGTCCATTCCTCTGCCACTCAGCCCGATGTAATTTGCCTGACACCCTGTGTCTCGGCACGTAATGGAATATACCCCTTACTTTGAATATGGGTGGTATATAATTAGATTACTATTGTGCAGATGCTTTTCGGTTGTGTTATTCGTTGTAAATGCTATTTTTATGCCATGATGTTTGAAATGATTGATGAATTTATATTATATATTCGCGTTCACATAATTGAACGCGCGAATTTTTGCTCATTATTATCCGGCCTTTGAATCGCTTTATTTTTATGTCTTGCTACAATTTGATTTATTTTTCAGGACGGAAAATTGTTTTCCTTTGCTATTTGCCTGATTATTCTGATTTCCGTATTGTAATTGTCTATTGACTTGGGTATGTTTTAAGCCCGTGCACCATTGAATTGAACCCCGATAATGTATGCGTACTGGAGTGAATGGACTGATTGCCAATTGCGTGCGAAGTTTGTGTAGGTTTTCGGAATATGGAATATGAAAGCTCTTTATCTTTACGTTCGATAGTTATGTCGAGATAATTTATTTTCCGATCGGTTTCGGATTCCTTAGTGAATTTGATAGAGTGGTGTAGCCTATTAATGGTTTGGAGATGATTTTCATCGCTTGTTAATTCAGTGTCATAGATGCAAATTACGTCATCCACGTATATTTTCCTCTGTACTATTCCCTTTGTCGAGATCATTTCTTGGAATGCATGGCTTTAAACACCATAATGTTAATATGGCATTAAATATAGCGCACAGCATCCATCTTGAAATTATAAAATATACAAACAAATAATTATACATATATATTAAAGACACAATATCTCAAATTCGCATTAATGTAGAACCATATATGGGCTTTGTATGCCAAAGGCAAAAGAACACCCCCACCATACATTCAAGTTGGTGACTGAGCATGCTATTAAAACATCAAAATCGTTAAGTCAAGATCCAATTGCTCAATTAACATTGTAAGAGGGAGAAGCCGATAGGGTACCTCGCTGGCATTAACTATAACCATAAGACTATCACACTGCATATAACACGTTGTAATGGTCCAAAATCGCGCCCAGTAATTTATTCTATTCATTTATTATTATCAATTCATATTTCAATTTAATCATGTTCAATTTAATTAATTTTCATAATCATTACTATGTATATAAATATTATAATAACGTCGTGTTAAGTGAATCAGGCAGAATTATGGAGAAGTACTTTTATTTGGAAATAAGATAGAGACGAGAAACTCAATGTATGGCGAAAGGTGTTTATTGACTTTCCACAACAAACAGGGCATGTGGTATTCGTATTTAGACTAGTGGACAGCCCCGTGTTGCACGATTTTAAGAAGAGGAACCCGAGTACAATGAACAGGAAAAACACACCAGTAAGAGCAAACACGTAGGGGTTCAAGAGAGGAGATTTATCACGTCCACAAGCCGCTAGCCTGTCACTCAAGCTGAAGAAATAGATTCAAGAGGAAGCTGTCACATGATATCACAGATGTAGAAGATAGAAGAAATTGGGGGAGGAGGTTGTGACTATGTCAACGGTGGTCCTATTGGTTAAGAAGAATATTGGCGGAGGGAGAGAGGAAGAAAGCACATAGCCGTGGAGAGACGACTTTTACTGTGGTCCGCAGACTTCTGTCTTTCATTTTGAACTTATTAACTTCGTCTACGGGCTGATTTTATCAGCATGAGATGACTGTCTTTAACTTTCACCAGGTCTTTCTCAAAGTACTTCATGGTATGGGCGTAGTTTCTACCAAATATGGAATTGCAATAGGTAGGTTCATATATTTCGTCCAGATGACTAGTAGCCAGTGGCGGTTTCTGGGTATTCGCCCTGGAGCCAGTGCACACCCATTCTTGAAAAATTGCCGTTCACATTTGAATTTTACGAATATGAAAATTAATATAAGATTTTATGGTAGTATAAAGCGTCAACAAATGTCCAGAATACCGTTTTTTTACATTTAAATGTACCGCGTTCGTTGCGCCTCACTGTACGTTGCTTGTTTGCTGACTCGGGTATCATCAAATATCGCCGTTCGCCACCTGCAGAATTTTAGCCAGCGTTAGGCTTGACGGCAGGAGAGGGGACGGCAAGAGGGGAGAGGGGATGTGTGTTTACTATAACAGAATCGGAGCCAAATCCTTGCCTGGCGAATTGTACTGCGCATGCTCCGTTTATTTTCCATCTCCTGTCGCATCTGATTGACAGACGAGGAAGCGATGACCCCTAGCGTGTAGGAGCTACCGCACTATCTGTTGGTGAATTGTTGTACCAAGTAGAGTTTCATGCGCAGTTTGAAATGGTTTGAAAGGTTGTGTCTTTACGCAGCGTGTATAATAGCGCCACTGCCATTTGATTTTCAATGTGCATTTAAAAACCACAATCATGCAGACAACTGTATGATATTATATAGTCTATAGTTGTAACAGTGAATTCAGTTTCATTACATTTCTTTATAATTTACAGATTTTTAAGGTCCAGTAATTTGGAGGATTAACGCAGCCTATTATCTTGTTGATCTTGGACGTGGCAAGTATTTGTCACAAGTGTGTTTCTAAACTGTGGAATATTTGAGTGCGTGTGCATTATTACGTATTTGATAGCCTATCCTCCCAACTTGGCTTCACCCACTGACATAGGATCATTCCTCCACCGTCGGAAGGATGGTATCTGGGAGGCAAACACACTTTTTCAGCAAATGCAACTGGGGATGGTGACAGGTGACCGCAAACTTGGGTCTAATTCAGGGTCAAAGAATAGATTTTGACAGTTGGCCTGAAAGGAACCGTCCCGGTGTTTGCCTAGTGATAAAAATGGAAAACCACGAAAATCATTTTCAGGACGGCCGAGGTGGGATTCGGGATTATTATCGCTACTGTTCAGGATTTTAAAACTATTACATCGTCTCAACTTACTTATTCTGCAAGAAAAGGTGGCCCTATGATAATAATAATAATAATATCGTATGGCCTCGGGTGCCTGGTGCAAGCTTTGCTATTTGACACCCAGAGGGTAGCTTGCATGTCGAATTTCGTAGTTCCTTGACTATGAAAGTCAAGGAGGTTAGATGTTAGATATCTAATCTCCTTGAACACAATAGCGCTTTCTAGTAGAGAAATGAGGAACTTTGTGCTGGCGGAAACTCCCGAGATTAATTTTGCCATTAAGAACTCGGCCTACTGAATTCAAATGGGTTCTTTGACATGCCAATATCGTATGACATGCGTATCGTATTTTTGCCGCCTATGATAAGAAATGGGAAGACGTATTCCAAACCTGAATTTAATTCAAACATCCCTGTGCAAAGCGAAGGTTAGGAATCGCTTATTCCATGATGAAGTTATAGCAAGTTAGTATGAGTGGGCTTGTAGCTGTGAACTGACCAACTGGATGTATTGTTTTCCGTGCTTAAAGTCGTGCTACGTGCACAAAAAAAGAAAATCCCTCTATGCACGCTGGAAACGGAGGTAGATTTCACCGGGCAAAGAAAAATGCTTGGAATTCACTAAATTTGCCAATTTTGTACAGTATACCTACGAAAGTTACACATGTTTAGCATACAGCATCTTCTTATAATACCTGAAACATTTTGCTCATCCCTTGGTGCAAGGGTGGGTCATATCAAATATTCTTTCAGGCAAAAAATGTTGTTACATTTTAGAGGGGTATTGGCCATTTTAAACTGTTTTGATATTGTGCCTATTAAGGGAGGTATGATTTCTTTTCTCTAAAAACTCCATTTTCCCCACCCCTTTGGTCAAACTTACGAAGATAAGCACTTGGCCCTTATTCCAAAAATAGTACTAACTTTGAATGGATTCAGTTTTTAAAATACTATGAAAGTTATAGCAATATTTCCCTTTCCCCCCATTTCCAACCCCTTGGTCCGATTTTGCCCGTTAGCGAACTCGAGCGAGATTTTGAATGGTTATATTTTATGTAGGCCTATACATATACATTATATATTAACTTTTGAACTGACGGTGGTTTTGGGATCTGTGGGATGTGAAACGCGAAGATATGTCATTTTTTTTTTCCGGATGTCGAAATGGTACCCTTTGCAATAGGTAGCTTTCTAATGAAATCTAACTAAAATCGACAAATGTGAACAATCAAAAGCCTACATGAATGTAGAATTGGAATTACAAGTACTAGGAAAGTAACAAATCAGACAACAGCTTCACTGTGCATTCAGGAGGGAACATAGAACAGCAAAATATCGAGGTGTCGAAAAACCAACTCCAAGTGCCACTAGATGCATATCTAAGCATACTGAATAGAGTAACATTGTGAGGAGACAGTTATTTTGTATGCTTCGATCTGCATCAAATTTATATTTTTTTTAAAGAGTGCACACCCCCATTTTTAGCCTACTTTCGATTTTTGCAAAAAATGAAAGTAGACTTATGAGATCAACACAGGGCGAAAAAAGTGTGTCTGTCTGTGTGTGTGTATGTGTGTGTGTGAGTCTGTGTGTGTGTGTCTGTGTGTGTGTGTGTGTGAGTGTGTGTACTCTGAATGTCTGTCCCCCCCTATCAATTCGAACACGGTGAATGCGAATTGAACGAAATTTGGTACAAAGGTAGCACTAGCAAAGGACACCTCAGTGTCATGTTTTATATCGCCGCCATCTTGACGGAAACGTAATGGCGGCCACACAAATGTTCAAAGCTTAAATCAAATTACGACTAACCTAATCATCCGATCTCTACCAAATTTTGCAACAACATACCTTTATGGGGGGAGAATCCTTTGACCAAACCAATAGGCCATCAGCGTAATAGTTTGTGGATGGCGGCCATCTTTGTGTGAAAATCGATTCCCCCTATTAATTCGAACACGGTGCAACCGAATGGAACGCAATTTGGTACAGAGGTAGTACTTACAAAAGGCATCTCAGTGTCATGTTTTATATCGCCGCCATCTTGACGGAAACGTAATGGCGGCCACACAAATGTTCAAAGCTTAAATCAAATTACGACTAACCTAATCATCCCATCTCTACCAAATTTTCCAACATACCTTTATGGGGGGGAGCATCCTTTGACCAAACTAATAGGTCATCAGCGTAATAGTTTGCGGATGGCGGCCATCTTTGTGTGAAAATCGATTCCCCCTATTAATTCGAACACGGTGCAACCGAATGGAACGAAATTTGGTACAGAGGTAGCACTAGCAAAGGGCACCTCAGTGTCATGTTTTATATCGTCGCCATCTTGACGGAAACGTAATGGCGGCCACATGAATATTCAAAGCTTAAATCAAATTACGATTAACCTAATCATCCGATCTCTATCAAATTTTGCAACTACATACCTTTATGGAGGGAGCATCCTTTGACCAATCTAATAGGTCATTCGCCTAATAGTTTGCGGATGGCTGCCATCTTTGTGTCAGAATCGATTCCCCCTATTAATTCAAACACGGTGGAACCCAATGGAACGAAATTTGGTACAGAGATAGCACTAGCAAAGGGCATCTCAGTGTCATGATTAATATCGCCGCCATATTGACAGAAACGTAATGGCGGCCACACAAATGTTTAAAGCTTAAATCAAATTACGACTAACATAACCATCCGATCTCTACCAAACTTTGCAACAACATACCTTTATGGAGGGAGCATCCTCTGACCAATCTAATAGGTTATTAGCCTAATAGTTTGCGGATGGCGGCCATCTTTATGTCAAAATTGATTCCCCCTATTAATTCGAACACGGTGGAACCGAATGAACGAAATTTTGTACGGAGGTAGCACTAGCAAAGGGCACCTCAGTGTCATGTTTTATATCGCCGCCATCTTGACGGAAACGTAATGGCTGCCACACAAATGTTCAAAGCTTAAATCAAATTACGATTAGCCTAATCATCCGATCTCTAGCAAATTTAACAACAACATACCTTTATGGAGGGAGCATCCTTTGACCAAACTAATAGGTCATTAACCTAATATTTTGCGGATGGCGGCCATCTTTGTGTGAAAATCGATTCCCCTTATCAATTCGAACACGGTGAAACCGAATGGAACGAAATTTGGTACAGAGGTAGCACTAGCAAAGTGCACCTCAGTGTCATGTTTTATATCACCGCTATCTTGACGGAAACGTAATCGCGGCCACCCAAATGTTAAAAGCTAAAATTTAATTACGACCAACCTAATAATCTAGTCTCTACCAAATTTTGCAACACCATATCTTTATGTGGGAAACATATTCTGACCAAACTGCAAGAATATCAGCCCAATAGTTTGCAGATGGTGGCCAAGTATGTGTGCAAATCGATTCCCCCTATCAATTCAAACACGGTGAAACCGAATTTAACGAAATTTGGTACAGAGGTAGCACTAGCAAAGGGCACCTCATATTCATGTTTAATATCCCTATAGCACGTTGTATTTCAACAAGCTACTACAACCAACATTCAATCATACTCCTTGAAAAGGACAAAGAGTTATAACAATACCCATGCATTTAGGAGAAAGTAGGCTATATGTTCTTTACTGAACATCTTGTTTCTTCACCAGCCGCTACTGCTAGTAGCATAGTTGTCTCTTTGACTATGCACACTAAAGTGATTTTCAAAATTATATTCCATCACTCAATAATTCAAATTCACATATTACTTCAACAATTTCACCAAACTTCAAAGAACTTCAAGATCTTCAACGTGAGATGAACTAACTTCGACGGACTACTCGAAACAGTGACCTGGGCCAGTGACTAGGCTACAAGAGATCAACATGGTGAGCGAACAAACGTGCAATATATGAGTTTTCTCTGATTTTTCACCAAGGCAACGTTAAATTTAAGATTTTTTTCTTTAACGTAACGTATTTAAAACTCCTCTATTTTAAACGTGTGCCTCTTAACTGTCAATTGATTAAAATCACTAGATAAATGTTGACTAAATTCTTTCTTTGTGTTTGAGTAATGAATTTTAGTTTTTATTTATGATAGGTTTGTCTTCCTTAGTAGTTAGATATTACTGTAAGGCATCCTTTCTCTTATAGCAAATACTGATTGGTTAGTCGATTTAGACACGTCATGGCCTGGAGATGAAGCGATATTCGCTGCTCTACAGTATGCTTATTTTGTATGTTACAAACTTTGTTCACAACTGTTAGTTGCGATCAGGCGCCCAACTCTTATTATTATTATTATTATTATTATTATTATTATTATTATTATTATTATTACTCTAGCCAAAGCATCTCAATGTAGCTGCCATTGTAAATACAAATGACATTAAAATCGTCAAAGGGACAGATGACCTCGTAGTTATGCCCCTTAAAACTACAATAACTAACTTACTAACTAACATCGTCAATTTACTATTTATTACATTTACAATGACGAAACGCAGCAAATGTAGTCTCACATAAAGGGCTTTCTCTGCAGAAAGCGCAAGAAAAATGAGTCCATGCATTCAATGGGCGTACATTTCTAATGTTACAATCAATTCCTCTGGATCCAAGAGCGGAATTACAACGAATCTTAGTAAATGGGGAGTCCTATATAGGACACAAATCTTAACGTTCATCACATGAAAACATTATATGGCTTCATGAGAACAAGTAGGCTATTTTTTACTGAACATCTTGTACTAACTTATTATTGTAACGAACTTGAGATTTCAATATTGTCAACACTTGTAAATTAATAAGTGTAAATATCTCTGCCGTACCTTATCTAATCCTAGGTGAACAGGATCTGTTGACGATCACGTGACGATCGAATCATATCATCCAATTAATTACCCCCACCCCTTGTTTGTGTGTTAATTAAGTGATTATTAATTCAAGTAATATTTCTTTCAGATTAGTGTGTTTGAATTTATGTACTCTCTTGCGATTGGGCATAATCGTGTTGACCGATTGAAAAGCATTATATTTTAATAAAGACCTAATAAGACAATAAGAACTCAGATACGGACTCAAAAACAGCTACTCAGGCAGTGTGTGTGCATTGGGCCGATAATATTCTAATGTGTAGTAAGCCGGTTGCCATGGTTACGAAAGGAACGCTGTGTGGAACGCTCTTCGCCTCACCCCACATTCAGTATCAAGTACAATAGATCCCAGGACGGTAAACTCTGTCGGATTTTTTATGAGCGTTAAAAATCCCTCAGTATGGCTTCCTTCGGAGGGGAAGTAAAGCCGGCCATGTCATAGATTTATGGCATGTTAAAGAACCTTCCGCTAAGCTAAATTGTATAGGTTAGGTCTAAGAATGTAAACAACGCTCTTAGGTTCCTACGTTCGTTGCCAAGAGCCGACTGCGGTGGCGTCTAGTAGCTAAGTTCTGAACTAGGCCTAGTAGTCATTGACGGTGGCGGCAAAAGTAGGAAATATTTGAAAAAATCAAAGTTGCAGTCCTTACTTGAATTAAAAAACAGATACACACTAATACAGCCGTCACAATTAACAGCAGTTATCAGACAGATTCTACACACACCCAAAGTACACGGGGCTTCATGACCGCGTTGTCGCAGCCCCTAAACTGAGGAACCAACCACGTCACGTTTTGTGAACATTAATTCTCAATATGGCCCCATCGAACGTGTACTTTCTTCCGGTGATTCTCTGAGGGACGTGAAAACCAAAATAGGCTAGCAACTGATTAGAATCCTTTCCGCCATTTACCAGCTTCCAAAGGAATCAACCATCACCCAGTGTGCGTCGACTGTTCAGTGGTGGAAAACCGTACACATCGCAATAACTCTGATACTCAGCTCTTTGGTACGATCTTCCATCCCTGTAACGGAGCCATTTAACAAATGTCTTTTGCACACGTTCGATGGCGTCAAATTTATTACTGCGAAACTATTTCCAGGTAATGCTACAATTTAGGCCGAATGAGTGGCTAATCTGTTGAGTGGTGGCTTCGGTGGCGTAGTTGGTAGCATGCTCAGCTTCAATGCCCAAGATCGTGGGTTCAAAAACGACGGAAGTCGTCGAATTTTTCAGACCATTAAAAATCCCTCAGTATGCCTTCTATTGGAGGGAATGTAAAGACCTTGGTACTATGTCATAGATTTATGGCATGTAAAAGAACCTTCCACTAACTTTAATTGTGTGGAACGAAATTTGTAGGTTAGTTTTAATAATAATAATAATAATATCGTATAGCCTCGGGTGCCGGGTGCAAGCTGTGTTATTTGACAACCAAAGGGTAGCTTGCAAGTTGAATTTCGTTGTTCTTTGAAGCACTATGAAAGTCAAGGAGTTTGAACACTCCTTGAACACTATAGCGCTTTCTAGTAGAGAAATGAGGAACTTTGTGCAGGCGGAAACGCCCAAGATTAATTTTGCCATTATGAACACGGCCTACTGAATTCAAATGGGTTCTTTGACATGCCAACATCGTATGACATGGTGCCATAATTTTTGCCGCCTTTCAAGAATCACTTACCACGGCCAGGAGCGAACCTGCAAGCTTGGGGGGGTTACTAGACCGACATGTTGACCACTTACCGACCGTGGCAAGCGTAGGTTAGATTTGATTAATGCTCTTAAATTACAACGTCTGTGGCCAGGTGCTCGTTGTGATGGCTTCTAGTAGCCAAGTTTGCAGCTAGGTGTCGTGGACGGTAGCATTTGGTAGCAAAAGTAGGAACTACTTGAAATTGATCGTCTGCAGTCCTTACCTGAAGTAGGCCTACAGATAACATACACTAATACAGCCACCACAATTAACATCGGTTATCGGAGAGAGTGAGAGCCTCCGTGGCTTAGGCGGCAGCACGCTGGGTCCGTGGTTCAAATCTCGGTCACTCCATGTGAGATCTGTGCTGGACAAAGCGGGTAGACAGGTTTTTCTCCGGGTACTCAGGGTTTCCCTATCACAATTTCATTCCAGCAGCACTCTGCACTATCATTTCATTTCATCTGTCATTCATTTAATCATTGCCCCAGGGGAGTGTGACAGGCTTCGGCAGCCGGCACAGTTCATATCCTCGCCGCTAGATGGGGGCGTCATTCATTCCATTCCCTGACCCGGTCAGTAGACCGGAAGCAGGCTGTGGATTTTCATTTCATATCAGACAGATTCCACACACATCCAAAGTACACGGGGCTACATGACCGTGTTGTCGCAGCCCCTAAACAAAGAAACGAACCAACCAATATGTTGAGTTAGAGTGGAAAATGTAACCGGAGTCAGGATAGTCCTTGGAATTGCCATATCTGGGAAAATACAATTCAAACACTCGCATCTAAACTCTTGAACAATATTCTCAACATTTTGGGTTGTGGTTGTGGTTAACATGTTGTGATGAGAGATATAAATATTTCGAAAACCAAACTTTTCGTCATGACTCCAGTCAAGTAGTACACGACTAATACTTGCAATTAGTGATCATTTTCACAATCATCCTTATAATTAGTGATCAATAGTCTAGATATTATGCCCCTAAAAACATCAATTATATAGATCATCATTTCCTTTTCGTTTCAGTTCATTGCAACATGTCTTCATGAATGTCATTGATTTCAGATATGATGCGTATGCTCAGTGAGTAAAGCCATTACCCTCAGTTTTTTTAACCAATTAATGTTGTCCCTCGTACTGCTCCATTAATTTGAACGTGGTTTCCCCAATCACTTCCAATTACTGAAGTTTCACTGGCCTCTGTATTGGAGGAATTAAATCAATCTAATCGAATGAGGGAAAATTAAATTACGCTTAAATGGATTTAAGTTAGAGAGCCCTTTAGAGAGCATGTAGACCCGTTGAGCCGATTGACTGACTTCCTTTCATAAATTCACGCTTTGAGTAGGTTTATTTCTGTTCCCGTAACTTAGGCTTGTTATTTTTGTTAGTCCGCAGAGTAGCCACGCTTGTTAAGCAATGGACTCTGGAATTTCCTTGCTAATTTCCAACTTTGTACGTATATACCTTTTTCTCATAAACTATTGACTGGAACAATCGAATTTCTTCAGCGATGTTCTCCAAGAGTAGGTTAGCACTGGCGAAGGAAACATTTCTACAGGAAGGGAATCTGCTGGCATCGAATATAGATGTAGGTATTAGGTCATTTTTGAAGGCCTTTGTCTGGAGCGTGGCAATCTATGGAAGTGGACCTGGCACGGTTGGAACAGCAGAAAAGAGGAGAATTGAAGCGTATGATGTGGTCTTACAGGAGAAAGATGAAGATCATATGGGTAGATAGGGTTACGAATGAAGAGGTATTAAGACGGGTGGGAGAGGAGAGATGTTTCTGGTGACTGCTAATGAAGGACTGCTAGGAATGGGTTGGTAGGACACATACTAAGACACCCAGGAATAGCAAACTCCGTTACAGAAGGAAGAACTGTAGGGGTAGACCAAGGTTAGAATATGTTAAATAGATTACCTCGGATTTAGGATGTGGTAGCTATGTAGAGATGAAACGATTAGCTCAGAACAGGGAAGTATGGTGAGCTGCATGAAACCAGTCGAAAGACTGAAGACTCAAACAACAACAACAACAACATATACCTTATTCTCTTAAATTATTGACTGGAACTAATCGATTTTTTCAGCGATGTTTTCCATGTCTCTCATCTTACTTTGACACAGGCTTTTTGAAAATAAATATATTTTTGAAGAAAATGAAGAAACATGTTTTGATTAATATCATGTAATTTTTTCTTGTAATAATTTTCAAGATTTTCGATTACTAAGGCAACACTGAAAATGGCTTCAAACACTATAACATTCCTCTTGTTTCAGTTGAAGCACTGCTGTGTTCCATGTCCCTTTGCCCTTGTTTCTAACGCAGCCTGTGTATTTGTATCTTCCGTGCAATAGAAATATTAATAGAGATGTCTCCGGTGTCTAGTTGGTAGCATGCTGAGCTTCTATGCCCAAGGTCGCGGGTTCAAACCCGACCGAAGTCGTTTTGGAGCTTTTAAGAGATTTAAAAATCCTTCAGTGCGTCTTCCTTCGGAGGGGAAGTAAAGCTTACGGGCCCATGTCATAGATTTATGGCATGAAAAAGAACCTTCCACTAACTAAATTTGTGTGAAGCAAAATTTGTAGTTTAGGTTTGATTAATGCTCTTAAGTTCCAACGTTCGTCTCAGAGTGCTGGTGGCGATGGCATCTAGTAGCCAAGTTAACATCTAGGTATCTTTGACGGTAGCATTTGGTAGCAAAAGTAGGAACTACTTGATATTGATCATCTGCAGTCCTTACCTGATTTACAGATAGCACACAGTAATACAGTCATCACAATAACACCGGTTATCAGACAGAATCAAAACACACACACCCAACGTACACGGGGTTACTTGACCACGTTGTCGCAGCCTCTAAACTAAGGACCCAACCAACCAACTATTAATAGTATTGTGATTTGGTGAGAAAATTAGCCCCAGAAACGAGATATAAATGAACGTACTGTTAGAGAGATAAAAATTTTGAAAATGTTGAAGATTTTGGAGCCCCTTAAGTTCCACACAACGACCGCAAGGATGCAAATCGAACGTTCATACACAATGGTTTTCGCTCGGGTTTTTCCACTTTCTCTTTAGGTGAAAGCCGGGATAATTCTTTATTTAAGTTCAGATGCACTTATTCCAAAAGTATTCCCGTCGTTAACGGTTTCATAGCCTAAAGATGGCAGTTTACAACGGCAACTACTATGTCATATCCTCGTCACCTAAGAAATAGAAGAACGGTTCTATGACAAAACAAGTAGTTCTGTGAAGAACTATACAACCTATTTTCATATATCCTATTTATGTTAATTGCCTCCATCAACATACATCATTTCAGTTTGATTGCTGTAATAGATTCGTACATATTGAGAACCGTCAAAATATTGCGGATGGTCGCCATGTTTATATTTCTATATATGTAGGCCATCGAGCTATGTACTATTACATGAATATTACTTCAATCGCATGATTATGATACAAGAAATAAAAACGAGAATTTTAAAATATCGCACAGCCGCCATATTGTGTTTGAAAATTATTGAAATGAATTAGATATCATTGGATTACAATTTTTATAAGTATTTACTGTACCAAGTTTCATTGAGATCAGATGATTAAATCGCGAGAAACGTCCATTTTCATATTTAAATTTCGCGTCGCCGCCATGTAGAATTTGTGCTCACCAGGTTATTGAATGTACCATAGATGAACTTATGTTTATAGCCTCTAACATACAAAATTCAGTTTGCTGTCATGGAATAATGGATATTAAGAACTGTCTAAATAATTCGGATGGTTGCCATGTTGAATTTTAATAAATTTAAGCCATGTAGTTATGTACTATTAGATGAATATTATAGTATAGGTTCCTTATTCAAACGTTGATTTCGATCGCATGATTAGAACACAAGAAATAAAAACAAAATTCAAATATTCGCACAGCCGCCATCTTGAGGTTATATAAACAATTGAAATAAATTAGATGGCAGTGCATTGCAACTTGTATATTAATTGGCTGTACCAGGTTTCACTGCGTTCAGATGGTTAAACCACGAGAAAAGTCTATTTAAATATTTCAAATAGCTTGGCTGCCAGGTTCGTTTTGTACTTAATAGGTTTTTGAAAATGACATAGGTGAACTTCTAGTAGTGCCCTTTATCATCGGACAAAATTTCAGGATGATATGAGTAATAGTTTCCGAGATATAGAATGCCGGTGAAATACTTCGTGCAGCCACCATGTTGGATTGGTGAGACGTAATAAAATTTGAAGGGCACGCTCGGGATCGGCCAACATAGTTCTATGACTTTACCAAGTTTCATTAAAATCTCTCCTGCCGTTTAGATGTTATTAGGGGGACACACGCACACACTGTCGCACACACACATGGACGAAAGGTGATCTCGTAAGGCTATTCTTTAGCCCGTTTTCATTTATGAACAAGATGTTCGGTAAAGATCATATAGCCTAGTTTCTCCTAAAAGCTTGGGTATTGTTATAACTCTTTGTCCTTTTCAAGGAGTATAATTGAATGTTGGTTGTAGTAGCTTGTTGAAATACAACGTGCTATACGGATATTAAAAATGAATATGAGGTGCCCCTTGCTTGTGCTACCTCTGTAATAAATTTCATTCAAATCGGTGTCACCGTGTTTGAATTAATATGGGGAATCGATTTGCACACTTACATGGCCGTCATCCGAAAAGTATTGGGCTGATAACCTTGTAAATTGGACAAAAGATTCTTCATACATAAAGGTATAACGTTGCAAAATTTGGTAGAAATCAGATGATTAGGTTGGTCGTAATTTGATTTAAGCTTTTAACATTTGGGTGGCCGCCATTCCGTTTCCATCAAGATGGCGGCTATATAAAACATGACACTGAGGTGCTCTTTGCTAGTGCTATCTCTGTGCCAAATTTCGTTCAATTTGGTTTTACCGAGTTTGAATTGAGAGGGGGAATTTATTTGCACACATACATGGCTGCCATATGCAAACTATTGGACTGATGACCTTGTAGCTTGGTCAAAGAACGCTTCTCACACGCAGGTATGTTGTTGCAAAATTTGGTAGAGATGAGATGATTAGGTTTGTCGTAAATTGATTTAAGCTTTGAACATTTCGGTGGCCGCCATTAGGTTTCCGTCAAGATGGCGGCAATATAATACATGAGACTGAGGTGCCCTTTGATAGTGCTACCTCTGTACCAAATTATGTTCAATTCGGTTTCACTGTGTTTGAATAGATAGGGGAATCGATTTGCACACATACATGGCAGCCGTCCGCAAAGTGTTCGGCTGATGACCTTGTAGTTAGGTCAAAAGATTTTTCATACACAAAGGTAATACGTTGCAAAATCAGGTAGAAATCAGATGATTAGGTTGGTTGTAATTTGATTGAAGCTTTTAACATTTGCGTGGCCACCATTACGTTTACGTCAATATGGCGGCGATATAAGAGATGACACTAAGGTGTCGTTTGCTAGTGCTACCTCTGAACCAAATTTCGTTTAATTCGGTTCAACCCTGTTTGAATTGATAGGGGAATCGATTTGCACACATACATGGCCGCCATCTGCACACTATTGGGCTGATGACCTTGTAGTTTCGTCAAAGGACGTTCGCCATATAAATGTATGTTGTTGAAAAATTTGGTAGAGATCGGATGATTAGGTTAGTCGTAATTTGATTTAAGCTTTGAACATTTGGGTGGGCGCCATTACGTTTCCGCCAAGATGGCGGCGATATAAAACATGACACTGAGGTGACCTTCGCTAGTTCTACCTCTGTACCAAATTTCGTTCAATATGGTTTCACCGTGTTCGAATTGATAGGGGGGACAGACATTCAGAGTACGCACACTCACACACACACACACACACAGGCACTCAGACAGACACACATTTTTTTGGCCCTGTGTAGATCTCATAAGTCTACTTTCATTTTTTGGAAAAAACGAAAGTAGGCTAAAAATGGGCTTATGAGATCACCTTTTGTCCGTCTGTCTGTGTGTGCGTATGTGTGTGATGATTCGTGCCCCCCCCCCCCCCTAATAAAATATAAACGGCTGAAGCGATTTCAATAAAACTCGGTAAGTTCATAGCACTATTCCGGACGAGCCCGCCCGTCTCCTTCAAATTTTGTTACGTCCTCCCAATCTCACATGGCGGCTGTGCGAAATATTTCACTAGCATTCAATATCTCCGAAACTATTACCGATATCACCATGGAATTTTGTACGGTGATAAAGGGAACTACTAGACGTTTTCCTACTTGACCTTTGAAGACCTGGTAACTACAAAAACCAACATGGCGGTCAAGCGAATTTGAAAGTTTTAAATTGATTTTTCTCGCGAATTAATGATCCAAACGCAATGGAACGTGGCACAGAAAATGTTTATACACATTGTAATGCACTAGTATCTAATTTAGTTCAATTGTTTACATAACCTCACGATGGCGGCTGTGCGAATTTTAAAATTAAGGTTTTTATTTTTTGTGTCGTAATCATGCGATCGAAGTGAAAGTTTGAATAATGAACTGAACCCTTATCATTGTGGTCAATAATAATGTTTCATATTTATTAAAATTCTGGAATACTAAATACATGATATGCTGTATCTGTAAGTAAAATTTATGTAGCAAGCAAACTGGGCCTTGCAAGATGAGCTACGTGCTCTGAGGAATCTAACGACAATTTAAAAATCAATGCTATTATTATTCTTCTGAGAAGGCAGGTGTAACGCTGGTGCATACATGACGCATAACCAAGCCAGGATGCTGTTTCAACGACAGGGAATGAGTGAGAAGATTATTGTCGTGACGTCAAAATAAGGGCGGGATTTGAATGGTCGCTACTCCGACGCTATCAGGACCTGCGAATGAGGAACGAGGATGCTATAGCCTAGCATCAGGGTGTTCCGCACGCCAATTTATGTTATATAAATTCTATCGATCAGATTGTGTGCACGATGGCAGATTCGCGACCTGTGATAAATTACAAGCTTTTTGAGGGGTCACACATAATTATAGGCCCATTATTCAAAATATTGAGGAGCAATTACTCCCACCACGGGAACTTTGACGATTTCTGTATATAAACTGTGTCTGAGATAGAAGCGTGTTTACTCCTAATTATTCTTTGAAAGTCAATTTTAAGACGCCTTCATGACGGCCTAAGTTAGAATTCTAGTTGTGTGTTCAACAACTAAGTTGTTAAATTTCAAAATAGTGAGGTGGTAAATAGCCCCAAGTATGGGGCAAGTCTACGATCTGCATAGGACTCTATGGGGAAATAAAATACTCATAACGCAGAGAGCTAACAGTTAAACTTTAATTTAATTTTGTTTTCAAGCGGCAAGGTGACGACCATGGAACGAAGGCAGCAAGATGCATCCTCCATCACCATGAGTGTTATGGGCTAATAAGGCCTATGATGGGAGACGACGGGGGCGGGGAGCCTCTGGAATGCTACTTAAGTGATGAGTACTAAATTGTATTATTTGATTTTGGACGAAAGGGGGTCGCGAGAGATATGAAGAACTTTGTACAGATTTTATTTTATTGTGGTTTAATTTAAATTTTGGGTTTGATTTGATACTGACTTGCGTGTAGTAATTTTTGACATTGCGTGACAATTGTGTTGTACAGTAATTTTGTAATTTAAATATTGTGTTAATGGATACGTAAATTGTATAGCGAAATGACTGCATACGATTAACGTATAAATAAAAGTTATATTCATGAATAAGAACGCAGGAACGGCAGTGATAAATGGACTTAATTAATTTTAATGTAAAAACTAGACAAGGGGGGAATTTAGTGTGTTAGTTGCTTTGATAACTCAGGCTAATTCTGATTCTGGTAATTATTTCTATTTTGTCATTTTGACAAATTTTGTGTCTTGCTATCTGAGAGTGTGCTGGGTTCTAATGCTGCGACGGGATCATCGAAGTGTATCACGTGTACTTGTACCTTTTAGAGTGATTGCGGAGCAGGCCAGGCCTGTCTTGACGGCAGCTCTATTCCCGGAAATTTAGTACCCAAGGGGCTAAAATTGACCAGGAAATGTTGTTCTTGAAAATCCCAGAGAGGATATTTTGAGATATTTGTGCTATAAATGTAATTGCGCGTTTTACAGGTTGCCGTGTAGGCAATGGTCGCTGTACTGGCCAGAGCCAGAATCTATTTTTAACGTGACACACATTTACTACGAGAGGGGAGATGAACCAGCCACTGTCTGAGATGTGCGATAACAGAACTTGCTGCTTCAGGCCTGTTATGACACGTAAATGTTTGCTTTAAAGCCTGATGAGTTAAGGTTATTTTATTTGGTTTAATTTGGGGAGTTGCCATGCTGTTGATCCGAAGATTCTTATCATGTCTACGACTTATTTGTTCATGTGTTTTAAACGCCAATTTCTCGGCGTGATTTAAAATTAGTATTTGTTGTTGGCTTATATTCCCAGACCATTGTATGCATTGTAGATATAATTTGGCAACCGGCCAAGCTTGTTCATGTCACGTAGTGCTTTCCTATTGTTTTGTGGTATAAGACGGTGATTCCGCAGCCCTTGTTTTAAAAATACACACGTGTATTTGGTTGTGTTAATTTAAGGTTAGAGTGTGTCAGTAGTGTATCTAATTATGTAATTGTTGTTCCCATATTTCCGTTACTCGCCTTCGCATACGGAGTTCATAACCTAACCTTTTGTTTGGTCGGAAATGAACGCCCGTCAAAGTGCTCATTACTTTAGCTAGTCTTAAAACGCTTGCCGCTCATATAATATTACATTCTTTTATTGTTATTTTAAGATCGTGTGCGATCCGTAACTTTTGTTACATTTGATTAAGTGACATTGTAATCACAACACTTGTTTGACAGCTGTCATGCCATGTCTCCATGGTACGCCAGGCTAGTCAGTGTCAGTCTGTTCACGTTGCGTGTGAACCAATTTTAAGTGTGGATTGTTATTAATTGTTTTGTGTTTGATTCAGTTATTATATTTCATTTGTTAGTAGATCCTGTTGTTTCATGGCTTTTTAAATATCAAGTATACCTTATGAATCCTAGAAAATATTTGAAGCACTAAATCTCTTTTATACATTCATAAGAACCAATGATGACCCCGAAATTCGAGTCTTGTGATTATGCTTTATTTTCTAAGGGTACAGAACCTACGCAATAATTTTCCTTTAATGGTACATGACTCTATGGCCTATACATATAACAATCCATCATGGCAACCATCCGAATTATTTAGAAGGTTCTCAATATCTACCAATCTATTACAGCAATCAAACTGATTTTTTATGTTCATAGGGGCTATAAACATAAGTTCACCTATAGGACTTTGAATAATCTGGTGATTACTAATCCAACGTGGCGGCGACGCGAATTATAAATATTCGCATGGACGATTCTCGCAATTCAACCATCCGAGTGCAGTGAAACATGGTACAGTAAATGCTTATACAAATGTTAATCCACTGGCATCTAATTTATTTCAATTGTTTCCATAACCACAAGATGGCAGCTCTGCGAAATTTTAAAATCTCGTTTTTACTTCTTGTGTCCTAATCATGCGATTGAAGTTTGAATACTACACGTACACAATAATCTGCATGTAACAGTACATAACTCTAAGACCTACATATATAAAAATCCAACTTGGCGACCATCCGTAATATTTAGTCGGTTATCATTATATTCGAATCTATTACAGCAATCAAACTGAAATTTTGTATGTTGATAGTGGCAATTAAGATAAGTAGGATATATGAAAATAGGTTTAAGTTATTCACGGAACTACTTGTTCAATAATCCCGATCACCTCAGGTCCGGTTAGTCCTGAGAATCGAGGTTTTATTGTACAGTAGTAGAAATGAAAATCCACAGCCTGATTCCAGTCGACCGACCGGGTCTGGGATGGAATGAATGAAGCCCCCATCTAGCGGCGAGGATATGCACTGTGCCGGCAATGATTAATTGAATGACAGATGATATGAAATAATAGTGGATAGTGTTGCTGGAATTAAATTTTGGCAGGGAAAACCGGAGTACCTGGAGAAAAACCAGTCTGCCTCCGTTTTGTCCAGCACAGATCTCACATGGAGTGACCGGGATTTGAACCTCGGACCCAGTGGCGAGAGCCAGAGTGCTGCCGCCTAAGCCACGGAGGCTACTAGTAGTAGAAATCATTTTCATTATCATCCTGATCATTAAGATCAGATAACCTCGTTGTTTTGTCCCTTAATACTATATTCAGCAAATGCTCCTCAAGATATAATAGAAATATCAGCAAATGGGACCTCCCATATGAAAATCAATTTTGAATGGGAATCTGTTCGCTAGCTCTCGACCTTCAAGTGCCCTAGCGAGCTGATCGCTGTGACGTCTGCTTCCGAGAAATACCTGGAAGCCGCCCTCATGCAATTGGTTGCCATGGTGACCGCCGGTGTGTGCTGGCGTGGACCCCGGTAGATTTATTGCCAACATCACAGCAAATAATATTACTACATTTCCGCAGTTCATCAAAATCAAGTAGTACAAACATCATATACGCACATTCTTTTCACATAGGAAGGCAATGGCATGCTATAAGAGTAGGATACAAGTGTTGTTTCATTTCTGGGTCAAGGGACATTGCAGTGATCAAGTCGTAGCCGTTAAAACGTTTCATTATGCGAGTGAGTGTACAGTATATCTATAGTGATAAAATAATACAGCTAACCGGTAGATAAAGGAGCAGACCAAAACTAGAGCTCAGGAAATGAAATTAGCTCATCAATTAACGAAATACAGAACATTTCTAACAAAAAGTAAAAATCCGATATTTCAACAGTGTCTTAAAACTGGAAATTCTTTATGTAACAAAACAACAACAAAGGAGAACTGGAGAAACTGGAGAAAAAGAAAGGAGCGCACAATGAAAAATCCTTGCACCAAGGAAAGTTGGGAATAATAATTGAACACGAAAGAGTAATAAGGAAATTACGCCCAAACTGAAAAACTGTCAAAAGCTCTCGGAAAGAGAAGACATTTCTTTTTAAGGGTACTTAGTCCGAATGAGCTCGGAAAGATGACTGAAGAAATATTTTACTATTTTGACAGATATCCCAAAATGAAAATAAGTGGTTCATCGAAGTGAAAAATGATTTAACTTAAATATACATTGCAGAAGAAAACAAGTAGTTCCGTGAAGAACTATACAGCCTATTTTCATATATCCTACTTATGTTAATTGCCACTATCAACATACCTAATTTCAGTTTGATTGCTGTAATAGATTCGTAGATATTGAGAATCGACTAAATATTTCGGATGGTCGCCATGTTGGATTGTATATATGTAGGTCCTAGAGTTATGGACTGTTACATGACGATTATTGTGTACGTGCAGCATTCAAACTTCCATCGCAAGATTAGGGCACAAGAAGTAACAAGGAGATTTTAAAATTTCGCTCAGCTGTCACCTTGTGGTTATGGAAACAATTGAAATAAATTAGATGCCAGTGGATTACCATTCGTATAAGGATTCACTGTACCAAGTTTCACTACACTTGTATGGTTACATTGCGTGAAACGTCCATGTGAATATGTATATTTCGCGCCGCCGCCATGTTGGATTTGTGATCACAAGGTTATTTTAAGTCCTATAGGTGCACTTAAGTTCATAGCCCCTTTGATCATAAAAAAATTCAGTTTGCTTGCTATAATAGATTCGTAGATATTCAGAGCCGTCTAAATATTTCGGATGGTCGCCATGTTGGATTGTTAAATGTATAGGCCATAGAGTCATGTACCATTAAAGGAAAATAATTGCGTAGGTTCATTATTCCAACTTTCACTTCGATCGCATGATTACGACACAAGAAATAAAAACTTAATTTTAAAATTCGCACAGCCGCCATCTTGAGGTTATGTAAACAATTGAACTAAATTAGATACCAGTGCATTACAATGTGTATAAACATTTCCTGTACCAGATTTCATTGCGTTGGGAACACTAAATCGCGAGAAAGGTCTATTTAAATTATTCAAATTCGCTTGGCCACCATGCTCGTTTTGTAGCTAACTTGTTTTTGAAGGTCTTATAGATGAACTTCCAGTAGTGCCCTTTATCTCCGTACAAAGTTTCAGGATGATACCGCTAATAGTTTCAGAGATATAGAATGCCGGTGAAATATTTCGCACATCCGCCATCTTGTGGTTATGTAAACAATTTAACGAAGTTAGATGTCCGTGCATTACAATGTGTATAAACATATACTCTACCAAGTTTTATTGCGTTTGGTTGGTTAAATCGCGAGTAACGTCTATTTAAAAGTCGCAAATTCACGTGGCCGCCATGTTGGTTTTGTAGTTACCAGTTTTTCGAAGGTCACATAGGTGAACTTCTGGTAGTTCCCTTTATTACCGTTATAAATCCCAGGGTGATATCGGGAATAGTTTCGGAGATATTGAATGCTGGTGAAATATTTCGCACAGTCGCCATGTTGGATTGGTGAGACGTAACAAAATTTGAAGGGCACGGTCGGGGTCACCCGGAATAGTGATATGAAATTACCGAGTTTCATTGAAATCGCTCCAGCCGTTTAAACGTTATTAGGGGACACACACACACACACACACACTCCTCACACACACACACACATGCACACACACAGGGACAAAATGTGATTTCATAAGCCTATTTTTTCAGAATTGAAAATAGGCTAAAAATATGGACAGGCATATATTTCTAAGTAAAATTAGAACATTCAGGGGGTTTTCAGGACAATACGTACAAAACAATCGTATAAAAAGCGTTCAGCTGTTTGGACAATGAAAGAAAGAGGGATCACAGTGATACGAATGAAGAAATACTGGGAGAACATAAAATCAAAAATGGAGTTGAAATCAAGAGGTGATCGAAATCGAAGGAAGAAAGAAAGAAAGAAAAAATCGCTGAGACCCATGAGTGAAATTGTAAACCAAGTGAGTCATGTTTCTTAACTTTTTTTTACCACATATTAATGATTGTATTCGTAGACAGTGTCCCCTCGTGGAGTAACGGCTAGCATTCTTGACTTTCGATACGGAGGTCTGGATTCGATTCCCGGCTCTGCCAAGAAATTTAATTCTGGTCTGAGGGCGGAACGGGGTACGCTCAGCCTCGTGAGGCAAAACTGAGAAGAGGTGGGCTGGACTCCCATCTCAGCCATCCTGGAAGTGGTTTCACGTGTGGATCCCTAATTCTACTCCACCAGGGAATGCCGGGATGGTTCCTAACTTAAGGCCACGGCCGCTTCCTTCCCAACTCTCACCTGAATAGCAAATACAGACGCCACAATAACTCAGGATATCAGACAAATTCTTTCACCGTCACTGATATCAACCTGAAAATTTGTTTGGTGATGAAGGATTCTAAATGTTACTTTCAAAAACCAACATGGTGGCCAAGCAAAGTTAAAATATATGAATGGAAATGTATCGGGATCAATCATCTGAACGTAGAGAAATTTGGCACGGTAAATGTTTATACAAGATGTGGAGTACAGCCGAAAACAAGTAGTTCCGTGAAGAAATATACAGCCTATTTTCATATATCCTACTAATGTTAATTGCCATACAAAATTACAGTTTGATTGCTGTAATAGATTCGTAGATATTGAGAACCGACTAAATATTTCGGATGGTCGCCATGTTGGATTTTATATATGTAGGTCTCAGAGTTATGTACTGTTACATAAAGATTATTGTGTACGCGTAGCATTCAAACTTCAATCGCATGATTAGGACACAAGAAGTAACAAGGAGATTATAAATTTCGCTCAGCTGCCATCTTCTGGTTATGGAAACAATTGAAATAAATTAGATGCCAGTGGATTAACATTCGTATAAGGATTTACTGTACCAAGTTTCACTGCACTCAGATGGTTAAATTGCGAGAAACGTCCATGTGAATATTTATAATTCGCGTCGCCGCCATGTTGGATTTGTGATCACCAGGTTATTTAAAGTCCTATAGGTGAACTTAAGTTCATAGCCCCTATGAACATAAAAATATTCAGTTTGATTGCTATAATAGATTCGTAGATATTCAGAACCGTCTAAATATTTCGGATGGTCGCCATGTTGGATTGTTAAATGTATAGGCCATAGAGTCATGTACCATTAAAGGAAAATTATTGCGTAGGTTCATTATTCAAACTTTCACTTCAATCGCATGACTACGACACAAGAAATAATAACTTAATTTTAAAATTCGCACAGCCGCCAACTTTAGGTTATGTAAACAATTGAACTAAATTAGTTACCAGTGCATTACAATGTGTATAAACATTTAATGTACCAGATTTCATTGCGTTTGGAACATTAAATCGCGAGAAAGGTCTATTTAAAATTTTCAAATTCGATTGGCCGCCATGTTTGTTTTGTAGTTAACCGGCTTTTGAAAGTAATATTGATGATTTTCCAGTAGTGGCCTTTATCTCCGTACAAAATTTGAGGGTGATACCGCTAATAGTTTCAGAGATATAGAATGCCGGTGAAATATTTCGCACATCCGCCATCTTGTGGTTATGTAAACAATTGAATAAAGTTAGATGTCGGTGCATTACAATGTGTATAAACATATACTCTACCAAGTTTTATTGCGTTTGGTTGGTTAAATCGCGAGAAACGTCTATTTAAAAGTCTCAAATTCGCGTGGCTGCCATGTTGGTATTGTAGTTACCAGTTCTACAAAAGTCACATAGGCGAACTTCTAGTACTTCCCTTTATCACCGTAAAATATTCCAGGGTGATATCGGGAATCGTTTCGGAGATATTGAATGCTGGTGAAATATTTCGCACAGCCGCCATGTTGGATTGGTGAGACGTAACAATATTTGAAGGGCACGGTCGGGGTCGTCCGGAATAGTGCTATGAACTTACCCGAGTTTCATTGAAATCGTTTCAGCCGATCAAAAGTTATTAGGGGACACACACACACACCTACACACATACACACACACACACACACACGCACACACACACACACGGACAAAAGGTGATCTCATAAACCTATTTTTTCAAAATTGAAAATAGGCTAAAAATTGACTTTACTTATATTTCATCTCCATTTCATAGTAGGATAACATGTCAGATGACTTCACATATATTTTCATCTCAATATCATAGTAGAATAACAGGTCAGATGGTACGCATCATATGCGACTACAGTAAGGCTTGTATCTTGTTTTTCATAGCTCATTGCTATGGCTACTTTCCGTATACTTTCCCACAGTTACGTAATATATTTTTGTACCGCACTGCTTGCCACTTTGGGTGAATTGTTATCGTGTCGGACTACCAACCCCAAGCTAGCAGGGTCACTCCTGGCCGTGGTATGTAATTTTTGAAAGGCGTCAAAAATCACGGCATGCATGCCATTCGATGTTGGCATGTTAATGAACCCATTTGAACTCAGTAGGCCGTGTTCATAATGGCAAAATTAATCTCGGGATTTTCCACCAACACAAAGTTCCTCCTTTTTCTACTGACTTTCATAGCGCTCCTAGGAACAACAAAATTCGAAATGCAAGCTCCCCTCTGGGCGTTAAATAACAAAGCTTGCACCCGGCACCCGGGGCCATACGATATTAATATATTAGTATCAATATACCGCACTTATCTTTGTACTGCTAGAATAATATTTAATTGTGTTCTAAATTATTTTATTATTAGCGGCTTCGGTGGCATAGTTGGTAGCATGCTGAACTGCTGTGCCCAAGATATAGTTCATCTACTGTAAGTTTGCACTTTTTTGACAGCTAGGGTTGCCAACCTTCATAAGGAAAGACTCAATGTATAACCTGTAGTCCATAACAAATATATACATGTTTTATTCACATGTAAGTTTTTTCAGGTTATTTTTTTCGCTTGTTCCAGTAATTGTGAATATATTGGCAACATATTCTGTCGGCCAGACTGAAAAGTTGCATTATCAAACCGAACTACCACGTGCTCATGTCATGGGCGCGCGGTTGGTAATGGACGCTTTACTGTGTCCATCCGCCTGAGAAAATAACGTGTTAATTATATTAAATAATAATAATAATTATAATTAATAATATTGCGCAAAGTCGTCTGAAAGTAACATTTCCATATGAACGCGTGTTCACTTTTCAGATAAATATATAAGTTTAGTGGTTATCTTAAATGTTGAGTAAATATGAAGCCTAAGATGTCTCCAGGTTTGACATCTTCGTTTTGAATATCGAGTCGGAAGTTGTTACGGAATTTCTTGTTCAAGATAGCCTATTTATTTTATTTCTCTCTCTTTGAAGGTAAAATAAAAGGCAGCAGAACTATTGATTTCCCCAAGGACATTGGCCTGGTGAATAATTTTCATATGGCATGATTTGTGCCAAAAAAAATAGGCCTAAAATATGAGTTGTTGTGTAGGCCTAATTACATGGTGAAATGTTTCGTACGTTTTATTTTAATATCAATCCAACAGGTCAAGTAATGATCGTATCTTCTTAAGGACATCTTACACCATACCTTACTAAGCATTTTCCTCGAGCTGTGAAATGATGGGCCTAAAATAATTCCACTCTCACATTTAAGGTATCAGTTGCTGTGTTATAGCCAAGGTCTTGGTCATAGCGCGTCCAATGATGTAACGTTCTGTCAGCGAGCCGTCAGTGGCTGTGCTGTTAGAATGATTATTTGATAAATGTCACAAAGAAATACAAGTTTCCTTTTAAAAAGGGCAATGAATTGATATTGCGAGATGAATGTAGGTTTAGGCAACTCATAACAGCTGTGGACACCTTTACGGAATACAGCGCCCATTGAAGGCTGCTATGTGGGTGATAGCTCATTGGCTGGAATGCACGTGGTAGAGGCGGATTGATATGTTCTGTAGGAGTGTTTGTTCCCGCGAGAACTGTCAAAAAAGTTCAAACATACAGTAGATGAACTATAGCGGGTTCAAACCCGGCCAAAGCCGTTGGTTTTTTTAAGAGCGTTAAAATCCTTCAGTATGCCTTCCTTCGGTAGGGAAGTAAAGCCGGCGGTCCCATGTCATACATTTATGGCATGTAAAAGATCCTTCCACAGACTAAACTTGTGTGAAACTAAATTGTTACGTTAGATTTCATCGGAACGCTCTATCAATGTTCTACTGTTAACCTCTAGATATCATTGATATCTGGTAGCGACAGTTGGAACTACTTGAAATTGAACGGAAATTATATCTCACCCTAAGGGTGTCCTCTGGAAGCAGCTACAGACTCAGGCAAGCCAAACAGGTCCTCGGACACTCCCGGCACTAAAAACCATACGATAAATAAAATTGTATTATTGTTATTTTATTCTCCTTCTTATCATTATTATCTTAGTACAAGGATGTAAGTGTTAATGCTTTTGGTATGAGTTTCTCATAATTAGGTTGTAACCTGTTTGGCGTACTATAAATAAATAAATAAATCCCTAACGTTCTTTTTTTAAATTTTTGTTTCCATTAAACAATAGACATGAAAGAAAAGAGAGCCAATTGGGCATTTGAAGCAAGGTAAAATAGGCATGGAAGTACTTCAAAATGAATGCCAGTGTTTCAAATTGAAGAAGAGATATTCTGTGGTACTAGGATGTTCTAAAACCAGAAGAAAATGCTGATTCCAATATCTCGCTAAAACACATTTATTCTTATAAAAAAACATTTCTGCCGGACATTTACTGCATGGAAGGCTCGAATTTCTAGAATTAATTATCCCTTATAAATGAGTTACAATTTAACACAGCAATTTTCAAAATTTACGTTAAATAATTTAGCCGGATAGAAATGTTTCTGTAAATTCTGTAGTGTTAAAACTGCGCCAATTTTTAAAGAAATCAATAAGAGGAAAATATATGTATTTTCAAAAACATCAGTGTTGAAGTAAGGAGAGCGTCTTAAAGAACATCTTTGGAAAAAGCCGATTAGTTCCTGAGACGTAGGCAAATAAGTTGCAAGTTAGCATGGGTAGTAGGCCAATAGGAGTTTGCGGAGCCCGTTAAATGGGAAATAAGGTGCTATTCCAGCATTTTCCGGCAATTAAAGTGAAGAAATCATACACAGATTAACGGCGAAAATTTGTCGCACTTCTCATTTAAATCATTTATCGACTATTGTTATTATTAGACTATTGTTATTGCGTGTATTTGAGTCTTCAGTCTTTTGACTGGTTTGATGCAGCTCTCCAGGCCTCCCTGTCCTGAGCTAATCGTTTCATCTCTACATAGCTAGCACACCCTACATCCAAGGCGATCTGTTTAACATATTCTAACCTTGTTCTACTCCTACAGTTCTTGTCCTCGACCCTTTCTTCCATAACTAAGCTTGCTATTCCTCGGTGTCGTAGTTTGCGTCCTACCACCCTATCTCTTCTGTTCATTAGCAGTCGCCAGAAACATCTCTCCTCTCCTACTAGTCTTAATAACTCTTCGTTTGTAACCCTATCGACCCATCTGATCTTCATCACTCTCCTGTAACACCACACTTCAAACGATTCAATTCTCCTCTTTTCTACTGCACCAATAGTCCAAGTTTCACTTCCATAGAGTGCAACGCTCCAGACAAATGCCTTCAAAAATGACTTCCTAATACCTAAATCTATATTCGATGTCAACAGATTCCTTTTCTGTAGAAATGCTTTCCTTGCCTGAGCTAACGTTGCTTTTTATATCATCTTTGCTTCGTCCATTATTATTATTATTATTATTATCATTACTGACACATTGGCTTTCACGGCAATTAATTATAACCAGAAAATGTTTCAGGTTTATAGCAGTGTGTTATAATATGGGACGTAGTGCAAGGTCGCTACCACAGCAGTGGTCCGGGCAGGGTGTAGCCCACTGATGAGCCTAATTTGGTGCACCTAGCTGAAATCCCGTAAAAGACACGCCAAAAATCTAGAAGGGTTGCCGGATTTTTATTACTTCGCCGTGAAAGACATCATGGCTGCCAACCATCGCAGATATTTTCTGTGAGACCTTTCCAGAATGTAACTAAGATCGGGGGCTTGACGTTCGCGATGTTCCCTTGTTAGTTAAAGGAACATTTTGTTAGCCTATTTTCATTTTATGAAAAAAACAAGATGTTCAGCAAAGAACATATAGCCTACTTTCTCCTAAATGTATGGGTATATTTATAACTCTTTGTCCTCATCCCTAAAACCACCTCTACCACCATGTAGTGTTTGTTTTCTTTTATATTGATAATTAGCCAGTAAGTGTCAAAATCAATATTATATACTTTATGATGATTGAATAATAAAACTACTAACTTATTGTAATGCATTCACGTCCGTTAATCTCTATATTAAGCCAGCCTGCAAACTTAAGGATCTATCGTTTTGGGTACCTTCCCCTTAAAAAATCCGCGCCAATCACAGTAGGTTGGTGCTGCGACCTAGCAGTGAATTCATATTTATCTAGTACGCCTCTGGGTGTTCAACGAGTAGGCAGTTTAAAGTAGCCAGGAGGGAGGCGATCCAACTGGCAGTGTTTAATGATAGAGCGTACAGTCACTCGTCCTGCTAGAAGGACCTTCCGGAAGTACTTTTGTACACAGCGGTGCGTCCTTCCAGCAGGACTTTGGACCCTAATGGCAAATGTTTGAACTGGCCTTCCAGCAGGACGCGTCCTTCCGGCAGTACTTTGGGTTATCAGAGCGTAATAATATTGCAGTTCTGGTACTGGGCAAACAATAAAAGTCTGTAAATATTCTAAAATATTCAATATGACTCATATTGACTAATACAATAACTGTCTCTTAACAACATATTGACTCTAAAATATATAAAAGTATAAAGTATACACGTGTTTTCTTATAGTACAGAGACTAAATAAATGTATGAGCGACGGCGCGTCCATCACTCGAGAATAAATAAATAAAAAAAGCCTAGTTGTGTTTTTGTCAATATCCCACTGCACAGTTGCACAACTACACGTAATTTAAACTACAGTACCATGACATTTACTGATATCATAATTACTAGCAAATAACGAGCGACTCCATGCATCTCCGCTGTTTGGAGCATCGAAATAGGTAGCAAAAACATAAACACAGTCACCATTACGTATAATCGCCGCCATTACTGAACGGTCAGAGCTACCAACTTCAGACTTGCATGCGCTGATTCGTTACATTTCCCTCTATATAATGGAAAAAAGAACGGTCCTGCCAGCAGGACGCTTCGTCCTCATATAAGCAATTGAATTACGTACTCAAATGAGGACCTAACTTCCTGCCGGCAGTGCCTTGTACGTTCTATCATTAAAGGTAATCGGAGCGCGATCGTGGCTAATAGTCGAACTACCAGTATTACAAAATTGCCATACTTTAGGAGGCCAGGTATTGACACAGCGGTATATTTGGAACAATACTACCCACATAACCCACAAGAGGACAGCACCGTACAGAGACATTAAGAAGACTGTGGTTGATAACAACGTGTATCTAATTCTTCTATTCTCCTTTTCGTAATGTCTTCTGTTTATGTGCAATGCTGGGACTGTGATTTTATTAATAAACGAGTGTATACATTAGCCTCCCCTTTGAGCTAAATTACATTTTATTCAGTATCTGTGAAAAGAGCTTGTGCACATCATTTGTAAAAGAATTCAAGAAAAAAATAGTCAACTGTAGCAGTATTCGATCCCCAGTCAACTGCGTGACAGG
Source organism: Meconema thalassinum (assembly GCA_946902985.2). Classification (NCBI taxonomy): domain Eukaryota; kingdom Metazoa; phylum Arthropoda; class Insecta; order Orthoptera; family Tettigoniidae; genus Meconema; species Meconema thalassinum. Next base: position 127,408,987 of record OX336391.1, on the reverse strand, counting down.
CTAACACGCTAGCCCAGAGCTAAACATATCCGTAACATCATGGCGATCTTAACTGATATATTAGATTCAACCTGTTGGCAAATAATGACTTTAAATAAACTATTTCTTCACTGCAGTACATCTTCATTATAGATCATTTCATACAAAGTTTATATTATTGTATCAGTAGGGTATATCGCATACAACATACTAAAATTACTGAAATATAAGACAGGCTCATGAGGACAGCTGCCATCTTGTCGTGTGGCAGATACAGCTCAGCTCTTTTAAGCCAGTCATACAGAATAATATTATAATATTAAATTATAATAAATAACGGATCACGACCTTCAGGATAGCTTAAACCACCCTAGGCTTGATAATCTGAATTGGTGGGTCTTAAGCTATTGATTATAATGGTTGCATAATTCACACGGCCACCATCCTGAAATGGCAAGGCCGATGACCTTGAAGTTTGGGTGAAAGACGCGTCCTATATAAAGGTATGTTGTCACCAAATTTGGTAGAGATCGGATGATTAGTTTAGCCGTAATTTGAGTTTACGTTTTGAACGTTTGAGTGGCCGCCATTCAGTTTTGGTAAAGATGGCGGCAATATAAAGTATGGCACTGAGGTGCCCTATGCTAGAGCTACCTCTGTACCAAATTTCGTTCAATTCGGTTTCACCGTGTTCGAATTGATAGGGGGGGGGACAGACATTCAGAGTACACTCACTCACTCTCACACACACACACACACACACACACACAGACTCACACACACACATACACACAGACAGACACACAATTTTTCGCCCTGTGTTGATCTCATAAGTCTACTTTCATTTTTTGCAAAAATCGAAAGTAGGCTAATAGGCTTATGAAATCAACTTTTGTCCGTGTGCGTGTGCGTATATGTGTGTGTGCCCCTCTAATAATTTCTAATCGGCTGGTACGATTTCAATGAAACTCGGTAAGATCATAGCACCAATACAGCCGACCCCGACAGCGTCCTTCAAATTTTATTACGTCTCACCAATCGAAAATGGTGGCTGAGCGAAATACTTCAACAGCATTCAATATCTCCAAAACTATTACCGATATCACCCTGAAATTGTGCACGGTGATAAATGGCACAACTAGAAGTTCACCTATAAGACTTTCAAAAACCAGGTAACTACAAAACCAACATGGCGGCCAAGCGAATTTGAGATTTTTAAGTAGACTTTTCTCACGATGTAACCGTCCAAACGCAATGAAACTTGGCACACCAAATTTTTATGCACATTGTAATGCACTGCCATCGAATTTCGTTCAATTGTTTACATAACCTCAAAATGGCGGCTGTGTGAAATATTTCACCTTCATGTATATCAACGAAACTATTACTGATAGCACGCTGAAATTGTGTACGGTGATAAAGGGCACTACTACACGTTTATCTATATAATTTGCAAAAACCTGTAAAGTACAAATCGAACATGGCGGCCAAGCAAAGTTGAAACATTTTAATAGACATTTCTCGCAATTTAACCCTCTAAGCGCAGTAAAATATGGTTCAGTTAATGTTTATACATGGTGTAATGCACTGGCATCTAATTTAGTTCAACTGTTTACATAACCTCAAGTTGGTGTACTGTGCAAAATTTTAAAATTAAGTTTTCCTTTCTTGTGTTGTAGTCATGCGATCGAGGTCAGTGTTTGAATAATGAACCTATACAATAATTTTCCTTTAATGGTACATAACTCTATGGCCTCTACATATAACAATCCAACATGGCGACCATCCGAAATATATAGACGGTTCTCAATATCTACGAATCTTTAGCAGCAATCAAACTGACATTTTTAATGTTCATAGAGGCAATGGACATAAGTTTACCTGGTGAGCCCAAATCCAACCTGGCGACGACGCGAAGTATACATATTTAAATGGACGTTTCTCGCGATTTAACCATCTGAGCGCAGTGAAGCTTGGTACGGTAAATGCTTCTACAAATGTTAATCCTCTGGCATCTAATTTATTTGAATTTTTTTCATAACCACAAGATGGCTGCTTTACGAAATTTTAAAATCTCGGTTTTACTTCTTATGCCCTTACTTCTTATGCCCTAATGACGCGATTGAAAAATCTCAACTTCGCTTGGCCGCCATGTTGGTTTTGTAGTTACCAGGTTTTTGAAAGTCTTATAGGTGAACTTCTAGTAGTGCCCTTAATCACCGTACACAATCCTCATATAACTTAATAGTACATAACTCTAAGACCTACATATATAAAAATCAAAAATGGCGACCATCCGAAATATTTAGTCGGTTCTCAATATCTACGAATCTATTACAGCAATCAAACTGAAAGTTTGTGATTTGATAGAGGCAATTAACATATGTAGGATATATGAACATAGGTTTTAGTTCTTCACGGAACTACTTGTTCATAAATGAAAATAGGCTAAAAAATGGAGGGTACCCTCGTCCTGTTCATCGCTAAATTAGACCAACATGATGATTCCAGAAGAAATAAAGTAACCTATTAAGTTTATTAATAATTAATTTCAATTCTGTATAGAAACCCAACACCAGTTATTCGCGCCAAGGTTGGAAGGTTCAATAGTTATTAAGTTTTACAGTTTCACCTCATTGTCCATTTGGAAGTGGCGTCTTCTATTGTCTGTCAAGATTATCCAACCAACTAATACGGTATTAAACCAAATAAAGGAGTGCGACTTGGACGGTTTCACAAGGTAGATTCCTAAATTTTCAAATATTCATCTTTGTTTTTACATTTCACCAAATTATTCGCAACTCCATTGTTTGGTAAAAACTTCTTTCTAGTGTGTATTTTTTTTTTCATTTTATATTAAATCAAATTTTGTTAGGATATCCGTTTCACTTTATATTATTATGTAGGCCTACTATTAATCTATCAACCGAGTGACGACGATCCTTCAAAAAGTGGAACCGATAGCCGTGGACGATGATGCTAGAGACCGGAAAAGATGGAGTCCTATCTGCAGCAAATACCTCCTCTTATGATTGACTGACTTTCCTTTTATTGGATCTTTTCTTTTTGTGTGTGCGTGTGTTTTAATAATTTTTTCTTTTGTAATATATTTCGGTTTTTGTAATATTTGTAATATTTATCTTTTCCTATTTTTCTTCTGCTGTAGGCCTCAAAGGCCCGTTTAATGCAATAAATGATGACGATGATGATGATGATTAATCTATCAACGCTGATGAGGATATCAGTCTTATCGAAACATGTACGTTTAAAATATATTATTTAACTTCATTTCATAGTATTGACAAGACGGATTACACAGTACATATTATAATCTATACTTTGAACAAGCAATGAAGGAAACGAGAGAAAATTTTAAAGTAGACGTGCAAATTCAAGGAGAAATAATTTCAACCATGAGATTTCCTGATGACATCGTCATCTGGTTCACCAGAGGATTTGAATGAGTTTTTAAATGGTATGGACTCTGTCTTGAGGAATGTAATAATTATGAAAATCAAAAAAAATTAAAACAAGAATAATGGAATGTAGCGGAAAGAAATCAGAATCCCCTATGGATGTCAAATTGGCCGGTGAAAAGCTAAAGGAAGTAGCAGACTTCCTCTACTTAGGAAGCAAAATAACCAGTGATGGACGGAGCAGAAAGGATAAACGAAAGTAGGTTGGCTCAGGCATGGAAAGCAATTATACCGAAAAGGAATCTGTTGACATCAATTATAGATTTAAGTATTAGGACGTCATTTTTGAAAGCCTTTGTCTGGTACGTGGCGATCTATGGAAGTGAAAATTGGAGTGTTGGTGCAGCAGAAAAGAGTAGAATAGAACCATTTGAAATGTGGTGTTACAGGAGAATGATGAAGATCAGATGGGTGAATATAGTAACAAATGAAGAGGTATTGAAACCACTTCCAGGATGGCTGAGGTGAGAATCAAACCCTCCTCTTCTTAGTTTTGCCTTACGAGGGTCATTGGACCCCGTTCGGACTCTCACACTTTCATCTTTTGTGTAAAGTTTATTTCCATTATTGAAAAATAATTCATTCAATTTTTTCCTCAAATATGGAATACTAACTAGCGCCCCTTGTGACTGCTGCCCATGGCTCGTGCCATGTCTGCCATATCCTAGATACGTCTCTGACAGTAAAAAGCAAGAACTCGCGATCGGCATGGACCAAGATTACATAGGGATGCCGCCACGTGTATTGGGAATTGATAGGCACTACGAGAGAATCTTAAATCCTTGTACTTGTTAGGTATTGTTGTTTTAAGGGGCGGAACAGCGAGGTCATGTGGCCCTAAATCCTTGGCTTTATTATATTTATGATTAATGTCATTGTGTCATTATATCTTAGTTTCTTAGATTTTTTTTGAAATACAGTTGAGAATGGAGACGAGTTACAAACTGCGTTGTTCATTATTGTTCTCTTAATATCACGACATAAGTTGATGCCAACGAAAGATTTCTTAGATGGATATTAACGTTCCAGTTAATATTTGAGATAGTGACTTGTAAAATACCGCTTAATACATGGTAAAGCTACAAAACAGCAGAAAGAATGCAAGTGTAGTGTAAACCCATGGATTTTTTTAGAGGTTAAGTCCGAAGGGATGTCACAACCTGACAATAACATAATATTATTGGCTACCCACGCCTGCTGGAGGATACTTCACGCACAACTGAGTGACTAGCGTTGCCATCTACTGGCTCTCCTTGAACTAAGTCAATATGTGCTGGATCTCGCAACTTCTGCCATCTGCTAGTTCTCCTTGAACTACATCAATATGGGCTGAATCTCGCACTTCTGCCATCTGCTGGTTCTTCTTGAACTACGTCGCAATATAGGCTGATTTTCGCACTTCAGAACACGATCGATATTAGATCATTGCATAAATAAGTTACTTCAGCATTTTTCGTTAATTGACATTAATATGAATACTATGATTATTATATAATAAAGTGATATGAAAATGACGCTAGTGGTAAATAATTGATAACGCGAATTAGAATGATATCAAGCTATAAGCCTATAATACAGGAATATTTTATTTACTTATTTAGTCAATTTACCCTCTAGGTTGGTGGTTCCCACGGACTCAGCGAGGGAACTCACCACTACCGCCTCTATGGGCTGTGTCCTGGAGCTTAGAACATCTGGTCAGGATGGATACAACTGGGGAGGTGTGATCAGCACTTCGCCCAGGCGGACTCACCTGCAAAGCGCACTGAGGCCTCATGAGGGATGGGAAGTGACGGAAGATTGGGATGGATAGGCGAGGAAGAGGGAAGGAGTCGGCCGTGGCCTTAGAGTAGGTACCATCCCGGCATTTGCCCGAAGTGGGAAACCACGGAAAACCACTTCGAGGATGGCTGAGTTGGGAATCGAACCCCCTCTACTCATTTGGACCACCCGAGGCTGAGTAGACCCCGTTTCAGTCCTCATACCACTTTTCAAATTTCGTGGCAGAGCCGGGAATCGAACCCAGGACCTCCGGGGCGGCAGCTAACCATGCTGACCGCTACGCTATGGAGGCGACATAATACAGGAATATGCGATGATAAAGTAGAAATAATAGATAACTAGATGACCCGTGCTGCTCCGCAGCATTCGTGTCAAAATTAGAATACCACTTCTTTCCTTACCTTTTGTTTCTACAGTATTTGAACTTTGAAAGAATTTTGGTCGCGATAGTGCGATATACAGCTGTCTATGGCTAATCACCGGCTGAGGTAAATAAATGCCTACTTGATCCTTTGTTTATTGATGGTGATACAAAAAGCCAAACGTAGGCCTACTGGGAAGTGCCCCCCTTTGAAGGAAAATGGCATAGAGGTATCTGATGTCGTAACGTCAAGGCGAGGAAATAGGTCATTTTCTCCAACATTTACACCAGTAAAAATTTCCAGGTGTAAGCAATTGTCATACATCTTCTAAACATACAGTCTACTACCGTTCAACAGACCTTGAGTAACATTACGATTTATCAACAAAATCACACTTGAGCCTTATTTTAGTCAAAGGATATGAGGTGGCAATCCACTTATGTCTAAGCTGTATAAAAATTCCGTTGGGAATTGTAAAAGTTCACTCTCATCTTCTGTTATCAAATTATTCACAACTGATGTAAATTCTCGATGCTCCTGGGTTAAGCTCTAAAACTTTGTCATTGATTTCTTTATAATGTCCATTTTCAGGTGCAAAAAATAGCTATTTTTGGCTAAGCATGAAATATCTCTCAGAGTGGAAATTTCACTTCCATATGTTTCAGTGATGATATAATGGAGGATGGTAAGTTGACTAATTCTGAATTTTCGCCATCGACGTGAGGCTAATCACCGTTACCAATTTCTACCATGAAGTTTGCAAAGTCACGTTGATCTGAATCCGCTCACATGTTTTTGTTAAGTTGAAAATTTTTGAATAATAGTCACAAAGAAGAGAACCGTACTGACATTTGGACTGAAGCTGGTCTAGATCCGTGAAGCACAACAGGAAAAACCTGCCTAAAATCTCCTCCTAAGATAATATTTTTTCCGCCAAAAGGCACGTCGTTAATCATGATGTCCTCGAGCAGACGATTGACACACATCAACGCGTGTTTATTAGCCATAGGGGCTTCATCTCAGATATTAAGTTTTGCTTAAAGAATATAAAAAGCTTCCTTGCTGTTAACTTTTATTCCTGACACAGAACCTTCATGTGATTTAGAGGTAACTTGAGCTGACTGTGTACAGTGTGGCCCTGAGGTAGACACATTGCTGCAATCCCAGTCCATGCAACAGAAACTACATTTAACCCCAAATTTGTGCAACTGTGAATCAAGCATTGATAAAGAAATGTTTTCCCGGTGCCCCCTGGACCGTCAATAAAATATGCAGTAGGCTACTCATCCTTTCATTGCTGTTTGTACTAATATCATAAATTCTGTAATTATAGCCGTTTGGTTTTCAATTGCTTGGTTTATCATCCATCTTAATTGATCCTCATTACGTTTTGGATAATTTATTCATTGATAAATTTGTTTGAGGGAAATTATCGTAGCTGTTAAATCGAGAGAAGTAATGGGAAGGACATGGAGCTTTAAAGTGCTAGAAATGTTAGTTCGTGAAACTGCAGATAATCTTGTGATGAATCTTTGAAAACGTCGCATAACTGCCTTACATTTGAAGGGGTCTGAAAGACACATACGAAAACAATTAGCCTATCGTAACTCAGAAGGTATCTGAAATTGTGACGCTTCTGCCAAACAACGCTGCCATTTAGAATCCTCAAACAGCAAACCTCGCTCCATAGCTGTTTCTTTAAAAGTAAAATAGACAACGGCTTTGTATGTTCGTAGATCCTGCAAGCTGGTAGCACCTACGGCCGTGGAGCAATAAACGTATTCACAGCAGAATTTCTTGTCAAGATATTCCAGTTTTAGTAAAGGGTGAGTCGCCTCCGTAGCGTAGTGGTCAGCATGGTTAGCTGCCGCCCCGGAGGTCCTGGGTTCGATTCCCGGCTCTGCCACGAAGTTTGAAAAGAGGTATGAGGACTGGAACGGGTTCTACTCAGCCTCGGGTGGTCCAAATGAGTAGAGGGAGTTCGATTCCAACCTCAGCCATCCTCGAAGTGGTTTTCCGTGGTTTCCCACTTCGTATTCGGGCAAATGCCGGGATGGTCCCTACTGTAAGGCCACGGCCGCCTCCTTCCCCTTCCTAGCCTATCCATCCCAATCTTTCCCTCCCTTCCCATCCCTCATGAGGCCCTTGTTCGCTTTGCAGGTGAGGCCACCGGTGCGAGGTGCTGATCACACCTCCTCAGTTGTATCCACCCTACCAGATATTCCGAGCTCCAGGACACTAACCGGTAGAGGCGGTAGTGGTGAGTTCCCTCGCTGAGTCCGTGGGATCCACCAACCTAGAGGGTAAATCGACAAAAAAAAAGTAAAGGGTGAAATTCCTTCCCATATATTCTAATATATAAGATTTCTTCCAGTTATATAAATATAGACCACTCCGTTGCGTAGTGGCTAGCACTCCCGGCTCAGCCAAGTAGTTTATACACTGTGACTGGAAGCAGATATTGAGCATAAAATACCCACCTCAGCCATCCTGGAGGTGGTTTTCCGTGTTTTCCCCACTTCTACTCCAGGCGAATGCCGGGGTAGTTCTTAGATTAAGGTCACGGCTACCTCCTTCCCAATCTTCATCTGAATTAAAAATACACACACTACTGTAGCCATCACAATAACACAGGTTATCAGACATTTTCCACACACACACACACACACACACACACACACGCACACACACGCCCAAGAACATAGTGCTACATGACCACGATGTTGAAAAGCCCTTACAGCCCTACACCAATTTCTAGTTAAAAGTGCTTACATAAATTTCAATATTATTATTAAATTGGATGTATTGAAACACCATGCATTAAAATAAAACAAACATTGAAAAATAAAAATATCCTGTTTAGGAGGAGTTCGAACCACGTATACTTACGAAAGTCATGCATGGTATCCCCTAGACCACCATTACACCTCATTGTACCGCTATTGAAACTATACTTGATAGCGTATGTGGGTTTCAGGTGTGGTTTGTAATTTCGCTGAGCATATGCCCTTGATAATTTCGTTCGAAATATTTTTGTATTATGCTACTATTATTATTATACATTCTTAGGTATTTTATCAGTTTATATATTTGAAATAGGCAGCCATTACTTCACTGGGGCGCTGTGAAGCACCTGGCGTTTAAAAGTGGAACTTCGCCCAGCTGGGGCGCTTTGAATCACCTGGAGGTTAAAATTGGAACTTTCCCCAGAAGAAATGCATATTCGCAATTATTTCAATACACGGATGTTAGAATCAAGACCAACTACAATCCTCAGACATTAATGTAGAAAAAAATATGGCGGCGATGGTTGCCCTACCAATAGCTAAGATCATGTCATCGGGCTTGTCACAGTTCGTGTAAATTTTTATTTTAATTCATCTAGGAGCATAAAAGATATCACAAGGTTCTGAAGAATTATGTATCAATAATTTAGACTTACCTGAATTAATATATCTATATACTGCTCACCTCGAATTATAAGTTCTTCGTCTTCACCCAAGGGGCAGTTACAATAGTCTCGCTCTTTCTGTGGTTAAATAAGAAGCTTTTTGGCGAGGTATCACGATTTGTAATTATTAATACATATTATTAGCAAGAAATCAAACAGATTCCGAAGTAGGAGAGAAGAAAGTCCCGGTTACTGAAGTGCTGTCCCAGCACATGCAGAGTAAGTGTGTACACAATCGGAATGTTAATAGTTGCCTGCAATAATCGAACCAACGCCATTGAGATACAATTAAGATCAATTAAGACCTCTCGTGCTCGGGTAAAAATAACACCGAATTAGTTGATTGAAACATACAAAGAAGTCGTCGTGTTGAAATTAGAACATTTGGAGATCACTACACACTAAGGACACGATACTACGTTACCATTCAACCTATTAAACCGCTTTTATCGTTTGAAAAGTTGTACGATGAAAATAGTTGATTATTAAAGTAGATAGGCAAGCACCATCTCCCTCTTACGGAATTATCACCACACACCCAGTCCGCAATATAAGTACATAATTGGCGAGGAACTCATAACACTTTATTATATACGTCATAATAAAAAATAACTTGGAAGCTGTAAAAATCACAAAATTGTATAAATAATGACGGATCACAATTGTGTTCACTGTTTGGCACAGAGGAAACATCTTCCTTAACCAATAAAACAGAAGTTCACTGTATTATTTGGCGTGTATACAAGGCAGTGTAGATCATCTGCCAAACTGGTACGGATTTACGGAGACACATGTTGCTGAGCATTCAAGATAACGTCAACGGTTTGATCTAGCCATAGATGCTCATTGCGTTTTCCTTTTACGTACTTAAGTTTGACACTACTGAAGTGTCACTAACTAGCAATTCATTGCGGTGTATATTCTAGACACTTCTATTAATACATTAGTCATAGATACTTCAACATCTGAAGTAAATGACACAATGCCATCGGTCGACTGAACAATCATCGCACAAACGAACCAGTCCATAATAAGCGTATTATCAAATATTCACACACAATTGGAGTACATTAACGCGAACTGGACTTTACAGATATACTGAAGACACTAAAAATACAGATGAACGATAGTTTATCCAACTTTCATCAAAGGAAGCTAATCAAAGCAACGAATGTAAACAAAAGATATATGTCGGGATTCTGCATACGCCATTTTTTCACTTTCGATACCTGAATTAAGGTCTCAGTATTGTAGTTGGTCTTGTTAGAATCAGGAAATAGTTTGGACTCAATCGATAATGCATCACGTTCCTTACATTTTAAAACAACAAACGTTGCCGTAGCGCACATACTTATCAAGATATTTCAGTTTTAGTATATGAGCTAGATGAAATGATTATTCACTATTATTTTAATTCATGGATCACATAAGCAAGTAAGTTGGGACTTAATCGATAATGAGTCACGTGCATTACATTCTAAAACAACAAAGGTTGTCATAACGTAAATACTTCCTAAGATACCGTATTACAGTTTTATTAAAATGACAAATTTCTACCTGATTATTTTAATATATACGATAATGATGAGTGTCTGTAACATACAATACGATACCACCAAAATAGATTCAACTTGTCACAAGAGTGTTGTGAGCATGCGTGATCCATATGCCAAATTCCCTACTACAGAGTCTACATGGCAAGTCATTTTGATTATTCTGCAGCCAAAATTATAAATCTCAAAAACGTTCATTACTCACGATCAATAAGAGCCAAATGTTTAAATAATATCCCGCCAAAATTCAAACAAGATGTTCAGTAAAGAACATATAGCCTACTTTCTCCTAAATGCATGGGTATTGTTATAACTCTTTGTCCTTTTCAAGGAGTATGATTGAATGTTGGTTGTGGTAGCTTGTTGAAATACAACGTGCTATAGGGATATTAAACATGAATATGAGGTGCCCTTTGCTAGTGCTACCTCTGTACCAAATTTCGTTCAATTTGGTTTTCACCGTGTTTGAATTGATAGGGGGAATCGATTTGCACACATACTTGGCCACCATCTGCAAACTATTGGGCTGATGTTCTTGCAGTTTGGTCAGAATATGTTTCCCACATAGAGATATGGTGTAGCAAAATTTGGTAGAGACTTGATTATTAGGTTGGTAGTAATTACATTTTAGCTTTTAACATTTGGGTGGCCGCGATTACGTTTCCGTCAAGATAGCGGTGATATAAAACATGACACTGAGGTGCCCTTTGCTAGTGCTACCTCTGTACCAAATTTCGTTCATTCGGTTCTACCGTGTTCGAATTAATAGGGGGAATCAATTTTGACATAAAGATGGCCGCCATCCGCAAATTATTAGGCTAATGACCTATTAGATTGGTCAAAGGATGCTCCCTCCTTAAAGGAATGTTGTTGCAAAGTTTGGTAGAGATCGGATGGTTATGTTAGTCGTAATTTGATTTAAGCTTTAAACATTTGTGTGGCCGCCATTACGTTTCTGTCAATATGGCGGCGATATTAATCATGACATTGAGATGCCCTTTGCCAGTGCTATCTATGTACCAAATTTCGTTCCATTCGGTTTCACCGTGTTTGAATTAATAGGGGGAATCGATTCTGACACAAAGATGGCCGCCATCCGCAAACTATTAGGCGAATGACCTATTAGATTGGTCAAAGGATGCTCCCTCCATAAGGGTATGTAGTTGCAAAATTTGGTAGAGATCAGATGATTAGGTTAATCGTAATTTGATTTAAGCTTTGAACATTCGTGTGGCCGCCATTACGTTTCAGTCAAGATGGTGGCGATATAAAACATGGCACTGAGGTGCCCTTTGCTAGTGCTACCTCTGTACCAAATTTCGTTCCATTCGGTTCCACCGTGTTCGAATTAATAGGGGGATTCAATTTTGACATAAAGATGGCCGCCATCCGCAAACTATTAGGCTAATAACCTATTAGATTCGTCAAAGGTTGCTCCCTCCATAAAGGTATGTTGTTGCAAAGTTTGGTAGAGATCGGATGGTTATGTTAGTCGTAGTTTAACTTAAGCTTTGAACATTTGTGTGGCCGCCATTAAGTTTCTGTCAATATGGCGGCGATATAAAACATGACACTGAGATGCCCTTTGCTAGTGCTACCTCTGTACCAAATTTCGTTCCATTCGGTTTCACCGTGTTTGAATTAATAGGGGAAATTGATTTTCACACAAAGATGGCCGCCATCCGCAAACTATTAGGCTAATGACCCATACATTTGGTCAAAGGATGCTTCCTCTATAAGGGTATGTTGTTGCAAAATTTGGTAGAGATCGGATGATTAGGTTAATCGTAATTTAATTTAAGCTTTGAACATTTGTGTGGCCGCCATTGCGTTTCCGTCAAGATGGCGGCGATATAAAACATGACACTGAGGTGCCTTTTGTTGGTACTACCTCTGTACCAAATTTCGTTCCATTCGGTTGCACCGTGTTCGAATTAATAGGGGGAATCGATTTTCACACAAAGATGGCCGCCATCCGCAAACTATTACGCTGATGACCTATTAGTTTGGTCAAAGGATGCTCGCCCCATAAAGGTATGTTGTTGCAAACTTTGGTAGAGATCGGATGATTAGGTTAGTCGTAATTTGATTTAAGCTTTGAACATTGGTGTGGCAGCCATTACGTTTCCGTCAAGATGGCGGCGATATAAGACATGACGCTGAGGTGCCTTTTGTTAGTACTACCTCTGTACCAAATTTCGTTCCATTCGGTTGCACCGTGTTCGAATTAATAGGGGGAATCGATTTTCACACAAAGATGGCCGCCATCCACAAACTATTACGCTGATGACCTATTGGTTTGGTCAAAGGATGCCCCCCCCCCCCCCATAAAGGTATGTTGTTGCAAAATTTGGTAGAGATCGGAAGATTAGGTTAGTCGTAATTTGATTTAAGCTTTGTACATTTTTGTGGCCGCCATTACGTTTCCGTCAAGATGGCGGCGATATAAAACATGACACTGAGGTGTCCTTTGCTAGTGCTACCTTTGTACCAAATTTCGTTCAATTCGCATTCACCGTGTTCGAATTGATAGGGGGGACAGACATTCAGAGTATACACACTCACACACACACAGACACACACACACACACACAGACTCACACACACACATACACACACACATACATACACACACACACACACAGACAGACACAGTTTTTTCGCCCTGTGTTGATCTCATAAGTCTACTTTCATTTTTTGCAAAAATCGAAAGTAGGCTAAAAATCTAGGGATTGATGGACTTTTCACGCTCATAGGTTGGCAACCCCTCATGGTATTTCCTCTCGTTTCGCCACTAAGTCTTGATGACCACACATTTGTGTTTATATTAACGCTGTACCCGTTCGTCCGAGGCATGCAATGACCCATCTCCTATTACATCGCATACCTGGCATCCCAGGACAGGTAGAGTTGAAGTAAACACAAAATAAAATAAGGAATGTGTCGGAAATTCAGTTGAAATATCACAAAACAGAGGGTAACCCGAGATATAATATCTCCGGGTCGTTACGGGCTTAAAGTTAATCAGAATATCAAATAAAAGGGTGCCATCAACTGAATACCTAGCAAACCAAATCCTTCCTGGTTAAGTCTTAAGTATGACAAAGGAAATGATTGGGAAAACACATCATCATGAGATCACAACTTAAAATAAAATACTTGAGTGATCAGACAGAAACAAAATAAATTCCTGCCTAGTAGTATGGTAGAGTATAACAGTTAGGATGTTAATGTTCTCTCAAATCATACGATCTCCGCACTGCTTCAAAAGAAAATATTCACGAGCAAAAAGCAAAAATGGTTTAAAGTTCTCTTGTGCTCTCAGGGTCACCGTAGCACTATGTCTTTTCGTCACTGACATTTTGTGAGCCCTGAGACCTATCTTTGTTTCAGATAACATCAGGCACGTGAATACCAATTACATATTAAACTTTCTATCACACAACAAATGTTATATCAACACTAACATATATTTAATCATTCATAAATGGCTTGAATGTCACTGTTCCAAACGTTGGAATCCTAATAATCACTCTTAACATTAATACTAAATTTTTACACGTTATTTACACCACTTCTGACAACTAACTCGGTTGTGAATCACAATTGTGTTCTAATCATCCGTCATCATCATCATAATCGATAGAAAAATTATTAACTGGTCCTCACATCGGCTATCGTTCAATTATCTGTTCTATTCAAATCAGAATTATTAATTTCATTATCAGATCATTTAAATAATTATTATATTCATCATCTCATTTAATCATCTGCAAATCACCTCATTCAATTTGATTTAATTTCAACATCTTATTTAATTTAATTTATTTCAATCCATTCATTTAAATAATTTTTTAGTCATCAGCTTATTTAAATTTACTATAATCACCTTATTTAAATTTTAATAGAGTTCTCAGCTTATTTAAATTTATTTCAACTTATCAAATTTATTATAGTCATCAGTTTATTTAAATTTATTATTATTTTGTTTTAATTATCAGCCCTTTTAATTAATTATCATTTTATTCATCTATTCATCAATTTATTTAATTAACTATTATTCATTTTTATTATCAGATCAGATCATCAATATGTTTAAACTTCAGATAATAATTTCATAAATTATTATTTTTATTATTATTAGAGAATCATGGATTATAAAACTTCCAGAAAATGTTTAAGATCGGTTACCGAACGTTGCCCCAAAAATCCACCAGTTCCAGGCTATACCCTTAATACTCTCGATTGGCATGCCAAAAATACGTTGCCTTCACTAAATCACATTGGATCACATCATCCAAAACTTTATCACTTAAATTCACTTCATCAAATCTCACATTTGAACACCATTATTATTTCACATTATACCACAATTATGCATCATACAGCATGAACTTCAAATATATGCTAGACTGGGTTCGACGACCTCATGTCTGCATCAATAACTCACATTGGCAATATTATATACCTCTCTTTGGCAACTTCACAAACTTGGCCAAAAATATACCTTAACTCATCATACAGAATGAACCACAAATGAGCCACTGGTTTCAGACGGTTGACGAAAATGACCTACAAGAATTGTAGTCAGTATTGTAGGGGTTCTTAATGTGAGCCCTGTACAATGGAGTGATTGGGGAATGTTGGGATTTCGTGTGGAGTGGATGGTGTAAGATTGAGCTGTCGGGGGCGTGGACGTAGCTCGGAAGGAGAGTTTCCCGATTGTTCAGATTGAAGGGATAGCTCGGGGGTGTGTTTATAGAGAAAGGGTGTGTTCTAGTGGGTAGCAACTTAAAGAACTACGGCGCTGCTCAACGGGCAGACAGTGCGTGCAGACTGGAGACGGCTGAGCAAACACGCTGACGTGAGCTCTCGAGCGGAGCGCTAACTGACGATTCAGCTAGAGCCTTAAGATAATTAAATAATTAACACATACAGATCCTACTTGGATAAGGTTTTAGGGGTAGCATCTAATTAGCTAGTTGAATAATCTACAAGACCAGTGCTAGATAGTAGTGATTTTAATGATTACCTCTGGGAAGAGGTACTGATAGCTCTCAGAGCAGCTTTGGTGCAATAGATGCGTCACAGTACAAGCCAAGGGGTTATAAGTGTGGAAATGTGTGTAAGGGATGATACTGGTTACTACACTCACCAGGATAGCAGTCGGACGTGAAGTCTCTCTCCAAAGTTCTGGCACTACAAGCGTCCCGAGGTGTGTGCGCCTGTCTCTTTTATAGCTTACAGTGTTGCTGATTCTCTGTAATTGCAAATTCCAGTCCGGTCGGCACACCTAGAGGGGTCATTGGGGTTCAAGAGGAAGCTCACCGAGGTTAAAGCAGTTCAGAGTATGTATGAAATGAGTTTATTTTATATTTGAATACTTGGGGACGAAAGTTGAAGGTAGTGGATGATGGTTATTTCCACCCCTGGGGTTGTGGTGTATCCATACGGATGCAACAACTCCCCTGACGGTGCTAGTCATCGTCCTCGATGACTGGACTAAGACTGAGGGGTAGTTTTGTAGGTATAAGACATCTTCTTCTTGCTTGTAACTCTTCTTTTTTGTAACTCTTCTATCTTCTTTGCTTGTCTTCTTTTCTTGTGTTGCGTCGTCTTTGGGGATGAAGGCGATGGTGGGGATGTGTTGTGCATGTATGCATATAACCTTGGGGTAGTTGAGTCCTGTGTTCGAAGAATGTGTGTCATGGATAGATAGGGGTTTCAAGAGATTGGGTGTGTGGACCGGTGACTGGCTGCTGGGCGAAGAAATTTGGCGTTGGTTGAAGTGGGTGCTGCCTGGTTCGTGTGTAGCGAGAGGAGGGGGGGGGGGGGACAATAACTTTTTCACATATAAATCTTTCTTTTTCACAATGTTGGTGCCCTGGGGACATATCAATTATCATAATGTAAAACGTGACACAACAATAAACACATCACTTCTGGGAATTAACATTTTCAAACATAACATCATAAGGAAGTGTAGCAAAAGCATAAACAAAAACAATGGGTGACTATCCCGAGAGGAAAAACGTCTTTAAGGGTGTGACTTACCCTCCGTCCGCTTATTAAGGACGGGATGAAAAACTGCTCTCGGGTAGACAAAATATATTTTTACATAGAAATGCATAAAACGTAAAATAGCAGATAGGGTGATAGAATAGAGAAAGGGAAACAAATGCCTTGGTGTGTAGTTTAGGGGAAGATAAAAATGTGTTTAATGTTCGGGGAGAAAGAAGGCATTTTTACAAGTCGTAATTTAGAAGAACAGAAAGGAAAAATAAAACAATGTGTGCCCGTGACAATCATGGTGTTTGACAGGGAAAGAGTGTTGGTACATAAATCGTTGTCAATGGTGTCGTCCTTATGATAGTGGACGTAATCGCATGATATTTCCTTGAGCCGTAGCATCAATATATATTAACGTGATAGTCGCATGATGATTAATACGCATTTGATATTCCTTACAATAGGAACCTGTGTAGGGTATCTTATGCGCGCTAAAATCTTAATCTATTTTAGCCAATATCTAAAGCTATGGCCATTTTAAATAAATTGTACCTGCCCTGTGGGTGAACGTTCCATCTGGGCAAGGAAGATCGTCCCTTACAACCTGTGGGTACGAACCTCGTTGCCACATTTCACCTCTCATGTTAGGTGCATCGTGTGATCCGTCCATCGGGAGTGAATATCCCACAGGTATCCACCACCGTGGTACGGATACTATCTGGAATCGTAGAGACATGTGTGGGGGAAAAAGTGTATGAGCTGGGTTGTGAAAGCTCTGTGTGTAGAAGAGATTGCGACTGGCGCGTTTTGAGGCGTTGGCAAAATATATACAAGGGACTATATACAATATCGCCACCTGATGGGAAAGAAAGAAATGTAATTCAGCATTTAGTCATGCTTGCCGACTGCAGCGTGGGCCTGTAGAATATAATGGCATACCATATCTGATATCATACCGCAGTATCGGTATACGTGCACATGTATATTTAGAAGAAGTGTGATCCTCAACAATCGGTTGTGATCACTAATCTCACGAAGTATGTTTGTACCCCGTGAGGGTACAGCATATATTATTTGGGATTTGAGTACCGTGCCCCATGGGCAATATCTGGTACCATGGTTGGTCGCTGATGATGTGTCAGTACCTGTGGGTGTGCAGAAGAAAATAGGGAAACATGAAAAGACATACTATTAATAAACACATAGGTGTATTATCACCTGTTAACACTTAGAATACCCATAATGGCGCTGCTTCCGCCATATACATGTGTAGTACCCCTTGGTACCATGGTTATGCAGCTGGCGTCCCACATTGGAGCTCTCCTGCAAAAATAAAGAATGGGGAAATAATGGTTACAATCGCCGTATTCATACCTATAGTATGCGTGTGCGGTAACGCATGCCGCATATTAATACGGCGTCGTAAATCGTTTGGCCTTTGGGCCTTGGTACGCCTTCGCAAATCGTATGGCCATTGGGCCTCGTCTTGCACCGTAGTGTCGCGTCTGCAATTTATAATGGCAATTAACAGACGATTACCATATAAAATTGCATCATCTCAGTCATGCTTGCCTTATCGCACTGACCATTACTACTGAGGACTGGCGTGAAACAAATGACCTTCCAATACGCAGGGTGGTATCGGGATTATGGGTGCCTTTAAGGGCTTATACTTATACCTTTGACCGGCGAAATACGTAACATGGTGTGGGAATTACAAACACCTTGAATGACGTACAGTAACCTCGTGACCTTTGTCCAATGCGCAATGTGGTATCGGGATGACTTCAGCCGAGTGACCTACTAATGCACATTGTGGTATGGGAAACTGCTAGTGTCTAAAAGAATTTACATAACCTAGTTGACCCATACGTACAGTGGTTTGGACTTACTGGTGCCTTTAAGGAGTTACCCCTACCGAGTGACCTCCCAAGCGTATTGGTAACGTTGAGATGGAATCGTTGGAACTGTTGTTACCCTACGCTCGATAACCTATCGATCGTTCCTTAGGTTCATTTTGAATTAATGCCTCGTCTGTCGCAAAGAATCGCATTGTCCTTGCGAAAAATCATCTTCCTGGGGCGTCCCCCGGTATATATATATATATATAATCATGTTATAGTACTGATCAATAATATGGGTGCCCACCCCCTCACGGCACGCATCACTGGCATAAAAAACTTGAGATCCGCTGAACATCATTTAAATTGGGCTACGCATTATCTTCACCTGTAATAGGACTTCGGTGCGCTGCGTGACTCATATAGTGGTTGCCCAGGCCCTCACGGCGCGCATTGCCGACATGAAACGGAAAAAAGAAGAAATAAAAGAACTCGAGATCCGCTGATCAACATGTACGATGGGCGTTGAATGCACTGCCATAATTCCATATCAATCATGTTCAAAAGGCGTGGGATTCATCATACATATATATCTTCATCTGGATTTATTGGTATGTCCAGGAATAATTCGTCATCCGGATTTATTGACATGACCAGGAATAATTAGACTTCACCTACCGCTGTAGGACTTATGATTTCACCTAATATGCATCTAGGACTTACGGTGTCCCCTAGTAGGAGGGGACTGATAACTTGACCTAAAATGCATATAGGACTTACGCTTTGCCTGTGTTCGCGAACAGGACTTAGCCTCCTCGCAATGGGGCGGACTACTTACTTAAAATTAACTAAATTAAAATTAGTAGACGTGTCAGGCGTCGTGAATCTCCCAAACTGCTGGCTGGACCAGAGAAAGTCGTCATAACACAGCGAGCAGGGCATTCTGGCCTTGTCAGATTCAACTCTGTTGTCGGAAACAGGGTGGCTATGTCCTATCCTAAACTCGGTATCGTCTGACTGGTCGGTTTTCGTAGTTCGTCGTGTCTAAGGTCAAAATTGTAATGTCTATCAATTTATATTTATCCTTGTCAAATGTTTTCAATTTTCCATTTTAATAGTATTGCCTGTGGCCAAATTAAACTTTAGAGACTCACCATCCAAGCCGAGTGTATGTGCGAGATTGTGTTGGTGTGTGTGGGGGGGGGGGCATCTTTTGGGGCAATTCGGCACCGTGCGCGCTCATTGCGCCTAGCAATCGGACTCCCAGCTAATACAGTGACGTTTTGTACTCATTCACATGTTAGTGGGTATGTATGGGATTGGGAAGGATTGTCCCTCGTTATTGGGTAAATTTGTAGACATGTTAAGTTTTGTTAGAACTGGGTAGTAGGATGGCTAGTGATGGATGTGGTCCTGCGGTGCTATAAGGATGCAGGAGAATTTTTATGGTGAGGATTATTTAACTGGTCAGGTGTTAGAGACCCCCATGAGGGTAAAATATAACGTGCGGGATAAAAATATAAATAATAATAGAATAATTATGTTAGTAACTAAATCCTTTTATATTTCACTGTTAGCTTTACAATTCCGAAGTGTTCTGTCTAACATTTAGCTATGAGCGATATTGCTTGGGGCGCACCTTGGTGTCGCTTGATCACCAAGTGCCTTGCATTTAGGGGGAAGTTGGGGGGGGGGGGGGATGTGTTAATGTGTGAGTGTGTGAAATGCGTGGCAATAAATTATGGACTTGCACTCTCCTCGTGTGACCTTTGGCATCTGTACCCTGGGTTACTAACGCACTGTTGTCTGGAATTGCTATTCCGGAACTCTATTATCCATATTCATAATTCATTATTATACCTCTTAATATACTACTGGTCATCTTATGATATAAGTACTCCTTATCATCTATGGGATATTCACTAGGATGCATGAAGATACACTGTGAGACATATCTCCGTTATCTGGGATACTGTTGTTGATATACCCTGCGGTATATCTAGCTCTTATAAAATAGCTGGGATTATGTATATTCGGTCATAATTCATTATTATTATGTGCGCTGTATTAAAGTGCGCGCTCGCTAGTCGCCTATCGCTATTGTCATTATAGATCGTCGTTCGATGGCTGCATGCTGCTAGCCTAAATGGTAGGATGCAATTCTGTATGTTGGCTTGTCCTTCACAAATCGTTTCCTCCGTATACATGGGAATGAAAGTCTATCTATTGTGTGCTCCGTGTAATGTAGTCCCATAATGACTGAATCCTATTATGGTGGAAATGTGTCTTCCAAAGACACAATCTGCTGTATGGGCGCTTGTGGTCTAGAATATGTGCCTTACCAACCTATTTCGTTGGTATTCTGAGTCGCTAAGCATTTGTCTCCTATCTCGGGAGTACAAACGGATGTAGATGGGGAATAATAGCCAATTATGGACAATTGTGTGGATTTTGCTGGAATAATATTCCATGAATATTGTACTAGGTGTTCCTGGTCGGTAATCATAATAGAGTTACCCTCCGACAAGCTGTCATGTCGTTGGCAAAGGTTATAAAATAAATGGGTGGATACTTAAATATATTGGGGACTGTCAATATATCCCGCATCATAAACTATTATCTTTGCTGGGCCTAATCTACGTTTGGGTGTTCTGGGCTTCGCCCATCACGGGTGTATGGTACTGCGTGAGTAAGACAAAGCTGTGAAATGTGAGCAAGGGGCAATTACAGTGTGGTGTGAAGTATCACGGGCGCTCTTCGCTAACTACTGGTAATGGTAGTAGCCTTTAATTAAATGGTCACTATTTGTGCTGGGTAAGTAATGCACTATGCAATGAAGATCGGTAAGAATATTAATATGCCGGTATATGGAATATATAAAACATTAAACACTCGAATGGTTAGCAACGGCATTTAAATGTAGCGCGCTGGTGTGGTAACAATCGCTGTGCAAAATAATGGCTGCCTTTATGGTCACGTGCTACTAGAACTGAATGTAGAAAGAGTATCATATGTCAGGTGGGTGTACGGAGAGTCGCGTAGCTGTTATCGGTACTCAAGTGCACTGCGCTGAGTGGCCGTATCGTCCTGTAAGAGGTGTGGCGCTTTGTCCGTGCTGGTGATTGGATAGCAGCGACTGGCGCTGTGGAGTGAGTAATGGCTTTGTTTACATTGTGCGACCTCGTGGTCCATTGTGTCCCTCCGATGATGCTAGTGTACCGGCTGTATATACTGATGGTATACTAAATGATATGTTAATTCTAGAGTGTAAGTATAAGATCATATCGGCTTCAGTATGGAAGAGGGGGAATCTGTATGTCGTCCCTCTGTAAGACGGAAAATAGTACAATCCTGATGTTTTCTGCTCTGTAAGGCAGAAAATAGTATAGTTCTGATGTTATTTCCTCTGTAAGACGTAAAATAATGTGATCCTCATGTTTTCTCCTCCGTAAGGCGGAATATAGTATAATCCTGATGTTATTTCCTCTGTAAGACGGAAAATAATGTAATCCTGATGTTTTCTCCTCCATAAGGCGGAAAATAGTATAATTCTGATGTTATTTCCTCTGTAAGACGTAAAATAATGTGATCCTCATGTTTTCTCCACCGTAAGGCGGAATATAGTATAATCCTGATGTTATTTCCTCTGTAAGACGGAAAATAATGTAATCCTGATGTTTTCTCCTCCATAAGGCGGAAAATAGTACAATCCTGAAGTTTTCTCCACTGTATTGTATGAGTCCTGGCGTCATCGCCCTTCTAAGACGGAAAATAGTATGTGTTCTAGTGTGTTCCCCTCTGGAAGACGGGAATAATTGCTTAATTATGCAATTGTGTTCTGAATTGACCACTTCACAGCGTATTAGGGTGATTGTACGCCTAAGTATATGTAGCATATCCCTTTGGACAAATTATCGTCTGAAATTGAGGCGTGTTATAGTGCAATCCTGTAGTAAAAGGTGAGAATAAGGGAAAGTGGTTTCTACTTGCGTGTGTTATGTTTATGTTTGCAAGTGCATATTTAAGGAGTGAATTAATAGAATCATTGGGACGTTGTCTAAGAATACCTTAGGATTTTCACACAGGGATGGTGTGGGATGTCTTTTGTTGTTTGTACAGTCGTGACTCCTTAGTATACCGAAGTATAAACATGAACTGGAAAACATAAGAAATTCCACGTCCCTTTGTATAAATGGCTTGATATTTATTTTACGTAGTTTTTTGGGCAAGGTTCTTTAAGGTGGGAGTTACGATGCTGACCCATCAAGACGTAAAATAATTAAGGGCCTCGTCGTTAAAAATACCCGTATATACATATGGGGATATCTATATATATATATATATCGGTGCATAATTTATAATGTAGATGCCTGTGTTGGCCAAAGAATGATTCTGTAAGCAATTGTCAAACTATCATGTGTATTTCATGGGATTTGTATGGACTTTTGTGTCCTGTGGTCTTGTGACTCACATTGAGATATGGTGTCTCCGTATTACTTGTTATTGAGTCACCTTAGGGCTGTCTGTTACTGGCAGTTCATAAATTGGCGTCAGATGAAAAATGAATGTCCTATTTGACCAGTAATGTGTTTAACACAAACCAAGCATTCTAGATGCAAGTCCGAATATGCGAAGGCTAAAATGGAATGATATTTAAGATGTTTGAATGATGTTCCCTAATCGCGGGCTAAGTGATAACGCCTTGTTTATGAATTGGCTGTACAGCGTGGCCTTATGTCGTTAGAAGCTTGTCAAGTTGACTGCATAGAAAAATAAAATAGAAAAATCCCATGTTAGGGGGAAATAGTGTTAGAGAAGAGTGTATGAGGATGTACGTTTCTGAGTGAACGTGTTGCGCGTGGCCCGTATAGCTTGGACACTCTATTGATTGAATGCTGGGAGAGCTGTGAAGATTTCTGCAGGGTAATCTCCTCTGTTTCCGGTGTATCATATGGATCTCGGCTCACTGTGTTTGGTCAGTGTGTACGTCTGTATGCAGTGGCCAGTGAGAATCTAATGACCATATAGTGTAAATTCATTGTGTGCAAGGATATACTTCCTCTATAAGTATGTCCAGTTCCTCTTCGTATAAGTATTTTGCCTTATGGACCTGTTGTTACCTCTGTCCTTATTTTACGGTATGGGGCCGATAACCTAGATGTTAGGCCCCTTAAAACAACAATTATCATCATCATCATCATCATCATATTTTACGGTAACCTGTGCTATTGTGGTGGCTGGCTTGAGTAGCTGTTAATGGCTACTAACCTATGTCATTGTGGTAACCGTGTCCATGTTTTGTCTGGATATTTCTTGTGGGAGGCACAGTGCCTCTGAATATTGGTGTCCAGTAAATGAACTCTGGACCATTCCTACTGGCGCGTATTAATAATCTGTGTGTCATTAAGTTGCAAAATTATTTCCCTAACTGTGTGCAATATAATGGGAATTATCTGTAATCTAGCTGGGAATAAATGTTATTCTCCGCCCCGTGTACTAGCTTCATGTGTAGGTCGTATAACTATGTGTATTGTTTCAATTTGTGCGCCAATTATGTGAAAGTTTTTGTTCTATTGGACGCTCTATTGAGTATTGGATATCGTAGACATGTTGGAATCGCGCGTGGTTAGTTTTGTGTTAGAGCGTGCAGTTTTCCGTCATGATGGACAAATAATTATTGTGATTATGTATTTGAATCTGCAGTCGGTCGCTACTAAATGTGTATATGCCTACGGCATGTGCTTGTCGTTAGTATTTAACGCTGTATGTACTAATGCCTTTTATGGACTCGTGGGTTCCCCAAACCCTGTGGTTAAGGAAATTGATTTTCAATCGGTCGTCTAATTAACCATTGAATGTTTGTAAATGAGTGCGCGTATATCTGGATATGAAATCTGAAATCCTGTGCGCAGCCACTAATGTGTAGGTACCCTATTTGCGTGTTCGCGTAATATAAGTATATCTTCCTGTAATATTGTACTCTTATAGCAATGAAATGGCATGTGTTACGCACGGCTGTGCAAGAGTGTGTTGGTCGCGTGGCTTGCGACTACATGCTGTACAAGGAAGCATGGTGTAAATGCTGATTCCACAAGGCGGCTCGGATTACATTAGCTTTCTCGTGTAGTGTACTGACCTGAGCCAGCTGTGGCGCTGTTGCACATAAAAATCAAATGCTGGAATTTTTTTTCCATGAACATTTCAATATACAAACATGCAATAAAATAAAACACTGTGTAGGAATTGCGTACCTAATATCTTAAGATGCAAATATGGAACAAAACAAAGCATTGTGCATGAAGTAGATATATGAATTTGAATGGGAATAGTGTCCATTGCACTGGGTGGACGTTGGATCGATGGGGGTCTACGTGTAACTAAATTGCCTTGTGCTAGATGCATCTGTCTGTGCAACCTTGTCTGGTAAGAAAAGTAAGTACCTATGTGCAGTGGGGTCATGTGGATGTGACAGTGACACCTAGTTTTGAGTGTGGACAGACTGGATGTCATGGTGTGTTTGGCGATTATGTGTCTTGCATGGTACTACCTATTGTGTTATCTTGCAATACTGGGTTTACTACCCCATCGTTTTGACTGTTGTAGGTGATTGACGGGAGCGGTGCGGGTAATTAAATAATAAAATTGCCCCTATCTACTGTGTGGAATGAGCGTATCTTTCTATGGGGGGTGCAAATGGTTGACTGCTGTATAAGGGTGCTTGTCAAACCCTATATCTGTCTGGGGGTTTGGGTGGGTAATTACTAATAATGTACTTGCTCTATTTACTCGGTAGCGTACTCTGAAAAAGAAATTTTAGACCTGGTTTTTTCTGGCGTTCCCTTGGCTTAGTAAAAGTAATTCGTGATCTCCCGCAGAGCTACGTTGTATGTAGCCCTTTAGACACTGTCCTAAGACAATGTCGCGGTACTCGGCGCCTCTACCAATTGTAAGGGTTCTTTGTGTGAGCCCTGTACATTGGGATGTTTGGGGTATTTTGGGATTTCGTGTGGAGTGGATGGTGTAATATTGAGCTGTCTAGGGGCGTGGACGTAGCTCGGAAGGAGAGTTTCCCGATTGTTCAGATTGAAGGGATAGCTCGGGGGTGTGTGTATGGAGAAATGGTGTGTTCTAGTGGATAGCAACTTAAAGAACTACGGCGCTGCTCAACGGGCAGACAGCGCGTGCAGACTGGAGACGGCTGAGCAAACACGTTGACGTGAGCTCTCGAGCGAAGCGCTAACTGACGATTCAGCTGGAGCCTTAAGACAATTAAATAATTAACACATGCAGATTCTACTTGGATGAGATTTTAGGGGTAGCATCTAATTAGCTAGTTGAATAATCTGCAAGACCAGTGCTAGATAGTAGTAATTTTAATGATTACCTCTGGGAAGAGGTACTGATAGCTCTCAGAGCAGCTTTGGTGCAATAGATGCGTCACAGTACAAGCCAAGGGGTTATAAGTGTGGAAATGTGTGTAAGGGATGATACTGGCTACTACACTCACCAGGATGGCAGCCGGACGTGAAGTCTCTCTCCAAAGTTCTGGCACTACAAGCGTCCCGAGGTGTGTGCGCCTGTCTCTTTTATAGCTTCCAGTGTTGCTGATTCTCTGTAATTGCAAATTCCAGTCCGGTCGGCACACCTAGAGGGGTCGTTGGGGTTCAAGAGGAAGCTCACCGAGGTTAAAGCAGTTCAGAATCCTGAATTAAATGAGTTTATGAAATATTTGAATACTTGGGGACGAAAGTTGAAGGTAGTGGATGATGGTTATTTCCACCCCTGGGGTGGTGGTGTATGGGGGGATGTATCCATACGGATACAACAGTATTATCATGCCCAGACAACTTCTTAAACAATAAGAAAAATTATCAAAATAATCGTAATCCAATCCAAGATTTATTTTAATCCAGAGTATAAAATTTGTGTTAAGATCCTCAAAATGTATTTCAAAAAGAACACCAACGTCTTATATTAACTCATATTCATAATATATGTTCATCATCTGCCTGTAATAAATTTTAATAAGAAAGAACTCGTCTTATAAGACTCAATTACTTGAAATCCTTATCAAAGGTATAAACTCACTCACAAAAGAGTATCAAATATCTAATATTAAATGACTGTACTCTCAAAAGAGTAATGCAACAAACTATTGGATTGGCAATACAAGAATTACAAAATGTAACCCTGATGACATTTATTTCTGAATTATTTAACAAAGATCAACTAATATTTGACTGGTAAATCATTGTATAATTCTCTTACTATCAAAATTGCACTGGAATGATAATATGGTATTCCTAAGCGACGAGTACTGCGTTCAACACCACACAGCTACTGAAATAACAGGCCCCGTCTAAGTAGACTAAGATGATAAATTCCTATTTTGACAGGTCAGGCGATCAACACCACACAGCTACTTAAAGTAACAGACCCCGTCTTCGTAGACTAATGAGTGAGTGCACATGATTGGAAACAACAATATTCTACTTGTCACATAAAAGCGATACTGATTCGCTGGAGCGATTTAAATTCCAATCTCAAAAACAATTCAATAAAGAAAAAATCCCTGCTGATAAATCTCACATACTCGCTAGCATGCAATAAGCTGAACTATCCGACTGCAGGTTTCGAGTTTTGAAATACTCGATAAAAATCACCATGATCAAAAATACTGTCACTTCAAGAAATATAAAGATCAAAATCCTGCCTAATAAAATCAATAAATAGCGAAAAAGTCGGATAAATGTGTCTGCCATCTCATATAGTAACACCATGTTTTAGCAAGCTCCTCAAGATGAAGTAAGAAAATAATCAAGCTATGTCGTAAAAAACATTCCTAAAGATATAAAAGTGTGCCCAGTGTCAAGATAGAAAATCATATCAATTATGTCATAGCTCTCACAATACCTTCATATTCCAGATGTTTAATATAATTCGTTCCAAGATCGGCGATAATCCAATTTTACGCAACAGATTTCTCGAATGATCGGCGAAATCGTCGTATTTGCCACTGGAAATGCATTTGGCCCCGTCCATACGCACATCATGATGTGGTCACTCTTCGCGATAGGAATCGAATTCATCACTTTGCGCTGCCATCACGTCTCTTTATGCGCCTAGCCCCACATGGTAGAATGAAGGATAGCCATCACGGATATTGTCCAATAATCCCCACAACGTTCAGTTCGAAGGGGCACAACATTCTATTCTCAGATGTGTTACGCCACTATTCGATGTAAAATTGTCGATTGACATTCGCTAACAATGTTCTCATCCACTGTGGTTGAGTTGCATTAACAGAAAGAACATATTTCAGAATGTAAGCATGTTTTATAGACACCCTGTATCTGTGTTTGACGTGGTAATTATTTCCGTAATTGTTCATGAACTATAGTCATATTGTGAACACCTCACTACTGTATAATGTGCATGAAATCCATTGTCCCATTTTGCATAACGCAGCAATGTGTAAGCTGCCCCATGGTCGCTTAAAATATGCGATGCTGAAACACATCATTTTTGTACGCCGTAATATCGGTGAAATAACTTCAAAGTCCATTTGGTTATCAGTTGAGAGTGTATGAACTATAAATGCAATAAGTATCTGGACTGCTGAAAGTCTAATTCCAAATATCATGAACGTGAGAATGTCGACTGCAATGTTCCACAACGTGATCACAAACTGTCACAAAATGTCGCCCAATACATGACATTTCCTGCTTCACTATCTATGTGTAACACGAAGTTAATCACTAGCCTCATTTTACCCATGTTGTATGCGACTATTCGTTGTGATTACTGCTGCAATAATGTTCGTTACTCCCAATGAAATGCTGCTTATTTCTGTTGTAGATTATGAGCTGGTAAATGCGTTGCTATTTAAAACACATGCTAACGCAACTCCACTGTTCAAAACCATGCTGTTCCCTATTACCGTCCGACTTTGCCCTGCTCACAGCCATCGCGATACAATCTCCGGTCAGCCAGCTCGACTCTACCGTGCTCCCAAAGTTACACAATGCTAACTTTACGAAGTGAACCTGCCAGACAGGTGATAATTACTGCACTGCACTGTATTGTATACTGTAATACTTTCGACTTGCTACTACATCAGAATGTAATAGACTCTAGAGCAGAATGTAGTAGACTGATTCCTCGTTTCACTGTGCTGCGACATCTCTCCTCGCTAAACACGTCACTCGCCACCCCTCAGCTGGTGTGAGGGTAGCCCCTACCTTTGTTCTCTGACGTCAGATATTTAGCCTTGGCCCATATCTTCTGTCATGTAGCCATTACTCACAAATAAGGAGTAATCGACTTTTTCCAATGTTAATATTAATATTCAATATAATTCCGTTCTCTTCTGAGGTTAAATAATACGTAATTTCCAATTAATCTCCATAAATATCCAGTACTTCTCCCGTGATTCCGTGCGTTTGAGGGGTAGTGACTTCTTCTCCCATAGTCTTCTACGTCATCTTCCCTCATCGTCACTGGCTCGATCTCAGCGCAATCTTTCCTTCTAAGCAACAAAACTCAACTACAGCTGGCGTAGCCGATAGCCTCGATTAAATATCGGGTA
Organism: Meconema thalassinum; assembly: GCA_946902985.2. Taxonomy (NCBI): domain Eukaryota; kingdom Metazoa; phylum Arthropoda; class Insecta; order Orthoptera; family Tettigoniidae; genus Meconema; species Meconema thalassinum. Next base: position 127,379,946 of record OX336391.1, on the reverse strand, counting down.
CATTTCTCCCTTATGTCTCATTTTTTATTAATCCTGAAGAAACCGATTAGTAAAAAAATTTACACTCAGGCATTCATTATATACAACATTTCATGTACTCGATATCTATCTAACCATCCTCATCTCAAGGGTAATGATATTTCCATATGCTGGCTGCATTAAAACTTCCAATAACTTCATTCGTGTAGATTTTAGCAATCCTATAGCTGATATTTCTATACGCTTCGTCAATTCGGAAGGGACCAGCGTACAATGGCGCGAATTTATGGTATATTCTCTGTTGAAGATTCGATGTAACTGGCTTCCTGATCAGCACCTCGTCACCTTCCTGAAATGGTTCATAAATCTTTCTTCCTGCGTGTCTTCTGGCCCTTTTCTCCGCCTGACTCCTAAGTCGTTCTCCTGCTATTTCGACTCTTCTATCTTGGGTAAGTTCCGGATCCACTGGAGCCTTCATAACGCGGTCCCACGGCCTACTAGGTTTCGTTCCATGATGAAGAATGGACGGAATCTGTCCTGTACTTTCATGCATAGTGGAATTCAAACATAGAATAATGATGGGAATGACCTCCATCCATCGGTGGCGCTGTCTTGACACGTATAAACGGCACATCTTGCTAATCTTAGGCATAATTCTCTCTACCGGGTTTCCCTCTGGATAACGGACAGAATTAAATACATGTCTTATTCCCAAACGTTCCATAACAGTTGAAAATTCCATACTGGTTAATTGTGATCCATGGTCTCTTAACAAATCCTCGGGTTTACCCTTATTTGGAATTACAGTTTTCTCCAGTCTATTGATAACATATCTAGACGCAGCTCTTTGGATCGGACATAAAGATACGTATTTAGAGAATACGTCTACAGTAACCAAAACAAACTGGTTCCCTCTCGTCGAACGAGGAATTGGACCGAAAATGTCCGTAGCAAATAATTCTCTCGGCTTGTTAGCTAATATCGGTCTAGGAACTTCCTTCATTAGATTACATTAATATTCGCTTCGCTGACATCTGTCACAGGTCTTAATGACGTTGCGAATCGTTTGTCCCATTTGCCTCCAAACAAACGTCTCCTGGGCAAGAGCTAAAGTCTTGTCTACACCTACATGAGCAGCGGTTCGATGTACCATCCAAATAACTGGGGGGGATCACAACTCTAAGCTTGGTGTGATCGTTGTCAATATATTGACACATCAGACCTCCCATCATGTGATACTTCCTAGCTTCTAGCTCTGTGCGGCTAAAATCTGGATTGGCATTGTCCATCCTGCGTGTTAAGAAACGGTATATTCTTCGCAAAGGTGTATATCTCTTCTGCGTCTGAACTAGCTTTTTCAACATCTCTAGGGTTCCCTGGTCTTCCTGAACAAGATCTATGTGGTTGATAATCACATCTTCGCAAGGGTTTCTACTCGAAACATCTGCCAACAGATTTAGCCAAACGTTTAATTAATATCCCGCCAAAATTCAAAAAATCTAGGGATTGATGGACCTTTCACGCTCATAGGTTGGCAACCCCTCATGGTATTTCCTCTCGTGTCGCCACTAAGGCTTGATGACCACCCATTTGTGTTTATATTAACGCCAAAATCCAGATGTGGGGTAAAATCCAGGGAATTTAGGAATTTTTCACACCACTAGATATAGATTTAGGGAATTTTCACACTCTCCAGGTAGGCCACCCTTAGTGGGATTTACTTTCGTTTCGCAACTAAGTCACGATGTCCACTCATTTTAGATTATTCTAGCCCCAAAATTAAAATCTAGGGATATTTCACACCATTAGGTTGGTCTGCCCTGATGGGAATTCCTCTTGTGACGTCACTTGGCCTTGGGGTTTACACCGGCCAATAACTAGGTCAGGTGAAAGGGATTTCCTGGCCAGCATTTTGTTTATTTCTATAAATCGATGAATCAATGATCAATAAAATCAATCAATAATTGATCCATTCATTCATTCATTTCGGTGTCCGGTCAACATCTCCAGAACGTAGCAACTTCGATAGCCTTATTATTGGCCTCGATCAAGGCCTGCGTTGTGCAATGTTGTTCCAGTTGAGGGCATATGAGCAAGTGGGCCGGATCTTGTGTGGCTCTGCACTTGCAGGACACGTCTCCGTCAGCTGGAAGGATACCCCATTTTTGCATGTTGGTCTTACAACGGTGGACGCCCACCCTAAGACGATTGAGTGATCTCCAAACAGGATAGATAACATCGTTTCCTAGCTCTTCCTTTGCAGGGTTATCCAGCAGCAGCTTACTCTTCCGTCTGGTGCTGCGGTTAGACTCCGGTGTTCCCTCCAGTGGTTGAGTTCCAGCGATGAAGCTCTTTCTGTATTTCAGACTACTATCTACAGCGTGAAGATCACGCAGTGGGTGACGAGGATCATTGGTCTTCTTCATCCTCTCCGCAAAGGCAGCAATGGTCCTTCTGACAGTGGGAGAAGCTATTCCGACAATTGGATGGAGTTTATCCACTGGAGTTGGCTTCATGCATCCTGACAAGACTCGGACAGTCTCATTGACTGCAGTGTTGACCTTCTTGGTGTGCGCTGATGGACTCCACACAGGTGAGGCGTACTCAGCAGCTGACACACACAAAGAAAGAGCAGACGTTCTCACGACGTGACGACTAGCTCCCCAGGTGGTGACTTTGAGCTTCCTTGTTCCTTGCACTGACCTTCAGCCTGATGTTATGACAATGTTTCTTGAAGGACAGTGTTCAGTGAAGGGTAACACCCAGATATACAGGTGTTGTATAATGATTAAGGCGTTTGCCTTACCATGTGACGTCCAATTCACGCCGAGCTTCTTTATTCCGTAAGTGAAATGCGCAAACTTGGGTCTTGTTGGGATTGGGCTTTAGAAGATTGGCCTCTTAGTAAAGGCCAAGCGTATCCTATGAAGAAGTCCCTTTCCTTCAACCTCTTCAAACGTCTTTCCTTGAGCAGCCACTGCTGTATCATCAGCATAGATAAAATGTCTGGATAGTTCTGTAATGGGTTGATCATTATAGCAGTATATTATTAAAGAGCACAAGTGCGAGCACAATGCCTTGAGGTAGGCCATTCTTTTGTATGCGCCATCTGCTCTTTTTACCCTGGAGAAATACCTGGAATCTTATATTATGCAAATGAGTGTCTATGAGGGATATCAGTTGGTAATACCTTGTGAGCGGGTAGAATTTCTTCAGCAACTTTCTGTGGTTGATAGTGTCGTAGGCAGTTGTTAAGTCGACAAAGGCAACTCCAGTTATCTTACCCTATTCGAAGCCATCCTCAACGTGTTGGGTGAGGTTCAATATCTGACTGCAGCATGATTATCCAGGTCGAAAACCAGCTTGATGAGGAATGAACTTTCCTTCGATTATGCTGTTCATTCGGTTCAGAACAAGACGTTCGATATCTTAATACAGTGGCACAACAATGATATTGGACGAAAGATTTTAGGATCATTTGGCTCCTTACCTGGCTTAAGCATTGCAACCAATCGAGCTTTCCTCCAGAGCCTGGGGATATAAAGCTTAGCGGCACACTCATTCATCAGCTTAGCAGCCACTGCAGGGTGGTCTGGCCGAACTTCTTGACCTGTTCAACTCTGAGGTCATCAATGTCAGGAGCTTTATTCAATTTCAGAGTGGAGATGTTAGATTCCAGTTCCTTCAAGGGCTCTCGTAGGAGATGGTTCTCACATCCTGGGGTAAGTTCCAGTTGTTCCCGTGAACTTCGACCTTTAGTCTTGCCATTCATCAATAATTGAGCTGCAATCTGGTCTGCTCTTATTGCGGTTAAGTTTCTAGATTTCGTCGGGTCATCACTAAGGGTTTTCAGGAGATTCCAGGCCCGTCTACTATTTACCTTCATGTCAAGATTCTCTACCGGTGAGCTCCACTTAGCTGTACCATGTGCTGAGATGGTTTGCAACAATTTTTCACCAACATGGATAGTGTAATCAGCAAATGGGTCTGTCTTAAAATGATCCTTGTAGCGGTCCATCAGCTTATTGCTGTCGTCAGTTAGGCCTGGTACATACCTGTTCTACAGCCTCGTGGGATGGTCCTTCTTGAAATTCTCTGGTCGCATTTGATAAATGTCTCATACATCTCAGGTTGTGGTGGGATCTTGGCAACTTCTATATCGAGCTCGTTGGTGAACCTTTCCCAATCGGCTGTCTGAAAATTAAACCTACACATGAAAGGCACCCTGGGGCACTACCATGCCATTCACTCTGCATATCACAGGCCTATGTAGGGTACATGGGATGGGCTTACCCATCATCTTCACGCAACTCCCAGCAACTTTGGATGACAAAAAAACGTTGTCTGGGTTGTAGCCTCTCCTCCACTGACCGCTGTTGAAGGATCAGCCGACATCTTGAAGACGAATTTTCCCCTGTGGCACGGTCCTCCTATTTATTGTTGATCATCTGTCCTATTATGTTTGAAGGAAACGAGTGCACATCAAACCCAGCCCCTCGTCGACCTGGTGGAGTGAAAGAAATCAATTTTCTCTTTTTTCTGCTTTGAGTTCTAAACATACTGGAATGCCGTAAGACGTTCGTTTGAAGAGATAATATTAATTTATTTCCGAGTGGGTGTGGCTTTGGCAGTTCATTGCAGTACGTTTTCATTGCTTCAGCCCCATTTCCTTTTTTGAATTCCTTTCTCCTTGTAGACCAGAGACAGAGAATGTGCACCCATCACCTGTAAGTGCGTCATTCCATTATTTTTGCACAAGCACTTCAGTACTCGTTACCGTGATATGAAAGTCACCACAATTACCTTGTCAAGCACATGAAAAATGAAGAAGGAGATAAAGAACAATGTTAAAATGCAAAGAGATAGAAATTATGCCTCACTTTTAAGACCTCATATTTTCATTTTGCTTCGTCATTGGAAATTTGTAAAATAAAAAGGTAAAATAAAAGTCTGTAATTGAAGAGCTTATTTCCAAAGTGACGTAAATCCAAAATTGACGGTTGTTCAGTTATTTTCTTTCATAAGTAAATTTAGTATGAGTAAAGATGTATACCAGAATATCTCAAGCCCAAATTTGAAAATCATGTCAGTGCTACCAACTGCTGAAATAACGCACTAGAAATTTGAGCTCCATGTTGGATATCTTGGAAGGTATGCATGGGAGCTATTCCAAAATTGGCACATATGCAGATAATCCTATTTCAGTTTAATTTCCGGGAGGCCAAATATGACAGTGTTGCCAAAATAAGTTTAAGCCTTCTGATAGGTCCAATTTTTAAATGCACACAACTTCTACACTATCAATTGGATTTCAGCCAAATTTTCAATGTAATATGTGTACATAAACAGATATAACTGAGCGTATTCTTAAGAGCCACCGGGGCTGCCAACTGTTTTTATAGCGTATGGCTTTTAGTGCCGGGAGTGTCCGAGGACATGTTCGGCTCGCCAGTTTTGTAGCTGCTTCGAGACGAACACCCAATGGGTGAGCTACAAGTACCGTTGGGGAAGGAAGTTGGAATGGAAGGACGAGGAGTTGGAAGGTAGCGGCTGTGGCCTACAGTATAGTTAGTGACCAACCCCGGCATTTGCCTGGAAGGAAGATGGGAAACCACAGAAGACCATCTTCAAGGTTGCCGGCGGGGGGATTCGAACCTCCTCGCCTCCCGGATGTGAGCGACTGCCAGCAGTCATGCCGTAACGACCACGGCTAACTCACCCGGTTGCCAACTGTTAATAATTGCTCTCTCTATTTTTTATCCAAATACCAATATATCAGAAAGTATGCAAGCTGACAGCATTAAACTATGCACACATATAGTACCTGGCATTTTAGATTAATTTGGAGTAACTGATATACGTCACTGCTACCAACATGATTCTAAGCCTGCTGATAGGACCAATTTTTAAATACATGTAACTTCTATACTATCAGTTGGATTTCAACCAAATTTCGTATGTGCTATGTGTAACATAACAGATATGACTATAAGTATTCTTAAGAGCAATCAGGGCTGCCAACTGTTAATAAATGCTGTATATATGTTTATACCCTAATATCAATATATCAGAAAGTATGCAAGCCAATAGCTCTACACTTTACACACGTATAGCACCTGACATTCTAGATTAATTTGGAGAAATTAATATAAGTCAGTGCTGCCAACATGATTCTATGCCTGCTGATAGGTCCAATTTAAAATACATGTATCTTCTATACAAACAAATGAATTTCATCCAAAATTGGCACAACAAGATATCATAATATTTCAGATTATTTCTGATCAGCACACGCTTGACATTGACGCCAACATGTTTTTACGCGTGCTGATAGGTCGAATGTCTAACTGCATGTAACGTCCATTGGACATCAACCAAATTTTGTATTCTGTACCTTACGAGATGGAACTAAGAATATATTCAGTGACCAGGGCTGCCAACTGTAGTGCTCATTTAGGCTACATTATACCAGGTATATTTCGAACTAATTAGACATTTCGATATTACCAACTTAATTTCGTCATTATTCTAGATAGGTTCATATACTGTAGACTAATCAATGGCATGAATCTTAATTTTAAGAAAAGTAGGCTCTTTAGTTCATCATGGAACTTCATGTTAGATTTTGTGTTTAATCAGTGTGTTTAATATACTACATTTTTTTAATATTTACTTGTGTGGTCGGAAACCGTATTGTGATTTTGAGTCGAATTTTATAAATGCGAAGCGACGAGACGTTCGTGAGATTTTGAAATGTATATCCCATTGTTGAGTTATATTGTCTTTGTTGTGCGCGGTCCTTATCAAATTATTGTCATTATTATTCAAAATCAAGAGATAAATATGTCATAGCATTCATGATTGAGACGTTGCTAAGTGTACTCCTTACAACTGCAATATTCGCGGGCAAAGATGTGACGGGTAATGCCAGTAAATAATAAATTGATATAAATCACTCATTGCTTGCCAGGGTGGGTGAGTGGTCAACGTGTCGGTCTACTAACCCCAAGCTTGCAGGTTCGTTCCTGGCCGTGGTAAGTGATTCTTTAAAGACGGTAAAACTTACGACACATTGTCATACGACGTTGGCATGTCAAAGAACCTATTTGAATTCAGTAGGCTGTGTTCATAATGGCAAAATTAATCTCGGGAGTTCCCGCCAACCCAAAGTTCCTCATGTCTCTACTAGAAAGCGCTATAGTGTTCAAGGAGCTTAGATATCTAACCTCCTTGACTTTCATAGTGCTTCAAGGAACAACGAAATTCGACATGCAAGCTACCCTTTGGTTGTCAAATAACAAAGCTTGCACCCGGCACCCGAGCCCATACGATATTATTATTATTATTATTATTAGACTAATCACTGATTATTTAGATAACTTACGGATCCGAAACTTAGAAAGAAGCTATTGTTGCATTAGACATTTACTATGTTATGGATAAAATTCATTGAAAAAGATGGCAACAAAACTTAGTAGTAGGGTTGCTGCTTATAATCGATTAATTTCAGCTATCGATTAATCGATTATTCGAAATAGAAAAATCGACTAATTGTCAAAAATAACGATTAATCGGTTAATCGATTAATTGAACTTCGAATAATAGATTAATCGATTAATCGAAAAATCAGTTTTCCAAATAATTGTTTTTTCGATTAATTGATTTGTCGATTAATCAATCTACTTCGCACTTTTCACTACACTCTCACAGAATAAACAATCTATGGCACAACTTGGTTTCTTAATGCAATCACTCGTAAATTAAGAATTTAAGAACGGCGAGGTGCATGAAACACTTATAGTGGGCTATGTATTGAAGATAGAGATATGCTCTCACGGACTTTTTTGTGGACGTTTTCATGCTGAACAATTCTTACGCTCATAGTATATAGATATTTCTAACGGTTTCTAATGGTTTGCCCAGCGTAAGCTTAAGAAGCGCAGTTACTTTTTCGACTTTTTCACTAAAATCGTTACTGCTTGGCTTGCTTTGATCATAAAGAAATTATTTTCTACAGAAACTTTCCTCGAGATATCTTTACAGAATGGTGAAAACCGCATCAAATTCCATCCAGTGGTTATCGAGATTACCCGTGACATCCAAGAATCGGGGACTTAGTTTTATACTAAGTAGAGATGTAGTTGAAGTAGTCAATTAACTAGCACAACTAATCAAGATGTGTGATTTTTTGCTGAGATACGGATGATGGTGATTAACCTTCAAGCTTGTTTGCTTAGTGTGATCATGTGACTGTTATTAAATGGGCAGGTTATTGTGGATTGTGTACTTAGCTGTTTGAGCGATATGTAGTTCGTTTCCTTGCAGCTGCCACCTCTCGTTGACACCAGGCTGTCTATAATAATAATAATAATAATAATAATAATAATAATAATAATAATAATAATAATAATAATAATAATAATAATATCGTATGGCCTCGGGTGCCGGGTGCAAGCTTTAGTGTCGGGAGTGTCCGAGGACATGTTTGGCTCGCCAGAGTCTGTAGCTGCTTCCAGCGGACACCCATAGGGTGAGCTACACATTCCATTCAACTTCAATTAGTTCCAGGGCAGCTTGCATGTCGAATTTTGTTGTTCCTAAGAGCACTATGGAATTCATGGAGGTTAGATATCTAATCTCCTAGACACTATAGCGCTTTCTAGCAGAGAACGGAGGAACTATTGTGATGGCGGAAAATCCCGAGATTAATTTTGCCATTATGAACACGGCCTACAGAATTCAAATGGGTTCTTTAACATGCCAACAACGCATGACATGAGTGTCGTGATTTGTGTCGCCTTTCAAAAATCTCTTACCATGACCAGGAGTGAACCTGCAATCTTGGGGTTGGTAGTCCAACCCTATAACCACTCACCCATCGTGGCAGGCTGACTAAAAGAATCATACTCTTTCAAAGAAAGCTAAGAACAAATGGCTGCTTGAAGTTAAAAAGGACCTTCAGGATATGGTACTGGGCAGATCTAAATTCAGCGAACTACAGTAGCCGATAATCATCAATTTTCGGTGGCGTAGTTGGTAGCATGCTGAAGTGCTGTGCCCAAGATAGCGGGTTCAAACCCAGCCAAAGTCGTCGGATTTTTAAGAGCGTTAAATATCCTTCAGTATGCCTTCCTTCGGAGGGGAAGTAGAGCCGGCGTTCCCATTAATGGCATGTAAAAGACCCTTCCACTAACTGAACTTGTGTGGAGCTGAATTTCTAGGTTAGATTTCGTTGGAACGCTCTATCAAAGTTCCAGCGTTCACCACTAGGTATCATTGACATCTGGTAACGAAAGTTGTAACTAATTGAAGTTGAACGGAACGTGTAGCTCACCCTCTGGGTGTCCGCTGGAAGCAGCTACAGACTCTGGCGAGCCGAACATGTCCTCGGACACTCCCGGCATTAAAAGCCATACGATAAATAAATAAATAAATAAATAAATAAATAAATAAATATTCAGACCACCCAAGAATTACATCCAAAAGAACCTGGACGGAGGAGCGCAGAATGAGGCATTGCAAGAAGATGAAGAGATTCTGGGAAGACAATAAAGCAACATCAGCTGGATAGGTTCAATCGCGCTCCTTAGACGGGTATTACGATGTGAAACAAGATGTTCAGTGAAGAACATATAGCCTACTTTCTGCTAAATGCATGGGTATTGTTATAACTCTTTGTCCTTTTCAAGGAGTATAATTGAATGTTGGTTGTAGTAACTTGTTGAAATACAACGCGTTTTACGGATATTAAACATGAATATGAGGTGCTCTTTGCTAGTGCTACCTCTATACAAAATATCATTCAATTCGGTTTCACCGTGTTTGAATTGATATGGTGAATCGATTTGCACACATACATGGCCGCTATCTGCAAACTAATGGGCTGATGACTTTGTAGTTCATTCAAAAGATGCTTCCCACGAAAAGGTATGTTGTTGCAAAATTTGGTAGAGGTCAAATCATTAGATTGGTCGTAATTTGATTTAAGCTTTTAAAATTTGGGTGGCCGCCATTCCGTTTCCGTCAAGATGGCGGCGATATAAAACATGACACTGAGGTGCCCATTGCTAGTGCTACCTCTATAGCAAATTTAGTTCATTTCCGTTTTAACGTGTTTCAATTGGGAGGGGGAATCGATTTGCACCTATACATGGCTGCCATATGCAAACTATTGGACTAATGAACTTGTAGCTTGGTCAAAGAACGCTTCTCTCATGAAAGTATGTTGTTGCAATATTTAGTAGATATCAGATGATTAGGTTGGTCGTAATTTGATTTAAGCTTTTAACATTTAACATTTGGGTGGCCGCCATTACGTTTTCGTTAAGATGGCGGCGATATAAACCATGACACTGAGGTGTTCGAATTTATAGCGGGGGACAGACATTCAGAGTACACACACTCACACACACAGACAGACACACATTTTTTCGCCCTGTGTTGATCTCATAAGTCCACTTTAATTTTTTGCAAAAATCGAAAGTAGGCTAAAAATATAATAAACTAGCTGAAGTACCCGTGCTTCGCTACGCGTCATAAATAAATTAAAATGTGAAGGTGACAGTTAAAACAGGGGATAGGCGAGGTGCTGCGCAGAGGGAGATTAAGGATGGAACATTTTGTCCAACTACACCGCTCGGCGTTGACCGTGTTTTATAGCACAAATTTAGGTTTTACTCGCTAACAGTTGCAGATACCTTTCGGATAGAAAATGTAATTTTAAACCTCACATATGCCATCAAAAGTTTGCTATTTCTTAGCGTTCTCTTTTTATTTGAAATGGAAATATGAAAGTTTGAAACCAAAGGGTGTAGTGACGTCACTAAAATGGTCGCAATTTTAAATAGTGCAAAGGATTGAAATCAAAAGTAACCTATATGTTAACCAGGTAAATCAGCTACTTCCATGTAAAATTCACGTAAATCGGACCAGTGGTACTTGCGAGATTGAGTATTACACAGACACACACCATCTCAATTTTAGCCTCGCATCGCTCGCGTCATAGTCGTATCATATTGTTTTTCAATGAAATGCAGGTTTAACCCCGTTAACACCACTTTAGAACCTGAATACCCAAAAATCCCTCCGTAGTAGACGTTTTCGACACACAACAAACAAACATATCCCCAAAATATCATTCTTCTAACTTTAATAGTTTTGGTTGGTCGATGAGAGCAAACATCCAAAAATCCTTCCATAGTGGACGTTTTTCTTCCAGAAAATCACCCCTCCCCATATGCCCCTTAAATTGCATTTATGAAAACACGGTCGAACACCTATTTATTTTATTTATTTATTCATTTGTTTATTTATTTTTAAGCTGATAGATTTCCTCCGAGTTTCAGACTCCTCCCTATGTCGTTTAAGAGATACACGCTCAGTTAGGAATCTTTCAACCCCCTCTTTTCATCCCTTTCACCTCATAATATACACTACATCGAAAAACCATTAGACATGTGCCAGCTTATTTTTAATGATTAGTATATGTGCCAAGTATCACATCCCCAAATGAAACCACTCGTGAGATATTGTTATTCAATGGAAAGCACGTTTACCCCCTTAACACCTCTTTAGAACCTGAATATCCAAAACTCTTTCCTTAGTGGACGTTTTCGACATACAACGAACATATCCCCAAAATTTCATGTTTCTAACTTCAATAATTTTGGCTCGGCGATGAAGAGTGAGTGAGTCAGTCAGGACATTTTCTTTCATTTATTTTTGATAATTTCACCCCTCCCTATGAACCCCTTAAATTGGATTTATGAAACAAACGGTCAAACACCTATTTACTTATTTAAAGCTGTTTTCCCCCTGAGTTTGATGAGTGAGTAAGTGAGTCAATCATTTAGGACACTTTCTTTCCTGTTTCTTTTTCCTTAATTTCACCCCTCTCCAAGGGCCCCTTAAATTGTATTCATGAAAAAACGTTCGAACACCTATTTACCTGTATTTTAAGCTGTTTTTTCCCACCGAATTTCAAACTTCACGCCTATGTCGTTTCAGAGATACACGCTCCGTCAAGAATCCCTCAACCCCCAATTTTCACCCCATTCACCTCATAATATACACCACATCGATAAACCCTTAGACATATGTCTGATTATTTTTAATGATTAGTTTATATACCGAATATCACATCCCCAAACAAACAACTCATGAGATATCGTTATTCAATGAAATGCACGTTTACCCCCTTGACACGTCTCTAAAACCCGAATAAACAAAAATCATTCCTTAGTTAACGTTTTCGACATACAGCGAACATCTTCCCAAAATTTCATGTTTCCAACTTTAATAGTTTTCGCTGGGCGTGAGGAGTGAGTGAGTCAGACAGGACATTTTCTTTCATTTATTTTACCAGAATTTCACCCCTCCCCATGGGCCCATTAAATTGGATTGATTAAAAAACGCTTGAACACCTATTAACTTATTTCTTAAGCTGTCTTTTTACCCTGAGTCAGTCGGTTAGGACACTTTCTCTCCTTTTTCCCCCAGAATTTCACCCCACCCCATTGGCCCCTTAAATTAATTTATGAAAAAAACAGTCGAAAACCGATTTACTTACTTTTTAAGCTGATTTTTTTTCGCTGAGTTTCAAATTTCTCGCCTATGTCGTTTAAGAGATAGGCCTACACGCTCCATTAGGAATCCTTCAACCCCCACTTTTCAGCCCTTTCACCTCATAATAATACACCACATCGAAAAACGCTTAAACACATGTCTGCCTATTTTTAATGATTAGTTTATATGCCGAGTATCACATCCACAAATGAAACCACTCGTGAGATATTGATATTCAATGAAATGCAGGTTTAACCCCCTTAAGACCCCTTTAGAACCCGAATATCCAAAAAACCTCCCTTAGTGTACGGTTTTGACATACAACGAACATATCCCCGAAATGTCATGTTTCCAACTTCAATATTTTTGGCTGGGCGATGATGAGTGAGTGAATGAGTCAGGACATTTCCTTTCAATTTTTTTTCTTCAGAATTTCACCCCTCCCGATGAACCCCTTCAATTTGATTGAAAAACAAACTGTCGAAAAGCTATTTACTTACTTTAAAGCAGTTTTTTCCTGTGAGTTTGATGAGTCAGTCAGTCAGTCAATCAGTTAGGACACTTTCTTTCCTGTCCCTCCCCCCGAATTTCACCCCTCCCCATGGGACCCTTAAATTGGATTTATGGAAAAGCGGTCAAACACATATTTACTTATTTTTATGCTGATTTTTTTTTTCGCTGAGTTTCAAACTCCTCGCCTATGTCGTTTAAGAGATACACACTCCGTTAGGAATCTTTCAATCCCCACTTTTCACCCCTTTAACCTCATAAACACATCGAAAAACCCTCAGGCACGTGTCTTGTTACTTTTTAATGATAAGTTTATATGCCGTGTATCACATCCCCCAATGAATCCAATCGGGAGATATAGTTATTCAATAAAATGCAGGTTTAACCCCCTTAAGACCCCTTTAGAACCTGAATATCCGAAAATCCTCCCTTAGTAGACGGTTTTGACATACAATGAACATATCCCCAAACTGTCATGTTTCTAACTTCAATAATTTTGGCTAGGCGATGATGAGTGAGTGAGTACGTGAGTGAGTCTGGACATTTTCTTTCAATTTTCTTTTTTTCAGAATTTCACCCCACCCCATGAACCCCTTAAATTTGATTTATGAAAAAAAAACTGTCGAACAGCTATTTACTTACTTTAAAGCAGTTTTTTCCCCCTGAGTTTGATGAGTGAGCCAGTCAGTTAATCAGTTAGGACACTTTCTTTCCTGTTCCCCCCCCCCCCCCAGAATTTCATCTCTCCCCATGGGCCCCTTAAATTGGATTTATGAAAAAACTCTCAAACACATATTTACTTCTTTTTTATGTTGATTTTTTTTCGCTGTGTTTCAAACTCCTCGCCTATGTCGTTTAAGAGACACACGCTCCGTTAAGAATCTTTTAATCCCCACTTTTCACCCCTTTCACCTCATAATATACACCACATCGAAAAACCCTCAGACACATGTCTTCTTATTTTTAATTGTGAGTTTATATGCCGAGTATCACATCCCCCCATGAAACCAATCGGGAGATATTGCTATTCAATTAAATGCAGGTCTACCCCCTTAACACCCCTTTAGAACCTGAATAGCCAAAATTTCTCTCTTAGTGGGCATTTGCGGCCCTTGAGGAAGCTGCATACCAGATTTCATTCCAATCCGTTCGGTGGTTTCTGAGATTTCGTGATGAATAAATGAATGAGTGAGTGAGTGAGTGAGTGAGTGGTATTTGAAAAATATATAGTAGAAAGAAGATAGTGTCAAGTCTTTGTTGTGCTAAACTCGGTTGACAGTGCTGTGTGAGCAGCTGAGTAACTAACGGGATTTCAAGTAAAGATCCTCATTTTCTATACCGGTAGTGCTGAGCGCAATTGGCATCAAGTCGGCCGTGTCTCGACATGAGCTATGTTGCCATGGAAACTATCTGCCTTGCCATTCCTTCATGAGTATATTTTATGATTTGATTAGCCTGTTTTTGAGTGAAAAAGGGCCAAAATCAGAAGAATGAGAAAGACTATCGAAAATACATATAGCCAGCGGTTCCTTCTGGGTCCTAAACTATGTGTATGCAAAATATGGTTGAGATTGGTGGAACGGTGTAGATTTGTATACGGAACCAACATATATACATACATACATACATACATACATACATACATACATACATACATACAGACTTTCACTTTTATATATTAGATAGGTAGCAAACCATTATTAAGTTACTACTCCTCACCGCCGTCATTCCCGTCTTGGAAGTAGTGCAACACCCAGGGAATAACCCTGCAAAGCACCACTGGCAATATTGTTATCCTAATTACTAGCACTTTGTTGTGCAATAGCCTAATCAGCTGGTCAGAGTAGCACTCTAGTGGCAGTAGGCGGGCCACTAATACCATGGCAGTGGGTCATCAGGGCTTATCGGTGATAGACAGGGGACACTGCAAGGGGGCCTAATTAACCTATTTATCTCTTGTCATTGAAAGTTACTCACTATAAATACTACTGCTCTTGGTGCGGGTAAGCACATCAACAACAATGGTGAACTCAGGAACAACTACCCTTCTCTTCGGGCTGGCCTGCTTGGCATTGGTGAGTATGTGTAAGACTTGGGAATGCTAGCGCGGTCCAGCGGAGGACGCGGTAGTACAAGGGGCTAATGTGCCTGGTCGCAGTGCAGGAGATCGGTTCGAATCCCGACAACGGTCTCAGAACTCTACAGCATTGACCGCAAAAAAAGGGACCTGTTTAAAGTAATTTTTATGAAACTGTTTCTTTCACATTTTACTCTTTTACTTTTCCTGAAATATAATTACGTCTTCAAACACCAAATTTGAGACCAGAAATTCCAAATTGAAAACTCCGTCAAGTCAAGACAGGTTATAGCTCCTTCCTCTAAACAAGCGAGTGGGCACTGACAAGACAAAAGTTATGGACAGTTCCACGTACCTGAATAAATCGTAAAGCCATGACGGCAGATACATTGAATGGCCTAAACCCATTACATTGTCAATGGGACGTGATCATGTCTTTCGGATTGACTTGTTTACATGCTCCTGGCAAGGTGACGTGAATTATCCGAGTAAAAAAGGGGTGGGTGCTAGAATGATTGACAGTCCCCACAACTTCTGAAAATGAATGTACAATGTTCCTCGATCCACTGTGGACAATGTAATGGCAGTCCTAGGTTGCAGGATGATCAGGACCGCGAGGGGTTAGGCAGAATTGTCCATGATAATGAGTAAGGTTGGTTGTTTCCCCAGTTTAGGGGCTGCGACAACGCAGTCATGTAGCCCCGTGTACTTTGGGTGTGTGTAGAATCTGTCTGATAACCGGTGTTAATTGTGATGGCTGTATTAGTGTGTTATCTGTGATTCAGTTAGAAGGACTGCAGTTCCTACTTGTCCTACCAAATTCTACCATCAACGACACCTAGCTGAGGACGTGTCTACTAAATGCCATCGTAGTCAGCACCTGGCGGCGAACGTTGAAACTAATATAGCGTTATCAATCTAACCTACAAATTTTAGCTTCCACAGGTGTAGTTAGTGGAAGGTTCTTTTACATGCCATAAATCTATGACATAGGCCCACCAGCTTTCCTTCTCCTCCGAAGGAGGGCATACTGAGGTATTTTTAACGCTTTTGAAAAATCTGACTTCTTGGGCCGGGTTTGAACCCGCGATCTTGGGCATAGAAGCTCAGCATGCTACCAACTAGGCCACCGAAGCCGCCTAATTTGCATTCATCTGACTCAAGCAGCAGATGTCTAGGAATGGTTCGTAAAGCCGACTAAAGTGTTCTAGCGAATGAAGTGGCCAACATTTTCTCCCCGTTATGAACCCAATTGATCATTTATGGGACTTTCTGGACAGATGCATTCTAACCTAGAAATACAAGAGCTATTCAGAGGGTATGGCTTACCTTCTCTCTAGGGATCCTCAGTCCACTTGAGGAGTCCACGCCACTTCTCGTTACTGCGGTTCTTCGGGCTACGCGTATTAGACCGGTATCCCATGACTTCTGGTGTGTCAGTGTATTATTGCTCATTTCTCACTGCTATGTGATAAGCGATACATTTCTTGACATTGCGCATTTGTGAGCGAGTATTGAAAAAGGTACCATCTCCCAGCAAGAAGATATTCCAGTGAAAACTGGGAACTGAACTTTTTTTTATCCACTGATCATGCATATTTGCATTCATCCGACTCAAAATTAAACGCATGTTCAATTTGTACGCGACGGGCAATGCAAAAGAAAAAACAATTAGGTTAATTTAAGTGTTTTCTCTAACATATTTTATTTTTGATGTGTAACATCTTTCCACTCGGTTGCTGGATATTTTTTTGGGAATGATTTTGAAAAATGGGAGGAAGTGGATCGGACGGAAGTGTTTAAGACGCACTGCCAGCTGGATCGTATCCCTCCTGGACATTCATCAACACACACATTTTTTTTATTTACACACTAATATCACACAACAATTCCAAGACTCTCTTCTTTTTCTTCACTGCCTACCTGATATTTCTACTCTCGCTCTGCCTTCTTGATTGTTCTCGCACTGCCTTCTTGATACTCTGCTGCTAATCATATCAATATGACTCATTTTAACAGAAACCATATGAAATTACGTGTTGATCTGTGAATCAAGAGGTCCGGGAACTGCGCAAGCCTTTCATGATCTACTGCTGTGCACATTGCATTTACTCGCAAGTTGGCCTATTTATAGGGAATTTAATGTTATGAGCGGTGTCGCGTCTATTAATCTAGTTGATCCATATCGTATTCTTTATTTTTAGGCTATTGCTGGTGGAAGCTACAAATCATCTAATAAAATGAGTTCCGTATTATAAACTAAAATATCTGTAAAACACTCCATTTTATAATAGATTAGTATTTGTGCCAATAATATTATAATATACTGGTGAATCAACAATTTCACGTGAGGTTTCTTCTATGTCAGATGTTACACATCATACGCGACCACTATAAGGCTCGTAAAGTTTTTTAACTGGTGGTCGTCGCTGTTGGTTGAAGAGGTGGAACACCGTGATTATCTGCCCCTAATAACACATTTATTGCACAAATTTAGATAGCGAAACTTAATCTTGGTACTGGTGATTTACATACAGTAACTTGGTTTATTTGTACATCAGAAAAGGTACTGTAAGAGCAGCTTCTAGTCTTTCCACAATTCAGATAGCGTAATTTAGGAATCTAGACATACAGTAGATTGCAAAAAAGCCAACAGCCAAATAATAGCAAATTAAAAAGAGCTAATTATAAAGAAATGTACATAAAAAGGCATGAATATAAGTACCGTATGTCTGCTCAATTCCTTATTCATGAAGTAAAATATAATTTGAAAATTAATACCCTAAGTCAATAATATGTAATTTTATCATTTTAAATGATCTTGTCCACTTCGTCGTTACGCTGAGGTCTGGCGTTACGTTACGGTGAAGGGACGAAATGTACCGAGAATGCACTGATGTGTGTGAAGTCATAGTACGATGTAGCAGCCGACTACCAAGAAGGCAGTGCGAGAACAGAGTTTCAAGAAGGCAGTGCGAGAACAATCAAGTAGGCAGTGAAGAAACAAAATAGAATCTTGAAACTATGTTCTCGCACTGCCTTCTTGGTATTCGGCTGCTAGCATTTAAACTGATATAAAGTCCAGTCTTGCAGACTGACCATCAGTCTCTTTTATTTATAGTACCGGTTTAGGCCACATTGTGACCTTACATTACTTCAAGTTGCAAGTCTTACATTCAAAAATGTTTCCTATCAAAGGTAGTTTTCAAAAATATTTCTAAAAATACTACTTGGCTAAAAGACATATTAAAATCCTAAAATATCAGATCTGTTACAAAAATTGGCTATATTAAAGTCGAAAGATATCGTTCTTGAAAGAAAAACAGCTTGAAGTTGAAACTATCAGTAATGTGGATATTATATATGCTTAGAACGTTTGAGGTTGGGAATAATAAGATCATGTGTTTGAGTAAGAATGAATATATTTGTGATGATAATACTGTGAAAATTTAATCGAGGAAAATTGCGTATTTTATACGACTTAAGGTAGTCAATTAATTTTCAGATTATAATAAAAATTTAAGGAATGAATACTTACGATTCACAATAACAACATTTGAACGGAAATCTTGCACCATCACAGATGAACAAAGGGCAGCCAGGTCAGATAGAATGAAGACATTTTGGGCGCAGAAGAAACTGAAGCGGAATCGCTAATCTCAAAATACCGTTGTTAGACTTAATTGTATGTGTATTGATTAAAGCCCAATCTCTCCTATGAAGCGGACGGCGTGATCAGCAGCCACCACGCCAACAGCTAACGACACATTATTACTAGACAAAGATTGTTATTGTACAGGGTGGCGCACGAAATGCGTCACCATTTTGTTTCTGAATAAAAACTTTACTGTCAAGACAGACTCAAAGGAACATATACTACCATGGAGTACACTCTCTGGAGATTTATTCTAACGCAGCACATGCTCAATATGTCCACCATTTTGATTCCTAATTTCCTTCAAACGAACACTCATGTTAGCGAAAACCCTACGGCACATGTCGTCCGTGAATTCACTGCAAGCTTGAATAATAAGGCGTCTGAGCTCCATTAAATCATGTGGACGTTTTAGGAAATTGTTTCCTTTAGGAACCCCCAGAGAAAGAAGTCACATGGGTTGAGGTCTGGCCTTTTGAAACGATCCGGAAACTGAGTGAAATGACCCGCAAGTCGAAACGCTCATGCAAGTAATCCAACACAATGCTTGCAGTATGTGGCTTTGCTCCATCTTGCATGAACCACTGCGTGTTGAAGGGCCACGCAGTAGCAAGAAGCTGTGGAACGAAGTTATTGAGGAGCATGCTCGAATGACGCTCACTGTTCACAGTTTCATCGAAGAACAAAGGTCCAATAAGTCCGTGGCTGTAAAGTGCGGCCCACAGTGTAATCCTCGGAGCATGATGTTGTCGTTCATGAAGCACTTGTGCCCAAAAGTGTTCATTTTGTTTGTTAACCACACCGTCCAAATGAAAATACTCCTCGTCTGTAAACCAAATATTCTTGAAATGTTGTTCCCTATCCTCCACCCGGCGAGCAAACAACAGTCTCAGCCGCTTGTGTTTTGCCGTGAGCTTCTGAGCCGAGGTCATCTTGTACGAGGACATCATAAAGTCACTTTTAAGAATCCGTTGAACGGAGCAGTTAAACTGCTGCCTTTTTACATGATTTGCCGGGGTTCGCTGTACAGCAACTCGTACCACTTCAATGTTCTCAGGCGAACAAAGAAGCTTCGGCCGAGGTCGCTTCACTTCCAATATTGATCCTTCCCGTACAAATTGATCATACAGCCTGCGAATGGTTCTCTTGCAATGGCCCACCGATGTCGTAAACTGTTGTCGAAACCGCTTCTGAGTCGCAACAGGACTTTTCGTTTCATGAAAAAGTAACACAACTACTGATCGCTGCTGCGCTGTTGGTCTTCCATTGTCGGCCATGTTGGGAACACTGGTCTCCTGGCGACGGTATCGTGAATTACGCGTCATTTCATAACTCATATGTTTCTCCAAGCTCCACTGCTACTACTGTTGAGATGCTCAACGGGATATCTAGTGCGACTCAAAAATTATGTACGAAACAAATGGTGACACATTTCATGCGCCACCCTGTATGTTGCATTTCTAGCTTTTTGCCATCATCTTAGCTGAGTACTCGTAGGTCATTTAGCATATTAAATTACTGTTCCAATGCTAGTTTAATTCATAGATTAATTGGTGGAGGGAGACTGTTTGTTTATACGATCGTCATTTCTTAGTCTTGCAACCTTGCAAATATTAAAATAAATAGTTCTTTGTTCGGGTGTTTAATGCTTTAGTATTTATCAGTAACAATTGCCACATTTACCAAGTTCTTGTTGTGCAATTTGTTTTTGGAGGGCAGATACCCTTTGTGGGTGTCATTGTGGGTTCGGTAGTGCTTTGTAGAGCCATTTAGTCTTGTGTATTTGGATTTGATGATGCTGTCTTGACAAATGAAACAGGTAGGTCCAAAGTGTTCCCCCTCTTCTGTAGTGAATATGTTTATATTAATATTTATATTATATTTATATTAATCCCATATAATACTTTTCATTATATTTTTTCGCATATCCCAGTAATTTGAATTATATTGTGTAGACCGACTGAAAAAAAGGTACAATATCAATTGTCAATAAGGTGACACTGAAAAATGACTGCAAGGCTATCTACTGTATATCTCTACAGTGATTCAAAAGCTTCTTCCTAAACAGAGGATATTTTGTGTAGGCAAACTATAGCTTCAAGTGCAGATGACCTCGTAGTTCCACCCATTGATACAACAATAACTAACTAACTAACTAAAATTTAGATTCAGAAGCTATTCCTAAGGGTGCTTTATAGACAAGAAGCACATAGATAAAGGTATCGGTGAGTTTTTATGCGCTTCATATTGTTATACCCTGGGGTCCCCACAGGGTACATCTACAACTACATCTGCAACTAACTCCTCCTATCTACCCCCTACTCAACACGCTTCAACCCCAATCTCATACCCAAAGCAGCAAGAAAGCAACAGCCACAAATATCTTATTACAAAACTTCCATAGCAGACCTAATAAGTTACCTACACCTGATTGCCACACTAACTTAACACCGGCCACAAGTGCTAAGAAGAACACCTATTTGTGCTCTGAAAGAAGTTCATTTTCCGTATTGACAGATTCACTATATAACAAAGGAGAAACTGTTCCGCCTAGTCAATATATTTATTTACAACAAGTTATAAACTTGCTATTATATGGTACATGTTTCGGGGCCTCTAGTACTGGTCCCTTCTTCAGCCATAGTCTAAGTAAAATATGTTTTTTCCATACTTGGACGTCTCCTCATCATGATGATGTATTTCATTACATGACATTCGATGTTTTCCCTCTAATGCAAGACTATAAGCTCAGAAGCCCCAGCTTGAACAGCAAGTTTCAGTAAACAGCATTGTAAACAACAGGCTATAAATCCCAAGTGAAGTGATTTCCACATGCAAAAACATTAGAACAGTGCTATATAAGTGTATTCTCAAGAACCTAGCAATACCAATGGTGTTAATTTTTACTGATGTGCACTCACATTACTTCTTATGAGTAATATGTTCTTTTTCGCCTCATTTCATCCATTCACTCATCATTTTATGTATTTTTTATTATGATATATTTAATTATGCTGGATTTTGCAACTTAATTTATGGCTGAAGAAGGGACCAGTACTAGAGGCCCCGAAACATGTACCATATAATAGCAAGTTTATAACTTGTTGTAAATAAATGTGTTGACTAGGTGGAACAGTTTCTCCTTTGTTATATAGAACACCTATTTGTCAACTATCTGAATCAGCAATAGCAAAACCTATAAAATCCCATTTACAACGCACATGAGATCGGTCTCTCTACAACACCTGCCCACGTGCCAGCTAGAAGCTCTGGACGTCGACCATCTGATTCAAGTAAGTGTACAAGGGTGTGTACAACTATCGCCTTTCCACAACCACACCTTCAAAACTTGTATTCATCATCATTATTTATTGTACATCGTACTGCATCAAACCTAATTGGTGAAACCTGTTCACTTCTTCACATTCACATAATTAAACTTTCATATTTCATTACAATTTGCTTCAGTCTACATCATTAAACGCCTGTCACATTTTACCGCTTGTTAATCAACCTTTAGATTCCGCTAAGTCAGGTTTATTGTCAAGCCGCTTGCCGTCATAACAATTGCAAGCAGGGCTCTCCTCATGCACATTGCCAAGGCTGACTGGTCAGCATTTCTCTAACCAACCCGCACTGCCGCTTCCCACTTTCAGTTCACTACTCACTACACTTATTAAGAAAACCAGATTCTTTAACAATTAATGTTCAGGGATCCTTCCAACCTCCAACAAGTACAGATCGCCAAACACTCAGAGAGCTCAGCCCCCATAATTGATTAAGCCGTTAGTTTAGTTTTGACACGCACCCCATTATTAAAAACACACAGGGCACCAAATAAAAACCTCAACCCCTAACAATACTGACCACCACTCGCATTACTTCACAGGTTTCTGCTGGGTACACAGAGATCTACAAGGCAATGATGAAGCCAATTGCTGAAGAATGCCAGTCAGCTGTGGGAGCTAGTGATGGTGAGTATAGTCAATGAAACATTTATCATTGTCATTACACCGGTTATCGTATATTAAATGTAGTACTAAATGACAGTGGGTTTGTACTGAGTTTCACTTCTATCTAAATCATTGTTCTCAATATATTTTCGTACATTTTCTATGATGTTGCATCAATTTTGAGATGGTTATCAGGGAAAACTAGCTGTACGACATTATTGTGAAGTTTCTTATAATTTAGCCTTAGACAATAATAGTTTTCTTGAAAATGTGTGCTTCAGATTACTAAGTATACAGAATTTCAATTAGGACTAACGTCTCCCATCGGTATAGCTTTAAACTGCTTCTTTTTAAGATCTAATTTTCTTGTTAAGTAATGAAATTCCCTCCTTTAAAATGTCTCCCTTCACTTACTAAGAGCGGTTACCACTTCGCTCTTGTCATTCATATATGAAACTTTCGGTTTCACTTGGTTCTTATAATTACGATCATAAGCCACCGAATATCCTGCTTCCTTGACCCCTTACCAATGGAACATTTGTTTATATATGAGGCGTCCAGTTGCAAAACTCGTTTAATCCACTTGTGAATAAGGATCATGTACTAATAGTACATTATACAACGAGCCTATAATGGCAATAATAAAGACACGAGTATGTTTATAAAACGAGCGTATGCGAGTTTTATAATTTCCATACGAGTGTCTTAATTACCATTATAGGCGAGTTGCATACGACTGTTTATGTTCGACGATAATTATTATAACAATTTTATGTTCGAACATAAATATTCATAAATATCTGTCCAGATTTCGCCAGTTTTATGTACTGAACAGAGCACATGGGACACAGAGAATGCCTCTTATTGGACCATGGCCTCCTCGATTACCCTACTATGACACTAGGCCAGCAGTGAAATTTAAATTAGAAGGCCGTGGAACTCAGCGCATCTAATTATCTAATTGGTCAAACAAGTGTTTCTTGAGCTCTGATTGGTGGGAGAAAC
This sequence comes from Meconema thalassinum, assembly GCA_946902985.2. NCBI lineage: Eukaryota > Metazoa > Arthropoda > Insecta > Orthoptera > Tettigoniidae > Meconema > Meconema thalassinum. The sequence continues at coordinate 127,356,203 of OX336391.1, read as the reverse complement.
TGTTTCATAATGAAAAATAGTGTTATAATGAGCCACATTAGAGTACAGTTTTCTGACATATGATAGTCAGGGTCGAACATAAATTTATTTATTTTATTATTTTATTTTATTTTGTTTTGTTTAATTTAATTTAATTTTATTTGTTTTATATTGATATTGTTTTGTTTTTTGTTTTGTTTTGTTTTGTTTTTTTTTTGTTTTTTTTTGTTTTGCTTATTTTGTTTTGTTTTGTTTTACTTTGCTTTTCCAGAAAACAAACACAACACCAAAAACAAACAAAAACAAGAAGCAAAAAGAAAAAATCAAAAACCAAAGCAAAAGCAGAATACAAAAAACAAGAAACACAAAGCAAAAAGCAAAATTCAAAACAAGCAAAAGCTGAAAACAAACACAAAACCAAAACCAAGAAAGAAAAAGCAAAAAGTAAAACTCAAAAGCAAAAGCACCAAGCAAAACCAAAAACCAACAACACAAAGCAAAAAGTAGAAAACAACAAACACAAAGGATACGTGAGGCAAAGCCCAGAGAAACGTTTCTTATGAAAATGATCCTTATTCACAAGTGCATTAAACGAGTTTTGCAACAGGACGACTCAAATGCAGCAAGTCATTGAACGCCTGATGACTCTATAAGACACATAAACAGTGAAGTAATTTGCGAAGAGACCACCTCGTGGAGTACCGGCTGTCGTCCTGGAGGTCAGGCTAGATTCCCGGCTCTGTCAAGAAATGTAATTCTGGTCTGAGGGATCGAACACTCAGCCTCATGAGAACTGAGAAGGAAGGAAGCATGTAGTTTTACGAGACCGTTAATCTTGCGATCATTAGCCACGGGACCTCCAATTCTACGTGCAATGCACATCACAGGACGTGATATTTCACTTCGAAAATCTGACTTGCATTAACCAGGAATCAAACCCAGTCTGCCTAGGAGAGGGGCAAGCAGCTTGACCACTGCACTATCATGCCCCCTAATAAGAGGTGGGTATGATTCCCACTTCAGCCACCCTGGAAGTATGCTTTTTGTGTTTTTCCACTTCTACTCCAGGAAAATGAAGGCATGGTTCCAAACTGAAGGCCACGGCCGCACTCTTTCCAATTGTAACCCTAATAAAAATACACACACAAGTACAGACATCACAATAACACAGTTTATCTGACAAATCATATATGCACCCAAGTACACGAGGATAAATGATCACGATGTCGAAAACCTCTAACGAATTAGCAATGTCAATAACAATAATTGGGGCAATTGTATAATTTCCTGGCGAAAGATTAGTTAAACTACAATTTTCTGGATATTTAAATTAATTTGAAAAAGTAGTTCCGTGAAGAACTATACAGCCTATTTTCATAATATCCTACTCACAGGAGGCCACACGACAAAAAAAACTTATGTTAATTGCCTCTATCAACATACAAAATTTCAGTTTGATTGCTGTGATAGATACGTTGATATTGAGAACCGACTAAATATTGCGGATGGTTGCCATGTTAGAATTTTATATATGTAGGTCTTAGAGTTAAGCACTGTTACATGAAGATTATTGTGTACGTGTGGTACTCAAACTTCAATCGTATGATTAGGACACAAGAAGTAAAACCGAGACTTTAAACTTTCGCACTGCTGCCATCCTGGGGTTATGGAATCAATTGAAAAAAATAGATGCCAGTGGATTAACATTTGTATAAGGATTTACTGTGCCAAGTTTCACTGCACTCGGATGGTTAAATTGCGAGAAGCGACCATGTGGATATTTATAATTCGCGTCGCCGCCATGTTGGATTTGTGATCACCAGCTTATTGAAAGTTCTATAGGTGAGCTTATGTTCATAGCCCCTATGCACAGTAAAAAAATCAGTTTGATTGATGTAATAGATTCGTAGATATTGAGATCCATCTAAATAATGCGGATGGTCACCATGTTGGATTGTTATATGTATAGGCCATAGAGTCATGTACCTTTAAAGGAAAAATATTTCGTAGGTTCAATATTCAAACTTTCACTTCGATCGCATGATTACGACAGAAGAAATAAAAACTTAATTTTAAAATTCGCTCAGCCGCCATCATGAGGTTATGTAAACAATTGAACTAAATTATATGCCAGTGCATTACAATGTGTATAAACATTTCCTGTACCAAGTTTCATTGCGTTTGGATCATTAAATCCTGAGAAAGGTCTATTTAAAATTTTCAACTTCGCTTGACCGCCATATTCGTTTTGTAGTTAACCGGTTTTTGAAAGTCCTACAGATGAACTTCTAGTAGTGCCCTTTATAACCGTACAAAATTTCAGGGTGATACCGCTAAAAGTTTCGGAGATATAAAATGCCGGAGAAATATTTCGCACAGCCCCCATTTTGAGGTTATGTAAACAATTGAACTAAATTAGATGCCAGTGCATTACAATGTGTATAAACATTTCCTTTACCAAGTTTAATTGCGTTTGGATCATTAAAACGCGAGAAACGTCTATTTAAATTCGCAAATTTGCTTGGCCGCCATGTTGGTTTTGTAGTTAGCAGGCTTTCAAAAGTCACATAGGTAAACTTCTAGTAGTCCTCTTTATCACCGTAAAATATTCCAGGGTGATATCGTTAACAGTTTCGGAGATATGGAATGCTGGTGACATATTTCGCACAGACGCCATGTTGGATTGGTGAGACGTAACAAAATTTGAAGGGCACGGTCGGGGTCGTCCGGAATAGTGCTATAAACTTACCGAGTTTCATTGAAATCGCTCCAGCCGTTTAGAAGTTATTAGAGGGCGACACACACATGCACACACAGACAGACATAAATGAAAATAGGCTAAGTTCAAGTTACAACGCTGGAACAAAATATAACTGCACTGAAAGCAATGACTTCATTCATTTTTTGTTTCAGAGGACGCGAGGAGGGTGTACATGATGGAGATCCTCACAACCCAGTCTCAGGCGGTAAGTACTAATGCACTGGCTTAGGGTGCATTTACGGTGTGACGAGGGGCATTCAAAAATATGTTAATACGTAATTATAGCAGGTTAATTAACTATTATTCAGCAAAACAGTACAATGCAAAGTGACATAGATACAACACACTAGTTTCGACATAGACACCGAGGTTCTGTATCAAGAGTCTGAACGTTTTGTTAATGTTTCTATTACCTGGTGACAGAAATCCACTCTTTGAACCTGGAGGCATCTAGGAACCGCTGTTTGAACTTATTCATCATTGGCAAAACTATTTCCATCAAGGTTCTCTTTCGGCTTGGCGAACACAGTGAATCAAGTTGCTCACAACACGAGCTTACCTTTAACGTGCTCGATGGGTGTCGTTAAAACATTTGGAGGTGGACTGGGTCACGGCCTTGGAACTGGGAACTGATGTGATAACTAGGGACCGGATTTTTTGAAAATCCATATGCGCGCGCATATGGAAATGCATTTTTTGAGGGTTAATTTTATTTTTTGCATATTCTGAATATAATAGCATACTTAAGCATTTTATATAGTTGAAATTAAGTATAACTAAATTTAAGGTATTCATCGACCCTTCCATTAGCCATTTTCAAGAACATTTTCGATTTTTTATTGTCTTATTCGATAGCATGTCCTCTCTAGTTTCCAGAAATGTTTAGTTATACTAGTTTTATTGTTGTTTAGCTCATTTATAAACACTTTAATGATCGGTGTAGACGCTTTTCAGCAGCTGTCACTTAGACGATCAGGTGCAGCAGATAAATCACTCATTAATCTCGCTTTGAAACAGTCTACTACTGAACTAAAACAATGTAGGAGATACTCACGGGTCGGTGAATGCAGAAGATTGACCTAAAATCCAAAGGAAAGGCAGTTTTTAGGAGTTGAAAAGTAAGACTCTTTACTCTATTAATGCGTACCTCAACTTTATGTTACAATTTCTCTTACTTCATTTTCTTCAATATTTGTCTTGACTTGGGTAGTTAAAATGTCCACTTAAAATGCGGATATTAGTATCATTTAAAAATATAGACAAATAATGCAGCTATGTTGTAAAGCAGAATGAAGCTGTTAAATTGAAATTAGGGGTCGCCCCTCCCCTCCACAATTAATTTATTATTTCATTCAAAATAACGTAAATTGTAAAACAAAGCTAATATATTTGCCTCAATCAATGATACAAAAACGATTCTGCTATACAACATTCTGAACATACAGCAGATCAATTTGGGACAACAATAACTCAATTAAGTTGAAAAAAGCTAAGATATCGCGTCCTAAAAATGCACGTTATTTTTGTGATTAATATTTGAAAAGACCCCCAAATTTATTTAATTTTTCGTGTGGCAAAAATCCACTAGTTTATATTCTTGGAATCAGTTGTATCAATTTCAAGAAAATAAGATAACTTGTAATGAAATGTCCTCAGTAGTGTCCATGAGTACCTTAAAACATCTTGAACAAATATATTTCGCCTGCGTGTTGGACATCCCTTGTAAGGAACTTTCTGAGCAGCAGATTAATAGCTAATATTTTACGCAAGCATGCTGCTTGGCTATTTGAAGAAGGGAATGGAGTGGGACATTCATTTCACCATCTCGACAGCCAGTAGCCCGGGGTTAGTTTTGAGAGGAGTCTCTTCAGTTAATGTGTTACTTTGTTCTTAGTCTGAATATCATTAACTCAAAATGCCTAAAGAGAAGAGCTGCAGAAAGTAGTTATTAAAACAGTGGGTGTCAGGTAATAGTGATTATTCAACTGATGGCGAGGGACATTTATGCTCTGAAAACGATTAAAATAGAAGTAATTTGTCTCGTGAAAACCTTGGAAAACTTGCATTTATCTATTGAGATGCTTCCTTCTGCAGTGAATGATACATGCATAAAGTGAGTAAATAGCATTGCCTAATTTTAAATTTAAAAAAGGGGGAGCTGCAAGAACTCGAGAAAAAGGAAAGGAAGATTCTGAGGAAAATTCTGGGACCTCAGAAGACTTCTGATGGAACTTGGAAGAAGAGGAAAAACGAGGAGCTCTACAAGTCTTCTGGAAAGATCACGGACACAATGCGGAAAAGAAGGCTGAAATTCTATGGACACCTGGTAAGATTGGACGAGAACCGACTAACCAAAAGGATCTTCAAATACATCATGGGATTAAAGGCCACCTCTAAGTGGGTAGAAGAGGTCAAGAGGGAAGCAGCAGAAGTTGGAATTGCTCCAGAGTTGATCCATGATAGAAGTGAGTTTAGAAGAAAGGTAGACAGTTTAAAATCTTTTGCAGGGAAATCAATTACAAAGAGACCCATGCGGATCATTTCCGAGGAGGAGATAAAGATAAGGAGCGAAAGAATGAAGAGGTTCTGGGAAGAAAAGAGAAGGAAGGTTAAGAAGCCTTAAGTTCCATGCGGTCCATAGTTGGCCAAATTCGGAAGAAGAAGAAGAAGAAGAACATTGGCTTATTGCTAAGTGCATATCTTTCAATTTTAATGCATATTTTCTTCATTTTTAGTGCATAATTGCATCCATATTTCAATCGTTTTCAGTGCATAAATGTCCGGTGCCTACTTATAACCGATGCCCCAATGTACAGGGTCATCAAAAAATAATGCCAACATTTCAAAAAATTATAGCATCGAAACCGTTTATGTTAATCGTGTAATTCTTTCACTGAACGCCAGCTGGTTAAAGTAAGTTTTGTCTTGGAGGGGACGTGACCTTGCTATGCGCACGCTAGGTGCGCAGTAGCCAAGGTCGGCCGGGGGGCGCGCGCGCCAATGACTGCACTGCCCGACAAACTGCACCTGATTACAAAGCTGTCATTCGATGGTTTGATCAGTTTAAGGAAACAGGGACTGTAGAGAAAAAAACCAAGCCAGGCCGACCACCAACATCAGCATTGAACGCACGCTTTCCCAATGGCTGGATTGGTACGTGCAATCATTTCAGGAGTAACTGTCAAGATGGCGGCAGAAATTCGCTCCCGCAAGTGCTCAAAATCCCGAATTTTTCCTGCATACACAATGTTTTTAATGTACCCCCAGAAAAAAATCCAAAGGGGTGAGGTCAGGACTTCATTGGCGCGCGCGCCCCCGGCCGACCTTGGCTACTGCGCATCTACTGTGCGCTTAGCAAGGCCACGTCCCCTCCAAAACAAAACTTACTTTAACCAGCTGGCGTTCAGTGAAAGAATTACACGTTTAACATAAAGGGTTTCAGTGCTATAATTTTTTGAAATGTTGCCATTATTTTTCGATGACCCTGTACTGTAAAGTCTGGGGTGAGCAATCCCCACTCTACTTGCATCGGTGGACAACTGATATCCCACAGCTGTGTTCTGATGGTCGGACAAAGTTACCAGAAGGTTACCAGACATAATGTCCACGATTAGAATGTCCAGGTACAAGGAAGTCCACGCCTTTTGGTCCAGGTCTTAAATGGCCAGGTTTTTAGATCCATTGGGTTTTGGTCCCCGTGTCAAAATGTCCAGAGTACAAAACGTCTAAAGAGAAAAACCTCCGCGAGTTGTTGGACGTGGTCCAGCTCAGCCAGCGCCAGTCCTAATTGTCGGTGCAGACAGGAAGCATTGTTAGCCGTAGCGTGACGCGCGTCAAGTGCGGCCGACTGGCAATGTTTACATCTGAAATTTAGCGTACAATGGCAGATATTCCGGAAATCATTGATTCACAAAAGGGGAAACCACTACTTTCATTTCGTAAATTTGTATATCACCAGCACGATTTCAACAAGCAACAAGTAGTTCCGTGAAGAACTATACAGCCTATTTTCATATAGCCCACTTATTGCAACTATCAACATACACAATTTCAGTTTGATTGCCGTAATAGATTCGTAGATATTGAGAACCGACTAAATAATTCGGATAGTCGCCATGTTGGATTTTATATATGTAGGTCCTAGAGTTATGTACTGTTACATGCAGATTATTGTGTACGTGTAGTATTCAAACTTCAATCGCATAATTAGGACACTAGAAGTTACAAGGAGATTTTAAAATTTCGCACAGCTGCCATCTTTAGGTTATGGAAACAATTGAAATAAATTAGATGCTAGTGGCTTACCATTCGTATAAGGATTTACTGTACCAAGTTTCACTGCTCTCGGATGGTTAAATTGCGATAAACGTCCATGAGAATATTTATAATTCGCGTCGCCGCCATGTTGGATTTGTGATCACCAGGTTATTTAAAGTCCTATAAGTGAACTTGAGTTCATAGCCCCTATGAACAATAAAAAATTCAGTTTGATTGCTACAATAGATTCGTAGATATTGAGAGCCGTCTAAATATTTCGGATGGTCGCAATGTTGGATTGTTAAATGTATAGGCCATAGAGTCATGTACCATTATAGGAAAATTATTGGGAAGGTTCATTATTCAAACTTTCACTTCGATCGCATGACTACATCACAAGAAATAAAAACTTAATTTTAAAATTCGCACAGCCGCCATCTTGAGGTTATGAAAACAATTGAACTAAATTAGATACCAGTGCATTACTATGTGTATAAATATTTCCTGTACCAGATTTCAGTGCGTTTGGAGCATTAAATCGCGAGAAAGGTCTATTTCAAATTTTCTAATTCGCTTGGCCGCCATGTTTGTTTTGTATATAACCGGTTTTTTAAAGTCATATAAATGGACTTCCAGTAGTGCCCTTTATCTCCGTACAAAACTTCAGGAAGATACCGCTAATAGTTTCAGAGATACAGAATGCCGGTGAAATATTTCGCACATCCGCCATCTTGTATTTATGTAAACAAATGAACGAAGTTAGTTGTCGGTGCATTACAAAGTATATAAACATATACTGTACCAAGTTTTATTGCGTTTGGTTGGATAAATCGCGAGAAACGTCTATTTAAAAGTCGCAACTTCGCTTGGCCGCCATGTTGGTTTTGTAGTTACCAGGTTTTCAAAGATCACATAAGTGAACTTATAGTAGTTCCCTTTATCACCATACATGATGTCAGGGTAATATCGGTAATCGTTTCGGAGATATTGAATGCTGGTGAAATATTTCGCACAGCCGCCATGTTGGATTGGTGAGTCGTAACAAAATTTGAAGGGCACGGTCGAGGTCGCCCGGAATAGTGCTATGAACTTACTGAGTTTCATTGAAATCGCTCCAGCCGTTTAGATTTTATTAGGGACACACACACACACGAATCACACACACACACACACACACACACACGCACACACACACGGACAAAAGGTGATCTCATAAGCCTATTTTTTCAAAATTGAAAATAGGCTAAAAAATCAAAATTTACTGGAGGTGCAGTTTAAGAACAATATGCAACGCTGCCACCCACACCAACCCAATGTGACATATCATTTTGAAAAAAATAATAGTTAAGAAACAGTTGAACAAGATAAGAATCCTGTCATAATGAACATCAATATTTGAGGACATTTTGAACGAGGTTTAAATATTCCTGGACATTTTGTTTCTCTGGACATCATTATTTGTGGTCATTTTGGACGAGGTACAAACATTCCCTGTCATTTTGAGACTCCGGACATCATTAATTGTGGTAATTTTGAACGGGGGGCATATATTCCTGGACATTTTGTCACTCTGGACATTTAGGTTTGGTGGACATTATTGCTTGAGGTCTTTATTAGTCTTGGTCTTTTCGGCTGTGGACTTTATGAGGTGGAAGGGAGAAAGTAGGACTCAATTGACTTCTACCCTATTGTGTATTCTGTATATCTCGATGTACTGATTCCCGGCTCACCTATTTTCAGGGCTGCAAGGGGACGAAATCCGCCTCAAGAAGGGGGGCATAGTTTGATTAACATCTCAGCCATCTTAGAGATGATTTCCCATGGATTGGCACTTACCTTCAGGGAAAAGTCGCATAGACAAATAAGGCTTCCTTCCCACTCCTAGACCCAATTACAATTATACAATGTAGTGCAGGAGCATGACAACAAAGGTTCCACTCTCTCTATCTCAGATACACAGAAGTGATGTCAGATGTTTCAAGCCCCAAGCAACAACACAGCTATATCTTGAAATCAAATCTCCAGTGTTAAAATCCTCTATGGCAGATCAGGGAATCAAGTCTCAACCACCTGTGTGGAAATATACTATACTTTTCACTGGACCACGACCATGACCCCTTAAACTCAATCTATTCTTATGTTCCATAGTGCCTCCAGTACTGTGCTTACTCCAAAGTGGGCGTTCAGAACGGAACTCAATTTGCGGACAAGGAAACCATTTTGGGCATTTACAACCAAGTACACGAAAACGATGAAGATTACCAAGCAGTTGGTGAGGAAACAGTTACTGGATGTTTAGAGGAAGGTAAGTTATCAGCTTAAATATCATACGCGTAAACTTTAGTTAAATAAAAGTAATCCCATGAAGCTAATACCTACAGTAGATGGATATTCTACCCAATTGTGTATTTCGTATGTCTCGATGTCCTGATTCCCGTCTCTCCCTATTCAGGGCTGCTACAGGACACATTCCGCCTCAAGGAGGATGTTTCCCATTTCTTTTATATATCTAAGTCATTTATTCAATATTAGCTGTAGTGCCCGGCTTTGCCCGGTGGATTTATTTGATTTACAGAACTGGAGCGCTCAAGGATAAGGATCGGAATAAATGAAAGTAAATGTGAAATCACCAACGCTTATTGCAGCTGATAAGCTCAGTATACTGCACCAACACCATCGCCCTTATACAGAGGCATACTATTGTCATGATGATAACTGTTTTAAGGGGCCTAAGAAATCTTTTTGCACTAATTACTCCCCGTGACTGCAATTTATAAGCAGCTCCCCAACGCTTATTGGAGCTGATAACCTCAGTATTCTGCACCAACACTATCGCCCTTATACAGAGGCATACTATTGTCATGATGATAACTGTTTTAAGGGGCCTAAGAAATCTTTCTGCACTAATTACTCCCCGTGACTGAAATTTATAAACAGCTCGCAATTCTGCACCAGAACATTGGTAGGGGTGACGTGATGCGGCCCGCATTACATGGCAACAATAGACTTCGGTATTATTGAAGCCGTTCTGGAGCGCTTGTTCGTCCGACTTACTGAACAAAAATCAATCTCTAAGGTTACCTGAGAGGTGTAGCCTAATGCTACATAACCTAAACTATTCCTCTTGAATCAGGTTATCATTATACAAAAATAATTTTTCGAATCCGACTGGTAGTTCCAGAGATTAGCGCGTTTAAACAAACAAACACACAGACTCTTCAGTTTTATTACTTCTAGTATAGATAATGGTGATTTATGGCATAACCAAATCTTTCGTCTGGGCCAGATATTATGAATGATAATATCCATTAAATAATGGCAATGATAGGATAGTTACCACATGATTTTTAACAAACATACCATTGTGTGGAAATAAATTATTAACTACCTCACTCCTCAACACTGTTAGTATGCCTCGAATATAGATGACTTGAATTTTGTAGTGATTTATCCCTTTTAATTATGCAATGGCAGTGCTCTTTGAGGATCCAAGCAGCCTTTACACTGATACCGTAAATAACAGCCAGTAGATTGTTCATATTCATCTTAATTTATGACGTATGTTAGATTTTGCAAAGGCATGGTCGATACGAAATTAAATTTGTCTACAATCAAAACTCTCTGCCAAGTGAAAAATCTGTCAAGGAAAATGTCTTTTTTATCATAAAATCCAGAATAAAATCATCTAAAATAGCAATAATTAGAATCAGAAATACTGAGAGGTAACACACAGTTGTCTGATAACGACAGGTGTCATAGAGCATGTTTTAAGAATGTATGCCCAAAGAATAAGCGTGATATAAGATCCGGGTTCTTATCAGAAATGATGCGGTCAGCATGAAAGTGAAGATTGGTCCACTTTGACTAGACAATTACTTTTCAATTGGTCAACAAGAATTTATATATTAGGCTGGAAACATAACATTCTGCCTGAATATATTGCATGATCAATTTGCACAGATCGCAATAGGTGAGGTTTATAAGAGCGACATGGTTAGTTCATCAAGCGTACATCACAAGATACTGCATAATCAAAGCGGTCATATATCGTTGTTGAACTTGCAATACGGTACCTCGTAGTCTTCTTTAAGCGTAATTCTCGAGCAACGCACGCACCGATTTTTTTTTGGGGGGAGGCTCCTTAGGTGTCTCTCCCGTATAGCCTGTGCAGACTCGTTGCTTACCGATGGCCTACAAGAACGGAGTTTGTCCAACAAACTGCCGGTATCCGTGAATTGCTTATCCCACCGATTAATGTTATTTCTATGTGGTGGCTCTTTGTTGTACACGCGACGACATTCATGTTGAACTATGGTCACGGATTCGAATTTAGCAAGCCACAGAACACTCTACACTTTCCTCTATACCGTCCCCATCTCGACTGACGTAGCTTGATCTGCTACTGCTACGTGGTTTGTGGTGATGCGTCATCACCTGTGCGTGCGCCGTTGCACTACAGAAACTCTTGGCGATATTGTCCATTGTAACGCAAGTTTCAACCTTTCGTTTAGTTTATGTTAGTCACAAGAAGCGTTCATAACTGCACCATGACTTTACGGGCACACTGTATGTAAGGTTCAGTTTCATTTAGCTCCTTACACAGAAAAATTAACCTTACGCAAATTGTTCTGTTGGACGGCATGTGGCTGGGAGGTGTGGCCTATTATAAGCATAATAATGGAAAATAAGAGCATGATGAGATACGCGGTACCGTATTGAAAGTTCAGCGACGATATACAAGACAAGACAAAAGCACTACCAAGCACTACAAAAAAAAAAGTGCCGTCTAAAAATAGTTGAGGATCTCTGCCACTAACCCGCGAATGTGTGGCTTCTATAATCGTGATATAGGCTACTTTAGCAATAATCCACCAAAACTAAATTATAGACACAGATGTGCAGTATTTTCATAAGTACACTGTGTTGAAATGTTGGTTTGAATCTAATTCTGGTCAAATCCCGTATCTTCTCCGTCTTATGATGGCCTTGTGATTTCTACCTTGTGGTTAAAGTTAAACAGGAATACAATGGAACCCTTATTTAGTCAGTGGCTGAATATTCCAGAGGACAGAGCAGCTTTCAAAAGCCGAATACAACCGGAGAAGTTTGCCTATCACGGTATTTTAACACAGTGTTCGTGGACAAATAGACTAATGCTTATCTGTGTCTATAGTTCTATCTTGGGGGCTTATAACTAAAGAATATCATTGCAGTAGTTGTCGCACCTTAACGAATTAGTGGTGGAGGCCCGCGATATTTGTAGAAGAAGATTGTAGTTTAACGTGACCGTCAATCTCTAGATCATGAGCCACGGGACCTCCTTTTTACGTGGAATCCGAACCACAGGACATGGCATTTCAATTCGAAAACCTCACATGCATTGACCGGGAATCGAACCCGGTCCGCAGTGGTGAGAGGCCAACAGCTTGACCGCTGCGCCACCACGCCCCCCCCCCCCCCCGCGATAATCGTGTGTGTTAATGCTAATCTCGCATTTATGATTGGTTTGAACTGATGATGTTTGCTTGACGACCGAAAGGTTACCTTATAACCCCTCCACCATATAATGTACGAAAATAACAATTACTCGCATGTGCATTTTTTCAGGTAGATGCTTTTTATTTTCCCCCTAATAAATATGTATTGGCAAAATGAAATTCATAGATTATATGGGGTGAGCCTGACTTCTCGATATCGCTATATTTGGTTATCTATATCATGTTGATGCGATTCGTCGCACATTTCTAAACATACCGTATAAAGGGAGAGGGTACCATAATATGCAACAGGTGGTAATCCTGGTGCCGATGTAAAATACCCCTCATTCTGTGAACTTGTAATAGGGAAGCTCACTCATCGCTGGCCGTTAGAGTTAATTTATTCTACAGAAATACCAGAACTCAAATAGACATCTAACACTACTTAAGATGCGAGGGCTATTCCAAAACTAAGGTCCGATTTTTTATTTAAGCCCTTAGTTAGTGCGCACGCTGAAACAAGCGTGAGCGCTACCTCCCGGCATCCTTTGCGAACAAGCAGGCGTCCTTTGCAGCTGTGTAGCTAACCTGTACGCTGAACTGTGCATCTTTACAATGTTCAAGATTATTGATTCGCCCGCCGAGTGTGAGGTACGATCTGTGATACGTTTTTTGAGTGCAAGAAACAAGTCGGCTGCAGACATTAATCGTCAGCTTTGTGAGGTATGGTGATAATGCAATGACGGGAGGTAAAGTGAGAAAATGGGTACGCGAATTCAAAAGTGGCCGTGAAAATGTTCATGACGATGAACACTCAGGTCTGTGATCACAGATGACTTGGTGACTGCATTTGACACGAAAATTCACGAGGACCGAAGATTCAGGATAACCACTCTATCAATGGATTTTCCTCAAGTGTGAATTCTTGGTTGTCAGAGCAGGCGCAAACTTGTATGCAGAGGGATTTCAGAACTTAGTTTTAAGGTATGACAAGTGCCTAAATAACGAGGCAACTATGTAGAAAAATAGAGGGAAGGTATGTAAAACCTAAAAATAAATGTGGTTTCAAAATAAAATGTTCGGTTAATTTAAAAAAAAATAAACGGACCTTAGTTTTGGAATAGCCCTCGTAATAAGGGACTTCCATATTACATGTCGACACACTGAAGACTCTAGATTCTAAAAGGCAACACTGAAAAAGTTGTATCTGGCATCCCTCGTTGTGAATCTTGATTTCCTTTTGAGGAGTGAATCTAAGGAATTCTTTAATCTGTCGAATATAATAATTTCCGTATTTAATTCCAGTCGCAGCATTGAAGTCGGATGATGCCTGCCAGTTGGCCAGCTACATGCAAGAGTGCTTGCACATCAAGGTGAGTTAGAGCAGTGGTATCCGTAACATTTGGGTAGAATTTAAAGCATGTAGAGAATTATTTCATTACGTTGTAGCACTGAAGGGGTTTATATGAGAGTTCATGAGAGAAGCTGTCAGATCAGATGAAAGGATAATCAACATCCAAACGGTTGTCTATCTGGCTCTGTCAATGTAGGCTACATTGTGCTCCCTCTGTGCTGGGTTTAGTTTTCAAGAACAAGAACAGCTCTAGTAACACTAGAGAAGTCCTTACTCACACCATAAAGTTCTCCATACTACTCAAATTAGTCAAAATACCTTTCTTAATGATAAATAATAATTCTGAAAATCAACTAGCAGTAGATGTTGACTCCTCCGCTGTCGATAATCCCACCCTCTGTACCTTTTAAAACACCTGCTGTGGCCGCGTGAATTATGGGACAAGGAAACATTGCTGTATTAAACTACAGGCGTGCCAACCACACACATACGACACTGTAGCCCGCATTGTTGGTGATAAGTTAAATTTATAGTTTGCCATGATCTGCCTCCAATGATTAGGGTTTCCGATGCGTATAACGCTTCAGGTTGAATAGTTGGTAATATTTATTTTTAATATTTTGCGTTCCGAGATATTGATTTCTTGTTGTATCTGTTCCAGGTGATTCTACAGGATTTTTGTGATTTATAGATGCTCTTAGTTTGCTTCACGATTTAATCCAGATGGCTGTATGATTTCCCCTAAGCGTTTGAAATTATTTACCTGAGGGACTTTTCCAACCTGAGTAATCAGAGGTTGTTTGCTTAAGATCCTTCAATGCATCGGGTTTTCTCATATGAAATTTGAGGTCCAGTTTAACGAGCGATTTCATGAAGTTTCTCCAGGGAATTGATAGCTTATTGCTTATTGCTTGACTGAATTAGGCCTACGAGATCATCTGCAAAGGCCAAACATTTGAGATTAATTTTATATTTAACTAGCTTGTCGATATTAATCCCCTTCTTTTTTATTTCCCAAGTTCCAATTACTCACTCTAGTACTAGTTAGTTATTGTTGTTTTAAGGGGCAGAACTACGAGGTCATCTGCGCCCCTCTCTCTAATACTAGCCTGAGCAATAATGGAGATAAGCCATCTCCTTGCCTGACACCTGTTTAATAGCGGAAGAATCAGAATTTCTCCTAAGAACTGTCTGATCAAATTTCCTGTTTTTCTATCTACTCAGAATTCTTCAAGCACGTCAAGAAGTGTTTGTCTATCTAAGGAATCATTTGCTTTTTCCTATTATTATTCTTGTTCTACTTTCGGATGAGCCTACTGGGGACCACACTTGTTCAACTGTTGGGTTTTGAGTTCTGTCCAGTACTGACGCATATTTCCCCGGTGAATTTCTTTTCTTTCCTCCGACCAGGGAATGCCTTTCCATCGATGTTTGTTCTGAAAACCACGGACTTAAGAATATGTCTCACAATTTGTGTGTCTTGTAGGTCTGTTAGTCCCAGTTCTTTGATGTCTTTCTCATCTTCCATCAGGCAAGTGGTATGGACCTTCTTGTTTCGCTGGAAGGAGAACAGGCGGTTGGTCAGTCTGTTTAGAGGCAATCTTGCCACATGACTATAAAAAGCTACTCTTCTTTTCCTGGCTCGGTCAGAAAGCCTCTCTATTTGTACCTGGAGCTCCGAGTTGTGTAGTCTCCCGTATACCCCATCTTCTAGTACTGGTCCAAAGATCTTTCTGAGAATTATTCTCTCTCTGACCTCCAATTTATCCATCAAGCCTCGTTTATTCATTGACAGACACTCCATAGTATACAGGGCTTCCGGTTGGATGACTGTAGTGTAGTGCTTAGTTTAAGATTGCGTGATAGGCACCTCTTGTTATAGATGTTCTCAGTCAGTCTATGGGCCAATTCCAGCTTGTTAAATTTAGCGGAAAACGCTACCTCTCCTGTGAAGTTGGGCTCTATCCATTCATCTAGATACTTAAATGTATCTGTCTTCTTGATCATACCCTGTACTAGTGACCTCTCTTTGCTAGCCCCTTTGATGTTGGTAAAGAACTCTGTTATCTCCAGTGACACTCGGAGTCCTGCTTTTGACAGCCTGTCTTCTGAGATAGTTGACCTGAATGCGTATTATTATTATTATTATTATTATTATTATTATTATTATTATGTTCAATTTATAGAACTGCTGCAATATTTGGAAATGGCTTTAGGACATAGCTCTCCTTTGGCCCAATGGGTAATGGAGCTACTTTTAGTAAGACTTGAATATGTGAACGTAGACTCGATTCGGACCCGAATCACCCGCTGTTCCGGCATGTTTCATTAGCCACTGACACCAGGCTTCAACCACGGCATATTGTAAGTGTTAGATGGAGAGTCACAGCTGCGGTGGCTCCTAGAATGATTGTCTAGGTGACACATACAGATCCATCTGTGAGCCAAAGTCTTAATCTACCTCGAGATATTTTTAGCCTACTTTTCACATTTTGCAAAAATGAGGAAAAAGTAGACTTATGAGATCGGGCAAATGTGTGTGTGTGTCTGTCTGTCCTTCTGTCTGGCTGTGTGTGTGTCCTCCCCTATCAATTCCTAAACGGCTGAAGCAATCGAAACAACATTTGGTAGGAGTAAAGATCTGTACCTGAATATCTCACGACCATATTTGAAAATGATGTCAGTGCTACCAACTGCTGAAAAATCGCAATTGAAACTTGAGCTCCATGTTGGATATCTTGGAAAGTATGAATGGGAGCTATTTCAAAATTGGCACACGTATAGATAATAATATTGCAGTTTAATTTCCAGGAGGCCATACATGGCAGTGTTGCCAAAATGATTATAAGCCTGCTGATAGGTCCAAATTTTAAATGCATATAACTTCTACACTATCAATTGGATTTCAACCAAATTTCGTATGTGCTATGTGTACATAAACAGATGTGACTGAGTGTATTTTTAAGAGCCATCAGGGCTGCCAACTGTTAATAAATGCTCTCAATTTTTTAAATCCGAATACCCATATATCAGAAAGTATGCAAGCCGACAGCTTTAAACTATGCACACGTATAGTACCTGACATTCTATATTAATTTGGAATAACTTATATACATCAGTGCTACCAACATGATTCTAAGCCTGCTGAGAGGTCCGACTTTAAATATATGTAACTTCTATACTATCAATTGGAATTCAATCAAATTTCTTATGTGCAATGTGTACCATAACAAATATTACTATGCGCATTCTTAGGAGCAACCAGGGCGGCTAACTGTTAATAAATGCTGTATCTATTCGTTTTTCTTAATATCAATATATCAGAAAGTATGCAAGCCAACAGCTCTAAACTTTGCACACGTATAGTACCTGCCATTCTAGATTAATTTGGAGTAATTTATAAACGTCAGTGCTGCCAACATGATTCTAAGCCTGCTGATAGGTCCAATATTAAAATGCATGTAACATCTATACTAACTAATGGATTTCATTCAAAATTGACACAACTATAGATCATATTATTTCAGATTATTTCTGACCAATACATGTATGCCATTGTTGCCAACATGATTTTACGCGCGCTGTTAGATTCAATGTTTAACTGCATGTAACGTCCATGCTATCCAATGGGCTTCAACCAAATTTTGTATTCTGTACCTTAAGAGATGGAACTAAGAATATATTCACTCACCAGGGCTGCCAACTGTAGTTCTCAATTAGGCTACATTATGTCAGGTATACAGTATTTCGAACTAATTCGAAATTTCGATATTACCAACTTAATTTCGTCATTATTCTAGATAGATCCATATAGATTAAGCATTGCCATGGACCTTTAATTTTAACAAAAGTAGGCTCTTTAGTTCGTCACGGAACTTCGTGTTTAATGTGACGCGGTGCCGGGACGCGAGATTGCATTTTCTAGTTCACGTTTAGCATTAGAGAGCGATACGTCTTCTTGATTGGCTGTTCTGACAAAACACGACTGCAGCAAGGACTGTGATTAGTCAGCGTAATTAGAGAGTGGAACCTATCAGCGATATCGTTCCAGGTTTGAACAAAATATGTAGAATTCCCACGGTTTTAACTTCGAATTTTCTTGGTATCTTCATATTGTAATGCGCCTAGCAATAGTTGCATGATGATTGTTCCTATGCCACAATTGTGACCATATTTTCTTAAGTCAAAAAGTGCGGTGAATGGCAAGCTCATCATTCGACCCCGTGGTTGCCATTCATGCCATTCAGGCCGTTGGAAATGAAATATTTTGAGCCACCTCCCATGTACATACAATTCTTGATCGGGAGTGGATGATAAGCTACTTCCGCGTTCGTACAGAGTGAATGAGCTAATCGATGAAATACATTCTGGTAATTATTTTTCTTGACTTAGGAAGATAAGGAAACACTTATCGCCTAGGAACAATGTTCATGCAACTATTGCTTGGCGCATTACAATTTATACGGGTACCTAGAAAATACGAAGTTAAAACAGCGGGAGTTAGCCTACTTTCGATTTTTGCAAAAAATGAAAGTAGACTTATGAGATCAACACAGGGCGAAAAAAAGTGTGTCTGTCTGTGTGTGTGTGTGTGAGAATGTGTGTACTCTGAATGTCTGTCCCCCCCCTATCAATTCGAACACAGTGAACGCGAATTGAACGAAATTTGGTACAAAGGTAGCACTAGCAAAGGACTCCTCAGTGTCATGTTTTATATCGCCGCCATCTTGACGGAAACGTAATGGTGGCCACACAAATGTCCAAAGCTTAAATCAAATTACGACTAACATAATCATCCGATCTCTACCAAATTTTGCAACAACATACCTTTATGGAGGGAGCATCCTTTGACAAAACTAGTAGGTCATTAGCCTAATATTTTGCGGATGGCGGCCATATTTGTGTGAAAATCGATTCCCCCCTATCAATTCGAACACGGTGAAACCGAATTGAACGAAATTTGGTACAGAGGTAGCACTAGCAATGGGCACCTCAGTGTCATGTTTTATATCACCGCCATCTTGACGGAAACGTAATCGCGGCCACCCAAATGTTAAAAGTTAAAATGTAATTACGACCAACCTAATAATATAGTCTCTACCAAATTTTGCAACAACATATCTTGATGTGGGAAGCATATTCTGACCAAACTGCAAGATCATCAGCCCAATAGTTTGCAGATGGTGGCCAGTATGTGTGCAAATCGATTCCCCCCTATCAATTCAAACACGGTGAAACCGAATTGAACGAAATTTGGTACAGAGTTAGCACTAGCAAAGGGCACCTCAATGTCATGTTTTATATCGCCGCCATCTTGACGGAAACGGAATGACGGCCACCCAAATGTTAAAATCGTAAATCAAATTACGACCATCCTAATAATTTGATCTCAACCAGATTTTGCAACAACATGCCTTTTTGTGGAAAGCATCTTATGACTGACTACAATGTCATCAGCCCAATAGTTTGCAATTAGCGGCCATGTATGTGTGCAAATCCATTCCCCATATCAATTCAAAGACGGTGAAACCGAATTGAATATTTTTTTTACAGAGGTAGCACTAGCAAAGGGCACCTCATATTCATGTTTAATATCCCTATAGCACGTTGTATTTCAACAAGCTACTACAACCAACATTCAATTATACTCCTTGAAAAGGACAAAGAGTTATAACAATACCCATGCATTTAGGAGAAAGTAGGCTATATGTTCTTTACTGAACATCTTGTTTTCAAATCTGGAACGTCATCGCTGATAGGTTCCACCCTATAACTTCGCTGACTAATCACAGCCCTTGCTACAGTCGTGTTTCGTCAGAATAGCCAATCAGGAAGCCGTGTCCTTCTCGAATGCTATAAGTGAACTAGAAATTGCAAAATCGCTGCCGGGACAACAGGTGATTCAGGTTAGAATCTCGACTACGGTCACATTTTCTTGTCTTACTCAACAGACACTGAAATATAGTCTTTAACGTCTCCAAATGTCCATAACCATTTTACTTCATATCACAATGATTTAGCACTCATGTTTCCAAACTCTATTTTCATAATAATAGTCAAATGCGGTTGAATATATGATATACGGTATTTTCTCCCGTATCGTCAATTAGGAATTAAAGTAGACTTTCACATGTTTAAATCCAATCAACTGGAGACTTTGCATTACACAACTCGAAATTTGCTAAGGTGGAACACATTGTTTAACCTGAAACTCTTCTTGTGTTTCAGAGCTTCAGACTCCTGTACCCAAACTGGCAAAAGAACTTCCAGTCCGATGAGTAACTTGAAATAATGCATTATGATTTTAACATCAGTTGCCTAAAGAATTAAATGAATATATAAAACACCGGTAATTGAAAATAAAGTCTGCACTGAATGTTTAAGTAAAGCGTTATTGTTAAAAACACTGTCATTATTACTGAACCTCACATGATCCCAACACCCTGAACATCAACAAAACACGATGGACGGCTAATCAGGGCCGGCTCTAGGCCCATGCGACACATGGGGTGCTGGCACGGCTGGGGGGCCGCGCCGGTAAAGCCGTCGTCTCTTTTCATTTTTCATTCGAATATCATATTTTCATTTTGGGGCGCTATAAAACCGAAATATAAACTTTGGCTCCACCTTCTTCTTCTTCTTCTTCTTCTTCTTCTTCTTATTCCTCCTCCACGCCTTTTCCCGTTACGCGGGGTCGGCTTTCTTAATCCTGAGGCGCCACTCATTTCTTTGTAAAGCATCATCTGCAGATAGGCCCAATACTCTCATGTCCCTCTGGACATTCGTCATCCATGTTGTTTGAGGTCTGCCGCTCCCTCTCTTTTGCGTAGTCATGGAAAGATACTTCTTCACTACATGATTCTCCGGTCTTCGCATAACATGTCCATACCACCTTAGCCTGGTTTCTGAAAGTTTCTCTGTTAAAGGCGCTACTTTGAAACTGCCCCGCACATGTTCATTACGGATTTTATCTTTGAGAGTAACTCCACCTGCCCAACGTAACATACGCACTTCAGTGGTATGTAGCTTTTGCTCATGTGCCTTTGTAGTAGCCCATGTTTCACTACCATAGAATAGGATTGGCCTTACGGCAGTTTTATAAACTTCCCCTTCGTTTTTATGGGTATTTTCGGATCACATAAAACTCCTGTTAGTTCGCGCCATTTGTTCCACCCAGACGTGGCCCTATGCATTATATCGGCGGTTATCGTGCCATCTTCAGCAATGACAGAACCTAGATATTTGAATTTTGTTACCCTTGGTAAGGTTTCACCATCTATATATTTTTTGTTACCACGAGATTGAGAGAACGACAGAACCGATTTACTTCGTAGAGCACTCTAACGAAAGCTCTTGGCCTCTAGATTCACAGAGTGTCTCTAAAATAAACAAATATATTACGGCGTATTTTTAAATTAATATAGAAAATAGCAGAATTCTAGCCCCTCATGCATGCGCACCATCCGCCTGGGGACATGACAAAATGGCGATGAGAAGTCCATTAATATGTAGGTTATTTAATAAGCTGTCGCCTCCGTAGCGTAGCGGTCAGCATGGTTAGCTGCCGCCCCGGAGGCCCTGGGTTCGATATCCCGGCTCTGCCACGAAATTTGAAAAGGTGGTATGAGGACTGGAACGGGGTCTACTCAGCCTCGGGTGTTCCAAATGAGTAGAGGGGGTTCGATTCCCACCTCAGCCATCCTCGAAGTGGTTTTCCGTGGTTTCCCACTTCGTCTTCGGGCAAATGCCGGGATGGTACTGCCCCCGTAAATTGAATTATACTGAGACCACGGTGGCTGTATTGGCATATGTGAATAAAGTTATGGCCGTCATAGTTGTGACGTGTATATTCATGACGTAGGCACGGATGACGCAGACTTCATGCAAGTAGGCTGGATGAGCTGAGATTCTTGGTGACGTCATGATTTTGTTCGAGAAAGATCTGAGATTTACGACGCAGTCGCAGGGAAGCAAGGAATTGTGCTGAGGAAGAAGTTACGCTATTGGAGGAGAGGCTCGAACCTATGAATGATAGTTTGGAGGGAGACGGAGATTGCTGAAATTACCATATTTAATTACTTTTGGCATGCAGAATTGTGGAAAACTATTTTCAGTTATGGCATTGATTTGGAATTTTGAAGAAATTAATTATGAGTTTTTGAAATTTGAAAATCCGTCAAGTATAGCCAAAGTTAGAACTTATAGCAATGACGGAGGAACAAGCTATGGTAGGGATGGATACGCCCCTTAAGAAGTTGATAAAAGGCCTTGCACAGCAGAGAGGAAGTTCTCATGTCTCATGTCTCAGAGTCTCATGGCTCATTTTCTCATTCTCATATTGTCAGACTTCGAGTTCTTAATTCTGATAGAACAAGTATATATTATTCAGTGAAGCAAGTCGTCATTAGCAAGTGTGGTAGAGCCCACAGCATCGAACAAGCACTGAGCGTGCAGCAGTGCAATTTTACGGTTACTAAAACTAGGCGAAGTTGGAGCGCACACATAAACGAGTCTACAAGATTATCTATCAAGAGTTAGCTACTACATTTATGCTAATTCAATTGTGCATTACAATATTGAGGCGTGTACGAAAGTTGAACATTTTCACTATTATACTTTGGAAGATATTCGCATTTTAAGACTGCAGACAAAAGTGATTTTCTCGACACCTGAGAAGCACTTTTATAATACCACATTCTACGCTACGGCTGACACATGTATTGCAACCGTGATACTGAAGATTACATTTGGTGATACAACGCTACATTCTACAATGGAACTATATAATCTGGCAGTACTTTCGACTAATATTATAACGGAAGTGGAGATGGAAGACTAAAACTTTAATGCAATTGGGACATACATCAATGGAGTGAAATAGCAACATGGTGCTTCGTTAATCGTCATTCTACAAAAGCGAGCATGTAGTGAACATCCAACTACACTCATGCATCGTAATCCATCGCTGAATTATATCAAATGGCAGTGGAAATATCTTCATACTCCACAATTATGAACATTTCTGCGGAAATAATTGCAATAAACTTCATGGCGAATTTCTACAAGAACTTCAGGGAACTTTCAAGAGAGGCCAGGGTGGACCCGGCTCACACAGAAGAGTTTTGCCAGAAGGATGTCTATCGTCTACACGGAGCAGTGCGATTTCTGGAGGAGGAAGCAGTTCTATTCTCCGAGGGCGCAGGTTCCAGGTTCGAGGTCGGAGCACATCTTTACGGTGGTGAAATGGATCCAACAGCAGTCTTCTTTGGAAATTTTCCTCTAGAACTTCAATCAACAGATAAGGTAGTCGTGAACGTTTCTTGATTTATTTGAGCCATTTAGCGATATCTGAGCAACCATTTTTCCCATATTTTCTGTCCCATATATTTTGCCCCATATTCTTGCTTGATATTTCTGTACTATGTACACTTTGCTGATTTATGCCTTTTTCTACGATTTATTGAGACATTATTATGTCATTGGCATATTTATATAATTTTGGATCAGTTGAGACTGATATTATATATTCTTTCAGTAATTTGCATATTTTTTTAGTCACGATTTGACTGTAAAGTTAACGATTTTCTATGGCAAATTTGAATTCAGACAGCGTGTCTTTTTATTAAAGTAATTCTATTCAGTAAATTACTTTGACCAATTTTCTGTCATCCTCAAGAAAGAAGAATGATTAAAAGATTTTAGAGCGTTAAAATCTACTACTTTATCGACGATCTTGGAAATACTAGTCGTTTTATGAACATGATTGCAACATAGACATTTATCGTCAATTCTGAAATACCATTGCATTATAGACAATTTTATGAAATCTGAACTTTGATTACGATTTATTGAGTACACTATAGTAATGAACATTTGATAGGAGTTTTTCTCAATTCTAGATTGGAACAATAATGTTTGCAGTCCACAGTCTAATTGTATTCTATTCGACTATTTATGCAGTTTAGATGAACTTTGATTGAAGATAGTATTTTTATACTGCGATACTTTGATGATATTAATCTCAATTTTGATAGACCAGGGAGGCGTGTCTAATCGTATTTGCTATTAAATTTATTTGTGACTGTCAAATTTTTACTTCATATCGATTCATGAATGAAACCCACGAAGGTTAAATATAATAACAGTTTTTGATACAATTGATGAATATAAGAATTTTTAAAGAGGAACTATGGATGTATAATCGTTTGTTCAGTGGACGTGTAAAAGTCGCTGATGAATAATGCTCTTTAATAATTGAAGGAGGTTCCCACAGTAATATTGATGATGATGATGAATTTATAAGTGGAGGTTTTTTGTGTGTATTGTGGAAGATTTTGATGCCATAAATAATGAGATATATGATGAATTATGGGCCAATTTTGGTGCAATTTTGTGCGTTTTGAGCGAGGTATTTCTCCGCTGAGTGTATTGTTCAGGTCCATTGAAAATTATTCATGTGAAGTTACTGTTAAAATTAACAAGAGTGTTTAAATAATTTGAGATAACGATTTTGAATGGAGGTTACCGTCACAAATAATAATAATTATTAATCTTATTAAACCTGAATCTAAAATTTAAATATAAGTAACCTTTATTGGTCGATTATATCACCACGATTTAAGTAATTATCAACCGGATAAACGTGTGGTTTAATGTATTTCTAATATAAATAATATAAATAATGTAAATAACTATGTAAATATCTTTAATAATAATTTGAAACGAACGGGATTAATAGAGGCGTGTATAAATTTTTCAATTGTCGTTTGACAATGTTATAAACAATTTAAAATGTTATAAATAATTAATAAACATTTTGTTATAAGCATTAAGCGTTTTCGTTATTATACTCTAAACAACGCTAGTTCAACAATTGGAATATACAATTAAACAAGATTGGGGATTATTAGAGTAATCCATTGATATTTGAACGGAGCATTTAAAAGATTTGCGTGATAATATTTGAGTTGAGATGTGAACATTTAAAGTGTTTTGAAAAGGAGCTAGGCTCTGAGGTAACTAGCATATGCTAACATTGGCTGGACAGGTGCGTCCATTTGACGAAGCAAGCATGCGACACGGTGCAGGGTGTATTGCAGGTGGCCAGATAACTGAATAATAGAGGCCAAGGTCAGCTACATAGCAGCCTTGCGGTTATAAATAAAATGTGAAGTTCATGAACAAGGAAACAAATGCTATATGTCTCGTCCCAGCTCCCTTATCCATTCCAAAGTGCATTGTTGTTATTATTACGTTCTTTTGAGCTAGAGAAAGCTGAAATTTTGTATGTGAAGTCTACAAGTCCTACAGGAGGATATGGTTGCATTGGCAATGGCTTCTGATTGCCACGTATATTTTGTTGTTAAATTTTTTTTTTTTTTTTCTTTATGTGAAATAAATTATTGTGCAGTTTAAATTTTCTTGTTTCGTCTTGGTTCATTTTAAATATCGTGGTGGAGGTTATTGTGAGGGCATACTATTAAGTGATCAAGTTGAAAACCCAGACCCGAGATTAAATTGAATAGGTAAGTAAAAGGTAAGTATGAACCCCCGTATATTTTGGTGTGTTCCACAATAATTTCATGTTAACTACTGTGCTCTAATCTCGGTAGTATCTGTCAGTGCCATTTTCATTGATGTAGCTGTGCCGGTGCGATTGATTATTGGCAATCCGATTGAGGGGGCGGATATCTGACAGCCTACTATCCGGATTATCGGGGACAGTACCTTCTTCAAGGCCACAGCCGCCTCCTTCCCTCTTCCTTGCCTATCCATCCTGACCTTCCATTACCTTCCCTCATGAGGCCCCTGTTCGCTTTGCAGGTGAGGCCGCCTGGGCGAGGTGCCAATCACACCTCACCAGTTGTATCCCCTCCAATTAGATGTTCCCAGCTCTAGGACACTGCCCGTAGAGGCGGTAGTGGTGAGTTCCCTCGCTGAGTCCGTGGGTTCCACAAACCTGGAGGGTAAACGACTAAGAAGAAGAAGAAGATTTAATAAGCGTCCATGTAATTGAAAACATACATTAACCAAGTTCTGACAATAAAATATAATAACAGTATGAACGTATACGAATGTGCAACATTGATTTATTTGGATAATGAAATGGATTATTTCCTTCAGACAGCGGCTTTTGTATATAATGAATGGCTGCGTCTGTTGCTGGATAAGAGTGCGCGAGTAGCTATGTGGTTAAGGCAACTGACTGTGGTTCCAAGCAGCACCGGTGCGATCCCAGCCCTCGCCGATATTTTTTTACCACTGAAATATTGTTTAATCAAGGAGTATTAGTAATAATAATAATGTTATTGGTTTTACGTCCCTTTTAACTACCCTGGCTTTTAGAGACGCCGGGGTGCCGGAATTTTTCCCCGAAGGGGATCTTTAACGTGCCAGTAAATGTACTGACACGGCTCCCTCGCATTTGCTCACTCTCAAATGCCAGCTGACTGCGCCAGGTTTCGAACCTGCAACCTTGGGCTCAGCAAGCGAGAACGTTACCCCTGAGCCACGCAGCAAGACAATTAGTAAGGTTTTATGTCTGTTAAAGATACATATTTCTACATTCCCTCTCAATACGTTTTATTTCCGTTTTACCATTGCATTACAGCATGTGATCAAAAGAGCAAACTGTTGTCCTCAGTACGCCGTTTAAATATCTGCAATCAGTTACTATAACTGACAACAGATGGCAGTACATCTTCCATATAGTACCAGTAACTGACAGCAGATAGCAGTACCATTGCATCGATATATTTAAAACACAAGACATAGCGCGTTTTCACGTGATAGTTAAATATTGTTTTATCAAGGAGTATTAGTAACGTTTTATGTCTGTTGAAGATACATATTTCTACATTCCCTCTCAATACGTTTTATTTCCGTTTTACCATTGCATGACAGCATGTGATCAAAAGAGCTAACTGTTGTCCTCAATAGGCCGTTTGAATATTTGCAATCTGTTCCAGTAACTGACAACAGATGGTAGTAGCTCGCCCATATAGTTCCAGTAACTGACAACAGATGGCAGCACCATTGCATCGATGTTTTTAAAACACAAGACATGGCACGTTTTCACGTGATGGAGAATTATAAAGGAGGGGAATATTTAAGAAGGGAAATGTTGAGGAACATTAACCGACAGTTGAATGTGTAGGCTATGTTATATATGTACCTTAATATTGCTATTTCTTTCCAATGCATCGGTGGTCAAGTTATTAGCGTCCTAGACTAAAAGTTATAATTATGCATCGTCGATATATGGGAAGGTGGGCCACAGTGACACATGGGCCACAGTAAAACAAGGTCATTAAATCCTTTTTTTTTTTTGAAAGAGGGGCTTTTTTAATATTTCTTAGAGGTTGGCTCTCCTGGTAGCAGACATTTTGATCCTGTTTACTCTTTGAAAGAAGTATGTTATGTAGGAGATAAACAACATCTTCGTTTTTGAGGTAAGAAAAGTAAACTTTTCTTCCTTTGATTTTTTTTTAAATAGTTATGTGTTTCATAAGTCGCCTCCGTAGCGTAGCGGTCAGCATGGTTAGCTGCCGCCCCGGAGGTCCTGGGTTCGATTCCCGGCTCTGCCACGAAATTTGAAAAGTGGTACGAGGACTGGAACGGGATCTACTCAGCCTCGGGTGTCCCAAATGAGTAGAGGGGGTTTGATTCCCCCTCAGCCATCCTCGAAGTGGTTTTCCGTGGTTTCCCACTTCGTCTTCGGGCAAATGCCGGGATGGTACCTTCTTCAAGGCCACGGCCGCCTCCTTCCCTCTTCCTTGCCTATCCATCCTAACCATCCCTTACCTTCCCTCATGAGGCCCCTGTTCGCTTTGCAGGTGAGGCCGCCTGGGCGAGGTGCCAATCCCACCTCACCAGTTGTATCCCTTCCGATGCGATGTTCCCAGCTCTAGGACACTGCCCGTAGAGGCGGTAGTGGTGAGTTCCCTCGCTGAGTCCGTGGGTTCCACCAACCTGGAGGGTAAACGACTAAAAAAAGAAAAAAATGTGTATCATTGTACATTAATGAATATAATATGGTCGAAATACATACATATTACTAAATAATTATTGGAATTGTCAGCTTGTTCAGTATTGTAGGTGAGATAGTAGACATAATTGTTTTTACATGTCGCAAGTGGGCCACAGTGAGACACAGTAGGGTGGGCTACAGTGAGACGGCTGCAACATGTTCACAATTTATTAATTTTAC
Organism: Meconema thalassinum; assembly: GCA_946902985.2. Lineage (NCBI taxonomy): Eukaryota > Metazoa > Arthropoda > Insecta > Orthoptera > Tettigoniidae > Meconema > Meconema thalassinum. The sequence goes on along the minus strand of OX336391.1, from coordinate 127,328,166 downwards.
AGAAACGTGTGGATGTTTTAGAAATTCTAAGGGTATGAAATTGATGAGCAACAATCAACTTATATTTCAATATATAAAGACATTCTCATATATCAAAAAATAAGACAGTATACTAAAATATATTTTTTTCTGTCTCACTGTGGCCCACCTTCCCCCACTCTTAAATTATTAAAGAAAAAAGTAGTTTTCCAGGCACTCGCGCGTGTCCACAATAGCTTTCGCCATGAGAGACACTTGGCAAACATAATTCGTTTGAAGGGCTCCGACATCGTGGCCACTCAGCCCCGTGTACTTTGGTGTGTATGTGTGAAATTTTCTCTGATAACCTGGGTTATTGTGATGGCTGCATTACTGTGTGTATTTGTAATTAAGGTGGTAAATGGCAAGGAGACGGCCAAGGCCTTAAGTTAGGAACCATCCCGGTATTTGCCTTGAGTGGAAGTGGGAAACCATGGAAAACCACATCCAAGATTGTCGAGGTGGGAATTAAACCTTCCTCTTCTTAGTTATACCTCAAGAGACTGAATGTGCCCCGTTTTTTTCCTTCAGACCAGAATTAAATTTCTTGGCAGAGCAGGAAATGTAACCCGGGTCTCCGGGGCGATAGACAAGAATAGGTGGGCCTCCATGTGTTAATACGATTTTTGACATGCACGGGACATAGAATTCAAAAACTGCCTCCATTAGGGTGACTGCCGAAGTGAGTATTGAGTATAGGCCTATGGTCATTCCAGTAGTTGGCGAAGTGATTCTATGTTCCCCTGCAAAATGTACTGCCATAACCTATAACAGGTGATGGAAATTGCTTATTTAGAGCAGTTTCGTACTGTCTATAACAAAATGAAGAACGTCATTCTGAGCTGCGTTTTCAAGCTATTGCAAAAAAATTCGCTGGCAGGAACAATTATAAGGAATTTATTTTTAGCGATCAGTCTCATCGCATTCTCCTCACCAACCAACTTGAGTATGAAAGTCTCTGGACGGTCATGTTGAACTTCATTGTATAAGACAATTGTTTAATGATTATTTGTTTATAGTAGCCTACTGAGTCTAACTACTCAGTTGATTTCGGCAATGGAAGTATTATTTGCCATTTAATATTTAGCGGCTCCGTTATTGCAGGACACTATAGTGTTATCGAATAATACGAAGCCACTTTTAAAATCCAATATAAATAGGCCATTTCAGAAACAATTCCAGATATTATGCAGTACATTGTACTGTAAGGTCTTTGACGATCGAATGTAAACATTGTTCTACATTGTATTTCTCTTGCGTAAAATCTACGCGTGGTTACTTTGGTCTTTACTGTTGTGAGGGTAAAATTGATCTGCTGGAATATAAAATATTTGCCAAGCGGCAACAATGTAATGATATTAATTTAAAAGTCATTGAACGTATATCCAGTAGTTCAAACACATACATCAGCGTTAACAGATTGGATACTGAAGATGAAAGCCAGCTACTTCATTTCCCTATTATTGAATTTTTCAATTCCTTGGAATTAAGTGATTCGACTCCACATACTCCGAACGTTTGAGCCATAGTTATGCTCCTTAGAAATCTGAACGTTTCCCAAGGACTCATATATGGTAATATATTAATTATAAGAAATATGGAAGAAATTGCTTGGATTCGGATATAATAGGTACAGTAATATTAGGCAGAGAGCTCAAATCCTACGACTTGATGTAACACCTTCCGATAAAACACTTGCAGGTACAGTACATTTTCTTTTAATAGGCAACAATGTCCTATTCGCTCGGCCTACTTTGTCACAATCAATCAAGCTCAAGGAGAAACTCTTGAACGTATTGGGCTATTTACCTCATCACGTTTTCAGTCATGACCAGCAGGATAGTGAAGGTACAAAAAAGGTCCTGCATGGGATGGTAAAGAATAAGAGGCGGAAGGATCCTACGGATTATGTTAGAATGGTGAACAAAAGGGAACAAGAGATAGAAAATAGGGAAGAACTGAAGAAAATGTGGAAAAATTATTTTGAAGAACTCCTGAACCCAAATGGAAACCACGACGAGGAGGAAGAAATCGGGGAAGAGGTAGATGAACTGCAAACAGAAAAGGACTTAACATGGAAAGAAGTGTGGAAGATGAAAGGAGGGAAGGCACCGGGTGTGGATGAGTTGAGTGTGGAGATGGTGAGAGCAGCAGGAGAGGTGGGGATACAATGGTTGTACCGAGTGATGAAGACAGCATGGAAGGAAAGGAAGACCCCAGAGGACTGGAAAAAGGGAATAATTGACCCGATCTTCAAGAAAGGTAGTTGAACAGAATTCAGAAACTATCGGGGAATAACATTGATGAGTCATTGTGTAAAGATGTTTGAGAAAGTTTTGGAAAGGAGAATTAGGACAAGGATAGAAGGAGGCATGAGGGAAGAACAACATGGCTTCAGAGCAGGAAGGTCCACAGTGGTTTTGATTTTTGCTGTAAGGCAGTTACAAGAACAGCACTATGATTATGGAACAGATCTACTGATGGCCTTCCTGGACTTTGAGAAAGCATATGACAGTGTATGCAGAAACAAAGTATGGAAGTCCCTGGAGGATAGAGGAGTATAAAAATGGACTATAAGGAGGATAAAGGAGATGTACAAGGGAAGCGTGAGCTGTATTAAAGTGGGAGGAGAGAGATCGGACTGGTTGGAGCAGAGAAATGGCCTGAAACAAGGAAGTGCACTGTCACCGTTACTCTTCATTGTGGTGATGGATGACATAAAGACCCGAGTGGCACAAGTAATTGGGGAAGGAAAGATGAAAGCAATGGTATTCATAATGTTGAATTTTGGGCTTATGCCGTGTTTTATTATATTAAAATTCGACGCGTTTTAATATAATAAAACACGGCATAAGCCCTAATGTTGAATTTTGGGCTTATGCCGTGTCCAAAATTCAACATTATGAATAGTAACACGGGCCGTGAAAGTCTAAATGACAATGAAAGCAATGGTGTTTGCAGATGATTTGATGATTTGGGGAAACAAGGAGGAGGAGGCACAGGAACAGTTGGACGTGTGGGAAGGAATAATACAAGGTTATGGGCTGAAATTTAGCATAAATAAGAGTGAGATGGTGATCACAACAATGAAGAAGGAAATAACCACAACAGGATAACAATTGGTGGGGAACAGCTGAAGAAAGTGGAGAGTTTCAAGTATCTGGGAAGCCTGATACAAGATAATGGAAGAAACGATAGAGAAATAAATGAGCGGGGGAGACAGGCAGAAGCATTCCGGAGGAGTGTGAGCATGTTATGGAGCAAGGATGTCCCTCAGAACAGCAAAAAGATCATATATCGGACGTACTATGTCCCTATCCTGACGTATGCCTCGGAGACCTGGATTATGAAAGGAAGGGAGAAGAGCAAAATACAGGCCAGTGAAATGAGGTTCTTGAGAAGCAGTATTGGAGATACAAAGAGGGACAGAATATGAAATGAGAGGACCAGAGAATTAATGAAGGAGGAACCATTACAGGATGGTATAGAGAAATTTAGACTTAGATGGTATGGACATGTAAAACGAATGGAGGAGAAGAGGATACCCAGGAGGATACACGAGACGAAGTGGGAAGGAAAGAGACCAAGAGGGAGACCGAGAGACAGGTGGCTGAAGGGGATGGAAGAAAGCGTGAAGAAGAGAGGAGAAGACTGGACAAGGGTGGAGGCTGAGAGATGGTGGGAAGACAGAAGACGTTGGAGGGGCTTGTGTTCCAAACAGACCCGGCCAGTGGCTGGAAACTGTGCAAGGTGATGATGACCTCATCACGTTTTCAGTCATGACCAGCAATATGTTGCAATGCAGAGAGTGCTATCTTTTGACGCCCTTAAAGTTGCAATAGTGCTAAAAAGTAATCGTACAAAGAATGTAACTTATATAAGAAGCTTCTTCAGTAATTTTGTTTTCCATTGTCCGTCATGTTTTGACGGGTTTCATCTAGTCTAGTTTAAGTTCAATTTTGTCATACTGGGTTTATTGTTGTGGAAGTCGCATACCATATATTCAGTCTTGGTCCTACTAATGCGCAGTCCATTAGACTCTAGAGCTCTCTTCCATTGGTTTAAACTCTCCTGTAGGTCATAAATACTGTCAGATATAAGTGCCACGTCGTCAGCGTACAAAAGATTCCACGGTAAGGGTTTTTGAAATTGTTTTTTTAGGTAGTTTATAGTAATATTGAATAACATTGGTCATAGAGCACTTCCCTGATGAACCCCCACTTTGATATCAAAGCTTTCGCACAAGCCAGCTGGGCTTCTGACACATGTCTTTACATTGTTATACATATCCATTATGAGTTTTATGTATAGTTCAGGAACGTTTTGCGACCTTAATGCTTAATATTAACAGTCTTGGCACCCGGTCGAAGGCTTTCTCAAGATCTATAAAAATCATACATAAACTCTGCTTGTTTTCACGAGTTTTTTCAATTACCAGCCTTATTGCATGGATTGCGTCAATGGTTCCTTTCCAATCAGTGAAGCCAAACTGATTATCTGTTAACTTTATCAAATTTTGAAGGCGCTCACAAAGGACTCGTTCCCAGACCTTGAATGTGTGCGATGTAAGTTTTATACCACGGAAGTTTCCACAAGATCGAACATCTCCTTTGTTTTATAGAACGGGACCAACATACTCTTTCTCCAGGCATCTGGCATCTGTTCTTGAACTAAGATGTCATTGAATAACCTTGAAAGCCATTCAGCTCCATCCGCTTCAAGACATTTCCAGAGTTCAGCAGGTATCTCATCTGGGCCCGTTGCTTTATGATTCTTCATTTTAGAGATGGCTTTCCTAATTTCCGCTTCTGTGATTTCATTAATAGGTCCTTGTGTCATAGGTAGTTCCACTTCTTGTCGCCCCCGAATATGGAAAAATATTAAGCATTAAAACTCGACATTTTATTGAGATATTAAATCTCAATATCATTAGGAATATTAGAATGGCAACATTGGAAATTGAAAACCAAATGTTAAACACTATTGATACTGATTCAATTTTTGAAAGACTTTGCCAAGCTTAAGGTGAGGATTCAAGGGGGGTCACGGGGGTAATGACGCCTCCACCCCAAAAGTGAGACCAATTTTTTTTGCAACCTAAAAAAAAACCGAAAACACAAGAACCTGACAAATAAAACTTAACGAATTTTACCTCAAAAACAGTTTCTTTTTCTTTTTTTCATTTTATTCAATACTGAAAATATCTTGATTGCAATTATTATGTTCTGTTACAAGTGTACATATTTACAACTTCACACCTGTAATATAAAAACGATTATTTATATAACAAAATCAACTCGTCTATTTTGTTTAGCAAACCTTGTGATTACCGAATCGATGTTTATAGTGATGTCACGATGAATGTGCAGCAATGCCCGGATAGGAATTTGTTTTTTTTTTTGCACCAAAAAATTTTGCCGACGTCCAAACTGCAAGCTTGGTTGGCAATTTAAGCTGTGACTTTCCCCCTTTGTCGGTACCAAATCGACTTGCCGAAACTGTAACGTACCTTGATACTTTTCTCGAAGCTCGATGTAAAAGTCGCAAAACACGCCATTGCAATTTGTACGAATATTTTTGGTGCGCTAAACGCATCAAATTTCTATCCATGTAGCTTGCAAAAAAATTGGTCTGGTTTTGTACATGGTTATTTTGTGATTGCGTTTTTAGTGATACCAATTTTCTTAACAATTTCGATTCTCTGACCCCCCCCCGCCCAAAACCAAACTTTAGATCCGCGCCTGAAGTAGCTTGTCATTAGTGTTTTTGAAAGGGGGCTGTGTGGGAAATGTTAGACTGCTCTACACCTTTTCTCGTAATTCCTGCTGGCAGGATCTACTGGTCAGCTCTTGTGAAATAAGACAGCAAAAGTACGAGTTTATTAGTCTTGAATGATCGTGGGAGCTTCGTGCCTAAGATAGGTTCATGGATATGAGGATAACAATATTTGTGACAATATGAAATATAAATATTTCAATCAGAGCCAGCGCCGAGCTTTATCACTAGAGGGCGGATTACTAAGAGAATCATATTTTTTCCCTTAACATTATATCTTATAGTCTTGTATTTTCAACACGTTTTCAAGCATGATAACCAAAATTAAACAGGTTTTATTGGGCATATAAATGCATATTTAGGATTTCTTAAATTATATGGCATATTTTGAACAAAATATCATAATAAACGGCATATTTTGGTCATTTTCATTTGAATTTCGTTTTATAAAAATCAGAATAAGCTCTCGAAATTATTGTTCAGGATAGACTGGAATATACTACTGAAGAACCATCCCAAAGTAGTGTATGTAATATTTCTAACATGTAGGAGCTATTGTTTGCTAGCAGGGTCAATTCCTGGAAACCGGGCTATTGTTTACACGGAAGCAGAGGTAATTCCGCAGTTATTTGTCATCGTTCTTATCTCTCTCCTTCCCCCTTCCCTCTTCCACCTTCAACACACTGAATGACCTTGGTCACTCATTAGGGAGCTTCACTCATTCAGTTCCTTTCAATATGCCTAAAACGAAAGTCTCAATTTGTGTGAAGTTGCGAAGATTTTTTCACGAGTTAGGTGAAAACATATTCAGTACGGATGGAGTAATAAAAGTGTTTCTATGTAACGTAGATGCTATTCATTAAGTCATATTTTGAATTTTATAGGTCATATTTTTATGCTTTTAGGTCATAAATGCATACATATTTCATGTGAATATAAGGTGCTCCAACGCGCTCTAGGAGTCCATGTCAGAAACTTGAAACCCAAGTTCGAATGTTAAAATTTAAACATACGCATTATAAAATATTTAGAGTGTTTCCCTCCCATCATCGAGTTCGGATGGGTCCACATCTCAGTGCTCGGCTTGGGCTGTCCCCACTACAAGAAAAAATCTCTGTCTGTCTCTCGCCCGCTCTTGATTTGTGCATGACGTGTTTTTTATCAACCCATTCACATCTTCAGCATTTATGCCCCTAATATATGCTCCAGATCAGATTTTTGTTGTTTGGCCCTCGCTGTCGAGAATGACAGCTGAAGATAGTTGTCAATATTTTTCACCACATGCCATGTAAGGACTCACATAGCTGGAATATACTACAGTGAGGGCCCTCTACAGAACGGAGCTCTCCAAAGGCCGTGCCGCGGGCAGTTATAATGACTCACCGTCACATTTATAGCATTTGCAGATTAAATCAGCGGGCCGTGAAGCTCTGGATGCTGTCATTGCATTTATTACGTACGCAGCTGGCGAGATACGTTGGTTTTATCATTTTAAATGATCTTGTCGACTTCGTTGTTAGGCTGGGGTCTGGCGTTACGTTATGGTGACGGGACGAAATGAACCCAGATGCACTGAGGTGTGTGACGTAATAGTACCGCTTAGTGCATGTGTTCCCTGACAATCTCTACTTCGTTAGTTTAAGACAAAAAACCCCGATTCTTGGATCTCACGGGTAATCTCGAGAACCACTGGATGGATTTTGATACGGTTTTCACCATTCTGTAAAGGATATCTCGAGGAAAGATTCTGTAGATTTTTTTTGTATGATCAAAGGAAGCCAAGCAGTAACGATTTCAGTGAAAAAGTGAAAACAAACTTGGCGTCCGTGCGCTTCTTAAGCTTACGCTGGGCAAACCGTTAAAATATCAATATACTATGAGCGTAAGAATTGGTCAGCATGAAAAGTTCTACAAAAAAGTCCGCAAGAGCATATTGCTATCTTCAATACATCGCCCACTATAAATATTTTTAGACTGGATGAAAGGGGCATCCCGCGCGCTTGACCTTGTTTTGCCCTTGGTTTGCTCTTGCCGTTCGCGAGTAATTTGAAATAAGGTAAGGTATTATAAAGCAAGATAAGTATTATGCAGATAATTTTCTAACATGTCAAGAGTCTTTGGCTTCAAGCCTTTCTAGCATTTTTCAGCTTTTGTAGCATTTAAAATGATACAACGTCTAGTCTTTCAGAATGACTGTCACTTTTTTATAATTAAGACTTGCTGTGAATTACTATAGCTTGCCTCGTGTCCCGTGGCCATGAATAGGTATAGAACAAAATATCGAATTTTCCTAGTTGAAACTTATCTTCTCAAGAAGAAGTTCGCAGTAAAGTTGTTCGTAAGTTTCAGCAACGTGCGAGTTTTACTTGTGGGGGAACCTGAAACAAAAGGTAAACAGAAACAATCCGCGTACTCTGGAGACTCTCGAGAACGAAATACCTGCGGCTTCAGTGGCGTAGTTGATAGCATGCTGGGTTTCTATGCCCAAGATCGTGGGTTCAAACCCGGCCGAAGTCGTCGGATTTTTAAGAGCGTTATAAATCCCTCAGTATGCCTTCCTTTGGAGTGGTAGTAAAGCCGATGGGCCCATGTCATACATTTATGGCATGTAAAAGAACCTTCCACTAACTACAACTGTGTGTAGCAAAATTTTTTAAGTTATATTTGACTAACAGAAGTGCCCATTCTTCGAACGGTCTTCGGTATTAATAACCAGACTTAATCAATTGAGCTACTGTTGCAATGGTTAGGGGCTTGGAACCTGTTTGTCGACAAAGAAAAATGATTAGTTAAAATGTCCTCTCAAACTAAATGTACCTAACGTGAACTTCCTGCCGTGAAAATTAAATTGAAAACCTTGTAGACGAAACGCAATATACGTCTCATAGAAACTCCCCCCCACTGTTGTGTAAAGTCCCCATCCACATGAAGACCCCTTTAATAAATTGTTACGGCTGTGAGTTTGTTTCGTCGCCTCGCCGCGTGAGTCACAGCTGCCCCGGGCTGTGCTCTGCCTCAATGTATTACCTGCGCCTTACGCAACGGGCTGCGAGGACAAAGGGATGGTCCAGAATATTCGTGACCCAGCCAGTGATGGAAATCTCGAGAAGCCGTGAATCCTGGATGGGTCTAGAAGCATTCATTGAGTCACCACCTGCTATATAAGAGCGACCTGGCCAGCGAGGTGGACAGTATTTTTGAGCTAGTGCGTGCTTTTACCTGACAGTTGTTGGTGACGTGACTTGCGAAACCCTAGTGAAGGTGATTCTCTTGACAGCGAAGGAGTGTGAAGCCTACGGAGGGACTGTATTTGAAGAGTGTGTGTTTATCTAGTGCGACAGAGATATTGTGGTGAATTGCGAAAACACAGGGGGCTGTTTCCCTAGCCAGCGGACAGCGAAGCAGTGTGTAGTGGTGAGTGACTGGTTATCGTAAATAACTGTAGCTTGTGTATTCAAGGAAGTGTTGCAGGTATTTCTACCGAGGCCACTGGTCCCATTAGGAGGGATTAACTTCTGTGGCTTATTGACAAGTGAAAGGGAAGTGTTCCCTACAAGAGGAAACTAGAGTGAGATACTAATCGCTTGTATTTGCTATTGTGTGGTGTATCTTTCTGGCCCGCAATAAAGCTAATACGTTTCTTTAAAGGAACAATTTGTGTTGTGCTTCTACCCACCGTAATCCAGTTAACGGAAGTGCCACTAGGGGGTGGCACGTAACAACTGGTGTCAGAAGCCGGATTACGAACACAAGCACAAGCACAACACCTTTAAGGTCGTAGTTTCAAAACCCGAGCAGGTCATTTTACCACAGTTCTCTAATTTTCCTGTGAGTGCATGCCCTTTACAAGACAAACATCTAAAATGGAAGCGCAATTGGCAGTATTGCTAGAAAAGTTAAGTGGCATGGAAACCAAGATGGAGGCTGGCCAGAAGAAGATGGAAGACGGCCAGAAGAATTTAGCTGAGGACTTAACTTCCAAATTAGAAGACGGCCAGAAGAATTTAGCCAAGGACCTAACTTCTAAATTAGAAGACGGTCAGAATAAGTTTACCGATGACCTATCTTCCAAATTAGAGGACATTCAGAAGAAGTTAGCAGAGGACCTGAAGAAGATGGAAGACGGTCAGAATAAGCTAGCAGAGGACCTAACCGCCAAATTTCTGGATGGCCAGAAAAATCTGGAAGAGTGTCTGCTGACGAAATTACAGGAAAATCAAAGGAAATAAGAACAGGGCCTATGTGAGGAAGTCTCGGCAGTGGAAAAGAAGTTCGAAGCCTTACAAGTGGAAGTTGCCGAGCTGCGCCGACGCCCGCTGATGGGGGTGGAGGAGAAATTCAACGCCTTACAAGAGGAAGTTGTCGAACTGCGCCAACGCCCACTGACGGGAGTGGAAGAGAAATTCAACGCTTTACAAAAGGAAATTGCTGAGCTGAACCAACGCCCGCCGACGGGGATGGAAGCGAGATTCAACGCTCTTCAAGAGGAACTTGCCGAGCTACGCCGACGCCCGCCCACAGGTACACCGGGAATATCTTGAACGGGACAGAGCAGAGTGACGCCCCCAACCTTCGACGGAAAGGTCCCATGGAGCATCTATTTACGTCAGATCGAGGCGGCCCGTTCCATAAATAACTGGAACAACACAGAAAAAGCTACAGCTCTCATTGTAGCGCTGAGAGGTGACGCCCTTAACGTCCTTCAGGCCATCCCGACTGGATCCCAGGACTACGCTTCACTAATCGCCCATATGGAGTCCCGATATGGAGATAGCCATCTTCAGCAGGCCTACCAGATGCAGCTCCGGACCAGGGTACAAAAGAACGCGGAAACCCTGCAGGAGTTCGAGATGGACATCGCACGCCTCGTAAGGCTCGCCTATCCAACAGCGCCGGCCGACTTTCTGGAACAGATTGCGACGCAGACCTTCACCGACGGTCTACGGGACTCGGACACTCAACAGGCGCTGCGACTCGCGCGCAAAAAGACCCTGGCAGATGCGCTGATCCACGCACTTGAGTTCGAGACGGCAAAACAGGCATCTAGAATGCACGCGCGTGTGCGTCAAGTGGACGTCGACGAACCAGCAAAAACCAACGAGACCAAGCCCCTGGCCGACGAATTGATGGTGGCGCTAAGCCGTTTCTTCGATAGTCGTGGCACCACCAGCAACGACACAGCTGGAAGGCAACTGGAGAGGCGGCCCGGAAGAGGACTACCGACCTGCTTGACCTGCGGTAAGAAAGGCCTCCTGAGCAAGGACTGCAGTGATCGCAGCCGCCGAGGGTATCCGACGGGAAATCAGTCGTCTGAAAACCGTGCGGCCCAGGGAAATGAGTATTAGCCAGCCTTGGGGGGCAAAGGTTGGCTTGTGACAGTCGTCAAGCCCCGGCAGTCCAAGTTCGTGTGACGAAGTTACGGAGGGACAATAGCAGCCTGATGGTCGACTGAGTCGTCAACGGAGCGAGCTGGCCCATGCTGATCGACACGGGAGCGTTGAGGACCATCGTCAATCCCACTGTGATCCCGAGGTGGAGACTGCAACCCACACAAAGAAACCTCCAGCTAATAACCGTGACTGGAGAGACTGCACCGGTACATGGCGAAGCCTCACTGGAATTCGTCATTGGTCGACGCGCGGTGAAGATTCCAGTGCTCGTGGCTGATGTATGAAACGAAGTGATCATCGGACTGGACTTCCTGGACCAGAACATCATCTTGGACCTGAGTACCAACACTCTGCACTTCGAAGGTGAAGAAATTGCTTTGCAACCAGCACACGAGGCCATCACCGCACGACGAGTAAGCCTGAGAGAGGACGTCATCGTTCCCGCCGGACGGAGGTCAGCGCTGCCGTAATTGTCGACGGAACTGCTGAGGGAGTGGCGGCTGTCCTCGAGCCAATATATGAGGACATCCAGACAAAAGGATTGCTAATTGCCAAGACCCTCATCAACACGACGCCTCGGCCGTACGTCCGCCTGTCCAACCTGAACGACTACGACATTACGGTTCACCGGGACACCAACCTAGGAGTCTGCGAGCCCGTTACCTGGATTTCCCGCATCACAGACACGACGGACGGACACCTGCAGACGGATAACCGAAGAAGACGCGCCCTGCCAGAAGAACTACAGAAGCTGTACCAAGGATCACAGGACCAGCTAGACGAAGAGCAATCACACCTACTTCAGGACCTGCTACGCGAATTCCAGGATGTCTTCTCCCTGGGGAGCAAAAACTTCAGCAGGACAAACTTGGTTCAGCACAGAATCAACGTTGGGGGCAGCTTACCGATTAGGGTCCCATTCCGACGTGTTCCGCTCGCCAAGCAAGCTGAAGTCGACCGGATGGTGGAAGAAATGAAGGAGCAGGGGGTGATCGAGCCATCACATAGTCCTTGGATCTCTCCGGTCGTGCTAGTGAAGAAGAAGGACGGCTCCACCAGGTTCTGCGTGGACTACAGGCGGGTGAACGACGTCACGAAGAAGGACAGCTACCCTCTACCCCGGAACGAAGACACGCTGGACACCATATCAGGATCAAGATGGTTCTCCCCCTTGGATTTGAAGAGTGGCCTCTGGCAGGTGGAGGTCCACCCTAAAGACCGCGAGAAAACGGCGTTCTCAGTGGACAGTGGACTCTGGCAATTCACCGTCAGTCCGTTCGGGTTGTGCAACGCCCCCGCGACCTTCGAAAGGCTAACGGAGTCCATCCTGAGGGGACTACACTGGAAGACCTGTCTGGTCTACCTAGACGACGTCATCGTTCTGGGGAGAAGCTTCGAGGAGCACTACAGCAACCTGAAGGAGATCTTGATGAAGCTAAGGGCTGCCCAGCTGAAGTTGAGCCCCAAGAAGTGTCAGATCTTCCAGAAGCAGGTCCAGTACCTTGGGCATATCGTCTCCAAGGAAGGGGTGCGCACCGACCCACAGAAGACCGCAGCTGTGAGGGAGTGGCCAGTTCCGAAGGACAAGTCCCAACTACGAAGCTTTCTGGGACTCTGCACTTATTACCATCGCTTCGTGAGAGGATTCGCCGACATCGCCAAACCTTTACATCAACTGACTGAGAAGGACCAACTCTTCACGTGGACAGCAGAATGCCACAGTGCCTTCGAACAACTCAAGCAGGCTCAGTGCACCGCACCTATTCTAGCCTACCCCAGACCTGGAACAAGGTTCATCGTCGATACCGATGCCAGCGACTTTGGTATAAGGGGAATCCTGTCGCAAGTAGTGGACGGCGAGGAGAGAGTAGTGGCCTACTTCAGCAAAGCCTTGTCAAAGCCAGAGAGGAACTACTGCGTCACCAGGAAGGAGCTGCTCGCCATCGTGAAGACCATTGAACACTTCCACAAATACCTGTACGTGCAAGAATTTCTCATCAGGACCGACCATGCATCCCTGCGGTGGCTTCTGAACTTCAAGCAGCCCGAGGGTCAACTCGCGCGATGGTTAGAGAGGCTTCAACAGTACAACTTTGAGATCCAGCACAGGAAAGGCCATCTGCATTCAAACGCCGACGCCCTGACACGAAGACCGTGCCCCGAAGACTGCACCTTCTGCGCCAGAAGGGAGGAGAACACCGGGATACAGTGCCGAAGGACTACCGTGGAACTTCAAGGGAGCTGGAGCCGCGAATCTTTCACGCGGGCGCAAGCAGAAGATGATGACCTGGGACTGATAGCCGAATGGAAGAGGGCCTGTGTTCCCAGACCAGGGTGGAACATTGCGAGCGACTGCAGTCCAAAGTTCAAGTCCTACTGGGCGCAGTGGGACTCGCTGATTGTAAAGGATGGCCTTATCTGCCGTACCTGGGAGAGCACCGACAGGAAGATATCTCAGGAACAAGTCGTCGTACCAAAGGCTATGACGGAGGGAGTCCTGAAAGAAGTCCATGGAGGATCATCTGGTGGACACCTAGGGATAAAGAAGACCCTGGAGAAGCTGAGAGGGCGGTTCTACTGGATCGGATGCCGAGCAGACGTGGAGAACCACTGCGCGAGCTGCCACCATTGCGCAGTCAGCAAGGGCCCAGGACGGAGACGACGGGGTCCTCTGAAGACCTACAACGTGGGCGGCCCCATTGAGAGAGTGGCCATCGATGTTGCTGGGCCATTCCCGTTGAGCGAGGCAGGGAACCGCTACATATTGGTCGTCAGCGACTACTTCACCAAATGGCCAGAGGCGTATGTGATCCCTAACCAAGAAGCCGCGACGATCGCAGAGACCCTGGTGAAGGAATTCGTCAGCCGGTACGGAGTACCCCTGGAGCTGCACTCCGACCAAGGGAGAAACTTCGAGTCGCAGATGTTCCAGAACCTATGCCAGCTGCTGGGAATCCGGAAGACAAGGACGACGCCACTATACCCCCAGTCCGACGGGATGGTAGAGCGATTCAATCGCACCATCGAGAACCATCTCCGAATAGTCGTCATCGAGCACCAGAGGGATTGGGACAAACATCTTCCACTATTTCCCCTGGCCTACCGCGCCGCCGTGCATGAAGCCAACGGGTGCACACCAGCCCGGGCCATGTTTGGGAGAGAACTCCGTCTACCTGTCGATCTTGCCTTCGGCCGACCTGGGAATGATCCGGTCCCGGTAAGCCAGAATTTTCAAGAACTGGTCGACCAACTGGAGGACGTGCACGCGTTCACAAGGAGGAGACTGCGGATCGAGACCGACCGAATGAAGACCCGATACGACCAGGAGACGGATGCCGGCGGATTCCACGGGGACGACCTGGTCTGGCTCTTCAACCCATTACGGAAGAAAGGCCTGTCACCCAAACTGCAGAAGTCCTGGGAGGGCCCGTACCAACTCGTGAAACGGATCAACGATGTCGTCTACAGGATCCAGCGGAGCCCGAGGGCGAAGATGAAGATCGTGCATCGAGATCGCCTGGCAGCCTACGGAGGGACACAGACGGACCAATGATTGATCGGGACGATCAGCCTTTTAGGATGGGGGTGATGTTACGGCTGTGAGTTTGTTTCGTCGCCTCGCCGCGTGAGTCACAGCTGCCCCGGGCTGTGCTCTGCCTCAGTGTATTACCTGCGCCTTACGCAACGGGCTGCGAGGACAAAGGGATGGTCCAGAATATTCGTGACCCAGCCAGTGATGGAAATCTCGAGAAGCCGTGAATCCTGGACGGGTCTAGAAGCATTCATTGAGTCACCACCTGCTATATAAGGGCGACCTGGCCAGCGAGGTGGACAGTGTTTTTGAGCTAGTGCGTGCTTTTACCTGAGCGACAGTTGTTGGTGACGTGACTTGCGAAACCCTAGTGAAGCTGATTCTCTTGACAGAGAAGGAGTGTGAAGCCTACGATGGGACTGTATTGGAAGAGTGTGTGTTTACCTAGTGCGACAGAGATATTGTGGTGAATTGCGAAAACACAGGGGCTGTTTCCCTAGCCAGCCGACAGCGAAGCAGTGTGTAGTGGTGAGTGACTGGCTATCGTAAATTACTGTAGCTTGTGTATTCAAGGAAGTATTGCAGGTATTTCTACCGAGGCCACTGATCCCATTAGGAGGGATTAACGTCTGTAGCTTGTTCACAAGTGAAAGTGAAGTGTTCCCTACAAGAGGAAACTAGAGTGAGATACTAATTGCTTGTATTTGCTATTGTATGGTGTATCTTTCTGGCCCGCTATAAAGATAATACGTTTCTTTAAAGGAACAATTTGTGTTGTGCTTCTACCCACCGTAATCCAGTTAACGGAAGTGCCACTAGGGGATGGCACGTAACAAAATTATAAAGGCTCGTGCATGAAAATTCAGGGTTTTTTAGCCCAAATTCCTAAAAGCCGCTAAAAATACTATTTCAATTCAGAAACTTTTGAAAATAATGTTGCTGTTTGCAGATATAATAGACCTTCTGTATGACATATCGCACGTGTAAGTAGTGTGAAAAGAATCTAGGGTACTCCTTGACGCCCTTAAGCGCAGTGATGAATTTTACCGTTTTATAGCCATATAGCCATTTGCAAACCTTCACAGAAATGTAATAAATTGAGTGGCATTACTTCTTGCTGGAATAGATGGAAAGTTGGATGTCAACTCATGTGATACTGTTGTCATGGTTCCTGGCTTGCATTCCTTGGTTGGTTCTTAAGTTTAGGGGCTGCGACAACGCGGTCATGTAGACCCGTTGCATTCCTTCATTAGTTTATTAAATGAAATTTCTGGGAATATCTCAAAAACTGTTGGTTTTAAGGCCTTAAATTATGGTTTGTTTCTCACATTGACGGGATGAACATAAGATATGTCTCGTCCTTCTACGCCAATTTCAGCATGTATTTTAAGGGGGTAGGCCACCTTTTACGAGAGGTACGGAGAAGAGTTACATCAATGATTGGTGTCGTGCCTCTGATAGATATCTGTACCAAATTTTACGTTGATCCACCCAGCCGTTCTCGAGATATAAGGATACAAAGTTGTCCACAGACAACAGACAGTCTGAAACGCGTTAATAACGCGAAATTCCGTTGAAATTCATAAAAAGCAGACAAACTTTCATTTATATATATATATATATATATATATATATATATAGGGATTTACGCTCTATTAGTTCCTATGTTTGCCGCTAGGTGTCGGTCACAGTGGCATCTAGTAGCCAAGTTCACGGCTAGGTGTCGTTGATGGTAGCAATTGGAAGCAAAAGTAGGAACTACTTGAAATTGATCGTCGGCAGTCCTTACCTGAATTAGAGATAACACACACTAATACAGCCATCACAATTAACACCGGTTATCAGACAGATTATACACACACACCCAACGTCACGGGGAAAACTTAAGAATATTCTTGACAAATCTCTAGAACGGAGAATTCGAATCATCACTTTTCAAGGATCAAGGTATACTGATGAGCACCCTTTTGACTCGAAAGGGAACAGAATATATAAGGGAAAGCCTGGTGTGAAAGCTATGCCATAGCGTATAGAAGAGAAAGTGTGCCGACTCCCGAATCTGCCCTATCTTTAGTATGGGTAGTTGTTGCACCCGCCGACAGACTGCGCAGCGGTTGACTGTTGCTGTCTGGAGTCACTTTCTCATAAGCGCTCGCGAGTTTGAAACACAGAAATGCTGGCGTATTTAGTCCGTATTTCATAGTGCTGACAAGTGTATTCTATCAAGAAATGATTTTCACGATAAAAATAAGTTGCTGTACAAAAATCAAGTAATAGATTTTAATTACTACGGACAGGTTTATGCCATGGACACTTTACCCGAATTCACAAGCCTTAAAGCTTGTCCAAAATTGACTTGCACACAGATAAATCTTACGTCTTTCCAAAGAACGAACGCGAGACTCTCTTTCCTATTATTCAGCAATGCGACCGCGAATGCCATTATAAGTTCTTCCTGCAAACTTACCCCGACATTTTTAGCGGCAGTTAGAATACAGAATTATTCACGAGAAACATGAACAATCTAGCAGATGCGCCTAACTCCAGAATACCAACAAACGCACTTTACAAAGATGCCCCTTCGCACAAGGCATTAATTTAACAGAATTTTATGAAACCATTAGCTCAGAAATTTTGCCTCAAATAAGACAATGGAATCTCTTAGAGTCACGATAAAGAGTACCTTAGAAGTCGCTCAATATTTATGGTCCAAATGCTTTAGGTACGTGTAGACAGGGAAATTTAATCAAGACCCCTTGGAACGTCTATTTGGAATTTTAAGGTCCATAAATTGTGACGATCACCCATCAATTGTAGATTTCCTGCAGTTGCATATGTTACAGTGTATGTATTGAACTCTTATTGATCTTCGATAAATAAGTATTCATATTTATTATTATTATTACTACGGCCCGGGCAGTACTTGAGGAAGTCGACGTGGATATAAGGGAGGCTAGCATTTCGTAATATTGCAACAGGAGCTGAGCTGGTAGCTATTCTTGGGGGACGGCTAGAATTAGTCGGGTTCAAGGCCAAATTGAGCAACTACTGTACCAAAATTGGAAGCATAAAGGAAGGATCACGAGGCACTTGTAACGAACATACGATTGAATCAGCCAATCACAAGAGACCAAGCCATGACCACGCGGTGGACAGCGTCAGTAGTAAAAAGCCCGCGGAAATGGATATCTAGAGAACCGCCGAACGGATTAATCTCCGCACGAGTGAATTGAGACGTTTGATTTATTTGAAGAAGAATGACACTAGTCCCATCTTTGTGAGACAAAAACTCTGGAAGTTTTTATCCGACTCCACCCCACTCCTCCGCCCTGTCAGTTTTCTCATAAATAGTTTGGCCTGACGCCACTCTAAGTCAATCGTTTCGGAGCCGTGAGGGGCTTACTTCACGCCAGTTTGTATCGTGATTTTAACGCTCTGAATTTGGTTAAGTCATTTGATTTGGGAGCTCTGAGGAGCTAAAGTCACAGCGATTTCATTATCGAATTTAAAAGCTCGAATACATTTTTAATTCTGGAATCAACTTTATTTTGTGAGCTAAATATTTCACGCCAGTGCGTGATAACTTGTAACAGTTACTTAAAGACGACGATTTCAGCTCTAAGGGGGAAGTATTGTATCACCCTAATTAGCGCTCACCGGAGCAAAGGTCCACAGTACAGGACGGAAATACCGAGCAAGATAGCGACTGCTAGTGCAGCCAAGATCTTAAACTTGTTAACGAGCCAGTGACGTGGTCTCGAGGTGTATATTAATGTACATATTGCAGTGTATTTTATATGTGTTTTATTGTGCGTGTGTGCGAGATATTTAGGGCCAGTCTTCGCTATTAATCGCATTAGGACAATTGTGGGTGAACTGAGTAACCTGCAAGCGATTATAGATAGGTAAAATAATTAACATTGAACTTTTCTGCCAAGGAGTCGATACCAAGATGATCAGCACGTGGTTTGGAGTTGGGATGAACTTCAACAGATCAACGCAGACGACTACTATGGAGTGCTAATTTGTCCATAGGGGCAATGGGTTGAGGAGGATGTCCTTAGTTCTACAAGCAGAGCGGTGATGTACAACAATTGGATTATTTCAATTATGTAGTTAGATTTGGCCGGGGAACTTTGTAAATAGTCATGTTTCTTTTCTTGTTATTTAGAGTTTTTCTTGCACCGACGCTCAATGTTTTAAATGTCCGTTGGCGCGTGGCCAAAGTGTTTGTTAGATATTTGTTTTTCCTTGAGTCATATGTAATGAGCCGGGCGTGCGTGCGTGATTTTTATCTTTGCAAATGCGGAACCCGTTACATTCGATAAATGGTGCTTTATTAACGTTAATATTTGAAATAGGAATGGGAGGAAATTACTGTAAGATATTTGCTGAACAGGTTATTATTCATATTAGGGTTGCCAAGCGCACCAACTTAAAAGTAATTTGTAGAACACCTTCGTTCTAATTTTGATAGATTTTTTTTAGTCCTTTTCAGGTTGACTAGTCACGGCATAGAACGGTGGCGCCAGCATGTGGATATTATTTGTGTCTTTTTATTTCAGGGTCTGTCAAAACCCATACGTGTGATTGTGTGTGTTACTTTGTCAAGTGTGTGTTGATTTTACGTGAGGAGGGGGTAGAGGTCCTACCGCTCTCATTTTTTTGCTGCTGTTGTATTTTTGATGGAAAGACAGGGTGCTCTTGGGAGACAGCTGTTTCTTGTCCATATTTATTCTGACACACACACACGTATTATTGTGCTTTGGGGCACACTTCTTCGAGATTCGACCCCATGTCCTGGGAGGTCGAGGTTATTGACACGTGGGTTGACAGACATGCAGAGTTCCACAAACCGCCCGTTTTGCCTGTGACTTATTTTTGATAGGCAGTCCTGATTTGTCCGACTGACCCCTGTAAGCTTTCATGTAGCAAACCTGTTCATTGTGATGGTGATTTTTAAGCCATAATTAATTGGGGAGTTCGCCATGTGTGTAACGGCTTGTTGTACGTTGTATGGGTAAAATATTGTATTATTAATGTAAATGTTGGCTGTGTGCCTATTGCTTTTTTATGACTCGATTCATGTATTTTGTGCGTCACACCTGTGCGGTGTAGAGGTAGAGTATTTGTAAATTTTGACAGCGGTCATTTTGTGTATTTTTATTTGGTCACGTGTTAATGTACTTGTGTTGATATGTGTGAGAAGTCCTAAGTTTTTAGGCAGTAAATGTTGCTACGGCAATTTGATTCCAATTACACACGGAAATTTTGTGTTTGTTTATATTAGATTTAGGAAGTGTCGGTTTAGTTTTATGTATTGTAGCTGTGTTCCCCCGTGTCGGTCTAGCTCTAAGAAATGTGGATTCGTTATCTGAAGGATCATTCTCGATGATGATGACGAATCACGCATTCATTGTACACATCGTGATGCATGTAGAACGGCATACGCACATATATGGTCACTTTTGTATTTTATCTTAGGGACACTTGGTCCAGGTAATTAATCTCTCCAGAGATTTTCGCCTAGTTTTGGCATTTTTATTAAGTGGCAGTAAGATGGGAGTTTTTTTTGTTTATTTGTTAAGTGTAAATATGGTGATTTGTTATTAAATTCAGTTGTTTTAACCCTGGCTTCACTCTTTCCTGCATGTTATTTTGTTATATGTTACCCTGCAAGTTAATGAAGCGCCTTGACAACAACTTACGATATGAACCGTTACACCCCCCGAAACTGAGTCTCATATGCTTCTTTGCAAGGGTTCATAAAACAAAAATGGCTGCCCAAGTGGGGTTGTTGTTGTTGTTGCTTCGCTGACCTCATATTTATTTCGTTGAGAAATGATGCCAGGTCAAGCGGGCATGTAAATTCAGTAAATTGAGGCGATGTTGTACCGCCATGTGCATTAGTAAAATCACTGAGTTCCTAAAGTTAGAGATATTGAACAATGTTAGAATTTGATATTGTATTTGTTATAAACTTGTTCTGGCGCCCGGCATTAAAATTAGAAATTTGCATTATTATTGAACTCAGTCAAAGCAGGAAGATGTTGCCTTATATTTGACATTTAATTGACTTCGGTTAATTGGTCTTTCGTAAATTCTGTTGGTTAGGAATTTAAAAGCAGATCACCAGGGGTTATCTTGTTGTTTGGGAATAAGTGTCATTGTATTCAGTAAGTTTTGTTACTGAAATTTTCATTAAATTAGAGTCAGTAATATTTAAATGTGTGACATGTATGTGCGTATATGGCTGAAACCTTGGACCATAACCCTGTTTTCTCTGAATATATTTTGTGTGTGATATGGCGAGTGTTGATGAGATTAAGGCATTGTTAGAACAGATGTCGATCCAAATGTCCGCGAAAAGTGAAAAACAATTAGAACAGATGTCCGCGAAAACGGAAAAAACAATTAGTGCAGATGTCCGTAAAGACGGAAGAACAATTAAAAGAACAATTAGAAGCTCAGCGGGAGCATAATGAAAAACAATTACACGACATGAGCGGTAATATTTCGGTCCAATTAGAAGTCCAGAAATTAGACACGGACAAACAATTAAATGAACTAAACCACAAATTGTCACAACAGTCGGTAACACAAACCGAACAATTAGGAAAAATCACTAATGACATTAATCAGAGCGTTAAAAAAGTAGAAAAACTGGCAGGCGAGGTCGCGGAGAACAACGTCAAACAGTTAGGCGAAATTAAGAAATTGGAGGCGAAATTTGATAACAAATTAGTACAATTTGATGAGATGGTGGCAGATAAACTCAAGCAGATAGAGGCAGCATGTGTCAGTAACACCGCGGGAATGAAGAAAACCCAAGAGAAATTGCAGCAGCAAATTAATTCGGTAGACAGCAACGTGCTGGAATTAATAAAGGAAATTGATAAAGTCGAGGTGAAGGCTGAAACCGAACGGATACACTTGCGGGAGAATTTAGAGGAGCAATTAGGCAAAACACAAGAAATCATAAGAAAAGAGATGGAAGGCCAGCTAATAAACACACATGAGGTCATAAGACAAGAAGTAGGAGAGCAGCTCGTCAAGACTCGGGATAATCTGGGAGAACAGCTAGTAAAAACACAAGAGGTTATAAGAGAAGAGGTGGGGGAACAACTAGTCAAAACGCAAGAACAGATACGTGAAAAGCTAGAGAAAAATCAGGAAAGGAACGAGGAGAAAATTAATAGCTTGAAAAGTAGGATCCGGCGAGATTGGGACCAGCAGGCTCACGCAAATAAGGAAGACCGGCTGACAGTTTTAAAGCGAATGCAGGCATTGGAGGAAAATGTAAAGTCAAAATTACAGGAACACTCAGAGTTAATCATCAAAAACGAGATTAGATCTTTAGAGAATGCGACAGTATTTTCGACTGAAAATATACCGGAGAAGCAAACAAGTATTGGAAGTCCTGCAGGTTTGAAGTTGGCTGAGGATACGAGCCGGGGTCAAAGTCCCAGACTAACGAGTAATGCATTCCAGCAATACAGGGGGGAGACTTCAACACCGCAACCGAACTTGGCACCAGCCCTAGTCATCCAAGTCATTCGGGGTAATGATTTTAAGCCCGATAAGTTTAAGGAACATTCAGGAACTACTCCCAAAGCATTTCTACGACAATTAACTGATTACTTTAATGACCAGCACATCGGCCCTGAGAAACAATTAAGACTAGTGGAGAAATTTTTAGAAGGACCTGGCCTAACCTGGTTTTTAAGCTTCAAGTACACTTTCACAAACATGGCTCAATTCCGCGAGGCATTTTTGAAGAAGTTTTGGAGCCCTTCGTTACAGCAGGGGTTGAGAATGGACCTGTACACGCGCAAATATCATAGTACGCATCCAACCCGTTTTTCAGAATTCTTCAGTCAGCAATTGGTAAAATTCAGAATTTGACGACCCGCCTAGCGAGCCAAATATGGTTCTAACCATCGGGAAACAACTCCCAATGCACATCCAACAACTATTAGTCGCAGGGAACATTCAAACCGCAGTCCAAGCCGAAGAATTACTCAGACACTTAGACGAAACGAGTATGGTAGGCCCACAGACAGGAAGAAGGAATCTGGAATGTGTCAACACGGCAGAGGTAGTTCAGGGACTCCAAAGTAACCACAGCCAGGGGAACCAAACTAAGACACAGTCCACAGGGACACAATTCACGCCAAGAAGACAAGATTTTGACGGCCGAAACCAGTTCCACAATAACAATCAGAATTATCAGAATAACTGCGGGAGATACAATCAGAACAATCAAAATCATAACAATCAGTGGACGTACCAGCGGGAGTACACAAATTGGAGGGGAAACCAGAGACAAGGTAGACCTTACCAAAGAAATGGAGATGGTAGATGGAATAACGGCAGGGACTATCGCCAAGAAAATAGGGGAGATTATCGGAACACCTGGGACGAGCGCTATATTGAATCACGTAAATACTTGGATCAATTAAGTACTGAAGAAGCGGAGAAAGAGAAGTGGGGGCGTGCCATGGCGAACAGACAGAGCCCAGACAACCATCAAGGAGAGGGGGCGGATAGTTTATTGAGACAACAGGAGCGACAGAATGACAACCGGCGAAACACGACAAATGGGTCCCGGGATAAAAAAAAAACAAATGAACTGAAAGGTGATAGACTGAAAATGGAGGTCGCCAGGGAGCAAGAAGAGATAATAGTGGCCAATATAGAAGAGTGGGTAGCATTCCCGGACGACTGCCTGGAGGAAGTGGTGAAGAACCGGGAAAATGTTATCAGACAGCTACCAATTATTTACGCGCATGTTGGGGGCATGAGGGTGAGATGTTTGATTGATACAGGTAGCCAGGTGAGCTTAGTCATTGAAAATTTGATAAAGGAAATAGGAAGGAAACAGACTGTTCCTATTATGCCGGTACCGCTAATGAAAGTCAGAGGTGTTATTCCTGATAAAACTATGAATTGTATGCTTTTGGAAATATTGAACCATACTTTCTCACAAACATTCATTGTTATTCCATAGATGAACTACAACATAATTTTAGGAGCCAACTTCATCTGCGATTTTCATGCTGTAATTGACTTACATAACAACACTGTAAGCTTCAAACAAGTAGAGGGGTTGAATCATGTGGGTTTAAATATGGAAGAGAGTCCGTTGGAGAGAGAGGCCAATACTTGGGTTGTTGAGGAATGCACAAATAGGCCGGAGATAAGATCTTGATGGGGGAGCGAGTCAGCCAGACAGCAGTGCTAGAAATTGACAGCCGAGATATTTCACAGGAACTGTGGGTGCATTTGGCAGAAGAAGAAATTAGCGGAACCAAATTTGAAATTCTACTTCAGGGGCGACTTAAGGAGGCCATCGTAGGGGAGCCGGATAAAAGAAGACTGGAAGAAATTTTAAGATTACACAAAGGAGCTTTTGACACCGTACCTGGGAAAGTTTTAAATTTTCAATATGCTATGCAGGTAACAGATTGGACCCCAATTTAAAAGTAAATTGTACCCGATCCCAGAGAAACATTTTTCTCAGGTGAAGGACATTATTACTAACTTATTAGATTCTGGCATGATAAGGAAAGCGGTAACCCCTTACCTGAACGCAATATTGGCTGTGACCAAGCCAAACGGATCAATTAGGCTATGCCTAGACGCGCGAGTTTTGAACAGCAAACTGCTAGTTGAGCATGACCAAGCACCTAGGATTAAAGATGTTTTGAAAGGCTTCCGTGGGAAGAAGATATACTCAAGTGTTGATTTGACGAATAGTTTCCACCATCTTGAACTTGAAGAAAAATCCCAACTGTTGACGGGATTTTTATTCGATAATCAAAGTTATATCTGGTGTCTAATGCCCTTTGGCGTGAAAACTGCGGGTTGTGCACTCATTAGAGCACTCGATAGAAATCTGACTGAGGAGGTCAAGAACTTCACCACGAGATATGTTGACGACATATTAATTGCTTCTGAGACAATGGAGGAACACCTGATAAATTTAAATAAACTGTTGGACAACTTGAGAACCATGAACTTTAAAATCAACCTAAAGAAGTCACATTTTTGCCAGAGCGAGATTTTATATTTGGGGCATATAATTGATGTCGAGGGCGTGCGGCCTAATCCAGCCAAGATTGATGCTATTAAGAAATTTCCCACACCTACCAAAGTCAAACATGTGAGAGCGTTTTTGGGAGTGACAGGCTTCTTCAAAGAAAATTGCCCTGGTTACACAGAAACAGTAGCTCCTATGCAGGAGATGTTGAAGAAGGCAAATCGATGGTCGTGGAACGAGGAGTGCGACAGGTCTTTTAAAGCAACGAAGGATTTATTGGAAAACTGTGTGAAACTTGGATATCCGGATTTTGAGAAGCAATTTATTATTCAAGCATATGCTTCATTAATTGGAATTGGTGCTATGCTGTACCAAGAGGACGCTGAAGAACCCAAGAAGGAATCCTATTTGGCATTTACGAGTCGTAAATTAAGGAAACAAGAGAGGAACTACACAGTTAAGGAACTTGAGCTACTAGCAATTCTATATTCTCTTCAACAGTGGCGCAAGATGATCCATGGTTATTCCATCATTGTTAGAACCAACCACCATGCACTGACATTTTTATTCAAGACAACAATGGCAAGTGAGAGAGTTACGCGCTGGTCCATCTACATACAGCAGTTTGACATCACGATAGAGCATTGCCCTGGAAGGATGAACGTCATACCAGATGCCTTGAGTAGAAATCCTGAGGACGGAAACGAAGTAACAGCGGAAGTTCAGAATGTTATATTAACACCTAAGGCTCGTGAGTTTTTGGCAAGATTGAAGGATATTCGGAAGGAGCAAGAAGCAGACCCATGGATGATGATGATGATAAAATTCTACAGGAAGGAATTACAACCAAATTCACCGGAGTACCGAGAAGCCAGTGCTAAACAAGCGAGATTTCACTACTTAAATAACTTGTTACATAAGTACGTGGATGAGCATCATACTAAACTGCGAATCTTAGTTCCAGCATCACTGCAGAGGGGATTAACTTGGCATGTTCACGGGAGCCTAGCACATATCAGCACGGATAAGACTGAAGCAACGATAGGGGAGACCTTTACTTGGCCGAAGATGAGATTCGCCATTGTTGAAGTAATTAGAACGTGTGACGCATGCCAGCGCACAAAACCGAACAACTTTATTCTGAAACAACCTCCAAGACCACTGTTACCTCAGAAACCATGCGAGATGCTCGCTATTGATTGCTTTGGCCCTTTAGTAAAAGGAAAGCGTGGATGCCGACACCTTCTGGTGTGTGTCGACGTATTTTCGAAGATGGTCGTGCTATGTCCTATTCAGAAGACGACATCAAGACAAGTCCTCAGTCGAATTAAGAACAAAGTTATTCCAATGCTTGGGAAGCCGGAATCCATTCTATCAGATCACGGTACCTATTTCACGAGCAATGTTTTTAGGCAAGGTTTGGAGAGCCTAGGAATAAAACACGTATTTTCAAGCATTCGTTATCCTTGTGGAAATCCGAGCGAGAGAACAATTCGCTGTGTTGCTAAGTACTACAGAGTAATGATTCCTAACGAGCACAATAAATGGGTTGATAAAGTAGGGGAAATTGAGATGTGCATGAACACCACTAAGCACGAGTCGACGGGTCAAGTCCCACTGATTGTACACCACAACAGATTTCCAGAAAGAACTTGGGACAAGATCATTCCTTGCCCAAGGGATCCATTATTAGCGCATGATTTACGAATCCAGCGAACAAGAGAGCACATGAGGAACCAAGCGGACCGAAGGCTGAGACGGTACCGAGGAAAGAAGTTTCATCGAGAGTTACAAGAACAAGAACTAGTCCTGGTTCGTAGACCACCGATATCCGACCCTAAGAACAAAGTCTTCGCCAAGTTCTGTCCGAAATTTATTGGCCGGTTCCGGGTAATTAAGAATCTGGGTAACAATGCCTACAGGCTGGAAGAAGTGTGCACTGGTGCAAAATCTGTTTTTAATAGCGCCAATTTAAAACCTTCCTACAGAAGGGAACCATTTGATGACTAGGAAAGATGATGTGTGCAGAATCAGTATTGCAAAAAAAAATTATTTTGAAAGCCAACACCCAAATCTACGGGGAGTGCCAGAGTACGCACTTTGTTTGTAAACAACGAGCAGCTGAGATGACAGGAGTGGCAACTACTTGAGGAGAAGGGGGAGACCTAGTGAGGAAGTATGAATGACATTCCAGCGAGAAGGAGAGCACACTAATTGAGTCAGAGGGGCATACACTCGAGCAGCTGAGTGAGATTTAAAGAGATGTGTTGTTACTACAGTGGATTTTGTTTTTGAAATCCAAACCAATAAATTGTTTCGAATTTCAAAACCTTGCTGAGGATAAATGAACCCTTATTGATCTTCGAGAAATAAGTATTCATATTTATTATTATTATTACTAAGGCCCGGGCAGTACTTGAGGAAGTCGACGTGGATATAAGGGAGGCTAGCATTTCGTAATATTGCAACAGGAGCTGAGCTGGTAGCTATTCTTGGTGGACGGCTAGAATTAGTCGGGTTCAAGGCCAAATTGAGCAACTACTGTACCAAAATTGGAAGCATAAAGGAAGGATCACGAGGCACTTGTAACGAACATACGATTGAATCAGCCAATCACAAGAGACCAAGCCATGACCACGCGGTGGACAGCGTCAGTAGTAAAAAGCCCGCGGAAATGGATATCTAGAGAACCGCCGAACGGATTAATCTCCGCACGAGTGAATTGAGACGTTTGATTTATTTGAAGAAGAATGACACTAGTCCCATCTTTGTGAGACAAAAACTCTGGAAGTTTTTATCCGACTCCACCCCACTCCTCCGCCCTGTCAGTTTTCTAATAAATAGTTTGGCCTGACGCCACTCTAAGTCAATCGTTTCGGAGCCGTGAGGGGCTTACTTCACGCCAGTTTGTATCGTGATTTTAACGCTCTGAATTTGGTTAAGTCATTTGATTTTGGAGCTCTGAGGAGCTAAAGTCACAGCGATTGCATTATCGAATTTAAAAGCTCGAATACATTTTTAATTCTGGAATCAACTTTATTTTGTGAGCTAAATATTTCACGCCAGTGCGTGATAACTTGTAACAGTTACTTAAAGACGACGATTTCAGCTCTAAGGGGGAAGTATTGTATCACCCTAATTAGCGCTCACCGGAGCAAAGGTCCACAGTACAGGACGGAAATACCGAGCAAGATAGCGACTGCTAGTGCAGCCAAGATCTTAAACTTGTTAACGAGCCAGTGACGTGGTCTCGAGGTGTATATTTATGTACATATTGCAGTGTATTTTATATGTGTTTTATTGTGCGTGTGTGCGAGATATTTAGGGCCAGTCTTCGCTATTAATCGCATTAGGACAATTGTGGGTGAACTGAGTAACCTGCAAGCGATTATAGATAGGTAAAATAATTAACATTGAACTTTTCTGCCAAGGAGTCGATACCAAGATGATCAGCACGTTGTTTGGAGTAGGGATGAACTTCAACAGATCAACGCAGACGACTACTATGGAGTGCTAATTTGTCCATAGGGGCAATGGGTTGAGGAGGATGTCCTTAGTTCTACAAGCAGAGCGGTGAAGTACAACAATTGGATTATTTCAATTATGTAGTTAGATTTGGCCGGGGAACTTTGTAAATAGTCATGTTTCTTTTCTTGTTGTTTAGAGTTTTTCTTGCACCGACGCTCAATGTTTTAAATGTCCGTTGGCGCGTGGCCAAAGTGTTTGTTAGATATTTGTTTTTCCTTGAGTCATATGTAATGCGCGCGGCATGCGTGCGTGATTTTTATCCTTGCAAATGCGGAACCCGTTACATTTGATAAATGGTGCTTTATTAACGTTAATATTTGAAATAGGAATGGGAGGAAATTACTGTAAGATATTTGCTGAACAGGTTATTATTCATATTAGGGTTGCCAAGCGCACCAACTTAAAAGTAATTTGTAGAACACCTTCGTTCTAATTTTGATAGATTTTTTTGAGTCCTTTTCAGGTTGACTAGTCACGGCATAGAACGGTGGCGCCAGCATGTGGATATTATTTGTGTCTTTTTATTTCAGGGTCTGTCAAAACCCATACGTGTGATTGTGTGTGTTACTGTGTCAAGTGTGTGTTGATTTTACGTGAGGAGGGGGTAGAGGTCCTACCGCTCTCATTTTTTTGCTGCTGTTGTATTTTTGATGGAAAGACAGGGTGCTCTTGGGAGACAGCTGTTTCTTGTCCATATTTATTCTGACACACACACACGTATTATTGTGCTTTGGGGCACACTTCTTCGAGATTCGACCCCATGTCCTGGGAGGTCGAGGTTATTGACACGTGGGTTGACAGACATGCAGAGTTCCACAAACCGCCCGTTTTGCCTGTGACTTATTTTTGATAGGCAGTCCTGATTTGTCCGACAGACCCCTGTAAGCTTTCATGTAGCAAACCTGTTCATTGTGATGGTGATTTTTAAGCCATAATTAATTGGGGGAGTTCGCCATGTGTGTAACGGCTTGTTGTACGTTGTATGGGTAAAATATTGTATTATTAACGTAAATGTTGGCTGTGTGCGTATTGCTTTGTTTATGACTCGATTCATGTATTTTGTGTGTCACACCTGTGCGGTGTAGTGGTAGAGTATTTGTAAATTTTGACAGCGGTCATTTTGTGTATTTTTATTTGGTCACGTGTTAATGTACTTGTGTTGATTTGTGTGAGAAGTCCTAAGTTTTTAGGCAGTAAATGTTGCTACGGCAATTTGATTCCAATATCACACGGAAATTTTGTGTATGTTTATATTAGATTTAGAAAGTGTCGGTTTAGTTTTATGTATTGTAGTTGTGTTCCCCCGTGTCGGTCTAGCTCTAAGAAATGTGGATTCGTTATCTGAAGGATCATTCTCGATGATGACGAATCACGCATTCACTGTACACATCGTGATGCATGTAGAACGGCATACGCACATATATGGTCACTTTTGTATTTTATCTTAGGGACACTTGGTCCAGGTAATTAATCTCTCCAGAGATTTTCGCCTAGTTTTGGCATTTTTATTAAGTGGGAGTAAGATGGGAGTTTTTGTTGTTTATTTGTTAAGTGTAAATATGGTGATTTGTTATTAAATTCAGTTGTTTTAACCCTGGCTTCACTCTTTCCTGCATGTTATTTTGTTATATGTTACCCTGCAAGTTAATGAAGCGCCTTGACAACAAATTACGATATGAACCGTTACACCCCCCGAAACTGAGTCTCATATGCTTCTTTGCAAGGGTTCAGTATGTTCCAATTGATATGGCTATATCTCTGTCCGGGTACTGCGAACCTAAGTTAGAACCACCTCTCACGTCATTCGTTAATCAAATGCGATTATGTGTGAATCAAGCTGAGGAACAACACAAATCTGTTAAGTTGTCTGTGGGCGACGAAATTAGAGACAAAGTGGTGATAACGGACTGGGAGAATGATCTTCCCCTTCCTTATGGAGACAACATTCCGAAACAACGCTTGGTTTACTAACTAGCAGGGTGCACTGTCAAGCAACTAAAAAAAGGGATCAGCTGTGTGAAGTGTGCAACAACCCTTCAAAGTCAAAGGCCGTGAGACACAACTGCTGCAACTTTCACTGACATAAAGGACTTTGGCTCCAATAAATACCCTTTCTTACCTAACCCACCCATCCGACAGTTTCTTGAACACTCTTTTACAGGTCGAAGTAGTCGTTGGAAAGAACTGCGAACTCGGGGGACGTGTCCATGGCATAAACCTGTCCGTAGTAATTAAAATCTATTACTCTACCCTCTCAAATTTGTGGGGTGATACGCGATATATTTTATGAGTGTTTGGACAGCATTGATGAGATCGTTTTAGGGCCCTGTGATTTAAGATATATTATGGAACATAAACTGGACCTTATTGAAAAACTCGTTTTTCATTTCATGAAGTGCCGCTTTATCTTTCGTACGAAATTAGGAAAGAACAGACATTTGCTAAGTCTGCAAATAAGTTATAAGTTACATCGGTGAGTTCATATTATATTATATGTACTGTATTTTTTCAGTTGTGAATTGTCTGTAGCTTATGATTTTTCACATTCAGTTACATTTTGATTCCCGCCAGGATGTTTTATTTCCTTATTATATGAACCTACTGTATGATGTAAAATAATGTTTCATAATGAACTCAACGGACGTCAGTGTTTTATGTACTCAGTGTGGAGAATTTTATACACACATCAAAAAAAGTTTTGCATCACCTCGGTTCCAAGAGTTCCGGAACCGTTAAATACAAAGGGAATAGAGATCAACACAAACAACATTTCAGCTCGTTTTATTGCTCATGAGACCCACACATTGCATGTTGTACCATCATACTGCCAGACTTTCAGCATTTGTGGTCCAGATTGCAGTACACACCACTACCTCTAATACCCAGTAGCACGTCCTCTTGCATTGATGCATGCCTGTATTCGTCGTGGCATACTATCCACAAGTTCATCAAGACACTGTTGGTCCAAATTGTCCCACTCCTCAACGACAATTCGGCGTAAATCTCTCAGAGTGGTTGGTGGGTCAAGACGTCCATAAACAGCCCTTTTCAACATATCCCAGGCATGTTCGATAGGGTTCATGTCTGGCGAACATGCTGGCCACTGTAGTCGAGCGATGTCGTTATCTTGAAGGAACGCATTCACAAGATGTGCACGATGAGGTCGAGAATTGTCGTCCATGAAGACAAATGCCTCTCCAATATTCTGCCGATATGGTTGCACTATGGGTCGGAGGATGTCATTCAGGTATCGTAAAGCCGTTTCGGAGCCTTCCATGACCACCAGTGGCGTACGTCGGCCCCACATAATGCCACCCCAAAACATCAGGGAACCACCACCTTGCTGCACTCGCTGGACAGTGTGTCTAAGACGTTCAGCCTGACCAGGGTGCCTCCAAACACGTCTCCGACGATTGTCTGGTTGAAGGCATATGCGACACTCATCGGTGAAGAGAACGTGATGCCAATTCCGTGGGGTCCATTCAGCATGTTGTTGGGCCCGTCTGTACCGCGCTGCATGGTGTCGGGGTTGCAAAGCTGGACCTCGCCATGGACGTCGGGAGTGAAGTTGCGCATCATGCAGCCTATTGCGCACAGTTTGAGTTGAAACACGACGTCCTGTGGCTGAACGAAACGCATTATTCAACATGGTGGCATTGCTGTCAGGGTTCCTCCGAGCGGCAATCCGTAAGTAGCGGTCATCCACTACAGTAGTAGCCCTTGGGCGGCCTGAGCGAGGCCTGTCATCGACAGTTCCTGTATCTCTGTACCTCCTCCATGTCCGAACAACATCGCTTTGGTTCACTCTGAGACGCCTGGAAACTTCCCTTGTTGAGAGCCCTTCTTGACACAAAGTAACAATGCGGACGCGATCGAACTGCGGTATTGACCTTCTAGGCATGGTAGAACTACAGACAACATGAGCAGCGTACCTTCGTCCTGGTGGAATGACTGGAACTGATCGGCTGTCGTACCCCCTCCGTCTAATAGGCCCTGCTCATGCATGGTTGTTTACATCTTTGAGCAGTTTTAGTGACATCTATGAACAGTCAAAGGGACTGTATCTTGGATACAATATACACAGTCAACGTCTATATGCCGGAGATCTGGGAACCGAGGTGATGCAAAACTTTTTTTGATGTGTGTATTTGGGTCATCTTGTCTAATACATCGTAGTGGAAGCTGATAACTGAAACGTAACATTCAACTGCTGGTAGGCTATTGATACCGTCCGCACTCAGCGCTAGCCGACGCTAGAGCCGCCTAGCGGCAGGACCATACAAACTCCACAAGTCACGTCACTTGCTCTTCTATACGCTATGGCTATGCCAAATTTTCCTCAATTCGGTACTGGATTTATAGTAGACAAGACAGTACTTGTTTCTATTGTGGACTTTAAATCCTTCTCAGGTCGACTTTCCACCATGGCAGTTAAATCAGATTTACACGAGCGGCTTCGGTGGCGTGGTTGGTAGCATGCTGAGCTTCTATGCCCAAGATCACGGGTTCAAACCCGGCCGAAGCCGTGGGATTTTTTAAGAGCGTTGAAAATCCCTCAGTATGCCTTCCTTTGGAGGGGAAGTGAAGCCGGCGGTCCCATGTCATAGATTTATGGCATGTTAAAGAACCTTCCACTAATTGCACCTGTGTGAAGCTAAATTGGATGGGTTAAGAATGTAAACAACGCTCTTAGGTTTCTACGTTCGTTGCCAAGAGCCGACTGCGATGGCGTCTAGTAGCTAAGTTCTGAACTTGGCTTAGTAGTCGTTGACGGTGGTGCTTGGCGGCAAAAGTAGGAACTATTTGAAAAATTGTAAGTTGCAGTACTTAAATTAAAAAAAAACAGATAATACACACTAATACAGTCATCACAATTAACACCGGTTATCAGACAGATTCTACACACACCCAAAGTACACGGGGCTACATGACCGCGTTGTCGCAGCCCCTAAACTTAAGAAGTAACCAACATCACTAGTTATTTTGCTTCCTAAGTAACAGAAGTCTCCTACTTCCTTTAGTTTTAGCTTTAGCTTTTCACCTGCCAATTCGATGACAATAAGGTTTTCTGATTTCTTTCGGCTGTATTCCAATATATTTATTTGACATTTATATTTTCAACTTGAATTCATTCCTCAAGACAGAAATCATACCAATTAAAAACTCATTCAAATCGTCTGGTGTGTCGGCTAGGATTATGATGGCATCAGCAAATATTTAAATTGATATAAATTAAGTGCCGGTAATTAATTAATTAATTAATTCATTAAACCATACCAATCCGGCCACATTGTGGCCTTCCTCGGATATGTTGTTAAGGTCACCACGTATTCTTACAAGATGGAAAAGTATATTTTTGTGGCATCACTTTACTAAGTATTTTCTGGGTTTATGCTATGATTCTTGTCACATAAAGGAAGCGGTATATTCTAAGCTGTTTTTGACCATGTAGTGCTACTTTGCTTTTATAGGATGTGTGAAATGAATACAAATTTGGATAGATACATTTTCAAAAAAATGTTGTCTAAGTTGCTTCAGGTACACATTTCTCAGTTGTTTTTCCATCAAATATTCCTCAAATTTAGTTCACTTACTTGGAATGGATCATGGCAGATGAGTAACCACTTTGGTTCATTATTATTGGGACAGAATGCAAGAAAAAAATCCGAACTTTTTCTTTTAAAATTTATTCAAAAATATGTATCAATTTTTCTCTTCCCAATCCATGCCTACTATGTTTTGGAAGTGAAAATAGGTTAACATTCAAGTACACCATTAGGCACGTTAATGTAAAAAAATAGCCCTCTATCTTAAATGGTTTCCTAGTTATTGGTACCTAAACATGAAAAATGAGTATTAACGGAAAACAGCTGGCAAAGTTAAAAGTGTATTATTCACAGCATGGGACGCTATTTTTTTTTTAACGAATTTAAGGTAGTTGTAGACATCAAAACCCCAATAAACTATATATTTGGATTCAGAAAAGAATGAAGAATTGTATGGCGCCGAAATAAAAAAAATCGATTTTTTCATCATGCAAGAGTACGTGGTGTCCTTAAAAACTAAATTAATTGCGAGGATTGCATTAGTTTTTGAAAAGAAAGGAGATTAATTTTAATAATGATTAGGCTATAATTTTTACGAAATATTTGTGATAAGGTTATTGATAAGAAAGTAATGTTATACAAGATAAGAGAACGCCAACGAAAGGAATTCAAACTTAAAAGCTAAGAATCTTAAATGTTAACTGTTATAATAATAGTGTCCTAATATCTTCAATATTATTAAAGATTTTAGGGCTATAAAAATAACATTATAAAACTATTAAAATGAGATACACTACTGTATGTTACAAATGTTGGCTTAACATTGACTTTGTAAAATATCAATTATATACTTATTGTGAAAAATAAGGATAAATAATGTTTAACCCTACAATACTAAAATACGTAAAATGTACGTGAATAAGTCATATAACAGTTCACAACACCCTCTATATCTGTCCTCACTGCATTGTCCTCCAGCAGTGCTTCCACTGATCAGTGGTGGTGATATCAATGTTTTGTCATTAATGCCAATAAGGCATTGACGTGGGACAAAGAATTGGCCCAGCACCTAGCTGATTTTTTGCCTGAGTTTCATAAAATACGGGTTTCTCCATGGCAATAACAAAGAGGTAGAGGATTTGATGTAGGTATGTCGCATAACCTCAGAGGGGTTATAAAATTAACTTTATAAACCCCAGAACCAGTACAACACACTGAACAGAGGAAGTACTGCTACTTACGTTAAAGTAAAAGACTCGTGTATTTGTTACGTTTAGATGGAACTTACTGTATTAAACATCAAAAAGCTCAGAGGATTCAAAGCATATTCACAACGTATTACATAAATAAAATTTTAACTTCAATCGATTGACCAATTGATGCCTTAGCACAAAATTCCCAATGAACTGAACCCGTCAGAGGAGCTGTCAGGTTTGCCAACAACCGAAATGACTTCCCAGACACCTCGCCTGTCGAACACATGGGCCGAAAAGGATTGGATGCACTTCTTATAGGTCCAACGCACGAGAAACGTGATCACCGGGGGGATCAGGGTAGACATGGTGTAAGTCATCGACGACCCAAGAAGTACATCACAGAAACACTTAAACTAAAGAATAAGAACATCCAGACTTAAGTAAACTCGTGATTGTTTTATTTAAAAGTCAACAAACCCCTATTCTAGTTCGGAGGGTTTGTCTCGGCTAATCCGCAAGCTAATAAATAAAAAGGTTCAAAATCCACACTGCATGAAGTTAAAAAAAAATCTCAAAAGATCTAACACACAAATGAAAACAACAACAACAAAGCTTGGGTAGTGGTACGGAAAAGTGAACCCTACATTAAATGAAATGGGTTACTAAAAAGCAGAATCTAAATTTAACAAAGCAACAAAACAAGCAAAATATATGGTGGTACCACTCTCGTATGTACAATTACATTTAATGAATTTAGCTTAGTCCTGACAGTATTACAAACACATACGGCGAATGAGGTCCGTAATAATCAAAACATTACATAAAAAGCTACATGACAACCAGCACAAAAGCATTAAATTCACTCCTAGGACTAGAATGTGTTCATCAACACTACAGGTCCACGAGGATAACATAGCATTCATGAGTAAATAAATAAAACACAGTTTCCAATCTTATTAAACCCTGCCTGCAAATTATGGAGTCTGACAATGTGTTCATTACGTTGGCAACTGCGTGGTAAAATCCACGACTTAGGTTACATACGCGTCGCGCGCCACCAAGTGCGAACTACTGGTTGGTACGCTGCTCAGTCGTCTCAAAAATTGTGTATTCAGTCTAGTGTCATCTCCGAATGGTAATGGAAACACCTTCATGGCATCAGTCAGCTGGCAAAATATTGGGAAATCAAGTTTAATTTTCAAACAATTGATTAATTAATAATTCATTTATAATAATTATCCATCATGATTATTAGAAGTGTAGATTAGGTTTATCGATGGTTTTATGACGATTGACTGATGAATCCATGACACCTAGGATGAACATAGTGAAGTCTTCAGTAAGATCAATCACTTGCAAACATCGCCTCTCTAGTCGGAACAATAACACGAGTTGACAAACTCGGACACAACAATAACAACTGTCAAAGGCACACAGCTCTTCTGATTCAGTCTCGGGCTATTCCCGGAAAATACCTGCTCGCAGATCCAAATCTGTTCGACAGTGTTTTACAGGCACTCAAATATGACAACAATAGCCTCTAAACAGGGTGTCAGCATGGTCAATAACAAAAGAATAACATCTAATTTCATATAATAACACTCTCAGAAATAGTGTCCAAACGATATCGCTTCACAACGGCGATCATGAATTACAATGGGCTCGTCCTACATGACGTAAGCAAAACATGTGATTTCCTCAACATGGCCACTGGCCTTGACCTAGACTATGATACAATCTCAAACGGTAATATTTCAATGCCGAAGCATCTGTCAAAGGTAGTTCAAGTTAGTATTACAGTACAGCGTGGTGCTTCATGGATAACAATAACCTGTTCTGACTGGCGTTTGCAATACGCTAACTCTGCTGCGTTAGGCAGCTTGTAATCACATTAATGCAGGCAGCAATTCACTAAATAAAGTCCTGATGTGAACTGTGCTGATACAATCTTAAACCTACTACGCTGTCGTAGCAGGCGGAGAGGTGATACTCCGACTTGGCGCGTCCCAGTTGGCGGATAGGGGGGGGGGGGGGGTCCTACCGGCTTGCCGGTGGACTTGAGCGAAATAAAATAGCTCTCGTGGACCAAAAACACTTAAGCCAGAGAACACCTGGAGGCACCTCTCGATATCAACAATCGAGTACCGGC
This sequence comes from Meconema thalassinum, assembly GCA_946902985.2. Taxonomy (NCBI): domain Eukaryota; kingdom Metazoa; phylum Arthropoda; class Insecta; order Orthoptera; family Tettigoniidae; genus Meconema; species Meconema thalassinum. The sequence continues at coordinate 127,290,990 of OX336391.1, read as the reverse complement.
AGTAATTTCGTGATCTTATCTTAAGATCTCCACTAGTTGTATATTCAACTTGTAACTAAGGAATGATGTAACACACACTACTAACGCAACTACCCCAGGCCCCGGACACACGTCCGGTCTTTCCCGATCATCGGATTCTGGGGGATCGGGAACGAAATCATGCTTCAGAGAAGGATCGGAGCTTCTCAAAATCTCTTCGCCCAAAGAAGAAGAACTTCTTGGGTACTATTAACATCAATACTCTGGTGAATACAGGAAAGCTCAAACAACTGACTGACGTCTCGGACAGATTTGATATTCAAATACTAGCAATTCAGTAAACACGATTCCAAGATGAGAACCATTTCGACTCTGAAAACTTCAGGATATTTAAGGGTAAACCAGCCATTAATATTACAGGCAATTTATTAATGTTTGGGATGGCTTTTGCAGTGAGGAAAACTACCTAAGATTCAGTTATCGACTTCACATCACCATGCGAAAGAATTTCAGTGCTTACAGTAAAATCAAGCAACAAGGCATATGCCTTGATAAATGCCCATGCTCCCACTAACATAGACAATAAGAGAAATCCACAGAATGTAGAAGATTTTTGGGAATTACTAGAGGAAACTACAAGTAAAATCCCCAAACAACACGTGAAAATCTTATTAGGGGATTTCAATGCACAGGTTGGCAGAGAGAAGATATACAGATCAATAGTAGGACTCCACCCCGCACATCGGCGGACTAATAAGAATGGAGAGCGTCTTATAAACTTTTGTGCATCATTCATGCTGAGACTCATGTCCACGCACTTTATGAGACCATTGCACAAAAAGAAAACCTGGAGATCACCTAACCCGTTATTAGGGGAATTTCAGATAGATCATGTGGCTTTTTCCGCAAAGAATATGCTTGAGATTCAGAATGTTAAGGTACGGAAGTGAGTGGTCGATTCGGATCACTACCTCACGCAAATCCAGGTTCGTTCTCAACCAAACAGGTCCAAACCTAAAGGCAACCGGTTTCCAAGAGTTGATCCGGACTGCGTGAGGAAGAACGCCGAGGTTTTCGTACGAGATTTACAGGAAGAAAACCCTAGGGTGTGACCGGACCTTCGCAAAACATTACAGTCATCAGCCATGAAATTAGGACAACCACCTAGGAAAAGAAAGCACAGATGGTGGAACACAACATGCGATGAAGCCGTCAATGACCGAATCAAAGCATGGCATCAATGGAATGGACATCGAACAGTGGAAAGATGGGAGAGTTTCCTAAAAACTCAAAAATTGACCTCTAAAACAATCCGGCGCGAAAAACGTGCCTACAACAATATCAGAATCGAAGGGTTAGAACAGGATTTCCAGAAAAACAACACTCGAAATTTTTACAAGACATTCCGTGAGGACCACCAACTCTAAGTTTCCATCGACGTAATGGACGACTAGAAACAAACAGTAAGGAGAACTGCAAGATACTGGCTGATTATTTCCAACCTCTACTGAACTGTGATCCTCCAGTGGAAAGATTGCAGTTTGAAAAACCTGTACCAAACCCAGACTCACTTCCTCCAACAACTCAAGAAATAAAAGAGATAATCCAATCGCTCAAAAATAACAAAGCCCCTGGGAAGGATGGAATAACGGCTGAGATGTTGAAAATAGGAGGAGACGACCTCATAAGGAGAATTCATACACTCCTAACAGAAATATGGGAGAGCGAAATAATTCCGAAGGACTGGAAGAATGCCATTATCCATCCGTTGCATAAAAAGGGTGACCGAGCGTACCCCAACAACTACAGAGGTATATCAATTTTATCAATTACTAGCTGAAGTACCCGTGCTTCGCTACGAGTCATAAATAAATTAAAATGTGAAAGTGACAGTTAAAACAGGGGATAGGCGAGGTGCTGCGCAGAGGGAGATTAAGGATGGAACATTTTGTCCAACTACACCGTTCGGCGTTGACCGTGTTTTATAGCACAAATTTAGGTTTTACTCGCTAAACGTTGGAGATACCTTTCGGATAGAAAATGTAATTTTAAACCTCGTATATGCCATCAAAAGTTTGCTATTTCTTAGCGTTCACTTTTTATTTGAAATGGAAATATGAAAGTTTGAAACCAAAGGGTGCAGTGACGTCACTAAAATGGTCGCCATAGTGCAAAGTATTGAAATCAAAAGTAGCCTATATGTTAACCAGGTAAATCAGCTACTTCCATGTAAAATTCATGTAAGTCGGACCAGTGGTTCTTGCGTGATTGAGTAATACACAGACACACACCATCTCATTTTTAGCCTCGCTTCGCTCGCGTCATAGTCGTGTCATATTGTTATTCAATGACATACAGGTTTAACCACGTTAACACCCCTTTAGAACCTGAATATCAATAATCCCTCCTTAGTAGACTTTTTCGACACACAACAAACATATCCCCTTCTTCTAACATCAATAGTTTTGATTGGTCGATGAGAGTGAACATCCAAAAATTCTTCCTTAGTGGACGTTTTTCTTCCAGAATTTCACCCCTCCCCATATGACCCTTAAATTGGATTTATGAAAAAAAAAGGTCGAACACCTACTTATTTTAATTATTTGTTCATTTATTTATTTATTTTTAAGCTGATTGGAACTCGGAGAAAATCAAACTCCTCGTCTATGTCGATTAAGAGATACACGCTCCGTTAGGAATCTTTCAACCCCCACTTTCCATCCCTTTCACCTCATAATATACACCACATCGAAAAACCATTAGACATGTGCCAGCTTATTTTAAATGATTAGTATATATGGCAAGTATCACATCCCCAAATGAAACCACTCATGAGATATTGTTATTCAATGAAATGCACGTTTACCCCCTTAACACCTCATTAGAACCTGAATATCCAAAACTCTTTCCTTAGTGGACGTTTTCGACATACAACGCACTTATCCCCAAAATTTCATTTTTCTAACTTCAATAATTTTGGCTGGGCGATGATGAGTGAGTGAGTCAGTCAGTCAGGACATTTTCTTTCATTAATTATTGAGAATTTCACCCCTCCCCAAGAACCCCTTAAATTGGATTTATGAAAAAAAAAACGGTCGAACACCTATTTACTTATTTAAAGCTGTTTTCCCCCTGAGTTTGATGAGTGAGTAAGTAAGTCAATCAGTAAGGACACATTCTTTCCTGTTCCCCCCCCCCCCCCGAATTTCACTCCTCCCCATGGGCCCCTTAAATTGGATTTATGAAGAAATGGTCGAACACCTATTTACTTATTTTTAAGCTGCTTTTTCCGCTTGGTCGGCCTTAGCCCGTCATGGGCTGGATAGTGCCAGGGGTTGTTTTTGGTTTTTTCTTCCGCTGAATTTCAAACTTATCGCCTATGTTGAATAAGAGATACAGTACACGCTCCGTTAAGAATCCTTCAACCCCCAATTTTCTCCCCTTTCACCTCATAATATACACCATATCGATAAACCCTTAGACATATGTCTGCTTATTTTGAATGCTTAGTTTGTATGCCGAATATCACATCCCCAATTGAAACAACTCGTGAGATATTGTTATTCAATTAAATGCAAGTTTAACTCGTTCCTTAGTGGACTTTTTCGACATACAACGAACATATCCCCAAAATTTCAAGTTTCTAACTGCAATAGGTTTGCTGGGGGATGATGAGTGAATATCCAAAAATCCTTCCTTAGTGGACTTCTTTCCCCAGAATTTCATCCCTCCCCATGAGCCCCTTAAATTGGATTATGAAAAAACGATCGCACACCTATTGACTACTTTTTCAATCTGATTTTTCTCCCTGAGATTCTTACTTTTTGCCTCTGCCTTTTAAGAGATACTTGCTCCGTTAAGAATCCTTCAATACTCACTTTTCACACATTCACCTCATAATATACACCACATCGAAAAACCCTCAGACATGTGTCTTCTTATTCTTAATGATGAGTTTATATGCCTAGTATCCCATCCCAAAGGAAACCAATCGGGAAATATTGTTATTCAATTAAATGGAAGTCTACACCCTTAACACCCCTTTAGAACCTGAACATCCAAAATTCGTTCCTTAGTGGACGTTTTCGACATACAACGAACATAGCCCCTTAATGTTATGTTTCTAACTTCAATAATTTTGGCTGGGGGATGATGAGTGAGTGAGTAAGTCAGGACATTTTCTTTCAATTATTTTTCAGAATTTCACCCATCTCATGAACCCCTTAAATTGGATTTATGAAAAAAAAAACGGTCGAACACCTATTTACTTATTTTTGAGCTGTTCTTCCCCCCTGCGTTTGATGAGTGAGTTAGGACACTTTCTTTCCTGTTTTTCCCCCCAGAATTTCACCCCTCTCCAAGGGCCCCTTAAATTGGATTTATGAAAAAAACGGTCGAACACCTATTTACTTATATTTTAAGCTGTTTTTTTCCGCCAAATTTCAAACTTCTCGCCTATGTCGTTTAAGAAATACACGCTCCGTTAAGAATCCCTCAACCCCCAATTTTCACCCCTTTCACCTCGTAATATACTGTGCCCTTTTAGCAAGAAATATGCCAATCACAGTATACCAGCGTAGCTCAATTCGGAATTTTCGGGGCAGCGGTAAGTTCCCCCACTCTGTGACTCACATATTTTGGATCAATTAGAGGATACACTTGCAAAAATAACAACAAATCAACTCCTATTTTAAACACATTTAATTAATAAAATTAATGGCGCTACAAACATTTTAACAATTTAATTACTGACCCATAATCATCTACTTGTTCCAAATGAACAAGGAATCACAAATATAATAAAACAAATATTGTATTTAAACATATGGTTTCCACATAAACCAACAATTCCTACTTAGTCTTACTTCCATAAAGCATTAACAGTAAGTTTTATATAACTCCGAGCTCTTTTGGCTCCATGCTTTACATAATTATGGTGTCATTCTGGTACACCTCAAATACTATCCTTTATATTTTCTCATTTCTCAAAAACAAATATATAATTATATTTAAAATCTATGTTAATTATCTAACTCAATATTTTGGGCATGTCCACACATTCAGTTGTTATCATCTCTCTTTATTTTCACAAATATATTAAGGTAATCAGGAAATCAATTGTGTACTCCAGAGCGTGAAGATACTTGACACAGTCAAAAAACTATAGTTACTCCCGAAACTTAGTTGCCTTCAATTAACTCGTGGAATCCTACGTCCATACATCATTACAATAGGGATTGTTATTTATCTCTTATGTCTTATAAGACCATTATCATATTAGAAACTACGATCTGAACAGGCAAACGAAATATCAATCTACAAGGACCTCGGTTCAACGCCCGGGTCGTTAACAACTTTAAACACTCCTGGTGTATTCATTTCTCTTTACAACATCTTACGAGACGGTTTCTGGCCCCTCTCGCTTTAAGAGAGCTAGACCCTTCTACTCGGGCGCGATTTATGACACTGGGGGGTGGGGGGTGACGGCGACTCCCTGTCTAACCCACGTTAGTAGCTTATTTCCAAGGCTTTCAAAACAAACCTTCACATTATATTCAGTTCTGGGGAGAGACCGGGCTTTTACTGTACCGTACTCATTCAAACAACTATTCTTTGGTTCAAAGACCACTTTCGTAACCTTGGCATTTATTAATTATGAGAGGGTCCTCATTGATTGGGAAGATTAATACACATTCGACGACGAAGAATTAAGGGGCTTTTATCATAAGAAGATTCTGCGTTCGAATCTCTTCATATGCCTCGGGAACCATTCCCTTACAGAGGACTTATACAAAATGCGATTTAGAGTCGGCCGTGGCCCATATGACATACGCTCAATAATACCATATATTAGCTCCCTTTCAAATACATACACAATGCCTCGTGATACTGCGTCACAAATAGAGGACTTATACAATTATCAATTCACTGCAATCAACTACCCTCCATAAGTAATCTACCAAGTATTTTAACCTCTACGCGTTCCTAGCGTGACATTTTAATATTATTTGCGCTCTTTATGCGCTATACATTATTTTAAGCCGAAATGTCTTCCCAAGAACTGATAAATCTCATTAGTAACAATTCATATTATTTTAATTCTCATATTAATCTTTCCGTTGCCGATAAATCGCTCCCTTTTAAAAACATTCACTTGAACATCATATCTTACACATACATTAAGGCTTTAACGCTCTTATGTTCATATCAATTTATTTGATCTTTATTTAATATTTCCATATTTAGTTATTATTATTATCTTTATTCTTTACACAAGCTCAAAAGCTATTTCTTTCATAGTTCAATTTTACTTTATTTGAATATCTTTCATGATAATTACTGATATTTCGCTTGCTCTTATGACATTTGTTAAATACATTAACATTTTATTCATTTATTTCCTCTACGGGATTTATTCTTTACATAATCATTTATAATTTCTCAAATTTTCTATTATTGTTCAGACCGCGTTCTTGCTTATTCAGTATTTATTTATTAACACACATCCCTTTTACTCAAAAACTCCGGTGGATTTGTACACAACCAATTTCTGACACCAAAATAGAATGAAATTCAGTACTCACATGTTATTAAGATCGTCCCATGATCTTTATTCTTGTGCGGTGCTTTATTTTGGGCCCACTTTGAACTTTTTACTCCATATTAAAGGAATTCATCTTATGTATAAACACTTTTTGACATACATTTAAGACACTTAACATTGACGACATTTTTATACACTGATGTGTCCCTTTTGAACACATAATAAACACTAAAAATATTAATTTAACACACAATCTTGATAATTTTACACTTCACAATTCTTGATCACTAGGCCGTATTTCTGAGCCTATCACACGTGACCTTCTTAATTTCCCGTTTCCAAGGGTGAAATTTATTCGATGTCGGCTTCCTATCCTGCAGAATACGAAAGTCTCGAAACATCTACTGTTCCCTGGAGTCCAAATTCTGCTACTCCTATCCTGGATGACCGGCTATTTATCTAGCTTGAACGGCTTCTTTGTAGATCTGTTTATCGATCCTAGCGAAAGTCTATTCGGATCGAGGTCTCCTCAAAGACCTATAGATTTAGTTTATAGCAGCTAGTACTTCTCGAGTCTAGTACTTTAGAATAGTTCGCCTACTTTCTGGAGATAATGTTTATAGTCTCCTATCTTCTTTATTGGAACTGTTTTAACACTCCTACGTTTCTGGTATACGTTCCGAACCTTATTCTGTTCTTCCCCTTTTGGGTTCTTTAATTTAAATAACAGTTTATCTTTCTGGTAAGGTACTTCCGTACGTTATGATACATTCGTTCGTCTATTTAACGACCTATCGCCTTTAAGTCCGACGTTCGCAGCCTGCTCTGACTATATCTTACGAACTTTCACTAGAACTTGTATACAGTCGGGCCTAAATCCTGTAACTAGGATTTTCCTACTCTTTCAATACGGCGATACTTTAAATTTCTTCTTGACCACTCCTTATGGAGGCAAGCAAGTCGTTAATACTGCGACGCCTGTGGCTATCGGATATTACTTCTGCGGTGTAACACAGCGTTTCTTCCCTCAAGGAGTACTGGTAACTGTCTTTTCGATGTGACGCAGAGTTACGCCCCTCACGGACTGTCTGAATACTGATGTGCTGTGATGTAGTCTTACGCCCCTCACGGGCTGTCGGAACTGCGTGCGTAGTAACACCCTCACGGGTTGTCAGAATAACTGCATGTTTGGCTCGGTGAAGCCCAAAGCTTTATACTATTTCACTACAAAAAAAATAAGACTCTAGCCTTTTCTGTGGCCAATTTCTAAAATAATGGTGCCACAAATATAAAAATTATACCTTCCGAAAGCTCGTCTTCTCAATGTCACATAATCTCATTGCACCTAAGAATCGATCGTGCAATTCGGAGATATTAATTAATTTCTCGTCCTCAATTGTGTGGGTGTTGCATTTCTTTTGCTTTCTCCCCTCCACACGGGCCGTGGTACTTCCCCAATGACGTCGTCTTGCGTTAGCAGTTTTTTCCTGCGCAATTATTAAATGGTTTCTCTTTACTGAAAAATCTCTCATTCAAAATGATTCACTGTACTGTACTTGTTTACTCATTATTATACTTGTAAACGGGTTAAATTTAATTATTCCTCTTCTGGCGCATAAGCGGTGTTGTCATTTTCCAGCAACGTCAGCTTGAATTCCGATTCAGGCTTCTTGTTTAATCCTGGGAAATTTCCACTCGGTTATTAATACTCGTGACTCGTTCCCTTCAGAATGTCAAGAGGGATGATATCATCCTCTCGACCACCTGGTCCTCGTTAGTTGCACAACCTTATGCTGGCCTCCTAGCTGGATCTTTCTTTAAGTTACATTAGAAACTGTACGTTTCTTTGATTTCTTTCTCAAATGCATGGATTCGACCATCCATGGACCTGATGGCACATGGGTTCATCTCTCCCCTCCTTAGGTAAATAAATTTTCGAAAATTTTGAGGAAATTTATTTCAATTAAATTTGTATTTCTTTATTCGTCGAAGCCATCATAACGTTGTCCGTACCTTCCGTTGTTTTTACTTCTTTAAATTCGTATCCGGTAATTGTGTAGGTCGGGTATGCTCTATCCCTACCCTTTCTTTCTTTCTTTACTTGTCTGGACTTTAAGTCCCCAGAACCTCATTCGTCCTTACGGGTTTGGTCTATCCCTACCCGTTTCCTTATTTCATCATTTTCTTTTCTTAAATTGGAATTTTCTTCTTCAATAAATTCAATTATTTCTTTAATTTCCCAATATAATTTCTCCAATTCGCATTCGCACTCGAATGCTTGAGCTCTGTTTTCTATTTCTTCCTTATTCTTGTTTATGTCAAAAGCGGATTCATCTCTGAATTTTTCCATAACCAGGGCTTGTTCATTTTCTTCATCAAAATCTTCGGGAGGGTAATATAATTTCAAATTTGCTGAATTCCTGGTCACTTCGTGATCCGTTTCACAGTGCCGAATTCTATATGCGTTATTCCTCAAATCTCTGATTATTTGATATGGTCCGTGGTAGATTTTCTGGAATTTCTTGTACACACGGTTCCCTGGATCCGAAATGGCTGGTCTTTTTACTAACACCATTTCTCCTGCTAATAATGGTCGATGATACCTCTTATGCCTATTTCTTCTCTGCCTCCTGTCGGCTTGAGCTTTTAGATGCTCAAAGGCTCTTCTAATACGTACATCTCTTCCAGGCTGAGCGTCTGCTGGCCTAGGAATTACCTGACTCCAAGGTCTTTCTGGTTGCTCATTACGATGTAACGTTATGGGTATCTCTCTTGTGGATTCATGGATTGTATTATTTATACAAAATTCAATAATATCCAAGATATCTATCCACTTCCAATTTTCTTCGGCACAGTATATTCTACAGTACTTGGCCGTCTCTCTCATAACTCTTTCTACAGGGTTTGCCTCAGGATGGCGAATACTTGACAAAATCTGACGTATTCCAAGTCTTTCTAATTCTCGTCTGAACTCTACACTGGTGAAACAACTGCCGTGATCCGACAACAAATTCTCAGGTTTCCCCAGAATCGGTATCACTTTTTCTTTAAGTCGTTTTAACACCTGTTTGGTACTAGTCTTCTGTATGGGAGCAAGGACAACCATTTTAGTGAAGACATCCATAGCCACCATTATGTGTCGATTTCCTCTTCTTGCCTTTGGCAAAGGTCCAAAATTATCAATAGATATGATTTGGCCGGGCCTTTCGGGCAACAATGGTATAGGCTTCTGTCTCATCAGAAATGCATTAGGTTTGATCCTTTGACATAGATCACATGTCTTTAGCGTGTCCCTTACAGTTTCTCTCAGTCTCGGCCATATAAATGCTTCTTTCAGCATCGAGACTGTTTTGTCGACTCCCATATGTCCGAACGATCTATGGGCTAACCATACTATTTTCCTCTGCAAAATTGCAGGTACAACAATCCTTAATTTTGTATGGTCAGAATCCACAAACTTATATAACAATCCATTATAAAACGTGTAGACTTGAGCTATCTTATCAGCTTCCGTGTACGCTGGTGTTCTTCTTATCAAGCTTCCCTCAAGGAAAGATATGAGCATGTTCATCCATGGATCCTCCCGTTGTCTTTGACTAATGCTTCTTAACTCATTAAGAATACGCTGATCCCTGTCTTTCAAATCTATAGCCATTACTTCCTCTTCTATGGACTCTGGCTGTCTACTTAAGTAGTCTGGAACTATATTTTCTTTTCCTGGGCAGTACTCTATCTTGACATCAAATTGTTGAATGTATAAAGCCCAACGCATCAACCTTTGACTGGATAAATCAGTCTTCATCAAAAAGGTTAAGGCTTTATGATCCGTCCTTAGAATGACCTGAAACCCATATACGATCTTCCGCCAATATTGCAACGCGTGCAATATCGCTAACAGCTCGATCTCGCTGATCGTATAATTTTTCTCGTGTGGTTTCAGTCTCCTACTTGTGAAAGCTAGATAGTTCTTCTTATCAGGGTTTTCCGGGTTCTCCTGATATAGCATTGCCCCTATTCCAATCTGGGATGCGTCTGTTTGAATGATAAATCTCTGATTAAAATCAGGATATCCTAGCTTCACGTAATTTAAGAGCATTTCCTTGGCCTCCACGAATGCTTTTTCTGCTTCCTCCGTCCATTTCCACTTGCCCCCCTTCTTCAGAAGGTCTTGTAGTGGTGCAACAGTTTTTGTGTATGATGGACAATGTCCTGAGAAGAACCCAATCAATCCCAAAAACTGGCGAACGTTCTTTACCTTCAAAGGCCTTGGAAAATCCCTTATCGATTCCAATTTGCATGGATTTGGTTTAACACCATCCTTGTCAATCACATGCCCTAAAAATGTCACTTGCCTTTGACAAAAATTCGATTTCTTTAAATTTATTTTAAAATTTGCCCTTCTTAAGTCTTCCAATAATTTCTTCAAATTTCCTAAATGTTCCTCAATGTTCTCCGAGGTAAGCAAGATGTCGTCCACGTATCGGATAGTGCAATCTTTCACTTCCTCTGACAGGTTTCGATCAAGCGCTCTTATTAATGCAGATCCCGCGGTCTTCAATCCAAACGGACATCTTCTAAAACAATATGTTTGTTGGTCGAACTGAAATCCAGTCAACAAGCTGGTTTTCTCTTCCAGTTCGAGATGATGATACGAAGAAGTCATGTCAATATTTGTAAAAATCTTCTTGCCTTTGAACTTCCTCAGTATTTCTTTTATGGGTGGTGCCGAATCATTTTCTGGTATGATTTTTGCATTTAAATTTCTGGCATCTAAACACACCCTTACTGAGCCATCCGGTTTACTCACAATCACTAATGGACTAACATATGGTGTCGCCATCTTTTCTATAACACCTGCATTCATCATCTCCTGCAGTGTTTTCTTAGTTTGTGGGTAATGTTTTTCCGCAACCGGGTATAGTTTTTGTTTGAACGGTGCCCAATCATTGACTTGGAACGCGTATTTAAAATTTTCAATCTTCCCTGGCTTGGAATCAAATACGTCCCTATAATTCAATAATAATTTCTTTAACTGTTCCTTAATTTCGAGGCTGACTTTAGCTTCCTCCACTTTTCCTGACAGGTTGGTCTCGAACTCATTTTCCACATTATCTTCGAGTTCTATGTTGAGGACTTCAAATATCTTTTCTATGTCCTTATAATCTTCCTCAATCACTTCTTCCATATGCCATACCTGTTCTTCTATTTTCGCATCCTGTTCCTGTAGGTTTATGTTTTGTTCATCCACATCCTCTCTTTGAATTCTAATGCAGTTTTGCGCTAGGTCTATAATGACCTTGTTCTCACGGATAAAATCAATACCTAATATGACATTATACGGTAATTGATTTACCAGCAAAAAGCACTGCGAAATTTCAGCGTTACCCATGATCAAATCAATGTATACCTGAAATTTACATGTCAAAGATTTTTCAGGGATAATTCCCTTAATCTTTACACTTGATGTGGGAATCTTTAGTACTCGGCCCCTTGTTTCCAATTCATTTAAAAGGGTTTGTGTAATTAGACTTATTGTGGATCCAGTATCAATCAATGCTCTGACCAGTAATCCTTCTATCCTAAGCATAATTATAGGTAGTTCTCTTTTAACAGGTGGGATTCCTTCCACATCCTCGTTAATTAGCTCATCTGGTCTGGTTATCCAATTTACAATTTCTACCTCCTCCCAGCTCCTGGTATGTTTCCACTTTTGACAATTTAAATTTGGAGTTTTTTTTTATCCTGAGGGCTCCCTTTTCCCTCATTCTTTAACTGAGCTTGTAGTTCCAAGCTTTGAGCTCCGTCTAGTCGGTCGGGTGATTTCCGGTTCTTGATTGCCTCACTCCAACGGACTTTTTGCCTATCAGGTTCATCTGGTCTTTCGTTCATATAACGAAGACTTTCCTGATATCTCTCTTCTATTTCGGCCCGATATTCATCATCCCTATCGTCTGGCCTTACATTCCTTCTGGGATAATTCTCCCATCTCTTTCTGTTGTCTGGCCTTTGATGGTTATTGATATAGGGTCGGCTTTCTTGTTGCCTATAACCCGTAGTCCTAGGATTTCTTCCTCGATATCCTCCTCTGTAGTATGGCTGTATCCTTCTAGGCTCCTGGTGCCCATACTCTCGATCTAGTCCTTGAGTATCCGTGCTGGTGGACTGATTCCTGGTCGCTGGTTTTTCTCCAGTTTCCTGACTGCTGGCCATGTGTACTTGCTCAGTTTGTCTTTGATGCCGAGGAGTTACATGCGACGTCGTCATATCTAACTGACGTAATACACTCTCCACTTCCACAGCACTTCTGGCTTTGGATGAGATTAGCAGCCTCTGAATCTCATACGGAAGCTGTCTCGCAATGGCGGCACACAGGTCGTTTTCTGCCGGAGCAATATCCAGTTCGCGGAATTTACACAGCTGAGCGGTGAAAAATTCCGAGTATATAGTAGGTGCATTGGTGCTGTACTTCCTAGAGTACAGATCTAGCCTTAAATTCTCTTGGACGTCTGCTGCCCAATATCGTTTTAGAAATGCTTCCCTAAAGCCTTCCACCGTATCGAAGGTGTATCTGAAACTTCTGAACCAGGTGAGACAATCACCTGCCAACAGCTTTTCAATCGCTCTCAGTCTCCGATCCTGAGGAACCTTCATTTCGTTTAGATACTCTGCCACTTCTTTTAGCCAGTATTTTGGAGTAATAGACATGTTATTACCCGTAAATTTTACTGGTCTGTCCTCATTGGATTTTATAATGTTTATTATCTGGCCATTTGTCTGATTCATGTACGGGGTTGACATCGCCATCGGATATCCTGGGTTCTTATAAGGGCTCTCCCCTCCTAAGTCCCTCTCCGTATCTGTGCCTTGCTCACGGGAATCTACCCATCCCGTCTTTGGAAACTCCTCCTGATTCTCAAATTCTAACTTTCTTTCCCTTCGAGCACTTTCTTCATTAGCCATGAGTTGAATTTCCATTTGACTATTCTTATGTTCAGTCCTCTCTAATCGGGATCTTAATTCATTCTGAATTCTTTCTTGATTCCTTTTAATATCTTCCTCTACCTTTTTGAGTTGGAATTTCTCATCCCTGAAGCTATCCCTGAATTCATTTATTTGGTCTTCTACCTCTTTCTTAATGATCTTAGCCTGGTGGTCTTTAATTTCTGGTTTCATATCACCTATGGTATCCAGGCCTTCTCGTATCTCCTTTATTTGCTTCTCCACTTCTTTTCGTCCTTTAACCATATCTACTTTAATTCCTTCAAGCTTTCCCTCAGTTTTCTCTTGACTCTTATACAATTTCATCATTTCATCTTGGACCTGATTAACTTCCTTATTGGTTTTTCCTACGTGAACCTTTAATGTTCCGATGGTTTCCTGAACCTCATTAATACCCTGACTTATTTCATTTATTTTATGGGTGTTATCCTTATTTTCGTCCTCTCGTTGTTTTCTTTCACCCTGGAGATGCCCCTCGTAGATACCTAATCTTCGATTTATTTCACCCTCATACTTCTTTAAGTTATCATCTACCTGCCCGGTAAACAGCTCAAATTGACCTTCCATATCCCGCGCATCCTTTATATTTTGATTTTTCATCTCAGTTACCTCAGTTTGAACTTCATTGACCTTTCCCTCAAGTTCTCCCATTTTTTTCTCAACCCCTTTAAATCTATCTCCTAGCTCATTCACGCTTTGTTTTATTTCATCCCGGGAACGTTCACAAATATTCTTGTTAGATTCTATCTGAGCTTTCAATTCTTTCTGCACACCTTGGATCTGGGTTACAAGTTTCTCCTCACATGCTTTTACATTTCCCTCCATATTACTCAATTTAGTTTCCATGGAACTCAAACTTTTATTCAAAATTTCAAAATTTCCTTGACATGCTGTTTGGGATTTTTCCGTGCTATCCTTCAAGATATTTATTTGGTCTTGCAATCCTGACTGAAGTGCTTTGTTTTCATTTTCAATTTTAATTGTGATTTCCCCTTTTAACTCAGTTAACTTGTCCACAAACTTAGTGTCAAAACCTTGGAACTTGTTATTTATTTTATCTATCTCAGCCTTTACTTCATTGTTCATTGTTACACAGTTAGCCTCGATAGCTACTAATTTAGTTCCCATATTAGCACTATCAGTTTTTAGTGACTCTAAACTTTGATTTATAGATCCTAACCCTTCTTTATTTTCAGTCTGTTGGCTATCCAACTTATTCAAACTCTCATTTATGGATTCGAACACTTTGTTATTTTCATCCTTTTGGAGGCCCAATGTATTGTTTATAGCCTCCAACTTCTCATTGCTATCGGCTTTTATCGCCTCCAATTTTTCATTACTATCGGCTTTTATCGCCTCCAATTTTTCACTACTATCGGCTTTTATCGCCTCCAAAAGCCCCTGCAATTCCTCACTCAATACCATCTTATTAGAATATAGTGGGCCACTAATGCCACCACACTAGTACATGCTTGAGAGATGATACTCTGAATTAGTGTGTCCCAATTTCTTTTAAAAATTTACTTTGGTACGGGTATTCACTTACAACGTACCCTTTTGATACATTTATTCAATTTCATAAACCTTTATGGAAGTATTTAAAATTCAAAATTTCGAAAAACCATTTTTTTTTTCAAAAAAAAATGAAAATTTTGATTTTTCGAGGAAAACTCGGGTTTTCCCTAGGAAAACTCATCCCCACGTTGGGCGCCAAAATCAGTCATAATTTGCTAGGGGGTTGATAATATAATACAGGGCTGCTCGGTATGAGTTTCTAGGGACCCATGCGGTCAGTTAATATTTTACGTTGTAGCTACACCTATCATAACTTTAATTTACATGAAATGACCGTCTTAAGTGTTCCTCTAATAATTAATCCAGCACATTACTTATACGACCCCCATGTGCCCTTTTAGCAAGAAATATGCCAATCACAGTATACCAGCGTAGCTCAATTCGGAATTTTCGGGGCAGCGGTAAGTTCCCCCACTCTGTGACTCACATATTTTGGATCAATTAGAGGATACACTTGCAAAAATAACAACAAATCAACTCCTATTTTAAACACATTTAATTAATAAAATTAATGGCGCTACAAACATTTTAACAATTTAATTACTGACCCATAATCATCTACTTGTTCCAAATGAACAAGGAATCACAAATATAATAAAACAAATATTGTATTTAAACATATGGTTTCCACATAAACCAACAATTCCTACTTAGTCTTACTTCCATAAAGCATTAACAGTAAGTTTTATATAACTCCGAGCTCTTTTGGCTCCATGCTTTACATAATTATGGTGTCATTCTGGTACACCTCAAATACTATCCTTTATATTTTCTTATTTCTCAAAAACAAATATATAATTATATTTAAAATCTATGTTAATTATCTAACTCAATATTTTGGGCATGTCCACACATTCAGTTGTTATCATCTCTCTTTATTTTCACAAATATATTAAGGTAATCAGGAAATCAATTGTGTACTCCAGAGCGTGAAGATACTTGACACAGTCAAAAAACTATAGTTACTCCCGAAACTTAGTTGCCTTCAATTAACTCGTGGAATCCTACGTCCATACATCATTACAATAGGGATTGTTATTTATCTCTTATGTCTTATAAGACCATTATCATATTAGAAACTACGATCTGAACAGGCAAACGAAATATCAATCTACAAGGACCTCGGTTCAACGCCCGGGTCGTTAACAACTTTAAACACTCCTGGTGTATTCATTTCTCTTTACAACATCTTACGAGACGGTTTCTGGCCCCTCTCGCTTTAAGAGAGCTAGACCCTTCTACTCGGGCGCGATTTATGACACGGGGGGGGGGGGTGACGGCGACTCCCTGTCTAACCCACGTTAGTAGCTTATTTCCAAGGCTTTCAAAACAAACCTTCACATTATATTCAGTTCTGGGGAGAGACCGGGCTTTTACTGTACCGTACTCATTCAAACAACTATTCTTTGGTTCAAAGACCACTTTCGTAACCTTGGCATTTATTAATTATGAGAGGGTCCTCATTGATTGGGAAGATTAATACACATTCGACGACGAAGAATTAAGGGGCTTTTATCATAAGAAGATTCTGCGTTCGAATCTCTTCATATGCCTCGGGAACCATTCCCTTACAGAGGACTTATACAAAATGCGATTTAGAGTCGGCCGTGGCCCATATGACATACGCTCAATAATACCATATATTAGCTCCCTTTCAAATACATACACAATGCCTCGTGATACTACGTCACAAATAGAGGACTTATACAATTATCAATTCACTGCAATCAACTACCCTCCATAAGTAATCTACCAAGTATTTTAACCTCTACGCGTTCCTAGCGTGACATTTTAATATTATTTGCGCTCTTTATGCGCTATACATTATTTTAAGCCGAAATGTCTTCCCAAGAACTGATAAATCTCATTAGTAACAATTCATATTATTTTAATTCTCATATTAATCTTTCCGTTGCCGATAAATCGCTCCCTTTTAAAAACATTCACTTGAACATCATATCTTACACATACATTAAGGCTTTAACGCTCTTATGTTCATATCAATTTATTTGATCTTTATTTAATATTTCCATATTTAGTTATTATTATTATCTTTATTCTTTACACAAGCTCAAAAGCTATTTCTTTCATAGTTCAATTTTACTTTATTTGAATATCTTTCATGATAATTACTGATATTTCGCTTGCTCTTACGACATTTGTTAAATACATTAACATTTTATTCATTTATTTCCTCTACGGGATTTATTCTTTACATAATCATTTATAATTTCTCAAATTTTCTATTATTGTTCAGACCGCGTTCTTGCTTATTCAGTATTTATTTATTAACACACATCCCTTTTACTCAAAAACTCCGGTGGATTTGTACACAACCAATTTCTGACACCAAAATAGAATGAAATTCAGTACTCACATGTTATTAAGATCGTCCCATGATCTTTATTCATGTGCGGTGCTTCATTTTGGGCCCACTTTGAACTTTTTACTCCATATTAAAGGAATTCATCTTATGTATAAACACTTTTTGACATACATTTAAGACACTTAACATTGACGACATTTTTATACACTGATGTGTCCCTTTTGAACACATAATAAACACTAAAAATATTAATTTAACACACAATCTTGATAATTTTACACTTCACAATTCTTGATCACTAGGCCGTATTTCTGAGCCTATCACACGTGACCTTCTTAATTTCCCGTTTCCAAGGGTGAAATTTATTCGATGTCGGCTTCCTATCCTGCAGAATACGAAAGTCTCGAAACATCTACTGTTCCCTGGAGTCCAAATTCTGCTACTCCTATCCTGGATGACCGGCTATTTATCTAGCTTGAACGGCTTCTTTGTAGATCAGTTTATCGATCCTAGCGAAAGTCTATTCGGATCGAGGTCTCCTCAAAGACCTATAGATTTAGTTTATAGCAGCTAGTACTTCTCGAGTCTAGTACTTTAGAATAGTTCGTCTACTTTCTGGAGATAATGTTTATAGTCTCCTATCTTCTTTATTGGAACTGTTTTAACACTCCTACGTTTCTGGTATACGTTCCGAACCTTATTCTGTTCTTCCCCTTTTGGGTTCTTTAATTTAAATAACAGTTTATCTTTCTGGTAAGGTACTTCCGTACGTTATGATACATTCGTTCGTCTATTTAACGACCTATCGCCTTTAAGTCCGACGTTCGCAGCCTGCTCTGACTATATCTTACGAACTTTCACTAGAACTTGTATACAGTCGGGCCTAAATCCTGTAACTAGGATTTTCCTACTCTTTCAATACGGCGATACTTTAAATTTCTTCTTGACCACTCCTTATGGAGGCAAGCAAGTCGTTAATACTGCGACGCCTGTGGCTATCGGATATTACTTCTGCGGTGTAACACAGCGTTTCTTCCCTCAAGGAGTACTGGTAACTGTCTTTTCGATGTGACGCAGAGTTACGCCCCTCACGGACTGTCTGAATACTGATGTGCTGTGATGTAGTCTTACGCCCCTCACGGGCTGTCGGAACTGCGTGCGTAGTAACACCCTCACGGGTTGTCAGAATAACTGCATGTTTGGCTTGGTGAAGCCCAAAGCTTTATACTATTTCACTACAAAAAAATAAGACTAGCCTTTTCTGTGGCCAATTTCTAAAATAATGGTGCCACAAATATAAAAATTATACCTTCCGAAAGCTCGTCTTCTCAATGTCACATAATCTCATTGCACCTAAGAATCGATCGTGCAATTCGGAGATATTAATTAATTTCTCGTCCTCAATTGTGTGGGTGTTGCATTTCTTTTGCGTTCTCCCCTCCACACGGGCCGTGGTACTTCCCCAATGACGTCGTCTTGCGTTAGCAGTTTTTTCCTGCGCAATTATTAAATGGTTTCTCTTTACTGAAAAATCTCTCATTCAAAATGATTCACTGTACTGTACTTGTTTACTCATTATTATACTTGTAAACGGGTTAAATTTAATTATTCCTCTTCTGGCGCATAAGCGGTGTTGTCATTTTCCAGCAACGTCAGCTTGAATTCCGATTCAGGCTTCCTTGTTTAATCCTGGGAAATTTCCACTCGGTTATTAATACTCGTGACTCGTTCCCTTCAGAATGTCAAGAGGGATGATATCATCCTCTCGACCACCTGGTCCTCGTTAGTTGCACAACCTTATGCTGGCCTCCTAGCTGGATCTTTCTTTAAGTTACATTAGAAACTGTACGTTTCTTTGATTTCTTTCTCAAATGCATGGATTCGACCATCCATGGACCTGATGGCACATGGGTTCAATACACCACATCGATAAACCCTTAGACATATGTCTGCTTCTTTTAATGATTAGCTTATATACCGAATATCACATCCCCAAAGAAACAACTCATGAGATATCGTTATTCAGTGAAATGCACGTGTACCCCCTTAACACCTCTTTAAAACCCGAATAACAAAAATCATCCATTAGTTGACGTTTTCGATATACAGCGAACATATTCCCAAAATTTCATGTTTCTAACTTTAATAGTTTTCGCTGGGCGTGATGAGAGAGTGAGTCAGACAGGACATTTTCTTACAATTATTTTTACCAGAATCTCACCCCTCCCCATTGACCCCTTAAATTGGATTGATGGAAAAACGCTTGAACACCTATTAACTTATTAGCCTACTTTCGATTTTTGCAAAAAATGAAAGTAGACTTATGAGATCAACACAGGGCGAAAAAAAGTGTGTCTGTCTGTGTGTGTGTATGTGTGTGTGTGTGAGTCTGTTTGTGTGTGTGTCTGTGTGTGTGTGTGTGAGTGTGTGTACTCTGAATGTCTGTCCCCCCCTATCAATTCGAACACGGTGAATGCGAATTGAACGAAATTTGGTACAAAGGTAGCACCAGCAAAGGACACCTCAGTGTCATGTTTTATATCGCCGCCATCTTGACGGAAACGTAATGGCGGCCACACAAATGTTCAAAGCTTAAATCAAATTACGACTAACGTAATCATCCGAACTCTACCAAATTTTGCAACGACATACCTTTATGGGGGGAGCATCCTTTGACCAAACCAATAGGTCATCAGCGTAATAGTTTGCGGATGGCGGCCATCTTTGTGTGAAAATCGATTCCCCCTATTAATTCGAACACGGTGCAACCGAATGGAACGAAATTTGGTACAGAGGTAGTACTAACGAAAGGCACCTCAGTGTCATGTTTTATATCGCCGCCATCTTGACGGAAACGTAATGGCGGCCACACAAATGTTCAAAGCTTAAATCAAATTACGATTAACCTAATCATCCGATCTCTACCAAATTTTGCAACAACATACCTTTATGGGGGGAGCATCTTTTGACCAAACCAATAGGTCATCAGCGTAATAGTTTGCGGATGGCGGCCATCTTTGTGTGAAAATCGATTCCCCCTATTAATTCAAACACGGTGCAACCGAATGGAACGAAATTTGGTACGGAGGTAGTACTAACAAAAGGCACCTCAGTGTCATGTTTTATATCGCCGCCATCTTGACGGAAACGTAATGGCGGCCACACAAATGTTCAAAGCTTAAATCAAATTACGATTAACCTAATCATCCGATCTCTACCAAATTTTGCAACTACATACCTTTATGGAGGGAGCATCCTTTGACCAATCTAATAGGTCATTCACTTGATAGTTTGCGGATGGCGGCCATCTTTATGTCAAAATTGATTCCCCCTATTAATTCGAACACGGTGGAACCGAATGGAACGAAATTTGGTACAGAGGTAGCACTAGCAAAGGGCACCTCAGTATCATGTTTTATATCGCCGCCATCTTGACTGAAACGTAATGGCGGCCACACGAATGTTCAAAGCTTAAATCAAATTACGATTAACCTTATCATCCGATCTCTACCAAATTTTGCAACTACATACCTTTATGGAGGGAGCATCCTTTGACCAATCTAATAGGTCATTCACCTAATAGTTTGCGGATGGAGGCCATCTTTATGTCAAAATTGATTCCCCCTATTAATTCGAACACGGTGGAACCGAATGGAACGAAATTTGGTACCGAGATAGCAATAGCAAAGGGCATCTCAGAGTCATGATTAATATCGCCGCCATATTGACAGAAACGTAATGGCAGCCACACAAATGTTCAAAGCTTCAGTTAAATTACGACTAACATAACCATCCGATCTCTACCAAACTTTGCAACAACATACCTTTATGGAGGGAGCATCCTTTGACCAATCTAATAGGTCATTCGCCTAATAGTTTGCGGATGGCGGCCATCTTTGTGTCAGAATCGATTCCCCCTATTAATTCAAACACGCTGAAACTAAATGGAACGAAATTTGGTATAGAGGTAGCACTAGCAAAGGGCACCTCAGTGTCATGTTTTATATCACCGCTATCTTGATGGAAACGTAATCGCGGCCACCCAAATGTTAAAAGCTAAAATGTAATTACGACCAAGCTAATAATCTAGTCTCTACCTAATTTTGCAACACCATATCTTTATGTGGGAAACATATTCTGACCAAACTGCAAGAACATCAGCCCAATAGTTTGCAGATGGTGGCCAAGCATGTGTGCAAATCGATTCCCCCTATCAATTCAAACACGGTGAAACCAAATTGAACGAAATTTGGTACAGAGGTAGCACTAGCAAAGGGCACCTCATATTCATGTTTAATATCCCTATAGCACGTTGTATTTCAACAAGCTCCTACAACCAACATTCAATCATACTCCTTGAAAAGGACAAAGAGTTATAACAATACCCATGCATTTAGGAGAAAGTAGGCTATATGTTCTTTACTGAACATCTTGTTTTTTAAGCTGTCTTTTTCCCCTGAGTTTGATGAGTGAGTGAGTTGGTCAGTCAGTTAGGAAACTTTCTCTCTTTTTCCCCCCAGAATTTCACCCCACCCCATTGGCTCCTTAAATTAATTTATGAAAAAACGGTGGAACACCGATTTACTTATTTTTTAAGCTGATTTTTTTCGCTGAGTATCAAATTTCTCGCATATGTCGTTTAGGAGATAGGCCTACACGCTTCGTTAGGAATCCTTCAACCCCCAATTTTCACCCCTTTCACCTCATAATAATACACCACATCGAAAAACCCTTAGACACATGTCTGCTTATTAGCCTACTTTCGATTTTTGCAAAAAATGAAAGTAGACTTATGAGATCACTACAGGGCGAAAAAAAAGTGTATCTGTCTGTGTGTGTGTATGTGTGTGTGAGAGTCTGTGTGTGTGTGTGTGTGAGTGTGTGTACTCTGAATGTCTGTCCCCCCCCTATCAATTCGAACACGGTGAGCGCAAATTGAACGAAATTTGGTACAAAGATAGCACTAGCAAAGGACACCTCAGTGTCATGTTTCATATCGCCGCCATCTTGACGGAAACGTAATGGCGGCCACACAAATGTTCAAAGTTTAAATCAAATTACGACTAACCTAATCATCCGATCTCTACCAAATTTTGCAACAACATACCTTTATGAGGGCAGCATCCTTTGACCAAACTAATAGGTCATCAGCCTAATAGTTTGTAGATGGCGGCCATCTTTGTGTGAAAATCGATTGCCCCTATTAATTCGAACACGGTGAAACCGAATGGAACGAAATTTGGTACAGAGGTAGTACTAGGAAGGGGCACCCCAGTGTCATGTTTTATATCGCCGCCATCTTGACGGAAACGTAATGGCGGCCACACAAATGTTCAAAGCTTAAATCAAATTACGACTAACCTAATCATCCGATCTCTACGAAATTTTGCAACAACATACCTTTATGCGGGGAGCATCCTTTGACAAATCTAATAGGTCATTAGCCTAATAGTTTGCGGATGGCGGCCATCTATGTGTCAAAATCGATTACCCCTATTAATTCGAACACGGTGAAACCGAATGGAATGGCATTTGGTACAGAGGTAGCACTAGCAAAGGGCACCCCAGTGTCATGTTTTATATCGCCGCCATCTTGACGGAAACGTAATAGCGGCCACACAAATATTCAAAGCTTAAATCAAATTACGATTAACCTAATCATCCGATCTCTACCAAATTTTGCATCAACATACCATTATGGAGGGGGCATGCTTTGACCAAACTAATAGGTTATTAGCCTAATATTTTGCAGATGGCGGCCATCTTTGTTTGAAAATCGATTCCTCCTATTAATTCGAACACGGTGAAACCGAATGGAAGGAAATTTGGTACAGAGGTAGCACTAGAAAAGGCCACCTCAGTGTCATGTTTTATATCACCGCCATCTTGACGGAAACGTAATCGCGGCCACCCAAATGTTAAAGGCTAAAATGTAATTACGACCAACCTAATAATCTAGTCTCTACCAAATTTTGCAACAACAAATCTTTATGTGGGAAGCATATTCTGACCAAACTGCTAGATCATCAGCCCAACAGTTTGCAGATGGTGGCCAAGTATGTGTGCAAATCGATTCCCCCTATCAATTCAAACACGGTGAAACTGAATTGAACGAAATTTGGTACAGAGGTAGCACTAGCAAAAGGCACCTCAGTGTCATGTTTTATATCGCCGCCATCTTGACGGAAACGGAATGACGGCCACCCAAATATTAAAAGCTTAAATCAAATTTCGACCATCCTAATAATTTGATCTCTACCGGATTTTGCAACAACATGCCTTTTTGTGGAAAGCATCTTATGACTGACTACAAGGTCATCAGCCCAATAGTTTGCAAATAGCGGCCATGTATGTGTGCAAATACATTCCCCAGATCAATTCAAACACGGTGAAACCAAATTGAATGAATTTTTTTTACGGAGGTAGCACTAGCAAAGGGCACCTCATATTCATGTTTAATATCCCTATAGCACGTTGTATTTAAGCAAGCTACTACAACCAACATTCAATTATACTCCTTGAAAAGGACAAAGAGTTATAACAATACCCATGCATTTAGGAGAAAGTAGGCTATGTGTTCTTTACTGAACATCTTGTTTTTAATGATTAGTTTATATGCCGAGTATCACATCCACAAATGAAACCACTCGTGAGATATTGTTATTCAATAAAATGCAGGTTTAACCCCCTTAAGGCCCCTTTAGATCCTGAATATTCAAAAATCTTCCCTTAGTGTATGGTTTTGACATACAACGAACATATCCCGAAAATGACATGTTTCCAACTTCAATATTTTTGGCTGGGCGATGACGAGTGGGTGAGTGAGTCAGGACATTTTCTTTCAATTTTTTTCTTCAGAATTTCACCCCTCCCGATGAACCCCTTACAATTGGTTTATCAAAAAAACTGTCGAACACATATAAGCTATACTTATTTTTAAGCAGTTATTCCCCCTGAGTTTGAAGAGCGAGTGAGTCAATCGGTTAGGACACTTTCTTTCCTGTTTTTTACCCAGAATTTCACCCCTCCCCATATGCCCCTTAAATTGGATTTATGAAAAAACTGTCAAACACCTATTTACTTATTTTTTATGCTGATTTTTTCCCGCTGAGTTTCAAACTCCTCGCCTATGTCGTTTATGAGATACAGGCTCCGTTAGGAATCTTTCAACCCCCACTTTTCACCCCTTTCACCTCATAATATACACCACATCGAAAAACCCTCAGACACGTGTCTTCCTACTTTTAATGATGCGTTTATATGCCGAGTATCACATCCCCCAATGAAACCAATCGGGAGATATTGCTATTCAATGTAATGCAGGTCTACACCTAGAATCTGAATATCCAAAAATCCTTTCTTAGTGGGCGTTTGCGGCCCTTGAGTAAGCTGCATACCAAATTTCATTCCAATCCGTTGGGTGAGTTCTGAGTTTTCGTGATGAATGTGTGAGTGACTGAGTGAGTGAGTGGTATTTGACAAATATCTAGTAGATAGTGTCAAGTCTTTGTTATGCTATACTCGGTTGACAGTGCTGTGTGAGCAGTTGAGTAACTAACGGGATTTCAAGTAAAGATCCTCATTTTCTATACCGGTAGTGCAGAGCGCAACTCGAATCCAGTCGGCCGTGTCTCGACTTGAGCTATGTTGCCATGGAAACTATCTGCCTTGCCATTCCTTCATGAGTATATTTTATTATTTGATTAGCCTGTGCTTGGGTTCAAAAGGGCCAAAATCAGAAGAATGAGATATACTATCGAAAATTCATGTAGCCAGCGGTTCCTTCTGGGTCCTAAACTATGTGTATGCAAAATTTGGTTGAGATTCGTGAAACGGTGTAGATTTGTATACGGAACCAACCCACCCACCCACCCACCCACCCACCCACATACATACAGACATTCACTTTTATATATAAGACTAGCTGTACCCGGCATGCATTGCAATGCCAATCAAAGAAAGTGTTGGCGTTGTAACTTTGTTTGTTGAAGTGCTTTGGGATTCCCAATATTTTTTTTCTTTTTCCGTTAACCACATCTAAACTATTGTAAAATTGATTTACTATCTCAAAAAGAATCATGGGGGCGTGGTCAACAACTCACAAAAATTTCATCGCAATGAAATGAATGGTATATGAACACATACGGGACTTTGTTGAAACGATTCGAGCGCTGTCACCCATTTGTTGAATATACTCGTACGCTATCTATTGTAAAAAGGATTTACTAAGTCAAAAACCTTACCTGGCTTGTACACAACAAATCATGAAAGTTTCATCGCAATCGGATGAATGGCATATGAACGCATACGGGATTTTGTTTAAAAGATTCGCGCGCCGTCACTCATTTGTTGAATCTGCTTGTGCGCCAACCATTGAAAAACGGATTTAACAATTCATACACCTTCGCAGGACTGTACTCAACTCCCCAAAGTTTTATCATAATCGGGTGAATGGTATATGAACGCATACGGGACTTGGTTGAAACGATTCACGCACTGTCGCTCATTAATTGAATCTACTCGTGCGCTACCAATTGTAAATTGGATTTACTAAATCAGAAATCTTTGTGGGAGTGGAAACAACATTTCTCCAAATTTCATTGCTGTCGCATGAATGGTATATGAACGCATACGGATATTTCTTTTTTTAAACAATACGCGCGCCGTTTACTCATTTGTTGAATCTACTCGTGCGCTAACTATTGTAGAACGGATTTACCAAGTCAGTAACCTTTCTTGGAGTGTGCACATCAATTCAATCAAAGTTTCATAGCTATCGGATGAATGGTATATGAACGCATTCGGGACTTTGTTTAAGCAATTCGCGTGCCGTCGCTCATTTGTTGAATATACTTGTGCGATACCTATTTTAAAGTGGATGTACTAAGCCAGAAACCTTCTCTGAAGTGTACACAACATCTCACCCAAGATTCATCGCTATCGGACAAATGGTATATGACCGCATACGGGACTTTGTTGAAATGCTTCGCGCGTCTTCCCTCATTTGTTTAATCTACTTGTGCGGTACCTATTGTAAAATGGATATTGTAAGCCTGAAACTTTCCATGGAATGTACACAACAACTCACCCAAGTTTAGTCGCTATCGGATAAATGGTATATGAACGCATACGGGACTATGTTGAAGCACTTTGCGCGTCATCGCTCATTTGTTTAATCTACTTGTGAGATACCTATTGTAAAGTGGATTTACTAAGCCGGAAACCTTCCCTGAAGTGTACACAATATCTCACCCAGGTTTCATTGGTATCAGACGAATAGTATATGAACGCATACGGGATTTTGTTGAAACGCTTCGAGCGTCGTTGCTCATTTGTTGAATCTACTCGTGCGCTACCCACTATAGCATGGATTTACTAAGCCAGAAACCTTGCTGGTAGTGTACACAACCACTCACCTAAGTTTCATCGCCATCGGACGAATTGTATGTGAACGCATACAGGACTTTGTTGGAACGCTTCGCCCGTCGTCGCTCATTTGTTGAATCTACTTGTGCGATACCTATTTTAAAGTGGATTTACTAAGCAAGAAACCTTCCCTGAAGTGTACACAATATCTCACTCTAGTTTCATGGCTATCAGACAAATAGTATATGAACGCATACAGGACTTTGTTGAAACGCTTTGCATGTCGTCGCTCATTTGTTGAATCTACTCGTGCGCTACCTATTGTTAAGTGGATTCACTACGCCAGAAACCTTAACTGAAGTGTACAGAACTTCTCAACCAAGTTTCAACGCAATGGGATGAATGGTACATGAACACATGTGGGACTTTCTTGAAACAAACGCACGCCATTTTGTTGAAGCTACTCGCGCGCCATCTATTGTAAATTGGATTTACTACGCCTATAACATTCCTGGTACTGTGCACAACAACTCACCAAAATTTGATCGCAATCGGATGAGTTGTATATGAACGCATCGCCATTACGCATTTGCTTAAAGTACTCGCGCGCTATCTATTGTGAAATGGATTACCTATGCCTATGACCATCCCGGAAGTGTTTACTACAAGTCACCCAAATTTGATCGCAACCGGATGAATGGTTTATGAACGCATAAAAGACGAACAAACGAACATGCATTTACATATATATACTAGCTGTACCCGGCATGCGTTGCCATGCCAATCAAAGAATGTGTTGGCGTTGTAATTTTGTTTCTTGATGTGCTTTTGGAAACAATCTTTTTTCAATTTCCGTTAACAGCCCCTAAACTATCGTAAAATGGATTACATAATTAAGAAACATTCGTGGGAGCGTGCTCAAAAATTCACCAATGTTTTGCCGCAATCGGATGAATGGGATATGAACGCATACGGAATTTTGTTTAAACGATTCGTGCGCTGTCATTCATTTTTAACATTTACTCTTGCGCTACCTACTGTGAAATGGATTTACTAATTTAGAAACCTTCACGTAAATGTACACAACAACTCAACAATGTTTCAACGCAATCGATGAATGGTATATGAACGCATATGGGATTTTGTTGAAACGCTTCGCGCGTCGTCACTCATTTGTTGCATCAACTCGTACACTACCTATTGTAAAATGGATTTACTAAGTCGAAAACCTTCCCAGGCGTGTACACAACAACTCATCTAAGTTTCATCGCAATCAGATGAATGGCATATGAACGCATACGGGATTTTGTTTAAACGATATGCATGCCGTCACTCATTTGTTGAATCTAATCGTACGCTACCTATTGTAAAATAGATTTACTAAGCCTTAAACTTTTCGTCGAGTGTACTCAACGATTCACTAAAGCCTTATCGCAATCGCATGAATGGTATATGACTCTTTTGGAACGATTCGCGTGCCGTCGCTCATTTATTGAATCTACTCGTGCGCTACCTGTCGTGAAATACATGTACTAAGCCAGACACCTTCCCTGGAGTGTACACAACAATTCACGAAAGTTTCATCGCAATGGAATGAACAGTATATGAATTTATACGGCAATTTGTTGAAACGATTCGCGCCCCATAGCTCATTTGTTGAATCTACTCGTGCGCTATCTATTGTAAAATGGATTTACTAAGCCAGAAAACTTTCCTGGAGTGCACATAACAATTCACCAAATTTCACCGCAATCGGATGAATGGTATATGAACGCATACGGTACTTGGTTGAAACGATCCACGTGCCGTCGCTCATTTGTTGAATAAACTCGTGCGCCACCTATTGTAAAATGCATATGCTAAGTCAGGAAGCTTCCCTGGAGTGTACACAGAAACTCACCCAAGTTTCATCGCTTTCGCACGAGTGGTATATGGACGATATGTGACTTTGAGTGAACGCTTCGCGCGTTGTCGCTCATTTGTTGAATCTACTCGTGCGCTACCTATTGTAGAATGGATTTACTAAGCCGGAAACCTTCCCTGGAGTGTACACAACATCTCACCCAAGTTTAATCGCAATGGGATGAATGGTATATGAACGCATGTGGTCTTTGTTGAAACGAATCGCACGCCATTTTGTTGAAGCTACTCGCGCGCCATCTATTGTAAATTGGATTTACTATGCCTATAACTTTCCCGGAAGTGTGCACAACACCTCACCAAAATTTGATCGCAATCGGATGATTTGTATATGAACGCACAGTCAACACTCAATTGTTTAAACTACTCGCGCGCTATCTATTGTAAATTGGATTATCTATGCTTATAACCATCCCGGAAATGTGCTAAACAACCCCCCAAAATTTGATCGCAATCGGATGAATTGTAGGCTATATGAACGCATCGCCAACACTCATTTGTTTAAACTACTCGCGCCCTCCCTATTTTAAATTGGCTTAACTATACCTATAACCATCCCGGAAGTGTTTACAACAACTCACCAAAATTTGATCGCAATCGGATGAATGGTTTATGATCGCATAAAATACGAACAAACGAACATATACAGGGTGTATCTTAGTTATACCAACAAAAAAATCAGGGACGCTCTGCGTGTTATGTAAAAGATGATGTCGCAATCGGATTGGCGGAGAAAATGTTTCCCTCCGAGAAATTGAGGTTTCTTTGTTACTTCCGGGCGCGCGATTCAAATCTACGAACTCGCCGTATTTGCTGAGCCAGGCAGAAAGCCGCTGGCCACTGCTGTGCTTCAGGAAGGGAAGGGAGTGTGATAGAAGGAGACAGAGATATGCTGGCAGGCATGCGGCAAGCCGAGGCGATCGAGGAAACTTGCGTATGCCCGCCAGCATATCTCTGTCACCTTCTATCACACTCTCTTCCCTTGCTTGAACACAGCGGTGGCCAGCGGCTTGCTCTCTAGCTCAGCAAATACGGCGAGTTCGTAGATTTGAATCGCGCGCCCGGAAGTAACAAAGTAACCTCATTTTCTCGGAGGGAAAAATTTTCTCCGCCAATCCGATTGCGGTATCGTCTTTTACACAACACGCAGAGCGTCCCTGATTTTTTTGTCGGTATAATTAAGATACACCCTGTATATATATATAGGATATAAGATATACAAGGTATTATCTAATGCACTCTTAAACAGAGTAGAACAACAAACTGATCATTTGATTGGTGAATACCAGGCAGGCTTTAGGAAAGGTAGATCGTGTTCGGAGCAGATTTGGAGCCTAAAGACGATATTAAGGATACGCCGCAGTACCAACACATTTGTCACCTTCGTGGATTTTAAGATGGCATATGATTCTATTAACAGACAAACTGTTCCGAACACTCTAGAAGAGCTCAGAGTTGACAGGAAAACTAGGGACTTAATCCGCCAGACTCTCACTGACACAACATCTCAAGTGAAGTTTCTAGGTGAACTATCAGAGCCTTTCGAAGTACTGAACCCTTATCATTGTGTCCAATAATAATGGTTCATATTTTTGAAAATGCTGGAAATACTAAATACATGAGATGCTGGATATTTGAGTAAAATTTATATAGCAAGCAAACTGGACTTGGCAAGATGGGCTACGTGCTCTGTGGAAGCTATCGACAGTTTCACAACCAATGCCATTCTTATTCTTCTGAGAAGGCAGATATAACGCTGAGGCGTACGTGACCCTCAAACAGGCCACGATGCTTTGTCAACTGCAGGGAGCTAGAGAGAGGAGAAGAGTTGTGACGTCAAAATAAGGGCGGGATTTGAGAGGTCAGCAATCCGACGCTATCATGACCAACGAATGGGAAGCAATGACGCCAAACCGTAGCGTCAGGGTGTTTGCGCGCCAAGTCTGTTATAAAACGATCTAGCGATCAGTTTGCGTGAACGGCGACAGATTCGCGACCTGTGATAAATTACAAGCTTTTTGAGAGGTCACACATAATTATAGGCCCATTAATAAAAATATTGAGGAGCAATTTACTCCCACCACGGGATATTTTATGCTTTCTGTATATAAACTGTGTCTGAGCTATAACTTCGCTCATAATTATTCCTTTGATGGTTAATTTAAGACGTCTTCATGACGGTCTAAGTTAAAATTCTAGTTTGTGTTCGACAACTAAGTTGTTAGTTTTCAGACTAGTGAGACGGCAAATCGCCGTAGAGAAGGGTAAGTCTACGATCTGCATAGGACTCTATGAGGAAATAAATTACTCATAATGCAGATAGCTAGCAGGTTAACTTTAATTTAATTTGTGTTTTTTTAAGCGGCAAGAAGATGGTCAACGTTGAACTAAGGCAGCAAGATTCATCCTACAACGCCATAAGTGTTATGGGCTAACAAGGCCTATGATGGGAGACGACGGGGTGGGAAGCCCCTGGAAAGCTGTTTAAGAGATGAGTACTGAGAATTGATTTATTTGATTTTGGACGAAGGTGAATCGCGAGAGATATGTGGAACTTTGTACAGATTTTATTGCTGTGGTTTAATTTAAATTTAGGGGTTGATTTCCATAACTGACATGCGTGTAGTAATTTTTGGCATTGCGTGATAATTATGTTGTACAGTAATTTTTGTAATTTAAATATTGTCCTTATGTATTCGTAAATTTTATAGCGAAATGGCCTCATACGATTAACGTATAAATAAAAGTTATAGTCATGAATAAGAACGCAGGAACGACAATGATAAATGGACTTAATTAATGTTAATGTAAAAACTAGACAAGGGGGAATTTAGTGTGTTTGTTGCTTTTATAACTCGGGCTAATTCTGATTCCAGTAATTAATTCTTTATTGTCATTTAGACAAGTTGTGTGTCATTTATCTGAAGCGTGTGCTGGTTCATATGCTGCGACGAGATCATCGAGAGTGTGTCACGTATACTTGGGTGTGGTGTGATTGCGAGGATAGGCGAGACCTGTTGTTGACTACAGCACTCATTTCGGTGATTTAGTACCCAAGGTGCTAAGTTTGACCAGGAGGTTGTTCTTAAAAATCCATGAGAGGATGTTTTGTGATATTGTGCTATGAATGTTATTACGCGTTTAACAGGTTGACGTTAGGCAATGGTCGCTGGACGCTGGCTGTGGGCCACAATCTATATTTAGCGTGACACACATTTACTACAAGGGGAAAATGAATCGGCCACTTACTCAGATATGCGATAACAGACCCGGCTGTCTTCAGCCCTGTTATGACACGTAAATGTTTGCTTTAAAGCCTGATGAGTTAAGGTTATTTTATTTGATTTAATTTGGGGAGTTGCCATGTTGTGGATCTGAAGATTCTTATCATGTCTACGACTTATTTGTTCATTGTTTAAACGCCAATTTTCCGGCGTCATTTAAAAATTTGTATTTGTTGTTGGCTTATATTTCTAGGCCATTTGGCAACCGGCCAAGCATGTTCATGTCGCGTAATGTTTCCTTATAGTTTTTTTAAATTTATTTTTATTTATTTTCACTGCTACACTTAGAGCCTAAGAGCTCCTTTACAGTAGCGCCCTACATAAAATAAGGTTAGGGCATATAATAATAAAACATTTCACCTACATTCACAATATAAATAATCATAGTCTAACAATTATAGTAACAAAAATATAGTAACAATACAATAATAATAATATTTCTAATGATAATGGAAAAATTATATACAAAAGAGTGAGAGTGCATACAGACTATCAGCCCGAAAAACAAACACCATATACTGTACAAGAAGAGCTATTGAAGTAGACAGGTTGTCAGCTATTGTCCTTGTGTTTATAATTGAACTTAAAAAAATATTTTAACATAATACAGTAATCAAATGTGAGAGGTATACTGCTCCAAGAAGCAGGATGAAAGATGTCTTTTGAAAGCTGCAGTGCTTGCAATGTTGACGAACTTATATAAATCGAAGGTGTTGAAGAGGCGTGAGGCGGTGCAAACAAAAGATTTATTGAACTTCATGGTTCGGTGTATAGGAATCTGGAGTGTTAATTTTGTGTATCTATTTTCTCGATTATGAACAGAATGCATTGGTGTAAAGTCATTGTAGAGATATAACGAGGTATTGGTATGTAATATTTTATGTGTCAGAATGGCAACTAATAACTGTCTGCGCTTGTGGAGTTTCAGCCATTTCAGCTGCACGTAGTAAGGTGTGATATGTTCATCTCGCCTTACATCCAGAATGTACCGAACACATGCATTCTGGACTCTTTGTAATTTGATGTTCTGTGTTTCTGGTAAATCATTGTATACAGCAGAGCCATAATCAATGATTGGAAAGATGAGAATTTGGACGAAGAGCTTACGTATGTTAGGTGGGGTGTAAGAAACAGTTCTTTTCAGGAGATGCATAGTTGATACAACCTTCCTTACCACATTAGACGTATTCTCTGCCCATGACAGTGTTCTATCAAATATCACTCCGAGATTATTGACAGTGTTTCCATATTTAATATTATTATCTAGTATCTTGATGGGTGGTAGTGAATTAAAATCTACTGAATTTAGAAGATTTGTATATCCAATGGATATAAGTTGTGTTTTAGATATGTTCAAGTTAAGATTATGATTTTGGGCCCATTCACAAAGCCTGTCAATGTCTTCATTAAACAGATTTATACGATCACATGCAGTGCTAGGCGTGAGGTGAAAATAGGCTTGGAGGTCATCAGCGTACATATGAACAGAACTATTTCGGAATTCATTAGAAACATCGTTTATATATAGCGAGAAGCATAGTGGACCTAAGACAGATCCCTGATGTACTCCACTTTCTACCGATTTCCAGTCTGAGGAGGAGCCATCCTCGAGGACCACTCTCTGTGTACGCATGGAAAGGTAGGATTTGAACCAGGAAAGAGCACTCTGAGAGAAGCCAAAAGATTTCAGCTTTTCAAGAAATATATTGTGGTTCACACAGTCAAAAGCCTTACTGAAATCGAAAAGACATAGGATAGTAAGCTGACCTTGTCCATAGCTGAGCGTATATCATCGCTGACCTTTAACAATGCAGTGGTGGTACTATGACCCTTTTTAAAACCAGATTGGTAAGGATTGAAGATATTAAATTTAGTTAGGTATTCACATACTTGTTCATGAACTATTTTCTCAAGCGCTTTACTAAGGGCACAAAGGATATTTATTGGTCTAAAGTCACTAGAGCTAGTGGGGTTTTTATTTTTTGGCACTGGACGTATGTTAGCACACTTCCAAAGAGACGGGTATACTCCACTTTGTAGAGAGAAATTAAATAGATGGATAATTGGGGCTAGAAATACTTCAAGACAGTTAGAAACAAGAGAAATTGGGATGCTATCAGGGCCTCTTGCTTTTTTACGAATTGATTTGATGGCTTTCACAAACTGGTGTGGGTAAACATACATAAAGAAAAATTTTCATGGGCAGGGGGAGGGATGGATGTGTATTTCATGACGGTCTCTGATACTCTTAATACATCACCAATTGAGGAAACATTTGAGTAATGTTCATTTAATTGTGATGCAGAGACAGGCATCTCAACATCAGTGACTGAACTGACACCAACTCCCAATGATTTTGCAGCTCGCCATCTGGCGGAGGTGGTTTTGCAGTCACCGAAGATGTTGTACATATATTTCACTTTAGTTTTCCTGATTGTTTGTTTTGTCTTATTACGCAGAATTCTGTACTCATCATAGTCAATGGTAAGTTTAGATTTAATAAATGTTCTACGTGCTTTATCACGTTTCTTTAAAAGCGTATTGATTTCTTTACTGATCCACGGAGCAGAGTTATGTTTTATATCCACTTTCTTTTGCGGTGCATGCATATCATATAGTTCATTTACACAATCAATAAATAGAGTCACTTTCTCATCTATGTCAGTGGATTGGTAGAAATTCTGCCAAGGGAATAATTCTGCATCCGTTTTAAAATCATTTAAATTAAATTTACTGAAGTCACGTACAAAGATTGATTTTGGTCGAAGTTTCGGGGTAGATAGAGAAAACACTGCGTACAGAAGATCATGGGCTGAGAATCCAGCAGCTGGTTCTTGTCCGTAGTCAACAACGAGGTCATTACAGTTTGAAGAGATAATATCGAGAGAGCTGTCACAAGTAGCTGTGTGAAATGTAGTATCGAATGGTAAACATTCAACATTACAGGAACAGAGTACATCACATACCTGTTCAGTTTCAAAAGCTCCACTACCAAACCGAGCTTTAACGTCCCCAACAATAAAAACATATTTATAATCAAGAATGAACCTGTACATGTCATTCAGAAAAATACCTAGGTAGCCAGTTTTCGGTGGACGGTACACACAAGCAAAGAGAATTTTAGTTTCGGTAAGAGAGATGTCAAGTATAATGTATTCAGGCCTCGTATTATATTCAGCAGGAGACTGACTTAGCACGCTATACTTTATGTTATCCCTAAGGTAAACTGCAACACCACCTCCACCGACGGTTAATCTGTCATTTCTAATGACTTTATAGCCATTGAGAGAGACAGCAGCATCTGGAATTGAGGGCTTGCAAAAGGACTCACTTACTGCAATTATGTCAAAAGACGAACCACCAAAGACGTGACAAAATTCAGAATAGTGAGAGGAGTCAACTAATGATTGAGCATTGATATGAGCAATTTTTAGGCAGTTGGTGTTTTTCAGGCTGATAGCGGAAAGTATGTCTGGAAGGAGGGGAGTGGAATTCAGCTGTATGCCTACTAACTACAGACACAGAGTTTCCAGAAATATTAAATATTAAAAGATGGACCTAAAAAGAAATGTTGCATAATTATTTAAATATGTGAAGTAAATTAAAAATAAAACTTTAAAAATTAAAAGGAGGAAAAAGAGTGAGTAATATGAGTACGCTAGTTATCTTCATTGTACCTGGAACTTAGCAGGGGGTGAGCTTTTTAAGCTCGGCTGCGTTTCTCACACGGTGTTTGATGTCACCTCGCAGTACAATTAACGTACCATCTGACGTCCACACTTGCTTCTCCGTGAAGATGGAGACCGCTTGCTTCAGTAGATGGTGTCTGGTGGAGATGAGATCCTCTCGAATTGTCACCATGGTTCCACGCAACGCCCTTTTTGCGCGAAAAATCACCGACCGTTTCTCATACGAAACAAACTTGCACAGGATAGCTCTAGGCTTTCCACCCCCCGGGGCTCCAACCCTATGCGAACGGTCAATGTCATCCACGGTCAACGGGACGTTAAGCTTTGCAGCAACATTAAGCACTAATTGGTCTGTACTTTCACTTCTCTCTTCAGGCACACCAAAAATTCTTAGATTGTTCCTCCTTAAATATTGTTCTGTTTCCTCAATTTTGTTGTGAAGTGAGGACTTCAGTTCAAGAATTTCATTTTCGCGAGCTTTGAGTTCATGTTTTAATTCTGCAATCAGCTCATTGCTGAAAGCCAGTGATTCCCTTAGTTCCTCGCATACCTTTTGAGCGAGAACTGTCACAAGGGGCTGAAGGAAGTCATTGTTTTGAAATAAGTTCTTTACGATACCTTGCACCAAGTGTCCGATGTTATCATGTGATAAGATGTCATCAGCTGCTTTGTCAGAGGGGCTGTGTGTAGTACCGTTGGTCGCTATGGGAGAGCGCTGGCTGCTAATTCCCTGTTGAGGTGATGAGACCTCACCGGAAACAGCTGACAAGCTAGCTGCGCGCTTGGCTGGAATCTTTCATTGTACACTGACATTTGAAGAGCGAGTTGCGTTTCTTTTGTCTTTGTTTCCCGCCATGACTAACCTCAAAATGACGATTTACAAATTCCAATATGACTATAAATATCGTACTACACTCACGCTCACTTCACTAACACTTTCACAGATCACCTTCACTTCAGTGGTCCAATAGCACCTCACAAGACCGTCGTAATACTTATTTGACACCTTCTAAATGAAAAATTTCTGAACTGATGCTCCGAGCGTTAAGCCACCATGGAAGAGACACAACAAACAGAGAGTTTTGAGGTATAAGACGATGATTTCCGCAGCCCTTGTTGTAAATAATACACACGTGTATTTGGTTGTAGTAATCTAAGATTAGAGTATGTCAGTAGTGTATTTAATTATGTAATTGATGTTCCCATGTTTCCGTAAATCATCTTCGCAGTACGGAGTTCATTCCCGAACCGACTGTTTTGATCGGAGACGAACGCCCGTCAAAGTACTCATTACTTGAACTAGTCTTAAAACTTGTGTCGCTCATAAATATATATATTTTTTTGTCATTTTGTGATCTTGTGTGATCCGTAACTTTTGTTACATTAGATTAAGTGACATTGCAGTCACAACACATGTTAGACAGCTGTCATGCCGTGTCACCATGGTACGTCAGGATAGTCAGTGTCAGTATGTTTACGTTGCAGGTGAACAGTTTTTAAGGGTGGATTGTTATTAATTATTGTGTGTTTGATTCAGTCATTAAATTTCATTTGTTTGTAGATCCTGTTGTTTTCTTGGCTTTTAAATATTAAGTATACCTTATGAATCCTAGAAATTATTTGAAGCACTAATCTCTATTACACATTCACAAGAATCAATGACGACCCCGAAACTCGAGTCTTGTGATTATGCTTTATTTTCTAAGGGTACAATACATACCGGAGTTCGACAAGGTGATGGCCTCTCCCCACTGCTTTTTAACTTAGTGTTAGACAAAGTCATCAGGGAGTGGGAAAGCAACATCAAAGGCATAAGCATTGGTACTCTGGAACAAAAAATAAAAGTAAAATGCCTTGCTTTTGCTGATGATCTAGCTATCTTTACCAAGACTAGTGATGAAAGCAAGTATGCCATAGAGAAGTTACATGAGTTAGCATCAAAGACAGGACTCCAAATATCGTATGAGAAGACGCATTTCATAGTAAATGGACACCAGAATATCCCGAGATCTCCACTACAGACCAACTATGGAATAATTAGACACGTACCTTCCTTCAATTATTTAGGAGGAATTATTGTACGATCTGGATTGGACAGGAAAGCTAATTTAGAAAGAGCTACCAAACTTCAGAGAGCATACCGAATAACATGGAATCACTATAATAAAATAGTGATGTCACGAAATGCATAACTACGGCACTACCAAACAGTTGTTCTTCCGGAAGCATTGCACGCCTCCGAAACTATATCTCTAGGAGGCCACTCTCAAATTGGTGAAATCGAAATCCAGGAACGTAAAATTCTCAGAAAAATATATGGGCCCGTTTATGTTAATGGTATATGGATTAAAAGGAAAACCACAGACTTGTGCACAGTAATCAATAAGTTCACTGATACCGTGCGTAAGAGACGATTGAAATTTTATGGTCACATCTGCCAAATGGACAACACCAGATATGCAAAAAAAATGCTTTATATAATTAATTCAAAGAAGGTCAAAATCAGTTGGTTAGAAGAAATCAAACAGGACTTAAAGGAAATAAACATTACAGAAAATATCATCATGAATCGCAAGACTTTTGGAACTCTAGTTACAAATCACTCCTTCGCCGAAAAGGCTAGGAAGACCACTGGAAAAAATGGACGGAGGAACGTAAGAAGGGCCATAGTGAGTTCATGAGGAGATTTTGGGAGGAGAAGAAGAAGAAAGCTCCATCAACCCGAGTCAACAAGTTGAAGCGCGCTCCCGAAGTGGGCAAAGCGAAGAAAGAAAGAAAGAAAGAAAGAAAGAAAGAAAGAAATAAGAGTAGTTGTACCACGTAAAGATACGGCGTGTGTCACGTGTGGCATTCCAAATAATATTAACAAACAGATATGTCACTCTCATGGAGTGTTTTGGTTTCATGGCCACTTGGCTATTTATTTTTTCATGATCGAAACTTCTCGTGATCCACACTCGACACAAATAAATGAAAATATTAACGACAATCTCACTTCTTCTGAGATGTACAAAATGATGCGTGAGGTAGCAGGGTTCGGTGCTATGTTAGCATGGTTGACTAGAATCCCTGTATGTTCTATCTACACAACAAATGTGGCTTCATAGCTTCACATAAACTGATATAACAAAAATTATACATAACAGTGATGACATCTGTCGATCATCCAACGATACGAGCATCTTTAAGAGCTGTGTCGTGACAAGAAAGTTACAAAATAGGGGTCACGGTCTGAAGTTAAAATAAGGAATGGCTGTCCATCCTTCCTGCAATTAACCCATGCTAAGGGTTGACCAAAAATAGCTCAAAACCATGGTCGTGTTTAGCAAGCAGTAGGAACACCACGTTCTGCTGAGAGTCAACAGAGTGCACCCAACGGTACTTACTTTACTTTCCGTGTCCGAGAGACACACTAAATTCTTCCTTTCCAGAACTCTGCAGCTCTTATCCCTCGGTCTGTGGCCAACATAAGGTCTTCCTGGCTGCAGGTTTCATTAAGATCTTTGCACGTGAGCAGGTGTTGTGGAGTCTGGATTTCTCCACAAGCACATCGTGGATCTTCTGCATAACCCCACTTCACAAGGTTGCTACGACACTTAGGCACTCCTGTTCTCATCCGGTTTAAGGACCTCCAGGTGGTATAAGGCAAATGACTACCACTGCTCAGTTCTTCTTTAGGGGTAAACCCCTCTGGTACTATTTGTTTCCAGAGTGACACACGCCGGACGTCTGGCTTGGTATGGAGGGGTACTGTTCTCTTAATAAAACTCTTCCTGGATCTTAGGCGAGGAGTGGTCACCTTGTGGTTGAACATAGAATGTCTGGGATCTGTTTCAAGCTTTTGTCTCTCTTTCTCTGCTGCCACCCTGCGTCGAATAACTGGAGGTGCAATGCCAGCGAGAGGGTAGATCTTCTGCACTGCAACGGTGTCTAACTCACACTGAAAAATAATGACAATAAGATGAGTGCTAGCTATAAAATTCCTACCTATGCTGGTCATCAAGGAGTTCGGTTAAATAAGCTAAACTAAATCTACCACAGCAAAGACCCGTACAATAGAGAGATACATACTCACAGTACTATCGCCTCACCTCATTCTCACAAGAACTGAGGGGTATTAGGCATCTGGACGATTCACAGGGTAGCTCCAAAGCTAGACTCCTCAAGTCAAGCCTTTCCTGGTCCGGCTTCTACTGCGGTCTCGTGGTCGTTTCATGTCCAGTATCTCCTAGATGCGGTCGGTCTTTGGGCTGATGGGCATCACGTCTCCATGTCCCGCGTGGTTGAATGGTCTCTTAGGCATGATGAAGCCTCTTCTTGAATATCTCCTTCACGTCATGAGTGTCTACTCAATGTTACTCATGGTGGAATCTGATAGAATATCGCTGCACGTGTGGTCGTAGTCGTAGTTACACATTTTAATAATCTTTTCCACACGTGGGAGAGCACAGAACTTAATCTAAGCGTCGAAGCAATTATGTAAATTCTCTCACAGGCTTTACACTGTAATATGGTAGACTCCAATGCAAATATGGCCTTCACTGTCTGCATTCACTGGCTCTATTACACGCATGTGGTATTATCTCACTCATTCTATAACTGGTGAAAATCACACTGTATCCTCGCAATCTGACGTATGAAGTTACTCGCGCTGCTAATACACATTTAACGTAGGATAATTAATATTTCAGGTCTCACATGGACTCTGGCTAAGTGTGTTCCTCGTGGTGACGGTGGCGTTCCACGTGATTATAAAATCACCAAACATATTTTCTGTTTCACTCAAATTACTCACTTGGTCGAAATAACGTGATCAGTATTATTATATCTGCATTACCGCAGATTACAGGGTGCTTAAAACGAAGGATGTTCTCAGATTATTTCACATCTTCACCTCGTGGGCGGACTATTATATCGTCTCAACGGACGGACTTGTACACACGTCCACTTTGGACAGTTCCAAACTCGGGTGTGTCGAGCCTCGCTTCACCTGCTGGGTCCAAGCGTATACTCGAGTAGTTGAGAGTCTAATGACTTCCTCTCCGCTTATCTGCGGTGTAAATACCTTCACCAAAAATGATAGCATACACATCGCAATATTTAATTAATACTGCATGACGATGTGGTAACTTCTAAGGCTTTTAAGATCAAAAAGTTGGATAACAGTTGATCAGAAAAATTTTGAGGTTGAATGTCCAAAGTCAAGACAACAAGGCCATCAGCCCAATAGTTTGCAAATAGCGGCCATGTATGTGTGCAAATCGATTCCCCATATCAATTCAAACACGGTGAAACCAAATTGAATGAAATATTTTACAGAGGTAGCACTAGCAAAGGGCACCTCATATTCATGTTTAATATCCCTATAGCACGTTGTATTTCAACAACCAACATTCAATTATACTCCATGAGTAGGGGGGCAAGGCGGGTTCTGCTTCACCCATTTTATTTGTACCCGACTGTACATGTTAAATAATTAATATCTGGTGAACCCATGGACGGATGTTGACAAATGAGGTGTCGTTGGACTCGAGCTGACGTCCTCTTTCCTATGGACCTCTCGTCATATTTTTGAAAAAAATATTGAAAATATTTGTTTTTGAAAGTAGGCGATAGTTTGAAAACCAAACATGATAGAAAATTGTGCCATAGTTGAAACGAATGGGCTCTATGGCCTTTATTTTTTTATAATAAGACTCTTTAATTTTTGGAGATTTTTTGAAAACACTTAAATTTTGAAATTTTTATATTTTGGAAAAAATGAGTTTTAAAAAAAAATGTTTGACGTAAATGAATGGCCCTGACCCCCTCTACCCCCAAAATGAATTTAAAGTCTCTATCTTACAGTATTTATTAGTGGGATTTCACTATGATTACCAGTAAAAGAATCTTGTGCAGGTATAGTACGAAGTTGTAAGGTATATGACTATGGAAATTGTCCCAACTTTCGGACAAGTCGAGACTAGCTCATTCATGGACAGAGGCCTCGAACTTGAGAGCCGGAGTAGGAAATAGGTTACCTAAGGGTTTTCTTTTCTAACGATAAGGTGATTTTAAATTTTATCACAATAAGGTTAAAGTTCCTGTATTATTTGATCCCTTGCTTTGATTTGCACTCTCAAACAGTCCGGTGTATCACATACTTTAAAAATCAATTCCCGACTACACAATCCTCCTTCTTTACCTTAATACAGCCGAAATGAAACCATTTCTTACTTAGTGCAATTTTGCATACGTCCCCCTTAAATTGCATTTTGTGAAAATTTTGAATCTAAATTACATTTTGTAAGTATGTTCTATCTAAATTGCATTTTGTAGATATTGTCAATTCAAATAACAGTACAGGAAGTATGTAGTTAGTTTTAGTTGTAAGTAGGTAGTTAGTTTGTCTATTAGATATATGTCATTGTTCTATTAGACTGTGGTGTGTGAGTGTGTCAGGTAGCAGTTGCATTGTTTATTAGTTATAGTTCATTGTTTCAGTAGACTGTGATGTGTGAGGGTGCATGTGAGTGTGCCTGGTGACAGACTGTTTTAGTGGTAGTATTTGTTGTTGGTGGAACTTAAGTTTTTTGTTAGTAGAATTTTGGTATTTAATTGTTAGTACGGTAGAAGGTTAGTATCTTTGTTAGTAGAATTGCTCTTTACTTATTCTGAAAGGGAGTAGCAGCCTTTCAGAATAAATCAATTCTTTACTAGTCTTATAGACGGTTAAGATATTGATAATATAAGCCAAATAATGGCTACACTGCGTCCTGCTGCACGGCTGAAAGCAACGGGAAACTACAGCCATATGCTATTCCCGAGGATATGCACCTCTCTATGCATAATTACATGTGATGATGGCCTCCTCCCTTGTAAAATTTCAATCCGGAGGTAAACTAATCCCCGCTCGGATCTCTGGGTGGGGACTACTCGAGAGGGGGTTAACATCACAGAAGTGACAAAGAGGAAATTTGACATTCTACGGATCGGAGCGTGGAATGTTAGAAGTCTGCTAGGAAGTGGAAGGTTAGAAAACTTAGAAAGGGAAATGGATAGGTTGAGGTTGGATTTGGTTGGGATAAGTGAAATGCGCTGGCAGGAAGAACAGGACTTTTGGTCAGGAGACTATAGGGTCATTAGCACTAAATCAAACAATGGCCAAGCAGGGGTTGGCCTCATATTGAGTAGGAAACTTGGACAGCGGGTGGAATATTATGAGCAATATAGTGAACGGATTATTGTAGTAAAAATCAATACTAAACCTACCTGCACCACAGTGGTACAAGTCTATATGCCTGCCAGTCAAGCTGATGATGAGGATGTTGAAAAGGTCTAGTTATAGTAATGGGAGATTGGAATGCTGTGGTAGGAAAAGGGAGAGAAGGGAAGATAGTAGGAGATTTCGGATTAGGTGAAAGGAATGATCGAGGAAGCAGGCTGGTAGAATTCTGCACCGAGCATGAATTGGTCATAGCTAACACCTTATTCAATAACCACAATAGAAGAATATACACATGGATGAGACCAGGAGATACAGGGCGTTACCAAATCGACTTCATTATGGTCAAGCAGAGGTTTCGAAACCATATTTTGGATTGTAAAACATATCCTGGTGCTGACATAAACTCTGATCACAATCTGGTTGTAATGAAATGCAGATTAAAATTGAAGAAACTGAAGAAAAGTCAAAAGCCAAAAAGGTGGGCAATAGACAGACTGAAAGAGAAGGATGTAAACGAAAGATTCAAGAAGAGTATAAAGGAAGGACTAATGAAAAACCCTAAACAAACTTCAATTGCAGACGAATGGGCACTTTTGAAGAATGAAATAACAAAATCCGCAGAAGAAAATATTGGTAGGAAAGAAAGAATAGGTAGAAAACCGTGGATCGCTCAGGATATACTAGAATTGATGGATGAAAGGCGGAAACACAAGAATCTAAGAGATGAAAAGGGAAAAGCAAAATACAGACGTCTGAGAAATGAGGTTAACAAGAAGTGCAAGGAAGCGAAAGAAGAATGGTTGAAAGAGAAATGTGCAGGTATAGAAAATTGTCTGAAATTAGGAAAAGTAGACACAGCTTATCGAAGGATTAAGAATACTTTTGGAGAAAAGAATATTAAGTGCTGTAATATTAAGGACACGAAAGGAAAGCCTCTAACAGATAGGGAAGAAAAGGTTGAGAGATGGAAAGCTTACATAGAGAGTTTGTATAAGGGAAAGGAGATTGAGAATCATGTAATGGAAAGGGAGGAGGAAATTGATGAGGATGCGAAAGGAGATTTAATATTGAGATCAGAATTTGATAGAGCTTTGGAAGACTTAAGCTGGAACAAAGCACCAGGCATAGATGATATACCGATTGAGTTGCTACGCTGCATAGGAGATGAAGGTCTGATCAGGTTATTTCACTTGGTGTGTAGGATTTATGAGACAGGTGAGGTACCCCCTGCTTTCAAGAAGAATGTAATCATCCCTATACCAAAGAAAGTGGGAGCTGACAGATGTGAAGATTACCGTACAATCAGCTTGATTACTCATGCTTCAAAGATCCTGTCTAGAATAATTTACAAGAGGATTGAATGCCAGATAGAAACAGAGTTGGGTGAAGACCAGTTTGGTTTCAGGAGAAATGTAGGAACAAGGGAAGCTGTACTAAGTCTTAGGCTGATTTTGGAAGG
The DNA here is from genome assembly GCA_946902985.2 of Meconema thalassinum. Lineage (NCBI taxonomy): Eukaryota > Metazoa > Arthropoda > Insecta > Orthoptera > Tettigoniidae > Meconema > Meconema thalassinum. The sequence goes on along the minus strand of OX336391.1, from coordinate 127,246,642 downwards.
TAGAATAAGGAATGATAAGAGAACGTTCATGGCTTTTGTAGACTTAGAAAAGGCTTTTGATAACGTTGATTGGACTAAATTGTTTGACATTTTGAAATCGACTGGAATAAAGTACAGGGATAGGAGGGTGATATACAATCTGTACAGAAACCAGACAGCAGTCATTCGATTTGAAGGACATGAGAGAGAAGCTGGTATTCAGAAAGGTGTAAGGCAAGGCTGCAACTTATCACCCATACTTTTCAATCTTTACATTGAACAAGCAATGAAGGAAATTAGAGAAAAACTTAAAGTGGGAGAGAAGATTCAAGGAGAAATAATTTCAACTCTGAGATTTGCTGATGACATCGTCATCTTGGCCGACAAGCCTGAGGATTTGAATGAGTTTTTGAATGGTATGGACTCCGTCTTACGGAAAGAATTCATGATGAAAATAAATAAATGTAAAACAAAAATACTGGAATGCAGCCGAAATAAGTCAGAAACCTCTATGGAGATCAAATTGGCAGGTGAAAAGCTGAAGGAAGTAGGAGACTTCTGTTACTTAGGAAGCAGATTAACCAGTGATGGACGAAGCAAAGAGGATATTAAAAGTAGGTTGGCTCAGGCAAAGAAAGCATTTCTACAAAAAAGGAATCTGCTGACATCGAATATAGATTTAGGTATTAGGAATTCATTTTTGAAAGCCTTTGTCTGGAGCGTGGCGCTCTATGGAAGTGAAACTTGGACTATTGGTGCAGCAGAAAAGAGGAGAATTGAAGCATTTGAAATGTGGTGTTACAGGAGAATGATGAAGATCAGATGGGTAGATAGGGTTACAAACAAAGAGGTATTAAGACGAGTGGGAGAGGAGAGATGTTTCTGGCGACTGCTAATGAAGAGAAGAGATAGGTTGGTAGGACACATACTAAGACACCCAGGAATAGCAAGCTTAGTTATGGAAGGAAGGGTCGAGGACAAGAACTGTAGGGGTAGACCAAGGTTAGAATATGTTAAACAGATTGCCTCGGATGTAGGGTGTCGGAGCTATGTAGAGATGAAACGATTAGCTCAGGACAGGGAGGCACGGAGGGCTGCATCAAACCAGTCAAAAGACTGGAGACTCAAACAACAACAAGAAAACATCCTTTCTTGTGACAAGCCATGTGCCGGTTCCAAGGTGCGTTCAGTGATGAAGCATGGCTTGTACACTATCATTTCAAAGAAATATCACCGAGCAATTATCTCAGGCGGGCTAACTACTGAGCCCGATTTTGAATTATTATCGGTGAATTTTATGAATATTTTGAAGCCTATGCTAAGTAAAATACATGGGAAAATCATCGCTGGAAAGTTACAGCAGTGAGTTGGAAACTACTCACGTGTTTGGTGAGGATTTCTGGGAGCTCAGCCTAGGTCAATTTGCATAGCAACAGATTATTACTGATAATTTGAGCGCTAGGTTGCAATGAATTATTTAATTGCAAATTGCCATCTGACCAATGAGAAGTGATTTAATAAAATGATTGGTCATCAATGCCTAATTAATTATTTTTTTTAGTCGTTTTACCCTCCAGGTTGGTGGAACCCACTGACTCAGCGAGGGAACTCACCACTATCGCCTCTACGGGCAGTGTCCTAGAGCGGGAAACATCGAATCGGAAGGGATAAAACTGGTGAGGTGAGATTGGCACCTCGCCCAGGCGGCCTCACCTGCAAAGCGAACAGGGGCCTCATGAGGGAAGGTAAGGAATGGTTAGGATGGATAGGAAAGGAAGGGGGAAGGAGGCGGCCGTGGCCTTGAAGAAGGTACTGCCCCCGTAATTGAATTATGTAGAGACCACGGTGGCTATATTTGAAATTATAATTATAGTTATGGCTGTCATAGTTATGACGTGGGTAGTCATGACGTAAGCACGGATGACGTAAATGTTATACCAGCAGGCTACTTGAGCTGAGATTCTCAGTGACGTCAGCATTTAGTCGAGAATGTTCCAAGATGTACGACGCAGTCGCAGGAAACGAGGAATTCTGCTGAGGAAGAAACTATGCTATTGGAGGAGAGGCTTGAACCAATCAACGATAGTTTAAAGGAAGACGGAGATTGCTGAAACTATGGTATTTTTATTACTTTTGGAATGCAGAATTGTGGAAATCCATTTGCAGTAAAGGCATTGATTTGGAATTTTGGTGAAATTTATTTTCAGTTTTTGAATTTTGAAAATCCGTCATGTATTAACGAAGTTGGAAGTTTTAGCGATGACGTAGTATCACGCTTTGGAAGGGATGGAAACGCCCCTCGAGAAGTTAATAAAAGGGCTTGCGCAGAAGAGAGGAGCCTCTTTCGTTCTCTGATCATTCTGAGATCTCATTCTCAGATCATCGAAGTATATTTGTGAAAGTTCTTTTCTTATACATTCATTATAGTGAGACGTCGAAGTGAACAGCAGTGAAAAGAATCGTCTTTATAACGCGTGGCGAGGCCACTATATTAACGAGATCCAAGTCAAACTAGGTGAAGTTGAAACGGACCTTAGAAAGCTTCTACAAGTTTAGCTTCGAACAGTTAGCGGTCACCGATAAGCTAATTGTATTGTGCAGTGCTACATGCAGTTATAGAGAAAAGCTGAACAATTTCGACCGATTAGTTTAAAAGATATTAGCAGTTTTATACGACTGACAAAAGTGATTATCTCGCCACAAGAGAAGCACTTTTGTATAGCCAGAATCAACGCAACGGCTGACGCTGCGAGTGGAATAGAAAGACTTCAGATTGCTTGGTTACAGAACGATACCAGTATAATGGAGCAATTGAATACGGCAGTTTGTTCTTCTGACACTACAACCGAAGAGCAGATGGAAGGCTAAAAGGGCTTATTGCAATCGGGACATATTTCAACGGAGTAAGATAGCGACATGGAACTTCGCTAATTGCTATTCCACACAAGCGAACATGCGGTGAATACCATCTACACCCATGTTTCGTAATTAAAGGCTGAATACCATCGAACAGCCATAGAAACAATTTCATACTCTGAATATGAATAATTTCTTCGGAAATTTCTACAAAACTTCATGGCGATTGTCTACTGGAACTTCAGGGAATTTTTCAAGAGAGGTCAGGGATATCCCGACTCACAAAGAAGATTATTGCCGGAAGGATGTCTATTCGTCTTCGAGGAGCAGAGCGATTTCCGGAGAAGGAAGCAGTTCGATTCTCCGAGGGTGCTATTTCCTATTTCGAGGATGGAGCTCAACTTTAACGTGGTGAAATGGATCCATCAGCAGTCTTCTTTGGGGAATTTTCCTCTGGAACGTCAATCGGCAGATAAGGTAGTCGTGAACGTTTATTGTATTTGAGTTTACTAATGATGTTTGAGCAACTATTTTTCCCATATTTTTATCCTCATGTTTTTTGCCCTATTTTCTTGTTGAGATTCTTATTCTCAGTACACCTTGATGAGTTTTGCATTTTTCGACGATTTATTAAGACATTGTTATGTCATGGGCATAGTTAACGATTTTGAATCAGTTGAGACTGATATTTAGAATTTTCAGTAATTAATATTTTTTGTAGTCACGATTTGACTGTAAGTTAATGATTTTTATGGCAGATTTAAATTCAGACAGCGTGTCACTTTATTAAAGTAATTCTACCCCAGTTTAATTACTTTGACCAATTTTCTGTCATCATCAAGAAGGAAGAACATTTAAATGATTTTAGAGCGTTAAAATCTCTTACGTTGTCGACGATCTTGGAAATACTAGTCGTTATTTGTTTTGATTGCAACACAGACATGTATCGTCAGGATGAATGAACATTGCATTATAGACACTTTTGTGAAAGAGTAACTTTAATAATGAATTATTGAATGCATTAAAGTCAAGAACTTTTGTTAGGAGTTTTTTCTCAATTAGAGATTTATAGAACGATGTTTGCATTCCCCAGTCTAATTGGATTCTATTCGACTACTTTGCATTTTAGTCGCACTTTATTTGAAGATAGTATTTTCATACTACAATTTCTTTTAAGATGTTAATCTTAAATTTTGATAGACCAGACAGGCGTATATAAGCGTATTCACTATTAAATTTGTTTGTGATTGGCAAGTTTTGACTTCATTTCGGTTCATGAATGAAATCCACGAATGTTAAATAGAAAAACAGTTTTGAAACAATTAATGATTATTAGAATTTTTAAGTGGAACTATGAATGTATAATCGCTAGTGCAGCGCGTGTTGAAAGTCGCTGAGGTATAATGCCCTTGAATATGAAGGAAGTTCCCACAGGAATTAATGTTAAAGAATTATTTGTGGAAGTTTTGTAAGTTATGTGGAAGTTTTTAATGCCATATAGATTAATATATGATGATTTTGGGCATATCTTTAATGCAGATTGTGCATTAACTTGTTAGCGAAGGATTTTCCGCTGGAGTAAGATTGTCATAGTTCGTTGAAAATTAATCAAGTGAATTACTGTTATAATTAACACGAGTTTTGAAAGAATTTGAGATAAGATTTTGAATGAAGGTTGCCGTCACAAATCATTATTAAAACCTTTATTAAACCAGATTGTGACATTAACATGTATAACTAACCTTCATTGGTCGATTATATTAAACACGATTATGAAAATTACCAACCGAATGAACATGTGGCTAATGTATTTCTTAAATTAATAATTTAAACAATTTAAATGTTAATATTGTAAATAATTGCTGTAAATATTTTTGAAAATAATGTGGAACGAGAGTGATGTTAAAGGCGTGCTTATAATATTTTTATTGTCTTTGACAAATATTATAAACAATTTCTAATTGTTATCAATAATTTATGTGATTTTGTTATAAACATTTAAGAGCTAATTAAACATTTGGATTGAAGTTAACAAGTTTAAGAAATTAATATAATGATCCAATAGGATGTGAGTAAAGTACTTGAAAGATTTGCGTAAATAATGTGAGTTGTCTTGTGGACATTTAAAAGCTTGAGAGTGCAGGCTGTATTCTTACGTAACATAGCATGTGAGAAGGGAGTGCATTTGACCAGTATGCAACAGGCTGAGGGTAGCCCGCAGCTGTGCCAACATATGGTTCTCAGAGAGTGAGGTCGTACACACTCTGGCCTTGCGACTATAAATACCATTCTCATGTTTATTAAAAGGAAACCAAATGCTCTATATATATGTCACACCCTGACGTCCTTTTCCAATCCAATAGTGTTATGAATATTACGTTATTTGGAGCTCTTGGGAGCTAAAATGTTTTACATCATGTTGTATGATAATTTTTGCAAGTCCTACTGGAGGACGTAGTCAGATTGACTTGGGCTACTGATAGCCACGTTGATTTTGTTGTGTTATCAAAATCATACCCTTTATTAGAAATAAAGCTTTTGTACAGTTCAAAGTTCTCGTCTTCGTCTTGGTTCATTTTTAAATGTCATGGTGGAGGTTATTGTGTGAACAGACTTTTAGTGATCCTGTTGTCAACTCAAACCCCGAGATAATTAAGAGGTGAGTAACGGTAAGTATGAAACCCCCGTCTATTTTGGTGTGTTCCACAATGATTTCCTGTGAACTTCTGTGCTCTTATCTCGATAGTATCTGTCAGTGCCATTTTCATTGATGTAGCTATGCCGGTGCGATTGATAATTGGCAATCCGATTGAGGGGGCGGATATCTGACAGCCTACTATCCAGGTAAACGGGGACAGTACCATCCCGGCATTTGCCCGAAGACGAAGTGGGAAACCACGGAAAACCACTTCGAGGATGGCTGAGGGGGAATCCAAACCCCTCTACTCATTTGGGCCACCCGAGGCTGATTAGACCCCGTTCCAGTCCTCATACCACTTTTCAAATTTCGTGGCAGAGCCGGGAATCGAACCCAGGACCTCTGGGGCGGCAGCTAACCATGCTGACCGCTACGCTACGGAGGCGACCTCCTAATTAATATAAATATATTATTACTAACTGTATTATGTCTTAATACAGTTACCCGCGTCATTTTTCTGCAGATTACTTAAATGGCGGAAAGAAGAGCTGTGGTGGGAATTTGCAGCCAGATAGAAGCGGCTTATTCTGTTGAAATTTCGTCTGGAGTAGTCGTACTTCTGAAAGTCCAATCCCAGAGCGACCACATAACGAGTGCGGTGATTGACTACATTGAACTTCCGTGCCATCGCGGGCGAGAATTATGTACAGCCGAACTTTGCATCCAGCCTAGTGGAAAGTCAACGCTTCTGAGTGTCGATTCCCTCCCTGAAACCAAACTGTGTTTCCGACATGAAGGCGACTGTGAATGAGTACAGTATTTTCGTCAGGATTTTGGAGAATATCTTAAAAATGTTCTTCTCAAGTGCGATTCCTCTGTATGCGTTGAGGTCCTCAATGTCGCCTTTGTCTAACAAGATGATGTTCGACTTCCTCCAGTCCTCTGGTATATTTCCGGATATAAGACATTTGTTAAACATCTTGGTCCACAACTGGGCGAGTATTTTAAGAGTGTCTTGGAGCTTTTCGTTGAACACCTCGTCTGGTCCTGTAGTTTTCCATTTTTTAGTTTCAAGGATTGTGCGTCTTACTTCGTCCTCGGTTATTGGTTCAAATTCTAAGGTTAATGTCCTTTCTATTTCGTAAGCTTGTTCTAAATTGTTCTTGTTGTAAATATGAGTGAACCTATTGCTTGGCGCAAGTAGTTCCGACAGACAGCGTTGGATGGCGCGGCGATGGACTGTCGAGCGCGATCCATCCAGGATCTGCCCTCCCTCTTCCGCTTCGCGGGTTTACCCCTCCTTCACTCCTTTTCCGTCCAACTCGCTACTAGTTTATTCTTTCCTTTCTCTCTCCCGCCTTGTTACGGTCATCTTTTAGTAATTATTCTCTTCCAGCATATTAATAATAATAATAGGTGATATTTTTCTTCTTGTGATATCAGTTGATTGTATGTTGCATTTAATGGCATAATACCTCATTAGGCTATTGTAAAAAAAAGATACAAGCCTTACAGTAGTCGCATATGATTTGTAACATCTGACATTTTATCCTACTATGAAATCGAGATGAAATGTATATGAAGTCATCTGACATGTTAACCTACTCGTATACTACACAGCTTGAACATTCTTAAAATGTTAATTTACGCCCCGTTAGCGGCTTCGGTGGCGTAGTCGGTAGCATGCTGAACTGCTAAGCCCAAGATAGCGGGTTCAAACCCGGCCGAAGTCGTCGGATTTTTAAGAGCGTTAAAAATCCTTCAGTATGCCTTCCTTCGGAGGGGAAGTAAAGGCGGCGGTCCCATGTCATAGATTTATGGCTTGTAAAAGATCCTTTCACAGACTAAACTTGTGTAAAGCAAAATTTGTTAGGTTAGATTTCGTCAGAACGCTCTATCAAAGTTCCAACGTTCGCCACTAGGTAGCATTGATATCTGGTGGCGAAAGTTGGATCTACGGTACTTGAAATTGAACGAAACTTGTAGCTCACCCTTTAGGGTGTCCGTTGGAAGCAGCTACAGACTCAGGCGAGCCGAACATGTCCTCGGACACTCCCGGCACTAAAAGCCATACGATAAATAAATAAATAAATAAATAAATAAATAAATAAATAAATAAATAATACGCTCCGTTTTCATACTGGTACTATGATGAATGTATAGATTGAATTGGAGATATGCTACTGTCACACTTGTTTGAACAAACATCACATAAGAGGAGGAATTAAACCATAGCCTATCTATAGACTACTAGAAATAATGTTCAATACCATCAAATTTCCCAACTCTTGCTTGGTGCAAACTATTGTAATTAAAATTAAATAAATCGTAATTTCATGTAGATTCTCTTAAAATGACGCATAATGTAATGATAGATATCGTTTGAATCGATAATCCGGTGGCAAGAATAATTGCCGGGACTGAGGTTCGTACCCGAGACCTCATGATTCATAGACCAAAATGTTATCCGCGCAGCCATTAGAACCACAAACATTTGGTGTACACAGCAGGTACTCATTTTCACGTGCCGGTTATACTATGGAAGTATTTTTTGTATGTTTCATTAATATTTTGCTTTTTTATAATGTTCCTGCGTGGAATTGAGTTTTAAATTAGTAATGAATACGCCTACTTGACAATAAAGGGAATTCTTATAGTGGTCTATGAAAGGCTAGCTCAGTTCCAGTATAAAATCATCGATACATATTACATTGATCACCGCATTACCGCAATGTGGGTTAATATCTGAATAGCCATTGTGCAGACACATAATACAGGATTTGCCGACTAGTTACAATGTTTCATATAAAAGCATAGCCTATAATCATTTAAATACGGATACGGAGACACCTGGTTTGTGTTTCAATGAGTTGAAAGCAGAGTTCGCATGAGCGTTTACCGTTCATAAGAAAGTGTTGAGGTAAGTTACTCGGTGAGTGGATGGCCATCACTTTACCGAGAGATTGAAAAGCAGACTCTTAATAAATCATAATTGTTTTCAGCAAATATGATTTAATGAATATTTTTACACCAAAGAACGAAAACTTGATTTTGATTCATTGCAGAAAAATCTGTAATGGCGCTTCCAAACCTTGAAGTAATCCGTATGTTATATACATTCCACATGGCACCACTGCCAACTGGATCGGATGCGATCTAGCTGGCAGTGCGGCTTACACACTTCCGTCCGATCCACTTCCGTCCCATTTTTCAAAATCACTCCCACAAAAATATCCAGCAACCGAGTGGAAAGATTTTACACATCAAAAATGGATGAAGTCGTCAGGATATTAATAACCACATAGACCTACTTCAAATGAAATAACAACATTGAAAATTGCGCCCAATAATTCCTGTCAGGTACCAGTACCAATGTCACACCATTAGCAACCAAGTGGGGGAAGTGGGTGAAACATGCTTTACCGTACGCAGTGGCGGATCCAGAGGGGGGGGGGGGGGGGGCACCAGGGGCAAGTGCCCCCTCCGAAAAGACAGTTGTCTGCCACATTGATATTGCCGATAAAAATGATTGTTTCTGCAAACTTCACTGCAAGTAAAATCTTTGCTGTATTGCCTGCATTCATGAATGTGGTCAATGTTTGTTATCATATAGTATGTAATGGCAACAATGTTAATATAATCACTACATCGACATACATTTTTTATGTTTAGGACAGGTAGAAGAAGAAATATATTTCATAATCCTTTGTTCCATAGAGCGCCTTCCTGTACTACTTGACTATTTCACTGGACGTGGCCGGTATTTTTAGCCTATTTTCAATTTTGAAAAAATAGGCTTATGAGATCACCTTTTGTCCGTGTGTGTGTGCGTGTGTGTGTGTGTGTGTGTGATTCGTGTGTGTGTCCCCCCCTAATAAAATCTAAACTGCTGGAGCGATTTCAATGAAACTCGGAAAGTTCATAGCGCTATTCCCGGCGACCTCGACCGTGCCCTTCAAATTTTGTTACGACTCACCAATCCAACATGGCGGCTGTGCGAAATATTTCACCAGCATTCAATATCTCCGAAACTATTACCGATATTACCCTGACATTTGTTATGGTGATAGAGGGAACTACTATAAGTTCACTTAAGTGACTTTTGAAAACCTGGTAACTACAAAACCAACATGACGGCCAAGCGAATTTGCGACTTTTAAATAGACGTTTCTCGCGATTTGACCAACCAAACGCAATGAAACTTGGTACAGTATATGTTTATATACATTGTAATGCACCGACATCTAACTTCGTTCAATTGTTTACATAATCACAAGATGGCGGATGTGCGAAATATTTCACCGGCACTCTATATCTCTGAAACTATTAGCGGTATCTCCCTAAAATTTTGTATGAAGATAAAGGGCACTACTGGGAGTCCATCTATAAGATTTTCAAAAACCGGTTAACTACAAAACGAACATGGCGGCCAAGCGAATTTGAACATTTTAAATAGACCTTTCTCGCGATTTAATGTTCCAAGCGCACTGAAACCTGGTACAGGAAATATTTATACACATTGTAATCCACTGGTATTTAATTTAGTTCAATTGTTTACATAACCTCAAGATAGCGGCAGTGCGAATTTTAAAATTAAGTTTTTATTTCTTGTGATGTAGTCATGCGATCGAAGTGAAAGTTTGAATAATGAACCTACGCAATAATTTTCCTTTAATGGTACATGACTATGGCCTATACATTTAACAATCCAACATGGCGGCCATCCGAAATATTTAGACGATACTGAATATCTACGAATCTATTTTAGCAATCAAACTGCATTTTTTAATGTTCATAGGGGCTATGAACTTAAGTTCACCTATAGGACTTTAAATAACCTGGTGATCACAAATCCAACATAGCGGTGACGCGAATTATAAATATTCACATGGACGTTCCTCGCAATTTAACCATCCGCGTGCAGTGAAACTTGGTACAGTAAATCTTTATCCGAATGTTAATCCACTGCCATGTAATTTATTTCAATTATTTCCATAACCTCAAGATGGCGGCTGTGAAAAATTTTAAAATCTCCTTGTTTTTTCTTGTGTCCTAATTATGCGATTGAAGTTTGAATACTACACGTTCACAATAATCTGCATGTAACAGTACATAACTCTAGGACCTACATATATAAAATCCAACATGGCGACCATCCGAAATATTTAGTCGGTTCTCAATATCTACGAATCTATTACAGCAATCAAACTGAAATTGTGTATGTTGATAGTGGCAATTAACATAAGTAGGATATATGAAAATAGGCTGTATAGTTCTTCACGGAACTACTTGTTATTTATGTGACTAGTTCGTTGTGAGTCAGTAACTGACAATGTTGGTACTATGTACATATTTTGTAACATTTGTGTAGTAGACTTGTATATTGTCTTCAGATAGTCACTATGATTGCATATGTTTTAATACATATTTGACTGTGTAATGTGCATTAAAATGTGGAAATGTACATATTCTGTAGAATTAAAAAGGTTTTTTTAACTAATGACAATGACTTCTGTTATTGAAACTGAAACCAATAAACCATTTTAATATAATGAATTTCTTGTAGAATTATAAAATCTGGTGGTTGAATGGTATGTGTAGTGTGTGTAGATTAAATACAAATAGAGTAATTTTATTACATATTTTCTCTCGCTACTCTGAAATCCTCGAGTGCACCCTCCGAGGTGAACCTTTGGATCCGCCACTGCCGTACAGGTTGAGAAAAGTAGCCTACACTCAAAATATACCATAGGCTATCTGCTGCTTGGGGGGTAATATTTGCTGTTATGGCATTATTAATTCAAAGCAGTCACAATAACTCATTAGAATATTGTAATGTAAAAAGTTAAGTTGAAAACACATGGCTTAAGATGTGTAACAAGCTCCAAGTTCTATTGGAAAATGTACTAGTGTTGTGTTGGTTAGTTATGGAGTCTTAAGGGGCGGAACAATTAGGTCATCTGCCCCTGTCATTGTGTCAGCTACCGACAGTAGTGGCTACGCGGTCTAAACCGCTGCGTTAGGTCAAGGGGCTAAGCTCTCTGCTGACTCGGTAGACGCGTGGGTTCGAGCCCCACCGTCGGCTGTCCTTGAAATGGTTTTCCGTGGTTTCCCATTTTCAACACCAGGCAAATGCTGGGACAGTACCTTCTGACAGGCCACGGCCGCTTCCTTCCACATCCTTGCCCAGTTTCATTCATCTTCATCCATTCTATCTCTCATCCCGACGCGTAGGTCGCCCACGGGCGTCGACTAGAAAGACCTGCACTCGGCCTCTCAGGAGGCTACACGAAAAAAAAAAAAAAAAAAAAAAAAAAAAAAAAAAAAAAAAAAAAAATTGTGTCAGCTTGTAGCCTTATCTTACGGAGTTGTGGCCAGTACTCCGCACCCCCTCTGTGAGTGGCTTAACATAAACCAGTCAAAGCTTGTGTATGCCATGAAGCCGTAACTCTAGAAAGTTAACTATAAATGATATACGTAAACTCTTATCGCAGGGGTATTATCAAGCTTTGCAATCACAAATCGTAGCTGTATATCTATCTTGAGAAACTCACCTCTTAGCCTTTTACCATTCAATTTAGTAAGTCTTTCTCACTCATGGTGGAATACAGGGGCGTATATAACGTGTGAGGGGGGAGGAGCGGGGGACCGCCCCCCCCCCGAAATTTTTGTCACATATATTATTTGATTATGAATTAAATCATAAAAAACCAGTATAGTCATGTACTATTGTTACTAAGTGACGCATGGCAACGTTGCAAATCAAAGCGAAGGTAGAGTGATGTAAACAGTGCGACAATCAGTTTGCCCTGATCGTATGTGTAACGACATAACCTCTTATTACTCTCCAGTGCCTTCGCTCTTATGAACGAACCAAGAACAGCAACAAGTGCCCTTGAAGCGTGTGACAATGTTTTTCCCCCTAACATTTATACCCTTATCAAACTTTCGGCAAATTTGCCTCTCTCTGTAGCTACCGGTACCGCCGAACGGAATTTGAGTTGGTTGAAAACATACTTAAGAAATTCTACTTCTGAAAACAGACTCAACGGTCTAGTATTGTAATCTATTCGCAGAGACATACATCTCACTGACGATGAAGTTATGAACCGATTTGGCAATGCTTCAAGAAACCTTGACTTTATATTATAGTTTGAGTTGTAAATCTAAAAAGTAACAATAAATCTTTCGAAGTAAATACTATCAAGTGAACAAGTTGATTGCATTAATAAAAAGTATCATAAAATGGTCTTTCTTGTTTTTGACATTAACCAAACATAAAAATTACAGTCAGTCTGAAAGACTCTTTCAACAGACTCCATTACCCATTACCCATTAACTTAGGCTTCCCTCGCGGGCACCTCTAGAAGGGTCACCCTGTATTTGAGTCTGACATCTTTTACAACTCTTTAAGAGTCACCCATTATTTGAATCTGATAACTCGCAAACCTCTTTAAGGGTCACCCTTTATTTGAATTGAATCTAACATACTGTACAGCTCGTTAAGTGTCACCCTGTAATTTGCTCTGACATCCTGCACACCTCTTTAGGAGGCACCCTGCATTCTTATGTGGCATCTTGTATATCTCTTTAGAAGTCACCCTGTATTCTTGTGTGACATCTTGTACACCTCTTTAGGAGTCACCCTGTATTCATGTCTGAGACCTTGTGCACCTCTTTAGGAGTCACCCTGTATTCTTATCTGCCATCTTGTACAAGAGTCACCTTGTATTCTTATCTGGCATCTTGTATATCTCTTTAGGAGTCACCTTGTATTCTTGTGTGACATCTTGTACACCTCTTTAGGAGTCACCCTGTAATTGTGTCTGACATCTTGTGCACCTATTTAGGGGTCACCCTGTATTCTTCTTTGTCATCTTGTACACCTCTTTAAGAGCACCTTGTATTCTTAATTGGCATCTTGTATATCTCTTTATGAGTCACCCTGTATTCTTATCTGGCATCTTGTACTGTATTTTGCTCTGACATCCTGCACAATTCTTAAGGAGGCATCCTGTATTCTTATATGGCATCTTGTATATCTCTTTAGAAGTCACCCTGTATTCTTGTGTTCGCTTCGCTCAAAGCCCCAGGTTGCTCGACGCCCCAGGATTCTTTCAACAGACTCAAATAACCATTAGCTTCTGCTTCCCGCGTGGCTGTATGACGTCACGCACTCGCTTCCCGCACAGCTGCATGATGTCACTTCCCGCGCAGCTGCATGACGTCACTTCCGTCTCCGTCTCCGTCTCCGTAACTCATAACGTTGGACCCAAGCATAACGACGAACATCACAACAAATTGGTTGAAAAGGGGGTGCCAGATAGCCTTAAAACTCATCCTTTTGCCCCAAATTATACAAACGTTTCCCGGGGAGAACCCCGGACCCCCTAATCTTTGGGCCTATACCATGCCCCTCACCCCCAATTGGGCATCCCCCGAAATAAAATTTTACATACGCCCCTGGTGGGATACGTTTTATACACTTACTTTACGCCAACCAGGACGTTAGAAAGGTAGAAATCGCCGTTAACAACACTGCACGCGTTGTAGCCTTGTCTTACAGAGTTGTCGCCAGTACTGTACACCCCCTCTGTGAGGGGCTAATATCAAGGCTTGATTGTGCCATGAAGCCGTAACTCCAGTAAGTGTTTTTGCAAAAAATGAACGTAGACTTGTGAGATCTACACAGGGCAAAATATTGTGTGTCTGGCTGTGTGTGAGTGTGTAGCTTGGTGTGTGTACTCTGTATGTCTGTCTGTCCCCCCTATCAATTCAAACATGACGAAGCCGAATTTAACCAAATTTGGTACAGAGCAATGGTCATCTCAGGGTTAGTTTTATATAACCGCTATCTTTACAAAAACTTAATAGCGACCACTCAAATGGTCAATACATAAAATTAAATTACCTCAAACTAATCATCGGATCTTAACAAAATTTGTTAAAAACATACCATCATGTGGGACGCGTCTTGTGCCCAAACTATAAGGTCATCAGCCGTACTATTTCAGGATGGCGGCAGTGTGAATTATGCAAACTTTATAATCCGTAACATGGGACCCACCTGTTCCGATTATCGAACAGAAAATCGTTTAAACTGTTCCAACGGACGCTGAAGCTGGCATAATAACAGGACGCCCAGCTAAAGACCTATCTGTCGGTGTGAGAACTGTACTGATCCAAATATCTGGTACGTAGTAGGAGCGTAAAAGAAGCTGTCGGGATTGTTTTACCGACGCATGAACCCAGACAGCTCCTGGAGCACTCTGGTTGGGAATATATTTGCCACAAGATTATCGTGCCTTGGTAAAGAATGCGAGTCGCAAGTACATTGTTCATGATGTAACGCGAACAACATTTTAGACTAGAATATCACTTCAAAACCTTCTTCCAACCAAAGGTCAGCACTAGTAAAGTGTCAAATTATAGATACGATGAATACAAATACAATGGACTGTCATGCAGTGTCAATGCGTATACCATTGTAAAAGATTTCTTTGTTTCGAGAAAGCAGGAGCTATTCTTTTCTTACATGAAGCATCACGACTTCTACACTCCATTGTCTAAAATGTCAATACAAATAAAGCAAAGGATGTTCGAGGTATAGCTTCGAAGTATGTTTCAGCTGTCTGTGGCAGGGTCCCGGAACAGAACTGAAATGCGTTACGTACCGCTGTGTTCCACGTTACGTTACGTATGCCATACCGCGGCCCTGAGCTGGCTTGCGTTCCGCAACTGTAACTTGGAACTTGGTGCGAGCAAGTGGAGCGTTACAGCCCTGGAACGGTACAGTCGGAACTCGACTCCCAACTGTACCGAGCATCAAGGTACGTGTTGGCGGAACGTTACGTATGGAACGGACATGACTGGAACGATTCCTCAGCGTTACCAGTAGGAAAGTTACTCTGCGTACCGTTCTTGGTTATCGAAATCGAGTAACGTTTCCACCAGTACCCGGTTACACTGTGTACCGTTCCAGATTATACCAACCAGCCACCCGGTATCTATGCGTAACGTTCCAGGTTCTCATGTTCCAACGGAAAGTGGAATGGTACAGAGCCTGTAACAGTACAGCAGCCTTTCCCAAAATGTATGTAGGCCTACAGACTATTACAGGACTGTTACCGGAACTACTGCACACTAGCTATTAAAACCATTATGGCTATTACACCGATTTTTACGTAGACTATTACGGCTATTACACAGTCTATTTAGTTACCTCGGCAATTGTAACACTGCGTTTATTACACTGTTACGCTGGTTATTACTAACTGTCGCATAATAGCCTAATTACACAACAACTACATCAATTACATACCTGTTATCTTATCTAGGGGCATTTCTTTCATGATATCGAAATACTCTATCTAGCCTAAGGATATTTTTCAGTATCTACTGTCCTGCCTAGAACCCAGATAAAAAAGATCCTTTTTTCTGCGTCTACAACTATCCCAGTTTGAACGATGCCATATGCAATTACAGGCAAATTATTTATTCAAGTATAGGATAATTACTTCTTGAAATATCAATAAAAATAAAAATACTGATTTCAGTCTGAGTGCGTGCCACATCAGACAGGGCAAGGCAGCTTGCTCGTTTCGATCGCGGTCATACTGTAGCCTACGTAAGAAATATGTTTCCTAAAAACAATACGATGGATCCCATTGATTCGAAATATTTATTGTTGCTCCATTTAGAGGTTTGGAACATAGGCTATTGTTCATCGGTCCATGTAGTTGAGGTTTTTATGGAATTTGTCTGACAGGCCTAAACTTTGTTATTGTGATGTCTGATGTAACGTGTGTTTTTGTATTGAAGGCATGGCTTGGGAAGGAGTAGGCCGTGGCCTTGACTTAGGAACTATCCACGCACTTCCCTGGAGTAGAAGTGGGAAACCACGGAAAACCACTCTAAGATGGCTAAGATGGGAATCCAACTCACCTTCTCGCAATGTTGCCATATAAGGCAGAGTGTAACCTACACACCAAACTTTAGCTCCTTTGTGACCAATAATAGTATTTCTTTTCTAAATTAAACCTCCCGTTCTTGCTTTTCGTTTACTTGTTAGCCTATTTTCATTTAGTAGTGATAGAAGCCATTTTTCAGTGATGCTTAATTCTAATAATGAAGGCTATTCAGTCGGGTTGACCGACTGAAAAGCTTCCTTTATTATTTACATTTATGAAAGATAGGCCTATGACATCACATAGCCTATAGTCCGTGAGTGTGTGCGTATGTGTGTGTTTACATGTGACCGTCGCCTCGCTCCCCTCCCTAATAAAATCTAAACTGCAGAAGCGATTTCAACGAAACTCGGTAAGGTCATAGTACTATTTTGTCCGAACCCGACTGTGCTCTTCAAATTTTATTACATCTCACCAATCCAACATGGCAACTGTGTGAAATACTTCACCGGCATTCCATATCTCCGAAACTATTACAGATATCACCCTGACGTTTTGTTTGGTGAAAAAAAAAAGCACTAATAAAAGTGTAACGATGAGATTCTCAAAAAGCTCTTTACAAAACGAACATGGCGGCCAAGCGAAGTTTTTGTATTTAAATAGACTTTTCTCGCAATTAAACCATCCGAGCGCCGTCACACATGGTAGGCTACAGCAAATGGTATACACCTTGTAATGCACGGACATCCTATTCAGCTCAATTGTTTACATAACTTCTAGATGGCGTCTGTGCGAAATTTTAAAATTAAGGTTTAATTTCTTGTGTCCTAATCATGCGATCGAAACCAACGTTTGAACAATGAACCTACGCAATAATAATCATCTAATAGTGCATAGCTCTATGGCCTACAACGTATATAAAATCCAATATGGTGGCCATCCGAAATATTTAGACGATTCTCAATGTCAACTAATCTGTGACAGCAATCTAACTTAATTGTTTTTTAACCATGAGATGGCGCCAGTGTCAAATTTTAAAATCTCGTTTTTAGCCTATTTCTAATTATGAAAAAATAGGCTTATGAGATCATCTTTTGTCCGTGTGTGTGGTCCCCCACCCCCCACTAATAAAATCTAAGTGGCTGGATAGATGTCAATTAAATTCGGTAAGGTCATAGTACTATTCAGGCCGACCCCGACCGTGCCCTACAAATTTTATTACGTTTCAACAATCCAACATGGCGGCTGTGCGAAATATTTCACTGGCATTCTATATCTCCGAATCTCAGAAGGCTTCTGTTACTTAGGAAGCAAAATAACCATTGATGGACGGAGGAAAGAGGATATAAAAAGTAGGTTGGCTCAGGCAAGGAAAGCTTTTCTAAAGAAAAGGAATCTGTTGACATCGAGCGTGCACTCTATGGAAGTGAAAATTTGGCTATTGCTGCAGCAGAAAAGAGGAGATTTGATGCGTTTGAAATGTGGTGTTACAGGAAAATGATGATGATCTGATGGGAAGATAGGGTTACAAACGAAGATGTATTAAGAAGAGTGGGAGAGGAGAGATGTTTCTGGCGACTGCTTATGAAAAGAAGAGATAGGTTGGTAGGACACAAACTAAGACACCCAGGAATAGCAAACTTAGTTATGGAAGGAAGGGTCGAGGACAAGAACTGTAGGGGTAGACCGAGATTAGAATATGTTAAACAGTTTGCCTCGAATTTAGGGTGTGGTAACTATGTAGAGATGAAACGCTTGGCTCAGGACAGGGGGCGTGGAGGGCAGCATCAAACCAGTCAAAAGACTGAAGACTCAAACAACAACAACAGCCGATATGAATGAATTGATAAATATCAAAGGCACAAGATAAATGTATGGGGTAACACTAAAGAGTCCTTTGGCATTAAACCTTATATGGTGCACCATAAAGATGGATGGAAAATTGATCGCTTAAATCAACATACCGTAACATGATGTATGACAATATGATAAAATAATCATTTCCAACAAATTTCAAACATATTTAAAAACTCTAAAATGTCTGATTTTCTTACAGATCACTGGCAGTGGAAGAACGTGGCTAGTATTAAGGGACTTCTTTCAAGAAACATTGTGTGTCTGTGTGTGTATATGTCTGCTCCCCCACTATCAATTGAAACACGAAATTTAGTACAGGGGTAGCACTAGAAAAGGGCTCCTCAGTGGCATGTTTATTTTGCCGCCATCTTTACCAAATTTCAATTGTGGCTACTCAATTAGTCAAAACTTAACATTAATAAACGACTAAACTTATCATCAGGGACCCGGAACAGAACTGAAATGCGTTACGTACCGCTGTGTTCCACGTTACGTAACGTATGCCATACCGCGGCCCCGAGCTGGTCTGCGGTATCGTTCCGTAACTGTAATTTGGAACTCGGTACGAGCATGTGGAACGTTACAGCCCTGGAACGGTACAGTCGGAACTCGACTCCCAACTGAACCGAGCATCAAGGTACGTGTTAGCGGAACTTTGGCTCCTTTGTGACCAATAATAGTATTTCTTTTCTAAATTAAACTTCCCGTTCTTGCTTTTCGTTTACTTGTTAGCCTATTTTCATTTAATAGTGATAGAAGCCATTTTTCAGTGATGCTTAATTCTAATAATGAAGGCTATTCAGTCGTGTTGACCAACTGAAAAGCTTTCTTTATTATTCACATTTATGAAAGATAGGCATATGACATCACATATAGTCCGTGTGTGTCTGTATGTGTGTGTTTGCATGTGTCCGTCGCCTCGTTCCCCTCCATAATAAAATCTAAACGGCTGGAGCAATTTCAATGCAACTCTGTAAGGTCATAGTTTGTCCGACCCCGACTGTACTCTTCAAATTTTATTACATCTCACCAATCCAATATGGCAACTGTGAGAAATATTTCACCGGCATTCCATATCTCCGAAACTATTACAGATATCACCCTGACGTTTTTTACGGTGAAAAATGCACTAATCGAAGTGTAACGATGGGACTCTCAAAAACCTATTTACAAAACGAACATGGCGACCAAGCGAAGTTCTTGTATTTCAATAGACTTTTCTCGCATCTAAACCATCCGAGCGCCGTCACACATGGTACAGCAAATGTTATAGGCCTACACCTTGTAATGCACCAACATCCTATTCAGCTCAATTGTTTACATAACTTCAAGATAGCAGCTGTGCAAATTTTTAGAATTAAGTTTTAATTTCTTGTGTCCTAATCATGCGATCGAAACCAACGTTTGAACAATGAACCTACGCAATAATAGTCATCTAATAGTACATAACTCTATGGCCTACATATATTACAATCCAACATGGCGAGCATCCGAAATATTTAGACGGATCACAATATCTGTTAATCTATGACAGCAGTCAAACTGAAATTTTGTATGTTGATAGAGGCTATAAACATAAGTTCACCTATGGAACATTCAATAACCTGGTGACCACAAATCCAACCTGGCTGCGACGCGTAATGTGAATGGACGTTACTCGCGATTTCACCATCCGAGCACACTGAAACTTGGTATGGTATATGCTTTTACAAATTTTAATCCACTGGCATTTAATTTATTTCAATTGTTTTCAGAACCACGAGATGGCAGCTGTGAGAAATTTTGAAATCTCGTTTTTACTGTTTCTTGTGTCCTAATCATGCGATTGAAGTTTGAATAATACACATACACAGTAATCCGCATTTAATGATACATAACTCTAAGGCCTACACATATAAAAATCCAACAATTATTTATTTATTTGTTGATGGTACACAACAAGTGTCCGAGGACATGTTCGGCTCGCCAGACACCCATGGAGTGAGCTACAAGTACCGTCACGTGTGGAGTGTTGTCTGGGAGAGGAAAGTGTGAATGAAAGGACGAGGAATTGGAAGGTAGCGGCTGTGGCATATAGTTAGGGACCAACCCTGGCATTTGCCTGGAAGGAAGATAGGAAACTACAGAAAACCATCTTCAAGGTTGCCGGTCGGGGGATTCGAGCCTCCTTGCCTGCCGGATGTGAGCGACTGCCTGCAGTCACGACCACGGCTAACTCACCCGGTATCTTCATGTAATAGTAGTCTACATAACTCTATGGCCTGCATACCGCATGGTTCACTAGCCCCTAGCGATCCAGTTTTATGCATCCTGTCACTTGTACTACAATTCTGAAAGACATCGGCCCCTCTCCCTAAACTGGGGTAATATAACGAGATGTGTATTTACGGGCTAGAAGACAGCAGGAATCGTGAGCACCACTATTAATTCAGTATGGGCACCTCGAATGAACCCGTTAATCGAGCACAGATACGCAGAACACACACTTGAAAACAAGAGGTGCACGCACAGACCAAGGGCTGGTATTGTATAGACTGGGAGGTGCGCGCTGCAGGTCAAATGTCGCGGTAGCTCACATGGCAAGCACGCGTTTGGAGTTGCCTGGCAAGTGTCAAGGTTGTATACTTAATAGTTTTCACAGACTGATTTGTTATTTCTTTTTTCTTTCATTATCGTTTTACCCTCCTGGGTTGGCTTTTCCCACGGACTAAGCGAAGGATCCAACCTCTACCGCCACTGGGTAGCAGTGTCTGGCAGCTTGAGGCTCTGAATCGGGGTATAAAACTGGGTAGTGTGACTAGCACTTTGGCCAGGCGGCCTCACCTGCAAAGTGAACAGGGGCCTGATGAGGGGATGGGAAGAGTGGGAGGGATAGGCAAGGAAGAGAGAAGGAGGCGGTCATGGCCTTAGGTTAGGTACCATTCCAGCATTTTCCCGAAGACGAAGTGGGAAACCACGGAAAACCACTTCGAAGATGGCTAAGGTGGGAATCGAACCCACTCTACTCTTCTCTCATAGGCTGAGTAGACCTCGTTCCAGTCCTCATACCATTTGTCAAATTTCTTGGCAGAGCCCGGTATCGAACCTCGGACCTCCGAGGTGGCAGCTACGCACGCTGACCACTACACCACGGAGACGACACGATTTGTTTATTTGGTTCTGTAAAAGATCATGTCACTGCGGAGGCCCGGGTTCAATTCTCGGCTCTGCCACGAAATTTATTTCTGGTCTGTGGCCTGGAACGGGGTTCACTCAGCCTCGTGGGGCACACAAACTTATGAGAGGCAGGTTCTTTTCCTGCCTCAGCCATCCTGGAAGTGGTTTTCCGTGGTTTCCCACTTCTCTTCTACGTGATTGCTGGGATGGTTCCTTTCGACAGGACCACGGCATATTTCTTCCCACTCCCTTCGCTGCCCTTTCCTTCATTAAACCCAAGTTCGTAGTCACTTAGGCGATTGGCTTGTCACCATCCCTAGTTGTATCTGCTGTCAAGGTGTGTTCAGCTCCGAGACACCGTCCTGGAAATCGACAGTAGAGGACTGATCCCTCGCAAAGTCCGAGGGTAAAGCCAAGCTTGGAGGGTAAGCGATGAAAAAAAAGAAAAAAAAGAAGACCGTGTGTATTGTTGCATAAGCTATGGTGCTGTATTGGACGAGGATGAGGAGGTGATTGTCTCTGGCTAGGGCACAGGCAACCAGTTAGCTACATCGTACATGTTCCAAGTTTCGTAGACCACAGGTAGGGCTAAGTTTGCCCCATTGGAACGATAACAACATGCGATGGCATGTCTGTATGTAGCTGCGTGAATTCCCTCCTTCGAAGCAATTCACAACACAAAGCTTATTCACTGCCTCGAGATGTATTCCAGCGATGAGTATATGAATATGTTACTTATCTATGGAGAAGCTCGACAGAATGCACGAAGCACGATTTCACAACAATGGAACCTTTAATCGCCATAATATGCATTACTGGAGTGTGGATAATCCCCATTGGGTGCGACAGACATCCTTTTAGGTACACCCCCGTGTGGGTTGCGGGTTAGAATACACCCACGGTATGCTCTGCCTGTCGTAGGAGGCCACTAATAGGGCCGACAAGACAGACCGACATGACTGGCTTTGATTTTAAAGACCCCCTGTGGATGGGAAGAGCAGAATTCATCCACGGTATCCCCTGACTGTCGTAAAAGGTGACTAATAGGGGGCCTCATTAAGGTCTTTTTCGACTTCCGGTCCCATTTTTGGTTTGACCCTTAGAAATAAACGTCATGCAGCCTGGGGAAGGGCCACCAACTTGGCCATCTGGCCACAAAGCCTGGATGGTATTCCCCATCCCGTCAGGTGGGTGTGCTATGTACCCTTCCAGTAGTATCCGCCTCACAGCGGAGGTCCCTGCACGGCCGAATACTTGCGCCGAACATATCACTGTGCTTGCCGAGGGGTGAGTGCCTGTTCAGGACACTAGGACCCCGGGCAATACTTACTATCGCCAGGTAGGTATTGCATTAGCTGGGAGGCGCCAACAGTGATGGCCCTCGTTCGGAGTAGGTAGTATTCGGGGAGGATGATTTTGGGATGACGCGAAAGCGGCCCAAAAATCATCAGAGGGTGGACCCCTTAAAAAGCCGTCTCTTGAATGTAGGATCAGGGATGAAACTTTCAATGCACGTTTCCCTGTTGACAAGTCACCTCGCTTCCTGGTTGCTACCAGGACAAACGGGGGTGATTTCAAAGTGGTGAAATCAATAATCTTTTCCGAGGAATTCGAGGGGAAATTTGGAGATCTAAACGGGATTTCCAAGCTCCGGAACGGGCAGCTCCTGCTGCATACAATTAGCCGGCAGCAAACCGAAACGTTGCTGGAATGCACGCATTTCGGCGAAATTCCCGTTAAGGTCTCAAAACATGAAACACTGAATGAGGTCCGTGGAGTTATTTTCCATTGTGATCTCATTTTTAATAACGATGCGGAATTGTTGCGGGATCTGGGGAAGAT
Organism: Meconema thalassinum; assembly: GCA_946902985.2. Taxonomy (NCBI): domain Eukaryota; kingdom Metazoa; phylum Arthropoda; class Insecta; order Orthoptera; family Tettigoniidae; genus Meconema; species Meconema thalassinum. The sequence continues at coordinate 127,223,407 of OX336391.1, read as the reverse complement.
AGGTGTCACCAAGATTAGGAATATCACCCGAAAGATTGGAGAGAACAGCGTCGATACCGGCGCTTTGATTCTCCATTTTGAGGGTGATGTTGTACCGAAGCAGATATAGGTCACATCGAACCACTGCGATTTTCGACCGTACATCCCTCCACCTATGTGCTGTTATCATTGCCGGAAATTCGGGCATGTTTCTGCCAGGTGCACTGCCAAGGCCGTGTGTAGAGAGTGTGACAAGGGGACACATGAGGGTGAGAGGTGTACGCCTCCCCCTATTTGTCCTAACTGCCAAGGAAGTCACTCTCCACGATCGAAGCAGTGCCCTGAGTTCTGTAAGGAAGCAAAGATCCAAGAAATCAAAATATTTGATCGGCTTTCATATCACAATGCTCGCAAGAGGTACCGTGATATGAATGCCCCCGAACTTTGGGTAGCGTTTGTGGCCGCTGCGATAACCTCATTCACCCCTGCTGTCACAGTTCCCAATGTAGTACCCTCAACGTCCGGTTATTCAGCAGATTTGAAATCACCCCTCGCTGTGCCAGTGAAAATTGGCTGCCTTATTCGGCTACGGAAAAGAAGGCGACAGTTATACCATCTAAACCGGCGAAATCGGAGAAGAAGTCCTCTTCTTCTCCGAACCGGTCGGCTAACACGTCTTCCCCAGCTAACGGGGGAAAGAAGAGTTTGCCGACCAGTCCTTCTTCCGGTCCACCCGATATGACAAAAGTTGTAGTGGACATGAGACAACAATGCGTCACTTCAAACTCTTCTCTAAAGACCGGGTGGATGGAGCTGTGGCCGCCGGTGGCGTTTGCACTCTCGTCCACTCTAGCCTCTTTAGTGAGGGGGGGCCGTTGCGTACTCAGCTAGAAGCAGTTGCAGTTCGTACTTCGTTGCCAGTAATGGCAACAGTATGTAACGTGTACATCCCTCCTGATTCTTTCACAGCACGTGAGGATTTTGCCGGAGATACCTTTGAGAGTGTCGTTGATCATACCATTCTCATAACGAATGGTATATTAGCTGCTGCAGAGGAAACAATGCCTTCCTCCTCCGGCAACTCCCACCGGAAACTTGTCCCTTGGTGGACAGCCGAGATTGCAGCAGCCTTTAAAGATCTTCGACATGCTTTCAAAAGCTATCGGAGGCAAAACATCATGGCCAACCTCATCACCTTCAAAAGGATGCGTGCTAGAGCCCGATATCTGATTCGGGAGAGTAAAAACAACGACGTGGGAAAAGTATGTGTCGTCTATGACGGCACATACTCCTTCATCTCAAGTGTGGACTAAGCTTCGTCGGATCTCCGGACTCACGATATCATTGATGGTACACGGAGTCTCCATCATCGGAGACATCATCACGGACCATCTCGCCATTGCCAACAGTATTGGATCGCACTTCAGTGATGTATCCTCTTCTGGGAGTTACGATCCTACATTCCTGACTCTGAAGCGGGAGGTGGAGGCTCACCCCCTGTCCTTTGTCACTGCTGCTTTGGAGTCCTACAATGTACCATTCTCTGATTGGGAACTGCGCAGTGCGCTTTCACTGTGCAGGGATACGGCTCCTGGACCGGATATCATACAGAATCAATTGATAAAACATCTGTGCGAATCCAGTAAAAGACCAATTGTAGGTCCTCTTCAATCGTATACGGATTGAAGGGCAGTTTCCATCTTAATGGCGAGAGGGGATAGTGATGCCGATTCCCAAGGCTGGAAAGGATCCCAAACTTGTCAGCAGCTATAGGCCCATTTGTCTGTCAAATGCCCTATGTAAGCTGCTAGAGAAAATGGTGAACCGTTGACTGGTGTGGTTCCTAGAAGAGAGAGACTTCATGTCAGAGTACCAGTCTAGATTTCGCTCTCATAGGTCCACCACCGCCCATCTGGTGCGACTTGCGAACACCATACAGGAGGCATTTCTCCGAATTGCCTACGACACCACATGGCGCTACGGGATCCTTTCCACCACTCCGTGGTCATCTACCGACTTTCATTGCGAATTTCATGTCCGTCCGACTCTTCCGTGTACGGGTCGGTATGACATATCGCAATATTATACCCAAGAAAACGGAGTTCCTCAGGGTCCTGTTCTGAGTGTCACCTTGTTCGAGGTTGCCATAAACGGCATTGTTACCGCCACCGGGCCCACGATAGTTCAATCGCTGTATGTAGCCGATTTAGCTCTGCTTTACAGTTCTGGAAGTATGTCAATCGTGGAACGGCAATTGCAGCTCGCTATTAACCGGGTCGACAGGACGGAAGGGGTTTTCGTTTCTCAGCGGCGAAAACCTCCGTCATCCATTTTTGTCGGCTCCGGAGATTCATTTACACCCTGAACTACATCTCAGGGATGCTGCGTTGCCATTGGTTGACACTTATCGCTTCCTGGGGCTTCATTTTGACATCAAATTAACGTGGCAGCACCATGTACGGCAACTAAGAACGACGCGTCTCAGGAAACTGAACATGCTCAAGTTTCTTAGTGGCACTACGTGGGGGGCTGACCGTGTGGTGCTGCTACGGTTCTACCAAGCCCTCGTCCTGTCCCGGCTAGACTATGGTTCTGCGGCATATGGTTCAGAAAGGCCGGCAACCTTGAAAATGCTGGACAGTATCCACCATAGTGGCGTTAGGCTGGCTACCGGTGCCTTCCGGACCAGCCCGGTACCCAGCCTACTCGCCGAATTGGGTGTTCCACCTCTAAATTATAGACGCCAACTTATGCTTTTAGCATATACTACCAATGTGCGTCAAATGACGCAACATCCGAGCTTTCTAGCGCTCGTCAGTACCCAATATCACCAGAGGTACGCCAACCAGCCTCGAACCACTCGGCCGGTTGGTATTAGACTTGATAGCTCGTGTACTGAAATAGGAGTGGCTGTAGGTTCCTGTATGATCCGGACAACTAGCGAGGTGTCTCCATGGCAAGTCCCGCGTCAGGAAATTCGGTTAGATCCACACCGAGGTCCTAAGGTGAACACGGATGCCTCCGTTTACCGGAGGCAGTTCCACAGCATAGTTCACCAATTTCCGGACGCTGGTATTCTCTACACGGAAGGTTCGAAGGTGGACGATGAGGTGGGTCGTGCTTATGTTATTGATGGTGTAAATACCAAGCTCTCTTTGCCTGAAGCCTGTAGTGTGTTTACTGCGGAGCTCGTTGGCATCTATGAAACTCTGCAGTTTGCACTACAGGATGCACGAATCTACTTTCTCGTAAGTACCGACTCTTTGAGTTCGTTGCAGTCAATTGCTACATGTTTCCCGCAACACCCCCTAGTACAGCAAATTCATGACCAACTAGCCGGGTTGTGCCGCACTGACACTCGAATCACCTCTCTGTGGCTTCCAAGCCACGTGGTAGTTGTGGGAAATGCCGTAGCGGATCATGCTGCAAAAGAGGTATCACTACCATCTCGACCAATGGAGGTACCCGTTAGAGATAGTCGCTATCAGTTACGCCGACAAATACTGGCATTTTGGGAGAGTCAATGGCTAGCTGACCCAATATCCAATAAACTGAGAGCGATCAAGGGAACTATTCGCGTGTGGCGGAGCTCTTTTCGGTTACGGAGGGGGTCCGTCATTTTGTGTAGGCTAAGGATATGCCATACAAGATCCACTCACTCGTACCTAATGAGAAGGGAAGACCCCCCACTTTGTACCTGAGGGGCCGTTTTCACAGTGGCCCACATTTTAACCGAGTGTGTGGATCTTGCTGACTTACGAAGAAACCTTGGTTTGCAGATGACACTCAAACTTATATTAGCCGATGACGTGGTGGCTGCTGATCGCGTTATCCCCTATATAAGTGAGAGTGGGTTAGGGCCAGCAATATAAATTTTCCAGTGTACATTGACTCAATGACTTGTTCATTTATGAAAGCTGAATTTTTATTTTTCCTTAATTTTTGTGTCATTTTAGGATTTTAATAGTTTCTTATGTTTAAAGTGTAGCAAAATTTGACATAAATTACGCAAAGCTTAAAATTAATGGCTAATTGTAGTAGACAATCTGATTGCAACGAGAGTGTAAATATTTTACACAATGATACATCTTGTATCGAAATATCACAGAGAACTTTACACTTTTAGGCAATATTAGCTCTCCTTTAATATCTGTCTATTAATTCATCAAACCCAGTAAATCCAAGGATGTCAGAGGTGATTTTCACACACTAGCTTGTTCAATTAATTTATTTCGTTTATTTACAATATAGGATTCTTGGAAATAATAAGAGATTTATTCCCACTTTCCTGGCGATAAATAACCAAGCAATAATATATAATCTGAAAATATTCGAATTTTCTGGTAGGTAGGATTTTTTTCAATCAACTGGAGTTAGGAATAAATTCTATCTTCACATTTACTTTTAAAAATTATGGACTAAAAATACAAATATACTAAAATAAATGGAACAAAACTGCAATTAGGCAATTTTAGTTACTCCCATATCATTTAGTTTAGAATTCATGAATATGGCTCCTTTGAATGTGATTCGGAAAAGTATTTAGAGTATGGAAAAAAATACATTAAAGCCTAAGAATCCGGTCCCTAATAATAACTATGTGGAATTTATTTTGCCCCGATAGTATAAGGTACTTTCTTTGTTGCTGGAATGTGAATTTTTGTACAAATTCAATTGTCTAGAATAATAAAAATGTAATATAATAATAGTATAATAATAATAATAATAATAATAACATAATATTCTAATTGTATGTATGTATGTATGTCTACCCCTTATTATTCCCGTTTTCTAACGGGGTCGGGGATGAGATGCGATGGAAGTCTTTGTGGCGATGATTTTACGGCCGGATGCCCTTCCTGACGCCAACCTCATGAGAGGAGTTAATGAGAGATGAAATGAATGATGGTGAATGAAACTGGGCAAGGATGTGGAAGGAAGCGGCCGTGGCCTGTCAGAAGGTACCGTCCCAGCATTTGCCTGGTGTTGAAAATGGGGAAACCACGGAAAACCATTTCAAGGACGGCCGACGGTTGGGCTCGAACCCACGCGTCTACCGAGTCAGCAGAGAGCTTGGCCCCATGACCTAATGCTGAGCTTTAGCCAGCGTAGCCACTACTGTCGGTAATAACATAATATTCTAACAATAACAATAGTCTAATAATACGTTTTCGCTGTCCTCTTGGATTGACGATGTGGGTAAGACATATAGCCCTATTTTGAAAACAGAGAAAATCAACCTAGTGTTTTTAGGATAAGAAATGATTGTTAATGATATGCAAGCTGACCGAAATTTTATTAAACTATATTTGTAAGCTATTTCAATATAGCAATAATATTAATAAAATAATAAATCAATCCAAATATATTTTGATCAACCGATCGCAACGAGGGGACGGAGCCGCACATCTTCTTTCGGGGTTCAGGATCTCTACATTAGCTGAAACAGCGTACTGTGAGTTGAGCGGGAAAATGGGATTGTGTGGAGGGAGGAAATGAGTGAGTAAATGCATGCACCGTGTTTGGATGTGATTTGAAACGCTGTCGTCCCTATAAAAATAAGAGCTACATCGCACCACTCCTTCTTGACCTTGTGACGTCTTACTGCAGCCTTGTAACAATACAATCCCGTTAAATGTGTAACGTTCCATTCCGTCTGTTTTGTTCCGTTATTATAAGTAGAACGTTCCGAACTGTAACGTATCGGATATTTCTCTGTTCATTTCGGTACGGTACAACGTAACGTTCCGCCTGGCTCCAATATGCTGTACCGGTACAGGCTCGGCTAACGTTCAACTTTTCCAGATACCGGGTATGGTTTCAGACTCCGTTCCGTTCCTGGACGGTAACGTTACGCTTGGAACAGACTGCGGTAACGTTACAACTTGGAAATAACCTAGGAGATAACGGAATTCCTCCTTTCCACATTGACAAGAGTTCCGTTCCGCGTTACGTTCTGTTCCGGGTCCCTGGTCTGTGGTTCTACAACCATATAGTTTCAACTGGGAGTGATGATGCACCCGGTGATGATGTTGGTGCTGCATAATGATGAACTTCTTCCGAACCTAATTTCCTTGGTGTATATCTTGTTTTATTGTAATGATATTTACGGTACTCTCACAGAAAACCTGCTATATAATAAAGTATTATAAAGTTATAATGCAGGTAATTAGTACTGTTTATAGCATTCTCCGTAGTGTACATAATTTACCGGGGCACGAAACAACACAGCTCCAGTGGTTGTGTGAACAAACTGAGAGGAGTCCAGTAACACATATTCCCACTTCAATATTTAAGTTACTATTGCTTCTAGCTAGTGTACGTTGATAACTCTTACATTTTTGACATCCTAGTTCCTTTATTCAGTATTTTGTGTCTCCTGAAAACATATTTAGGAGCTGTCAGGTTCTTGCACCGGGCTCTTCAATTGTAAACATACTGTTAGTTAGTTAGTTAGTTATTGTTGTTTTAAGGGGCGGAACTACGAGGTCATCTGCCCCTAAACATACTGTAAGTTCAGGGTAAAACAAGTGACTGATTCATAACTTCAGAGTATGGCCTTTCCTAAGGCGGACATACTTTGACACATCACCTTAAGAACCCGAATCGTCTGTATTCCATAGCTACGTACTGAGCCCGTATGGCTCATGGCTAAAATACTTTTATTTATGTGATGTTGAGCGAAGGCTGAAACGCACCGCAGTTGCTTCGAACCTGATCTTACTTACATTTTTGACGTCAGTAGTGCACATGCATACTCCTCGGACAGTAAGGTTACAGTACAGTAAGCAATGGGAATATTTCGGAAATTTAATTTAGAAAAATAAATAATAATTTTGAACACATTGACAAATATTTAAACCTATTTTTGGATTTTTTATGAATTAAAAATTACTAATTAACACCGCAGATAAGCGAATTAAGGATATTAGTTGCTACATGACTCGGGTTGGGCTTGAGTCGGAACTGCAACTGACAGCATGACTACTCCGTTTGTGCCACCGCATGAAGTTTGGTGAATTTCCTTTTAGCACGAGAAGAACGTGGCTTGTACTCAGAGTCAATCTGAAATTTGTAAAAGTATTTTATAATAAAGCGTCAGTATTTTGTTTTCACACGCTGAGGGCTGTTGTAGACAGCAAGTGAGATATTTGGATATTTTGAGCGATATTTCGATTTTTTTTCTGCAATTCGAACTAAGGACTTGATGTGACCGCATGGTCGAGAAGATTAGGAAGTGCCACGAGGTGTGCTAGAAATATTTAATTCGTGTGATGATATTCATCCTCTGATAAAATAATAAACACTAATCTATTTAATATTTGCAGATCTGTGATTGTTTTATTTTTGAGTGACAGATCACATCGATTTCGGAGGATCTTTTCCAAGTATTAGAATCAGTGTGCCACGCTATAGAAATAGCGTTGTAGAATCTGTGGCGGATCGTGCTAAGGTCATTTTACTGAATTAACTGCACCAGTGTAGAGGCTGTGTATCATTTTTACAAGTACAAAATGTATAGTAGATTCAGTGTTTCTTTTGAATCAAGGTCACCAGCACAATGATAATCATAAACGATCACATGGGTAACTGTACTCAATCCTGGAAGATGGTTGATATGGAGTAGACACCTGACGTAGAGGGAGACGCCAATATTAAACGTTACACAGTGAGGAGATGGAGGAAATGGCTTTGGTAAGCTCAGGGGTGAGCTTAGTTCCCACATGATGACCAAGGCTCGACAACTGAACCAGCTAAACCCAACACGATATGAGTTTTTGCACCAACTTTGAATTTTGTTGCAGGGCTTGAATTAGTAGAGTAGTAATAAGTAAGCGCACTCAACGCACAACCATTTAGTTAGGAATCCTGCATATTATTACGGCATTACCATTCTTTTTAGGCTGGAACAGTGAAGAGGTCAAGCATTGTCGCAACTTTCACCCAAGAAGTATTGTAAATAGCACTACGCGTGTATAACTATCATTGTATAAGCTTTAAAAGAGCGGTATGGACTACTGTACTCATTATTGTAACAATTTACAACTACAGGAGCTAAGATGTTGAGAGTGCTTTGGAGGCACTGGATATTTGTAAAGGGCTTTAGGACAGCCGAGTGTAATATCCTGAAGTAGAATGACATTATCGTATCATTTTACGCTGTAGGAAAATGAAAGCAGTGTTATATTTTTATTTAGACTTCTTCGGGAAAACATGCTGGACATTTTTATCACTTTTAGTGTTAATTATAATGTCTCAACGGACAATGCTCATTTTGTTTCTCTGTCGAGAACTTTTGATTGTATTCAATGCCAAAGCAATGTTTATTGTTTTTGGAAGTGGAGTTTTTGACTCCGGTGGTGCAGTGGCTTGCTCGTGACGTGGCCACATATGTGGCGAGGCGTCTTGCATTGACCTTCTCAGTGTGTACCTGCTCACGCGTCTTGGTAGGTGTGCCATTACCAACTGAAGAGACCAATTGGCACGCTGGGGCGAAACGCTAGCAATGTGTTGAGTTATGCTGTACATTTTTATCACTTTTAGTGTTAATTATAATGGCGCAACGGACAATACTCATTTTGTTTCTCTTTCGAGAACTTTTGATTGTATTCTTCGGGAAGATACAAGAAGAAATAATTTCAACTCTGAGATTTGTTGATGACATCCTCATCTTAGCGACACACCATAGGTTTTGAATGAGTTTTTAAATGGTATGGATTCTGTTGGGGAAAGAATTCATGATGAAGATTAATATACAGTATGTAAAACAAAAATATTGGAATGCAGACGAAATAAATAAGAAACTCCTATGGATGTCGAATTGGCAGGTGGAAAGATTACGGAAGTAGGTGCCTTCTGTTACTTAGGAAGCAAAATAACCAGTGATGACGAATCAAAGAGGATATAAAAATCACAGGCAAGAAAAGCATTTATACAGAAAAGGAATCTGCTGATATCAAATATCGATTTATAGTAAAGCCATCATTACTTCCGACTTGACGTTTCAGTGTTACCCTAGAGTTATCTTGCGATCAGAAGGGACATCACTTTTACTAGACAATCAAAGGCAGTCATTGAAATCGATATATCACGACAAATTGAGTTTCGTTCACGATGTCACGATTTAGCGGACGAAACTCTAGCCTAGCACTGAAACGTCAAGTCGGAAGTAATGATGGCTTTACTATAGGTATTAGGAAGTCACTTTTGAAAGCATTTGTCTGGAGCGTGTCACTGAATGGAGGTGAAATTTGGACTGTTAGAGCAGCATAAATGAGGAAAATTGAAGCGTTTGAAATATGGTGCTGCAGGAGAATGATGAAGATCAGAAGGGTAGATAGGGTTACGAATGAAGAAGTATTGAGGCGAGTGGGAGAGGAGAGATGTTTCTGGCGACTGCTAATGAAGAGAAGTGATGTGTTGGTAGGGCACATACTACGACACGCAGGAATAGCAAACTTAGTTATAGAAGGAAGGTTTGAGGATAAGAATTCTAGTGGTAGACCAAGGTTCGAATATGTTAAACAGATTGCCTCGGATGTACAGTACCTAGGTAGGATGTGGTAGCTACGTAGAGATGAAACGATTAGCTCAGGACAGGGAAGCATGGAGAGGTGCATCAAACCAGTCGAAAGACTTCTTCCTTCCAAGTATTGGGCCAAATGCCCCGTTACGGTCTTACACTTTCCCTCCATCCCTTCATCGGACGTCCTATCGATCTATTTCCCCGTGGCTGGTAGCGAAGGATCTCCTTTGGCAATCTTCCAGGTTCCATCCTTTGGAAATGATGCTTCCAGTTCTCTTGGTAGTCACAAATGTATGTAGTTACTGGTTGCACTTTTAGTTCCTTCAGCACATCCTCGTTTCTCTTATGATCCCATTTAGTATAGCCTTCTGTTCGGCGCATGAAGGTCAGTTCGCGGGCTGTGAGATGTCCTGAGATCTTATTGCCCATCCCTCGCTGCCATAGCATAGGGTTGGTCTGGCTAATGTGTTATACAAACGCAAGCGTGTATGCCTTTGGACAAGAGATGGCTTCATGACGTGATTGATGATTCCTGTTGTTCTGGTATAATTTGTAATGTTTGCAGTTATGTCTCGTTCTCCTTGAAAAGATAAATGATATCCTAAATACATGAATTCGTTAACTCTTTCTAAAATTTTACCATCCAGACAAATTTTACTGGGGATAGGGTCCTTACCCTTAAAGGCCATTACTTTAGTCTTTTCAGTAGAAATGTAAATGCTGCATTTTGAGGCCACTTTCTGAAGGCTGAATACTGACCACTGCAGATCATCTTCAGATACTGCTACCAATGCAACATCATCAGCAAATAGTATAGCGTCTAAATTTTTAGATGCCAGCTGATAGGTATTGAACCATGTCTTTCACACCTCCATTCCTTTATTATAGCATTCATGTAGATTATGAATAGCAATGGAGAGAGTCCACAGCCTTGTCTTACTCCTCTGCTGATTGGCTTCCACTAGGATTTATGATTACTTAACCTTACTGCTATAAGAGTATCACTATACATGTTGTAAAAGTTATCAATTAACTGTTGGGGGACACAATCCCTGGCCAATATGTCAATAAGTCTGTTTCTGTCAACAAAATCAAAGGTTTTCTTAAAATCAACAAATGATATGTGTGTTTCCAAATTGAACTCCCTGCGATTTTCGATCAAAATTTTTAAGGTGAAGTAGGCATCTGCACATGTAAGACCTTTTCTAAACCCATGTTGTTCATTCCCTATTACCTCAGAGTAATGTTTCAGTAATTTTTCTTTAACATTGTTTGCAAAAATTTTGTATCCAGGGTTAAGTATACTTATTTCTCTATAATTTTCCAAATCTTTCATATTTCCCTTATTATGAAGAGGACAACTATTGCCGTTTGCCAATCTTCTGGAGGCCTGTTAACTATCCAGATTAAATTCAATAATCTGAGAAATCTTTTCTTGAAGGCATCGCCTGAATATTTCAACATTTCTGCATTTATTTCATCTTCTGCAGGTGTCTTCCCATTTCGAAGTTTAATCAAGACCTGTTCTATTCTTCGAATGTAATATTTTCGAAGACTTATTGTTTGATGCTTGTAAAACAAGTTGTTAAATATTTGGATTCAACCAAAGGCTCTGAAAATACTCAAGCCATTCTTTCTGAGATACTGCATTAATTTTTAGCCTACTTTTCACATTTTTTAAAAATGAGGAAAAAGTAGACTTATGAGATCGGGAAAATGTGTGTCTGTCTGTCCTTCTGTCTGTCTGTCTGTCTGTCTGTCTGTACTTCTGTCTGCCTGTCTGTCTGTCTGTCTGTGGGTCCCCCACCCCCCTATGAACTCCTAAACAGCTGCAGCAATCGAAACAAAATTTGGTAGGAGTAAAGATCTATATCTGAATATCTCACGGCCATATTTGAAAAGTATGTCAGTGCTACCAACTGCTGAAAAATCGCAATTGAAATTTGAGCTCTATGTTGGATATCATGGAAGGTATGAATGGGAGCTATTTAAAATTTAGCGCACGTATAGATAATAATATAGCAGTTTAATTTATAGAAGGCCATACACGGCAGTGTTGCCAAAATGATTATAAGCCTCCTGATAGGTCCAAATTTTAAAATGCATATAACTTCAACACTATCAATTGGATTTCAACCAAATTTCGTATGTGCTATGTGTACATAAAGAGATATGACTGAGCGTATTCTTAAGAGCCACCATGGTTGCCAACTGTTAATACATGCTCTCAATTTTTTTAAATCCAAATACCCATATATCAGAAAGTATGCAAGCCGACAGCTTTAAACTATGCACACGTATAGTACCTGCCATTATATTTGGAGTAATTTATATACGTCAGTGCTACCAACATAATTCTAAGCCTGCTGAGAGGTCCAACTTTAAATATATGTAACTTCTATACTATCATTTGGATTTCAACCAAATTTCGTGTGTGCTATGTGTACCATATAGATATGATTATGCCCATTCTTAAGAGTAACCAGGGCTGCCAACTGTTAATAAATGCTGTCTCTATTTATGTTACCCTAATATCAATATATCAGAAAGTATGCAAGACAATAGTTCTAAACTTTGCACACGTATAGTACCTGGCATTCTAGATTAGTTTGGAGTAACTAATATAGGCCTACGCCAGTGCTGCCAACATAATTCTAAGCCTGCTGATAGGTCCAATTTTAAAATGCATGTAACTTCTATACTAACTAATGGATTTCATTAAAAATAGATACAACAATAGATCATATTATTTCAGATTATTTCTGACTAATACATGTATGTCATTGTTGCCAACATGATTTTACGTGCGCTGTTAGATCCAATGTTTAACTGCATGTAGCATCCATGCTATCCATTGGACTTGAACCAAATTTTGTATTCTGTACCTTAAGAGATGGAACTAAGAATATATTCAGTCACCAGGGCTGTCAAATGTAGTTCTCTATTAGGCTACATTAAGCCAGGTATACAGTATTTCTAACTAATTAGAAATTTCGATATTACCAACTTAATTTCGTCATTATTCTAGATTGATCCATATAGATTAATCATTGGCATGAAACTTAAATTTTAAGAAATATAGGCTCTTTAGTTCGTCACAGAACTTCTTGTTACATCTTCTCTTGCTTCTCGATTTAGTTTTTTCAATTTTTTTTTTTTTTTAGGTTTGTGGTTGTGGTCTTGTTGTGTCAATCTCCAGGTACGAGACAAAGTTTTCCCAACTTTCCCTGTGTTTCTTTCGAACTTCTCTTTTGCTATTGCTCTCTTATGATGGTATTCTATTTTATCTTCTAATTTACCAGTTGACAGAAATTTTTTATATGCATTTCTTTTTTCAGAGATTACTTTTGCAATTTCTTCGTCGCAAATTCTTAAACCCTTTTTCTTTTGCCATCTTCTTTTTTCTCCTAAACTTTCAAATGCTGTCTGCTCTAGACTCAAACAACAACAACAACAACGACGGGAAGAAGATATTGGCATGGCCAAGCAAATTTGTAAATAAGCGAAGTGAGGAGAGGATCTTGTTTCTTTATATTTCAGCTGGAAAATGCTAGGAATGGACTACAGTTTTAACCAGCCAACGGGATTGCTATGTTTTTGATTTTGAATGCAGAGAAGCCTCCAAAACCAGTTTTACGCCGTGTCATGATAGAACACACCTGCTGAGGGTAGCGGAATCCTTTATTGTACCAGAATGCAACTGTATGAGACGACAAATACGACTATGCTTTATGGGATTTCTTTCACTCGGAGACCTGGTAACGAATTTAACAAACAAACTCTTCACTAATAAAGATGGTATATTGGCTTTCACGTACAGCGAATTAAAGCTCAGCAATTTGTCTAGGTTTTTGCCATGTCTTGTGTGGGGTTTCGCCTAGGACATCAAGCTGGCTCATCAGTGGGCTCTTGGTGTCCCCACCCGGACTCCCACAGGAGTAGCGAACTGCACGCTACCGCCCTTTTTATGAAGAGCCCCTGCGCCTCTTTACTGCGAGAACTAAAATCTCAAGCTGCCATAACCTACCTATGAAAGTTTACAAAATGATGGTATATTGGCAGTTCGCTACTCGTATAGGTGTCCGGGCGGGGACACCAAGAGCCCGCTGATAAGCCGGCTTGGAGTCCTAAGGGAAACCCCACGTAAGACACGGCACAAACCTATAAAAAATTGCTGAGTTTCTTCACTAATATTTCATTAAACTATATCAGATGCCTAGGAAGTGTTGTGTGCCTGGATGTAAGTCATTATGGCAGCACTATTAAAGTAACCGGTTATATCACTACGCTGTGATCACAACAGCGAGGTGGACTATCAGTGCTTAGTAATTTAGTTTTGGTGGTATATATCTTCATGCGACCTCTATATTCCAGTACATTATGTACTGTACTCAGTTGGCAAGTGATTTTAGGTACCGTAGATTTCATTAGAAACTACTAATTTTTAAATGAAGTGACCAGTGGAGCATTATTGTTAGACTGTCGACATTAAACTTGGAGGCCTATTGCGACTATGATGAGTGCATCTGTGAACAAAATGTGAAGAATTTATCACCAGAGCCAGTCTGTAAGCTCGTAAAAATAGTCTTAAATATTTTTTCTGAGCGCGTCAATGACGGTAGTCAGCATAGCAGCAAGAAAAGGATACCTCAGACATTGGGGCATTGAGGTACAGTACAGCCATTTATTATTACCTTATCGGGAATTGGCAGTACATTTATTTGTGATATTTGTGTGTAGATTTAGCGAACGTTAAGTTCTGTTGTATTTTCGGAAACATTTGGCGTATAAATCTAGGTGTTTACGCAGTGTTAGGAATTACCTTGAGTTAGCGTTAGGCCTCCCAGATGACAGATGGACGGTGTTCCTAAACGTAATGATACGGCTTGAGAATTGTATCAGGGTGTGATTATTTTTATTATTCAAGAATTATTGTATTGCATAGGGAATTAATTATGTGTCACATTTTTAGCTTGATTGCATTTTTATTTGTGAGAACGACTTCGTGTGGGATTAACTTGAATTCAGGTTTGGACAAGATCCTTTTTATATTGGATTTTTGAGCTAGCCGAGATTTTACCCTCCGGAGCAGGCTAGGGATTTGTGTTTTTTGAAATAAATTTTAGTGAACTTTACATCTCGACTATTCATTGTTAACTTTGCTATTACGGGGGTAAGTTCCTTGGTCTGGTTTCATAACCATTTACCTCTCACCCAACCCGATACTACCTGAGTAAATTGTCTCATGCCGGAGCTGGTCTGACAGCACATCCTCTCCTCTCGCCAAACCCGATAATACCTGAGTAAATTGTCTCATGCAGGAGCTGGTCTGACAGCACATCCTGTCCTCTTGCCCAACAAGATAATACCTGAGTAAATTGTCTCATGCCGGAACTGGTCTGACAGCACATCCTATCCTCTCTCCCAACCCGATACTACGTGAGTAAATTGTCTCATGCTGGAGCTGGTCTGACAGCACATCCTATCCTCTCTCCCTACCCGATACTACCTGAGTAAATTGTCTCATGCCGGAGCTGGTCTGACAGCACAGCCTCTCCTCTCGCCCAACCCGATAATACCTGAGTAAATTGTCTCATGCTGGAGCTGGTCTGACAGCACATCCTGTCCTCTTGCCCAACAAGATAATACCTGAGTAAATTGTCTCATACCGGAACTGGTCTGACAGCACATCCTATCCTCTCTCCCAACCCGATACTACGTGAGTAAATTGTCTCATGCTGGAGCTGGTCTGACAGCACATCATATCCTCTCTCCCTACCCGATACTACCTGAGTAAATTGTCTCATGCCGGAGCTGGTCTGACAGCACATCCTATCCTCTCAGCCAACCCGATACTACCTGAGTAAATTGTCTCATGTCGGAGCTGGTCTGACAGCATATCCTATCCTCTCAGCCAACCCGATACTACCTGAGTAAATTGTCTCATGTCGGAGCTGGTCTGACAGCACATCCTGTTCTCTCAGCCAACCCGATACTACCTGAGTAAATTGTCTCATGTCGGAGCTGGTCGGACAGCACATCCTGTCCTCTCACCCAACCCGATAATACCAGAGTAAATTGTCTCATATCGGAGCTGGTCTCACAGCACATCCTGTCCTCTCACCCAACCCGATAATACCTGAGTAAATTGTCTCATGTCGGAGCTGGTCTGACAGCACATCCTGTCCTCTCACCCAACCCGATAATACCTGAGTAAATTGTCTCATGTCGGAGCTGGTCTGACAGCACATCCTATCCTCTCACCCAACCCGATACTACCTGAGTAAATTGTCTCATGCCGGAGCTGGTCTGACAGCACATCCTATCCTCTCAGCCAATCCGATAATACCTGAGTAAATTGTCTCATGCCGGAGCTGGTCTGACAGCACATCCTATCCTCTCAGCCAACCCGATAATACCTGAGTAAATTGTCTCATGTCGGAGCTGGTCTCACAGCACATCCTGTCCTCTCACCTAACCCGATAATACCTGAGTAAATTTTCTCATGTCGGAGCTGGTCTGACAGCACATCCTGTCCTCTCACCCAACCCGATAATACCTGAGTAAATTGTCTCATGCCGGAGCTGGTCTGACAGCACATCCTATCCTCTGAGCCAACCCGATACTACCTGAGTAAATTGTCTTATGTCGGAGCTGGACAGACAGCACATCCTATCCTCTCAGCCAACCCGATACTTCCTGAGTAAATTGTCTCATGTCGGAGCTGGTCTTGCAGCACATCCTGTCCTCTCACCCAACCCTATAATACCAGAGTAAATTGCCTCATGTCGGAGCTGGTCTTGCAGCACATCCTGTCCTCTCACCCAACCCTATAATACCAGAGTAAATTGCCTCATGTCGGAGCTGGTCTGACAGCACATCCTATCCTCTCACCCAACCCGATACTACCTGAGTAAATTGTCTCATGCCGGAGCTGGTCTGACATCACATCCTATCCTCTCAGCCAATCCGATAATACCTGAGTAAATTGTCTCATGCCGGAGCTGGTCTGACAGCACATCCTATCCTCTCAGCCAACCCGATAATACCTGAGTAAATTGTCTCATGCCGGAGCTGGTCTAACAACACATCCTGTCCTCTCGCCCAACCCGATACTACCTGAGTAAATTGTCTCATGTCGGAGCTGGTCTGACAGCACATCCTGTCCTCTAAGCCAACCCGATACTACCTGAGTAAATTGTCTCATGTCGGAGCTGGTCTGACAGCACATCCTGTCCTCTCAGCCAACCCGATACTACCTGAGTAAATTGTCTCATGTCGGAGCTGGTCTCACAGCACATCCTGTCCTCTCACCCAACCCGATAATACCTGAGTAAATTGTCTCATGTCGGAGCTGGTCTGACAGCACATCCTGTCCTCTCACCCAACCCGATAATACCTGAGTAAATTGTCTCATGCCGGAGCTGGTCTGACAGCACATCCTATCCTCTGAGCCAACCCGATACTACCTGAGTAAATTGTCTTATGTCGGAGCTGGTCAGACAGCACATCCTATCCTCTCAGCCAACCCGATACTTCCTAAGTAAATTGTCTCATGTCGGAGCTGGTCTTGCAGCTCATCCTGTCCTCTCACCCAACCCTATAATACCTGAGTAAATTGCCTCATGTCGGAGCTGGTCTGACAGCACATCCTATCCTCTCACCCAACCCGATACTACCTGAGTAAATTGTCTCATGCCGGAGCTGGTCTGACAGCACATCCTATCCTCTCAGCCAATCCGATAATACCTGAGTAAATTGTCTCATGCCGGAGCTGGTCTGACAGCACATCCTATCCTCTCAGCCAACCCGATAATATCTGAGTAAATTGTCTCATGCCGGAGCTGGTCTGACAACACATCCTGTCCTCTCGCCCAACCCGATACTACCTGAGTAAATTGTCTCATGTCGGAGCTGGTCTGACAGCACATCCTGTCCTCTCAGCCAACCCGATACTACCTGAGTAAATTGTCTCATGTCGGAGCTGGTCTGACAGCACATCCTGTCCTCTCAGCCGACCCGATACTACCTGAGTAAATTGTCTCATGCCGGAGCTGGTCTGACAGCACATCCTATCCTCTCAGCCATCCCGATACTACCTGAGTAAATCTTCTCATGTCGGAGCTGGTCTGACAGCACATCCTATCCTCTCACCCAACCCTATAATACCTGAGTAAATTGTCTCATGTCGGAGCTGGTCTGACAGCACATCCTATCCTCTCAGCCATGCCGATACTACCTGAGTAAATTGTTTCATGTCGGAGCTGGTCTGACAGCACATCCTATCCTCTCAGCCAACCCGATACTACCTGAGTAAATTGTCTCATGTCGGAGCTGGTCTGACAGCACATCCTATCCTCTCAGCCAACCCGATACTACCTGAGTAAATTGTCTCATGTCGGAGCTGGTCTGACAGCACATCCTGTCCTCTCACCCAACCCGATAATACCTGAGTAAATTGTCTCATGTCGGAGCTGGTCTGACAGCACATCCTATCCTCTCACCCAACCCGATACTACCCGAGTAAATTGTCTCATACCGGAGCTGGTCTGACAGCACATCCTATCCACTCAGCCAACCCGATAATACCTGAGTAAATTGTCTCATGCCGGAGCTGATCTGACAGCACATCCTGTCCTCTCGCCCAACCCGATACTACCTGAGTAAATTGTCTCATGCCGGAGCTGGTCTGACAGCACATCCTATCCTCTCAGCCAACCCGATACTACCTGAGTAAATTGTCTCATGTCGGAGCTGGTCTGACAGCACATCCTGTTCTCTCGCCCAACCCGATAATACCTGAGTAAATTGTCTCATGTCGGAGCTGGTCTGACAGCACATCCTCTCCTCTCGTCCAACCCGATACTACCTGAGTAAATTGTCTCATGCCGGAGCTGGTCTGACAACACATCCTATCCTCTCAGCCAACCCGATAATACCTGAGTAAATTGTCTCATGCCGGAGCTGGTCTGACAGCACATCCTGTCCTCTCGTCCAACCCGATATTACCTGAGTAAATTGTCTCATGCCGGATCTGGTCTGACAGCACATCCTATCCTCTCAGCGTGTGGGTTCAAAGGATGGGGGTTTCGGCGATCGATGGTCCCCCTATATCCCTGTGTAACGGGCACAGTACGGACATGCCGTATTGGACCCAATATATTACTTGGATGTGAATTGAATTTGACTGATTACCTGTGTTTAAGAGGTGACTATAGTGGTGTGCATAAGCTTAACTGAAATGATTATGATAATGGTAATCTTGGTATCATGAGGCAGAAACTCTAAAATTGACCCAACTCATTACGGTCAGGGTTGCGATAGGTGCCATCGGAAGTTCGTGTTGTGTTCTGAGATATATTGTGAATTAACCAACTGTTTTTGTACTTTCCTTTTTACAAATATCTACTGACGGGGCAAAATAAAGATATGAGGTCATAAAAGTAAGCCATGAGTTATTCCTCACTACACAGTAATATATTCTTTTCCAATCATAAAAGTAAGCCATAATTTATTACTCACTACACTGGAATATTTTTATTTCCTAACTTCTCATCACCTTTATTTTCATTAGCTAGACATTATGATGCACGCTCTCTGTAGCCGCGCCTGCCCCGCAGCCAGATGCACCGAGTTCGATTACCGGCTCCGTCAGGAATTTTATAAACTGGCGTGAGGGCTGGAACGGAGTGCCCTCAGCCTCGTGAGGATAATTGAGTAGCTGTCTGACAATGCAGCAGCGCCCCTGTCATGGAGACCAAGATTAGCAGGGATCCGACGCGTTGACCACACGTCACCCTAGAATCTGCAGGCCAAATCTGCTGGACAGCGGTTGCTTGGTAGGTATAGGCCATTCAAGAGTTGTAGCACCACGGGGTTTAGTTTAAGACATTATGATAAAAGTTATTATGATGACCTTTCCACGTACATGTGCAAAATCAAAGGAAAGGTGCATATCGACGTGGTAGGTGCAGATATTGTGCGTGGGTCGGCAGACACACCTAATCCCAGGGCGAACTCTTGACATTAACAGCTTGCAGTGTATTTAGAAATTGTTTGCGAGGATGGACATCGTGCACGTATGCAGGTACCTAGCAGGTAGGGTGGATAGAATAAAATAATTCAAAAGGAGTAAAAATTTCTGCCCTAAGGCAGTCTTGAACACAGTACATAAAGTTGCAAAGCTAGCACGTTTGTATTCGTGCACATGTGCGCTTGCAAGTTAAGCTTATTATCATTGATCTTAATCCATGTGGTTAAATGTAAAATGATTTCAGTTAGACCTTAAATGATGATTAGAACGCATGGGATGTTTTAAAATTGACCTAAAGCAAGTTTCATGCCTGTCTTACGTTAATAATGTAATTCAACATCGAATATTATCCACACATCACTCGGTAACCTTCCTCTATGTTTGAACGGATGTGACCCTCTGCCACCATCTGCCGTCTCGATTCGGAACCAGGAGAATGGCAGGACCGAACAGCCAATAAGAAGCTCGGAAATACCTACTGTGGCTCGCCTGGGTCTGAAAAAAAATGCACGCCGGGGTGCTGGAAATTTGCCCCGAAGGGGATCAAATGCCAGCTGACTGCGCCAGGATACGAACCTGCAACCTAGGGCCCAGCATGCGAGAACGTTACCACTGAGCCTCGCAGCCAGTCCAGTCGATTATGTCTCCAGATCCACAACATTCTTGAGATATTTCTTCTCTTTCATTCTTTCTTTCTTTCTTTCTTTCTTTCTTTCTTTCTTCAATAATGGTAGTAGCTGTTTTCGAGGTTCTGGTATTTGTTAGAGGTAAATAGTTTCTAAGGTCTTCAACCAAGAAATGATTCTATTATACTTTTTGATAAAAACAAAGCATTATAACTATACTCATACATTTAGGAGAAAGTAGGCTATATATGTTCCTTACTGAACATCTTGTTGATTTATTCGTCTAGAAAAGGATTCCCTAGAGCAGGTCTCTGTCTTGGGACACAGTAGTTAGTTCATTACACAGATGATGAACTAAGTATACAAAGGTTAAGTTATAATAAATATTAAGTAGGCTGTAGGATGCAGCCAAAATAAATCAGAAACCTCTATAGACATCAAATTGGCAGGTGAAAAGCTAAAGGAAGCAGGAGACTTCCGTTACTTAGGAAGCAAAATAACCAGTAATGGACGAAGCAAAGAGGATATAGAAGGTAGGTTGGCTCAGGCAAGGAAAGCATTTCTACAGAAAAGGAATCTGTTCATATCGAATATATATTTAGGTATTATTAAGTCATTTTTGAAAGCATTTGTGAAAGTGAAACTTGGACTATTAGTGCAGCTGAAAAGAGGAGAATTGAAGCGTTTGAAATGTGTCACAGGCGAAAGATGAAGATCTGATGGGTAGATAGGGTTACAAATGAAGAGGTATTAAGGTCGAGTGGGAGGGGAGAGATGTTTCTGATGATTGCTAATGAAGAGAAGAAAGAGGTTGGTGGGGCACATTCTAAGACACCCAGGAATAGCAAGCTTTGTTATGGAAGGAAGGGTCGGCGACAAGAACTGCAGGGGTAGACCATGGTTATAATATGTTAAACAGATTGCCTCGGGTGTAAGGTGTGGTTGCTACGTAGAGATGAAACGATTAGTGTTTAGGACTGTTATACCTTTCGAAAGGGTGAAGGACTTTGGTCACTACTCTTTGTCTTTCTTTTTATTCCCAGCGGGCTCTGTATATATCTCTGTGGTCTGTTTTTGAAGGACATGGCTGATCATTGCCTGCTTTGGTTTATGGCAAATACAATAAGTACGGTATTATAAAAGAACCTATACGCCCGTTAGGCTTTAGATAGTTACAATTTCGTAGCATTGGGGCGACCGTGACAGGATAAAAGAGTAAATGGATTCTTTAATGAAGAAAAGAAGTATTATTCGGATTTCATTTACGCGAATACACAACAACGTGGACAATGATATAACGAAGAATGGTGATGAGATGCTTGTGGAGGCAAACCTGGCGGTGTTCAAGGACAAAGCCAGAGATCTAGCAAAACTGATCTAGCAAAAAAATTATACATCTTATGGTAACAGAAGACTATGCAACTGCAGATCTGGAAAAGGAAATGACTTCTGCGGACGAATATGCAAGTAAGGCCAAACTATTACATACATACATACATACATACATACTTACATACATATATACATACATGCATATATACTGTATTTATTGACGGCTTCCACCATTTTCTTTTATACAGGATAAAAGACATCAAGAGTTAAAACGAGTACCCTACTAGTACAATCAACTATATTCATACAGATTGTCCAATGAAGAGGAAAACAGATATGGTCTCAGCGGTATTGAACATGTCCATGCTGACCCCATTTGAGATTCGCATCATTCTGTCAATGGGACTATTTAGACCATAATTAGTCGGATGCCAGTTTGTTTCAAAGACATGATGCTTGCACATTGAACGGGGTGGCACATAGATATTGATTTCATTTAGTAAGTCTGGGCAGTTTATGTGAGAGTTTACAATCTTGTACATATTAAGAACATAAAATTATCACGACGGTATTAAGAGTTGGCAGCTTCAATTGCAACATTACTTCGGTGTAGTTATGATTCGTTATGGGGTGTGGGAAACGATACGCATAAATTCGTAAGAATTTGTGTTGTACTTTCTCTAAACTCTCAATCCAATGTCAAAAATTATAGAGCTGTTTGTAAATTGTCCTTTACACCCAAATTATTTTAATCTATAATTACTGACAAAATTACACCCCAATTATCCTCCTGCATAATGAAAACTACATGAAAAATAAGATAGCTGACGTTTAATGCTTCATTTACCTGACGCCTTCAAACGGAGCCCATGCAAAACGCAAGTTTAACTTACCCTTGTTAGAATTTAAGAAGTTTGGGGGGGATGTTAAGGAATGGTTGGCGTTCTGGGGACAGTTCCGAAAAATACATGAAGATACTGATATAGCCCATGAAGATAAGTTTCAGTACCGTACTTATTACAATCAACATTACCTAACTCTCGCGCTCGCGAGATAGTTGAAAGTTACCTACCAATTAGTGAAAACTATCAAAAGGCTCTCGATAGTTTGAAGTCTAGATTCGAGCGTGATGAATTACTTGTTGAAGTATATGTTAGGGAGCTTCTGAAACTAACCTTTAATTTAACCACCAGTAGCGATAAACCTGATCTTTCGTCCATGTATGATCGCATAGAAACACAACTTCATGCTTTAGAGACGCTAGGAGTGACACCAGAGAAGTATGCTGCAAAGCTTTTTCCTCTTGTGGAATTGTGCCTGTCAGAGGATCTGCTACGTGCTTGGCAGAGGAGTTCATTCACCTCGGGGGAGTCAGCACACAATTCAAAGCTGGTAACTTGATGGCATTTTTGAAGCAGGAAGTGGAAAGTGAGGAAACGATATCTATGGCTATAGAAGGATTTCATTTAGATTCAAAAGGCAAGAATGTTAGTGAAAATAAATTACCAACTGCGGCCTGTCTAATTAATGTTAAATCTTCCAAACCCGTATGTATCTTCTGTGATGGAACTCATAACAACATGGACTGTTACAGAGCTCGTAAGTTTAGTTTGAAAGGTAAGAGAAAAGTTGTCAGCTGTTTCAGCTCCTTGAAACCCAACCATACTCGTAAGAAATGTAAAACTTTTTTAAAATGCATTGTTTGTGAGGGTAGACACATACCTCTCATGTGTAATAAAGCCAGTGTGTCTGTCAAATCTGACAAAATTGATATTCCTCCAGTCGAGAACAATTTGTCAAATGTGAATTGTGGACAAGTTCTTTTGAAAACTATGATTGCTGTAATTAAGGGTGTTGCTGAAAAACCAATACGCGTTCTGTTCGATGACGGTTCTCAGAGATCCTATGTTAGGAGTGACTTAGCCGAACAGATGGAATACCAGTCTACAGGCAGTGGTAGTGTGGTACACGCACTCTTTGGTGGTTCCTATTCCAAGCCATATGAACACCAGTGTTACAAAGTAAGGTTAGGTAGTATGGATGGGAAATATGCATGCAACTTTGATGCTTTGGATCAGGACGTTATTTGTTCAAATGCGCCCACTGCTCGAGAAGGTCCATGGTTGAGCGAACTGGAAGACGAAGGAACAAAGCTTACTAGTGATAATGGGGATCCTATCGATGTGTTAATTGTAGCAGATGTTTGTGGTAAGCTGTTGACTGGTAAGAAGAAGAATCTTAATTGTGGTCTTGTGGCTATCGAAACACACTTGGGATGGACAACCATGGGGAAGAACAGAAATGAAACTCAGGGAATATTAACCGTTCAATGATGGGCTTGTCATTAACTACCTTGTGGGACTTAGATGTATTAGGAATTGCGGATCCAATAATGAGAACCAGCAAGGCTGAGATGAAACGCCTAGCCAAATATCATTATGAGAAAACTGTTTGTGTAAATGAAGATGGAAGGTATGAGGTTCAGTTGCCCTGGTTAGAAGATCACCCACGCCTTCCTGGGAATTTCAACCTGGCAAAGCGCAGATTTGACTCGACAGTGAAGAATATGGCGGGCAGTCATTCTTTTGAGCGTTCTGATGCTGTGTTGAGTGAATGGTTAAGGGATGATGTTATGGAAGAAATACCAAGAGAAGAGTGGGACAATGGAATTTATCTTCCTCATAGGCCTGTTTTTAAGGAAAATAGTAATACCCCTATTCGGCCAGTCTTCGATGCTTCAGCAAGAGAACAAGGGTGCCCATCTCTAAACCAATGCATTGACAAAGGCATTAACTTGATTGAATTAATTCCCCCACTTTTGCTTCGCTCCCGACTTCACGAGATAGGAGTGATAGCAGATATAACAAGTAGTTCCGTGAAGAACTATACAGCCTATTTTCATATATCCTACTTATGTTAATTGCCACTATCAACATACACAATTTCTGTTTGATTGCTGTAATAGATTCGTAGATATTAAGAACCGACTAAATATTTCGGATGGTCGCCATGTTGGATTGTATATATGTAGGTCCTAGAGTTATGTACTGTTACATGCAGATTATTGTGAACGTGTAGTATTCAAATTTCAATCGCATAATTAGGACACAAGAAAAAACAAGGAGATTTTAATTTTTTTCACAGCTGCCATCTTGAGGTTATGGAAACAATTGAAATAAATTAGATGCCAGTGGATTAACAATCGTATAAGGATTTACTGTACCAAGTTTCACTGCACTCGGATGGTTAAATTGCGAGAAACGTCCATGTGAATATTCATAATTCGCGTCACCGCCATGTTGGATTTGTGATCACCAGGTTATTTAAAGTCCTATAGGTGAACTTAAGTTCATAGCCCCGATGAACATTAAAAAATGCAGTTTGATTGATAAAACAGATTCGTAGATATTCAGTATCGTCTAAATATTTCGGATGGTCGCCATGTTGGATGGTTAAATGTATAAGCCATAGAGTCATGTACCATTAAAGGAAAATTATTGCGTAGGTTCATTATTCAAACTTTCACTTCGATCGCATGACTACATCACAAGAAATAAAAACTTAATTTTAAAATTCGCACTGCCGCCATCTTGAGGTTATGTAAACAATTGAACTAAATTAGATACCAGTGGATTACAATGTGTATAAATATTTCCTGTACCAGGTTTCAGTGAGCTTGGAACATTAAATCGCGGGAAAGGTCTATTTAAAATTTTCTAATTCGCTTGGCCGCCATGTTCGTTTCGTAGTTAACCGATTTTTGAAAGTCTTATAGATGGACTTCCAGTAGTGCCCTTTATCTCCGTACAAAATTTTAGGGAGATACCGCTAATAGTTTCAGAGATATAGAATGCCGGTGAAATATTTCGCACATCCGCCATCTTGTGATTATGTAAACAATTGAACGAAGTTAGATGTCGGTGCATTACAATGTATATGAGCATATACTGTACCAAGTTTCATTGCGTTTGGTTGGTGAAATCGCGAGAAACATGTATTTAAAAGTCGCAAATTCGCTTGGCCTCCATGTTGGTTTTGTAGTTACCAGGTTTTCAAAAGTCACATAAGTGAACTTATAGTAGTTCCCTCTATCACCATATAAAATGTCAGGGTAATATCGGTAATAGTTTCGGAGATATTGAATGCTGGTGAAATATTTCGCCCAGCCGCCATGTTGGATTGGTGAGTCGTAACAAAATTTGAAGGGCACGGTCGAGGTCGCCGGGAATAGTGCTATGAACTTTCCGAGTTTCATTGAAATCGCTCCTGCCGTTTAGATTTTATTAGGGGGGGATACACACACGAATCACACACACACACACACACGCACACACACACGGACAAAAGGTGATCTCATAAGCCTAT
The DNA here is from genome assembly GCA_946902985.2 of Meconema thalassinum. Taxonomy (NCBI): domain Eukaryota; kingdom Metazoa; phylum Arthropoda; class Insecta; order Orthoptera; family Tettigoniidae; genus Meconema; species Meconema thalassinum. The sequence continues at coordinate 127,197,546 of OX336391.1, read as the reverse complement.
TTTTTTCAAAATTTAAAATAGGCTAAAAAAGGCTTTCTTGCAGATCAATTTTGCTAGAGAGGAAAGAGACTTTCTAAGATGTTCGTGGTTTGACACGTCGGGTAATTTGAGAATTTTTCGACACACCCGAGTAGTGTTCGGTGTGACTTGCTGTCCCTTTCTGTTGTGTGCTCTTATAGAACACCATCTAAAGATCTGTTCGATGCCCAGAAAAGGTGGAAGTTCTCCCGATTCCTCAACTGCTATTACTACACTGCTGAAGTCTTTCTACGTGGATAATTGTGTAACAAGTGTTCGTTATGAGAAAGAGCTAGATTGCTTCATAAAAGAATCCACTGATATATTTTCTAAGGGCAAGTTTGATTTAAGAGGGTGGGAGTGTACCAATCCTGAACTTCCATTGATAGGCATTAAGCATACTGCAGTTTTAGGTCTTCTTTGGGACAAGAAAGAAGATGTCTTGTTCGTGAACACTGATTTCTGGAAAAGTGAAGACATGAACAGATCACTAGAAGATCAGTATTATCCTTAGCACAGAGTTATTTGATCCCATTGTTTTTTTTATGTCCAGTGACACTTTTCCCCAAGATTCTCCTCCAAAAGTCTTGGATAACAAAAAGAGGTTGGGATGAAGAGCTGGAAGAGGATATCAAACACTCTTTCATGGCTTGGATGGCAGACTTGCCACTTTTGAAAGATATTAAGATTCCTAGGTGGATAAAAATGGTAGACAGTGATAATGCTTTGTGTTCTATCCATTGTTTTTGTGATGCCAGTCAGGAAGCCTATGCCTCTGCAATGTTTATTAGATTAGAGAACAGTTTTGGGGTAAGAATTCAGCTCATTCAAGCAAAATCTCGCGTGGTACCCATAAAAGACACCAGTATACTGAACCCTTTATCCACGGGCTGTATAAAGGTTTCTAATATAATATTCTCATCATTTGATATATTTCTACAGACAGCAGATATGAGAGCCTGACGGAGCGGGAAAATGTTGAGAAGTCGGTGGCAGAGAGGACACAAAGGTTTAAGCCCCTGTGATATTTTAGAAAGTTGCCTAGGAATCATGATGCAGACGGCAGGTGCAACTTTTAGCGCGAAGGAAGGCTTGGGTACGCATAGAACGGCTTGTTACTATGAGAGTTGGCGCCAAGAAGAAACTGAATGCTTCGATGTGAATGGTCAACCTTCACAATAACCACTCCTTGTGGGAGAAAAATAAGTAGGAGCTTGCGAAGATCTACAAGAGTCCGAACCAATAATATCAAGACACCATTTTTAAGCGGCAACTCGGCGTCATAACGCATCCTGGTGAATTAAGGCGGGAGTTATCTATGGATTAATTCCACGATCGATTTGAGCTAGCTACAGCTTAATCTTAACCTCCACATTTCTACGATCCCAGTGATACCGATCGCATGCTAGTCTGATAATTATTATGGAATATTTTTCCATAAATCCCTTCCAGGCGTACTCTAGCCAGTTTCATTTAAAAGTGGTCCAGGAAGCTTCAAGAGGTGACTTTCATTCAGGTGTCTGTAGGCACGAGACGTGACTTTCATTCAGGTGTCTGAAGGCACAAGACGTTATTCTAATTTATGTGTCGTGGACACTCTGCATATTTTCATGTATGTGAACATGGAACATTTTCGACAAGTTATAAATGTAACATCAGTGTTTTATTTGTAGTCCCAGTACTACCAGTTAGGGGCAGTTCATCGTAATAATTCACCAATAGACAGTCAAGGAATTTAGTACTTGACCGGTGAATTTAAAAGGAAATATATCGTGAGTGTATCTGACAAACATTATTTTAATTCAGCACGAGATCACATCAAGGAACGAGGGCGAATCTTGGAACCAGCAGGACATCTGCCAAGCGATGTCTAATTTGAGCTAAGCATTTAGGAGGAGAGATGGCCGGAGATGTTTCCCTGGCGCTGATTTAAAGGATTGAGTACAGAAATGAATTTATTTATTAAGTCAACTATGGTTTATGGGATATATTTTTGTAGATATTTGTTTGCTTATGTTTGTAAATTAGATTCTTGGTTCTTGATTACTGACACATTAAGTATGGGACAGCTGAGTGCCTTGTTTTGTAGATTTTGTATTTTTGTTTTGGTTCAAGTATACGGGGCAATGCGCGCAGGCGTGCTTGCATTCGCTTGCGTAAGTCGCGTACAAGCAATGTAACTCGGAAGTATGCCTTATAACAGAAATGGAACAGAATTAATTGAGATTAAGAATAGAATTTGGAGGGTAAAAATTATTTGAGAGCAGATTTTATGATGGATTAGGATTATTTCGTTTCATAATTGCTTGTCGAGCACTCGCGCACCCGAGTATTTTTGTTGATTTATCTGTTTGATGTGTCTTTGGACGCAAAGTAGGTTAATCTGTTTTGAGCTGACCTAGATGGTATGATTATGAGTAAGTCAGTCCAAGCTTTATGGTGTATGGTGTGATTTTATGAATGTGCTCGCGGGTAATATATCATTGAGATAATGCCGACTTGCCGCACTTCAGGCCAGTTCATGTCCTTGCGAGGCTGAGTTTGTGGTAAATATTTGTGTTTCTTGCCATCCAAGTGGATGAGTGAGATATTTCTTTTCGCGTTTCCAGATGGATAACGGGACCAGTGTGGCCCTCATATATAATTAGCACCAGGCTTGGAAGACTTACAGAGAGGAATGGCATCGTTGACTCATACCAGTAGGGGAGCGCTCAATCAGATAACCCGACGTTGGCCATTAGCAAGCAGGCCAGGTTCCTGTAGTTCAAATTAAGGTGTGTATTTAAATTCACAAAACCCTGATCGGTTATCAAGAGTATTTGATTGATTTAAATGGGAGTTGTCCATGTTTTAAGGTATCTTCCGAAACATCAATTTGTCTGGCTTTTATTCATATAATTATAATATTCAGCAGTGTAGGCTTGTATTTTGTTGTTGTAGCTTGACTTCTAGTGTGTTTATGTTAGGCGTTCTTTGACCCTCAAGGCATTTGCGTGTGCGAGGCTGTTTCCCAGTTGTTATGTGAGCTTTTGGCCTAAACGGCATTCTCCTTGGAGTTTTATGTGCTCTGGCACGGGGTTGGAATCTCGGGGAGATTCATCATATCTTAGTATTTTAGATCTTGCATGTGTCAGTATTAATTATAGTGTTTTTATTAAGTGCAGGTCCCATAGCCGTAGTTTGATTTAAAAGATGCGACTCCGTGAGCAATATGACTGTTTCAGTTGTAAACGGACTCCCATCAGTACTCATTTTCTTATTAAGGATCAGTACACCACGCATATATAACTTCTTGACCAGCATCAATGGACTTGTAACCACATTATTGTGAGGAGCGAGTTCATACCGCTCAACTTATGTTATTATAAACATTTGAGTGAAGCTGTATTCGCTTTGTTTTTGTTGTGTGGAGCGAGTGTGATACCGCTTGGTAATATATTTATTTCGAGTGGGAGTAAAAGTCAGGGAGGACTTATTATTATTATGATTATTATTATTATTTATGCACATATATTTCAGTTATTAAATACTTTTATTCTACTTGTTATTCATTTTATTACTAGTATAGCTTTGGTTATGGACCTTTTTATCCAAATAGAGCATGTTGTTTTTGCGAACTTTGCCATAAAAGCATACCGGACAGAGCACAACCCCGTAGAATGAATCCTGGTAAAATACAGCATTATTGAAGGGTGCATAGGTTAACCTGGCGCGCCAAAGTGGGGCTAGTTCGTTGCTAGTTCACTGCTAGAACACGTTGGAATGTCAGCATAGATCAAGTAGATCAAGCTGTCACGAAAACGTGGCCCTTTTTTCACTTGTGTTTAGGTTTTTATGCCACACATGGGACTAAGCTTTGGCTTTACCGACATGTGGTGTTTCATTGACATATGGGACTGTTTGAAATCACCGGAAGTGATATTTTGTTAACGTAAATACGGCGAAGAGAACTACCGCCTAGAAAAAGGAATATCCAGTAGAATCACGAGTTTGCAAGTTAAAAAACGATTCACGTTTTTTTATTGATGTAATTGGTAAAGTAGTGTACGTGAAATCGGGCGCCCATTGATTAAATGTAAAATTAGATTCGTTTAGAAAACCAAACTCATGAATATGTTAGGAGGCTGGTAGACTTAAATGACAATTAATACTTTGTTAATTCGTCAGTGTTAACACCAGATCTGGATAATAACTTTATGACTGAATATGTGTGGGGTCTAAAAATGTATTAATTAAAATTAGAACTGTTACGTGCAATGCCCGTCCCAATGTTTTTAAAAATCCTTCTTCACTGTATTCTGGTGTTCCTTGACATTTTGAATCGACCACCTGGTGACTTGATTCCGTTTGTGAACACGAGATGGCTGCTGCTGTCGGACTTCGGGGTTTCTTCACGTGGTTCCTTCTTCTCCGATAGAGTGTGTTGGGGTGCCCGATAAACTCATCCTATTCCAGTCATATTTGAAGGCATTTATTATATCCTACGTCATGAAACAAAGGACTGTGTATTCATGATACCGCCAAATTAATTGCTTAATAATCACATTGTAGATTGATGTGTCAAGCCGTGATTGGACAATAAAATTATCATGTATGCAATGCTGTTTTTGACGCGGAATTCTCCGCCATCTTAGGGAGTTCATGGTCTGTCGTCTAAGAAGCAACTTGCCAGCTGGTGTGACAGAGTATCTCTTCGTGGGCTAGGGGGCATTGGCCCCCAGCTTTTACCAAATATGAATACCAATTTTACTAAGAAATTGCCTGTGCTCTTAAGGCTTTAACTTTCATCGTTTCGCCGTGAAGAGGAAGTACGGAATGAAGATCGCATCTCGATGCAGACCAGTGCTTGTGACCAAAACGAAGCATGTGCTGGGTGGGCCATTTTCAGGCAATATAGTGCCGTATTACGTTTTTTGGTTTGTGTATTAATTATTTTATTATCCTTGTGTCTCCACTTAGGAAGGATGTAAGGTACGTTGCATTATACATTTATATTTATTATTGTTATGGAGCTCCGATATCGTCTTAAAGTAATGTTTTAATTCTGTACCTTCTTTTGTTTTATAGGCCTAATATTTCTGTTTGTCAATGTTACCAGATATATATTAATTTTGTTATTTTTCTTCGTACCTTCTGGAGACACATTTCTAGTTTATTTTACGTTTTAAATTATTATTTATTTTCCTTTGGCAATCTTGGGATTGGCATATTATTAATCTGTTTTACGATCCGATGCTCCACCCTAATGTTAATAGTATTTAGACGTAATTATTTTCTTCCCTTCTTTCTGCTGATTTTAAAATTTAATTATGCTAATTATTTGCCGTAATTTCGATTTGACATGTGGTCGTCTGTTCCTGTGGCCATGTTTGTTTTGTTTTTGTTTTGCCGAAATGCATCCTGGTCTTGGAGTGCAGTCTGTTGGCGCCGACCGCAAAACTCAAACGTGTTGTGGTGTTAGCTTAATTTGCTTTTGTTAATCTTGTTGGTTTAACCTTATGCTTTTGGAGAATGTTCTTGTGTTTTTCTTAGTCACGAATATCGGTAATTTCTTAATTAATCATATTTTATTCTATTAATTTTTATTTTTATTTGTTTTCGTTTTATGGCGTGGCCTGGATCTCTACATGTCGGATCGGTATTGCATTCCCTTGTAAATTATCAAGCCCTTCTCATTTAATTATGCCTGTATTTTCTTTTTTTAATCTTTGGGCTTTAACATTTAATTTTAATTTAATTCTTTTCGTTTGTTTGCATTGCAAGCAAGCATGTTAAGCGGTCTCTTGCTTTCCTTGTAATTTATGCTGGCTGATGCATGTTCTGTTTTCTGGTGGAGGTGTTATTTAAATTTTAACAATTAAATTTTTATTTTAAATTTTTAAACAACTGTTGTGGCATTGTTTCGTCGACGACAATTCCGTTAGTTATTGGAGGGTGTCTGTAGAATAGCCTGTGCGTTCCCCTTCTCCACCTTCCTTCTACCCCTTTGGGTGCTCTTCTGTTGGGACATGTCATCTGGAGGTGATTTTGGTTGCTGAAGCGAGGCGGACCTCTAAATAAGGTAAGTTGGCCCATCCACCCTGGCCGTCCACGTGTGTCATTTTGGTAGCAGACCGAGTTCGAGTTCGCTTCCGTAACTATCCCCTCCTCAATACCCGCAGGCTCGTTTTATGGACCCTTCTAGTGCTGATGGGGCGGTTGTTGGTGGGATATTGTCATGCCAGTGCACTTGATGTTATGTAAAGCTAAACCTTGTCGTTTGTTTAATTTCATGTTTGCCTCCGAATATCCATGTGATGAGATGTAAATGTCCTGTTCAAAGCGAGGTGTTTGCTGCTGTATGTTATCCTGTTTGTATACAACATTCCCACTGAAAAAGAAGTTGGTAAGTGACTGGCATGTGTTCTTGGCATGGGAAATGGGGATTTGCTTGGTATTCTGATAGCCTAAATGCTCGAGTGAAGGCATCCTGCAGCCCCGTCTGAAGCTGTTCGCCATGTGCTTTGTGGAAATTTTTGTAATTTAGCTTCCTGTTCTCGAGCCAAGCTGGCGGTGACGTATGCAGTTCTGGACAGCATTGTGCATGATCTTGTATTATAGGTGGTGGCTGTGTTCGAGTGTCAACCTAATCGATGGTGTTGGTAATTGGTAGTTACGGTATTGTTGTGAAAGTGTAAACTGTCCTCGTAATTCCTAAAATTTGCTTCCTTCTGTATTGTCTGTCTGCATTCTGTGTTTTTTTTTAAATGGCCGACAATAATAGTGTTTTCGATTTAATTGACTTAAAAGATAGCCTTGTGAATTTGGAGAGTTCTTCTGGGGTTGTACGTGAATCACCTCTGTTTACTAGATCTGAGGTTTTGGGATCGATTTCTAGTAGTAGTTTGCCTGCCCCTCTATTGTCTGGCTCTGGCTCGTCCATATCACTTAACCCTGCATACGGTCATTCTTCTCATGTTAGGTCACCTAATGATTTCCTGGGTACTGCCGACCCGTTGCATCCCAGTTCCTTCTCTAGTAATGTAAATGTTTTGTCTCCTGTAGAGGGTGTGCGAGCGGGCTACCCTGGTAACAATGTTTCTTTTCCAAATGCTACATTCTCGCCTACCGTTAATTATGGGTCGATTCCTCATCCTATTTCTGGTTTCTTAACTAAGTTAAAGAGTTTCAACCTAGATGACGTTACCCAAGTGGCCCTATTTTTAAAACAAGTGGTCGAATTGGATAACCATGCCACGATTTTTGGGATGTCGGAAATTCAGATTTTTCAACTTTTGTATCCTGTTGCATCCGGTATGCTGCGCGATAAGCTAATTGAAGCTATCCACCTCCGCATGTCCTTAGCCATGTTCATTAGGGAAGTGTGGTGGTTTTTTGTCCCTGCGAGTGCCCTTAGTGCTCTCGAGCAAAGGTTTTTGTATCGTGTCCAAAGGTTGGACGAGTCACTTAGCGACTATGTCAGTGACATCAAGGTATATGCCCAGGTATTTGCATCCCCTTTAACTGAACGACAGTTGGTGTCATCGATTGTAAATGGATTTTCGCCTCAATATAGGTCATACATGACTATGTGTACCAGGCCTTCGTCTTTTGTCGAGCTGAAACAGGTCGTTATAGAGGCTATGGCTGTGAAACATGCAGATTCCCTTCGTGTACTAATGTTCCTCCTCCTTCCTTGATGTCTCGTCCCCCTCCTTCCTTGATGTCTCGTCCCCCGCCTAAGGTTATGTTCCACCCAAGACCCAATATTAAGTGCCACACGTGCGGTGGCGTGGGACATGTCAAGAAGGTGTGTCCGATTAACCAGGTTGTGTATCGCCAATGACGGGATGTTGTGGAGACCAACTCGGGTGTTACTTCTAAGGATATTTCTGTGCATGTGAATTTGGGAAAACCCTGTGAAGTTTCTGGTCGTCCTACTAATGAAAATCTTGATAACTCGTTGAAAATTAATCTTCACGTGCTAATTCTGCTTATGTCGCTGACCTACCTAACCTGTCGGTGAGCAATGTCGTGGCAAGACAGCCTAAGTCTAAACATAATGTGAAACCTGTAGTGCGGGTGTCCTCGTCATCTAAATGTAATCGTTTTAGAGTGAGTAATGATTTTGGAATTTCTCCTGTGGCTAAAGGAATATCCCCGTTTATTGAAATTTGTGTTAATGACGAGCCCGTTTCTGCATTGCTTGATTCTGGTAGTGTCGCATCCTTTATAAGCGAGGACTGGTTTTTATCTATAAAGAGTGTTTGCAAATTTCCTGAGTTAGAGCCTAACAATGAATCTTTTATTTCGGCAAATTGTTCAAATTTAAATATTTTGGGTAGTGTGACAGTCAAAATCCATATTCTAAATTTTTCTTGGAAGTTTAAATTTTTTGTTGCCAGAAATCTTTCCTATTCTGTGGTCATTGGAGCTAATTTCATGTCACACGTTGGTATGCTTCTTGATTTTTGGTGCTCGTAACTTATGGTTTAAGTTTAATCCGCAAAGTAAGTTATCGTTTAACCAGGTTTTATCTTCTCCTGCTGTCAATTCTGTTAGTGAACCTGTGACTATTGAGGATCTCGATCAGGAAAATTTAACGAGTTTTCAAAAGGATGCCATTAAGAGGTTATGTCAGGAGTATAGTGATGTATTTACGGACAAGTTGGGTGTAACCCAATTGATGGAATACAAGATTGAGCTGACCGATTCTGTGCCGGTGCGTTCCAGCCCGTATCGCCTTGCCCCGCCCAAGATGGCTGAACTTAAGAAGATTATCGATAAGATGTTGGAAGAAGGTGTAATCCAACCCTCTATCTCTGCCTACTCATCCCCTGTATTTCTTGTGCCAAAACCTAACAGTAGTGGTTTTGTGAGAGTTCTAAATCCACCTCCACCTCCCCACCTCACAAGATGGCGGCAGCCCGATAACTCCCGAACCCGTGGTCGGATATTGACGAATGAGGTGTCATTGAACTCGGGATGACACCCCCTTTCCATTGGACAACATATTTCAACCCCAAAAATAAAACCTACCCCTACTAGAGAGTGAAATTGAATTTTTTAGAGAATCTCTGTTACCAATTGCAACACGTGAGAGTTTGAATGCCGATATGGATTTAAACGTTGTTCCACATAAAGTGCATATGTTCGGTGGAAAGCCACTATGAATTAGCATGCCCACTCATGGCTTTTGTAAGAGGGTGGGGGAGTGGATCCCTATGGATGGGTTATTGTTGACGGGTCATTGTTGGCGGGGTCATTGTTGTCGAGTCCTTGTGGACGAGTCCTTGTGAACAAGTCCTTGTGGACAGGTCACTGTTGACAGGTCATTGTGGACAGGTCCTTGTGGACAGGTCCTTGTGGACAAGTCCTTGTGGACGAGTCCTTGTCCCTTTGGACTGATCCCTTTGGACGGGTCCCTTTGGCCTGGTTCCTACGGACTAGCCCATGAATTTATTTAAATTATGTCAAAGGGCCTAACTACATTTATGTGTGTGTTGAATTGACGTTGTTCACCACTACTATAATGGAATAACGATATGAAAGGAAAGTGATGAAATACATGTGAACACGTGTGAGACGACCTTATTCCCGTCCTCCTTGTGAAACAAGTCACATTCTGTTTTGGTTCATACGTGAGAAAATGCAAGTTCATGTGTAATATGACCTAACACACAAGTGTACTCATGTGCACGTGCCCGATAAGAGCTAACAAGTCACAACCTGTTTTGACAGTGGTGGGAATAAGGCTAGAGACATGTACGAGTAGTCGAATTACTCCGGCAGACAACCCCTTTCCTATGGATAACATATTTCCACTCCAAAATAAAACCTACCCCTACTAGAGGGTGAAATAATAATTTTTAGGTAAAAGTCGCTTTCCATGTGCAATATGTGAGAGTTTGTATGCCAATATGAAATTAAACTCGTTCCACATAAAGTGCATGCATACAACTGAATGCCGCTATGATTTATTATTTTTGTTTTTTGTTTTACGAATGCACAATTGGGGTTTTTGTAAGAGGGCGGGCTTTTTGAATAATGATTTATAGATACGTTTTGTTTTACAAATTAACCAAAGATCCAAAAACTAATAGGTCATCGGCTTTTTAATATTTTATGAACTAAGAAAGCTAGGGACTTGTATGAGGGGTCGTTGGACTTGGGGTGACGCCCTGTTTTTGAATGTATTATTCATTTTTTGTCAAAAGGGCCTAACTGCACTTTCATTAATATCTCGCTAACTAATAATCACAGAGGGTCGAGTGAGGTGTCATAGGACTTAAAATGGCCAACCCCTCTCCATGACCAATGAATTTACCCCCCCAAAAAACAGCAAGGTCATTAACCTAAGATTTTATCAACTAATAATCAGAGAGGGACAAGTGAGGTGTCACAAGACTCAGGATGGTCAACCCTTTTCCATGACCAACGAATTTATTCCAAAATACCCAAAACAGCAAGGTCATTGACCTAAGTTTTATAAACTTACCAGTAGAGAGGGTCAAGTGAGGAGTCATAGGACTACGAATGGTTAACCCTTCCCCATGACCAATGAATTTACCCCAAAAATCCAAAACAGCAAGGTCATTGACCTGAGATTTTATAAACTAATAATCGGATATCAACATGTGAGGTGTCATAGGACTTAGAATGGTCAACCCTTTCCCATGGCTAATGAATTTACCCAAAAATACCCAATACATCAAGGTCATCGACCTGAGATTTTATAAACTAATAATCGGATATGGACATGTGAAATGTTTACAGTGAGTGATGAAATATAGCTAGGTAGTGAAAGAATTATTGTAGGCTACATGTATGGCGACTGACAAATCTTTCACCATTGGAACTTGTTTTCAGATCAAACTGCAGTACAGAGAGAGTATAGGTTGTAGGTATGGGATAATAAATGACAAATGGTGTATACAAAATCAGATTTATCGATTCAAGAAATAAGAGTATACAATCTTTAATTGATTGGTTAATGAGGATAGCTAAAATCCAAAATGGTGACTATATCGAACTAAACTGATCCAAGCTGAATCAAACCCAACTAAACCGAACTAAACCGAAGCAAACTTAATCAAAAACAAGCCAATGGTTTAAGTGTAAAACTTGTGGGTGAATGTGGTCATTGGTAATGTCAGAAAGGAAAGGGATAACGCTCTACCTATAGAGGGTAAGGTAAAGCTAGTGCATGATGTTAATGCACACACACAAGTACATGAACCACACACAACTAACCTATACTGTTTTTATGGGTTGACTGTTAAAACTTGCTCAGTGGGTACTGGGACAAGATGGTCGCTACACACAACAAGCGTTAAATACTTGAGGCTAATAATCTACACATACACACACACAAACACACACTTGTTCTAAACTAAACTGTCTTGCTGACAGTGCTCACACTGTAGGCAGATAACAGAAATGCTTGGCTAACAGAAATACAATCATTTCCGGTTGTCTAATGTTACCAGCTAACCATTTTGTGCTGCAGTGGCGAGCACATGTGCCACTTACACTAGAGATTTTAACTCGATTTCAAGCTCTAAGTCCTAGAACGAATCAAACTAAGAAAGAAGGGCATGGTGACGCAGTGGTTAAGCTGTTAGCCTTTCACTAAAGTGGACTAGGGTTTGATTTCAGGTTAAAACGCATGTCATAAACATATAAAAAAGCAGAGATAATGTTTTAAACCGATTACACTTGTCTCTTTTCAAATTATTACTTGGATTACAAATACAAAGGTGGACTGGGTGTGATATACAGTTAATGCTGTCTATCGCACACTAGCTGTAAGGAAGCCATATGTAGAGCTATATGTAGAGATCTACCTAGCGATTTCATGAACTGGTATAGCTATGTCGCATAAACGGTGCAGGATACAATCCAGCAACTATAATTCGTATCTTGTGGAACAGAGAAAATGCACTTTTGCCTTGATGGATAACAAATGTGTGCAGACAGATGACCTACGCATTAGCCTACCAAGGGGTTATAACCACGAGGAGGAGGTGTGATTTCTATATTTTATTGTTTAGAGACATGGCTTTTGTAACCAGTAGATTTAATTGATTTAGCATTTTGTAAATATTTTTTTGTAATTGTAAATAGTTAATTTTTTGTAAATAGTGGAAACCATTTATATTTGTAATGGTAAATGTTAAATGTATAATTAAAGTTCTTTGGGATGAGTGTGCATGTCAATGATGTTTTTAGGGATAAATAGAGTGGTTGTGTGTTTGTTCTCAAAGACAGGCATGATTGTGAGGATGTATGACTACACAGAAAGAGAGAGAGAGAGTGTAGAAACAGCCTTACCTGCACTAGTAATAGTAGACCTCTATGTTTTGCATACACATAGACAGACTGTACGATCGCAATGGCCAAGCACTCACTTTAACACCATTTACAAAATCTTAAAATGAAAAAATCATGTTTCGCAAATATGAACTTTTGACATAAACAAAATAAAAATAAAATGCGTAAACAACAAATTGGAAAATCCATGTTTCCATATCATGAAATTCAAAAACTTGAAACTGACATTTAAATGAAATGCAAATGGAAAATTGACAAATTGTAATGTGTGAAATGTGAAAATGAACAAATGGCTATCATTATTTAAAAAAAATTAAAATAAAAAAAACATGGTGCTATATGGTTGAGGTGTGAATCAAACCCTACTTATTTTGGACCACCCGAGACTGAGTATACTTGTTATAGTGCTCATACCACTTTTAAAATTTTGTGTTAAAGCTAGGAATTGAACCTAAGAGCTTGTAGGGGGAGACCAAGGTTAGAATATCTTAAACAGATAGTCTTGAATGTAGGGTGTGGTAGCTATATAGAGATGAAACGATTAGCTCGGGACAGGGGGGGCATTGAGATCTGCAGCAAAACCAGTCAAAAGACTAAAGACTCAAACAACAACATGTAAGCTCACCAAAATAATGTTGTGTAACGGTAAATGTTAGTCAACGAACAGTAATGCATTACTAAAACCCATGACACGATACCTAAGAGCTTTCCTAAAATTATTTTAAAATGCCTTTAACCCTATATTAAACACCAAGTTCACAAGACTCATAACTGCAATGTTATGGTAAAACAAAACAAAATATATATTTCAAAACAAACAAGTGGTTTAATCAATGTATACTGGGAAAAGTTTTGTAAGCACTCAAGTCCACAAGACTAATTAAATTAGTAACTGTCAGGTTGGTCGAGTGGTTAAGGTGTTTAACTTAAGATCAAATTTTCTGTACAAGGAAGCAAGGGTTCGAATCCCTTACCTGACATAACTATTGACTTAACATTGCTTGGCCACACTGTATTATGATACTCGGTACACAAACCATAGACAGAGTGTATTGTTTAAGGCACTCTCTTTATGAACATAGTCAGAGACTGTTGGTGGTTAACAATTGCATTATTAGTGGGACATGGGGATAACAATTAAGAAAAAACAGTCAATACCCATACAATATTTTTATTCATTTAGTTTTTTTTTTACAATATTTACACACTGAATACAACTATTTATCTCTTTACCATTGTTTGATATAGATTTTAAACACAACGCTTGTTGTAGATCCTTTTACAACTTTCTCCAGGTACTCTTGTTCTTAAAAACTGGGGAAGCCGCAATGGTTTTATAGACATTAAACCCTCATCCACTTCTTTTTCATCATCATCATCATCATTATAAATATTATCTTTATAATTATTATAGTCATTGTCACCATCATTATCATCATCATCATCTTCAACATCACTAGAACTCTCGAATTCCTTTTTTTCCTTTTCAAAAGGGGCCTCTTGAAGAGTCTGTGTTGCTTTTGAAAGTGTTACGGTTTTATTGAACGTTGACAACTGTCCTAACATGACTTTTTGAGGAGATAAATGTTTTTTCACAAGGAAGTCACTATGTTGAGTAACACTATGTTTTTGTTGAGCTTGCTTTTTCTTGTTCTTTTGAACATGTTTTGTTAACACTAACGGTGTTTCATTTGGTATACCACATTGATGAGTACCCACACTTAAGACCTCACCATGTTTACTTTTTAGATGACCTAGACATTTTGTTGTTCTTTGTTTTGAGCACTGCCAAAATATGATGCCATTCGCATTTTTTCGCTTATAGTTATAAGAGTACCCATGATACAGGGCACGTGGTTTACCTTTATTGGTTATAGTATATTCCATAGTAGCCACTGACTTGTATAGTCGATCCGCCTACTACAAAGGTCTGAACACTTGTGGTGAAAGAATGATGTTGTGTTGACGTTTTATGCAGGATAATGTTGGTGGCATATGTGGGTGGCTTATGCTGATGACATGTATTGTTGGCTGATTTTGGTGGCTTATGTTGATGGTTTATGGTGGTGGCTTATGTTGGTGGCTTATGTTGGTGGCTTATGTTAGTGGCTTATGTTGATGACATATGTTGGTGACTTATGTTGATAGCTTATGTTGGTGGCTAATGTTGATGACATATGTTGTTGGCTTATGGTGGTGGCTTATGTTGATGGTTTATGCCGCTGGTCTATGTTGATGGTTTATGTTAATGGCTTAGGTTAATGTCTTAGGTTGATGGCATAAGTTGATGGCTTATGTTGGTGGCTTATGGGGGTGGCTTATGCTGGTGGCTTATGCTGGTGGTTTATGGTGGTGGCTTATGTTGATGACATATGTTGGTGACTTATGTTGGTGGCTTATGTTGGTGGCTTATGGTGGTGGCTTATGATGGTGGCTTATGGTGGTGGCTTATGATGGTGGGTTATGGTGGTGGTTTATGGTGGCTTATGGTGGTGGCTTGTGGTGGTGGCTTGTGGTGGCTTATGATGGTGGCTTGTGGTGATGGCGTATGGTGGCTTATGGTGGTGACTTATAGTGGTGGCCTATGTTGGTGGTTTACGTTAATACCTTATTTGTAATGGCTTATTTGACAAGTTATTGTTGTCAATGTATTTAGAGGATTTTTCTCTTGGTCTTGGCAAGTATCTCAACCCTTTTTTAATGGTAGCATAATGCTTACCGCCATGTTTGTAAGCAACAACAACACACTAAAATTCCAAGAATCCAAAGTACTCTAAGGTTAATGATTGTCTCTCAACTCCATTCAGCGTCTAGTCAAAAACATTATATATTTTACACATTTTTCAAAAAAAGGTTAATTGGGAAAGTAGGCTATATGTTTAAACTAAAAATCATATCAAATCATATGCTAACTCCAACACCTACGTCTATCCCACTCTCAGTCAAAAAAATATAATATTCTTCAAATTTTTCCAACACAGTATTTGGAAAGTAGGTCATATTTTGAAAACTAATCATCCTATAAAGTCATATATATATATATATATATATATATATATATATATATATATATATATATATATACTCAAACCAATGGCTTTTATATCCTTAATCGTAAGAACAAAATATGGAATTTTTGTCATTTCTTTCAAAAATGTTCATTTTAAAACGGGGCTATATTTTGGAAACTAGGAATTTTACAAGAAAGTTTGTTTAACGTAAATGACAGGTATTTACCTCCACTACCCACAAACCAAGTCCCAGGTCTCTGGGACAAAATCCAAAAAAGTTCAATTTGGAAAGTAGGTGATATTTTGAAAACTAATCATCCTAAAAAGTCATATATAGACTCAAACCAATGGCTTTTATATCCTTAATTGGTAAAACAAAACTTAACATTTTTTCAGTTTTTTCAAAAAAGTCCAATTTCCAAAATTGTCTATATTTTGGGAACTAAGAATTTTACAAAAAAGTTTGTTTAACGAAAATGAAAGGTCTTTACCCCCCCCCCCCCCTCTACCCAAAACATAAATTTCAGGTCCCTAGGACAAAAACTGTGCAGTAGGTTTTTTTAAGTGACCAGAACCACTATATATATATCATTTTATTCTAAGAGCTTTCCATGATGATAAGAAAAAAAGAGCTTACCATAATGATGGATTGAGTGTAAGAAAACGTCTTTTGCTGCTTGATGTCACTACTAAAGTGATACTCTTACAACAGACAAGTGAGTTCATGTTTCGCTGACGTAATCGTATGTTTCCACGCACTTCCTGTGTTGAGCGCGTCATAGTGGCTAAATTTAAAACTCTAGATGAGATGTTTTGTTGACGTAATCGTATGTTCCCCGCACGTACACTTTGGACGGGTCTTTTTGAATGGAGTCATTTTTTTTACGGGCCCCGGAGGACGGGTCCTTGTTGACGAGTCCCTGTGGACGGGTCCTTTGGACTGATCCCTATGGACTGGCCCTTGCATTTTATCCAAATTATGTCAAAGCGGTCCCGCCACAGGGACCCGTCAACAAGGACCCGTCCTCCGGGGCCCGTAAGAAAATGACTCACTTCAAAAAGACCCGTCCAAAGTGTACGTGCGGGGAACATATGATTACGTCAACAAAACATCTCATCTAGAGTTTTAAATTTAGCCACTATGACGCGCTCAACACAGGAAGTGCGTGGAAACATACGATTACGTCAGCGAAACATGAACTCACTTGTCTGTTGTAAGTGTATCACTTTAGTAGTGACATCAAGCAGCAAAAGACGTTTTCTTACACTCAATCCATCATTATGGTAAGCTCTTTTTTTCTTATCATCATGGAAAGCTCTTAGAATAAAATGATATATATATAGTGGTTCTGGTCACTTAAAAAACCTACTGCACAGTTTTTGTCCTAGGGACCTGAAATTTATGTTTTGGGTAGAGGGGGGGTAAATACCTTTCATTTTCGTTAAACAAACTTTTTTGTAAAATTCTTAGTTCCCAAAATATAGACAATTTTGGAAATTGGACTTTTTTGGAAAACTAAAAAATGTTAAGTTTTGTTTTACCAATTAAGGATATAAAAGCCATTGGTTTGAGTCTATATATGACTTTTTAGGATGATTAGTGTTTTCAAAATATCACCTACTTTCCAAATTGAACTTTTTTTGGATTTTGTCCCAGAGACCTGGGACTTGGTTTGTGGGTAGTGGAGGTAAATACCTGTCATTTACGTTAAACAAACTTTCTTGTAAAATTCCTAGTTTCCAAAATATAGCCCCGTTTTAAAATGAACATTTTTGAAAGAAATGACAAAAATTCCATATTTTGTTCTTACGATTAAGGATATAAAAGCCATTGGTTTGAGTATATATATATATATATATATATATATATATATATATATATGACTTTATAGGATGATTAGTTTTCAAAATATGACCTACTTTCCAAATACTGTGTTGGAAAAATTTGAAGAATATTATATTTTTTTGACTGAGAGTGGGATAGACGTAGGTGTTGGAGTTAGCATATGATTTGATATGATTTTTAGTTTAAACATATAGCCTACTTTCCCAATTAACCTTTTTTTGAAAAATGTGTAAAATATATAATGTTTTTGACTAGACGCTGAATGGAGTTGAGAGACAATCATTAACCTTAGAGTACTTTGGATTCTTGGAATTTTAGTGTGTTGTTGTTGCTTACAAACATGGCGGTAAGCATTATGCTACCATAAAAAAAGGGTTGAGATACTTGCCAAGACCAAGAGAAAAATCCTCTAAATACATTGACAACAATAACTTGTCAAATAAGCCATTACAAATAAGGTATTAACGTAAACCACCAACATAGGCCACCACTATAAGTCACCACCATAAGCCACCATACGCCATCACCACAAGCCACCATCATAAGCCACCACAAGCCACCACCACAAGCCACCGCCATAAGCCACCATAAACCACCACCATAACCCACCACCATAAGCCACCACCATAAGCCACCATCATAAGCCACCACCATAAGCCACCAACATAAGCCACCAACATAAGTCACCAACATATGTCATCAACATAAGCCACCACCATAAACCACCAGCATAAGCCACCAGCATAAGCCACCCCCATAAGCCACCAACATAAGCCATCAACTTATGCCATCAACCTAAGACATTAACCTAAGCCATTAACATAAACCATCAACATAGACCAGCGGCATAAACCATCAACATAATCCACCAACATAAGCCACCACCATAAACCATCAACATAAGCCACCAAAATCAGCCAACAATACATGTCATCAACATAAGCCACCCACATAAGCCACCCGCATATGCCACCAACATTATCCTGCATAAAATTTCAACACAACATCATTCTTTCACCACAAGTGTTCAGACCTTTGTAGTAGGCGGATCGACTATACAAGTCAGTGGCTACTATGGAATATACTATAACCAATAAAGGTAAACCACGTGCCCTGTATCATGGGTACTCTTATAACTATAAGCGAGAAAATGCGAATGGCATCATATTTTGGCAGTGCTCAAAACAAAGAACAACAAAATGTCTAGGTCATCTAAAAAGTAAACATGGTGAGGTCTTAAGTGTGGGTACTCATCAATGTGGTATACCAAATAAAACACCGTTAGTGTTAACAAAACATGTTCAAAATAAGAAGAAAAAGCAAGCTCAACAAAAACATAGTGTTACTCAACATAGTGACTTCCTTGTGAAAAAACATTTATCTCCTCAAAAAGTCATGTTAGGACAGTTGTCAACGTTCAATAAAACCGTAACACTATCAAAAGCAACACAGACTCTTCAAGAGGCCCCTTTTGAAAAGGAAAAAAAGGAATTCGAGAGTTCTAGTGATGTTGAGGATGATGATGATGATAATGATGGTGACAATGACTATAATAATTATAAAGATAATATTTATAATGATGATGATGATGATGATGATGATGAAAAAGAAGTGGATGAGGGTTTAATGTCTATAAAACCATTGCGGCTTCCCCAGTTTTTAAGAACAAGAGTACCTGGAGAAAGTTGTAAAAGGATCTACAACAAGCGTTGTGTTTAAAATCTATATCAAACAATGGTAAAGAGATAAAAAGTTGTATTCAGTGTGTAAATATTGTAAAAAAAAACTAAATGAATAAAAATATTGTATGGGTATTGACTGTTTTTTCTTAATTGCTATCCCCATGTCCCACTAATAATGCAATTGTTAACCACCAACAGTCTCTGACTATGTTCATAAAGAGAGTGCCTTAAACAATACACTCTGTGTATGGTTTGTGTACCGAGTATCATAATACAGTGTGGCCAAGCAATGTTTAGTCAATAGTTATGTCAGGTAAGGGATTCGAACCCTTGCTTCCTTGTACAGAAAATTTGATCTTAAGTTAAACACCTTAACCACTCGACCAACCTGACAGTTACTAATTTAATTAGTCTTGTGGACTTGAGTGCTTACAAAACTTTTCCCAGTATACATTGATTAAACCACTTGTTTGTTTTGAAATATAGATTTTGTTTTGTTTTACCATAACATTGCAGTTATGAGTCTTGTGAACTTGGTGTTTAATATAGGGTTAAAGGCATTTTAAAATAATTTTAGGAAAGCTCTTAGGTATCGTGTCATGGGTTTTAGTAATGCATTACTGTTCGTTGACTAACATTTACCGTTACACAACATTATTTTGGTGAGCTTACATGTTGTTGTTTGAGTCTTTAGTCTTTTGACTGGTTTTGCTGCAGATCTCAATGCCCCCCCTGTCCCGAGCTAATCGTTTCATCTCTATATAGCTACCACACCCTACATTCAAGACTATCTGTTTAAGATATTCTAACCTTGGTCTCCCCCTACAAGCTCTTAGGTTCAATTCCTAGCTTTAACACAAAATTTTAAAAGTGGTATGAGCACTATAACAAGTATACTCAGTCTCGGGTGGTCCAAAATAAGTAGGGTTTGATTCACACCTCAACCATACAGCACCATGTTTTTTTTATTTTAATTTTTTTAAAATAATGATAGCCATTTGTTCATTTTCACATTTCACACATTACAATTTGTCAATTTTCCATTTGCATTTCATTTAAATGTCAGTTTCAAGTTTTTGAATTTCATGATATGGAAACATGGATTTTCCAATTTGTTGTTTACGCATTTTATTTTTATTTTGTTTATGTCAAAAGTTCATATTTGCGAAACATGATTTTTTCATTTTAAGATTTTGTAAATGGTGTTAAAGTGAGTGCTTGGCCATTGCGATCGTACAGTCTGTCTATGTGTATGCAAAACATAGAGGTCTACTATTACTAGTGCAGGTAAGGCTGTTTCTACACTCTCTCTCTCTCTTTCTGTGTAGTCATACATCCACACAATCATGCCTGTCTTTGAGAACAAACACACAACCACTCTATTTATCCCTAAAAACATCATTGACATGCACACTCATCCCAAAGAACTTTAATTATACATTTAACATTTACCATTACAAATATAAATGGTTTCCACTATTTACAAAAAATTAACTATTTACAATTACAAAAAAAAATATTTACAAAATGCTAAATCAATTAAATCTACTGGTTACAAAAGCCATGTCTCTAAACAATAAAATATAGAAATCACACCTCCTCCTCGTGGTTATAACCCCTTGGTAGGCTAATGCGTAGGTCATCTGTCTGCACACATTTGTTATCCATCAAGGCAAAAGTGCATTTTCTCTGTTCCACAAGATACGAATTATAGTTGCTGGATTGTATCCTGCACCGTTTATGCGACATAGCTATACCAGTTCATGAAATCGCTAGGTAGATCTCTACATATAGCTCTACATATGGCTTCCTTACAGCTAGTGTGCGATAGACAGCATTAACTGTATATCACACCCAGTCCACCTTTGTATTTGTAATCCAAGTAATAATTTGAAAAGAGACAAGTGTAATCGGTTTAAAACATTATCTCTGCTTTTTTATATGTTTATGACATGCGTTTTAACCTGAAATCAAACCCTAGTCCACTTTAGTGAAAGGCTAACAGCTTAACCACTGCGTCACCATGCCCTTCTTTCTTAGTTTGATTCGTTCTAGGACTTAGAGCTTGAAATCGAGTTAAAATCTCTAGTGTAAGTGGCACATGTGCTCGCCACTGCAGCACAAAATGGTTAGCTGGTAACATTAGACAACCGGAAATGATTGTATTTCTGTTAGCCAAGCATTTCTGTTATCTGCCTACAGTGTGAGCACTGTCAGCAAGACAGTTTAGTTTAGAACAAGTGTGTGTTTGTGTGTGTGTATGTGTAGATTATTAGCCTCAAGTATTTAACGCTTGTTGTGTGTAGCGACCATCTTGTCCCAGTACCCACTGAGCAAGTTTTAACAGTCAACCCATAAAAACAGTATAGGTTAGTTGTGTGTGGTTCATGTACTTGTGTGTGTGCATTAACATCATGCACTAGCTTTACCTTACCCTCTATAGGTAGAGCGTTATCCCTTTCCTTTCTGACATTACCAATGACCACATTCACCCACAAGTTTTACACTTAAACCATTGGCTTGTTTTTGATTAAGTTTGCTTCGGTTTAGTTCGGTTTAGTTGGGTTTGATTCAGCTTGGATCAGTTTAGTTCGATATAGTCACCATTTTGGATTTTAGCTATCCTCATTAACCAATCAATTAAAGATTGTCTACTCTTATTTCTTGAATCGATAAATCTGATTTTGTATACACCATTTGTCATTTATTATCCCATACCTACAACCTATACTCTCTCTGTACTGCAGTTTGATCTGAAAACAAGTTCCAATGGTGAAAGATTTGTCAGTCGCCATACATGTAGCCTACAATAATTCTTTCACTACCTAGCTATGTTTCATCACTCACTGTAAACATTTCACATGTCCATATCCGATTATTAGTTTATAAAATCTCAGGTCGATGACCTTGATGTATTGGGTATTTTTGGGTAAATTCATTAGCCATGGGAAAGGGTTGACCATTCTAAGTCCTATGACACCTCACATGTTGATATCCGATTATTAGTTTATAAAATCTCAGGTCAATGACCTTGCTGTTTTGGATTTTTGGGGTAAATTCATTGGTCATGGGGAAGGGTTAACCATTCGTAGTCCTATGACTCCTCACTTGACCCTCTCTACTGGTAAGTTTATAAAACTTAGGTCAATGACCTTGCTGTTTTGGGTATTTTGGAATAAATTCGTTGGTCATGGAAAAGGGTTGACCATCCTGAGTCTTGTGACACCTCACTTGTCCCTCTCTGATTATTAGTTGATAAAATCTTAGGTTAATGACCTTGCTGTTTTTTGGGGGGGTAAATTCATTGGTCATGGAGAGGGGTTGGCCATTTTAAGTCCTATGACACCTCACTCGACCCTCTGTGATTATTAGTTAGCGAGATATTAATGAAAGTGCAGTTAGGCCCTTTTGACAAAAAATGAATAATACATTCAAAAACAGGGCGTCACCCCAAGTCCAACGACCCCTCATACAAGTCCCTAGCTTTCTTAGTTCATAAAATATTAAAAAGCCGATGACCTATTAGTTTTTGGATCTTTGGTTAATTTGTAAAACAAAACGTATCTATAAATCATTATTCAAAAAGCCCGCCCTCTTACAAAAACTCCAATTGTGCATTCGTAAAACAAAAAACAAAAATAATAAATCATAGCGGCATTCAGTTGTATGCATGCACTTTATGTGGAACGAGTTTAATTTCATATTGGCATACAAACTCTCACATATTGCACATGGAAAGCGACTTTTACCTAAAAATGATTATTTCACCCTCTAGTAGGGGTAGGTTTTATTTTGGAGTAGAAATAAGTTATCCATAGGAAAGGGGTTGTCTGCCGGAGTAATTCGACTACTCGTACATGTCTCTAGCCTTATTCCCACCACTGTCAAAACAGGTTGTGACTTGTTAGCTCTTATCGGGCACGTGCACATGAGTACACTTGTGTGTTAGGTCATATTACACATGAACTTGCATTTTCTCACGTATGAACCAAAACAGAATGTGACTTGTTTCACAAGGAGGACGGGAATAAGGTCGTCTCACACGTGTTCACATGTATTTCATCACTTTCCTTTCATATCGTTATTCCATTATAGTAGTGGTGAACAACGTCAATTCAACACACACATAAATGTAGTTAGGCCCTTTGACATAATTTAAATAAATTCATGGGCTAGTCCGTAGGAACCAGGCCAAAGGGACCCGTCCAAAGGGATCAGTCCAAAGGGACAAGGACTCGTCCACAAGGACTTGTCCACAAGGACCTGTCCACAATGACCTGTCAACAATGACCTGTCCACAAGGACTTGTCCACAAGGACTCGTCCGCAAGGACTCGACAACAATGACCCCGCCAACAATGAATGACCCGTCAACAATAACCCATCCATAGGGATCCACTCCCCCACCCTCTTACAAAAGCCATGAGTGGGCATGCTAAGTCATAGTGGCTTTCTACCGAACATATGCACTTTATGTGGAACAACGTTTAAATCCATATCGGCATTCAAACTCTCACGTGTTGCAATTGGTAACAGAGATTCTCTAAAAAATTCAATTTCACTCTATAGTAGGGGTAGGTTTTATTTTTGGGGTTGAAATATGTTGTCCAATGGAAAGGGGGTGTCAGCCCGAGTTCAATGACACCTCATTCGTCAAAATCCGACCACGGGTTCGGGAGTTATCGGGCTGCCGCCTTCTTGTGAGGTGGGGAGGTGGAGGTGGATTTAGAACTCTCACAAAACCACTACTCCTAACGGTGGTTTTCTGCCGGTGGTCGACTATAGGGCTCTTAATCAAAAAGTTGTTTTGCAATCCATTCCTTTGCCGGACCTTCATACTTGCTTTAGTTGGTTTCGCAACAGGAAGCTGTTCACGATCCTCGATTTAAATTCTTCTTACTTCCGAATTCCCCTCTCTCCAGAATCCAGGCATGTTACTGCTTTTTCCACTGACTGGAACCTGTTTGAGTATGCCCGTGTCCCGTTTGGCCCATCCACCCTGGCCGTCCACGTGTCAAGAACCATTCAGTGATGCAGATTTATTTGCGGGAGTAAAGGTAATAAGATTAAATGAACTGAAAGTGGTCAAATGAAGTAAATGTATGTCAAGAATTATATATGTGTGCGTCAGGAAGCCATTTCCATGTCATCCTCCTATTTTCTCAGTGATATATATTTTGTGTGTGATATGGCGACAATAGAGCAGATCCATGTGATCATTGAAAGTGCCACGGCACGAACCCAGGAACTATTAAAGGAACAGAGTGAAAAATTAGTCACTAATCTATCCGAACAGTCAGGCGAGTTTAAAACACAACTATCTGAACAGAGTGAGATATTAGGCATTTAGTTAGCGGAACAGAATGAGTCATTCCAGACTCAAATGAATGACACTATAACTAAACAGTTAGGAGCGCAGGAGAGTAGGAATACGAGTCAGTTAGCTACATTATCTGCTGAGATGAAAGAATACACTACGCAGCAGATGGTTCAATTCGCGCTTGATATAAGTAAGAACAACGGCAAACAGCTAGGTCAGATTAGAAATTAGAGGACACGTTCAACCGTAAACTCAATGATTTGGACGAAACTGTATTGGCAAAACTAGCTCAAATAGAATTAGCATGCACGGTAAATACCAGTGAGGTTAAGACGGCACAGGATGGTCTTGAAAAGCGGTTTGATAAGATGGAAGAGGATTCTACGTTTATCCAGGGACAATTGTCAGCAGTAAATGAAAGTATTACGGGCCTGATAAAGGATATGGATAAATCAGAAATACAATCAGCAGAGCGATGGTGAAACCTAGAATCGGACCAGAATAATTTGAAGAGTACCATAGATGAGAATAATCTACGTCTAGAAGACAGGCTTGAGAAGATAGTATCGAATCAGGAGGACACGAAACAGCAGATGGAAGAAAAACTGGGCGCGATTAAAGATAACACCAGGAAAGTTTGGCGTAAGATGAGCAGCGACTCTAAAGAAGAACGGTTAACTATCATAAAGACCGTAGGCGATAACCATACGTGCATTAAAGCACTTGAGGAAGAAATTAAGAATAAAATGAAGGAACAGACGGGCAGAATCATAAAGGCAGAACTGCGTTCGATGGGACAAAACACGTTATTTCAGACAGAGGGCATGAAAGATAAGGAAGTTGACTCAATACCCCTCGGGCAATTAGCGCAGCGAGTAGCCAAGGACAGGTTGGCAGCCCATTAACCACTAACACAGAGGGATTCCACAACAACATTGGGGGAACCTCTACTCCTCAACAGGGCCATCAGCACCATCAAGTCGTACAAGTTATACGATCAAATGTGTTCAAACCAAATAAATTCACAGAAAAATCTGGTATCACACCGAAGGCATATCGTAGGGAGATGGAGGACTATTTTAATGATAATAACAAACCGCCCACACGTCGTTTAAGACTAATGGAACGATTTCTTTCTGGAAATGTACTTACGTGGTTCTTGAGCTTCAAATATACTATCGGATGGATGGATGATTTTAAGGAAGCGTTCCTTAGGAAATATTGGTCGGCTTCTCTCAAACAAAGCCTTAGAATGGAACTTTATTCGAGAAAATATCAGTCAACTCAGCTGATCTGATTTCTTTTCGTTTCAATTGCTAAAATTTAAAGATTTGGATCATCCTTTAGAAGAATCGGATCTGGTTATGACGATTGCACGGCAGTTGTCAGTAAATGTTCAGCAGGTGTTAGTGGCGGCAAACGTGGACACGGCGGTTCGAGCGGAACAAGTCTTACGTCAGATTGATGAGACAACATCTCACATCAATCAAAGAGGCGGACGACAGCTGGAAGTTGTAAACACGACGGAGATGGTTAAACCCACTCAAGTAAACTCCAGATCGCAGGCCACAAATACAAGTGTGTCAACAACACCAAGACGAGGTCAGGAGGGTGAAGAAAATAGGTCACACCAGCGACATGATAATAATAATGATAGGCAGTCCCAGAGCAACAATAGGTATCAACAGCGAGGGCACCAACTTTGGAGAAATAATAGGAGAAATGAGGGACCCTACAGACGATACGAAAATAACTATAATGAGAATCGACAGTGGCGTGAAAGAAGATACCATAACCAGGGGGACTATCAAAATTATAGGAACGAATGGAACGACAGGCACGCCGAATCGCAGCGTTACCTGGAAGAATAACACGCTAATGAAGGGGACGAACAAGAACGTTGGGAACGTGCCATAAATAGGAGGTCAAATCCAGACACTCACATTGAGGATGCCGAGAGCTTATTGAAGCAGGAAGAACGTCAGGGAAATACGCGACAGAAGGATGATGGTAGTCGCGGGGGTTGTAAAAAAATCCCAATAATTGCAAAAGGAATCTGCCTGAGAGAGCAACAGCCGGAGTGTGAAGAAGGATGGGTCGTGGCGCACATACAGGAGAGGATAGCAATGCCAGAGGATTGCCTGGAGGAGATTGTAAAACCACGAAACGATGACATCAAACAACTACCTATTATTTACGCCAGGATTGGTGGAATTAACGTGAGATGCTCAGTTGATACAGGTTCACAAATTAGTCTTGTATCGGAGGCTTTGGTTCGAGAGTTGGGACGGTGTCAGAATATTCCTGTGATTCCAGTACCGCAACTCAAGGTGGGGGGCGTTATTCCCGAAAGCACCGTCACTTGCAAACGTCAAGCATTTATAGAATTGGATATATTAGACCATATATTTGGACAGACTTTTATCATTATGGCTAAAATGAATTTTAACATTATTCTTGGTGCAAATTTCATAATAATACAGTCAGATTTAAGGAGTTTGATAAGCTGAAGGATGTGGGCTTACACATGGATGAAATCACTACAGGGAAGGACGTGAATTCATGGGCATTGGAGGCAATAGCAGAGGAGACAGAAGGGGAGGTACGAAAGGCGGAAGATGACCTTATAGATGTGGCTGTTGTGGAATTAACCGAGGAGAATGACTCTCAGGCGATAAGGGCTTTACTAGCAGAAAGAGATTTTGTACTTAGGGCACATCATTGACCAAGAGGGAGTGAGGCCAAACCCTGCGAAGATAGAGGCAATAAAGAATTTCCCTACACCAACGAGAGTGAAACATATCAGAGCTTTCCTAGGCGTGACGGGTTTCTTTAAGGAGAACTGCCCAGGATATACTGAAACCGTAGCACCTATGCAGGAAATGCTTAAGAAAAACAACAAATGGCTCCGGAACGCTGAATGTGAAAAGTCATTCCAAGAGACTAAACTACTACTGGAGAATTGTATCAAATTAGGTCAACCAGACTTTCAACGGAAGTTTATAATCCAAGCGGATGCTTCCATGGTTGGTATAGGAGCAACGTTATACCAAGAAGATCGAGCTAACCTTCAACATCTTGCTTATTTAGCATTTGGAGGCCGCAGATTGCGTAAACACGAGCGCAACTATACTGTTACAGAACTCGAATTGTTGGCAATACTTCATGCTTTACAACAATGGAAAAAGATAGTGTATGGTTACCCCATTATTATTAGAACAGACCACAAAGCACTAACGTTCTTGTTCAAGACATCTATGGCTAGTGAGCGTGTGACACGTTGGTCCATCTATATACAACAATTCGACATCGAAATTGAACACTACCCAGGAAAAAAGAATGTAATTTCAGATGCATTAAGCAGGAACCCAGAGCCTGATACTGAAGAAACAGCGATGGTGCAGCATATTGAACTAACAGCAAAGGCCCATGCATTCTTGGAGGAGTTACGGGAGATACAACGAGAGCAGGAAGCAGAACCATGGATGTACCAAATGATCCAGTATTTTAAGAAGGAATTACCAGCAGGAACACCAGCGTACAGAGAAGCAAGAGTCAGAGAAGGAAGATATGTCTACCTCAACAATTTACTGCATAAATGGATAGATGATGACCACACCAAATTACGTATCATGGTACCCGCATCATTACAAAGAGGACTTACTTGGCACATACATGAAAGTTTCGGTCACGTGGGAATCGATAAGGCACAAGCGACCACATGAGAAACATTTACATGGCCGCGAATGAGGACTACCATCTGTGATGTAATAAAGACTTGCGATCCTTGTCAGAGGACGAAGCCGAATAATTACTTAATGAGGCAGTATCCTAGACCATTGCTACCTCAGAAACCCTGCGAGCTTGTGGCACTAGATTGTTTCGGTCCGATCCCGAAAGGAAGGCGAGGTCGCCGCCATTTACTAGTTTGTATTGATGTGTTTTCTAAGTTTGTTGTGTTGTGCCCCATTCAGAGAACTACATCGAAACAAGTACTCAGTCGTATTCGCAATAGAGTTATTCCAATCCTTGGAAATCCAGAATTTATATTATCCGACGATGGTAGCTATTTCACGAGCACAGAATTCAAGAGAGGTATAGAGGACTTGGGTGTAAGACACATATTAAGTAGTATTCGGCACGCTCAAGCATATCCTAGTGAACGTGCAATTAAATGCTTTACCGAATACCTAAGAATCTTTATTCCCAATGAACATCACAAGTGAGTGGACAGGATCAAGGACGTAGAGACCTGTATGAATACAACTAGACATGAGTCGATAGGCCAGATTCCCATTGTCTTGCACATGAACGAGTATCCAGTAAGATCGAGGAGCAACATCATCAAGTGCCCACATGATCCCATGATTGGTCATGAGTTGAGAATTGAGAGAACGATAGTCCACATGAGAAACCAGGCGGATCGCAGATTACGTCGCATCAGAAACAAGAGGTATCACAGAGAACTATTAGTAAACGAGCTTGTGTTCGTACGGAAACCAGCGACATCTGATCCAGAGAAAAAGATATTCAACAATTTGTCCCTAATTTATTGGACCCTTCTGTATTGTGCGTAATCTTCGTAACAACGCATACCGAGTAAAATAATTGAGTACAGGTACAATGTCTGTCTACAACGCAGCGAATTTAAAGGTATATTTTACTAGCGAACGTTAAGAACGCAGAAATAATGCTGCAAATTGAATTTATGGAAGTACTTTTGACATCCAACTGTACGTTGGTCAATGAGTACGTCAGTAGAACGAGGAAGTTGGCGGCAGCCTCTTGTTTTAAAACAGTAATGAGCAGTGGCGATGATGACATAGCGAGCGAGCGAGAGAGATAAAGATACTGGGCTGGCGAGGTTCTAGCCTTAGGCGGTCAGGCAAGCAGCCAAGCTAGGAATGTCTTAATGAATGAACGAGCAAGAAGTATACACGAGTGCGTGTTGACTCTCCAACGACAGTGGCGGTTAGACTAGACTTATGAGAGAGAGATTTGTCTATGATTGGCAGAAATGGACTACAGATGTTATGTATAAAAAAATCGACTTTATGCTAAGTTCGATTTTTTCCAAGCAGGAGGAGAGTGAACCCTTTATCCACGGGCTGTATAAAAGATTCTAATATATTATCCAACATCATTTGATATATTTCTACAGACAGCAGATATGAGAGCCTGACGGAGCGGGAAAATGTTGAGAAATCGGTGGCAGAGAGAACACAAAGGTTTAAGCTCTTGTGGTATTTTAGAAAGTTGCCTAGGAATCATGACGCAGACGGCAGGTGCAACTTTTAGCGCGAAGGAGGCCTTGGGTACGCATAGAACGGCTTGTTACTATGAGAGTTGGCCTCAAGAAGAAACTGAATTCTGCGATGTGAATGGTCAATCTTCACAATAACCACTCCTTGTGGGAGGAAAATAAGTAGGAGCTCGCGAAGATCTACAAGAGTCCAAACTAATAATATCAAGACGCCCTTTTTAAGCGGCAACTCGGCGTCATAACACATCCTGATGAATTAAGGCGGGAGTTATCTATGGATTAATTCCACGATCGATTCAAGCTAGCTACAGCTTAATCTTAACCTCCACATTTCTTCGATCTCAGTGATACCGATCGCATGCTAGTCTGATAATTATTATGGAATATTTTTCCATAAACCCCCTTCCATGCCTACTCTAGCCAGTTTCATTTAAAAGTGGTCCAGGAAGCTTCAAGAGGTGACTTTTATTCAGGTGTCCGAAGGCACGAGACGTGACTTTTATTCAGGTGTCTGAAGGCACAAGACGTTATTCTAATTTATGTGTCGTGGACACTCAGCATATTTTCATGTATGTGAACATGGAACATTTTCGACAAGTTATAATTGTAACATCAGTGTTTTATTTGTAGTCACAGTACTACCAGTTAGGGGCAGTTCATCGTAATAATTCACCAATAGGCAGTCAAGGAATTTAGTACTTGACCGGTGAATTTAATAGGAAATATATCGTGTGTGTATCTGACAAACATTATTTTAATTCAGCACGAGATCACATCAAGGAACGAGGGCGAATCTTGGAACCAGCAGGACATCTGCCAAGCGATGTCTAATTTGAGCTAAGCATTTAGGAGGAGAGATGGCCGGAGATGTTTCCCTGGCGCTGATTTAAAGGATTGAGTACAGAAATGAATTTATTTATTAAGTCAACTATGGTTTATGGGATATATTTTTGTAGATATTTGTTTGCTTATGTTTGTAAATTAGATTCTTGGTTCTTGATTACTGACACATTAAGTATGGGACAGCTTAGCGCTTTGTTTTGTAGATTTTGTATTTTTGTTTTGGTTCAAGTATACGGGGCAATGCGCACAGGCGTGCTCGCATTCGCTTGCGTAAGTCACGTACAAGCAATGTAACTCGGAAGTATGCCTTATAACAGAAATGGAACAGAATTAATTGAGATTAAGAATAGAATTTGGAGGGTAAAAATTATTTGAGAGCAGATTTTATGATGGATCAGGATTATTTCTTTTCATAATTGCTTTTCGAGCACTCGAGCACCCGAGTATTTTTGTTGATTTATCTGTTTGATGTGTCTTTGGACGCAAAGTAGGTTAATCTGTTTTGAGCTGACCTAGATGGTATGATTATGAGTAAGTCAGTCCAAGCTTTATGGTGTATGGTGTGATTTTACGAATGTGCTCGCGGGAAATATATCATTGAGATTATGCCGACTTGCTGCACTTCAGCCCAGTTCATGTCCTTGCGAGGCTGAGCTTGTGGTAAATATTTGTGTTTCTTGCCATCCAAGTGGATGAGTGAGAAATTTCTTTTCGCGTTTCCAGATGGATAACGGGACCAGTTTGGCCCCCATATATAATTAGCACCAGGCTTGGAAGATTTACAGAGAGGAATGGCATCGTTGACTCATACCAGTAGGGGAGCGCTCAATCAGATAACCCGACGTTGGCCATTAGCAAGCAGGCCAGGTTCCTGTAGTTCAAATTAAGGTGTTTATTTAAATTCACAAAACCCTGATCGGTTATAAAGAGTATGTGATTGATTTAAATGGGAGTTGTCCATGTTTTAAGGTATCTTCCGAAACATCAGTTTGTCTGGCTTTTATTCATGTAAATATAATTTTCAGCCATGTAGGCTTGTATTTTGTTGTTGTTGCTTGATTTCTAGTGTGTTTATGTTAGGCGTTCTTTGACCCTCAGGGTATTTGCGTGTGCGAGGCTGTTTCCCAGTTGTTATGTGAACTTTTGGCCTAAACGGCATGCTCTTTGGAGTTTTATGTGCTCTGGCACGGGGTTGGAATCTCGGGGAGATTCATCATACCTTAGTATTTTAGATCTTGCCTGTGTCAATATTAATTATAGTGTTTTTATTAAGTGCAGGTCCCATAGCCGTAGTTTGATTTAAAAGATGCGACTCCGTGAGCAATATGACTGTTTCAGTTGTAAACGGACTCCCATCAGTACTCATTTTCTTATTAAGGATCAGTACACCACGCATATATAACTTCTTGACCAGCATCAATGAACTTGTATCCATATTATTGTGAGGAGCGAGTTCTTACTGTTCAAGTTATGTTATTATAATCATTTGAGTGAAGCTGTATTCGCTTTGTTTTTGTAGTGAGGAGCGAGTGTGATACCGCTCGGTAATATATTTATTTCGAGTGGGAGTAAAATTCAGGGAGGCCCGTGGCTCATAATCAAAAGATTCACGGTCACGTAAAACTACAATCTTCTACAATTCAGGGAGGACTTATTTTATTATGATTACTATTATTATTTATGCACATATATTTCAGTCATTAAATACTTTTATTCTACTTGTTATTCATTTTATTCCTAGTATAGCTTTGGTTATGGACCTTTCTTTCCAAATAGAGCATGCTGCTTTTGCGAACTTTGCCTTGAAAAGCATACCGGACTGAGCACAATCCCGTAGAAAGAATCTTGGTAAAACACTGCTTTATTGAAGGGTTCAATACCTAGGCTTGAATTGCTTGCAGCAGTTATTGGTGCTCGACTGACCAATTCCATACTACAGGAGATTGGAGTACCCGATTGTGATACTGCTTATGCCACTGATTTAGGAAATGGACTATGTTATCAACAACAAATAATCGTAAGTTTGAGACAACGGTTCAGAACTGAGTATCTTGGTCAACTGAAACTTACTTCCAAGAATCAGAAACACAATCTGATGACTGGAGAAGTTGTTCTAATGGGCTCAGACAACAGCAAGAAAATGTATTGTCCTATTGCTATTGTACAGGAACTTATCCCAGAGAAGGATGGAGTTGAAAGAGGAGCACGGCTGAAGACATCATCTGGAACTCTGATTCGGCCAGTCCAAAGACTTTGCCCTTTAGAGATCTCATCTGTAGCTTGGCGTAGTGGTAACCAGTCGACCCTATATGTAGAAGACCAGTCACCGTTGGAACCCATAGCTGAGGAGATACCTGAAGTTAGCTATTCCATGGTGAAGACAAGATGTGGAAGAAAAATTAAAGATCCATCAAGGTTTTCGGAGTGAACTGTAAATAATGTGTGTTGAGACAAATGTCTCAATGTGGGAGTGTGTTTAGGACTGTTATATCTTTCCAGAGGTTGAAGGACTTTGGTCACTACTCTTTGTTTTTCTTATTCCAATCGGGCTCTGTATATTACTCTGTGGTCTGTTTTTGAAGGACATGGGTGATCATTGTCTGCTTTGATTTATTGCAAATAAAATCTTCTTCTTCTTCTTCGTCTTTTCCCGTTCATGCGGGGTCGACGTTTCTGACAAGTCGTTTCCATTTTCCTCGGTCCCAAATAGTGTTTTCTGTTAACTGCTTCTCCCGGAGATCATCCTGCACGCAGTCCATCCATCTTCTTCTACTGTAGGCCTGCCTCTTTCCCTTTTGCCTTCCACCTCCAGACCAAGCACTCGCCTTCCTACATAACTCTCATCCCTGCGCTTAATGTGGCCATACCAGAGCAAGCGTCTTTCTTGCACTTTTTTTGATATTACAGTCACTTTTACGCTGCCTCGTATGAAGGTGTTTTTGATGTGATCGTTCCTTGTAACACCACACATACTTCTTAGCATCTTCATTTCAGCTACTAACCGTCGCTTGCACTGTGACTGCACTGTTGGCCAAGTTTCTGCTCCGTATAGCATTGCAGGTCTCACTGCACATTTATAGGCTTAACCCTTTACTTGGATATTCAGTCTCCTGTCACAGAGAATACCAGATAACCTTTTCCAGTTTAACCAGGCAGCCTGGATTCGGTGGGTAATTTCCAGATCTAGATTGCCATCGTTAGATACAGTGGATCCTAGATACTTGAAACTGTCCCTTGCCTGTAGCTGGCTACCATCCATCTGAATAGTTTCATTTCCAGTTCCTCCAAGGCACAGGTGTTCGGTCTTATTCCTACTGATTTTATGGCCTCTGTCCTCTATGGCTCTTCTCCAGCATTCCAGTTTATATTCAAGCTCTTCCCTGTGTGTGCTACATAAGACAATATCATCTGCAAATAGCATACACCAAGGAGCTGGTTCTCTTAAGTTTTCAGAGAAGACATCCATTATTAGTTCAAAAATATAGGGGCTTAGTGCAGATCCTTGGTGAAGACCTACTTGAACCGGTATAGTATCTGACAATCCTACACTGCTTCTAATTCGTGTCCTTGCTTCACGGTACATATCCTGAACAATGCGCACATACTTCTCCGGTACTCCCTTGCATCTCATGCATCTCCATACCTCTTGACGGGGCACTCGATCATACGCTTCCTCTAGGTCTATGAACACCATATGTAGTTCTTTTCTCTTCTCGATGTGCTTTTCCATGACCTGCCTAAGTGCAAAAATAGCATCTGTTGTTCCCTTTCCCGGCATAAATCCAAACTGTTCATCTCCTATTGTCGTCTCCACTCGAAGCCTACTTTCAATAACTTTCTCCCAAATCTTCATTGTGTGTGACATGAGTTTTATTCCTCTGTAATTTGCACAATCCTGAATGTCACCTTTCTCCTTAGAAATGGGAATTATGGTACTCTACCGCCATTCCTTGGGCATTACTTCCTCTTGAAGTACCTGTTGGAATAGATTCCACGACATATCTATGCCCTCTTCATCCAGACATTTCCAAGCCTCCACTGGAATTTCATCAGGGCCGGTTGCTTTTCCACATTTCATTTTCCTAATAGCAGTTACAACCTCTTCCCTGCATATGCCAGTTGTTATGTTGAGATTTGGGATACCATCCGCAAACACAAGCTGGGCATTTTCCTCATTTAGCAACTTTTCAAAATATTCCTCCCATCTCTTCTTAATATGCTCTTCATCTAGAATTACAATTCCTTGTTCACTTTTCATCTGCCTGATGTGTGTGAGATCTTTTGAAGCCCTGTCTCGTGCCTTAGCGATTCTGAAAAGCTTGGCCTCCCCTTCTGTGGTCTCTAGTTCTTCATAGACTTCCTTCCATGCAGCTGTCTTTGCTTTCCCTACAGCTCTTTTCACAACTTTATTTACCTTTCTGTAGTGTTCTCTATCTTCGTCATTTCCAGACTCATCCCATTTCGTTTTTGCCTGTCGTTTTGTCTTGATGGCATCCTGAACCACATCATTCCACCACCATGTTTCTTTATCCAGGGGAGCACCTTTCCCAGACGTCTTCCCCAAAACTTCTACACCTGCTTTCCTGATTGCTTCTGCATTTACTGTCCACCATCTCTGAACTCCTTCCACTGGCCGTGTTCCTTGCAACACCTATTCCTTGAATTTACTTCTCAAAATAGGATCTTTCAATTTCCACCATTTAATTCTTGGAGTAATTTTCCTTGCTGTTCTTTTCTTAATGCCCGTGAATTCATAATCAATAACTAGCACTCTGTGTTGTGGTGTAACATGTTCCCCCACAATAACTTTACAATTCATAACCTCCTGCAAATGCATTCTTCTGCACAAAAGGAAATCTATTTGGCTCTCTCTTCCTCCACTTTTGTAGGTCACCAGTTGCCTTTCGTTTTTCTTGAAGAAGGTGTAACATATTGCTAGATCTAATGCTAAGGCAAAACTTAGCACTCTCTCACCCTCCTCATTTCTCGTACCAAATCCACAGCCTCCATGCACTCTCCTCACTACTTCCCCTTCCACACTGGTGCCAACATGTCCATTTAGATCTCCACCCAGAAATACCCTTTCATCTGCTGGTATACTAGAAAGTTCCTGCTCCAGGTCCCTCCATAAACCATCCTTTTCTTCCTCCTCACAGCCAACTTGGGGAGCATAGGCACTTACAATGGTAAACCCTTCCCCAAGGCACAGCTTCACACTCATCAAGCGATCACTTCTTCTGTTTACACTGACTAGAGAGGGGATCAAATCGTTAGCCAGGATAATTCCAACACCATTTCTTCCCGCTCTGTTTGCTCCACTGTACAACAATTTAAAGCCACTTCCAAGCTCTCTTGCTTTATTACCCTTCCACCTAGTTTCTTGGACACACAGAATTCTAATTTTTCTTCTCATCATTAGGTCCACAACCTCTCTTCCTTTCCCAGTCATCGATCCAACATTCAGGGTTCCAATTCCAATCTGGACTTGCTTCTTCAGCCGAGCCCGCCCATGACTCGGTAGCCTTTGCTCATTTCTCACAAGGGGTAGGCGGGACCCTTGCGCGTCGCTTCCGGGGAACGCCCTAGCAGTTTCCGAGGCTAAATTTACAGAACTTGTCATATTTGTACGGTTTTGGCAGTTTGTTTTATAGCCGGATGCCCTTCCTGACGCTAACCCTTTACTAATTTCTGGGATAACAGAGAATAAAGCTATCTATAATAAAACAAGTATTAAAAAACCATAGCCTACATATAAAAATTGTAAGTAATATATAAAAGTTAGGGATCGACAGCTACTTCACGGTGGACGCGTACGCTATTTAATCGCTTAGTATGCATGCGATGAATCCGGTAATGACAATAGCTTAAGGCTATAATTGTAACTGCTGGATTGATGTGGATATTGCGAACATAACCTTATATATAAAATAAGTACGGTATTATAAAAGAACCTATACGCCGCGCCGGTTAGGCTTTCTATAGTTACAATTTCGTAACAATTAGCTCAGGACAGGGAGGCTTGGTTAGCTGCATGAAACCAGTCAAAAGACTGAAGACTCAGACATCAACAACAGGCAATTGAAGTGATTTCCAGGTGATGCATTTGACACATTATAGTTTCCCTTATAATGCAATACAAGGAAGGAAATAGTGTTACAATATAATTAGAGAAAATGAGTACCTTTTAAGGTGATTTTGGAGATGATAAACGTAAAATGATATGGATGAATGTGTTATCACAAGAGTACATTATTAGACTGTACAATCGGATTCAGTAAATAGAACCTTTTCATTTTGTCAGGAAATGGTCCAATTTGAAAGATTCTTGCTAGATCCTGTGGTACATGATTGTATAACGAAATGAGCGAGTGCAGCAGTGCAGTTTATATTGGTCAGTGGGGAGACATTGACTGATGACCACCTTTGATCGAAATGTTTATCATAGCGACATTGAACACATAATTGCTTTTAAAAGACGATAGCCCCCCTAATCATTGAAGTAACGGAAACGAGCACAAAGCACGCGGAATTCTACCGATATTACATTATTATATTTCCGTGTCCGGGAGACACACTAAATTCTTCCTTTCCAGAACTCTTCAGCTCTTATTTCTCGGTCTCTTGCCAACATAAGTTCTTCCTGGATGCAGGTGTCCTTCAGGTCTTGCCACGTGAGCAGGTGTTGAAGATTCTGGATTTCTCCACAGTCACATCTTGGATCTTCTGCATAACCCCAATTCACAAGGTTGCTACGGCACTTAGGCACTCCTATTCTCACCCGGTTTAAGGACCTCCAGGTGGTATAAAGCAAATGACTACCACTGCTCAGTTCTTCTTTAGGGGTAAACCCCTCTAGTACTATTTGTTTCCAGAGTGATACACGCCGGACGTCTGGTTTGGTATGG
This sequence comes from Meconema thalassinum, assembly GCA_946902985.2. Classification (NCBI taxonomy): domain Eukaryota; kingdom Metazoa; phylum Arthropoda; class Insecta; order Orthoptera; family Tettigoniidae; genus Meconema; species Meconema thalassinum. The sequence continues at coordinate 127,160,347 of OX336391.1, read as the reverse complement.
AGGGGTACTGTTCTCTTAATAAAACTATTCCTGGATCTTCGGTGAGGAGTGGTCACCTTGTGGTTGAACATAGAAAGTCTGGGATCTGTCTCAAGCTTTTGTCTCTATTTCTCTGCTCCAACCTCGCATCGAATAGCTGGAGGTGCAATGCCAGCGAGAGGGTAGATCTTCTGCACTGGAGTAGGTCTCAGACATCCAGTGACAATACGGATGGACTCGTTAAGAGCTATGTCCACTTGTTCGGTATGGGCAGATGCTCCCCACACTGATGATCCGTACTCTCCTGCTGCGAAGAAAAGTCCCAAAGCTGTTGAACGTGGAACCTGAGGGTTTGCTCCCCATGTTGAATATATCAACATTATGCTATTCCTTGAGCTGAACATGCACTTTAATTCTCTACAATGTTTTCTGAAGCTAAGGGTACGATCGATATTGATTCCCAAATATCGAGGCGTTTCACAGCTTTCGAGTGTCACTCCTTTCCAGACAACATTCAACTTTCTCCGGGCCTCTCTGTTGCGAAGATGAAATGCGCATACTTGTGTCTTTCCTTGGTTAGGTTTCAGGTGATTCTGGGAGTAATAATTTTCTAATCTCTCAAGAGCATTGGACAGTATTCCCTCCACCTCTTCAAAGCTCCTATCCTGTACATTAATAGCAGTGTCACCCACAAAAATAAATCGCCTGTCCTCTAAATATTCTAGCTGGTCATTTGTATAAATGTTGAATAGTAATGGGGATAACACACTGCCTTGAGGTAAACCGTTTTTCTGGTTCCTCCATCGGCTTTTGTTCCCTTAAAGTGTAACATAGAACCTTCTGTTCTGGAGCATCCCACGTATGGCATTTGTTAAATTCATGTCCTTAGTGTTGTTGTACAGCTTGGCTATGAGCGTTTTTATGGTTCACTGTATCATATGCAACACTGAGATCCATAAAGGTGACACCAGTGATAAGTTTATCGCCATAGCCATCCTCTATATGCTGTGCTAAATTCATAATATGGCTGCAACATGATTTCCCTGGTCTAAATCCAGCTTGATCTTGTATTAGCCGGTCATCAATGAATGTTGCAATTCTTTCAAGGATCAACCTTTCAAATGCCTTGTATAGGTGGCAAATGAGAGAGACAGGACGGAAGTTCTTTGCATCCGTTGGTTTCTTGCCTGGTTTTAGCAGTGCGACCACGTGAGCTTTCCTCCATAGCTTTGCTAAGTGCAGGGTCTCGATGCATCGATTCATCATATTCACCAGCCACTGGATTGTTCCTGGTTCTGTCCTGATGCCATTCGGGCCCACAGCTTTGCTGACTTTCATCAGCTTGATGGTATGCTCTAATTCTGTTGAAGTGAAAGAACGTCCGAGAAAATTACTTTCATCTTCACTAGGCTTCAGCTTCACAGGCTGAGTCTTCATGGTGGTTTTCCCGTTACGGAGCAGCTGATGAGCTGTTTGATTTGGTGTGACCTTGGTGAGATCCTTGGTTGGGCTCTTAGAGTCGTTGCTCAAGTTTTTGACCAGCTTCTATGCTCTTCTACTGTTCTGGGCCATGTCAAGTTTTGCTAATTAGTTCATCCATCTCTCCTTTCTTGGGTCAGTGATGCTCCTCAGTAGTTCTTCTCCCGTCTGATTGGTGTCGTCTGCAAATGGATCCGTCTCATATTTCTCCTGGTAATCTTTTAACAGATCCTTGGAATCGGCATTGAGGCCAGCAATGAACTGGGTACGGTAGACTCGGGGAATGTGTCTACGAGAGATCTTCTTCACAAGGTCAACAAAGTCTTCATAATGACCTGGATCTGGTTGTAAATTGGGCAGTTCCTCATCCAGCTCAATGGAAAACCCCTCCCAGCTTGCCATTTACAAATTGAAACGTCGTTTAAAAGGAACTTCCACAGGGCTGACCACTCCCAGAATTGAACACATGATTGGCCTATGTTGTGTCCTAGAGATTGGTCCCTCCACCGCTTTAAATATATGTTTGGTTACTTGCTCGCTTATGAAGATGTTGCCAGGTTTGTAACCTCTATGCCATCTACCACTGTTTATACGTGGTCTCAGTTTGGGGTTGTGAATCAATCTCAATCTATCCCTCTCTGCCCATTGCTCGAGTTCCTCCCCATTCTTGTCTGTGATATTATATCCCCAACTGATGCTCTTACAATTGAAATCCCCCAGGACAATTTTGATATTCCGCTTGTCAAAGTTACGTGGCCATTCGAAGAAGAAGTTTTAACTGGGTGGTTTACAAATGGATGTTACAGAGCAGGATTCCAATTCTACAGTCAAGATTTCTATATTGTTTCTGAACGGCATTTGAGATGAATTGACATGAATCTCTCTCTGGTCTGAGAAAAACAGCACTGCCGTATTGGTCATGGGGTCGTTCGACAACCTTCTATTTTGGGACTGTTGTTGTTTATCCCTCTGTGAATTTCTTGCACCACTAGGATGTCGATGTTTAGTCGGTTGCACATGTCAGCGAGTAAGAGTGCTTTATCTTTGGATAAGCCTTCGATGTTTATTGAAGTTATCGAAATCCTTGAAAAGACTGGTCGAAAACGTAATATCTCCCGGTGGTTGAAGGATCAGCCGCTGACCTATGGCCAACGTTGCCCAGGGTGCACCCGATCGTATTATTCATAATTTGTGCTTATCTAGCAAATATAAACAATCTTCGGGAACGCTCCTTCAATGTTCCCCATTCTACCGATATAAGCGCAGAAGTGGTTTCCAACCTGCCACCTAACGACAATGCAAGGTGTGGTAGTTCAATGCTAGCCCCTTTCAGGAACTTAACGTGCCAGTGGTCGCGGTATGAGATTTTTTTTCACACTATTTCAAATTATTTGTTCACTTGCTGACTATTAATGGGGGTGGCTGTTATTGTATGTATTTTTGACTTGAATTAAACGCTGTTGCGTTTACCGATTGTTAAAACCCTTTTATTTTCGTCCTTACTTTTTGTCGTAAGCTTCACAATTTAAAAACCATTGACTACAATATCCCGCGAGTGCAGGTCGCAACACAAACCAGTCGACACGCAATCGACTGCTTCCTTTCAACATCGAAAGGATGATGTCTACTCATGGACATTGCACCCCACCTTGAAAGGAATTCTTTCAATTAATTAATTTATTAATTAATTAATTAATTAATTAATTAAAATAATTAATTAATACAATTATAGAGAATGAATCTATTTCATAGTAATTATTAATGAAGTTATGTATAGGAATCATGGATCCTTTTCTTCATCCTCTAAGGGAAGAGGGCATATTTTCTTGAAACTTCGAATGAAGGGTGTCTTAATGGTGACCACTCTCACCTCGCCATCTCGTCCGGGATGAACTTGAATTATCCTACCTCTTGGTCACTGTAGAGTCAATTTTAATACGCCGATCAGTACTGTGTCACTTGACACGTTTTTGCAACTCCTGCAGGTTTTTCCAATGGGACAAGTGGTTATCAGGTTCCCTCGACACATCCATCTGTACAGGTTGCATAAGCGAGTCACTCAAGATGAAATGTGCAGGTGTTAGAACTTGCAAATCATTGGGATCATTTGCTAACGGAGCAGAGGGTGTGAGTTTAATACTGCTTCAATGTCGCAAATAATAGTGTAGGTCTCTTCAAAGGTTAGTATACGTCCCTTCGTTTCAATTAGTAAATGTCTCTTCATAATTTTGACAACTGCCTCCAACAATCCCCCAAAATGCGGCGATCGGGGAGGGATGAACTACCAATTGATTCGTTGCTGAGCAAGTGAGGAGGCAATGCTTGTTAATTCTTTCTCTAAAAAGGACTGGATATCTTGTAGCGCATTGGATGCTCCAATAAATTCTTTCCATTATCAGAAAAGAGCTGGTTGCATAAACTTCGTCCAGCTGTAAAACGTTGCAGTGCGGCTAAGAAAGATTCAGTTCTTAGCTCTGACACTAGTTCCAGATGCACTGCCTTGGTGCTGAAGCACGTAAATACAGCTATGTAATTCTTGTAAACATGGAACCTCTTCTGCGGCTTTCTCTCACAGATATAGACCCTGCGTAGTCCACTGCCATGGTGACAAAGGGCGAAGAACCAGCGTGACTCTTTCCTTTGGTAAATGTGCCATGGGTACCTCAGAAACTGTGGGATTAAAGCAATAACACTTCACACACCTTCTAATGACCTTCTTTGCCTCTCTTCTGCCACTGATGGGCCAATATCGCTGTCGTGTTTCATGTAACAACTGCTCTGGCGGACAGTGCTTAAGACGACGATGTTCCCCTTCCATGATTATCCTGGTGATGTGGTGATTTTCTGGGAATAGTATGGGGTGTCTCTGTTCCGATGCTAACTCTGAAAACCGAAGCCTTCCTCCAACCTTAATCAACCCATCGTTGTCTAGGAAAGGACTGAGTGAATTTAATTGACTCTTTCTTGGGAGGTCTTGAATATTTGTTAAACAATTTTGTATTTCAGGGAATGCTTCCAACTGTGTCCAGCTGACCACATGTCTCTCTGCTTGACAAATTCCCTCTGTCTCTAGCGAACTTGTTTTCCTTTCTGGTATCTCATGTTTGCTACTATACGGCATAATTTCGAGAACGACGAAAATTTAATAAGCAAATTGCTGGTTGCAGTTGCCTTTAATGTTACTGTTGTAATCTTCAGTTCTGGCTGTTCTGTTACAAATTCCTTGGATTGCCTTGGTTGTTGAATTTGTGTGCTGAGCCATGGAGGCCCTTTCCACCAAAGTATCTTACCTTCAAGTTCTATAGAAGTAATTCCCCCTGAGAGAAAATCTGCTGGATTTTCTGTTGATGGAACATGATTCCACATGGCGGAATCGGTGGCTTCTTGAATCTTTGCGATCCTATTTGCAACAAACGTCTTCAACAACCGTGGCTCGGTGTTGATCCATCTTAAAATAATTGTACTATCGCTTCACAACCGACAGTGGTGGCTACGCTCGCTAAAAGTGCAGCGTTAGGTCATGGGGCCAAGCTCTCTGCAGACTTGGTAGACGCCTGGGTTCGAGCCCCACCGTCGGCCGTCCTTTAAATGGTTTTCCGTGTTTTCCCATTTTCAACTCCAGGCAAATGGTGGAACGGTACCTTCTGACAGGCCACGGACGATTCCTCCCACATCCTTGCCCAGTTTCATTCATCTTCATCCATTCCATCCCTCATCCCGACGCGCAGGTCGCCCACGGGCGTCAACTAGAAAGACCTGCACTCGGCCTCTCAGGAGGTCACACGACAAAAAAAATAACACTCTGATACGACCAACTCATTCTTTCAAAGCACTTGCCGTCGTTTTGACAAGTTGTGCAAGAAGAAGTGCTGACTCCAATCGAGCCTGGGCAACGAAATGGCCTTTAACGGAGCCACATTGTCTTGGCACCAAGTAAATTAGACACGAAGTGATCGTTTGTGTTTGACTAACTACATAGAAACCAGACAGCAGTCATTCGAGCTGAAGAACATGAGAGAGAAGCAGGTATTCAGAAAGGCGTAAGGCAAGGCTGCAACTTACACCCATACTCTTCAATCTTTACATTGAACAAGCAATGAAGGAAATTGGAGAAAAAATTAAAGTGGGAGTGAAGATTCATGGAGAAATAATTTCAACTCTCAGATTTGCTGATGACATCGTCATCTTGGTCGACAAGCCTGAGGATTTGAATGAGTTTTTGAATGGTGTGGACTCCGTCTTACGGAAAGAATTCATGATGAAAATTAATAAATGTAAAACAAAAATACTGGAATGCAGCCGAAATATATCAGAAACCTCTATGGAGATCAAATTTGCAGGTGAAAAGCTGAAGGAAGTAGGAGACTTCTGTTACTTAGGAGCAGAATAACCAGTGATGGACGAAGCAAAGAGGATATAAAAAGTAGGTTGGCTCAGGCAAGGAAAGCATTTCTACAAAAAAGGAATCTGTTGACATCGAATATAGATGTAGGTATTCGGAGGACATTTTTGAAAGCCTTTGTCTGGAGCGTGGCACTCTATGGAAGTGAAACTTGGACTGTTGGCGCAGAAGAAAATAGAATAATTGAAGCATTAGAAATGTGGTGTTACAGGAGAATGATGAAGATCAGATGGGTAGATAGGGTTACAAACGAAGAGGTATTAAGGCTAGTGGGAGAGGAGAGATGTTTCTGGCGATTGCTAATGAAGAGAAGAGATAGGTTAGTAGGACACATACTAAGACACCCAGGAATAGCAAGCTTAGTTATGGAAGGAAGGGTCGAGGACAAGAACTGTAGGGGTAGGCCAAGGTTAGAATATGTTAAACAGATAGCCTCGGATGTAGGGTGTGGTAGCTATGTAGAGATGAAACGATTAGCTCAGGACAGGGAGGAATGGAGAGCTGAATCAAACCAGTCAAGAGACTGAAGACTCAAACAACAACATAGATGCAGGATCCAGAGGCCTTCTCGGAAGCATCACTAAATCCGAACAAATCAAATGTGTCAGAACAATTTCCAGGATTTACATTTCTGATTATTCTGATGTTGTTCAGTCTCTCCAATGATGAATAATAGTCGTTCCAACTTTGAAGGTGCTTCGGACACAATGGCTGATCCCAATCTAATCCATCTGCCCATAAGTGTTGCATCAACAATTTTCCTTTGATCAGTACTGGACTCGCAAGCCCCAGAGGATCAAAAAGCTGTGCGATTTTGGAAGCCACTTCTCTTTTGGAATTTAGAGTCTGCCTTGCTAGTATAGCTCGAAACTGAAGACAATCCAATGCTGAGTCTCATGGCATGGTATGGTGCAGGCCCTGTCCCCTATACCACTGTGTTTAGTTGATAAATCCTCACAGGGGCTGAAGGATCTTCCTTCCACATAATTTGCTGTAATGCTCGATCATCAGGGTGGACGAGGATCTGCCTGAACATCCGCTGTTATGACATACTTATGACTGCGAAATCTAAGTACAATATGAAAGAGGTCTCTCTGTAAATTAGGCCCAATCATGAGCTTGTCGTTGAGTGATGTACCGTGTGATGTTTTTGCTGAGGCGTCAAATACCACTCTAACTTTAGTAGTGTCGCTGTCTGGTCTCACAATTGCATGATGGGGAGTGAAATATGAATTTGTCATTTCCTGATTTTTCTGCTCATCCATCAATGTCATATGCCCTAGCATTTGATATTCATTTAGAAAATCTGTGTACGCAGTCTTGAGTTCTGGTTGACTGCTTAATCTCTTCATTAATGATTCTAGTCTCTTTTGTGCATGACGTTTAGACTCTCCAAGTACAACATCTTGTCTTAATGGCAGCCTTACGATGAATCTACCTGTTCATCTCTCGAAACAGTCTCTGTGAACTGCTTTTCACACATTTTTCTTCTTTTTTGCAATGCTGAATTTCCGGAACTGCTTCTTGCTTCCAAAATCTTTTTAAATGATCTGTTAATTGTTGGTTGCTGATCTTCATGCACGTGATTGATAATCCATGTTGATTCTCGCAAACTTCACCGCCCATAATCCAACCTAATCGGGTGTTCTGTACAGCTGGTTGTCCTTATACTTCGTTTCTGGGTCGACCAATATCAAGCTTCCCATAGAGTCCCGCACCAATCAACATGTATATGTCCCCAGGTTTGTTGAAAGTCGGGTCTGCCAAGCAAATATCCTTTGGAATAATTAACTTGTCATTCTTGATCTCTAGCTGTGGCAGTCCTTCTGTAATAGATGGCAACACCACAAATTCTTCTTCTATGGCAAAGTCATCATTTTTTGAAGAGAGTTGTACTCTTGCAGTTTTGTCGGTTTCTACTTTGGAACAATCAACTCCGATGATTCGAATGCTTCTCTTAACATTTGGCAAGCCGAGCTCCTTATACAGATTCTCTTTCATCAGATTGATTTGAGATCCAGGATCCAATAAGGCTCGACATGTTGTTCTCCTTCCTTGAGCATCCCTCACATCGATTAATGCCGTTGACAGAAGTATTTGCTTGCGATGTTTTTTCTTTTGCCTAGCTTATATTGAGGGGCTGCGAATCCTGAAATGTGACGCATTGATTCACACTCGCTTCGTTTTTTCCAACATTTTGTTTTTGTTTTGCATGTAATAACGTGTTATGTAAATGTCCACATTTCTTGCACTTTGATCCTCTACAGTCTTTCGCAATTTGTCCTGGCTTCAAACAGTTAAGACACCGTCTTTTCTCTCGGAGAAGCTTCTTCCTGTCTTCTACTGATCGTTGAAGTAACTCCTCACAATTGCAAATAGGGTGACTTCCTCCACACAAATTTCAGCCCTCCTGAGTGGCTATTATAACAACTCTCTTGCTAAGCCTTTTGTCATTTGAATATGTCATAGTATTGAAGTCTTAGTTTTTATTATAATTCAACAGCATATATGATTGAGAACGTTCAGTTAAAAACTGTAGAAATTCTTCCAACGTTGTCATCTCTTCTGGAGTGCATCCTTTTACTCTTTCTTGCCAATCTCTTTGCTCCACGAAATCCAACTGCTTCTTTGCTTGGTGTATAATCAGTGTATTCCAGTGTTGCACCTGTTGCTTCATTGCCTCTAATGAAGCTATGTGAGTTTGGATATGAATATGTAACCTCCTGAGTGATTCAGATTTATTCTCTTTTGAAATTGTGGGAAACTTGAAAAGTTCATCTAGATGTGTCTCCATGATCGGAATTTGATTATCATACGTATTTACAAGCAATTTCCAGGCACTTGTGTAGTTTTCCTCTGAGATAGTAAATCCTTGTATGACCTTGCGTGCTTCACCCTGCAGGACTCCTATCAGATATTGGTATTTTTGAATGTTTGTGAGCTGAGTATCCTGATGAATTGTTGACTCGTAACTCTTCTTAAAGAAGAACCATTTTGTGAAATCTCCATTGAATTCCGGTAATTTGATTTCTGGTAATTTCTGTAGGCTACTCTTTTAGAGTGAATTGCTGGTACTTCTTGTTGATGAAAGGTGTTGTTTATAGCTGGATTTAACGGAGCTAGTACAGTACTTTGAACCTCTTCCGCTTCATTTATAATTGTTTTCAAACGTGTAACTACATTGAAATAAATGGAATCGAACAGCTGCCGTTCTCCTTCACATTGCACTTGAAACTCTTGTGCTGCCAATTCATCAGAGATTTCTGGTTCTTCTATTTTGAACTGTACTTCTTCAAAGGCACTCCATACTTCATCACATTTTCAAATTTAACCTTTGCTTCCGATTTTGATGTTTCAGCTGTAGTAGAATTGTTTATTCTTGTCAACATGCCTTTTACTCGGCCACGCGATTGCTTTAATTTCGCAAGTTACGACATGTCGAAATTGAGGTTATGAGTCGCTTCTGAAGAATTAGGCTATGTTTAGTTTATCAAAGGTTTTTATGAACGTTTTATTATTATTATTATTTTATTTTTATGTGTGGGCGACTCACTAACCTATTTGCCGTCTTGTGACGTTCGTCTGCGTGAAGCGTATTGCCGTAGTATCGGCTCGTTGCCGATGTTATTTTTGAATATCTCAGGATTTCGAAGGCCGTGCCGTTGGGTGCCAATGTTATTGTATGCATTTTTGACTTGAATAAAACGCTGTTGCGTTTACCGACTACTAAAACCTTTCTATTTTTGTCCTTCCTTTTTGTCATAAGCTTAGCAATTTAAAAACAATTGACAACAAACTTCCAAGAGCGCGGGTCGCAACAAAAACCAGTCGACACGCAATCGACTCCTTCCTTTCAAGATCGAAGGGATGGAGTCTACTCATTGACAGTGGCTCTATTTGAGTTCATATTTTTCGTCAATATATTGATTGACGATTGGCATGGAAGCATCCATACACCAGTGGCGGATCGTGTTATGATACTCAGGGCAACTGAATAATATTTTGTTGTTGTAAATTTTAGGGGCTGAGAAATTGTGGTCGTTTAGCTCCGTGTAATTTGAGGTGTGTAATTTGTATAATAAACTGTGCTATTGTGATGGCTGTACTACAGTAGTATGTGTTATATCCCAATCATTCTTACGTGCGCACCGCTGGCCAAGGTCGTTCCCTCGAAGAAAAACAACATTTAACTTGACTTATAATAAAATAATATAAATAGAATCATCAGACAACCATTTGAAGTATTTCATTAAATTGCTCATGTCCGAACATGAAGCATAAAGACAGACTGTAGATCAATGATCGACAACCGCATGCATTTGATGCAGATGGAAACAACACGTGAATCACTTCCCTTATTACGTATAGATTTGGACCTCAATAAATAGGGCACCGTATACGCTTTGTTCGAAATGCAAGAGGTTGCCAACCATTGACATGGATGACTCTTTAAAGGATTATGTTAATTAATTTTGACGTACCTTAATAAATGAAATCAATGTTGTTCAAGTTCATCTAGAAGCTGTTGTTCGATTGAATCTGTGGCTAATGCTGTAAGATTATTCTGTCCATGGCATTTCTTACAGATGACTACACTCTTTTCAAGTATGTAAAACGCTTTTCAACACTACAGCTAGAAGCCAGTAACGGGAACTTAATTGTTGACATTATTTACTAGTATTAACACGAGGGCCGGGGGATCCTTTTGAAGGGTCGTTTGCAGTCGGCGGGCCAAGCACTCTGAATGACGTGGCAAGGCATGGCTCTGATCTAGTCTGTCCTGCGAGAAGATCTTGTTGTGCGTGCGTCATTCGAGTCGTGTTCAGTGGATTGGCGCTAGATTTGAAAGGGGGAATGCAATCACTAAGAGACTTACTTGATACCGGATAATTTGAACGCCTTGGAGGCAAAATATCGTGTGAAACACCATAAATAATCTAAATGTTTCGTAAAATATTTATAAAGGGAGAAGATTAATCATAATATCCTTTTTTTAAATGTCCACATAAGCTTTGCCTACACTGAGGAGCCACTATTTCCACATACACAAAGGCTCGATTATGTCCCAGCACCATACTGAGCCCGTTAGAGGAGGTATTTCGGGTACCATCCGCCGAAAAGATGGCACTTCGAAAGACCCCGTCCTTCGAACCCAAACTCCTGAGGATCGGGTGCATTTCTTTGTGGGCTAGCTCAGCACGAGAGGCTTGATCCAGGGGATCTGGTTCATTGGGCACGGAAACAGTCAAAGACGCCCCAAGGAAATACATCCAAAAACAAGGCTAGCAATGAAAAGAGATCCAGTCTTAAGTTAGATTTGTGAATGATTTATTCAAGTAAGACCCCTAATCATTTACGAGGGTCGAAATCAGCTAATCCGCTAATCTAAATACAATTATAAGTCATCCCGATTTTGACGTTAATAACCCCCGCGAAATCCTAGTTACATGAAAAGAATAGCAAAGCAAACTAGGCGCGTGGCACATGAATAATTAACCCGTAGCAAATTTACAAACAAATGACTCGGCAGAATTTACATTTAACATCAAGCTAGTACTATCCCTAGGTTAGGATGGTACCATGTCCACATTTAAACTACATTTATAATTTTATATAATGCCTATGTGAACGAAATTATTACGACGACATGCATCTTAAACAAAAGCTTATTACCAAAGCTAATGATAGTTTGACCACTGACTATCAAAAAAAACATTGCATAAACACTCTTACGTCTAATAAGGAAACAATGAGAATAAATGCACTAGGGAATAAAGTAAACACTCTTATGCTAGCCTACCTTCGTGAATTGACATACTGTTTGTAGTCAATCGTCATCTCAGGCATGTAAGTTACGTTGGAAAAGCGCAATTACAATTGCGTCTTACAAGCTTCAGATCATGCGGGCCGCAATTTACTGACTATCGGTCCCGTAGATCCAATGTCGTCGGTAAAAGTAGTGTCAGCTCATTTAAAAGCCATCACCCACATGGAAATGGATTGAGTCACGGTGTCGCTAACAACAAGCAAATGGTTGCAAAATTATAGCTGTAAATTATTTATAATAATTAATTAATCCGTTGGTTTAGGATAATTATGCTTTGATTTAGGTTGTAGGTTTAAATGTGGTTTAGTTGGTTGTATTAATGACACCTGTCATTGGCTGCAATAGGTGATCTCACTGGAGATTCACTCAAATACCTTGACTTCGACAAGTCAGACAATATCACAGGTTAGCGCGTCTTACACCAACTGCGCGTGGTGCATCGGCCGTCTTAGCATAGCTCAAGAACGCCGGAATAAACCAAGGGTAAGGCGAACATTCATCCCGTCCTGCCAAATACCAAATAAATGTGTTCACGGACACAACAATTACACTGGCTAGCCTAATTTATACAAAGCTGGGTCAATTAAGATGATATTTTAAACCTTACTACAACGCGACAGACGATCAAAATCGTCGGCTAAAACATTTAAGGAATTCGCATAGACGTGCGTTCCGTTACTTCATAACAATAACAGGTGTTGACAGCTCCCTAAGCTGCTCTCATAGCATGGTTATTAATACCTGTGACCTTCAAATTTCCTAGGCTCGTGACATAATGTAACACAAAAAATAGACATTTTAGTCATCTCATTTTTGTTTCCCGCACAAACTTGTTATCAGCAGGGCGCAAGCAAGACTGTCTGCTTCGCGCGCAGCTCATTTAGCATAGCAAATAATAGTGCTTTTGAAATGATCATTTTATAATCTTGTAAGAGCACGGAATAAAGTCCTATAGTGCTCTACAGATTACCTCACAATGTCTCATCACTCCGTAATAATGTTTCCTGGGATTACATTCCCTTTAAAAAGACAAAACATTTTGCACAATGTTCAAAGATTATAAATTTTAAGACATAACACTCGTGCGTTTTGACTGCACTGATATCTGAAGATATGTCACTCGTTCAATGTACATGTAGGATTTGATAAGTGTGGTTTGGCATTATCGACAACAAAAATTAAACATCTCACCTCTGCTGTGATGTTTTAAATGAACGAGATTGGTTAGTTCATCCATCTAACAGTATATGAGTTCGTTCCTCTCGAACTACACGTGGTAAAATGTACTCACGAAAATGACAAATAAATGGTACAAAAATGTTACGGCAACGGTCGGCCGAAAAATGATACGAGAATGAGCTCTCAAATTAAAGAAGGGACCTAACTATGGGCTGTCACCCGACTTTCACGAAAGTCTACATCTCTTGTAGTTGAAGATGTCCTTTACTCTGACATAAAATACTCTGAAATACATGAAGATTGCACCTGCCGTAAAATACACGGACTTGGGGGTGTCTCACTGAAATATTGTCCCAGTACTAAAGAAATAAAGTACACTCATTTCCAACCTCAGTGGTCAAATATCGTGGCGTTTCGGCTCAAAAATACAATGCAATCACTACTACTTCAACCTGGACAAACTTCGTACAATGTTAACATGACTCACGGTTACATGATGTGGTAGATCACCTTCCAGAACTCCCATTGGAAGGGGTTAAATGCCTTCAGGGTTCCAAGCATTTTTGTAATGGGTAAGGCTATGGATTTTAGCCTGTCCTCGAGGTCATCAGTTAGTAAACCGCACATGGTTTGTACGTAGTAGTGTCGGCAGGACAATTTCATGGTGTTGGCGTATTCCGTTGGAGTTACCCTCACATGGTAAATTACTCCTCCATCATCTTCTCACAGTATGGTTGTAGAAATATCAGCACGTGGTGTATAACGTTAATCATCGTGGATGAAAAGATATTCACTGATTCTAGTGTAAAATATGATGAATTGCTCACTGGCTCTAATATTTGCAGGTTGTTCAAATACTCTGCTCTACCTGCCACAGATTCTATTTTACCAGCACGTGGTAAATCAAACACAAATTTTACAAGGTTTAAATCACCAAGAATCTGGGTAATCACTGTTGCGTACAAGCGATAAATAGGTTTATCATACTGCAATTGTACAGTAGCACATACTGGGCTACACGGCGTTGTCGTCAACTTAATATTTCACTTTTATGAAAATAGAATGTTACCCTCGTCTGTCTACAGACGGTCCTCGTGGTTGGTGAAAAATCGAAGTTTTCACACAATCAAAATTTTATATTCACATCAACGTTGCACTGGATTTACTGAGCCTAAAGTAATACTGCGCGTTGTTTAAACTGTTCAATTCAGCTCGATGGCTGTAGATTAGTGTCTCCCCAATTGTGGGGTCTTCGTATGCCCATAATGGCCTTCGTCTATCAGACGGACAATCGACACAAGCGTCCTGTTTCAGCGGACTATCAAAACGGTGTGGTGCGTGCATGGCACGACTTCCTGATTCCAAGCAAGTAGTCTAGTCAAAGCAGTGACTACTTTCATAAGCCTCCGCATGTCTGCGGTGAAAAATACCTTTACCAAAAATATATTTGCCGTTCCCCAAAAGGCATAGAAAATGGCAAATTGAGCAGAATTAAATATTTCAAGCTCCTGAGATATGTGGCATAAAAATAGTGAATAATATATCTCTAGGAGGAAAATAAGCTGTCCTCTCCGTAGTCAAAATAATGAATCGTTAATGAGGAAGCTTCAGAGTGAGTTCTGTAGAACTGAGCATGTCAAGTCAATATGCTCCCAAGGAAATATGTCATGCATGAGCCTGAGAGGTTTCATATATCCCTCCGTTGTTTTAAATAAAAATGTGGGATAGGCATTTTTATTTACCATCAAACCATTCTAGTGATCATAATATTTCTTGCATCAATAGCTTCCTGTTCCAATACAGGGTTTAAATTCCATCATCAGTGAGTCGTTCGTCGTTCGTCAGTCATCGAAAAAAAATTCAGCACTCTCATCGGGCTTTACTGTTCCTCGAACAAGTCACCAAATCCGTCTCCATTCGGATCTTGGAGTCAACGTTCCTTGCGTCGCGTCGTGTTCGGGTCATACCATCTTGAAATCTTTCCCACTCATCCTCTGCGCTGGTTATTAACAATCCAACGTCAGCCGTAGGACTTCTCATTCGTTGCTCTTGGGCTTTCAATTTTCCCTTGGATTCCCTCGGGGCTTGATCTTCTTCTCGATCTCTATCCGCTCGTAACTGTCGGATATACTCTCGACTTTCGCGAGCGCGACCTCTCCAGTCTCTATCTGGCTGTCTTCTTGGATCACGGTCTCTGCGATAACCTCCACTATAACGGTAGTCACGGCGAATACTGCCGGACTGCCTATTCCGTGGGTTGTCGTCACGATTGCTATCATCCCTACGATCGTTATCGTTACCGTCACGATTTTCTGATCGACGTCCCCAGTATCTACAATCGTTCTGTCGCTGTGGTCTCTCATAAGGTCGGTTATTCCAAGGTCTCCTATCAGGTCCTGTTTCATTCCTTCTGTAGGGTTCCGAAATAACTTGAGTTGGTTTAGTAGTCTGTGAGACTTTATCAATCGTCGTGGCATTAACCTGACGATTTTCTCCCCTCGACCTGTGGTTCGAGATCTGATCGTTTGTGCTATCGATCCTGTGGAGAATTGAATCACATTCGATGAATGTTTTGGCATTCGCAGCTATTAACGTACGCTGGACTTCAGCCGGATACTGCTTCGTTATCGTCTGGATTAATTCAGGCTCTGATAACGGAGGTTGGAGCCACCTCAGTTTAGATAACTGAGTCGCGAAGTAATTAGCATACTTCGACGGTTGGTTAGTGCTATATCGCTTCGTGTACATATCTGCACGGATAATTTGTTGTACATCTACTCTCCAGTACGTCCGAAGTAACGCTTCTCTGAAATCCTGGTATCCACTGAAAGCGTACCTAAAGGCACGATACCAGGTACTTCCTTGACCTGTATGTAGTCGTTCTATGACACGCAGTTCTCTCTCGGGAGTCACCATCGTATCTCGAAGGTATGATTCTACATTATGCAGGACCTCTACAGGAGTTACGCTGCTTCCAGTTCCAGAGAACTGTGCTGGTTGCTCATCCTTCTCTCTAATAATCATAACATTCCTTCCAGGGTTAACCTGTCTCATGGGTGTGAAACTAGGCGCATTAAAATTTTATGGAGCAGGTGGATTGGCCTGCATGCCTTCGCTGTGTATAACAGTCGGTTGCGCTTGAGCGGTTGCGTGCGGGGTGTTCGCATTCACACTCGAAATTTCAATGTTCGGCAAGTTCCGATCGCAGTTAGCTGTGTTAGGAGTGCTATGCTGCTGAGCTCCTACTATAACTTTGAGTCGCTCCTCTACTTCTGCAATAGCGGGTGCATCTAATGCCTGCAGTGTTAAGTCACTGATCTGCTCTTGGAGTCTGTGTATCTCGCCTCGTAGTTTGGTGTCTACGTCGAGAACTGCTAATCTCACATTATTGCTGAGCTTGAAGTGTTCTGTTATCATGACCTTCTCTAGTCTATGACGCAGGAAATCTACGTCATCCTTGATATCCTTTACGATGACATCAAAGTGAGTCTTCTGCTCTTCCGCTTCCCTGTGTACGGTGGCGATGTCTATCGCTATCTCTTCCCTAAGGGTAGCTACACCTCCAGACACGGTCTGTACGGTAGTATCCAGTTGATCTAACCGGTCTTGTACCTCTGTACGGTTTGTCGCAAGGTCGGTAGTTAGTGTGTTGATCTGCTCGTTTATTTCTTTGTGGTGCCTCACCATATCCACACGAACTGATGCTAAACCTGCCAGTAGGTTAGCATTGGACTCAGCCCTTTGAGTTTCCATATCGTTTCTCACCTGTTTGAGCTCTGTGTTAAGATTAGTGAGAATGGTAGTGTTGGTTTCAACATCCCTCCTAACTGCTACCAAAGTGACTGTATTAGCACCTACATTTAACCTGATGCGGTCTATGTCCTCGCGCATCTCATTCAATGTTGCAGTGTTTGCCAATAAGTTAGTGTTTGTTGTGTTGAGAGTTTCGGCATAGTTGCCTAGCTCTCCCCTAACAACATTGAGTGTGACATTAGAAGCCTCAACATCGCCTCTAACCACATTTATGTCACCTCTGACATTCCCTAGGTCTTCTCTTACTTGGTTCAGGGACGCTGTATTATTTTCTAGGTCACCCCTTACTTGGTTCAGGGACGCTGTGTTGTTTTCTAGGTCACCCCTTACTGTGCCTAAGTCATCCCTGACTGTGCCTAGGTCACCTCTCACTCCTTCTAGGTCACCTCTCACTCCACCTAAATCACCTCTTATCTGGGAAAATGATGCGTTAATGTTCGTCATCATCCCATCTAGGACTCGCCTCAACGACTCCTCATCAATCATTATACTTGAGAGAAAGGGAGGGTATTACCTCCGGAATACAACTACTACACCAATACAGGAATGTTTGTCCAAGCCGAAAGCCTTCCTGTGAATAAAACTTCACGAACTACTGCTGGACTCAACGCAGAAAAACAAATTACGTTACACGGTAAAAATACCAACAAGCAAAAACACAAGTTACATTTACTAAGGATAGACATTAACAAGTCAAATACCTAATGAATCTTAAACACAATATGCTCTACCCCCCTGGTCTGACATCAAGGATTGCCAGGTGGCTATCGAAACAGCTGTACGACTTCTCCATTCGTACCAGTCCAGTTCAACTGCCTATAAATATGACATTAATCGATCCTTACAAAAACGAGAAACAGATGGTTTCCGTCCAAAAATCGGCCACACCAATTGTTCGCCATTTAAAAGGGAGGTGTATGAGCCCGTTAGAGGAGGTATTTCGGGTACCATCCGCCGGAAAGATGGCACGTTGTAAAACCCCGTCCTTCGAACCCAAACTCCTGAGGATCGGGTGCATTTCTTTGTGGGCTAGCTCAGCACGAGAGGCTTGATCCAGGGGATCTGGGTCATGGGTCACGGAATCAGTCAAAGACGCCCCAAAGAAATACATCCAAAAACAAGGCTAGCAATAAAAAGAGATCCTGTCTTAAGTTAGATTCGTGAATGATTTATTCAAGTAAGACCCCTAATCATTTCCGAGGGTCGAAATTGGCTAATCCGCTAATCGAAATACAATTATGAGTCTTCCCTATTTTGACGTTAATAACCCCCGCGAAATCCTAGTTACATGAAAATAATAGCAAAGCAATCTAGGCGCGTGGCACATGAAGAATTAACGCGTAGCAAATTTACAAACAAATGACTCGGCAGAATTTACATTTAGCATCAAGCAAGTACTATCCCTAGGTTAGGATGGTACCACGTCCACATTTAAACTACATTTATAATTGTATCTAATGCCTATGTGAACGAAAGTATTACGACGAGGTGCGTCGTAAACAAAAGCTTATTACCAAAGCTAATGATAGTTTGACCACTGACTATCAAAAAAAACATTGCATAAACACTCTTACGTCTAATAAGGAAACAATGGGAATAAATGCACTAGGGAATAAAGTAAACACTCTTATGCTAGCCTACCTTCGCGAATTGACATACTGTTTGTAGTCAATCGTCATCTCAGGCATGTAAGTTACGTTGGCAAAGCGCAATTACAATTGCGTCTTACAAGCTTCAGATCATGCGGGCCACAATTTACTGACTATCGGTCCCGTAGATCCAATGTCGTCGGTACAAGTAGTGTCAGTTCATTTAAAAGTCATCTCCCACATGGAAATGAATTGAAGTCACGGTGTCGCTAACAACAAGCAAATGGTTGCAAAATTATAGCTGTAAATTATTTATAATAATTAATTAATCCGTTGGTTTAGGATAATTATGCTTTGATTTAGGTTGTAGGTTTAAATGTGGTTTAGTTGGTTTTATTAATGACACCAGTCGTAGGCTGCAATAGGTGATCTCACTGGAGATTCACTCAAATACCTTGGCTTCAACAAGTCAGAAAATAACACAGGAGAGCGCGTCTTACACCAACTGCGCGTGGTGCATCGGTCGTCTTAGCATAGCTCAAGAACGCCGGAATAAACCAAGGGTAAGGCGAACATTCATCCCGTCCTGCCAAATACCAAAAAATGTGTTCGCGGACACAACAATTACACTGGCTAGCCTAATTTATACAAAGCTGGGTCAATTAACATGATATTTTAAACCTTACTACAACGCACCAGGCGATCAAAGTCGTCGGCTAAAACATTTAAGGAATTCGCATAGACGTGCGTTCCGTTACTTCATAACAATAACAGGTGTTGACAGCTCCCTAAGCTGCTCTCATAGCATGGTTATTAATACCTGTGACCTTCAAATTTCCTAGGCTCGTGACAATAATGTAGCACACACAAAAATAGTCATTCTAGTCGTCTCAGTTTTGTTTCCCGGGAAAACCGGTTATCAGCTGGGCGCAAGCAAGCCTGTCTGCTTCGCGGGCAGCTCATTTAGCATAGCAAAGAATAGTGCTTTTGAAATGATCATTTCATAATCTTGTAAGAGCACGAAATAAAGTCCTATAGTGCTCTACAGATTACCTCACAATGTCTCATCACTCCGTAATAATGTTTCCTGGGATTACATTCCCTTTAAAAAGACAAAACATTTTGCATAATGTTCAAAGATTATAAATTTTAAGACATAACACTCGTGCCTTTTGACTGCACTGATATCTGAAGATATGTCACTCGTTCAATGTACATGTAGGATTTGATAAGTGTGGTTTGGCATTATCGACAACAAAAATTAAACATCTCACCTCTGCTGTGATGTTTTAAATGAACGAGATTGGTTAGTTCATCCATCTAACAGTATATGAGTTCGTTCCTCTCGAACTACACGTGGTAAAATGTACTCACGAAAATGACAAATAAATGGTACAAAAATGTTACGGCAACGGTCGGCCGAAAAATGATACGAGAATGAGCTCTCAAATTAAAGAAGGGACCTAACTATGGGCTGTCACCCGACTTTCACGAAAGTCTACATCTCTTGTAGTTGAAGATGTCCTTTACTCTGACATAAAATACTCTGAAATACATGAAGATTGCACCTGCCGTAAAATACACGGACTTGGGGGTGTCTCACTGAAATATTGTCCCAGTACTAAAGAAATAAAGTACACTCATTTCCAACCTCAGTGGTCAAATATCGTGGCGTTTCGGCTCAAAAATACAATGCAATCACTACTACTTCAACCTGGACAAACTTCGTACAATGTTAACATGACTCACGGTTACATGATGTGGTAGATCACCTTCCAGAACTCCCATTGGAAGGGGTTAAATGCCTTCAGGGTTCCAAGCATTTTTGTAATGGGTAAGGCTATGGATTTTAGCCTGTCCTCGAGGTCATCAGTTAGTAAACCGCACATGGTTTGTACGTAGTGGTGTCGGCAGGACTATTTCATGGTGTTGGCGTATTCCGTTGGAGTTACCCTCACATGGTAAATTACTCCTCCATCATCTTCTCACAGTATGGTTGTAGAAATATCAGCACGTGGTGCATAACGTTAATCATCGTGGATGAAAAGATATTCACTGATTCTAGTGTAAAATATGATGAATTGCTCACTGGCTCTAATATTTGCAGGTTGTTCAAATACTCTGCTCTACCTGCCACAGATTCTATTTTACCAGCACGTGGTAAATCAAACACAAATTTTACAAGGTTTAAATCACCAAGAATCTGGGTAATCACTGTTGCGTACAAGCGATAAATAGGTTTATCATACTGCAATTGTACTGTGCCCGTTTTGACCGGAGTCCGCACGACCACATATGCATTTTACCAATAATCAGTCAGCACGAGAGTCAAAATATCCCGGAGCGCCAGATGGGTTAAAGCAAATCGCAAAAACGACATCAAATTAAAAAAAATGCTTTACTGATTTTTGGCTCAATGCAACAATAAGGATAGAAGGAGATTTAATTGGGAGAAACACATCTGGTAAAATTATCTCAGTTTATTTTAAAGTTAAAATCTGACTGCAAAGATGCTCAAAGCAGCATCACTCCACGTGTGGCGATCCACACTCTTATTTACACACAATATACAGAAATCTTCCAAACACATTTGACAATCTTTTTGGAAACACAAGTCCGATTAATAGTCCTGTGGACTGTGTTCCAAAATTATTAACATTTAATTCCAGTTCAAAATTAATTGTCCATACTGGAAATAACGTAGATCACTGTTTGACTATTTACATGATATTAACACTCGTAGAATAAATGTTTATAGAATTCTTAAACTTTCACTTGTTTTTCCAGTTTCAAAAATATATCGTCGAAAATATTATTATCATCGTAGCAACACAAATTATTTATACATATTAATAACATCTGAAAAGTATTTGACCTTGAGCATAGCATCGAAGAACTGTGCGAAGCACAACAACAATTAATTGTTCTTCTGACATTAAACATTCGAGAAGTGACTCGATTATGAACTTCAAGTTCCAAACAAAATACATGATTTCTGAATCATCAACTAGATCAATAAATGGTTGAACCATTCAACTATTAGATTTTCCACTTGGAATCATTATTATGAAAATATTTATATTTATGGCCATTTCTAGTAACTTTCACAACTTGCAATTCTTCGACAGAATGCGGAAATAAGAATTGTAGTTTCATAATGAATTCATTTAGTTCATGGCACTAGGATTGAAAATATCCTTCAAATTATTCGTGGTTAAAGAATTATTTTAAATTGGCAGTGGCCCATTCTATTATTTGTGTAAGAACACAATATTACAACAACAACGGCAAAGGTCTTCCTCTGAAGAAGAATAAATTACTATCATGACAAATCCGGGTTCTAGCAAAATCAAAGTCTAAATGGAATTCGTAAACAAGGTTGAAATAAGAACTGATGGTTTTAAAGAAATAACCTTCGGGTTATTCATACGACGAAATGTGTGGCTCCAATACTCCTACTATAAACATGAGCCATCGAACCTGCTATTTGATTGATGCTCGAAAAAACCTTCATTCCTGCGACTTAACATGCGCACCTGGGAATGGCATTTCAACTACTCCACACACATAAATTATCTTCCCAAAATGTATACAATAAATCAAGCCTCTGCTTGTTATCAACACTGGAAGATTAATAAACTTACAAGTTTATTTTATTTTACCATTCAGTTCAACCCGTGAATTTACCATACTTATGAAAAGCTTTATTTCACTTTCGAGTGTATTTACGTCATGATTTTATATAAATACAAAAATATCCTATTTGATACAAATATCAATTGCTTCCCGTTTCATGCCTCTCCGTGTTATCTGAAAACTGTACTTTGCTCAATGCAAATATCAACTGTTCAACCAGAACTGAAATGTTGGTTGAATGCGGGCTTGCGCTAACCACTCTCCTTCGGAAAATCTCATGTTCCAAACTAGAAATGTTCAAACTACTTCATAGGCTCTTTCTCAATACATATGATTATTATAAAATATAATATCCAAGAATAATTTAGAAAAATTATGAAAATTATTATTATTATTATTAGTGGATTATTATTATTATTATTATTTATTATATCATTTTAAATGTGTTTAATTATCATCTCATTATGTGAGAATCCACATGTTCGAACCTTCGAATATGGAAAAAATATCCATTCCTCAACAAAAATAAATTTAACTTTTACAGTTACATCGGCTGATTACCGTGATTTCCTTAAAATATGAAAAATTCAAATAAATGCTCGAAATGCTCGGTCATCGATCCTAAACTGTTCTGAGTGCTGAAAATGCTCAGAATAACTCTAACAAGTCTTGCGTAAATCATTGCAAGCTTTAAATACGACGAAAAAAATGTGTTGGTCATCTGCAGAAAAATAGTTTGTTCCAATTAGCTAGGCATAATATAATTCAAATGTGGCTTACATTTCTTGATGGTCTTGAAGTGTAGTAAACCTGGTCTATACCAGATTTATCCATAGACATGCCCTATCGGACAAGCACGTATAATCCTTGTATCGGCCGCCATTGTAGACCCACAATTCGTCTAGTCAGACATAGTGGTAGTATCTTTCGACGTTTGAATAAACTGTGGTTCCATTTTAATATGAGCTTCTATCAAAGCCATAACAGTTTGTTTAAATAGGGTCAGATCTAAGTGATCTCTTCTTAGATATGTCAGTTGTAACATAACTCACTGTAATCTCATCAGTACAAGAAAAACATTGACAGTCTAAGCAATTAACGGCTGTTCTGAAGATCGTTCCCTGGGCATGGTTTATTAATATCACCATCTGCCATGCGCTAAGCAACCTGCAGTTTCCCTTGCGTAGACTAATGAACGCCACCGTTATAGACTAGTCTTCAATGTACTGACAGATCGAAGTGGTTAACTAGTTACAAAAATGAAAACTGACTTGAAATGGATTTAAACATTCAAGTATTAAGTTACTACTGGACTGTGACAAAATACTATTTTCTAGACAGAGTCTAGCATATGTACTTTTAGAAATATAAATATTTCCACCAATGTCTGTAGAAATATAATCACCTCAGTGATTCTCCTCACCAGAAACTTACTAAGTTCCAACTCGTTTGCGCAGCACTTCTCGTGACTATCACGATTTGAAAAGAACTTCTGCGTAGATACGGCAACCATGTGCCTTGGCTCAGCGTAGATGCAACTTGCTTGCCAAGTGCTTGTGTTAGAATGAGCTAACCATGCCTCCTCCAGCTGGCTTTTATTCAAAACGGTCAGGGTCACGCGTCATCGCCTGATATCTGGAAATCCTCATATCTCTTGAATCCCTGGTCCGATTTACTTGATACTAATTGCATTCTCTTTCATTTGGCCGTGCCAGTAATCTGATCTTAGTCTCAAGTCTCTGCTCCATAGTTAACTATTTAATCAATAAATAGCCTCCACCTCTGCTATTACTCGCTACGTCACTTGATATCCAACTATCGGTAAAATTCTTCTAAATGCTTCTCGAAGCAATGTAGCGCGATATTCAAATATCTGAACTTTCAAAAGCGGCTACAGCCTTTCCCTTGATATCTAGGTGTCTGAATCTTGGAATACCCATTCCTAGAGTTGGGCACAGTACAGTAGCACACACTGGGCTACACGACGTTGTCGTCAACTTAATATTTCACTTTTATGAAAATAGAATTTTACCGTCGTCTGTCTCAAGACCTTATTACAAAACAACGACTTCCTTCAGCCCCTTGTGACGGTTCTCGCACAAAAGGTATGCGAGGAACTAAGGGAATCACTGGCTTTCAGCAATGAGATGATAGCCGAATTAAAACATGAACTCAAAGCTCGCGAAAATGTAATTATTGAACTGAAGTCCTCACTTCACGACAAAGTTGAGGAAACAGAACAATAAATTGTGCTCTGAAAGAAGTTCATTTTCCGTATTGACAGATTCACTATATAACAAAGGAGAAACTGTTCCGCTTAGTCAATACATATATTTACAACAAGTTATAAACTTGCTATTATATGGTACATGTTTAGGGGCCTCTAGTACTGGTCCCTTCTTCAGCCATAAATTAAGTTGATGATGATGATGATAATTGTTGTTTTAAGGGGCCTAACATCTAGGTTATCGGCCCCAAAAAATTAAGTTGCAAAATCCAGCATAATTAAAGATATCATAATAAAAAAATACATAAAATGATGAGTGAATGGATGAAATGAGGCGAAAAAGAACATATTACTCATGAGAAGTAATGTGAGTGCACATCAGTAAAAATTAACACCGTTGGTATTGCTAGGTTCTTGAGAATACACTTATATAGCACTGTTCTAATGTTTGTGCATGTGGAAATCACTTCACTTGGGATTTATAGCCTGTTGTTTACAATGCTGTTGACTGATACTTGCTGTTCAAGCTGGGGCTTCTGAGCTTATAGTCTAATGCAAGACTATAAGCTCAGAAGCCCCAGCTTGAACAGCAAGTTTCAGTCAACAGCATTGTAAACAACAGGCTATAGTCTAATGCAAGACTATAAGCTCAGAAGCCCCAGCTTGAACAGCAAGTTTCAGTCAACAGCATTGTAAACAACAGGCTATAAATCCCAAGTGAAGTGATTTCCACATGCTCAAACATTAGAACAGTGCTATATAAGTGTATTCTCAAGAACCTAGCAATACCAACGGTGTTAATTTTTACTGATGTGCACTCACATTACTTCTCATGAGTAATATGTTCTTTTTCGCCTCATTTCATCCATTCACTCATCATTTTATGTATTTTTTTATTATGATATCTTTAATTATGCTGGATTTTGCAACTTAATTTATGGCTGAAGAAGGGACCAGTACTAGAGGCCCCGATACATGTACCATATAATAGCAAGTTTATAACTTGTTGTAAATAAATGTATTGACTAGGCGGAACAGTTTCTACTTTGTTATATAGTGAACAGAACAATATTTAAGGAGGAACAATCTAAGAATCTTTGGTGTGCCAGAAGAGAGAAGACAGACCAATTAGTGCTCAATGTTGCCGCGAAGCTGCACGTTCCTTTGACTGTGGATGACATTGACCGCTCGCATAGGGTTGGAGCTCCTGTGCAAGTTTATTTCATATGGGAAACGGTCGGCTATTTTTCGCGCAAAGAGGGCGTTGCGTGGATGTAAAGTGACAATTCGAGAGGATCTCACCTCCACCAGACACCATCTACTGAAGCAAGCGGTCTCCATCTTCACGGAGAAGCAAGTGTGGACGTCAGATGGTACGTTAATTGTACTGCGAGGTGACATCAAACATCGTGTGAGAAACGCAGCCGAGCTTAAAAAGCTCACGCCCTGCTAAGTTCCAGGTACAATGAAGATAACTACCGTACTCATATTATTCACTCTTTTTCCTCCTTTTAATTTTTATTTGTAATTTACTTCATATAACTTACTTAAATAATTATGCAACATATCATTTTAGGACCATCTTTTAATATTTAATATTTCTGGAAACTCTGTGTATGTAGTTAGTAGGCCTACATCTGAATTCCACTCCCCTCCTTCCAAGACAAGAACTTTACCGCTAACACTTAATACTTTTCCTATGAAAGCTTATGCAGATGGTTATGTAAAATATCAAATTCGGTCAGAGGTGGGGAAGAGTATAGGTGAGTGTAAATACTTCTTAGATAGACATGAAGATAGCAATTGTTTAAAAGTAATCCACACTTATATTAGAAGTCTAGCGAAACACAAAAATAACTTAGATGTTACTCTGAAGGCTTATGAAAATCTATTTGATGTTGTGGTCTTATCGGAAACGTGGAAATTAAATAACGTAAATGATACTAAACATAGCTGCTATAAACCTTACTATAATGAAAGTGCAATAAATCAGAATGATGGAGTAGTCATCATGATGAAAGACGGATTACAGCATGAAGTTAAGTGTGTAGCATATAAAGATTTCAAATTTATTCGAGTAGTTGATAATAAAAGCGAAAACAAAATTGCAATAACAGTGGTGTACAAACCACCAAAATACAACAAAACATTATTTCTGGTGAATTTAAATAACTATATAAAAACAAATTGTCAGCAAGAAAATGAATTAATAATTGGTGATATGAATATTATTTTTTTCGAAAATCAAGACTCAGATGATTATTTAAAGGTTTAAACCTTCTTAATGAATATGATTTCAGATCTATAATCTATGGTACAACTAGGGAGACAAACTAGTAAATCATGCATTGACCACGCATTTCTTAAAAGCAGGCTATTGAATGAAAATATTATCTCTATCATTTCGGAAAGCAAAATAACTGATCACAATACAACAATAATTAGCATAAAATTTAATCAAGTTAGTTGTCAGAAAAATAAACCAATCATTAGGAATTATCAATGACATAAATTGGATTAAGCGGAACTAAAACAGAGATTAAACAACATCAACTGGGATAATAAACTGGGAGAAGGACATTTGGATACCAGATTAAATATATTTATTGAAACAATACAGAGCTGCATCCATGAATCTACTAAACAGTTAAACTCAAAGCGAGTCAAAAGAAAAGAGTGGATTACCCTTGCATTGGTAGAATCCATAAATACTATAGATAAATTATACGGCAATTATATGGCAAATACAATAATGAAGAATTAAAAGAGAAATATAAAAAATACATAAACAAATTAAATGAGCTAATAAACTGGGCAAAAATAGATGACTATAGACATTTAGTGAATGCTAGTTCAGGAAATCTTAAAAAGATTTGGGGTATAGTTAATGAGGTAGCTCAGAGAACTAATCAAAAAGAGCAAATTAGTGAAATAAGGTATCAGAATGAAATTTACAAAAAGTGACATGCAAATTGCAAATAAATTTAATTAATATTTCATAAATAAGGCTACCGTGATGTCCAAATGTATAAAGAAAAGCGGAATCTCCACTCTTAATATAACTGGCAATAAGAGTTCATGCTACATGGCCCCGGTAAATTCCACTGATTTGAAAAGAATTCTAGGTGACATAGGTGACAGTAAAGCTATGGGAATAGTCAATATTTCAGCAAAGGTTATAAAACAAAATATAGTATCGTTAGAGAAACCGCTTTTAAATCTCATAAATCAATCTTTTACAGAAGGATATTTTCCAAAGCAACTGAAGTCAGCAATAGTTAAACCAATCTTAAAATCAGGCAATACTATAGACATGGAAAATTATAGACCTATATCTCTAACTACAATAATAGCAAAACTATTTGAAAAATGTATCAAGAAAAATATTTTCCAGTTTTTACTGAAGCATGACATTCTATCAGCAAGGCAAAATGGATTTATAAAAAGTCGAAGTACTGTGGATGCAATTGCAGCTCTAGCCAACCAAATACAAGAAAAATTAAATTGCTCCAAACCATCACTAGGAATATTTTTAGATCTTACTAAAGCTTTCGACACTGTAACACATGATATTCTCCTCCAAAAAAATGGAAAAATATGGTATTCGAGGCACAGCTCTTAATTTCATCAGAAGTTACCTTACTGACAGAATCCAATATGTAAAAATAAATGACACATTGAGTGCACCGATGCAAGTAAAAAGGGGAATACCACAAGGAACAGTCTTAGGGACACTATTTTTTATTATATACATTAATGACATAGAAAAATTATTAAATAATCTAAAAAATAGTTCAATTATCATCTATGCAGATGACATCGCTATATTTGTTGAAGGGAATACATGGGAAATAGTCAGGCAAGAAGCTACCGAAGCTTTAAAAGGGATTAAATTATGGCTGGATAATAATGAATTGTTTCTGAATGTAAATAAATCAAAATTTATTATTTTCACACTAAAAAACAATCAAAACTGCTTCAACGAGCTTACAGTACATCTGGAAAACTGTAGTACAAGCTGCAACTGCACAAAAATCAACCACACACAAAATAGAAAATACCTAGGAATGTATTTTGATCAAGACATGAAGTGGAGATCTCACATTAATTTCATCACAACGAAAATAAAGAGGACAGTTTATGTATTTCATTGTCTGAAACACATTGTCAATATTAAACTACTGAGAGATATCTACTTTGCATTTATTCAGTCTACTCTCACGTATGGATTAATTGCATGGGGAGGAGCTTATCAAACTATTGTAAGAAAATCTCAAGTAATGCAAAACTTGGTGTTGCGTATCATGTATAAAAAGGAAAGGTTATATTCTACTAATGAATTGCATGCGGAAGCAAACGTCATGAATATAGGACAACTTTACGCGACGGAAGTCTATAAATATATCTATACAAATAAAAATTCAGTTAGAAGTATGAGCCAAACTTACCAAACAAGAGGTAGAACAGAAAATTTGGCTGACATCTGCAAACCACATCTAACTATTACAAAGCGTAATTTGCAATACATTATTCCTAAATTTTACAATATTCTTCCTAAAGCCATAAATGAGCAGTTACATAAATCTACAAGGTTTATAAGTAACGAAAAGATATTTGTTCGAGAGAATAAAAATGTCATTAAAGATATATTAAAGTAGCTTAATCTATAAAATAGCATTACCATAGCTACTTAGCTATTTCACAACGCTTATTTTAATATATACAGTATATGTAATACATTTTTTTACATGAGCACATAACGTTATAATTAGGTAAGTAGACCTAATATGCCACCCACAAGACCTTACCTTACGTGGTATAGCTTACATGTATTCTTCCTTTACTCGGCTGAATTTGATATTCATCACATAGATCTAAGAATGTACATTTTTAGACTAATGCGTTTACTTAGATAATGATCATAAATAGACTAAAGTTACGATATGATTAAGATTGTAGATATTTAATATAAAGGGACTCCAGTGATCAAGAGAACAAGTGAATTATACAGTGTTGCAGGAAAAGGACAATGTATATATAGCACACGCGATTGCTTGAGCAATGTACGGGTATGTCCTAATGCTTAAATAGCTATGTATGTTTATATTTTCTTGTATTGCTGGATGTAATATTGATATTATTGATAATAATAATAATAATAATAATAATAACAATAATAATAATAACAGACGGTCATCGTGGTTGGTGAAAAATCGAAGTTTTCACACGATCAAAATTTTATATTCACATCAACGTTGCACTGGCTTTACTGAGACTAAAGTAATACTGCGCGTTGTTTAAACTGTTCAATTCAGCTCGATGGCTGTAGATTAGTGTCTCCCCAAATGTGGGGTCTTCGTATGCCTATAATGGCCTTCGTCTATCAGACGGACAATCGACACAAGCGTCCAGCTTCAGTGGACTATCAAAACGGTGTGGTGCGTGCATGGCACGACTTCCTGATTCCAAGCAAGTAGTCTAGTCAAAGCAGTGACTACTTTCAAAAGCCTCCGAATGTCTGCGGTGAAAAATACCTTTACCAAAAATATATTTGCCATTCCCCAAAAGGCATAGAAAATGGCAAATTGAGCAGAATTAAATATTTCAAGCTCCTGAGATATGTGGCATAAAAATAGTGAATAATATATATCTAGGAGGAAAATAAGCTTTCCTCTCCGTAGTCAAAATAATGAATCGTTCATGAGGAAGCTTCAGGGTGAGTTCTGTAGAACTGAACATGTCAAGTCAATATGCTCTCAAAGAAATATTTGATGCATGAGCCTGAGGGGGCTCAATACATATGGGATTATCTCATCTTGCGACCACATCTGTGCTTCGGAAGTCTATGGTCAGCAGCCCTGTGTACTTGGGTGCGTGTTACATTACAACAAGTAAAATATAACACCCATAAAAAAGAGTTTTACATATTCGTACCCCGGCTGCTCCGGTGAGAGTCAAACATCTAGACCACTCGACTAAGTACCACATTGAGTTAGTAAGTCGAAATTAGGTTCAGGAATTGCTGTAATGTTTGGAAATATGGAAATATTTAGCATTGTATAACATATAGGCCTACCATTGGGTGGTGCAATATATCGTTTCATTTACGGTTGAAATATCAATGTCCATGTATTTCATACTACCTATAATTCATTATTAATTATTTTTTGTAACTCTTCATTTATTTAAAATAATTACTTTTTTGTAAGGACATCCATTTTATTTTAAGTCTCTAAGATTTTTTCACGCTGATGGCGATATCATTGATATAACGAAACAGGTACGTGTTATCTTTATTATTAAACTACTTTCTAGTGTCTTACAAGGCGGCTTTTATAATTTGAGATTAATATCAGTCAACACGGATAATATTTGATACCGTTGTTAGCTGCTAAAGTGTAGCTATGACCACCCTCTGTTGGGGACGCAATTTCTCTGGTAGCATGTAAGTAAAAAAAAACAGTGGTGGTGCAGGTTCACGAGGCAAGGAATCACATACCGGTACCGAAACACACTTAATAAATCAACGCATGGAACGAACTGTAGATATATTCACAACCATATACAAACACAATAATTATTCACTGAATAAGGCACGTCTATGATGCCACGGAAGCGTGGCGAGAACGCTGTAAGGTAATGAACTAGTCGGCGTGTCCATGTCCATGTGTACGGAGACTGTTAACAATAGCCATCTACCCTCATTCTTGCCGCTGCTTGACGTGCTGGTTTGAGCAGGGCAGCCAACTCAATGCAACAGAAAACTCTGAGTGCACACAGGGGGAATTAACACAGTAAAACACATAATATATATATATATATATATATAAAACTCAATGTTGGTTTGTCTGTTTGTCTGTTATTTATACAATCTACACCGATTCACCGATCTGAACCAAAATTTGTATACTTACCCTTTGGAACCCAGCGGGTAACACTGTCTACTTTAAATTTCGGACAGACCACTCTATTCCCTGCATTTAGGCCCTTTTGCAAAAATCTAAACCGTTTCGCCGATCTAATGACTTGACGGACATATTGTCGCTAGGCGACGACGATTTACTCTGTATCATGATAGTCCGGTAAAATTTGCTAAACGACACATGGGAAAACTGACCGATTGTGAATCAAGGATTGTATTGGACTGTAATATTCTCTATGCTATCGTATCCACAGTTAATATTTCATTTGCGGGACTTAGACAGCGTGGTCATGTTGCCCCGTGTACATGTGTGTGTATTGAATTTCTGTGATAACCTGCGTTATTGTGATTGTTGCACTAGCATGTGTAAATCTATATATATATAACTCAATGTTTGTTTGTCTGTCTGTTATTTATACAAATCTGCACCGTTTCACCGATCTGAACCAAAATTTGTATTCTTACCCTTTGGAACCCGATGAGTAACACTGTCTACTTTAAATTTCGGACAGACCACTCCATTGTCTGCATTTAGGCCCTATGGCAAAAATCTACACCGTTTCGCCGATCTGAACCAAAATGTATTGAACCCTTTATCCACAGGCTGTATAAAGGATTCTAATAATTTATTCATCATCATTTGATACATTTCTACAGACAGCAGATATGTGAGCCAGACGGAGTTGGGAAATGTTGAGAAATCAGTGGCAGAGAGAACACAATGGTTTAAGCTCCTGTGGTATTTTTGAAAGTAGCATGATATTCATGACGCATAGGACAGGTGCAACTTTTAGCGCAAAGAGAGGCTTGGGTACGCACAAGATGGATTGTTGCTATGAGAGTTGGCGCCAAGAAGAAAATTGAATGCTACGATGTAATTGGTCAATCTCCATGTTAACCACTCCCTGTGGCAGGAATACAAGTAAGAGGGTGCGAAGATCTACGAGAGTCTGAACCAATAATATCAAGACAGGGCGTTTAAGCGGCAACTCGGCGTTATAACGCATCCTGGTGAATTAACGCGGGAGTTATCTACGGATTAATTCCACGATCTATTCGAGCTAGCTACAGCATAATCGTAACCTCCACATTGCTACGAACCCAATGATACCGATCGCATGCTAGTCTGATAATTATTATGGATTTTTTTCCATAAATCCCCTTCCATGCCTACTCTAGCCTGTTTCATTTATAAATGGTCCAGGAAGCTTCGAGAGATGACTTTTATTTGAGCTTTTGAGGACGTAAGGCCTTAATTCAGGTGTCTGAAGACACGAGGCATAACTTTTAATTTACATGTGTGTGAACATGGAACATTTTCGTCAAGTTATAAGTGTAACTTCAGTGATTTATTTGTAATCCCAGTACTACTAGATAGGGGAGTTCGTCGATATAATTCACCAATAGACGGTCAAGGAATTTAGTACTTGGTCGGTGAATTTAATAGGAAATATATCGTGTGTGTATCTGACAAATGTTATTTTAATTCAGCATGAGATGACGTCTAGGAACGAGGGCGGATCTTGGAACCAGCAGGACATTTGCCAGAAGATGTCGATGGCGCGCTAAGCATTTTCAAGGAGTGATGGCTGGAAATGTTTTCCTGACGCTGTTCTATAGGAATGAGTACAAATGAATTTATTTATTTATTAAATCAGCTATGGTTTTAAGGGACATATTTTTGTAGATATTTTTTGCTTGTTTGGTAATGTAGATTCTTAGATCTTGTTTACTGACACATTAAGTATGGGACAAGCTGAGCGCTTTGTATTTTGTAAATATTGTAATTTTGTTTGGTTCAACTGTACGGGGCTATGCGCAGCTCGTGCTCGCATTCGCCTGCGTAAATCGCGGTCAAGCATATTAAATTCGGAAGTATGCCTTATAACAAAAATGGAACTGAATTAATGTTGAGATTAAAATAGAATTTGGAGGGTAAAGATTATTTGTGAGCAGAATTTATGATGGATCAGGATTATTTTGATAGTTGCTTTTCTAGCACTTTTCTGGCACTCTTGCACCCGAGTTTTTGTTGTTTATTTTGTTTAATGTGTCTATGGATGCAATGTAGGTTGATCTGTTTTGAGCCGACCCAGATGGAATGTTTGTGAGTGAGTCAGTCCAAGCTTTATGGTGTATAGTGTGATTTTATGATGTGTTCGCGGGAATATATCATTGAGATTATTCTGACTTGCTGCTTATGAGCCCAGTTCATAACCTCGCGAGGCTGAGCTCGTGGTATATATTTGTGTTCTTACCATCCAGGTGGATGAGTGAGATATGTCGTTTCGCGTTTCCAGATGGATAACGGAATCAGTGTGGTCCCATGTATAATTAGTACCAAGCTTGAAGGACTGAAAGAGTGAGTCGAGGCAGCGATGACTCATACAAGAAGGGGAGCGCTCAAATCAGATAACAATTGTTTGTCATTAGTAGCGGGCCAGGTTCCTGTATTTCAATATAAGATGTTATTTAAATTCACAAAACCCTGATCGGTTATAAAGAGTATTTGATTGATTAAATGGGTGCTGTCCATGGTTTTAAGGTATATTCCGAAACATCTGTTTGTCTGGCGTTTATAAAATGTAAATATAATTTTCAGCCGTTGGGCTTGTATTTTGTTGTTGTTGCTTGACTTCTTGTGTGTTTATTTTACGCGTTCAATGACCCCGTGTGGCATTAGGATGTGCGAGGCTGTGTTCCCAATTTGTGATGCGAGCTTTTTGGCCTATTTTCGGCATGCTCATTTTATTTTGTGTGCTTTGGCACCGGCTAGAATCTCAGGGAGGTTCTTCATCTTTTTGTATTATTAGATCTTGCATGTGTCAGTAGTAATTATAGTGAGTTAATTAAGGGTGGGTCCCATAGCCGTAGTGTGATTTAAAAGATGCAACTCCGTGAGCAAGATGACTGTTTCAGTTGTAAACGGACTCGCATCAGTACTCATTTTCTTATTAAAAAGCAGTACACAACGCATTATATAACTTCTTGACCAGGAAAAATGGACTTGCATCCATTTGTTGTGAGGAGCGAGTTCTTACCGCTCAATTTTATGTTTTTATTAATCATTTTGAGTAAAGCTGTATTCACATTTTTTTTTGTGTGTGGAGCGAGTTCTTACCGCTTAATTAATATATGTATTTCTTATGTGTGTGAAAGTCAGGGAGGACTTCCTTTTATTATTTTTATTATTATGCACATAATTTTAAGTCATTAAATATCTTTTATTTTGCTTGTTATTCATTTTATTTCTAGTATAGCCTCTGTCATGGACCTTTCTATTCATTAGAGCATGTTGTTTTTGCGAACTTTGCTTTGA
Source organism: Meconema thalassinum (assembly GCA_946902985.2). NCBI lineage: Eukaryota > Metazoa > Arthropoda > Insecta > Orthoptera > Tettigoniidae > Meconema > Meconema thalassinum. Next base: position 127,125,975 of record OX336391.1, on the reverse strand, counting down.
AAAGCATCCAGGACTGAGCACGACCCCGTAGAAAGAATCTTGATAAAACAATGCTTTATCGACGGGTGCAGTATATACATACCCTTTGGAACCCTGCGAGTAACACCTTCCATATGAAATTTCGGACAGACCACTCCATTCCCTGCATTTAGACCCTTTGGCACAAATCTACACCGTTTCACCGATCTGAACCAAAATATATATACTTACTATTTGGAACCCTGCGAGTAACACCTTCCACATGAAATTTCGGACAGACCACTCCATTCCCTGCATTTAGGCCCTTTGGCACAAATCTACACCGTACCACCGATCTGAACCAAATTTTGTATACTTACCCTTTGGAAACCTGCGAGTAACACTGTCTACATGAATTTCGGACAGACCACCCCATTCCCTGCATTTAGGCCCTTTGGCACAAATCTACCCCGTTTCACCGAACTGAACCAACATTTGTATAATTGCCCTTTGGAACTCTGCGAGTAACACTGTCTACATGAAATATTGGACTGGCCACTCAATTTCCTGCATTTAGGCCCTTTGGCACAAATCTACACCGTTTCACCGATCTGAACCAAACTTTATGTATTTATCCTTTGGAACCCGACGAGTCACAATGTCTACCTGAAATTTCCTTGCATCTAAGCCCTTTGGCACAAATCTAAACCGTTTCACCTAATTACAACGAATTTTACATACCGTTTGAAACCATGCTAGTAACAATGTCCATTTGATATTTTCGACAACACTCTCCATTCTCTACATTTAGAATAACAGACAAATGGTTCTTGAGAAACACGCTTTAAGGCCCTAGATACATTCATGTACGTAGTAGTGTAACTGTAAGAATATCTTAATAATTCTATTGTTGACTGACAAAGCGGGCTGCATCAGCCGCCCCTACCCGTGTTCTGGAGCAGCATTGCAAAAATAGTTGCTTCTTGCGCTGCTTATAAATTGAAGTCACGGGGAGGAATTGGTACAAAAAGATTTCTTAGGCCCCTGAAAACAGTTATCATCAAGAAAATATTATGCCTCTGTATAAGTGCGATGGTGTTGGTGCAGTCCATTGAGGTTTAGATCAACTGCAATAAGCGTTGGTGCTTTCAAATTTACGTTCATTTATTCCGATCCTTATCCACTGATGATACCTCAGGAGCTCGGGACAGCCGAAGTTTTCCAAAGTGCTCTGATTATTTCCCTACAGCGCTATGCGACAACAGACGACACTATTGGTCACTACTTTTCTAACAGCCATGTGATATATAGACTCTAGCCAGTGTCTTTTTTTCATTCACTCCTCTTTCTAATCATATTTTTCGATTCGTTTGTAAATTGCATGTATTGTGTCAGTGCTGTAGTTAGTAATTAGCCGCTTTCCTATTCATTATTATCATTACGGGAAAATGACGTGAATGTTACGTCCATTATACCGTACTAAGTATCACTCCCACTACCACCACAAAAAGTTATATTTTTACATTTGCTTTTTCTGTTAGTTTATGTATAATGTGTCTAGATCTGCATTGTTGACAATAAGGCTCATGAATGTGTCGTAATAATGCCTGTAGTGAGTTACTTCACCATTAAATGAAGGGATTTGAATTGCAGGTAATTTAATCCCTTCGGAGCCTGAACTATGGTTGGAAGTGGAATTTAGATTTAATGTTTGTTAAACTAGGCTTAGGTATGTTAGAATGTATGATCTAAATTGATTTGCACTTAGTTTCAAGAAATTCACACAATTCATGCAACGTTGAAAATGTATTCGAGTTAAGTGTTGATTCATATTCCCTGCGTATTAATATGTCAACCTTTTCCAGTATTAATTTTGACGCAAGTAAATCTTCTAATGGTACGTCCAATTGCAACGCCCTTATAGCATTTAAATTGCTCAATGCTTGGTTGAGAAGTGCCCGCAGATGACTTGCTGAAGCCTTGCCATAGATGGTAATGTTAACAATTGCCTGATATGAGCAGAAGCAATTAAACGAGGATTGGCATATCGTTTAGTAATTGTATCAAGAGCTATTTCAAAATTAGAGCTGGTGACTTTGAGTTTGGCTATGAGAGCATGTGCCTCGCCTAACAATGAACCCAGTAAATAGTGAAATCGTTGTATGTTGTCTAGATCTGCATTGTTGACAATAAGGCTCATGAATGTGTCGTAATAATGCCTGTAGTGAGTTACTTCACCATTAAATGAAGGGATTTGAATTGTAGGTGATTTAATTCCTTTGAGCCTGAACTATGGTTGGAAGTGGAATTTAGATTGTTGTCACCTGACCTAGCGCTGACAGAGCCATTGTTAGCTACAGTCAATTTGGTAATTTTTGTTTCAAGATCAAAATTCATCGTTTCACACACATCCCTATCTTCAGCGTGCATTTGGAAGTCCTCAAACACTTCCAACTGTGTTTGAGCCCCTTCGAACTTATCACGTATGACAGGCAATTCTTTTAATCTCACTATTATGGCTTGATGATCTATCTCCTGAAGCTCATTCACAAATTTTGTCATGCGGGTGAGGCCAGCTTTAGCTACAGCACGTGTAGTGATTAATCATGTTCTATTTGCATCATCCATGCTGACAAACTAGGAATAAGGGTAGGATAAGAGTGACCACCTTGATGTAATTGTTGTAGTGCATCCATATGTACTAGTGTATGGTGCCTCTTGCTGCAAATGCGGCAGCTGTCCGATTTACAGTCATTAACCTTATGATCTGACTTGAGGCTATTATAACACAAATTTTTGCTCACAGTTGGAAGTGTTTGAGGACTTCCAAATGCACGCTGAAGATAGGGATCTGTTTGAAACAATGTATTTTGATCTGGAAACGAAAATGACCAAATTGACTGTCGCTTACTAGTGAAAGTAATGCCATGCTCAGCGGGAATCCCGTGGTCAAAAACCCACGTCCTACTATTTTTGAGCCGCTGGGAAAGATTCACTGTTTCATGCAAGGGAGGAATGTGAAGGAAGTGTGTTTAAATATTATGTTTAAATATTATGAAACACGAGTATATCGGCCTCGTGCGAATGAACGTTGCTGCGCTCTGGCGGCAAGACGTTCAAATATTCTGCAGGACTTGTGTGTGAGTGGAGCAACCTGATTAGATCATGTTGCGGAAAGATTTTAATTTCAAGATTAAAAGTTCTACAGAGAGTAGAGTAAATCGTTCTGTGGTTGTAACTACGAGTACGGTACAGAAATATCCACCTGGAACGAAATGCTTCGTATTCAGAAACAAAACAAAAAACAGTACATTCATAAAAGGAACGCCTCCTTAACTGTGCTAATTGTAGTCGGAATTTTTATAAATAGATCACCGACAAGAGGTCCTGACAGACCCAGGCCAAACTAATCAGATCAGCGTAAACGAGGGGAGGGTAGCAGATGAACTGCGCGAAGAGAGGTCGAAGTGAAAGATGACAGAGAGTAACTCAGCACAAGTGGAAGTAATGCCATGCTCAGCTAGAATCCCGTGGTCACCATCTCACGTCCTACTATTTCTGAGCCGCTGGGGAAGATTCACTGTTTCATGCAAGTGAGGAATGTGAAGGAAGTGTGCTTAAATATCGATTATGTAACACGAGTATGTCGACAGATACCATGACCATAAATAGTGATAAGGCTGAAGTGACCTTTTTGTCACCACCACAGCTGGTGGTGCACGTGTTGTCGTCAATCACAACATGAATAAGGGCAACCAATTTCCATAAGAGACAGTCCTGACATCATGACCATAAATAGTGATGAGACTGAGGTGAGCTTGATGTCACCACCACAGTTGGTGGTGCACGTGTTAACGTCAATCACAACATGAATAAGGGCAACCAGTGGCGTACCAAGGCTACTTGGCGCCGGGGGCCAACTAAATGGTGTCGCCCTCTAACACTAAAAGGTTCAATTATCATTAAGTTTATTTAAACACAGTTTAATGTTCATAAAGTAGTATGTTGCGTTACCACATTATAAAGAGAAAAACAAGATGTTCAATAAAGAACATATAGCCTACTTTCTCCTAAATGCATGGGTATTGTTATAACTCTTTGTCCTTTTCAAGGAGTATAATTGAATGTTGGTTGTAGTAGCTTGTTGAAATACAACGAGCTATAGGGATATTAAACATGAATATGAGGTGCCCTTTGCTACTGCCACCTCTGTAAAAATTTCATTCAATTCGCTTTCACCGTGTTTGAATTGATATGGGGAATGTATTTGCACACATACATGGCCGCTATTTGCAAACTATTGGGCTGATGACCTTGTAGTCAGTCATAAGCTGCTTTCCACAAAAAGGCATGTTGTTGCAAAATCTGGTAGAGATCAAATTATTAGGAAGGTCGTAATTTGGTTTAAGCTTTTAAAATTTGGGTGGCCGTCATTCCATTTCCGTCAAGATGGTGACGATATAAAACATGACACTGAGGTGCCCTTTGCTAGTGCTACCCCAGTACCAAATTTCGTTCAATTCGGTTTCACCGTGTTTGAATTGATAGGGGGAATCGATTTGAACATATACTGGCCACCATCTGCAAACTATTGGGCTGATGATCTTGCAGTTTGGTCAGAATATGCTTCCCACATAAAGATATGTTGTTGCAAAATTTGGTAGAGACTATATTATTAGGTTGGTCGTAATTACATTTTAGCTTTTAACATTTGGGTGGCCGCGATTACGTTTCCGTCAAGATGGCGGTGATATAAAACATGACACTGAGGTGCCCTTTGCTAGTGCTACCTCTGTACCAAATTTCGTTCCATTCGGTTTCACCGAGTTCAAATTAATAGGGGGAATCGATTTTCACACAAAGATGGCCGCCATCCGCAAACTATTAGGCTAATGACATATTAGATTGGTCAAAGGATGCTCCCCCCATAAAGGTATGTTGTTGCAAAATTTGGTAGAGATCGGATGATTATGTTAGTCGTAATTTGATTTAAGCTTTGAACATTTGTGTGGCCGCCATTACGTTTCCGTCAAGATGGCGGTGATATAAAACATGACACTGAGGTGTCCATTGCTAGTGCTACCTTTGTACCAAATTTCGTTCAATTCGCGTTCACCGTGTTCGAATTGATAGGGGGGGGGGGACAGACATTCAGAGTACACATACTCACACACACGCACACACAGACTCACACACACACACAGACAGACACACTTTTTTTTCGCCCTGTGTTGATCTCATAAGTCTACTTTAATTTTTTGCAAAAATCGAAAGTAGGCTAATATGAATAAAATAAAACTGTAAGTATTAAAGTGTTAGTTTGTTTGAACAATAATAAAGAGGTTTTGACTCGGTGGACAGAGAAACCATTCATTCATTCATTCATTTATTTGCAATGGGAGGAGTGTCCCCCGGTGGCAAATTGGATATACATAACAAATAAATAATTATACATAACAATTCAATAACAATTATACAACAATTAAACTGGAGTATTTACACAAATAGTCAGTCTTTTCTTAAACACACCTATATGTTTGGGAAAAGGCTCGAAGACTGCGGCAGGTAGAGAGTTCCAGTTATCAATGGCACGGTTTACGAAAGAATATTTACCATAATTTGTTCGCTGTGGTCGGCCCTTAACTTTGAAAGGGTGATCGCTCCTACCCATGTAAGTGGGCTTTCCCAATCGTTTGCTAAGCTCACCCCATGCTGATTGATTTGTATACGTATTGTACATAGCGCAGAGTCTAGATTTCATCCTCCTAGCCTCCAGTGATTCCCACCCAAGTTTCTTTAACATACGGCTCACACTGCTCCTGGGATTAAAGTCACTGAGCACAAATCTAGCGGCCTTTCTTTGTACCATTTCCAACTCATTGATGAGCCCTACTTGATATGGATCCCAAACCGCCGAGGCATATTCCAGAAAAGGTCTTACAAGTGACAAATATCCTAATTCTTTAGCAGAGGTACTACTTCCTTTTAATACCCTCATTACAAAGTGCAGGGATTTGTAAGCTTCCGAAACTACACATCCTACATGACTACTCCATTTCATATCATTCCTTACGTGAACGCCCAAATATTTGCAAGAATCTTCTTCTACAAGTATTTCCGAGCCAATGTTATATTGAAAATCCTGCCTTCGCACTTTCCCTATTTTTAAGAGACTACATTTCTTGTGTTTATTTTCATTTTATTTTCAATCGCCCAATTATAGACCAGGTTCAGGTCCTCTTGAAGCACTGCATTGTCTTGTGAGTCATGTATCTTTCGATATATTACACAATCATCCGCAAACAATCGACAGACACTGGACGGTATCATTCGAGAATTCGGGGTGAAACCCAAGTTGGGCAACATAATCGAAGACACATTAACAGGCACAAGATCCAAAGTGAAGTTCATGGGAGAAATGTCCCGGTCGTTTGAAATCAAGACGGGTGTAAGACAAGGTGACGGACTTGAACCAATACTATTCAACCGCATCCTGGAAAATATCGTACGAATGTGGAACTCAGAGCTTATAAATCACGGAATAAGCCCGATCTGCTTAGGGAGGAAATCAGGAGGGATTAAAGTCAACTGTTTGGCCTTTGCAGATGACTTTGCGATACTCTCGGAAAGCCCAAGGGAAGCGATCACTCAGATTAACCTCTTAAAAAATATCGCCAGTAAGACGGGACTCGGGATCTCGATAGAGAAAACAAAATGCATTATAAATGACGCACAAGGACCGACATTCCTTGAAACGGAGATAGGGCGGATTCAGAGAGTACGGAAAATTAAATATCTCAGTGAAACGATACAAGACAATGGTCCAGAGAAAGCTGCGGTAGGCGATAGGAACTCAAAAATGGAGAGAGCGTATGGGCTTACAAAAAACATCTATAACAAGAAACGCATATCCTGGAACGCCAAAATAAAGCACTACGATACTGTAGTCAAAACAGAATGCCTGTACGCCTGTGAATGCCTTTCAATGAACTATAGGCTAGACAAGTTGGAGGTTATGGATAGGAGAATTCTCCAGAAAATCATGGGCACAATCCAGATGGAAACAGGATAGAAACTTCGGAGCAACGCCGAAGTCTACCAGAATGTAGAAAAAACCTCTGCGACCATGAGGAAACGGAGGCTAATATTTTTTGGACACATGTACAGATTGGACAAATCCAGATTAACCAAGCAGTTGTTTCACTACTTCTGGAGCAAAAAAACAACTACGTCATGGATTAAAGAAACTCGGAAAGACCTTGAAAGATCTAACATCCAGGAGGCCCAAATGTTGGAAAGGGATACGTTTCGAAACAGGATAAACAATTTGGAAGGGTTTTATGACGAGAGTCGAGCTACAAAGACCGGAAGAGCTTGGACGGCCGAACAACGGCAGCAGCAAAGCGATCGCATGAAGGAGTACTGGAGGCAGAGGAAATTACAACTAAAACAGTGAAATCGTAGCGTAATCCTAAGTGGTCAATTCGCAAGTAAAAAGAAAAGACAAAAAAGTTTCGGAGTCATAACAAAAATTAAACAAGAAGTTCCGTGACGAACTAAAGAGCCTACTTTTCATGCCAATGATTATTCTACAGTATATGAACCCATCTAGAAAAATGACGTATTAATTTGGTAATATCGATATGTCTGATTAGTTCGAAATATTCCTGGTATAATCTAGCCTAGTAGAGCACTATAGTTGGCAGCCCTGGTGAATGAATATATTCTTAGTTCCATCTCTTAAGGTACAGAACAAAAAAATTGGTTGAAGTTCAATGGACGTTACATGCAGTTAGATATTGGATCTATCAGCACGCGTAAAAGCGTGTTGGCAACAATGTCATGCGTGTGCCGGTCAGAAATAGCCTAATTTGAAATATTATGATATTTTTTGTGCCAATTTTGGACGAAGTCCATTTGTTAGTATAGAAGTTACATGTATTTTAAAATTGGACCTATCAGCAGGCATAGAATCATGTTGGCAGCACTGAATTATATTAATTATTCCAAATTAATCTAGAATGTCAGGTGCTATACGTGTGCGAAGTATAGGGCTGTTGGCTTGCATACTTCCTGATATATTGATATTAGGTTTAAAAAAAATATAGACAACATTTATTAACAGTTGGCAGCCCTGATTGCTCTTAAGAATACTTATAGTCATATCTGTTATATTACACATAGCACATACGAAATGTGGTTGAAATCCAACTGATAGTATAGAAGTTAGATGTATTTAAAAATTGGCCCTATTAGCTGGCTTAGAATCATGTTGGTAGTACTGAAGTATATACTGTAAGTTACTCCAAAATTAATCTAAAATGTGCAAAGTTTAAAGCTGTCAGCTTGCATACTTTTCGATATATTGGTATTTGGATAGAAGAATAGAGAGAGAAATTATTAACAGTTGGCAGCCCTGGTGGCTCTTAAAATGCGCTCAGTCATATCTGTTTAAGTACACATATTACATACAAAATTTGGTATAAATCCAATTGATAGTATAGAAGTTATATGCATTTAAAAATGGACCTATCCGAAGGCTTAACATTATTTTGGCAACACTGTCATGTATGGCCTCCTGGATATTATACTGAAATAGTGCTATCTACATGTGTGCCAATTTTGGAATAGCTCCCATGCATACCTTCCAAGATATCCAACATGGAGCTCAAATTTCTAGTGCGTTTTTTCAGCAGTTGGTAGCGCTGACATCATTTTCAAATATGGACGTGAGATATTCCGGTATGCATCTGTACTCATACTAAATTTGGTTTCGATTGCTGCAGCCGTTTATGAGTTGATAGGGGGGGGGGGGCACACACAGCCAGACAGACAGACAGACACACATTTTCCCGGATCGATCTCATAAGTCTACTTTTTCCTCATTTTTGCAAAATGTGAAAAGTAGGCTAAAAATGTACCTTCCCTAGCCCTGATGGATGCAAACTTATTTACAATAGAATTGAAGTCTATAGTAGCAGCCACATCACGTTCAATTGGTAAAATTGCTAAATTACTTTGTATTTCTTGCGTCATTGTGGATCTTAAGTAATTTTTAATAAGCTTCAACTTACTAAAAGATCGTTTACAAGATGCCACAGACACTCAAATCGTTGAAAGTAGTTTGAAAGCGATGATCAAGTTTCTGTATGCCTCTAACACCAAACAAGACCGAAATATAACAAAATATCTTTGAGTTTCAAGTCGATATTTTCATTATTTTCTTCGATCTTCGTAATAAAACTATGACATCTTTAATATCTTCAAAGAGTTCTTCTCCGTTGAAATCTTCAGGGTACTTCTCTGCAAGTTCAATACATTTCCTCTTTAGTGTGTTCAAAACGTTTTCATTTGGGGTTTCGTTATGAATGTATCCATCAAAATTACAGAGGAAGCCAAAACCTTTATCCAGTTCCTTGATATTGGCGAACCGTTCACTGAACTCACGAATAAATGTATCTAAGATCACTAGTGTCTTCCACTTAGCTTCATCTTTCCAGGAAAGTCCAACATCATCAGTGGATTCCCCTGGCATTTTCCGCTTCTCTCTTTGTCTTCGTTCCGTGGGTTCTCCCCATTCCTCACACTTCTTAGTAGCTTTTGATATAACGTCAACTGGAAGGGTTTCTCTCCACATATTAAACTGATGTTGGAAAGATTAGTGAACGAAATGCCTTCGATTTGCAAAGTTTTCTGTGTTGGGTCAATTTTTGCAACTACCTCAACCCAGAAAAGTAGCAGTGTTTCAAAGTCAAATCTTTCTATTGCATTAATTAACAGCGCTGCACTCTGTCTGGTATCGATGGTTTCAGTTGCAGTGTCTCTCAATTTTTCTAGAGCATGAAGCACTCCATCTAACTGCTTTAGAACTCCATCTTGTATCTGAGTAGCCCTTGACCAATAAGCTGACATGTTCCTTGAGGAAACTTCACCTGTGAGTCGAACTAGAGAAAAATGCATACACTTGTTGAACTGTTCCAAAAAATTGCACTTTATTCCGAGAGTTGGATTAAGAGATTTGAATCGTCTGCTTTAATACAGTTACCATCAAGATCATTGTGTTTAGCCAATTATTAACTACTGTAATATTTGATTCATTAATATCAAGGCTTAAGTTGATACTGTCAAATTCGCATTCTTTCTGAGTTTCATTGTTTTCATAGTTCAGTAATCCTTTTATAAAAGTGTCATAAACGATTTTGAACTCTCAAGTGCTTTGGTACGTTGCTGTTTCATTTGTCTATTTTGAGCCCCACTTGCCTTGTGCCGTTTCATAATGGAAACTAAAATACAATGAGATAAATTACCTTTTACTATTATCAATTATGATTCTTGGTGTTGATCAATAATGATTCTAGGTTAAAATTGCTTCAGCCAATAGCAAACGAAATAGACAGGAAACACTGTAATTTCTTTTCAGTTTTAAACTGTTTTAGAAATTTTGACCTAATATTTTTTGCTAGTGCTAATTGCACTTACTGTTTCCTAGTTATGCATGAACAGGAATTACTCGTACTTTTAAACTAAACGTGTAAACACACTGTATATCCAAAATTCATTGATACACAACGACTGCGAAATAAACTTAACTCAACTCCACAAATGAATAAAATAAACTAAGAATTAAGGTTAAGTAATAAACTTCATGACTAGCAAACTAGCAATCGTCAATTCCGTTGTGACTTGATGCCCCCACCCTGCGCCGGCTGGCATCGTCATCAACCACGCATCTAATCTCCATCACCGCTCTGATTCCGGCTCATGTTTCACTTACATAGAGCGCCACGCTCCAGTCAAAGGCTTTCAAAAATGACTTCCTAATACTTAAATCTATATTCGATGTCAACAGATTCCTTTTTTTGTAGTAATGCTTTCCTTGCCAGAGCCAACCTACTTTTTATATCCTCTTTGCTTCGTCCATCACTGGTTACTCTGCTTCCTAAATAACAGAAGTCTCCTACTCCCTTCAGCTTCTCACCTGCCAATTTGATCTCCATAGAGGTTTCTGATTTATTTCGGCAGCATTGCAGTATATTTGTTTTACATCTATTAATTTTCATCATGAATTCTTTCCGTAAGATGGAGTCCATACCATTCAAAAACTCATTCAAATCCTCAGGCTTGGTGGCCAAGATGACGATGTCATCAGCAAATCTCGGAGTTGAAATTATTTCTCCTTGAATCTTCACTCCCACTTTCAATTTTTCTCCAATTTCCTTCATTGCTTGTTCAATGTAAAGATTGAAAAATTTGGGGGATGAGTTGCAGCCTTGCCTTACACCTTTCTGAATACCAGGTTCTCTCTCATGACCTACAGCTCGAATGACTGCTGTCTGGTTTCTGTATCGATTGTATATCACCCTCTTATCCCTGTACTTTATTCCAATAGATTTCAAAATGGCATACAATTTTGTCCAATCAACGTTATCAAAAGCCTTTTCTAAGTGTACAAATGCCATGAACGTTCTCTTATCTTTCCTTATTCTACCTTACAAAATCAGCCTAAGACTTAGTACAGCTTCCCTTGTTCCAACATTTCTCCTGAGACCAAACTGGTCTTTACCCAACTCCGTTTCTATCTGGCTTTCAATCCTGTTGTAATTTATTCTAGACAGGATGTTTGAAGCATTAGTAATCAAGCTGATTGTACGGTAATCTTCACATATGTCAGCTCCCACTTTCTTTGGTATAGGGATGATTACATTCTTCTTGAAATCAGGGGGTACCTCACCTGTCGCATAAATCTTACACACCAAGTGAAATAAAATGATCAGACCTTCATCTCCTATGCAGCGTAGCAACTCAATCGGTATATCATCTATGCCTGGTGCTTTGTTCCTGCGTAAGTCCTCTAATGCTCTGTCAAATTCTGATCTCAATATTAAATCTCCTTTTGCATCCTCATCTATTTCCTCCTCCCTTTCCATTACACGATTCTCAATCTCCTTTCCCTTATACAAGCACTCTATGTAACCTTTCCATCTCACAACCTTTTCTTCCCTATCTGTTAGAGGCTTTCCATTTGTGTTCTTAATATTACAGCACTTAGTCTTCTTTTTCCCAAAAGTATTCTTAATCCTTCGATAATCTGTGTCTACTTTTCCTAATTTCAAACAATTTTCTATACCTGCACATTTCTCTTTCAACCATTCTTCTTTCGCTTCCTTGCACTTCTTGTTAACCTCATTTCTCAGACGTCTGTATTCTGCTTTCCCCTTTTCATCTCTTACATTCTTGTGTTTCCGCCTTTCATCAATCAATTCTAGTATATTCTGCGTGATCCACGGTTTTCTACGTATTCTTCCTTTCCTACCAATGTTTTCTTCTGCGGATTTTATTATTTCATTCTTCAAAGTGCCCATTCGTCTGCAATTGAAGTTTGTTTAAAGGTTTTCATTAGTCCTTTCTTTATACTCTTCATGAATCTTTCGTTTACATCCTTTACTTTCAGACTGTCTATTGCCCACCTTTTTGGCTTTTGACTTTTCTTCAGTTTCTTCAACTTTAATCTGCATTTCATTACAACGAGATTGTGGTCAGAGTATATGTCAGCACCAGGATATGTTTTACAATCCAAAATCTGGTTTCGAAACCTCTGCTTGACCATAATGAAGCCGATTTGGTAACGCCCTGTATCTCCTGGTCTCATCCATGTGTATATTCTTCTATTGTGGTTATTGGATAAGGTGTTAGCTATGACCAACTCATTCTCGGTGCAGAATTCCATCAGCCTGCTTTCTCGATCATTCCTTTCACCTAATCCGAAATCTCCTACTATCTTCCCTTCTCTGCCTTTTCCTACCACAGCATTCCAATCTCCCATTATTATAAAATTTTCATCACCTTTGTTATACCTCAGAATTTCATCTATTTCTTCGTAGACCTTTTCAACATCCTCATCATCAGCTTGACTGGTAGGCATATAGATTTCCTGGGGAAACCAAGAAAAAACAACTTGGCCTATAGGATACCTGAGGTAGGAATTGAACCATCCTCCTCTCAGCTTTATTTTTTATTATTTCATTGCAGTCAAACGCCCATACATGTAGCCTCAGAAGTATGAGTGTACCGTGTTCTAACCCTCTGACTCTCTCGTTTACAATATTCCACGTCTACTTTCTTAGGTATTTCCCATTGTTGCAGGAAGGAAGACTTCTATAATCACTCTCGTAATGTGTTTTTGGCCTGATTTCCATCTCTTGTTGAATGCAGTACATTTGTATTTGTCTGTTGGCTCAGGGTATAATAAATTGTGGCTTTTCACCGATGTCTCAGTCTCACTCATGGCTGTGATTATATGGAAGCTACTGAGGTATGGGTGGTGTTTAGTAATGACATTAAGGGCACATTCAGTGCCTGTGGATGCAATGAAAGGTTCTACTCATAGGTTGAGTACTACTGTTCTGACTCAGTGAGGAAAGCAATAGCAAACTACCTCACTAGTAATCTTGCCTAGTACGCATCAATATAGCACTGCCTTGGTTTCTTGTGGGTATCTACCCACATATCCTAACGGCGGTACTTTTTGAGGATCCAACCAGCCTACGGGCTGACTACCTAACAGACAGTAATGTGTTTAAAACATTTGAAACCTACAAAGGATCACTTATTGAAAGACATCCACTCTCAGGGGATTGAGATTTCGTATTGCAATTAATCTGTTAGTAAATATTTTAAAAAATGGGAAAGAGAAAAGTAGTACGTTGATAAATTAATATATATGATTAACAGTGCAAAAAGTAAGTCACTGCAACTCAAATTTAACAGCATGAGATGGTTGATTAATGCTAGTTTCTCGCAAACACAAACTGTATAATTTTGTCTTCTCTCATATCTTAATTTACAACTAGCAGTAGTGCCCGGCTTCGCCCGGTGGATTTATTTCTTTGTTTTTTGGATGATAGCTGCGCCCCGCGGTTTCCCCCGCGTACAATGTAATGTAATAAATCACAGGTTGGTGACTTATAATACTTCAGAATAGACAACATTTTTAGTAACATTTCCTTGTGGTATTAGTATACTGTATATTGGTTTTCACCGCATCCTGTTCTAGATAAGGCAACATATAATTGCCCATGGGAAAAACAACATTCCCTTAAATCTATTCCCACGTCCTTAAAGGTCTGTCCCTGAGCTTTATTTATAGTGACTGCAAACGATACTTTTACGGTAATTTGTATTCTTTTGAAGCTAAATGGTAAATCTGTGGGTATCATAGGAATTCGAGGTATTAGTACCGTTTGCCCAACTGCTGGTCCAGTCAAAACTATAGCAACTATGATATTGTTTCTAAGAAATTTAACTTGAAGTCTAGTTCCGTTACATAAACTTGGTGATCGCAGGTTTCGCAATAAAATAATGGGAGTGTCAGTTTTTAAGTTCAATGATTAAGGTGGTAGCCCACAAGGATTCAAAGAATTTAAAAATTCTTGAGGGTAATGTACAGCGTCCTCTTGATCCATGACGGTATCAATGGCAAGGGAGTTTATGTTGTCGCCTGGTAATTTTGCCAATATTTCATCGTTGATGTCGTCAACGTTTGTATTTTTTGCAGCTAATATTGCCCTCTCACGCATCCATTGATAATTGTTTAGGCCTATATTGGCCACATCCGGGTACACTCTAGAGATCAGGTCTTCAATGTTGGTCACGATTTCACCAAGGTCTTTATCCATAATATTTTTTTTCTCATGTGACTCAGGTACTTTCCCGTTACCAATCATTAGTATCTTTTTTGGGAAATCTGTGCTTCCTGCAGAGAAGTGACTCCTCATGTCGGTATACAGATTCAAGAATTGAACAGATTTCCACAGTGGGGAAGACTTTAAGCAAGATTTAATAATATCTGTTCTAGTTCCCCTAACTATTACTGGCAATGCTTGTCTGAAATCACCAGAAAACATGAAAGTATTTCCATCCATCACTTTATTTGAGCTCCTTATATCTCTGAGAGTTCTATCTAATAATAATAGCATTTATTGCAGCCAGTTGGCCATATTACATGTTACAGATATGTACACTTACTAGATACTATGGTTCGCTTCTAGTCCTTACTATAAGCCACTATTGATAAAGTTCTGTTGGGGCTTGTCGTGATATGGTACCTGCCGCATTCGTTCCTACACAGCTCACATATACACCTCTCATCCGGGTCATGAAATGTCTTTCGTGAGCAGACCTTATGGTGGAACCCATGAACTGCGAGTCTCGTCACGACGTGTCTCATTTCGGATATGGGTTGCATCCATCTTTTGTCCACCATGGCATCAGTCGCGTAGAATTCCTTCGGAATGTCAAGCCTTTTGCTTTGCAGATCCTGGAGTAATTTTCTGAAGCTTTCTGTGGAAGGCAGCAGTAAAAGTGACCGAAGGCCTCTATTAGGAACGTTTCTCTCGCCAGTTCATATACCAGCCGAGATTTGGCTGACTTGGAGACTCCGAGGGCTCTTTTGAGGAACCTAGATTTCACCTTTTCGAGTTCCTCCAGCTGTTTGTAGTTGAGAAACTCCCATGTAAGCTCCAGACCGTATGTTAGTACGGGTATGACCTTGGCTCGGAAGAGCATCATTGCTGTTTCCAGCGATATTTGGGTAATATGGCTTATGTCGTTTATGGCCTTCACTGCTGCGGCCGCTTTCGCTCTTGTATGTATTCTGAAGCTTCGGCCTGTTACCTGGAGCGTGAGGCCGAGGTATTTGAAATTGTTTACTTTCTTCAGTTCCTTGCCGTTGCATAGCACTTGGTCTGATTCCGCTGACCTGCCCCCGTTCCGGAAGACGACCATCTCAGTCTTGTCCTCGTTGATTGTTAGTTCGTTTTCCAGGGCCCATTCGCTTAGTATGTTGATTGCATCTTGCAAATCCTTTATCTGTTCTGAGGCGATTGCCATGTCGTCTGCGTATATATACAGTTTGGACTCAGTCGATTCCTTTATATTGTCTCCTGCATCGTGTGAGAGCGCATTGAATAGAATGGGACTGAGGAGGTCCCCTTGAAGTACTCCATTCGTTTGTATCATCCATTTGGTTTGTCCAACTCCGTCCTGCACTTGCATATAGTTTTCTGCCAATATGTTCGATATAAGGGTCGTCAGCCTTGACCTACCTATGAGTGTTTCCAGCTTATGTATCAGCAGCTTTCTGTTTACCAGGTCAAAAGCCTTCGTGAAGTCAACAAAGACTACATAGAGTTTGCTCTTGGGTTTCTCTAGTGTTGTTGTTATGTGCCGTAATAGGCTTCCTGCAGCCATAGTTGTCGATCTATGCTTCCTGAATCCACATTGCTCTTCTGGTAGTATTGGGTCTATTTTTTCGTATATTCTCGCTGTCAATATTCCTGTTAGTAGCTTTAGGGCTTCGGATTCCAGCGCTACTCCCCGGTATGAATTTGGGTCGTCAGTACTCCCTTTTCCTTTGTATAGTAGCTTGATGGTTGACTTCTTCCATTCGTTTGGTATTTGCCCGAGTTCCAAGCATTTGTTTAGTAGGGCCGTCCATATCGGTACCAGTTCCTCAGTAGTTTGTTTTAGATGCTCATTCCTTAGTCCATCTGGTCCGGGGGATCTATTATTTCTTTTCTTCTGTATGGCCATGGTGATCTCTTCTTCTTTGATGGGTTCTGACACATCGCGTTCTTCTGGGGGCCTGGTTTCGGGTCTAGTCTCCTTTGCACAGGTGACGTTCTTGATATGCTCCTCCCATGTCTCCAATGATATGTTTGGTTGGAAGCTATGGATCTTTGGCCTCAGGGCACGGTATGGGTCTGTTTCTGCTTCTGCAATGACCGCTCTTTGCGTCTCTTCTATGAAGTCCCTTTTTTTCTTTTTAATCAGTTCTTTGTAGGTTTTCCTGTGTTGTCGGTATTCTTCCAGTGCTTTGTTGTCTTTTGTGACTCTTATGTTGTGGAGTTTGCCTAGGGTTTCCTTCCTTTGAATAAAACACGACTCATCGAACCAAGGTTTAGCCTTTCTCCCGTGTGAAGGCGTGGTAGCTGCGCCGGTGATGCAGTCTTGTATCTAATGCCTCTACGTGAGCTCTATGAGTCATGGTTCACTCTTCCCATATCATTAGACTTGCATCTTGCAAGATTTTGCCCAACGGGCCATTTTTACGGATGGAGCACACGCTGTCCCTTTCGAATGACAGAGTAAGGGGCAGTTTAAAGGTGGATGAGCCGTTCATCCGCCTGTTAATAGTGTAGTAACAATACCTGAGGACGCAACGGCAATGGCTCTTTTTTCCAGTGACCTAACTTTCGCTAATATTAAATTAGTCACGAAAGTCTTGCCAGTTCCACCTGGGGCATCCAAGATGAAGGTCTTTCCTTCGTCATAGGAAACGCTTTTTAAAACAGAATTATAAGCGAAGACTTGATCACGCACTAACTTGTGTTCATGTTCTGAAATATAATTATTTAATTGGTTTACATCATATGGTCACCGCAGAATTTCTTCTAGAGGCTCCATATTATTGTGATTATTGCGAATCGGGGCCGGAAGTCCGAAATCTGTAAGGTATTTTTCCGACATATCATGAATTCTGTCTTCAATCAATGTAAGACCTTCATTGTATATTTCATAATTGTATGGCATTGGGAGCGCCGGCCTCTCACCGCTGGGTCCGTGGTTCAAATCCCGGTCACTCCATGTGAGATCTGTGCTGGACAAAACGGAGGCAGACAGGTTTTTCTCCGGGTACTCCGGTTTCCCCTGTCAAAATTTCATTCCAGCAACACTCTCCACTATCATTTCATTTCATCTGTCATTCATTTAATCATTGCCCCAGAGGAGTGCGTCAGGCCTCGGCAGCCGGCACAGTTCATATCCTCGCCGCTAGATGGGGGCTTCATTCATTCCATTCCTGACCCGGTCGGAGACTGGAAGCAGGCTGTGGATTTTCATTTCATGGCATTAGGAGGTCCTGATTTTCATTGCGAACTCTATGTAATAATATGTCATCACACAAATTTTCTGAATTTTTTTCTCCATAATTCTATTGGCTCTGATAGCTGGAAAAATATCAGGATGATGGCAAATGTCTCTCATTTTTTCTGGTGACTCAGAAATAGCCGCATCTGAAAGAGTATTTTCCCAATGTTCACCTCCTGCTAATAATCCTAGTTCTTTGCAAGCATATTGATACGTTGCTAAAGCAATGCTATTAACTGTTCTAAGATGTTCGAAGGAAATTGTTTGGTTGGTTCTTAAGCTTAGGGGCTGCGACAACGCGGTCATGTAGCCCCGTGTATTTTGGGTGTGTGTAGAATCTGTCTGATAACCGGTGTTAATTGTGATGACTGTATTAGTGTGTGTTATCTGTTTTCTTTAAATTTAAGTACTGCAACATAGAATGTTTCAAATAGTTCCTACTTTTGCCGCCAAGCGCCACCGTCAACGACTACTAGGCCAAGTTGGTCCGCGTACATTCATCAATAACATTTTTAAATAAAAACATTCTGTTTGAGTTGGATGAACATTATAAACACGGCCTAAACTGCGTCTTTTTTACGCCTGGGTATCCGTCAATATCTTGGCCACGTTTCCTTCTAGAAAATGTATTTCTTTCCCAGATGTAATATTGAGGCACTTCATGGTACCTTAATAATCCATTTAGTCAAGCAGAAACTAGATGATCTTGAACAGCGTGACTGGCAAGAACGAATCAAGAATCGCACACCAGAAAATATGCCAAGTCTACAAGATTTCACAAAGTCTTTAGCCGAAAGATGTCAATCACTGATATAGAAACAAACCCTCGAACCAAAAACAGTAAACAAGCAGAGTCCGGGAAACAAGTATACTCAAAGGGAAAATAAACAGAATAAGAAGGTTTTAATGGTCAACCCACCTTCAGTCAAATGCAACATATGTGAAGGAAACCACTTCATTTTTCAGTGTGAAACATTGCTGAACCAAACGCCTGATGAGAGAAGACAGTTATTAATCAAAAAGAAACATTGTCTAAATTGCCTAAAATTTGGACATATAGCAAGAGATTGCCGTGGAACAAGATGCAAGAAATGCAACTCACTGCATAACACATTACTGCACAATGACAGTGCGGCAGTTCAGAAAAGCCAAGAAAAAGCCACAACTTCAGAAGCAAATCGCTTAATTCAGTTGCAATAATCTACATTAGGCCAAGGGGAAAGCATCTAGTTAACAATAATTCGAACATCACAAGTTCTTCTGTCAACTGCGCTTGTGGATGTAGTGGACAATAAAGGAACGCTAATCACCTGACGAGCATTATTGGACCCTGGCGAAAAGTTAAATTTGGTGACAACAAATTTTAGCAAAAGGCTTAATTTACAATTGTTTCGCCAGAATCTACAATTCAGCGGTGTTAGTGGTGCCCAGGTTGAAGCAAAGGGAATCAATCTTATACAACTTTATTCCATGGATAGTCAATACAGCATAGATTTGGAATGCTACGTTGCTCCTTCCATCACAGGACGACTACCTCAATATAAGGTCAGTGAGATAGTCATGCCAAAAATATTCACCTTGCTGACCCTTCATTCATCTGCTTGGAGCTAACTTGACTGGAAAATCGTTGTTCGAAGACCAAAAACATCATAGCTGGTCAACCTGCTTTGCAGGACACAAAATAGGACTGGATTTTCGGTGGAAAAATACATGAAAATGAAGCTGAAGGAAGGGCTACGTGTCTCACAATGACTATTGATACATTATCACAACAGCGTGAAAGGTTTTGGCTACAAGAAAAAATCCCAGAAACGCAGCACTATGAAAATGAAGAGCAATTTGACGAAGAACTATTCACTGAAACAACCACGCGAGACTTTGTGGTTAGATTGCCCATACGACCAGAAGTTACTCTCGGCAAGTCCAAAGAACAAGCGATGAGAAGACTTGCTGGTTTGGAAAGAAAATTCAACAAACAACAAAATTTGAAGCAGGCATATTGTGACTATATGGACGAGTACGAAGCGCTTGGACATATGGCACCAATTTAAGGTACAGCTGAGGACGAATCAGACAAATGTTATTTTATACCACACTATGCGGCTTTATGACCAGAGAGCTCAAGCACGAAATTGAGAGTGGTGTTCGATGCATCCGCCAAAACTACATGAGGACCATCACTAAATGACAAATTGTTTCAAGGTTCCAATTTACAAGCAGATTTATTTCACATCATTCTGAGATTTCGCATGCACCAGTGTGTAATAACGGCCGACATTGAGCAAATGTTTGGGCAGATAATGATACACCATGAAGATCGACCATTGCAACGAATGTTATGGAGAAGGGACATACTGTTACCAATAAAAACATATCAGTTAAACACTGTCACTTACGGAACAGCGTCAGCACCTTACCACGCGATGAGATGTCTTCGCGAACTTGCTAATATCTATGACCCTCAATATCCAGTAGCAGCCAAAATTGTGAGACAAGGCTTTTATATGGATGATTGTAACACCGGTGGCGATACTATAGATGATGCAGAAATACAAATTCATCGTCAGCTTATGGAACTATTGCAAAAGGGGCAAATGTTGCTGCGCAAGTGGAGGTCCAACCATAAGGAAATCATAAAACACTTGAATATCCAATCGAATTCCCTAGACTCGATGGTCATAGGCAAAGAAAAAGCCAGTAAGATGTTAGGAATTGTTTGGGATTCGACAAAAGAGACATTGCAGTATCAGGTTAACTACTCATCAGAAGTAGGGTATGCAAAGCGTGAGACTTTATCAAAAATCTCGCAAGTCTTTGATCCTCTTGGGCTGGTAAGTCCTGTTTTAATAAGAGAAAAAATCATAATTCAACAACTATGGACGGACGGGTTCGACTCGGACCAACCTTTTACCACGGATAAGCTGTCCATTTGGAACCAATATTATTCTTCATTGCCGCAGCTAAACCAGCTCAGATTCATAAGGAACGTCAATCCTGAAAATTGTATTTCAAAATTTGATCTTTTCGGATGAAGTGACGCCTCCGAAAAAGCATATGGAGCATGTATGTACGCAGTAACCAGAAATCAAGAAGGAATTTTTACATCTCATCTATCCAGCAAAAAATTTAAAGTCGCTCCTCTAAAAGCCATATCCATCCCAAGACTAGAATTAGAAGCAGCACTTTTACTAACAAGTTTAGTGCGAGAAACGAAGGCTGCTGGAGCAGACAAGATAAGATATGTTTTTCTTTGGAGTGACAGCACCATTGTTCTAGGATGGATAAACACAGAACCGCGATTGATGAAAACTGAGAACGCAAAGTGGGGCTACGTACCCTCTCAGGAAAACCCTGCTGACCTCATATCGCAAGGGATTCCAACCATTTATATTATTAACCTTCATCTTTGGTGGTTTGGACCTCATCGGTTAGTCAAGGTAAATTCGCAACCTGCTTCTACATTGCAACCTGACATCAGTCTGCCAGAGATGAAGAGTTAAAAGTTTATGTTGACCATCGCAAGTACTTCCTAATTATTGCATAACTTTTCGTCATTTTCGATGTTACGTCGAGTCATTGCTTATTGTCATAGTTTTGTCAATAATACCATAAGCAAAGTACAGCGCAAGAAATGGGGAAAATTATCCAAAGACCTAAATACGAACCACATCACTCCTGAAGAAATGAAACAAGCAGAAAATACTGTATTAAAGTGGTTGCAAATAGAAGCTTTTTAATCATCACACAGATGTTTATCCAAACAGGAAACACCACCACGCGTAAGTCCTTTGGGATGCCTTGATCCTTTCATTGATGAAGATGGGTTAATACGAGTTGGTGGAAGATTAAGACATTCTGCTCTCTCTAAAGAGCAAAAGCACCCCATTCTTCTACAGGCAAATCATCACATAACAACAACTATAAGAGATAGCAGCATGTGAGACTTCATCATTGTCCACCGGAGCAACTATTACATTCAACTCGACAAAAATAGTGGCCGATAAGTGGTCGAAGATCGTTCGAAAATGCGTCCAGTGTTTTCGATTCAATCCAGCAGTTCCAGAAGTCCTCATGGGAGATTTACCCAAACAGAGGGTTTCGAAAGTCACCACTGAGGGCCTTTGCGTGCCAATCAATCACTACTCAGCCATGTCGCATAAACATCGCGAGGCTTATCGGGGACTGGCTTGCTACACTACAAGGCTGGATTTATTGTCCTTCTTTATCACTTGTCATTGAAAGTTACTCACTATAAATACTACTGCTCTTTGAAGTGGTAAGCATATCGACAACAATGGTGAACTCAGGAACAACTGTCCTTCTTTTCGGGCTTGCTTGCTTCGCAGTGGTGAGTATATCCTCTTTAGTTAGGACTTGGGAATGACTGCGTGGTCTAGAGCAGGGGAAGTGAGAGTGGGTTAGGGCCAGTAATCTAAATTTTCCAGTATAAATTGACTCAACGACTAGTTCGGTTTTGAATGATAATTTTTTGTTTTTTCCGTAATTTTGGTTTATTTTTATAAGTTTTATTTTTATATAATTTTTTGTTTTTGTTTTATTAATTTTGGTCTTTTTAAATTTAAGTGTCCACCTCAAAATTTCAAATTCAATTCCAAATTTGTATTCATTAATCTGTGTTAAGAGGGGTCAGATGATCTCGTAGTTCCGCCCCACAACAATAACTAACTAACTAACTAACTAGAGCAGGGGCTCTCAAATATTTTCTGTCGCACCCCCTATGGAAACATCAAATATCTAGCGCCCCCCTTCTTATTCTTCTTTCCTTTCTTAGCCCTTCCCAAACGCTTCTTCGCAAAAAGAAAATAATGGAATCACAAGATCTAACTAGGTACAGTATTTGCTTCTGTCTAATTACTGCAGTTACCAGTTACCAAAATAATAATAATAATAATAATAATAATAATAACACACACGTTCGTTTTATAATTTCCATACGAATGTCTTAATTACCATTATAGGCGAGTTGCATACGACTGTTTATGTTCGACGATAATTATCACTATTTTATGTTGGAACATAAATATTCATAAATATCTGTCGAAATTTCGCCAGTTTTATGTACTGAACAGAGCGCATGGGACGCAGATAATACCATGGCCTCCTCGAATACCTAACTATGACGCGATCCACAGAAGGCCGCCTAAGTCAGCGCAGCTGCGATGCTATCCTCAGCTAATTGGTCACACAACTGTTTCTTGAGCTCTGGTTGGTGGGAGAAACTGTATCATAATGAAAACTTGTACTATAATGAGCCTCAGTATAGTACAGTTTTCTGACATATAATATTTACATTTCGCCAGACTCGAACAAAAAAAAAACCTTTGTACTTTTTATTGCACCGGTTTCGGCCACATTGTAGCCTTCCTCAGCGCTACATGAAACATTTTACCGTAAAAGAAGGTTGTTCTCAAACCTATTTCTAAAAAATTAATCGTCTAAAAGCTAAAAATGTTTTTTGAGAAATATAACCAGATCTGTTACAAAAATATTTTAAATGCGAAAGAAATAAATCTTGATATAAAACCAGCTTGAATATGGAACAGTGATGAGGATGTTTTGTAGATAAAAGTGTTAGGTTAAGATTGAATTTGTCAGAATGGATGTAATCATGTACAAATGTGAAGAAGCTGTGGAATGATAGCCGGCGCCCCCCTTTATCACTCTGCGCGCCATTTTGAGGACCTCTCGTGGTAGTACAAGCGGGTAATGGGCCAGCTCACAATGCTGGAGATTCGGATTCGAATCCCGACAACGGTCATAACTCAGCAGTTCAATTAAATGAATTAAGAAAAATTAAAATAATTTTTATGGAACTGTTTTTTATCACATTTAGTCTGTTTCCTTTCCTGTGTACTGTAGCATGCTGTGCTTATATGCCCAAGGTCGCGAGTTGAAACCCGGCCGATGTAGTCGGATTTTTTTAAGAGCGTTAAAAATCCCCCAGTATGCCTTCCTTCAGGGTGGGGGGGGGGAGCGAGGGGGATAAATAAAGCTGGTAGGCCCATGTCATAGATTTATGGCATAACTTATAAAAGAAACCTTTCACTAACTTAACTTGTGTGAAACAAAATTTTTAGGTTTGGTTTGATTAATGCTCTTTCGTTCAAACGTTCATCACCAGACGCTGGTTGTGATGGCATCTAGTAGTAGCCATGTTCACAGCTAGGTGTCATAGACGGTAGCATTTGGTAGCGAAAGTAGGAACTACTTGAGATTATAAAATTACAAAAACAGATATTACACACTAATACAGGCATCACAATTAACACCAGTTATCAGACAGATTCTACACACACCCAAAGTACACGGGGCTACATAACCACGTTGTCGCAAAGTTTCGTTTCGGGACTAGTGAGGTATCCATGACGCAGGTTGCGGCGCGGGGATTGCCTCAGATCTGTTAAATCGTGGCTTTTATTCCGCTTATCTGTGTGAAAAACTTTCTCCAAAATGAAGAAATATTTACAGATTCAATTCAACTGATGAGATTTTGAAGTCGCTGCTGCTGATTTTCACCAGTTAACTTGATCTACAACTACAAGCAATATGTCGGTGGAAACTTACAGCTATATAAATGTCATTAATCTTTATTATGCTGTTCAATTTCATTACGCAAAATACCTATGTATGAAGGAAGGATGTTTTGTATCTTTTTCGTGATCGTTAATCTCGCGATCATGAGCTACGGTACCTCCTTTTTACGTGTAATCAGGACCACAGGACATGGAATTTCATTTAGAAAATCTAACATGCAATGATCAGGATTCGGACCCAGTCCGCAGTGTTGACCACTACGCCACCACGCCTCTATCTATGTGTGCCACTTCCTTTAAGCTTTACAGTGTAAATATTCCAGTTCTTTCTTAATTTGGTCGTTAAATAAATTCGTCAGATTATTATTTTATTGTTATTTACTTAATTTAACAATGCAATCGAAATAACCTATAGCGGACCGGAGTCCAGGCAAGTCCGACTCGCTGCCGCGGGACGCATTGGTGCTGCTCGGGGGCCGTAGTTTGGACACCCCGGGGTTATACCTCAACACTGATGTTGTATAAGAGTTTCTCCCTCGAAGCAAGCGGGTGCCAAACATCATGGATAGCAGCACTATGCACTCGACGTGCGCCACTGTAGCAGACTATTTTGCACGGCCTAAGGAAGTCGTGTTATTCAGATGGACTTGTTTCTTATGCTCACGACAAGGGGACGTGAATTAAGCAGGTACGCAGTTGGTTGCATGATGAGCTTCTATGCCCAAGGTCAC
Source organism: Meconema thalassinum (assembly GCA_946902985.2). Lineage (NCBI taxonomy): Eukaryota > Metazoa > Arthropoda > Insecta > Orthoptera > Tettigoniidae > Meconema > Meconema thalassinum. The sequence goes on along the minus strand of OX336391.1, from coordinate 127,100,807 downwards.
GGGTTCAAACCCGGCCGAAGTCATCCGATTTTATAAGATCCTCAGTATGTCGTCCTTCGGAGGGGAAGTAGAGCCGGCGGTCCCATGTCATAGATTTATGGCATGAAGAAGAACCTTCCACTAACTACACTTGTGTGAAGCCAAAATTCGTAGGTTGAATCATTTCATAATTTTATATTAGTTTCAACGTTACCGGGTGAGTTAGCCGTGGTCGTTACGGCATGGCTCCAGGCAGCCGCTCACATCCGGGAGGCGAGGAGGTTCGAATCCCCCCGCCGGCAACCTTGAAGATGGTCTTCTGTGGTTTTCCATCTTCCTTCCAGGCAAATGCCGGTGTTGGTCCCTAACTATAGGCCACAGCCACTACCATCCAATTCCTTGTCCTTACATTCAAACCTACCTCCCCAGACAACACTGCACACGTGACGGTACTTGTAGTTCACCCCATGGGTGTACGCAGAGAAGCAGCTACAAAACTCTGGCAAGCCGAACATGTCCTCGGACACTCCTGACACTAAAAGCCATCCGCTAAAAAAAACAATCGTTCGTCGCCAGGTGCAGGCTGCGATGGCACCTAGCTAGGTGTCGTGGACGGTAGCACTTGATACCAAAAGTAGGAACTCCTTGAAATATTGATCGTCTGCAGTCCTTACCTTAATCACTACCGACAGCAATGGCTACGCTCGCTGAAGTGCAACGTTAGGTCCTGGGGCCAAGCTCTCTGCTGACTCGGTAGACGTGGTTTCGAGCAGGACCATTGGCCGTCCTTGAAATGGTTTTCCGTGGTTTCCCCATTTTCAACTCCAGGCAAATGCTGGGACGGTACCTTCTGACAGGCCACGGCCGCATCCTTGCCCACTTTCATCCATTCATCTCATCCCTCATTCCAACGCGCAGGTCGCCCACGGGCGTTGACTAGAAATACCTGCTCTCTTGGCCTCTCAGGAGGCCACATGAAAAACAAAAGAAAACCTGAAACACAGATAACACACACATTAACACTGCCATCACGATTAAATAACACCGGTTATCAGACAAATCCTACACACACCTAAAATACACCGGGCTACATCACCGCAGCCCCTAAATTAATGAACCAACCAACCGATCTATAGGTAATACTGGAACAACTCCTCCTATGGTAACTGCTTCCTGGTCATCGCCTCGTCTTGTCTGGTGTTGTACGACAAACTTGACTTAATACGTCCGTTGCAAGTCGGCTGAGGTGTCATATTAGATTAGTTCTTTTCAAGATATGTGATCGTTCGCCGATTGAAAATCCACAGCATGCTTCCAGTCTCCGACCGGGTCAAGAATGAAATGAATGAAGCGCCCATCTAGCGGCGAGGATATGAACTGTGCCGGCTGCCGAGGCCTGACGCACTCGTCTGGGGCAATGATTTCATGAATGCCAGATAAAATGAAATGATAGTGGAGAGTGTTGCAGGAATGCAATGTTGACAGGGAAAACCGGAGTACCCGGAGAAAAACCTGTCTGCCTCCGTTTTGTCCAGCACAGATCTCACATGGAGTGACCGGATTTGAACCACGGGCCCAGCGGTGAGAGGCCGGCGTACTGCCGCCTAAGCCACGGAGGCTTCCCCGTACGCCGACTATGTGAGATAATAAAGATACCATTTTCTTGTGTAGGTTGAAATCCAATACATATTATGGACGTCACATGCAGTTAAACAATGAACCTTTCTGCTCGAATAGAATCATTCAGCCTACACTGCCATGTACAGTGTTGCTCAACATTCACCTAAAATATCATTATGTACGAGTAGGTGCCAATTTTGGAAGAAATCTATTTCTTAGTGTGGAAGTTACATGCAGAACCATTGAACCTACAGTAATAGTACGTGCGCAATAAAACTGTCCCATAAATGGCACATATATTTTTAGCCTACTGTCGATTTTTGCAAAAAATGAAAGTAGACTTATGAGATCAACACAGGGCGAAAAAAGTGTGTCTGTCTGTGTGTGTGTATGTGTGTGTGTGAGTCTGTGTGTGTGTGTGTCTGTGTGTGTGTGAGTGTGTGTACTCTGAATGTCTGTCCCCCCCCTATCAATTCGAACACGGTGAATGCGAATTGAACGAAATTTGGTACAAAGGTAGCACTAGCAAAGGACACCTCAGTGTCATGTTTTATATCGCCGCCATCTTTACTAAAACTGAATGGCGGCCACTCAAACGTTCAAAACGTAAAATCAAATAACGACTAACCAAATCATCCGATCTCTACCAAATTTGGTAACAACATACCTTCGTATAGGATGCGTCTTGTGACCAAACTACAAGGTCGTCCGCCATACCATTTCAGGATGGCGGCCGTGCGAATTATGCAAACTTTATAATCCATATCATGGGACCCACCAGTTCCAATTATCGAGCCGAGAATCGTTTTAACTGTTCTAAAGGAAGAGGCACGTTCGAAATTAAAAGTTTATTTTGTAATACTATAGTGCAGACGTGATTTTAAAAAGCTGAGCTGATTTAGTAATAAGACAAGATGGCAGCGGATATCTTGTGCCTGACTTATATTTCACTAATTTGAGTATTGCATGCAATATAGCGTACTGATATAAAATAAATAAACTTTGTATGAAATGCTTTATATATAAATAATATACTCCAGTGATGAAATCGTTTAGTATAAATCACTATTTGCTAACAAGTTCTATGTAAGTCATTTTATATAGAACGATATTCGTTGACACAATTAGCTCAGTGGTAGAGCGTTAGCCTATCGCTCAAATGCCTATGGTTCAAACCCGATCAGAGCTAGTTTTTTTGCTTGAAATTTTATATGTTTATTGTTTTGTAATGACTCAGATGTTTTAAAATTAAGCGTTATATTGTGCATATTATGGTGTAAAATATATATTTAATTAAAACATAATTCGCCAGCAGATTTACTCGAGACATCTAGCTGCCAAAAAGGTAACTGCACGCCGACAAGATTTTATTGAAAAGTTTCTTCTTCTGGCCGCTAGAATGCACTCGCTCTGTTAGGATTATATTGTTAGATATTTCACCACTAGATATCACGACTAGTCTACGTGGGGCTCCATTGATTACTATACCATTTGCATTCTATGCGCATCGAATTTGAAGAATGACAAGATGATACTACGATACATTTTTACTTTCTGTTTTAAAGGGTTTGTAACAGCCTTTTGTGCGTTATTTGAAAATGTTAATTGAAGTAAAGAACAAAACGATTTCACATAGTATCTGAACTCTATCGTTGGTGCTAGTTCAGGATATTAATTAATACTTCTATTTCAGCCAAATAGCAATCGAAAATATCCACATAGTTGGTATACACACGTCTCTGTAGGGTCATGGAAAGATTTGTTAATTCAATTAGGGTTGTGAAAGTCATACGCAGCCAGACGTGTAAAGACATGCCTCAACTCAAAGTTGGATGTTGCCCGCGTCAGGACGATTATGTAATAATAATAATAATAATAATAATAATAATAATGTTATTGGTTTTACGTCCCTTTTAACTACTGTTGCTTTTAGAGACGCCGGGGTGCCAGAATTTTGTCCCGAAGGGGATCTTTAACGTGCCAGTAAATCTACTAACACGGTTCCCTCGCATTTGTGCACCCTCAAATGCCAGCTGACTGCGCCAGGATACGAACCTGAAACATACGGTCCAGCAAGCGAGAACGTTACCGCTGAGCCACGCCGCCAGTCCGGTCGATTATGTCTCCAGATCCATAACATTCTTTAGATACTTCTTATCTTTCTTTCTTCAATGATGGTAGCAGTTTTTATCTAGGTTGTGGCGTTTGGTAGAGGTAAATCGTTTCTAAGGTCTTCAACAAAGAATAGTTCTATTATACTCTTTGATAATAACAACGAGTTATAACTATACTCATACATTTAGGAGAAAGTAGGCTATATGTTCTTTACTGAACATCTTGTTTAAATTTTTATTTATGCAGCAAATTGCTATTTATTGTCTTTTCGGGACGGATCAGGAAAGGGATTTGGGAAGGAAATTGGCCGTGGACCTATTGAAAGGAACTGTCCCGGCATTTGCCTGGTGGTGAAAATAGAAACCACGAAAACTACTTTCAGGATTGCTGACGCTTTCCTGGTAGTGCGTCAGCGCTCTCGACCACCACGACCCACATAATTATACACCATAATATTTCAGCTTAATGTTCAGGAGCCCATGCATACGGCATACTTCCAACATAGAGTTCAAATTTCAATTGTGATTTTTCAGCAGTTTTTAGCACTAGCATCAAAATTGGTTTCGATGGCTACAGACGTTAAGGAGTTGATAGGGACACACACATACATAGACAGAAGGACACACAAACACACTTTTGCCCGGATTGATCTCATAAGTCTAGTTTTTATCCTATTTTCATTTTATGAAAAAAAAAAATAGACGTATGAGAACACTTTTTTCCGTGTGTGTGTGCGTGCGTATGTGTGTGTGATGTGTGTCTTCGATGTGCGTCCCCCACTAATAACTTCTAAACGGCTGAAGCGATCTCAATAAAACTCTGCAAGGTCATAGCACCATTTTGGCCGACCCCGACAGTGCCCTTCAAATTTTACTACGTCTCACCAATCCAACATGGTGGCTGTGCGAAGTATTTAACCAGCATTCAATATCTCCGAAACTATTACCGATATTACCCTGAAATTTTGTACGGTGTTATAGAGTACTACTAGAAGTGAACCTATGGATCTTTCAAATAAGTGGTAACTACGAAACCAACATGGCGGTCAAGCGAAGTTGCGAAATTTAAATAGACTTTCCTTGCGATTTATCCATTAAACACAATGGAACTTGGTACAGCAAATCATTATACACACTGCAATGCATTGGCTTGTAATTTAGTTCAATTGTTTACAAAACCTCAAGATGGCGGCTGTGCGAGATATTTCACTGGCAATCTATATCTCAGAAACTATTACTGATATCAATCTAAAATATTGCACGATGATAAAGGGCACTACTGCACGTTAATCTATGTAACTTTCAAAAACCTGTCAAGTACAAAACAAATATGGCGGCCAATCGAAGTTGAAACGTTTTAATAGATTTTTCTCGCGATTTATCCATCTGAGCGCAGTTACATATGGTACAGTATATGATTGTGCATATTGTAATTCACTGGCATCTAATTTAGTTCAATTGTTTACATTTACATTCTGCGAAATTGTAAAATTAAGTTTTTATTTCTTGTGTCGTAATCAAGCGATCAAAGTGAAAGTTTGCATAATGAAGCTACGCAATAAATTTCCTTAATGGTACATAACTCTATGACCCACACATATAACAATCCAAAATGGCGACCATCTGAAATATTTAGATGGTTCTCAATATCTACGAATCTTTTAAAACAATCAAACTGAAAGTCTTTATGTTCATAGAGGCTATGAATATACGTTCACCAATAGGACTTGCAATAACCTGGTGGGCACAAATCCAACATGGCGGTGACGCGAATTATTGTGACCTTCCCAAATCACAAGCGATCGAACCCTCACTTTCGGGACTTACGATATGTGAAAATCGTCCATATAATTTTATCTGATGCTTTTATATGTTATATAATTTTTTATTACAGCGTATTATGTCATGTGATTGATTATCAGATACTTTGTGTAGATTTAAGATATTGTTAATAGCATGATCCGAAGTCAGTTTAGAAGTGTATAGTTTAACATTGTATAAATATTTAGTCGAGGGTCTAGAATCGTGTCCAGGAACCAGGAAGTAAGTCAGGCTAGCACCGGGTTCATCGGAGGAGCCCGGGTGTAAACGATGAGTCATGTTGTTATTGAGAGCTATGGGTTTGGCATCTATGTAATTAGGGAGGTATTATACTGTGCCCAACTCTAGGAATGGGTATTCCAAGTTTCAGACACCTAGATATCAAGGGAAAGGCTGTAGCCGCTTTTGAAAGTTCAGATATTTGAATATCGCGCTACATTGCTTCTCGAAGCATTTCGAAGGATTTTACCGATAGTTGGATGTCAAGTGACGTAGCGAGTAACAGCAGAGTTGGAGGCTATTTATTGATTAAATAGTTAACTATGGAGTAGAGACTTGAGACTGGGATCAGATTACTGGCACGGCCAAATGAAAGAGAATGCAATTAGTATCAAGTAAATCGGACCAGGGATTCAAGAGATATGAGGATTTCCAGATATCAGGCGATGACGCGTGACCCTGACAGTTTTGAATAAAAGCCAGCTGGAGCAGGCATGGGTAGTTCATTCTAACACAAGCACTTGGCAAGCAAGTTGCGTCTACGCTGAGCCAAGGCACATGGTTTCCGTATCTACGAAGAAGTTCTTTTCAAATCGTGATAGTCACGAGAAGTGCTGCGCAAACGAGTTGGAACTTAGTAAGTTTCTGGTGAGGAGAATCACTGAGGTGATTGATTTCTACAGACATTGGTGGAAATATTTATATTTCCAAAAGGACATATGCTAGACTTTGTCTAGGAAATAGTATTTTGTCACAGTCCAATAGTAACTTAATACTTGGATGTTTAAATCCATTTCAAGTCAGTTTTCATTTTTGTAACTAGTTAACCACTTCGATCTGTCAGTACATTGAAGACTAGTCTATAACGGTGGCGTTCATTAGTCTACGCAAGGGAAACTGCAAGTTGTCTAGCGCATGGCAGATGGTGATATTAATAAACCATGCCCAGGGAACGATCTTCTGAACAGCCGTTAACTGCTTAGACTGTCAACGTTTTTCTTGTACTGATGAGATTACAGTGAGTTATGTTACAACTGACATATCTAATAAGAGATCACTTAGATCTGACCATATTTCAACAAACTGTTATGGCTTTGATAGAAGCCCATATTAAAATGGAACCACAGTTTATTCAAACGTCGAAAGATACTACCACTTTGTCTGACTAGACGATTTGTGGGTCTACAATGGCGGCCGATACAAGGATTATACGTGCTTGTCCGATAGGGCATGTCTACGGATAAATCTGGTATAGACCAGGTTTACTACACTTCAAGACCATCAAGAAATGTAAGCCACATTTGAATTATATTATGCTTAGCTAATTGGAACAAACTATTTTTTCTGCAGATGACCAACACATTTTTTTCGTCGTATTTAAAGCTTGTAATGGTTTACGCAAGACTTGTTAGAGTTATTCTGAGCATTTTCAGCACTCAGAACAGTTTAGGATCGATGACCGAGCATTTCGAGCATTTATTTGAATTTTTCATATTTTAAGGAAATCACGGTAATCAGCCGATGTAACTGTAAAAGTTAAATTTATTTTTGTTGAGGAATGGATATTTTTTCCATATTCGAAGGTTCGAACATGTGGATTCTCACATAATGAGATGATAATTAAACATATAACAAATAATAATAATAATAATAATCCACTAATAATAATAATAATTTTTATAATTTTTCTAAATAATTCTTGGATATTATATTTTCTAATAATCATATGTATTGAGAAAGAGCCTATGAAGTAGTTTAATCATTTCTAGTCTGGAACAGGAGATTTTCCGAAGGAGAGTGGTTAGCGCAAGCCCGCATTCAACCAACATTTCAGTTCTGGTTGAACAGTTGATATTTGCTATGAGCAAAGTATATGTTTCAGATAACACGGAGAGGCATGAAACGGGAAGCAAATGATATTTGTATCAAATAGGATATTTTTGTATTTATATAAAATCATGACGTAAATACACTCGAAAGTGAAATGAAGCTTTTCATATGTATGGTAAATTCACGGGTTAAACTGAATGGTAAAATAAAATAAACTTGTCAGTTTATTAATCTTCCAGTGTTGATAACAAGCAGAGGCTTGATTTATTGTATACATTTTGGGAAGAAAATTTATGTGTGTGGAGTAGTTGAAATGCCATTCCCAGGTGCGCATGTTAAGTCGCAGGAATGAAGGTTTTTTCGAGCATCAATCAAATAGCAGGTTCGATGGCTCAGGTTTATAGTAGGAGTATTGGAGCCACACATTTCGTCGTATGAATAACCCGAAGGTTATTTCTTTGAAACCATCAGTTCTTGTTTCAACCTTGTTTTCGAATTCCATTTAGACTTTGATTTTGCTAGAACCCGGATTTGTCATGATAGTAGTTTATTCTTCTTCAGAGGAAGACCTTTGCCGTTGTTGTTATAATATTGTGTTCTTACACAAATAGTAGAATGGGCCACTGCCAATTTAAAATAATTCTTTAACCACGAATAATTTGAAGGATATTTTCAATCCTAGTGCCATGAACTAAATGAATTCATTATGAAACTACAATTCTTATTTCCGCATTCTGTCGAAGAATTGCAAGTTGTGAAAGTTACTAGAAATGGCCATAAATATAAATATTTTCATAATAATGATTCCAAGTGGAAAATCTAATAGTTGAATGGTTCAACCATTTATTGATCTAGTTGATGATTCAGAAATCATGTATTTTGTTTGGAACTTGAAGTTCATAATCGAGTCACTTCTCGAATGTTTAATGTCAGAAGAACAATTAATTGTTGTTGTGCTTCGCACAGTTCTTCGATGCTATGCTCAATGGTCAAATTCTTTTCAGATGTTATTAATATGTGTTAATAATTTGTGTTGCTTCGATGATGATAATATTTTCAACGATATATTTTTGAAAACTGGAAAACAAATGAAAGTCTAAGAAATTCTATAAACATTTATTCTACGAGTGTTAATATCATGTAAATAGTCAAACAGTGATCAACGTTATTTCCAGTATGGACAATTAATTTTGAACTGGAATTACATATTAATAATTTTGGAACACAGTCCACAGGACTATTAATCGGACTTGTGTTTCCAAAAAGATTGTCAGATGTGTTTGGAAGATTTCTGTATATTGTGTGTAAATAAGGGTGTGGATCACCACACGTGGATGATGCTGCTTTGAGCATCTTTGCAGTCAGATTTTAACTTTAAAATAAACTGAGATATTTTACCAGATGTGTTTCACCCAATTAAATCTCCTTCTATCCTTATTGTTGCATTGAGCCAAAAATCAGTAAAGCATTTTTTTAATTTGATGTCGTTTTTGCGATTTGCTTTAACCCATCTGGCGCTCCGGGATATTTTGATTCTCGTGCTGACTGATTATTGGTAAAATGCATATGTGGTCGTGCGGACTCCGGTCTAAACGGGCACAATACATGTCCTTATTTGGAGATGTTTGTTCGGATTGGCTGTACCCGTGTTTTATGAGGTGTAGACCAGTGGATTAAGGAGGAAATGGTGGCGTTACTTAGACTTGGCGAGGAAGTGAAGATTATTCCGATTTTTGACTCCGTGTGAGGAGGAGGTTCTTATTCGTGACTCAGTGTAGGGAGTAGTTGTTCTTATGGTAGGCTCCGTGAGAGAGTGGTTGATTCGATTTCGTATCTCCGTATTGAAGGAGTGATTGTAGGTTCGGCCTAAGGTAATGCATTAAGTCAGCTGTTGGGAGTTTGGATTTATTATTGAAGGAGGAAGAAGAGTAACTCAGACGATCACGATATTGTGTTCAGAGTTTCAATTTCAGAGTTGCAGGTTGAATTATTCTCTCGGGAATAATTCGCCTAGTTTCAGATAAGTCGCCTAGACTTCCTATCTCGAAAAGCATGGCGTATTGAGAACTTGAGTCTGTTTACTGAAATTCGAGGGCCATAACGATAAATTTGTTAATCTACGATTATTAGTAAAATATGCTAAGTACCTGGTATTGTTGAATTCATTAGCGAATTATTTGCGATTATCCACCTAGCGGATTCAGAGCAATATTATTCAGTCAGATCCACGAAGCAGTATAAATCGTTGGGTTCAGAAAAATCAGTTAAATACAGTAATTAATATTGGCAATAGGAAACCATACGTGTGAAACAATGAGTAACTGCGACAAGTAATTAGGACTGATTCTCTGGGAGCATTGACCCCAGAATCAGTCGAGTTATTCTTCACATCTGAAATCAACACCTGTAAGTACCAGTCATCATATTCTTCCAAGGGTCATCAATGTATGTCATAAATGTGGCTGTGAATATCTGATAAGGAGTGTTAGCTTAGTCTGTATCGACAAGGATCCTGCCAGGTGTTTATATTTATGTCTGGTATAAGAATACATGCATATTTTTAACCAAATATCCAGTGAGTTTATTTTATGTGCTCACCGGTGTAGTTGGGTGTTAATGTTTATTGCTACTGTCTATATCGTACAGGTATTTAACCCCCACGCACCTCGTATGGGCCTAGTAGAGGGACAGTTACAGTATATATAATTAAATGGACGTTTCTCGTGATTTAACCATCCGAGTACGGTGAAACTTGGTACGGTAAATGCTTGTTAATCCACTGGCATCTAATTTATTTCAATTGTTTTCATAACCACAAGATAACAGCTGTGCGAAATTTTAAAATCTCGTTTTTACGTCTTGTGTCCTAATCATGCGGTTGACGTTTGAATACTAGACATACACAATAATCTTCATATAATAACACATTACTCTAAGACCTACATACAGTATATAAAATCCAACCTGGCGAATATCCGTGATATTAGGCGGTTCTCATTATCTACGAATCTATTACAGCAATCAAACTGAAATTTTGTATATTGTTAGAGGCAATTAACATAATTAGGATATACGAAAATAGGCTTTAGTTCTTCACGGAAATACTTGTTTTATATATGTTTGGCAAAATGTTAGAAGTAGGCGATACATTTTATCATGGTTAGGTACCCTTCTTCCTTGTGGCCGCCATTGAAAATAATATAGAAAAAATACAGTATAATATTGTTTTATGCAAATTAAAATTATGGGAGAGTTCCCAAATTTGAGCCTTTTTTATATGGTATCTGCCTTTTCGGATTCTCTCACTGCAACATCCTAGTAGTAGCCGCTCTTACGGGATCAATTAGCATCTTTATAAACCAGTTATTTTTTCAGCGTTTAACTGCTAAATTTTAGTAATATCTTTTTGTTACAGTTATTTAATATCGACATTGAGGGCTCATCAACATAAAATAAATTTTAATGAAATTAATATTCATAAGAGGCGCTTTATAGATTAGCTTTCGATATAATTTTGTCATTTCGTTGTTTGAAGCCATTTTCAGTGTTGATGTGATGCTCTTCAGTCGGTCAACACGATTGTACCCAAATGAAATGGGCTATTCCCTAATCATCAAAAAAATTCCATGAGATTTAAATCTGAAAAAATCAAACTTTCATTATTTTGTCACTATAGTTATAGATGGCAGGCTTTTAATTGGGACTATGGATACTTTGTTAGACCTTTGAATTTTAAACCATCGTGCATATTTCATTTTTTTAAACTTACGTTGTAATGTGATACTGGTATTTGTTTTCTACTATATATTTCCCAAATACCACTCACTCACTCACTCACTCATCCATTCATCACGAAATCTCAGAAACCACCGATCGGATTGGAATGAAATTTGGTATGCGGCTTCCTCAAGGGCTGCAAACGCCCACTAAGAAAGAATTTTTGGATATTCAGGTTCTAAAGGGGTGTTAAGGGGGTAGACCTGCATTTCATTGAATAGCAATATCTCCCGATTGGTTTCTTTGGGGGATGTGTTACTCGGCATATAAATTCATAATTAAAAATAAGAAGACACTTGTCTGAGGGTTTTCCGATGTGGTGTATATTATGAGGTGAAAGGGGTGAAAATCGGGAGTTGAAGGATTGCTAACGGAGCGTGTATCTCTTAAACGACATAGGCGCTCTTAAACGACATAGCCGAAGAGTCTGAAACTCAGCGGAAAAAAATCAGCATAAACAGCAAGTAAAAAGGTGTTAAACCGTTTATTTTCATAAATCCAATTTAAGGGGCCCATGGGGTGGGGTCAAGTTCTAGGGGAAAAAAAACAGGAAAGAAAGTATCCTAACTGATTGACTGACTGACTCACTCACCAAACTCAGGGGGAAAAACTGCTTAAAAATATGTAAATAGCTGTTCGACAGTTTTTTTTCATAAATCAAATATAAGGGGTTCATGGGGAGGGGTGAAACTCTGGAAAAAAATAAATTAAAGAAAATGTCCTGACTCACTCACTCATCATCGCCCAGCCAAAATGGAATGAAATTTGGTATTCAGCTTCTCAATGGCCGCAAACACCCACTAAGGAACGATTTTTGGATATTCAGGTTCTAAATGGGTGTTAAGGGTGTAGACCGGCATTTCATTGAATAGCAATATCTCCCGATTGGTTTCATTGGGGGAAGTGATACTCGGCATATAAACTCATCATTAAACACGAAGTTCCGTGAAGAACTATACAGCCTACTTTTCATGCCAATGATTATTCGACAGAATATGAACCTATCTAGAATAATGACGAAATTAAGTTGTAATATCGAAATATCCAATTAGTTGAAAATATACCTGGTATAATGTAACCTAATAGAGCACTAACGTTCGCAGCCCCGGTAACTGAATATATTCTTAGTTCCATCTCTTAAGGTACAGAATACAATATTTGGTTGAAGTCCAATGGACGTTACATGCAGTTAGACACTGGATCTATCAGCACGCGTAAAAGCATGTTGCCAACAATGTCATGCATGTGCTGGTCAGAAATAATCTGAAATATTATGATATCTTGTTGTGCCAATTTTGGATGAAATACATATGTTAGTATAGAAGTTACATCCATTTTAAAATTGGACATATCAGCAAACATAGAATCATGTTGGCAGCACTGCCTTGTATTAATTACTCCAAATTAATCTAGAATGTCAGGTGCTATACGTGTGCAAAGTATAGAGCTGTTGGCTTGGATACTTTCTGATATATTGATATTAGGGTAAAAAAATATAGACAGCATTTATTAACAGTTGGCAGCCCTGATTGCTCTTAACAATACTTATAGTCATATCTGTTATGGTACACATAGCACATACGAAATTTAGTTGAAATCCAACTGATAGTATAGAAGTTACATGTATTTAAAAATCGGTACTATCAGCAGGCTTATGTTGGTAGAACTGACGTATATAAGTTACTCCAAATTAACCTAAAATGTCAGAATATACGTGTGCATAGTTTAAAGCTGTTGGCTTGCATACTTTCTGATATATTGGTATTTGGATAAAAAAAAATAGAGAGAGAGCAATTATTAACAGTTGGCAGCCCTGGTGGCTCTTAAGAATACGCTCAGTCATATCTGTTTATGTACAGATATTACATACAAAATTTGGTTGAACTCCAATTGATAGTGTAGAAGTTATATGCATTTAAACATTGGACCTATCAGAAGGCTTAAAATTATTTTGGCAACATTGCCATGGTTGTCCTCCTGGAAATTAAACTGAAATAGTCTTATCTACATGTGTGCCAATTTTGGAATAGCTCCCATGCATACTTTGCAAGATCTCCAACATGGAGCTCAAATTTCCAGTGTGTTTTTTCAGCTGTTGGTAGCACTGACATCATTTTCAAATATGGATGTGAGATATTCCGGTGCACGTCATTACTCATACTAAATTTGGTTTTGATTGCTGCAGCCGTTTAGGAGTTGATAGGGACACACACACACACACACACAGCCAGATAGACAGACAGACAGACAGAAGGACAGACAGACAGACACACATTTTCCCGGATCGATCTCATGACTATACGTTTTCCTCATTTTTGCAAAATGTGAAAAGTAGGCTAAAAATAAGAAGACACGTGTCTGAGGGTTTTTCGATGTGGTGTATATTATGAGGTGAAAGGGGTGAAATGTTGGGGTTGAAGGATTCCGAACGAAGCGTGTATCTCTCTAACGACATAGGTGAGGAGTTTGAAACTCGGCGTAAAAAAATCAGCTTAAAAAGTAAGTAAATAGGTGTTCGACCGTTTTCTGTTCATAAATCCAATTTAAGGGGCTCATGGGAGGGGTGAAATTCTGAAAAAAAAAAAAAAAAAACAGGAAAGAAAGTGTCCTAATCGATTGACTCACTGCTTAAAATAAGTAAATATGTTTTCGACTGTTTTGTTTTCATAAAACATATTGAAGAGCTTCACTGGGAGGGGTGAAATTCTGAAAAAAAATGAAAGAAAATTTCCTGACTCACTCACTCATCATCGCCCAGCCAAAAACATTGAAGTTGGAAACATGGCATTTAGGAGATATGTTCGTTGTATGTCAAAACCGTACACTAAGGGAGGATTTTTGGATATTCAGGTTCTAAAGGGGTCTTAAGGGGTTAAACCTGCATTTCATTGAATAACAATATCTCACGAGTGGTTTCATTTGTGGATCTGATACTCGGCATATAAACTAATCATTAAAAACAAGAAGTTCTGTGACGAACTAAAGAGCCTACTTTTCATGTCACTGATTATTCTACAGTATATGAACCTATCAAGAATAATGACGAAATTAAGTTGGTAATATAAATGTCCAATTAGTTCGAAATATTTCTGGTATAATGTAGCCTAATAGAGCACTACAGTTGGCAGCCCTGGTGACTGAATATATTCTTAGTTCCATCCCTTAAGGTACAGAATAAAAAAATGATTGAAGTCCAATGGACGTTACATGCAATTAGACATTGGATCTATCAGCACGCGTAAAAGCATGTTGGCAACAATGCGTGTGCTGGTCAAAAATAGCCTAATCTGAAATATTATGATATCTTTTTGTGCCAATTTTGGATGAAATCCATTTGTTAGTATAGAAGTTACATGTATTTTAAAATTGTACCTATTAGCAAGCATAGAATCATGGTGGCAGCACTGGCTTATATTAATTATTCCAAATTAATTTAGAATGTCAGGTGCTATACGTGTGCAAAGTATAGGGCTGTTGGCTTGCATACTTCCTGATATATTGATATTAGGTGAAAAAATATAGACATCACTTTTTAACAGTTGGCAGCCCTGATTGATCTTAAGAATACTTATAGTCATATCTGTTATGTTACACATACCACATACGAAATTTGGTTGAAATCCAACTGATAGTATAGAAGTTACATGTATTAAAAAATTGGCCCTATCAGCAGGCTTAGAATCGTGTTGGTAGAACTGATGTATATAAGTTACTCCAAAATTAATCCAAAATGTCAGGTACAATACGAGTGCATAGTTTAAAGCTGTCGGCTTGCATACTTTCAGATATATTGGTATTTGGATAAAAGAATAGAGAGAGCAATTATTAACAGTTGGCAGCCCTGGTGGATCTTAACAATACGCTCAGTCGTATCTGTTTATGTACACATATTATATACAAAATTTGGTTGAAATCCAATTGATGGTGTAGAAGTTATAGGCATTTAAAATTTGACTTATCAGAAGGCCTAAAATTATTTTGGTAACACTGTCATGTATGGACTCCTGGAAATTAAACTGAAATAGTGTTATCTACATGTGTGCCAATTTTGGAATCGCTCCCTTGCATACCTTCCAAGATATCAAACATGGAGCTCAAATTTCTAGTGCGTTTTTCAGCAGTTGGTAGCACTGATATCATTTTCAAATATGGACGTGAGATATTCCGGTATATATCTTTACTCATACGAATTTTGGTTTCGATATCTGCAGCCGTTTAGGAGTTGATAGGGGGGGGGGGACACACACACAGCAAGACAGACAGACAGAAGGACAGACAGACACACATTTTCCCGGATCGATCTCATAAGTCTACTTTTTCCTCATTTTTGCAAAATGTGAAAAGTAGGCTAATAAGCAGACACATGTTTAAGGGTTATTCGATGTGGTGTATTATTATAAGGTGAAAGGGGGTGAAAAGTGGGGGTTGAAGGATTCCTAACGGAGCGTGTAGGCCTATCTCTTAAACGACATTCCGGTAGGCGAGAAATTTGAAACTCAGCGAAAATAAAATCTGCTTAAAAATAAGTAAATCGGTGTTCGACCGTTTTTTCATCAATTCAATTTAAGGGGCCAATGGGGTGCGGTGAAATTCTGGGGGGAAAAAGGAGAGAAAGTATCCTAACTGACTGACTATCTCACTCACTCATCAAAATCAGGGGAAAAAGACAGTTAAAACAAGATGTTCAGTAAAGAACATATAGCCTACTTTCTCCTAAATGCATGGGTATTGTTATAACTCTTTGTCCTTTTCAAGGAGTATGATTGAATGTTGGTTGTAGAAGGTTGTTGAAATACAACGTGCTATTAAACATGTATATGAGGTGCCTTTTCCTAGTGCTACCACTGTACCAAATTTCGTTCAATTCGGTTTCACCGTGTTTGAATTGATAGTGGGAATCGATTTGCACACATTCTTGGCCACCATCTGCAAACTATTGGGCTGATGTTCTTGCAGTTTGGTCAGAATATGTTTCCCACATAAAGATATATGGTGTTGCAAAATTTGGTAGAGACTAGATTATTAGGTTGGTCGTAATTACATTTTAGCTTTTAACATTTGGGTGGCCGCGATTACGTTTCCGTCAAGATAGCGGTGATATAAAACATGTCACTGAGGTGCCCTTTGCTAGTGCTACCTCTGTACCAAATTTCGGTCATTCGGTTCCACCATGTTCGAATTAATAGGGGGAATCAATTTTGACATAAAGATGGCCGCCATCCGCAAACTATTAGGCTAATGACCTATTAGATTGGTCAAAGGATGCTCCCTCCATAAAGGTATGTTGTTGCAAAGTTTGGTACAGATCGGATGGTTATGTTAGTCGTAATTTGATTTAAGCTTTAAACTTTTGTGTGGCCGCCATTACCTTTCTGTCAATATGGCGGCGATATTAATCATGACACTGAGATGCCCTTTGCTAGTGCTATCTCTGTACCAAATTTCGTTCCATTCGGTTTCACCGTGTTTGAATTAATAGGGGCAATCGATTCGGACACAAAGATGGCCGCTATCCGCAAACTATTAGGCGAATGACCTATTAGATTGGTCAAAGGATGCTCCCTCCATAAAGGTTTGAAGTTGCAAAATTTGGTAGAGATCGGATAATTAGGTTAATCGTAATTTGATTTAAGCTTTGAACATTCGTGTGGCCGCCATTACGTTTCAGTCAAGATGGCGGTGACATAAAACATGACACAGAGGTGCCCTTTGCTAGTGCTACCTCTGTACCAAATTTCGTTCCATTCGGTTCCACAGTGTTCGAATTAATAGGGGGAATCAATTTTGACATATAGATGGCCGCCATCCGCAAACTATTAGGCGAATGACCTATTAGATTGGTCAGAGGATGCTCCCTCCATAAAGGTATGTAGTTGCAAAATTTGGTAGAGATCGGATGATTAGGTTATTCGTAATTTGATTTAAGCTTTGAACATTCGTGTGGCCGCCATTACGTTTCAGTCAAGATGGCGGCGATATAAAACATGACACTGAGGTGCCCTTTGCTAGTGCTACCTCTGTACCAAATTTCGTTCCATTCGGTTCCACCGTGTTCGAATTAATAGGGGGAATCAATTTTGACATAAAGATGGCCACCATCCGCAAACTATTAGGCTAATAACCTATTAGATTGGTCAAAGGATGCTCCGTCCAAAAAGGTATGTTGTTGCAAAGTTTGGTAGAGATCGGATGGTTATGTTAGTCGTAATTTAACTTAAGCTTTGAACATTTGTGTGGCCGCCATTACGTTTCTGTCAATATGGTGGCGACATAAAACATGACACTGAGATGCCCTTTGCTAGTGCTACCTCTGTACCAAATTTCGTTACATTCGGTTTCACCGTGTTTGAATTAATAGGGGGAATTGATTTTCGCACAAAGATGACCTCCATCCGCAAACTATTAGGCTAATGACCTATTCATTTGGTCAAAGGATGCTTCCTCTATAATGGTATGTTGTTGCAAAATTTGGTAGAGATCGGATGATTAGGTTAATCGTAATTTGATTTAAGCTTTGAACATTTGTGTGGCCGCCATTACGTTTCCGTCAAGATGGCGGTGATATAAAACACGACACAGAGGTCCCTTTTGTTATTACTACCTCTGTACCAAATTTCGTTCCATTCGGTTGCACCGTGTTCGAATTAATAGGGGGAATCGATTTTCACACAAAGATGGCCGCCATCCGCAAACTATTATGCTGATGACCTATTAGATTGGTCAAAGGATGCTCCCTCCATAGAGGTATGTAGTTGCAAAATTTGGTAGAGATCGGATGATTAGGTTAATCGTAATTTGATTTAAGCTATGAACATTCGTGTGGCCGCCATTACGTTTCAGTCATGATGGCGGCGATATAAAACATGACACTGAGGTGCCCTTTGCTAGTGGTACCTCTGTATCAAATTCCGTTCCATTCGGTTCCACCGTGTTCGAATTAATAGGGGGAATCAATTTTGACATAAAGATGGCCGCCATCCGCAAACTATTAGGCTAATAACATATTAGATTGGTCAAAGGATGCTCCCTCCATAAAGGTATGTTGTTGCAAAGTTTGGTAGAGATCGGATGGTTATGTTAGTCGTAATTTAACTTAAGCTTTGAACATTTGTGTGGCCGCCATTACGTTTCTGTCAATATGGCGGCGATACAACACATGACACTGAGATGCCCTTTGCTAGTGCTACCTCTGTACCAAACTTCGTTCCATTCGGTTTCACCGTGTTTGAATTAATAGGGGGAATTGATTTTCACACAAAGATGGCCACCATCCGCAAACTATTAGGCGAATGACCTACTCATTTGGTCAAAGGATGCTTCCTCTATAAGGGTATGTAGTTGCAAAATTTGGTAGAGATCGGATGACTAGGTTAATCGTAATTTGATTTAAGCTTTGATCATTTGTGTGGCCGCCATTACGTTTCCGTCAAGATGGCGGCGATATAAAAATGATACTGAGGTGCCTTTTGTTAGTACTACCTCTGTACCAAATTTCGTTCCATTCGGTTGCACCGTGTTTGAATTAATAGGGGGAATCGATTTTCACACAAAGATGGCCGCCATCCGCAAACTATTACGCTGATAACCTATTAGTTTGGTCAAAGGATGCTCCCCCCATAAAGGTATGTTGTTGCAAAATTTGGTAGAGATCGGATGATTAGGTTAGTCGTAATTTGATTTAAGCTTTGAACATTTGTGTGGCCGCCATTACGTTTCTGTCAAGATGGCGGCAATATAAAACATGACACTGGGTTGCCTTTCGTTAATATTACCTCTGTACCAAATTTCGTTCCATTCGGTTGCACCGTGTTCGAATTAATAGGGGGAATCGATTTTCACACAAAGATGGCCGCCATCCACAAACTATTACGCTGAGGACCTATTGGTTTGGTCAAAGGATGCTCCCCCCATAAAGGTATGTTGTTGCAAAATTTGGTAGAGATCAGATGATTAGGTTAGTCGTAATTTGATTCAAGCTTTGAACATTTGTGTGGCCGCCATTACGTTTTCGTCAAGATGGCGGCGATATAAAACACGACACTGAGGTGTCCTTTGCTGGTGCTACCTTTGTACCAAATTTCGTTCAATTCGCATTCACCGTGTTCGAATTAATAGGGGGGGGGGGCAGACATTCAGAGTACACACACCCACACACAGACACACACACACAGACTCACACACACACATACACACACATACACAGACTCACACACACACAGACAGACACATTTTTTCCGCCCTGTGTTGATCTCATGTCTACTTTCATTTTTTGCAAAAATCGAAAGTAGGCTAAAAATAAGTTAATAGGTGTTCAAGCGTTTTTTCATAAATCCAATTTAAGGGGCCCTTGGAGAGGGGTGAAATTCTGGAAAAACTTCAGTGTTCCTTCAAACACTTAAAATTGTAAAACTTAACCGAACCCGATTTCCACACTTACAATAGAACCAGTCATTGTTAGAAGTACTAAGTCAATTCTTGTCGAAATTGAGATTTACATGAATGTCGACGCATCTAGCTGTGGGAACTAAGTCTGCCCGTTCAGAATGCTGTAAAACTACTAGCTGAATTGAACGATCCACTACTGTATTGCTAGCATTGAAAATATAGAAATACTAGAATTACACGTCGCGGCTTCGGCCGCGAAAATTGTAGTTGTAAAGAGTACTCTTAGCAACGTCTCAATCATGAATGCTATGTTTTATTTATCGCTTAATTTTGAATAATAATGATAATAATTTGGTAAAGACCGTAAACAATCAGACAATAAAGACATTATAGCACAACAATGGCACATACATATCAAAATCTCCCCAACGTCACGTCACATCGCAAGTATAAAATTCGACTCAAAATGACAACACAGTTTCCGAACACAAAAGTAAATAGGAAATAATTGAGATACAGTATATTAAACACTAAATCCATTTACCTTATTTCCTATGGAAAAAAGTACAGATTAAAAAATTACACAAGTTGAAAACTTTTACGCCCACATTTTCCCCCTTTCACCTCATAATATACACCACATTGAAAACCCCTTAGACAAGTGTCTGCTTATTTTCTTTAATCATTAGTTAATATGCCGAGTATCACACTCCCAAATGAAGTCACTCGTGAGATATTGTTATTCCATGAAATGCAGGTTTAACCCCGTCAACACACATTTAGTACCTGAATATCCAAAAATCCTTCCTTAGTGGACGTTTTTCTTCCAGAATTTCATCCCTCTCAATGGGCCCCTTAAATTGAATTTATGAAAAAATGGTCGAATACTTATTTACTTATTTTTAAGCTGATTGTTTTCCTATGAGTTTCAAACTCCTCGCCTATGTCATTTAAGAGATACACGCTCCGTTAGGAATCCTTCAAACTCCCACTTTTCATCTCTTTCACCTCATAATATACACCATATCGAAAAATCATTAAAAACGTGTCTGCTTATCTTGAATAATTAGTTTATATGCAGGGAACTGAGACCAACTATCCATAAAAGAAAAGCTAAATTCACAGGCCACATCTTGAGATATAACGCTTTCCTAACTAATCTCCTAGAAGGAAAGATCGCAGGGATGAAAGGCCAAGAAAATGTTTCCTGCAAGACATCACACTAACTCTTCATTATGGTTCCTACTGTGAGATGAAACAAGGTGCTGAAGACAGAGAGCAATGGTTGCGGAGACAGAAGTTGATGATGATGAGTTTATATGCCAAGTATCACATCCGCAAATGAAACCACTTTTGAAATATTGTTATTCAATGAAATCCACGTTTACCCCCTTAACACCCCTTTAGAACCTGAATATCCAAAATCCTTCCTTAGGGGACGTTTTTCCCCAGAATTTCACCCCTCCCCATGGGCCCCTTAAATTTGATTTATGAAAATAAACGGTCGAACATCTATTTACCTATTTTTCAAGTTGATTTGTTCCCCCCGAGTTTCATACTTTTTGCCTCTGTCGTTTAAGAGATACTTGCTCCGCTAGGAATCCATCAACCCCCACTTTTCACCCATTTCACCTCATAATATACACCACATCGAAATACGCTCAGACATGTGTCTTCTTATATTTAATGATGAGTATCACATACCCCAATGAAACCAATCGGGAGATATTGTTGTTCAATGAAATGCAGGTCTACCCCCTTAACACCTCTTTAGAACCTGAATATCCAAATATCCTTCCTTAGTGGGCTTCTTCGACTTACAACGAACATATCCCCAAAATATCTTGTTTCTAACTTTAATAGCTTTGGCAGGGCGATGATGAGTCAGTGAGTGAGTCAGTCAGTCAGGACACTTGTTTTTTTATAATAGACTAGCAACCTACCCAGGCTTCGCCCGGGATCAGTTATGAATGCAAGGTTATAGGTTACTTTTAACCGAGGTCTAATAATATTTCCTTGTATACGACATTGGTAGTTGTCCCTCCAGCAGTGAACACGAAATGATTTCGGTTTGATATAACACGCGATAGAGCCACGTAAAGCTGTCCATGATAAAAACTTTCTCCGCAGAGATCATCTCCAGTCTTTCTAAGATTCTGACCGTGAGCTTTGTTTATGGTCATGCCAAAGCAGACTCTTACTGGGAATTGTACTCGTTTGAAATGATAAGGCATATCTGAAGGAATCATACGGATTCTGGGTACTAAGACCGTTTCTCCTGTACCACAGCTAGTTAGTTCATTGAAACATTTTTTCAAAGTATCAAATGGTTTGCCACAGCATTTATCAGAGGATCGATCACAAACATGTGACCCTGTTCAACAATATTTAGCAATGTGCTAGAACCATCACATAGTTGTTAGATTACATAAAATTTCTTCCCATTGTACTCACAACTTTTAAGCTTTGTCGCCACGTAACAAATATTTTCATTACATGTTACACGCTTAATATTTAGGACAGCCGATTCCGTTCCTACATATCGAAACCTCATTTAAATAGCATGCGCATTTCCAAATAACACACTTATTATGAATTTCACATAATATTCCGCATTTTCAAATCCGTATTCTAAAAACCCACTGGTTTAATTATTTAATCACCATGAATCATTACCGGACCTGACTTTTAATGACAACGATCATTATCGGGAAGCAGTCTGCAATAGTGTATATAATTTTAACAATTTCATAAAATATTGCTTCCTATTATTATTATAATTGATAGATCACAAATAATTACAGTACTAATTAAATCACAGAAAAGCAAAATCTGGTTTTAGAAAACCAAATATAACCATGATTTTACCTAGAGAAAAGAATGACGGATCCACTCGAACATTTTTCATTATTCCTGCTCAAATAGAAATTTCAAACGCAGCATAACATAGGGCAGATCCCTCGACAAAAAACATAGGAATGACTCAAATGCTACTCAAAAGACGTCCTGTCATCGTGGATATGCCATTTTCCAGAAAACGTCGAAAAATTCGATATCAACAGGGTCCTGGAAACCATGCCACAGCATAACTCAAGAAATAAATCTGGCCTCTCAAAAACTTCAATTTACGGGGAGTGCTAACATGTTGGAAGTTATAGTCAACATTACAGTTGAAAATACACAAACTACTAATAATTAAGTTGGTCGCTTACAGTTTGATGACGGCGTGGTTCAAGGATCCATGTTCTGTGGAACGCTTCTGCTGGTCGACAGTGCTCCATGCACAATATCTCGCGTAGACAACAAACATTCGTGTTGATCTCTCATCCTTGTCGTCACCATGAAATTAATTCACATCTTCGGCCATCTTCATCCCAAATCCTCTAGTGTTCCATATTACGGGTTTGATTCATGGTGCTCTGAATGTAAATATCGACGACTGTCTGGCGGCACATTGAACGTTCAAAACAATTAACACGAGTGACTTTTGTCACTGCGAACACGCGATACATGACTACCTGCGATACTTCCACGTTCACTCCGTAGATTTAACGACGTCCATAAAACACATGTTAAGTGTTTTCTTGGATTTTCCGTTGGCCAATACAATTTTACTGAAAGCAGTCATTTAACTGGCGCGATACTCTGATTGATTATTATGAGCGTATTTTCCGTATTTTACCATGTCTGCTATCCACTATGCTAGAAAAGTTCAGGTCGGAGCCTATTCAAGGGCAAGGAGTATTCTTCCCAACCGACATGTTAGGCATGGCCGGTCCCATTATCGTTAGCTAAAAGTAAACTGGATCAGGAATTATGCACTCCGTAAAATCCGTCAAACAGATTTGCTCCAGAATCGAAGACTAAACTAGCTGTGGGTTGGATATGCTCCGACTCTGATTTGCATTTACAATATCTTGCCCCACCTATTATGTCTAGCGTTGATAAATAACGTCGGCTAAGAAATATTTCAGCTCAAGGATCAGGTATCCGCAGCTCATGAACTGCGTACGCATATGAGACAATGGACTAATGCTTGAGCACATTAAACTGGCATGTGTTTCCCCGACACAGCTTGGCCTCCACCTGACAGCTCGTGCTGACGTCAGACCATGTGCGCCTGGCCACACCCCACATTTCCATATAAACACTTATAATGTCGGACTCCCGCGATGGATATTCTTGAAACAAATCCAAAAATAGTAGAAAAAATATGTGAATATTCCCTCGGTATTATGGAATTTCCGCCACTTCTTTTTATGAAACAAGTAGAAACTAAAGCATCGCTTCAGATAAGAGCCGCTTGGCGCTACAGTTCCATTTCCGTTTGGCAACCTCATGGCGAATCCTCGAACCAGCATACCGGCGCGCTCTTAAAAATACGAAAGTCGTTGCTTACAAGAACAACTAGGCGCCTCCTCAATATGGGCACAACAGGAAGATTATTTTCCGAATGAACTAGTTATATTTTAACAAATTTCAAAAAGAAAACTTGAAAAATCAATTACCAGCATCTTGATGAAGTGTACCATAACAGCTGATGAGCTCAGTGGTACAACGGAGTGAAACGCTGGTAACTAATTTTAAATAACTGGATCATTTTTCAAGTTTTCTTTTTGGAATTTGTGTAAGTATCATTTTTTATGACATCAAATCATATCTAAACTCATAAATGTCTCCTACAATTCTATTAACCCACTTGAAGTCTCAATTATGCCTTCGGAGGGGTCTGTTATGGAAGTTTTGTGATGAGATGGTTGTAGCTGTTGCTTTCTTGATGCTTTGGGTATGGGATTGGGGTTGAAGCGTGCTAAGTAGAGGGTAGATAAGGATAGTTGTATTTGTAGTCGTATTTGTGCCCTGTGGGGCCTCAGGGTATAACAAGAGTCCTCCCTGGTTAAATCGTTGTCCCCAACGATTGTTAATATCGTGGCGTTACTGACTCCATCTTGTTGGTCCTCTTCTTTCTTCTTGGTCCTCTCCTGTTTGTATTTCCTGGTTGTATAGTCGTTTAGTGGAAGGTGTAGATTGTAGATGATGAAATGAGAATGTTTACATATGTTTTACAATTTTACAAGTTGTCACGGTGCATTAACATAGAAAGAGTGAAAAATACAATTCAATATAACAATGAGTGAAAGAAAAAATATGGGTAGATTCCGAGTGGGTGCTAGGCAACAATTTGTGTTACATGGTGTACAAAAGTTAGGATACATATATGCAAGGTGAGATGACATATGTAAAGATTTACAATAGGTTTACAGTGTTACAAATGTAAAGAACAAAAATATAGCATAACAATGGAACATAAGTGAATAGATGGGTTGAAAGAATAAACAATTGGTAAAAAAAATATAATGTGTTACAGTGTGATACAATTTTGAAGAAAAAGAATGCTCTATAGGGGTAAGGATGGTACGAAAATTTGTAATAGTTTTATTGAATGAGGAGTGAGAGCATTTTGACATCGTGTGTTAATACATATGCATACATGTAATACAGTAATTTAATAATAAAAATGTGTACTGGTGTTTTATATTGATGAGTTGTCTTATAATTGATTTCTTATTTTCTCACTCCGTTACTTTCTGGCTTACTTAATTCCTTACTTATTCTCATGCTTTGTTATTTATTCACTTCGTTAGTTTTTGACTTACTTAATTTCTTACTTACTCTCATGCTTTCTTATTTACTCACTTTGTTACTTTCTGACTTACTTAATTTCTTAATTACTCTCATGCATTCTTATTTACTCACTTCGTTACTTTATGACTTACTTAATTTCGTACTTACTCTCATACTTTCTTATTTTGTCTTCGATCTTTGGCGGTATTTCATTCATTAGATCCACCACTAACTTGCTTAGTTACTAAGTGGAAGGATCAAGTCCCGTAATCAATGCAGTAGCCATTACAGCGTTATCCTGCAGGTTGGGTCGATCTTCCAAATAGTTTACGGCCTATTACTGTCAACGGACATAGCCTGGGTTCACCTACCATTAAGTGGCTGTATATCATACAATGTGTGTGTGGGTGGATGATATACCGAGTGCCGGCTGGTTGAGTGAATTATGTCGTAACTCAGCACGGATGATCTGCCCTTTTGTTAGATCTAACGTCACCGCGTCCACTGGCTTGGCTATGGCCCTGTACGAGGTTAGTTTGACCCTAACGTGTTTTGGACTGGTAATTCCGAGTGCTTCGGGTGGCTAATTCCTTGGATTCGTAACCGTTGCCCATGGTATGTCTGCGGTGTTACAGTTAACGCCCTTTGATCTTAATATTTAGGTAGAGTGTGCTACCAGGGTATATGGATAGGAGCAAAGTGGGGCGGTAGGAAATAAAATCGCATGTGCTCCTTTACGCTTGACTTAGCGGACTCTGCATTAATACCTTTGCATGCTATTTTGACTGTTAGTTAACTGGGTGGATGGATGATTAGGTTTCGTTAATTGGTAGTCGGGTATGTTAATTTTTGTTAGTGGTGTAGATTGGCAGGAATGGTTCAGGATGTTTGATATTTGTTGTTGAGCTTGTGTTATTGGCTCGTTATTCTAGTTAGGTTAGGGAATGAGTTTCTATTAGTATTTCGTTAGGTTAGGAAATGACGTTCTGTTAGTATTTGTTAGTGAGCTTATGTTATTAGCTCGTTAGTTGTGGGTAGGCAGTTAGTGAGTTTAAGAATTGAGGCTTTCTTAGTAAGGCTTGGATGCTGGTTTGTTAGTTGTTATTTTTGGGTATGTTAGTTTGTTAGTTAAGGTATTTAGGATCCTTTGTGTTAGTAGACCAATTGACCATGCTTGCTGCTAATGCTTATTTTTCCGCCATATTGTGATTAACACGAGTCTTGTGCGTTTGTTCTAAAGTGCATGCTGCCACTCAGCTTATAGCTGAGGTGACGTCACATATAAATATTGCTGCTATGAAAAGAGGTGTAGGAAGGCGCGTGACGTATCGCTTGCTACGTCACAGCGTGTCTGCACAAAATTCAACATGGCGCCACCTGTGTATCGGAGTGCAGATCGTCTCTGCGGCTTGCCTGCGCTGAGTGGTCTCTGCACTGGGTGCGCGCGCCGTGTATTTGAAGCTTGCCTGTCATTGGCTTATTGCATTCTGTTGACGTTAATAAAATAGCTTTGCCTTCTGCTGGGAGGCGTTGGGACTGATTTATGCTTGTAATACTTAACGTGAGCCTAAGTGACTTTAAGGGATGGCAAATAATGATAATAATAATAATCATAATAGCAATAGTGGTAGTATTTGTTGTTGGTGGAACTTGAGTATTTTTTCGTTAGTAGAATTTTGGTATTTAATTGTTAGTACAGTAGAAGGTTAGTATTTTTGTTAGTGGAATTGCTCTTTACTTATTCTGAAAGGGAGTAGCAGCCTTTCAGAATAAATCAATTCTTTACTAGTCTTATAGACGGTTAAGATATTGATAATATAAGCCAAATAATGGCTACACTGCGTCCTGCTGCACGGCTGAAAGCAACGGGAAACTACAGCCGTTTGCTATTCCCGAGGATATGCACCTCTCTATGCATAAATACATGTGATGATGGCCTCCTCCCTTGTAAAATTTCAATCCGGAGGTAAACTAGTCCCCCGTTCGGATCTCCGGGTGGGGACTACTCGAGAGGGGGTTAACATCGCAGAAGTGACAAAGAGGAACTCTGACATTCTACGGATCGGAGCGTGGAATGTTAGAAGTCTGCTAGGAAATGGAAGGTTAGAAAACTTAGAAAGGGAAATGGATAGGTTGAGGTTGGATTTGGTTGGGATTAGCGAAATGCGCTGGCACGAAGAACAGGACTATTGGTCAGGAGACTATAGGGTCATTAGCACTAAATCAAACAATGGCCAAGCAGGGGTTGGCCTCATATTGAGTAGGAAACTTGGACAGTGGGTGGAATATTATGAGCAATATAGTGAACGGATTATTGTAGCAAAAATAAATACCAAACCTACCTGCACCACAGTGGTACAAGTCTATATGCCTACCAGTCAAGCTGATGATGAGGATGTTGAAAAGGTCTACGATGAAATAGACGAAATTCTGAGGTATATCAAGGGTGATGAAAATGTTATAGTAATGGGAGATTGGAATGCTGTGGTAGGAAAAGGGAGAGAAGGGAAGATAGTAGGAGATTTCGGATTAGGTGAAAGGAATGATCGAGGAAGCAGGCTGGTAGAATTCTGCACCGAGCATGAGTTGGTCATAGCTAACACCTTATTCAATAACCACAATAGAAGAATATACACATGGATGAGACCAGGAGATACAGGGCGTTACCAAATCGACTTCATTATGGTCAAGCAGAGGTTTCGAAACCAGATTTTGGATTGTAAAACATATCCTGGTGCTGACATAAACTCTGACCACAATCTGGTTGTAATGAAATGCAGATTAAAGTTGAAGAAACTGAAGAAAAGTCAAAAGCCAAAAAGGTGGGCAATAGACAGACTGAAAGAGAAGGATGTAAACGAAAGATTCAAGAAGAGTATTAAGGAAGGACTAATGAAAAACCCTAAACAAACTTCAATTGCAGACGAATGGGCACTTTTGAGGAATGAAATAACAAAATCCGCAGAAGAAAACATTGGTAGGAAAGAGAGAATAGGTAGAAAACCGTGGATCACTCAGGATATACTCGAATTGATGGATGAAAGGCGGAAGCACAAGAATGTAAGAGATGAAAAGGGGAAAGCAGAATACAGACGTCTGAGAAATGAGGTTAACAAGAAGTGCAAGGAAGCGAAAGAAGAATGGTTGAAAGAGAAATGTGCTGGTATAGAAAATTGTCTGAAATTAGGAAAAGTAGACACAGCTTATCGAAGGATTAAGAATACTTTTGGGGAAAAGAAGACTAAGTGCTGTAATATTAAGGACATAAATGGAAAGCCTCTAACAGATAGGGAAGAAAAGGTTGAGAGATGGAAAGCTTACATAGAGAATTTGTATAAGGGAAAGGAGATTGAGAATCATGTAATGGAAAGGGAGGAGGAAATTGATGAGGATGCGAAAGGAGATTTAATATTGAGATCAGAATTTGATAGAGCTTTGGATGACTTAAGCAGGAACAAAGCACCAGGCATAGATGATATACCGATTGAGTTGCTACGCTGCATAGGAGAGGAAGGTCTGATCAGGATATTTCACTTGGTGTGTAGGATTTATGAGACAGGTGAGGTACCCCCTGATTTCAAGAAGAATGTAATCATCCCTATACCAAAGAAAGTGGGAGCTGACAGATGTGAAGATTACCGTACAATCAGCTTGATTACTCATGCTTCAAAGATCCTGTCTAGAATAATTTACAAGAGGATTGAGAGCCAGATAGAAACGGAGTTGGGTGAAGACCAGTTTGGTTTCAGGAGAAATGTAGGAACAAGGGAAGCTGTACTAAGTCTTAGGCTGATTTTGGAAGGTAGAATAAGGAAAGATAAGAGAACGTTCATGGCTTTTGTAGACTTAGAAAAGGCTTTTGATAACGTTGATTGGACTAAATTGTTTGACATTTTGAAATCGATTGGAATAAAGTACAGGGATAGGAGGGTGATATACAATCTATACAGAAACCAGACAGCAGTCATTCGAGTTGAAGGACATGAGAGAGAAGCTGGTATTCAGAAAGGTGTAAGGCAAGGCTGCAACTTATCACCCATACTTTTCAATCTTTACATTGAACAAGCAATGAAGGAAATTAGAGAAAAATTTAAAGTGGGAGTGAAGATTCAAGGAGAAATAATTTCAACTCTGAGATTTGCTGATGACATTGTCATCTTGGCCAACAAGCCGGAGGATTTGAATGAGTTTTTGAATGGTATGGACTCCGTCTTACGGAAAGAATTCATGATGAAAATTAATAAATGTAAAACAAAAATACTGGAATGCAGCCGAAATAAATCAGAAACCTCTATGGAGATCAAATTGGCAGGTGAAAAGCTGAAGGAAGTAGGAGATTTCTGTTACTTAGGAAGCAGAATAACCAGTGATGGACGAAGCAAAGAGGATATAAAAAGTAGGTTGGCTCAGGCAAGAAAAGCATTTCTACAAAAAAGGAATCTGCTGACATCGAATATAGATTTAGGTATTAGGAAGTCATTTTTGAAAGCCTTTGTCTGGAGCGTGGCGCTCTATGGAAGTGAAACTTGGACTATTGGTGCAGCAGAAAAGAGGAGAATTGAAGCATTTGAAATGTGGTGTTACAGGAGAATGATGAAGATCAGATGGGTAGATAGGGTTACAAACAAAGAGGTATTAAGACGAGTGGGAGAGGAGAGATGTTTCTGGCGACTGCTAATGAAGAGAAGAGATAGGTTGGTAGGACACATACTAAGACACCCAGGAATAGTAAGCTTAGTTATGGAAGGAAGGGTCGAGGACAAGAACTGTAGGGGTAGACCAAGGTTAGAATATGTTAAACAGATTGCCTCAGATGTAGGGTGTGGTAGCTATGTAGAGATGAAACGATTAGCTCAGGACAGGGAGGCATGGAAAGCTGCATCAAACCAGTCAAAAGACTGAAGACTCAAACAACAACAATAGCAATAATAATATCAATAATAATAATAATAATAATAATAATACTGGAAGAAAATTATCACACTGCTGTTTTCCCCGTAGCTGGATCAAGCTTATCTTCTATGTGTCGTTGTTTGAAATCCGTTAATCGCGTGGTTTAGGTCTGTCGTTAGTTTAATAATAATGTCTGTTGTCATTGTTATATTTCTTAAAAACTAATAATTATCCTATATCTTCTTCCTCGTGGCATTTAATATTTATGTCTCTTTCATTTGTTTACGTAACGGCTATCTGCTTCTCGCTAAAACAACACTGCATATTCCCTAATCCCTTTCCATCTCCTTAAAGTTTTAATTATTGTGTAGATATAAATAATTGCTATTCATCATTTTTGAAAATGTAGCCTTGATCCAACTAATGGTACTCCGTCTAATAACAATAATAATTATCATGTAGTGGTAATGAATAATAATGAAAATGGGGGTAAATTAACGCTAAAAATACTATATTAGGGATAGTGTTTCCAGATTTCAATGAAAATAACTTCTGCGCCTTGTTAATTATAATTGTGTTAGAAATAAAGCATTTAATTGATTAAAATATAGGGTCTGCATTATGTAGCTGCCAGTCAGTATAGAGGCTCTGCTTTCGCTTTTGCGTTTATCGATAGTAGTTGTACTTATTTAAGATAATAGTTCAAGAGAAAGTTGGCAGGTTTTCTTTAAGTACTTGTTGGAAGTGAAAGGGAAAGTACATACGTTATTTTTACGGGATGTTGCACCGTATCTAGCTCCTAAATTGGCTTCTATACATTAATGACTTGTTGCTTGCTACTCTGTTCTGCGTTGTTCAAATCAAGCTGTTCTCCCTATGTTATTATTGGGGGCATATTGTAAGTGTCACTCCCTTGTATTGGCGGGGTGTGTGCGTGTATATGCGGAAGTCGGGTTGGTTTTCTTCGGCAACTTTCTAGGATGTCCGTACTATTGTGTATAATTTGTAGTGTATTGTGGATTTCAGCGTTGTCCCACGCGTACTTCAAGAAAAGGACTATCCCTGTTTTCCGTCGTGTGATGGACGGGATGTACTGAAACATGTCGTGTAACCCTTAAGTGTTCCTTATTGTACGCGCTATCCCTCATCTTAACTGTGTGTTCTCCGTGCACTTGGGTGTGGGGATGTATTCCCTGTTCCGCTTCCAGTGTTTCTTAGATTGTCATTGCAGCTGCGTGATATTTGACGCCGTTTATGTGTCCGTGCGCCATCTGCGTGTGCTATTATCGATTAATTACCATGTTTCATTGTTGGCCTTACTATTAAGTGTCTTCTGGCATAAGGGTCGGTCGCGAAACTCCCCTTAAGTCATTCCCTGTTCCCTGTGCTGTATGAAATTATGTATTGGCCTATTATTATGCGTATGCCTACTTATTCTAAAAAATGATCAGCCATGCCTTAATGCAATTAATTAAATTATATATATTACTGGTACTGTACTCGAAAAAATGGACCCTGATGTGAAAATTAATGGATCAGGCATAGAAATCAAAATATGTGACTCCGTAAATACTTAATATTACTGAATATAAAAATAATCGTCCGACATGTGATTGGCATTTACAGTTTATTAAACTGAGTAATCCACTTAGCATTGGATGATATATATGGGCCCTGGGCGTAGGTAAAGCGTTATGACGCTGCAATATCGCTATAAGCGGTATGCCCTACTCGTAAGATAATAGATGAAGAAGATTCCTAACTGCAGGTTTTAGGCGATTGACACCACAATATCGTATGTTAACAATACGCCCTGCCGTCGGCTAATGGCGGTCCCTAGGTGTGGGTAAAGCGCTTAAACACTACTCCGCTATCTAAAATATCGGGCCCCACATTGTCGCAGGCTGAGGTGAAATGCGTTGCTTATATGGGTTCGTGTAACTAATTGTCAGCTGAAATGATATTACGTTGCCAGAATGACCTTAATGAAAGTGAAATCAGGGTCAAATTTTCCCTTAAAGAGATGGGGGAAGAAGTTGATGATTGAATTAAGTATGAAGCGGAAAATACTAACTAATGACATGTACAAAAGTAGGCGTACAGAAGGGTGATTAAATGCACTGATTAATGGACACCTGCTTAATGACCAAACAAAATTAAGGGATACTTAACTCTTTCTGTTAATAAATTTACTTTCGTGTTATATTTAATTGAAATTTATTTAAAAAAACTCTACTCCATTTGTTCCTATCCCAGTAAGTCCAGCAGAGATCTGTTACTTTAAGTTATGGAATTTTTCTCCTCGAAGGTAGGAGGTAGGTTCCCATGAAGTTTTATCTTCGTTCCATATACAACACTTCATCTGCTGTTGTTAATGTACTTTGTGGAATAGGCTTATCTTGGTCATCAGCCCGATATACTTGTTTTTTTTGGCAATTGATTTATTTATTTAATTATTTAGCGTATGGCTTTTATTGCCGCGAGTGTCCGAGGACATGTTCGGCTCGTCTGAAGCTGTAGCTGCTTCATGCGGACACCCATAGGGTGAGTTACAAGTTCCGTTCAATATCAAATAGTTACATCTTTCGCTGCTAGATATCACAGGGACCTAGTGGTGAACGTTGGAACTTTCTGATAGAGCGTTACAACGAAATATAACCTAGAAATTTAGCTTCACACAAGTTCAGTTAGTGGAAGGATCTTTAACATGCCATAAATCTATTTCATGGGACCGCCGGCTCTACTTCCCCTCCGAAGGAAGGCATAATGAAGGAATTTAACGCTCTTAAAAATCCGACGACTTCGGCCGGTTTTGAACCCGTGATATTGGGCACAGCAGTTCAGTATGCTACCAACTACGCCACCGATTGGTGACGGAATTGTCCGATAGCTTGTGTTTCTGCGGTGATGATAGTAGAGTGTGTAAGAGTAATTATAGGGGTAAGGATTTGGAGTACAATTTCGGCATTTGCCTGGAGGGACTTTGGAAAAATCGTGGGAACATCGCACTAAGAATGGTTGCTGTCACCTCATGTTTACGGACCTGCCTCAGCCCCACAACAGAGTGGTGGTAAGTGAGACACCCCTCATATCACGAGGTACAAATTGGAAAGACCGGCCCATAATTTAACCACCCAGAGGATTACTACCATACAACTGTCGAGGAACCCATAGCCCAGAAGGAAAAACACAGTATACCTTTTAACATCATCGTCTATTAAATAACAAACACTTACAAACATATATAACAGATACACATAAGTTCATAACAAAAGATGCGACTTTCACAACACTTTCTTCAAGACGTAGTTTTCCTACCCTATGACCCTTGGAATGTCATCTATTTTAATTCTAGGTAGCTCTCTTGATATATACCTTTCGTATAGTATTATCTTATTCACACTAAGCTTGATTAATAATAAAAGCCAACATGAAGATAGATTAATTAGGTCGACCCCTCTATTATGACCAGACGACCAGATCCATAAATTCGATAATGATGTCAAATAATCTTTCACGATGTCATTAAATCCATCCGTAGTTGGATATTGACATATATGACAAATAATTCACCGTATTCTGAATATTTAACCTTAATTCACAAATTCACAATCATACCAAAATAAAAATCAACTTCCATCGTGTCATGGCTGACCAGATCTTCCTCTGTTCAATTAACAGCTGACTGTTAATGAATAAGCAACAACAAAACCCGAACAAGATGACAACAGACGAACACGCCTAGCATGTAATACTTTACTAATTACTCTTTTAAGATTAAGAGAGGAAATAATCAGACCCGCAGGCATTCTACAAATGAAAGGGAAGGGAAGAATTTACAAACAATAACATAGTTAAAGCAGTTAGTGGAAGCAGGCTGTGGATTTTCATTTTCAACATAGTTAAAAACCCTATTCACTAGGCCTAAATGTATGCCAACTTAACATGAGAAATCACGGGCTGGCCATCAAAAATAAACTGTTTAAAACTTACGACAACGTTATGTACCATATTCCCAGATCACTTTACCTTATCTTCTTGTAGAACCGAACAGATACTTACAAGTACCTCTGTGGCGTGACCAATATTTGATGACGACCAGTAGAAGATTCCTTTAAGTAGCGTTCACTACTAAATAAAATAATATTATTAGGAACTCCAAAACAGCTACAATCACTTCATATTAATCAACCACATAATTTCTTGGTCACTAGCAATCCTTCAAATTGGTACACACGGAGTATAAAATATTACTGCATTGCCTTTTACAATTACATCTTAATATTTTAAACTATTCCAACGTGCTTTTAGTTGAGTAGGCCATAATATCTTCAAGTTTGCAATAAGTTGTAACAACCGCATAGCCTAAGGCTATTGGTTTCTTGCCCCGATGACAAGCGGCTACATTTTGCTTGTGTCTTGCTTTAGTGAAAATCCAACACCCCTCTTTCTATACCAATAATAATTAACGTTCCTCTTCTTTTGCGTTCCACAATTACCGATGGCAGGTTTAAACAGCCACCAGTATCAGACAGAGAAGCGACAAGTTCACAAGTCCACGACAGGGGGGCCGTTATCAGAGTATCTACGGAGAGTCCCAGTACATGCTGACCTCTAGCGCCTCAACTAGGTACTATCATACAAGCACTTGCAAGTCAAACGATCCTACTCCAAGACATAAGAACAGTGTAGGCTACTTATAAACGAGGCAGATAGAATCGCCTCAGTGTGCATGGCTACGCCGCGGTGTATTTTAGCTGCTACATAAGAACAGTGAAGGCTACTTACAAACGAGGCAGATAGAATCGCCTCAGTGTGCATGGCTACGCCGCGGTGTATTTTAGCTGCTACATAAGAACAGCGTAGGCTACTTACAAACGAGGCAGATAGAATCGCCTCAGTGTGCATGGCTACGCCGCGGTGTATTTTAGCTGCTACATAAGAACAGTGAAGGCTACTTACAAACGAGGCAGATAGAATCGCCTCAGTGTGCATGGCTACGCCGCGGTGTATTTTAGCTGCTACATAAGAACAGTGAAGGCTACTTACAAACGAGGCAGATAGAATCGCCTCAGTGTGCATGGCTACGCCGCGGCGTATTTTAGCTGCTACATAAGAACAGTGTACTTACAAACGAGGCAGATAGAATCGCCTCAGTGTGCATGGCTACGCCGCGGTGTATTTTAGCTGCTACATAAGAACAGTGTACTTACAAACGAGGCAGATAGAATCGCCTCAGTGTGCATGGCTACGCCGCGGCGTATTTTAGCTGCTACATAAGAACAGTGTACTTACAAACGAGGCAGATAGAATCGCCTCAGTGTGCATGGCTACGCCGCGGTGTATTTTAGCTGCTACATAAGAACAGTGTACTTACAAACGAGGCAGATAGAATCGCCTCAGTGTGCATGGCTACGCCGCGGCGTATTTTAGCTGCTACATAAGAACAGTGTACTTACAAACGAGGCAGATAGAATCGCCTCAGTGTGCATGGCTACGCCGCGGCGTATTTTAGCTGCTACATAAGAACAGTGTACTTCCAAACGAGGCAGATAGAATCGCCTCAGTGTGCATGGCTACACCGCGGTGTATTTTAGCTGCTACATAAGAACAGTGTACTTACAAACGAGGCATATAGAATCGCCTCAGTGTGCATGGCTACGCCGCGGTGTATTTTAGCTGCTACATAAGAACAGTGTACTTACAAACGAGGCAGATAGAATCGCCTCAGTGTGCATGGCTACGCCGCGGTGTATTTTAGCTGCTACATAAGAACAGCGTAGGCTACTTACAAACGAGGCAGATAGAATCGCCTCAGTGTGCATGGCTACGCCGCGGCGTATTTTAGCTGCTACATAAGAACAGTGTACTTACAAACGAGGCAGATAGAATCGCCTCAGTGTGCATGGCTACGCCGCGGTGTATTTTAGCTGCTACATAAGAACAGTGTACTTACAAACGAGACAGATAGAATCGCCTCAGTGTGCATGGCTACGCCGCGGCGTATTTTAGCTGCTACATAAGAACAGTGTACTTACAAACGAGGCAGATTATATCGCCTCAGTGTGCATGGCTACGCCGCGGTGTATTTTAGCTGCTACATAAGAACAATCGACTCTAACATGACCATTTAACAACGATCACCACTTTCAGTAACTTAACAAATTATCACATATAACTAACAAATATTGACTAGTTGTGCTATGGACAGATGACCTCGTAGTTCCGCTCCTTAAAACAACAATAACTAACTAACTAGTTGTGTTAGTAATAAAGAAAGCTTCCTTTATTAGAACTTGGCAACACTGAAAAAATGGCTTCTACCACTTTAATTAGTTGCGTAAGTTTAATTAATACTGCAACTTAAGTGTACATATTGTAAATACTAACACCCATACTTGGAGACATAGATTTATTAGCCTAAGTGTAATGGATCCCATGATGATCGCTTGACGACTGGGTAGGTTTTGGCTAGGGATTAACACTACCCCCAAGGGAAGATGAAGGGAAAAGGAAAGGGAAGTGGATTTCTGAATGAAGAACAAGTGTGGGTAAATAGGACGAGAGTCCAATACTAAGCAAACAAAATGAATTTGAATGAGTATATAGTGACGAGTGTCACCGCAAAGCCCATGATGCACCTAAAGTGTGTATGGACTTGGACGCAGCTAACGGGAAATGCGGCTGGAGCTTGGGCTATTTGCAAGCAAGCAGCGATCGTAGCTTCCCTTCCAAGCCTACATTTGGCTACTATAGGGAAGGGTGGTAGTCTGGTAAGACAAGGAATGACAGATTTATTGTATATCCTTTCAAAGGAGTTGGGTGTGATCGAAGGTTTTGAAAGGCGCAAATAATTTGAATTGGCCGTGATAACTTTAGTTCTTGGAACTGCAGGATCTCCAACGAGCGACTCAGTATTCCCAGAAATAGTATCGATGAAGCAGTTATAATGCTTTTGAGAACGATATTGTTGTTTTCTTTGAAAATTTTGGTAAAGACACCAATTGTTGCACTTAAGATACGTTGCACTTTTAACCAGCAGAGTACAGAATAAAAGTTCAAACCAAAGGAAAACTATGAATTTAGAAAACAAACCATACATTATAGAGAGAATCTCAACAAGCAGGAAGCTTGCTGAGCTAACTATGCTTACCTCAATGGCTCGTTAGAATTAGTTATGAAAGCTAAGAGAAACTTTGAAAAAGATATTTGAAGTTTCAAGTTAAATGCAACAAGTAGAAAAACTTTAATTACCTTTTTAAATAATTTTCTTAAAGAGGGCATACGCCGAGGAAGAGTCAGGGAAGACAAGGACCTACCTGACCGTTATTCTGTTGTATGTTTAAAGCGCAAAGTTGAAATTTTGTTTATTTAACAATATAAAGTTGATTTTGATTCAAATTAATGACAATAAACAATTTTAACATACAAAAGTTTGAGACTTAATGCTAACAAATTGTAAATTTTTTGACAATGTTTAATAGGACGCAAGTTTAAAACTTGCTTCGAGCACAAAATCTGAATAAGATTTTAAAAGTTGTGCTAAAATTGAAAACTTTACAGTTTATAACGAGGATTACAAATAATTAAAGCGTTAACAAGGAATCAGGTACAATATAGGCACTTTAAGAATTCCTATTAGAGATCTTAAAGGCTATGAAAAAGCATTTAATATGAGATTATAACAACAAAAAAGAGAGGAAAATTAAGAAGAAGTTTCTATAACTTGTTACATTTAAACAGGGATCACGAGAACAAATGGGGCCAGTTGCCCTTTCGTGAAACCTGGAAAAGGAAAGTTAGAAAACTCACTTGTGAGTAGAAATAATTGAATTCCCTAGTAAACGAGGAAAACAATAGTTTAAAGGGTGTGCTAGGCACAGATTATACAGAAATTACGATGGTAAACTGCACAAAGATGGGAGGGCACTGCTATTGAGTGACACCACATTGACGGAGATCCAAATTTTAGAATTTAATTCTAATATGTTAGTAAGGTAAATGAGAGGAGGAAAATAGGAGGTTTAGGAAAATGTCTTGGCCATATTTATTGCTCTCTTTCGAACGCGACACGGATGGTGGTTCAACGGGCACTGTTATGCACGGTAGTCTGTTGAAAAGTTCACTATTGCAACACGGAAAGGCTCATAAGAAGAAAAGTTATTGCAGTTATGTAAATCACTAGTTGAATTGTAACTTGAGAAGGTTTATTGTGTTGTAGCTTTTATAGGTTGTAGTTGAATGCAGTGGAAAGTTTCCCACGACGGAAGACAAATTAGACGTAGACTAACGAATGCTGTTAAGAAAAATCTTTAGCTAAGAAAAGTATTCCCATATTTAGGTGGAAAATACTTGACGGCTTTACTTGCAGAAAGATAACTTGATGTAGAAAGTTCTAGAGCATTGATATCTGTTGAATTGGGCAAAACAAGTCCCCCGGCGGAAAGCTGAATTCTATAGACAGTGGGTACTTTAGATTATCCCTCGGTGTGAGTTAGTATCTCAGATAATCAGTACAAGAAGTACTTTTCATTTTGAAAAGTTAGCTGAAGTAGCCACAACTAGATCAGGAAGATTTTTGAAGGCAGATATTGCATCACATTTAGCAATTTCTCACTGTCTATAAAATCAGATAAAATGCTATAAGCAATTTAAAACTTTTAAAACTTGGTGAAAACCATTGATGTTGTACTTAGCTCATTTTGAAGAAAGACGATGGTCTGGATGACGGTTGAAGTTAAAATTCAGACATAGCGTCCGATTTAAAAAATGTCTCCAGAGGAGAGGAGACAAGCTCGGGAAGAGCTTCAACTGTATGTGTAGACGTCTGACACTGAAGTGAGAGCCGCTTGACGAAGCACAGAGGTACAAAGGAAAGAAAAGTGGGTGGAGGAAAAGGACAAAGGAACATACATACATACAGATTACCAACATGACAATGAAAAATTGCTTTCTTAGATATTAATTTTCTTGATGGAGTGATCTTCAAGCAGTAGCTAGCAGGCGATGATGACGACGTCTGGAGGATTGGAATGATGAAGAAGTCCTCTTGAGCATGGAGATGTTAGCTGGAGCTAGCGACGACATCTTGTGGCTGGATTGAGAAGGAAGTCCTCTTGAGAGTTGAGATATTGAGAAACTTCAGTAGTTAGCTGCTAGATGCCGCTAGGTTTATCATGGAAGATATATATCTAGAACAGACTTTTAACCAAAGTGAGCAACGTGCACAAATAAAAGAAAAAGTAAGAAATCACTGTTGGTGTTTGAGAAAAAGGAAGAAATAAGTTATGCAAAGAGCAGCAAAAGCTAACTCTGTCTTACCGTGTATTCCAAAGAATACACCAGCGATCGAAACTGGTCGTTCAAGTGTATTTATTAATCTCATATATATATATATATATATATATATATATATATATATATATGTGTATATATATATTCTTTTTAGTATTAGGGAACCACCCATTATAATTGGGTACAATCGTGTTGACCGAATGAGAAGCATTGAATTTCCATTCTATAGTAGTCACATCTCATAAAATGATTGCATGTTGTAGTCGAATGCGTTAGATCTCAAGCCACGCCGTGATGGGAAACAGCAAATCTGGAGATCGAAGGTTCCCGAATCCCGGGTCCCGGCGTTGACAGCAGCTATCCTGAGTGGAGCTCCCGCTAGGCAACCGCCGGGGTAGTCTACCCCGTTCCCGATCATACTAATTTTAAGTACGCACACTACTACATCCACCACAGAAACACACATTAACGTACACCAAAGTACACGGAGCTGAAGTCTAAGATGTCCAAAGCACTTAAAATGATTCAACAATATACAAACTTTTATATTGTGCCTTTAGAATAATGCCAAATACTAGGGAGAGTCAAATGGAAACCTTAAATATTTTTTGTACTTTAATTTATGGAAGAAAAGTGGAACACAAGTGTATCAATTTTCAACATAGTCTCCCTGACATGTCCTCCAACGCTTATGAAGTGCACGGATTCCTCTGGAAAAGAACTCCTCTGTTAGTGTGCGCTCCCAATTGTGCACCACCTGGTGCACCATTTCATCGGAACGAAATATATTTCCTCCCATCGACTACTTGAGTGGTCCAAACTTGAGGTAATCACTCGGAGCGAGGTCAGGTGAGTATGGGGTGTGGTGTTGAAGAGTATCAAAGTGATGGTCAGTGATGGTTGCAACTGTTTCACGGGCAGAATGAGGTCGAACATGGTCGTGCTGCAAAATGACATCGATAGTCAGAAGTCCACACCACTTTGATCTGATTGCAGGCTGAAGATCATTTTTCAAATATCGGAATATGAATCACTGGTGATGGATTTTACCCTAGGCGAGTAGTGTTCCAAGATAACACCTCGTTTATCCCAGAAGAGAGTCAGGATAAGTTTCCCTGCAGATGGTTGCGTCCGGAACTTCTTGGGTTTTGGTGATGAGAAATGGCGCCATTATCTGCTTGCTCTCTTAGTTTCGGGTTGGTGATAGTGTACTCAGGTTTCTTCTCCTGTATTGACTCTCGCAAGAATGGAACACCTTCTGCTTCTAAGCGCCGCTAATGTTCTGCACAGGTGGTAACGCGTCGCACCAATCTTGCAGACACTTTGTGAAACTTAAGCACGTCACGAATAATGTGATATGCTGACCCATGACTCATGCTCAGATTTCAGGCTATGTCATCCACCATCACACGAAGATTGTCCATCACAATGGCTTCAACTGCTGCAATAGGATCTGATGTCACAACGCAATGGGCCTGACCTGGCAGGGAGCGTCTCCCACTGAAGTCACTTCCTACTTCACTCGCAGCCTACACTTGCCTCGACATACTGGATCTTCATTCGTCGATGGATTTCGATAAGTTTCGTAACTTCACTGCTCAGAAATCGTAAGACAGAAGGTTGTTCATTGTTGGGGCATGACGCAAGTGGGGCAGCCATTTTAAACTGGTGTTGTGACAGCGTTTCACTTGTCTGCAGTATCCTGCCACATGTTGGGCATTATTTAATGCATTGGTAATAATACTGCCAGCATACAGAACAATGGCGCGTGAAATATAATTTATATTACGTTTTTAATGTTTTCATTCGACGTATTTGGAACGTGGAAGTAGTACAATATATACCCTTTATACACGACTATAATGTTAGTATGTTGGTATTCTGAACGCATGACCAAATTTACTGATGGCAAAGGACTTGTTAAAGCTGCAATGAAGGAGTAAATTATAAACGCACTGTTAGGTATGGAAGAATAATTGACAAAACTAATTTTTCTTTTCATTTTAGAGGACATGGAGAAGATGATGTCGTTCACGATAGAGGTTCATACACCCGAGTCTCAGGCGGTAAGTACAAATACTTTAGAATGTCTTAGGGTGTATTTAAGGTAGTTAAACGTGTTCAAGGCAGTTCAAGTAACTTTTATTGAGTAACATTTGCAATACAAAGTGATATAAATTCGTTCATTACACAATTTTTCGACATAGACACGCAGCTTCTTTAAACGATGGTCTGAAGCTTCTAGTAATGTTTGTATTCCCTGACGATAGATTTTCGATTTCTGGAACCATGAGAGAACCGCTGTTTTAACCAATTCGTCGTTAGGAAATCCATTTGCATCAAGGTGCTCTTTCAGTTTTGACGAAAACATCGAATCAACGCAAACACAAAACAAGCTTAGCCTCAACGTTTTCAATGAGTGATATAGAAACACATGGCATCTTGCACCATACGATTTGACGTTGCTCTCAGCGTTTGAGTACGCCAAGTTACATACTCGTAATATATTTCTGAAGAATATTCTGTGTGTTTTCACCCTATTGCAGTAGTTGGTAGAGCATGCAACAGCTCTACTGTAGTGTGTGACATTACAGAGATTACCACCCGCAACACGTCGAGAAGACAGCGGAGTGCTAGTGGGGACAGTGCATCGATGGGCAGATGGGCTCCCCTGCACTTTTGACCTCGCCTGCCTATTCTGCGTATTCTCCACTTTGACCCAGCAATATCTTGAAAAAGTTTCGTCAGGTATAAAATTCTCTCTGGTAGAGACGGGAATTAACCCTCGACTGTCTGTGTGGAATGCTACTTTACTTACCACTAGACCTTGACCACGGCATGAATACACCATCTTCTGATCTAAATGTTCGGACTCTTTACACTCATAACCAACTCATGGTGTACCAGCTAGCGTTCTTGTCTGTATCCCCGGAGGTCCGGGTACAATTCCCGGCTCCACCAAGTAATTTTCATTCTGTTGTGAGGGCTGGAACGGGGTACACTCAGCTTCCTGAGGCGAAACTGTCAAGAGAAGGGTTCGATTCCCCACTCAGCCAATAAGGCCACGGCCACCTCTTTCCCAGTGCTATGCCTAATTTATAAATACACACGCTAGTACAGCCATCACAATAACACTACCACACACACCCAAATACACGGGGCTGTATGACAGCGATGTCGAAACGCCTAAAATAAGCAAGAACAATAACAACATTAAACTCAAGCAGAAATATATGGACTGTATTATTTTCTTCCACAGTGTCTACTGTACTGTGTTTTCTCCAAATTGGGCATCCAGAACGGAACGAAGTTTGATAAGGACAAGTTTTTGGCAGTTGCCGAAATGATCTACGGAGACCCTGAAGAATTTCAAAAAGAAGGTCGGGAGGGAGTTATTTGGTGCTTAACCGCAGGTAAGTTATCAGCTTTAACAACATGCTCAGTAAAGAACATATAGCCTACATTCTCCTAAATGCATGGGCATAGTTACAACTCGTTGTCCTTTTCAAGGAGTATAATTGAATGTTGGTTGTAGTAGCTTGTTGAAATACAACGTGCTATACGGATATTATACGTTGATTGTTTGAATCCACACCTGAATTAAATATACACACACGCTAATACAGCCATCACAATAACGCAGGTTATTAGACGAAATTCAAAACTCACCCAAGTACATGGGGCTAAATGAACATGATGTCCATGCGTCTAAAATGAAACAACAACAGAAACATCAACAATTGCTTCCCACCCAAATCCCTCCTCGTATAAAAGTACACACACTAGTAAGCCTAAAGACATCACAGTGACACAGGTCATCAGACAACTTCTACACACACCCAAGCATACGGGGCAACGAGGCCAAGATGCCTAGAGAATCAACATCGAAACCAACAATTTAATATACCGGTACTCTACCGTGGAATAAGGACAAGGAATTTTAACCGCTGTAGTCGAGTGTTGAAACATGTGGTGTTATAAATATACGTATATGTAATATTTTCGATTGCAAATACCCACTATATGTGCGTATCATTATAACGTGTGAGTAGCTATCATACTAATATACAACAAGTAGT
Organism: Meconema thalassinum; assembly: GCA_946902985.2. NCBI lineage: Eukaryota > Metazoa > Arthropoda > Insecta > Orthoptera > Tettigoniidae > Meconema > Meconema thalassinum. The sequence goes on along the minus strand of OX336391.1, from coordinate 127,057,171 downwards.
TCCGTGAAGAACAATACAGCCTATTTTCATATATCCTGCTCATGTTAATTGTCTCTATCAACATACAAAATTTCATTTTAATTGCTGTAACAGATTCGTAGATATTGAGAACCGTCTAAATATTTCATATGGTCGCCATTTAGGATTGTTATATGTATAGGCCATAAAGTTATGTACCATTCAAGGACAATTATTGCCTAGCTTCATTACTCAAACTTTCACTTCGATCGCATGATTACGACACAAGAATAAAAACTTAATTTTAAAATTTCGCACAGCCGCCATCTTGAGGTTATGTAAACAATTGAATTGAATTAGATGGCAGTGCATTACAATCTGCAAAATCATTTACTGTACCACATTTCACTGCGCTCAGAGAGTTAAATGACGAGAAAAGTCTATTAAAATATTTCAAATTCGCTTGGTCGCCATGTTCGTTTTGTACTTGACAGGTTTATGAAATATACATAGGTAAACTTTGATCAGTACCCTTTGTCACTGTACAAAATTGCATGATGATATCTGTAACAGTTTCGGAGATATAGAATGTCAGTGAAATATTTCGCACAGCCGCCATTTTGAGGTTATGTAAACAATTGAACTAAATTAGACTCCAGTGCATTACAATGTGTATAAACATTTGCTGTACCAAGTTTCATTACGTTTGGATTGTTAAATCGCGAGAAATTGTCTATTTGAAAGTCTCAATTTCGCTTGACCGCCATGTTGGTTTTGTAGTCACCAGGTTTTTGAAAGTCTCATAGGTGAACTTCTAGTAGTGCCCTTTATCACCGTACACACCTTCAGGGCGATATCGGTAATAGTTTCGGAGATATTGAATGCTAGTGAAATATTTCGCACAGCCGCCATGTTGGATTGGTGAGACATAAGAAAATTTGAAGGGCACGGTCGAGGTCGCCGGGAATAGTGCTATGAACTTACCGAGTTTCATTGAAATCGCTCCAGCCGTTTAGATGTTATTAGGGGACACACACACACCTCTCTCACACACACACACACACGCACACACACACACACGGACAAAAGGTGATCTCATAAGCCTATTTTTTTTTTCAAAATTGAAAATAGGCTAAAAATGAGATGGTGAGTGTCTGTCTGTCTGTCTGTCTTTGTGTTACTCAATAACACAAGAACCACTTGTTCGATTTAAATGAAATTTTGCATGGACTTAGCTGATTTACCAGGCTTACATATAGGCTACTTTTGATTTGGATGTTTTGCAATATTTAAAAATGGCGACTATTTTCATATTTCCATTTCAAATAAAAAGATAACGCTAAAAAATAGCAAACTTTTGATGGCACAATGAGCTTTAGAATTTAATTTTCTATCCGAAAGGTCCTTATCAATTTTCGTGTATCTCCAGCGGTTAGTGAGTAAAACCCACATTTGTGACGTCACTACACCCTTTGGTTTCAAAATGTCATATTTCCATCATCATACTAATATACAGCAAGTAGTTCCGTGAAGAACTATACAGCCTATTTTCATGTATCCTACTAATGTCAATTGCCCCTATCAACATACTAAATTTCAGTTTGATTTCTGTAATAGATTCGTAGATATTGAGAACCGTCTAAATATTTCGGGTGGTCGCCATGCTGGACTTTTATATATGTAGGGCTTAGAGTTATGTATTGTTACATGAAGATTATTGTGTACGTGTAGAATTCAAACTTCTATCGCATGATTAGTACACAAGAAGTAAAAACGAGATTTTAAAATTTCGCACAAATGCCATCTTGTGGTTATGGAAACAATTGAAAAACATTAGATGCCAGTGGATTAACATTTGTATAAGGATTTACTGTACAAAGTGTCACTGCACTCGGATGGTTGAATTGCGAGAAACGACCATGTGAATATTTATACTTCGCTCTGCCGCCATGTTGGATTTGTGATCACCAGCTTATTGAAAGTCATATAGGAGAACTTATGTTCATAGCCCCTATGAACATTAAAAAATTCAGTTTGATTGCTGTAATAGATTCGTAGATATTGAGACCCGTCTAAACAGTTCGGATGGTCGCCATCTTGGATTGTTATATGTACAGGCCTTAGAGTCATGTACCTTTAAAGGAAAATTATTGCGTAGGTTCATTATTCAAACTTTTATTTCGATCGCATGATTACGACACAAGAAACAAAAACTTAATTTAAAAATTCGCACAGCCGCCATCTTGAGGTTATGTAAATAATTGAACTAAATTACATACTAGTGCATTACAATGTACATAAACATTTGCTGTACCAAGTTTCATTGCGTTTGGATCATTAAATCGCGAGAAAAGTCTATTTAAAACTTTCAACTTCGCTTGGCCGCCATGTTCGTTTTGTAGTTAACCGGTTTTTGAAAATCTCATAGATGAACTTCCAGTAGTTCCCTTTATCTTCGTGAAAAATTTCAGGGTGATACCGGTAATAGTTTCAGAGATATAAAATGACGGTGAAATATTTCGCACAGCCGCCATATTGAGGTTATGTCAACAATTGAACGAAGTTAGATGGCGGTACATTACAATGTGTGTAAACATATACTGTACCAAGTTTCATTGCGTTTGGTTGGTTAACTCGCGAGAAACGTCTATTTAAAATTCGCAAATTCGCTTGGCCGCCATGTTGGTTTGTAGTTACCAGGTTTCCAAAGGTCACTTAAGTGAACTAGTTGTTCCCTCTGTCACCGTACAATATTCCAGGGTGATATCGGTAATAGTTTCGGAGATATTGAATTCTGGTGAAATATTTCGCACAGCCGCCATGTTGAATTGGTGAGACGTAACAAAATTTGAAGGGCACGGTCGGGGTCGCCCTGAATAGTGCTATGAACTTACCGAGTTTCAATGAAATCGCTCCAGTCGTTTAGATTTTATTAGGGGGCGAAAAACACTCACACACACACACTCCTCACACACACACACACACACACACACACACTCACACACACACGGACAAAAGGTGATCTCATGAGCCTATTTTTTCAAAATTGAAAATAGGCTAAAAATGAGTTGGTGTGTGTCTCTCTGTCTGTCTGTCTGTCTGTGTGTTACTCAATAACACAAGAACCACTGGTTCGATTTAAATGAAATTTTGCATGGACGTAGCTGATTTACCAGGCGTACATATAGGCTAGCTTTGATTTCGATGTTTTGCACTATTTAAAGATGGCGACTATTTTCATACTTCCATTTCAAATTAAATGAGAACGCTAAGAAATTTGCAAACCTTTGATGGCACTACGAGCTTAAAATTTAATTTTCTATCCGAAGGGTCCTTATCAATTTTCGAGTATCTCCAACGGTTATCGAGTAAAACCTAAATATGTCTTATAAAACACGGTCAACGCCCAGCGATGTTAGTCTATGTTGGTCTCTACATGAACTGTTTTATTTATAGAGGTAGTTTTTGGGGTCCGAAACTAGACGTGATTTTGAGTCTTATTTTATACGGTTTGTGCCGGTTATTGTATGCGAGTATTTGGATCTTTACGCTGTTTCTACTTTGCTTTCTACTTTGCACGGTATGCTTTCATCCTTTTTATCGATTTGTTTTTCCTGAAATGAATATTTCTGTTGGCCAATATTTATCTGCTTTTTGTCGTTTTTTACCATGATCAGAAACCCAAATTCACAGACGAATGTGTCGAAGACTATCTACTGTCACATTAGTTTATTTAGTGTTCATATTAATCTTACTGCAGAACTGGGCAAATTTATTTCAATAAAGTAGGTACTTTGACTTTCGCGGCCAATAAAAAACCCGCACGAAGGACGGCGTAAACCTAGAAAAGTTGCTGCGTTTTAATTGCTTGGCCCTGAAGTTGAATATACAATCATTTTGGAAGCCTTTATAGGGAGGTGAAAGTCTGTTTTAACCTTTAGCACTCGCAGTAAAGTGGCTGAGGTGTTCTAAATAAGAATTGAGGTATCGCACAGTTTGCTACTCCTTTGGTAGTCCGCAAATAGACCACAAGGTCCGCTGATGAACCATCTCGGAGTTGCTAGGCGTATCTCGCACAAGACACGGCATAAACTTAGAAAATTTCTCTGTGATTAATTATTTTTTGTTATTATTACTTGGGATGATTGAAGTTTGTTCCGTTACTGTTACTCTTTATCATGACATGGTACGTACTTTCCGCGACATTACTTATTGCGGATATGATAATTGCTATCAAGTTTGATGTATTTTTAGCATAATGTTTATATGTTATATATAGTATGAAGACGTTAAACGATAGGTGTTCAATATTTAAGACAGGTTATTTAACTTTTACTACATAGAAGCTGATATTTATTTCCAATATTTATTCGCACTTTCTCACCCACAAAGCGGAGGCAACAGGCTTTTCTCCAGGTACTCCGGTTTACCCTGTCACAATTTCATTGCATCAACAATCTCCACTATCATTTCATTTCAAGCGTCATTCATTTAATCATTTCCCCAGGGGATTGCGACAGGCTTCGGCAGCCGGCACAGTTCATATCCTCGCTGTTAGATGGGGATTTCATTCATTCCATTCCCTGACACGGTCGGTCGACTGAAAGCAGGCTAAGGATTTTCACTTTCCTACCTCTGATTAATAATTTGGCGAGTGAAAATGCATGTAGTCCACACATGTGGTTGGTAACATGGAAATAACATAATTACATTAAGAATGTGTGATTATATAATATTAATGATTTAGGCCTGCAAGTACTAAAAGCCGTTCGAAGAACGGGTACTTCAGCTAGTCTACTATATATTTCTCAAATACCACTCACTCATTCACTCATTCATTCATCACGAAATCTAAGAAACCACCGTACGGATTGGAATTAAATTTGGTATGCAGCTTCCTCAAGGACCGCAAACGGCCAATAAGAAAGGATTTTTGGATATTCAGGTTCTAAGGGGGTGTTAAGGGGTAGACTTGCATTTCGTTGAATAGCAATATCTCCCGATTGGTTTCATTGGGGGATATAATACTCGGCATATAAACTCATCATTAAAAATAAGAAGACAGGTGTCTGAGGGTTTTTCGATTTGGTGTATATTATAGGTAAAAGGGGTGAACAGTGGGGGTTGAAGGATTCCTAACGGAGCGTGTATCTCTTAAACGACATAGGGGTAGAGTTTGAAACTCAGCGGAAAAAATCTGCATAAAAATAAGTAAATAGGTGTTTGACCGTTTTTTCATAAATCCAATTTAAGAGGCCCATGGGGAGGGGTGAAATTCTGGGGGAAAAAAAGTGTCCTAACTGTTTGACTGACTGACTCACTCATCAAATTCAGGAAAAAAATGCTTAAAATAAGTAAATAGCTGTTCGACAGTTTTTTTCAAAAATCAAATTTAAGGGGTTCATGGGGAGGGGTGAAATTCTGATAAAAGAAAATTGATAGAAAATGTCCTGACTCACTCACTCACTCACTCATCATCACCCAGCCAAAATTATTGAAGTTTGAAACATGACAGTTTGGGGATATGTGCATTGTATGTCAAAACCGTCTACTAAGGGAGGATTTTCGGATATTCAGGATTAAAGGGATCTTAAGGGGGTTACACCTGCTTTTCACTGGGGCATGTGATACTCGGCATATAAACTCATCATTAAAAATAAGAAGACACGTGTCTGAGGGTTTTTCGATGTGGTGTATATTATGAGGTGAAAGGGGTGAAAAGTGGGGGTTGAAGGATTCCTAACGGAGCGTGTATATTTTTAACGACATAGACGAGGAGTTTGAAACCCAGCGGAAAAAAAAACAGTTTAAAAAATAAGTAAATAGGTGTTCAACCGTTTTTTTTTCATAAATCCAATTTAAGGGGCCCATGGGGAGGGGCGAAATTCTGAAAAAAAAAACAGGAAAGAAAGTGTCCTAACTCACTCATCAATGTCAGGGGAAAAAACTGCTTAAAAATAAGTAAATATGTGTTCGACAGTTCTTTTTGTAAATCAAAATTAAGGGGTTCATCGAGGGGTGAAATTTGAAAAAAAGAAAATGAAAGAAAATGTCCTCACTCACTCACACACTCATCATCGCCCAGCCAAAATTATTGAAGTTGGAAACATGGCATTTTGGGGATATGTTCGTTGTGTGTCAAAACCGTACACTAAGGGAGGATTTCTGGATATTCAGTTTCTAAAGGGGTCTTAAGGGGGTTAAACCTGCATTTAATTGAATAACAATATCTCACGAGTGGTTTCAGTTGTGGATGTGATACTCGGCATATAAACTAATTAATAAAAATAAGCAGACATGTGTCTAAAGGTTTTTCGATGTGGTGTATTATTATCAGGTGAAAGGGATGAAAAGTGGGGGTTGAAGGATTCCTAACGGAGCGTGCAGGCCTCTCTCTTAAACAACATAGGCGAGAAATTTGAAATTCAGCGGGAAAAAACAGCTTAAAATAAAAGTAAATAGGTGTTCGAACGATTTTTTTTCATACATCCAATTGAAGAGGAGTGGAATTCTGGAGAAATAAATGGGAAACAGTGTCCTAACTCACTCACTCATCAAACTCAGAGGGGAAAAACAGCTCAAAATAAGTAAATAGGTGTTCTACCGTTGTTTTTCATAAATCCAATTTAAGGGGTTCATGAGAGGGGTGAAATTCTGAAAAATAAATCATCGCCCTGCCAAAATGATTGAAGTTAGAAACATGAAATTTTGGGGTTATGTTCGTTGTATGTCGAAAACGTCCACTAAGGAAGGATTTTTGTATATTCAGGTTCTAAACGGTTGTTAAGGGGGTAGACTTGCATTTAATTGAAAAACAATATCTCCCGATTGGTTTCTTTGAGGATGTGATACTCGGCATATAAACTCATCATTAAGAATAGAAGACACATGTCTGAGGGTGTTTCGATGTGGTGTATATTATGTGTGAAAAGTGAGGGTTGAAGAATTCCTAACGGAGCAGGTACTGTTTAACTTACAAGACAGAGGCGAAAAGTATGAAACTCAGGGAGAAAAATCAGCTTGAAAAAGTAGTAAATAGGTGTTCGACCGTTTTTACATAAATCCAATTTAAGGGGCCCATGGGGAGGGGTGAAATTCTGGGGAAAGAAGTCCACTAAGGAAGGATTTTTGGATATTCACGTATCATCCCCAGCAAACCTATTGCAGTTAGATACTTGAAATTTTGGGGATATGTTCGTTGTATGTCGAAAAAGTCCACTAAGGATCGATTTTTGGATATTCATGTTCTGAAGGGGTGTTGGGGGGTTAAACTTGCATTTCATTGAATAACAATATCTCACGAGTTGTTTCTTTTGGGGATGTGTTATTCGGCATATAAATTAATAATTAAAAACAAGTAGTTCCGTGAAGAACTATACAGCCTATTTTCATATATCCTACTTAAGTTAATTGCCACTATCAACATACTCAATTTCTGTTTGATTGCTGTAATAGATTCGTAGATATTAAGAACCGACTAAATATTTCGGACGGTCGCCATGTTGGATTTTATATATGTAGGTCCTAGAGTTATGTACTGTTACATGCAGATTATTTTGAACGTGTAGTATTCAAACTTCAATCGCATAATTAGGACACAAGAGAAAACAAGGAGATTTTAAAATTTTTCACAGCTGCCATCTTGAGGTTATGGAAACAATTGAAATAAATTAGATGCCAGTGGATTAACATTCGTATAAGGATTTACTGTACCAAGTTTCACTGCACTCGGATGGTTAAATTGCGAGAAACGTCCATGTAAATATTTATAATTCGCGTCACCGCCTTGTTGGATTTGTGATCACCAGGTTATTTAAAGTCCTATAGGTGAACTTAAGTTCATAGCCCCTGTGAACATTAAAAAATGCAGTTTGATTGCTAAAATAGATTGGTAGATATTCAGTATCGTCTAAATATTTCGGATGGTCGCCATGTTGGATTGTTAAATGTATAGGCCATAGAGTCATGTACCATTAAAGGAAAATTATTGCGTAGGTTCATTATTCAAACTTTCACTTTGATCGCATGACTACATCACAATAAATAAAAACTTAATTTTAAAATTCGCACTGCCGCCATCTTGAGGTTATATAAACAATTGAACGAAATTAGATACCAGTGGATTACAATGTGTATAAATATTTCCTGTACCAGGTTTCAGTGCGCTTGGAACATTAAATCGCGAGAATGGTCTATTTACAATTTTCAAATTCGCTTGGCCGCCATGTTCGTTTTGTAGTTAACCGGTTTTTGAATGTCTTATAGATGGACTTCCAGTAGTGCCCTTTATCTCCGTACAAAATTTTAGGGAGATACCGCTAATAGTTTCAGAGATATAGAATGCCGGTGAAATATTTCGCTCATCCGCCATCTTGTGATTATGTAAACAATTGAACTAAGTTAGATATCGGTGCATTACAATGTATATAAACATATACTGTACCAAGTTTCATTGCGTTTGGTTGGTCAAATCACGAAAAACGTCTATTTAAAAGTCACAAATTCGCTTGGCCTCCATGTTAGTTTTGTAGTTACCAGGTTTTCAAAAGTCACATAAGTGAACTTATAGTAGTTCCCTCTATCACCATATAAAATGTCAGGGTAATATCGGTAATAGTTTCGGAGATATTGAATGCTGGTGAAATATTTCGCACAGCCGCCATGTTGGATTGGTGAGTCGTAACAAAATTTGAAGGGCACGGTCGAGGTCGCCGGGAATAGTGCTATGAACTTTCCGAGTTTCATTGAAATCGCTCCTGCCGTTTAGATTTTATTCGGAGGGGACACACACACGGACAAAAGGGGATCTCATAAGCCTATTTTTTTCAAAATTGAAAATAGGCTAATAAACAGACATATGTCTAAGGGTTTATCGATATGGTGTATATTATGAGATGAAAGGGGTGAAAATTGGGGGTTGAAGGATTCTTAACGGAGCATGTATCTCTTATTCGACATAGGCGGTAAGTTCGAAATTCAGCGGAAAGAGCAGCTTAAAAAATTAGTAATTAGGTGTTCGACCGCTCCTTCATAAATCCAATTTAAGGGGCCCATGGGGAGGGGTGGATTCTGGGAAAAAAACAAGTAGTTCCGTGAAGAACTATACAGCCTATATTCATATATCCTACTTATGTTAACTGATACTATCAACATACAAAATTTCAGTTTGATTGCTGTAATAGATTCGTAGATATTGAGAACCGACTAAATATTTCGGAAGGTCGCCATATTGGATTTTATATACGTAGGTCCTAGAGTTATGTACTGTTACATGAAGATCATTGTGTACGTGTCGCATTCAAACTTCAATCGCATGATTAAGACACAAGAAGTAACAAGAAGTATTTAAAATTTCGCACAGCTGCCATTTTGTGGTTATGGAAACAATTGATATAAATTAGATGCCAGTGGATTAACATTCGTATAAGGATTTACTGTAACAAGTTTCACTGCACCCGGATGGTTAAATTGCGAGAAACGTCCATGTGAATATGTATACCTCGCGTCGCCGCCATGTTGGATTTGTGATCACCAGGTTATATAAAGTCCTATAGGTGAACTTAAGTTCATAGCCCCTATGAATATTAAAAAATTCAGTTTGATTGCTATAATAGATTCGTAGATATTCAGAGCCGTCTAAATATTTCGGATGGTCGCCATGTTGGATTGTTAAATGTATAGGCCATAGAGTCATGTACCATTAAAGAAAAATTATTGCATAGGTTCATTATTCAAACTTTCACTTCGATCGCATGATTACGACACAAGAAATGAAAACTTAATTTTATAATTCGCACAGCCGCCATCTTGAGGTTATGTAGACAATTGAACTAAATTAGATACCAGTGCATTACAATGTGTATAAACATTTCCTGTACCTAGTTTTATTGCGTTTGGATCATTAAATCGCGAGAAAGGTCTATTTAAAATTTTCAACTTCGCCTGCCCGCCATATTCGTTTTCTAGTCAACGGGTTTTGAAAGTCTAACAGATAAACTTCCAGTAGTGCCCTTTACCTCCACACAAAATTTCAGGGTGATACCGCTAATAGTTTCAGATATATAGAATGCCGGTGAAATATTTCGCACAGCCACCATCTTGAGGTTATGTAAACAATTGAACGAAGTTTGATGTCGGTGCATTACAATGTGTATAATCGTATACTGTACCACGTTTTATTGCGTTTGGTTGGTTAAATCGCGATAAACGTCTATTTAAATGTCGCAAATTTGCGTGGCCACCATGTTGGTTTTGTAGATACCAGTTTTTGAAAAGTCACATAGGTGAAATTCTAGTAGTTCACTTTATCACCGTAATAAATTCCAGGGTGATATCTGGAATAATTTCGGAGAAATTGAATGCTGGTGAAATATTTCGCACAGCCGCCATGTTGGATTGGTGAGACGTAACACAATTTGAAGGGCACGGTCGGGGTTGCCCGGAATAGTTCTATGAACTTACCGAGTTTCATTGAAATCGCTCCTGCCGTTTAGAATTTATTAGGGAGACACACACACACACACACACACACACACACACCTCACACACATGCACACACACACACACACGCACACACACGGACAAAAGGTGATCTCATAAGCCTATTTTTTCAAAATTGAAATAGGCTAAAAACAGGAAAGAAAGTGTCCTAACTGATTGACTCTCTTACTCACTCATCAAACTCAGGGGGAAAACAGCTTCAAATAAGTAAATGGGTGTTCGACCGTTTTTTTTATAAATCCAATTAAAGGGGTTCATGGGGAGGGGTGAAATTCTCAAAAATAAATGAATGAAAATGTCCTGACTGACTCACTCACTCATCATCGCCCAGGCAAAATGATTGAAGTTAGAAACATGAAATTTTGGGGATATGTTCGTTGTATGTCGAAAACGTCCACTAAGGAAAGAGTTTTGGATATTCAGGTTCTAAAGAGGTGTTAAGAGGGTAAACGTGCATTTAATTGAATAACAATATCTCACGAATGGTTTCATTTGGGATGTGATACTTGGCATATATACTAATCATTAAAAATAAGCTGACACTTGGCTAATAGTTTTTCGATGTGGTGTATATTATGAGGTGAAAGGGATTGAAAGATTCCTAACGGAGCGTGTATCTCTTAAACGACATAAGCGAGGAGTTTGAAACTCGCAGGAATTCAATCAGCTTAAAAATCTACTATAAATTTGTCAAATACCACTCACTCTCTCACTCATTCATCACGAAATCTCAGAAACCACCGAACGGATTGGAATGAAATTTGGTATAAAGCTTCCTCAAGGACCGTAGGTGCTCGCTAAGAACGGTTTTCAAAAAATCCATTCGGGACCATGGTCAAACGGCAAAAACCGCTATTTCTACTATATATTTGTCAAATACCACTCACTCATTCATCACGAATTCTCAGAAACCACCGAACGGATTGAAATGAAGTTTGGTATGCAGCTTCCTCACGGGCCGTAGGCGCTCGCTAAGAAAGGTTTTCAAAAAATTCCCTCGGGATCATGGTCAAACCGCCAAAACCGCGATTTCTGCCATATATTTGTCAAATACCACTCACTCATTCATCACGAAATCTCAGAAACCACCGAACGGATTGGAATGAAATTTGGTATGCAGCTTCCTCAAGGTGCTCGCTAAGAAAGGTTTTCAAAATTTTCACTGGGGATCATGGTCAAAAGGCGAAATCCGCGATTAAAGTATATTGTTGCCAGGTAATGCGGGCTGCATCACGTCACCCCTGCCAGAGTTCTGGCCCTTTGCAGGTCTTGAGCTGTGTGGAAATGCTCAGTGTGTTCTTTGCTGTCATAACGTGCACGTCATTGTTGTCTGCGCTCCCGACCTTTACCCTCTCTCTCTGTTCAAACAGTACTTCTCTGTAATTTGTACTTTCACCATAACTTCACAATCATTTTAGCCTAAAGTTGAAGTAACTGTCGAGTTCATTTCTGTTTGGACTTCGTACATTCACCATCACTTCATAATCATCATATTGCATTTCATTTCTGTCTGTACTTCGTACTTTCACCATCACTTCATAATCATCATATTGCATTATATATTAGTCTTTAGTTGAAGTTACTGAAGAGTTCCTTTGTTTGTTGGATTAGGTTCGGCGGTTTACATCATTTCTTGATAGTACATAGTTAGTTATAATGAAAAGTAGATTTTGGTAAAAGAAAATTACCTCTACCAACGTTAATTTTGTTAAGTTAGGCTAGGTCTATTCCATTTATCAGGTTTTTTAAGTAGAAATTTGGTTTTACGTTTTAAGTTAGGCTAGGTCTATTCAATGTATCAGGTTTTTTAAGTAGAGATTTGTTTTTACGTTAGGTCTATTCCATTTTTTTTATTACTCAAGGGAGGTTCTTCTTCTTATTCATTTGTACTTGTTGTTCATTGTTTTCACGATGGCTGCAGTAGAAATGTTAGAGGTAGATGGCACCCTAGTTCCCCACCATGTCTTTGAAATTCCCGGAGATGGTGCCTGTCTCTTCTCTGCTCTATCTTACGTAATGAATGACAATATATTACATGCACGTACAGTGCGTGCTGATATCATCAGACACGCCTCTAACAACTGGGAAAGACTACAGGTGTATTCTATGACGCGAGATTGCCAGCCTTACATAAACAAGGCTGAATATCTATCTGTTATGTCTATTATACCTTACACATACGGTACATCAATCGAATTGCAAGTAGCGGCAGAGATTTAACCTTTCCAATTCCAGGTCTACTGTAATTGTGTACTCCGAACTGGAAATACGTATGGTTCTGCAGCTTCTGTTAAAAGGTTAAGGTTTACGGGAGAGTTCACGCAAGGGACATTTTAATGTTTACGAGCCATTCACGCCTACAATTTTACAATGTGAATATCCGCTTCTCATTCAACCTTCTTCATTAATATCTTCTCCTTTTACCGCGAAAATCCTCTTCGAGACAGTGTCTCAAACTAAATGAAATAGAGGTTCAAAACGTAGAAAACGATTTACTAACAACATCCGTAAAAAACAATTAAATAAAGCTGTAAACAAATACGCGAAAGAACATCCTGAAGTAAACCTTAGGGCAGTTAAGAAGTATGTTGAAAGCAATAAGAAAGTCAATGGGAATGCAGTAGACAAATATACAAAGAGCCACCCACACGTAAATAGGGATGCAGTGGCCAAATATACAAAGAGCCACCCATTAGTAAATAGGGATGCAGTGGCCAAATATACAAAGAGCCACCATGAAGTAAATAGGGATGCAGTGGCCATATATACAAATAGCCACCCAGAAGTAAATTGGGTTGCAGTGGCCAAATATAAAAAGGGCCACCCAGATGTAAATAGGGATGCAGTGGCCATATATACAAAGAGCCACCCAGAAGTAAATAGGGATGCAGTGGCCAAATATAAAAAGAGCCACCCAGAAGGAAATAGGGATGCAGTGGCCATTATACAAAGAGCCACCCAGAAGTAAATAGGGATACAGTGGCCAAATATACAAAGAGCCACCCAGAAATAAATAGGGATGCAGTGGCCAAACACACAAAGAGCCACCCAGAAGTAAATAGAAATGGAGTGGCCAAATATACAAAGAGCCACCCAGATGTAAATAGGGATACAGAGGCCAAATGTATGAAGAGCCAGCCAGAAGTAAATAGAAAGGCTGTTGTTACACATAATTTTAAAAGAGCACAAGTCAAGATTCTACCATGGACAGTTCTAAAAATGTCCAGCTTTCAATATGATGATGATGATAATTGTTGTTTTAAGGGGCCTAAGCTTTCAATATAATCCACAAACTGATTATTCTGCGAACAAAGCATTGAATATTGGCTCTCAGGTGGTTTGTACATTTTGCAAAGTCAAGAAATGGAAGGATGAAACCCATTGAATGTGTTGCAGTACTGGAAAAAATACAGCTGCCCCCTATCCAACAATATCCTGAACCCTTGCACAGCCTCCTTAACCATCAGCACCCAGAATCAGAACACTTCCTGTCTAATGCACGTAAATGTAATAGTTGTTTTCAAATGACATCGTTTGGTGCAAAGGAAGTAGAAGAAGGCAAATTCATGCCAACGTTTAAAGTGGAAGGACATGTATTCCATCGAAACGGGAGCTTATTACCATCATATGAACAACAGCCTCAATTTCTACAAATTTACTTTGTTGTAGAAGTAGACATAGAAAAACATTCGATGTGGCATCTTCCCTGACGTTAAACCTCAGATAGTTCTGCAATTGCAGGATCTGTTACACAAGCATAATAGATACATTCAGGATTTTATAACAGCAATGGAATCAGTTCCTGATGTCAATCAAGACTTCCGGATGGTTATCAAAGCTGACAAAAGACCTCTGGACGAGCACAAAGGCCTCTATAACGCCCCTGCACTAAGGAAGTGGCGGTTTTAACTGTTGGTCAGGAGTTTGAGAAAAGGGATATTGTACTCCACGGCAGAGATAGCAGGTTGCTTCGTATTAGTGAAACACATCGCGCGTATGATGCTCTGCAATATCCGCTTATGTTCTTCCGTGGAGAAGATGGCTACTGCATTAATATCCCTCAACGTCACAACAGCACTCAAGCACCTTTGAAGAAGACCGTGTCTGCCGCTAACTTTTACAGCTTCAGAATATTTGAGCGTGAGGGTGATAATTCTTATCTTTTGTTATTTCGCAATCTTCTCAATCAGTTTCTGGTTGATATGCATGCAAAGATTGAGACAGAGAGACTACTTTGAATTCGCATCAATCAGAAAAGGTTGAGAAGTGAGGAATATGTGCACCTGAAGGATGCAATGAGTAAAGCTGACAGCCGTTTGTCAGATATTGGTAAAATGGTCGTGTTGCCGTCGACATTCACTGGAGGCCCGCGCTATATGCATGAACGCACTCAGGATGCTATGACTTACATGCGCCATTTTGGACGTCCTGATCTTTTTAAAACATTCACCTGTAATCAAAAATGGTCCGAAGTAGTCGAACACCTGAAACAAGGTCAACAACCTCAAGATAGGCATGATTTGGTAGCCCAGGTATCACTTGAAAGTTAAGCACATGATAAGACTTCTTACTAAGGGTTGTATCTTTGGTCCTTCAAGGTGTCACATGTATTCCATCGAATGGCAAAAGCGAGGATTACCTCACGTTCACATACTTCTGTGGCTGGAAGGAAAGCTAAGGCCTGAAGACATCGACAAGGAGATCAGTGCTGAGATTCCTGACCCAAATCTTGACCCTGCTCTCCATGAAATTGTCAAGGCAACCATGATCCACGGTCCATGAGGAGTTCTCAACTGGAGTTCGTCTTGCATGGTGGAAGGAGTATGCACCAAGAAGTACCCCAGACCACTCATCAAGGAAACCCAAACCGGGGAAGATGGGTATCCAAAATATCGCAGGCTGCCCACTTCGGGGAGTGGGGTTTCTATTATTAAAAAGGGAATGGAAATTGACAATAGCTGGGTGGTACCCTATGACCCCGTCCTATCTCGCACCTTCTCAGCTCATATCAATGTTGAGTACTGCAACTCTGTAAAGTCAATAAAATACATTTGCACAATTAAGTTGTCCAAAGAGGTTGCTGATAATGTTCCAAAATTGAACAACGAGCTGAGATTGGCCTATGACGAAATAGTTCGAAGTGTTGCTTCAGAATGTGGTCAGCTCTTTTTTCTAGGTGCACCAGGTGGAACTGCTAAAACATTCCTGATTAATCTCCTGCTCAGTATATTTAGAAATCGACAGAACATTGCCATCACAGTCACCTCCTCGAGTATTGCAGCAACCCTACTGGATGGTGGAAGAACAGCTCATTCTGCTTTCAAGCTCCCTCTTAACCTCAGTCACGCTGCATCTGCCCTTTGTAACATCTCTAAGCAAAGTGGCACAGCTCGCGTGCTGAGAGAGACAAAACTCATTGTTTGGGATGAATGCACGATGGCGCACAAAGGAGAAGTCAAGGCATTGGACAGAACACTTAGGGACATTAGGGGTAACAACCACCTTATGGGTGGAGTCACAGTACTTCTTGCCGGTGACTTTAGACAAACCCTCCCTATTATACCCCGTGGAACACGGGCTGACGAAGTAAATGCCTGTCTAAAATCATCTTACATATGGTCCAAAGTCAGTTCAATTCCCTTGACTGTCAATATGCTCGTACACCTCCATGGTGATTTGATGGCTGAGGAGTTTTCCCGTCTCCTTCTAAGTATTGGCGATGGAAAGTTGGAGGAAAATGACGGAAAATAACTATTTCAGCTCAACTGTGCGAAGTTGTTGACAGTTTAGAGAATTTGATCGAAAAGATCTATCCCCAAGTGTTTGTAAATTCCAACCTTGATAATTCATGGATGGAAGAAAGAGCTATTCTTACTCCAACAAATGACTCTGCTGATAGTATAAATATCGCCATCCTTAAGAAGTTATCAACAACAAAAATGGTATACGATACAGTAGACTCAGTTCTAGAGTTTGAAGATGCAATTCATTATCCTTCGGAGATTTTTAACACTCTTAACCCGCCCGGAATACCGCCTCATGTCCTGATCCTCAAGGTTGGTGCTCCTGTCATGTTATTGCGCTATCTAAACCCTCCTAAACTCTGCAATGGAACCAGGCTGCAGGTTAAAGCCCTGAATAAATTTGTGATTGAAGCCTCCATATGTACAGGTGTTGGCCAAGGTGAAACTGTCTTCATACCCCGCATTCCTCTAATCCCATCAGACAACCATTTTCAATTCAAACGTCTGCAGTTTCCTTTGAAAGTCTGCTACGCCATGACAATTAACAAGGCTCAGGGGCAGAGTTTAAAAGTAGCTGGTGTGGATCTGAGAAGTGACTGTTTCGCACATGGTCAACTATACGTTGCATGCTCCAGAGTTAGTTCTTCTGGTGGCTTAGTCATTCTGCAGCCTAAGAAAAAGACCAGAAATGTAGTTTACCGAGAAGTGCTTAGGCGTTAAAAACACTCTCGACAGACATGGCAGTAGGCTAGGGTACCTGCCTTAAATCAAAGCTCCCCGTCGTATTTTGCACCAAATTTTCAATTTCAACGCTCCATGTTGCCGTGATTATCTTCCACAACAGGAAAAATCTATATAACTAATGTTATAACGGGATTCCAAATGTTATTGTGGGCGAAGCCGCGGGTAACAGCTAGTAAATCAATAAATACAAAAAATCGAAGTAGACAAATTTGAACCTGCTGGGATTTGATCCACGAACCTCCAGACTATGAGTCCAGGTCGCCACCACTACTCCACAGATGCCTTACACTAATACTTGGTTAACAACTGGTTTAGTATAACTCCATGATATTTTGTTTTGTCTTGCAATCAACGATTTCATTAGCGTTTTCTGCCGTTTCTATAAACCATTTGATACTAAATGTATTATTTTGTTCAGTACATTCCTATAAGGTTAGTCGTAATTTGATTTAAGCTTTGAACATTAGGGTGGCCGCCATCACCTTTCCGTCAAGATGGCGGAGATATAAAACATGATCCTGAGGTGCCTTCTGCTAGTGCTACCTCTGTACCAAATTTCGTTCAATTCGGTTTCAGCGTGTTTGAATTGATAGGGGGGAACTTACAATCCAAAGCACACACACACAGACACTCAAGTTTTGGCTCTGTGTAAATCTCATAAGTCTACTTTCATTTTTTGCAAAAATCGAAAGTAGGCTAAAAACATACATGTACGTGTAGAGCTTTAATACGAGTACATTAAACGTAAGCCAATACCTACAGTAGATGGAAATTCTGAAAGTTAGTTAGTTATTGTTGTTTCAAGGGGAGGAACTACGAGGTCATCTGCCCCTCTTAACACAGATTAAAGAATACAAATTTGGAATTGAATATAAAATTTTGAGGTGAACACCTAAATTCAAAAATACCAAAAATTAATAAAACAAAAACAAAAAAATAAATAAAAATAAAAATTATAAAAATAAACAAAAATTACGGAAAAACAAAACATTATCATTCAAAAACGAACAAGTCGTTGAGTCAATTTTCACTGGAGAATTTAGATTGCTGGCCCTAACCCACTCTCACTTTTAAATCGGATAACACGATCAGCAGCCACCGCGTCATCGGTTAATATAAGTTTGGGTGTCATCTGCAAACCAAGGTTTCTTCGTAAGTCAGCAAGATCCACACACTCGGTGAAAATGTGGGCCACGGTGAAGACGGCTCCACAGGTACATCAGATACGAGTGGATGGATCTCGTATGACCTATCCTTAGCCTACACAAAATGACGGACTCTCTCCGTGACCGGAAAGAGCTCCGCCACACGCGAGTAGTTCCCTTGATCGCTCATAGTTTACTGGGCAGTGAGTCAGCTAGCCACTGACTCTCCCAAAATGCCAGAACTTGTAGGAGTAACTGAGAGCGAATATCTCTAGCGGGTACCCCCATTGGTCGAGGTGGTAATGATACCGCGTCTTTTGCAGCTTGATCCGCTAACTCATTTCCCGCAATTCCCATGTGGTTTGGAAGCCACAGAAAGGTGATTCGATTGTCAGCGTGGCACAGCCCGGCTAGTAGGTCGTGGATACGCTGAACTAGGGGGTTTTGCGGGAAACATGTAGCAATCGACTGCAATGAACTCAAAGAGTCGGTGCACACGAGGAAGTGGATTCGTGCATCCTGTAGTGCAATCTGCAGAGCTTCATAGATGGCAAAGAGCTCCGCAGTAAACACACTACAGGCCTCAGGCAAAGAGATCTTGGTATTTGCACCATCAATAACCTAAGCACAACCCACTTTCTCGTCCACCTTCGAACCATCCGTGTAGAGAATGCCAGCGTCCGGAAATTGGTGAACTATGCTGTGGAACTGCCTCCGGTAGTCAGAGGACCTCGGTGCAGATCTAACCGATTTTCCGGACGCGGAACTTGCCACGGAGGCACCTCGCTAGGTGTCCGCATCATACAGGGACCTACAGCCACTCCTATTTCAGTACATGAGCTACCAAGTCTAATACCAACCGGCCGAGTGGCACGAGGGGATGTTCTGAAATACCAATATTCAAATTTATTTATTTGTAGGCTTCGGTGGCGTAGCCAGTAGCATGCTGAACTGCTACGCCCACGAACGCGTGTTCAATGCCAGCCAAAGTCGTCGGCTTTTAAGGGCATTCAAATCCTTCAGTATGCCTTCGAAAGGGAAGTAAATCCTATGTCATAGAATTATGAAATGTAAAAGAACCTACCACTACAATTGGTAGTGTGTAGCCAAATTTGTACGTTAATTTTGTTGGTTAGAAACGCTCTATGAAGTTCCAACGTTCGCCACTAGGTGTCAATGACAGTAGAATCGGATAGACAAAGTTGGAACTACTTGAAATTGACTTTGCTGGGAGCCTAAGAGCGTTCCATTAAAATACACTGCTGTGTCCATTGGCTGCAATTCATATATAATATAATGTTATTTATTTCCATTTGTAGCCTATTTTGTTTTTTGCAAAAATGAAAGTAGATTTATGAGATCACCACGGGCCAAACGTCCTTGAGACTGTATGTCTGTGTGTGTGTATGCCTGTCCCGCTATCAATTCAAACACAACTCAACCAAACAGAACCAAATTTGATACAGACGTAGCAAGAGCAAAGGACACCTCAGATCATTATTTATAACGCTGCCATCTTAACCGAAAAAAATAGTTGCTTTCCAAATGTTAAAAGCTTAAATCAAATTACGAGTATAGTAATCAACGGACCTTTACCGAATTTTCAATAAATATACCGAAATGCAGGAAGTGTCTGATATCCAAACTACAAGGTCATCAGCCAAATTATTTTAGGTAGGTGATCGTGTAAATCATGCAAACATTATAATTTAGGGTTTTATTATTTTGGTGAAATGAAACTGTTGATTTCTGTGTTACAACTGACACTATTTCAGTGGGAATTTTGTGAAATATATTGTCATAATGATCGATGTTTCTTCTGAAATCTTCCTTATAGAATGGGGTAAATCTAACAAATTATGTGATAAGGGGTTTTAAAGAGCTCTCTTTTAATGTATCCTTGTTATTATATCTTAAAGCAACCAAATAGGCTATACAAAATGTTATAGAAATAAAAAAATGTGGTTGTCTACCTACCAAGGATAACATTTTGATTTGTTTTAGGCATTAAAGCTTGAAATAACACGGTACTATAGGCCCAACGCTATATTAAAAATATGTTAATTTTATTCAGTATTCCTAATTAACCCTTCGGATGCCAAGCTAGCTTTAATGAAATCACAAGTTTTTGATAAACATTATGTCCTACCTGTAATTTATAAGATGTTAATATTTGACTGTAGCAGGCAAATATAGGATATGAGATGCTAAATAATTAAAACGGTGTTTCATTTGTTTCATTGAAAGATACTTTTGTTCATATAATTTGATTATCCGCACGTGTGATCTTTTGAAACTATGTTTGTTTACATTCTTACTCGGAACTAATTGAGATACGTGGTGATAAATATCGCTAGCTCTTAGAACGATGGAGAAATAAATAAGGTTTTAACGCTCAGTGAAGCGTGTGAGAGTACGTTTTCGACTCATAACAACCTCGAAATAAAGTGAGTATTTATTTATTCGTGTCAGAAGTACAAAGTATGTGTTGAACAGACAACTTCAAACAGTTTCTGCCCAGAACTTAGCCACTTCGATAGCACTTGAATTAGCTTCAGTCAAGCCATTCATTGTGCAGCTGTACGGGCACAATGGACAGGAGAAGTGGTGTTGTGTTGTCTGGGTTGCGCCACAATCACACAGGACTGTCTTGGTCGGAAAATGCCACTTATATAAGTTGTCCCTGGATCTTGCAACTTCCACCTGCCGTCTGTTCAGGGACAGATAAGCCAGTTCTCTGTGTGACCAGGAGGTAGAGATTCCTTTGGTTCCATCCACTCAGACAGATTGCTGGTCCTCTCCTTCCACACGGCAACTCGCGCTGTTGCTGCTGTTCCTTGTAATGGTTGAGTAGTTGTTAGGAAGCTCTTTCTCGATTTTAATCTCCTCTCAGCAGGTCGATATCCGAAGAGTGGGTGTGAGGTCATAGCAGATGATTTACTTCTTCCGTTGTTTGCAGCCACTTCTCTTCTGATATCAGGCGGAGCAATCCCTGCACGATAGTGCACTCGACTGATGAGAGTTGGCCTCAAGCAACCTGTAATAATCCTGCAGCTCTCCTTTAAGGCTACATCCACCTGATTTGCATGGGCTGACTTGTACCACACAGGACTGGCATATTCTCCTGTTGAATAGCATAAGGCCAATGCTGTTGTCCATAACGTTTGGGGATGGGTACCCCAGTTAGTCCCTGCTAGTCTACGGAGGAGGCTGTTCCTCGAAGAGATCTTCTGTTTTAGCTTAAAGTACTGCTCCTTGAATGTGAGTGTACGGTCCATGGTGACACCTAGATATCTAGGATGGAAGCAATGATCCAATAACATACCATTCCAGAATACTTCAAGATTCCGGCTAGATTGTTTATGTTTCAGGTAGAAGGCACATACTTGAGTTTTATTAGGATTGGGCATGAGTTGGTTCCTTTCATAAGTACCAAGCTGTTTGAGAGCACGACTGAGTGTATGTTCTACAACTTCAAACTGAACTGATTGGGCAGAAAAAAGCAAGGTCCTTAGTGTAAATGAAGCTTTTACACCCTTGAGGTTGTGGTTGATCATTGGAGTACACATTAAATAAAATAGGAGCAATACACTTCCCAGGGGCAATCCATTCTTCTGAGTTCTCCATAGGCTGCGATGTCCTAGGAAGTCAACGAAGAACCGGTGATCCTGAAGAAGTGTAGCTACCATGCTAGTGAATCCATACTTGTTCGTTAGGGTTTAGAGTTTATGTGACAGCATTCTGTTGTTTACGTGTCATATGCAGCAGAGAAATCAACAAAAGTTACACCTGTGATCTTTTTCCTTTCAAAACCATCTTCTATGAACTGAGTAAGGCGTAGGACTTGAGAAGTGCAATTTTTGCCTGGTCTGAATCCAGCTTTTTGAGGGATTAGAAGAGGATCAACTACAGAGGTTATACGATTCAGGATCATTCTCTCTAGGATCTTATAAAGATGACAAAGAAGAGTGTTTGGTATGAAACTTTTAGGAGGATTTGGTACTTTATCAGGCTTTAAAATAGCTATTACACGAGCCTTGCGCCATAATTTGGGGATTTTGAAAAATTCAATGCAGTGATTATAAAGATTTAGAAGCCAAATTTTTCGTGACATTGCCAAAATGCTTAATTTGTTTAACACAAATATCTATCCAGTCCTGCTGCCTTACCATTCCCACATGTACGGACGGCAGCTTCTAGTTCATGAAGATGAAATGGTCTTGTGAGTTCAATGTTCTGATTTTGTAACTTATCCTCATGGTTGAAATCTGATTTTCTAAATGACGATCTTGGTGTGCTATTATTTATGAGCTGTGATGCGATTTTATTGGCAGTGATGTTTGCATGTGTGGAACTCTTAGTTGGATCATTATTTAATTTCTTTAGCAGCCTCCAAGCCTTCTGACTATTAACAGAGAAGTCAGTTTCCTCCATAAGTTTCAGCCATCTTTCTCTCTTGTTCTGTGTTATGGTGGATATTAGCTCTTTTCCTGCTGAAATTGTTTCGTCACTAAATGGATTATCTTCGAAGAGTGAAAGATAATTACTCATCAGATCAGCTGTTTTAGGTGTTAAGCTGAGGACGTATTGTGTCCTGCACCCTCGAGGCATCGATAACCGTGAAGCCTTCTTCACTGCATTCACAAATGTATCGTATTCTTCTGGTGTTGACTGGGTATCAACTACAAAACTATCCAAAGTAGAACTAAATTGCTCCCAATTAGCTTTCCGGCAGTTGAATCTTCTACGGGAGGGTTATAGTTATCGGAGGGGCAAATGCAGTAACTTGGCACATCACAGGCCGATGTTGAGAGTTAGGAACTGGAGAGAAGACTGTCTTCATGCATTGTTGGCTTATGTGCTCAGTGGCAAATATCAGATCTGGATGGTATCCACGATGCCAACGCCCACTATTGAAGGAAGAAGGACGTTTACTGTCATTGTATAAGGGTTAGTTATCAGTCCATTTTAACACCTCTTCTCCATTATCATCGTCGTGAGCATAACCCCATACTGCTGGGACGTATACAGAGTTTTATTTCCGGGGGTGCCCAAGGGGGGGGTTAGGGGGCAATTTTATAAGCCCAAAGCATAGGGGGTCTGGGGTTCTCTCCGGGAAACCTTTGTATAATTTGGTGCAAAATGATGAGTTTTAAAGCTATCAGGCATCACTTTTTCAACCAATTTGTTGTGATGTTTTATGATACTTTTTGTTAATACAATCATCTTGCTCACTTGGAAAGAATTATTGTTTTCATTTACAACTCAGACTATAATATAAAGTCAAGGTTTCTAGAAGCATTGCTAAATCGGTTCATAACTTCATCGTCAGTGAGATGTATGTCTCTGTGAATAGATGACAATACTAGACCATTGAGTCTGTTTTCAGAAGTACAATTTCTTAAGTATGTTTTCAACCAACTCAAACTCTGTTCGGCTGTACCAGTAGCTACAGAGAGAGGCAAATTTGCCAAAAGATTAATAAGGGTATAAAAGTTAGGAAAATAACTTTTGCACACGCTTCAAGGGTATTTGTTGCTGTTCTTGGTACGTTCATAAGAGCGAAGGCACTGGAGAGTAATAAGAGGTTATGTTGTTACACATACGATCAGGGCAATCTGATTGTCACACTGTTTACCTTCGCATCGCTTTGCAACTTCACCATACGTCACTTAGTAACAATAGTACATGATTAGTTTGGTTTCTAATGTTTTAATTCATAAACAAATAATATATGTGCCATAATCGTTTTATCTTTATTTTTATATCTGGCTACAATTTGATCTATTTTGCTTGGCGGGAAAAGTTTTCCTTTGCTATTTGCTTAATTGTTCTTATTTCCTTATTATAATTGTCTTTTGATAAGGGTATGTTTAAAGCCCTGTGCACCATTGAATTGAACCCCGCTAATTTATGCATACTGGGTTGATTTGACTGATTGTCGATTGCATGCGAGGTTTCTGTGGCTTTTCGGAATATGGAATATGAAAGCTCATTGTCTTTACGTTCGATGGTTATGTCGAGATAATTAATTTTCCGATCGATTTCGGATTCCTTAGTGAATTTGATTGAGTGGTGTAGGCTATTAATGGTTTGGAGAACTGTTTCTACGCTTGTTAAGTCAGTATCGTAGATGTAAATTACATCATCCGCGTATATTTTCCACATTACTATTCCCTTAGTTGAGATCTTTTCTAAGTACGCATTTTCCAATGCATTAATGAACATGTCGGCGTCATCGGTGACCCCATCGCTAGGCCCTCTGTTTGTGTGTACATTTTATTGTCGAATTGAAACGCATTTTGGCTAAGTACGACCCTTAGTAATCTCACAACCTCTCAGTTTCTTTTGCCGAGTTGTTGGATTTTAATTTGTGTTCGATAATGTTGATTGCTTCATTAATTGGAATATTGGTGTACATGTTAGTTATATCGAAGGATGCTAGCAGCAAGCTAGGTTTCATTTGTAACATGTTCAATGCAGTTACTAATTCCGATGTGTTCTTTACATAATTGTTTTTGTCATTGGAAAGGCGGTGTTTTAAGTTTTTTAGTAACTCTTTGCTGAGTTTGTAATTTGGCGCATTCCTATAGTTGACTATTTGTCTCATTGGGCACTCCTTTTTGTGTATTTTAGGTTGTCCCCTCATAGACGGTATTTTCGGGTTCATGTTTATTAATTTTGATTTTTCGGCTTTGGTCAATATGTATTCTGTTTCTTTTAACGCACTTTTTTGTTTGTTTTTTGTTTGTTTGTCTTTGATGGGGTCTTTTCCTATTTCCTTGATTTCATTGTTGTTCAGGAATTGGACTGTTTTGTCGATGTATTCTGTTTTGTTCAGAATTACTGTGGTGTTCCCCTTATCTTCTTCCATGACGACCAAGTTATGTTCTTTTATTTTTTATTTCCTCGACTTTATTTCTTTGAGTTGCTTGTTGCCTTGAGTGTTGTTGCTTTCGCCCTCTCGTTTGAGGATTGTTTTGGCTTCGTTGGTGGCAAGATTTTTGGTTAATTCCCTATCTTCTGCTGGAACCACATAACACATTGTAATGAACTGAAATCTAATTTAGTTCAATTGTTTACATAACGTCAAGGTTGCGCCTGTGCGAAATATTTCACTGACATTCTATATCTCCGAAACTATTACTGATATCACCCTGAAATTTTGTACTGTGATAAAGGGCACTACTAGACGTTTATCAGTGAAACTTTCAAAATTATGTTAACTACGAAACGAAAATGTCGGCCAAGTGAAGGTGAGAAATTTGAATAGACTTTTCACGCGATTTAACCGTCTGAGTGCATTGAAATGTTTATACACATTGTAATGTACTTGCATTGAATTTAGCTCAATTGTTCACGTAACCTCAAGATGGCGGCTGGGTGCAATTTTAAAATTAAGATTTTATTTCTTGTGTACTAATCATACTGTTACGTTTTTAGGGTTCGAAATAACTGGTCAGGCTTATAGTTCACTAATTCTTTATTTACATTAATATAACTTACACTAATTAACGTTACCTACAAATTAGGCCTACTCACTCGCACACACAAACTGAAACTGACTTGATGCAAACTACTAGTCACTGTACTCTGCAAGAAAGTGTAACCTAAAATCAATATTTATTTTCACATTTATTTCTACACAACCGTCTTCGATATTAACTTCACATATATTTCGACATTGTCGCTCTTCGCGCTGCACGCACCCGGATCTGCAACTCCATTCTTCACTATGAAATGTCGTTACTCAGACTCAACTATCACGAACTGTATATTATTGTTAACATTATTTTAACCCCACTCTGTCCGTGAGTCGTCACAGGGTCCCAGCTTAAACTTACACGTATAGTCTCTACAGATCCTCTTCAGCCTGGCACCTGCCACTCCATTTGCTATCAGAGTCCTCTTGTTGCTTCTTGTACGCTCTTGCTCGTCCCTCGTCGAACTCGGATCCTCGACCACGTCTTTCACGAAGCACCGTGACACCACCAAACATTCAAAGTTCCGATTCTATGTTGCGCCCTGGCAGATAGGCTTCCACTCTGTTACTGTAGACGTCCGTTAGTAAGTCACTGCACTTCTACTCTCTCACTGACTGACTAGGCTGTTCTACCCTAATGGTCTTCAGTCTCCACTCTGACTCTTGACTGCTCTCCGCACCTAGCTGGTATATATGTAATCGGCCCCTGTCCAGGAAGAGTCCAGCTGCACCTTGTTCTCGATTGTTCATAATCCAGTCGATTTGCGTATTCTCTGGTCAGCTCGCGATGACTCACAGGGGCTTTGTTTTTGTGGCGAGAGGGTTGCGTGCCTGGGTACTGTCTCGCCCGTTAGTAGATTCGCCGCACTGCCCCTTCCCCCGAGAGCCGCCTGTCCAGCCAGCAGCGACACGCTACAATACGATCGAAATGAACGTTTATATAATGAACCTACGCAAAAATCGTCATCTAATAGTATATAACTCTATGGCCTACATATGTAAAATCCAACATGGCGACCATCCAAATTATTTAGACTTTTCTCAATTTCTATTAATCTATGATAGCAATCAAACTGAAATTTTATATGTTGATAAAGGCTATAAACATAAGTCCACCCACAGGACATTCAATAATCTGCATAGCACAAATCCAACATGGCGGTGACGCGAAATAAAAATATTTAAATGGACGTTTCTCGCGATTTAACCATCCGAAAGCAGTAAAACTTGGTACCGTAAATGCTGATACAAATTATAATCCACTGGCATCTAATTTATTTTAATTGTTTTTATAACCACAAGATGGCAGCAGTGAAAATTTCTTAATCTAGTTTTCTTTATTTTGTCCTATTCATGCGATTGAATTTCGAATACTACGCCTACACAATAATCTTCATGTAATAGTACATTACACGAAGACCTACATATATAAAGATCCAACATGGTGACCATCCGAAATATTTTGGCGGTTCTCAATATCTACGAATCTATTACAGTTATAAAACTGAAATTTTGTATGTTAATAGAGGCAATTAACATAAGAAGGATATATGAAAATAGGCTGTATAGCTCTTCACGGAACTACTTGTTTAAGACGATCTCTCTTTATTAGGACTTACATTTCAACATATACTTGTCACGATCATATCTTTTATTGAATAATTTCCTAATTGTCCGTTTTAGACTCCTGATTTCACGCATGTAATACTCAGGTTCTGGGTTTTGCTTCAGTAATTAAATTGGGACAAATTTATCAATGGTGCTATTTAACATTTTCAAAAAATTGGTCCACAGGATATTAATGTGATTTGCTTCCGATGCCATCCTACAAATAGCTCATTCAAATATCCCTGAAAATTACCCTGATCCACCCTGCGATATTGGAATATGATTTTCCTTTTGCTATATCGGAGTTTATTTTTGTAATTTCACCGTATCTGACATTTAATTCAAGCTCAGAATGGTCACTAATTCCCGGTAGATTCAGACAGTTAATATACAGCTCTACAGGCCTAACGAGATCAACATCTAAGGTATTATTGTCTCCAGTATGGAAGTCAACTACTTGGGAAAATTCCCCCTCCCTTAAGAATTTGCTTGCAGCGCTCTGAACTTGAACACAGCTAGTTGACTCACCAGACCAGTACACTTTGGGGAGGTATAAATCTCAAGCAATTATAATGCTTTTTTTACAAGTTTTATCATACAGTGTGTCGAGGAGCGAAAATATATCTTTCGGTGCTCTATACGCTCCTATCGCTTGAAAAGGGAATGTATTTCCTTTATCCGAGATTTATACACATAACATTTCCTAATCCGTATCAGCCCACTTTAAGAAACTAGCTATATTATTGCGTAAACAAATAAATAGCCCACCACCTCGCTTCTCCCGATCCCTTCCGTACATTTCGTAGGTCCCTTGAATTATTTCGTTACATAGCCTACATTTTTACTAGTCACCAAAGTACAAATGGAGCATGGTTTGAACATTATCAGCATGCTGAGTTGTGCGAGAGCCAGAAAGTATCTTTGCGTAAGCTGTCCACATTATACGGCGGAAACCATAATAAAGTTTTATCAGCCACAAACTCGCACTCCTGTATCAACGACCACAACACCATTTGATGCAATCGATAGCAGATATCGATTTTCATCGATAGCCTTAGAGATCGCGGAACTGAATGCACATACTTCCGGCTTTGTGGGCATTTGTGTAGGGAATACGCAGCACTATAAATCAAATAAGAAGGAAACCACAACGGCCAATTCCTCAGAAGCATTTAAACGTTTATCGGAGAGCATTTTCGATAATATTTACCATTTTTCCTACCATGTGGAGTATATTTCGTGATTATTTACGCAATTCGCGCAATAAATCAGATGTGATATTTTGCTAAAATACGGTACTATGCCTAGAAAGTCTTATTTAGGCAAGAAAGAAGATATGAAGAAAGTACACGCGTATCGCTATTACCAACAAACCTTCTTCATCTCCTTAACCGCAAGGTTGGTGGGTAACTTGCTGTCTTCCAAAACGTCTTCTTTCTCTGGCCTGTGGTTTCAAATGGCAATAAGTGTGCTTGCCTTAAATTCTGTCTATAAATTGAGTCCTTGGTCTTCCTCGATTCCTCTTTCCTTCTAGCTTTCCTTCGAAGAGTGTGGTGCACCAGTCAGAATGACGAATCAAATGGCCAACAAAATTATTCCTTCTTCTGTTTAAGGATTCAAACCAAGGTACGTGTCTCCTTTTCTCTTTTGAGAACATTCTCATTCGTGACTTTATCAGTCCAAGGTATCTTTAGTAATCGTCGCCAGCACCACATTTCGAATGCCCTAAGTTTTGATACATCTGCATGTCGCAGAGTCCATTTTTCAGAGCCATAACTTGCAATACTCCATACAATACTTTTCACGAAGTGTTTTCGCACCTCTATGTTAACAGTCTTGGATGTTAGTAAAGACTTCTTCTTTGAGAAGGCTTCTTTTGCCTGTGTGATTCGAGCATTTACTTCTCTCTTACACTTTCCATTTGATGTGGTCAAACTCCCCACATATTTGAAATCCATTAGCACATTGACAATTTGGTCGCCATCCCTAGTGCATGCCATTTCTTTGGATTTATTTTTATTTATCCTCATACCACACTTCTCTTGCAATAATTCGTTTATGTGATTCAGAGAATATTCCATATCTCATTTTCAGTTATCAGGGCTATATCATCTGCAAATCGTTTGGTACTGTACAGCTTGCCACTAACTTTTATGCCATAACTGTTGGTAGCTAAAAATTCTTGAATGGCTTCTTCAATGTTGATATTAAATAACAGTGGTGATAGTCCACATCCTTGTCTTACTCCCTTCCCAATGCTAGCTTTCTCTCTTTCCTTGACAATTAATGCTGTCTGGTTCATGTAAAGTTGATAGAGTATTCTTCTGTCCCTGTAGTCTATCTTCAGTTTTCTTAGGGTTTCAAACAACACCTTCCAATTTACATGATCAAAAGCTTTCTCTAAATCATTGAAAGCAATTACAACAAGTTTGTTGATTTCCAGGGATTTTTCAATAATTATTCTGTGACTTAGGATGGCTTCTCGTGTACCTCTTCCCTTCCTAAATCCAAATTGTACTTCTGAATAATTATCTTCTACTTTTCTCGATCCGATGATAGATGATTATTCTTATAATTTTCAAAGAATGGGAGAAAGGCTCAAAGTTCTATAATCTTCGCACCTTTGTGCTCTGTGCTTTTTGGTATGGGAATAAGAATAGTTTGCTCAAAGTCCTTTGGCATTTCTCCTGTTACATATATTTTATTTATTAGATTGTATAGATTGTCCTTGGCTTTATCTCCGAGGGCCTGTAGAATCTCTGCAGGGATCCCATCTGGTCCTGGCGCCTTTCTGTGTCTTAACCCTTTGAGGGCCCTATCAAATTCTTCTCTTAAAATTAGTGGTCCTAATTCATCAGCATCCACCTGGTCTTCACTTTCAAGGACATTTGCCTCTAGAACTCCCTCATAGAGTTCTTCTGTGCACTCCTTCCATCGTAACGCTACCTCACCATCTTCCGTTAGGGCTTCGCCTTTCTTGCTTCGTATGATGTTCATCATGTTTTTTTTGTTCCAACTGTTTCTGTATCTCGGCGTATACTCTCTCACTATTACTTTTCACCATATGTTCGTCTATGTATTTGCACTTCTTTTCATACCATTCTTCCCTTACTCTCTTTGCTTCTTTATTAATCTTGTTATGAAGTCTCGCACACTCCTCATGGTTCCCTCTTACTTTGCATTTTCTTCGTTCTTCCATTAAATCCAGTAGCTCTTCAGTAAACAAAGGTTTGTAAATCGACCTTTCCTGCCCACCAAAGCATGCCTCGGCTGTTTCGGTTATTCCCTTTTCTGTTTTGTCCAGTCTCTCTTGTATATTTCCAGACATCATCTGGAGGCCAATTCTTGCATTTGTTTCTTCTCTGAACTTTTATAAAACATGCTTGCCATTTCTTACCTTGTCGATGTTCCATCTCTTACCGGGTTGTTTTTTAAATTTTCTTCTTAATCTAAGTTGGCTTTTCATTAATACCAGGATGTGGTCTGAATCCACACCTGCACCCGGGTAGGTCTTACATGATTCTGCTTGATTACGATAACGACTTTTTATCAGTATGTAATCTATCTGATATATCTATCACCATTACCTGGCATTGTCAACGTGTATGTTCTTCGTTTTGGTTGTTCAAAGCATGTATTGGCAACAATCAGCGTATGGCTTCTACAGAACTCAATAAGCCTGTTCCCCCTTGCATTCTATAATCCAAGTCCCTACTTTCCCACACAGTTGTCTACTGTACCTTCTCCTACAAGAGCATTCCAGTCACCCATGATGATAAGGTTATCATCTTCTTTAACTTTCATCTATACTTCCTCCAGTTGTTCATATCTTCCACTTTACCATCAGTGAAACTCGAAGTAGGCACGTATGTCTGGATTAGTACTGTATCCTTAGGCTCTGTTTTGAGTGTGATCATGATAAATCTTTCGCTGATTCCCCAAATGCTTTCGACCTGACACGCCAGTTTTTGTTTTAAAACAAAGCCAACTCCACCTGTTCCATACGTACCTCCTGAATAAATAATCCTGTAGTCACCACTCCATCAGTCTCCATTATTAGGCCATCTCACTTCGCTTAGTCCTAGGATGTCGATCTCAAGTCTATCCATTTCCTTTTTGACATTTTCCAGTTATCCAGTCCTTTTGAGTGATCGAACATTCTATGTTCCCATTCTACATATTTGATCAATTCTCAGAATCTTCTTACATTGTCCCCTCCGGATATACGAGCAGGGGACTATTTTACCTCCGGATACCAATTTACCTTGGGAAGAATCCATCATGCATGTATATTCTAGGGAAAATTAATTGAGGAGATTTCCCGTTGCTTTCCTCAATGCGCAGTAACCACCTCACATCTCATCATCCCAGTATGGCAGGACGCGAAGCAGCATTTTGCTGATACAAGGTCGGCGTGTCGATCTCCATATCAGCAATAATGATATAGCTGCTGCCACCATATCATGTCCTCAGTTGATCCGCGGGTGCGAGCACCACTCTCTCACGAGAGAACCTATTAGCCATTGGGTCGCGCCGTGCGGGGTTGAGGACTTCCCCGCCCAGATCCGTCTTCCACAAAGTACAGAGAAGCCCCTACTTAGTTCAGAGCTCCCCCCTCCCCCTGTGCAAGCTGCACCTGGCACGGTACCAAAAATTACGGCCCCAAATTATAATCAGTAACTAATGATCCAATGAATCAATGTCCGCAGTGCTTGGCAATTAATTTTGTATAAGAAACTTCTGCTGTCAACGTGACATCTTAAGACTGTATGTCACGCACAGCCGCCATGTTGAAATTATAAAATAAAAATCAATAACTCTCAACACTTAAGAGTTACTGTAAAGACAGTTAGTGACAAGGGAGAACCTTATATGTGACCTTGTGTGTCCAATGCAAAAGAACTGACTCTCCATACATTGACGATGGCGGCTGTAGAACATTATAATCGAGAGCTCCGAATGAAATTGGGTAATAAAAATGTATCTTGCCAAGAGGTGAGCATCATAATAAAGCTTTCACGTGCGTTAATCAGAAGATTACACTGGTCTACAAAATTAAACTTGTTGTAATCATCAGAAATAAAACTATGTGTATATAGATCGGTTTGCAACGATAATTACGAAGATCCTGTCCAAGTAGTTATAGCGTATACCGTTTAATCAGTACAATATTGCCACTGTTGTATATCTAAGACATGACATATGATGATAAACATACCTTCTGTTATTGAAATATATTTGATTTCCCCTACCTGTACTGCTCGGGTATAAGCTGCGTGGACCTGCGAGGAATGTGCATCGCAGACTATGAGTAGTGGTGGTTACGAGTTGGAACATTCCTGTTTAACATTCAGCAGTAATCCCCCACCATGGAATCATTCTAGAAACCTTGGTAACGCTGCTCCACCGACTTAATGTCCTGGTGGCAACGCTGTCCCTGCTCATCACCTACGTCTCCAAGATTTTCTGGGAATAAGTTGTCCACATGGGAATGCAGGAAATGAACCTTTAGTGACATAGGGCACCATGTATGCGTGCTGAAGTTTGTGGATACCTTATTTGAAGTCATGATGCTTCTTCATGCATAAGAAATTGCTACAAATCCATTTGAAATGTTTCCAAACTTCTTGTTTTTTGTCCGTCAAAGTATTAACGAAAGGTGCATATTTCAGTATTTCTCGGATTTGAGGCCCAACAAAGATAATAATAATAAATAGCCTTACAAATCCCATCAGGACTATGGCCTCCTGCTTTGCAGGGAATTGCTCAGTTTTAACTCATCCGGTGAGCAAGCCCTGAGGAGCATTCGGGGATATTCTTTCTGATTGGGCCTTCTATATAGATGTGTAGCTGATTAAAGATTAAGTATAATTATATTGCGCTGGTATAACATTCGTTACAACAATCTGTTATATAGAAACATATTCGTTCATTGAGTCTGGCGATATCAAGGCCTTAAATATCCATTAGTATTACGAAAATCATAATAGCTATCAACCAATATCTGGGAGCTTCACATTGCCACTAAACACACAGATTACCTTGAAAAATGACAGAAACTGATAAGTCTTCACACTTCAGTAAAATATATATTTAACCGTTTCAAATAGAAGTTTTTTTTTAAATGCAATACAAAATATTACTGGTGGAGTTTTGTCACCTAGTTTAGATGCAGATAACATCCCGCAAATCATTCACTATGTTGTGCACATGTGGTGCCGGAACGAATTAACATGTGTTTCGCAAGATAGTCGAACCTTTTGAAACCCTGTAACCGGTGATGCAGTAAGGTTATTTCTTCCACAAGTGAACGCGATGCTGTTTTCTCAAATTAGAGCGCGAGATGAATCGCTTTGGGCACAACATAATTTTGTACCATTTCCACATAGGCCCTCCTCATCGCACAAACTATACGTGCCTGGCCAAAACTGACAACAGATTTGAAATCCGCCGCCGCACTGTAGTTAAATCCACATACCAGTTTCCTTGATGATTTTGCGTTGTAGACCAGTGTTATCACACTCACAGTGGCCAATTCAAAATAAATTAATGCATTAAAAACCTTTGGTATCCTACAGCTATAATAACGTAAATTTTGTATTGAAATAGAACCATATAAGTTACTTCGTATGGCCAGTGACTCCATAGGTCCATAATGGCGGTTAGGCGCACTATTACATTATACAAATGTATTATCATTATGGGGTTTGAAGCCATTTTTCAGTGTTGCCTTAGTAACAAAAGTTTGGTGCTTTTTAGTCAGTCAACACGAATGTGAGTTGGGTTATACCCTAATCCTGAAAAAAAAATACACGAAATTAACAAATTCACTAGGATGATCAGTTTCGATCGTCAAGCGATCATCATCAGATTCATTACACTTCGGTAATAAAATCTGTTTGAAAATACAGGTGAAAATATTTACAATATGTACAATTATTTAGTTGCAGTATTGGTGATGCAACTTGTCGGTGTATGCTAGTTGTATATATGATGTTAGGTGAAATGCTAAAATGGAGATAGAAAACCGGAATTTGTCTGTTTGGAGTGACTATATGGTTGTAAAGAGTCAACTATGGTTGTACTGTATAGTACAGACTACTACTGATCTGGTTGGGTGTCTTCCGCGCTGTAGCTGCGAGCAATGTCAACTTCACTCTTGCACCTGTGACTGTCGACTGAATAGGATTGTTATCTCACTGAACTGGTATTCCCTCCCCCAGCCCCGTATTCCTATGTGCTATCTGTAGTCAGTGCATGTGTACTTGTGGCGTGTTGCCAAGTCTATATAAGATGTATGTTATTGAATTCAGGAAGATCTTCAACTATTAAAAGACCGTGGATCAGTCCTCGCTACGCCTAAGCTAGAAGCCTTATACAAGCGCGGCCAGTCTTTGAGGACATCCCGGCACCTTTAATACTGCCGCGAATGCCGGCCCAGGCTTATTGAAGAAAAACGTACATCGTACTCCTGATCCAGATGACATTTACCTATTAATATCCCCCTATTTTAGGGGCAGATGACCACGTAGTTCCGCCCCTTAAAACAACAACAACAACAACAACAACAACAACAAATAACTAAAATCCCCCTATTCCCCCCCCCTCCACCTTTATTTTAAATCCAGCTTGGCAGTATCGCTAAGTTGTGTCTTGTTTCCTACAGGATGTGTTTTTTAGTAGAGTGAAGAGGGGTGAGCTTTCCATGAAAGTGTATTCATTTAGAATATTGGGGTTGTTTCTTTTGGCTAGGTATATCTCGATTGCTTCCTTTATGCCAAGAGCGCTGGCTTTCGATTCGTGATGAATTACTTTTAGGTCCGTTTCAATGTTAGTGAAACTGTGAACCGCGTCACACATGTGTTCGCATACGGCTGAATGTGTTCCGTATTTGATCGCATTCCTATGTTCATTGTAACGTGTATCTACTCGTCTTCCACTCTGTCCGATGTAATTAGCTTGACAACCAGTATCTTGAATACGAGTCTTGTTTATTTAGATTACTATTTTGCAGGTGCCTACAGGTTGTGTTGTTCGTTGTGAATGCTATTTTTATGCCTTGCTCTTTGAATCGATTAGTGATTTTATATGTGTCCGCATACACATAGTTGAAGCGCGCGAATGTTTTCTCATTAATGTCCGGTTTTGGAATTGTTTTATATTTATTTTAATGTTTGGCTATAATTTGGTCTATTTTGCTAGGCGGGAAATTGTTTTCCTTTGCTATTTTCTTAATGGTTCTTATTTCCTTATTATAGTTGTCTTGAGATATGGGTAAATTTAAAGCCCCGTGCACCATTGTATTGAACCCCGCTAATGTATGCGTACTGGGGAAATTTGACTGATTATCGATTGCATGCGAGGTTTGTATGCCTTTCCGGAATATGGAATATGAAAGCTCGTTGTCTTTACGGTCAATATTTATGTCGAGAGAATTTATTTTTCGGTCTGTTTCGGAGTCCTTAGTGAATTTGATTGAGCGGTGTAGGCTATTAATGGATTGGAGAATTGTTTCTTCGCTTATTAATTCAGTATCGTAGATGCAAATTACATCATCTACGTATCTTTTCAATATTACTATTCCTTTAGTTGAAGTTTTTTTTTAAGAACGCATTTTCTAGTGCATTAATAAAGATGTCGGAGATTAGCCCGCTTGGCGGTGACCCCATCGCTAGGCCTTCTGTTTGTTACTAGTTCCGTTGTGTTCTTTACAGAATTTGTTTTGTCGTTGGAGACGGTGTTTTAAGATTCTTAGTAACTCTTTGCTGATTTTGTGATTATGTCCAGCTGACCAGGCTGCTAGTACCTTGTAAGGGGGTCCCTTGCCAGGGTTACGATGAAGTCCCCAACGTTATCTGCAGTGGAAGAGGTGGACTCTGGAACAGTGTAGATGGCGGACGAGGCAACCTAGTGCTCAGGTTAATAAGGGCGAAAGGTATATGGTTGCCATATATCAATTTGACGGGCACGAGAGTCCCACATGTTAGAGGCGGCTGACATAACAATACTCAGAGGTAGAACTCTGAGTTTAACTTGACTGAAAACTCAGTCAA
Source organism: Meconema thalassinum (assembly GCA_946902985.2). Classification (NCBI taxonomy): domain Eukaryota; kingdom Metazoa; phylum Arthropoda; class Insecta; order Orthoptera; family Tettigoniidae; genus Meconema; species Meconema thalassinum. Next base: position 127,020,936 of record OX336391.1, on the reverse strand, counting down.
TTATCCAAGTTAATCAACACTAATAGTGCACCTATACTAACATTTACCCCAGTGGGTCAAATCCTACGGTTGAATAACCGCTTGTGGTCCATTCGGATTCTGGGGAGACCACTGTAGTGTGCCATGAGGTAAATCGGAGTGCCTCAAAATCCCGTAAAGACAAAATCAGACCAAATTTAAGACTGTGGTTAATGACTTTTAATATCAACTCCCTCTTGAAAATGGGAAAACTTAAGAATATTCTTAACAAATCTCGAGAGCGGAGAATTCGAATCATCGCTTTTCAAGGATCAAGGTATACTGATGAGCACCCGTTTGACTCGGAAGGGTACAGAATATATAAGGGAAAGCCTGGTGTAAGAGCTATGTCAAATTTTCCTCAATTCGGTACTGGATTTATAGTAGACACGACAGTACTTGATTCTATTGTGGACTTGTCAGGTCGACTCTCCACCATGGCAGTTGAATCAGCTAATAAGATTTACACGAGCGGCTTCGGTGGCGTAGTTGGTAGCATGCTGAGCTTCTATGCCCAAGATCGCGGGTTCAAACCCGGCCGAAGCCACCGGATTTTTTAAGAGCGTTAAAAATCCCTCAGTATGCCTTCCTTCGGAGGGGAAGTGAAGCCGTTGGTCCTATGTTATAGATTAATGGCATGTTAAAGAACCTTTCACTAATTTCACCTGTGTGAAGCAAAATTGTATGGCTTAAGAATGTAAACAACGCTCTTAGTTTCCTACGTTCGTTGCCGAGAGCCGACTGCGGTGGCGTCTATTAGCTAAGTTCTGAACAAGGCCTAGTAGTCGTTGACGGTGGCGTTCGGCGGCAAAAGTAGCAACTATTTGAAAAATTTAAAGTTGCATTCCTTACTTGAATATTAAAATAACAAAAAGAAAGGAAGATTGTAGTTTTACGTGACCGTGAATCTTGTGATTATGAGCCACGGGACCTCCTGTTTACGTGGAATCCGAACCACAGGACATGGCATTTCACTTTGAAAATCTCACATGCATTGACCGGGAATCGAACCCGGACCGCCTTGGTGAGATGCATACAGCTAGACCGCTGAGCCACCACGCCCCCTTATTAAAATAACAGATAAGCACACTAATACAGCCATCACAATTAACACCGGTCACACCCAAAGTGCACGGGGCTACATGTCCGCTTTGTCATAGCCCCTAAACTGAGGAACCAACCAACCGAAGATTTACACGCTAGTCAATGGACATGCACCCACTAATATTACCAATAGACAGGACGTTGATAAAGTAGACGAACTTTGGAACTTGTTAGACGATGCTCATCAGACAATCCCAATAAACCATGTTAAGATCTTAGTGGGTGATATCAATGCCCAGATTGGAAAAGAAAAGGAGTATAAATACTGGGTTGGTAAATGGTCAGGTCATAAGCAAACTAACAGGAATAGCCTGACACTAATCGAGATATGCTGGAGCCATGATTATTTTTTTTAAACCACATTTTTCAAGAAAAAATCCTCTAAAACTAAGACTTGGATTTAGTTTTAGTTTTAGTAATGTTGGTACGCACTGCGAGATGGCTCGTGCGATACCTTCTTGTAGCGATGTACTTCAGTATTCATCGCCAAGATCGATAGTTCGTAACCCGTGGTAACACATGACTACTGTTTGTTGGAGATGATTAATGTGGCTTACCATTCAAGATGCATTGAATTTCATGAAGAATTACATAAGGGAATTAGGCTAGCCTACCGGCTAAGCTATAGCCTACATCATATTTCTATGCCACCTGATGAATGTGTTTTCGATAGTGCTGATTGCTTCTTTAATTGGAATATTGGTTTGGTTTCATTTGTAGCATGTTCAATGCTGTTACCAGTTCTGTTGTGTTCTTTACAGAATTGTTTTTTGTCGTTGGAGACGGTGTTTTAAGATTCTTAGTAACTCTTTGCTGATTTTGTAATTAGGTCCAGCTGACCAGGCTGGTAGTACCTTGTAAGGGGGTCCCTTGCCAGGGTTACGGTGAAGTCCCCAACGGTATCTGCAGTGGAAGAGGTGGACACTGGAACAGTGTAGATGGCGGACGAGGCAACCTAGTGCTCAGGTTAATAAGGGCGAAAGGTATATGGTTGCCATATATCAATTTTACGGGCACGAGAGTCCCACATGTTAGTGGCGGTACCCCAACAGCGTCGTTCACATGTTAGTGGTGGCTGACATACCAATACTCAGAAGTGGAACTCTGAGTTTAACTAGACTGAAAACTCAGTCAATTATCCAAGTTAATCTACATGAATAGTGCACCTATACTAACATATTACCCCAGTGGGTCAAATCCTACGGTTGAATAACCGCTTCGGATTCTGGGGAGACCACTGTAGTGTGCCATGAGGTAAATCGGAGTGCCTCAAAACCCCGTAAAAACAAAATCAGAACAAATTTATGACTGTGGTTAATGACTTTTAATATCAACTCCCTCTTGAAAAGGGAAAATTTAAGAATATTCTTGACAAAACTCGAGAACGGAGAATTCGAATCATCGCTTTTCAAGGATCAAGGTATACTAATGAGCACCCTTTTGACTCGGAAGGGTACAGAATATATAAGGGAAAGCCTGGTGTGAGAGCTATGACAAATTTTCCTCAATTCGGTACTGGATTTATAGAAGACAAGACAGTACTTGATTCTATTGTGGACTTTAAATCGTTCTCAGATCGACTCTCCACCATGACAGTTGAATCAGCTAATAAGATTTACACGAGTGGCTTCGGTGGTGTAGTTAGTAGCATGCTGAGCTTCTATGCCCAAGATCGCGGGTTCAAACCCGGCCAAAGCCTCCGGATTTTTTAAGAGCGTTAAAAATCTCTCAGTATGCCTGCCTTCGGAGGGGAAGTAAAGCCGGCGGTCTCTTGTTATAGATTTATGGCATGTTAAAGAAACTTACACTAATTACACCTAGACGAAATCAGGGACTTGTTAGACGATGTTCTTCAGACAATCCCAATAAACCAGGTTAAGATCTTAATGGGTGATATCAATGCTCAGATTGGCAAAGAAAAAGAGTATAAATACTGGGTTGGTAAATGGTCAGGTCATAAGCAACCTAACAGGAATGGCTTGACACTAATAGAGATACGCTGGAGCCATGATTAATTTTTTTAAACCACATTTTTCGTGAAAAAATCGTCTAAAACTAAGACTTGGATTTAGTTTTAGTAATGTTCGTACGCACTGCTAGATGGATCGTGCGATACCTTTTTGTAGCGATGTACTTCAGTATTCATCGCCAAGATCGATAGTTCGTAACCCGTGGTAACACATGACTACTGTTTGTTGGAGATGATTAATGTGGCGTACCATTCAAGATGCATTGAATTTCAAGAAGAATTACATAAGGGAATTAGGCTAGCCTACCGGCTAAGCTATAGCCTACATCATATTTCTATGCCACCTGATGAATGTGTGAAAATTGACCTTCGTGCGAAAGCTATATTAGTTATATTTCGTTTAAAATGTGAAATGTATCGGTCTACAGGGAAAGGTACGTGTGTATGAATGTAAAGGGTGACAAGTAACCTGTATTCATGGTAGTCTGTTGGTGAAGTTTTTGAAGTGGATTTTGTGTTGTATTTGATCTAGTCTCATTGCTATTATTAGTTTGTTGTGTATTTCAGCTGAGTCCTTGATCTATACATACATGTGTGTTGTGAGGTATGGTAATGTTGGTTAGGATGACCAAGGGCTACGCAATTTAGATTAGCATACGTACGTAATCGTTCAGTTTCCCATTTGTTCTGATGTACTATTTTGTAGGGGGTTTGTTATGTATTTATAAGTCGATCCAGGTCAATCAGTCCTGTGATAACGACGTTCATCTTGTTTTGTTGTCCAAGTGTTTTCGTTAACCTTATTAATTAATTATTTTTCTAATGATTTCGCCACCTCTTGGATCAAGCAGTATATTCCATATGAATTCTGCTTAACGTTTCAACTGCATGATACATATTTTATTACTTCTTCTAGTATGCCGTAGCCATGCATACCGACTGGCATTGTTCCTTAAATTATATTATTGAACCTAATAGCGTCTTTTTTTTCCTTGTTTCTGAGTAGACATTATGTATTTTCGTGGTGAGCAGACGAGTTTGGATTACTTCCTGATTAATTGATTGAAAAGATTTTCTTGTTAGATCTTGTCCTCGTGTGGACTTTAATTGATTGAGCTTTGGGGTTCTCAACCCTTTGAAGGTAATTAAATATTTTATTTTCACATTTCTTATTGGAATCCTTCTCGGATTTATGTCTTGCAGGTCCGCCCCGGATGTCAGGGTTCAATTCTATTTGATATCCCTACTTGAACTTTAAATATCTACGGTTCTTGATTCTTCGCTTGAGTTAATATTTTTATTGATTGTTTGTGATTGAGTGTGATTCCATTTAATGTTTCGAATCCATTCAAAGTTCATACTATGTGACGGATAAGTGCCAATAATTTATGTTTAAAACGTTTTTGATAGCACCAACCATTGACCATCGAGGTGGGAAAAAGTGTTTTTTTTTTTGTGAAACATTATTCATATCTCCCTTAATAGGCACAATATCAAAACCGTACAAAATAGACAATATCCCCCTAAAAATTACCTAAAACTTTTGTCTGAAATAATTTTTGATATGGCCCAACATTACGTCAAGGGATGAGTAAAATGATTTGGGAATTATAAGAAAATGCCAAGAGCCATCAGAGGTTGCCATGACAACGCTACTAAATTGATGAGCAATGAGCTATCAAAGGTTAGTTAGTTAGTTATTGTTGTTTTAAGGGGCGGAGTTACGAAGTCATCTGCCTCCTAAAAGAGCTATCAGAGGTTGCCGTGACAACGACATTGCACGAGATCACATTCAGTTTTCCATCTGACTCCGTGGGAAGTGGCTTCGGTGACGTAACTGGTAGCATGCTGAACTTTTATACCCAAGGTCGCGGGTTCAAAGCCGGCCGAAGTCGTCGGATTTTCTAAGAGCGCTAAAAATCCCTCAGTATGCTTTCCTTCGGAGGGGAAGTTCCAACGTTCGTTGCGAGTTGCTGGTTGCGGTGCCATCTAGAACAGACCGAAAAATAAATTATCTCGACATAACTATTCAACGTAAAGACAACGAGCTTTCATATTCCATACTCTGGAAAGCCACACAAACCTCGAATGCAATCGACAATCAGTCTAATCACCCCAGTAAGCACAAATTAGCGGGATTAAATTCAATGGTGCACAGGGCTTTAAACATACCCATGTCAAACGACAACTATAATAAGGAAATTAGAACCATTAAGCAAATAGCAAAGGAAAACAATTTCCCGCCAAGCAAAATAGACCAAATTATAGCCAAACATAAAAATAAAAATAAAACGATTCCCAAACCGGACAATAATGAGAAAAAATTTGCGCGCTTCAACTATGTGAATGCGAACACATATAAAATCACTAATCTATTCAAAAAGCAAGGCATAAAAATACCATTCACAACGAACAACACGACCGGTAGGCACCTACAAAATAGTAATCTAAATAAACATGACCCGTATTCAAAGTCAGGGGTATATTCTATTACGTGCCAAGACACTGGTTGTCAAGCTAATGACATCGGAGAGAGTGGAAGACGAGTAGATGCACGTTATAATGCGATAAGATACGGAACACATTCAGCCGTATGCGAACATATGTGTGACGCGGGGCACAGCTTCACTAACATCGAGACGGACCTAAAAATAATTCATCACGAATCGAAAGGCAGAGCTATTGACTTAAAGGAAGCAATCGAGATTCACCTAGCCAAACGAAACAACCCCAACAATCTAAATGAACACCCTTTTATGGAGAGCTCACCCCTCTTCACTCTACTAAAAGACACACCCTGTCGGAAACAAGACACAACTTAGCGATACAGATAAGCTATATAAAAAAGTGTGGGGGGAGATTAGGGATTTTTTGAAGGGTAAATGTTATCTGGATCAAGTGTACGATGTACTTTTTCCTGCAATAAACCAAGGCCGGTATTCGCGGCAGTATTAATGGTGCCGGGTCGTCCTCAAAGACCAGGCAGCGCTTCGTATGAATGGCTATTGGTCCACGCGTGGCGAGGACTGCTCCACGGTCTTTCATAGTTGTAGACCTACCTCATTGAATAACATTCATCTTAACTAGATTTGGCAACATCCCACAAAAACACAGGGGAGGGGGGGGGGAGAAGGGGAAAACCAGTTTCGTTGAGATAACATCCCATTTCAGTCAACCACACCTGGTGTAAGAGTGAACACGAAACTGCTCGATTTGCAGCGAGGAAGACAACAGTATAACCATAGTTGATTTTTTTACAACCATATAGTCACTCCAAATATACAAACACCAGATTCCTATCACCATTTTAGCATTTCACCTAACATCATATATACTGCATTTAGCATACACCGACAGTAGCAGAATACTGGAACTAAATAATTGTACATATTGTAAATATTTTCACCTATATTTTCAAACATAGATTTTATAGCCGAAGTGTAATGGATCTAATAATGATCGCTTGACGATCGAAACTGGTCATCCTAGTGTATTTATTAATCTCATGTCATTAATTTCAGGATTAGAGCATAACAAAGCACTTTTGGGTAAATTCGTGTTGACCGACTGAAAAGCACTAACTTTTTTAAAAATAATTTCTCATAATGAGAGGTATAAAAATAATGCGCTCTGGTCCTTCTACGATAACCTCCATACTTTGCCTATTTTCGCCCATTCGCTAGTTTGCCCGGTGAAATCTATCTCCGCCGTTTGGCGTGCATAGAGGGATTTTTTTAATCGAAATTGGTACGAGCCTGACTTGTTCACGTTGTTACTTCGAGGTTATCAATTTTGCTTGCAGGGTTGGTGATACTTTTCAAAAGAAACTGTATCATAATATGGCACCGGTGGCAGACCTCAGTCGGACAACACGCAACCGGGGAACTCTGCTACTCGGGCGGTAAAACTGAATATATTCTACACAAATACAAGAAGAAAAAAAGTACTGTAGTTCCGTGACGAATAGCCTATTTTTTTATATTAAGATTAGATCTTTATTCCTATGATTGGACGTGCTTAAAATGTTGGTAGCACTGACATTATAAGATTTGCTTAAGATACACAGTCTACATACACAATTTGGTTATAGTCCAATATGGACGTTACATGCCGTTAAGCGTTAAACCTATCAACATGCGTAGAGTCATGTTCGCAATCATGTGCCATGTATGGATTCGGTTGATTAAAATCATTCTTAAATACAGTATTATAATGTATTCGTGTGCCAATAGAGGACGTTAACATGCAGTTAAAGATTTAACCTATCACTGTCATACATGGGTTACTCAAACTAAATCTCAAATTTTATATTCTGTATGTGTGCTAAGTTTGGAACGGTTCTCAGGCATACCTCCTGTGATATCCAAATTAGATAACAAATTACAATTATTTTTTCATTAGTTGGTAGCACTGACGTTATTTTGAAATATGGCTTTGAAATGTAATTATTCAGAGCGTTACTGCAGCCGTTTAGGAATTGATAGGTGACACTCACACACAGACAGAAGGACACATCTGTCAGGGTGATTTCATAAGCCTACATTTTGATCCCTCATGCAAAATGTGAAAAGAAGGCTAAACATATTTAACTAATGGTACACTCCTCCACTTAAAATAATTAGGGGTTCTCTATTACGTGTTAGCTAACTGAAGATCGTCGATTCTAAAGGACAACATGGCAGAAACGCCTTCTATATACCTTGGTTGTGATTATTGATCTAATTTGTCCTTTTTCAGAAGTGTATCTGCTATTCCTGTAATTTGCCGATTCTAATTTCCGTATTTCATTGCAGTCGCAGGAGCGTCGGATGAGCCCTGCTGGTTGGCCACCACGATACATCAGTGCTTGTTGATCAAGGTGAGTATATAGGGTGCGTTCAAAAAGTAGTGCAACTGTTGTCGTAAAAAGAATATTCAAGTGACCGCAAAGTTACCAATGTTTAGAAATGTTCAAAGTACACCCCTCTCGGGCGCGGTATGCTCCCTGGAAGGGCTCTACGTGAACCTAGTTCAGAGCAGTCTATGAGTAAGCGCTTTGAATCCCAGCACGGGAAATGTATGTCACAATAGCGATACTTATAGATTTTACGTTATGTGGTATGCTAACTTGTAGGATCAGCGAGGCCTGTAACGCGTGTTTCTAGATGGTACAAGGTAACTTCTGTTCATGGAGATTTGTTTAAAACAGATAATCATCCAACCTCAACACGTAAAACGAAATCCCTTGGTATTAATCTGATCATTCAATCTTTAAATCTACCGTAACAAAGGAAGATTATGGGCATTCTGTCTGTTACACTTTCATGCAAATTAACTCAACCTACTAAGCAGAAATTTTGCATGAACATAGCGTTTATACTGGGAAATAATCTATACAATATATCTATACCTATATAAAAAAACTGAAGACTTTGTGTGTTTGTGTGTTTAAACGCGCAAATCTCTGGAACTACCAGTCCGATACGAAAAATTCTTTTTTATATGATAGCCTGATTCATGAGGAATAGTTTAGGCTACGTAGCATTAGGCTACACCTCTCAGGTGACCATCAAGATTGATTTTTGTTCAGTAAGTCGGTAGAACAAGTGCTCCCGAACAGGTCTATCCGCATGCGCTGGCGTTATGGTTAGTGATACGTACACCGTTTCACCTATCTGAACCAAAATTTGTATACTTACCCTTTGGAACCCTGCGAGTAATACTTTTTACATGAAATTTCGGACAGACCACTCCATTCGCTTCATTTAGGCCCTTTGACACAAATCTACACCGTTTCACCGATCAGAACCAAAATGTATATATTTACCCTTTGGAACCCTGCGGGTAACCCTGTCCACTTGAAATTTCAGACAGACCACCTCATGCCCTGCATTTAGGCCCATTTGCACAAATCTACACCGTTTCACCGATCCGAACCAAAATTTGTATACTTACCCTTTGGAACCCTGTGAGTAACACTGTCCACTTAAAATTTCGGACAGACCACCCCATGCCCTGCATTTAGGCCCTTTGGCACAAATCTACACCGTTTCACCGATCAGAACCAAAATTTGCATACTTACACTTTGGTACCCTGCAAGTTACACAGTCTGCATGAAATTTCGGACAGAACACTCCATTCGCTGCATTTAGGCCCTTTGACACAAATCTACACCGTTTCACCGATCTGAACCAAAATTTGTATACTAACCCTTTGGAACCCTGCGAGTAACACTGCCTACGTGAAATTTATGACAGACCAGTCCATTCCCTGCATTTAGGCCCTTTGGCACAAATCTACACCCTTTCACCAATCTGAACCAAAAGTTGTATTCTTACCCTTTGGAACCCTACGAGTAACACTGTTTAGGCTACATGAAATTTCGGACATACCACTCCATTCCCTGCATTTAGGCCCTTCATCACAAATCTACACCGTTTCTCTTAATTGCACAACATTTTACATACACTTTGAAACCCTGCTGGTAACACTGTTTATTTGATATTTTGGACAACGCTCCCCATTCTCTGCATTTAGAATAACAGACAAAATGAACTTGAAACCCACGTATTAAGGCCCTAGAACCATTCATGTCCGTAGTAATGTAACTGTAAGAGTATTTTAATGTCTGTTGTTGACGGCAGTTCGGGCTGCATCACGTCACCCCTACCAGTGTTCTGGTGCAGAATTGTGAAAATAGTTGCATCTTGCGCTGTTTATAAATTGCAGTCACGGGAGGTAATTAGTGCAAAAAGATTTCTTAGGTCCCTTTAAACAGTTATCATCATGAAGATATTATGCCTCTGTATAAGTGCAATGGTGTTGGTGCAGTACATTGAGGTTATCAACTGCAATAAGCGTTGGTGCTCTCAAATTTACCTTCATTTATTCTGAAACTTATCGTTAAGAGCTTTGTGGCGATAAATGATACTATTGCTACATCAGTAGCTCGGACAGCCGAAGTTTGCCAAAGAGTTCTGATTATTTTCCTACGGCGCTATGCGACAAAAGACGACACTATTGGTCTCTACATTTCTAACAGCCAATGAGATATAGGCCCTAAGCGGTGTCTTTTGTTTCACTTGCTGTTCTTTCTATTTTTTTTTGTAAATTTGTTTGTAAATTACCTGTGTCAGTGCTGTAGTTAGTAAATAGCTGTTTCCCTATTCATAATTATCATTACTGGAAAATGATCTGAATGTTACGTCCATTATACCGTACTACTTATCACCCCTACTTCAACCACCACCACCACCACCACTACCACCACCACCACCACCACAAAAATATATATTTTTAAAATATTGTTTTCTGTTAGTTAAGTATCATGTGCCAGTTCTGTAGTAGTATTCATTATCATCCATAAAACAAATAAATCCACCGGGCGAGGCCGGGCACTACCGCTAGTAATATAATAAAGCTGAAGAGTTTGTGTGTTTGTGTGATTATGTGTTTAAACGCTCTAATCTCTGGAACTACCAGTCCGATTCGAAAAAATCTTTTTTTATATGATAGCTGACTCAAGAGGAATAGTTTGGGCTATGTAGTATTAGGCTACACCTCTCAGATAACCTAAAAGATTGATTTTTGTTCAGTAAGTCGGTAGAACAAGCGCTCCCGAACTGCTCTATCCGCATGCAATGGCGTTATGGTTAGTGATCCGTACACCGATTCACCGATCTGAACCAAAATTTGTATACTTACCCTTTGGAACCCTGCGAGTAACACTGTCTACGTGAAATTTATGACAGACCAGTCCATTCCCGGCATTTAGGCCCTTTGTCACAAATCTACACCTTTTCAACGATCTGAACCAAAATTTGTATACCTACCATTTGGATCCCTGCGAGTAACACTGTTTACAAGAAATTTCGGACAGACCCCTCCATTCCCTGCATTTAGGCCCTTTGGCACAAATCTACACCGTTTCACCGATCTGAATCAAAATTTGTATACATACCCTTTGGAACCCTGCGAGGAACACCGTCTGCATGAAATTTCCGACAGACCACTCCATTTCCTGCATTTAGGCCCTTCGGCACAAATCTACACCATTTCACCGATCTGAACCAAAATATGTTTTCTTTCCCTTTGGAACTCTACGGGTAACAATGTCGGCATGAAATTTCGGTCAGACCACTCCATTCCCTGTATTTAGGCCCTTTGGCATAAATATACACCATTTGGCACAAATATATACAGTTTCACCTATCTGAACCACAGTTTGTATACTTACCCTTTGGAACCCTGCGGGTGACACTGTCCACTTTAAATTTAGGACAGACCACTCCATTCCCTGCATTTAGGCCCTTTATTACAAATCTACACCGTTTCTCCTAATTGAACCAAAATTTACATTCGCTTTGAAACCCTGCTAGTAACACTGTCCACTTGATATTTTGGACAACGCTCTCCATTCCCTACATTTAGAATAACAGACAAAATAAACTTGAAAACTACGTATTTAGGCCCCAGAACCATTCATGTCCGTTGCAGTGTAACTGTAAGAGTATTTTAATAAGTCTATTGTTGACGGGCAGTTCGGGCTGCATCACGTCTCCCCTACCAGCATTCTGGTGCAGAATTGCGAATATAGTTGCATCTTGCGCTGTTTATAAATTGCAGTCACGGGGGGGGGTAATTAGTGCAAAAATCTCTTATGTACCTTAAAACTGTTATCATCATGAAAATATTATGCCTCGGTATAAGTACAATGGTGTTGGTGCAGTACATTGAGCTTACCAGCTGCAATAAGTGTTGGTGCTTTCAAATTTACCTTCAATTATTCCCAAACTTATCATTGAGCGCTATGTGGCGATAAATGATACTATTGCTACCTCAGTAGCTCGGGACAGCCGAAGTTTGCCAAAGAGTTCTGATTATTTTCCTACGGCGCTATGCGACAAAAGACGACACTATTGGCCTCTACATTTCTAACAACCAATGAGATATAGGCCCTAGGCAGTGTCTTTTATTTCACTTACTCTTCTTTCTAATCATTTTTTTAGAATTTGTTTGTAAATAACTTATGTCAGTGCTGTAGTTAGTAAAGAGCCGTTTCCCTATTCATTATTATTATCATTACGGGAAAATGACCTGAATGTTAGTCCATTACACTGTACTACTTATCACCCCCACTACAACCACCACTACCACCACCACCACCACAAAATGTTATATTTTTAAAATATGTTTTCTGTTAGTTTAAGTATCATGTGCCAGTTCTGTAGTAGTATTCATTATCATCCATAAAACAAATAAATCCACCGGGCGAAGCCGGGCACTACTGCAAGTCATAGGAATATTGCTCTTTCACAATATAATAAATTGTACTAAAGTCTGTACACAGTTGCACACGTGATTCCTGGGCTGCCCGCAAGGGGTTCATAAAGCAGTGCCTGTTGAACGCGCTAACATCAGTGCTGTGTATAGCCTACAGGTGAAGCGGGCTGACTTATCGGTTACATGCTACAGCGTGGTTTATTTATTGTTCGTTTATGTATTAAATTATTTAGTTCTTAACGGCTTATGACAGACAACAGTATACAGTGCAGCACAGCACTAAGTGTAGCCAGTCTTGTCTTTTCTAGGGCTACGGCATGACTAATGATCTCGGAGCTTCTTTGCTACCCTTGACCGGCAGAGCCGATGACGTGAACTGGGCGTGTTTCCCTGTCCAGGCTATCAAGTGACCACGTGCAAGTGTTGACAGTTGCTCCTTGTGGGATGAATTCCATGTTAACAACACCCAATTTGATATTGTTTCTTTTATCCGCTTGATCTTAACGTGAAGGATTTGCGTTAGGCTTTTCATTTTCAAGCAATTTTAGTCGATAAGAACGTTTTAGTATGTTATGCACCAAGAACAACATAATTAATTTAAATTAAATTATTTGGATCGTAGGCTTTCGCAGCCGGTGTCTACATTAGTGTCCAAAAGTTAAGCATAAGTTACGAATAAGCAGGGCAACAGGAAATAGACCGTAAATCGCTCGACATATGCGCCTACAAACTTAACGTGTTCACTCTGATTAGCGGCAAGGTAAACACAGCCAGTGCCTGCGCCCCATAATCTCTCAGTCGTGTTTGCCCTGTAATAGTGTGCGGAGTGTAACCTCGTAGTGAACGTGACAACATAATGGCACAACGACGCCATTTGGACCCCGTTTTGCAGGGTAGAATACTCGGCCGCCTGGAAGCAGGCCAGACAACGATCGAAGTCACCGTATCCTTGAATGTGGCACAAAGTGTAATTTCTAGGCTTTGCAGACGATTTGGAGACACAGGAGATGTTAGTCGTAGGCCAGTACGAGGTCGACCAAGAGTAACCACCCCACAGCAGGACCGATATATGGCTTTAACCGCCCGACGAAATCGGAGTGCACCTGCAAGACAATTGTTGGCGGAGCTTACAGCCGTCTTAGAGGTTGCCATTTCCCGGCAAACTGTGTACCGTAGGCTCAGAACAGTAGGGCTGTTTGCCAGACGTCCAATGGTAGGCGTCCCGCTCTCTCCAGTACAGAGACGGGCTTGTTTACAGTGGAGCCGTCAACGTCGAAACTGGTCCATGAATGAATGGAGGCATGTGCTCTTGACAGAAGAATGCCGCTTCAGTTTGCAGAACGATTCCCGTCACACATTAATCTGGAGAGAAGATACAACCACAGGAACATCGAGGAACGGGACCAGTATGGAGGTGGTGGCGTCATCGTGTGAGGGGGCATCATGATGAAAGGCCGTAACGACCTGCACATCTTCATGGGTGGTCCGAGGAATACTGTGAACGCTCCGAGATACAGGGATGACGTACTGAAACCACATGTTCGACTCATCAGAGGCGCGGTTGGTCCAGACTTCCTCTTAATGGACGATAATGCCCGATCTCACCATGCTGCTCTGGTGGATGCATTTTTGGCTGGGGAAGACATTCATCGCATGGACTGGCCAGCGAGTTCTGCGGATCTAAATCTTGTAGAACATGCCTGGGATGCATTGAGGGGTGAATTTCATCCCGTCAGCCTCCAGCAAGGACCCTCTAAGACCTTCACATTGCCCTTTCGGAGGAATTGGTTCGACAGCCAAAAGAGCTCTTGGACCATCTGATAAAGAGCATGCCATGTGTGGCCGTTATGGTAACCATATCCCCAATTAACAGCTTATTTTGTTCTGGAAGACATTGCCAAGTTTCGTTAGTTGTTGTCAAAGGTGTACCCTACCTATCAGAACCTATCTGACACTGTTCTTTGGACAAGTTATGTGACATATGGTGTGTGTTTCAGCTTACGTTTGTTCAGCAATCCGTTTGACATTCTTATCAGGCCGTATGACCTCATTTAGTGATTATGCTTAACTTTCGGACACTAGTGTAGTTTATCATCTAGGCTTACAGGATGAAGACGCGTCATGATCGGTGATTGTTTCCCGACATTTTGGCTGTCATTGCAGCAGCCTTAATCATGGGCACGATTTCGTGTCTACACTCAAGCTGATCGTGATTGCCAGCCAGACGTGCCTGTTTGATCTGCATTGTCGTCACTCTACTCCCTGATTGGTCCGAGCTCCAGCCAATCACGCTCTATGAGAACTTTCCATGTGTTGCTAAGCCTGAATCCGTGCTCGCGATTGAAATTGTTGGAATGCTCCACGACCTCTATTGCCTCTATAAACCTGTTTGCTGATGCTAGTTTGCTGATCACACACCAGAGGATTTGAATGAGTTTTTATATGGTATGGATTCTGTCTTGTGGAAAGAATTCATAATGAAGATCAATAATGGTAAAATAAAATAAAAAATGGATTTCAGCCGAAAGAAATCAGAAACCCCTATGAACGTTGAATCAGTATGTGAAAAGCAAAAGGAAGTGCGAGACTTGTAACTTAGGAAGCAACATAACCAGTGCTAGATGAAGCAAAGAGGATATAAAAGGTAGGTTAGCACAGGCAAGGAGAGCATTTCTACAGAAAAGGAATATGTTGACATCGAATATACAGTAGATTTAGGTATTAGTAAGTCATTTTTGAAAGCCATTGTCTGGAGCGTGACACTCTATGGAAGTAAAACTTGAACTGTTCGAGAAGCAGAAAAGAGGAGAATTGACGCGTTTGAAATGTGGTGTTACAGGAGAATGATGAAGATCAGATGGGTAGATAGGGTTACAAATGAAGAGGTATTAAGACGAATGGGAGAGGAGAGATGTTTCTGGTGACTGCTAATGAAGGAAAGAGATAGGTTGGTAGCACATGCTAACAAGGGAAGTATCAGGCAAGACAGGTCGAAACCTATCTTGAAAAGTTGTGGACGCAATCGTTGTACTATAAGAGGGCAACGTGCGGAAAATCAGCCACCAGGTTGAACTGCAAGGCTTGGAAATCGTACCTGACATCCTGGTACGCAGGCATGACCCCTGGCGGAGCTAGACATCCCTGCGGCACTCGATATGCTGTTGCTTTTTATTGCTGGACACAGTGCGACTCGCCCCAGCTGACTGGATCGTGCGGCAGCTTTCCACAGGCCTTGAGTGCCTAGGCCGTCAGGGCTGTCCCTTCCAACATGTACGGTACTCGTTACTCCCCATTCATTTATATAAGAGTTTCGCCACAAGATTTCGGACATCAGAGAATTCACCAGACATAAAGAGACTATAAGTGCGGGTGGCTAGGTCCCAGCGCCATACACGTTCCTTCTGAGCTTGGCCGTGCTACAAGATGGATGTATGCAGATTGGAACAGCGATCTTTCGTGAAAATTGATTCTCTTGGTGGCAGAAATGCTACACAGTATCATGCAGCTTGATGTGAAGCTGTTGCACGTTGGGTGGAGGATTTCCGACATGGGTGTGCAGCAACTGCAGACTCGCCGTGCACTGCCCGAACTGACATGTAGCTGCCTGTTATTTAAAAGCGTTCCAATGCCTGGAAACGGTGCCGTAGATGTTAATTGATTGATTTATGTTCCATATGTACTAATGCAAAACGATTTTACACAGAGTTCCATTGTGTGGATTTAATTTGTATCTTTGCCGTTAACTCCTGTACTGAACCCTATTTTCTGTTGGCATTGAGATATTACACGATCTTAACGGTTCAATGCACATCGTGGATTTCCCAAGCTGTACCATTATCGAAAGATTTAATATAGTTGCCATGAGTTATGGAATAACCCTCGTATATTTTCCCGTATATAGAACGTTATGTAGGGTTGCAGTTTCCATGGAAATTACTGTACATATCTGAGGCGGAACTCACCCCGCGGAGTAGCGGCGCGTGTTGAATTGCTCGGCAAGACCGCGATGGGAAGCGGCAAGGAGTCTGGGGATAGGAAGTTCGAATCTCGGTACTTACGATAATTATGAGTGTGGTTTATCCCCACTCCCACCAAGCAAATGCTGGGATATTACTTACACCCATTGCAATCCCAATAATTACATGATTTCATTCACGACAGAAACACAGGTTGTCAGACAAATTGTACACACTACCAGCTACACGGGGCTGATGACCAAAATGTACCAAGCCCAAAAATGAATTAACAACATACAATGTTTAACTGAGAATTTTGTTTTGTTTCAGATCTCCTTATTGGTGATTCCAGATAACTAAATGAACATCCCGTCCGACGAAAAAGTAAAATAAGTGTGTATATTGCATATGATTTCAATATCAGTTGATTAAGAAGAATACCACTAGCTGAAAATAATGTGTACACTGAAAGTTAATAAAGCGCTATTGCTAAAACACAATGTGATTATTACTGAACAGTATGCCTTCCTTCGGAGGGGAGGTAGAGCCAGCTGGTCCATGCCATAGATTTATGGCGTCTTAGTGAGGGTAGCATCCGGTAGCGCAAGTTAGAACTTGTCCTTTGAATCAATAATTAGGCTCAGGTTGTTGTTTTCGGCCCAATTTATAGGATTTTCACCATGTTCTTCATTATTATTATTATATTTCCAAATAGTGTGATGACAATTGAAATCACCAATATAGATGCAAGGATGTGAGAAAATAGGAAGAACCTGAGCTGGCCAGTTATCTGATGGAGGCTTATATACATTTGTCCTGAACTTCAACTGTGATATTCTCAGCGATTGTACAACGTTGGCAGATATCAAATGCACATTTCAATTTTAGAGCGTATATATTGTACCCGATCGTCACCATGTGGACCATGTGTTCGTATCCCAACTAGCTCACGGTCTTTCGAGGTATGGGACGTTCATGCCCACAATACGACCACATGTTCAGGATTTGAGTCTATCAGGCAACTACTCTACAGGAAATACACAACATTCCTATGAATAAAATATTTACTGGTCTAAAATCATGGCTGTACAACAAATACAAACAAAGGACAAATTACAATTAATTCCCACAAATAAATAGGGTTATTCTGTGAGCTTTCTCCATAAAAATAGCGCTACAATGCACTCAAACCTACTTCTAATATCCTGTCAATAATAGTTCAGATTACAAGGTTTTCATAGTGTCCGTCATGTGACACAACTTTATTTAATGGAAGTATCTTAACACAAAAATCACATGTCACAAACACATGAATTTCTAAGACATTATTCCGTCTTCTACGACATTTACTTTAATTATCATTACATCAATGTTTTCTACATTTATTAGCAAATATTTTTTTGTTGTGTCGTGCGAATCATCTTCCTTCTTTCCATCCCTATGAACGCTCTAGGAAAATGAGTCATGCTTCTTAATCATAAAATAAACATAAACATGGATAGAATATTTATAGTTTCACCATATAACGATTATCTGGGTCTTGTCGGACTTATTATAGATACAACTGTGTCATGTTCTGGGAAAAACACATACCCGTTTTTCCTAAATTAGCATAAACTGGCAAAATGCACTTTAAAGAAGGTGCCTACATTATTTTGGTTCAGCCTTCCCCCTCAGAGGATAACTTCGCCAAATATCATCAGATTTCTATGGTTCAACCACGTATGTGAGTTGCCATACACCAATTAATTCCATTTGCATCACTAAAATACTCATATTTTAATTGCATTATTGAATACCGAGACCTCTCAGTGTCCTATTGTGACCGTAATTGACAAGGGATCGGTCGAGCGACCTCTCTCCCCTCAGCAGGTCATAAAATTAGTTCCAGACAGCTCTCCAAGATGGCTGCCACGGAAATGGTCTATATTTCCTGTCTCTCTCTACCTTCAAGGTCATCCTTGTTTACAATTATATAACAATAAAGATCCGCTAGGCATGGTCCTAAGTAATTGAGTCATTTAATTAATTAACACCTAACTTTACAGTGTATTTGGGCTCAAATGGCTCCTATTAAACATTCATGGCAGGGGTGGAATTCTAATGATAGCATTGCCGTTCTAGGGTGATTACTTGTGGCTTTAAAGACGCGCATCATAATGAAACCCCATGGTTATCATCAGCAGCTGTCATTTACATATATATTTTGGGAACCACGTTCCTCGTCGACGATTATGATTCTACCTCTCGGGCAGACCATAAGTAAAAATGCTCACCGCGCCTCGCTGGGCGTCCATAGTGGCTATAATTCAATGCAAGCGTTGGCAATAGACAGAATCTATCCAAACCGCTGCGTAACACATACAGTATGCACAAAGGCGATACTTCTCGAAGATTAAGCCCATTTTCACCTCACGCGCAAGCTATACTAGTCTTTCCCGTGCTTATCTTACGTAAATCACTGGATTCTACGTTAATGTGCACGCTATATGCGGCTAAACAATATTTCACATATATGACTCCATTATCAAGGTACCTGCGTTCTTCATGTTATATTATTTAAGCCAAAGCTTTACATAGCTCTTAACACAAATGTATAAATATACCGGCTTACTTTAATTTCACATATTCATTCAAAATTTTCACTGACACTGAGAAAAGCTCTCGTATTCGCGATATTCCACACTACATTCTTTACTGTTTACCAAATGACAGTATCTTAAATTCGACATGACACTATTTGAACATTACTTAGGCCAATTCTGCCCTTACTTTATGGTTGCCGACCCCAGTTATTATTATTATTATTATTTTAACGTTTAGATCCATCACTATTTTTGACCTACATGGTCCTAAGCAAATCACCTTCCAAGTCATACTTTATTCAAGACGAGTGGTGAAAACTCGTTCAGTAAGTGACTATTACTTCTTTAATTTCAAAGTGATTAATCGTTACATGGTGAACTATGCCATTATAATGTTATTATTTGCATGTTTACTCACGTTTCCTTCTGGCTGGAAAGTACCAGTATCTCCGCCTGAGCTCTACCATGATGATTGACTTAATCCATCATGATATCCAATACACAACACTGAGATTCACACTTTTTACACATGATGCACATATCACCACAAGTGGCCTTTACCACTGATAAACACTGAATATTAAACATTAAACACATTAACACTTTAAATTATTATTTCACAATTTATACACTTCATCTATCATTTCACATGTTGATCCTTAATCTGGATTTCACCTACGCTTGACCTCAGAGATGCGATGACTTATGATAACCGCTGGTCTCCGTGAAATCTAGTAGCGTTTTTATAGATGTTCGATCCTAGTTCCCTGCACTCCCGTTTACCTCATTGTCCTGGATAGGTGGCAATAACTCCCACTCTCCCATCACTGGAGTGCTCCTAATGCTGATGTCATATAATTGACAATACCTTCCGGTATACGAACTGTTCCAAACATTATCAGTTCCTATTCGCTGTAGCGAATTTATATCTGTGTCGGATAATAAAGCAATATCTGCACTTTGTTACCTTATGCACTTCATTATCACTGATGAAGCTTACAATTTGCCTCCATTGTCTTCAACGGCGGTACGCTGATATTTTAATAATTGGCGTGCTTACTGCAAAGCGCTTGTAGACAAAGAACTAACTTCCAACTCGAGCGACCGTCTGACGTCTTCAACTGCTTTCCACTGAACCATAACAGACGTGTAACTGACGTGTAGCTGACTTCGACTGACCATAACTGACGTGTAACTGACTTGAACTGACCATAACTGACCCTCGGCGTAGGGTGCTCTCCCTTATATTGGTTTCTTGCACAAAATAGTTCACGGGACACGTGAGAGCGACTCCCTTCTTGAAATACTCCGTCTTCAGCCGAAATAACAACTGCATCTTGTTTATCTAGGCGTGGAGGTTTTAAAAACACTCGCGTGCCGGCGATCGCTTCGGCCAATTAATTACAATTAATTGCCTTAGTTCAGCGCGTGGGATGCTACGGTGGGGATTTCCCGCTGGTTGGTTAAAGTATCCATGCTCTCGAGCGTGAGTTAGGTTGCAATGCGGTCATTTTGAGAAATAGGCGTAATTTTAGGTGAAAAACCACTCCTAAATTACTCCTCCGTGAATACATTCATCTATGTGTATGTTCCATTGCATTACAATGCTCCATTTATCTGTAATTAATTAATTTCTTGTGGGCTTGGTCCCGCCAAAGCTTCGCTCGTTGTCGACCGGTGGATTCCCGGGTCATTAATTTTGAGCTGTCTGACCGCCCTAGACAGAAATAGTTCCGTAGGCGCCTGGGCTACTCCGCCTACTTTTAAAAGTCATTTGTCAGACTTCAATACTAGCCTCTCTCGACTTCGTATGCACTGAAAACGTACATTTCCTTGCATTTTGCTTATAATTTCTCCTTTAAATTGCTATGATTTGCACCTAAATAATCGTGAAATCACGCTAGACCTTTATGTGTCAGTAGACCTCTTATTGCTCTGTGGGTTTCATATAATGGCTCCCCCTTAGAGACCACTGGTTCGACCTTAGGCATAACCATTTGCCTGGTCTTTTCTGATAAGGCCCTGAGTTCGATACCAGACTGCCGTGACCAGTTGGGCACATCTTTCTCCTGCTAAGTTCGAAAAATTCATTTCATAAGTGAATTTTTCGGGCCTATCAGCTGGTATCAACTCCTTGCAGTGTTTGCTTTAAGCGGTCATTGCTCTTGGCAATGGGCTTTCACGTTTTCCCACTCCACTCTTGTCTGCTGTCTCGTAGACTTTCGTTTTCCTGTCTCAATTGTTCATTCATCTCCTCTAACTCTACAGCGGCTCCCTTTAACTGGTCGTAAAACTCCTGCAGTCGACAGCTGCATTCTCCCCTCGTGTCCGCTGGGCTGGCGAGCTGTTTTCTTTTCTTCGACCCTTCTCGAGTCTGCAAGCTTTTCTCCAGAACCTTTCCGTGCATACGTAATGATTCCTCGTTCACTTGGATGTGTGTAGCTTGCTCTTCTCTCGCTTCATAGTCTTCTGGTGGACTATATAACTTCAGATTTGCTGCATTTACCACAACTTCTCTACCTGTTGCCTCATCTTTAATCCGATATGCGTTATTCTGCAGATCCCTTATAATCAGGTAGGGTCCGAGATAAGCGTGCTGAAATTTCTTATATTTCCTGCTCTCTGGATCTGAACTGGCGGGTTTTTTCAATAAGACGTATTCTCCCACGAGTAGCGGTCTATGATAACGTTTCCTCCTGTTTCTCCGCTGTCGTTTATCTGCTTGTTTCTTGAGATACTCGAACGTCCTCTGGATTCTCAACTCACGTCCAAGTTGTGCATCGACGGGTGTCTGGATGACATTATTCCATGGCCTCTCGGGTCTTCTGTCGAGATGTAAGCTCACTGGCACCTCTCCTGTAGCTTCGTGCACGGTATTGTTGATACAATATTCAATAATTTCAAGCACGTCAATCCATTTACAATTCTCAGTAGAGCAGTATATCTTCATGTATTTCTGCACCTCCCTCATAACTCTCTCAGCTGAGTTCGACTCCGGGTGCCTAACCGTGGACAAAATCTGTCTTATGCCCAGATTTTCCAACTCCCTGCGAAATTCTACGCTGGTAAAACAGCTTCCGTGATCCGATAAGATGTTTTCTGGCTGTCCTAATATAGGAATGATTCTTTCCTTCAGCCTCTTAAGTACTTGTTTTGTACTGGTTTTCTGAATTGGACACAGGACTACCATTTTGGAAAACACGTCTAGTGCAACTAGGATGTGTTTATTTCCTCTTCTAGCTCTAGGCAGGGGCCCAAAGTTGTCCAGCGCCAGGAGCTGACATGGCTTCTCTGGTAAGAGTGGTATAGGTTTCTGCCTCATTAAGTACGAGTTAGGCTTCACTCGTTGGCACATATCACATGTCCTGATAGTATTTCTGACTGTTTCTCTAAGTTTAGGCCAAATAAACGCCTCCTTAAGCAGGGCAACAGTCTTATCTACACCTGAATGTCCAAAAGCTCGGTGTGCTAGCCAAACAAGCCTTCTCTGCAATGCTGGTGGTACAACAATCCTAGGTTTTGTGTGGTCAGAGTCGCTCCATTTATGTAGCATCTGGTTAAACCATAGATATTCCGTTGAAAGTGCTTCAGCTTCCATATACATCGGTGTTCCTCTATTCAGCTTTCCCTCGAAGTAATTTATCATCAACCGTATCCAGGGATCTTCACGTTGAAAAACGGTGATGTTCCTTAGATCATCTAAGGTCTTCTGATCTCTATCTTCTATTTCAACAGCTAGAGTTTCTTCTTCCTCTGCTGTAGGGTATCTGCTTAGCAAATCAGGTATGATATTGTCCTTCCCCGGGCAATATTCTATTTCCACTTGAAATTGTTGTATGTATAGGGACCACCTTGTCAGTCTTTGACTCGACAAGTCAGTTTTCAGCAGGAACGTTAGGGCTTTATGGTCTGTTCTCAAAATAATTCTAAAACCATAAATCAGCTTGTGCCAATACTGTAATGCATACAGTATCGCAAGTAATTCGATCTCCGTGACCGTATAATTCTTTTCATTAGGCCTCAACCTTCTACTGATGAATGCGATATAAGTTCTCTCCTCTGGCCTGTCCTTATTTTCCTGATACAACATAGCTCCAATGCCTACGAAGGATGCGTCAGTCTGGATGATAAATTTCTGAGTGTAGTCAGGATATCCCAATTTCACATAATCTAACAACATCTGTTTAGATTTCACGAAGGCTTCCTCGCATTGCTCCGTCCATCGCCATCTTCCTCCCTTTTTAAGTAAGTCTTGGAGTGGTGCTACAGTCTCGGTGTACTTCGGACAATGGTTCGAAAAGAATCCAATAACGCCGAGATATTGCCTGACGTTCTTCACCTTCGTTGGTCTCGGGAAACGTTTTATGACTTCCAGTTTTCCCGGATTAGGCCTGACTCCTTGTGCATCGATTACATGACCTAGAAATTTAACTTCTCTCTGAGCAAAGTTAGACTTCTTTATATTGACCTTGAAGTTAGCCTGACTTAGGTCATATAACAACTTGCGTAGATCTCTGACATGTTCTTCAACTGTTTCAGAGGTCAGTAGTATATCATCTACGTAGCATATGGTTGTAGCTTTTACTTCTTCGGATAGGTTCCTATCTAGCGCTCGTATCAACGCTGAACCTGCTGTTTTTAATCCAAATGGAAGACGGACGTAGGAGTACGTGTGCTGGTCAAATAAAAATCCGGTTAACAGACTTGTCTTCTCTTCCAGAGCAAGATGGTGAAAACTTGCCGTGAGATCAAGATTTGAGAATACAGTCTTTCCTTTGAACCTTCTGAGTACCTCCTTAATGGGTGGAACTGTATCAAATTCCGGTATAACCTTGGAATTCAAATTTCGTAGGTCCAGGCATATCCTCACACTTCCATCCTGTTTCGGTACGACTACCAGTGGGCTGACATAAGGTGTGGCTGTCTTTACAATGACGCCTGCTTCTAGCATTTCTTGTATCGCTTCTTTGACCTTTAAGTAATGTTTCTCAGCTACAGGATACGGCTTCTGTTTAAATGGCGTCCAATCGCTGACTTGAAACGCATACTGGAAATTCTTGATCCGGCCAGGTCTCGAATCGAAGACTCCTTTATACTCGAATAGCAGTTCCCTTAGCATTCTCTTATATTCTGGACCAAATTTAGCTTCCTCAATCTTCTCTTCCAGGCATTCTTCAAATTTTGGTTCGAGATCTTTTTCAATGTCTGCGGCCAGTGTTGCCAACTCTTCCTCAATATCTTCTATTGTCGACACTGCCTCCCCAGTCATATCTCCGTATGTATGCCATACGTATTCTTCTTGTCTCGCTTCATTATGCCTTAATGAGAGTTCTAAGTCTTCCTTTCCCTCACTTGCGCGAAACATTACAATGTCTTGCGAGAGATCTATAATAACTTTATACTCTCTTATGAAATCCATCCCAACAATAAGATTATATGGCAGCTTATTTACAAGTAGGAAGCTCTGTGAGAATGTAGAGTTCCCTATCTGCAGATCTAAAAATACTTGGTATCTGCATATCATAACTTTGTCTGGTATGACACCTTTTATTTTCACGCTTGAAATGGGTATTTTCAATACGTGGATTTTACTCTGGATTTCATTGTATAATGCCTGGGTTATCAAACTCACTGTTGATCCTGTATCGATGAGGCTTCTTACTTTCGTTCCCGCAATGTTTACAATAATAATAGGTAGTTTCCTTCTTACATTGACCGTTCTTTCATCGAGGTCTTCGATAAGCTCCTCAGGTTTGGCAATCCAGTTAATAACATTTACTGTACTCCATCCTGAACCTATCTCTCTCTGGTCATTTAAAATTGGTGTTTTTTTTTCAATTGCTCCATTCTTTGTGGAGTTCTTCTGCCTGTCTTCATGCTGTTGAAGTTCCAGACTTTTGGCACCATCATCATTTTGATATATGTCGGGTGACCTTCTATTTCGAATCGCTTCATCCCAGTGAACTCGCGATTGTCTTGGATCATCTCCGCGCTCTTCCATGTATCTTAAAGATGCATGATAGCGTTCTTCCGCCTCTTCATCGAACCCACGATTCTGCTCTTGGGATCTCCATCCTTGGTTATTCCCATTTCGGCCGTAATTTCTTCTGTTATCCAGCTGCTGGTCTCTGGTACCACGCTGATTCCAGTTTTTCCTTCCTCGGTTACCACGGTTCGAACCTCCTCGATACGCTGGCCTCCAATTTTGGTTTTCGCGTCCTTCGCGCTGCCAGTCGGATTTTTCTGTTTCGGTGCTTGTAGACTTGGATTTCGTCTGCACCTTCGTTGGCTCGATCGGCGTATTCGTCATATTAACTTGTTCCACATGTCGGCTTTGTCTTGCGTGCTGCACTGTGGTTAAATCAAGTTGTCTCAGCACCTCCTCCATATCGATTGCAGTTTTTGCGTTTGCTGAGATTAGCAGGCGCTGCACTTCATACGGCAGCTGCTTAGCTATTGCTATGCATAAGTCTGACTCTCTGAGTCCTTCGTCGAGCTCGCGAAAACGGCATAATTGGTTCACAAAAAACTCTCCGTACTTGGTCGGGTTACTAGTACTGTAACGCCTGGAATACAAGTCCAGTCTGAGATTTTGTTGTACGCTCGCGTTCCAATACCTGCTTAAAAATGCTTGGCGAAATTCCTCAACGGTGTCGAACGTGTACCTAAAACTTCTAAACCATAGAGCACATTCTCCTTCGGTGAGTTTTTCAATCGCTCTCAACCTGCGCTCTGGCGGTACTTTTGCATCATTCAAGTACTCGGAAACTTCTTTAAGCCAGTACTTGGGTGTCATATTAGAATTACTCCCAGAGTATTTCTTTGGTTTTTCATCACTAGCCCTTATAACTGTGACTATTTGATTCTGTACAGCATTTTCCTGCGGTGTTGACATAGCCATTGGCATACCAGGTGTGGCATACGGGCTGTCACTTGGCATTGCTGCATTCTTTGGAGTGGGCTGTATTTCTATCTCTGCCCATTTATTCCTCCTATTCTCGTCTATACTTCCTTCGCTAGACCTAGGATTCCGCAACATGGATTCTTCCTGCGCTATCATTCTCGTTTCTAACTGGCTGTGCCTGTTTTCAGTCCTTTCCAAACGAGCTAATACCTCTCGTTCTATTTTCTCGAGGCGATCTCGGTTTCTTTCTGCCATAGAAAATACCTTTTCTTTATTATCCTTAAGGTTTTCCTTCAGGTGGATAATTTCCCCTGCTAGACTTTCTCTTACTTCGGCAAGAGTCTTATCACTGGCTTCCGTCTTTAAGCCTTCCCGAAGCTCTAACTCTTCGCGTAAGCCCGTAACTTCCCGTTGAATGTGACCTTGTATATGAGATATTTCAGTCCTCATTTTTGTGATTTCTCCTTGGTCTTCGTCCTGTCTTTTATGGAGAACTACTAAGTCATTCTGAGTGTTTTCCAACTCTTTCTGCACTTTTCCAACTTGTATCTTCATATTAGACATTATTTCCTTATTATCTCGATCAGACGTCTTTATTTCCTGCATTTCCTTGCATTGGTCAAGGATATTCTGGTCCTGCTTTTTTAAAGCTTCGTCCACAGCCTTGGCATACCCTGCCATTCGCGTATTCCATTTTAGTTCATTATCCTCGAACCTATGATCCACGGTCTGAGTAAACGTGTTAAATTGTTCTAACTGACGTTTCGTGTTAGCTTCATTCTGACTTTGAATGTCTTTAAGCTCCCGGGACATACTGTTTAAATTATCGTTAATTTCACGCTGTGACTCTCTGCACATTTGCAAATTGCTTTCTAATTTTAATTCAATAGACTCAAAGCGTTTTTCGTTATCATTTTGCATTTCTGAGATCACGCTAACAATATTCTTAGTTACCTGTCTCTGGACAGACTCCTTAACGTCGTCCATTTTCTTATTAACCTCTCCTAGGTTTAATTCTAACTGCGTGTTTACATTAGTTTGACTAGCCTCTAGTCTAGTATTTATTTCGGCTTGATTAGCCTCTAGTCTAGTATTTACTTCGGCTTGATTAGCCTCTAGTCTAGTATTGACTGTAGCCAACATCTGGCTTACCTCATCTTTAAATGCTTTGGATTCTTCCTTACTTTTATCATTAGTAACATCGAAATGTTCCCTTAACTCGGCGATACACCTGAGTACCTCTTCCGTTCCGGCCATCCTGTACTACTTAATTTGAGATTCAGGTAGGCCCTAGCTGAAGACACTGGCGCGTTCTATTGGAAAGAAAGGATTCCGATCCCGCGACAACAACAACAACATATTATAAAATGTCAAAACTAACTATGGAATGGGTATAGACCCTCGTACCCGTCTGACAACATTTGTCTGACGTCTGAACATCATCTAGAAAGACTCACAATCGCTCAAACCAAGTTTGAGAGAAAAAAAAATATTTCTATGGTTTTCCCCATGAAAACCATGCTATTATTATGGGGTTTTTCTAAATCCCATAAGCCAACCACGTACGGGCGCCATGTTAATATTAAGTCATATCACACGTGGGTGCCATGTTAATTTTTAAGAGCATTCATGGTGGCCCACTCATGGGTGACATGTTAAATTAGGGTAGTCAACATGCTTATTTATGCCATGCTCATGATGCTTAAGTGGAGGTTACCTGTATTTTGAACTGGCCCCACATATCAGCGTCATGTTATTTTATATGTGTATCTATGGCTATGGTTTATGAAAGTTACAATTATATAAGCATGTCTTATGGAGGATTAAAAATTATTTTTAATGTGGTGGCTTATTAACAAATGGGATGCGGTCTTCCTATTCTGTCCTAATTTCTATGCTATATTTGCTTCTACCATTAATACCTTGACCGACTTAAGTAATTACCTGTGACTCAATCCAAGTACAGAGACAACTCCCCCATGTACCCGATCGTCACCATGTGGACCATGTGTTCGTATCCCAACTAGCTCACGGTCTTTCGAGGTATGGGACGTTCATGCCCACAATACGACCACATGTTCAGGATTTGAGTCTATCAGGCAACTACTCTACAGGAAATACACAACATTCCTATGAATAAAATATTTACTGGTCTAAAATCATGGCTGTACAACAAATACAAACAAAGGACAAATTACAATTAATTCCCACAAATAAATAGGGTTATTCTGTGAGCTTTCTCCATAAAAATAGCGCTACAATGCACTCAAACCTACTTCTAATATCCTGTCAATAATAGTTCAGATTACAAGGTTTTCATAGTGTCCGTCATGTGACACAACTTTATTTAATGGAAGTATCTTAACACAAAAATCACATGTCACAAACACATGAATTTCTAAGACATTATTCCGTCTTCTACGACATTTACTTTAATTATCATTACATCAATGTTTTCTACATTTATTAGCAAATATTTTTTTGTTGTGTCGTGCGAATCATCTTCCTTCTTTCCATCCCTATGAACGCTCTAGGAAAATGAGTCATGCTTCTTAATCATAAAATAAACATAAACATGGATAGAATATTTATAGTTTCACCATATAACGATTATCTGGGTCTTGTCAGACTTATTATAGATACAACTGTGTCATGTTCTGGGAAAAACACATACCCGTTTTTCCTAAATTAGCATAAACTGGCAAAATGCACTTTAAAGAAGGTGCCTACATTATTTTGGTTCAGCCTTCCCCCTCAGAGGATAACTTCGCCAAATATCATCAGATTTCTATGGTTCAACCACGTATGTGAGTTGCCATACACCAATTAATTCCATTTGCATCACTAAAATACTCATATTTTAATTGCATTATTGAATACCGAGACCTCTCAGTGTCCTATTGTGACCGTAATTGACAAGGGATCGGTCGAGCGACCTCTCTCCCCTCAGCAGGTCATAAAATTAGTTCCAGACAGCTCTCCAAGATGGCTGCCACGGAAATGGTCTATATTTCCTGTCTCTCTCTACCTTCAAGGTCATCCTTGTTTACAATTATATAACAATAAAGATCCGCTAGGCATGGTCCTAAGTAATTGAGTCATTTAATTAATTAACACCTAACTTTACAGTGTATTTGGGCTCAAATGGCTCCTATTAAACATTCATGGCAGGGGTGGAATTCTAATGATAGCATTGCCGTTCTAGGGTGATTACTTGTGGCTTTAAAGACGCGCATCATAATGAAACCCCATGGTTATCATCAGCAGCTGTCATTTACATATATATTTTGGGAACCACGTTCCTCGTCGACGATTATGATTCTACCTCTCAGGCAGACCATAAGTAAAAATGCTCACCGCGCCTCGCTGGGCGTCCATAGTGGCTATAATTCAATGCAAGCGTTGGCAATAGACAGAATCTATCCAAACCGCTGCGTAACACATACAGTATGCACAAAGGCGATACTTCTCGAAGATTAAGCCCATTTTCACCTCACGCGCAAGCTATACTAGTCTTTCCCGTGCTTATCTTACGTAAATCACTGGATTCTACGTTAATGTGCACGCTATATGCGGCTAAACAATATTTCACATATATGACTCCATTATCAAGGTACCTGCGTTCTTCATGTTATATTATTTAAGCCAAAGCTTTACATAGCTCTTAACACAAATGTATAAATATACCGGCTTACTTTAATTTCACATATTCATTCAAAATTTTCACTGACACTGAGAAAAGCTCTCGTATTCGCGATATTCCACACTACATTCTTTACTGTTTACCAAATGACAGTATCTTAAATTCGACATGACACTATTTGAACATTACTTAGGCCAATTCTGCCCTTACTTTATGGTTGCCGACCCCAGTTATTATTATTATTATTATTTTAACGTTTAGATCCATCACTATTTTTGACCTACATGGTCCTAAGCAAATCACCTTCCAAGTCATACTTTATTCAAGACGAGTGGTGAAAACTCGTTCAGTAAGTGACTATTACTTCTTTAATTTCAAAGTGATTAATCGTTACATGGTGAACTATGCCATTATAATGTTATTATTTGCATGTTTACTCACGTTTCCTTCTGGCTGGAAAGTACCAGTATCTCCGCCTGAGCTCTACCATGATGATTGACTTAATCCATCATGATATCCAATACACAACACTGAGATTCACACTTTTTACACATGATGCACATATCACCACAAGTGGCCTTTACCACTGATAAACACTGAATATTAAACATTAAACACATTAACACTTTAAATTATTATTTCACAATTTATACACTTCATCTATCATTTCACATGTTGATCCTTAATCTGGATTTCACCTACGCTTGACCTCAGAGATGCGATGACTTATGATAACCGCTGGTCTCCGTGAAATCTAGTAGCGTTTTTATAGATGTTCGATCCTAGTTCCCTGCACTCCCGTTTACCTCATTGTCCTGGATAGGTGGCAATAACTCCCACTCTCCCATCACTGGAGTGCTCCTAATGCTGATGTCATATAATTGACAATACCTTCCGGTATACGAACTGTTCCAAACATTATCAGTTCCTATTCGCTGTAGCGAATTTATATCTGTGTCGGATAATAAAGCAATATCTGCACTTTGTTACCTTATGCACTTCATTATCACTGATGAAGCTTACAATTTGCCTCCATTGTCTTCAACGGCGGTACGCTGATATTTTAATAATTGGCGTGCTTACTGCAAAGCGCTTGTAGACAAAGAACTAACTTCCAACTCGAGCGACCGTCTGACGTCTTCAACTGCTTTCCACTGAACCATAACAGACGTGTAACTGACGTGTAGCTGACTTCGACTGACCATAACTGACGTGTAACTGACTTGAACTGACCATAACTGACCCTCGGCGTAGGGTGCTCTCCCTTATATTGGTTTCTTGCACAAAATAGTTCACGGGACACGTGAGAGCGACTCCCTTCTTGAAATACTCCGTCTTCAGCCGAAATAACAACTGCATCTTGTTTATCTAGGCGTGGAGGTTTTAAAAACACTCGCGTGCCGGCGATCGCTTCGGCCAATTAATTACAATTAATTGCCTTAGTTCAGCGCGTGGGATGCTACGGTGGGGATTTCCCGCTGGTTGGTTAAAGTATCCATGCTCTCGAGCGTGAGTTAGGTTGCAATGCGGTCATTTTGAGAAATAGGCGTAATTTTAGGTGAAAAACCACTCCTAAATTACTCCTCCGTGAATACATTCATCTATGTGTATGTTCCATTGCATTACAATGCTCCATTTATCTGTAATTAATTAATTTCTTGTGGGCTTGGTCCCGCCAAAGCTTCGCTCGTTGTCGACCGGTGGATTCCCGGGTCATTAATTTTGAGCTGTCTGACCGCCCTAGACAGAAATAGTTCCGTAGGCGCCTGGGCTACTCCGCCTACTTTTAAAAGTCATTTGTCAGACTTCAATACTAGCCTCTCTCGACTTCGTATGCACTGAAAACGTACATTTCCTTGCATTTTGCTTATAATTTCTCCTTTAAATTGCTATGATTTGCACCTAAATAATCGTGAAATCACGCTAGACCTTTATGTGTCAGTAGACCTCTTATTGCTCTGTGGGTTTCATATAATGGCTCCCCCTTAGAGACCACTGGTTCGACCTTAGGCATAACCATTTGCCTGGTCTTTTCTGATAAGGCCCTGAGTTCGATACCAGACTGCCGTGACCAGTTGGGCACAATATGGAGCACAGCCATAGGATTGATGTTATGTATCTCCCAAGACTTCATATCCAGTTATGCGTCCTCTTGACTTCAAGTTCTCCTCATAACCTACGTGTGTTTCCTGGATCACTGCTACATCCACACGATCATCAAGTAACAAACGAGAAAGGTGTTGGGATTTAGATCGGCTTGGTCCTTCAACGTTGAGTTGTAAAATGCGAATGCTATGATCCAGATGTCTGCTTGGTTGGTCCTCGGAAGGACCTTTGTGATCTAGTCTCGTGTTCATGTTTAAGCCAGGATACCTGCAATAGATAAGTCTGGCTGCCAGCTAAAACACAATGCCATTATTACTGAACAGTACGCCTTCCTTCAGAGGGGAAGTAAAGTCATAGATTTGTGGCGTCTTATTGGCAGTGGCATCTGGTAGCCACAGTTGGAACTACTTGGGTAGATTATTGGCTGAGGAATAACCTAACCACCAAGGGAAGATGATAAAGAAAAGTAGGTGGGTTTCTGACTGGAGAGAAAGGATAGAGAAATAGGATGAGTCCCACAAAAGTTGTAAATTTAACTTTAAATACACTCAAAGGCGGTTGCCACTGCAAATCCGCTCTCTGATACCTAAAGTGGGTAAGGACCTGGTCGAAGCTAACGGGAACCGCAGCTAGGACTTGGGCGGTATGCAAGAGAATGGCTTTAGCGTATTCCCTCTCAAGCATGCATATGCGTACTATGGGGAAGGGTGATAGTCTGGCAAGACAGAAAGTAACAGACTTATTGTAGATCTGTTCAAAGGAATTCTTTTTTGACCAAGTAATTCGAAGAATGCCAATAATTTGCATCGATTTTGATATTTCCAGTTTTCGTAGTTGTAGAGTTCCTAAAAAGCGACCAAGTGCTTCCAAGAAGGATAGTAATAAAGGAATTATACCTTTGGGAATGATTGGGGTAAATGTACCAATAGTTACATTTGGAAATGGCTAAGCTTTTACCCAGCCAGTAGCCGACTAAAAGTTTAGGCAAAGAGAAACACTTATCTTTTTGAAAACCAACCATAAGTTTTTTGGAGAGGATCTCCACAAGCAGGAAGCTGGCGTAGCGAGCTGTACTTGCCTTACTGGCCTGTTAGAATTAGCTATTAAAGCTAAGAGACACTTTACCGTGATAACTACTAAGAGTTCTTGCTCAAATGCAACGAGTGGTAAAAGCCCTATCAATAGATTTATTTGCATTAACAAGGGCGTGAACCTAGGAAGAGTCAGGGAAGACAGTATCTTGCCTAACCGTTGTACCAGAGAAATTATGAGTCAAAGAAAGAAAGAAAGAAAGAAAGAAAGTTTAAGTTTAAGTTTATTTAACAATTCAAAGGAAGTTGATAACTTTAACAAATATATATTTTCAATTTGGTTAACAATTTGGGGTCGCAGACCTCCTAACATTTAAAGTTTTGCTCCAGGCAATTAACAATTCTTTAGGTTTCAACCCTTTATACGTACTAAAATCTTCGTAAGATTTAAAAAAGACAAATGAAGTGATTAAAGTTATACATTAAATCGAATACAAGGTGTGTACTTTCAGAAATTTCCAAGTACCTATCTTAGAAAAAGTTACAACTTCAAAAATACCAAAAAAGAGAACAGATAGATTGAAAGAGAAGTTCCTATAACTTCTTATATTTGTGCTGAATTACTTTTATAATAATTATACAAAAGAGGGCAGATCACTTACTGTGAAACCTGAAGAGAAAGTCAAAAGGAAGGTTCTAGACTTCCTATGTTTAATTAGGAATCACGAGACCAATGGGGCAAGTTTCCCTTTCGTGAAACCTAGAAATAACTCACTCATGAGTTGAAAGAATTGTATTCCCTGGTTATAAGGGAGAAACAATGTAATCTTGAACCGTGTATAAAACACGTGGTTATGCAGAAATTAATTAATGAGATATAAGCAAAGGTGGGAGGGCACGTCTTTAGAGTGACACCTCATTGAAATAGACCTAAAGTAACAATTTTATTAATATGGTTTGTTAGTAAAAGGTTTAGGAAAGATCAATTGGGATTTAGGATGAATGTTCATGGCCTTATTTATGGTAATCGAACGATCGCGACGCGGTAGAAATGTTGAACAAGCACTAGTTTTCACTATAGTCTATTAAATGGATGAAAAGTTCACTGTAGTAACACGAAAGTTTATGACAAAGAAAGTAATTGCAATCGTGGAAAATGACTGGTTGCACTAGGTAGGTGAAAGTCTATTGCTTGAGAAAGTTGTGAATTACAATTAAATGCGCCATAGAACATTCCAACGGTGGAAGAAAATTAGCTATTGAGCTTTATTCAGAAGGAAGATTCCTCATTTTTAAATAGTATTCTCACAAGTGAGTGAAAAATACATGACGGCAAGACTTGTAGATAGAGTACAGAATCTGGAAGGTTCCAGAACGATCCTAATAGAAGAATGGGGCCAAAGTTAATCCAGCGGTGGAAAGAACTTAATATTTTATGGACAGCGGGTATTCTATAATATCCCACGTTGTGAGAAGATCTCTCATTTAAATAGCTTAAGAAAGGCTACTTTCTATTAAGGTTGGCTTAGACAGACAAAAGCCCAACATAGCAAATCCCGCGATGGATGATTATTGCCCCAAATAAGTAATCTCACGCTGCCTAAAAAATGATCATTGAAAGTATGTAGAATTAAAACCGATGAAGATGAGGTTAAAACCTTAAGTCTGTACTTATCTTTGTTGCATGGCGAAGGGGAAGTTCCCTTTGACGGATACTTAATGTGCCAACATGGCGTAGAATGTAGAGAGTGCCTCTTGGTTTGAGGAGACTGGCTCTAGTTGAGCCTTGACTGACCAAGTCAACTGCCGACTTACAAGTGAGACCCACTCAGCGAAGCGCAGAGGGACTAGGGAAGGGAAGAGAGTGGGGGTAGGAGACAAAAGGTATACATATCAGCATAACCAACATAAGAAATTAAATTCTCTTGAGGAAATGGTCTTCAAAGAGTTGATAGCAGACGATACTAGCACAGTCTGGTGGGTGAAAAAGTAGACGAAGTTCTCTTGATCACGGA
Source organism: Meconema thalassinum (assembly GCA_946902985.2). Taxonomy (NCBI): domain Eukaryota; kingdom Metazoa; phylum Arthropoda; class Insecta; order Orthoptera; family Tettigoniidae; genus Meconema; species Meconema thalassinum. The sequence continues at coordinate 126,986,343 of OX336391.1, read as the reverse complement.
GATAATAGCTGGCGATGGCAACGAGATCTGGTGGCCAGATGGATAAGAAAGTCCTCTTGCTCCAGGAAGAATTGAGGAACTTCAGAGATTCGCTGCTAGATGACGCTAGGTGTGTCATGGAAGATATATATCTAGAACAGACTCACAAAGAACATAAGAGACATGACCACCAAAGATAAAATAGAAGATCACTGTTGGTGTTTGATAAAAAAGGAAGGAATGAACATGCAAAAGCATTAAAAATTATATTCTCTCATACCGTGTATTCCAAGAATACACCACTACTTGGAATTGAACTTGTTGGGAGTCCTCGGGCGTTCAATCAGAAATACCCTGCTATGGTCATTGGCTGCAATTCATATAAAATTATTACTGAATATTATGAGTAAATTGTGCCAACACCATGTATATCAGCAACAAACGATTAATGTCCCAAAACTCGGAATACGTTGCTCCAAACTAATGGTCAGATGTAAGGCCACATTAGATAGATCCTGCCTCTGTGATGTCACAGCATAAGATGGTCCCGCTGCTTGCTGCTGTGTTACCTAGTCCCGCTCCAATTACTGGTTTTCCTTCTGTACCCTTCAGTAAAACAGTGTTTTATTACAAGATTCTGCTCTTCGGGGTCACGCTCAGTCCTGTGAATGTTTTAAGTAAGTTCACCAAAACAACATGTTCTACGGGTTGAAGGATCATTTTGTAATGGGTTATGGTTATTTTGAATAATGGTAATATGCAAAGCGCTCCACTGTTGGGCGTTATTTGTAATGGGTTATGTTAAATTGAAACTGATTATATGCAAAGGTTAATAATTAAATAGTCGCCCACTCTTGGGTGATCAAAATGAAACATTTAATTGAGTTTTACTTTAATAATGGCCTTTGTATTGTTGTCAGCATCACTAAAAAGTACATAATGTGTAGTATTATATGTAGCCAGGGCGCCGGATCATTCATATATCATGATCAAAATAATATATTAAACCTCGGTTAAACAGAGGTAGAGCAGCGAAATTCCTTTCTCCAGCCGTAGTGAAACATTACGTAATCTAACCTTACGATAATTAGTTCAGAAGTGTGGTGTTGCCTTATAGTAATTTCTAGCCACTAAAGGAAACCAGTCAAACATTTGAATATAAAAATGAATTTAATATAGAAAAACAACAAGTGCAAAAGAAAAGAATAAAATACTAAAGATAATAATAATAAATTTAAATTAGAGAATCTACTGAATTTACTTGTATTATGGGACTTGATTGGAAATTGTAGTATACTGAGTTAATTGAATAAAATGTCTTGAATTTAATAAGCATGAGAGCTTCCGGATTTGACTGGAGTAAAACTGTTTATATCGCTTACCGCATTGAAGGTCAATGTTGATAGGTTGTTGCGCAGAGAGTTCATGATGACCCTGATCTTCCTCAACGTAATGAATTTATATGTGAATGACGGAATAAATCCCATAAATCATCCCTGTTACAATAGCCTCGTACACAACCATGACACAGTTTGATGGGACTGAATGTCTTATCAAATTCACATACTTAAATAGTCAACTGTATAATTTAGCACAGCGTTACAGATGAATGTTAATTTCCAACTCGATCTCGCTACACGTTCCATTCTTCTGCCTGTACGTCCAGCTCCCATCAGTCTCCTGCCAGCCATTCAATAATAATAATGATAATAATAATAATCCAGCTGGGCGGCCTTCATATATATATATATATCGTTCCCGGGTAGGGCACGTGTCCATCCCCACTTCTGCAGTCGCTAGGCAATATTGCACGCCTTTCAAATATCAATAGTGATAATACTTCTTTGTAACATTTCTCGGGAGGTCCACCCCACCTTTTGTATTTATGAAGTACCAAAGGACTCATTCACAAGCCCAGCATTGTTAATGGCGAGTCTTCATAGAATCACCTCCTAGTATGATTTGTTTACAGGTAGAATTCTTGATGTGAAAGACATTAGTGTCTATTCATGTCGTTACCAAGAAGCAGTAGATAAGCCGGCCTTCCGCGAATAACCCTCTTTCTTCCTCTTGTACTTATTTTCTTCAGAAATAAAATTTAGTCTAGCGCCTAACTTACTTCAAAAATAATGTGCATAGCTCCGAAGTCCTTTCAATTCCAAAATATTCTACATAATCGCATAATAATAGATATAAACATATTAGTTAACATAATAACTAATAAAAGGTAAAATGAAAAATTAAAAAATATTGATAATAATAATAATAATAATAAAATATATAAAATTATTTCATTCTGGTCACAAATTGGGACCATTACAATTCGCCCCAGAGAATTATGGTACATGTCAACAATCATATCACCATACTTCTCTTCAATACTTGTACAAATATGAAATATTATACCCTTCAAAGAAATTACAAACATCGACAATATCATACCCTTCATAGCAATTAGCAATATAAACAAATTATACCCTTCAAATTTTACATTTTTTTAAAATTTCATCATTCCAGTCTTTCACTGTTCATAATGTCTCTTTCTTTCTTTCTTCTTCACATAATTAAAGTGTCCTGTAAATAATACACATCAAAATGCCTTTCACTTTTATATTTTGTTTTGGACATAAGTCATCGTTGCACTTATGTATATTTGGGTGACTTTCACCTTTGCTTTTTTTATACCTTGAGGACGTAGAATTCAATTTTCAGCCTGGTGTCAAACTGAATACACTATGGCCAGTTTGTGGGACTGCCAACTGATCAATTCACTTAATCACTTCACAACACTTGGTATGTGATGCAAATAACCAGATCTACTCAAGTCTCTCAGGAATTATAAGTATCTAGTGACACAGGCATATTATAGAAAAAATGAAACTTTAGTAGCTTATATTACCTAAGGCATCATCGTTCAGTGCAAATGTAGTGCGCTAATTTACCCCACATGTGTATATATATCACACTCAAATACACAAGCTTATAGCCGACAAAATACGCTTTATATTTCCTCTGTGCTCTCCAAGACACACAATATCATAGATTGGTGCAACACCTCGTCATTACCCTCTCGTTCAGACCACAATCATTCACTTAATATTAAGCGACTTTCCTTACTTACCATCAGTTATACTTCTATTACTCATGATACATATTTCCTTAAGGATCTCACAATGTAAGTACCGTATAAACGTTTTCCTGCATCTTCTGATTATTCACCTTTTTGACCTTAGTTACTCACCTTTTCAACCGTTGTTACTCCCCTTATTTCTCACAATTACACTCCATTCTACTCAAGTTCTTCTTATTTCTCACAATTACACTCCATTCTACCTAAGATTACACATATTAATCACCTGTAGATACTCACCTTATTTCTCAAAATTATACTTCTTTCTACTCAAGATTACCTTTCTTTCGCGGAATCCGTATTCACTTATTTCTACTCAAGATTACCTTTCTTTCGCGGAATCCGTATTTACTTACTTTATTTCTCAAAATTACACTTCTTTCTTCTCAAGATTACCTTTCTTTCGCGGAATCCGTATTCACTTACTTTATTTCTCAAAATTACATTTCTTTCTACTCAAGATTACCTTTCTTTCGCGGAATCCGTATTCACTTCTTTCTACTCAAGATTACCTTTCTTTCGCGGAATCCGTATGACCAATAAAATTTAATTTCTCCACTACAAAAAAATGACTTACCTTAAAATCCTTGCATTACCATCCTAGCTACTGAAATATTAACTGTTCTCAAAAATCTGCCTAATTAAATTACGGGCATCGAAATATAGCTTTACTTTCCTTTCTGACTTGGGAACTACCCTTAACGAATTAATATATGGGCTAATGTAGGGTTCTATAATTTTATCCTGCAACATGCTTTCAATCTGCCTACTCACAGCTACCTGAAATTTGTAAGGCACGGGGTAGCGATGGCCTACAAAAATACTGCGATCATGTACATTTAATGAATGTTCGTAGCAATTAGCTAATCCAATACGGTTCTCAAATATATACTAATTCTTTTACAACACCTTCAACAATCGATCCACACGATCACACTCTAACGCACTCCGTAATGCAGCCTTACGCAAGGAATACTCTAGATAATCCTTCGTCATCATACTGTCTAAAAATGTAAAAAAACAAGGTTCCCTCTCAAGAGATACCCCAACAATATCACCACTAACCTCATTACAAATATCGACTCCTTTGGTCGTTAATACCTCCTCAAGCGTACATATATTCTTAGAACCACCATATAACTTACATGAATTATTAAATGACATGATCACATCTCCATCCATCCATCTGAATTTAACATTACCCTCCATATAACACAGCTGGACAGAATGTTGCGACATCCAATTAGAACCCCTAATTAATGAATATACCAGATTTGGAATCAATAAACATACCTGTGTTCCAATCTTACCTTCTTTTAAAATTTCTACAACCATTTGTTTAGAAATTATGTGGGATATCATTCCCGCCGCAGTTAACACAATAGTAGTTCCAATTGGAATTTCCTATTTTTTATACCATGTTCCTTCCTATTATTATAAAATGCTGCACTGATGTTGAAAACCTGACAGCCACTATCAAAAAGTGTATCAATACACGCCCCTAACACATGTAATTTTAAGAATGAGTTAAAATTAATAACGGTAGGTTCTTTAGATACCTCCATAAATTCACTTAATAAATCATTACGGATGTTTAGGTCATACGGTTCGCTCAAAATGGTGTGAGTTGGAAGAGACTCAGACTGACAACTTGACCTTACGTCACAGTCTGGTTCACATTTAAAGTATCGGTACCATCATCTTGGTTTTGTGTCTTCCCGTTATTTCTGTTGTGGTTCTGACGAGGGTTGCTGCCATTACCTTGATTTTCTTCTCTCTGTCTCCCTGAATTTCCTGCATTATTTCTTTGATTGTAATAACGCTGCCCATTGTTAGGACCTGCATTATTATCCTGATTACCATTGTGGTTATTATCATGGTTTCTCGTATTGCCATGATACTGCCCACGGTTATTCTGATAACCATCTCTACCTTGAAATTGCCCCCTGTTACCTTGAGCATATGAATTTTCAAAATTACGTCCCCTATGGTTGCCTTGAAAATTCTGGTGTTGTTGCCTGCAATTATTATTTTGATTCCTATTCTCATTCATGTATTGACTATTCTGCTCTCCTGCCTGTATTTCACCAACACTATTCCCTAGAGCATCAAATCTCCATAATAATCTTTCTAACTCTGTGATAGTCGAAGTGCGTTGCATGCATGCAGCCTCTCTTATTCGGAAAGGGAATTGCTTTATCAATAGCCTGACTATATCGCTGTCTTGTGTCATGCCATCTAGATATTTACAGATGATCACTTATTTGGAAAATATTCGGTCATATTGCAAGTACTTTCAGGCGGATATATCCCAAAAATAATACTTTCCGTTTTTGGGCCTGTATTTCATCATTCCAATATTTTTCACAAAATTTATTTTTAAAATCATTTAATTCCACTAAAGTGATTTATAAACAGAAAACCAGCTATTTGTTTCCCCCACAAAAGCCTGATCTAATATCTCCACTACCATATTCCACTCTATCTGTCCATCTAGTAGCCTTTCCATGAATTTATTTTCTACTATAGCTATGAATTCCATAGCACATCCCTGCTCGTTAGAGAACTTAACTAGTTCAGTTTCCTTCATTCCACCTCCTGATACAATAGCTCTACCCTGTATTCCCTCCTGCCTTAACTGCTTTCACTTAATCTCAATTTCTGCTATCTTTTTATCCGCCACTTTTTCTACCATTTCCACTCTTTCTTTCAAATTATTCTCTTTTTCTATCAATTCATTTCTTAATATCTTCTGTTTTTCCTGAATCTCCTGATAATTTTCTGCATTTGTCAGGTGACTCTCCTCTACTTTCTTATGAGATTCTGACTGCACTTTCTTTATCTCTCCTCCCAATTCTGTTCTTACTTGTCAAGTTTCCATCTGTACTATTTTCTTAAGATTCTCTCCTTGATTGACTAACTTTTCCTGAATTTTCCCTTCCACTTCCACTAATTTCAGATCTACTTCCTCTATAATACTTTCAGCCTTTTCTTCTAACATATCCTTAATTTCATATCTGATCTCCTGTTTCACCCCCTGAATACTCTCCTGCAGCGTCCCATACTATCTATTTAATTTCTCATTCTCCTTGACCACATTATCTAGCTTCAGATTAATTTCTTTATTATCTTTACATATCGCCTCTCTTATCTTCCTACTCATCTCCTGATTTTGCCTACTTATTTCCTCTCTCATCTCCCTATTCATCTCCTCTCTCATCTCCTGGTTATTATTATTGCTATCTTCTAGCTTCTTGTCTATCGCCTTACTTATCTCCCTACTCATCTCCTGATTATTGTTAGTGCTATCTTCTAGCTTCTTGTCTATCGCCTTACTTATCTCCTTACTCATCACCTGATTGTTTTTATTGCTATCTTCTAGTTTCTTGTCTATCGCCTTACGTATCTCCTCTCTCATCTCCAGAAACATTCCTATGATCGCATCTAATTTATTTTCCGAAATATCCAAAGGCTTTTGTTTCTCCTGCCCTCCACTAGTCTTCAGGATTTATTTCAGGATGTACCTCTATGTTCGTCTCAGGGTTAACCTCGGGATTATTCTCAGGATTACTCTCAAGATTTACCTCCGACATCTTTGTATAATCCACTACACTCTCAGCTTCAGTACCACTATCAACTTTCGTATAAATAGATTTCTCGCATTTACCCCTACTCCTCAATTTCCTTTGTTCCTCATCCAACATCTCGAAGTACACCGTATAAAATTTACCGTTCCAAAATTCACTTCACTTTCCCCCAAAATCAATCACTAATAATACACTAATTCACTTCACTTTCCCCCAAAATCACTGACAATTTGCACTGAATTTACACTCACTATTTCCGTAAATATCGTTAAGTTTTCGTGCCGAACAGACGGGGGCCTTTTGTAATGGGTTACGTTTATTTTGAATAATGTTAATATGCAAAGCGCTCCACTGTTGGGCGTTATTTGTAATGGGTTATGTTAAATTGAAACTGATTATATGCAAAGGTTAATAATTAAATAGTCGCCCACTCTTGGGTGATCAAAATGAAACATTTAATTTTGTATTACTTTAATAATGTCTTTGTATTGTTGTCAGCATCACTAAAAAGTACGTAATGTAAAGTATTATATGTAGCCAGGGCGCCAGATCATTCATATATCATGATCAAAATAATATATTAAACCTCGGTTAAACAGAGGTAGAGCAGCGAAATTCCTTTCTCCAGCCGTAGTGAAACATTACGTAATCTAACCTTACGATAATTAGTTCAGAAGTGTGGTGTTGCCTTATAGTAATTTCTAGCCACTAAAGGAAACCAGTCAAACATTTGAATATAAAAATGAATTTAATATAGAAAAACAACAAGTGCAAAAGAAAAGAATAAAATACTAAAGATAATAATAATAAATTTAAATTAGAGAATCTACTGAATTTACTTGTATTATGGGACTTGATTGGAAATTGTAGAATACTGAGTTAATTGAATAAAATATCTCGAATTTAATAAGCATGAGAGCTTCCGGATTTGACTGGAGTAAAACTGTTTATATCGCTTACCGCATTGAAGATCAATGTTGATGGGCTGTTGCGTAGAGAGTTCATGATGACCCTGATCTTCCTCAACGTAATGAATTTATTTGTGGATGACGGAATAAATTCCATAAATCATCCCTGTGACAATAGCCTCGTACACAACCATGACACAGTTTGATGAGACTGAATGCCTTATCAAATTCACATACTTAAGTAGTCAACTGTATAATTTAGCACTGCGTTACAGATGAATGTTAATTTCCAACTCCATCTCGCTACACGTTCCACTCTTCTGCCTGTACGTCCAGCTCCCAGCCATTCAATAATAATAATAATAATAATAATAATCCAACTGGGCGGCCGTCATATATATGTATCGTTCCCAGGTGGAGCATGTGTCCATCCCCACTTCTGCAGTCGCTAGTCAATATTGCACGCTTTTCAAATATCAATAATGACAATACTTCTTTGTAACATTTCTCGGGAGGTCCACCCCACCTTTTGTATTTATTAAGTACCAAAGGGCTCATTCACAAGCCCAGCATTGTTAATGGCGAATCTTCATAGAATCCCTTCCTAGTATGATTTGTTTACAGGTAGAATTCGTGATGTGAAAGACATTAGTGTCTATTCATGTCGTTACCAAGAAGCAGTAGATGAGCCGGCCTTCCGTGAATAACCCCCTTTCTTCCTCTTGTACGTATTTCCTTCAGAAATAAAATTCAGTCAAGTGCCTAACTTATTCCAAATATAATGTGTATAGCTCCAAAGTCCTTTCAATTCACACAATATTCTACATAATCGCATAATAATAGATATAAACATATTAGTTAACATAATAACTAATAAAAGGTAAAATGAAAAATTAAAAAATATTGATATTAATAATAATAATAATAATAATTAAAATATCTAAAATTATTTCATTCTGGTCACAAATTGGGACCATTACAGAATTATACGAAAAACTATAATTAAGAAAGGAAGTGAAAGAAGTAAAATAAACATGATTTAATAACTGATAAAATGCATAACAAAATTAATAACAATGAAAAGAACTCCTCCGTGACATTTTACTCCACATAAAAATGAATTCAACAATTGAGTGGTTAAACAAAACCCATTCCCCTCCATAACACTTGTGGATACCTGGTCCAGTGACAGTTTAAGAAATGTGTATGAGGGTGTATTGACCAACTAAAAAGAAAATGAGTACTTTGGATGAGTGATCGTTCACAACGGGTAACATCCACGATGCGCAAGAGCACCCATTTCGCAAATGAACAATTATGGCTATAGGACTCAATACTTAATAAAAAACATACTATAATTAAATCCCGCCACTCACAAAACTTAAACATCTATAATTACAAGAATCTCCCCCCGAGATTCCTCCCAGTGACATTGCACAGCAGACAAACTAGCTCGCCCCAAGGCCAAGAGCTCAGAAATAAACAAGGACACAGCGTCACGTGAAAAGTGGCCTCACGGGTCACTGACACGGAATGTAAACAAGAAAATCAAGCAATATCAACTGCGCCTCGGCGGCTCCAAATATATTACATGAATAAAAACACGATACGTGAACGCTTCGAAGATGACAAAACAACGTAGGCATCTCCCATTTACTCAACAATTACATTTTATGTTGATCAGTTCTTTTCTGAATTCAAACAACATTATAAGATACGGGCCAAACTGCTCTGCATTGCTAATGACCAACGGCCGTCGTTATCTGATTTAGCTAGCCTCATGATGTGCCTCCACACCCCTCAACCTATCTCTCTTACTTGTCAGCTCACCAAGCAGTGTCTAAAATATATCGAGCGACCCACTGGCCTCTATATCTATCTATAAATCGTAGCATCACAACTATATCTCACACACTTCATTGAAATGGTAAGAAACAATATATCCACATATCCGCCTCGCAAGGACATGATAAGGGATCTGGTCTGCGGCTGACAGAATCAGTCACCATGCTGAATTCCCGCGGCAATAACCAGTATAATCACACATGACACCTTAGCTTGGACTGACACTCATAATCACATCATGCAGGTCGGCTTCGAATCAGACTTCCTAATTTCGTGTCAAAGACACTCAAAATTTTAAATCAAGATTTTAACCCTCGAGTGAGCTTACTGCTACTCTTAAATAAATTAAATTGCGACAATGGCAAATTTCAACAATAAAGCTGATAAATTATAAAATCTACCTCAAGTTCAAATTTACCCGCCAATACTACTTGATATTACATTAATTCCGTCCCACTTCTGTCATCTTGCCCATCTCCGATTTACGCTATTTAACGGCATTACATGGTCATATGCGGGCTCGGTAGCCCAGATATCCACATATATTATACAACAATAAAAACACAATAGGCCTATCTACAAAAATAACGTTAGCTGTTCCATGCAATTTACTGTGTGTCAGAAAAGCAAACATGATTCTACATTAAACACACAAGCAAGATATTTACAAAATAGTCCCATACACCATGAATTGATCTGTCAAAATGATAATGCATTATTTAGTACTCAATCCTTTTCTGCCAGTCAGCGTCAGAGAACATCAGCAGCCATCCCCTTTTTAATGGCTTTGCTCGAGCCAATCATCTCGCTGAAGTGTTGACAGTTCCAAGCTCCTCCTGCGTTCCGTGATGCCATCTCTCTGCTGAAGAAATAGTTTTGTTAATTAATACACAAGCAATCTTTGTTACTTATTTCGCTGATTTGAGTACCTCATTCCCCGAAACGTCTATTCGCGAAATATCGAAGTTACTGGCCCTATAACTGTAGTACGGTGTCTACCTAAATTCACTGAAGTTATAATACAACTTTTATAGTCTCAAATATATAACATTGTCTTCATGACACAAAGCACAAATGCCTCTCGACACACCAAAAGAATATAATGTGTGTCAATGTCTTCCGACACACACGAAAATAATACTGTCAGTGTCTCACGACACACACAAATAGAATGTTTGAACAGTGTCCCTCAACACACACGTATAGAATTGTCTGAATAGTGTCCCTAGACACTCGCAAAAAGAATAATGTTCATCGCCTCACGGGCCATATATAAATGAAACAATCAAGAGGATCACATGGAAGGGGTAAAGTGAAAATAATTTCTATAAAAATCGTCGTACTGGCTTGCAACAAGTATCAATGAATTCGTCGTAACACGCAGGTCAAGATCATGGTGCTGTAATCATGAATCGATCGTAGGGATTATCTGTAGCTAATTTCCCGCTCAATCCTTGCTCTTGAGTACAATGACGTTCTGGCGGCGGAAAGAAGCATTTTTCTCTCATTGGTTGAAAATCATACACACATTGCGGGCTTTTTCAATACACACCTCCCTGTGGGAGTGGTTACTCAATCGGCTGGCTTCTCACATCATAGCGTCATTTCTCCTAGGCGCGAAACGAACAAGGAACATGCCAAGTGAGTGCGTCACCGAAGCGTATCTCTCGTTAAACTTAGCTAGCACCTGTCATAGATTTGTCATCAACATTCCTTAAGCGATCAACCTTTGTTTCCAAGCTGTCAGGTACATTCTTACTGTCTCCATGAAATACTGAATGTTTCACCACCTCAGTCTGGTTTATACTCGATGCTGGCAAAAATATCATATTATGTAGAATCATTTATACTGGACTTACTATTAAGGGTTCACAATTCTCCTACTTGGAAAAAATCGAACTTAGCATCAAGTCGATTTTTTTATAACGTCCGTGAGCCAAATTTTGCAAGTCGTATAAATAAGCCTCGTCTAGCTGCCCCTGTCTTGGAGTTCCAGCCACAGCGTGTTTACTTCCTGGTCATTCATTACTACACTTCAACCTGCTTTTTTGCCGGGCTAAGTGTCTGAGGCAATCCCTTTTCTCGTATCTTCCTTTCACTCACTCGCTGTGTGTCATCATGCTGCAGTGCTCGTTAATGTTGTGAACAATAGCTCCAACTTCCTCCTTCTCCTGGCGTACTCAACTGACTCCCGTATACTTGAATGTCAGTGTGACGTCCATATACTCAATTTGCAGCATTATTCCTGCGCTCCCAAGTTTCGCTAGTGTTATAAACCTTTAAGTTGGTGCTAATATAGACAGACATGGTTCCTGTGCCTAATTCCTTTACTCTAAAAGCATTATTTCCTAGGTTCCTCACTATAAAGAAGGGTCCCACAAACTTGGCACAACATTTACTAAAGATCTTCTTCTCGGGATCTGATGTTGCTGGGCGACGTACCAATACAAGCTCGTTAATTTCAAGTTCACGGTGAAATCTCTTGTTCCTTACGCGTCGTAATCTGCGATATGCTTGGTTCCTCGTGTGAACTCTGGTTCTCTCTAATCTCAAGTCATGTCCTACCATGGGATCTAGTGGACAATTAATGACCTTAGTCCACGATCTCTCCGGAAATTTGTTAATATGCAAGACCA